>JAKSZU010000025.1:25962695-28729279 GCA_026018925.1 Tupaia tana | reverse complement strand
AGTCCGTGTGGCTCCACGGTAGGACAGCGTGCGAGGGCTGGGGTCTCTCCAGTCTGCCCCTCTGCTCTCTCGAGCCCTGTGGGCTTCCCTCTCTGCAGCCTCTTCTGTCTTCGGGCCCCTGGGGAAGGGCAGACGCAAAGCCGCCCGACGTGAAGTGCGCTTGCCTCCCCACACAGCCCTGTCTTTGCCCTGCACGGCCGGGACACTGTCACCCTGATCCCCCTGGAGGGAGCGTGTCACACACGCCAAGGAACGCCACCGCGGAGAGTCGCTGCGGCTGCGGGGCCGGGCCCTGACGGTGGCCTTCCTGGTTCCAGGAGGCGCCGCGGCGTTGGGCATCTCCAGCTTCCTGGCTGCGGTGAAGTCCCACGACCTGACCGAGCGGATCGCCAACTTCCAGGAGAAGCTGTTCCGGTTCGTGGTGGTGGAGGAGCAGTATGAGGAGTCCTTCTGGATCTGCGTGGCCAGCGCGGCGGCTCTCGCCGCAAACCTGCTGGTGGTGGCCCTCAGCCAAGTCCCCCTCCCCGAGATTAAGACCAAAGTCGAAGAGGCCACGGTCACGGCCGAGGATATCTTGTACTAGCGGCCGGGGCTCAGGCGTCCCAGTCGGGGCTGCGGTGCGCGGCGCCCCCGTGCCCGGCTGCCATGTGCACGTCCTGGGCAGTGAGAACGGTCGGCCCGGCTGGCTCAGGCAGGAGCAAACCTCTGCAGAATCCTCGGCCCCGTGCACTTCTCCTGCACAGCCTCGGAGCTGGCGTCAGGGCTTGGGTCGGAAACCCTGTGGCTTGGCAGTTCACGTCCCGTCTGCTCCCTGGGCTCCTCTTCATGAGACGGGGCGAGCGTGACTGTGTGAGGTCGCTCGGAGGCTCTCCTGGGTGACGGCATTGCCAACCGTGGCCGTGCCGAAGCGCCCAGCGCCGTAAGGGGCCGTGTGTTGGAGCAGGCCCACCAGGGGCGGGATCCCAGGGGACAGGACACTGTCCCGCCCTCCTAACACCGGAACTGGCCACATGGCACAGACGGGGCCAGAGTGACCATGATGCCGAGAATGAACAGGGACCGTTTTTGAGTGGTTTGCGTGTGTTGGTTTGAGCAGGTTACGCACGTTGACGGGTCCTTGCCACCAGCGTAGGTGGCCGGTACTGGTTAGGCTCCCTGGGCAGTGAAGAGACCAGCACAGAGAGCCGGGGTGACTCGCTGAGCACAGGGACCAAGTCGGGGTCCGGGGCCACCCACCCAGCTACCTTGCTGCCATCGCCCGTGATCACGATGCGCTGTGACCCAAGCCGTGACGGCGTGGATGCGGAGGACCACGGCAGGGACGGAGGCCGGGTGGCCTGTGGCACTGGACTGTCACCGAGCTGACGTGTGACCTGTGGGAGAAGGGTGCCCCGGATGAGCCTGAAGTGAGACGGGCCCAGCGTGAGGTGCCCAGGAGGCCTGTCGGGGAGGGTGGCCCTTTCGTGGTGGGTTTCCCGGTGACCCGGGGCTGGCTACCGCCCTGCGTCAGCACAGCCGCGCCGCACCTGGGTCTCTGTCCGAGCGCTGTTCTGATGTTTCTATGCAGAATCGTCTGGGTGAGGTTAATGTTCACATCCGTAGTCTAAATAGATTACCCTCGACCGCGAGCCAGCTCAGCCAACAGCCCCGAGGCCCCCGTAGGAAGGCAAACAAAGCGGACGGCTGGGTGTCCCCGCGGGGGAGGCCTGTCGGCTGCCGGCCTTTGGACTCGAGCTGTGCGTCTTCCCCGGTTTCCAGACTTTGCACCTACCCGCGGCCACCACGACCACGCGGGCCGACTCCTGAGCGTTCACATCTCGGAAACAGCGTGGGCGTGAGTCTGCACTCCGCAGACCCCCGTGCAGGGCACGTCCCGAGGCCGAGGCCAGCTGCGTAGCCGGGCGCCCATGGTTGCTCTCACAGCCTGTGGCTCCGAGGGCCCCTGGGCGTACAGCTCTGTCCCTGCCCCTCGCTGTCCCTCACCCCAGTGTGTGTGTACTGCCTTCTGCTGCTCTCCCCACGTGAGATGTCAAGCCCATTTTCACCTCTGGTACGTTTCCATGTTGGGTGACTGTCCCTTGTTTTAGTGGCTGTGTCCTAAATCCCATGACATCCCCACAGTGGAAACTTCCGGGCTGGTCACTCCAGACAATGCCACCAGCCCCGCAGTCCTGTCCGTGCCATCGTTAGAGACTAATGTGTTTACGAAACCCAGGCCAACGAGGACATGTGACAAGAGCGCTTCCTCACTCACTGGCCCCTCTTCACTGACGGAGCCTTTGTCCTCAGACCTGGACGCCCTCTCCAGGCTGACCAGCCTCGGCAGCTGGCACCCCCCGCGGGCTCCTCCTGGCAGAGGAGTGGAGCGAGGGGAGGGACCGGCAGCGACATCTCCGCGAGCCAGCGCCAGCTCCCAGTCGGAGTCTAAGCTAAACGTGAGCACACCTGGAAACACAGGGCAGCCTCACAAAGCTTGTGGGAAGCCTGTGTCATGAGAAAACTGCCCGGATTTTAAACTTTCTGGGCTAAAATAAACTCGTATGCTAACCCCATCTTCCATGAACTTTGGGCAGCCCGTGTCCCCTAGGCAGCCAGTCCTCAGTGGGGAGGAGCTGGCTGTCCCTGGGTGGTGAAGTGGCACCTGCCGAGGCTCCTAAGGCCGCCTGGCCTGGGCAGCTGACGCCCCCGTGCAGGGCAGGCAGCCAGTTTCCACCAGAGGCCGGAGCAGCATTTCCTGGGCCAAGGGCAGAGCTGAGGCCAGGCCGGAGGCCAGACCCTGCGGGGTGAGGGCCCTGAGAGCCGGGGCTGCGGGCAGTGAAAAGGCTCGGGGTGGCGTGTCAGTACAGGAGGAAGTGGACGGGCCAGGCCAGGATGTGGCCCAGCTGCATGGGCCCAAGGGTGAGACCAGAACCGGGAGAGAATCAGGCCGTGCAGAAGCCACCCGAGAGGACCCCGCGCCGCGGTGGGGCTGGGTGCAAGGACACTGGACAGGTGTGGGGGCGGGGCCACGGCCAACCACATGGGAGTCCAGCGATGTAACCACTACGCCATCTGCTGGTCCCCCAAAATAAACGTTAAATCCTGCGCCTGGCAATGAAATGCGTCTGAATCCTCTCTGTTCTGGTGCATTTGTTACCAAGATCTGAGTATCTGGCGGGGCTCTGCCACGTCGGGGAGCTTACTCGTCCCGGTGCATAATACTGCCCAGTGTGAAAGGCTGGTTTGTAACTAGCCCAACGCCATGCTTGCTTGCTTGTTTCAGAATTTTTTGCTGTAGGGCGCATGAACTTGCCAGAGAGAGAGACATAGAGACAGAAAGTGAGAAATCACCCCTCAGGAGGGATGGCCACGCCACAATCCCTTCTCCATTCTCCTCTTGGGATCTTGGGCACACACGCACATGCGCCCCGGCGTGAGTTTCAAGCCTCTGGGTTGGGACTGGACCCGCAGGCAGCCACGTGGGAGTCCAGCGACGTAGCCACACCACCTGCAGGTCCCTCCTCAATAGCGGGCGCCCTTAGTCCGAGACAGGTGGGTGCAGGGCAGCAGCTAGGGAGGGGGAAATGGAGCCCGTGGGCCCGGGAGCGCCTTCACACGGCCGTGTGGCCGACACCGTCCGCGCACGGTTATAGCACGGACGCCGTGTGACGCTAACACAGACGTGTGTGCTAAACAGCGTGTACACTGTGACTCGGGTTAGAACACGTGTGAAAATGGAGCCTGGCACATCTTCCACCAGCAGGGGGAGGCCGTGGGCCAGAGTGACGACGGGGCTGCGGTCTGGACAGGAGTCTGAGCGCTTCCTCTGGGCGTGTTTCTCCCAGTCCAGGGGCCCGCGCGTCCAGCTGAGTGAGGAAAGCTCTCCCGCCCGCTCCTCCGCAGCGCCAGGTCTGTGACAGGGTGGCTTCTCAGGGACCGACGCAGGACCTCGGGGGCAGAACTGGGTCTCCCGTGTCTCACCTGTGAACAGCCTGTGTCCAGGTTTTACTGCTGGTCCTCGGGGGTCTCCGGGACGCGACGCAGGACCTCGGGGGGCAGAACCGGGTCTCCCGTCTCCCACCTGTGAGCAGCCTGTGTCCAGGTTTTACTGCTGGTCCTCGGGGGTCTCAGGGACCGACGCAGGACCTCGGGGGCACAACCCGGTCTCCCGTCTCCCACCTGTGAACAGCCTGTGTCCAGGTTTTACTGCTGGTCCTCGGGGGTCTCAGGGACCGACGCAGGACCTCGGGGGCAGAACCCGGTCTCCCGTGTCCCACCTGTAAGCAGCCTGTGTCCAGGTTTTACTGCTGGTCCTCCGGGAGGGACACGGTGTGTGACTCACCGGGCACGACGGCACTAGGCGGGACAGCCCTGGCCTCCGTCCGTAAGGCTCGCTCTTTCAGAAGTGACCCCTGTCACAACACATGCCGAGAAGACATGAAAAATTCAAACCTGTGAGAAGACAGAGGAAGCCGGACCGACTGGTATCTTCCTCTTCTTTGGTGGTCGGCTCTCTAGTTACCGAAGTCAGCCCCGTAAGCCTCTCTGGAACACGGACGCAGTGTAGACGGGTGCGGTAGACACGCACACGGGGCTGCCTCCCAGTTGCCACGCTGGCAGAGGGTGACGGCGGCCACAGTTTGAGAACCGCAGGGCTGGCGGTTAGAGACTGCCTCGGCCCCTCGGCACCCGGTGGCCCCTCGGCACCCGGTGACACACACCAAGTGCCCAGACTGGACGGGCCGTTTTCTGACCAGCCCAGCCCTGAGGCTCTGGGGCCTGCCTCGGGACCCCTGCCGGTGTGTGCCCGGCCTCAGGCCGCCCGCTCTGCATCCTCGGGGACTCCGCGGGTGTTTCCTGCGACCTGCGTGGGGTCCTTTTCAGTGCTTTTTCTCCTGTGACTCCTTCTTCTTTCTTTTCTGTTAAAGAATGATTTATTTAAATTTATTTATCATTATTATTATGTTTTAATTTGCCACAGAGCACGTGCGCTGACCAGAGAGGGGGAATGTGACCCGCACCGCCGTCAGCCACGTGGGAGCCAGCGCCTCAACCCCCACGCCGCCTGCGGGCCGTGGCTCCTTTTTTGCAGGATCTTAGCCCCCAACATTGCCTACTCATAACCCAACATGCCACACGACCGTGGCACTAAGGACACAGAATAAAATGTTATCTGCACATGCACACACACATGCACATGAAGCTCACGTGTACCATATAAACGCGTTACCTTCAGCACTTCAGCGGGTCAACATGAACACTTCCAAGTATGCTTCACAAGGACCTGCCCAGCTTGGAAAATAAAAAGACCAGAGCGAGGCGAGCCCTAAGAAGTGCAAGACCCCTCATTAGCGTGAAACCGAGGGGCCTGAAAACGTATGTAACCAAGCTCTGTGTGTTCGTGAGGACGGGCTCCGCCCGGCAGAGGCCAGGGTCAGTGGAGGGGCAGGTTCCCCTTTGCTGACGCCCTTGTAACCAGAGTGGGGGTGGCCTGGTCCACAGTGGGCTCGGCACAGAGAGCGGGTCGGCGTGCCCCAGCCTGCGGGGGACACAGGGGCGCGGGTCGGCGTACCCCAGCCTGCGGGGGACACGGGGAGCGGGTCGGCGTGCCCCAGCCTGCGGGGGACACGGGGAGCGGGTCGGCGTGCCCCAGCCTGTGGGGAACACAGGGAACTGGGTCGGGGCGCGGGGGACACAGGGAGTGGGTCGGTACCCCAGCCTAACACAGGGAACTGGGTCGGCGTGCCCCAGCCTGTGGGGACACTTTCTGACGCTGCTCGGGGTCAGGGAGCCAGCCCCGCCCAGTCCAGCCGGCAGAGGGAACCCAGCTGAGGCCTGAGGCCCTCCTGGCTCCGCTGCGAGGCCTCCGGGTTTGGAGCTTCGCTCTGCAGCTTTGATAAGGGCTCTGCTGCTCCCCGGAGATCGCCTCTGACTCCTCACGGGCCTGAGACTGGAACCCAGTCCTCTCACGGTTCCGAACCGTCCTTGGTGTTGGGCCCAGTCGAGTCCCACACCCTCGATAAACTCCTCCTGCCTCTCACAGCTCCTTTAACCCAGCTTCACGCTCTCTGGATGGACACCTCTTATTCCCAGAAGGCGACCCTCCGCCCACGCCTGGCCACCGCCCGCCCACGCGCTTTCTGACTCGGCGTCCCTGTAACGCCCCCTCCCACCCTCCGCTCACACCTGGGCTCACGCCTGGCCACCGCCCTCCCACACACTCTTTCTGACTCGGCGTCCCTGTCATCCCCCCCCACCCTCCGCTCACGCCAAGCCTCTTTCATGTCGGCGTTTACTGCCTGAGGCCCGTGGTGCCCGCCCTGCTCTGTAATTGCCACCGCTTCCTCGTGGCCCTTCACGTTCACTGGACGCTCGGGCGCCTGTGGGGCAGGGTTGCAGGTGCAGGGCGATCAGGTCCACACTCCCAGTGAGACCTGGTTCTTGGCCCGACTCAGGAGGAGCTAGGGACGGGACACCAGGAGGCTTCTGAAGGAGGAAGATCGGAGCTCCCAGGAGGGAGGGTCCCGGAGAACGGGTGGCCGAGGAGGAACCGGGGCGCGGGGTTTCTTCTGGGTCCGAGGGCTCGTTGGGCTCGTTCTAGGTGGGCTCGCATGTGCACTCGGTGTGTGCCGATGGGTCCAGTTATTCTCCTACTTTTGGGGTGGTACCAAGGTCAGGAGACTCTCGGTCTAGAAGCCGTGGGCCGTAAGGACCAGGATGTCGCCTGTCATGGAACGTGGCGGCCCGGACAGGCCTTGTTTTAGGTCAGTCACTGGGTGCTGGGTCTCCCCTAAAAACCGAGCCTCACCCTAACTGTGGAGGGCCCTCCTCTCCTGCCTCACTTGGACAGGTGCCGGTCACAGTCCAGACCGGAGCGCTCAGCACTGACTGTCCACCTACAGGAACAGCCATGGCTCCCAAGACGCCTGGGGAGACGGTGAGAACCCAGGCCACGGCAGCCGGAGACGGGCTGCTCGGGTCGAGGGAGGCACCGGACAGGGAAGGCCCGCAGCCCTCCCGGAGGGGGCGGCCATGCCAAGGGGGCAGAAGGCACCCAGGCACACGCTCACATCTGGGGAACCATCCCTGTAGAAACCCCTTTAGCATCGCCGCGTCCCTTGTCCTAGACAAGGACAGGTAAGAGAAAGTGCCACCCCCGTGTGTGAGCTAAAAGCACTTGAAAACAACAGATGCCAGAGGCTGTCCGGCTCCAGCTCCCGTTTTCTTTGAAAGCAGAGTTAAAGCTCCCAGGAGGAGGCGGCTCCCCGCACAGAGGGAAAGAACGTTCTACCAGGAGACAGCTGGCTGAGAGAATCCGCGGAGCCTCACCTTACTGAACTAGCCCAGCTCCGTTTAGCGTCCGGGACACGAGCGGCTTTTCCACAATTTTCCACAATGACTTTGTTCAACCTAGCACTCGAGCACTTAGGCCTGACCTCAGCTCGCTTCTGTGGGGGCTCCCGGGACACGCAGCAGTGTTAAATAAGGTTGGTGTCCTTCTGTTATTCGGGCTCAGGACAGCTGAATTCTCAGGCTTGGCCAGAGGCCCTGCAGGCTGGAGGAGGGGTTTCGCCTCCCCGGTAGGGACCCCCTCCCCGGCTCTACCCCAAAGCTCTGGTCAGCAGCTGCCGCAGCGTCCGCCATGTCCCTGCGCGTGCTTCCCGCTGCGCGGCGGGTCCCGTTGGGCCCCGTACATTTTTACAAGGAAACTGAAAACCCGCTTTTCAAAAACTAGAAGCGGAGCACTGAGGCCTCCGCCAAGCTCATTCACACACCGGCTGACGCTGTCACCCGGCCCCTGGGCGGGTGGAGGTCGGGGCGCGAGGACGAAAGCCCGGCGGGTCGCCCGGGCCGACCTCGCGCGGCGCTGCTGCTCCGGGGCTCCCGAGGCCCCGCCCACTCGCCCCGCCCTCGATGACGTCACAGGGCCGGCCCCTGCAGCCACGCCCCCAACAGGCCTGCACCTGCGCACGCGGACGCCCGCGAGCCCCTCCTGGGCGCGTTCACGCGGGCGCCGGAGCCTGCGCGCCGCGCCGCCCTCCCGGCCCTCCCGGCCCGCCCCCTGCGCCACGTGCTGCGGGAGGGCGGCGCGGGCCGCGGACAAGATGTGGTGGCCGCCTCTTCCGGCCGCCGGCCGAGTGTTCGCCCGCAGAGTGGGAGTGACGCGTGTCTGGAGCCGGGGGCTCGTCGCCGCGGACATGGGCAAGGTGGGGCGGCGGCCGGCGCTGCGGGGCCGCGCGGGCCGGGTTGGCCGGGGCCGGGTTGGCGGGGCGGGGACCGGGCGGGCCGCGGGCGCCGGGCTCCTGCGCCAAGTGGCGAAATCCGGTTAGAAAGGAGCCAGGAGGGCGGCGGCCTCGGCCAGGCGGGGCGGCGGGTCCTGCGGGTCCCTGTCCTGGTCCGGTCCGGGCCGGCCGTTTCCGGAGCCGCTGCCCCGGCGGGAAGAGCTGGCATCGGGGTCGCCCGCCCAGGGCGCGTCCAGCCGGTGCGCTCCGCGCGGATCGCGGTCCACGCAGCCCGCGGGGTCCCGGGGCATCCGGGCCGGGCCGGGCCCAGCTCCAAGAGCACCGCCCCGGAGCCCGCCGGGCCCACGCGAGGCCTCCCCGCGCCCGCGGTCCGTCCTAGCGAGCGCGTCTCCGGGGAGCGCTGCGCGCACAGGTTCCCTGGCACCGAGGGCTCGGACGCTGCCTTCTCCGGAACGCCGAGGGGTGGCCCGGGCTGGCAGGGCCGAGGACGGACGTGGCCCGAGTCCCTGTGTGGCCCGAGTACCTGCTGGGCCGTGGAAAGGACCTAGCCCGCGGGAAGTGGGTGGACTCACTCAGCCCTACCCCGGGACCTAGTGCACCAGACCCGTCAGTTCCTTCATCCGGAAGTGCGCTGAGACTGTGCCCCCAAGTTGCAGAAAGGCCAGCCGGGTTTTCCATGAGGCGGAGCCAGCAGCCGGCCAGTCGGTCAGGTCCTCCCGGGGAGAAGGGGCTGAGAACCCCCCAGACGGCACCGGGTGGCAGGGGAGGAGGACTGCTTGCAGGCTCTGTTGCCGGGCGAGACCTGAGCTGGTGCGAGG
Source organism: Tupaia tana (assembly GCA_026018925.1). Taxonomy (NCBI): domain Eukaryota; kingdom Metazoa; phylum Chordata; class Mammalia; order Scandentia; family Tupaiidae; genus Tupaia; species Tupaia tana. The sequence goes on along the minus strand of JAKSZU010000025.1, from coordinate 28,720,239 downwards.
TAGTAGCTGCAGAAAAGCAGGCACGTTTTACTTTCTGGTCTCGGTGTCCACAGCGGCCTGCGCTGGATGGCTTATGCACCCTGTAGAGCAGAGGGACCTGTGGGGCAGGGTAAGACGCCAGGGCTCGGCAGTAGCCCTGGGACAGGGAGGGGCTGCTGGGACTCCCGGCGAGATGCACAGGTGTGTCTGGCATGCACACCCGATTCTGGTGATAAGTGTCCTCTTCCTCCCGGGTACGGAGAGACTGTCCTGGTCATCTCGATCTCTGCTCTCAGATGAAGGGGTTTAAAGAGCCCTTTCCACAGGTGTCTCAAGTGCCTTGCCCCAAATCACCAGCATGCCGAAGCAGCCCATCTGGGGCCACGTTTCCCAAGCCCTTTGGTCGAACTCGAGTGAAACACCTTTCTGCCTCTGTTGAGAGCGAAGCCCTTTCCTGAGTGACCGTGAAAATCCGGGCCTGGTGTTGACCTGGAGTCGGAGACAGCAGGGCGCGTGTGACTGGCCATCCAGCACCTGCCACACTCTGTGCTGACGTCCTGGGGAGAGGACGCAGTCTGGGTGGGGTGTTCTGTACCTGGTACGTGGGGGCCTGACACCTCTAAGGGAGCCTCTCTAACTGTCCGTCTCTCCGCTCGTCCCAGGGCCTCATTTTAGGAGTCTATTCCAAAGACAAAGACGATGACGTGCCACAGTTCACGAGTGCTGGGGACAAGTTCGACAAGTCGCTGTCTGGAAAGCTCAGAGAGATCTTGGCCCTGTGAGTGTTGCCCGTGGGCCCACTTAGTGTGCACCCCAGATTGTGTGAGAGTGCTTCTCTGTGCCCGATGGTCAGCAGATGAGCTCGCACACCTCCTGGCCAGAAACTGCGGGGCGGGATGGGCGACCCGGGGGCTCTGGAAGGCACCGGCTCTCCTCAGCCCACCTCTCTGGCCCACCTCTCGTCCACTCTCCACGTGGGAGACAGCACTGTCCCTGGGATGGTTTGAAACAGCCACAGGGTTGCGCTCTTTATGGCCTGGCTCAGGTCTCAAGCTTCTGAACGGAAGCACAAGTGCATCCGCGATGCGATGACATGCGGGTTCCAAGTCAGCAGATCCGCGGGGCCTGAGGCCCAGCCCTCCTGCAGGGGCGAGGGTCCGGAGGAGGGGGACGGGCAGCAGGCCGCAGTGGCGGGAGTGGGTGTGGGGTGCAGCCGCTGCTCCTGCGTGTACCTGCATTTAGACACCCTGCGAGGACCCAGCACACACGGCTGACGAGCAGCCAGAGAGCAGGTCTACACCAGCAGTCTCGAGCGCCGGGAAGGGTTTGTTGATCCAAAAGCTGACCTGTTGAAGGGCAGGACCCCGGGCCTGCGGCTCTGGCTGGTGGCTGCGCTCCAGGCACCTGGTGGCGACCGCATCTCCGTTTTATTTGGAAGTCTCCTGTAGCCTGTGTGTCCCTGAGCCCCGCACAGCACCACTGCCGTCCCACCTGCCAGTCAGGGTGCCGGTGTTTTCGGTGTCTTGTGTCTTTATTGGGAAGGTTTAGAGTCGTTTGGCTCAGCTGTCACCCCGCCACCCCACACCCAGCCTCCGACCCACCACAGCATCCCTTCCCAGGGTCGCTCCCAAATGGACGTGTGGGGACTCCAGCTGGATGGTTTCCAGATCGTTTGTGCAGCTGGGGGTCCTGCTGCAGAAGAATCTGGCCCAGCGCATGCTGCGGTTGGCTGAGGCATGAGTGCACGCACACGGAGTGGCAGCCAGGCTGCAGCCATGTGGCACGCGTGTGCGGGAACCCGTGGGCAGGTGCACCGACGTTTCCCCAACACCTGTTTCCTCTTGTTTAGATCTGGGCCCCCTCTGAAGGCAGGCAAGACCCGCACCTTCTACGGCCTGCACCAGGTATGGGGTGGCCGTGCATGGGGTGGGCCCCGGGAGCACCTGCTGTGTGCCCGGGCGTGCTGAGCACCAGCGTCACGAGGCTGTCCCGGCAGGCTGTGAGGAGGCAGTTGCTGTTCTGCATCTCTGGCACGCCTCTAGCCGAAGCCTCTCTCTGTTCACTCCTGGCCCTGTCTTACGTAGCATTCTCTGCGGGATCAGCCTTACTCTGCATTTTAAACCCACCAGCTGTAAAACATTACAAGACACAGGGCTTAAAAAATTACCGCAGTCCAGTTTCTCAGCACCCTAGGTCTGTGCTGAGGTTGAAGTAGCTGTGAGTCTGTCCCCTCGTGCCCTTCCCTCGCTGGAGACAGTGTTTGGGGAAGGCCGGGGGCTGATGTGTGTTTGCGGGCAGGACTTCCCCAGCGTGGTGCTGGTCGGCCTGGGCCAGAAGGCAGCCGGAGTGGATGAGCTGGAGAACTGGCACGAAGGCAAGGAGAACGTCCGGGCTGCTGTCGCAGGTTCGTTTTCGCTTCCTGTCGGGCAGTGATGCAGACCCTCGGGAGCTCAGGGCTCCCTCTGCGAGGCTGAGGCTCCCCGTCCTTGCCGCCTGCGCCCTGCCGCGCTCACACAGGACTTTGGTGCGCAGGACGCTGTGAGCTGCTTTACCCGCGAGTGCGGGCCGTGCCCTCGTCCCCTCAGCGCCGCCCGGCGGTGTGTTACCGGGGGCCGTGGTGTGTGGCTCTCCTGTTCTGTGATGCACCCTGGTGTTGACGCCTTAGACCACGCGGATCCATACACAGACGACGCGCAGGCAGGGTGGCGTGCCCGATGATCCCGCGGGAGGTTTGCCAGCTCCAGGCGGGCGCCCTGCGGCACCGCGGAGCCGGCCCAGCAGTAGGACAGGCCTTTGCCCGGCGCCGAGGTTGAAGATGCCCTGACAGCGTTCCTGAGGCGGGGCGGCGGCTTGGTGGTTCTTTGTCCTGTGCACACATGTAGCTGCTCGTTACAGTCCCTTTCAAAGTTCGAGCTAAGCGATTATTTCATCACTTTTATTTGGGCGTTTTGCTGACCCGCTCTATAAAATGCTGAGTTAATAGTGGACTTTGCTCAGATCCTGGGTAGAACTCACCGTCATCATTTCTTGGTCTTTTTTATCCTGGGAAACTTTTCTGGGTTGAGAAGCCTCATCAGGAAACTGTGGTGTTCACAATGGCGCTGGTAACGACTGGCCTTCCCGAGCTGTCTGTCCAGCCCGTGCCCACTCCCCAGTGGTGCTGGCTACGACTGGCCTTCCCGAGCTGGCTCTCCAGCCTGTGCCCACTCCCAGGCACGAGGCACAGCCATGCCTTCTGCTCCCAGAAGAGCAAACAGAGGCCGACCAGTCGGGGGCCAGCGGGATGCGGCCTTCTGCTGTGTCAGTGCAGGGCACGCCACCCCGCCTCTGCCACCCCGCCTCTGGCTGATCCTGCTCTGTCCCCCTGCCCCGTGGAAGGGGGTTAGCCCTGTCCTCTGGCTGACCTCTGCCCTCTGCCCCGTGGATGCAAGGTGTAGCCATGCCCTCTGCTGATCCCACTCTGTCCCTCTGCCCCGTGGACATGGGGTGCAGCCGTGCCCTCTGGCTGACCTCCCTCTCTCCGTCCCATGGAAGTGGGGTGCAGCCGTGCCCTCTGGCTGACCTCCCTCTCTCCGTCCCATGGAAGTGGGGTGCAGCCGTGCCCTCTGGCTGACCTCCCTCTCTCCGTCCCATGGAAGTGGGGTGCAGCATGCCCTCTGGCTGACCTCCTTCCCTCCGTCCCGTGGAAGCGGGGTGCAGCGTGCCCTCTGGCTGACCTCTCTCCCTCTCCCGTGGAAGCGGGGTGCAGGCAGGCCCAGGAGCTGGAGCTGCCGTCTGTGGAGGTGGACCCCTGCGGAGACGCCCAGGCGGCCGCCGAGGGAGCTGTGCTCGGCCTCTATGAGTACGACGACCTGAAGCAGAAGAAGAAGGCGGCCGTGTCGGCGGAGCTCCACGGAAGGTGAGGGGCGGCTGGGGCGCCACTCCCTGGCGTGAGGACCGGGTCGTGGGACGCTGCCCTGGGTTCCGTGCTGTGGTTCGTCTCCGTCCTGCTGCCGCAGCCCCGGCAATGGGCGGTGACTGCACCTCCTGTCCCAGCTCCGACCGAGCCCTGGGTGCCCGCTAGGTCCGGGAGGGTCTCCCCACGTCTCCCGAGCCCACGTGCCCACTAGGTCCAGGAGGCCACATCGGAGCTGGCTCCCGCAGAGGGGACGAAGCACGTGACAGCGTAGCCAGCAAGGTCTGTCCTGGCTGGTTCCAGCCGCGTGGCAGCTGCGGGCTCAGCCCAGGGCCCGGGCCTCCCACGTGGCTGACTCGTCCGGCCTGAGGTCCAGGCAAGGACGTGGGGGTGGGATTGTCCCAGGCCACGGCCCAGGTGGGGGCTTTGGAGACCGGATCGTCCCAGCCTGCAGTGTAGGCGAGGCCTTGGCTGTCAGCTGGTCACCGAGCACATGCTGTGTCCCAGCCCTCTCGATTCTGGGGGACGGGAGCCAGGGAGCACGGCGAGGCCCAGGCCCAGCCTGGTGGGGCACCGCGAGACCCCTGTCCCTCAGGCGGCCTGGTCAGTGCCTACAGTCTCTCTTGCCTCACGTCGTTGGTTAGTGGAGTTGGGGGCTGAGTCACAGGCTTTTAGGCGACTCATAGGCGACGCATCTAGTCATGGCCCGTGGGAACCCCGGGACCTGCCAGCCGCTCTGTCCGCCTCGTGGGGCCGCGCCGACCGGCCGCACACAGGGCTGGGATGGCGGCCTGGTCCCGCCTCTGAGGCTGGGCTTGTCCTCCGGGGAGTGACCCTGGGCCTCGACCTGACCGTTCCGCGTCAGAGCTGTGGGACACAGCCACCTGGCGCCAGCGGGCCACACTGCCCAGGTGGAGCAGAGCTCAGACCCCCACGGCAGCCACTCCGCGTGGGGCTCTGTGGAGAGACACCCCAGGCCCCATCCGCACGGGCTGGTCCTGCCCTCCCCTCACTGCGGCCCTGCGTGTCCGCCCTCCCTCTGGAGTCCCCTGTTTTCTGACGGTTCGCTGGCTGGGTTTGAGCATGTGAAACCCTCCCAGCTTCGCGGCGGTCGGCCAGCGTGCTGAGAGGCCACCTGGCAGTGACCCAGGGTTCTCTGTGCCCAGTGGGGACCAGGAGGCTTGGAAGAGAGGGGTTCTCTTTGCTTCGGGGCAGAACTTGGCCCGCCAGCTGATGGAGACGCCAGCCAACGAGATGACACCCACCAGGTTTGCGGAAGTCATCGAGAAGCACCTCAGGACGGCCAGCAGTAAGACGGAGGTCCACATCAGGTACGCAGGCCTCCCGCTCTCGCTGGGCGTCCAGGAGGGGCCGGGCCTCCAGGCCGGCTCCCTCACCTTCCAGAGGAGTTGCCGGAGACTGCAGGGCGGTGACCCGCAGAGGCGGCATGGGCTGGAGGCTCCCTCACCTTCCAGAGGAGCTGCCGGAGACTGCAGGGCGGTGACCCGCAGAGGCTGCGCGGGCCGGGGCAGGGCTCTGTGCAAGCGTCCTTCGAATCTTTCCTCGCCTTCGAGAGGATGCCGTACCTTCCCACTGCAGTGCGTGTATTTGCGTGTGAGCATGTGTGTGCATGCGTGTGTAAGCTTTATCGAGGCATAATTCCCATGCCACACGGTGTACCCAGGCAGTGTTTTCCCCTGGGGGGCAGGGAGCGTTTTCATATGCAAATGCTCTCACGGCCATCACTAGCGAAGCTCACAGAAGCGCATTTCTGCGTGGTCTGAGGTCGCTGTGCTTTTTCAGACGCGGCTCTCCACACGTTTGGAGGTTGACCGGCACTTGCCTACCTGAGGGTGTGCTCAGTGTGGACGCTGTTTCTTGGAGAACTTCCTTTACCAGAAGTCCTTGGTCCTCACTGCATGGAGACTTCCCCTTTTTCCGGAAGGCCGGCCACGGACGGGTCAGGGACAGCGTCATCCGCAGAACACTCGGTGCCTGGGCCGGGCTTCCAGAAGGGGCATCACTGCTGACTCCACGGCCACGTAGGCTCCGCTCTGCAAGGGCCGTGGCCAGGCTGTCCCAGGTCCCGAGTGCACAGCTGCTAGGGTGCTGTGACAGCCAGTCCAGATGCCACCACACATCCTGACGCTCATGGCCTGGCTGGGAACGGGGCCTGTGTGCTGGGTCCTGTCCTCGAGGAGGGGCAGCGGGTGACGGGATCTAAGCAGAGCCGCGTTCTGGTGAGGAGGCAGGAGTGCAGAGGGTCCTGGGGGAGCGGCTGGCTGTGACCCGGCAGAACCCGTGGGCGGGCAGGGCTCATTAAACTGAGCCGTCTCCCAGAAGGGCAGGGCTGGGAGGAGGCACCAGGTGCTGAGTGCGCGATTAAAATGCCCACACCGTGTAGCTTGCTTTTTTTTGAAGAGGCCTTGTTTTTTTTTAATTGCCCTATCTTGCATCTTTATAGTGCTTTCCCTCTGCAGTGTGGTCACACCCCTCCAGGTGGAGTCCTAGTTTATTGGCTTTAGCAGGTGCGGGCTGGGGCGGGTGTGGTGGCTGTGCACCTGTCTGTGGGAGGGTAGAATTTCGCTCTTTATGCCCCGCCTGGACAGAAGAGCAGTGTGGCATCAGGTTTCCAGTCCACACCGAGGGCTCTCCACTCCTTACCCACAATGCTCCTGCGTCATTTTTTTTCTTTTTTTTTTTTCTTTTTGAGAGATTTTTGCTATAAGGCATGTGCACTTGCCAGAGAGACAGAGACAGAAAGTGAGAAATCACCCCACCCCACCCCCCCAGGGCAATGGCCATGCTGCAATCCCTTCTCCTCCATTCTCCTCTGGGGATTTTGGACATGTATGCACAAGTTTCAAGCCTCTGGGTCTGTCTGGGACTCCAACTGGGTTTGGCATGTGGGAGTCTAGAGACCTAACTATTGTACCATCTGCTGGTGCCATGCTCCTGTGCTTATTAAGAAAGAAAAAATCAGTTTTCTTGCTTCAATTAAAGACGTCTCAAACTGCAAATGAAACTGAGAAATAATGTGAACATTGAAAGGATACAATTCCAACTTTCTAAAATAGTGAAGAAAAGGTATTTTATTCTGGTCAGTGGAATATAGTTTTGTTGACTTTTTTTGGGTCATCTTTAGAAATACCAAAAATAGGGACCAGCAGATAGCATAATGGCTACATCGCTGGACTCCCATGTAGTCGACCATAGTTTGAGTCCCAGACCCGGTGGCTTAAATTCGCGCCGGGTGTATGTGCATGTGTGCCCAAGGTCCCAAGAGGAGAATGGAGGAGAAGGGATTGTGGTGTGGCCACCCCCCCGGGGGTTGATTCCTCACTTTCTGTGTCTCTGTCTGTCTGGTGAGTGCACATGCCCTATAGCAAACTCCCCCCCAAAAAGAGATACCAAAAATAGAGAAATGGACCCCTTAACTATCTGTAAGCTCTCCTTAAGGTCTCAGAGCTTTGCTCGTTTCGTCTTTAGATTAACGGTGATTTATTCACTGTACGCTCTTACCTGACATTGCATTAGGTACCACACACAGCCTCTTCCTCGTCCTGTGATCGGTTGACGGTGGAATTAGCCTCGTTTTATAGATGAAGAAGAGCTCAGAATCGTGTGACTTGCCCAGAACACAGAGGGAGCGAGGGACAGGCGCGACCCCTGACCCCCACGTGTGCGTGCCGTCGGAGTGCGTGTATTTCTTAACATGCCGATGAACTTTTCTCAGTTATTTTGAAATAAAGGAACCAGCGTGTGTGTGTGCGTGCATGTGTGTGCACGTGTGCATGCGTACACGTACGTGTACGTATACATTTATATCCCCCCTTTCTGCTCCGTAGACCCAAGTCTTGGATCGAAGAACAGGGAATGGGATCCTTCCTCAGTGTGGCCAAAGGGTCCGACGAGCCCCCGGTCTTCCTGGAAATCCACTACAAGGGCAGCCCCAAGGCCGAGGAGCCGCCGCTGGTGTTCGTGGGGAAGGGGATCACCTTCGACAGGTACCGTGGCCCGCCAGAGGCAGACAGGAAGTGCAGAGCGTGCCCCGGCGGGGAGGCCACGCCTCAGCCCCTCTCCGTCCTCAGGATCTGGGCGCAGACACACGTGCCCGTGTTTCCAAGCTGCCGAGTCTGGACGCTAACTGTGCAGTTGACCGTGCAGGGTCCAGTCGCCTTAGTCACTGCGCCGCCACTGGCCCACGTACTGAATATTTATTCTTTTTGAAACGTGACCTTGGGGGTCAGCAGGTGGTGCGGTTAAGGCGCTGGAGTCCTACATGGCTGACTGCGGCTTGAACCTGGACCCAGTGGCTGGAAAATCAGTCCAAGCGTGTGTGCGTGTGTGTGTGCGTGTGTGCGTGTGTGTGTGCCCAAGATCCGCAGGGAGAATGGAGGGGAAGGGACTGGCCTGACCACCCCCGGGGTCTCGCTCTCCGTCCCCGGTGGGCACCTCCGCTGACCTGCCTGCCCTTCGGCCCCCAGCGGAGGCATCTCCATCAAGCCCTCCGCGAACATGGACCTGATGAGGGCCGACATGGGCGGGGCGGCCACCGTGTGCTCGGCCATCGTGTCCGCCGCGAAGCTCGACCTGCCCGTTAACGTCGTCGGTGAGTGGGGCAGGCTGGGGCCCAGAGCTCTGGGCGGCAGGGCGGGACAGCCGCAGGCGTGGGGCCGGTCTGGGAAGATGGAGGGACTCTTGTGCCCGCAGAAGCTGCTCTGCTGAGGTCAGTGCTCCCGGTCTGAGCGAGCGTCGCAGCCAGCGGGCGCTGACAGAACAGAACGGCCCCTCTCACTTCGCAGAGGTTGGCGGCCAGGGGCCCTGAGGCCGAGTTTGCGGTTTGTCCAGTGAGACGCCCCGAGGTCGGGCTCCTTCACCTGCCGCCCCGTGGGATGTAGCAGGCCGAGGCCCCGAGGCCAGACAGTGCCTAGGACAGGGAACGCTCTGAGTACCACAGGGCGCAGCACCGAGCCGACCGCAGCTCTGACGCCGTCTTCTGAGGGGCAGAGACCAGGCTCGGCCACTCGCCCATCTCACGTCCGTGGTACGGGGAGGTAGAACCGGGGCCCCCACCCCGTGATCACCCCGCCATCATGGTTCTTTTTGTGTGATGTGTCACCCTGAGGACTGAGCATGCGTCCTGACAGGGCGCACTGTGCAAGGACGCTGCCCTTACCTGTCCCACAGTAACTCAGGACCTGATTCAGGCGGCCCAGCCACTGTAAAACGTCCGCGTTATTTATTTGGTCCTACAGTTTGACTCTGGGAGCCACCAGGGGTCAGACATCGTCCCTTAGTGTCGTTTAACCTAGCACGCTGGTCCCGCGCTGTTCGTGACCTTGGTGGTTTTGCGGAGTCCAGGCCTGCCTCATGGGGTCCACAGTTGGTCTCTTGGGCTGGCGGGAAAGCCACATGGTTGATAGGAAAGCGTGGCATGCCTTCCCTACGGCCTCCTGTGACTTTCTCCTTGAGTAGAGTCTGCTTAGGCTGGTGAGAAGGCCGCGTGGGTGACGGGGACCCGCGTCTGCCGAGATGGCGACGGTGGCAGCGGCTGACCAGCGGGCCCCACGTCCCTCCGTGCACTCTCCCGCAGGTTTGGCTCCGCTCTGTGAGAACATGCCGAGTGGCAAGGCCAACAAGCCCGGGGACGTCGTGCGGGCCAGGAACGGGAAGACCATTCAGGTCCGTAAGGCGAGGGCGTGGCACTCCCACTGGCTCTTCCCGCGGGAGCCCGTGGCCCCAATTCCACGGCTCGAATGGGGGGGAAGGCTGCGCCGGGGAGGGGGGTGGCGCCCAGGGGCCCCTAACGCCGAGTTTGTGTCTTCGTGCTGAGTAATTTTCATGCGAGGCCAAAAGCATTTCTCTGGGGACTTTGGGAACGTCCCCACTCCGCGGGCACAGCTTTCGCAGCCAGGCCTGCGAGCGCGGCAGTGCGGGAACGTGGGCCGTCTCCCAGGTGCGAGCCGTGTCTGCCGTGGCGGGGTGCAGGAGGGGACGCTGCCCTCGTCTTGGGCTCTGCCCTGGGGGGTGGCACCTGTGTGCCTGTGTGCGCACAAGCCCCGAGCCCGGGGCCGCTGGTGTGACACGAGTCCCTGCGTGGGGTCCCAGCTGCCACTCGGCCGCGGCTTCCTTGGGCTCCTCAGGCTGCGGGCGCTCAGAAGTCTAGTCTTCCCGTTAGTCTGGTCAAACCGGCCACACGCCTCCGTGTCCTTCAGCTTCCAAAGTTCCCAGCCGTCCCGCGTCACTGGTGCCGGGCTGTTAAATTATACCTGCTCTTCATTTTAGACCACGTTCTTGCTCTTTTTTTAAATTTTTAATATCTTTTTCACATTTTACATGAAGTCTCCATCGTGACATAGACAATATATATATTGATTTTTCAACAGAGCACTTTACGTTTTTCCTGTTAGGCGTGTTTCCCCTGCACCTCACGCCCACCCTGTCCGCCCGTCCCGCAGCTCCCCTCCCTCACTCTACCCACCCTCGTCCTCTCTCCTGTCCCGGCGTCACATTCCTCAGTGTCTGTGTGGGGTACAGGGACGTGTGCAGGCCGAGCGGGGACATGCAGTGTGTGTCTGCGTGGGGTGCGGGGACGTGTGCAGGCCGAGCGGGGACGTGCAGTGTGTGTCTGCGTGGGGTACGGGGACGTGTGCAGGCCGAGCGGGGACGTGCAGTGTGTGTCTGCGTGGGGTGCGGGGACGTGTGCAGGCCCAGCGGGGACGTGCAGTGTGTGTCTGCGTGGGGTACGGGGACGTGTGCAGGCCGAGCGGGGACGTGCAGTGTGTGTCTGCGTGGGGTGCGGGGACGTGTGCAGGCCCAGCGGGGACGTGCAGTGTGTGTCTGCGTGGGGTGCGGGGACGTGTGCAGGCCGAGCGGGGACGTGCAGTGTGTGCGTGGGGTGCGGGGACGTGTGCAGGCCGAGCGGGGGACGTGCAGTGTGTGTCTGCGTGGGGTGCGGGGACGTGTGCAGGCCGAGCGGGGACGTGCAGTGTGTGTCTGCGTGGGGTGCGGGGACGTGTGCAGGCCGAGCGGGGACGTGCAGTGTGTGTCTGCGTGGGGTGCGGGGACGTGTGCAGGCCGAGCGGGGACGTGCAGTGTGTGTTTGTGTGGGGTGCGGGGACGTGTGCAGGCCGAGAGGGGACGTGCAGTGTGTGTCTGTGTGGGGTGCGGGGACGTGTGCAGGCCGAGAGGGGACGTGCAGTGTGTGTCTGCGTGGGGTGCGGGGACGTGTGCAGGCCGAGCGGGGACGTGCAGTGTGTGTCTGCGTGGGGTGCGGGGACGTGTGCAGGCCGAGCGGGGACGTGCAGTGTGTGTCTGCGTGGGGTGCGGGGACGTGTGCAGGCTGAGCGGGGACGTGCAGTGTGTGTCTGCGTGGGGTGCGGGTACGTGTGCAGGCCCAGCGGGGACGTGCAGTGTGTGTCTGCGTGGGGTGCGGGGACGTGTGCAGGCCGAGCGGGGACGTGCAGTGTGTGTCTGCGTGGGGTGCGGGGACGTGTGCAGGCCGAGCGGGGACGTGCAGTGTGTGTCTGCGTGGGGTGCGGGGACGTGTGCAGGCTGAGCGGGGACGTGCAGTGTGTGTCTGCGTGGGGTGCGGGGACGTGTGCAGGCCGAGAGGGGACGTGCAGTGTGTGTCTGCGTGGGGTGCGGGGACGTGTGCTGGCCGAGCGGGGACGTGCAGTGTGTGTCTGCGTGGGGTGCGGGGACGTGTGCAGGCCGAGAGGGGACGTGCAGTGTGTGTCTGCGTGGGGTGCGGGGACGTGTGCAGGCTGAGCGGGGACGTGCAGTGTGTGTCTGCGTGGGGTGCGGGGACGTGTGCAGGCCGAGAGGGGACGTGCAGTGTGTCTGCGTGGGGTGCGGGGACGTGTGCAGGCTGAGCGGGGACGTGCAGTGTGTGTCTGCGTGGGGTACGGGGACGTGTGCAGGCCGAGCGGGGACGTGCAGTGTGTGTCTGCGTGGGGTACGGGGACGTGTGCAGGCCGAGCGGGGACGTGCAGTGTGTGTCTGCGTGGGGTGCGGGGACGTGTGCTGGCCGAGCGGGGACGTGCAGTGTGTGTCTGCGTGGGGTGCGGGGACGTGTGCAGGCCGAGCGGGGACGTGCAGTGTGTGTCTGCGTGGGGTGCGGGTACGTGTGCAGGCCCAGCGGGGACGTGCAGTGTGTGTCTGCGTGGGGTGCGGGGACGTGTGCAGGCCGAGCGGGGACGTGCAGTGTGTGTCTGCGTGGGGTGCGGGTACGTGTGCAGGCCCAGCGGGGACGTGCAGTGTGTGTCTGCGTGGGGTGCGGGGACGTGTGCAGGCCGAGCGGGGACGTGCAGTGTGTGTCTGCGTGGGGTACGGGGACGTGTGCAGGCCGAGCGGGGACGTGCAGTGTGTCTGCGTGGGGTGCGGGGACGTGTGCAGGCTGAGCGGGGACGTGCAGTGTGTCTGCGTGGGGTGCGGGGACGTGTGCAGGCCGAGCGGGGACGTGCAGTGTGTGTCTGCGTGGGGTGCGGGGACGTGTGCAGGCCGAGCGGGGACGTGCAGTGTGTGTCTGCGTGGGGTGCGGGGACGTGTGCAGGCCCAGCGGGGACGTGCAGTGTGTCTGCGTGGGGTGCGGGGACGTGTGCAGGCCGAGCGGGGACGTGCAGTGTGTGTCTGCGTGGGGTGCGGGGACGTGTGCAGGCCGAGCGGGGACGTGCAGTGTGTGTCTGCGTGGGGTGCGGGGACGTGTGCAGGCTGAGCGGGGACGTGCAGTGTGTCTCACAGTCTGGCTCTCCCCGCTCAGCGTTACGGCGCGTCTGCTTGGTGTCGAGCAATGCCGAGTAACCCCACGGTAGGTATGTGCCTCGGCGCTGTCACCCCGGTTGTCCGTGCTTGGACATCGGGAGTCTCGTGTCGTAGCCACTGCGGCTGATGCTGTAGTAAACACGCCTGCCCGTGTCTCCCACCGCGTGTCCCGTGCCAGGTAGACTCCAGGGTCGCTGGCTCACTGGGATCTCTGTAGGTTCTGAGGGACCCTGTCTGTTCTCCACGGACGTTCCCTGGTGCGGGACGAGTGCCGTGTGTTTCCGATACTCACACCCGACGCCGTCCTGTGTGCTCACTCCGGCTCTCCCTTGCTCTGTCCCCTCAGGTCGACAACACCGACGCGGAGGGCCGCCTCATCCTGGCCGACGCGCTGTGCTACGCGCACACCTTCAACCCGAAGGTCATCGTCAACGCCGCCACCCTGACAGGTCAGACCGCCCGCCCTCCAGCCTCAGGGCACCGTGCCACGTGGCGCGCTCGTGTCTGTCACTGCTTTGCCGACGTTCGGCCCCCGACACTCAGAGGCCTTTACCAGAGGGCCCACTCCGCAGTCCTAAACCTTTTGCACACTAGGCTTGTTGTTTTAGAACGTCCCGGGCTGGGAGCCAGGTGGTGACCCAACAGCGATGCCCCTGGACTCACGGGGAGTGACCTGGCCTCAGTGGTCTTGTCCGTGCAGGCGTGTGCACACGCTTGGGTCCAGGAGAGCCCCATGGGGCAGCCTGTCTCTGGGACCCGGGCCGTTCTCTGCCTCACGGAGCTGGGAGGTTGGAGGGAGTCGGGGAGGCCCTTTACTGCAGTGCCGTAGGTGGGGCGGGCGTGACAGCACCAGCTGGTGTGGCAGTGGGCATGTTCCTGGGGGGTGACGAAGGGCACCCGGTACCGTACACCTGACGCTCGTGGCTGCCCTCCACAGCTCTGTCCAGGGTCTCGTCTGCCGGCCTCTTCTGGGATTGAGACGCAGACCTTTCCGTCCTCCGGTGTCACTCTGTCCAGGGTCTGGGAGCTCAGTTTTCTGTATGTGGGGAGACCTGGGGACAGTGAGCACTGAGCCTGTGGGAGGCGGCCATGATGGTACCTCCATGGCTCCCGGCCTGCCATTGCCCAGCAGGCTCACTGAGAAAGAGGAGGGCCAAGGGACACTGCTGGCGGGACTGGGCCCCCATGTGGGCCGCCACGAAGGCCCTGTGAGTGAGGCCGAGGGGCCCCTGCTGGCAGGACTGGGCCCCCATGTGGGCCGCCACGCGGGCCCTGTGAGTGAGGCCGAGGGGCCCCTGCTGGCAGGACTGGGCCCCCATGTGGGCCACCACGCGGGCCCTGTGAGTGAGGCCGAGGGGCCCCTGCTGGCAGGACTGGGCCCCCATGTGGGCCACCACGCGGGCCCTGTGAGTGAGGCCGAGGGGCCCCTGCTGGCAGGACTGGGCCCCCATGTGGGCCACCACGCGGGCCCTGTGAGTGAGGCCGAGGGGCCCCAGCTGGCAGGACTGGGCCCCCATGTGGGCCGCCACGCAGGCCCTGTGAGTGAGGCCGAGGGGCCCCTGCTGGCGGGACTGGGCCCCCATGTGGGCCACCACGCGGGCCCTGTGAGTGAGGCAGAGGGGCCCCTGCTGGCGGGACTGGGCTGGGCGGTGAGAAGTGTCTGGAAGGAAACGCCGGGAGGGCCAGCAGTCACCCTGGGGCGAGATTACTGGTGGTTTTCGGTATTGTTTCCTCTTTGGCTTTTTCTTAGTAACTAAAGGTGAATCCTACCGGGAAACGTGAGTGTATGTTAAATGTATATGGTTAGGATTTCTGGAGCTTACCTGTTTCTGGAAACGAGGGTGCCGTGGAGTAGGGTTCGAGGCTGGCGTTTCGGTCAGAGCCTCTGAGGCGCCCCGCGTGCGCGGGGAGACCGACTTGCCCTATGACGTCTGTCCTCCAGGAGCCATGGACGTCGCGTTGGGGTCAGGTGCCACGGGGGTCTTCACCAACTCGTCCTGGCTGTGGAACCGACTGTTCGAGGTAGGGAGTAAGTGCAGGTGTAGCTCACGGGGAGAGTGGTCACCGGGCGTAGATGTGCCCAGCCCACGGCAGTGACCGGCGCACGGCGGGTGCCTGCGTGGAGGAGCCGTCGCAGTCAACGCCCTCGGTTGCTTCGGGCTTTCTACGCCTGTCCCTAGAGGGGTGTGAGCCCCCCTCCTCCAGGACCGGAGTAACGTGACCTGTCCCAAGGCCGCACTGCTGCCCTGCCACCTCCCAGAGCTGCCTGGCCTGCGCCCTCCGCCCCCTTCTCCTGTCCCTGTCCCCCCGCCTCAGTCACCCTCGCGGGCCGTTCCCTCTGCCCCTCTGGCGGCAGTCTGTCCCTGCACACGCTTGTCTCGCTCGTCACGGCCGCCTTGAGAAGCTCCCCTCCCCGGCCCAGCAGCTCCCCCGCTGGTGCCCCACACTGCTGCCGCGCTGCACAGGAGGCCCCGTGGCGACTCTCAGGTCCCCTCCCAGCCTCCCCGGCTCCCTCGCACAGCCCTTCCCCCCACCCTCCACACCCAGCTCAGGTCCCCGCTGGGCCTGGACCTCAGCTCCCACATCCTCACCCTCACCCTGTCGTAGCACCCAAACGTTATCATTTTGGCATTTATTTATTTAGAGAAAGTTTTGCTGTAGGGCACATGCATTCCCCAGAGAGACAGAGATAGAAAGCGAGAAATTAACCCCTCGGGGAGGGTGGCCACCTGCAACCCCGTCTCCTCCATTCTCCTCCTGGCTCATTCAAGCCAGACCTTTCATTTTCCTTCGCTCTTAGCAAATGCCCAGAGGTGTGTGGAATCGCTTCACACTTGTAGTAGTACCTTTGTAGTTCTTACACCTTTCAGTGAGTGAAAGGATTGGAAACCGGTTCCATAGCTCCTGATTCAGCGTCGCAGGCTAGATGGGCCCTTTCCTCCATGTTTCGGGCAGGCCGGTGCCTTGAGCTTTCCGGAGCTGCCTCGTCCAGCCCGACCGTCCCGTCCTGTCCCCTAGGCCAGCGTGGAGACCGGGGACCGCGTCTGGAGGATGCCGCTCTTCGAGCACTATACGAGGCAGGTGGTCGACTGCCAGCTGGCCGACCTTAACAACATTGGGAAATACAGGTATGTAAAACAGCTGCATGTTTGGTTTTAAGAGAGATTGTTGCTATAGGGTGTGTGCTTGCCAGAAACAGAAAGCAAGAAATTGCCCCCCAGGGGATAACCATGCCACAACCTCCCCTTCTCGTCTCCTGTTGGAATTTTGGGCATGCACGTACCTGCCCCTGGTGGGAGATTGAAGCTGCCGGGTCCAGGACTCGAACCATGGTCAACTATGTGGGAGTCCAGCAACATAACCATTTTGCCATCTGCTGGTCCTACCGAGCGCATCTTAATTTATTTACTTTACTTATTTTAAGAATTATTTTATTTAACTTTATTTATTTCAATTTGACCAGAGAGGGACAGAGAGAGAGAGAGACTCGTAACTCTAGCCGGCCATGTGAGAGTCCAGTGCCCCCAAGCACCACACGTCACCTGCCGGGCCCCATGCGTGCATGTTTTTACCACCATCCTTGGCTCCCAAGTGTTTTTGATTTTATGCCCTTTATACCAATCCAACTACCCGGTTTCCTCGTGCTGCAGCGCTTGTAAGGTTTGTAACGTCCCCAGTTCATTCTCAAAATTTTCCATGTTTCAAATCTAAAGTTTGCTCTAAGCAAATGATAAAGAGTTGGAACGCAAGGGAACCCATGAGGGAAAGGATCTAGGATTGTCCTCCGCTGCTTATCGCCATGTCTGAAAACGAGTGTTCTGAACGAGGGCTGGGTCTCGCCAGAGCCCTCCTGCCTCGGTCCCCGGGGACAGGCGCGCAGCTCTGACCCACACTTGCTTTCTCACACGGGGTCAGCCCCGAGCTCACACCCCCCACCTCGGCCCCTCAGTGGCCAGTTCCCACGACTGGAGCTGGCTGACACAGCGGCACGGTCAGGGCTGGCTGTGGTGTGAAGGCCCTGCTGGAGTGCTGTCCCTGTCTCTATTCATGGAAGAATAAAGGTCATGGAAACCTTAAGCCAAGTCTGGAATCTTGGGCAAGCAGAAGCGTGGGGGTTAAGGTGCCTGACCCCTCATGGCGGACTCCACGGCTCAGATCCTGGACCCAGCAGCCGCAGACCACACCGGGCACATGTGTGCTTACCCAAGATCCCGAGAGGAGTGCGGGAGATGGGACTGTGACACGGCCACGCCTCCCCGTGGAGGGCGAGTTCCCCCTTTCCCTCGCTCTTGTCTCTGTCTCTTTGTAGTGAGTGCACATGCCCTAAGATAAAAATCTGAAAGTAGCAAGGATTTCGGCTCATGGTGCAGTCACCTAGGGCACCCTGACGCAGGCTCATGTCACCTCATCCCCTCAGATCTGGTGGTGCGTGCACAGCTGCGGCCTTCCTGAAAGAGTTCGTGACCCACCCGAAGTGGGCCCACCTGGACATCGCAGGCGTGATGACCAACAAGGACGAGGTCCCGTACCTGCGGAAGGGCATGACTGGCAGGCCCACGAGGACGCTGATCGAGTTCTTACTTCGTTTTAGCCAAGACAGTGCTTAGTGAAAATACTTGAAAATTCCTTCATTCTGTCTTCAGTTTGACGGTTAAACTTCAGAATATTTTTGAATGAATGGATGAAAATCTTTTAAAGGGGACAAAGGATAGTATTTAAAAATATAGAGCAAAATGAAATTCATATGCCTTGATTTCTTTTCACTTTATGCAAAGATTTATAAAGGTAAAGCTAATATCTTGCTTGGCAAGGATTTTTAAGATATTCTATACATGATTGATTTTTAAAAATTTTCCTAATCACTTTTCAGAGAATGTTTTTAATTGAGAAACAAAATTGTATTTCAGATCTGTGATGCTAGGAACGTGAGCAAATTGAAAGTTACCACGCGCGTGTCAGAAACAATAAACCCCAACTTGGTGCTCTCTGGAGTTCTGATACGTGTTTTACTACAGCCCCAGTAATGGCACGGCACGGCACGGCACAGCACAGCCTGTCTCTGGCTGTGTGACATTAGCCGAGTGGCCCAGTCGGCCTCCATGGTAGGGACGGCTCCTCAGGGCCGATGCTCAGTGTTTGACTGCGGCCGAGCATGTGGTGCAGTGTTCACCCAGGGAGCTGAGGACTCTTACTCCCACGTGCCTGGGGAGGAGGACACGGAGAAGAGGCTTGGTAACCGGCTGCGATGGGGCAGAGCCAGGCAGAGCGCGGCGTAGACAGCGGGCGTCTCTGAGCCTGCGTGCCCCATGGGTACGCTGCTATGCCTGCTTCAGTTCAGGGAACCGCAGGGGAGGAAAGCTAGCGGACATACCGAAGTAAGAAACAAAACTGAAAGGGCTGTCCAGGGGCCAGCAGGTGACTTGGTGGTTAAGGCCCTGCACTCCCACATGGTCGACTACAGTTCAAGTCCTGGATCCGGCAGTTCGAAACTCATGCTGGGCACGTCCCAGGAGGAGACTGGAGAAGGGACTGCAGCGTGCCATCCCCCTGGGAGGGTGACTTACCACCTCCTTAATGCCTGGGGCAAGCATTCCCTCTCTGTCTCTCTGGTTAGTGCACATACCCTGTGGAAAAACCTGAAAAAACAACACAAACTGCCCACCAGTAATTACTTGCGTACCTGCTGGGACTACCACCAGTCAGCTGAGTTACATTTGTACAGATTTAAAACAAAACTCTCGTTTTACTTTTGTGTTGTATGGGTCAGATTATGCATGAATAGGGTCTATACTCCCCCCCTTTTTTTTTTGAGAGGTTTTCGCTATAGGGCGCGTGCGCTCGCCAGAGAGAGACATAAAGACAGAAAGCGAGAAATCACCCCCCAGGGGGGATGGTCACGCCGCAATTCCTTCTCCTCCGTTCTCCTCTCGGGATCTTGGGCACGCACGCACACGCGCCTGGTGTGAGTTTTAAGCCACCGGGTCCGGGACGCAAACCGCGGTCGTCTACGTGGGAGTCCAGCGACATAGCCATTACGCTAACTGCTGGTTACCAATACCCCCTTTTTAAATACTTAAAATGTTTGATAGGAAAACCTATTTATTGTAGTTATTTTTTTTTTCTTTTAGAGAGTTTTTTTTTTCTTTCTTTGCTATAAGGCACATGTGCTTGCCAGAGAGAGAGAGAGAAACAGAAAGTGAGAAATCACCCCCAAGGGAATGGCGACACCACAGTCCCTTTTCCATTCTCCTCGCGGCACTTTGGGCATGCACGCACATGTACCTGGTGTGAATTTTAAGCTGCCTGGTCTGGGACTTGAACTGCGGTTGACTAAGTGGGAGTCCTATGATGTAACTATTACACTATCTGCTGGTTCCTCTCTACTGCAGTTTTTTTTTTTAATTTTATGTATTAATTTATTTAATTTGACCAGAGAGAAAGAGAGAGAGGGAAAGTGAGAAAGCAAGCCACCAGGTCCGGGACTCGAACTGTGGTTGGCCACGTGGGAGTGTCCAGTGCCCCAACCATCATACCACCTGCTGGCCCCTACTGCAGTTACCTTTAACATTTAGAAGTTGGACTGTGAAAGGATGCTGTGTATCCCAGGTGATCTGTAGCGAGGAACTGGCAGTGGACGTGCACAGCTGTTCATTAGAATGGGGAACAGCAGGCAGGAGGGGTGCGCTCTGGGTACCCAGACTGCAGGGCTACTTCTCGGAGGGTGGGATCGAGGGTTGGAGCTACCAGCTTAGGACGAAGCAACAGGTTTCTCCCGGGCGACTCAGAAGCCCCAGGGCAGGATGAAAAGGCTGTCAAAGGCTTTCTGTGGATAAAGAACACAAGAACCCTCGTGTTTGTAGCGTCTGGGATACGGAAAGCAGACCCCTGTTCCGTGTGCTTGTCTCTGGTTGAGGTGACACTTACCAGTGGTCACCGTACACGCAGGCTGCCAGCTCCTTCAGACATGCAGGCCCTCTGAGCCACATTCCGGGTCCCCGTCCGTGTCACTTAGACCAGGCGGCGGTGGAGGTGCAAAGGTGGAACACGGGACTGGAATGTGCCGGGCCCACAGCCCTCAGAAACCCAGGCCAGGAACGTGTCCCTCCCATGTCCTCCTGGCCCCCTCTAGTCCCAGGCAGCTGCTGGAGCCGGAAGCAGGAGGAGATTGAGGGAGCGGAGCAAGGGAGATGGAGCCATCGCTGCTGCTGACACCTTTGTATGTCCCCCGAGGCCCAGCCACTCACACCCTGGGACAGGGAAGGAGGCAGACTAGAGCCCTGATGCAGGGTCTGCAAGCCTACCTTCAGTGTGCCACGACCTGCGCCCAGTGCCACGTGAGCCCTCGTGATTAGGGACAGTGCACGGCGCACCGAGAGGTACCGGGGCTGCTCCCAGCAGGCTGCTGAGCCCCTGGTCAGGGACCGAGCAACAAGACGGGTCTGACGCCATCGCAACAGGCACGGCAGGTCCGTCTTGGCATCCAGGACAGGGATCCAAGGACGCCCTGAGCCTCCAAGGCAGGAGGAAGCATCTTACCGTTGAGGAGTAAACGCTGTGGAGTGCACACGGCCATGCGCAGCTCGTGTGCACACTGGGAAGGTTCTCGGGGTGCCAGAGTGGACTAGATGAGTGCACTGCTCTTGGTCCGAGGTGG
Source organism: Tupaia tana (assembly GCA_026018925.1). Taxonomy (NCBI): domain Eukaryota; kingdom Metazoa; phylum Chordata; class Mammalia; order Scandentia; family Tupaiidae; genus Tupaia; species Tupaia tana. The sequence continues at coordinate 28,699,945 of JAKSZU010000025.1, read as the reverse complement.
AAGGGCCCTGTTTCCTGGTGGCTGCCAGCCGGACGGTCCCAGCCTGGCTGACGTGGGGCCCTGTCTTTGCAGCTGACCATATTCCGGGTGTAGCTCAAAGGGCCTGGAACCGCGGCCTGGCTCACGGGCAGTCCTGGAGAAACAAATGTCAGACTGAAGCCGGTCTTCACAGAACTCAGTCCGCAAATGACTCCGGAAACGCATTCCCAACTGGCTTGTCTCCCTGAGCAAGCGCAGTCTGCCTGACCAGTCCCCCACCTCCGCGTCAGTGCCTGGGGCTAGTCTGCCTTCTCTGCAGCCCCAGACCCCTGCCTGCCTCCTGTCTGCCCCTGCACGACTACGGGGGTCGCTCTCAACCACGTCCCCATCGGTTCCTGTTCACGCCCCGCATGCATGCGCCTGCCCCACCCCGCTCTTGCTAGTCTTTCCCAGGCGCCGGTCCCGCCTTGTAAACGAGGTGTTTTTTGTCTTTATTTAGTTATTTTTAACTTGACCAGACAGGGACAGAGAGAGAGAGAGAGAGAGAGAGAGAGAGAGCGCGCGCGCGCGCGAGCTGCCAGGGCCAGGTCGGGACCCAGCGCCCTCCAGCCCCGGCCCCACGGGGGACTGCGGCCACTCCCAACCACGAGGCCCTCCTGCGCCCGGGACACCGGGCAGCCCGCCGGGCCGCGCCAGGGCTGGGTGGGCTGGTGTGCGGGAACGGGGCCCGGCTTCGGGAAGCTCGGTAAGGAGGCTGGGCTGACGAGCAGGGTCTCTACTGAACCCCGCGCTGAACAGACTAGCGAGCAGACGCCCCGTAAGGAGGCACCGGGCCGTGCTGAGCCCCGAGCAGGCCTCGCGGCCCCCCCGCCGCGGCTCCACCTGTCGCCGTGTCCCGTCCCCCTGGGCCGCGGGTGACGCTGGGCCGCGGGCGCCCCCAGCCGAGGGCCCGGGCCTGCCCCGCGGCGCGGAGAGCAGCCGGCGCCGGCAGTGCTCGGGACAAACAGAACGAGACGCCGCTGCGCTCCGCGCCGACCGCTCCCGCGTGGGCGAAGGTTGGGCCGTCACGTGACCGCGCACTGTGGGCCGCCCTCGTGCGGGGCGCCAGACTCCGCGCAGGCGCAGTGGGCCGACTCCCGCTCGCGTGCTCGGCCGATCCCCGCGCAGGCGCAGTGCGCCGACTCCCGCTCGCCCGCTGGGCCGATCCCCGCGCAGGCGCAGTGGTGGCCCCCGCGCCGTCCCGCCATGGCGGCCCCGCTGGGTGGCATGTTCTCGGGGCAGCCCCCTGGGCCCCCGCCGCCACCGCCGGGACTCCCGGGCCAGCCCTCGCTTCTTCACGCGGCGCCAGGCGCTCCGAGAACTTCCAACACCACCTTGGTGGACGAGCTGGAGTCGTCTTTCGAGGTAGGGCGACAAGGGAGTCCGCGCCCCGTGGTCCCCCGCCGGGTGGCTCGGGGAGTGCTCGTCCCTGCTCCAGGCCCGCAGCGGCCGACGACGTGCCTGGCGCGGGGGGAACCTGCATTTCGCCCGTCCCCAGCCTTGGCCGTCCCGGTTCGGATCCCCCCGGTGCGGCTCCAGCCCCAGCACCTGCTGGTCCTGAGCGTTGGCGCGGCCCGGCCCCTTCGGGGCGCAGAGTCCCCTGCCCGCACAGCCCCGGCCCGGCGATGGTCGCCCTGCGCGTGGACCCCGGGGACCGCCCGGCCAGCCCCGCTGGAGCGGTCGACGGGGCGCGCGCTCCTTTGAGGGTTTGTCTCCGGGGTCTCCGCGCCGGCCACGTGGGGCTGCTGCCAGGTCCCTGCGGAGGGCGGGTGCAGACGTCCGAGTCCCGTCTTCCCGCTGTGCTCCTGCAGGCTTGCTTCGCCTCCCTGGTGAGCCAGGACTACGTCAATGGCACGGATCAGGAGGAAATTCGGACGGGTAAGGATTCCCTCTTTGTAGGCAGCGTTCTTGCCTTCAGCAAGATTCCTCATTGCTTAGGGTTTTTTTTTTTTTTAATTTCATTGATCATTATTATTATTTTTTTAAAATTTGCTACAGGACACGCATGCTCATGAGAGAGAGAGAGAGAGAGAGAGAGAGAAAGTAAGCCACCGAGTCCAGGACTCAGGCTCTGTCGGCCCTGTGGGAGCCCCGCACCCTGACCGTACCACCTGCTGGCCCTGATATCACTCGTCCAGTCCCGCCTGCCTCCTAAGAGAACTTTGCGGGAGTTGGGTCTGTGTGGACAGTCCCTGTGACCTGCCAGTCTTTGCTCACTTACCCCCGAGGCCTCGTTCACAATCGCTTTCATACTGGTTTAGGGGAAGAAGGTAGTCCCGTGTGTGGGAGGGATATAAACACGTTTTCCGTCTCTCGGTGTCACTGACTGTCCCCACATCAGTGCCCAGAGGTGACCACTGCCCCTGCTGTCCTTGCGACAGGTTGTACACTTGCAGGGGGTGGAAGGAGGAGGCCCCCCAGGGCATGGTGCAGTCCCTGCTCCACATCCTCACAGGATCTGGGACATGCACACGTACCCGGTGTGTTTCTCAAGCTGCCGTGTCTGGGGCTTGAACCACGCCATCGGCCGTGTAGGATCCAGCACCTTAAGCACTGCATTTGTATTTTAAATTCATGGTAACTGGACATCATGGTGCCGACTGCTGGCTCTCTGGGTTGTCTTTCTTTAGAACTCCTAGCGTTTCTGTGTTGTGGAGGCCGCTTTTTCATCTGGTAGTAGGAGTGGTCTGTTCTTTACTGTTAGCTAACACACAGGAAGTCATTACTGCTGTGGCCAGGATTAGAACTGCAGACTGCATTTATATTCTGACTGATGCTCATTTATGAGGGCAATAAGTGTGTCTGGTGTTCTTCTTAATGTTTTTTCCTTGTTTTTAAGGTGTTGATCAGTGTATCCAGAAGTTTCTGGATATTGCAAGACAGACAGAATGTTTTTTCTTACAAAAAAGGTTGCAGCTGTCTGTGCAGAAACCGGAGCAGGTTATCAAGGAGGTACGAGCCCATTCTCCGCCCCGCACCGGGAAGAGCAGGTGCCTGTTCTCGGGGTCACAGCAGGGCGGTGAGGGCACAGTGGGGCGCTGCTCCTGGGCCGGGCTCACGAAGCCTGAGGAGTACAACCGAGGCGGAGTGTCGGGCGGCCGCTCCACAGCGTGGTCTGGACAGCTCTGCATTCTCCATTCTCCTCTCGGGATCTTGGGCATGTACACGGACGCGCCTGGCATAAGTTTAAGCCACCGGGTCTAGGACTTGAACTGCAGTCGACTACATGGGAGTCCAGTGACATAGCCATTACACCAACTGCTGGTCTCTAATTTTATTTCTTATTATTAGCATTAAATTTGTTATAGGGCATGCACACTCACCAGAGAGAGAGAAAGTGAGAAAGCAAGCGGCCAGGTCTGGGACTCAGACTGCAGTCAGCCATGTGGGAGTCCAGCGCCTTAACCCCCATGCCGCCTGCTGGCCCCAAGAAAGTGATGTTCTTACCATGTGTCCTGTCAGGTCGTTTCCTGATGTGAATACTTGAGTAACTGTGTGGTCACGGCCAGATCTCATGAAGAATGTCCTGGTAGGGTTCATAAAACACTTTCTTTCCCCCCTTTAGAGATTTTTGTTATAGCTCGCATGCACTCGCCGGAAAGACAGAAAGCAAGAAATCTCCCCCAGGGGGCATGGCCATGCCCAATCCCTTCTCTTTTCTCGAGATTTTGGGCATGCATGCATATGTGCTTGGCATGAGTTTTAAGTCACCGGGTCTGAACCACAGTCGACGTGGGAGTCCAGGGGCGTGACCGGGCCCCGGGAAATGCTCCTTCAAGCAGTCTGGCAGCTCACCACCTGCCGTGGCCCAGCCGCAGTGTGGCTGTGCCCGCCCTCCCCCGGGCTCAGGGTGACATTCTCAGCAGCAGCCTGGTGACGGGTGGATGGATGGGCTGAGCCACTGCCTCTGGCTGCCCTCTGTGCTGCGGAGCTCGCGCTGTCAGCTGTAACGGCCTCCCGACAGAGCTGAGGGTCGTGGGAGGGTGGCCGGGCAGTGCGGGGCGGAGAGCGCCGTAGTCTCTCGCGAACCTGCTCAGTCGGGCCGCATCGTCCCTCCCAGCCCTCCTGACTGCACCCTCTCCCCGCAGGACGTGTCGGAGCTGAGGAACGAGCTTCAGCGCAAAGACGCGCTGGTGCAGAAGCACCTGGCCAAGCTGCGGCACTGGCAGCAGGTGCTGGAGGATGTGAGCGCGCAGCACCGGCAGCCGGCCGAAGGCCCGCAGGGCTCGCTGGCCTACCTGGAGCAGGCGTCCGCCAACATCCCCGCGCCTCTGAAGCAGAGCTGAGTGGTGCAGAGCCCGGCCTGGCATGTGTGCGTGTGCGTGTGCATGTGTGTGCGTGTGCATGCGTGGTGGCCACCGGACTGCTCGGTCCCGCTGTGTGGCGCCGCCTTGGACGGACTCTAGAGAATGCGGCAGTTCCCACTTTAAAACGTCCCATTTTCATAAGCTAATTTTTTGAGCATTTTATAAAATACCTACAGCTTTAGAAAAACAAGTAAATGTTTACCTCTTTAGCGAAGATGGTGTGGTGGCATTGCAGTTCTTTTGGGGGCTCTTTTTGGTATAAATTTTCACTTCTTTGGCCCCCACTAGATTAGTTTGTGTGCTCTGAGGGGAAAGGTGACAACAGCCTGAGAGTCGATGAGGCTTTGGGTCAGAGGCCATTGGTGGTGGGTTCCCCTCGGGTGGCTAGAGCCCAGGCACGTGCGTGTGTGCAGGCTCCGGGAGCTCAGGGCAGAGCGGAAGGTGAGTGCCGTGCTCCCAGCAGGTCAGGTGTGGCTTAGAGCAGCGCCACTGGGGCTTCCTCGACCCGCCACCCGGGCAGCACTGGCCTTGGTGCTGTGTCTCCCTGGGCTCCCGTGCAAAGCGGGCTGAGTCGGGAGCCCGCCTCGGGGACGGGTGGAGCAGAGCCTGGGGTGAGCTCGCCCTCCTCCTGGTTTGGGGTTGGGCTTGCATGGGTTTTGCTTTTCTCTTGGAGCAAAGACTCTTTGTTTGATGGTTTCCTTTTAGAAAGGCTCTTGCTCTGGGAACAGCAGTTAGCGTAATGGCTATGTCACTGGACTCCCATGTAGTCGACCGCGGTTTGAGTCCCAGGCCCGGTGGCTTAAACTCATGCCGGGCGTGTGTGCGTGCCCAAGATCCCGAGAGAAGATAGATGAGAAGGGATTGTGGCGTGGCCATCCCCCCTGGGGGGTGATGTCTCACTTTCAGTCTCAGTCTCTGTCTTTCTGCTGAGCGCACGTGCCCTATAGTAAAAACCTCTCAAAATAAGTTTCGGCACACAAGGTGTTTTTTTAAAACACAAAAATAAAATAAAATCTCAAAACTCCCCACCGCTGTGGTGTGTATGTTGTGTCTCCATCCACATGGCAGAGCCTCACATGATAGAGCGATGGGTTCCTCCACCCTTACGATGGGACTACCGCCCTTACCGAAGAGGCTCCTGCAGACTCTGCCCTGCCGTGGGAGGGCGTAGGTGGCACCGCCTGCGGGAGTCACACCTCAGGCCCCGGCACAGGGTGGAGGGGAGCGGCTCTCGGGCAGGTCTAGGGAGAATCCGGCTGGGCCACTGCCAGGAGGCACAGCCTTCTGTCCCACATTGGCCAGGCCTGGCCTTGGACTTCCCAGCCTCCAGAACTACCAGGAAGTTTGTGTATAAATCACCCGGTCCGAGAGACTGCTGCTGCAGCCCACATGGACTGTCACCCTAAACAAGAGAGACGAGAAATCCTTGGACTTTTAGAATAACCTGGCAGACCAGCTCCTTGGCCTGGTGGTTAGGGATCTACAGTAGATTTCACATGGACAACCACACAGTTTTTGAGTCCTGACTCCAGCAGTTTGAAGAACACGTGAAGTGCGTGTGTGTGCGCACGCCTGCCCAGCATTTCAACGGGGTGAAGAAACGGAGACCGGGCTGGGGCGTGACTGTCCGCTGGAGGGTGCTCCCTCCTCTCCGCCCCTCATGCTCTGAACGCTTGTCCCCTCTGGCACAACTGAAAAAGGAATAACACGGCATGTTGCATTTGTGGTGGCAACTGTTCGCATTAAAACTTTGTATTGGGACTTTGTTTTGGTTAGGTAGCGAATTTATATTTAATTTCTGGATTTGAATTTTCATTATCATTACAGTTCTCTCCAAATAACATTTAAATAGGTAATCAGCTATATATATATAGCTGGGGTTTTTTTGCCATGGGATGCGTGTACTTGCCAGAGACAGAGAGAGGGAAACAGTAATCACCGCCCAGGCCACTCTGCGAGCTCATCTCCATTCTGGGATTTTGGGCACGCACGTGCACATAACTGCTGTGATTTTCAAGCTGCTAGGTCTGGGACTTGAACTGCGATTGGCCACATGAGAGTTCATTCAGCACCTTAACCATGCCACGTGCTGACCCCATAATCTACTTTTTACTTGATGACCTGTTAGAGGTTAATGTGAACTTCCTATTTCTAAACTCTGTCTTCATCTAGTTTTACCTTTCTGTAGGAAAACAATGCAAGTCACAGCCATTTTTATTGCCCAGGGGGTTAAAGTTTTAGTCAGAGCCAAGAGTTGACAGTGCATAGAATTGATGTCTGGGGGCCATGCCTTGGCCAGCACCAAAGGACTGATAACGTGTTGCCCGCTGCAAGGTCGGAGCCTCGTCAAGCCGTCCGCTCTGTCAGAGGGTCAGACAGCTCAGCGTGTGCCCTGAACCCACCGGGCGTCCATGCAACAGGGAAGCAATGTACCATGAGGCCGAGGGCCCGGACACAGACAGAGGCTCAGGAGATCTTTGACGTCAAAGAACACAGTCCAGAAACTTCCCGGATGGTCAGATGTGTCCGACGCTGCCGTCACTGAACCGGGATGAGACAGGGAGGGCTGAGCTTCGCCAGTCGCAGAAAAGCCCTGCGGGGCCCAGTCCAGCTCACGAGGGCATCCGCCCGAGTCCTCTCGGTGCAAGCGAAGCCCCTGCTGAGGTAGGTGTTACTCTGCAGTCTGCAGCTCTTCCTGGCCGCGGCGGCACACCTGGAGTGTGGCGGCTCTGCAGTCTGCAGCTCGTCCCGGCCGCGGCGGCACACGTGGAGTGTGGCAGCTCTGTTGCAGCACCTGACCAGCATGCTGCGGCCCGGGTCTGCCAGGCTCAGTGCTTTTCAGATCGTCTATCCTCTAGTCTGAATTTCGCTTTCTACCTCTTCCTGTTGAGGTTATTTGTGCGTTTTGGAATTAGGGCACTTTACATGGAAACGTGTTAGTGGAGGTGGCGCACATCGCAGGAGAAACACAACCGTGGAAGTAGACCGTGGCCACTGCGAGCGCGACGCTCAGGGCGCGGGTGGACGTGGGCGCTTCGAATCCCGTGAGCGGGTCACCAGTGACGGCAGCGGCTCTGGGACGGCGTTGCTCGGTGCCCAGTTGCCACAACGGCTCGTGACAGGTGAGCGCCGACGCGCTGACTCTCCTCTCCGCGTGGGGACGACAAGCACATCGCCGGCCAGCTGGTCGTAGTACAGTTCCTTCTCCACTGGACACTTCCAAAGTAGTGGCTCTCCAGCACCCTCCTGGTGTGCCCCGGACCAGCTCAGAAGGAGAAGTACTTGGTAAACCACTCCTGGTGCGGGGAGCCCTGTTTCTGCTGGGCTTCTTTGGGCTGAGCAGTGTCGCCATCTTGGGTCCTAAAAACAGACAAAGTTTCTTGCGTGGTTTTGAAAGTTACTCATGGAACTGCGCAGCGCCCCACCTTTTCATGGCGGACACACCGCGTCCTGACAGGCCAGCGTCAGTAGGGGTGGGGTGGGAGGGGCGGAGGGAGTGCGATTCCTGCTGTGAAACAGCTTTCTCGGTTGTCTGGCTCTTGGTTTCGTGTAAGGTAGGGGCTGTGTCTGAGATCATTATACGTGAGCAGCCAGAGCTGCAGATGAAGAGGCTGCAGACCCGCGGATCCTTGAACGTCACACGGCAGCAGCGGACACGTCGGGCCAGGCCCTGTGCTCGCCACGCCCCGCGGGCTAGTCCCTCTGGTTCACACCAGCCTGTGGGGTGCTGCATCATCTCCATTTCGGGGGGATATGGAGACCCAGAGAGGCCACACAGCTGTGACCATGGAGGACCAGAATTGGAAACTGGACTAGGCCAGGTGTAACCCACACTGGCGGTCCCGGCTAAGTGCCCGGTGGTCTCTCTGAGCACCCAGGGAATCAGGCCTGAGGCCGTCAGGACCAGCGCCTCTTCTAAAGGACCGGTCCATGCCCTGCACGGGCTTCCCTTTGGGTGGGACTGTCCTTTCTCCAGGGCACTGGTTCTGCTACTCTGTCTGCCCAGGGCTGGGTGGTGAGCGGGCGCCAGGAGGGGGACCCGCCGCTTCGCCCCATACCTCGCGGCGGTTTTTGCCTCTGGCGGCTGGGTGGGTTTGTAAGGCCGGCCACAGCTGGGGCTGGGATCCAAGCTGGGAGACTTGGTGATTGGAGGGGCGTTGATCCTGGAGCTCAGATCTCCGCTCAGAAAGTTCTTAGCGTAGGAGGCGAGGTTAGGCACACTCACCACGCGGCTGGGCGCCTCCTCCATCTTCTTTTTCTGTGTGTGACAGGGAAGGGCTGTTGGCACCACCCAAAGACATTTTAGAAGGGCCAGCAGGTGGTACAGTGGGTAAGGCGCTGGACTCCCACGTGGCCGACTGGTCGAGTCCTAGCAGCTTAAAACTCACACCAGGCATGTGTATGTGTGTGCCTAAAATCCCAGGAGGAGAATGGAGGAGAAGGCATTGCAGCATGGCCATCCCCCCTGGGGGTGATTTCTCACTTTCCCTCTCTGTCTCTGTCTCTCTGGTGAGCATGCCCACACTATGGCAAAAACCTTAAAAATTTAGAAGTAAATAAGGCCCATCCCAGCCAACATTATATGGGAACAAAGGCAACAATTTTATTTATATGCTTACATGTTTTTTATTTAATTTTATTTGTTACTATTAAGTATTTTTAAATTTGACCAGAGAGAGACACACAGAGAGAAAAAGGGAAAGTGAGAAAGCAAGCTGCCAGATCCGAGACTCGGACTGCAGTCGGCCATGTGGGAGTCCAGCACCTTACCCACTGTGCCACCTACTGGCCCCTACATGTTGTTTTTTAAAACACTTCCTTCTCCAATCTTCATTTTGTATTTTAAAAACACACATAGATGCACAGCATCCCAAGCCTCCGGGGACAGAGGCGTTTCATACGTCAGGCTGTTTCGCATGTTGGAAGGCCACACGGCTCTGCCAGCAGGACGGGCCACTCTGTCCTCAAACACATTAATACTTCCGGAGTGAGACTTAGAGGGAACTTTAAAGTGTGGGAAAGTGAAATTAAAGTACAAGTTTATTTTGGCGTGGAAGAATTCTGAAATGCATGTTCCCCATCATCTCCGTTTGGGTTAACTGTTGGAAGTTCCCGTGTGCACTGTCACACACAGACACACGTGAAGTCTACACGAGGTCATAGCAGTGCAGGCCTGTCGTCCTGTGAGCTATGGAAAGGGCACAAGTTTGGAAACGTTTTCAGAGTTCCCTAACAGCAGGTAAGAGGCCTGCATGTGAACGCTCCCTGTACGGGTTCCAAAGATCCGTACAGGAAGTGGGCGGTCCCTACTCCCAGACGGAATGGTGGTGGTGGCACACACTCACTGTCGAAACCGAGAGTGCAAAAGCCCGTGCAGCGTAAAAGCCATCCACGGGTGCCCAGTGGACGGAAACGCTGTTCGTGAGGAGGTCGGGCATGCCCTGCAGGTGTTTACCTTCATGGAGGGGGTCAGGTACCCCGGGTGAGGGTGGAAGGAGAAGGACCGGTTCCTGTGGGACACGGCGCTGGGGAATGCGGCGTACTGGAACCTCCGCTCTTCCTGGAGAAGGGATTCAAGTGAGTCTGAGTGAGCTTCGTGGCTGTGCAGGTGGAAGACGGCGAGAAAGTCGGGGGACGGGAGCCGGGGCTCGGCGCTGCTGGCCAGAGGCTGGGAGGAGTCGCTTTCCCTTACGGTAACGGAAAGGCCGAGTCCACTGCGGACTGGAAACCCAGTCCTTCCCGCTGAAGGGCAGAGCCGCTACAGACGCTCACTACCAGACACAGCTCGTAGTGACATTAGTTTGTCCTGGCTGTAGGGTGCATGTACTCATCAGAGAGAGGGCAGGGAGAGGTCACCCGCAAGGTCGGCCCTTCTCGTTTTCCTCTCAGGTTTGGGGCATGCACACACACGCCGAGTGTGTTTTTCAAGTCGTTGGGTCCGAAACTAGAATCGGGCACCTAGCCATGTGGGACCCAGCCACCCTTACACCAGCCACCAGCTGGCCTATGAAACTTAATTTTTTAAAAACAAAAGTTAAGGGACTAGCTCATGGCATGGTGGTTAAGGCCCTGGACTTCCAAATTGCCTCCCGTGGTTCAAGTCCTGGACCCAGTGACTTGAAAATCATGCTGGGAGCATGTGTGTGTGTGCTCAAAACCCTAGGAGCAGAATGGAGAAGGGGTTGTAGGTGGCTATCCCCCGGGGTGAGTTCTCATTTTCCCTCGCTGTCTCTCCAGGGAGGGCATGCACCCTATGGCAAAAGCCTTAAAAAAAAAAAAAAAAAAAAAAAGAAAGAAAAAAGAAAGAAAGAAAATTGATAGAAAGACACAGAAAGCAACTTCCTAGGTAGAGAAGACTCCGCCTTCTCTTCTCACTACCTTTCTTGTGTTTAGTTGGTATCCCAGACATTTCCCCACACACACAGGTGGAGGGCGTGAGGCTCATCCCCCACCGCCGCCAGGGGAACCCCACGGCTAATCTTATCCGGGTCACCCCTGCTGCGTGCTGTCCTGCGTTGTTCTCAGAGCAAACTCCAGTCATAATAGCTATCTGTGAAGACACTGATGCATACTCCCAGGAGGTACTTTCTATTCAGTTTTGCTACTTTCTCGTGTTCTCATTTCAGTGAGTGTACTTCTATTTAGTTTTGCTACTTTCTCGTGTTCTCGTTTCAGTGAGTGTACTTTCTATTTTTAATGAGTACGGGGAGTCTGTCGGGAGAAGCTCTGGGTGCCTGGAGCGGGGCCTGGTGCACAGTGGGGGGGTCCCCTCACCGCCAGTTGCTTGATGAAGTCCTCCCTGTCCTTCAGGCGGGCCTGCAGACGCCCGATGAGCTGGAGGTCCTCCGGCCTGGACGCTGCCTTCCCGGTCTTCTCTCCAGGCTCTTTCAGCCTGTGGAAGGGCAGGCAGTAAGCGCCCTCAGGGTAGTGCCCTCACGGTTAGTGCCCTCGGGTTAGCACCCTCGGGTTAGCGCCCTCGGGGTTAGCGCCCTCGGGTTAGCGCCCTCGGGGTTAGCGCCCTCGGGGTTAGCGCCCTCGGGTTAGCGCCCTCGGGGTTAGCGCCCTCGGGGTTAGCGCCCTCGGGGTTAGCGCCCTCGGGGTTAGTGCCCTCGGGTTAGTGGCCTCCCGGTTAGCACCCTCAGGGTTAGCACCCTCGGGTTAGTGCCCTCCTGGTTAGCGCCCTTGGGGGGCAGCCCCTCACAGGGTCTGACTGGACACTGGCACACACACATGCATGTAGAATGGACACGTGCACACGTGTGTGGGCCCCTCGCTCCCACAGAGCACACCGCATCTGCCTCGGGAGGGCCCTGAAGGCTGGCAGCACGGCTCAGGCGGGGTGGGCCTTCCGGTGCCTACACATGCGGGGTGGCCGGGAGCAGCACTCCTGCTCAGTCCTGGGGCACAGAGGGGGTGCTGGCCGTGCTGCTCTGTGCCACCAGCCTGCTGGCACCTGGGCCAGGCCTCTGGGACACCGGGCGCCCCGTCAGCGCCTGGTCAGTGACATGTCTGCTGCCCACCGTGGCCCGGGTCACTTACTCTGCTTCCAGGGCAGCCAGCCGTGCCTGGAGCCGGGCCTGGGTGCCACTGAACTCCGCCACCGCGGCCTGCATCTCCCGCCGGTGCTCCTGCCGCAGCGCCTCCACCTCCTGGGCCCGCTGGGCCTGCCCCTCCTCCAGGAGCCTGTGGGGGTTCGGGATGGTGGGGCTCGGGCTGCTCCCCCAGGCCTGCCCCTCGTCCTGCAGCCTGTGGGGGTGGAGGGACTGGCAGCATGAGCACCCTGCTGGCGGGCGGGCAGGAGGGGGACCCTGGATGGGGACGAGGGCCGGAGGTGGGACACGGAGGGAAGGAGAGCTGGTTGTGACTGTGGGTTCAGGACGAACCCCAGCGGGGCCATTTCTCTGCACTCCCAAGGGGAAGCTGAGCATGGAGGTTCTCTGGGAGAAGGGAGCAGCCCCAAGAGGAGCCCCAGAAACCCCCTGCCCATGGGAGGCCAGGACCAGGGCCTGGAGGCCGCACCCAGACCACCTCCATTGCTCCCGAGGTGACCTCGGGCAGGTGGTCCCCGCTCCGTGCCCACGGGGGAGGGCCAAGCTCAGAGGGGGCGGCCCGTGGCACAAGCCCTGTGTGCCTTAGTGCCGTCTCCTCCACCGGAGGCCAGGAAGTGCACATGGACGTCTGGGCCCTCGCAGCCTTCTCAGGGAGGGGCCGTCGCTCTCCTCACCTGGAGGGGCCGTGGCCCCAACGCCCAGGGCGCCCACTCCCGTCCAACCTTCCCGTGCAGGACACCGCGGCAGGCCCTGCCTGAACCTGGCCGGTGAGCTCTGGGCTCTTCTGAGCCTCGGGTCTGCCGTTCTCTTGGGGGGTGAGGCCCGTGTCCTCGGCCTGCTGGGGACTCTCTTGTGCCACCTTTCACCACGGGAGCCGTCAGGGGAACTGCCCCCACCCCTGAGCACAGGACTCGGAAGGTCCCCGCTGGGCTGGAGTCACCCAGGGCCTCGCTCCACATCAGGCTGTGCTCTGGAGTAGAACCTGGGGTGGCAGGCCTCCTTGGAGTCGTCCGTCCCACGAGCGAGATCCAACCTCGCCCCGCCGTGTCTGCCAGCCCAGATCTCCACAGGGACACACGGTGGTGCCCGCACGCTCAGGGAACACCGGGGCCGTGAGGCCGGGCGGCCGGGCCTGCTCCCCCGGCTGCACTGCATGTTCACAGACACGTGTAAAAATCCGTGACGGTGCAAGCACGCAGCGAGAGATGGACACCCTCTGCGGGGCCTGGTCACGCCACGGCCCTCTGCCTCCAGCCCTCCAGCTGAGTCGCCCAGGCCAGGGGTGTGAACTGTGGTGGCCTCGTGGGACCCACATTTCTCCCCCTCTGTTTAATCTGCCAGAGGGCACATGTGCTCGCTGGAGAGAGACAGACGGAGGGTCCCGGACCTGCCAGCTGGCTTTCTCACTTTCCATTTCTGTCTCTCTCTGGTTAAATTAAAAAATAATAATAATAATAAATAAATGAATAAATCTTTAAAAATACAGAATGACAAAAAAGGGAAATTAGGAGTAACTTAATGACTTCACCACGGGGACATTCGAAGGCCTGGGTGGAACGGACGCCAGCCTTGAGAGTTGTAAACCAGCAGCCTCACTGAGAATTGCCGCGGTCAGGCCTGGGCCACGAGTGTGAAAGCAGCGGGGGGGGGGGGGGGGGGGGGGGGGGGGGGGACTCCCAAGGCCCAGGCAGTGGGGGAGGAGGGAAGCCGGGAACTCCCACGGACTGACCTCGGGCACAGGTGCGCGCGCTGAGCCCCTGCAGCCTTCCAGAGGGGCACAGCCCAGCCCAGCTCCCCGCCAGACGCCCCCAGGCCGCACAGCGAAGCTGGGCTGGGCTGCTCCTGTAATGCTCCAGGGCGAAGCCCCTGCAGACGTGAGATTGAGACTTCCGGGAGCCCCTGGGCGGGTCAGGGGGTATCAGAAGTCCTTGGGGTGCCCTGAAGGTGACCGGCCTGGGACCTGAGGCTGAGCAGGCAGAGCCAGGCAGGGAGGGGAGTGCCACACACCGACCTGTGCTGGTCACGGAGCTGCAGCGCCTCCTGCTGGTGCCGCTCCACCTCCGCCCGGAGCCGCCTCACCGCCTCCGTGAGCTGTGCGTTCTCTGCCTGGAGTTCGCGTCCCGTGCTGGGACCCTGGTCGGCACCGGCCGCCGGGCCGCCCGCGACCTGAGAAGGTAGCCAGGGAGGTGTTTCAGGTGGCAAGGGTGGATGGGCCCAGAGGGCCGCAGACGCGATGGTGCGAGATGGAGACCCGCGTGTTCCGGAGTTACAGACAGACAGCACACAGGGCCTGTGACTGTCCCCCATCCCCACAGAGAAGGTCCTCCTGTTCCAGAAAGGGGCAGGGCAGGGCAGGGCAGGACCGAGAGCTTATTCTTTATGGGAGGGGGGTCGGGGCAGGCGTACTGACCTCTGTGCTGACCCCTGGACGCTGGCCGGTGGCCTGGCGAGTGCCCAGAGCCCTCAGCTCAGCCTGCAGCTCCTCCAAGTCCTTCTGGTGCCCAGAGCAGGCGGCCCGCTGTGCTGACAGCTCCTGCCGGAGGGACTCTGAGGGCAGAGGGGCAGGTGCGGTCAGCCCTGCCTTGGGCCTGCAGGGACGATGGTCTGGGGGCTCCTGCTGGAGGGACTCTGAGGGCAGAGGGGCAGGTGCGGTCAGCCCTGCCTTGGGCCTGCAGGGACGGTGGTCTGGGGGCTCCTGCCGGAGGGACTCTGAGGGCAGAGGGGCAGGTGCGGTCAGTCCTGCCTTGGGCCTGCAGGGACGATGGTCTGGGGGCTGCTGACGGAGGCGGGTGGAGGTCCCCGCCCTTATTCCAAGAGAAACACTACCATCGTGCCCTGAGCACCAAGCCCACGCCTCTGGAAACGTTCTCTGATGCCTCATCTCTGCGTCTCCCACGTGGGCGCCTCCACGTGCCCTTGCCTTACTCCCTCCTACTTCCTCCTGAAGCACCAGTCAGCCAGACAGACGGACGGATGGACGGACGGCTGTCCGAGGGAAGCCAGCCTCCACGTAGAGGTGAGAAAACCCCTCGCCCGTCCTTCTTGTAAGAGAGTCCCAAACCGTCTGGGTCTGAGAGATAAGGCCAGTGTGGTCTCTGTAGCCAGGCACACAATAAGAGGGCACGTGTTTTGCTGAGACCAGCAGACGGCATAATATTTATGTTGCTGGACTCCCATATGGTCAACCACTGTTCGAGTTCCAGACCTGGTGGCTTGAAACTCACGCTGGGCACACGCGTGTGCATGTCCAAACTCCTGAGAGGAGAGCGGAGGAGAAGGGATTGTGGTGTGGCCATCCCCCTGGGTTGTGATGTCTTGATTTCTGTCTCTCTGTCTCTCCCTGTCTCTCTGGTGAGCACACGTGCCCTATAGCGAAAATCTTTCTCTAAAATAAATAAATAAATAAAGGTGTGTGTTTTGCTTTTGGAAAGAAGAAGACGAGAGTAAAGGAGAAAATGGGCAAAAGAGACAACGGGAGAAACCGAGGCGCCGTCCCTGGAGTCGGCCCCGCGGGCGGAGCGTCTGAGTGCCGGGGCAGCGCTCCCCACACCCACCCGTCATCACGACACAGCCCTGCAAGGTGTGCTGGGACCTCATAGCAGAGGGGCACTGCTGAGCACGGGCGGCCGAGCTCACCGAGCTCACGGAGCTGCTGACATCTGAACCCGGCCTTCGGCTCCAGGAGCTGAACCGCCTCCCTTAGCTCATGGGGTGCTTTGTATGAGTGGGTTTTGTTTCTGTTTCGTTTTTTTTTGTTTTAATATTTTTTTAAAGGTTTCTGTGTGTACAAGAGGTAGGAAGACAGAGGGGTCGAGCGTGAGGACGAAGGCAGGCAGCCCAGGCCCGTTCACACCGCAATCCCTCCTCCTCCAACCCGGGGCGAGCGTGAGGACGAAGGCAGGCAGCCCAGGTCCGTTCACACCGCAATCCCTCCTCCTACAACCCGGGGCGAGCGTGAGGACGAAGGCAGGCAGCCCAGGTCCGTTCACACCGCAATCCCTCCTCCTCCTACAGCCCGGGGCGAGCGTGAGGACGAAGGCAGGCAGCCCAGGCCCGTTCACACCGCAATCCCTCCTCCTCCTCCAACCCGGGGGCGAGCGTGAGGACGAAGGCAGGCAGCCCAGGTCCGTTCACACCGCAATCCCTCGTCCTCCAACTCGGGCGAGCGTGAGGACGAAGGCAGGCAGCCCAGGCCCGTTCACACCGCAATCCCTCCTCCTACAGCCCGGGGGCGAGCGTGAGGACGAAGGCAGGCAGCCCAGGCCCGTTCACACCGCAATCCCTCCTCCTCCAACCCGGGGCGAGCGTGAGGACGAAGGCAGGCAGCCCAGGCCCGTTCACACCGCAATCCCTCCTCCTACAGCCCGGGGCGAGCGTGAGGACGAAGGCAGGCAGCCCAGGCCCGTTCACACCGCAATCCCTCCTCCTACAGCCCGGGGCGAGCGTGAGGACGAAGGCAGGCAGCCCAGGCCCGTTCACACCGCAATCCCTCCTCCTACAGCCCGGGGTGAGCGTGAGGACGAAGGCAGGCAGCCCAGGCCCGTTCACACCGCAATCCCTCCTCCTCCAACCCCGGGGTGAGCGTGAGGACGAAGGCAGGCAGCCCAGGTCCGTTCACACCGCAATCCCTCCTCCTACAGCCCGGGGCGAGCGTGAGGACGAAGGCAGGCAGCCCAGGTCCGTTCACACCGCAATCCCTCCTCCTCCAGCCCGGGGCGAGCGTGAGGACGAAGGCAGGCAGCCCAGGTCCGTTCACACCGCAATCCCTCCTCCTCCAACCCGGGGCGAGCGTGAGGACGAAGGCAGGCAGCCCAGGCCCGTTCACACCGCAATCCCTCCTCCTACAGCCCGGGGCGAGCGTGAGGACGAAGGCAGGCAGCCCAGGCCCGTTCACACCGCAATCCCTCCTCCTCCAGCCCGGGGCGAGCGTGAGGACGAAGGCAGGCAGCCCAGGCCCGTCCACACCGCAATCCCTCCTCCTCCAACCCGGGGCGAGCGTGAGGACGAAGGCAGGCAGCCCAGGTCCGTTCACACCGCAATCCCTCCTCCTCCAACCCGGGGCGAGCGTGAGGACGAAGGCAGGCAGCCCAGGCCCGTCCACACCGCAATCCCTCGTCCTACAGCCCTCCCTCCCCTGGGACCCTGGGCTCTTGTGTGTGGCCGTCAGGGCCTGGATGTAAACTCCTGCCGGCCCTGTGGGGCGCGGCTTCCTCTGCACACACCCGGGGGCGGCGCTGGGTCTCACAACGGCCCTGGCCGTCCAAGCTCACAATCCCCTGTCAACCTCGAGTCATGGAGACGACGGAAGCAGGGCGGGCCTGACTACCAGGGGCTTCTGTGGCCGGGGAAGGGGGCTGGGGAGCCCCAGGCCTGAGCGCCCCATTTGCGGGAACCTTCAGAGCAGAAAGGAGAGGCCGAGGCAGTCCCCTCTCTCAGCAGCTCTGCCCTGCTACAACCCCGCGGCCCGCCTAGTACTGCCCCGCTCAGTCCATCCCTCAGGCAGGGGCAACTGCAGCTGCATTTCAGAGGGGAAACTGGGGCCCGCAGTGACCCGCCCAGCTGGCCTCTGCCTCCCCGAGGCGGCTCACCGAGCAGCAGGGCCTGCTGCACCTGCGTGCGCTCCCGCTCCTGCAGGTCCTGCCGGGCCTTCTCCTCCAGGGCCCGCAGCTCCAGCTCCAGCCGGTGCGCCTGCTGCCGGGCCTGCAGGCTGTGGCCGCACTCCTTCCGCACGCACTCCTCCGTGGCCTGGGCAGGAGGGGGAGGGGCCTGAAGGAGGGACGCGGTGCAGCCCGCCCCGCCGCCACGCTGTCCAGGCAGGGCAGGCAGAGCACGTGCCACCTCCCGGGTCTGGCAGGCCTCACCCAGGGAACGCCCACGGAGGCCTGGCTGCTCGGACCAGCGTGCACCTGCCCCACATGGACAGACGGACAGCTGGCAGCCGGCACGAGTGTCTGCCCAGTGCCCAGGATGCCGGGGAGCTGCCGTGAGGGGCCCAGGCTGTGGGCTGACAGCGAGCTGACAGAGGGTCCCGCAGCCTTCCAGGCCGGCCCATCTGATCTGACAGCGGCTGAGGCCCGTTCTCTCCCTCTGTCTCTCAGTGCTGGGTCGTGGGCTTGTGCCAAGCGCACCCCGAGCGCAGCCCGGGCAGCTGTCTGCCAGGCGCGAGGCCTCGGTGCAGTGGCTCACCGCCCGACTCCTGGGACAGCCATGTCTGACTCTCAGAATGTGCCACCTCACACGGCAAAGGGACTTCAGATGTGTAAAGGGGGCCCGGGAGGGAGGTTACCTGTGTGTGTGGGCCTCAGCCCGAGGGTCTGTATAGAGGGGACAGGGCAGTCAGAGGGCTGGGTGGTGACAGCGGTGGGGGGACGTGAGGACGCGGGGTGCTGGCCCGTGTGACGCAGGAAGGGCCGGGAGTTGAGGGGCTGAGGGGGCCCAGGGGCTGGAAGAGCAAGAGGACAGCCCCCCGGGTTTTAGGAAGACCACGGCCCACCCGATGCTGTGAGCCGGGTTCCAGCCCCAGGACTCTGGCTCCCACCCCGGGCGGGCCAGTGGGGGCTCAGGAGCAGAGCGACGCGTGGGCCCCGAGGCTGCACAGGAGCGGACAGGGCAGCGGCCACGCCCTCCTTCGACACAGCAGCGGGCTCTCAGAGGCGGGACGCCGTCTCCGCTGGGCCGGTTAGGCTGACGCCCTCCCGGCCACTGTCCGTTTTCTTGCCCCAATAGCTGTACCCGTCCTTATCTGCTGCTGTTCTCGGCTTGTCTAAAACACCTGCCATCCACTTTCCACGTGCCCGGCTCTGTCAAGGGACCCCGGGCCCTCCTCCTTGGGAGACAGCTCTGCACGGCCCCTGTCCCCACTGCGGCCAGTCCCGCCTAGCTGCTGGCCCGCCACCTCCGCCCTGGACCCTGGTCCTTGCTCAGCTCTCGGTCTGCCCCATGTGTCTGTGTGACACCTCGAGAACCCTCCTGAGAGGGCAGGGCAGGAGTGCACTCTGAGGAGCGTTTCCACAGGAGGGACAGCGCCCGGCCGCCCTGACGGCCCTGCTGCAGTGGGCCTGCCCCCACCACCCCGACCACGCCACACCCTCTGTCCCTCCTGAGCCGTGCAGCCCAGCCCGGTGCCCCCACCCCACCATCCCCTCCGGCTGCTGCAGCATCGGGCCCTGAAAGCAAGCTGCTCTCCTGGAGCCTGGCCCCCGGGCAGGTGCTGCAGGGGACAGGGTGCCCTGGGCTGAACCCCACCTGCCCTCCGCGCCTGCTCTCTTCACCTGGGAAGAGGAGGGTGGCCTGGGGTCCCGGGCGGCACAGGCAGGGAGCCGGCTGCCAGTCCACACACCCGCAGCTCTTGGGGGTTGGCCTTCTCGAGCAGATGCAGGGCTTGCTGGTGGGCCGCCTTGCGCTGCGCGGCCCAGGCCCAGTGCTGCAGGGCGTCCCGTCCCTCTGGCGCTCCGCCCCCTGCAGGGCGTCCCTCTCCGGCTCCGCCCCCTGCAGGGCGTCCCTCTCGCGCTCCGCCCCCTGCAGGGCGTCCCTCTCGCGCTCCGCCCCCTGCAGGGTGTCCCTCTCCAGCTCCGCCCCTTGCAGGGTGTCCCTCTCATGCTCCGCCCCCTGCAGGGCGTCCCTCTCGCGCTTCGCCCCCTGCAGGGTGTCCCTCTCCGGCTCCGCCCCTGCAGGGTGTCCCTCCCCAGCTCTGCCCGCTGCAGCCGGCGCATGTTCTCACGGTGGGTGCTGGCGCACTGCTCCAAGGCCCGGGGCATCGGCCGCACCTGCGGGGCAGAGCGTCAGTCTCCCTCCCGCCTTCCTCCTTCCACGTGGAAGCTGGCTGTCCCTCATCCCCGTCGGGCCTATCTGCCGGAGCCCTGACCCAGCAGGAGACCTGGGATGGCCCGTTTTCTCGGCTCCTCAGCTGGAGCCCCAAATGCCAGGACGGCAGGGAGAGGGGCTGGGGCACGGCCTTCAGGGAGAGCCCAGGCAGGGTTGGACACTCCCAACCCCAGGATGGCTCCGTCCTCGCTCCATCTCACTCCCACAGGAGCTGTCCCCAGCAGCCCGCTCTGCCCACAGCCCCCAGGGCGCCCCCGGCCCACTCTGTGCCCACTCTGCTCTGCCGTCTCTCCTCCGAGCCTCGTGATGCCCTTGCGATTCCCGTCTTAGGCCTAGCATTTGCCATCCATTGCTGAGACACGTGCCCTGTCCCTCCGCTGCCGACCTGCGCCCCACGGAGGAGCTCTGTCTAGGCTGCTCACGGCACATGGCACCATCCGTGGCGCAGTGGGTCTCCTGACGAGAGCAGCCTGGCCCTGTACCTGCCATGTGTGCCCCAGCGTGCAGTGGCCAAAACCCGGGGGCCTTCTGTGCGGTGGGGAGGGGGCGGGTGTCGCTCCCTGCCAGGCGTTCCCACCAGAGCACCTACCTGTGCTTGCAGCCTGGCCTCCTGCGGACAGCGGTCTTCGGGGGCCCTCTCCTTCAGCAGGGAGCCCAAGGGCCGGGGCGGGTCACTGCCCTCCTCCAACGGAACTTCGATCCTTTGGAGACATGAGGCCACGGTCAGAGACCCAGGGCTGGGGTGCCAGCACCAATGCCTCGGCTTCTCTGGCCGGGCGCAGGGGTGCCGACAGTGCGGGTGCTGTGGGAAGCCCTGCAGATCCTCGTAGCTGGCCGTCAGGAAGTACTGGCATGAATCCTACATGAGACACTCAGGCCACAGCCCGGACTCGGGGAACCGTCGGGATGGCGGAGAGCTTGGGGTCGCGTAGCCGCAGTCCTCGGGGGCAGAGAGCCCCGTGGCCTTACCACAGCTCTCCGGGGTGAGAGAAAACGCGAACGGTGCCTCGCTGCAGTGTGCCATGCTTTACGTCTTCAAAGCACACTCCTGCTCTCACGGGCTCCCGCAGGGACAAGAAAGTGCATCCTGGGAAAGACGCTGACAGGTGTCTCGGGAGAGACCCTCCCTCTGAGAAATTCGGTGTGACTGACTGGGTGGGGGGCGGTCCCCTCTGGTCTCGCTCAGGCTCAGTGACGTCTAAGGTGCCCCACGGGGGCATCTGTGACAGTGCCAGGCTGTGGTGAGAGCAGGGCCCTGGGCCGTGAGGAAGGGGCTGGAGAAGGGGCCGGGCGGCAGGGGGCGCAGGGCTGCGGCGTGCCTCGGGCTGGGGGAAGAGGAGACAGCGTCCGGCGGCCTGGGCATCCCGGCCCACTAGGACCAGGTAGGTGGCACCTTCCCGGAGGGTCAGGACAGTGAGCACCTGGCTGCGCTCAGCAGGCTGGCCGTGAGGCGAAGCGAGAAAGCAGCTGCGCACGCAGGAAGGGGCTGTCTGTCTCTGTCTGGTTCTCCCGCTGTCTCTGAACGTTTCGAAGAGGCGCTAAATACAACCATACTTAAGGAGCTGTGATGGGGTGCGCGCCAGCTCTGGGGATGGACAGACCAGGGTGGAAAGGCCAGGGAAGCAGGGCCAGCCGGGGAGCGAACAGCAGCAGCAGCAGCAGCCTGGCCGCGTGGACCAGGTCGGCCCCAAGTCCCAGGGCGAGGCGCCGCTGTTATCAGTGTTTATTGGGGTAAAACTTGGAGACCTGAGACGCACAGATGTGGCAAGTACAGCTCAGTGACTTCTGACACCGCATACACCGTGGGGCCAGCGTCTCGGCCAGAACACGGCAAGTTCTCCTTACCCAACCCCACCTACCACCAGTGCTTCGAGGCCCGTCCCATGGGCGAGACCACGGCTCGTGCACCACGCAGGGCCGTGTGCTGTGTCCTCTTCGCTTCCTGCCCCTCTGTCAGCGTGACCTCTGTGGGGGCTCACCGTGTCCCTGTGTGTCGCCAGTTCGTGCTCCTTGTGGCTGGGAAGTACTCCGATGCGGGAGTAAACCATGATTTTGCTCGTCCGCCTTCCTGGGACACGTGGCCTGTTCCCGCCCCTGGCTGCTGTGCGCGAAGCTGCGGAAACGCCCTTGCGCTAGGTCCTGTGGACGCAGCTTCCATCTCTCCTGTCAAGTACCTGGAGGGGAGCTGCTGGACTTTCCCACTGTTCCTTCTGGCTTCTGCTGCAGCGTGCATTTACCCGTGAGGGAGACCCGCGCACCCTGGGATGGCAGGTGCATCCCTTCTCCTTCAGTGTCCTCTCAGGATTTGGGGCGTGCACACACACGCCCAGTGTCATTTTCAAGCTCTCAGGTCTGGGACTCGAACCGTGCACTCCGTTATGTGGGATCCAGCGGCTTACCCCCACCACCTGCTGGCCCTGTGCTTAGCTTTCTAAGACGTTCTCTGGTCATCTTCTGCAGTGGCTGCATCATTTTATGCCAACTCCCAGCAGCAGGCCACGCGCTGGCCCGATCCTGGCGCTCAGCAGGGGCGAGTACAGTGACTGAGGGCCCACGTGTGCGTCCTCTCTCAGGGGCGTGGCTTCTCTCTGCCTTTTGTCCCATTACCCTAAAAAGCGGTGCCTTACACATTCCGTCCCTTTTACAAATTATTTATCTATTTTGTCCTAGGGCACATGTAATCTCCAGAGAGAGGGAGAGGGAAGTGAGAACTCACCCCTAAGGGGGCAGGCCATGCTGCAATCCCTTCTCCTCCAATCTCCTCTTGGGACTTTGGCCAGGCACACACATGCCTTCAATATGTTTTTCAAGCCACCAGCTCCGGGACTCGAACCACTCAGTTGGCCATGTGGGACCCAGTCCCTGAACCTCCATGCCACCTGGTGGGCTCACTGTGTCCCACCTGTAGCTATTTGCAGGGAGAGGCAAGTCTGTACCAGTTGCTTGGTTGTGGCTGGAAGTGAGTCCCAGCTCTCATTGTGGATGGCAGAGGCAGCACGGACCCTCACTGTGGATGGCCTGGGGCGTTCTCCCACCACACAGGGCCAAGCCGTGCGCTGGACCGCTGCCTCACACGGGTAAGGTGCGGCACGCGGCTCGCTCAGCGACCACCTGCCCTCCTCACCCTCGCCTACTGTGGCCATGAGTGTGCTGCGGGTGAGCTGTGTCCCTAATTCAACTCTCAATTTGACCGTATTTGTAGATGGAGCCTATGGGAGTAATTAAGTCATGAGGGTGAAACCCCTATGGTGGGGACGGGGGAGCTATCTCTGTCTCTCTACCACGTGAGGACACAGCAAGCCAGGGAGAGAGCTGCTGAAGGAATGGAGTCAGCTAGCACCTCATCGTGGGCTTCCTAACTCCTGAACCACTAGAATTAATGTCTGCTGTTTAAGTTGCCCAGTGTAGGGTTTTGTTACAGCAGTCTGCGCTAAGACAAGAGAGCGTCCTCTCCTCTGGCCCTGCCATTCGTTTTTGACGTATTCTGGTCACAGAATATGGGTGGAAATGAGAGTACAGTTCTGAGAGTAGGCTTTAAAAAGCTCTGCGTTTTTCCATCAGCCATTCTGAAGTTCTTCCCTTTGCCCTTGACGGGCTGACCCTGCAGCATGGGGCCAGAGTGGGGAGGCACGAGGAGCAGACTCGAGCTCTAGTTTGTGGCGGGGCAATCGCTCCAGACCCCCAGTGGGCAGCCATGCTCAGTGAGGGGGCAGAACCAGGCAGAGCCAGGGAGAGGCAGCTTGCCTATGAACTGCACATCACTGATATTTTGGGGATGTTTGTTACAGCAGCAACAGCACACTGATACGGGTGACAGAGATGAGGACTTCCCCCAGCTAAGATGACTGCCTTTCCCCCTGCTGAGGAACACTGGTAAGTACAGGAGCAGAGGTTCTGGTCACTCCAGCTCTGAATCTCGGGCATGTTCAGTCACCTCTTTGAGCTTCAGGTTCTTAAACTGTAAGGTCGCCTCTCTGGGCTGGCACGACAGTCACATCAGGTGGTGTGGGTAAAGCCACGGCTGTACTGAGCACCAGAAGTGTGTCTGTGCCCCCCAAGCGTGATGTAGGGAGCAGAGACGATACTTGGGGTGGCATGATGGGAGGAATGGACCCCTCTAGATCCGAGTTCTCGCCCTGGGCGTACTCGGAAGTCCGCCCGCCCCTGCCCCCGTACCTGTCTTCTTCCTCGCTGCTGGTTCCTTCCTCCGCTGCCGTCTCTCGGTCCTCTCCCTCTCTGGGCAGTGTCTGAGAAGGTCCATCTGGCTTCAAGCTCAGATCCTAAGGCAAAAACAGCTGCAAGCTGAGATAAGGTACAGGTGCCTGATTCAAACTGACTCATTCAGACCAGA
This sequence comes from Tupaia tana, assembly GCA_026018925.1. Classification (NCBI taxonomy): domain Eukaryota; kingdom Metazoa; phylum Chordata; class Mammalia; order Scandentia; family Tupaiidae; genus Tupaia; species Tupaia tana. The sequence continues at coordinate 28,675,895 of JAKSZU010000025.1, read as the reverse complement.
GAGCAGAGCAGAGAGCCCAGCGGTCCCCCATCGTGTGGGGGCTGCCTGCTCTGGGCCTGGACCATGAGGCAGGTGACAGTGAGGTGCCTGCGGCGGTGGCTGATTTCTCACCTTCCCTCCCATTCTCTCTGTCTCTTTCTAGCGAGCACATGTGTCCTATGGCAAAAACCTAAATAAATAAATTTAAAAAGATGATGAAACTGGAGACGATAAGCAACTGCCCAGGGTCATATAGGGACTATATCCCAGTTCCAGGGTTCAGATGTATCTGCTTTAACAATCAAACTGAAAATACACATTTTCCCTATTAAATAGGAAACATCAAAAACAAAAACAAAAACAAAAAGATAACAACAATAAAAAATCTGACCCCAAATTAAGCTACAAAGAAATCTCAACATAATTCAAAGGATTGACATTCTACACCCTGTGTAGTTCCACACCTTGCGTGGTCCCACACCCCGCGTGGTTCCACACCCTGTGTAGTTCCACACCCTGTGTAGTTCCACACCCAGCGTGGTTCCACACCCTGTGTGGTTCTACACCCTGCGTGGTTCTACATCCTGCGTGGTTCTACACCCTGCGTGGTTCTACACCCTGCGTGGTTCTACACCCTGCGTGGTTCTACATCCTGCGTGGTTCTACACCCTGTGTGGTTCTACATCCCGTGTAGTTCCACACCCTGCGTAGTTCTACACCCTGTGTAATCTGATGACACTGTAATGAAATCCAAAAGCAATAAGAAAAAAATGAGATAAGCTTTAAAACTTTGGAATAAAACTAAGGATAAACACTTAGAGGGAAATTTATAGCCATAAACATGTTCAGTAGGAAAAAAAGTCAAAAAGCTAGAAGAAAAGCAGAATAAATCTGAGGAAAGTGATACAACAGATAACAGTCAAACAGCACAGAAAGAGACCTGAGCGGCACGTCTGAGGGCTGGCTTCCAGGCCCCACCACCGCACAGGCCTGGCGAGGAGTGGGCAAGGACCTACGGTGCCACGGTGACGGGCGAGGCGCCCCGGACAGGTGTGAGAGAGTAAAGGGTCTCAGGTGCGTGGAGCTGCTGTGAGCACGGGAAAGCAGTCTGCAGATGTCATTTCCGGGCCACTTGATCGAGCACCACTATATTTGAAGGCGTCCTGGGCAGGAGTCCAGGAGCAAGAGAGAGCTGAAGACGCTCACCAGGCTGATACGCCCAGACGTGCACACCGGGCAGCCTCACTGCTCTGGCCTCTTCCCGCACCTTACCTCACGGGCGCCTGTGACTCTGGGAGGCAGCCAGAAGCGGCCGGCATCCTTGATGTGCAGATGGGGAGCTAAGGTCGTGAAGGCCAGAGACTGGTCTCGGGTCGCGTGGGCACTGGAGGTGGCATGAGGACTAGAACTAGGTCTCTGCACTCTGTGTGACCACACGGACACTTCGCTGGGCCCTGTGAGCACAATCACCAGCTGCCAGCACCAAGTCTAACCAGAGCTGATTCAAACCATGTTGTGCAAACGTGCTGCTGAGAAGCATGAACAAAACCGACTCAAAATCACCCTGACAGGAGTGACCTAAGCAACATGGCAGAAGGAAGCCTTGGACTGCCCTTGCCCTCACGGCCACATTGATCCAGCGACAATCCACTGAGCCATTCCTTACACGAGGAGGCAGAAACTATCACAAGGCACCGCCTGTACTCAGGAGCACACACGAGCAGGCTCCTCAAGCGGGCGTGGAGATCGGGAATGCCGCCCTGTCAGAGACACCGTCCCTAAGCAGCACCTGCTCCACCTGGGAAAGTAGGGCTACTTATCATGAGCACCCACATTTCCCAGGGCTCCCCAGAGAACTGACTCCTGTATTTCCAGTCTTGTGGCTCTGACAGGTCTTTCGCAGCCAGCCACATGGGGAGGACAGAGGCAGATGCTTAAGCTTATAGACACCATAGCTCCCCCTGAGCTCATCATACAGTGAACAAATAAAAACTATAGCTGCCTGTTTCTCTCTGGGAGGGACCTAGATGTCCCCAGAATATAGCCAGGCCAATTAATGGGGGATTATTCTGAATAAGGCCAGTCTGTGAAGAAGACAGGGAGAGGTGCCTGCTTTGTCTGATGTGCAGACACAACAGAGACAAGAAAAAGCAGGCAAAGATGCCCCAAAGAAAAGGAAAAAAAATCAATCTACAGCAGCTGACCTTGGTGAAATAGAGTTATATGATTTACCTGACCAAGAATTCAAAACTCTAGCAAAGATGCTTACAGAGGTAAAGAGAACAATAAATCAACAAAGTGAGAATTTCAACAGAGAGATAAGAAATATTTTAAAAGCACCAAACAGGAGTCATGGAGCTAAAGAACACAATAACTAAACTGAAAATTTTACTACAGGGATTCAACAGAAGACTAAATTGAACAAATGAAAGGTTGAAGACAGAATACTGGAAATAATTTAGTCAGAGAAGAAAAACAAGGATAAAAAGTGGAAAAAACCTTAAGAGAATTATGGGACACCATCAAATGGATGAAGATATGCTTACAGGAATTCCAGAAAGAAAGGACGAGAAAACTAATTCAAAAAAATAATAGCTGAAAAGTTCCCAAGTCTGGAGAAGAAAATGGTTACCAAGATACAAGAAATCCGAAGGAGACTGAATAAGATGAACCTAAAGAAATCCACACAGAAACACAATATAATCAAATTGTTCAAAGTCAGAGAAAAAGTTTTGAAAACAGGGAAAGAATAGCTACTTATTATGCACAAGGGGCCTTCCATTAGATAAGCTTATTTTACAGAAGAAACATTACAGGCCAGAAGGGAGTGGGATGATATATTCAAAATGCTAAAAGGAAGAAACAAAATAAAACCTGCCAGCCAAGAATACTATACCCAGCAAAACTATCCAAAAAATGAAGGGGGTCAAGTTTTGGCCAGACAAACAGCAGTCAATGAAGTTCATCACCAGTGGACCTGCCTTACAAGATAGGGTAAATGCTAAGAGGAATTTCTCAAATTGAAATAAAAGGACATTAAAGAGCAACACAGTAGCTAGCATAAAAAAATACAAAATGATATATCTACAGGCCACTGAGCCCAGGGACTGCCAGCTGTCAGCAGAGCAGGGCAGGGGCACTGAACAGCCTGCCTCTCAGAGCCCCAGGGGAAGCACCCCTTCCTCCCCTGGATCTCAGGCCCTGGCCTCCAGAATGTGAGAGAACATGCTTCTTTGAGCGGCTGGGAGTGAGCATGGAAATTCACTGTGACAGTTCTGGAAAACCAGTGCAGTCTGCCAGAGCTGGAGCGAAGGCCAGCAGGAGCCAGCTCCTGCCCTCGGCGGCCTCCCTGCCGAGACAGCCTTTGAGCATGAATTCATGGCTGGGCAGGGGCTGCCAGGTTTCCCGGCCAGGATGTGCTGTACCTGACCTCGGCTGAGCGCCTTCATCTGCAAGGTGGGCTGTTCTCAGCCAGGGAGAGATTCATCTGTGAAAGGCATTTTTTTTCAAGCCATGAGGATAATTATTCAGAATTCTATCTCCTTCGTGGTTTTTGCAAGTGGATTTAGTGGTGACCCCCCCCCCCCCCCCCCCCCGCCCCCAACCAAGTACTTTGGCTGCCCTGAGGAGGAACATGAGGGGGCCATTAACATCCACATCCGCCACTGCCACGTGTTGGCTAAAGCGCCGAGACAGGAAACAAGCACCCTGGAGGGAAGGCGAAGTCTGAGGTTACCTGAGTCTCCAAAACGCTGTGGCGCTGGCCGTCCCACTCCTGGGGCCTTTCCTTAGTGCTTTGTGGCCACACCTTATTTTGTCGGATAAATTCTTCCAGCCTTAAAACCTAAAACAAAGATAAGTAATACTGGGTCATGGCAGGAAGTCTCGCCTCTGGGGCAGCCGTTCTCCTGGCTTAGCTGGTTCTGGGGAGGGGGACCCATGCCACACTGACTGCTGGAAATGCTGTTTCTTTTCTTTTTAAGGTTTTTTCTTTTTTAAAAAAGAATTATTTATGTAATCTTATTTATTATTATTATTATTATTATTTAATTTGCTACAGGGCACATGCACTCACCAGAGAGAGACAGAGAGAGAGGGAAAGTGAGAAAGCAAGCTGCCAGGTCCAGGACTTGAACTGCAGTTGGCCATGTGGGAGTCCAGTGCCTCAACCACCACACCACCTGCTGGCCCCTGGAAATGCCATTTCTAGTTAGCTAGCTGCTTCGTTGGTTCAGAAGAAAATGAGCCCAGCGGTTTACAATACCCCACACTTCTTTAAACGAATTACACGCATACATCTGTACTAGGTCTGCAGGGGGCTTTCATGGCATTCCTGGAAGGCCAATTTCTTTTGAAAAAAGTTAGTTTGTAAAGAAAATGAACAACATTTAAGAATTATACAGATAAGATGAGAGAAGAGTAGATGGAGTGTGCTATTAAGTCGTAAAGCCGTAATGATGATGATTACTAACCAACTAATTAACCTGTCAATTAGAAGACTGTGCTCCCAGCAGACTTCCAGGAGAATGAGACCAATAATCACAACAAAACTCAGACAGTGCTAGAGTCTTTGCAGAGAGTCGAATACTTGTCAGGCACCCTGCTAGGCACAGGAAGGGAGAGGCAGGGATGGCGTGAGAGAGAAGAGTAAGCCCACGAGCCGGTCACCATCTTTGAGGAGAGAGCCCTGTCTATAACCACAGCCACACTCAGTACAAGGAGTTCAAAATAACAACTGCACCGTTCACGTGCCCTTACTCGGTGCCAGGCATGGCCGGACCCGTGCCAATGCCCCTTTTTTGGTTTGTTTAAGAGAGATTTTTCCTATAGGGTGCATGTGCTTGCTGGAGACACTGAGACAGAAAGAGAGAAATCACCCCTTGGGGGGATGGCCATGCCACAATCCCTTCTCCTCCATCCTCCTCTTGGGATTTTGGGCACACACAGGTGCCCGGCGTGAGTTTCAAGCTGCAGGGTCTAGAATCAAGCCGGAGTGGGTCATGTGGGAGTCCAGTTAACCATTACAGCCTTCTCTGGTCCCACTACTAATTCTTAAGCCTCCCAACAGCCACTAGGAGGCGAGAGCTGCTGCACTAAGTCAGAGCAATAACCTTTGCTGGGGGGTCCAGGGGCTCCAGGGCACTGAGGGATGATCAGGGTGTGTTGATGGTGGATGGTAACGTTGGGGAGTGCATGACAGGCAGCGAGACCAGCAGGTGGAGGGCAGGTTGCATGGACATGAGGATTGAAGAAAGCTCCATGTTGAAGGACCAATCTTGGAAGTTAGCGGTAGTGAGTTGGGTTGAAGCCAAATTGTGAAAAACATAAGGATTTGAGATTTTAAGAAAGGTGAAGTGGGGCCTTGGGCAGATTTTGGCTTTTAGATCATGAGACCTGGGGTGAATGGCCAGGGGCCATGTGGAGGCAGGGAGACCCGTGGCAATGCCCTTGGAAGACTCGAGAGAACATCACAGAGGAACGAGGCCACCAGAACACCCTCTGGCCTTCCATGAAGCGTATCTGGGAAGAGATATTTCAAGATTACGAATCTCTCCTTACAGTGCATCTTCTAAGGTTTACGAGATATTTAATTTGCTCACATGACATCTGTGTGCGCGTAAAGGAGGGTCTAGGCGAGCCGCTCTGAGCACCTCGTCAAGGCTTTGGTGTAGAGAAGGGAAGGGGCGGAGCAGCTTCAGCCGCAGGACCCGCAGGCCTCCACAGTGAGCAGGGGTGGGGGAGAGCAGGGCACGGTCGAGGCTGGCTATCCCAGCTGTGGTGAGTGGGTGGGCAGAGAGCGGCGCCATTGGGGGACAGGCTAAGTACCCCTCATCTAAAATGCCTCAGACTAGAAGTGTTTAGAATTTAGAATATTTTGGAGTTGGGCATATTTGCATGTACAAAATGAGATATCTCAGAGATGGTACCCAAGCCTAAGCATGAAATCCATTCATGTTTCACACACGCCTTACACAAACAGCCCAAAGGTAATTTTGGGTATTTTTTATACTGCAGGGCTTTGACTGCAACAGGTCCCATGAATCCAGGTGGGGAATTTCCCACTGGTGTAGTTGTGTCGTCACACAAAAGGTGTCAGATTTTGGAGCTTTCTGGACTTGGGATTTTCGACGTCCAACCTTACAAGAAGTTGAGAATGAAGACTAGACCGAGGCCCTGTGCCCAAGCCAGCCCCCTGTCATGCCTTGCAGTCTGCAGTACTCCTGCCTGGAAGACCCTTGGTCACCAGAGGGGTGGTAAAGGCAGTCTTCATGCGGCGGTGAAGGGCCACATTGCCTGGATGTGAGTTCCGGGTGTGCTGCTGGGAGCTGCTCGACTTGGGGCGGTGACAGACCTTCCCCGTGCCCTGGTTCCTCGCCTGCAAGTTACAGACCTAGCATGTGCCCCGTGAGGTGTTGAAAGGACTGAGAGCAGCGATTCATGTGAACAGCTCAGACAGTCTTGACTAGAACAAGTGCTTGACAAGGTCAGCCATGATGGTTTGTTTAAGGTCTGTGCAATAGGGTGCGTGTGCTCCTAGAGAGACAGAGCGAGAGGTCACTCCCTGGGGGTGGTTACGCTACAACCCCCCCTCCACTCTCCTCCTGGCATCCTGGGCATGCACGCACACGCGCCTGCTGTGATGTTTGAGCTGCTAGGTCCGGGACTTGAACCATGGTCAGCTATGTGGGAGTCCAGCACCTTAACCACCACATCACCTGCTGGACCCACCATTGCTGTTTCTAAAGAGGGATTCTAAGGAGAATTCAAAGAAATAGAAGAATAACTAAACTGGTCTCATACAGATATATGGGGACCCCAAAAAGCTCATGGAAAAAGGATAATAAAATATGAATTTATTTTGGTACAAGAAAAACCCCTTGAAATCCACATGTAGTTTCCTCCTAATACATATTTTCCATGAACTTTTGAAGGCTGTGGGGGTGCCTGTTTCTCTCTCAGCAGATCTGGGACTCATTGATTAAGTAAATAAACAAACAAATATTTAAAATAAACAAATATTTAAAAATGCAACCTAGGGAGCCAGCAGGTGGCACAGTGGTTAAGGCACCAGACTCCCACATAGCCGACTGGGGTTCGAGTCCTGGACCTGGCGGCTTGCTTTCTCACTTTCTCTCTCTTTCTCTCTGTCTCTCTCCCTGTGAGTGCACATGCCCTATAACAAATTTTTAAAAATAAATACATAAAAAGAAATAAATAATTGTTTAAGAAAAACTAAAACAAGACAAAAAGTCCAGCCTGAGGGCCAGCAGGTGGCACGGAGATTAGGGTGCTGGATCCCACACGCCGACTGCGTGGTATGAGTCCTCGCCTTGGCGGCCTGAGAATCACGCTGGATACGTGTGCCCCGTGCTCCAGATCATGCGGCCTGCTGCCTCCTGTTCCAGCCTCCCACATCAGGCTCTTCCTGCAGCCAAACGCGTGCCCCTGTGGGGTCTTCCTGCGGCCGGCCTCCTCTGCCCCAAGGATGTGGTGCTCAGGGCTGTCTCTGAGACCCCGCAGAGCCACCTGGAAGCTGTTACTCAGGCTCACCTCGCGCAGAGAGTTCTGGAGCTTGGTGCCGAGGGCCACTTCCTCCTGCTCCAGCTGCTTCACTTCCTTCTCCGAGTTCCTCCTCACCTCCTCCAGCTGAGCCTCCGCTTCCTAGGGACGGGGGAGGGTCAGTCTCGCAGCAGACGCAGGTGCTCACCCGCCGCACCCGGGGCTCCAAAGGCTCCGAGAGGCACGAACAGTGCGCACCCGCGGTGCAGGGAGTCAAAGCCAGTGTTAGTCCACACCACCAAGTCGTGTCTGGGCACGGGCTCAGATGGCAGGCACTTGGCTCTGAGCTTTCCAGTGGCCAAAATAGAAAGAGACAGACAGAGAGAGAGAGAGAGAGACGTCTCATGACTCAAAGGCCGACTGCAGGTCAGGCATGGTACCACGTCCTGCTGGACACAGCTACTCAGCAGCAGAGGCCACGTGGAGGCCGATTTGACTCCTGGCCCACTGACAGCCTGGCATGGTGGCTGCTTGTCATCCAGCCCTTGGAGGCCAAGGCAGAAAATTGGGACAGAGCAAGACCCTGTCAAAAACAAAAGAAAACAAAACAAAAAAAGCAAAAACAAAAAAACGCCAGCTATGCTCTTCAGTGCAAAGAACTATTAACAGTGGGACGAAATTTCCCCTCCTCAGCAGCATCCACACATTAGTCAAAATGAGGGGGTTCAGGGCAGGCCAGTGCCATGGCGGGTAAGGCCCTGGGTTCTCACATGGCCACTGAGGTTCAAGGCCTGGACCTGGTGGCTTGAAAATCACGTCTGGCATGTGTGCGTGCGTGCCCCGAATCCCGAGAGCAGACCGGAGGAGAAGGGATTGTGGCGCGGCCTTCCCCTTGGGGTGGAGGTGGGGGTGGGGGTGGGGGTGGGGGGTGATTCGACCCCCGTCCCCAGCAAGTACATGTGCCCTATGTCGGCCTGAGTCCGATTCACTACAGCTGGAAGGCTTGGTCCTGCACTCCCAGCGACGTGGGAGGGTCACAACACAGTGAGTCCCTGTGTGAACACCACACGCACACGTGCACACACACACTAGGAAGTAAACTGTGTTGTGGTAAGGATTGTGTGGTAGGCGGCAGTGGAATGAGGGTACACGTGAAAATGAAAGTAGCTTATTATAAATCTTAGTGCACTCATTACCCCACCTGCCAAAACTGAGGCATAGCAAATAACTCAAACGTATAGACAAAAAATGGAAAATGAAATGCAAAGAAATACTCAATGAATCCAAAATGAACAGAAAGAAAAGGAGAAAACAGAACGAAGAAACAAGTGGGGAAAGTGGCAATAGAGTGTTAACTCCATCGAGTGCCAATGATCTGAATAAAAAGCATGACCTAAGCTTTCCACAGAAGACCACCCGTATTTGGGCCAGAAAGCAGGCCGAGTCACTTTATAAGTAACAAAACAATAGAGTATATTCTCTGACCACAGAAGAGTCAAATTAAGAATCAGTAAACCTAGATTTGAGGCCTCCTCAAGGCTTTACCTTCCCCTTATCTACCCTGTCTGATTTATATAATTTATAGTCTCCGTTTCTATGCATGAGCAAAAAGTAAAACAAGAACCAAGAAGTAAACATGTATTTTTATATGACATATTCACTTGCCAGATGGACTCATGTCCCTGTTAAAGCCGAGATGAGAGTACATTCAACGTGGGTTTGCTGACAGGTTACCAGGGCGACAAGGCGCCGGGGAGAACGCTGCCGCCCCTCCTGACAGTGGCTCAGGGCTGAGACTAGAGTACATTCAACGTGGGTTTGCTGACAGGTTACCAGGGCCACAAAGCGCCGGGGAGAACGCGGCCGCCCCCTCCTGACTGTGGCTCAGGGTGCAACCTGTCTTCTGCATGTAGGAGGACCAGGTGTGCGTGACCAGGCACAGCCCATGGGGAGAAGGCGTCCACACAGCAAGCAGACTCCAGTCAGGCTTGGTTCAACTGCAGCTCTAGCACTGAGTAGCTGCTTGGCTTCACAGGGAACCTCTTTTTCTTTTCTTTTTTTTCTTTGGAAAACAATTATTTATTTACTTTCATTTATTATAATTGTTGTTGTTATTTTAAATTTGCTATAGGGCACATGCACTCACCAGAGAGAGAGAGAGAGAGAGAGAGAGAGAGAAATGAGAAAACAAGCTGCCAGGTCTAAGAGTCAAATCGCGGTCGGCCACGTGGGAGTCCAGTGCCTTAGCCACCATGCCACCTTCTAGCCCAACAGGGAACATCTTTGAGCCTCAGTTTCCTCATCCCTGAAGTGGGAAGTGAACATCTGTTTGTAACCCGCTGGAAGGATTAAATAGCGGGTAAGTGTGAAGTGTCACCAATGTGTCACCTATGGGCATTGACAGTGTCGTCCCGGGCTCGATGTTGCCCACGCAGGCCATGAGCAGCAGCCACTTTTCCATAACTGACCTTCCACCACATGCCGCACTGGCCCAGGGCGTATGGAGAGTCTCGCCTTTAGCCCAAGCTCTGGCCCTCCTCGGTACAGTCCCCAGCTTGGACATCAGGCTTCCGAAAGGCTCAGTGACCTCTCTGGCCACACGGCTTGGGCCCCGGACCAGTCTGGGCCTGGCATGAGCCCTGTGCTCTATGGCACGCATGTACCGGGCTCGCTACCTGGAGCGCCACACGGCATCGCAGCACCCCTCATGTCTGACTGTTCTCAGTGACCACGAAAAGCCGCCGCCGATTCTGGACCTTCAGGAGAGCTTCTTGTAATTACACAAAGCATTCCACCCCATTCCCAGTCACGTTGACTTACACTTCCTTCTTTTCTTGAAATCTGCATCTATGTGATTTGCCTTTCCCAGCAATTTTGAAACAAAGCCTTGCATTCCCTCGGGGGGAGGCCACCCCCTTGATGTAGACGGGCCAGCGTGGGAGATGAGGCAAGGACGGCCTTCCCAGGCCACCACCATGGTCACCGTGGCTCCCTGCTGCCCGGCCTGCCCTGACCCCAGGAAGCCTCGCTTTCTTCTCTGGGTTTCCTTCCGTCCATGTCCCCATCCTCGCCGCCGCCCTGTGCAGGGCCGTGTCACTGCAGGCTGTTCCACACAGAGGAGGTCAGCGTGTGGGTTCTCTCCTGGAGGGAGGGGGCTCGCTGCGCGGCCACTGGGCAGGGGTTCGGACCCAGCCTGTTTGGCTCATGCTTTCTCTCTGCGGCTTTGCCAGGCGAGTGGAGCTGAATTTCCCTAGGTTAACCTCATGTGCGCAGTTCCACCCGTGTCTGAATGGATGACTCCAAGCCCTGTTTTCCTAGGGTCTCCTCAGAAGCCCCTCACCCCTCTGGGCAGGGACTGTGCCTTCATCTGTCAGTACTCAGACTCCTGCACAGTGGCAGGTCGGTCACAGCTGAAGAAGGAAGAAGGAAGGAGGAGGTAGGAGAGAAGAAGAAGACACCGCAAGGTCCCCGGGAAGGCGGGCTCACCTTCTGCAGCCTCTTCCTCTCTGCCTCCACGGCCGCGCGGACCGAGTTGATCTCCGTGCTGTGCCTCTTCACCAGGTTGTCCAGCCGCCTCCCCAGCTGGCCCTTGAGATGCCTCTTCTCCTCTTCTGTCTGCTGTCTGATTCTACGCAGGTCTTCTTCGTATCGCTGTTTCATGTATTCCGCTTCAACGCTCGCCTCTTTCTTGGTCTGTAAGAAAAAGGACCTTGTAAACTTGCAGAGCAGGAGTGCGGAGCAAGGGACCACCACCTCCCTTTTACACGACTTTACAGTGTTTAACACTGATTTTACAGCACGCATCACACGGTGCAGTAAATTTTACAAGACTGTATATTTGGTATTTGTAAAGGCTTTATTTTATCCACCATGGGAAACGGGCTCTTGGGAATGGTGGCCTACTGTTACGGGACCAGGTGTTCCAGCCCACGCTAGAGAAGTTTCTAAAGAATGCTTTGTGGGACCAGCAGATGGTGTAATGGTTACATCATTGGACTCTCACATATTCAGCAGCGGTTCTAGTCTCAGACGAGGTGACTTGGACTCACACTGGCACGTGTGTGTGCATGCCCAGGATCCCAAGAGAATGGAGGAGAAAGGATTGCAGCATGGCCATCCCCCATGGGGGGGATCTCTCACTTTCTGTCTTTCTCTCTCTTTCTGGTGAGTATACACTCCCTATAGCAAAAACCTCTGTTGAAAAAGAAAAAAAATAAAAGAATGCTTTGTTAGGACCAGCCATGTGGGGATGCTAGGCAAGCCTTCAGACCCCCGGGGACAATGGCCGGGAGCTGGGAGGTCCTGCGACCTTCCTCCCCTTGTTTCAAATGCCTGGGCCATCAGGAAGTCGGCTAGAACTGCACTGGTGTGGCCGGCTGATCTGTGCGGGCCACCATGGCTAGGGGTAGCCTGAAGCCCAGCCCGGCTGGCCCGTGCCTCCCCTGCTGGTCAGACACTACCTGTGGGTCTGGGCCTCCTTCCGTGTGCGGACTCTCCTTGTGGGGGCTGGAGTCCTGCTGAGGGTGAAGACTGCGCACATCCAGGTCGCTGCCTTCCCGGGGGACTGCGCTCTCTGAGGCCGACGCGGTCTTCATGCCGTCTGCAGGCACACGTTTCAACATCACCTCGAGCCCCCTTGGCCCTGGCCTCACGTCCGCCTGGCCGGCCGCCCACCACGCCTGTGCAGTCCTGCCCCATGGCCTGCTGGTCCAGGCTGGTCATGCTCCGCTCTCGCTTTGCGCAGGCAGCACCTGAGCACAAACAGCTGCCCTGCACTCCCTCCCACACTCGGCCCCTTCCTGCAGTTTCACAGATTTAAAAATGGAGTACATTCTCCACCATTATCTACATTCAACAGGAATGGACAGAATGAGACGAAAAATAAACGTGACAGGGACCAGGAGTTAGCGTAATGGCTATGTCGCTGGACTCCCACGTAGTCGACCGCGGTTCGCGTCCCGGACCCGGTGGCTTAAACTCACACCGGGCGCGTGTGCGTGCATGCCCAGGATCCCGAGAGGAGAATGGAGGAGAAAGGATTGCGGCGTGGTCATTCCCCACGGGGGTGATTTCTCGCTTTCTGTCTCTCTGTCTCTCTCTGTCTTTCTGGCAACTGCACGTGTCCTATAGCCAAATCCTCTCCAAAAAAAGATAACTCAAGTAAATCTGACCGGAACTGCTCAGTTTTCTTCCCATCGTCCCTGGGTGTGCATGCCCTTCCTCTGAAGCCACGCTCTGACCCTCACCGTCCGGTTGCGACTCGGCCCCTCCCGGCGTCTCACCCCCGGCGTCTCACCCCCCGGCGTCTCACCAGGGCTCCGTGTCCCGCGACTCTTCTGAAGCACCAGCTTCTCTTTGGCCACAGCCAGCTTCTCCCCGAGTCTCTGGGCAGTGCTTTTCAGCTCCGAGTTCTCCTGCCGAGCCACCCTGAGCTGCACGTCCAGGTCCTGGACAGGCAGGAAGGCCCGTTCTCTGGTCACAGTGAACAGACCCTCCTGTGCACACAGCCGGGTCCGGGGTGGGCAAGGGCAGGCCAGCTGCGGGCACTCAGGGCAGCAGGGCCCTCCAATCCCGCTCCAGCGGCACGGGCGGTGTGGGCCTGGCCACACTCAACCTTTCTGTACTGAGGATGTGATGAGACGAGTGGCCGGCATGGAAACAGATGACCAGTGAGTCCACCCGGGAGTCCTGCACCGTGAGTGGTGGGGATCGGTGCTCCCTGGGGCTCACGGGCTGCCTGCAGTGGCCTCGTCTGCCACTCCACGTCCTGAGGCCCTCAGGAGGCACGGCGAGGTGGAAGGTGCAGGGCTCTGGGATGTGGGACGGGCCTGGGCACTGGGGGCTGCCTGGCTAGGCCAGTCCCGGGCCTCTCAACCAGCCCTCGGTGTCACCTGTGAGCTGTCTCTGAGCTCCTTGGGGGAAGGGACCTGGTGGGTATCACGGTTCTCCAGGCCCACAGCCTGGGCTGGCAGCGCCAACGATGAACGCTGGCCAGTGACCGCTGCTGAGCTGAGCTGAGCGGGAGCGGGACCCCCGGCCCCACCCCAAGCCAAGGGCCAGGCGCTCCTGGGCTCTCAACCAGCCACTCCGGGCGTCTCCACTGGGGACCGCCTTACCTGAACGCGCTCCTTCAGCCGCTGGGCGTACTTCCTCAGGTCGCTGATCTTGCGGCCTCTGTGCTCCAGGTCCGCTTCCAGCTTCCGGACCTGCGCCTGCAGGCCCGACTCCTGCGCCTGGAAGGTCTTGCGGAGGTCGGCCTCCTTCTCCTGCCACTGCCACAGGGCCTGGCTCACCGACTGCTGCATGGCCTGCCGGATGGCCTCGTTCTCGCGCTCGTGGGCGGCCTGCAGGTCGGCGGCCTTGCGAGCGTAGTCCTGGCTCAGCTGCCGGTTCTCCGCCCGCAGCCGCTCCACCTCCAGCAGGACCTCCTGCATCTCGGGGTCCCCGGCCGGCTCCGCCTGGGCGTCGGGGCTCTCCTGGGAGAGCCGGCTCCACTGCGGGGGCTCGTGGCCGGCCAGGTGCCGCAGCCGCTTCTCGTAGTCCGCCTTGAGCTCCAGCATCTCCCTGGACAGCGTCAGGACGCGCTCGGCGTGCTGCGCCTCGGCCTGCAGCTCCCGCTCCTTGGTCTCCAGCCGGCACGCGGCGGACTCGGCCTGCGCCTCCCGGGTGAGCCGCCGCTGCAGCTCCAGGGCGCTCTCCAGCGCCTGCACGCGCTGCAGCAGGGCCTCCTCGTCTGCGCGGCCCTGCTCCTGCGGGGGCCCGGCCTTGGGCTCCGCCGCGCCCTGCAGCTCCTCCTGGTGCGCCTCCACGCCGGCCTCCACCTCGTCCTGGCGCGTGTTCAGGGCGTAGATCACCTGCGGGAGTGGGCAGAGCCTTAGGGCGGCGGGCGAGGCTGTGCGGGGGTGGCGCGGGCTGGCGGTGGGGAGACCACCCTGGGGAAGCCAGCGAGGGCGGGGGCGCAGACAGGGTGACCCAGCACAAGGCCCAGAGGGGGCGCCCTGCAGAACCCCGCGGGGCCCTCTGAGCACAGTGGGAGCCCAGGGGCCTCCATAGCTGTCCATCCACTCACTCATTTTAGAGAGAGGCCTGGCTATGTTGCCCAGGCTGGATCTGAACTCGTGATCCTCCTGCCCCGGCCTCCCAAGTAACTGGAATTACAGGCACAAGCCACTGCACCACCCATCAGCGACCGGTTTTAGAGCAGAGAAGTGATATGATCCCATTTTTTTCAAAACAAAACAAAGCGAAAACACTTTGGAATGCAGAAGCCAGAAACCAGAGGGCCTAGATGTCTGTGAGCAGTGAGCGCCCTGTGCCCACCAGGGCAGGCTTGTGCCCGGCCTACAGTGCAGGTGGAGGCTGGGGGCTGACCCTCCGAGGGCTGGGCTCCATCCAGACGCCTCCTCTGAGCTCCGACTGGCTGCGGTGGTCAGAGTGTCCACAGAAAGGCCACGAGCTACCCCAGTTAGTAAGCAGCGCCCACCCTCCCGTAAGTTGGCGGCGGCCCAGTGGATCTGCCCTAGGCTGCAGGCTTCCCACCCCCTGGGCTTGGCTTCAGCTGGAGGGGGTGACCCAGGGCATGCTCAGGCTCACAACCACCAGATCACACGAGTACGACCGGCCCTGCCTGTGCCCGCACCCTCCCGCATTGTCCGCATCGCAGACATGAGTAGCTCATCGTCAAGGGGACGGGGAGATCTCTGACCACAGGGCTGGACGGGTGGGAGTCACCACCTGACACACAGCACACAGACCTGTGGGCGAGCACACACCAAACCGTCGACACGGCCTGTCCTCACCGGTCTCAGGGGCTCCGTAATCCCCCGTCATCTGCTAGCCCCCTCTGCTGACCCTGCCTATAGACCGGGCTTGCCCACATTCTGCCAGAAGGGCTACTGCTGGCTCCCCAGCCTTCTCCATCGTGCCCCCTCCTGGAAGCCGCCGTGCCCAGGCCCACAGTGGCTGCCTGCCCAGCTCCGTGCGCTCTGCCTCTCCAGCACCGCCTCCCTGCTACCCTGGCGGGGACAGCTCCTTCCCAGCTCCCCCTCGGCTCAGTGCAGGCCCCCGTCAGTCACCTCCAGCTGCCACGGTCTCACGTGCCCTGTGCATCGGCTCTTCGGAGCCACAGCGAGGGGACCGGGCATGGACAGTCCTTTGGAGCGCTGACCACCAACATGTGGGCTCGGCAATGCGCCACCTCGTGTAGTTCTGCCCACAGGCCGGGCCACGGGGGAGAGGGCCGTTATCCACGAGCCTTGCTTTCCTGGAGCCTGGCTCGGGCCACATTCAAAGCGCCCACGTGCTCACGTGTGTACACACACGCACACATGCACACGCACATGCCTCTGCTCCATTAACATCTCCTCATGTTTACTCGGGCCACATTCAGAGCGCCCACGTGCTCACGTGTGTACACACACATACACATGCACACGCACACGCCTCTGCTCCATTAACATCTCCTCCTCATGTTTACTCGGGCCACATTCAGAGCGCCCACGTGCTCACGTGTGTACACACACATACACATGCACACGCACACGCCTCTGCTCCATTAACATCTCCTCCTCATGTTTACTCGGGCCACATTCAGAGCGCCCACGTGCTCACGTGTGTACACACACATACACATGCACACGCACACGCCTCTGCTCCATTAACATCTCCTCATGTTTACTCGGGCCACATTCAGAGCGCCCACGTGCTCACGTGTGTACACACACATACACACGCACACGCACACGCCTCTGCTCCATTAACATCTCCTCCTCATGTTTACTCGGGCCACATTCAGAGCGCCCACGTGCTCACGTGTGTACACACACATACACATGCACACGCACACGCCTCTGCTCCATTAACATCTCCTCATGTTTACTCGGGCCACATTCAGAGCACCCACGTGCTCACGTGTGTACACACACGCACACGCACACGCACACGCCTCTGCTCCATTAACATCTCCTCATGTTTACTCGGGCCACATTCAGAGCGCCCACGTGCTCACGTGTGTACACACACGCACACGCACACGCACACGCCTCTGCTCCATTAACATCTCCTCATGTTTACTCGGGCCACATTCAGAGCGCCCACGTGCTCACGTGTGTACACACACACACGCACACGCACACGCCTCTGCTCCATTAACATCTCCTCCTCATGTTTACTCGGGCCACATTCAGAGCGCCCACGTGCTCACGTGTGTACACACACGCACGCACACGCACACGCCTCTGCTCCATTAACATCTCCTCCTCATGTTTACTCGGGCCACATTCAGAGCGCCCACGTGCTCACGTGTGTACACACACATACACATGCACACGCACACGCCTCTGCTCCATTAACATCTCCTCATGTTTACTCGGGCCACATTCAGAGCGCCCACGTGCTCACGTGTGTACACACACATACACATGCACACGCACACGCCTCTGCTCCATTAACATCTCCTCCTCATGTTTACTCGGGCCACATTCAGAGCGCCCACGTGCTCACGTGTGTACACACACATACACATGCACACGCACACGCCTCTGCTCCATTAACATCTCCTCATGTTTACTCGGGCCACATTCAGAGTGCCCACGTGCTCACGTGTATACACACACACGCACACGCCTCTGCTCTGTTAACATCTCCTCCCCACGTTTATGCGGGCCACAGTCAGAACGCCCACGTGCTCACGTGTGTACGCACACACACGTGCACACGCCTCTGCTCTGTTAACATCTCCTCCCCATGTTTACGTGGGCCACATTCAGAGCGCCCACGTGCTCACGTGTGTACACACACACACGCGCACACGCCTCTGCTCCGTTAACATCTCCCTCCTGTTTACTCGGGCCACATTCAGAGCACCCACGTGCTCACGTGTGTACACACACACGCACGCACACGCCTCTGCTCCGTTAACATCTCCTCCCCACATTTACGTGGGCTGTCCCGGGTAATTGATAGGCGTCCTCAGGACAAAGGGCCCTTCTCCACGAGGCTGAGGGCAGGGAGAGCAGGTCTGGGCGACCACCTGGGCAGCCGGGAGAGGACAGCCTCACCAGATGGACGTCCGGGCACGCCTGCTCATCGGCTGTACAACGTCTGCCCTAGAAGAGAGCTGACCCATTTCCCTAATGGACTCCTATTCGGGGCCACCCTCTGCCACATAAAGAGCTGCATTGTGTTTCTCCATGAGCCCTTCCATGGAACTCGCTATTTCTGGGCCTCTGGGAGGTGGAGAGACCAAGGAACAGCTGAGGGCGCGGGCAGGAAGGGGGCGCGGGCGCGGGCGCGGGCAGGGCCGGCTTTCTCAAGGCAGGCTGCCCTGGAGGAGAGTGAGCAGGAGCAGGAGCAGGTCCTCTCTGCTCTTTGGCCTGTGTGGCCTCACAGAAACTGCAGCCTAGACCCACTCTCCAGCACGAGGGGGCGAGGGTCCCTCCCCTGCTCTCCAGCCCCAGTGCGCATCTCCATGCTTCCTGCGCCCAGCGACGCGCCGCCGTGGGGCCACCGCAGGGTGCACACAGACCCAGACGCAGGCCCCGCCTTCCTCCACACTGCATTCTCAGTGCCCGTTTGAGAGACTGGACAGGAGAGAGGGAGGGGGCTGGGGAGGGGAGGGGTTGTCTTCCTTTCACTGCTGGGATCAGTTCCACTCCAGCCCCAAACACGCGATCTGACGCATGTTGGAAGCCGTGGAAGTTCAGAGGAGAAGGCGAAGGAAGAGCTCTGACACCCAAGGGCTTGCCGGTCAGACTGCAGGGGCAGCACCTCGCCCAGGCCTTTAACCCGCAAGTCCTTCCTCCCCGCAGGGAGACATCGCATAGCAACAGATAAGCAGGGTAGGGAGTTCGGGCGAGGCGTTCAGCTCTCAGGCCCTGCAGCCTCTGCAGCTGGCCCACCCTGGGCTGGTCCATCACGGAGCATTTCTCTCTCTGGCCTGCGCTGTCCCCGTCTTCCTGATACCCTTCCTCGGGACTCTCACGAAGCCAGGTCACGCGGTGATCCTACTTAACCATTTAAGGAACCACCACCTTCTGTTCCCACCAGCAGCGTCTGAGGTTTGGTGCGGTGTGATCGCCCCAGCTGCTGTGAGAAGAAAGGACTGCAGAGACCTGGGAGGTCATGCGAGGTCGAGGCAGGGTTCGAGGGCTCTCACTGGAAGGTGCACTTCTAGCTACCTGACGGTGTGGCTCAAAGACAGAGCCAGAGAGCCGTGTGCACCACGAACAGCGTTAACTCAGAAGGTTCCGACCGAGGGAGCTTGTTAAAGCAGACCTGCCGTTCTCAGCTCTGGAGTCCTGAAGCCTCCCGGAAGGGGACGGCTGCAGCAGCTGCCCCCACCAGGTCCTGCAAGCAGGATGGCATTTCCAGACAGAGGGAGTCGGTGCTGCAGTGAGACTCCCACGCCTTCACGCCGTGCAAACGCAGGGCTCGAGCAGCAGCAGGGTCACTCCGACTGCCTCTCCCCACGGTCCTGGCCTCTCAGACCCCGAGGCCTGGCCTCGCTCCAGGTTACTGGGCTGGCAAGCGGACAGCGGCACGTGACTCTGCAGCTCACCCGCCCACGAAGGGGAAGGACGAGAGCAGGTGCTGGGCTGAGTCTCTGGGCACGGGCTCTAACCAACGCTCCAGGTACACCCCTTACACTGGTGATGCCGCACCAGTCCCAAAGGACACGGCTTCCCCTTGATGGGGGGGGGACATCTGTCCCCCAGGACTGGAAGTCATTGGGTCCCTCTCAGAGAGGGGCCAGTGTAGCTGATACAAGCCATTCGGGGCTCAGAAGGAAGAACTCTCCAAGCTCAACCCGCATTTGTTCATTAGTTCTTCAGGTGGGTTCACCTCTATTCTCATTTTAATGTATTAGTACAGGTAAGGACAAGGAGTAGGCCTTCAGAAATGAATCAAATGTAAATTCATTTAAAAGATAATGAGGTGGAAATTATAATTCCTTCTTCTTAATGCTTCTGATGTTATCCTCAGAGACATTACAGTTATATCTCTCTATTCCACCCCCTCCAGTGCTGCTGTCTGTGCTCCTGCGGCCTAACCACCCTAGGGAGGGCCTGGGCGTGGGGAGACATGGTCCCTGCGGCCTAACCACCCTAGGGAGGGCCTGGGCGTGGGGAGACACGGTCCCTGCGGCCTAACCACCCTTGGGAAGGCTCTGAGCATGGGGAGACACGGTCCCTGTGGCCTAACCACCCTTGGGAAGGCTCTGAGCATGGGGAGACACGGTCCCTGCGGCCTAACCACCCTAGGGAGGGCCTGGGCGTGGGGAGACACGGTCCCTGCAGCCTAACCACCCTAGGGAGGGCCTGGGCGTGGGGAGACACGGTCCCTGCAGCCTAACCACCCTAGGGAGGGCCTGGGCGTGGGGAGACACGGTCCCTGCGGCCTAACCACCCTAGGGAGGGCCTGGGCGTGGGGAGACACGGTCCCTGCGGCCTAACCACCCTAGGGAGGGCTCTGAGCGTGGGGAGACACGGTCCCTGCGGCCTAACCACCCTTGGGAAGGCTCTGAGCACGGGGAGACACGGTCCCTGCGGCCTAACCACCCTAGGGAGGGCTCTGAGCATGGGAAGACACGGTCCCTGCGGCCTAACCACCCTAGGGAGGGCTCTGAGCACGGGGAGACACGGTCCCTGCAGCCTAACCACCCTAGGGAGGGCTCTGAGCATGGGAAGACACGGTCCCTGTGGCCTAACCACCCTAGGGAGGGCTCTGAGCACGGGGAGACACGGTCCCTGCGGCCTAACCACCCTAGGGAGGGCTCTGAGCACGGGGAGACACGGTCCCTGTGGCCTAACCACCCTTGGGAGGGACTGGGTGTGGGGAGATGCTTTCCCAAATTAAGAAATTCATTTTTGCTTTAACACTTCACCTGAGATCTGCCTGTTGAATTTTTAGGAAGAGCCAATAAATAAAATTCCTCTACTCAACGGAGCTAACAGAAATAGAAGGTCAAGGGTGAAGCTATTCTGAGAGCCACATATCATCTTACCAGCAATCAGGATACTGTGGAGGCTGAGGCCTAGACCCACTGGCAAGCTGAGCCCTGCTCCTTCCCACACAGTCAGGGGAGCAGCCTCGCCTGGCCGGCACTGGCTGGTAAGGCGCCGGGAGGGCGGAGTGCTCTGGTTAAACTTGGAAGGTTTACAATGTGCCTGACATGGTGTGAAATGCTGGTGAAACAGATGAATAAGAAGAAGCAATTAATATGTACTTGATGCATTACTAGGTACAAAAGCAAGGCTTTTCAAAGCGTTTCCTTAGAGGTAGTGGACTGAAAGATTAGCAGTATTCAGTTCCTAGAGATGAAGGCGTTTCGGAAGAGGAACCATGGAGACGCATGCCCAGAGGAGCAGGAGCGGTCCTTCACCGTGGCCTGAGAATCGCATCAGCGGGAAGTACTAGGAGGTTTTGCAAAAACGTAGAGTTGAGAACGTGGCAGCGCTGTCCCTTCGGAACACGATTTGGCAGTTTCTATAAAACACTGCTTGCATGTTTGCCTTCCAGCCTGACCACTGCACTCCTGGGACCTGCCCGAGTGCACACAGAGGTAATGCCCCTCACAGCAGTACTCACAGTAGCAGAAGAGGGGAGAATCCACGACACGTGGCATATCCACACACCGAGTAAACAAAGCAGCAGATGAACAACGTGGCTACAACACGGATAAACCTCAAACGCTAGGCTAAGATTGAACAACTGAGCAAAAATAGAGCCAGACAGAAAGATCACACATTGTCTGATTTCGCTTATATGAAATAGCTAGAAAAGGCCAATTTAAAGACAGATAGATGTTCCCGTCCATTCCGTTAGTAATAATGGAAATATCTGAGTCTGGGTAATTTATACAGTTGATGGTTTGGCGGTCCCGAGCGCTGCACCTGCAGAGGGTCTTCTCAGTGGTGGGCAACTCTGTGGTGCGGGGTTGTGGGGGCACTTGCACAGAGCAGAGAGTGTCTGCGTCCAGGTCTCTGCTGGTCTCATTCCTTCTCCTTACAAACCCACCAGTATTGGGGTGGGGTCCCAAACCCCATAACCTCATCCAGACCTAATCATTTTGCAAAGGCTCCACCTCTCAGTCCTGTAGTCAGATTAAGTTCCCATCTCCTTGATACTATTACAGTGGCTCACCAAATTGAATACATAATTTAAAAATTCTCTTTCTTTCGCTCTCTCTTTTTAATTTTTTTTTGGTGGAGAGATTTTTGCTATAGGGTACATGTGCTCACCAGAGAGACAGAAAGAGACGGACAGAAAGTGAGAAATCACGCACAGGGAGGATGGCCATGCCACAATCTCTTCTTCTCTAGTCTCCTCTTGGGATTACAGACATGCACGCACACATGCCCAATATGAGTTTCAAGCTGCTGGTCTGGGATTCAAACTGGTTGGCTACGTGGGAGTCCAGTGTCTTAACCACTATGCCACCTGCTGGTCTCTCTTTCTTTCTTTCATGATGGAGAGTAGAGAGAGAGAGTGAGACAGGTACCGTCGATCATGATGGAGAGTAGAGAGAGAGACAGGTACCTTCGACAAGGTCTTGCCATGATGCCATGATTCTCGTGTCCAGACCGCTCAAGGGGACCTAGGACCTGAATCTGGAGCCTTCCAGCATTGTGACAAGGTGCTGGACCTCCTAGGACACATGAATCCTGGAGGGCCACATTTAATCACAGCAGGAGGTTAATGGTTAATGAAGGTGGTGGGGTGGGAAAGGGGAATGACGGATTACTCATGGCCCCAAAGACAGATTTCTCTGGAGAGGTAACAATGTACTGGAACTGATTATGATTACGGCTCAATGACTCCATAAATCTACTAAGGAAGGTTGAATTGCATTTATAACAGGTGAAGTTTATGATTTGTAAATTATATCTCAATAAAGTTGTAAGATTTAAGGAATTATTAATCAAAATTGGCAGAAAGAAAATAGGAATAGCAACCTTAGAAATGAAAATACAGGGCCAGTGGATCCCACATGGCCAATTACGTGGTTTGTGTGCCAGATCTGGTGGCTTGAAAAATATGCTGGGCACGTGTGCATGCATGCCCAAAATGTTACTAGAGGAGAAGGGACTGTGGCATGGCTATCCATTGCAGGGGTATTTTCTCACTTTTTCTCTCTCTGTAAAAATTCCAAGAGGTTACTAGAGGAGAAGGGACTGTGGCATGGCTATCCATTGTAGGGGTATTTTCTCACTTTCTCTCTGTCTCTTAACTGTCTCTGGTGAGCACCCACACCCTACAGCAAAAATTAAACAAAAAAAGAAATGGAAAATACAGTTATTGAAATTTTAAAAATTAATAGGTGAGAAAAACTCTAGGCTGAACCCATTATTTCAAGGATTGGAAAACTGCATGACAGGATTAAAGAATTTACTATGATGCAATACAGAGACTAGAAAAAAAAATTAACAGCATTTCAGAATATTAATGAAAAAGCTCCTTCACTCATTTAATTGCAGTTCCAGAAAAGAGAATGAAGGTAATGGCTGGGAAACAGTATTTCTAGAGAAAATTATTAATAATTTTCCAAAATTAAGGAAAGCAAATGTATCCTATAGTAAATATTCTCTTACTTTGCAGAGGATAATCACAAATTAATACGAAGACAGTTTCAATTAAACTGGTGAACATAAAAAACAAACCAAAACCAAAAATAAATCTGTAATGCTCTCAAGGAGAAAAGGCAAATTATCTACAAAAGAATGAAATTAGATTGGCAGTAGGATTTTAAACTAGCAAAAATTAGAAACATTAATGTGCTGTGGGAAGATTACTGTTCACTAGAATTTTATACCCTGATCAATTGTCATATGATAGTGAGCAAAATGAATACATTTTCTTTTCTTCTCTTTCTCTCTTTTTTAATAGTTTGCTAAAGAGTGCATGTGCTCACCAGAGAGAGATGGAGAGACAGGGGAAGTAAGAGGAAGAAAGCACCCCCAGTGGGGCATGGGGCATGTGGCAATCCCTCTCTGTTTATCCATCCAGCTGGGATTCTGGGCATACATGCACACACTCCCAGCATGTTTGTCAAGTTTTCGGGTCCAGGATTCAAACAGTGCAATCGATTGTGTGGGACTGAGCTCCCTAAACCACTAGCTACGGAGCTGGCCCAATAAATACATTTTCAAATACACAGAGCGTTCCTTCCTCCACCAGGGCCTCTACAGAAAGAATCATCAAAGGATGGACTTCAGTCAGAAGAAAAGTGAATCGAAAGGGAATGCTTCTGATTGAAGATAAAAATAAATAACAATGAGCAGAATTGATAAAAATATCAGCAGATTTAATTTTGACTATAAAAACAATTTTTAAAGTTTATTTACTTATTTCCTCCATGAGTAAGAGAGCAAATGAGAAAGTGACAGCATTCCCAAATGACACCATGACCCACGGGTGGCCTCAGCCAGCCCTGGAGCAGGGCCGTGTGAGTGCCCAGTGGACTAGGAGTCTCCAGACTGGACTCACGGTCCATCCCAGGTGGGCCAGCCTCACGTTTACACTGTGTTACCATCTGGCCCCTAAGGCTATTTTTTAAATGTAAAAAGTAAAGCTAAAACTCTAGGTAGCAGTGAGAAGGTGGGAAAGAGGAGTGTTGTTAAATGAGGAGAGGAGGCAAAGCGTTTCCATAGGAAAAACAATTACATGATACCTTTCTTAGAAAAAAATTATAGTTATGTATGTATGTTTGTTTTATTTTTCATTTAAGGAGATTTTTGCTATAGGGCATGTTTGCTCACCAGCAAGACAGAGAGGGACAGAGAGACAGAAAGCGAGAAATAACCCAGCCCCGCACAATCCCTTCTCCTCTATTCTCCTCTTGGGATTTTGGACACGCACACACACATGTGCCCGATATGAATTTGAAGCCACTTAGTCTGGGACTTGAACTGTGGTCAACTATATGGGAGTCCAGGGACGTAACCATGACACCATCTGCTGGTCCTAACCCATTATTTTTTTAAATTTATTTTATTTTTTATTTATTTATGTTGAAAACTAAAAGACAATTCTGAGAATAGAAATAAAGCCTAAAGCTCTCAAACTAGCAGTGGAATACAGATATTACTATTAATAATTCAATAAAAGGCAAGAATAGAGGAAGGGAAGGAAAAATGGTAAATGAAAACCCCCCAAAAATGATGGAAGGATGAGCCCAAATATACTAGCAATCACAACAACTGTGCACAGCTTACACTCGCCCAGCACAGACGGAGCTACAACGAAATGCACAGACACGTGTCTGCTAGACCGGGAGAAGCCCCAAAGGCTGCACATGTCATTACAGAGTCAGAACCTTCTCAGCAGTCAGCAGAGACAGGGTGAAGAGAGGCGCTGGTCCTAGGGATTAGCCAGGATCTCCAGGGAGGAATATACGTTAGGGAGCGCTGCCTATGTGCCAGGGACCACCTCTTCCTCCTACACCGCTGTGTCTTCAGTGCACCCCTGACAGGTGCACCAGGAACGACCTGACCAGGTGCTGCCACACCACAAAGCGGGAGCAGCTTACTCACTTTATCCCACCAGTGCTCAGCGGGGTGCTGGACACCAGCGAGCCCTTGGAAAGCCCCTACAATGCAAGGAGCATCTCTGCCATGAAACCTCTCCTAATGGTTCCTGCCCCGAGGCCTTGGTTTCTACTTCTGGCGCAACAACCTGAAACGCCCAGTTTAGCAAGGCATCCTGTAGTAATGCCCTCTGGCTTTCACTTAGTACTTCAAACCTGTTCCTCCAAAAGTATTTTAGAGCTTTGAAGACTGGGAAGGTACCTTACACTGAGCCAGCGCCTTGGGTTGGTTGTCTGCTCAGATGAAGGTGGGTTATGTACAGTGCCAGCTGTCCATTCCAAGGCACCCCAGAAGGCACCTCCACTCCCTTTTCAGCCCCGAAAGAGATCACGCACAAGTTCTGGTGCAAAGGACGGGGAAAGTTACAGGCTGCCGGCGCTCAGTTCCAAGGCTCTGTGTTTTATTCCTTCTGGCAAAAAGGTGGGGGGAGTTAGGGAATGCCTTTAATCCTACAGGAAAGTAGGCGTGGGAGAGGAGGAAAGGTGAGGAGAGGGCGTGGTCGTTCCCTGCTGGAAGGAGGCTGGGCCGCCCTCCGGGAGCTCTCCGCAGGGTATTAGACCCAAGGACGCCCCAGACAAGCAGCTCAATGCAGCCCCAGGACACCTGCGCAGAGGACCGGGAGGGACACTGCTCTCCCCCTGCAGACCCGGCGCCTGAGGGAGCCTAGCTAGGAAGCCGGGCGAGCGGGGGCATCTCGGGGCTGGCCTTCTCTGGGAGACTCCTGCGGGGAGCCGCAGTCCGCGGGGGGTGAGGTCGGAGAGGGGCGGGCTGCCCTCCCGAGGTCCTGGCTGCACCGCGCTCTGCTGCTCTCGCTCCTGCGCACGTCTGCACGCGTGGGCAGCAGGTCCCCTGGCTGCCTTCCAGATGGAGTACGGCGCCACACTAGCTGCCGGCGCTCCACGAGACGCCAGTGCTTGCTGAATGGAGGAGTAAGTGAGTAAGGGTTTCGGCGGCCCGCGTGACCTCCGGGCTGCAAGTACAGCGCAGAATGCAATCACATTCCGGGCACGATCGGCGGAGCGCGCGCATGCACTCACACTCTCACACACGCACACTCACGCACACTCACACACGCACACTGCTTGCACGGCCCCGCCTTCAGGAGGCAGAGACCACCTGCTCCGCAAGGAGGCTGCGGAGTTGCCCGGCCGGAGTCCTTTCCCGCGGCCGCTTTCGGACGGCGCCTCCGAAGGTCACGCGCCCAGGTGCAGGCCGTTCCCTTCCGGGCTGGCCTCCGGGACAGTTTCCGTCCAGGCCCGGCCCGGCCTCCCGGGGCGCGGCCCGCAGGGCACCCTCACCTTGGTGAGCTGCGCGATCTTCTTGCACATCTTCACGTGCATCTCGGGGTCGCAGTCCGCCCTCCCGCTGGCGCCGCCGCCCGCGTCGGCTTTGGGGCCGGGGCAAGCCCCGGGCGGGGGCGTTGAGCTGCTGACGGCGGAGGCCATGGCTCCAGCGCGGCCGGCACTCCGAGGCTCCGGCTCGGCTCGGGCTGCGGCTCCCGGCCCCGTGCACGTGCGCGCGCGCGGGCGTGTGTCGTGCGGCTCCTCCGAGGGGGGCACTGCAGGCGTCCCGGCCCGCAGCCGGCCCTGCCCCCGCGCTCGGCCGAGCCCTGCGCAGCCCGAGGGGCATCCCGCCGGGTGGGGAGCCCGGCCCGGCCCGCAGCCCGGCGTCCGGGGCGGAGCGGGAGGTCCGGGGCAGGGCGCCACACGGCTGCAGAGACGCGGCCGCCGCCACCGCGGTCCTCGGTGCTGTGCCGCGGCCGGCCCGGTTCCGGTGGGCTTTGGGGGAAGAGGCCGGGTTTTCCAGAAGTGTGGATAATAACGTCCGCACATCATCGGTTGCATGGTTCGTAGATTTCGCTTTGCAAATGGTTCTACATCGAGTTCCGACCTTGTTCATAAATCAAGCTGCTTCCAAGGCCTTAGAAGCCCAGTCCTACCACGTCCTACGGTGACAGCGGTGACAGGTCCCGGCTTCCACAGGAGGCCGCCGGCCAGAACACGTGCCCGTAGTCGGTTACAGGCGGCAGAGCGGCTCCCGCAGCGGAGGAACTCGGTCCCAGGTTTGAGCCCCGCGCCCAGAGGAAAGGCCACGTGGGCGTCGGGTCTCTAGTCCGTCATCCCAGCTTCCCTACCCAGGACACCTGTCTCCCCAGTGGTGAGGTGGTTATGCCGCTGGACACTCCCACATGGCTGACCATGGTTTGAGCCCCAGACCTGGTTGCTTGCTTTCTCACTTATCAAATTAAAATAAATGAATTAGTAAATAATTATTTTAAAAAAGAAAAAGAAAACAGAACGTCTGAGTAAGAATCACCACCAGATTTTTTTTTCCAGAGGTTTTTGCTATATAGGGCGCGTGCACTGGCCAGAGAGAGACGGAGAGACAGAAAACAGGAAATCATCTCCCGGGGGGATGGCCACGCCACAATCCCTTCTCCTCCATTCTCCTCTCGGGATCTTGGGCATGCACGCACACGCGCCCAGCGTGAGTTTAAGCCACCGGGTCCTGGACTCGGACCGCAGTCGACTACATGGGAGTCCAGCGACATAGCCATTACGCTAACTGCTGGTCCCACCACCAGGAGATTTTTGGGCCCCAGCCCAGGCCCACCTGAGGGAGGAGCCAGGAATCCACGCCCCCACTTAATGATGCGCTGTCTGCGCAGGGTTCTGCAGGGCGGTTCTGTACACCAGCCGTACAGACTCGAGGTCTGTGTGAGCCTCACCAAAAGCTGCTCACCATTCTGGAAAACCTCATCAGCTGTGGCCACCAGAGAGCTCACGTGCCACTTCCGCAGTCACGGGGAACTCACTGGCATGTGCAAGCCATGATGTCACGTAACTGCTATGCACTGGCAGTCTCCCAACCCAGGGACATGCTAAACTAACTGAACTGTAATTCCATTCATTTTCCCTTTACGTTACTGCCCAGAAATGATGATGATTTCAAGAGTCCGTGGAGGGCCAGCAGGTGGCATAACGGCTCAGGTGCTGGACTCCAAGCGTGGTCAACAGCAGTACGAGTCTTGGATCCAGCAGCTTCAGGATCAGCTGGGTCCGCGTGCATGTGGGCCCACGGTCCCAACAGGAGACTGGAGGAGAAGGGGCTGTGGCGTGGCCATCTCCCTGAGGGGTGATTTCTCACTTTCTGTCTCTCTCCAGAGAATGCACACACCCTAGGTCAAAAATTTAAAAAAAAAAAAAGCATGTAAGTAGAATATATTACCGACATATGAATTTAAGTATATTTAATATAGTACATAAATGGTTCCAAAAAGGTGAAGTTAGATCCAAATACAATTGAGAAACTTTGCTCTAAATTTTTTTCATTTAAAAAGGTGTATTTCTTCCCTGAGCAAGAGAGCGAGCGAGTGAGCGAGCAACAGATGCTGTGTCCACCGATCAGGGCATGTGTGTGCCCAGTGTCCCCCGATCTCGGGACGCTGACCTGCAGACGTCCGTGTGGGCCAGCCTCACGGAGCGCCCTTATCTGCAGCACCACCTGGCCTCTTGAGCTGAGCTTATACCCACGCAAGTTCAGTAAAGCTTCCGTCTAATCCCAAGTTACCTATGAAATAACCCCGACAGCCTAAAATAAAGGTAGAAAGGCACACGCAGAATGGCAGAAGGTATTCATGGCACACGCACCTGGCAAGACGACTGTACGCAGTGTATACAGAGAGCCACAAACCCGGACGGAAGACGCTCACTCAGCAGTGGACCAAGGACACCCGCAGACACACACCTTAGGCCAGAGGGACCTGAACGGCCAGTGAGCCACGGGCAGAGGTGCCCACAAGGCTGGTTACGGGCACCGAAGGAAAGCTTCTCTGAGACAGTGCTGCACAACCAGACAGGTAAAATAAAAAAGGCTGACAATAACGAGTATTTGTAAAGACACGCAGCAACTGGAATTTCATACTGCTGATGGGAATGTAAAGTTTTATAATCGCTTTGGAAAGTGGCAATTTTACAAAAACTAAACACACAGCTACCCTGTAACGCAGCAGTTTGACACCTATTTATCTAAGATTGAATACACATCCACAAAAACCCAGAATATTTACTGCAGCTTTATTCATAACAGCACAGAACTGGAAAGAACTCAAATGCCCAACAGCAGGTGAGAGGACAGATGAACGGGTACACCGGTCACTGCGCCCAGCCACGCCCACCTACCTGCACTGAGGTGACCCGCAGGCACAGGTGTGACAAGGGAGATGGATGGGTACACAGGTCACCGCACCCAGCCACGCCCATCCACCTGCACCAAGCTGACCCACAGGCACAGGTGTGACAGGGGAGATGGATGGGTACACAGGTCACCGCGCCCAGCCACGCCCATCCACCTGCACCAAGCTGACCCGCAGGCACGGGTGTGATGGGAGATGACGCCCACCCACCTGCACCGAGGTGACCCGCAGGCACGGGAGTGATGGGAGATGAACGGGTACACGGGTCACCGCGCGCAGCCACGCCCATCCACCTGCACCACGCTGACCCGCAGGCACAGGTGTGACAGGGGAGATGAACGGGTACACGGGTCACCGCGCGCAGCCACGCCCACCCACCTGCACCACGCTGACCCGCAGGCACGGGCGTGATGGGAGATGAACGGGTACACGGGTCACCGCGCGCAGCCACGCCCACCCACCTGCACCACGCTGACCCGCAGGCACGGGCGTGATGGGGAGAGCACAGCTCTGATGCCCTGCACGAAGCAAGGAGGGCAGGCAGCGGTGCTGGAGAAGCCCAGTGTCTGAGGAGCTCGGACACGTGTCTTTAAGGGCAACATTAAGGAGGGGTCTTGGGACATGACCGGCTCAGAGACTGGCTCAAGGGGCGTGAGCATCCTGGGGGCTTCCTTGACCAGTGGGGCCTCAGTCATCAGTTTCCATGTTGTGGGTTTCACGGGGAAACATCAGTTACTCCAAACAGGAGGTGGGCATAGCCAGTTACACACGTGTGGCTAGTGTATGTTATTGTACATACGCTATCCTTTGGTAGATGTGACCACCAGACATGCCAGCACACATCATTCACACTTAATAGAAAAAAACCTGAACCATGAACTTATAGGGAAAAAGTCTAAAATACTACATAAGAATATATTATAGATCGGCCACTGGACATAACTATAACTTGATGACAAAAAGAATAGGAAAGGTGAAAAATGATATGAAAATTTTAAAATATGAGTTTTGAAAAGTAGGTTATTTCTTACACTTTTGAATATATAGAGGCTAAATTGTAAACAAAAAGTTTTTTGAAATTGCTGGAATAGACTATTCATTTTTGTAAATAAGAAAAAAATGTTTGAGATTTGCCTAAGAAAGGGACAAAGCTCCTCTTAATCTCCCAGCTGCTGGACCTGGGCCTGAACCACATGCTTGGTCATGTGGGATCTAGCTGCCTTACCAGCCAGGCCATACACAGGCCCAGGACAAAGTTCCTTTCACAAGTCGAGTTACCGAAAACTTCTTAACAAGTACTTTCTGCAGTGCACGTGCTGTTAAAAGTGAGCACACATCCCAAATGCAGTCTGGCAGAAGGGCTGCTCGCTCCCTCGGTGGGCAATACGAGCTTCACCATATTTTGAATATCAAATATCTAAAATACGAATCCAAATTATGACCAAATTTCTTTCTTGAATGTAAAATTTCAGATTTACTCTTGTGTCACGGTGATGACCACCTAAAATGTGTATTCACGTAACAGTTTCCCATAGTCTCTCTCCCCTTCTTTTCCCCTAACGCTTCAACATCTGCTTCGCTCCCTTCTGCGTTTTCCACATGCTCACGTTTCCCCCAAAGACCTACTTCACGCACCGCGTCCTACTGACCCCGGTGGTGGACACTGGGACTGTTCTTCCTTTCCTTTGTGAGACCTTCCTGTTTCCGATCTCAGGCCTTCAGGCTTGGACGGATCCCTCCTTCGGTGAAGCACACCCTCCGGTACCTCCCTGGAAGAGTGGGCGGGAGACACAATTTTGAAACTGCACCGCCTCCAGGTGCCTTTATTTCAGTCTCATACCCGACTGAACTGCCAGGGCAGAATGTGAGGCTGTAACTCTTCTCTCCTGGACGTGAAGCCTTGCTCTCTCCCGGCATCCGGTGCTGCTACGCAAAAGTCTAAGTGCCATCCTCAGGTCCTTTCTGCGGAACCGTCTTCCTTCTCTGGAAGCTTTTAAGATTTCCTTTAACCCTGGCATCCTGAAATATAATGTGCTTTTGTGGTTTTTAATTCATTGCTCTGGACACCCAATGGGCCCTTTTAATTTAGGACATTAGTCTTACTTTTACTCACCTCTTTTCTTTGTCTCTTATTCTGCGACTCTTACCAGATGTTGCATCTCACCCTGATCTAGTTTTCTTTCTGGTTTTGGCCAACTTCCACTTCTACCCGTTACTTTCTGGAATTACTTCGACTTCTTTTCCAGCACATCTACCGAATATTTCATTTTGGTTCTTCTACTTGCCCCAAAGCTCATTTACTGATTATTCTTTTCTTTTCTTTTTTTTTTGAGAGGTTTTTGCTATAGGGCATGGTGTGCCCACCAGAAAGACACAGAGAGACAGAGAGATAGAAAGTGAGGAATCACCCCCCAGGGGGGATGGCCACGCTGCAATCCCTTCTCCCTTCTCCTCTCGGGATTGCGCCCGGCGTGAGTTTAAGCCATTGGGGCTGGGACCTGAACCACGGTCTACTACATGGGAGTTCAGCAACATAGCCATTACGCTAACTGCTGGTGCCCTGATTATTCATTTTTAAAAGAGCATCCTGTTTTTAAGTTTTGCAACAGGGTGCAGAGGTTCACTAGAGAGATAGAGGGAAAGTGGAAAATCTCTTCCCAGGGGAATGGCCACACCAGTCTTCTCTTCCATTGGGATTTTGACATGCATGCACATGCGCCTGGCATGATTTGCAAGCAGCCAGGTCCAGGACTTGAACCATGAAGCCAGCTATGTGGGATCCAGCATCTTAACTACCATACACCTGCTGGCCCAGTATCCTGTTCTTATTTCATGGACAATATATTCTCTGCATTTCTGTGGATATCATCCCTTCTTTGAGGAGTTTTAAATTCATCTTTAATGTGAAAGTTTTCCTCGAATGTCTAGTGGCACTTAGCTACCAGTGTGTAGTGATTTCAAGTGACTGAAAGCTATCCACGTGCAGGGCCTGTGGGCTCCAGGCTTCAGGGTAACAGGTAATCTAGTGCCTGACCTAGCAGGTGGCATAGTGGTGAAGGCATGGACTCCCATGTGACCAAAGAGGGTTCAAGTCCCAGACCTGGGGGACTACTTTTCTTAATTTCCCGTTGTCTCTCTCTTGTCAAATTAAAAAACAATAACAATGAAATAAAATTAAATAAATAATCCTTTTTAAAAAAACACAAAATAATACAGTGCTAAGTATTTTGTTCACTGCTTTTTTTCAGGTGGTTGTGCAGGGCCAGGTATAAGCTCTGTTGCCAGATTTTTTAGCTGGGTGGAGAAAATGAAGTGGAGGATCCCCATGGTGTTCAGAAACCAGACATTCTTCTTAACATTCTGTCTTCGATGTAACACATATCACCGTCACCCTCCCGCGTCCTATCAGATTCAGCTTCTCCAGAGAACAAGCCTTCGGTCTTCTGAGAAACACAGTCGCTTTGCTAAAGAGGAGGTAAAAGTACGTTTCTGAACCATCGCTTTGTTTCCACCTTTGCTCCTCGCCCCCAGCCTGTACCTTGTGCCTTCAAATCCTTGTCTTTTGGGAGTTCTGCAAGGCAAAAATAGATGTTCCAAATTCGTGGGCTTTTCTGTGAGAAAGAATGGCAGCCAGACTATGCTCCCAAGTAATGAAAAAAGAAGAGAAAGTAATACACTTAGTCTTCACGGTCAAGAAGAATTAAGAAAGTAACTGCTTAAGACACACACACACACACACACACACACATACATACACACACACACATACACACACACATACACACACACACACACACACACACACTCGAACAAGCAACAAAGACATCCCAACTCCCCACCAGGGAGACAGCATTTTGAAAACTTATGTTTCAAAGTGTTGTAATGATTATGTACTTGTTTTAAATACTGCGTGTCCTATAAAGTTTTGTGCCTGCCATTAGGTTCCTTCCTCTGCCATGCAACCCCAGTTCTAACCCTAAGTGGGTCGACTACTTGCGCCTCCCCCACCCCGTCATTAGGAGGCAAGAAGAGAGTGAATGCTGGAGTCAGCACGTTACCAGGATCGGCCACGTGCCACCACCCAAAGCCGAATCGATGCTGCCACTGCATTTACAAGGCCGCCTGATAGAATGCAGACAGCCTGTTAAATTCTAAACTGAGATGGATAACAAGTGCCTTTTTTTCCTGGCATATGCCCTAGGCTTCACCGTTTATCTGAAATTTGAATTTATTTGGGAGTCCTGTATTTTTATTTGCTAAGTTTGGCAACCCAACACATTTAAAGGACTTTATCCTACATAGTATGTGACTAACACAGAAAGAGCTGAGTTCAAAGAAGGAAACTGCTCTACCACCAAGTGGGGACCCTGGACCAATGCCACATGACACAGCTGGACCCAGTTCCTGGGGAGAAAGTGGGCCCAGCCACCACGAAGGCACGCCAGCCGGTGCAGGAGCGTGGCTCTCCAGGTGGTAGCTGGGCCCTCACTGCGTCACCGAGTGCCACCACTCTGTCTAGCAGCCTGGCCACTCGGTGCGATTGTGGCTAACCCACGGCCTCTGTGGTGGACAGCGGCCAACCCCACGGCTGCTCCACGTGTCAGGTCCCTCCCGAAGGAAGCTGCAGAGCACTGGCTGACCTCCTGGAGTGCCAGACACCAGAGGGCAGGGTTAGGCACAGGCTCAGCAGCTAAACCAGTGCAGCCATCCCCGGCCCCCATAAAAGCTACAATTAGCTTCTCCCCTTCCTAGGGGTCACGCTCATCTCAAGAACGTCCCACCTGGTTTCTGCTGTGATCTAACGTGTGCTCCCCAGCTTGGTTTCTGTGTACAGCAGGATCCTTGGGAGGCAGAGCAGGATCTTTGGTCTCCTGTGTGACCCCTGTTGTGCTGGGTCTAATTCCCCAAATGATGCCAGGAATTTGAGATCACATGTCAGTCACGTACGTCTTCCCACTCGACCGCCCAGTTCCAGGGGACGAGCTGTCCGATGGTCCAGACCGGATGCTGCTGTTTCTAACTGACTGTGTCCCAGCGCCAGCTTCCTACCACTGCTCCTTTAAGCCTGTTTGTTAAAAACCAGGCAGTTCCCGCATGGCATGGAGAAGGGCTAGCCACAGCGCTCAGGTCACGGCAGGTGGCCAGCTGGCAGGGCTCGTCACTGCGGTACCCTCGTCCTTCCCATTTTCTGGGTCTCATCCCTAGCACGTTTATAGTACATAATCTCATTGTTGCCACCAATAAAGCCTGGCGGACTGCATGCAATTTCAGACTCGGGTATGTGGCCATTAACAAAACTGTTTTAAATCGCCTAAGATGCGTCGTGGAGGCTTTCCTTTTCCTTTCAACAGCAGCGAGTGAGAGTGGAGAAAACATCCGAGGCTCAGGCCGGCTGGTGTCGCACCCTCAGTGCGACGGCGAGGCCCACGGGCGGATGTGCCACCAGCCTTCACTCACACCAAGTTCTCACGATGCCTGAAAGGTGGACGGGCCCCGGCCGACCGCGCAGAGCCCTCCTATCCCGTCCTTGTGTGCACTGCCGTGTGCACTGAGCTGTACCCCAAATCTGCACACAGAACACCCGTGACCCATGACCGCAGGTGCTCCCTGGCTGCTTCCCCCTCGCGGCCGTCAGTGCACCCACACGCACACCCCCACCACTCTGCATGGCTCCTCCATTCCATCTTTCAAACATTTAACGGACCAACATATAGGTCAGGGTTTAGGATTATTTAGTGTTACCCTACAGAGCACAGATGGCGTGTATATTGGTTCAGACATTTTTAAACAAGTTTCTGTTATGTGCAATAGCTTATTTAATTCCGCATTCCTAGTGCTTGGGCCAGCAGGCATGCTTCCATGTTATTGGATCAATGACTAAATTTCTCACAGATATTTAAAACTAATGGCCACTCCTAAAGACATTGATTTCTTTAATACTGGAGTCAAAAGTAGAAAGGCATTTATTAGAGATATAAAGCAATTCATGCATCAGTATGAAATAACCCATCTAAGTCAACCTCTAAGGCCTCTAGTTGCTCAAGAATCTACTCCAAAACGTTGTTTTCTTTATAGAAAAATGTTTTAGATGTTAAATCTAACAGGAACCCTGGCAGGAAAACCCCGAAGAGGGTCCTACCATTTGTCCTCCTCCTGCCACGTACAGTGTTTTCTTTTTCTCAGAAAGGAGATGGGATAAAAGACGTGATTATGGTCTTTCAGGGAGAAGGTATCCAACTCCTTCAGGAGGGTGCCGAGGACACCCAGCTTACCTGTGGTGGACGGTCTGTCTGGAGACCTCCCTGCAAGTCACACTTCCGCAGGCCTCTTCGGGAGGTGCGAGCATTCTGCGGCCGAGCTGCTGGGGTGCACGCCGGGCAAGCTCTGGGCAGGGGCACTTGGCCTGCCTGGCCTGGAGAGCTCAGCCGAGAACATGCTGGCTTCCCGCGGTGAGGACCGCCTTGGCAGCCCTTCCCCAAGGGGCAACATCAGAGACAACCAGAGTGAGCGACGCGACCAGGAGCGCAGTGACCGCCCTCTGCAAGCTGGCGTAGGAGTCGGCCATGTGGACAGGCTCCGTGAGGGTCGTCTCCTGGACTGTTTCTGTCAGCCAGGCACAGCGACAGCCAGCCACGCAGGAGCTGGGGTCTGCCTGGAGAGTGCACATGCCCTATGGCAAAAATCCAAAAACAAACAAAAACTTTGAAATGATAAAGAAAACAACTAGACCGCTCCGAGATTTCCAAGCTAAATAACCCTGCACCTATTATTTATTTTTGGTTAGTCCTTCAATTAAACTCAGTCTACCCAGGGCAGGAAGCTTATTCCCACAAGTTATCATTTGTTCTTTACTCAGAGCGAAAGCTAGGAAACACGAAATCCTTAAGGCACTGAGACTACAACGTTTAAATGTAACCCAACCTATCTAAACAACTTTTCAGATTATAATGTTTAAAGAATACTGAACAAAAACACACAGCATTAATCATTAAACAAAAAGTTAATGAAAATTACTGCGGTTAGACTGACCTCTGGTGGCCAAAAGCCACATCACTCAGTAACTGACCAAAGGCTCTCCTTGTTGGGAAGCCACGGGAGCAGAACCCAGCAGAGAAGCAGCACTGCCAGTCAACAGGTAAGGACACAGGGCAGCCGGACCACGGCCCACACACAGCTGAGAAACCAGAGGCCGCAAGTAACAAAGATGCCTCCAAGTATTTTCTTCTAACTTGTTTTTGGAGAGGTTTTTGCCTTAGGAAGTGTGTGCTCATACACAAGTAAGACAGAGACAGAGATAATGAGAGGAAAAGCTAGCAATCACCCTGGGGGGATGACCACACCACAGTCCCTTCTCCATTCTCCTGCTGGGATCGTGGGCAGGGTGTGTGCGCTTGCCAGAAAGACAGAGAGACAGAAAGTGAGAAATCACCTCCTGGGGGGATGGCCTCGCTGCAATCCCTTCTCCTCCATTCTCCTCTCAGGATCTTGGGCACGCACGCACGTGTGCCTGGTGTGAGTTTAAGCCACTGGGTCCGGGACTTGAACTGTAGTCCACTACATGGGAGTCCAGCGATATAGCCATTATGCTAACTGCTGGTCCGGCGCCCAGCATGATTTTAAAGCCACCAGGTCCAGGAGTGGAACTGCGATCGGCCGTGTGGAAGTCCAGTGATGTGCCTGCTCTGATGTGCCTTCTTTTAATCCTCAGTGTACCCGCTGACTTTACATTAAAAACAACTGGGACATGGACTAGTTCTTACAGCCCAGCAAGTTCTGCACAACACAACTCTAGCCAACAGCCTCTATCCAGGTGGCACCTGAAATATGGCCAGTATAAAATAATACCCAATTTTGAAGGCCTCCTAAGTTAAAAAGAACGTAAATTATCTCATCAATAACTGCTGATCACACGTTGAAACAACAGTAATTTGGAGAAGCTTTATCTAAAAGGACCCATTTCCAGGAGTCTTTGACCAGGGCGTGCAAGCAGACTACCGTTCAGTAGCGAGACTCGAACTGGCACCAGGACCTCCAGGGATTCTCGGACCTCTATGCTTCTGCTCATTCATCTGGCACACCCTCGTTTTTTCACAAAGTAAACATGCAGATAATTCCCAAAGCATGGGCTACCACTTCAGTAGCATGTGACAACTAAGATTCCAGGAACCAGGGAATGGATGGGCACGCAGGCCGGGAGTGGGCGGAGAGGGCCGTGAAGGGCCTTAGTGCCACCAACGTGTGGACACAGCGACGCCAGAGACAGCCGGACGTGGGGCCGGCAGGTGGCAGGAGGCTGAGGCTCTGGACTCCCAGTGGCCCCCAGAGCTGGCAGCGTGTGGCTTCCTCACTTTCTCTGGTGAGTACATGTGCTCTACTGCAAATTTTAAATAAATAATTTTTAAAAACCTATGGAAGACAGGCGTTTGCGCATGCGTATCCCATGCGGGTTAGAGCGTGCAGCGCCGCCGTCCGCTGTACCCGGCTCGCCCTCCGTTCCCACCGGCCTCCGGGGCGCGGCGAGCCGAGGACACCCCGTCCTGGAGACCGAGTGCCCAAGGAGAAGGGCCCCGCGCGCTCGGACAGCCCGGGGACAGCCTCGGCTCCCGGGGCGGTGCGGCCGCAGCGCCGACAGGCCCCGGTGGCTCCCGGTCTCCGCCGCCAGCTCTCGGGCCTTCGCCTTCCGCCGCAGAGGCGTTCCCTGGGCGGAGGGCCACCGCCACCCGGCTCGAGTTCCCCGCGCCCCGCCACTTCCGGCGCCACCGCCCCCTTTCTGGGGAACGCCCCTTCCCGCCCGGAAAACGGCCGCCCGCGCCTGTGCGCATGCGCCCTCTCCCGTCGGCTCTGGCGGTCTCGCGGTGTTTCCGGCCCGCGGGAGATTTGAACGCCCTGGCGCCTGCGGGCGGGCGGCGCGCCGAGCCCAGCTCTCCCGGCGGGTGGACGCGGCTGTCAGCCCCCGGCGGCCCGCGCCATGGGGGCGGAGAAGAGGCCGCTGCGGGTCCAGGAGGCCTTCCGGCTGGCGCAGCAGCCGCACCAGAACCCCGCGAAGCTGGCGGCGGCGCTGGGCCGCACCTACGGCGCGGTGAGCCCCCTGCCCCGAGCCCCAGCCCCGAGCCCCGCCACCTGCTGGCCCGCCGCGCCCCAAGGGTCCTGCTCCGCCGCGACTGCAGCGCCGCGGCCCCGGGCGGCCCCTGCAGCGAGCCAGCCGCCTGCACCCGACCCCTTGGGACCCGCCCTCCTGGTCGCGCCGACGCTGCCGGGTTTGAGAGCAGCCGGGCGGGCCTGGGCCACGCGGACGATCGCCAGGACCTGGGGAAGCGCAGACGCCGCACCAGGGGCCTTTCTGCGATCCGAGGCCCCGTAGGCGCAGAAACCGCTGTTAGTTCGGGGTCGTGGTTGAAAAGCATTCCTGTTGCCCCGGTGCGGAACGCGAATGGAAGATTCGAGGGTATCGGGATGGATCCGAGGACCCCACAGTGGCGAGTTCATGCCCTGCTGGCAGGCAGAGCCGGGTACGGTGGAGAGCAGCCGGGCACCTGCATCTCCCTTCCGCTGGCTCGGATAACGGGAGTGGATAACGGGAGTGCTCTGGATGAACTTAGGGGACCACGGGCACCTGCATCTCCCTTCCGCTGGCTCGGATAACGGGAGTGCGCTGGGTGAACTCAGGGGACACTCCTGGGCCCGCGCCTGCAGCGGTCCGCAGGAAACGAGGCCTGTGTCCGCGCAGCTCACGCGGTATCTTTTGTCTTCCAGACGGATAATAAGGAAGTTTTCCACGAGGAGTTCGTTCATTGTCTCAAGTACGCTATGGTCGTCTATAAACGTGAGCCGGCCGTGGAGAGGGTGGTGGAGTTTGCAGCCAAGTTCGTGACTTCCTTTCACCAGTCTACTGAGGAAGACCAGGACGAAGAGGAAGACGGTGGCATTTTAAATTATTTGTTTACTTTTCTCTTAGAGGTAGGATGGGAAACTAGCGTTTGGGGGAAGGGGAACATCTTGCCATACTAAAACGGGGAGGGGGAGGAGCTGGCACCAAGGTGAAGACGCTGGACTCTCACACTGGGGAATCCCATTCCAGTCCTGCATGGGGTGGTTTGAAAATCAGTGGCCCTTGTGCCTGCATGCCCAGATCTGGAGACTGGAGAAGGGATTGCACGTGACCACCCCCCGGGTTTCTTACTTTCCCTGTCCCTGTCCTTCTTGGACAAGGGGGCACAGCCTATGGCAAAAACCTAAAACAGAACAAAAGGCCGGGGGTGCTAGGAGGCGCCCAGCAGCAGGGCAGCTACCCCATGGGGAAGGCCGGGTGCCTCTTGGGGAGCAGGACTGACCCTGCCCTTTACAAAGACTGCCAGGGACTGGGGGGATCGCAGCCTGGGGGCTCTCGGGGTGGCACGGGTGCTCCTAGAAGAAATAAATGTTAGTAAAGGCACCGTGGGAATTTGTGTGTTTTACACAGTGAAATATCTGATGATTGAGGAGAATGTCTGAGAATGATTCTTTCATAGGAATTAGAATTGTTAGTAATTTTAAAGAGAGATTTTGCTGTAGGGCGCTTGCATGCACCAGATAGCTAGAAAGCGAAAAATCACCTCCTCTGGGGGATGGCCATGCCACGATCCCTTCTCCTCCATTCTTCACTTGGGATCTTGGGCACGCATGCACGCCTGCCTGGCAAGAGTTTTAAGCCACCAGGAGTGGGACTTGAACCACTATGTGGGGGCCCAGCGATGTAACCATTATGCCATCTGCTAGTGCCAGAATTGTTCCTATTAAAAGGTGAGTTTTTAAAAAAGTCGCTTTCATGAGAACACGTGTCTTCAACAGGGTCGCTCCCTGCCACCTTCCCTCTGTCTCTCCCATTCAGCCAGGATCTCCCAGGAACCAAAATGACGTCCCCGTGGCTCAAGAGGCTGGCCCAAAGGGTAGACGTTTTGTTGTCTGGGGTTATTTTGGCCATTGGGCATGTCTGAGGAGTGGTGTGTGTGTGTGAAAAAATCACCTCCCAGGGGATGGCTGCACCGCAGTCCCTTCTCCCTCCTCCTCCCTTCTCCGTTCTTCTCCGGGGATTCTGGGCATGTAGGACATGCGTCCAGCATGATTTTTAAGCTGCCGGGTCTGGGGCTCTGCTTGTTGTTGGCCATGTGGGAGTCTAGCACCTTAGCCCCATGACACACGCTGGCCTCTGCTATTCCATTTTTAATGACGCCTCTAAACTAGTCCTCACATAAGTTTGTTTTAAATAAGTTCTCAATTTTACAACTGAAGAGTTCCTATAAGGAGGAATGTGTTCTTCTCACTTATCAAATACTTCTTTCATACTGTGTTTATTTTGAGACTCTATAAAAGGTTTGCTATGCACCTGGATCAAGGTAGCCTTATAACTTAATGCAAGTCATGAATTTCTGCTGTAAGTTCTTAAATTCTGAACATAGAGTTCAAATAACAGTACAGATTATTTAGAAATGGCATGCAGCTACAAATACATTTTGATTTGTTTCTGCTTCAGTCTCATGAAGCCAACAGTAATGCAGTCAGATTTAGAGCTTGCCAGCTGATCAACAAGCTCCTGGGGAGTTTGCCCGAGAACGCCCAGATCGACGACGACCTGTTTGACAGAATCAATGAAGCCATGCTTGTTCGGCTGAGGGACAAGATTCCCAACGTGAGGATACAGGCAGTGCTGGCTCTTTCCCGACTTCAGGACCCCAAGGACGATGAGTGCCCTGTGGCTAATGGTATGTGTGGTTTCCTAAGTCTTTGTTCAGTTTCGACGATTTCGGTAAATTCTCAGTAGCTGCTTTTTTTTTTTTTTTTTTTTTTTTGGAGAGGTTTTTCGCTATAGGACGCGTGCGCTCGCCAGACAGACAGAGAGAGACATAGAGACAGAAAGCGAGAAATCACCCCCCAGGGGGGATGGTCACGCCGCAATCCCTTCTCCATTCTCCTCTCGGGATCTTGGGCACGCACGCACACGCGCCCGGCGTGAGTTTTAAGCCACCGGGTCCGGGACGCGAACCGCGGTGGACTACGTGGGAGTCCAGCGACATAGCCATTACGCTAACTGCTGGTTCCCTCTGAAATCAATTTCTTTTAAGAGCGATTTTTACTACAGGGCGTGTGCGCTCACCAGGAAGACAGAAAGCGAGAAATCACCCCTCCCCCCAGGGGAGATGGCCACGCCGCAATCCCTTCTCCTCCATTCTCCTCTCGGGATCTTGGGCACGCACACACACGTGCCCGGCGTGAGTTTTAAGCCACCGGGTCCAGGACGCGAACCGCGGTGGACTACGTGGGAGTCCAGCGACATAGCCATTACGCTAACTGCTGGTTCCCTCTGAAATCAATTTCTTTGAAGAGCGATTTTTGCTACAGGGCGTGTGCGCTCACCAGGAAGACAGAAAGCGAGAAGTCACCCCTCCCCCCAGGGGAGATGGCCATGCTGCAGTCCCTTCTCCATTCTTCTCTCAGGGTTTTGGGCATGCACGCACACATGCCTGCGTGAGTTTCAAGCCTCTGGGTCCAGGAATTGAACTGCAGCAGGCATGTCGGAGTGCAGCAGTGTACCTATTGCACTCTCTGCTGGCCCCTAGATATCAATTTTTGATTGGTTTATATATTCTGGGGAGAAACCCTTGGGTTATATGAACGATAAGCTCTTCCTGCTCCGGGAGGCTCATTGTTTCATGGTGAGAGGAGAACCTGAGGGTACCCCTCCTTCTTTTCCTCCCTTTTTTCCTTGTGTGCATGCATGCACTATATCATGAAAAAGAGAAAAAAACGTGGGCTATTTTATGACCACAGTGAATAAAGTACTCTCTTCATTACTAAAATAAGTTGCTTCCCTTTTAGCATATGCTACCTTCATTGAAAATGATTCAAACCCAGAAGTCAGGCGGGCAGTGTTGTCATGTATTGTACCAACAGCAAAGACTTTGCCGAAGATCGTAGGGCGTACCAAGGACGTGAAGGAGGCCGTCAGAAAGCTGGCTTATCAGGTCAGTCAGTCCAGCGTCTTGTGGAGCATATTTTTTAAAGAGAAGCCATTTCCTTGTAGAGAGATTTTTGGTATAGAGCATGTGCACTTGCTGGAGAGACAGATGCAGAGAGAGAGAAAGTGAGAAATCACTCCCTGGGGCGATATTAGCCACGCCATAATTTTTCTCCATTCTCTTCTCGGGATTTGGGGCACAAACGCACACATGCCTGGCATAAGTATTAAGCCGCAGGGTCCAGGACTTGAACTGCAGTCAGCTATGTGGGAGCCAAGCAACGTAACTACTCCACCATTGCTGGTCCCACAGCCATTTTCTTAAAGTACTTTTGAAAAATTCTTGGCACATGATAATTTCTCCAATTGCGATTTTAATGAGTACAGATAAATAGTATCTTGTTGTAGTGAATGTGTTACTTGGATACTGATTCCTCTCGGACTTTCAGAGCCATTTCTTTCTTTCTTTCTTTCTTTTTTTTAAATAATTTTATTTGACTTTATTTATTTATTTTTAATTTGCCCAGAGGGGGACACAGAGAGAGAGAAAGTGAGAAAGCAAGCCTCCAAGTCTGGGACTTGAACTGCGGTTCGCCATGTGGGAGGGAGTCCAGCACCCTTAACAACCATGCCACCTGCCGGCCCCCTCAGAGCCATTTTCTATCATGAAGGTGATATTACCAGTTATGAAATCTATAACTCATGCTGAATTTCATGACCATCTTATTATTGTCTTTTTAAGGTTTTAGCTGAAAAGGTTCACATGAGAGCTTTGTCTATTGCTCAGAGAGTAATGCTCCTTCAGCAAGGTCTCAGTGACAGATCAGGTAAGACACCTTTAATCCAAAACGTAAGTAGATTCAGAGTTTAGACGTGGGATCAAGTGTCACGAATGAGGTCAAGTAAGCCCATTTTCCCCATAACCCTCTTGAAAATTTTGGTGTATGATATAGAAGAAAATTTAAAGATCTTGGTATCTTGAAGGAACAGGACTTACCTACTTATTTGCCTGTGTTGTCCAGAGAGAAAAGATACTTAAACATGTAGAGCTAATTCATTTCAGAAGCAGAGAGAGTCTCTCTGTCTTCACTCTTCCTTAAAAAAATGCTATTGCCTTTCTATATACATTGATATGAATGTATTTTGGGTATCAGAAACAACATTTAGGATTGGTCAGGCCAGTATCATTTTTTCTTTTTAAAGAATTGTTTTATTTAACTTTATTTATTTATTTATTTTTAATCTGATCAGAGAGCGCAGAGTGAACGAGAGAGAAGGAGAGAGACAGAGAAACTGAGAAAGCAAGCCACCAAGTCTGGGACTTGAACCGTGGTTGGCCATGTGAGAGTCCAGTGTCCTTAACTACCACGCCACCTGCCGTCCCCCAGACCAGAATAATTAGGTTTTCTTCTTTTCCCTGTGTGTTAAAGTACAGCATCTACATACAGAAATATTTTTTGCATTTCCAATTCCTGTGAGATGCCAAAGTGGCTCAGTTTTGCTATAGCAAGAAAACCAACCTGAATTTGAAAACTTTGCTGAAGAAGTAGTGACGGGGGTGACCTCACAAGCTCAGAGTAAGGGCTGCTCCGTGACGTATGCGTCCGTGGTTCACTGCTGCAAAGAGCAGTCAGGTGTGATCGGAGGGAAGTGGGTGACGGGGTACAGGTGTGGGCTCACACCCTAGGCCAGGGCAGCAGGAATGCAAAGATCTTGTAGGCTGTGGCGGGGGGGGATGTTTGCGTGAGCCTGGTCAGTTCTTGTTGATACCTGGAGGTGAGTGTGAGTGTGACCGTGCTGTCCTCCTTCAGTTGCTCTGTTTTACCTCTTACTGCAAGTAGGACTTCTGGTCACACTGACAGAGCAGAGGTGACAGCACCAACCGTGAGAGGGGCCCCGGGC
The DNA here is from genome assembly GCA_026018925.1 of Tupaia tana. Taxonomy (NCBI): domain Eukaryota; kingdom Metazoa; phylum Chordata; class Mammalia; order Scandentia; family Tupaiidae; genus Tupaia; species Tupaia tana. The sequence continues at coordinate 28,631,743 of JAKSZU010000025.1, read as the reverse complement.
GCTCCTCACCTGTCCTAACGCCCGGCAGATGCTGTGAAACAGGCCGTGCAGAAGCATCTCCTCCAGGCCTGGCTGCGCCTGGCCGAGGGCAGCGTGCTGCAGCTGCTGCACTGGCTGGACGTGGAGCACTCCGCGGAGGTGGCCGTCTCGGTCCTCGGCGCCTTGTTTTCCGTGACTCCTCTCCGTGAGCTGGTGGCCGTCTGCAAGGGCGGCGATGCCGGCAGGTACAGGGGTCGCTTCTGGTTCGGGCTCGGACCGCCCGTAGCTCCGGGTGGCATCAGCGCCTGTGTCTTGCTTCCTTTGCACTGTCGCGCATCCCTTCTCCCGGTCCCCCCAGAACCCGGCAGGTGCCTGCCCGCCCACGAGCTCGCCCCAGTCTTCCTGCTTTCTCTGCTTCTTCATTCCTCTTCATGTGGGTAAGGTAGTGGCTTCTTAGTCAGGCAGATGGGGATCATAAACTAGATCTTTTCCCACTTTTGTGCTCAGCTCGATTTTTAACCAAATGTAAAGATGCTTTCTCTTATTTTCCTTTTTTCGACTGAAGGAAATTGATTCCAATGGAAACATTAACTCCAGAAATTGCTTTGTACTGGCGTGTTCTTTGTGAATATTTGAAATCCAAAGGTGAAGAAGGCGAAGCGTTGTTAGAGGAGATTCTGCCAGAGCCTGTGGTGTACGCGGAGTATTTACTGAGGTAAACTCCCTTCCCCCTCTGATTTGGGCTGGCTCCTGGCCCCGAGTCAGGCGTTATGGGGGACCCCGGAAGGCCTCTGCTTTGTCTTCTGTTGGCGTGCAGGAATCAATAAGTGTGTGTTGATCTTCTGGAAAAACGCCCTATGCTAGTCGTCCTCGGAGAGAAGTCCGTATATTCGGGGTCATTTCTTCAGGACCTGATTAGAAACATTTCTTCATGAAGTCTGTATGAAGGCGTGTTATTTTCTGAAATTGGCCGGCAAACCTTTAATTTTCATTGCCAGGCAGGAAATGTCCAGACTTTGGGCCACACTGTCTCTCACGGGGTTCTGCTCCGACAAGGTGCCAGAGCAGCTGAGGACAGTACGTGGTGAGTGCATCTTCAGGCTGCCAGTCCAGGACTCCACGCAGGCCGCTGGCCACGTGGGACCCGGCCACTTCAACCCCACACCACCTGCCCGCCCCCGTGGAGAGCAGTCAGTCTGAAAACATCCTCCTGCACGATTGGGGTCTCGGTGCCAATCTGGAACTTTCCCGTGGGGCTTGGCCTAGAGCGGAGCGTCGTCCTGCCGTGCCGCGCGGCTGTCACTTCAGAATAGACGGACGTCTGCGTAGTCACCATGTGCTGTTTTGCAGCTTTGTAACTCGATTCTTACTGACATTTTAAAAAGTATTATTTCCAGCCTCAAGGAACTTGGTTGTTTAACCTTAAACTCTTTTTTTTTTTTTTTTTTTTTGAGAGGTTTTTCGCTATAGGGCGCGTGCGCTCGCCAGACAGACAGAGAGAGACATAGAGACAGAAAGTGAGAAATCACCCCCCAGGGGGATGGTCACGCCGCAATCCCTTCTCCTCCATTCTCCTCTCGGGATCTTGGGCACGCACGCACACGCACCCGGCGTGAGTTGTAAGCCACCGGGTCCAAGACGCGAACCGCGGTCGACTACATGGGAGTCCAGCGACATAGCCATTACGCTAACTGCTGGTTCCCTAACCTTAAACTCTTAAACTGCTGGAGGTCGTGCGCACTCAGCAGAGTGCGGGAGGAGCACCCTGTAACGGGCCGTGTCCTGCTGCAGTCCCGTCTCCATCTCTCCTTCCTGTCAGCATTTCAGGCGTGTGTGTGCGCGTTTGGGTGTGTGCAAGCACTCGCACGTTTCTAGTATTTTTTCAAGCTGCCACAGGGACGCAAACTGCAGTTGGCCAGATGGAATCCGACTCCCCTAAGCGCTAGGTTACAGGGCTGCCCTGCTGAAGCTCTTTACTTCTGCTTTGAAGAAGCTTTTCAACATCGCACACGACAAAGGGAGGGCTCTGCAGTGGGCGGTGGAGCACCGTCTCTGGAGGCTGTCGGGCTCGGCTTTGGGCAGGGACAGCAGGTACTGGCCGTCGAGGGTGCCCGTCCACAGCCCACAGCAGAGCCCGAGCAGGCTAGTGGTCTCCCAGGAAAGGACCGTGCAGCCGGGAGCTGTCCGTGCTCTTCTGATGTCTAAGGAAAGGTCCTTGTTCTCATGGCGTGCTTGTGTAATTACTGTCATTACCACTGAGTGTTTTAAACGGAAGAGCAGTAGTTATTAGGCATCATGAAAGAATACTAGCCGTTTGTGATAATTGGTTTTAGACAAGGAATTCAGAATTTTACATTTGGGAGAATGCTAGTGATCTTAAGTTACCAACCTGAGAGACTTAAACTTGCACTTTTGAAAGTTCAGTTTGGAAAGTTGGAATCATTATCAAAAATTCATTTTCCGGGAACCAGCAGTTAGCGTAATGGCTGTGTCGCTGGACCCCCACGTAGTCGACCGTGGTTCGCGTCCCGGACCCGGTGGCTTAGAACTCATGCCGGGCGCGTGTGCGTGTGTGCCCAGGATCCCGAGAGGAGAATGGAGGAGAAGGGATTGCGGCATGACCATCCCCTCTGGGGGGTGATTTCTCGCTTTCTGTCTCTATGTCTCTCTCTTTCTATCTGGCGAGCGCACGCTCTCTATAGCGAAAACCTCTCAAAAAAAAATACATTTTCCAAGTTATTGGTATTTTGATTCATTAATAGGTTTATTGACAATTCATGACACTAGCATAGAGTTTATTCTGTAGGCCAAACTAGTTCTGCATGGCATTTGGAGCTCTGTATTTGGGCCATTGTGAATTTTAAAAGATCATTTTCTGGCCTAATGTTGAGAACTCCTGTTTGTGGGTTTTTTTTTTTTTTTTTTAACAGATTCTATTATACTTTATTAATTCTGCTGGTTTTAGTTACATCCAGAGCATTCCCGTTGTTAACGAAGAACAGAAAGCTGATTTTTCCTATATTGGACATTTGATGACCAAAGAGTTCATAGGTCAGCAGTTGATTCTAATTATCGAGTCCTTGGATACCAGCGAAGAAGGAGGGAGGTAAGCCCCAGTGCTATCACTCGTTCTGAGTGTTCTAATGTCCTGGATTGAAATACAGTCTTGCTACAACATGATTACGTGTGCCTACTTCAATTTCTGCAGAACGGATTAATAAAATTGGAGGGTGTTTTGGTTAATAATGTCTACTTGTGTTTGTTACAGGGCAGACTTGTACTGGCATTTGTCATCATGTTGATATATTTACAGGGGTGGTTCATAAACATTATTGTCTTGCAGAATATGCCTTTTTGACCTACAGTCTAAGTTTTCGTACCTATAATCATTAAAGTGAGTGGCAGAATTGAGACGATCCGATCTGTCCTAAAGATATTTAAATTAAAATAATTCTTTTTGCCTACAGGAAGCGACTGCTGGCTATTTTACAGGAGGTTCTTACGCTGCCCACAACTCCGATATCTCTAGTTTCTTTCCTCGTGGAGAGACTGCTCCATATCATTACAGATGATAACCAGAGAACACAGATTGTAAGTGTTTTCCTTATGGTTGTTAATGTTAAGGTGTCAGTGACATCAAAGACTGTTTAGAACTTTTTCTTCATCTTTGTTTTAGTTCTGTCTCTAGTAAGTCTTTTTTTTTAAGAATTAATTAAAAGTTTATTATTATTATTTTTAAATTTGCTATAAGGTACACACGCTTACCAGAGAGAGAGAGAGAGGGAGAGAGAGAGAAAGTGAGGAAGCAAGCTGCCAGGTCTGGGACTCAAACTGTGGTTGACCGTGTGGGAGTCCAGCGCCTTAACCACCATGCCACCCACCAGCCCCATCTAGCAACTTTTTAAGTTTCTTCAAACCATATCTCTCACAAACATGTATTTTGAAAATGTCGCCGTCCTCTCCTCAGTGTACCTGTCCTTGCGTTCAGTCAGTGGCAGTGGAGCAGTTTTTTAAAGAGGTTTTTCCATAGGGTATGTGTGCTCGCCAGAGGGAGAAAGACAGTGAGAGGGAAAGTGAGCAGTCACCCCAGGGGGCACGGCCACACCGGTTCCCTTCATCCTCCTCCCGGGATGTTTGCCACATACGGTATGAGTTCCAAGCCTCAGGGTCCGGCCGTGTGGGAGTCCAGCGATGTGACTGCCGTGCCATCTGCTGGCCCAGGGTGGTGGAGCAGTTTTGAGAAGGGAGCGAGCAGGATGAGGTTGATCCGGGAGGCCCTGGCCTGGCCGTGGGTGGGAGAGCTGTGCTCTGGCCCTTTGACCTTCCCGGCTTCGGACGTGGGAGGTATTTCGCGGTTTTACTCGTCCACAGCTTACCTTTCACTGTTTAATGAAATCACCGTAAGATGCTTGATAGATATAGAAATATGTGCTGTCTACTGTACTATTTCCAGAAGTTTCTGTTTTTTTCTGGGATGGCCAAAAAAGACAGATTTGTACATGATTTTTGTAAAAATCATAGAATTTGAATTGAGCTTAGTTCGGAGGTCGTCTTTTCCAGCCTCTCCCCTACACCCATGTCTTCTGTAACCGCCGTCAGCGGTTGTCCAGCATCTCCGTCAGCATCTGTATTTGGGAGGCGACCTTCTCAATTCGTCAGCTCTGGTGTTCGGGGCTCCGAGGGAAGCCCCGCTTGTTCTACCGTGGGTGCAGAGTGCACCAGACAGGGTCGAGGGGCTTCTGTGTTTCCATACTTAACTCCCACATTGCTGAACAAGGCAGGGACTGAGGGGTTTAAAGAGACCGTTTTAGTTTATAGTGTCTAATCTTAGGCCCTGTAATGCTATAAAACCGTAATTTTTAAGTTTAGCTATGTACCCTTGCCAGAGAGACAGAGAGATAGGGAAAGTGAGCAATCACCCCCAGGGGGGATGGCCATGCCACAATCCATTTTTCTCTTGGGATTTTGGCCACACCCGGTGTGGTTTTTGAGCCGCCAGGTCGGGACTGGAGCTGCGGTCGGCTGTGTGGGGTCCATCCACCTTTGTCTCGCCGCCAGCTGGCCCAGTGTCCTGTTTCCGACACTCTGCACGATGCTCCCTCCGATGTTGTGTGCCTCCGCACCTCCCCTGCACGGTGCTTGTTCTCAGCCAGATACATTCTTCGGTCTTGTTTCTGACATGGCCCAGGAAATAATATGCGTTATTTTTGCCTGTATCGTTGCTCTGTTTTCAGTGGATGGCGAAAACTGCTTGGGAGCTTATGTAGCAGTTTGGTATCATTTGCTGATGTAAGACATATTTGGTCGGGAAGGTCATGACATTTTTCTGTTTTTCTATGCAAAAATGCATCATGACTTTTCAGACGACCCAGTATTTGAAAGCGTGTACTCTGAATTACTTTTCACGATCAGGTCACAGAAATCATCTCAGAGATCCGGGCACCCATAGTGACTGTCGGCGTTGACGACCCAGCTGGTGCACGGAGGAGGGAGCTCAAGGTACACTCGTAAATGACGAGCCGCGGGTGCGTGCGGTTGTGCGAGGCTCTCGTTCCTTCTTGCCGTGTAGTTGTGAAAGCCACATGATTAAGTATTAACTGTAGGAATACCTAAAATGTGATCAGGTTGTCAGCCTGAAAGATCTGTTTCAGGAATATTATAAGTTTGTATGTGCCTGGTCCGAGTCTGCTTAAATTCTGAATCACCGATGTTTTAAATAATGCTCTTGAGTTTGCTAAAGACTTCCTTATAATAGTTTTAGCATTCAGTGTTGACACAGTTTATATCTCTCCTCAGATGGCTGAGATTAAAGTTAAACTCATTGAAGCAAAAGAAGCTCTGGAGAACTGTGTTGCCTTACAGGATTTTAACCAGGCATCAAGATTAAAAGAAGAAATCAGTGCATTAGAAGATGCCAAAATGAATCTGTTGAAAGAGACAGAACAACTGGAAATTAAAGAAGTCCACATAGAGAAGGTGTGGACATAACTTTTTCCATACTAAATGTCAGTTGTTGTTCATCCTCTCAGGTAAACCTCGTTTTCTTTAGCTCATGGTTGCCAAGGGATTTTACTTTGGAGAAATTTATAACAGCAGTGTGAATTAACATGACAAACTTTTCCCCTCACGTCCCTTTCTATGTTTGGCTTGGAAAGGCCTCGAGTTACCAGTAATTATTGTAGCTCGCCTCATTGGCTCCCTGTCTGCAAGCTGTCTGGCCAGGGGAACAAGACTTACTGTGATTTACTTCTGAGCTTTGTCCTTGGCCTTTTGGTTTGGACAGCTGGGTAGATGCCGTAGACCGAGCATGGGAGGAGGAGAGATTTGTGTAACGGTGAGTTAGTTCCCTCTCGGACATGCTCGAAGAACTTGTGGAACGCCCAAGAGGAGTGTCACGTAGCAGTGACATACGTGTGTCCCAAATAGGAAACAGCTGGGCCAGCTCAGTGACACAGGAAGTCGGCGTCAGACCACCGGGAATTGCGTGTAGAGTGATGCGTATAGAGAGGCAGCACCCAGAGCTGGGCAGCAGGCACTCTTCCTGTGCTGACTAGTTTGTCTTTCGTTTTAGAATGACGCGGAAACTCTACAGAAGTGCCTTGTTTTGTGCTATGAGCTGTTGAAGCAGATGTCCATTTCTGCTGGCATAGGGGCGACGATGAACGGGATCATTGAGTCTTTGGTATGCGACGTCCTGTGAGGCCCGCTCCTGTCACTTTACAAGTATTATGTATGTTCTTTTGGGTTCAAAAGAATGAAAAGGTTATTATTTTAAACTCCTATGCGTAAAAATAGTAAACATAAATACATATATATTGTGAGGATTAAATAAGATACTGTGTAAAGGACCTGGTGCATAAGTTATAAATATTCTTTGAAAAGTTTTTTAAAAACTATTTTATACTGGATAGAAATACAGAATAACTATAAAAATTAAAATGATTCCTTTGAGTTCACAGACAATAGGGAAGTAAGTAGATCTACCTAATCACATGGAAATTGCCAGTTTGACCAAGTTGGTTTTTTTTTTTTTTTTTTTTTTTGAGAGAGAGATTTTTGCTATGAGGGTGTGTGCCCTTGTCAGAGACAGAAAGTGAGAAATCACACCCCCCGGGGGGATGGCCATGCTGCAGTCCCTTCTCCATTTTCCTCTAAGAAGTCTGGCACACACACACTTAGGCCTGGTGTGAATTTCAAGCCACCGGGCCCAGAACTCGAACTCGAACCACGGTCGGCCATGTGGGAGCCCAGCAGTGCAACCGTTAAACCATCTGCTGGTCCCTTTGTTTAACTGCCAGAGCGGGTATGTGCTCTCCAGAGAGAGGCAGCCCTCCCCGATGGGCTGGCCGCTGCCGCCCTCTCCTCCATCCCTCCCCGTCCGGTTTTGGGCAGGCACGCCCATCAGCCCAGCGTGTGTTCAGGTGCTTGGTTTAATGCACTGTCGTGAACGACTGCCCTCACCTAAGGCACCTCCGTTTCTAATTCACCTCAGATCCTCCCTGGGATAATCAGCGTCCATCCCGTAGTGAGAAACCTGGCCGTCCTCTGTTTGGGATGCTGCGGGCTGCAGAATCAGGATTTTGCAAGCAAACATTTTCTGTTACTCTTACAGGTAGGTTTGTTTTGTGACAAGATTTTGATTTTACTCCAAGTACTCATCTCTGATGGTAACGCTGACACTGAGTGTACCTATTCTGGGGTTTACCGATGGTGACTATGGGTGATTGGGGACTCAGTGATTTTTATTTCTTACTAAAATAACTGTAGGAAAGGTGAAGTCAGCTGTTTGAGATGTCCTTTGGTTAGTTGGATAACAGACCTACCAAGTACACATTAGCTGTTGGGGCTGAGATTTGAACTGCTGTTGGCCACATGGGATCCCGTGCCCGACACACAGACGTAATTGGCATGCCACTGAGCTAGCTGGCCTGATTTTTATCCATTTTAAAGGCCAAGTTTTATAGTTAATTTATCATTGACCAAAATTTAAATGTATTGAGGAATATTGGAAATATTTCATAGTAGAAATATTGAACTGTTTTTTTTTTTTATGGTTTTAAAATTTGGTGTTTATTAAACTCAGGACAGACTCATACAAACTGCTGGGTTTTATGGTTCACCTCTTTCTATAAAGTGCAGTTTAAAAAATTGCTGTTAATGCAGTCTGAAGTTACCGAGCTAATAAGAGAAATTTATGTGCAGTGAGCCTCGGTGACCTGGAGGGTCCTGCTGTCTGACCACGCTTCCCTGTGGGTAGAGTACTGTTCTCCTCTTGATAGGCTAAAATACAATCGGTATAATTGGACAGTTCTTCCGGATGTTAAGGAAATAAAAATAGTTGAAGGTATCATCCATTCTTTTTTAAATAAAAGAAACAAATAATATGGCTCAGCATGACTAATTCTAATAATTTTTTTGACAGTGAAGATGAACTTTTCTTAAAGCAGGTAGCTCTAAAGTTAAGCCACAAATAAAAATTCATGTTTTTAAAATGGGAATTGTAATGATAAAAGTAATGTTTTCTGCACAAGTGTGATTACCGTTGAGATGTGACCAAGAAAAACTTAAGGTACGTATTAGCTTCACACAGAGCAAACAGAATTAGAGCAGTTTAACGAGTTGTGCTCTTTGGTGGGGATTACCTCCATTTAGGTTTTGCAAATCGATGACGTCACAATAAAAACAAGCGCTTTAAAGGCCATCTTTGACCAGCTGATGATGTTTGGGACGGAGCCATTTAAAACGAAAAAAATCCAGGCCCTTCAATGTGAAGGTTCAGAGATAAACAGTGAAGATGAGCGAGAGCCGAAGGAAGTCGAAGAGGCTGCTATGGCTAAGAACATTCTGAGACTCCTTTGTGATTTCTTAGACAGTGAGGTGAGGCACTCTTGGGCCTGTGATTACGAAATGTCATTTCAGCATGTATGTATTTACAAGTACATGACTCCTCTCAACCTCCATGCCACCGGCTGGCCCCCAAATCTTTTTATGTACTTTTAGAAACTTCTAATAGCGTGACTGATTTTGGGATGGTTCATACACACATACTGCGGAACAGACTCCAGTGTGGGATTTAAAAAGAAAGCGAAAGGGGCCGGCAGGTGGCATGGTGGTTCAGGGCGCTGGACTCCCACATGGCCACCGCAGCTCAAGTCCCGGACCTGGCGGCTGGCTTTCTCACGTTCTCTTTCTCTTTGTCCCTCTCTGGTCAATTTAAAAGAAATAAATAAAAGTCTAGAAAGTCTTTAATAAGGAAGAAGTGAGCGTAAGGACGTCAGTGTGTGTGCTCTCTGCTAGGTGTCTGAGCTCAGGACGGGCGTCGCGGAAGGACTGGCCAAGCTGATGTTTTCTGGGCTCCTGGCCAGCAGCAGGCTCCTTTCTCGCCTCATTCTGTTGTGGTACAACCCCGTGACTGAGGAGGATGTGCACCTGCGACACTGCCTGGGCGTGTTCTTCCCCATGTTTGCTTACGCGAGCAGGTAGGGAGTCAGCACTGAGCGGAGGCTACGGCGCCGTCCTCCCGTGTTCCCTGGTCTCTGCCTTCGGTGGGTACACGGTGGAAAGAGCTTAGGTGGAGTGTATGTTCCCGATGGAATAGCCGTTCTCTCGACGGTGCATTTCACACACGGTGCACGTCTGAGTCTGCTTTTCCCCTGCTCAGACGTCCCGCCCACATGCTGTCGAATTGTCTCCAATAGGGCCAACCAGGAGTGCTTTGAGGAAGCCTTCCTCCCAACTCTGCAGACGCTGGCCAGCGCCCCTGCCTCCTCCCCTCTAGCTGACGTGGACGTCACCAATGTTGCGGAGTTACTTGTAGATCTGACAAGACCAAGCGGCTTAAACCCTCAGGCCAAGAACTCGCAAGATTACCAGGTGGGTAAGTGTGTCAGCCTGTGGATGCGAGGGATCGTAGGAGCGTGCCGTTGTCGTGAGCTGCGTTTGTAATGGCCCCTCCCATGGAGCCCTCGCAATACTGAGGTGCTGCGCTTGATCCTAAGGCCGTGTCTGTACGGTGGCACGTACAAAGCCGGAAGTCGACCTTTGGGGAAACGCGGAGACGTCATGAAAGTAGAAGTAACCAATGCCAAAACGACGTCTGGTGGCTGACGTTACTAAGAGTTCACCTCACGCTGCCCCCCCGGTACTCACCGTCACGGACGCCGGGTAACACCTGCACTCTGGGACCCCCGGGTGTTCAGATGCTGGCCAGGGTGACAGCTGCCGACACGGAGGACGGACACGCGCCTCAAGCCTCCGCGCTTTTATCCTAGACGCCAAGCGCAGGCTGACCCACACGCTGGACCTCAGCCCACTTTTATCCTAGACGCCAAGCGCAGGCTGACCCGCACGCTGGACCTCAGCCCACTTTTATCCTAGACGCCAAGCGCAGGCTGACCCGCACGCTGGACCTCAGCCCACTTTTATCCTAGACGCCAAGCGCAGGCTGACCCGCACGCTGGACCTCAGCCCACTTTTATCCTAGACGCCAAGCGCAGGCTGACCCGCACGCTGGACCTCAGCCCACTTTTATCCTAGACGCCAAGCGCAGGCTGACCCGCACGCTGGACCTCAGCCCACTTTTATCCTAGACGCCAAGCGCAGGCTGACCCGCACGCTGGACCTCAGCCCACTTTTATCCTAGACGCCAAGCGCAGGCTGACCCGCACGCTGGACCTCAGCCCACTTTTATCCTAGACGCCAAGCGCAGGCTGACCCGCACGCTGGACCTCAGCCCACTTTTATCCTAGACGCCAAGCGCAGGCTGACCCGCACGCTGGACCTCAGCCCACTTTTATCCTAGACGCCAAGCGCAGGCTGACCCGCACGCTGGACCTCAGCCCACTTTTATCCTAGACGCCAAGCGCAGGCTGACCCGCACGCTGGACCTCAGCCCACTTTTATCCTAGACGCCAAGCGCAGGCTGACCCGCACGCTGACGCCACCTCAGCCCACTTTTATCCTAGACGCCAAGCGCAGGCTGACCCGCACGCTGGACCTCAGCCCACTTTTATCCTAGACGCCAAGCGCAGGCTGACCCGCACGCTGGACCTCAGCCCACTTTTATCCTAGACGCCAAGCGCAGGCTGACCCGCACGCTGGACCTCAGCCCACTTTTATCCTAGACGCCAAGCGCAAGCTGACCGCACGCTGGACCTCAGCCCACCCTAGACGCCAAGCGCTGGCTGGACCTCAGCCCACTTTTATCCTAGACGCCAAGCGCAGGCTGACCCGCACGCTGGACCTCAGCCCACTTTTATCCTAGACGCCAAGCGCAGGCTGACCCGCACGCTGGACCTCAGCCCACTTTTATCCTAGACGCCAAGCGCAGGCTGACCCGCACGCTGGACCTCAGCCCACTTTTATCCTAGACGCCAAGCGCAGGCTGACCCGCACGCTGGACCTCAGCCCACTTTTACTTTTATCCTAGACGCCAAGCGCAGGCTGACCCGCACGCTGGACCTCAGCCCACTTTTATCCTAGACGCCAAGCGCAGGCTGACCCGCACGCTGGACCTCAGCCCACTTTTATCCTAGACGCCAAGCGCAGGCTGACCCGCACGCTGGACCTCAGCCCACTTTTATCCTAGACGCCAAGCGCAGGCTGACCCGCACGCTGGACCTCAGCCCACTTTTATCCTAGACGCCAAGCGCAGGCTGACCCGCACGCTGGACCTCAGCCCACTTTTATCCTAGACGCCAAGCGCAGGCTGACCCGCACGCTGGACCTCAGCCCACTTTTATCCTAGACGCCAAGCGCAGGCTGACCCGCACGCTGGACCTCAGCCCACTTTTATCCTAGACGCCAAGCGCAGGCTGACCCGCACGCTGGACCTCAGCCCACTTTTATCCTAGACGCCAAGCGCAGGCTGACCCGCACGCTGGACCTCAGCCCACTTTTATCCTAGACGCCAAGCGCAGGCTGACCCGCACGCTGGACCTCAGCCCACTTTTATCCTAGACGCCAAGCGCAGGCTGACCCGCACGCTGGACCTCAGCCCACTTTTATCCTAGACGCCAAGCGCAGGCTGACCCGCACCCCTCAGCCCACTTTTATCCTAGACTGGACGCTGGACCTCAGCCCACTTTTATCCTAGACGCCAAGCGCAGGCTGACCCGCACGCTGGACCTCAGCCCACTTTTATCCTAGACGCCAAGCGCAGGCTGACCCGCACGCTGGACCTCAGCCCACTTTTATCCTAGACGCCAAGCGCAGGCTGACCCGCACGCTGGACCTCAGCCCACTTTTATCCTAGACGCCAAGCGCAGGCTGACCCGCACGCTGGACCTCAGCCCACTTTTATCCTAGACGCCAAGCGCAGGCTGACCCGCACGCTGGACCTCAGCCCACTTTTATCCTAGACGCCAAGCGCAGGCTGACCCGCACGCTGGACCTCAGCCCACTTTTATCCTAGACGCCAAGCGCAGGCTGACCCGCACGCTGGACCTCAGCCCACTTTTATCCTAGACGCCAAGCGCAGGCTGACCCGCACGCTGGACCTCAGCCCACTTTTATCCTAGACGCCAAGCGCAGGCTGACCCGCACGCTGGACCTCAGCCCACTTTTTTTATCCTAGACGCCAAGCGCAGGCTGACCCGCACGCTGGACCTCAGCCCACTTTTATCCTAGACGCCAAGCGCAGGCTGACCCGCACGCTGGACCTCAGCCCACTTTTATCCTAGACGCCAAGCGCAGGCTGACCCGCACGCTGGACCTCAGCCCACTTTTATCCTAGACGCCAAGCGCAGGCTGAGCGCTGGACCTCAGGACTGACCCGCACGCTGGACCTCAGCCCACTTTTATCCTAGACGCCAAGCGCAGGCTGACCCGCACGCTGGACCTCAGCCCACTTTTATCCTAGACGCCAAGCGCAGGCTGACCCGCACGCTGGACCTCAGCCCAAGCGCACTTTTTTTATCCTAGACGCCAAGCGCAGGCTGACCCGCACGCTGGACCTCAGCCCACTTTTATCCTAGACGCCAAGCGCAGGCTGACCCGCACGCTGGACCTCAGCCCACTTTTATCCTAGACGCCAAGCGCAGGCTGACCCGCACGCTGGACCTCAGCCCACTTTTATCCTAGACGCCAAGCGCAGGCTGACCCGCACGCTGGACCTCAGCCCACTTTTATCCTAGACGCCAAGCGCAGGCTGACCCGCACGCTGGACCTCAGCCCACTTTTATCCTAGACGCCAAGCGCAGGCTGACCCGCACGCTGGACCTCAGCCCACTTTTATCCTAGACGCCAAGCGCAGCGACCCGCAGCTGGACTCAGCCCACCCTAGACGCCAAGCGCTGACCCGCACGCTCAGCCCACTTTTATCCTAGACGCCAAGCGCAGGCTGACCCGCACGCTGGACCTCAGCCCACTTTTATCCTAGACGCCAAGCGCAGGCTGACCCGCACGCTGGACCTCAGCCCACTTTTATCCTAGACGCCAAGCGCAGGCTGACCCGCACGCTGGACCTCAGCCCACTTTTATCCTAGACGCCAAGCGCAGGCTGACCCGCACGCTGGACCTCAGCCCACTTTTATCCTAGACGCCAAGCGCAGGCTGACCCGCACGCTGGACCTCAGCCCACTTTTATCCTAGACGCCAAGCGCAGGCTGACCCGCACGCTGGACCTCAGCCCACTTTTATCCTAGACGCCAAGCGCAGGCTGACCCGCACGCTGGACCTCAGCCCACTCAGCCCAAGCGCACTTTTTTTATCCTAGACGCCAAGCGCAGGCTGACCCGCACGCTGGACCTCAGCCCACTTTTATCCTAGACGCCAAGCGCAGGCTGACCCGCACGCTGGACCTCAGCCCACTTTTATCCTAGACGCCAAGCGCAGGCTGACCCGCACGCTGGACCTCAGCCCACTTTTATCCTAGACGCCAAGCGCAGGCTGACCCGCACGCTGGACCTCAGCCCACTTTTATCCTAGACGCCAAGCGCAGGCTGACCCGCACGCTGGACCTCAGCCCACTTTTATCCTAGACGCCAAGCGCAGGCTGACCCGCACGCTGGACCTCAGCCCACTTTTATCCTAGACGCCAAGCGCTGACCCGCACGCTGGACCTCAGCCCACTTTTATCCTAGACGCCAAGCGCAGGCTGACCCGCACGCTGGACCTCAGCCCACTTTTATCCTAGACGCCAAGCGCAGGCTGACCCGCACGCTGGACCTCAGCCCACTTTTATCCTAGACGCCAAGCGCAGGCTGACCCGCACGCTGGACCTCAGCCCACTTTTATCCTAGACGCCAAGCGCAGGCTGACCCGCACGCTGGACCTCAGCCCACTTTTATCCTAGACGCCAAGCGCAGGCTGACCCGCACGCTGGACCTCAGCCCACTTTTATCCTAGACGCCAAGCGCAGCTGACCCGCACGCTGGACCTCAGCCCACTTTTATCCTAGACGCCAAGCGCAGGCTGACCCGCACGCTGGACCTCAGCCCACTTTTATCCTAGACGCCAAGCGCAGGCTGACCCGCACGCTGGACCTCAGCCCACTTTTATCCTAGACGCCAAGCGCAGGCTGACCCGCACGCTGGACCTCAGCCCACTTTTATCCTAGACGCCAAGCGCAGGCTGACCCGCACGCTGGACCTCAGCCCACTTTTATCCTAGACGCCAAGCGCAGGCTGACCCGCACGCTGGACCTCAGCCCACTTTTATCCTAGACGCCAAGCGCAGGCTGACCCGCACGCTGGACCTCAGCCCACTTTTATCCTAGACGCCAAGCGCAGGCTGACCCGCACGCTGGACCTCAGCCCACTTTTATCCTAGACGCCAAGCGCAGGCTGACCCGCACGCTGGACCTCAGCCCACTTTTATCCTAGACGCCAAGCGCAGGCTGACCCGCACGCTGGACCTCAGCCCACTTTTATCCTAGACGCCAAGCGCAGGCTGACCCGCACGCTGGACCTCAGCCCACTTTTATCCTAGACGCCAAGCGCAGGCTGACCCGCACGCTGGACCTCAGCCCACTTTTATCCTAGACGCCAAGCGCAGGCTGACCCGCACGCTGGACCTCAGCCCACTTTTATCCTAGACGCCAAGCGCAGGCTGACCCGCACGCTGGACCTCAGCCCACTTTTATCCTAGACGCCAAGCGCAGGCTGACCCGCACGCTGGACCTCAGCCCACTTTTATCCTAGACGCCAAGCGCAGGCTGACCCGCACGCTGGACCTCAGCCCACTTTTATCCTAGACGCCAAGCGCAGGCTGACCCGCACGCTGGACCTCAGCCCACTTTTATCCTAGACGCCAAGCGCAGGCTGACCCGCACGCTGGACCTCAGCCCACTTTTATCCTAGACGCCAAGCGCAGGCTGACCCGCACGCTGGACCTCAGCCCACTTTTATCCTAGACGCCAAGCGCAGGCTGACCCGCACGCTGGACCTCAGCCCACTTTTATCCTAGACGCCAAGCGCAGGCTGACCCGCACGCTGGACCTCAGCCCACTTTTATCCTAGACGCCAAGCGCAGGCTGACCCGCACGCTGGACCTCAGCCCACTTTTATCCTAGACGCCAAGCGCAGGCTGACCCGCACGCTGGACCTCAGCCCACTTTTTTATCCTAGACGCCAAGCGCAGGCTGACCCGCACGCTGGACCTCAGCCCACTTTTATCCTAGACGCCAAGCGCAGGCTGACCCGCACGCTGGACCTCAGCCCACTTTTATCCTAGACGCCAAGCGCAGGCTGACCCGCACGCTGGACCTCAGCCCACTTTTATCCTAGACGCCAAGCGCAGGCTGACCCGCACGCTGGACCTCAGCCCACTTTTATCCTAGACGCCAAGCGCAGGCTGACCCGCACGCTGGACCTCAGCCCACTTTTATCCTAGACGCCAAGCGCAGGCTGACCCGCACGCTGGACCTCAGCCCACTTTTATCCTAGACGCCAAGCGCAGGCTGACCCGCACGCTGGACCTCAGCCCACTTTTATCCTAGACGCCAAGCGCAGGCTGACCCGCACGCTGGACCTCAGCCCACTTTTATCCTAGACGCCAAGCGCAGGCTGACCCGCACGCTGGACCTCAGCCCACTTTTATCCTAGACGCCAAGCGCAGGCTGACCCGCACGCTGGACCTCAGCCCACTTTTATCCTAGACGCCAAGCGCAGGCTGACCCGCACGCCCACTTTTATCCTAGACGCCACCTCAGCTGGACCTCAGCCCACTTTTATCCTAGACGCCAAGCGCAGGCTGACCCGCACGCTGGACCTCAGCCCACTTTTATCCTAGACGCCAAGCGCAGGCTGACCCGCACGCTGGACCTCAGCCCACTTTTATCCTAGACGCCAAGCGCAGGCTGACCCACACGCTGGACCTCAGCCCACTTTTATCCTAGACGCCAAGCGCAGGCTGACCCACACGCTGGACCTCAGCCCACTTTTATCCTAGACGCCAAGCGCAGGCTGACCCGCACGCTGGACCTCAGCCCACTTTTATCCTAGACGCCAAGCGCAGGCTGACCCGCACGCTGGACCTCAGCCCACTTTTATCCTAGACGCCAAGCGCAGGCTGACCCGCACGCTGGACCTCAGCCCACTTTTATCCTAGACGCCAAGCGCAGGCTGACCCGCACGCTGGACCTCAGCCCACTTTTATCCTAGACGCCAAGCGCAGGCTGACCCGCACGCTGGACCTCAGCCCACTTTTATCCTAGACGCCAAGCGCAGGCTGACCCGCACGCTGGACCTCAGCCCACTTTTATCCTAGACGCCAAGCGCAGGCTGACCCGCACGCTGGACCTCAGCCCACTTTTATCCTAGACGCCAAGCGCAGGCTGACCCGCACGCTGGACCTCAGCCCACTTTTATCCTAGACGCCAAGCGCAGGCTGACCCGCACGCTGGACCTCAGCCCACTTTTATCCTAGACGCCAAGCGCAGGCTGACCCGCACGCTGGACCTCAGCCCACTTTTATCCTAGACGCCAAGCGCAGGCTGACCCG
This sequence comes from Tupaia tana, assembly GCA_026018925.1. Taxonomy (NCBI): domain Eukaryota; kingdom Metazoa; phylum Chordata; class Mammalia; order Scandentia; family Tupaiidae; genus Tupaia; species Tupaia tana. The sequence continues at coordinate 28,614,823 of JAKSZU010000025.1, read as the reverse complement.
CACGCTGGACCTCAGCCCACTTTTATCCTAGACGCCAAGCGCAGGCTGACCCGCACGCTGGACCTCAGCCCACTTTTATCCTAGACGCCAAGCGCAGGCTGACCCGCACGCTGGACCTCAGCCCACTTTTATCCTAGACGCCAAGCGCAGGCTGACCCGCACGCTGGACCTCAGCCCACTTTTATCCTAGACGCCAAGCGCAGGCTGACCCGCACGCTGGACCTCAGCCCACTTTTATCCTAGACGCCAAGCGCAGGCTGACCCGCACGCTGGACCTCAGCCCACTTTTATCCTAGACGCCAAGCGCAGGCTGACCCGCACGCTGGACCTCAGCCCACTTTTATCCTAGACGCCAAGCGCAGGCTGACCCGCACGCTGGACCTCAGCCCACTTTTATCCTAGACGCCAAGCGCAGGCTGACCCGCACGCTGGACCTCAGCCCACTTTTATCCTAGACGCCAAGCGCAGGCTGACCCGCACGCTGGACCTCAGCCCACTTGATGCCTTTCACAGCATTTGGTGAGGCCTTGATGGCAGGGGCCCACCGGTTACCCCGCAGCGTCTGCCTTCTGTTGGTCACTGGGTACTCAGCGGCAGCGTCCTCTGTCCGAGGTGCAGTGTTCTCTGTCCCTGGGGAGATTATAGAGGACAGCAGGCAGGACATGGGGAGGCTGGGCACGAGCACAGCACCCCAGGCGCCGTCTTCACGCTCGGCTCAAACTCGGCTGGGGGGCCGGTGAAGAGGGAAGGTGCTGTAGAGGACAGACGTGAACCGTGTCCGGGAGCTGGGGAGGCCCTTCTGGGGAAGGTTCTGAATGGGACTGCCAGGCCTGAGCACTGCGGGCCGATCGTAGATTGCTCTAAAGGCCCGGGGCAGGCACTTGGAGTTCAGCTTACTTGGTCTGGGAAACCATCCAGGACTGAGAATGAAAGGTATAATGGGATGAAAGCTACTTATTAGAAAGAGTAATTTGCTGAGCAGAAAGGAGAGGGTATTAATAAGGTCGTTAAAATCTGTGTGGACTGCCATGCGAGAGGGCCCTGAACTCCACACGGGAAGCTGCAGACGGCGTCCCTCTGAGCTGCCTAAGCTGGGGTGAGCTAGGCCATGTTCCCTGCGAGTTGGCCAGTTACGGGGTGGTGAACCTAACCCTTCAGGAGAGGAGGGCTGCCCTCGGGCAGGGCCCACTGCCTTCACTGCCCTCCGTCCTGCACCTGGGAAATGTGGGCTCCAAAGCTTCGCACCTGCAGGGTTAGGCCCCCGACGAGGGGCTTAAAGCCCTGTGTCCCAGTGTCCGCTGTGAGAAATCACGTGTGTGGAGGGCCACCAAATTTGGTTTTAGAAATTTTACATTTTGGATTGTGGCCAGATAATTAGTTGGAAATGTTTATTCCCTGGATAAGGAATTGTACTGTAATTATACATTTTTAGTTTACAAAGAATTTCCTCTTCATTTTCTAGGCTTTCACAGTACACGACAATTTGGCTATAAAAATCTGCAATGCCGTCTTAGCAAGTCCACACTCACCAGAGATTCGGGTCTACACAAAAGCCTTGAGTTCTTTAGAACTCAGTAGCAGCTTTGGAAAAGATCTTCTAGTGCTGTTGAATAAGATGCTGCAGGTAAAGGAATTTCAACTGCTCACAGTATGTCTTTAACTGCTACCAAAGTAGGATGTGCCTGGTTCTCTCAAACTGTGCTATAATAACCCAACTATGGGGGGACCAGCAGTTAGTGTAATAGCTATGCCGCTGGACTCCCACGTAGTCGACCGCAGTTCGCATCCCAGACCCGGTGGCTTAAAACTCACGCCGGGCGCGTGTGCGTGCCCAAGATCCCGAGAGGAGAATGGAGGAGAAGGGATTGCGGTGTGACCATCCCCCCTGGGGGGTGATTTCTCACTTTCTGTCTCTCTGTTTCTCTGAGTCTGTCTGGCGAGCACACGTGCCCTATAGCAAAAACCTCTCAAAAAAAAAAAAAAAAAAAAAAAAAACAACTATGCTCACTGGAAATGTTTCCTTCATGGATCTCACAACTGCTACAATATACAACTTGGCATTGAAAGATTAGAAAATGCCATATTAAAAAAAGTTAATATTTTCTTTTATAGCAAGTAAAAGATAGGACATGCCTGAGAGCTTTGGAGAAAATCAAGACTCAGTTAGAGAAAGGAGATGAAGACTGTGGTGGCCACGCCGGAGCGGCACAGGGGGCCAGCACGGCCGTGGCTGCTTGTCCTGGGGCAGACGGTAAGAACGCGTCAGCCTGAATGCCAGGCTCTTACTGACACTTCCTCTCTGGTTGGTAGGATTCGATAAATGAATTTTTTTTTTTTGATCAATTGGGAGATAGTATTACTGATGTGTTCATCCTACTTTTTGAGTTATTTTTGCATTCGTTTCTTTCTATGTGACCACCATTTTAGGAGTTTTGCCTTTTTTCCAGTATTCACAATTGTTGGAACAATGATTTATGATAACGTTTAGTAGCTACTAATGGGACTGTTGGTCACTCGTTTCATAACAGATATAGACCTGCAAAGACTATTTAAAATATTTCAGGTGCTCTCTTACATGGTTGTATTATTATTTTTTTTAATAGAAAAGAGTAAAGAGGTGTACATGACTCCTGTGAGGGACACAGAAGTCACACGAGCGTCACGGTCTACTCGGCAGAAGACCAACAGAGGTAGCGTGTGGGCCCACCGGCCTGGGAGGCCTGTTCCCAGCATTGCTTCAGTGAAAAATTCACTTCACAGCGTTCCTTATCTCTGTTTCCTTAGGGATAAAGATTTTTAAATGTCTTAGGTGTCTTTAACTTTATAGAAACTTCTTTGAGTTAATACTAGTTTATGCAGTGTCTAAAGATTATGAAATCAGTGTTACTCCATGTGCTTTTGGTCAAAAGAAATATGATGCGAAAGATCCTATTGCCAAAGGCTATTTGGATTAAATGAAGATCTGATTAGATGGTGGTTTCATGCTAAGGCTGTGTGTTTTTTTGGTTTGTTTGTTTGTTTTTGGAGAGGTTTTTGCTATAGGGCGGGTGTGCTTGCCAGAAAGACAGAGAGAGACAGAGAGACAGAAAGTGAGAAATCACCCCCCAGGGGTATGGCCACGCTGCAATCCCTTCTCCTCCATTGTCCTCTCGGGATCTTGGGCACGCACGCACACGTGCCCTACGTGAGTTTAAGCCACCAGGTCCAGGACTTGGGTGTCCAGTGACATAGCCATTACATTAACTGCTGGTCCTACAGCTATGTGTTTTATCCTTTATACTGCTAAGTGGTGTTTTATGTCCACAGAATGTGTCTGAGGTTTTTCTTTTTTTTTCTTTTCCCCACTTTAATTCCTAAGGGGTATCAAACACAGGGAATTTGTTGGTTGACTGGTAGGGCATTACTTGAAAAGGAATCTGAACTCCAAGATGTTTTTATCATTTTATTATTTCCTTATTCAAAAGCAATGCATGCTCATTACAGAGAAATCAGAAAGCACATCCCAGGGAACGCCGTGAGGAACACCACCAGTCCCCGTGAGCCCGCCATGACTCAGTCTCTGGGAGACCCTTGGGGCCTTTTCTACACAGATCTCCTTTTGTACCTAAAGTAGAATCTGTCCATAACATTGTTTTCAGCAGTTACTTAAACACCAGTTCCCAGATGATGATCCACATCAGTCTCATATAGTTGCATGTTTTCAGGGGTAAACACATTAGTAAAAGCAAATAAGTGAGGCATGAAAAAACCCACAGAACCCTAGCAAGAGAGGAGCGTGCCATTTTCAGTCACCCGAGCGGTTTCACGGGGTCAGCTGGCTTTAGGCAGTCACTATGCTGTGAGAACTCCGTGTCCTCAGCCAAGACTTCATGTACACACGTGCTTCCTCGTCATAAATGAGAAACATCACAGGGCAAACTTTCTGTTCTTGACTTTGTACATTTTAGGTAAAAGTAAAACTTTTGCATCCACCAGTATATCTATTTTACGCTGAAATATATCTTAGGACATTTATTTGAATTGGCCATGTATATATTTAAATATTTTACAAGAAGCCATGACCTTACTCGTGAGAGTTCTGTTCCTTTGGGACCTGTTTTAAGGACCTAGCCTAACTTCCTAGCCTTCATGTTCTGCGGGTATGTGTGCCACAGCTGTAACGGGGCACTCTATGTATTTTCATGTACTTTTGTCCTAAAATGCAGTGAACCAGAATTTGCCTTATAACTTGTCTGGAATGGCCATGTTTTCCTCTGCCTATTACAAACTTAGAAATTAATGTGAATTTTTATCTTGCTTGGGTTTCTTTCCTCTTTGGTGTTGCTAAGTGGTATCAAGATGGCTGGGAACAAGGACCTGGGTTGAAGAGGAATGCTATATTGAAGATAAATGATTTAGATAACCCAGAAATTAGATTAAAAGTGGTAAATAGGGGCTAGCAGATGGCATAATGGTTACGTTGCTGTACTCCCATGTAGTTGACCACAGTCGAGTCCTGGACTTGGCTTCAACTCATGCCGGGTGTATGTGCATGCATGCCCAAAATCCCAAGAAGAGAATGGAAGAGAAGCGATTGTGGTGTGGCCATCCCGGGAGGTGGGGGGGTGATTTCTCGCTTTCTGTCTCTCTGTGTCTTTGACGAGCTCACGTGCCCTGTAGCCAAAAAAAAAAAAAAAAACTCTCAAAGAAAAAAAAAAAGGTGGTAAGCAATAAGTAAATTTTGCTAATTGATCACACTGTCTCCTTAAGGACGGAAAAAGAGGACAGCTTCAGCCAGGACGGACGGGACACACACGACGGCCGAGGCTGACTCGGAAAGGTAGGCCATGCACGTCTGGGACACGGACAGGCTGCCTGCGCTCTCTTCTTTCTGTCTAGAAGTACGGAAAGGCTGTACGGTAGTTCCCTTATCTGGGGTTTTGCTTTCTGCAGTTTCATTATCTGTGGTCAACCCTGGTCTGAGAGTTGAGTATGTACAATAAAACTTTGCAAGAGACCACAGTCACTCACCTTTTACTACAGTAGTCACCTCTTTTTAGTTGTTTCATCTCTCACTGAGCCTAATTTATAAGTTGCACCTTACTGTAGGTGTGTATGTGTAGGAAAAAAACAGGTGTAGAGGGTTCGACTGCTGTCCTTTTGGGCAACCACCGGAGTGTTTGACAGTGTCTTCCTCAGCTAAAGAGGCACCGAGAGGGCTTTCGGAGAACGAGAGCAGCAGTGACAGGACAGTGAAGCTGTAAGTAGCTGTCTTGGACACGCTGTCTGGAATTCTCTGATCAAGTAATCGTCTTCAGAGTGTTCTCACAGTTGGCGTTTCCACTAAGTCGAACAAGATCTTGTGCTGTGATTCCTGTTTGATGTTGAATTAGGAAGCTCGTGACGTAGGGGACATCTGGGCTCTCTACGTTCTCAGTGATAGAACAGTTCTGCTTCTGATCAGGGTCACTTAGGCCTGTGTTTATTTTTGGTTTGTCAAGCCAGTGCTGGGGAAGAAAGCTTGCAGCTGTCTTGCATCCATCTCTTTATTAGTAAAACTATATATTTTCAGTACATATCTTTAGATTAAGCCTTGAAATATCTTTATTTATAGTGTTTTGGAGAGTTATTGACGAAGTCAAGACAGCTTAATATTTTTCCACTGCTTGAGTTCCAAAACCATCCTTGGGATGCCCTTACGGTTGCAAGCTGCATTGCTGAAGTGTGCATTTTCTCTGTCCCAGCGCCCCAGATAGCACGCTACAGTGCTAGCTAGGTTTCCCACGGCTCACTTAGCTGAACAGCCAAGTTGGGGTTATTGCTTAGGATTTTAGTTTTAAGGTTCCTGACTGGAGTCAGGATATTCTATTTAAAATAAACTGGTTTTAAAGCTTTTGTCTAAATTGGTGTATTTTCAACATTTGTTTAGCGATCATGATGTTTCAGAGCCCGAATCCGAAATGAAGATGAGATTACCAAGACGAGCTAAAACAGCAGCGCTGGGGAGAAGTAAACTCCACCTTGCACAGCTTCTCAGTGAAGATATGGATTAGATGGTGGAGGTGGCATCCTTGGAAATCACTCAGTTGCTTTAATAAAATTAGCCTTGTGTCAGAATCAGGAAAGCCTGGTGTCTTTCTGACATGTGATTCCATGTCACTTTGGCTCATGCTAGTGCATCACAACAGCGTCTGTCTGCAGCCCAAGGACCATCTGTCGGTCACAGAATCACCCGAATCCCAGGGGTCCAGGGAGTCTGCACAGTAAATAGGACCCCCAGTGTTTATGAATGCTCCTTTCGGAATCGTGGCACCACGGAAAGCTCAAGCAATGAGCTAGCAGCTCCCACGTGCAACTTCGGTGGCAGCTCCAGCACATGAATGTGCCCAGAACACGGACACGCTAGATCAAGAGTAGGCGCAGCACCAGATGGACAGGAAGGGGGCTCCTTGCTGGCGATAGTGGAGCACTCACCGTCCCGGTCCACTGGTCACCTTGACGATCTCGCCTCGGGACTCCTGTGCCAAGAACACGAGGGTACGGCCATCTTCAGGGTCACTTCCTCCCCAGTCCGTGCGTGTTCCCTGGAGTGGGCCCTTTCTGGGTCCCACCACCGGAAGGTACTTCCTAAGTTTTTGGCATAATAAAATAATAAATATTTACTATGGATAATTAATAATTGGGGGGAAGAATGTGCTATGAAGTGCTCTCTACTAAGTGGGAGGAGTTCCTGTCAATTTCAGTTATCTTTTGAATCTGACACTTGTCTGATGTACAAAACCTAAACAATGTGAAAACAGTCCTCTGATACCCCAAAACACCTTTTATTCTTATCCCTTTATGTATTCAGAACAGAAATGTCCTACTATGGATCTGTTTTAATAATAATTGTGCTTTTTTTAGTTTTTTTTAACCAAAGGCCATTTACTTAATTTTCTAAGAGCTGAAGTAAGACTGGGTTTTTAAAACCAGACGGCTGTATTATGTACATCCATGTGCTTTGTAGAGCTCAGGACTGTAAACGAGTCACTTACAGAAGCAGGAAAGGGAAAGGCAGAGACGGTAGTGATCTATACATCAATGAAAAACATGACTGGTCTTCACCGAATTGGCTCTGTGTCTTATCCTATGCTGCAGATTTCTTATGGGTTGTCTTTGTTAAGTCCCTGTCGTTTTAAGAAGAATTTTTGAGGGGGTAAAGAGAAAGAAGGACTGAAAGGTACACAGAATGTGCTATAAGGAGAGGTCTTTGGAAATCAGTGAACTGAAATCCCATTGGTATGTGGCCAGGCTATCCAAACGTTTCCCCGTTCTTCTAAGTACCACCATAGCGACGCTTGCTTTCTCTGATATGGGGAAATAAATTTAAGCACCAAATCTTCCGTATTCTTACTCTTCAGGTTTTATACACGAGTCTGTAGCCACTGCCGAAGCTATGCTTTGCAGTATTAAAGGTGAGGAATGTTATCCTTCTAAAAGACATCTCATTAAACTTTAAATAAATGGTTAAAATACTATAAAACCAGCAGATATAAATCCATTTACCGTTTTTCAGAACTGGTAACTTAAGAAACCAAACAATTCTACCAAGAGGCACAGATATGCTTTGAGTAAACGTGCAAGTGTGCCTTGTCCTCACAGCCACAGACTAGGTCTAAAATACAGAGAACTGGGGTTCCAGTTATCTTGGGGATGGACGCATGCTGTTTGATGACAAACTGGTGGTGGTGGGTTCTTTATACATACATAACTTTGAAAGAGACAGTCTAGAGATTCTTCTGCCGTTTCTTTGACCGATTTGCTTCGAGGTAGTTGGTATCCACCTGCTAGACAGCTGTTCACGGGTCAAGTCGTCACCACAGTCTTTACAATACCAGCTTTCTAAGTCACACGATGTGCCAGATATTGAAGCTTGGTGTACAGAAATTAAAAGTGGGACAATCATGTATTTTAACTTAGGGCATAAAAAAATCCACAAGATACCATTAAAAAAAAGAGAAAACATCAAAATCCTTTCATACTACAAAATTCCACAATGATCTGGTGTAAAACATATAAAAATACAAAGAAAATAATTAAAATGATTAATGCTCATGATTTAATATATAGACAAATTACAGGACTAGAGCCATTTCAAGGTCAATTGATAAATGCTTATTCAGCAGAAAGTGTCGATGTACAAAATAAGGACAGTGCAAGAACTGCCATCTAGTTCTCTTCACTTTTGGGGTTTTGGTTATGGACTGTACAGCTCGCGAGAGACGCGGTCAAATTCAGATTCCACCCAACGGGGCGATTAAGGCACGTCTTAATGGGGCTCAAAGGGCAGCTTGTGTTCTCATCAGACAGTTTCAGTTTCTCATCAGTTTTCATTTGTAGCATGCTGGAAAAGAAGTGTAAGGTATTTTAGTTTTAATTTGAGAAATTAACCTTTAAAAACAAAATTCAATAGTAGTACGTTGAGGCCTACACGAGAGCTTTATCAACTACCTCCTGACGAGGCGGGTACGACGCGCAATACCCTCTGTAAGTTGGGTAGGGTAAGTGGAGAAGTCGCTGCCGCTGAAGACTGGGCTGCACATGTGGACCCCGTCACATATCAGGAAGGACATTCAGCCTGCAGCCCTTTAACTTGTCCCAATTTAGTATATCAGCCTCAGGGCCACCATGACAACAGATGCAATTAACACCAACCAGGCGTGGTTGGTAGACTGACCTTCATCCTCCAGGAGTGAAGTATAAATACGCCCAAGGTCAGTCAGCCTGGGGCTGGAACACAGTCCTTCCTCAGGCTTGTCCTCCAGCTCACAACCGCACTGCTAAGTTGGGAGTAGAGAGTCCTATTTTGATGGTGGAAGAGTATCAAGTTGCCCAGACTACCTCCTGGTGGTCAGCTCATCGGCCAGAGGGACACATCTGGCATCCTGCAGCACCCTTCCTGTTCTGGTTGCCTGCTTCAAAGAACTTTTATGCTGATGGGGAAAGTGTTTCCTTTTGGATTTCTATTCAGCTGATCAGATCTCTGTCCCCTCATGCCTACCCTCTGTTGGTGGGTAGACTAATGTCTTTTTCCAGCCCACAAGCAGTGTCATCTGATCCTAAAATGTTCCCATCCGGGGAACCTAACCTTCCATTCTGCCTAAGCAACTCTTACCAAGTCTCACATCTAGAAACGTGTTCTCAGTACTTAGCAGAACACTTAGTAAAGTACTTCACTGTGCTGGGCGCCGCTGGTGATTCATTTTAGTGACTCTCAGATCCTAAGGGAAGTAGAAGGGTGTTCACCCTGTCTCCATGGGGAAAAGCACAGTGCTGAATACACAGCTGCTCACTAGAAATAGACAGTTATAAAAATCACACAAGGGGGCGTCTGGCATAGAGCACTGGTACTCTAGAATCAGAAACTCGAGTCCTCGTAACTACATGCACGACAGGGTTCTCTACTCATACTATTATGTCGCTTCACATCTTCAGGTGAGAATCCTTGTATTTACAGACTAGTCAACAGCTCACTATTCATTGGTCAATTTGCATCTAACTGGCTGGTTCGATGGACTACATCTCCCCAGAGCTTAAATGACCTGGCAGTATCAGGAAGTGGCCGCATCCAGGGTCCAGTATCATGGTTCTGATCCCTGATTCTAGCCTCAACAGACGCACTGACCATCCACTCAGTAATCTAGACCTGGACACCGTGCTTACCACCGCCACCATCATGTGATCACTAGCTGCGCCCCACCTAGTCCTGGTTTCAATTTGTATAATTGCGTATTACACAAAACAACAAACTGCATAGTAATCACTTAGAAAAGTCAAAATATAAGAACTGTATTAGTATATAGGAATATGTTTAAATCATGGCTTGATATGTGATAAATAAGAGATCCAAAATATTCTACTACTAGAAAACTGATTTCTGAAAAAAATGTACATCAGCCATTACTCCACTAGCCTGAGATCCTCAGGGGACCTCTGTTTTTCAACTTAGCAAACCTCAGATAAGGCAGGAGTTTTCCTTCCTCCAAGGAAGTTTCATACTTTTACAACTTGTACTTTCAAAGCAAGTGTTTGACATACTCAAGGCTGGGAGGCAAGCTATGAAAGTCCAATTATGTTACCAGAGACAGCCTGGCAGCAAGGATATCAGCATTTAACTCCAAGGAAAAGAAGATGAAGCCCCGAGCAGCAAATCAAGTTCAGAAAACAAGTGTCTGCTCTGTGTGATGGTCGTGCTTGTCAGAGGAGCAATGCTTCAATACCTGCAGTGTTGTTTTCATTATTTTAAAGTTACTTTCCTAGAGCAGCGTACTATGTACGCGGACCCCAGGAGTGCAAAAAACTATACACATGTATGGGAAAGTATCAGTTTTGTAAATAACTAAATGTAACTAGCAATATATAAATCAAAATGTCTAATTCCTAAGTGTACATCTCATAATACCAGTGTGTATGCAACATCTGGCCAATACACACCTGCAGAGTATTACGATAGAAGAATATAGGCGCTGATGAAGAGCAGGGACCACAGGCATCGGAGTATCAGGGCTGGAAGGGACTTTTCTAAAGTGAGAGATAGGGAAACAAAGGTATAGGAGAGCCGATCTCTTCTGGGATGCCCTAAGAGCAGGTGGATGAGATGCATACAGAAGCCGGTTCCCAGGTTAGTCTAGGACTAACCAGAGCAGTACATTCCCCTTCTCAATACCGGAGGTGAACCGTGTAACAAAAATCCGAGTACCTTTTAGAAAGTACTATTAGGTACAAAAATGAGGAAGACAGCACATGCTTTCAAAGAGTTTCCAAACAAATGGAATTTTTAATAAATATTCCTCTTGGAAATTTTTAATTTGGAAATTTAGACTAATTAGTTTTAATGTCAAGAATCTGGTATAACACATTAGTACCAAGTGAAGGGTGAATATTGCTTAACCTGAGAATTTTTCAACATGTTTTTCTTTTGCATGTTTTAAAATGGGTAATAATTTGCAAAATTAAAAAAATCAGAACAGAATGCTATACAATGATGTGTCCATCACTGTTTCTAGTTCTTCTGGGGTAACTACTGTTCCCATTTTCCTGTCTTATCTTCCAGATGGCCTCTTCACGTTGAAATGTATGTAGTGCAGTTCTCTCTTCCTCCCACCTCCAGTTATATACTGTTCTGTACCTTCTAAATTTGTATATATCCTGGCTATTGTCTCATCTTTGCACAATGAATACTTGGTTCTTTTAAAAGCCATACTGAGTTTCACCATATGGCAGTATTATAATGTATTCCATCAGTCTTCAACCAACAGACCTACCTGCTGTTCTAAACTTTTCCTTAAAATACTAATGATGCACTAAATATTCTTGTACATCTATCTAATATGTGTGCAAGCAGATCTACAGAATTGATGTCTAGAATTAGAATAGCTGGGGCAAGGGGTTCTTTTAAAATTCTGAAAGATGTTATCGAAATGTTCTTACCATTTTATACCCTGCTCAACTATGTCTGAAAGTGTTTCTTCCTTCACACTTCAACTAGTAATAAACAATAAAGTTGGAAAACCTGATGGGTGAATAGGTGGCATGCCACTGTAGTCATCTGCATTTGTCTTACAAGGAAAATCAAGCCTATTGCCATGCTTTAGAAGCCACGTGTGTTTCCTTTCCTGTGATCTCTGCCAGTTGGGATATTTTTCACTTGGCTATGTGGTCAAGAAAATTCTTTGTCCTAGTGAGATCTGCAATCTTATTCCACTCCCACCCTGTCCAGGATTAGTTGTCTGTCTCTGCATATGGGGACTGCCATGAATCCCTTCAAAATTCTGTCAGATTTATCAGGCACGGGGTCTTTTTCTGCCAGGATTAGAAAAGCCAAAGTAGCAGAGGTAAGCTATCTGGGCAGGCCTCACATGTCGACTTCCTGGTTCAAATGAAAGCTCATGATGGTACATACGGTAGTATTCTTGGGAATAGAGTCGGGGAGAAGAACGTAAAGATCTGGCTCGAGTTCTGACAATGACAATCAGCCGACGACACTGGGTAACTTCCTTAGCCTCATTTTCTTCATACATAACAAAAAACTTAACGGAATTTCCTTGCTTACGGTAGAATTGCAATGATCTGAGAACCCACTAGTCTGCTTCAGAAACCATAACCTATTTACAGATGCAAGCTAACGGCGCATATTTGGATGAAAGATAGTACAGGAGGAGAGGAACTATGAGGAAGGCCTCTTCTAACGTTATCGGACTGGGAGCCTAAATGGTATGTGAGGGTTAGGCCTGGGCAAAGAGCTGCCTGGGCCCGTTTCACTATTTTGGGGATCTCACTCGGAGCCCTCACCTAGAATCTGAGTGGACCTCAGTGGCGTGTACGCTCCTAGAGCAGAAAGATGGAGATCTTTTGAGGGTCATGGAGATCAATGCAATCACCATTTGTGACTCAACAATTACTGGTAATTTTAGTAAAAGGACGACGCACAGAGCTGTAATAATTCAAACTTGTTTCACTTGTTCCTGGAGATGTGCTGGTTCACTTTTGTCACTTAGAAAATAAACTAATGTCAGTGAGCCACTCACAGGAAAAACGCATTTTAGTGTGATCAAGACAGCTCTGAAAATACCATTTATAAAGCAGCTGCTGCAAACCAGACATTGGACTAAACACCCTGGACATGGCCCGCTAATTCTAACCACCACCAGAGAAGCAGGATGACTCACCTGTCACCCAACTATACGTTGGTCTTCATGGCCTGCGGTCTACTGCCTTGTCCTGCACACCAGCTCCTGGGTCCTGTGACTGTCACGATTCTCCCCTGATGTGAACGCCCATCTATTTCCTTGACAGGAAGTGAGGAGACGTGAGGTCGGCGGGCATGTGTCTGGTTTACTAGGGGCGGTGGCATGGCTGTGCCCGGGGACCGTATGTTAGACTATGAGGTCTCCTCGTGGCAGTAACTGTGGAAGCCCGGTGAGACCCTTCAGTTCCTCAAGGGGAACAATGGTAGGGGACACCGGCATCTTTCCAGAGCCTCAGGTAACACAAGCTCGTCTTTTCAAAGGAAGCAAGCCATTTGCACAGTAACTGAGGCTCAAGTCAGGGCCGGGTGTCCAGTAGTTACCACACTGTACCCAGCACCACCAAATCTGAACTCACCTGAACCCAGCTAGCTCCACGTTCTGGGTGGCTGGTCACCTCCCTCTGGCGATGGTGTCTTCTGAAGGTTAATACAGTAAAGACTACTGCACCACTGTTAGGGTGCAGCACGCCCCACTGCCTGCCAGGCCTCCCTTTCTATCCAACTATCTATGGGAGCGTGTTAAGTGCACAGAACTAGATGTGAGACCCTTCACGAAGTAGACGGTGTATCCCCGTGTTTTTGATGCAGTAAGAAGTTATAAAAATGAAATGTCATTAGGCTGCTAGACTCTGGAGGTTACCATAGGATGCATGCACTCGCTGGAGAGACAGAAAGAGCAAAAGTGGAAAATCACTCCCCAGGGGATGGGCATGTCTGCAATCCCTTCCCCTCCATTCTCCTTTTGAGATTTGAGACACACACCACATGTGCCTGGTGTGATTTTTGAGTCACTGGGTCTAGGACTTGAACCTTGCAGTTGGCCATACGGAATCCAGTGCTTACCTCTGCGTCACTGTTGGCTCACCTAATTATTTTGAGAGAGATAGTTTTGCTATAGGGCGCATGGGCTTGCCAGAGAGACAGAGACAGAAAGCGAGAAATCACCCTTTAGGGAGATGGCCATGCCCAATCTCTTCTCAATTCTCCCCAGGATTTTGGGCACACACACACAGATGCCTGTTGTGAGTTTTAAGCTGCCGGGTCCAAATTCAAACCATAGTCTACTACATGGGAGTCCAGCACTGCAACCATTACGCCATCTGCTGGTCCCCACTTAATTTATCTTACGCTAATGAGTTTTGACGTGGTTTGTTGGGGGAATTAAATAGACCATCTTTTCCCAGCTGGATTCTCACCATGACCTTTAAGAAAATGCAACGTCTTGCATTCTTTAAAAAACAAACAAAAACCCAGCCCCTTACCTTTAATGTCATCAGGGAAATTCCTTCAGAACGATTTAACATGTTTTCCTACATTTGCTATCACTGTTTTCTTACCTTTCCTTTCTTTAAACTTCCCTGATCTGGCTTCCTTTCGCAAAAACAGCACTAAGGTCCCCAATGACCCTCACTTTGATAAATCCAATAACCTCAGGTCTCAACTTTCTTGTCCTTTTGTAAACAAAAAAGATGGGAGACTTGAACACTATCTACCAACTTGCTTACAATTAGAATTTTTTCCTTTTTTTTTTGGCCAGAGAGCCCATAAACTCACTGGAGAGAGACAGAGAAAGAGAAGCAGAGAGGGACAGTGAGAAAGCACCCTCTATGGAGCATGGTCACACCACCATTCCCTCTGCCTGTTCCTCCCGCTCTCTGGGATTCTGGGGACGTGTACATGGGTGCCCAGCCTGTTTCTCAAGCTCCCACATCCAGGACTGAACTGTGCAGCTGGCCACGTGGGATCCAGCTTGCACCACTGCAGGGCCACACTTACGGAACACACTCAACAGCATTAGGGTATACAGTATTTTCAAGAACACACAGGACATTGCCACTGTGGAGAACAATATAGAGGTTCCTCAAAGATCGACAAGTAGAACTACCATATGACCCAGCAATCCCACTGCTGGGTATCTACCCAAAGGACAGAACGCTCAGTCAGAAACGTGCTTGCACATCAGTGTTTATTGCAGCATTATTCATGATTGCTAAGACATGGAACCAACCCAAATGTTCACAAACAGATGAATGGATGGAGAAAGTGTGGCACATATAGTCTATGGAATACTACTCAGCCATAAAAACAAGACGCTGGCATTCGATAGAAAGTGGTCAGATATGGAGGATCTATTGCTGAGTGAGGCAAGTCAGGATATGAAAGAAAGATATTGTATGTCTGCACTTAATATATAGTGACTATCTGCACTCTATGGTAGAGATCGAAATATGGGAGGGCGTAAAAGCAGTGAAACTAGGGATGCTGAAGACAGTGTGGAATGGGGCAGGAGAAGGGAAGAGTATGGAGAAGGAGAGCAAGAGAACACATAGAGGCAGGGCATCGGTGGGACACAGAAACGGCTTATTACCTGCTGATGATAACATGCATAGTATCTCAACTGGACTGGCCTGAGAAGTATTTCATGCTGGGTTAGTTCGTTTTATAAGCCAAATGATGTATAGTGATTGAATGTCTTAAAAAAGAAAATAATAATAATAATAATCTGAAAAAAATGATGAAAAGCTATTTGATGATGATGATGTGGCTAGTAATGTCTTTGTCTTGACTGATATGCATGGTATTCCTGCTGGAGAAAGAAACGTAATACACTGTAAAGGTATGTGTGATTCACGGTAATAGAAAAATATGATAATAAGGGGCCAGCAGGTGGTATGGTGGTTAAAGGCGCTGGACTCCCACATGGCCGAATGCGGTTCAAGTCCTGGACCTGGCAACTTGCTTTCTTACTTTCCCTCTCTCTGTCTCTCTCTCTGATCAAAACACTGGAAAATAATAATGATAATAATAATAATCAAAGTTAAATAAAATAATTCTTTAAAAAATAAGATAATAAAACAGACAGAAGAACACACAGAACATGTAGCAGGATGGATTTGGACAGGCTCTGGGCTATAAAATCCAGCTCAGTAAACTCGGGAAGACATCTGGGAAACCGTCAGTCTGGAAACTAGTCATGCTTTAAAGACATCCTTGGGTTGAATAAGAAATCCCAAGCAAAACAGAAAATACTTGGAAATGGACAGGGAGTGGTGGCGGTAAGCCACGTCCTCGACCTCGTCCTGCCCTCCGACTCCACTCCGGATGGCTCTGACCCCTGTTCATCTTTGTTTTTGCTGGCGATGCCGCTGCACCCCGGGCGTGACTGCGCAGGGCCGGGCAGCCCGGGCTCCCCCGCTGGCCGGTCCGAGATCGGCGGGAGGCGCCCGGGGGTCTCTGCGTGCGCCGGGCCCTGTGGCCAACGGCTTCCAGGGGCCGCGTCCGACGGGCCCACCCGGCCCCCTCCCGGAGGGACCTACATCCAGTTCTGCCCCAGACCTGCGGCTCCCTCGGCTGCTCGAACTTGCCACTGTCCTTTCCCTGAGCCTGCCTGCGGCCCGGTGCCCCGACCTGGTCCTCTGACGGTCCTCCTGGCCCCCTGGCCTGGCACCAAACTTCCCCCTGGCCAACCTGGCCCCCGGCCTGCCCTGGCACCCCCTTTCCCCCATACCAACCTGGCCCCCCCTTACCCCCCCAAAACTGGCCCCGGGACCTGGCCCTCTGACCTGGCCCCCCCACCTGGCTCCCCCTTACCCCCCCAAACCGCCCCCTGGGATCTGGTCTGACCTGGCCCCCCCCCCTTACCCCCCCTAAATTGACCTGGTCTTCTGACCTGGCCCTCTTGACCTGGCCCCCCGATCTGGTCTTCTGACCTGGCCCTCTGACCTGGTTCCCCCTTACCCCCCCTAAATTGGCCCCGCGACCTGGGCCTCTGACTTGGCCCCCCGACCTGGTCTTCTGACCTGGCCCTCTGACCTGGCCCCCTGGCCCCCCGACCTGGGCCTCTGACCTGGCCCCCCGACCTGGTCTTCTGACCTGGCCCCCTGACCTGGCCCCCTGACCTGGGCCTCTGACCTGGCCCCCCTGACCTGGTCCTTCTGACCTGGCCCCCCGACCTGGCTGACCTGGCCCCCCCGACCTGGGCCTCTGACCTGGCCCCCCGACCTGGTCTTCTGACCTGGCCCTCTGACCTGGCCCCCCGACCTGGTCTTCTGACCTGGCCCCCCGACCTGGTCCTGGCCCTCTGACCTGGCCCCCCGACCTGGTCTTCTGACCTGGCCCTCTGACCTGGGCCTCTGACCTGGCCCCCCGACCTGGGCCTCTCTGACCTGGCCCCCCGACCTGGGCCTCTGACCTGGCCCCCTGACCTGGTCTTCTGACCTGGCCCTCTGACCTGGCCCCCTGACCTGGGCCTCTGACCTGGTCCCCCTGACCTGGTCTTCTGACCTGGCCCTCTGACCCTGGCCTCCCTGGCCCCCTTACCTGACCTGGGCCTCTGACCTGGCCCCCCTTACCTGGTCTTCTGACCTGGCCCCCCCCCCCGACCTGGTCTTCTGACCTGGCCCCCCGACCTGGTCTTCTGACCTGGCCCTCTGACCTGGCCCCCCCTGACCTGGGCCTCTGACCTGGCCCCCCTGACCTGGGCCTCTGACCTGGCCCCCTGACCTGGTCTTCTGACCTGGCCCTCTGACCTGGCCCCCTGACCTGGGCCTCTGACCTGGCCCCCCGACCTGGGCCTCTGACCTGGCCCCCCGACCTGGTCTTCTGACCTGGCCCTCTGACCTGGCCCCCCGACCTGGGCCTCTGACCTGGCCCCCTTACCTGGTCTTCTGGTCTGACCTGGCCCCCTGACCTGGGCCTCTGACCTGGCCCCCCGACCTGGGCCTCTGACCTGGCCCCCTGACCTGGGACCTCCCTCTGACCTGGCCCTGGGCTCTGACCTGGCCCTCTGACCTGGCCCCCTTACCTGGTCTTCTGACCTGGCCCTCTGACCTGGCCCCCTGACCTGGGCCTCTGACCTGGCCCTCTGACCTGGCCGGCGGCCTGGCTGACTCCCAGCTCGGCTCAGGCACGTGTCCTGGGAAGCCCCCACCCGGTCCTGCCCGCCTCCCCACAGGACGCGGGTCTCTCCGCAGCATCTCTCCCCAGGTCTGGGTCTGGGCCTGGGTATGATGGACATAGGAAAGACGTTTTCCATGACCAAGTCCATGAGCACATACACACACACACATGAACATTACATGCACGTACACATACGTGTTTTCAAATGCAATACTAATACAGGGGACTTCAGAAAGTTCCTGGAAAACGGAACTGAAAGATAAAAGTAATATAAACTTCCTCTCTCAGCAGATGCCCCAAGTACAAGGTGCTTTTCCGAGAGATTATTCTTTGGGACGGACTCCCTCCCTAAGTTAAGGATACTGTCTTCATGCTATCGGAGGAAGAAACGGCACCCCTGACACGTTCCCTTGGAGGTTAGGAGGGCGGCCGGGCCCGCGGACACTGCACCGCCACCCAGGGGTGCACATGCGGTCAGCGGGCGCTCGCTGATGCCTGCCCGGGCTGCTCTGTGACAGCACAGCCAGCCCTGGGACGCGGCTCCAGAACCATGTGTCAGCCCTGACTGCATCGTCCAAATGTCCGTGAAAGCACTGCTCTTCCCCGCAGCCCGAGGCAGGCCGCGAGCTCGGCTTCGGTCTTCCAGCCAGCGGTGTGTAAGCTGAGACTGGGACGGCACGGACACGTCTGCTGTGAGCATGGCTCCCTGCCCCTCCGCAGGCCTTGGGCAAGACTTCCCTCACACACTGACGTGGGTGGTCCGTCGCGGCTGGCATCATCCATGTTCGTCCCATCCCTTCTTTAAAACCAGCCACCCACGCGCAGACCCTGTCTTGGGGCGCGGCCCTGTGACAGTTCCTCAAAGCATCCTGACTCGCACCTGCCTTGGCTCGGGCTTCGGCTGCGGCAGGATCCATCGTCCTACACGGGCCATTTTCAAACTGACGTCTCATTCTTGGTGTCTCAAACTAGACTGTCCAGGTGCTACAGCAAGCTCATGAGCTGTTTCGGAGCAAAAAGCCCCCTGAAATGCATGCATGTTTTCTTTGTAATATTCATTTTCCATGAACTCTTTGAACACCCTCACATATACCACGGAGGGCAGATCCTGGCTTTGAACACGTGGTGTAACACCGAGACAAAGCAGCAAACAATTCTCCTGGTAGCCCGGAACTGGGGGAAGACAAAATTACCCCCAAGGTCCAATTTAAAAGAAAACATACAAAAAGAAGTGGTAAGACAAAATCACCAAGATGTCGCCCCTGCCTTTTTTTTTTTTTGCTAATGAAACCACAGGTGGAAACGAGGCTTCACATGACCCTCAGGGAACGCTCAGCTCGAAGACAGATCAGCCACCCGCTGCCTGGGGAGAGGGAGGGTGGCGTCCGGGAAAGCGGGACTAAGAATCCTGATTTTGGTTTCTTGACAAGAGAAGAGAGAGAAACGGGGAAGAGAACATGCGGACCTCGGCAGCGCAGTGCAGACGCCAAGCTCCATCTGCCAGGTGCCACCGCTGGTTACAGTGGGGAGGGTGCCCCTTGCACTTACCTCAGAGAGAGGCCTGGAGGCCGCACGGACAACGCAGATTTATGAAACGGAGTACGGCCGGCACTCACGGCCGCCCCGGCACCTGCTGGGGAAGACAGGTAGCGCCGCAGACACGGAGCTACTCGGCTCGAGCCCACGTGCTCTGCATGCGGAGGCAGGAGGGTGGGGCAGAGTGATCTTCATCTGCTTTTACAAAGCCAACGACCTCACATCTTTTTTCTTCTGCTTTCTGTAGCCGTATCTGCCAATCTTGCAGTGACATACAGAGGGGCCAGCGAAGTTGCTGCCAAGGGCCACGTAGCAAGTGTTTTAGACTTTGTGGACTTTACGGTCTGTCGCAACCACGCAATTCTACAGTGGAAATCAGGAACAACATGTGAATGAGCCTGCAGTGTTCCCATTATGCGTCGTTTACAAAACGGGCCAAGGGCTAAACTTCGGATTGAAGAATCAATGCTGTGTCTGGAGCCGACTTTGCACTCTACGACCACTAACACTTCGAACTTTCAGGCTATACTATGCTGCTCGGGGAGAACGACTGCGCCTCCGGTGAGCTCCTGGAGTTCCTAACCAGAGGACCTAGGACGGCTCGGCAAGCGAGGGACACGTGGCCCAGCGCCAGCGGGATGCAAGGGTGGTCTTCCACGGCAGATACGGAGCGTCGGCTGGACAGAGCTCCTGAAGCTCAGTGACAGGTAGAAACCCACGGGACACAAAATGTTCTCAGAAAATCAAAACAGGAAAAAGTCTTGACTGTAAACAGAATGGGTTTTAATGAAGACCTCCCAGTGTCAGGCCAGTCCGAGGCCTGCTGGTTAAGGGAGCCGGCTCCTCTATGGCCAACTGTGGCGTGCACACCGAGTGTGCCTGTGCGTGGCGGAGCCGTGCAGGGGCTGTGGGGTAAGCACACTCCACGCGGCTGGGAGCACACGCTCCAGCCAGGCCTGACCAGACCCCCGAGTCCCCGCAGTACGCTGAGCCCGGGGTCCAAGTTCTGTCTCACTCGCGGCTGGTAAGGAACAAGGGGGCGGCACGCAGGCGAGAAGGGGCAGGCGACGGGCTGGTTGGTTTCGAGGTAAAATGTCCAGTCATTCGACCCAGTTGTGGCCACAGGGAGGGTGTGCATACGTGGACTTGAGACGCTGCTCTGGCACGTGTCCCGAAACGCACACATGTGTGCTCACGGCTGCCACCCACAGCAAGCCTGGACTGACTGGCCTGGCCCGGCCCGGCCCTAATGTGCAGTGAGGCGATGCCCCTGGCCCTCTCTGCCTGAGGACACTCCCGGGGCTCCCTCTGCACGGGGGTGTCCCCGAAGCTTGAGAACCCACGCCAACTGCAGGCTCCCCACCTGCCCGCGGGTATGAACAGCTGTGACACACAGGAGGTGTGGAGCGGCAGCCCGGCAGGTGGCGGGTCGCTGCGACCCAGTGAGGGCAAGACAGAAAGCGAGCGTGTCCCAGTCACATGACGGCAAGAGCCAGCACGCCAGGACTCGGAGCAGTGCTCCTGGACCCAGCTTGGGGACGCTTGTGCTGGGAGCCAGACTAAGGGGCTGGAGCACTTGGAAGTGTTCTCTGTCCCAGTTAAATTGAGAAACTCATCTAGTCTGTGTTCCACGGGCTTCCCATTAAATGTAATCATGACTCGAACAGTTCAAGAAGAAACTTCCCGGTTTTTTTCTAAGAGACATTTTTGCCATAGGGCACATGCACTTGGCACAGAGAGAGACAAGAAAGCAAGAAAATCACCCCCCCCCCCCCCCAGGGGGGCATGGCCACATCACAGTCCCTTCTCCTCCATTCTCCTCAGGATTTTGGGCACACACAGACATGCACCCGGCATGAGTTTAAGCTGCCGGGTCTGGGACTTGAACCATGGTAGACTACGCGGGAGCCCAGTGACATAACCATCATGCCATCTGCTGGTCCCTTCTCTTGAGATCTTGTACACGCACACACACACGCCTGGCCTGAGTTTTTAAGCTACTGGGTCTGGGACTTGAATTGTGGTCAGTTACGTGGGAGTCTAGTGACAACCATTATCCACCTGCTAGTCTCCAAACTTTCCATCTTCTACAGTGACATCGAGGTTACTCAGTGGCTGTTAGAACCACAGCTTTAAAAGTACATCTCGTGTTCAGAAAACGTAATCGCATGCTCATACACAGATTCAACAGGAAGGCTCATGGTCAGTCTTGGCTTCAGAAAAGTCGCCCACCAGCTATAAAGCTGTATGAAGACCCAGATTCTAAATGGAGAAAAACGGTAAAACAGGAGCAGCAGACAACTTTTTTCAGTCGTCTCAAAATCCAATGCAGAGTCAACTGAGTTCTGAATTTGATGGGAAGTATACTGTGAGTACTGTTAGTGGCTTTGAGCCCACACTACGCGAGACTTGAAGCCTTCCCTGGAGACGCAGAGAAGCCCAGTGGTACTGAGAAGGGCTAGGGTCCTTTCCAGTGGTCACATTGGTTATAGGCCGCTGTCCCTCAGAAATCGCCCCCACCCCAGAATCTGTGCTCTTCGAGCAGGTCCCAGAACCCGACCTGACGCCCGGCTTCCATGGTCACGGGGGCCAGGCGTGGACCTCTCTGTCCTTCCCAGCTACTCCGTGAACAACCCCGGCAAACCCAGGGCCACCTTCCTCCCTGCTTGCAGCCTGGCAGCTAACCTAAAGCCACACGCTGCTCCGGCCTCCACTCCAAACTCTGTCCACATCCCCCATGCTCCATCTCCACCATACGCTTTTTTTTTTTTTTTTTTTTTTTTTTTTGAGAGACTTTTGCTGTAGGGCACGTGCGCTTGCTGGAGAGACGGAGAGAGGAAGTGAGAAATCACCCCTCGGGGGGGGGGGGGGGGGCTAGCCACGCTGCAGTTCCCCCTTCTCTGTTCTCCTTTCGGGACTTTGGGCACACATGCACCTGCGCCTGGCGTGTTTTAAGCTGCCAGTCTCGAACCACGATGGGCCCTGTGGGAGTACAGTGCCTTGACCACTGCATCACGTGCTGGCCCCCTCTTCAATTATTTGAAGGTTTTTGCCATAGGGAGCATGTACTCACTTGGAGAGACACAGAGACGGTGAGAGAGAAAGTGAGAAATCACCTCCCCAGGGGACGGCCACACTGCAGTCCTGTCTCCACTCTCCCCCTGGGGTTTGGGCCTGCACGCACATGCACCTGGCACGACCAAGCCCACTGCTCCGGGGCTTCTCCAGGGGGCCGTGTGGGAGGCCGGCACCCTAACCCCCATCGGCAGGCCCCTGCAGGCCCCACATGGACTCAAGGTTACCTCTCGATTCCCAGGAAGCAGGTGCAGTAATCTCAGCATTCGCCCACGTCACCCTCGCTGTGGGGAAAACGTGACCCGTTCATCCCAGACTCCCTGCACCTGCAGCGCGCGGCTCCCGTCCCTCCTCCACCCGCTGGGGGCCCTGCAGCTGCCCGCCCGCCTGCTCTGCCCGCCTGCACTCAGCCCGCGTGGACGGTGAGACGCGGCCGGCAGCCCACGGCTCCGAGGGCACCCGCGGCGCTCACGTGGCTCCACTCCGTGGGACAGGAGGGCGCACGTGAATGCCCTGGCCCACGACTCGCACGGCGGTGCCCTCGCCCCGGCCCTCCCTGTCCCACGAGCAGCGTCTTCCACCTTCCTTCTTTCCGCCCAGGCTGCACGGCTTTCCTCGGCTCTCCCCTACACCCCGCAATCCATTCTGTCTAAAACTGAGCCGAGTGTCCCTCGGTGACAGCACTGCCACCCACCGAGACGCGCAAGGCCAAAACCCCAGCGGCACCCTCGAGCGGCTGTCCACGACACTGGGCGCTTCGCGAGTCTCGGCCTGCTCTTCTCCCTCACTGGACGGCAGAGCCTAGGCTTTCCCCCTCGGGAGCGGGTGCACCCCTCAGCCATACCGTCCCTCCACGTCCACTCTGCACCAGGCCCGGCTCCTGCTTGTACCCCGGGCCTGACAAACTACTCCTTCTCAATAAGCTCACTCTTTCGTCACCGGCATTTTCTACATGGGGACGCACTGCCTTCTATGGGGCGTGAGCTTGCCAGAGAGACAGAGAGAGGGAAAGTGAGAGGTTCCCCCCCCCCCGGGAATGGCCATGCCCCAGCCCCATTCCTGCAGGCTCCTCTGGAAATTCTGGCACGATTTTAAAGCCTCTAGGTCTGGGACTCAAACCACACAGCCGGCCAAGTGGAGCCCAGCGCCTTCCTCTCCATGCCACCTGCTGGCCCCTTCCTTCCTGCCTTCTAATATTTAGGCATCCTCCAAGTGTCAGCTGAGATGTGACAAGGTAGGAAGCCTCGTCCAACTCCGCAAATCTGAGTGCAGCGTCTGCCCTGTGTCCCCACAGTCCACCTGCTCTCCAATCACAGGACTCTTCTTTTTCTTTTTCTAAGAGAAGATTTTTTCCTACAGGGCGCATGTGCTCGCCAGACAGACAGGGAGAGAGACAGAAAGCGAGAAATCACCCCCCGGGGGGATCGCCACGCCGCAATCCCTTCTCCTCCATTCTCCTCTCGGGATCTTGGGCACGCACACACATGTGCCTGGCCTGAGTTTCAAGCCACCGGGTCAGGGGACTTCAACTGCGGTGGACCACGTGGGAGTCCAGCGACATAGCCATTACGCCCACTGCTGGTCCCAGCACTCATTCTTAATAGAACTGTGTATTCATGTTTCTGTCCCTCACGAGATGGAAAGCTGCCAAAGAACAAAAGCAACGACTTTAACCATTCTGTCCCCTTAAAATATGGAATATTTCACTTAAGACATATGATAACACTTTCCTTATTGAATAAATGGTGTCTGTACTACTTTCTTAGAGGAAAAGGGAACTTCCTGACCCTCCGTAGTGCCCACAGCACGCTGCAGGCATTCGTTCGGTGAGTTAAACTGAGAGTGGGATGGAATTGCATTTCTTCCTCCCCTTTCCATGTTTACAGCTTATATACAGCAGTACAAATACGGAGATACCGACTTACAACTCTACATGTATTAAACCGTATGGACAGTTTATCTCAAAATATACAAAAAGGAGACATTCATGATAAAGTGACACGTTACATCAACAGAAATACTCCAGAATTCATTGTATACACTGCCCTCAAAATTTTTTCTAGAAAAGTTCTATTGCTAAAATCTCTCCCAAATCTCCAGTTACTGATCATTCTATGAAAAAGGAAAAGACACATAAAACTAATGAGTTTTAGCATCATTTGCAAAAGGGCAAAAAGAAGTATGGAACAGCAACAATGAGGAAAAAAATAACTTTAAGAAACATTTAAAAATCAGATAAATATAACATACATTGCTATAAATAAAACTTTATAAAATTAATGTCCTTGTTGACTGATAAAAAAAAGAATGTTAAAAAATAAAGAAGGAAAGTTATCAGGAAAAAGTAAATAAAATTTTAAGCAGAACATGAAATAGTACTAGTAATTTTAAAAACAAGAAAGATAAAAAACTCTTAATATTTAAAATTTTAAATACCACAGAAGAATTCTGAAGTTAATTTGAAAAAGAAAAAGTAATAATTGAGCATCTTCCGTCTTACTTCTCGGGGGTATTGCACGTTTAGTGGCGTGTAGAATCATATTAAAATAAACATTTATGTCTTAGGGAATGGTTAAGCTGGAGGGAACAACGCGGTCCTGTTGTAAAATGAGTGAGCTGCAAACTGCCTTGGCTACACTGGAATGGCATGAAATGGGGGTGATCCAGAGAATTAAAAATAACATGTTACACTTCATTCTCCATTTGTGACAATCTTTGAAAGTAAGTGTGCATGTTTATACTTTTTAAAAAATTACTAGCCGCCTTTCTCCTTCTCTCACATAGTAGTTGTTATGTTATTATTCAGTTATCCTGAGGGTGGAAACAGAGGTCATTCTTTTTAGTTTTGATTTATCCTTCATAATGGAAATGACTTGGACTATCTTCAACATTTGAAGGTATTTGAAATATTAATCATTACATATTAGATATGACTGAAACAGGTATTCTATTCAATTAAATAAATGAATTTTAAAGACCATAAGATCATTAACCTAGTAACTTTAGAATTTAATTAATGCTTTTAGTATTATAAGACCTGCTACTACTAACTTTTAAATAAATTTTTAAAAAGCTGATAGAAATAAACCCACCAGTACTTCCTCGGCCCTTCCAAACACCCCGAGGTATAAAACGCCGCCAAGTGCCGCGTGTCATGGCGCCTGCTAGGGGAGGACTCGCAGCACTGCCACCGCGGGAGGCCGGCTCAGGTCGGGGAGCCGGCCCTGGCACCGCGGGCAGGGGCAGTGCTGGCTCTGCACGAGCAGCGGCGGGCCGTGTGCCCGAGTGAGGGACAGCACTGCCTGCCGAGTTCGGCCTCTTAGCGAGGACTTCTTCACAGGACTGTCGCTAGACTGGACTCTCTGTGGAAAGGAGTCAGCATCTTCACACGGATGGAAAGGAGCTCATGTGCGACATGAAAACACACCACTCAGTAAGTCTGCCGGCCTTCTGTGGAGACAGAACGGGTGACTACACACTTGCAAATGCGCAGTGTTGGCGCAGGGCACTGGCGGCAGCTGTGACTAGCCGGGGTCGTGCTGAGGTCCCCATCAGGCATGACTGTTCCCGACATGGCCCCCCAGGTGTCATCAGGGTGATACACATTTCATGTATGTATTTATACTATGTGACCTATAGGGCCTAATTTCTGATTACTTAGTCATATTTAAATATCAAACTATCTTCTGATTTTTATATTAGATCTATCGAATGCAAAAGGAGATAACTTTTACATTAATGAGGTATTTTAAGGAAGCTTTCGTGTCTCTATGAAATGTATTCTTAGTTGCTTTGAATCCTGGATCCCTGCAGAGGTGAGGAAGCACACACTACGCTTAGCAGCGCCTAATCTTGTGAGTTTCATGCGAGGTGCCAAGAAATCAGGTTGTCCAACTATTTTCAGAATAAATCGAAACGGAATCCACTGTCCCTTTCTACCTGTCACACTTCAGTCAAGGCACCCACAATGAAACTTGACAATTAAGTAGAGAAAAACTTACCTAGTTGGGATTTTGAAAAATAGTTTGCCATTTGTCCACTGTTGAAAGACTGCCGCTTAGGTCTTTTTGCTGACATTTCTGTGGTCTTCCATGGCGGTCTTTTTCTTTTGTTCAATTTGCTAAGCACTTCAGAACCATCAGACGGATTCTTGTCAGAGTTAGAGCACTTACGTAATTTATTATTGTCAAGTTGGCCAGGTGAAGGACTCTCTGCTTTAGCATTCTCTCTCTCTTTAGACTGACTCGGGAGAGAATTTTGCCTAGCAGGACGGGGTCTTAAGGTAAAGCACTCTGACTGCTCTACCCGAGTCTGATGGCTGCTTCCACTGTCAACAGAGGCAGGGGAGGAGGTAACCGTGTTTAGCTTAAAAGTATTTCTGTGTTCAAGATGGTTGAGCTTCCTCAAAAATATCCTACAATCTTTTAAGGTTTTCGACCTCCAATTATTGGGACACACATTTTCAAAATCTTTTTGGCCGCGATCTGCTCCATTCTCCTTTGCCTCTGACTTATACTTCTCTAAGCTAGCACGCCTCGCTCTGCAGTCAGGCTTTGTCATCCTCGGCTGCAGACAGTCACCTCTGATCTCAGGTGGCAAAATACACTGCTTATCTACCATGTGTTTTCCTCGGAGTGGAATATCAGCATTTCCCCCCTCCTGAGTCTTATTTAAGAATTGGTTCGGACAGAAGTACCTGGGGTTCCTTCTTTTAGAGCACCAGGCAGCTGTCCTGTGATGGCGCAGCTTCCCCTCTCTTTTCCACCTTGCACGGTGCAATCTCTTAAACTCGGTCCTTTTCAGTCTAGCTAGAGTTAAATTACTTCTCACATTTAAGAGTGGAGAGCTAACCATTTTATGTAGTATATGCACCTTCCCTGCTGATTTTGAGGGAGAAGAGAGTGCAAATTTTTTAAAGTGCTTTCTGAATGGGCTGGAATTGAAATCGGAATATTTGGTCCCTAATTTAATTCCCCTTGTATTGATCACTTCCAAAGGGTTTCGAGCATTTGCTTTTCTAACTAGTGAAAGAGAATGTGTTTCTGTGGTCTGCATAAACCAGGCACAGAGTTCATTCAAATCACACTTTTTCTGAAAAAGCATTTTTACAGGTGAAACTTCAAATTCTAAAAGACTTTCCAAAGGGTTTTCTATTTCGGAATTATTTTCACTGTGTTCTCTTTTCTTATGAACATTTCCAGCTTCATCTCTGCTCACTCGCACCCAAGCATTTGTTATTTGCTCAAATCTGTCGTTTAACTCCTCCAACAAGCAATCGTTAGAAGCAGAAGTAGCCCACCACCTGAGCAGAGGGTCAGATGAAATGATGGGGTCTAAGGATATTTCAGAAAGGGGGATCGATTTCTTATCTTCCACACACTTCTTTGCACTCCTTGACTGTCTACCTCTTGGGCTATCTTTGGAAGCTGTTATTATTCTCGACTGCCTACGTTTTTGCTTCTGACTTTCACCTTTCTGCAAATGGAGCTTATATGATTTATGGAGGAAAGCATTTCTATAAATCAGTGAGCTAGAAGATGCTAATGAATGTAAGAAATGCAGAGATGGTTTTCTATCCCTAACAGAATGTCTCAAGGGTACCGCAGCCACCATACTTTCTGATCCATTCTCAAACATGCCAGCCTCAATGTGCCTTGTTTTATTTGTCTTTTTGCATTGTTGGTCATGTTTTCTTTCTGGCAGATTTTTTTCTAGCATGTCTTCGTGTTCTAAAGGCGGAGAGCAGCTGCTAATACTTACTTCTCTTCCCTGAGGTGAAGTTCTATTCACAGTCACGGAGATGCCAGAGATTTTCACTTTGGCAGGTCTCCCAGGCTTCCTGGTTACTGCCAGAGGCCTCTGACTTGGGATGACGCTCCTGGGAGGCTGAGTTATCACACACTTGCTCTCGGTAGGCCTAACGTATTCAAAGCCAGACTCCGAGACCTCACTGCCGGTGTGTGAGCTCCATGTGGCGCGCACTCGCCCGCCCACGGCAGTCCCTCGCTGCTGCGGATTTCTGAGAGCAGCACAGCCAGCGGGAAGAGCAGCAGCGTTACTGCCGAGAGAGGTGACACGGCTGACATCCACACGCCCTTCGGAAACGTGCCTCTTCGTCCTTCGCGACCTTCCGTAAGTCACGGTTACTGTTATACTCTTCCTGTAAACACCTTTTTCCAATTCTGGAGACAGAGAGTCGGGGCTTTTCCTAGCACAGAAGGATTCGTTTTGGCAGATGGTGACATCTGTTTGATCAGTTCTAGGTTTCGGTGGTCTCCCAATGGGCCGCTTACTCTGTTTCACAACTTGGGGTCCTATTTTTTTAGGTCTACCTGGTTTTCTTTTAGAAGATGGGTCAATGGCTGTGTTTGAATTTTCCTTGGGTTCTTCTTGTGGCTTTTCGCTATTTATATCGTCTACACACACCGCACAGGACTCTGCAGAGGTTTCGGTGTAGTTACGTTTTCGTTCTCTTTGCAGAGCGTCAGCATCGTAAGAATTAGAGCCACGGTCTGCAACACTGGCACATGGGGTATCCTCATTCGTTTCTGTTTTCTTTTCAAATACGTCATGGGTTGTATGTTTTCCAGAAGGAAGATCAACATCTGACTGGGAGGTACCAACTGATGTTAAAGTGTATTTGACTCCTTCACTACTTTGAACCTCAGATAAAAACATTAGTTTGATAGGACTAGAATAGTTAGAAAAAGAAGAGCTTTCAATACCTTCATATTTTGTTGGTATGTTTTCAACATTGGAGGTCAAGCTACCCACATTTAAGATATATGACTTTTTCAGACGGTCACGTCTTTTGTTGTTCAAATCCACGGTAGGCGTACAATGACTTTTGGTGATACTGCTGGGTGACAGTACAGTCTGCTCTCTGCACGTCATTCTACTTACAGTAAAAGTCATATTTTTCACAGCACTTTGGTCTTTATCATTGATTTGTATCAATTTCTTGGATGACTTAAATCCTTCTGGTAATGGTTGATTATTCCAAGACTTTTGGGCCATATTTATTGTATCTTCCAAACGCTCCACCACAACTTGTAAATTAGAATTCATTGCGATTTTGTTTAGATCTAAATTGTGTGAGCTTTCAACCTGAATATTTTCCACTAGGTCTTTCTTGTGTATGGATTCAGATACTCTTTTGGCCTTTGGCGATTTTTTGAAAACATAATTATTGGTTACATATACAGAGCACCAGCCTGGAGGCACGATACTTCGTTTGGTTCTGCCCCAAAGTCCAGGAACATCACTTTCCAGAGGCATCTGGATATTCTCTAATTTCAGATCCTCCCCCTGACTCTGCACCATTGTCTCCACCGCTGCAGGGCTCTGCTGTGATCGTCCTCGGCTTGCCTTTTCAGAAGAAGGTATTTCAAAGCTTCCTGAAAATGCGTCGAGAGCCAAGTTAGTTCCCAAACTATGAGGTGGCAGCTGCAACACCTGCAGTGTGCGCTTTGGGGACAGCGATGTTTCTCCGTTTCTGTCATGCGGATTCTCAGAGCTCTGTAAAGAAGGCCCCTGGCAACGAGAGACTGTTTTGTTTGATAAAGATATCTCCTCACTGTGCACCCCTTTCTTTAAATGTTTTCCAGTGTGTTTTTTCCTTATAAAATATCCATCAAGACTAGCAAGTTCTCTTTTTATCTGTAATGATTGTCTTCTGAACACAGACGAGCCAGGAGAGGTGTGCATTGCAAGTAAGTTTTCTTGACGCTTTCGGAATCTTGTCTGAATGATTTTATTTTCTGCCTTTTTATCGTGCTGACTCAGTAACTCCATAAAACTGTAATCACTGGCCTTTGCAGTATGCAAGAGAGAGGTTATTAAATTTCGCAATTTAAAATCATTATTTGCATCACAATCACTGCCAGGTAATTTTACAAGGTTTGTCATATCTGTGGTTTCTATTGATTTTAATTTTTCATTAATGCGATCCATTAAATCTTGAAAAATGACACCAATTTCACCGTTTTCATGATCTGTAGTATAGCTATTGCTGTCACCTGAGAGCACAGAATCAGAGTTACTAGACTTTTTAGTTTCATATGTCCTACTTTCATGATCATCCATCTTGCTGATTTCTGCCGGTGTGAGAGATGGAGGCTGGTTAATGTTCATTTCCAGTTTGTTATTTTCTAGGGCTGAAAGCTCTGAGGTGACATCTTTCCGTGTTCCAAATCCCTCCGCTTGTACAGGTGATAACGGTGGGGGTGATGGACTCCGAGATCTCCCAGGATCTTTAAGGCTGACTGAAGGGTCACATCCTACTCTCGACAGAAGAGGCCCGTGCAAGGCTGACGACGCAAAGTGAACGTCGGGCAACAGTCCAGCACAGCACCTGTGGGAAGGACAAGTGTCTGCACGTGCTCCATTCACTCCTGTCCTAATGTGTTCGACAGTCACAGTCTGGCAAGATAAACATGAGCCTGTAATACAGGCTGGCAGAGGGGCAAAGCCAGGGCGTGGTCTCTCATTTCGTAGACGCCCTCTTTCTGCCAGCCTGTACTCACAACAGAGCAGACCATGAGCGTCATCTTCAGTTAGGGGCTTTCGAGAGTCTGAAGACACAGCACGCGGCCCGCCACAGCAGCAAGGAGGGGCGGCAGCCTGCTCTGCGGCTAGAAACGACAACAGAGCCAGAGCTTGCTGCTGGTGATGTGTGCACAGAGACGCCAAAACTCTGCTTAGTGCTGATTTTCCTGTTTCCATTTTAGTAGCTTCCTCTGATTTTGCATCAACAGTTGAACTAAAAATAAAAATCAAACAAAAAATGAATTACAGCAAAAAAAAAAAGTTTGACATATATATATATATTTTTTTTGGAGAGGTTTTTGCTATAGGGCACGTGCGCTCGCCAGAAAGACAGAGAGAGACAGGGAGACAGAAAGCAAGAGATCACCCCCCAGAGGGGATGGCCACATCGCAATCCCTTCTCCTCCATTCTCCTCTTGGGATCTTGGGCACGCACGCACACGCGCCCAGCGCAAGTTTAAGCCAATGGGTCTGGGACTTGAACCACGGTCGATGACATGGGAGTCCAGTGACACACCATTATGCCAACTGCTGGTCCCAACAATGACATATTGATTACTGTTTAGAAAAAACATAATGAAGCACGTTCATCGATAATAATTTCCTATGACAAAGTAGAGTCAAAACATCACCCTATTTTTGTAATATCAAAGCTGATGATCATACGTGAGTGTATTTCCATACTGATAATGTTTAATGTTTTGGCTATATTAGAAGTATTTAATGTAGATTAAATGTTTAATTCAAAAGGAGTTAAAATTTTGTAAAGTACATATTTTATAAAAGTTATTTTGATAATTATCAGTCCATATTAGTGCAGATAAAGAAAATAAGATGTAGGAGTAAAATTTTATCTTTATTTAAAATTGCTTTTCAAGGCAGTGAAAATTAAATTAAAACGTAATAAACAAGAGATTCGCATAGTCACATGGAGGTTAAGACAGTGAGACTGCATGTGAGCAGCAGAGTATCTTTTCTAAGGTTAACCTGGAAGGCATTAATCTACTTAAAAGTGAAATCTATTTTTAATTGATTTTAAATCCTACATTACATAAAAAACTAAAGGTATTACTTACCTAATTATTAAATTTCAAATGTTGGAAAATGCCCCACTGTAGAAACTACTATACATCTAACTAAGACCCAACCAATAGAGAAGTCTACAAAGAATTTGTTTAATTCAATATCAGCAAGAGGAAAATAATATATCAAAAGATTCTGTTTCAGAAAAGTATCTGTTTTAATGAACATATCACCAAACTCCGTACATGAAAACAGCCTTTCACTTGTGATTTGTTTGTATTAGCACTTCCTGGTTTGCAGATATTTAGAATTGAAATGGAGATAAACTGATTATGAATTGCTATTAAAGAATGCATTTTTAAAGTAAAAGATTAAATGTATATTAAAAGTTAAAGGATTTTTTCCTATTTAAACAAAAATGAAGTTAGTATTATTGTTTTCTAAAAGTGTGGTGACCTTTTCCACGCATAAATAGGCAGTATTTCATTTTTAAAAATTATGTTGAATGGCAAAAATACCAAAGCTAGTTTTAAACACCTGACCAACTTTTTCTGGAGGAAGGCAACTGTACTAGACCCAGTGGGTGCTGCCGTAGGCCGGCCACGCAGGGAGCAGGCACGTGGAGTGCAGCCAGGTTTCAGTGTAAGGTAGTTCAGAAAACGTATGCAAAGAGCAGGAGGAAATACGTGTCACGTTCTGACAGACTCTTTTCTAGCAGAATCAAAATTATAACGCTAATTATGACTTTAACACAAGCAACCCAAGATGTGTAGAAAGAGGCACTTTGAGTTTATGAAGTGATATTATCATGGCCTATGGAGCATATCTGTCAACTAATAATTCAAGAGAGGATTTACATGTTTCTCAGAATCTACATGTTTCTCAGATTTTAACCCTTTAACGTCAGGTTTAACATAGAAACTAATGACAAGTGTTAAGCAGCCTAAAAAACTATTTTCATGTTCAATGCGAAACTTAGAAACCTGATTTTTATATCCCTCTACGGACATTCCAAAGAACCTACATGTTAAAAGAAGAGCTTTCTTATTCAGTTTATAATTTTTAATAATGGAATTTCGAAAACACCACAGTGGCTAGTTGTTCCCATCAAACGCTCGATGATGGCAGCTTAGTAAAGGAACCGGGGAGACACCCAGATGTGAGCTTCCACCTATGCGTCATACGTGACGTCACTGAATGTGCAACCCGCAGACTGACAACAAGCCTAACTGGCTTCAATGCTTTTCCTTTTCTATTTTTTCTTTTCTCTTGCATGTTAGAATCTCAAATAATAATCTAATATATGAGTAATTACTAGTGAATATACATACAAATCTCTAATTTAGAATTTATTCTCAAGTATTTATATAAAGGTTCTAAAATTGTCTTTTTCGGGACCGGCTGGTGGCGTGGTGGTTAAAGACGCTGGATTCCCACAAGGCTGACTACAGTTCGAGTCTCGGACCCAGAAGCTTGCTTTCTCACTTTCTCTTTCTCTGGTCAAATTAAAATAAATAAATAATAAAGTCAGATAAAATCATTATTTAAAAAAATAAAATTGTCTTTTTCATACATCCTTTATTTTTAATGTTAAGTTTTTCCTAACCTTTTCCTGTTTGATTTATAAACCAAAACATCTTGCCTGTTTTTTGTAGTTATTATTCATTTTGCCCATTAAAAGCCTGTTGAAATATTTCTTGAGAAAAGGTCAATCCCTAATTCTAATTTTAATAAAATTGCTTCCTACAGTGAATCAAAGAAGTCAGTGTAGTCAGGGTTTGTCTTTGCTTTTTTTTTTCCTTTTACTGAATGAGAAAAATCAATCACACATCAACAGTGTTGTAAAGGTAAGTGCAAAAGCATTGAAGTGCTTTACTACAAATTACAACCTAGAAACACATCAACTGAACAATTAAAATTCATACAATCCGATTTAGATATATAACAACACAAAATAGGAACAGAATTACAGTACATTTACAACACAAGACAGATACATAAATTCATTAGAAAATATTGTAATAAATAATTCATGAATTATAGTGCAATTGATTTATGCATAAATATAACTAATTGCCTAACAATCAGTTTATATTAACAAAATCTGTCAAAAATCAAGGCAGCCACAGAGTTTTACTAAATTACTGCGACAATGGAAATACTGCAATTAAAAACAAATACAAGTATCTGTACTGTAAACAACTAAAAAATCAGCCTCACTAAAGTTAGTATACAATTTAATATAAAATTGTCATTAGCTACCAGAAATGGTTTAAACAACTTTACTGAGCAGTAGTTTTCTAAAAACAGAGGCACTGTTTTTTCTTTTCCTTTTTTTTTTTTTTAAATATAAAATACTTGAGGAACATTCAGGTGAGTAGAAAGCACATAAACGCTGCTTTCCCCTTCATTAAAAGTCTGCTGAAACTGGGTTTTTCAGAAAATTGTCAATTAATAAGCAGTCACTGGTAACTAAATTTATAAAGTACTTTGAAAGTTTAACATAAAGAACATCTTAATAGAGTCACTGGGGAGAAGGGGAACTCATACATTTCCCTGCCTTTCCTAGTTCGTATAATCGAAGTTAACTCAGTAGAAACATTTTGTTTCTTTTAAAAGTTATGGGTTGGTCATTACCTATAAACTATCAAAAAATATTTTAATTTACTATTTCTGACCAAAAATAAATAATACAAGTACTAAAATGCTGCAAATTAACTATAATATTACCTATAAAACTACTGATCACTGTGAAGTCAATAGCAAAATGATCCCTGATTTATGAATCCTGTAAAGGTTTTGGTCAGGTCATCTTTGAAATGATATAAAAGTGTTCTGTAAGTTTCCCTTTACTATAAACTTCTCAATCAATTTATTAATGTAAATATAGTGTGAGGAATAAAAAAGCTCAATATAATATAAATATTATGCAATGCATTTAAGCCCCCAAGTTTTGCAAGTAAAATTGTATAAAGAGGTCAATAAAATTATTTCGAAATGTTTCCTTTACCTTTAACTCTGTTTTTCAATGGGGGGAGAGGGAAATATATTAAATAATCCACATTCCGGCCCTCACAAAATATGGCTTAATTCTTTAAAAAGAAAGATGACCCTGACATATGCTGTTTCTTAATCTATTTTGTCTATTTTCTTGGGGGGGGAGAGCAAGAGGATTCATACCCTCGTGTAGGTAAGCTTGACAGCTGAGGGGGGGTCAGTAGCCCTCAGAGACCGAGGAACTACTTGGCTGTGTAGTTGCTCACTTGGTTTTGTTTAAGCAGATAAGCAGTTTTAAAGTTTAACAGCTGAAAAAGTCTTTAGTATTACATGTGCAGGTGGCTATTAAATACACACAAACACGAGTGTGGAAACACCAGTACCTGACGAGGTGCACTTATGTTTAAATTCAGCGCTAAGTACTCCTTTTGACTTAGGAAACTGGCTTAGAAAAACGATGTGAACCTGAATTTTAACAGAGAAAAGGGGCACTCAGAGATTTTGACTCTATAAAGCAAATCCCCATTCTTTGTATGAGGCACATGCTCTATGACATCTTCCCACTAGAAACTGCGTACTCCGTAAATCCAACATGGATACTCTCACCCATAGTTTAAAACTGCTATATAAAAATTACTGGTTTCTCTTATTAGTCTAGCAAAAGTTAAAATGCACTGCCCAGCTTCTAACTACCCAGATTTGTAGAGTTTACATTACTGAAAGTTCAAAACAGCTTCAGTGTTAAATATCTGTAAATCTATTCAAGACCCTGAACAAACTGCAAATTTGGTTATTAGCAAAAATGATAATGTGTCGCCCACCAAAATGACATCTGTGATTCATTTTGATAAACTGAAAATGTTTTGAAATGTCACAGCAGCAAATATATTAAAGTTACACTGAGGTTTTTCAATAGTAGGAGTGTCTCACAATCCTTAAAATTTAAAGTAGTCATAACATCAACTAACCAGCACATTTAAATCAAAATGATCATTCTCAAGCTTTTTCTGTGAACATTATAAACATGCTCTAAGTTGCATTCCAACTTTCTTTTCTAACCTTACACATTAGCTTATTTTTCAAATGAAAAACAAAATTAAATTATTTTAATAATTAAATTTAAATTACTTTTTGTTCTTAGTATTCCATCTTATATTAAAAGATTCTATAGCTGCTGGGGTTAACTAAGTGTCAGTTTTTTAACAGCACAGACCTTGTAAACCCCAACTCCTTGCTAAATCAACTATTAAATGATAAATAGTAGATTTCAGTATACATATCCTTTAGGGTTCTCTTTCCCATTCCTGGCGGATGCACTTGAGCACCCTCTGCGCCCGGCAGAGCGCACTGCAGTGTACCTAACACTGTACATGTCACTTCTTCTTAGTATGCAGATAGTCGTCTGTCTAAGCTCTGACTGGCTTTACACACTTACAGTAGCTGTAAGCATGTGCAAAAATGTTCATAAACTATTCATAGATTTTCATCAGAAGATGGTTCAACTGAATGGCTGGAATGGTCTCTCACCAATAGAAATGTTTCACTTGACAATTACTTGTTTTCCCACAACTTTATGCTATTGACTACTAAAGAAAACCTGAATCTTTTCCACCTATTTATACAAGGATTAAATACAAACTATCAGAAATAAGTAAGCAACTATATAGTTCTGTCCACAGTGAAAACCCTGAATAAAACTTTTTTCAAAAGGCATGTAAGTGGTTTTTGAACTGTAAAATTTAATGTCTCCTGTCAGAGTGAGCATCTGTAATTCCCACGTGTATACAGACACACAACACACACACACACACGCGCGCGCACAAGCACACACACGTTTTCCTAACGAGTAATCTACACAGGCTTGCTGCTGTGTCTGCAGCCGCCAGTCCCTGAATCTGTCACGTTATAGAACCCAGTGTCTGGTAAGCGCAGCTTCTTCTTCGGAGGAGTCTTCAGTGTTCCAGATCGTTCTTTTACCTTGTATTCTAAAGTGCTGTGAGGTACCCCATAGATCCCTTGTGCTTTGGAGACACTCATTTTCCCGCTCATCACCATCGCTATGGCCTCTTCCATGATCTCATGGTCATACTGCCGGTAGCGGCCACGCTTTTTCCTGGGCTGCTTGCTATCTTTCCGATCCAATCCATCTTCAGTGTTCTCAGAGGTCCCATCGACTGTTCCATTTTTAGAATTAAGACACAAAGGAGAGAGGTCCCCATGGAGAAAGTAAGAGTCGACACTTGAGTGAGTTACAGGCCCAGAGCATTCGACCTTGTTCTGTTTGGGGAGTATGTTTTTCAGCTTTTGCAGCGCTGACCCTTCCAGGACTGCAGAGGTTTTGGAAACTTGGTACATGACATCCAGCAGACCAGAGCCATCAGGCTGGGATTTAGAAACCGAAGTCACTCGGAGCTGAGGAATTTTTAACTGTACAGTAGGATTGGAAGTTTCAAACTGTAGGCTTTCACTTTTCTCTTTAAACTGAGTAACCACTTTCTGTAGAGTTAACTGATGGAGGTAACTGGAAGCTGTTGGGAATTTTAATTCTGAGGTTTCAAGTAGATGGAGTTGGCTTTTTTCTGTGCGCTCTGCTTGTGCCCTTGCCCACAGGGCCACCTTCTGCAGCACTGCGCGTGTCTCTGCACTGTCTGACCGTGAGTAACTAGCATTGCAATCTCGAGTTTTGTTTCTAAAAGAGGCAGGCTTCCCTGCTGGTAAGGCTTCTAAGTGGAGAAGTAGAGTTTTTTGAGGTATGCCATAAAGTATGCCTGCTTTACTTATGTCCAGTGCTCCAGACTGAATGTCTTTCAAAGCTTTTGAGAGCAAACCATCTGCAAACTCAGCACTTCTTTCCACATAGTCCTCTCTGTTTCTGTGGAGTCTCCTGGATGGGTGGAATGAAACGATGGTGAACTGATGCATGAGAGACCCTCACACAGCTACGGAGGGGGTCCACTCCTTTATTATACGCCTTGCTTAGGTAACATCACTGCTCAGGACACTTAGTCTGGGCGGTGCAGGGCTACTCCTCACCAAAGCAAATGCCACGGCCCTGCTGGGACAGTGTGCCAAGGGGACGGTGGCCTCACCGGGCAGACCTTCCGAGAACAGAAAACCCTAACTCGGTATTTGTAAAAATGCTCTCGTGATGTTGCTATTCCTTGGACAGATGCTTGCAAAGCAACACTCGTAATTTTTATCTGTACAATTAGAGCTCCGTTATTAAAAATACCCCAATCCTGAAGGAGTGTTTGTTAGTAGAAACGTGACGTTACCACTAAACAAGTAATAAAAGAGTCAACCCCTTAGAGGAAACTGTGGCAGCAAGAATATTTCCAAACACAAACATCCCATATTTCCACCAGACTAATTTATCTCTACAAGAACTTAATACGAAACAAGTATATAGTTAGATTTGAATAAGATAATTTAGTTTTAGCTATTGTCAATCTTCTTTCTTGACTCATTACAAATTTCAAAGTTTCTCAACAGCAACTTCACTAAATCTGATGACTGGAAGGCTACTACGGCCTCGGGTGGAACAAATTACACTTGACATCTAAGACTGAAACGGGACGAGAAAGCTTCCTGGGCATTTAGTTAGTTAATGGGAAGATGCAAAGGTTAAAAAAAAATCGAAAAATCCAACAGAGCAGCATTTCATTACTAATCATTCAGTTAAACTAATGACAGCTTTCAAGCCCCAAGAGGGTTTTTTTGTGGTGATTGTCAGATATGTTAAATCATTTGCCACCACATCTGAAAAACAAGGTAAAACCAGAAACACTACAAACTGGCTTAAAAAAATCGGAAGTGTAGCACTTTCAGAATTTGTTCACTGCTTAAAAAATTAAAGATCAAAGTTACATTTTCCCTTAAAATTGCCTTCTGAATATTTAATTTAAAATTCTCTTTTTGTCCTGCTTCTTCATTTGTAGTCTACAATTAAGTTGGCAGTTCATTTTAATAACATGAACTAAAGTTTGGTGATTGTTCTGATAACTTTTCTTTAACAGAAAGAATAAAAAAGAAAGAGAAAGGACAAATGAGGGTGTGAGAGAAAGACTCATGAGTGACGAAGTCCGAGGACAGCTGGGTGCGTCAACACTACTCAGAACCGTGGGTGAGCTCTGCAGAGGTAGGTACCGTAGTCAGTATTAAGCCGTGTTTCCCAGGCGATTGCTTACCCAGCCACAGAATTTTCAGAAGAAGGATCACATATGGATGACTCTTCAGATTTTATGCTGGTTTTCTTTGTAGAGAGATCTAACACTCCATCCCCTATAATTTTTGCAAGAAAAAAAACTTTATATTTGTAACAGAAAGGTAATCCTCTTAGTATTTCATATCTTGATAAATGACTCACTCTTGACTGAGAGACTCACACTGGTGTTTGGCGTGTGGCCATCACCTACTCATAAACGGCCTTAGCCACACGGCCTGACCAGGAGGCACTACCCGGGAAAGAGCAGAGTCTGGTGAGGCTAGCACTCTCAGGAGGTCATGGAGAAGCAGACCTTATCTGCTCAACATCGGCTCTCGCTCAGTCCTCTCCTATCCTGGGCAGACGGCCACCTGAATCAGGGCTGCCCCGATGAGACTCTGGGCAGGAGGGCGTGACGTAAGGAGCAGGGACAGACAGCACGCATGATAATGAAGAAGCCTCTGCCGGGCAGGCCCAGCAATGGGGAGCACGTGCATTGTGGGTAAGCTGTGACCCTCTATATAACCAATGTCGTTTCCAGAACTGATGTGCCAAATTCTTACTGTTTTAAATTATTAAACCGTACAACAGGGCCCGCTGGTGGTGTGGTGGCTAAGGTGGCCAGATCCCACGTGGCTGATGATGTGGTCTGAGTCCCAGACCTGCTGCATTTCTCAAACACACCATGTACTGTGTGTGGGGCCCCAGAGGCCAAGAGAACAGAGGAGCTGTGACCATCACCCCCACTCAGGGCAATTTCTCACTTTCCCTGGCTCTCTCTCTTGTCTCTTTCCAGCAAGCACACACACCCTACAGCAAAAACTTGAAAAAAAAAAAAGTACAATAGTGGAATCATTGCCCAGTAACATACTGTGGTTCTAGCTATGACATAACTTTAAGAGGAACAACCTGTTATAAATCAGCTGTTTACGTGTTTATCAAAACACTTATTTTATCGTAATTCTATTATTGAGTTTACATAAATAAAATTTCAATTGTTAATCTGACATGCTTCTAGATCAAAACAATAAAAACCTATGAATTTAAAACTCAACGATAATTCAGTGAATGTATTTACTGTGAACTCAAAAACTAAAAATGTTAGCTATAAGAAAGAAATTATTATAAGAAAAGATATATTTTAAAATATACTAAAAAAATTCCATTTTCTCTTCTTTTTTGGGGGAGGGGGACCTAAGGTGCATTCATTTGCCAGAGAGAGGGAGGTAAAGTGAGAAATCCCTCTCCGGGGGACAGCCATGCTACAAGCCTTTAGGTTCCTCTTTGGATTGGGAATATACACACACACACACAGGAGCTTCCACGCTGCCAGGCCCAGGCCTTGGAGAGCACTGCCTTACCACCATGCCACCTGCTGGCACTCAACTGGGTTTAATGTAGCCAGTTTATATAACACCAAAGTGCCGAGTAAGAAGATGGAAAAAAAAAGTTCCACCTATAACCTCCTATAGAATTCAATAATTGAGCACTTTCTACACGTAAAAAGTACTACTTTAGACACTAAAAGAGTTGCTGTAAAAAAGAATTCATACGAAGTATCTATTCTCATGCACCACCAGCAGCACCACCAGCACCACCACTAGCACCACCAGCACCCCCACCAGCACCACCAGCGGCACCACTAGCACCACCAGCAGCACCACCAGCACCAGCACCACCAGCACCAGCAGCACCACCAGCAGCACCACCAGCACCATCACTAGCACCACCAGCACCCCCACCAGCGGCACCACTAGCACCACCAGCAGCACCACCAGCGGCACCAGTACCAGCAGCAGCAGCACCACCACCAGCAGCACCAGTAGCAGCAGCACCACCACCAGCGGCAGCACACCAGCGGCACCAGCACCAGTACCAGCAGCCCTAGCAGCACCAACACCAGCACCAGCACCAGCACCACCAGGACCACTAGCCCACTAGCAGCATCAGCAGCAGCCAACAG
This sequence comes from Tupaia tana, assembly GCA_026018925.1. Classification (NCBI taxonomy): domain Eukaryota; kingdom Metazoa; phylum Chordata; class Mammalia; order Scandentia; family Tupaiidae; genus Tupaia; species Tupaia tana. The sequence goes on along the minus strand of JAKSZU010000025.1, from coordinate 28,573,813 downwards.
CCCCCTGACAGTACTGAGGAAAAGGGTCCAGAGCAGACTGGTAGGCGCGATGGGGCAGGGCCAAGGAGGGTATTTGGTAAAACATCCCGAGTGCAGAGCCTCTTTGAACAGTGTCCGAGATGAAGGAAAAGTCCCAACGAAGCAGAGACACGGTGGGAAGCGTCTAGAAAGATCAGCTTGTAGCGGCTGTGCTATGGAATCATGCCTGTGTGTCTGAGGAACAGCTAGAGTGGGTACAGAAGAAACCGGAGCTGAGACCACACGCCGGAGGGAGAGGTCATGCAGGGCCCTTGGAGGGTCCCCAGGGGCACGGACACCATTTTAGCGGGCGCTTCTTCTTTATTTCGCACAGGTGGCAGAGAGGGGCAGAGACAGAGGGCGCACACACACGAGGCCCCTCCACCCTGCCAGGCTTGGTGTCTACGCACTCCTCCAGCCCCGGGGCCACACCTGGTCCTCCTGGTCACCTGCAATCGGCTCCCTCTGCCCAGTGCCACCTGCCAGACTGCACTCGGGAGGAGCTGCACGGTGCTGCGGGCGGAGGGGTGGAGCGGCCGGGAAAGGCCTGCCCCCCTGGCCTCTGGGCTTCCACTTGCCCCGCTGTCCTCCGGTCCTCTGCCTCGGAGGCCCCACCCCTCCCTTGCCCCGACTGGCATTCTCGTTTTCACTGAATTTTATTCATTGTTCAGTCACTTGGGACATAAATGAGACTGATCCTCACTAAGCCAGCAACACTTACCTATATTATTTAGCAGGTTGAATTCTCTCTTTTTTTAAAGGTATTTTCTTTTTTTAATGATATTTTACCCTTTCTTATTTACATTTACTTATACAGCTCTGTTGGGCATATTGTGGATTTCCAAAGCACACACACACTGTGAGACAGTCGGAGATAATACCACCTTCCTCACTTCCAACAGAACACAGTATGTGACTTAGCTTTGCTCTGGCCGTCTCCCTCCCTCTCTCCCCCTCGCCCCCTTTCTCCCTAACTGTTCTACACCTGCCAGTGCCCTCTTCAGACCACAGCCGATGACGGCAGAGGCCCCGGCTCCCTCGTCCACCGGCAGGTCTGCCGCCGAGAACAGGGCCCGGTGCAGGAGGGGCCGGACGCCGTCTCCCGAGCATGACTCCGATGATAAAGCCATCCTGCAGGCTACGGGGCAGGAGGGGCAGCAGGTCCCGGCAGGAGCGCGGGGCTGCAGGTCAGCCCTCCCGGGCACAGCCGCCTTTGCTCCCGGGGGTGCGGCGAGGACACGGGAGGAGGACTTCTTGAGTTCTCAGCACTACTGCAGGAAGTAAGCTTCCACGCTCTCATTTACACATCGTTCTCTCTTCTGTATTTTTGTGCAGATTTCTGAGAAAGGACCTGTCCCGAGGACAGCTGGAGTCTTCAGAGCAGGCGACCTGCCCTCCACTCCCCGGGACGCCTCTACCGTGGCTAACCTGGCCTTCGTCCCCTCGTGCAGGGAAAGGCCTGCGCTGATAGCCGGGTCACGCCTACACACCCTTCTCGTTGTCCCCTCGGGTCGGGATCGTCTAGCTCTGCCCTCACATCCCCGCACCCGAGTCTCCTCTGCACGTAGATGAGCCCCCACCCACTCCGGTCTCAGCGTGGGCAGGAGCCACTACGTGCTGAATCTGTTTGAGGGTGACGTTTAATTAAGCCTAAAGACTGTCTGCTTTCCTCGCAACACACTTCCTAAGTGGGCCTGACTGGCTGGTGGTCCACTCGCACACCTGCTGGCCGGCCATCACAGCCTGAGCACTCTGCCGCAGAGGAACGGGGACGTGGCTGGGACAGAGCGGGGACGGGGACGGGGTGGGGATGGGAACATGGCCCAGACAGGGCGGGGCGGGGTGGTGACGGGGACATGGCACACACAGCAGACCCTACTGTAACGCACGAGCTTTGTCCAGCGGTCTGAGAACGACAGCGACCACAGAAGCATCTCCGTGAGACAGAGATGGCCCGTTTGACAGAGAGGGAGAACGACTTTTACTTGTCACTTTCTGTATTTACGAGCTTCTCACTATCTCAGAGGTTTCCTTCAGAACGCCGACAGGCTGATGACTGACGGCCTCGGGAAATGTCAACCCTAAGGTTAGGAATGTCCTCCCCAGCTCCTTGTGCCTACTCGGTCCCCAGGGGCTCACAGACGGCGTCCTGCCCGCCCACACCTGAGCGAGAGCGGAGGAGCCCCAAGTCGGCGACCGGCCATCGACCCGAAACGCAGGTGTCAGTACGAGTGCACACCCGGGGGGAGGGCCGAGGGGACCGCACGCACGTCTCTGAGGGTGCCTGGACAAGGGACATTCGAACAGACGCCGGTGCACTGCCGCAGATGCGAGGCCCAGCCTCCAGCCGGGTCAGGACGGGCCTGTGCCTGTGCCAGCCTCCAGCTGGGTGTGCCGCGGGCCTGCAGGGAGCGCTGAAGGTCCTGCCCACCTGCAGCCACCCCTCACTGAGCTCCTAGCACCCCTGTGGGCTGCACTGTCACAGCCTGCGGAGAGGCCACCCGGGGCCTCAGGGGCTCAGCTCCACGTGGGCGCTCTCCCTCCCACCAGGGCATTGCCGGACTACTAGCTGTCCTTTCAGTGACGGTAACACGGAGACGAGAGGTGACCTACTTGCCTACGACCACTCTAAATGGCAAAGATGGGATTCCAACTCAGGCAGCGGCGCCCAGGACCCGCAGCAGCTACGATTCTACCTACGTGCTGTTTCAAGAGACAGTACACGGCGGACAGGCTGCGCTCAGCAGGGCCGTCCCGCAGCACCACAGGCGAGGGGCCCTGGCCAAAGGTGTGCATGTCTCACACCTGGGCTGTAATGTGTGCATTTCGGGAGGAGGTACCCTGGAGACGGGCCACGTGTACGTGTTTCACACCTGGGCTGTAATGTGTGCGTTTCGGGAGGAGGTACCCTGGAGATGGGCCGCATGTGCGTGTCTCACACCTGGGGTGTAATGTGTGCATTTTGGGAGGAGGTACCCTGGAGACGGGCCACGTGTACGTGTTTCACACCTGGGCTGTAATGTGTGCGTTTCGGGAGGAGGTGCCCTGGAGATGGGCCGCATGTGCGTGTCTCACACCTGGGGTGTAATGTGTGCATTTTGGGAGGAGGTACCCTGGAGACGGGCCACGTGTACGTGTTTCACACCTGGGCTGTAATGTGTGCATTTCGTGAGGAGGTATCCTGGAGACGGGCCGCATGTACGTGTTTCACACCTGGGCTGTAATGTGTGCACGTTTCAGGAGGAGGTACCCTGGAGACAGGCCGCATGTGCATGTTTCACACTGGGCTGTAATGTGTGCGTTTCAGGAGGAGGTACCCTGGAGACGGGCCGCATGTGCGTGTTTCACACCTGGGCTGTAATGTGTGCACGTTTCAGGAGGAGGTATCCTGGAGACGGGCCGCATGTGCATGTTTCACACTGGGCTGTAATGTGTGCGTTTCAGGAGGAGGTACCCTGGAGACGGGCCGCATGTGCGTGTTTCACACCTGGGCTGTAATGTGTGCGTTTCAGGAGGAGGTACCCTGGAGACGGGCCACATGTGCATGTTTCACACTGGGCTGTAATGTGTGCGTTTCAGGAGGAGGTACCCTGGAGACGGGCCGCATGTGCATGTTTCACACTGGGCTGTAATGTGTGCGTTTCAGGAGGAGGTACCCTGGAGACAGGCCGCATGTGCATGTTTCACACTGGGCTGTAATGTGTGCGTTTCAGGAGGAGGTATCCTGGAGACGGGCCGCATGTGCGTGTTTCACACCTGGGCTGTAATGTGTGCGTTTCAGGAGGAGGTATCCTGGAGATGGGCCGCATGTGCATGTTTCACACTGGGCTGTAATGTGTGCGTTTCAGGAGGAGGTACCCTGGAGACAGGCCGCATGTGCGTGTTTCACACCTGGGCTGTAATGTGTGCGTTTCAGGAGGAGGTATCCTGGAGACGGGCCGCATGTGCATGTTTCACACTGGGCTGTAATGTGTGCGTTTCAGGAGGTATCCTGGAGATGGGCCGCATGTGCGTGTTTCACACCTGGGCTGTAATGTGTGCGTTTCAGGAGGAGGTACCCTGGAGATGGACCGCATGAAGCCCTCTCCGTCACACGTGCCCTCTACCACGGCCAGAAGGGCATGTCACAGCGCTTCTGTGCTGTAGGTGCAGGCTGATGTCAACAGTCAGAAGTGAGCTTTCCACCCGTGAAGTCCCAGCACTCAAAACTTTCCCCCCTAGATTTCAGATTTTCAGAGCAGGGATGCTCAACCTGCAGCAGGAGTACACCTGCCTGGAGACAATTTAGCAGCATGTTCCCCAAAACCCTGAAAACCTTCTAGGTATCTACCTCGAAAACTGCTTTTACATGCAGAGATCCGGCGATTTCACTGCTATCGGAAAACAATTTTTTTTAACAACCTACTTATTTAAAAGTAGTTACAGAAATTATGGTACTTTCACGTGCTTAAAAATAAGGTTTGGTAAATTAAGGGAATTAACAAAATGCAGCAAGCTACCAGACTGCCACAGTGTTGATAAAAAGGTGCACTGTAAGACGTTGATAGATACACAGATCTGATTAAACATGTTAAAAAATACAGATGTAAAATACCTAAAAGTGGTAATGGTGGTGATGTACACTTAAAGCTCTGAGCAGTTAGAAAGCGCATGTGCAGGGCCAGCCCGGTGGCATGGTGGTTAGGGCAGCAGGATCCCACGAGGCTGCACGCCAGTGTGCAGTTTAAGTCCCAGACCCAGCTTGCAAAATATGCCAGGCGTGTGTGCTCACATGTCCAAACCCTGAGAGAAGAATGGAGGAGAGGGGCAATGCAGTGGGGCCACCCCCCCTTCTCTCTCTCTCTGTTGTGCTCACGTGTGCCATAGTGAAAATCTAAAAGAACTAAAATAAATAGGTATATGCGTGCACGCTCAGGCCTACGTGTACCTGCACACACATGTGTATGTGTGTGTACTCACACACACTTCTGTTTCACACCATGAGCGTGTGTTAACACGGTCTTACTAACGAAGCACATCGAAGTACTCCTCTGGTGCACGCAGACTGCTACTCACTGCTGCTCCTGCTGGCTCTCCCTTACGTTACGGAGCCCCCGCCCCGGACACAGCCCACGCGCTGAGAGAGCAGGACGCAGAGGCCAGGACAGTGCTGTCGGCCCCTCTGTGCCTCCCTGCAGTCACGTTCTTCTCGGTGTTTCATGTTGTGCCCATGTGCTGGAATTCTACAGGACTCCTTCATTTACCGGTGACGCTCAGAGACCGTGTAACCCGTACGCATACTGGATTTCGAGTGTATAATAGCCAACGTTAGAAAAACTCTGATAAAACTAAAACAGGTTCCAACATTTCCACCAAATGCCAGTTCTAGAATCTCACTGTAATTTTTCCCAATTATTCCTGTAAGTATTGAACTAAGTCAATGCTTCAAGCCAGTCCTATGAGCAGCACGTTCTCTTGTTTCTCAGTCACACGACTTTACTCTGTGAGTGTGTCTCAGCCTCACGTTTTATGCAGAACATGAACACATGCTTATTACAACAATGTCGTATTAGAGACGTCAGAGTGTTTAACATACATGTGCCAGTCTCTGTGGGGCTCACCCAAAACTCATCTATGTGACTTTTAAGGAACTTTCTTTTAATAAGGCAAGAGGAAGAGGAGCGAGGAGAAAAGGAGATGGGATGGGGGGGCGGTCGGGGTCAGGGTTCTCCTGGCAGGGTCTTGCCCCAAGACCTGCGCCCTGTTAGCTGGCGTGCAGGCCTGCACTCTGCCTGGCCTCTCAGAGTGTCTGTGACCTGCTTCTGGACACGGGGCCTGGGCCTCCGGCAGCGGTGCCCTCCAGCCCTAACGCGGCACCTCCACAGAGGGCCTGAGGAGCCCGCTACTGAACCATGCTATTTCTAACAACCGTGCACCCGAGGACCCGAGGACACCGCCCTCTCCATGCGAATGGAGCCCGATGACCACCACCAGCCCAGAACACCCCACCCTGTCTCCTTCGGTCTCTCCCACAGCCCAATCCTCACTGCCCTGATGCCCGACAGCAGTCCCACTTCGAGGCCTGCCCTCAGGGACACGCGCAGCGTGAGTGCACGGCCTCGGCGCCAGGTGTCACGTGCACACGGAGACAGAGCCCAGCACGCGCTCGCTGGCTAGGCAAAGCACCCGCACTGCTCAGGAACTCTGCAGAGAACACTCGGCAGCACAGGGAGGTACAGAAACATCGACGCACGCATAGGCCAGAGAATGACCTGACGTTCACGACGAGGGTGAGCACCAGGGGGAGGTGAGTGAGTGTGCGCGTGTGTGCACATGTGCGTGCCCAAGTAGGTATTTCCCAGGAAACAGACGACAGCTGTCACGGTCTAATCTCCGTACTGGCGATCTAGTTCCTCTACAGTGCCGCTATCATTTAATACTTGGTTTCTAGCCCAGTCTTCTCTAGTGAGTACGAAGTCAGTAACGGCTCTGTATTAGGTCTGATTTTTATATCTCTTTATTGTTAAAACAATGACATTGACTTTTTGAAGAAACCAGGTAATGAGGTCTACAGAGGGAGTCTTATATTATGGATTATTCTGTCTGCTTTCCAGTGGTTTCCTTTGCCTTTTTTTTTTTTTTTTTAACTCTCCCCATAATACTCAGACACTTGGAATTAGCTCTAAAACAAGTGACTCTCAAAACTTTTGGATCTCACCATCCTTTTTAGTCTTGAAAATTACTGCAGACCTCAAAGAGTTTATGTAGATTAAATCTGCTGATATTTACCATATCAAAAATAAAAATAAAATATAAAATATTCTTAACTGACAGCAAATAATGTATTATTACTACCAGGCCATCTGGAAAGTCACGATGCGTTTTCCATCTTTTTCTATGCATGTCATGTGCCATGGCTTTCCCAATGCCCGGTGCTTCTGACCTGGTGTACCCCCGGAAAGGTCTCAAGAATTCAGAGCTTCCCAAACTTCACGAACCAGCGGTCTTGAAAAGTGCTTCTATGCACATTTGACCTTTTTCTTTTTTCAAAAAAAAGAAAAGATTTTTGCCATCGAGTGTGTACTCTCAATGGAGAGAGAGAGAGAGAGACAAAAGTGAGAAGTCAGCCCCCAGGGTGATGGCCATGCCACAATTATTTCTTTGCATTCTTTCAGGAATTTGGGAATGCACACACGTGAGCCTGGCCTGCTTTTTCAAGCCAGTGGGTCCAGGACTTGAACTGTGCAGTCAGCCATATGGGGCACCTTAACCATCATGCCACCTGTTGCCCCCAAGATTCAATGCTTTGGATAAGAATACTTCATGGGTAACACGTCATGACACAAGGTACATAACATCCATCCTCAATGACGCACGAGCGATTGTGTGTGTGTGTGTGTGTGTTCATGTAAAGAAAGAGAAGGAGATAGTGAGAAGGAAAGCGGGAAATCACCCGGGGGATGGCCATGCTGCAATCCCTTCTTTTCCATTCTCCTCCTGGGATGTTTGGTGCACATGCACACACCAGGCATGAGTTTCAAACCATGGTCAGCCTCGTGGGCGTCCAGTGACATAACCACTATGCCTCCTGCTAGCCCTGAAAGTTCTCTCTTTACCGAAGGGAATATATGAAAAAGCTACCAGGAAAAAGAAAAAGAAAAAGAAAAAAGGAACAATGAATTGTCACTTGCCATTTCACATGATAACATTTATGGAAACTTCTAAGTTTAAAGTGCATGCCTTTTTGTTGTAATGATATATATTTTTAAAAACATTTATTGATTTATCTATTTATTTGTTGTGTTTTCAGTTGTTGGGGCTAGGACTTGAACTGCAGTCAGTCGTGTTGTTAATCTAGCACCTTAAGCACAATGCCACATGCTAGTCCCTCTAATGATATTCTTTAATAAATATAAAAAATAAAAATTCAGCTTATACTGGAACAATGATATTTTGTGCTAGTACAGTATGACTTTATAGAAAAAGCTTTGAATAGTTTCTTGAGTTTTAAGTGACTGAGACAATCTTCATATATTGAGTCATTGAAAGTGAAAGTAACAAGATATTTAATAATGGCTGAAACATTATCACAATTGGTGTCCGGCAGTTAAGAACTGCACCCCTCAGAGTCAGCAGGGGGCGTGGTGGTGAAGGTGCTGGATTTCCACATGACCAAATGTGGTTTGACTCACGGAACTGGTGGCTTGAAATTCACACCAAGCACATGTGTGTGCATGCCCAAAATTCTGAGAAGAAAATGGAGGGACCAGCAGTTGGTGTAATGGCTATGTTGCTGGACTCCCATGCAGTCGACCACAGTTCAAGTCCCGGATCCGGTGACTTAAACTCACGCCAGGCGCGTGTGCGTGTGTGCCCAAGATCCAGAGAGGAGAACGGAGGAGAAGGGATTGCAATGTGGCCATCCCCCCTGGGGGGTGATTTCTCACTTTCTGTCACATCAAAGGATATGTGCTCTATCTTAATTTTTTTTGTTGGTTGTTTGGTATACAGGTAGACAAATGAAAGAAAATCAATTCGTTCCACAGCATGTTTTCATAGAAGAAAATTCATCTGGTCACTCTCTGCTCAAAACAGTTTGGCAGTTCCTGTGGCCTCAAGGAAACAAACCTGTAATATTCCATAATCTGGTTCCTACTGATTTCTTTAGCTTTATCCGTCACTCTTCTACCCCTTGCAGTCTACACTACAAACCACACTGAAACAAACCATTTCTGTCCTAAAGAACTCTGAAATCATATATGACAACAAGTCACAAAGGGATTACAGCCACTATCAATATTTTTGCTTCAGCTTTTTTCCTTTCCTAATCATTGAGGTTGCATGCATTTCTGCATGTGTGCATGCAAGAGAAAGACAGAGAGAAAGCACCTGGGGCATGGTCACGCCGCAACTCCTCTTCCTCCACGCCTCCGTCCTGTCAGGGCCTGGGCACCCCTGGACGTGCACCCAGCACTGTTCCAGGATGCTGGGGCTGGGGTTAGAGCAACGGTTGGCCATGCAGGATCTGGCTCCCTCTGCAAAGAACTTCATTTTTATATTGTGGAGCTAGCACTGTTTCTAACTTCAGGTTATGATTAAGTTTCCTCTTAATACATGGTGGCGAAAGGTGAGGCCTTTGGGACTGGTCACGGTGGGATTTCCACTGAATTTGTGAGGAGAGGGAGGTCAGGCTAGGAGATACACACGCCACACAGAGGACACGCTCCTGTTCTCTGACGTGACGCCCTGCATGGCCTCGGGACTGGGGTAAGAAGAAAACTACCAACCGTGGCCCCCGGACCTCCTAACCACGAGCTGAATAAACCTCTTCTTTCCAAGTCCCCAGACTCAGGGATCTTCTGTTACTAGCGAAGGAGAAGACAAGAACAAACTGCATCCTTTAGGTGGTTTATTTGGATTCCCTTACCACATACTTTATTGTGAAAAAATACGAGAGCAACTCAAACAAATCTCTTATAAACCATTTAAGAGGCCATACTAAAGCTCTAAATTTGCCCTTCTCTCTTGTCCGTATTACATAAGCAAATTAAAAGTAATATTATGTCTAAAGTAGGTTTCCCTATGAATACATTATAGACATACACATACATAGACAACTGAGTTAAAGATATAAAACATAAAATTATGTGTTACATGCATAAGAAGAGTCTTACCTTGCTGAGTACTTTGTTCTTGCATTCGATTCACAGTGAGGTCTAAGGGGCCTTCCTGCTCTTCCTGAAGGGCGTTTTCTGCTTGATTCATTCGGATACTCTTACATATTAGACTCGGTCTGATCGAACCATTTCTATTCTCTTGAATTTTACCACTCTTTGAAATGTACTCAATTGCAAACTGACGTATCATCTTTTTCATTAATTCCTGAGCAACTAGGGGAATGTTAGGATCACAGTTCTGAGGAAGATCTAGGAAGAAATAAATATAACAACTGTTAAAAAAGAGAAATGGAAGTTGCCAATCTGTAAAACTATTTTTATTATAAATAACTGCCAATGATTTAGCAATAGAAACTTCATGGATTTATTGTAATTAGTTTTATGATTCTACATCAACCAAAAACAGCAATTTAATCATTTATTCAAATGGGCATTCTGTGTCCTCTGAAAACTAGACAGAGAAGCACAACTCATTTTCAGAGTGTTAACATTCATCCAAGTTTATCCTACCAGACTTTAAAACTTAGTGTGTGACCAAGCAATTTTTAAATGAATATAATAAAGTAAGTATATGCAGTAACTACTTACAAAAACATTTAAACTCTTATAAATGTATTAATCAAATTATTCAATTCTGTAGAATGTGCTTTTATATTTCTGATTCCCATTGTAATGACCCTTTTTTTCTTCCCTGAACTTTTCATATAAAAAAATTATGATCATTAATAAAAAAGGCAGGGGGCCCAGCAAGTGGCGAAGTGGTTAAGGTTCTAGACTCCTATGTGGTTGACCACAGTTCGAGTCCTAGTCCCGGAGGCTTGACACTCACACTGGGTGTGTATACATATGTGCCCAAAATTCTGAGAGGAGAAGGGATTGCGGCAAGGCCATCCCCCCTGTGGGGTGATTTCTCGCTTTCTGTCTCTCTGGTAAGCGCATGTACCCTACAGGAAAAAAAAAAAAAAAAAAAAAAAAAAAAAAAAAAAAAAAAAAAAAAAAAAAGTCTTAAAAATAAATTGGTACAATGACACAGACAGCCTCCACCATGAATCAAGAACTATCTACATTTGTCTTCTTTTTACTTTTTTTAAAATTTACTACCAGGAGAACTACTGGTAGTAAATTGTAGAATTACGATATTTCACTCTAAAATATTCAGCATGGCTCTCTAAAGAGTCTCCTATAGAATGACAGTACCATTACTGAGAGTCTCAACCAATCGTCGGCCCAGAACAAGATGGCAGCCGCAACTGCAACGAAGCCTGGGGCCACACCTTAGATTCTGCCTGAGGCCTAAGTGGGTAGACCAGCTAGGTGAGTTTTTAGTAAGAGGTATGGAATAAGGAAAAATGGTCTTTAAACACAATATGCAATATAACCGTAATAAAATTTTGGTATTGGGAATGATAGCAGCAGCTTTTCATAAACATGTTAGGCCTCACCTCAATCTCTATTTATTTTGCCCCTTCAGAGGCAGAGTAACTGGTAAATTAGAAAGGATGACTAGGTATACTTGGTTTAAACAATATCCACTAACTAGGTGGGTAACTAGCTAGGCTCACTCCTTTTTCCTCTTAGATGCAGGCCTACTTCTAGAGATAACAGTTTTCTATTCTTTAAATGCCTGCACTCTTATCCAGGCCAGTGTGATGTGACCAGGTGTGCCCTGACCAGGGCAGTCTTAAGATGAAAAAGGTAAGCCTCCCCAAGTTCTGTGTTCCAGGGTTATGTATACACCCGTCTGGAGAGCTGAACCAGTGTCTGCTATTAAAGGCCCACAGCTCTAACATACAAGGGTTACTCAGTAGAGAAGCAGTCAACCACTCTCACCACAACTCCTGGCACATCTGGGAACAGACCATGACCTCAGCTGATATGAGTCTATTTTAGGTTGATCACACATGCTAGAGATATTCTGTAATAATCACTATATTTCCTCTTTCAGAACAAAGAGTTTTTAAATCTGAAGAACATCTAGGAGAAGGAACTATAGGGCCTACAAGAGAAAAAATACTTTAGCCTTCACTTCTGTTCCTTGTTTAGAACTGGCGCACTATTTGTGTTTGGGTACTAAACCTCAAGATCCAGTTACTGGTTGGAATCTTCGCCATCCTCACAAATACAAGCTAGTCATATACTCCTTGTTCACCAAAATGACAACAGTGATGCATTCTAGGAAGCCATTATAGGGCTTGCTATAGCACGTGGTGGGGCTCTATAAGATTGTCGACTAAACGCTGAGACCTGGACCTAGCGCATCGCCAGTTCAGTAAGTTCAGCTGTTATCAGAGGCATACAGTTAGGAACACAGCAAGAGAAACAAGAAGATGCAGAACTGAGCGATTTCATTGAAGTCACAAAACAACAAACGAGTAAAAATATGTAAAAATTAGGTTGATAACTAGAAAAATAAAAAGGAAATAATTTATAAGGCCATGTGGTACTTTGAGGTCCAGAATAGATAGTATATGTAACCTAAGTAAAATAAATTTGCCAAACAAGAAATTTTTTTTAATTTATTTTACACATTCAATCACTATACATCATTATGGCTTGTAAAGTGAATTTAACCAACATGAATACACTTCAAGAAATTTCTATGTTGGATAGGAGAATTCCAAATACGTAACATTTCTTGCCTATTGCCTTCTTCAGGAATCCCTGATGGCTTTTACAAACCTTCTATGTTTTTCCTAACCTAATCTTGTTTTGCGTGATCAGTTTAAGGTGATACTGGCTTTACTTTGGGGTCTTTTGTTTGCCCTGTAATTCACTGATTAACATCATCATCCTATCAACTCAAAATGATGAAGTCTGCAAGGGGGCCGGCTCGTGGCACAGGGAGGCATAACTGGCCACGTGGAAGGTTCTGGACTTGCGCCCTGCTCTCCCCATGCGTGTGGGCACATGTGCGTGTGCTCGTGATCTGGCTGGCTGGCACGGGGCGGGCTGTGGCACGAGGACCCTGCTGCGGCTGCTTTGCTCCCCGTCCCTTACCTTTCTCATGGGAGAAAAACATACATAAGCTTTAAATTTGCTGTACTCGAAAGACATGATTAGCCTCTAACACGCGACCATGCTGCCTATCGAGCCAAGATCAGAGCAGCAGTGCTGCTCGGTCCTATCATCTGCTCACTTTCTATCCCTAGTTATCGTGCAGACTAGGTCCATGAGAGACTGCACAAAAAAACCAAAAAAGCCCAACAAGAACGAAATAAAGCAAAGACAAGCTGAGCAGCGCCTGGCTCATCAGTGGGGCTTCTCGGTCGCTTGCAGAAGCCATCGTAGCTGCATGGAGCAAACGCCCCGGGATTACAAACATGTTTTCTTAAGGTAAGGCAAGTGAGACCACGGTTTGAGTCCAGGACTTGGTGGCTTAAAACAGCCGGGTGTGAGTGTGTGTATGCCCAAAACCCTGAGAGGAGAGTGGAGAAGAGACTGCACCATGGCCACCTCCACGGGGGTGATTCCCCACTTTCTGGCTCCCCAGTAAGCACACGCCCTGTAGCAAATCTCTCTCTCTTTAAAAGAAACAGGAAAGAAAGAAACAAGAGCCGGACTTGGGCAAGTAGTAAGTACGAGGCTGGAAGGGGGAGTGGTGGCACGTGGGCACAGGATGTACTACCCCCGGGAGACAGAAGACTTATTAAAGACCACCTCTGCCCATCTTTTCACTGCTCAGAGCCAACGAAGCCGCAGGTCTAAGAGCTGGCTGGCAGCTGCCCCCGAGGGTGCCACACCGGCCTCCTGCGATGTGCCCTGTGCTGCGGCCTCCGTGCTGTGTCACGGTGGCCTGTGTGTCATCCCAGAGGCCGGGGGCGACCAGGAACAGGGTTTCCATGTTGGTGCTGAGGAAGCAGTGGGGCTCTCTGCCCCTCGCCCTCCTGCCCCTCCACTTCCCCACTGCCGCTCCGTGGGGACGCCCACGAGAAGCCGTGGAAGAACCTCCAGACCAATCCCGTCTCAGCCGAGTGCAAGCCCCTGCCCAGTGGCCAGAGCACCCCAGAGAGCCCACTTTCAAGGTCCTTCAGGGAGAACCTGAGGCAGCGAGTGTCTGTCACCCCAACATCGGTGCCAGTGTGGTACAGGAAGGTAGCGCAGGCCCCGTACCCCTGGTGCGCTGGCTCCTGTATGGGCAACCCAGAACGGAGGCCTGGCTGCAGAACCAGCCGTGGCCTTGGGCAGGGTTAATGAAAGCTAAAGTAACTTCCAGAGCTGTTACCAGGTGACTTGTAGTCCTTGAGAGGCTGCCGGGTTTGTACCTGTAGCAAAATGAGGTAAATGCCATCGGAAACTGGAGGGAAGAATGCACTTCAACGTATTGGCACGGAGTTTTACAACACCGTTGTCTGCAGTAACTTAGAAAGCAGAAAACGTACCGAATGCACCGTGAGATCTACCGAGGGAAATGTCAAAGCGGGTATGGAAGGCGCGGAGAGCTTCCACGGCAGCGAGTCGAGTACCACCGTGCTGGAAGCCAAGCGCTGGCTGTGGGCTCAGACCCCTGGCCTGGTGGGCTTCAAACACACTCGGTGCCTGGGGGGGAGGGGACTGCAGTCTGACCAGGCCCCGTCAGGAATGCTCCCCTCTCTTCCTCCTCCATGCCGTGAGCACGCGCTCGCTGTAATGAATGAAATGAACTACAGAAGGTACAAACTGGTTTCTTCTTGAGACTTGCAGTGAAATGTGAAAAGAAAATAGAGAGGAGTATTAAATGAAAAGATGCCAGGCCTGACAGACCCCTCGTAGATGGCATACCTGTACCAAATTAAGCCACGCGGTCTAATGTTACGGGAGGACCACCACACACGCGGCCTGACACTGATGGAAATACTGTCACGTGGAACATGCGGGTAAGACAGGCCCTAAGATAAGAATTGCTACTAGAAATAGACAAGGTCATTTTATAATGAAGAAGACTCAAGAGGATAAAATAATTACACACAAAAATAACTACTTAGCTGGACATTAAGCCGAGTCATAAAAGCCAGAACACCTACCAAGGTCGGGCTCTGCCCTGCCTCAGGGTTGGCCTTCTCCCTTTCCTTCTGGGTAACAGGGCGCCCGGTCCGCCCAGGAGGAGGGGAACTGTTCGTAGTCTCCCCCTCGGCTGCTCCACCGAAGGGGTAGTCTGCTTTGTCTGTCCTAACATACCGGCTTTCACTCCCCCCCACCCCAGGGACTCACTCCGGAGTTCTTTTCTGTGCAAAGTCCCTCACATCCCGTGGTCGAGTGTCCACAGCTCAACAGCGTCCCATCGTCACCTGGACTAGAATGTTCGTAATCTAGACTCAGGCTGAACAGTCCTGACGGGGACAGTGCACAGGCTGCGAGCCCCGCGGTGCACTACGTCACTCTGTCCCTTCGTCAATGATGTTGCCGATCTCAAGAAACACCTCCATTACAAACAGTAATTCGTACAGTTATATTCTAATGTGATTATACCACTCCCAACAGCCTTGTATTTAATTAAAGATTTCAGCATCTAATGATTCTTGTCAGAATCAATTCTTACACTAGTGGTTGTGAAGTGGTCGTTTTAATTCCATATTTGTTCTAAAGGGTAACAGAACATGACATCACAAACTATCCCATTTGTACTTAAGGATTATTTTGGGCTGAAGATCTCTGAGAAGAAACATAGAAAATACATACACAAAAATCTATTAGCATTTTTATATACCAACAATGCACAGAATGGGACAGAATTAAAGAAAGCAATCCCACTTAGAATAGCCACAAAACAAATAAGATACCTAGGAATAAGCCTAACCAAAGAGGTCAAAGAATTCTACAAGGAAAAGCATGAAAAACTCAAAAAAGAACTTGAGTATGATTAAAAAAAAAATGGAAAGACATCCCATGTTGTTGGATTGGAAGAATCAATATAATCAAAATATCAGTTCTACCCCAATTAATTTACATATTCAATACAATTCTGATCCAATTGCCTGTGACATTCTTCAAAGAAACAGAAAAAAAAATTATAACATTTGTCGGGAGTCATAAAAGACCCCGTCACCAAGGCAATGTTGTCCCAAAAGAATAAAACAGGAGGCATCTCCTACTTTATATATACAAAGTGGTGATAATCCAGAAAGCATGGTACTGGCTGAAAACAGACACATAGCCCAGAGAACAGAAGAGAGAGTCCAGAAATAAACCCCAGCTCATACAGTCAACCGATCTCTGACAATGCAGTAGAGAAAGTCTTCTCAGCTGATGGTGCTGGAAGAACTGGATATACATCTGCACAAAAATGAAACTGAACCCCCTTTCTCTTACCATTAGCAAGAATCAACTCAAAATGGATCAAAGTTTTAATTATAAAGCATCTAATTACGAAAGTACTAGTAGGGGAAACTTTTAAAGACACTGCAGTACACAGAGGTCTCCTAAATAACCCCCTGAAGCACAGGCAGTCATCTCCCAGACAGACAAGAGGGCTCATGTCAAACTTAAAAGCTTTCTCACAGCAAAGAGAACAGTAATTAGAGTGAGAACGTGACCTTTGGAATGGGAGACATTTGCAAATTATTCCTCAGACAGAGGCTGAGATCCAGGATATACACCAAGCTGAAGCAGCTCACCCATTAAAAAAACAAGTAACCCAATTTAAAAATGGGCAAATAACCTGAATCGACAACTCACCAAGGAAGACTTAAGAATGGCCAAGAGTCTTATGAAGGTATGTTCCGTCTCTTGTCATAAGGGAAGTGTAAACTAAAACCACAATGAAAACCATTTAGCCCTAGTGGGTTAAATGGCAAGGATAAAAAACTAAAGAACAAGTGCTGGTGAGGTTATGGTGAAAAGGGAAGCCTCTACATGGTCGGTGGGAATGCAAATTAGTACAGCCACTGTGGAGAACAAGTTGGAGGTTCCTCAAAGACCTACAAATGGAACTAACCTAAGATCCACCTATTGTATTCCTGGGTATCTACCCAAAGGACAGGAAAACAGTCCAGAAGGCACATGTATATCCACATTTATTGCAGCATTATTCACAATTGCTAAAACATGGAACCAACCAAGTGGCCAAAACTGATTATGACTGGGTTGAAAAACTGTGAAACACACACACGCACACACACATGCTACAGAATATTACTCAGCTCTAAGAAACATGAGATTTTATTGTTTAACTCCAAGTGAATATAGAAGACTTAATGTAGAATAAAGTGAGCCGGACTTTGAAAGATGCACATTGTATATCCTCACCTAACTTGTATCAACTGTCTGCACTCTGGCAGAGGTTGGGAGATCTGAAGATTGACAGTGGAGAGGATAGGTGTGGATGCTAGAGACCATAAGAGGGGGAGAGTAGATGGTAGAGAGTGGGTGGTGGAGGTGCGAGCAGAGGAAACATTTGACAGATGGAAAAATGTAGTTTTATGTTAAAAATATATATACATATATTACACATTATGGTGGGGACTTTGTATAAAGAAATGGAAAAGACAAAAAGAAAAGGTCATGGGTGTACTTCCTTCAGAATACCAAATTTTAAAATACTGGTAATTTTGAAAATTTAAATTATAATTTCTCTTTCAAAATACAGCTTTTGCCATCCAGGAGAGGCAAGGGGCAGGTCTTCAGAAGACTCCTCCATGGCTCCTGAGAACTAGTGATTTCAGGGGAAAAAGAGAAATGAAGATTTTCTACTGATCATTCAGCCTCCAGCCCACAAACTCGAGTGGTAGGGAGTGCCTCTAGCCTTCTCTCTCTGTCTCCTAATTTTTTTTTTTTTGGTAATTTTTCCTTTAAATTTTTTTTTTTTTTGAGAGGTTTTTGCTATAGGGCGCGTGCGCTCGCCAGACAGAGAGAGACATAGAAACAGAAAGCGAGAAATCATCCCCCAGGGGGGATGGTCACGCCGCAATCCCTTCTCCTCCATTCTCCTCTCGGGATCTTGGGCACGCACGCACACGCGCCCGGCGTGAGTTTTAAGCCACCGGGTCCGGGACGCAAACCGCGGTCGACTACGTGGGAGTCCAGCGACATAGCCATTACGCTAACTGCTGGTTCCCCCTTTAAATTTTTTTTAAGGTAAAGTATTCTCTTGCTTTCAGCCCCGCCTTTATCTCGCTAATAATCCCCTTTCCCTCACCAATCCAGGAGAGACCAGGGGCAGGCCTTCAGAAAAAAACTCCTCCTTGGCTCCTGAGAACTAGTGATTTCAGGGAAAAAAGAGAAATAAAAATTTTCTACTGATAATTCAGCCTCCAGCCCATAAACTCGAGCAGTAGGGAGCGCCTCTAGCCTTCTGTCTTTGCCTTCTTGTTTTTTTTTTTTTTTTTTTTTTAATTTTTTCTTTTAAAAATTTTTTAGAGGTTTTTGCTATGGGGCACATGCACTCACCAGACAGACAGAGAGAGACAGAGACAGAAAGCGAGAAATCACCCCCCAGGGGGGATGGCCACGCTGCAATCCCTTCTCCTCCATTCTCCTCTCGGGCATGCATGCACACGTGCTTGGAGTGAGTTTTAAGCCACTGGGTCCGGGACTCGAACTGTGGTCAACTACATGGGAGTCCAGAGACAAAGCCATTACGCTAACTGCTGGTTCGTTAAAATTTTTTAAGGTAAAATATTCTCTGGCTTTCAGCCCTGCCTTTATCTCGCTAATAATCCCCTTTCCCCCACCCATCCAGGAGAGGCAAGGGGCAGGCCTTCAGAAGAAGACTACTCCTAGGCTCCTGAGAACTAGTGATTTCACGCAGAGCTTGTGCGCCACGTGGTTTTTTATTTTTCACTTTTTTTTTAAATAAATTTTTTTGGTTGTTTTTAAAATTTTTCTTTTCTTTTTTTCTTTCTCTCTCTCTGTTTTCTTTTTCTTTTATCTCATCTCTCTGCTCCTCAATCTCCATTCTCTGTGTTTCTAGACAGATCTAAGAGAACCATAGCCAAACATCCAAATACTATTAGGGTTAATGTATTCCTCAATATCCACTGAATCTGCTGCACAAAGGGATAAAAACGGAATGGCAAAGAGATTCCAGATCATCTCCTTCTGCATGCTCCTGAATGCTCAGATTGAACTTCAAGAATTAGAAAGAAACACACCATCCATCAGATGACTAGAAATCACAGTAGGGCCACAAGAAATATGGGAAAGCAAGAAAATATCTTTCCTCCAAGGGAAAAGAATAACTCCTCTTCATCCACAGACAGTTCAATGGAAATCAGGGAAATGTCTGATAAAGAATTTAGAATATTCATAATGACGAAGCTAACAGAGATGGAAGAGAAGAGAGACAATGAACTGCGGAAGAGGCAGGAGAAAGGAGCTGACGAGTTCCAGGAGGTGAGGAAATTCTTTAAAAATCTAAAAGGAATTACATACTTAAAAAAGATTCAAATGGATCTCTTAAAGATAAAGGCTATAATACAGGAAGTCAAAATCTCCCCTGAAAGTATTAAAAGCAGACTAGATCATACAGAAAATAGAATCTCAGACGTAGAAGAGAAAATTGCTGGCCTAGAAAAATCTACCACAAAAACTGAGAAAATTGCCCAAAAACATGGGAATAATATACGAGAAATACAGATACCATCAAACATCCAAAGATTTGTATAACTGGTATCCCAGAAGGTGAAGAGACTCATAAGGGCATTGATAATCTATTCCATGAAATCCTGCAAGAAAACTTTCCAAACCTAGAGAAGCACTGAAAGATCCAGTCCCAAGAAATACAAAGGACCCCAAATAGAATCAACCCACGAAGATCTTCTCCAAGAAACATTATAGCCAGATTGACCAAAACCACAGACAAAGACAAGATACTAAGAGTGGCAAGAGAAAAACAGCAAGTTACCTACAAAGGATATCCCATCAGGCTAACAGCAGACCTCTCATCAGAAACAATGCAAGAGAGGAAAGGATGGGAAAATATATTCAAAGTGTTAAGGGAAAAGCAATTTCAACCAAGAATATTGTACCCCGAAAGATTATTCTTCATATGGGAAGAAAAGACAAGAACATTCTCAGATAAACAAAACCTGAAAGAATTTACCAACACCAGACCAGATCTCCAAGAAGTTCTCAAGGGAGTGCTATACCAGGAAAATTAAATACAGACACACAGAAATAAGAGTGCAAAAACTAAGAAAATGGCCAACTTAATTGTAGGGACAAGTCTGGAGTTGAATATCATATCCCAGAATTTAATTGGGAAGATCGAACCACAACAGAAGATATTAAGTACATGAGACTGAACTGGTGAAATTCCATTTTATGACTTTTGACTAAAACATTGCTGATTTTCTTCTAGGCTTTGTTTTCTGGTTTTAAGAATTTTTGTCCTGTCTTGAGCTGTCGATAGATTCATGTACCTACTATTTGAACAGAATTCTAACCTGTTTCCTGGTTTTAAGTTTTAAGCAAAGTTCCTTAGCATTTCTTTGATTTATTAAAGTGAAAACTGCTTTTCTTGAAATTACCAGCTGAACTTCCTATTGAAAGTAGTGATATTATATATAAGAAATTGTGTGAAATGTCCACAGATGGATGAATGGATTGAAAAAGTGTGGCATTTATACTCCATGGAATACTATTCAGTGATAAAAAGCAACAAGGGCCTGGAATGTGATAGAAAGTGGACGAATATGGAAGATCTGCTGCTGAGTGAAGCAAGTCAGGCTATGAAAGAGAGACATTGTATGTCTCCCCTTAACATATATCGACTGAAAGCCTGGGGGACATACAAGCATTAAATATTGTTATGGACTCTTGAGCCAAAGTGGAGAGTGGGGGAGGGGGAGAACATAGGAAAGGCAATATGGGGGAAAACGGAGAGGTAAGGCATTTGTGGGATGCAGATAGGGTTTAGTATTTGTTGATGAGGATGTGCGTATGTTCTCAACTGGGCTGGACTGAGGTGTGTGTCATGCTGGGTAAAGTCTCTTTACAATCTAAATGATGTCGCGACCAGCAGTTAGCGTAATGGCTATGTCGCTGAACTTCCATGTAGTCGACTGCGGTTCAAGTCCTGGACCTGGTGGCTTAAACTCACGCCGGGTGCGTGTGCGTGCGCGTGCATGCCCGAGATCCCAAAATGAGAATGGAGGAGAAGGGATTGCAGCGTGGCCATCCCCCCTGGGGGGTGATTTCACGCTTTCTGTCTCTCTGTCTCTGTCTTTCTGGAGAGCGCATGTGCCCTGTAGCAAAAAAAAAAAAAAGAAAAAAAAAGACTTGCCTGTCTCTCTCAGGCAATTCTACATACCCTCTAGCAAATGTAAAAAGAAAAAAAAAAGCTCTTTTTAAAATTTGCCTAAAAGCAGGATATACATTTGTAAATGTGTTGCCCCTCCCCTCTTTGCCAGGAAAACAGAAGTCAATCACTGAGGACAGCTCTAGAATCTTAGCAGCCCCCAAAGGGTATAGGAGCGATCTACACACAGAATGTATTAACTAGTCTCCATCTTCCACCTGTTTCTCTCTATATTTCCATTGCCATACAAAACCCTTGGAAACTCAAAGGCCTTTTCCTTTAACTTGTCGCTTTCCTAGAAGTATGTACGGAAAAGTGTTTTATTCCTTCAATTCTGTATTTTTATCTAGCAACTTTTCCCCCAAGTTTATCCATATCTTCCATGAGAGAAGAGGAATGGCCACCCTCAACAGGGTCCCCGGCTGGGACCCAGCCCTACCCTCAGGCAGCACCACGGCTGTGCCCAGGGAGCTCCAGGAAGGGAGTCAGGGCCTCCCCGGTGGGCCAAGTTGTGCTGCGGCCTGGCTCCCACAGCAGTCCACAAAGGCAGCACTGTGGGTTCTGCGGTCCTCAGCTTCTGGTCTGCTTGATCACTCCGGATTCAGGGACTCTTCCTTGTATTCCACCATGTGATCACCATGGCATTTACTTTCATGCATAAAGTTCCCCAAACTGAGCGAGTGTGAACACCTTCAAATTCCTCCCAAATCCTTCTGATACATATCCTGAATCTAAAGACTTCACTTCTTTTTGATACACCAAAAGATGTTCCACTTTAATTTTGTACTTTCTTGTCCTGACTTGGAATCGACCAATCTTTCAAATACGTTTCTTCTTGTTGTTGAGGAACTAAAATTAGGAGTGAGGTCTTGATGCTAAATGTGGCCCCTGACAGTGCGAAGGCATTGCTTCAGGAATCCCAGAGTACTAGATGCGGATATGTAAGTCACCGCGCGTTCACGCTGGTACCTCCGACGCCAACCTGAGACCGCACGCACTTCTTTTCCTGCCACCAGTTCTGTGTTTTTATGCCGTCCTTCCAAAGTAAGCATCTTATCAGAATTACTACACTAATACTAACGACAGCGAATCTACTGAATAAAGTTCAAAATGTGTACCCTTAGAATATAACCCACTGAGAGGATAGAGCACTATGTTAATTATTTGAATTAATCTTTCTTTTGTACTATATTATCAATGTTAAGAGTCTCAATTTTATTTTACTTTATTTTATTTTTGTATTCAATCACTGGGCTCCCTTTCCCATTATTATTGATTTAATTTTATTTTTGAAGATGTAAAGAATCAACTTGTCTCAAAAGTAAAAAATCTGAGACATTTCCCTTATTTTCCTCTATCTTCCATTATATTTTTCTTGCCTACACCTAAAGTAATCAATTCCACTAGTTTCTATTTTTTGTTTTGGATTTCTTTGTACAAAAGTAAGCAAAAGCTAACAGATTCAAACATACTTAAAAGTGTGTGTGTGTGTGTGTGTGTGTGTATAGATATCTATACATAGATCCCTAGATATCACTATATAGATATCTAGATCTCTATATAGACATCCCTACAGATATCTATAATTTTTTTTTTTTTTTTTTTTGGTAGAAAGATTTTTGCTATAGGTACACATGTCTCCCAAGAGACAGGGAGAAACAAAGAGACAGAAAGCAAGAAATCACCCCCTAGAGGGTATGGCCACCCCACAACCCCTTCTCCTCCATTCTCCTTTTGGGATTTTGGGCACACATGCACAAGCACCCGGTATGAGTTTTAAGACGCCGGGTCTAAGACATGAGCCATGGTTGACTATGTGGGAGTCCAGCGATGTAACCATTGTACCATCTGCTGATCCCCAAAGTATATAAAAGTTAACCTAGCATACATAATCTTTGTTCCTTGGTTTTACCTAACCATACTGCTGTCCCCCTTCTTGTCACAGATATGTTCTTTATTCCATTTTCTGGATCCGTAGTGACCTACGGTGCAGTTCTACTGCATCAACCGTTTTTTTTTTTTTTTTTTTTTTTGGATAAGTTTTTTGCTATAGTGTGTGTGAGCTCGCCAGAAAGACAGAGAGAGACAGAAATAAGAGAGTGAGAAATCACCCCCCAGAGGGGATAGCCACACCACAATCCCTTTTCCTTCAATCTCCTCTCAGGATCTTGGGCACACACGCCTGGTGTGATTTTAAGTCACCGGGTCCAGGACTCGAACCGCAGTCGACTACATGGGAGTCCAGTGACACAGCCATTACGCTAACTGCTGGTCCCTTAGCAACCATTCTTCATGGATGGGTGATTTCTAACGTCCTGCTACTATACATAATGTGATAATGAGTATCAACCTCCTCTGCTGTTGAACAAGGATGACCGGGTAATTTCTCAGTGGGACAAACGTGTGTGCAGTTTTAGTAGATGCTGCCTGCTCTGTTCTGAATGTGTCCCCAAACTCATGAGTTAGAGACTTCGGTCCAACGCAGGGCTGCAGGCGAGGACTTCTGGGAGGACAGAGCTCCAAGGAACCAATGATCACCTCTGTCCAGCGCTCGAGGCAGGGAGCCGGGTCCTGTTTAGGACTCTGCTGCTGCCACCTGAGGACACAGGGCTCCCCCTGTCTGGAGGATGCAGGGCTCCAGGCACCACCTGGGAAGCAGAGACGCAGCCACTGAACTGAATGTGCTGGCACCTTGATCCTGAACTTCTGGGCCTCCAGAAGCTTGAGAAATACATCTCTGTTCTTTACAAATACCCAACTCGGGCGTTCGCTGTAGCAGCACAGAACCGAGTGCGACACTGGCCACTACGACTGTCTCCGGTCTGTCTGTAGGAGCCTACGCCTCGTATTTCCAATCGTGCTGGGTTAAAAGACCATTTCCTCGTAAGTTTCCGGGCACAGAGCTGTTGGGCTTCTGAACTTCTGCCTGTCTGACAGACGGGAAATGGAAACGGCAGTTTCAGTTCGCACCTGTACCCTGAGTTTAAGCGACTGCGCATCTTTCTGTTGTCTATAGCACTGTTTGTGCTTTGTCTTTTCTTTTTTAATTGACCATTTTGCCTTTATTTCCCTGTAATTTTTAAGCATTCCTTAAAGTAAAACAATTTAAATACACATATTAACTAACTGTAATTAAATACACATATTAACTAACTGTATTCTTTTTGTATTACATTTAACCACACATATCTTTACAGTATATAACATTTCTTTTCCCAGCACGATTACCATGCATATCAGTCAAGACACATCCACGTCATCAGCAAACAGCTTTTCCTCCCCCCCAGATGACTGTTTTCGTTTTTTTTTTTTTTAAAGATTGAATCGCTATACATCATTTGGCTTGTAAAGAGAATTTATCCAACATGAAATACTTCTCAGACCAGTCCAGCTGAGAATACTGTACATGTTATCATGAACAGGTAATGAACCATTTCTGTGTCCTACAAATGTCATGCCACTCCATTTTTTTCTCCCTAATTTCCTTTTCTATACTCAAGATCCTGGGCAAGCGCACACATGCCTGGCAGTTTTCCAGCCACTGTGGGGGGGACCTGAACTCGGACGGGCCACCTGAGACCCCGCTTCCATGCACAGCATCTGACAGCCACGAGGCAGGGCTGGGGCTCGAGTGCTCTCTGTCCAAGGAGTGAGGCGATCTGAAGGAGAACAGAGTCTGCCCAATATCAGGGGAATAACTGGACGTTTGTACAGAACAGAACGTGGGCACAGACCTCACACCTCTCTCGGAAATTAATTCACAATTCTTTATGTGTGTAAAATCTAAAATATAAAACTCACTAGAAGGTACCATAGGAGGAAATCTAGAAGGCCAGCAATCTGTGATGACTTTTTTTGACAGAACAAAAGCCTGATAAAATAGTAAGTGGCACAGTGACTGTCCTCCTGGCGGTAATGGAGGAACAGGTCAGTTACTCAGGGATATCATCTGGCAGTTTCTTACAAAGGTAAGACCTAGCAATTACACTCCTAGGTATTTACCTAATAAGTTGAAAGCTTATGTCCACATTAAAACCTGTGAGTGTTTACAACAGCTCTGTTCAAAACTGCTAAACACTGGAAGCCACCAGGGTGTTCTTCAAAAGGTGAACGAGCACGTCAACTGTGGCAGGCCAGGGGGCACCTCAGCAACCAGGGAACGGGACCCTGGGCAGGCAGCGCAGTGCCGGCGAAGGCAGCGCGGTCCACACGGCCACCCGGCAGCTGCAGCTCGTGTCCAGACCTGCTGGCCTGGGAAGCACACAAGGCGTGTGTGCGTGTGTGTGCGTGTGCCCCGAATCCCAAGAAGGGAACGGAGGCCAAGGGGCACGGCGTGGCATCCTCCATGGCGGGGTGGGGGCTTCTCATCTCCCGGCTCTCCCTGTCTGTCTCCGGTCAGTGTGCATGCCCTCTGGCAAATTAAAAAAAGCAATGAGTCATCAAGCCAGGGAGACACAGAGAGGCCATGAATGTATTAGGTTGTTGGAAAAGTCATAATGCACTTCTGCAAAAAACAGAAACACATGCCATAAATTTTCTGATGACCCAATATATTAAGTGAAACACTGCAGAACTGGGAGGTCTACACAGTTGCATGATTCCAACTCTACGACACTGAGAAGAGGCAAAGCTGGAGAGGTGAGAAAGATCAGTGTGTGCCAGGGTCTGAGGCTGGGAAGAGCAGACAGACGGGACAAGCAAGCAGGTTCAGTAAAAACTCCTGATTTGATTTCACTGTTTCTGTTAAGGAAGCATTCAGTAGATGGCACCAGAGGTCTTCAGAATAGGGAAGCACAGGCCGTCTCAGAGCGCCCATCACGCCCATCACACCCCATCACGCCCCATCACGCCCCATCACGCCCATCACGCCCCATCACGCCCCATCACGCCCATCACGCCCATCATGCGTAGCTTTAACGTGCCCATGCTTTTAAGGTCCGATTCATCCACGAATGAGCAGGACGACTGAAGCTTTGAGAACGGTGTTACAGACAGCCAAACCTAGCTGCAAGCTGTCTTACTCTCTAAGTAAGAAAATAATCATGTGAATGCAGAACTGCAGATCGAGCAATTACAGAGCAAGGGTAATTTTCATTACGGGCAAATACGAAAGGTTCTCTCTCTACACACACACGCGCGCGCGTGCTCATTTCTTCCTGCTTTTATAGAGAGTGCACGTGCTTGCCAGAGACAGGGGTGGGAGAGTGAGAAAGCACCTCCATCGGGACGTGGCCTCCCAGACGTCCCTTGTCCTCCATTTCTCCTTCCGTTTAGGGATTTGGGGCAGGCACACAGTATTTCTCAAGCCATTGGGTCCAGGACTCAAACCACTCAGTTGCCCGTGTGGGATCCAGCCACCTTAACCACCAGGTCATGGGGTAGCCCCAAAGGTGCCATATTAAGTTATTTAAAAATCAAATTTCAGGACCAGCAGGTGACATGATGGTTGGGATGCTGGACTCCACATGACCAACTGCGGTTTGAGACCTGGTGGCTTGCTCTCTTACTTTCCCTCTCTCTCTATTGAATTAAAATAATAATAATAAATAAAGTTAAATAAAATTATTATTTAACACAAAAAATAATTCCAGGGGCCAGCAGGTGGCTGGATTCCCACGTGGCTGACTGTAGTCTGAATCCCAGACTTGGCCACTTGCTTTCTCACTTCCCCTCTCTTTACCTGGTGAGCACACAGACTCTATAAATTTAAAAAAAATGAAAGAAAGAAATTAAACAAATAATTCTTTAAAAAGTTCCAAATCACATTTTGTCAACTGAGGGGCACATAACTGAGAGGTGAACCCAAGGCTGGTCACGTGACTGACAGTCTGCAGTGTAGCCTCTCTCCGCTGCACCATCAAACCCCGCTAAGTCTTCCATTTCTTCCTTTTCTAGGTTTCTGCCAGAGGGCAGATACACTCACTGGAGAGCCAGGGAGAGAGAAAGTAAGAACTCATCCCTCAAGCCACCATGTCTGAGACTCGAACTACAGCTGGCCATGGGGGAGTGCAGCACCTTAACCATTGTGCCACCTGCTGAGCCAGTCTTCCACTTCCTATACACATCTACTGATAATGTTCCCATGCAGGACGGAGTCACACCGACGAACAGTAATGTTAAAAAATGTTCTGGCTGGCCTAACTGCTACCCTGGACATAGGAAACAGCTCATTCTGGTTCTGAACACGAAGGGGACCGCTCCCCCATTACGTGCATGCAGCAAGGCTGCCATGCTCACATCACTCAACGACAGTCTGCCCGGCAGGGAAGTCTGACTAGCAACCCGGCATCTGAGCTGTCTCCCGAGATGTGCTGCTGTCCTGCCACCTTCGTCTTTCCTGTCTTCTGGGACCCTGGCACTTCTGAAACTTCTGGGTGTCCTCCAGAGATCCCCAGGCTGGGACCTGACTGCTGTGAGAGCGAGAGTGAGATCAATGCGGTGAGGAAAACAAGTCGTCTCAGCCAATGGTGCTGGGAGAACTGAATATCCATGTGCAGAAAAATGAAACTGGACCCCTCCCTCTCTCCATGAACAAGAATCAACTCAAAAGAGATCGAAGATGTAAATGTAAAGCCTCAACTATACAACTATTAGTAAAAAACAT
The DNA here is from genome assembly GCA_026018925.1 of Tupaia tana. Classification (NCBI taxonomy): domain Eukaryota; kingdom Metazoa; phylum Chordata; class Mammalia; order Scandentia; family Tupaiidae; genus Tupaia; species Tupaia tana. The sequence continues at coordinate 28,546,323 of JAKSZU010000025.1, read as the reverse complement.
AAGAGAAACTCTTGAAAACATTCAAGTAGGCAAAGATTTCTTAAGTAATACTAGTAAAATACAGGAAATAATGCCAAATATAACAAGTGGGATTACATCAAGCTAAAAAGCTTCCTCACAACAAAGGAAACAATAATTAGAGTGAAAAGCAACCCTTGAAATGGGAGAAAATATTTGGAAATTATTCCTGAGAAAAGGGATTGATAACCAGAATATATAGGGAACTCACTTATTAAAAAAAAAAAAAAAATTAAGGGACCAGCAGATGACATATTTGCATCGCTGGACTCCAACATAGTCAACCATAGTTCAAGTCCCAGACTCAGAGGCTTATGACTCATACTGGGGACATGTGTATGCATGCCCAAAATGCCAAGAGGAGAAGGCATTGTGGCATGGCTACGCCCCTTGAGAGGTGATTTCTCGCTTTCCATCTCTCTGGCACATGCATGCACTCAATAGCAAAAATCTCTCTTAAGAAAATTAATATACAATACAAAGATGAGCAAATAAGCTGAATAGATAACTCTCTAAGGAAGACTTGTGAATGGCCAAAAGGCATAGGGAAAACCGAATTCTCTTGTCATAAGAGAAATGCAAAATAAAACCATAATGAGATACCATTTAACCCTAGTTACAAAGGCAAAGATCAAATGTAAAGAACAAGTGCTGGTGAAGAATGGTGAAAAGAGAACCCTCTTAAACTGTTGTGGGGTTGTAAAATTAGTACAACCTCTGTTGTGGGGTTGTAAAATTAGTACAACCTCTGTTGAAAACCATATGGAGATTCCTCAAAAACTGATGTGTTCAAAGCCTGATGACTGGCACATACATTCTATGGAGTATCACTCAGCGGTAGGAACAATGAGACCCTCTCGTTTGACTCGAAGTGGATGAATATAGAAGATTTACTGTTGAGCAAAGTGAGCCAGACTTGGAAGGACATACACTGTATATCCCCCACTCAGTTTGTACCAAGTATTTATACTGTGTGGCAGAAAAGGAAATATCTGAATATATGGTAGTGGAGAGTATAAGTGTAGGAACTAGAAACTGTAAAGTAGGGGACTGAGTGGTAACGGTGGGTGTGGAGTACGAAGGAAAGAAACAATTAACAGAAAACTGTAAAGTGCTCTGTTGAAAAATATATATAATATATACCTCATGATGCAGATTTTAAATAAAATGTCAAGTTACTCTGAAAATAAAAAATAATTAGTAATAAAGAAATAAATGGAGTCAAACAGACGAATAACAATGTTAAAAAATGTTTTGGCTGACCTAACTGCTACCCTGGTACCTATCAGGTATGTTAACATCAGTATGACTTGGTTCATTTCATGATACAGTATAAATCTTAAATAGTAAGTGTCTGAACAGAAAAGGGCATACATTCAGAAAAGGCATGGAAAACTTCATATGTACCAATTAATTTAAGGCAAAAAGATTGGTTAAAAGAAACTTTCAACTAACTATCAAGTCCATGAAGAAAATCTCCAGGAAAAAATTATCAGGACAGTAGTAACGTGAGGCTAAACATGTGGGGGAGCCAGAGACAAAGCAGGAGAACACTCCACCTTGATGAAAGACACCTGCATTTTATGACATATTCAGAAGCATCGTTTGTTCAACTACTACGTGCATACTACCTGTGCAACTTAGTCAAGTCTCTTCCTTAATTTAAAATAAAAGATGAGAGGCCAGCATGTGGCATAGTGGTTAAGGCGCTGGACTCCCACATGGTAGATCGCAATTTAAATCCTGGACCTAGTGGCTTTGAAATCATGCCGGCACGTGTGTGGGTCGGCCCAAAATCCTGAGAGGAGAGTGGAGAAGGGACTGTGGCATGACCATCCACCCTGAGAGGTGATTTCTTACTTTCCCTCTCTCTATCTCTCTGTCTCTCTACAGTGAGCACATGCGCCCTAAGGCAAAAACCTAAAGAAATTTAAAAATTAAAAAATAAAATATGACATATATTTCTATGTTCTATGTTTCTATGTTCTTCTATGCAAAAATGTGCCATGACTTTTCAGATGACCCAATGTCTCAAGAGGATAGCTATAGACAATACACACACACACACACACACACGTACATACACACATCCTTATGTTAATAGGCATCAAGACAAACTGACATTTGAAATATACACAATAATACTGTCTCACAAAGTAGGGAAAGGTAAACCATACGTAGGTGCTAAGTAATTTACTACATCCAATCCAAGTTTGAGTATCACATAATATTTACAGAAAGTAGAAAACACCTGGGTATAGTTTATCTTAGTATTCATTCACTCATTCGTTCATTCTAGAAATATTACTGAGAACTGAAGGTGTGACAGGTACGGTCCCAGATTCTGAGGATCTTGCAATAAGCAGAGCTAAGACCCTGCTATTATGAAGTTTTCATTTTACTACAGCACTCTAGTTAAATTTAGGGTTAATTTTAGGGAATTTAATTTTGAAACATTTCTACAGTAAAGAACATACAAAATCATGTAAAAGTTCTCTTATGTACTACCCTCCCCCAACTCTATTTATTCAACAGTGAAAGAGCATTTTTGATGAGTCTCTGATTTTTAAAAATATTTATTTATTATTTTATTTGTTATTATTTTTTAATTTGACCAAAGAGAGACAGAGAGTGAAACAGAAAGCGAGAAAGCAAGTTGCCAGATCCAGGACTTGAGCTGTAGTCATCAGCCATGTGGGAGTCCGGCGCCTCAACCACCATGCCACCTGCCGGGCCCAGGCGAGCCTCTAATTTTACGAGTTTATCTAAACTATACTCTGCTTAAGTAATAAGCTTCCTCCCAAGAAAATTTAAAGGCAGTGGCATTTTTATAATCTATTAATAAACACTATAAGGAGACTAATCACTAAATTGTTCACAGGAAAAATAAAACCTATGAGAAATATAGTACATTTCACATAGTTCCTCTCTCTATCTAATTTAAATAAATAATTCTAATCCTAGGCTGCTAAATTGCAGAAAATGAGAAGTTCCTTAGTACTTAAAAAGTATTTCTACTCAGTACTTAAAAGAGTATAAATGCCCCTTACCAAAAACCTTTCACTTTTTAATTTCTTTTTGAGGGCTCAAATATTTAGATTGCAGAACTAAGAAACATGTTATTCACCTTCTGTGAGTCTCTTTATTCCCTACATGTTAAAACTGTAACAATACTACCTACTTCTCAATATTGTTTAGAAATTAAATAAGGAATAAAAAAGGCTTAGTATCAATCTTAATTAATGACATCAACCATCATTTTCCCTAATGGTATTCTCAATAATAGTTTGCATTTATCATCAGCATCATAACAAAAATCGTAAGTTGGGAAAGACACATTATAATATTAAAAGGTTTATTTATGTTTTAGCAAGATGATCAACATAAAAGTAATTTTCAAACTAAGGGATTGAAAGCATCAGTAATACCAATGCTACCAATATAAAAAATTCCTAAAAATGAATAAATTTGGAAAATTTTCAGAAAACAAAATTTTGCTTCCCTATCAAGATGCTTTATTAACATTTCTTTGCTACTTCTAAGCCTCAGAAGTATGGTGGGGAGTGTCTTCATAAAGTCCGTGGAGAATGTGTAGTATGAAAAACCATGCATGGATTTCAATTTTTTTTTTTTTGCACCAAAATAAGGTCATATTTCAATTCCATTTTTCCATGAACTTTCTGAAGTCTCTGCATATTTCTTGTTTTCAAAAAATATTTCTTGCCTTTTATTTCAAAGTAGACTTTGCAGCACAATTCCAAAAAGAAACACAGCTGTTAAGAACATGATCATTACTATTTTCTAGCCCCATCCTGGCCAAATCGTATTGGAAATTTCTAAAATTACTTTATCAAAAGAAAATAAAAAAGCAAATAACAAAAACAAATCCAGGTAAAGGAGTAAAAGACCCTTACGCTTAATTAAATTTGGAAAGTGAGGATAAATCACAAATAAAGGAATTAACAAAGATGAGACCTTAAATAAAGCAAAAAACACTAACAAGAATCTTTAAAAACTCTACGATCTTTCCAAGGACCTTGAAGAAAACTAATAAATCCCCAAATGGAGAGGTCACTAAATATCCAAGAACACTCACCCAACCACTGGTAGAAGACCTCTTGGAGACCCAGATGCTTGAATCAGCTGAAATAGTACCAAGTTTTTACTGATTACTCTTAATAGGGCAATGGGGCACAGGCTAACTCCATACTATGAAAAATTAAAGGTTATTATTTATTGATAATTCTAGTAACTAGTATTACAACGACTTAAAGGAAAGGAGACTGAGCAGTAAGTTCCAAGCAGACGAAATATACTATGCTCGTGTGTATAAATGTGTACATTTCCTCTAGATCACTTTGTGGTCTATCTGCTACCATACTTCTTCGTATACATGTCAAAACACTGGCAGAATACAATTTTTTTAGTATACCACAAACTTAAGGAAAGCATGAAAAATATTATTTACATTGATTCAGACCAAAAATTTTGAAAAACAATTTGTTGTTTTAAAGATAATGCAAATTTCTCAACTTCAGCAACACAGGAAAAGGCTTTTAGTCCCTTGTTCTTAAAAAAAATTTAGTTCTTAACTAGGTCTTTGAATTAAACTAAAGAGTCTTCTAATCAGAGGATTTTCATATTTCATTCAACACATAAAAGACTCATAACACTTAAAATTAAGACTCCTTTCTCAAAGGCCAGGCCTATTTTCAACTTTACAGATTAAAACAGGACACTTATCATTTTAATAGAAGGTATCTGAGCTTACCTAATTTTAAAGGAGAACAGAACAGAGTCAACGCCTAGATGAGAATATGGTAATCTTTTTAAACTCTAAAAATGCTGAGAGGTAGGATAATCCCACTCATCCAAACACACACCATAATAACTTAATCAAAGGTCCACGAGGTAAAAAATAAGGCACCCTTTTACCACAAATATATGGCCAAGAACAAAACGATAAATAAATACAACATCATATATTTTTATATTGTTCCCAATAAACTAAAATATAAAACTACTTCTGCCTAATACGTGTGTATCAAGTAAAGGAATACTTGAGACAAGAACCTTTTGGTTTGAATAGTTCAGACAGACAAGAAGTAAAAACAACACTGGCCTTCTAACGTTAAGTAAGCACACTGAAGCTACCGGGTAAATGCTGAAACTGCAAGCCAGCACATGTACTTCTGCCTGGCTGAGAGTGTTCACCCGGCAGAGTAGAGGAACAGCTTTGCAACATATACAGCTGCACTTTGAACAGCAAATCACTTCTGAAGTCTTGAGAACAGCAATAAAATAGGACAGAGAGCAGAAACAGAAGAAAAAAGTTTTTAAGCTGCCTACAGTAGAAAAGACATTGGATGATACAGGTGGGGAGAGGTTTGAGGGAAGAATTCTGAAAAGAAACGACTGATTCAAGACTAGCAGCAGAGTGATTAAGAATTACACTGCTCTAAAAACATTAAAAAAGAGAGAAACTTAAGGAAAAAGAAAGGAAAAAAGAATGAAGTAGAACTGACATAAATTTCTGTTTAAGTTCAAACATTTTTATATTTCTACTGCAATTTTTAAAAGACAATGTACACTAATATTACCTTTCTTTCGAAAGAGTGCATTTAGGTAATTTTCTGCTTGGTATTCAATCTTATCAGTGTTGGACTGGCCCTGAGATGATAGCTCCTCTGTGGGTGTTGACTGTGAAGAATCAAGAGATGGTATACAATCCTAAATGTGAAGAAAACAACAAAGAAATCGCTTTTTACTTACGCATAAAATTTCATTAAAAATGGCAAAAAATGAGTTCTCTACATGCTCATTTATTTTACCTTATAACATATATCAAATCATACAGAGGAAACATAAAATTTGGAGATGTCAGGAAAAAACTGAGCTCTGATAAATGGCCAGGAGAGCCTTATTCCTTAGCAAAACTATAGTCAAAAAAGGGAAGAGATAAAATACACTGCAGAATAAACTCACTAAGTGGCATGCCAGTGACGGAATTCTATCAGAAAGTTTTACCAACAAAGCCAATGTTAGCCACTCATGTGACCCAGCTGGTACAGAGTCTCAAGTGCCCATTTCTTCTCAGTCCTTCCGACAAAGGAAGGCCAGGAGTCAGGACGTGAGCGCACGCAGCGAGCCTCAGGTACAGTTACACCCTGGGCATAGCGGGCGCACGCGCAGCTCATCACCTATACAACGGGGGCAGCCCGAAGACGCCTAGGTCAACGGAGACCACCCCGTGTACTGGTCAGCTCCCTGCTGCTGACTCCCCACAGCCAGACCGAAGGGTGTCGTGGCCAACCCGGGCCTCCAAGCTCACCCTGTATGTTACACCTTAGCACAAAACAGATTTGTATGGAACATTATGAGTTCCGTACAACTAAGGGAACAATAAGAAAGATATCGGAAATAAGCAAAAAGTTGAGTTTTCTAGAACCTTCACACGGAAGTTAAATGTTACACTTCCAACACAAGACTTTAAAGTATTATTTTCATTTACTAAGATCTCAACTTCCACTGTGAATTACAAATTTTCAGAACAAATTAAGTTAAAAAAATGTGTTATAAATAATTTAAAGGCACTAAAACTTACACTGACTGCTTCTCTTTGTAGGTTGCAAAATGAACATTTTTCATCCATAGACCAGTCAGTCAGCTCTTCCGGTTCACAGTCTTTAAAACAAAAGAAGATATTAAAGATAGTAACTTCGTTAAAACAAAAATACTACCCTCCACAGCAATGGTCCATATAATTAAAACAAACATAAAAGCTACTAACAGTAAGGGAAAAGCCCTGACTTTAAAATTAAACTGACGAAGAAGGTAAGATGGTGGACTGGCAGTTCTGAAAGGCAGTCCACCACGGAAGGGGGGTCGTGGAGACGGGACGACTAGGGCCCAGAGGCCACTCTGGGCATGTGGGGCACCTGCTTGACCAAGGCCCAGGGCTGGCTGGAGCTGGGCGTGGACTGCAGCACCAGACCTTGGGGTGGAGAAGTGCTGTCTCTCTCTCTCTGTCTCTCTTGTTCATGGAGTAAACAAATTTTTAAAAAAATTAAGTAGATGACATCTAGAAAGAAGTAGAGAAGGCTCTAAGGAAAGCACCCTTGTGCTATTGGGAACCAAGCTGGTTAGAAAACAACAACTCGGCAGAGTTTTCAGTATCACTAGCCTTCTGAATGAGTCAATTTATTATTAGCAATTAATTTTAGTTTCACTTGTATTTTGCTATGGAGGAAATCAGAAGAAAGGGGGCGATACTGAGAGGAAAGGAATACCCTTCCTTCGTGATGCGAGACAACATGGACGAGCGGAAGCAAGTCCCAGAAAAAGCCCGGATTTGACAAAATAGGATGAGGCCCCAGAAAACAAGTAGACATCCACAACCCAAAAGTTCAATATAAATATATATATATATATTTTTTAAATAATCATTTTATTTAACTGTATTGATTTAATTTGACCAGAGAGGGACAGAGTGAGAGAGAGAGAGAAGGAAAGTAAGAAAACAAGCTGCCAGGTCCGGGACTTGAACTGCGGTTGGCCCTGTGGAAGTCCAGTGATTTTAATCCACACACCACCTGCTGGCCCCACAAAAGTTCAATTTTTGCTCCACTGTTCAAATGCTTTGTTGTAACAGTTAAGAGTAAAAATCAGATAAACAGAAAGGGTGTATTACTCAATATAAAACAGATTTTTTTTCCTAGAAAAATAGTCCTTATGAATTAGAGTTTTCCAAAAACAAAAGCGTTTCCTACTAAAGAAATCCTGGATGCAGGGTGGCCCTCAGGCCCCAAATGTGTCCCCAACCATGTGGCCAAGGGGGGACAGGCTAATGCCCAGCTGGCTGTCAGCTCCAGACAGGGCCTACACGGCATTTCTGTAAAGCCCGTGGGTGATCCAAATGCCTCCCTGGAAGGTGGCTCAGGAGGGGCCAAGGCCAGCCCAGCCGTGAGGCCCAGCGGCACTTGTGCACCCGTGGGGTGGCCTTCAGTACCCAAACGTGCCCCAGCAGGGCAGTCCAACAGGAGTAGGAGGCGCGCTGTCCCGTCCCACAAGCCTACAAAGCCTGCGGGTGATGTCCAGGTTGGGGTGGCCCTGAAGACTGGGATGCAGCCTGGCAGGGTGGCCAGGGGCCTGGAGGCCAGCCTCGGCCGTGAGGCTCGTTAACGCCCAGGTACAGGACAGCCTTCCAGACATAACGCCATGCAGCCCTGTCGAGCTGACAGACAGCCGGACCTGCCCCACCTGCCTTGGCCACATGGTCAGGGACACATTCAAGACCTGAGGGTCAGCCTGCATCCAGGAGTGACAGGCAGGCCATCAGGTCCCGGGCTGCCCACCGCCTCCACGCACCACCTGCCAGGTCCCGCTCAGGCTCTGACTGCTGCCTGCTATGCGCTCGGCGACCACCGACCGCTGGCTCAGGGCCTGCATGACCCGCCAACCTCAGCGGCTGGACAGAACAGGGTACAGACTGTAACACTGAATGAGCTGCAGAAGAAACAGTTCCAGGGGAGGAGAAAATCCTGTCAGATCAATGAGGAATTCAATAAAGAAACAAACATCTTAAAAAAAAACTTCTGGAGATGAAGCAGGCGGCGTAATGGTGAAGGCGCTGAATTCCAACATAGCTGACTGCAGTTCGAGTCCTGGATGAGCACTTGAAACATGGTGGGCACAGATGTGCATGCCCAAACCTCGGGCACGGCCACCCCCCTGGGAGGACTGGGGATTTCTCACTTTCCCGCTCGCTGCCTCTCTCCAGCGAGCGCACATGCCCTATGACAACACATAGACAAACAAACTAAATCATTTTAAGAAAAGAAGAGCCTCTCGGGACCAGCAGGTGGCATGGTGGTTAAGGCGCTGGACACACCCACATGGCCGACCAGGGTTCAAGTCCTGAATCTGGTGGCTTGCTTTCTCACTTTCTCTCTCTCACACTCTCACCCTCTCTCTCTCTCTGGTCAAATTAAAAAATAAATGAATGAATAAATAAAATAAAATAAATAATTATTTAAAAAAAAAAAAAAAAAAAAAAAAAGAAGAGCCTCTCCAAGGTTCATCATAGTCAAACCTCAAAAGTCGAAGAAAAATGAAAGTGGACCCCATCTCTCACATTAACAACAGCAACTCAAAATGGATCAAAGACCCAAATGTAAAGCCTCAATCTGTAAAACTCCTGTGAAACGCACAGGGAAGCAGCTGGAGACATCGGAGCAGGCGAGGACGGCTGAACAGGACCCCTGAAAGGCAGGCAGTGGCTCAGACACAGGCAGGCGGGCCACTGGGACTAGAAACCTTCTGCACAGCTGGAAAGGGCCAAGAGCCAGCCACAGGATGCCAGGACAGACTCCAAACGGGCTTCAGAGAAGGGGTCACCCCCAGAACAGACAGCACTCGAGCAGCTGGCCTGCAGAAAAGCTGCTCACGTGGGAAATGAGGTACTGTCACCTGACAGCAGTGACTCACCGAGGTGCAAAGCCGAGAGAGGTGAGGCGGATTCTGAAACACAGACTCTGTCTCCGCTGGTCTGCAGTCCCAGTCCGTGGCCGAAACCAAGGACTCGAAGGACCGGAAGCAGAGAGGGCACCGCAGGCCCCAGACCGCGGGGGCACAGAGCTGTGGCTGGGGTTAAACACACATCCTAAGAACTAGCAGGACGGTGCTGCAGGTGTTCAGAACAGCAATGGTCTTTACGGAAGGCGACAAGTGGGGTACTGTCCGCGGTGTGATGACCACGCATGAGTGTATGCTCTGAAAAACCGCACTGAACCCCAAAACCTGAGCCAGAGCCAGTCCCAGAGCCGCCAGGCTGTGCTGTTTCACGTGGATGAAGAACGAGCAGGGACAGTCTGACTACTGCCGCCACCGCTGCTGTCCCCACGGAAGACCGTACACAGACGAGGACCCGCAGACATGGCGAGTGTTGGGGTGGCAGACACGGCAGCACAGGGACTGAGCAGGCCAGACCCGGGCACCGTGCGGTCGGAGGGCACAGGACGAGGCCGCTGCACGGGCACCCGCCGGGCGAGAATTACAGGTAAAACCACCGCCCCTCGCAGGCGCCCTCGGGTATTGGCAACCTCCACAGCCAGCCTCCCACCGGGACTCCGGCTAGGGCTTTGACAAGAGGAAGCTCAAACAACGGCAGGTAAACAGGAAAGGTGGCTTCTTCCCGTGCCGTCGACAGTTAGAGGTAACAGCTGTAAACCTGGGGCCTGCATTACCCCATGGCAGCCAGGAGCTCAGTTTCCATGAGCAATTCGAACACTTCTGAGTACTGACAGTTCTTAATACGAAGTTGAACCCCAGACCCCGACCTCAAAGGCCTTAAACCCACTAGTGATGTACTAGATACTAGATAACGCGCAGGTGCTTTGAAAACTGTCACAGACGGGAAGACTGAAAACTGCTGTGTCTTTAGACCCTGGCAAGACCCCATCCCCACAAGGAGTATTTAACAAAACACATGCTACAGGTAAGAGTTAATAAATTTGAGATTTCCCCCCAGTTAAATTTCCTTTACGGTTCTTTATTTATCTAAAGCTCACTTAATATTCTATACTTTTATTATACATGTAATATGATTAATGTCACTGAAAAACTAATGGTTGATGAAAATATATCATGATCTTATTTAATCATCCATAGTTCACTCTTTCTGATGTCCGTAAGCATTTTTGTTTTTAGAGAGGTTTTTGCTATAGGGTGTGTGTGCTTGCCAGGAAGACAGAGACAGAAAGCAAGATATCACCCCCCAGGGGATGGCCACACCGCAATCCCTTCTCCTCCATTCTCCTCTCAGGATCTTGGGCACGCACGCACACGCGCCCAACGTGAGTTTAAGCCACCGGGTCCAGGACTCGAACCGCAGTCGACTACATGGGAGTCCAGCAACATAGCCATTACGCCAACTGCTGGTCCCATCCATAAGCATTTTTAAACTGTCGTTAAATACTTAAAATAGAACTTTTTTTGTGCCCAAAATGATATTTTTATGAAAAAGTGTTATATATAAAGGGAAAGAAATATCTAAAACCTGCCACATGAAATCCAGTAAGAAAATTTCAATAGTGAACAAAAACATCTATCAATGGTCTATTATTCTTTTTGAAAAAGTTATATAACTACTATGCCCACCTGCACACTAGAAATATATTTCAGTTCACCCACGGTTCCAACACTCTTCAAAATGAAGGAGAAACATTTAACTGATTTCACAGTTGTAGGGTTTTCATGCAGTGTTCATTCTTACACGTGGGCCAACTGAAGACTTTTGCACAATGCTTCTATTCAAGAGGATCCTCTCCACTGTATGTTCTTTGGTGACTAAACTGAAATTGGGTGACTAAAGGCTTATCCACATTCTTTTTTTTAAATTTTAATTTATTTTATATATGTTATCACTGTACATCACTTAGCTTGTCAGTTGAATTTATCCAACATGAATACACTTCACACCAGTAGAGGATATAAAATACATAATCATCAACAGGTAATAATCCATTTCTGGTTCCCTTAACCATCTTGTTTATTTTCCTCTTAATTTCTTTCCTTATACTCTCCCTCTTCTCCCACTCTCTTCCCACAGTCTCCAGTATCTATAACTATTTTCAAAGCTTCTATGTCCTCTAATCTTGCAGTTTCCACCACAGAGTACAGACAGTCTGTATATATTAAGTGGAGACATACAATGTCTCTCTTTCATATTCTGGCTTATGTCACTCAGCAGTAAATCTTCCATATTCGCCCACTTTCTATCAAATGCCAGTGTCTTTTTTTTTTTTTTTTATGGCAGAGTAGTATTCCATAGAATATACGTGCCACACTTTTCCAATCCATTTATCTGTTCATGGACATTTGGGTTGGTTCCGTGTCTTAGCAGTTGTGAATAATGCTGCAATAAACATAGAGTGCTGGTTCATATGGCAGTTCTATTTGAAGATCTTTGAGGAACCTCCATATTGTTTTTCACAGTGGCTGGACCAATTTGTATTCCCACTAACAGTGTAGGAGAGTTCCCCTTTCACCACATCCCCGCCAGCACTTACCATTTTTTGTTTAATCTTTGCCATTCTGACTGGGGTAAGGTGGAATCTCATTGCGGTTTTGATCTGCATCTCCCTTACGATGAGATATGTTGAGAATTTTTTCATATGCTTTTCAGCTGTTTGTATGTCTGCCTTAGAGAGTTGTTCATTCAGCTCATTTAACCCATCTTTTAATTGGGTCAATCATTTTTGGGGGGATAAGCTGCTTGAGTTCCCTGTGCATTCTAGTTATCAGTCCCTTATCTGGGATATAGTTTACAAATATATTCTCCCATTCTGAGGGTTGTCAATTCACACTAATTACTATGTCTTCTGTTGTGCAAATTCTTAATCTGATGTAATCCCACTTGTCTATTTTTGGGATTACTGCCTGTGCACTGGGAATCTTATTTAAGAAGTTCTTTGTCTACCCTAATCTCTCCCAGAGTTTCCCCAGCATTTTCCACCAGTAGTTTTATAATTTGGGGTCTTAGGTTTAGATCTTTGATCCACTTTGTGTTGATTTTTGTTAACTGTGAGAGATAAGGGTTCAGACTCATCTTTCGGTAGGTGGTCATCCAGTTTTTCCAGCACAATTTGCTAAAGAGGTTTTCCTTTTCCCACTAAGTTGACTGGCACCTTTTGTCCCCTATCAATAGGCTGTATGTTTTGAGGTTTATTTCTGGGGTCTCTTATCTGTTCCACTGATCCACATATCTGTTTTTGTGCCAATACCATGCTGTTTTGATTATCACAGTTTTGTAATATATTTTTTTTTTCTTTTTTTGGAGAGGTTTTTGCTATAGGGAGCGTGCGCTCGCCAGACAGACAGACAGAGACAGAGAGATAGAAAGCAGGAAATCACCCCCCAGGGGGGATGGCCACGCCGCAATCCCTTCTCTTCCATTCTCCTCTCGGGATCCTGGGCACGCACGCACACGCGCCCCGGCGTGAGTTTAAGCCGCCGGGTCCGGGACTCGAACCGCGGTCGACTACGTGGGAGTCCAACGACATAGCCACTACGCCAACTGCTGGTCCCAGTTTTGTAATATATTTTGAGGTCAGGGAGTGAAATGCTGCCCACTCCATTCTTCTTATGTAGAATTGCTTTGGCAATATGGGGGTTTTGTATGATTCCAGGCAAATTCTATAACTGTCTTTTCTAGATCTGTGAAGAATGTCTTTTGTAATTTTATAGTAATTGCATTAAATATATAGATTAATTTGGGCAGAATTGCCATTTTGATTATATTAATTCTCCCAATCCAGAAACATGGTATGCCCTTCCACTTTTTGGGGTCATTTTCAATTTCATTTTTAAGATTTTTTCAGTTTTCCTTGTAGAGGTCTTTGACTTTCTTGGTTAGATTTATTACTAGGTATCTTATAAATTTTGTGGCTATGGCAAATGGGATTACTTTCTCCAGTTCTGCCTTTGCCTGCTTGCTGTTTGTACATAGAAAGGCTATAGGTTTTTCTAAGCTGATTTTGTATCCTGCCACTTTACTGTATTCATTTATTATTTCAAGACGTTTTTTCGTGGATTCCTTTGTCTTCTGTGTATACAATCATGTCATCTGCAAATAGAGATAATTTAAACTCTTTGTCCTCCTATTTGAATGCCTTTTATTTCATTGCCTTGTCTAACTGCATTGGCTAGGACTTATAGAACTATATTGAAGAGGAGTAGAGTTTGGGAAGCCTTGTCTTGTACCAAATTTTAGTGGAAAAGCTTTCAGTTTTTCCCCATTCAATATAATGTTAGCTATAGGTTTTATCATAGACGGCTTTTATCATGATGAGAAATGATCCTTCCATGCCAATTCTGCCTAGAGTCTTAACCATGAAGGGATGTTGTATTTTGCCCAATGCTTTTTCTGCATCGATTGGCATGATAGTATAGTTTCTTTCTTTCTCTCTCTTTCTCTCTTTCTTTCTTTCTTTCTTTCTTTCTTTCTTTCTTTCTTTCTTTCTTTCTTTCTTTCTCTCTCCCTCCCTCCCTCCCTCCCTCCCTCCCTCCTTCCCTTTCTCTCTCTCTCTCTCTCTCTCTCTCTCTCTTTCTGTTAACATGGTGTATTACATTTATGGCTTTGTGTATGCTGAACCACCGTTGCCTCCCTGGAATAAAATCTACCTGGTTGTGAAGAATAATCTTTTTTTTATATGTTATTGGATACGATTTGCTAGTATCTTGTTTAGAATTTTTGCATCTATATTCATCAGATATTGGTCTGTAGTCTTCCTTTCTATTTTGGGAATGAGGGTGATAGAGGCTTCATAAAATGAACTTGGGAGGGTTTATTCCTGTTGGATCTTTAGAAATAATTTGAGTAGAATGGAGGTTACCAGTTCTTTACAAGTTTTGTGGAATTCAGAAGTGAAGCCATCAGGACCTTGGCTTTTCTTTGTTAGGAGGTTATTTTTTATTGACCCAATCTCATTGCTTGTTATGGGTCTATTCAGGCTTTCTATGTCCTCCTGAGTCAATCTTAGTAAATTATGTGTGTCCAGGAATCTGTCCATTTCATCCATGTTTTCTTGTTTGTTGGTGTACAGTTGCTCATAGTATCCTCTACTGATGTTCTGTATTTCTATTATGTCTGTTGTAATACTGCCAATTTCATTGTGAATTTATCTGTTTCCTTTCTCTCTTCTTAGTTTTGTCTAGCTAATGATTTGTCAACCTTATCTTTTCAAAGAACCAGCTTTTGCTTTCATTTACCTTCTGTATAGTTCATTTGTTTTCCATTTCATTTATTTCTGCTCAAATCTTTATTATTTTTTTTCACCTAGCATTTTTTTGGATTTTTATTGTTGTTGTTTTTCCAATTTCTTGAGTCATGGGGTTAGGTTGTCCACTTAACACCTTTCCATCTTTTTGTCATATACATTAATTGCTATGAACTTCCCTCTTATAACTGCTTTTGTGGTGTCCTATAGAGTAGGAAACTTGAACACTCACTATCATTTGTTTCCATGAATTATTTGATTTTAGTCTTAATCTCTTCGGTAGCTGTGAAGTCATTTGGGAGTACGTTATTTAGTTTCCATGTATTTGTGTATTTTTGAGGGTATTTTCTGAAATTGATATCAAATTTAATTCCATCATGGAATAATATGTTGGATATAGTTTCTATGCCTTTGAATCTGTAAAGGTTGGTTTTGTGCCCTATCATGTGGTCAGTCTTTGAGAAGGTACCATGTAGGATGAGAAATATGTATATTTTGTTGGTTTTGGGTGAAAAGTTCTATAGACGTCTGTCAAATCCATCTGACTTATGGTATCGTTTAGATCCTGAATCTCTTTTCTTATTTTTTTATCTCACTGATTTGTCTGAAGATCTGTAAACATTTTCAGTAAGAAAAATACAGGGTTGGTCCCGAAGCATAGTGGTTAAGGGAACCAGATCCCACATAGCCAACCATACAAATTGAATCCTACTTCCAGAAGCTTGAAAAAAAATGCTGGACGCATGTGCCTCTATTCCTAAAATCCTGACAGGACAGAGAAATAGAGATCATGTGACCATGCTCTATTGGGAGAAGCTTTTTTTCTCTCTCTCCCTGTCTCTCACTGGCAATGGCATGTGACCACAGCAATTTAAAAAATAAAGAAAGAAAATATAAATTGTACTTAAAAAAGTTTTTATATTTTGAAAATTATCTAATACATGCTTGATATTGGGAAAAAAACTCATATATAAAACAAAACCAAAATCATTACATATAAATAGACCCATGTAGTTCAAACCTGTGTTGTTGTTTATTTAAGTAGCCTGTTATATTTTAACACATATTTAAAAAACTGGAAACAATCTTAAAAGAACTATAGTGAATAGCTTATGTATGTGTATATATATATATACATATACTTATGTGTGTATACAAGTTTCCCTCTATATATGTAGTCTATCTCTCTCTCTCTCTCTCTATATATATATATATATGCATCTTTTGCACAAATGATTTTATTTATTTAATTCCATTTGTTATTATTACTTTTTAAAATTTGATGAGAGAGAGACAGAGAGAGAGAGAGAGAAAGGGAAAATAAGAAAGCAAGCCACCAGGTCCAGGACTCAAACCGCGGTCTGCCATGTAGGAATCCAGCATCCTTAACCACCACGCCACCTGCCTGCCCCTATGCACACATGATTTTCTTGTGATATCTAAAAGTAAAAATACTTTTCAACTTGTTTTTAGGCTTTTGATACTTATTAATAAACTGCGTCTTTTAAAGATGGTTATACTGGTTAAAATGAAGGGGCCCTAAATTGTACTAAGTAACCTACAAAAAGTCCTTCTTCACAAACATACTTTGAAAACATCAGATTTTACTGTTAAAAATAAGTTAATTTCAGTACCAGCAGTTGGCGTAATGGCTATGTCGCTAGACTCCCATATAGTCAACCGCGGTTTGAGTCCTGGACCTGGTGGTTTAAACTCACGCCGGGTGCATGTGTGTGTGTGCCCAAGATCCAGAGAGGAGAATGGATGAGAAGAGATTGCAGCGTGGCCATCCCCCCGGGGGGAGATTTCTTGCTTCTGTCTCTCTCTGTCCTTTTGGTGAGCGCGTGCGCTCTGTAGCAAAAACCTCTCCAAAATAATTAATTAATAAGTTAATTAATTAATTTCAATTTGACTGTGAACTTTTTTCCTTTGGAACAAGTTGGATAAAATATAATGGTAAACATGTAACAAACATTAGAAATCAGAATTTTTGGTAAATATGAGAAAAAAAATGTATGCTTTAAAGATGTATAATGTAGCTTGGCGGTTCATCACCGGGCAGAGGAAGCCAGATCCCACAGGGCGACCAGAGTCCGTGCCCTGGCTCTGGAGGCTTACATGCTGGGCATGTGTACATGACGCGGGTCCTGATGAGGTGGAGAATTAGAGGAAACATGAGTGGGGCGTGGACAGGCACCACCGGCAGGTGCTTTCTCTCTCTCTCTTGCATATATGCATGTACGTTCTGGCATTAAAAAAATTTAAAAGAAAATATAAGATGGAATTAGGAATATCCTTTTGATACAACAATTGAAAAGAAAATCAAAGCAAGTCACACCAAATGAGAAATGTGTCCCTGTTACTGTGTTATTGATTGGTATTGGCACACTTAATACCAACATTACCACCCAAGAGACTTCCTTCTTGAACAATAGGAACAAAGGCTCTGCTTCTTTCAAAAACTACGGCAGTGAAGAGCCTGGTTTCCAGGTTAGACACATGTTTCCCTTACATCTTACAGGCTTAGGTGACTTTCCCAGACTCAGTAAAAATAAAAAACACTCTTTTCTATAAAACCTTCACTTAAATAATGTTTTGTAATACTTCTAGCTCTCCAAATATTAGAAAAACTGCTGACAAAAACACATAAAGGGACTCAAAGTATTAGTTTACTTAGTCATAGAATCTTCCTTTTTTTTTCACAAGTTTCACTAGAAAAATATAAAAAAGACCATGCAAATTGAAAATCAAACAAAAATAAAACCTTTGGTGAACTGCTTATTTTTTTGCTAGAGGGAGTGTGTCCTCAAGAGAGACAGAGACAGAGAGTGGGAAAATGAAAAGTCACTCCCCTCTGGAGGGAATGACCATGTCATGATCCTTTCTCCTCCATTCTCCTCTCAAGACTTTGGGCACACATGCACACACACCTGGAGTGATTTTCAGGCCACCAGGTCCAGGACTCAAACTGTGGTCAAACATGTGGAGTCCAATACCTTAACCACCACATCACCTGATGGTACCTCAGGAATTGCTTTTTAAAAGATATTAGGTCAGCAAGTGGTATGGAGGTTAAAGCACTGGATCCCACATGGCTGGCTGTGCAGTTTGAGTCTTGGACTTGGTGACCTGAAAATCATGCTGGGTGTATGTGCATGCATATCCAAAATCCTGAAAGGAAACTGGAGGACTGTGGGGTGGTCATCCCCCAAGGGGGGTAATTTCTCACTCCTCCTATCTCTTTCTCTCTCTGGTGAGCCATACACCTTATAGCAAAACTAAAACAAATAGAAAGACATTTATTTAATGGAACATATATTTACTTCAATTTAATTAAATAAATAATTAAATAAGTAATACTCTGATTAATGAAAAACTTTAAATTGTGATTAGCTAAATAATGTAATTACTTGATTTTTTCAACTTAATTGATATCTGCTTAATATAAGTCCCATTTAAGAGTAAGTTACGGCAGGACCAGCAGATGGCATAATGGTTACGTCACTTGACTCCCACGCAGTCGACCATGGATCAAGTCCCAGACCCAGAGGCTTGAAACTCACACTGGGCGTGTATGCGTGTGTGCTCAAAATCTTAAGAGAAGAATGGAGGTGAAGAGATTGTGGTGTTGCCATCCCCGCTGAGGGGCGATTTCTCTGTCTCTGTCTCTCTGGCACGTACACACACCCTATAGCAAAAACCTCTCTTAATGAAAAAACAAACAAACAAAAAAACAAAAAAAGAGAGTAAGTTAGGGCATGTAAATGATCGATATGGAAATAACAGATTTTAAATTATGTAACTGAGCCAAAAACAAGCTTTGCTTTTTTGGTTGTTGTTAAGTTTTGCTATAGGGCATGTACGCTTACCAAGGACAGAGAGAGGGAAAGTGAGAAATCACCTCACGGGGAAGGGTAGGGCATAACCTACTCCCCTCTCGTTACTTGGGAATGCATGCACACATCCTTGGCTTTAGGACACAGACCCTGGAGTCAGCCCCGTGGGATCCAGCTACCTTAACCTCCTGGTGGCCCAAGCTGCACTTTCTATCTTGGTTCAGTGTACCAATAATTTCTAAAAATGTAATATTATGTAATAAAAAGAATACTTGAATTATTTTATTTATTCATTTATTTTTAATTAGAAGAGCCCACAAAGTTATGTTAAATATAAAACCATTTTTCATTTCTGAAATGGAGGAATAAAATTTTAAAATTACCTTCAAATAAACTGAGGTCTCTTCGTAGCCGTGGTCCATAAAGCCCTTCTAAAATACTCTCAAATCCTGTGTTTTGAAAGAGAGAAAAGGTATTAACTTCTAGAAAAACCTCGTTTCACAATAAAATTGAAAATTATAAAGTCTGTATCAATCATCAAATTATTAATATGCTATTAGTGTTATTTTTCTTCTAGTTAAATTAATCTAAACTAGGCAATATATAACATAATAACTAAGTCACACAATGACTGAAAGAAACTGCACAGCTATAAAAAAGTGGTTTTTTTGGATTTTTTTTTTTTTTTTTTTTGCTATAGGGCACGTGCGCTGGCCACAAAGACAGAGACACACAGAAAGCAAGAAATCCACCCCCCAGGGGGGATGGCCACGCCACAATCCCTTCTCCTCCATTCTCCTCTCGGGATCTTGGGCATGCATGCACACACGCCCAGTGTGAGTTTAAGCCACCGGGTGCGGGACTCAAACCGTGGTCGACAACATGGGAGTCCAACGGCACAGCCATTGCACCAACTGCTAGTCCCTATAAAGATTTTTTTAAATTCAGTTACAAATATTCACTACTAAACCAAGTAAAATACCTTTACAAGTCAGAAACATTCTTTGGTTAAATCATTTGAGCACAATTTTGTAATCATCTTATAAAGAGGTAAAGAATAATTTGAAGACATACATTATAATTGTTTGTATCTGTTTCAAGAATGTCAATTTTAAAAATAGTATCGTTAACCTCAGTTATGAGTAAATGAGTGTCAATGGGAAGAAATTCCTGCTGTGAAAGTATGATGTGTAAAATTTAAACCTAACTGTAAAAATTAAAACACAACTATTTGTTAATTACTATGAATTAACTTAAACTAAAAAAAACTGGAAAGTATTGAAAACCTTGTCAAGTTAACAAAATTCTAGTTCATTAATTTTCCAAGTAGTCTAAATTTTGGATATACTAATTTTAAGATTTTGTAATTTTCTTTTTGGAAACCTTTATCATATACAGTTTTAAACAGCTTAATAAATTACAAGATAGCCAACAACAGTAAAAATGACCAGTTTGGTAAAATAATTCGAAAAACAAGAAAAGGAATTAAGGTAAGCATGTGTGGATTAGGGAGGGAAAAAAACTAAAGGTGGCATGATAGACCTTACAAATACAAGAAAATTTTCTCAGTAGTATTCCTGAATCATAAAATACCAGAAGCATTTAATAAATTATAAAATATGTTTTCTTTATTCATGAAAGAGCACATGTGCACACGAGAATGAGTAAGAGAGAGAGAAGAGCACCCCCCACTAGGCTGGACACACCCCAACCCTCTGCTTCAGGCCTTCAGTCTGCTGGATACTGGGCACTCACAGGTGTGACTGGCATGCTCTGTGCTGACAGGCCAGAGATTCAAGTCGCAGTCAGCAGGTGGAATCCAGTTTCCCTTGAGCAGTGCAGCACCACTGCGCCCTGGAAGCAGCCCTTTAAAGATGCTTTGGGGGGTGGGAGAGGGGCAGCACGTGGTGTGATGGTTAAGGGCGCTGGACTTCCACATGGCCACCTGCGGTTCCTTAGGTACTATGTCATTTAGTACTGTAAGTACCAAGTTTTCATGAGTGAAAAATTTGGGTAAAAAAGTGAATGAACCACGGTCAGATAAAATTTTCAAGCATAATGTAGAAAAGACTTTGATACTGGGTAGAGATATGGGTGGAATAAACCCAAACTCTGCTATTACTAAGATATTCTTCTGTGATCAATGTGCTTCAAAAATATTATTGCAAATTATTATTTTAGAATGTTATCCTGTGGTATGCTGGAAAAAATGTGTATCCTTCTTTCTTCATAATATGGGCCTAGTGAATTTGAAATACGACATTTCCCGGATTTAAGTCTAAAGAAAAGAAGTAAACCAGACAATATGCATTTATTCTAACGTGTCCTTGCACTGAATAGCACTGGTGCTATTGTAAATGGCATTTTTAGTTAGTAAGTTTTGTTTGTTAGAGGTTTACAGACACACAATTGATGTCTGTATAATGACTTTGTATCTAGACACAGTCAAACTCCCCAATTACAATGAATATATCAGAATCCCTAGAGATTCTCTACATATACAAATGTATCATGTATAAAAAATGATAGTTCTGCTTCCTTTCCTTCCCCATCCTTATCGCTTTTTCCCTGATTCTTGCTTTACTGACATTGCTGAGCCTCCGCTATGCTTTGAAAAGTGCTGCTGACGGAGCATCCTACCCCATCTAAGTGGGAAGCATTGAAAGGTTCACCATTAAATACAATGTTTGTTGTATTTTCTCAAAACAAAAACCATTTATCATATTTAAGTAAACTTGTTCTATTTTTAGTTAGGCATTTTTTTTTATCATGAATGTTGAATCTGATTCAATTTACTCTGAATCTACTGAAACCATCATTTCCTTTTTCTTTTTAAAAATCTCTTTATATAGTGATTACACTGATAACTAATGCTAAAGCAACCTTCCATTCCCGGGAAAACCCATTACTGTGAAGTACTTTTGCATGTTCATTGGATTTGCTGTCCAGATATTTCCTTAAATTTTTCTGCATCTATGTTAGCCACTGAGACTGGTCTGTAAGTTTCCCTTCCTTTTGTGGGAAACCTATAAATCACAATGTGGGTCTCAAGTCTACCAAAATCACTACCCTCCTGAGACTTAGCCCCCTTGCTCCTCACGTACTGCTCGGTCACGGCACTGGACATGGTGCGCCTGCACCCGTGTTTGCACGGCCTCTGCTCTTCACGGCCTCAGAGCAGCCATCCAGCCATAGCACCACCTCCCTGCTGACCACACACCTCTTTCAGTGGGCGGCCGTTGCTGGTAGTGTATTTCCTAAGACTGATCAAAGTGTCTAAGCTGGTCTCATTACACCCTTATGCCACTCT
The DNA here is from genome assembly GCA_026018925.1 of Tupaia tana. Classification (NCBI taxonomy): domain Eukaryota; kingdom Metazoa; phylum Chordata; class Mammalia; order Scandentia; family Tupaiidae; genus Tupaia; species Tupaia tana. The sequence continues at coordinate 28,524,382 of JAKSZU010000025.1, read as the reverse complement.
CGTACTCTCTTCTGTATTTTAAAATTCTCCATTCTCAATGCATTTTGGTTAACTTCTTTTACTGCATATATTCCATTTCACAAAATACTTCTATGATCTGAAAGCACATCCTGTTTTCCCTCAAGTCACCTTTACTGAAGTATACACAATTTAAGGATCAAGTTCACTAAATTTCAAAAATGCATACTGTCATTTAACCAAGACCATTAACTACGATAATGTTTTCATCAGGGCTGGCCCCATAATGCAGTGGACTGGGAGCTGGTCCAGCCAGTCTGAATCCTGGTCCCTGGCTTGGGAAACTCTCCAGACACATGTGAATGTCTAAAATCCTGACGAGGGGGACAAAGAGAAAACACTGCAGTACGACCTGTTGGGATTAATTTTTTTAAACTGCTGCCCTTTATTAAACCCTTTCTTCTAATTGCTTTTTAGTTTCATTTCTACTTACTTGTTTTTCAGGTGCAAGCCTAGATAATTGATTTGAGAACACTGTTCTTTTCAGATAAAAGTATTTAAAACTATAAATTTCCCTCTATTCACTCCTTTAGATCCATCCCACTTATTTTAATATACTGTTTCAATTCAGTTTAAAATAGTTGTAATTGCCCTTATGATATTGGGTTTTCGGAAAAGTCATGACGTGTTTTCTACATTTTTTAAAGGTCATTTATTTACATAAAGAACAAAGATCAGTTATATATTGCCCATTTTGTTTGATAACATTTTGTCGTCTTTCAGTGAGCTTCATAATTCCTCGTTCATAGAAGGACCTGTCTTTACTGGTGAAAAACTGAACAAGGTGCTGATTTACAGCTCAGTTATGCCACCCAAGGAATTTTTTTTTTTCTTTTTTTGGAGAGGTTTTTGCTATAGGGCGCGTGCGCTCGCCAGACAGACAGAGAGAGACAGAGAGATAGAAAGCAGGAAATCACCCCCCCAGGGGGGATGGCCATGCCGCAATCCCTTCTCCTCCATTCTCCTCTCGGGATCTTGGGCACGCACGCACACGCGCCCGGCGTGAGTTTAAGCCGCCGGGTCCGGGACTCGAACCGCGGTCGACTACGTGGGAGTCCAGCGACATAGCCATTACGCCAACTGCTGGTCCCCCACCCAAGGAATTTTGAAGGGAGAGAAACAAGTGAAGGTCAGGAGAATATGGTGGGTATGGCAACCCATCCCATCCAAGCTCCAGGGATTTTTGATGGGTGACCAAACGTGTGTGGCCTTGCACTGTGGTGATGGAACACAACTCCTTCATGATTAACAGACCATTTCTGGATGATGGATTCATTCAAACTGTCCAATTGCCGACAGTACACAATCAAATTGATTGGTTCCTTGGTAGAAGCTCAAAAAACACGACACCTTTAAATTCCCACCACAATAAGAGCACAACCTTCTGTGATGAATGTCTGCTTTCAATTTTGAGGAGAATCCTCACAGCGGGATGAAGACCATTGGAACACCATACAGTCATAAACACCGCTTCTCATCACCAATTATCAGTCACATACACACAAAAAAGGTCGTTTTCCTTAGGTTTAATGAGCATAAAGCAGATGTTTATACATGCTGTCAAATGAACTTCTTTCAGATCATAAGGAACCCAAATAATGAGCGTGCTTAAATATTCCAGCCTTTTCAGGTGGTTGTGAACACCTGGATGATGGATGTTCAATGATTCTGCAATATCTCATGCCATGTAATGTGGGTCTGACTCAATAGATGCCTTTATTTTGTCGTCATCAACCACAGTTAGCCTTCCTGACTGATGAGCATCGTTGAGATCAAAATCAACAACACAGAATATCATGAACCATCATTGGCACTGATGTTCTTGTAGAGGATTGTCACCATAAACTTTATGCAACTTTTCACAAGTGTGACACACATTCTTCCCTTTACGAAGATAAAATAGTAAAATATGGTGAAAATGCACAATTAGGTCTTCCATCTTCAACTTGTAAAATCTCCAAAACTCAACCAGATTGCTTATTTTTTTTAGAATGAAGCTAGAATAGTCAGCTGTCAATGACATAGCAATAATACAGATGCAAAAGACATAGATGCAAATGAGTCTAATGCTTCCAAAAATGAACTAGCACCATCTGTGGCAAAACTGCATCATGACATTTCCAACAACCCAATATCTTGTTTTATCTGTAGGATATAAACGTGCTGATAAATTTCAAATATTTGGGCATTTTTCACAACATTGTTCTGTTACTGAATGCTGACTGTATCACTTTATATGATAATGAAGCATATAAGACTACAATCATTTTAAATTTATTGAGAATTGATTTATGAACATCAGTATGTTGGTGAATATCACAACTCCTGAAAAGAGTACATATCTTAAGTTACTGGGAGGAGTACATTCTTTAATTCTTCTACACCTCTATTGAGTTCCTGTCTTACCTTTCTCCTTTTGTCAGTAATTGCTTTCTGTATTTTAAAGTTCCATTATTGGGTGCATATTGTGTTGAAGTCTTCTGTGTAAGATGTTGTACTAGCCACATCAGCTTTCTTCTGACTAGCAGCATCTTTCATCAACCTTCATCTCGTAACCTATTTGTCTTCATATTTACATCGAGTTTGTTTTGGAAAACATATAGTGAAATGTTGTATTTTTATCTGATCTGAAAATCTCTGGTTTTTAATTCCAGTGCTTAAACCGTTAAAACTTCATGTAATTATTGCTATTAGGTTAGGTTTGTACTAACATCTTGCTATTTGTTTTCTATTTGTTTCAACAAATGTTCCACCCATCTGCCAACCAGGCAGTATTCTTTTGGATTAAATAGGAGTTTTTAATTATTTACATTTTATTGCCACAATTGACTTATTAGCTATAACTTTTAGTTTTTACAGCTTTCCCTAGGGTTTACAATGTTTAGTTTCTCAGTCCATTTTAAAATATTATAGTACCACTTAACATATAATGTAAAAATCAGTAGAGGTCCATCTTCCACCCTATTTTGTGTGCCGTGGTTACACATTTTTAAAAACTGCATGTGTTTAAACCCCGTAATACATTACTTTCACTTTGAAATAGTTTTAAATACAATAAAACATGAGAAAAATCTTTTAGATTTACAAATATATTTACAGTTTTTGTCAGTTTACTTTATGTAAAGAACTTATACAAAGACATTATTCCTAGAGAATTTCCTTCAGTATTTCCTGCATTCTACATTTTTGCTGGTAGTGAATTATTTCAGTGATGTTCAGTCCAAAATAAATAATCATTTTTCTGTTTAAAACAAAAACACTTTTTGTTGGGTATAAAATTCTAGGTTAGTTTTTGTAGGGACATGTTCTGAGCAGACATCAGGGACATGCTCTGAGCAAACATCACATGTGTCTTTGAAGCTATGGCAGAAGCCTTGTGGCTTGTCTTCTCCCTGGCTCTTCCTGTAGGCAGAGTAATTCATTAAACTTACAGGGGCTGCTCTGGGGAAACATCTTGATCCCATTATATAAGGACTAACCCGTGCTCTGCCTCGTGTAATCTTTAGCTTAACCATTACCCCTTTGATGTCTGCAAAAGAACGCACTCCCCACATCTGCATCTTTACTTTACTACATAAGTAATTTATGGGAAATTTCTTTGCTTTTCCCATAACTAGGAGATACACCTGGTGCCAGTATATCTAAACTTTGGTAGATATATTATTTGTTTTCTATGCCTGTAAAACATCAACTATATCTGTGGAATGTCACAAAATACACCTATGTAGTATTGCTTTGCCTTATAAATAAAGATGCTCAGCTTGTCTGGGTGGCTCAGGCAGACTGCCTGTGTCCACCACTACTCTGCCTCTGTGTCACTTTATTTCTGTTCACTCTTCCTAGTTTGAGCTATGTTTGCCAACAGAATGGTGCTGAAACTCGGGAGTTCTTCAACCGATGTGGCAACCTCTCTAGCCACCAGCCAGCTGCCACCAGGGATCCCAGAGCTTGATCTCTGGATAGACCTCGGGAATGAATGGTGAATGCTTGAGTGAATGAGTGTGTTTGTGGCTCCAGAGCTTTGACTATGGAGTCTGAGTGGGTCCCAACCTGCAGTTCCATGAATTCCTCATACAGCTATAGGGTAAGATCGACGCTGGGAGGTCACTGACCCTCCCTGTGCATTCGATCTGATGGTGGGCTTATAGCGGGTTACCAAAGCTAAGAGGTTCCCAAGGGTCTCTGTAAGGTGTGCAGCCAGGTGGACACCTGATTACTCCTGTCTTCAGAGGGGAACACCCACCTTTTGTCTGTCTATAACCTCTAGACATCAGGAGCTAAGACTTCTTCTGTGTCCCACCTCCTAAGCACGTACACTTTTCTCAGTATCTTTCAGTTTATCCAGAGATCAAACCAGAAGTAAGTAAATGCCTGTGCAGCTTCTTGGCCCCTGGAGACTTGGCTCTCGCTTTTTTTTTTCTGTTGCAGTTTCTGATTACTCTTCAAGAGATTCAGCTTTTAAAAAGATTGTTACATGGTAAAGAAGCATGTTCCCTTTGTGTAAAGTGTTTAGGAGTAGACACTGACTTAGAATACTGTGGGCCAGGCAGGGCAGTGGAAACTTTAAGCCACTGTTTGATACATGATATCACTTTTTCCTCCCAAGAAATACACCGTAGCGGGTGGTACCAGGAAGATTTTGTCAAAGAATTGCTGTCTATCCTTGTCATTACTTTACATTAGCCACCATTCCACTGCCAGAATCCTAGAGATCAAAACAGACAACTGCCTCCTTATTGCACTGTTCTGTGCCAGGCTTTGACAGCCGTACTCGTAGGAAAGCCAATGACGCTCTCGACTCCGAAGCACTGTTCAGGTCTGTACTCTATGAAATAGCTCTGTGGCAGCTATGCTGGCGCCTGACCCCAGAGGCTACACATGAGATCTGCGCCTTTCAGAGTCGGAAGCGAGCAAAGTGGTTACTTTTTAGGCAGCTCACCCACCGATTTCTTGACCGGAGAAGGGTTATAGGCGAGCTGTTCATCTCTACAGAGATCCTGGAACTCAGCACGAGTAACAGGCTGTCTCCCGCTCGTGCTGCTCACAGGGATGAGCTGCTGTTTTTATTAAGTCAAACTAAACCGCTTGCCGGATAGGGAGACAGAAGGGAGATAGCCATGCCACGATCCCTTCTCCTTCATTCTCCTCTTGGGATTTTGGGCATGCACGCACATGCACCAGCATGAGTTTTAATCCACAGGGTCTGGGACTTGAACTGTGATCAACCCTGTGGGAGTCCAGCAAAGTAACCATTACACCATCTGCTGGTCCCCATAGTGCTCAAATTTGAACAGCAACAGTTTTAACATCTCTCTCTACTCAATTCTATCACCTGTAATAGTAGAGTCTTTCTGGTTCTGCATTTACTTCTATTGACTGGTATTGCTCCTGATTATGAATCATGTTTTCCTTCTTTTTTGTTGCATGTGTAGTCATTTTGTTTGGATGCCAGAATGAATTTTACATCGAGTACTAGATGATTTTTCCCCTCTGAAGAGTGCCAGACTTTGTTTATTTAGGAAGGTAAATTACTTGAAGATCATTTTCAAGCATTTAAGTTTTTAAGTCAGAAAAAGAAAAGCCTTTCTATTACTAAATTTGCTTTCTTGGATCCTCCCTAAATACTGTTGGTAATCAATGAATGCTCCCACTTCAGGTAGTAATTCCAGCCCTGAGTTTTAGAAATTATCTATATTGTAGCTAACAGAAACTGCTTTCCCAAAGGTATAACTTGCCAGACCTTGTGGAGTGTCACCATCTTCCCCATATCAGCACTGAATACCTCTTGTACTTGCTTTTACACTAAAGGCATGACCCTTTGATATTCCAGCTTAATGGAAAGACACTGAACCATCTACTGGAACAGGCCCTTACTCATGAATTCCGGTGCTCTTGCCAAACCAGCAATAAAAGCACAAATTTTGGTATTAACAGATGACTTAAGCTTAAGCAGCTTTTTTGCATCTTATTTTCTACTTACCTATAAAATTGGCTTGAGTATTTTTGACTGTCTTTATAGCTGTTGCTTTTAATTTAATTCAGCATTTTTAAATTTTTCCCCACAGAAAAGTTGATATAGATAACTTAAGTCACCCTTCCAAGAACCAATATTCCTAGTTCTTTCAGTCTGATTCTCCTATAGAGTTCACTTATATAGTTAATGCGCTTCTCAAGGAGATCTATGTGACTTCATTTCTTTTGTTATTACAAACAGTAATGCATTTAGAACTCTCATAAATGTCTCATCTCCACACATCAGTTTCTTCTGGGTAGAAATCTTTAAGTGAAACTACTTGGTCTTAGGATATGAATATTTCTAACATTATTTCATATTGTATTATATGGCTGAATTATCTTACAATCCTATCAGTGATGTTTTAATACCTCTTTTCCCCAAATAGTCACTAGACGTTGGAATTATCAGACTTCACTTATTCCAATTTGAAGTTCCCTAATTATTACTGAAGTTTAGCATATTTTCAAATATGCTCTTTTCGGATTTCCCTCCTTTTTTTTTTTCAGAGAGATTTTCGCTATAGGGCGCGTGCGCTCGCCAGACAGACAGAGACATAGAGACAGAAAGCGAGAAATCACCCCCCAGGGGGGATGGTCACGCCGCAATCCCTTCCCCTCCATTCTCCTCTTGGGATCTTGGGCACGCACGCACACGCGCCCGGCGTGAGTTTTAAGCCACCGGGTCCGGGACACGAACCGCGGTCGACTACGTGGGAGTCCAGCGACATAGCCATTACGCTAACTGCTGGTTCCTAAGGATTTCCCTTCTGTCAACTTTCCAAGTGGGTTGTTGGCCTCTTAAAAATTCAGTCATTCTGGACTGTAACTACCAATTTCATAAGTTACAAGCACTCCTCAATTATGGCTTGACTTTTCATCTGTTTTTTTTTGGTTTAATGTGCCAATTTTTCTTTTGTATTTTGATTAATAATTTGTGCACTTTTCTTACATAAGAGCAATTTTTGAAAGCCAAAAATAATCATGTTATGTATGTACATGCATCTGGTTCTCACAAAGTTCTTTTATCATCGACGAGAATTCACTTTTATGTACTGTAATAGAGGATGCGAATTTTATCCCAGGTACCACTTGATCTCAAGTGATTGGGGGCCACCTTTATAACTCACGAATCCCACAATGCATGCAGATCTGTATTTTTAAACTAAAAGCTTTATTAAGGTATAATTTATTGCCATGACATTCATTTACTTTGTTTCTAGATACTACACAGAATCAGAATCATACCCAGCTTTCGGTGCTCTTTTGTGTCTGGCTTACGCCACGGAGCGTGGCACCTTCCCGGTTCGGCACAGTTGCAGCACATGATTAGTATTTCAAATCCTTTTATTATTGAATAGCATTCCATTGTATAGACATTCCACATCTGCTTACAGACTTGACAGTTAACAGGACGCTTTGGGTTGTTTCTATTCTCTTTGGTTATTGTGCATAATGCTGCCAGGAATATTTGTGTTCAAGTCTTTATGTGGAATATACTTTGTACTGGTAGTTACATAGGAAAAGAATTTCTGGTCACATGGTAATTCCTGTTCAACATTTTGAAAAACTGTCAAACTGTTTTCCAAAGTGGCCGCATCATTTTACATTCCCGACAGCAATTTCTCCACACCCTTAGCAGCACTTAATCTGTCTCTTTTGATTACAATTCTAGTGAATGTCAAGTGCTATCTCAGCTCCCTGCTGACTACGAGTATTGCACATTTTTCATGTGCTTACTGGCAATTCATACATGTTCTTTCATAAAAGAACTCCTTTGCCCATTTTTTCAGCGGATATATCTGTTTTTCCATTACTCAGTTATAAAAGTTCTTCTAAGCATAAATCCCTCGCCAGATACACCAGTAAACATTCTCTCCAAGCCACAGGTTGTCTTCTTAATCACAAAGTTTGTCATTTTAATTCCAACTATTTTTTTCTTTGTGAATTTGTTTTTAGCTGCTCCACTGGTCTGTTTGTCTACTCCTAAGGTAATACCATAATATGCGGAATATAACTATTTTATGATTTTAAAAGTATCTTTTAATAACCACAATATTTCCTTAGAGACATCACATTTCTTGAAGTTATTTTTGTTTACCTTAAGAGATTTCATTATCATGAAAAATGTTAACTTTAAAAGATCTTGTTTCGTTTTTAGTGCACATGGATGTGGCTGGTTTGTATCTGAAATACCTGCTAAACTCTCCAGCCAGTTCTCTCAATTTCTCTATAGACTCTCTCCTCGCCTTTCTACTCAAATACCTGCGAAGCGCTGTTCTGTTCTCTGCGAGCAGAGCTAGCTCTCTCGTATGTCTTCATGCCTGGTTTCCTCCTTTTAAACATGTGTAACGGCCCTTCCTTTGTTCTGCCTAGCTGGCTTACTCTTCCACTGAGACTCGGCTTAGCCATTGCATTTAGCATCATCATTTCTAGAAAATTAGCTGACACCATCTTTCTTTGTCTTGCTGCTTGACTAACAATAATGGTATATATATATTTTTTTTTTAATTGCCAAAGAACACTCATGGGAGAGGAGGAGAAAGCACCCTTCCCCCGTCTCCATGGGTAGGGAGTGTGGAGTGTGGTCACACCACAATATCCTCTTCTCTGTTTCCCCACCCAAATGGGGTTTGGGGCACATGTGCACGTGTCCTGTTTCCTTTCTCAAGCTCCGGAGGGAGGAGTCAGCCATGCAGAATCTGGCTCCTTTAACCACTGTGCTACAGAACTGGCCCTAATAAATTTGCAAACACAGTACTGAAGCCAGAAACTCAAGAGTCTGTCGAAAGGTAAACAGGTAAATTTACAGGTAGAAAAAGTACTGCATCAGATGTATTTCACTATAAAAACAAAGCATTCAATTTGTGCCAATCAGATCTCCTTTAATAATGAGCGTTATGATAAGAGAGTGAAGAATATAGAAAGTATCAGTATGAGAGCAGGTGGCATGTTGGTTAAGCCGCTGGACTCCCACATGGCTGACCATGGTTCAAGTTGGGACCTAGCAGCTTGCTTTCTCACTTTCTCTCTTTCCCTCTCTCTCTCTCTCTCTCTCTCTCTCTCTCTCTCTTTCTGTCTCTCTCTGGTGAGCACATGTGCCTACAGCAAATTTAAAACCAATAATAACAAAACTAAATAACGCTTTAAAATCAATGAATAAAAAAGTATCAGTATGCACATACTCTCATGTTTACAGTATGAATGCTTGTCATCAGCCAATATTACCTCCATTCTACTTCAGTTACCCACTGTTTTTCACATGCCACCATCATTTAGTAAGTTTCTGTAATCATAAACCCAGATAAACCATCTCTTTAAAGGCAAGAGTGAGAAGTAATTAGATTCAGCAAAGTTCAGGGCTCTAGGAACTGGTGGGCCAAAGAGGAAAACACAAGAAAAAAGACTTGTTTTTGCAAATGAGACAGGCTTCAAATTTTTGCTCAGGACTGGTCACGTGCCCCAGGAAGAGGGCAGAAGACACATCCTTTCTCATTCCTACTTGTAAAAGATTTCGTGACTATATTTTCCAAACTAGAGATCTAGATGCGTCTTCTAAAAAGAGTTAGGTTTTTAAATATTGTTTTGGATTTGCTTTGGTTTGAATTTGTTAATCCAATGAAGTTATTATGGGATAGGTTTAGATTTCAAATATTAGAATGCTATTTTGTGGCTTATGGAAATAAGAGATCTCAAGATATTTTGTTGTACGTAAGTGCTTCTTAGTCACTGTTGGAAAAAGTAGTCTCACTCTCCTTAGTATCCCTGATTTTTCTTTTTCTTTATTTTTTTAAAGAGATTTTTGCTATAAGGTGCATGGATTCGCCAGAGAGAGAGAGACAGAGACAGAAAGCAAGAAATCACCTCCCAAGGAGGGATAGCCACACCCTTCTCCTCCATTATCCTCTCAGGACCCTGAGGACACATGCACGTGCACATAGCATGAGTCCCAAGCCACTGGGTCCAGGATTCGAACTGTGGTTGACTACATGGGAGTTCAGCAATGTAACTATTATACCATCTACTGGTCCTCCAGCACTCCCTGACTTTTATATTTGATATAAATGTTTTTCCTCTCATAAAATATAGAATGGTAATGTATATGGAGTTAGAACCCAGGCTGACATCCCAGATTTCCACTGGGATTAGCTGTATGATCCTGGACAAATGGCATAACCTCTCTGAATCAATGATTTCAATGACTTAAAGACTGGAAATATCATAACACTTCATACATTAAAGATTTAATTATTTTATGAACACACTTAGTAAAAGACATATATTCCAGATACATAGTTAATTTGTGAAAAAATTTTTGGTAAACTGTAAAGGAATTTAAAAAATGCTAGACAGTACCAGAAAGTAGAAATACAGAATTCAAATATCTTAACTAGATTTACTCCTCTTTAAGTACATAGGTACAAATTCAGGAGATATATTCTAACTAGGCAGTATCCAGATTATTTCCCTTTATCTTTAACGAAGTTTCTAAGTTACTCTTAAATTGCTCTTAAAGGACTAGAACATCCTTATTTATAGCACTAATACACCTCATTTTATACAAATTTAGTACACAAAAAATACAGATTTTTATAGATATGAAAAGATAAAATCTGAGGTTAATAGCACACTTTAAGACCACAAAGAAGATACTCTTGTTACCACCACCCCACCCCGCCCCGCCCCACCACCCAAAAACTCTGGGTTCTAGCACTCATCTTTTTTGTGATATTATATATCACATCCAAAGATAGTTAACATTAAGCTAAAAGAAAATGATTAAGATGCCATGATACTTTCAAGACTCTGACAAAAGTTCACAATTCCTGCAATGAAATGTGTAATCTGAGTTTATTCACGTTACGACATGAAATGGATTACAGCATGGCAAACAAACATGAATGTTCTGCACTGACTGATAATTCTTTTTTTTTTTTTGAGAGGTTTTTGCTATAGGGCGTGTGCGCTCATCGCCAGACAGACAGACAGAGACAGAAAGCGAGAAATCACCCCCCCCCCCCCAGGAAGGATGGCCACGCCGCAATCCCTTCTCCTCCATTCTCCTCTTGGGATCTTGGGCCCAGCATGAGTTTAAGCCACCATGTCTGGAACTCGAACCGCAGTAGACTACATGGGAGTCCAGCAACATAGCCATTATGCCAACTACTGGTCCTGATAATTCTTTTTTTTGAGAGGTTTTTGCTTTTTAGGGCGTGTGCGCTCGCCAGACAGAGAGAGACATAGAGACAGAAAGCAGGAAATCACCCCCGAGGGGGGATGGCCACTCCGCAATCCCTTCTCCTCCATTCTCCTCTCGGGATCTTGGGCACGCCTGCACACGTGCCCGGCGTAAGTTTAAGCCACCGGGTCTGGGACTCGAACCGCGGTCGACTACGTGGGAGTCCAGCGACAGCCATTACGCTAACTGCTGGTCCCGTCCTGATAATTCTTTATGCTAACAATGAACCAGAATTCATTACATTGCTAAAAGCTGAGTCACAGAAACAGAGGCTCAATTATGCGCTCTCCTATTTTTTACACGTATCTGGCATTTTCTGTAAGATTTTAAAAAATTATGTCCAAGTCTTCCAATATTCTCCTGGGAATGCTACTTTTTATTTCCACAAAGAAAGGGTCCTGAGGATTTGCAGAGGGTTGTATGAAAGAGAGCTGCAACAGCAGATTCACCAGTAGAGATGCATACAGTGGCATTCCTGCGAATCATCCCACTTAAAAATAACCAACAAAAATGTCCATTTAATCTTAACTGATATCAAATAACGACCAAATTCCTTAGGTCTAAGTAACAACAACAAAACATTCACACTATGTCAAGCTAACTTCTGTACACCCATGGTTTCTACCACACTGCAACTTCTTGGAGTGCTACAACAATGTTCCAAGCCAGAACACACCATCCATGCTTCTGTACAAAAGGAAGTCATTGAAGGGTTCAGACTGCAACAGATACCTTATCGGATATTTTTATTTATAGCATGGAAGATTAAAACAGAGAGTAAGAGAGGACTGGGAAACCATGCATTTTTGCAGTAGTCTAGTTAAGTACAGTTGACTTAGACTGGTGTGGAAATGGAGGAAATGGATGGATATAAAATCTACTTGGAGGGACCAGCAGGTGGCATGGTGACTTAGGGCGCTGGACATTCCCATATGGCAGACCACGGTACGAAGTCCCAGTCCTTTCTCACTTGCTTCTCTCTCTTTCTTTCTCTCCTTGTGTCTCTCTCTCTCTCTGGTCAAATTAAAATAAATGAATAAATAAATAAAATAAATAATTCTTTAAAAAATCTATTCGGAAAAATCAACAATAATTGTTGTACCGGCTACAGCATGAAAAGGAAGGTAAGTGAAAAATTACTTCCAGGTCTTTGACTCACGAATTACCTAGGACGGAAGAACTACACCAAAAATACCTGAGGAACAGATTTCATAGCTGGTAGAGTGAGATCAGGAGTAAAGTTCAGATACAGTATATTCAGGATACCTGAGACACACGTAAGTTAGTGGAAAAAGAGCAGGGAAATGTAATATTGAGGTAGTCTGGTAAATGGCAGCAGATACAGAAAATGAAGGTCAAGAAAGTGCTTTGTTTTTAAAGATGCTATTGCTGTATGTCAAAGCTAAGAGGAGCCAAGGCTTACACTGAACCATACTGCACTCACTCTACCACTCCAACATAACAGGCAACAAGTTACTCCAAGTGGTATTGCAAATTATTTACATGTATTATAAATTATTCAACATTTCAAACAAAAAATACAATATAATATTACTTAGTCTATCTACAATAGGTTAAATTTTCCTGACAAGTGATCAAACCTGGGGGAGGGGACAGCACACATACAATAAACAAGGTCAGAAGCCACCCGCAGATCGTCAACTGTTAAGAACAGAGGGACAGAGACCCTATCTCTGTTAAGGGTATCCCTTCTCTCTTCTCTCATATGAAATAAAGTTGTTTTTTTTAATGCAAGAATGCAGAAGGTACTACATGCATCTTTGCAATGGACGCAAGAGCCCTTGAAGGATCAAAGCATGGGATCTGCAGGAATGAGTCGGAGGGAGTGCCATTCTATCTGTGATGGGTTTACTAAGACCTCTTGTGCATACGCTACCAACGACTGACTCCAGAACAGCCCGGGGAACTCCAATGTGCTCATTTATATAAGGAGGCACCTCTGCACTGACTTCACCACCACAAACGCGAATACACACAGGACCCTCTAATCCTATCCTGGACGATGGCCTCACGGTTCATTCCATCCACTCAGGACTCTGAAACAGAGGCCTGGAAATGACCCTCCACTCTTTCCTTCCTGTATCCCCAAAGCTAATCAATGACTAAAATCTGTTTATTGTAACTCTCTTAATATTCTTCCTCCCTTCTCCATTTCTACTACTTCATGATTCAGCCCTTATTTCTCTTTTCTCCGCTGACTGTTCCCAGACCCTCAGAAGGAAACCCGCCCATTCCCCTTCACGCCAGACTCAGAACTGCACAGGCTCCTGTCGCAGCATTTACCCCGGCTACAGCGGAGTGCCTGTCTGCCCCAGAACGTGCTTCATGGTGACCATCTAACTCACCCAAGTCCCTACACGCCGAAGCCGTACGTATTTACTGAAAAATATTACGATGGAAAATATATGTGAAAGGTGACTGTAAATGGCTACGCTCTCTTCAACACTGGAAATCCTACTATTCTTGATATAAAATGAAGGGTGCAATCTTAGAGTGAGTCTGAGAAGTGAGTGGGTCGGCAGAAATTCGCTCTGTGACAGAATGGAAGGATTTCAGAGCTCAGATTAAGGACAACAGTGAGAGTTAGGTAAGCAGCTACTGTGTGCTCAGAGGGAAAGTGGACCCCAATTACAGCTACAGTTAGACCTGGATAAAACACTGAGAGGTGGAGGAACAAGACGAGGAGAAAACGCAGGCAATTATCAGGGCGATGCCATAACACCAGTGTGCAAACTACACCATGCAAATCACCAATATTAAAAAGCAGTGCTGGGGAGCACAGGCAAGAGAAGGCTGAAAAAACTGTCACTGGTTATATCCCATTTGATAATCACATTTTGGGGGAAAGTTCACAAAAGATGGAAAAGTAATGCTCATCAAGCCCGGGACTGGGAGAGAGGGCACCTCGACATCCAGACCACAACGCCACCCTGGCAGCCTGTGTGGTGAAAAGCCCTCGCTCACTAACTCCGTGTTGCCACCATCCATTCTCAACAGCAAGAGCCAATTTAGGGCCATCTGACCCTAGCCCAAGAGAACCCTTAACTCTGTATATGCATGCAAATATAGCAGTCCCTCTTCTCTTTTCCCATCCCTCAAATTCAGGTTTCTGAAACTACAAAAGTACTACTAAGTCTGAGACATAGCAACCTGACCAGGAAGGATCAGACTTGTTCACTGCCAATGAGGTCTGGCCAGACGCGATGACCCAGGGAGCAGCAGATCTGGACGTGAAGCCCAGTGATCCTTCACACTGCTCCATGTGAAGCCTTGGCAAGTCACCTGGCCCCTCAAAGCCTATTTGTCACCTGAGAAAGGAAGATACAAACTGTACCAAGTCATATGTAGAAATGAAAATGTCAGAGCCTAAGATCCATAAAAACTTAGTATAGTGTCTAACACCGTAAACACTCAAATACCAGCGACCGTGATTTCCAAGGGCAATTTCTAGTGCCGAAACATCTGTAGGACAACGTATATTGGTGACTAGGTAGTTTTCTTTTCTTTTTTGAGAGATTTTTGCTATCGGGCACATGTGCTTGCCAGAGAGTCAGAGAGAGACATCAAGAAATCACCTCTCCACGGGGATGGCCACACCGCAATCCCTTCTCCTCCACTCACCTCTCAGGATTTGGGGCATGCACACACATGCACCCAGCCTAAGTTTTAAGCCACCAGGTCCGAGACTCAAACTGTGGTCAACTACGAGTCCAGTGTCCTAAACATCACACTATCTGCTGGTCCCCAACTATGTAAGTTTTAAGGGCTGAATGTAATTACGCATGAAGACATAATATGGGCTAAAGACATTGCCTTTTTAATTTTTTTTTGGAGAGTTTTTGCTATAGAGCGTGTGCGCTCACCAGAAAGACAGAGAGAGACAGAGAGACAGAAAGCGAGAAATCACCCCCCGGGGGGATGGCCATGCTGCAATCCCTTCTTCTCCATTCTCCTCTCGGGATCTTGGGCAGGCACGCACATGCACCGGCATGAGTTGAAGCCACTGGGTCTGGGACTCAAACCACAGTCAACTACATGGGAGTCCAGTGACACAGCCATTACGCCAACTGCTGGTCCCAAGACATTGCCTTTTTAAAAAGTGTACTTATAGGGACAGCAGATGGCATAATGTTTACGTCATTGGACTCCCACAGGCTGACTGCGGTTCAAGTCCTGGACCCAGAGGCTTGAAACTCATGCCAGGTGCGTGTATGTGCATGCCCAAAATCCTGAGAGGAGACTGGACTGTGGCGTGGCCATCCCTCTGGGGGGGGGGGGGAGCAGGTTTGATTTCTTGCTTTCTATCTGTCTCTCTCCATCTCTCTGGCAAGTGCACGTGCCCCAGAGTAAAAGTCTCTCTTTTAAAAAAGGCGTACTTATTTATCTGTTCCATGAGAAGAGACAAAAGAGATGCGAGCACGCCCCAAGGTCTGGACACAGCCACAGTCCAGCTCAGGCCGAGCCGCTCCTTACGGACACGAGGAGCACAGTGTGCCTGAACGGCTCGGGGCTGCTCAGGAACATCTCCTGATGTGACCTGGAGCCCTCTCATAGGGACTAGCTTTGCAGAACGTCATGTTTTACCATTTTACCACTTGGGCCACTCTCTGTCCCCTGATGCTGTTTTTATATTGATTCAAATTTAGGCTAGCAGGTGGCATGGAGTTAAGATGCTAGGTCCCACATGGCCGACGGTGCAGATGGTGCACCAGACCCTGCAGCTGGAAAAGCACGGTGGGGCATGTGCATGCGTGCCCCAAATCTCCGGGAGACTAGAGAAGAGATCCGGAGAGTGGCCACCTCCCAGGGGGGTAGTTCTTCCCCCACCCACACCCACTCCCTGGCAAACACAAGTACCCTATAGCGAAATTAAATATAAATAAATACTTTAATTTTGTTACAGTTTTAAGCTTACAGAAAGCATTTTAAATGTGGTAAGAACTTTATGTTTTCTAACTTTGAGAGCCAATGACCTACACGATGTTCCATCACTCTTTAATTCTTTTTTTTTTTTGGAGAGGTTTTTGCTATAGGGCGCGTGCGCTCGCCAGACAGACAGAGAGAGACAGAGAGATAGAAAGCAGGAAATCACCCCCCAGGGGGGATGGCCACGCCGCAATCCCTTCTCCTCCATTCTCCTCTCGGGATTTTGGGCACGCACGCACACGCGCCCGGCGTGAGTTTAAGCCGCCGGGTCCGGGACTCGAACCGCAGTCGACTATGTGGGAGTCCAGCGACATAGCCATTACGCTAACTGCTGGTCCCACTCTTTAATTCTTTAATAAAATATTTTTGTTAAGAAATTCTCTACAAGATCTATCATTAAAATCAGAAAACTAACATATTTGCTCAGCCCTGCTGGAGTGTCATTACTCCGAGGCCCCTTCTCAGTGACAGTAGAAGGCACGTGTGTGCACACATTTGCTGTATTTCTACAGATGTAGAACCACCAAAAAAATTCACATCAACACTTCACTCCCAGTCCAGCACTGTGGACAGCATTCTCGTGCTCTCCACGTTCACACGTGTAACTCTCGGACAGTGAGAAGCCCGGCTCCCGCAGGCCTTGACGTTGACTGGCACTCCCGTGGTCGGCCTCCGGGTAGGTGGCCAGCCTCCCGCTGCACCATCTCCCCTCCTCACCATTCCCAGCCCAACAGCCTCAGCCCTACTCCATAGGCCCAGGACACCTACCCCTCATCCCTGGCACTCCTCCTAACAGAACATCCTCTCTCCGGGCTCAGCCTCTCCATTCCACAATGCGCTGACCCTACCCTGAGACAGGTGCCTTCCTCCCCCACCTGTGGCTCTGACTCCTTGTGCTCAAGACGCCTCCGTGTATGAACTCCCTCCTCCCCTGACCCGAGCCCCTGTACACTCACGCCAGGTTACAATACTACACAGACAGATACCCGCTGCGAGCCTGCTGAGTCCCTGAGAGTTCACGTAGGGCCACATCTCACCCCAAATATATACCCTATTCATGCGTGCTGGTTCAGCCCCCCGCCCACAGCACGTGCAGTCTCTCGGGCTCCCACAGCCTGTGCCGGCATGCCCCTGCATACACAGGGCTGCTCCTCACCACGCACGGCCCCATCAACCACACGCATTCTCCAGGCTCCGACATTCCACTCGCCCTAATGGGCCCACTCTGCCTCCGACACACCCCACTGAGGGCGCACACCCACCCTTGCTGGGGCCGCTGCCAACTACGATACAAAAGAGAACCTTGTCTTTCTCTTCTAGCCAAACACGCATTTTATTATACTTAAGTATTTACGTTGGTCTGCAGAAAATCTAGTTAATTAAACATGAAAGAAAAAAAAAACTACTAGGTTTGAGTTTAAAAACTGGTTGTTCTAAACATGAGAAACATTTTTAAAAAATACCCAGCACACGTATCTGTGACTTGTTTTCGGTACAGTAACAGCTGCACTGTGTCCTGTACACACCCGGGTCCCACCCTGCAGGCACCAGCCTGGACTGACAGGACCGGCGACACCTGTCACAGCGCCTGGTCTCTGAGGAAGCGTGCTCCCACAGCGCACCCCGAGCCTCCGCCCCCGGGGAGTAGTGTGCCAAGGACAGAGGTTCCGGAAGTAACCAAGCAGACAGAGCTCGGTCTGCTGTCCCGCCCTGGGAGTGAACAAGGGGGCCATCCCTGCAAAGCGCACGCGCTCGCTTCGGTCTCTGGTGTGCCCAGGCCATGGCGGGACTGGCCTGTGCTCACCGTCCAACTGCCACCGAGCTCTTTCTCTCATCTCTCTGTCTCCTCGCTTTATTTTTCAAGCTGCTCAGAGCCCAGGCTGAAGAGAAGAGCGCCATCTGACAATACGTCCGCCATGCAGAGCCTTCAGAGAAGACGGAAGCAGACTGCTCATTTCCCCAGTTTTGATTTGAAAGGGCTCCTTCAATATGAGCTTCTGAAAATAATTGCAAATGAAAACCTGCAAACTTGAACCAACAACAGATGTTCCAAACGAAAAGAAGCTGCCTTATCTGACCCTGCTAGTAGCCCAGCTTAAAAAACCAAGCTGTGAAGGTTTGTGCTCTCCTGGTAGGGGCCACAGGCTGGCCAGCCCTACCGGGCTTCTACCGCCCTCGACTCCAATGACACCGCGGTGTGGGACTTCGGAATACAGTATCCCCTGCACTTACACTTACAGTAGTATCTGCTTATACAGTCGCCTACCTGTCCCCTCCACCTACTTTCCTGCGGCTCCTGTAGTGAAGGGATCGGAAAACCACCTACGCTGCAAAGAAAAGAAAGTGTACACACTACGTACATACATCGCTTCTCACGGTTCACCTGCTGCTTCTGCGCGACAGCAGAGGTGAGAAGAGGCAGCAGAGACGAGATGGGCCACAAGGCCTGGACTGTCTCCTCTCTGCTCCTTCACAGAAGGCTCGCCCAGCCCTGCTTCCGTCAGTCCTGTGACGCCCAGCCATTCTGGATCCTTCGGGGGAGAACGAACTGCTCCCTCCTCTGCCTTTCCCTCACTTCAGAACTGCACTGGTTAATTCTAGCACCCCCAACCACCGGAGCTTTTAAAACGCATGCTCTATGCCTTCTCAGCCTTCTGGCTGAGATCAAGGATGCTATGTGTTCTCATCAGTTTAAGACGCAAGGTACAAACCCTGTTCTTGGTATAAACAGTAAGGAGTTTTTGTTTTTGTTGTTTCTAAGGTTTGTGCCACGGGGAATGTGTGCTCACCAGCGAGACCCAGTGAGAGGGAAAGTGAGGAATCAGCCCAGGGAGGGGCTGGCCGTGCTGCCACCCTCCTTCACTCTCATCTGGATTGAAGGCACACACATACGTGCGCCTGGGGCGATCTTTCAAGCTGCCAGGTCCAGGGCTCGGACGCCAACTGTGGTTAGCCACGTGGGAGTCCAGCACCTTACCCAATACGCCACCTGGCTCCGACAGGAAGCTTTCTGACCCAACCCACAGTCCAGCTCTAACAAGAGTGCTTCCACAAACACTTCACGTTGGCCAGGGAGCGTCTCTGCCCTGTTCTCTCAAAGGGAGGACAGCAACTAATGTCGGCAGTATCCTGTAACTGTCCCAACCAGGGCGGGTCAGCGTTGAGAAGTCGCTTTTCATTCACAGCGAAGTCTTCTGCTCGTTTTTATCGACGAGCAAACGGCACAGTAAGCTTGGTGAGGCTCCCTGTGTTCTGGAAGAGGCTGGTGGCTGCACTGCTTTTGATCGGCTGGCTGAGTTAAACCTGGGCGGCGAGGGAGAAAGACGCTCCAGCGGCGATTTCTGGCCCAGTTAGAACCTCCACGCCAGCCTCCCATTAAAGAGCTACTGTGTGGACTCCTGGTCCCTAAGTCTATTTCCAGCTCAGACTCCAGCGAGGAAGAAGCAGAATTATACCCCAACCAGTTAGCACACGGTAGAACTTGAGAAATCTGATGATAGGGGGTAAAATCATTCTTTTAAACTGTGTAACAATGCTACAAATACCCTATTTTAGTGATGAACATGATTAGGAAAATAGTTTTTAAAGGAAAAAGAAGATAAACTGAGAGTTCATATTCAGTGATTCAAAACAAGCCCATCCTATTTGGTTATCAAATATATCTGTTTCAATATGTTGTTGCTAATATCTCTCAGCTTAATTCAACTCAACATATGAAAGAATCCTAGATATCACTGATTCAGAAGAATTATTCCTTACTTAGTATTGTAAATAGTATTTCCCATCTAAAACCCAAACATCCCTAAACCAAACATGCCTCTAATTACTGCTCTATGAATTCTTCCTTCCTCAAAACACACTTAAATGAGCAGTCTACCACGAAGTTGTCCCACTTGCACGTATCTTTGTCACTTTCTATTACGACACGGCAGCCATCTCTGCCACTGATCCACCTCCCGTCAAGGTCACCTGGTACCTCCCCGTTGCCAAAAGCAATGTACCTTTCCTGTTTCATTGTACCTGACTCACCAACGTCCTTCCCCATTGCCAAAAACAATGTACCTTTCCTGTTTCATTGTACTCGACTCACCAACGTCAACAGTCCCCCATTATTCCAGCGCCTTCTCTGCTGCTGCATTTGGCAATACCTCTCTCCTGGCTTTACTTCTTAGCCCACGGCCTTTTCAGTTCAAGAGTTCGGTCACCTTACTTTGAGGTTCCTCTTCCCCACCCAAGGAACGTTAAGATTTAACATGGGGTACTGGGTTCTCTACTCCGCATGACGTGCAGCCTTGCTCTACGGAAGTCATCTGGTATATCTCCGCAGCCACGTATCAACTTCATGTTGACGATCTGTACTGTGTCCATAAACCACCATTACATAAACACCACAGCACCTTCCATAAACACATACAGAGCAGACATCTGAGGACAGATAATCTTGCGGTCTCACAGACTTCCACCTGTGAAATGGAAAATGCGTTATCTCCAAGGTTACAATGATAGAAGCTCAGGAAAACTGGATTCTTTCCAAATCGATCCTTTCTACCATTTCGGAAACCCTAGTCCTTAGCCCCTTAACGGTTTATTGTTTAAGTATGAAAACTAACAGACAAAGTTACTTCCTACGTCTGTGCACTGCACACCCGTAGGACAGAAATGACCGACCTGAGTTAACGGAGAAAAGGCTCGTTGTCTTGGACCGGGAGGTCTGAGTCTTGCCGGGTCACAGTGACTGCGGCACGGAGCCCACTCTGCGTTACAGAGTCCCACGAGTGCCAGCTCTCTCACAGGAGGGGGCTGATTCATGCGAGCCCCAGAGCCATACGACAGGGTGTGTGCACCCTCTGCAGAGACTCTGCTGGCCACGTGGGAGGCTGGCCTGACGCCGCGATGGACCTCCGGGAGTCCCAGACCAGAACAGCGAGTCAGTGCACCTTGCTTCTTTATAAATCACCAGGTCTCAGGTATTTCTGCTGGCCTCATAATGACTAAGACAGGTCTCAAATTTGTTTCTCAATAAATACTTCAGAAAAGACTCTAAGTTGCTGTCCAACTTTAAAGGGAACCAAGGATGCAATGTAGAAAACAGGACTAAAACTGCTCAAGAATTTGGAGCAATGTGCATACAAGAGGCTAAAAGCAGACCGTCTGGATTGTCTGAAGAAACAAGTGGGCACACAGGGAAGCAGCAGCCTGGCCGACCACAAGCCGCCAGGTGAATACAGTTGGAGGCTTTTCCCTGATTTAAAAAAGACAAATTTACTTTGTAAGTTAGGAAATCTAAACAGTTATTCACACAACGATTTGCTGCAGAGCTGGGTTAGATGGGAAGACAGTCAAGGCAGCAGTACAGACAGAGCTGTAAACCAAACTCGTATCTGAATCTGCTCAAGTGCTGGCTGCATCAGAAAAACTGAACCCATGAGGTTTTATTAAAAAAATTAATGATTCAGTGGCAACAAATGACAGTGAGTAAAAGCAAAGTAGCGCAAGCAGCAGGACCGTGCTGCTGCCCAGCACCAAGAGACTGCGTGAGGGGAGACAAGCGGGACAAAGAAAAGCGCCTCCTCGTTGTAAGTTCTGGTTTCTGGCAGACATTTTTCAAAACAAGATTTTTATTTAGCTTTTATCCCCCGCCCCGAGATTTCTGCCACAGGGTGTGTGCCCTTGCTGGACAGAGACAGAAAGCTAGAAGTCACCCCCAGGGGAGATGGCCACACCACAATCCCTTCTCCCCATTCTCCTCTCAGGATTTTGGGTGCACACAAGTGCACTCTTGGCATGAGTTTCAAGCTACCGGGCCCAGAACTTGAACCATGGTTGGCCACATGGGAGTGCAGCGGCTTCACCCCCACACCACCTGCTGGCGCCTTACTTAGCTTTAATTAAGAACAAAGTGCTTAATTAAAGTCCAAGGATGTGGCCATCTGCTACACTGACCACTGAGCACTGAAATGTCACTCGTCCAAATTGAGATGTGCTCTGTCAAATACCCAATTACGAAGACTTAACATTAACTTTCCTGAATCATGATAGAGCACCTTCAAATACAAAGATGTCATTATTTTAATTACAGGTTGGTGCAAAAGCAACTGCGGTTTCGGACCTTTAATTTTAAATCATTGTAATTAAGATCACGTCTCTATTAATCAAAATAGGAACCATTACAATCAACGTATTTTTGCCAAGGAGAAATAAGTTTGTTTACTCCTGTAGCACAAAAATTCAGGCTTCAGCGTTCAGTGAACGCGTGGAAGCATCTTCTGCGTCCTGCTGGCCGTGGAAGCGCCTCCCCTAGAGAAAGCTGCCCAGGAGCTTGGAGACGTGGTGTGGGTGAACAGGAGGACGGGGCACAACTGCGGAGCCCGAGCGTCCCACCGTGAAGCGCTGGCTCTGCGACGCGCGGTCAGGCGTGGTCCTGCGAAGAACTGGGCCCTCCCCGCTGACCAACGTCGGCTGCGGGCACGTCGATCCTGACGTGAGGGTCTCGCCACGGGTGGATCAGACCCCACCAGTGACCATGGCCTCTTCTTGGTGCAAGTTTGGCTTTGAGAAGTGCCTTGGGGCTTCTTCTCAGTCCAACCACTGAGCTGGCCACCGCCACTGTCGGGTAAAATCCACTTTGCACTGCATGTCACGAGCCGCCTGGGAGAGGGCTCCTTACTGCTGCACAGAGTAAAGAAGGCGGCACTTCCAAAAAGATGGTTCTGAAATGTTTAGTCAGCTCACAGGGCACCCACTTATCGAAGCTCTTCACCTTTGCAATGTGCTTCAAAGGCGGATGACACGGACGCTGGCCCAAGGCCTTCAGCAACCTCTCGAGTCGCTGCCAGAGGGCCAGCTTCCGCGACGGCTCTCGCTTGGCTGCCGGCTACTTCCAACGGCCGCTCACTACGGCCCTCAGCTCTGCGGCTCTTGTCTGCTTTGCAACACTTCTTGAACCACCACTGCAAGGTGCATTCATTCGCAGCTCCTGGGTCACATGCGTTGTTGCTGGAAGTTGTCACTTATGACCTTTTTTGAACTCAAATAAGAGAATCACTTGAATTTGCTTTTGGTCTATCATTTTCATAGTCTAAAATACAAATAAAATAAACAGCAAATATCAATTTCATTAGCAAAAATACCCATAAAGTGAGAAATGTGCATTAAAATGATGTGTGACATGAGCACATTTACCTAAGACTCTCCCAACAGCAGATGGGAAGTCTCAACAGTGCAGAGCTGCGGTCGCTTTTGCACCGACCTAATAGATCCCTAGGATGAGCGCTAGGTTGGTTGGGCCCTTTTCACATTCTCTTATCTTGATTCTGTTCTGAATAGGACCTTTTGAAAAGATTACCTGATTATAGAATCAGCCCTTAATCACAGACTCTAAGAAAGTTGAGCAGATCCTTAAAATCTTGGACCGTAGGAAGGAGGTAAAAGTTACTGAAAATCTATATACCTTTGTTGCTCTTTGCGGTAGAAGAACTGAGACTAGGGATGGGTGTCAGACAAGTCAGAGGAGTGTGGGGGACAAATAACAGCAACTTATCAACTCCACGGTCAGCCCGAGAGGGCCTACACAGAGAGCCACCCAGGAGTGCGAGCACAGAGACTGCACACACAGACACCAAGCCTCACCGTGTCAAGACCGGTCTGTAGCCCGTACCTGACAACGGCACAAATGTAACATTTACACACTCCTCGGCCCTAGAGATGGCAGAATTTTACTTTCTAAACACAAAATATCTGGAAGTACACAATATTCAAAATCTGCATGCAAAATTTATCTATATCCTAGATGGCACATGTCCTCGCCAGAGGGTGAGGGTGAGAGAGTGCGAGCGAGCAAGCACCTCCCAATTGATGTGGCTACAGTTCCCAAGCTCAGCAGGATCCTGGCGTACACATGTGCTCCACGTGACTGCAGCCCTGTGCTGTCTGCCCTCACGCAGTCCCACCTGCCGCCCCACTCTCACAGAGCAGCTGAGAGACGTGTCTCTTGTCATCGAACCCCTGGTCAGCACCACACACCCCACCTGTCTCATGCATGTGACTCGGTGGTATCACAATCACACCTTCTAAAATGGGCCTACCGCTTGAAAAGCAGCAGGACAGCGCATATTTTTGGATACCAGCCCCACTGACTCAGGTTTCTAACTTTCCGGGCTGTACGCGGCCAGTGAAGAGGGGAGGAAAAAGCTCGTGGTGAGACAGCAGGGGGCAAGCAGCGGCCAGGAAGAAGCTCGGAGCGGACCAGCAGGGAAGCTGAACTGGAGAAGACGGCGGCAGAGAGCAGCTTTAAGACGACGGCATCTATGACACAGTCCTTGCGAAAGAAGAAAACCAAAGCTAATTTCTTATATTCACTTACACGGAGCCAACCTCTAGAATAAAGGAAGGCCACCAATGTCTTCTGGCGTCCTCACCCGTAAGAGCTGGGATGCCCTGTGTGCGGACACTACAATCCCGCGACTGCAGAACACGCATCGTTTAAGCCCTACAGCTCTTCCCTACCAGCCCCCGCGGTCCTTCGTGCTTCCGAAGCATTCCCTCCAGAAAATACCGCCTGGCAAAAACTCGAAGTTCAGAGCTGCGCCTGTGTCAGTCAGTAACAGGATCGGCCAACACGAACCAGATGCTTCCTGTACAGGAGACACCGTCAACATACAGTAACATGGTTCTCCAATAACCTGACTACATCCAACCGAAGATAGCATGTCATCACGCTGCTAAGTGGCAATGCCAGGATCAGACACAGTGCATGCCCTAGCCTGTGCGTGTGCATATTCACATGTATACACGTATTTACGTGCGTGGATGTGTATATACATGGCCTAAATGTATAAAAGTTAAGTGGGTCCTCATAATTTTAGGCCTATGACCACAGTGCTCTGTTATTTAGATCCATATGTGACATATACACTATAATATAATGCATATATATTGTATATACATTATAACATAGTACATATATATCACATATAGGCTATGGGGATACACTATAGTATATATTATACATATGTACATAGTGTGCATACATTATATATATTTATTTATTTTAGAGTGTTTTCTCATATACAGTGTGTGTGCTTGCTGGAGAGACAGAGACAGACAGAGAGACAGAAAGCAAGACACCACCCCCTAGGGGCATGACCATGCCACAATCCCTTCTCTTCTACTCTCCTCTTGGGATTTAGAGCACGCACGCACACATGCCTGGTGTGAGCTTGAAGTTGCCAAGTCCGGGACTCAAACTGTGGTCAGCCAGGTGGGAGTCCAATGCCTTAACCACTACATTACCTGCTGGCCCCATCTCTCTTTTTTAAACACAAGAGAACGAGAGGATAACGGGGGGCGGGAGGGGAGAGAGCAGCACTGCCAGAGAGGAGGAAGGAAGGAGAAAGAGAGGGAGAGAACGAGAGCGAGCGCGCACGCGAGCGAGCAAGTCCTGTGCGCCAGGGCTCCCGGCCGAGCCTGCCCCTCCAGCCACCTGTCACTCAGCTGGGTCACAGGTGTGCACCGCCAGGGCCCGCACGCCTGAACATCGGCCTCCAGGAGGGACCTGTGCCAATGCCACCTGCCTGCCCCGTGTATCTCTGCTACTCAGAGACGCACTGGAGTCCACATAGCCATTCTAACCTCATCTCTGTCGTTTTGCTTTATTCTTGGGACCGTGGACAAAGCAGTCACATCGACTGCCAGCTTTTACATGAGAAAAGGATTCAGAGACAGCCCAGGGACGGGGAGAAGACGCGGTGGTTACATTGCTGACTCCCCCATGGCCGATCACAGCCAAGCTCCAGGCCTGGTGGCTTCGAACTCACACCAGGCGCACGTGCCTGCACGCCCACGATCCCGGGAGGAAAGTGGAGAAGGGACTGTGGCATTGAAGCGTGGCCATCCCCCATGGGGGTGATTCCTCACTTTCCCTCTCACTGTCTCTGTCTCTCTCCAGTGAGCATAAGTGCCCTAAGGCCAAAAAAAAACACTAAAAAAACAAGAGTCCTGAAACCTGGTGCTCAGAGTTAAATCTAATTTATTTTAGATAATAAAACTAAATCTATTTCCACAAAATGAATGGAGTCACCTTGGAAAACCAGCTGATGCCAGACTTTGTACAGGTGAAGTGCAAGATCAGTCTGGAATTTCTTGTTTTGACAGAAAAACACCAGAACCAAGTTGAGGCAGCTCCTACTGGCCAAATCCAATACACTTTAAGAATCAAAACAACAGTGATAGATCTAACCATTGAATAAGAATCATTCACTAATAGAAATAACTGAATAAATAATGAAGGCGATGAAAAGACTGCATTATGACCAATTGTCACCTGATAATTACAGAGGAAATGAACTTAGAAAATCAGCAAAGGATGCTAAAACTCGACGGTGATGTTTTCATGGGCCTAGGTAAACATCCTGTTTCTCAAAATATTTCCCCACCAGCTTCATAATAATTGGAAAAGCATAAACAGCAGCCTTATGGAAGATGTACACCGGCTGCACCTGAAGTAGGACGGTACAGAGGGGAGGCCCGGCCCGTCGGAGGCAGGAGGCACTGGCTCAGCAGCCCTGCACTCGGAGTTGCGGCCCACAGGGAAGGACTGGCGGCAGTGTCAGTGACCACCTAGTGAGAGGGCAGTTAAGGCTTTCCCAGGTCCCACTCCACTTGAGAAGATGACGGTCTCTGCGGCCCGAAGCTCTCGGGGCCTCTCGTAACCTCTGCACCCACTCGGAAATTAGCAGAGCAACCGAGCCAATCTAGCACGTGACGCCCACCACATGGGGAGCCTGCACGAGCCCTTCCCGAGAATAAGCCCAAAAGCAGCCCCTCCAAGCAAGACTTAAAAACCCTCCCCTCAGTTCTCTGGGGTCACCCTCCCGGCCTGGGAGCTGTTCTCTCGGTCCATAGACCCCGCCTCGCTGTCCCCTCTCGGTCCTTCTCCAGGTGAGTGAGACGGAGTCGGGTTTGCTGCTGTCCTGCACTGGATGCTGGGCCCACACACCCACACCCCACCTCCCGCGTCACAGCCCTAACCAGACGTTCTAAACTGACGTTGCCAACGCTGACACAGCAACACCACACGCCTCGAGGCAGGACGCACTGCACACAGGACACACCTCTGGGTGGCATTCCTGACAAAATGCATAAGCAGCGAAATCACGAGGAAACAACAGGCAAATTCAAACTGAGGCAATTCTAGAAAATGACTGCCCTGTACGTTCAAAATGTCAAGGTCAAGAAACAGAAAGGCTGAGGAGGTGTTTCCGACTGAGAGAGTAAAGAGACATGGCATCACATACGACGCACGGCCCTGGAGTGATACCAGGCTGGGAGGAAAAGCTGACAGGGAAACAGTAAGGAAATCTGATATCGACTGCAGATAAGTGTTATATCGACAATAAACACGCTGGATCTACGAACTGCACTGTGCAGCAGGCGCAGAAGGGCAGGCCCTGCACGGGGGAGCCAGACAGCCCGCTCCACTGCGCCCAGGACCCAGGCAGGATGAAGAACTGAGGGACAAAGGGTTGCAGCAGGCCCAGGCCCATTGGGGTGCTCGTTTGCCCCCCACCCCTGGGGGGATCCTGGGTACCCTGTGCTTTCAGGACTCATGGACAGGTTCAGGATCTGGACCCCGTTAGCCGTGGGCTTCCTGCTCTGCAGTTCGTTTGCTGCTGATGGGCCCTCAGGCTGAGCCAACAATGTCCTGTTCTTGAGACAGATACACTGAATAATTTAGTGGTAAAGAGGTATGATACTCCCAAATTACTCTCAAATTGTTCAGTAAAGAAATACACAGATACAGGATAAGAACAGTTAAACAAACAGGAAAATGTAAAACAGCTGGAGAATGTAAGGGCATGTAAGAGCCCCTTGCACTGTTCCAGCTTTTCTTGTAAAATCAAAATTATATAAAAAGCAAAAAGAAAATCAGTCTATTTCCCAGGTCAAATGTCCTAACACTATAGAGTTCTGACAATGCCTGAAAATGTACTAGTGCACTTTTTTATTCTACGCTTAGCAGTGTTCCTTATCAGGTAGTCACGATATATCCTGTAAGACTCACAACTTGACCTGTTAGTGCTATCATACTCAGAACTGAATCTTACTCATACAGCCGGTAAGTAGGTAAAGATTTGTTACAAGAGCAGAGTCAAAATTACAGCATAATACAGAATTATAGAAAAACAGTGAAATAAGAAACACCGCATTCTAAGTGAAGCTATTACTTGGGACAAAGAGCTTGTAGGACAACTCTTCAACTAACAGGAAAATCCAGGAATGACTTGGAAGAGCAGACAGCAATCCGGTGTAACAGAGCTCTGCAATGAGAGGGCGGTAAATATTTCTTTTCACACCGGGACTTAAACTTTCAGCTTCTTGTCTAACTCTGAACAGCCATGACAACTAAAACAACTCCCTTCTCCACAGAAGTAGAATATTAGGTAAGAGTTTCGAGAATGAATCAGGGTAAAGAGCTAAGGAAAGGGACCAGAACCTCACTGGGGTCCAGTGCTGCTTTGCTGTACAGTGAGATGCTGCCTAGGGTGACGATCTCACTTAAAAGTAAGGCTTCTGGACCATTTTTCCGAAAGCAAGGACTTTATTAAATAAAAATGATCTCAAACAATCGGAGCGCTAAATGTTCAGTACAAGCTATACATACACATGTGTATATATTTATTCACACATATGCCTCTCTTGTAAACGTTTACAAAGTAAATATAAGCACATAAACAACAAAAAGTAACTTAAAATAATTATATAAACTACATTTAATTCCAATTCACAGTATAAGTAAGCGCTTCACACGTAAGATAGTGAAAAAACCCCATCGACAGGTATAAACCCTGCTCAAGTGTTTGTTTACTTAAAAAGAACAGTGACAAGGGGCCAGCAGGTGGCGTGGAGGTTGAGACTGGCGGATCGCACGTGGCCAGCTGCGGCCTGCAGAGGGTCTGGGACCCGCCGGGCGGGTGTGCGCGAGCACGCCCAATACCCGGGGGTGGAGAAGGCCTGCGGCATAGACAAACCCCATCCCCGGTGACTTCTCACTCTCCGCCTGCATCTCCCCAAGGAGCGCAGGCACCCCATGGCAGAAATCTAAAATAACAGACAAAAGTGAGGTTTGCAGTAAGTCTCGGCAGGTCTGAGCAGAACTCGGGCTGCAAACAGCGGCTCTCACGCGCAGGCGGCCCGGGCGTCGGTGCACAGCTCACGGGAAGCACGCACTGCCTCGGAGGCGCAGAGGGCCCTGCGGGGCACCGGCATCACCACAGCTCGGCCTTCAGGGTCTGACTCCGCCGCCTATCCCAGTAGTTAGGCAGGAAGATGCAATTCCGCTTCATCGCATTCATCCTCTAACTAAGATGTGCCTGCTTTTCTCCAAAGTCCATATACGTTTACGAAGCCAGACCACAGTCAAGGCGCCGGAACGAACACGCCAGGGAAGAAAACCCCAACTATTCTAAAACGCGAAAAGGAATCAGACACCCCCAAAGCATCGCGCGTCGGCCGAAGTTCACGCAGGGCCCCCGGAGCAGCGCTGCAGGCTCGCACCGCCGCGACGCTCCCGGTCAGAGATCTCTGCACACGGGTCTGCTCCGTGTTCTGCAAACACGGACGGCGAGGGCCGGCTTTTCCAAACGCGTGGACAGAGCAGGTCTGGTGCCGCTCGGTCCGCCGCCCGGCCCCGCCGCAGATCCGCGCACTCGGGCGAGGGCCGCGTCCACACGGGCCGGCGCGCCCCGCCCGCCCCGCTGCCCGCGCACCTGCCAGGTGAGCCTCCGCCGCGCCACGCACCCCGCGCCAGCGCTCCCGGTGTGCAGAACCGGGCCGGACCGGACACACCGCAGAGACCGGCTGCAGGGCGGTGGGGGCGACGCGCGCCGGGACGCGTCTGTCACGTGACGGAGCGGACCCGAGCCGTCGGGGGGGGTGTGCGCTGCCATGGCAACAGCCCCTCCGTCCGACTTCCAAACGGGAGGAAGAACTTCAAATCCCAACCGTCCGCGCTCGAGCGGCCGCGTCTTAAAGGGGCCGCGCCGCCGCCGCGCGCCGGGGCAGAGTGGGCAGAGCCGGCAGAACCGGGCAGAGCGGGCACAGCCGGGCACAGCGGGCACAGCCGGGGCGCCCCCTGCCCGTCCTCCGAGGGCCCGCTCGGGTCGGCGACCCCGCAGCTCCGCCGCCTCGGCCGCGGCCCGGGGCGAGAAGGGGGTGTGTGCCGCCCGCGCCCCGCTCCCCGGCCCGCCCGCTCCCCGGCCCGGGCGCCGCTTCCTCCTCCCACTCGGCGGACCGAGGCGGCGCCGGCGCCGGAGTTTCGGGGCAGCGCGACGGGCCGCTTCCCCGGGGCTCGGCCACGCGTCGGCGCCCGCAGGCCGGGGCCGGGGCCGAGAGGGCAGGGAGCGCGGCCCGAGCCGGCGAGCACCGAGACAAAAGGCAGCGCCGGCCCCTCCGCGCTCCCCGCGGCGCCCCGAGCCGGGCGGTGGCGGCGGCCGGCCAGCGCTTACCTACACAGTGCATGAGGCGGTGGCGCCAGGAGTCGAGCTCCCGCCGGAACCCGCGCCTCTCCGCCGCGCACCGAGGGCTCCGGCACTGCGCGGCGGCGGCGGCGGCGGCGGCAGCGGCCATTCTCTCCCTTCCCTTGTCCATCTGCGTCCCGCGTCACGCGCCCTCATTTACATACGAGCGGCGCAGGCACGAGGCAGGGGCGCGAGCCCTCGGCGCGAGCCCCGGAGCGCGCGCCCCCCGCAGGGCTGATTGACACGTGTCACTACCTTCCCGCTGCCCTGCCTCCCCTCCCGCCGCGCCCCGCGGGGCGGGGAGCGCGGAGAAGGAAGCGGCCCGGCTTCCGTCCACCGCGCCCCCGCCCGCGCGCCCCGCCTCCGCGGCTTCCTCCGGCGAGCCATGGCGCGCCCGCCGCCCGCGAGCCCCGCATCGAGGGACCCGGGCCGCGGGGAACCGGCGCGCTCGAGCCGCGGGCGAGCCACGCCCCCTCGGCCTCCAGCGGGCTCCGGCCCGGGACTCCATTTCCCAGGAGCCATCGCGCCGCGGTCCCGCGGCGGAGCGGGCCGTCCCCGCGCGGTGCATGCCGGCCTTTGTAGTCCAGCGGGCGTGAGCCCGCGCCGGCGCTCCGGGCGCTCTCGCGGTGCGGACCCGCGAGCGGTCGCCTTGGCAGCCGGTCGCGGCGCCCGCGGTCGTGGGCTGGCCTCGGGCCGGGTCTGGCCCAGCCGCCGTGGCTCCCGCGAGGGAAGGGCCGCCCTCTCGGGTTCAGACCGAGCTGTGTTCTCGGCTGGAAACCTGTCCCAGCCAGTGTCAGCGACGCCCTGCACGGAAGGGCAAGCGGCGTCGGCGGCGCCCGCTGGAGCTGCCCGTCGTCGGAGCGGTCTCGCAGTGACTTTGCGTTCCCGAGGCGGAGAGGTCTTGGAAAGCGACAGGCTTGCGAGGTTTAGGGGAGAGACACGGGTCATTTCACCCAAAGTTGCTTGTGGGTCGTTGAGTGCAGCCGGACGAGGCGCCGGAAGAGCCCTCGTTCTGCCAGTGCGAAGCGGAGGGCAGCCCTGCGACGTCGGTGTCCCCGCCGCGCTCCCCGGGACCTGGCCTGCTTCGGGTGTCAGCACCTCGGAGGCGCCCGGTGTTGTGCTGTGTAGAGAAAATCCGCCCTCGGGAGAGGCTCTTAATTATAGACCCGAGTTACATTTCCTACTGTCGCACCCGGGTGTGCTTGTTTCCCGGGGGGCGGGGGCTGCTGCAACCACGCGAGGCCCCCAAAGGTTGCTCCAGAGTGGTGTGTCTCACTGGAAATGTGTGCACAACTCTGCGAGTTTCCATTCTTCTTGGAAACGCACACATTCCGAGTTCCTTACCTTTCTCCCTGGTAGCTTATTCTTCCCGCCTTCCTCCTCCCCCGTGGGACAGCATTTCCTAACTGAGGTGCTGATTACTGGGGTCATGGTGAGCAGTGGCCTTCACATTTTTATTAAACAAACTGACCACCTTTTCTAAAATAGTCGCATTTGGAGAGCAGCTGAAGTAACTGAAATAAGGTGCTTTTGGAATAATACACCGGTCCCTTCGTTTACTAATTCTACTCGTACCCGTAGTTCAGCCTTTGTAGCTTTTTCTGATCACTTTGATGATAATCAACATTATTATGAGATGCAACAGATTATGGTGCAGTGACAAAGGATTCAAAAATGTTGCTGGCTTAACGTGACAAGAAAATATGTTATTTTCTGTTTATGTCTATATTCATCTCTGAGGTGGGGGTGGTCCTCATCCCAATTTTTCCACCGAGCAGCCAGTATTAGAGAGACTGGAACCTTGGACGTCTGTGGAGTGGTAATCAGGAGGAAGATGGCTGACTAGCCCGGCCTGAAAGGGTTCAGGTCCAGTCTGCTTACATTTCAGTGCCCAAGCAAGTCATATGGCAGGTTTATCTTTAAGGACCTGGGAAATGTAATCCTACTATGTGCTCAGAAGGAAACTGCTCAGAATTTATAGAATAGCTTCAAGGATCGCATACTAGTCCATACTAGTTGACATTGGTTACTGTTCATTCTCCTTACACTAAACAGTCACTCCTGTCCCAAATGAGACAGTCCAAAAGTCACATTCGGTAATGGATCCTTCGCCTCAACGTGGAGCATCTTTGGTAGTCTAAGCGCGGGATAAAGCTTATGCTTTAGAGACCTGAAAAGGCAAGGAATTAGCTCCCCCATTACACACACACACACACACACACACACACAGTGGTGGAACAGGGACAAAAGAACCATGGTAAACATCCTTATTAGAGAGGAGAAGAATTGGAGACACACACCAACAGTTCTACAAATATTTTACCACACCTAGCATGGAATGCCAACTTCCTGGCCCCCCACGAAACAGTTTCATGCTATACATACCAAGTGTCTAAGTTAGAGGTGCACATAACCAGAAATAACTAGAAATTATTTGCACAATGACTTTCTTTTCTAGAAAGTTTAAAAACAATTATCTTGGCTAGCAATTTTTATTAAAAACAATTTAATTAAGCTCTTTGGCAAAGGCATTCAGGCCAACACCATGGATTCCATTCACGAAAAGAGGCCAACCAAATGGCTGTTTTAACAACCTTGGTTTGACTTCTTTCTGAAAGCTTTTTTACTATAAAATGATGAATTTGGTAACTCAGTATTCCTGGTACTGTTTATACAGCAGTGTCGGCATGTTCTTTCTGAAACGGAGGGTTTAGCTTCCCCTGACTATGTTTTGCTCCCGTCTGCCTGTGTGTGGAGACGATGCTGGATCATTGCAGGACCGTGAGGCGACCATCCACAGTGTGGCCCGAGTATACCTCCCCTTCTCTTCTGCCATTAACATCTTTGCACGTCAGCCAGTTCCTATGCTGCCCATGATAGAGAAGTGGCAAGATCTCATAGACAGGTAAAGAAAGTTGTTTTTTTTTTTTTTTTGGAGAGGTTTTCACTATAGGGCGCATGCACTCCCCAGACAGACAGAGACAGAGAGACAGAAAGCAAGAAATCACCCCCTGGGGGGATGGTCACACCGCAATCCCTTCTCCTCCATTCTCCTCTCGGGATCTTGGGCACACATGCACATGTGCCTGGTGTGAGTTTTAAGCCACCGGGTCCAGGATGCGAACCGTGGTCGACTACGTGGGAGTCCGGCGACATAGCCATTACGCTAACTGCTGGTTCCCAAGAAAGTTTTTATTATCATGAAACTTTTCAGGTTTAGGAAGCTTCTATTCTTGAAAGTCCAGAACTCTGGAATAAGCTTACTATTCATTGCCTGCCAAGGCATATTTGTGACAGCCTTTAGTATTTAGTTTCTGGATTTATTTTGAAAGGGTGGTTCTATATAGTAGGCAGCAAGGGAATTTTGAATAACATCACACTTGTGGGCTTATAAAAATTATTCTACAATATGTTTTTTATACTAGCTCAGGTGTCAATCTGCTCTCTGTGTGTAGAGAGGACTCTAAAATTCACTGCGGTTCAGCCTTGGCGTAGTGGACTTCTCAGCTAGTGAGGAAGGAGGATGGAACAAGGGAAGGTAAGTGCTAACAGGGCATTTCTTCTCTGCTTTGCTAACCTCATCTGACAGAGTGAGAAACTATTCAGCTGTGTGTTAATTTCCTAGGGCTGCTGTGACAAAAATCACGAACTAAGTATGTAATACAACATGGCTGTATTATCCCATTGTTTTGGAGGCTAGAAGTCAGAAATCAAACATTGACAGGACCATTCTCCCTTGAAAATCAGTAGGAGAATTCTGAAGACCCTCAACTTGCGATCGCATGATCCCAACTCCTGCCTTCATTGTCACATGGCATTCTCTCCAGGTGTCATTCTTCACATGGTGTTCTTGGAAGGGCTCTGGTGACAGTGGAGTAGAGACTCACCCATCCCAGTATAATTTCATCTTATTCTAACTTATGTACATTTGTAATGATTGTATTCCCAAGGAAGATCACATTCCAAGGTGCTGGGGGTTAGACTTTCAACATGGTTTTTTTTGGAGTGTGGGACTGTAATTCAACCAATAACAGAGTGTGAAGCAGTGAGTAGACTCAAGAGGAGAAATTCATTCAATTAGGAAAGGGCCTTTGCCAGCCTGTCTAGAATCTGTGTGAATAGCAAAGATGGTCCTCTGGGTGCATGGATGCCAGGGCTCATAGTTAAAGAGCAGAGGGCAGGCTGGATCTCACTGCCTTGTCTCCTTAACATAGTGTGTTTAGGCAGTGCATTCACAACCAGCATTCAGTGGCCCAGAGACTGGAAGTGGATGAGGATGGCAAGGCATGGAGGGATGCTAGTAAGGACAGGTTTTTGAAGATGGAATATTTTGGTGGGAATGGAGCAGAGGAGGAGGAGATGGCATTTATTCACTCATTCAGTCAGTACATACTGTCTTCTTAAACTGATGGAAGCTGATATACAGCATGCAGTATAATGGAATGGATGTGTTCCCCTTCCTGTTTAGTATTTCTGCCTCTCTGTGAGCACAGCAGGTGAGTGGGTCAAGAGGAGATGGTGGACCAAAAGTGGAGTCCCAGCTGTCAGCATACAAGCTCAGCACCTGCAGATAACTCTGTGTTCCTTGTCTCAGGTTCTCAATGACAAGTGCCCAGTAAGTTGAGTTCAGCAGTCCACTTTGTCTCAATCTCAACTCTGGTCTAATTGATTGTGATTGGGCAACAGAGTTGACCTAGTATAAAGGCCCAATACTTGTTTGAAGTGGTATAGACTTGGGAGAATTCCTTAGAAAAAGGGGAGAAATAAGACATAGGTCTTGTAAGACATAGGTTTACTGTAACTTTAAACCCAACAACTTTGGGATAGATGATCATTCATTTAAAGTATAAATTCTTGGGGCCAGCAGGTGATGTGGTGGTTAAGGCACTGGACTCTCACATGGCTGACTGCGGTTTGTGTCCCAAATCTGGTGGCTTGAAATTCATGCCAGACACATGTGGATGCATGCCCAAAATCCCAACAGGAGAATGATTTCTCTTTTCCTCTCACCATATCTCTCTGCCTATCTTTGGTGAGTGTGTTCATCCTATGGCAAAACTTAAAAAAAAAAAAAAGTATAAGTTCTTGAGTGTTGGCTTTAAAAGCCAGTTTTATTTATTTATAATCACCTCTTTGGGGAAATTTTGGCAGAAGTTAATGTGCAAACAATTTATAGACGACTGTAAGTGGGTAATATACATTAAATATATGAGAAAGAAGCCTATAGAAATCACTGTGGTAGATGCAAATTTATTATTCTGTAATTTTGAGAGCAGGAGAATCTTTATTATGGCATTCCAAATAGGAGTGTTCATAAAGATAAGCAAGAAAAAAATACAAATTAATCAAAATATATCCTATCACCAGCAATAATTACTGAGAAAAGAGGAAAGGTGCAGATCACAATAGCAATAAAAAATAGACCCATGAGTAATGTTAACATGAAAGTGTAATATCTAGAAAACTACAAAACTTTGTTGAAATATAATGAAAACAACACTCAAATAGAGGTGGACCATGTTCATGGATGAGATGACTGAAGTAGAGACACATTTGTGAACCTCAAAGGTGAGTGCATAACCAATGCTGGGCTGAATATAGTACTTTATTCCCCTTACTTTTGTAGCTGGTCCAAAGCGTGAATGCTCATACCTGATTAGGCATTCAGACACTTTCTCAGAATTTTAAAAAAATTGATAGTGGAAGACACATTTCAATGGTATTCAGGTCATAGAGCTAAAATAATGTGAGTCTGGGGAACCCTAGCAGCATTGTTTCCTTATCATTTGGAGAAAACCAATCTGTGGTAGCTGAGAATGAAACCCAGAGACAAGCATTGTTGAGACTTAAAGTTAGCAAATCAGGAGATATCAAGTTTTGGGGTTCCAATCACTTTCCTCTTCAGAGTTACCTTACTCCTTACTTTATTAATTTATTTGTCTTCATTCTGTGAAGTACTTCAGTTATCTTCCAGTAAATCCTTATGTCTTTGTTTTAACTTTTACAACATTTATCAAAGGCTTAACACATAGGAAAAAAGTCTCCATTTGTTTTCATGGCTTATACTCCAATGGACTTTGACAAACTATAAGCAAATAAATAAATAAATAAATAAGAAAATATTAGGCAGAGAGTCAGCCAGTGGCATTGTGGTTAAGGCACACAGTTCAAGTCCCAGACCTGGTGGCCTTAGAAATACAGTGGATGCATGTATGTGCATCTCCAAAATTTTAACAGGAGGGAGAAATGGAAGAGATGTGACTGCAACATGACCATCCCCCATGGATGATGATTTCTCACTTCCTCACTGTCTCTCCTTTCTCTCTCTCTTTGTCTATTTCTGGCAAGTATGCATAGTTTCTGACAAACGTTAAGAAAAAAAGAAGAAAGAAAAATACTAGGAAGAGGTAAAGGCTGTGTTAAAAATAAGGGATGATGGAGATGCAGGGCAACTGGAAATGGAGGGAAGATAGAGATGGAGGGCTGCTGGAGATGGAAGGAGGATGGAGAGGAAAGTGACTGGGCAACTCCTTAGCTTGGGATGTTAGAAAAGATTTCCCTGATGGGAAAATACTCAAACTGAGACCAAAGTAATAGTTTGTTTATTTATTTATTTATTTATTTATTTATTTATTTATTAAGCAGCTGCTTTGACCATATGCTAAAGTGCAATGTGACTTACAAATATTAAGTTTTCTGTGGATTTCCTTCACCAGCAGTGGAAAAGAGTTCAGATTAATACAAAAGTCAATAGTTCCCAAATTGAATTTTAAACAATTTTTCAGTTTTGTCCAGTTATTTACAAGTCCCAAGCTTGTAAATTATGTAATTACAATACAAATTCCAGAGGGATTATTTATTATTTTCATCCTATGTTTATTACTTTTTAATTTGGGGAAAACGTGAAATATCAAAGCAGCCACAAATATGGAAAAGAACAAGTAATGGGGGGAAACATATCACATATTAAATACATCATAAATATTTCAAGTAAAATTACTGCATGGAAATGCTATTAGGAATAGATAAGCTGATTAATATAAAGGTATAAATGGCCTAGAAACAAGGTCTTGGTGTATATTAGCATGCAATAAGATGTAGGTGGCATTTAAAAAGTGGCAACGGGAGGCATTAAATAAATTAAGCACGATCGTTAGGTAACTGTGCTAGGCAGAATGGCAAGATGACTTCCAAGATCTGCAGTTCCTGATAGGGACACTCATTATTTCAATTAGTCCATCAAATACAAATCTAGATACTGATGTGAAGGGATTTTTACAAATGTAATTTAGTCTCAAATCAGTTGGCCTTAAAAATAGAGAGATTATCCACATGGACCTGACCTAATCAGATGAGCTTAAAAGGGACTAAGCTCATTCTAGAAGGAGATTTGAAGTGTGAACGGGATTCCATGTCAGGGAGATTCTCTTGTTTGGCTTTGAAGACACAAACACCTCCAGGAGCTAGACATGGCCCGCAACTGACAGCCAGCCAGTGAATGTAAACCTGAGTTCTCCAACCCTAAGGACTCGAGTCTGCCAACAACCTCAGTGAGCCTGGAAGCAGGTTCTTCCCCAGAGACTCTGCAAAGAAAGGTAGCCTCCCCAGCACCCGCTTTCAGCTCTGAGGTTTTTAGAGAACTCGGTCACACTGAGGTTGGAATTCTGAATTAAGGTTTTTTCTTTTTTTTTTTTTTTTCTTTTTTTTTTTTTTTTTTTTTTTTTTTTTTTTTTGCTATAGGGCATGTGTGCTTGCCAGAAAGACAGAGAGAGACAGAGAGACAGAACACAAGAAACTCCCCAGGGGGGAAGGTCATGCTGCAATCCCTTCTCTGCCATTCTCCTCTCAGGATCTTGGGCACACACGCACACGCGCCCGGCGTGAGTTTAAGCCACTGGGTCCAGGACTTGAACCACAGTCAACTACTGGAAGTCCAGCGACATAGCCATTACGCCAACTGCTGATTCCACAAATTTGTTTTTGATGGCAAAGTTTGTTGTAACTTGTGATGCAGTAACAGAATCTAAGATGTTAAATTTTTAAAAATTTAACAAAAAGAGTCGTTTCTTTGTATACATCAAAATGAACCCTATAAGTATTAATGCTTTAAATGCAAGGAAGGAAATAACAAAATCAATCTATGCGATCTCAGAATGTGGAGACATTTTTCTTAAGTTTTTATTATTAGCTACGAAAATAACACATACAATCTATATGTAAGATTTAATGTGTAATTATAGAATGCACACCCTTAAGCCTATCAAAACCTATTTTGAAATTGAACTGTCAGGCCAGCAAGGTGGCATGTCGGTTAAGGCAACTGGATCCCATGTGGCTGACAGTTTGAGTCCTGGACAAGAAGGCTCGAAAAACACACCAGGTACATGTGTTTCTGTGGTCAAAATCTTGGCCTCCCCCTTCCACTTTTCCTCCATACTGCAAAGCAGTACCAGGGTCTCATCAGACACAG
Source organism: Tupaia tana (assembly GCA_026018925.1). Classification (NCBI taxonomy): domain Eukaryota; kingdom Metazoa; phylum Chordata; class Mammalia; order Scandentia; family Tupaiidae; genus Tupaia; species Tupaia tana. The sequence continues at coordinate 28,485,180 of JAKSZU010000025.1, read as the reverse complement.
CAGCCCACTCTTGGACTTCCCGGTCTCCAGAACTGTGAGCCAAATAAACCTCTGCTCTTACCCAGTCTTGGGTAACTTGTTACAGCAGCACAAAACAGACTCAGGCAATTGCCAATGGCGTTGAAGCTGTCTGCTCCTCAGGATACTTTCCTTCTTTCTATGGCCTTGCTGTCTCCACCCCAACCAGATAAACTATCCTGAAGTTTGCCCTTCCTTTGCTTTTGCTTGTATCAGCAATACATACCATACATGTGTTTCCCAACACATACAGTCCAATGTTGCCAGTTTATGAGCTTTATGAAATATCAGGTGTAGCTTCTGTGACCTGCTTTTTTTCACATTTAAGGTCATGTTTTTAAATTTTTATTTCTATCATTGTCTATCACTTTGGTTTATTCCATTTTAAATCCAATGTGTCAACATATTATAATTTATCCAATCTCCTGCAATTGTACATTTTGGTTATATTCATTATTTTTTTGCTATTATAAACATCTCTATGACTATTCTTATACGTGTTTCCTGGTCTCTCTAGAATATATATTTAGGAGTTAAATTGCTGGAGTGTAGGAATGTGTATGTTCAACTTTAAAAAATTTATTCGTTATTTTTAAAAATAATTGCATCAAATTATGATCCCATCAGCGGTATTCTTTTAAAATATTTGTCTTTGTTTTTCCAAATTTCTGCTAACCTACTGGGTTTATCATGTGTTTCATTGTGGTCATAGTTTACATAGTTCTGTTATTAATGGAGTTTAAGACATTTTCTTAGGTTTATGCCATAGGGCATGTGCGCTTGCCTGAGAGAAACAGTGAGAGGGAAAGTGAGAACTCATTCCCCAAGGAGGGGTTGACCATACCACAATCTTCTCCTCCATTCTCCTCCTGGGATGTAGGGCATACATGCGCATGTGCCCACCATGATTTTCAAGATGCTGGGTCTGGGACTTGAACGATGTTTGGCCATGTGGGAGTCCAGTGCCTAATCACCACAACACCTCCTGGCCCCACATGTTGAACAAATGTCTTTCTGTTGCAGTGAAATGATTGTTCATGTCTTTTGCACATTTTTATACTGAGTTATTTGCCGTTTTATTAGAGAAACTTAGAGAAACTTTTGATGTGTTCTGGATAGTAGCCCTTCATTGGTTATCCATCTTGAAGTTATCCTCCATAGTCTCTGGCTTGTCTGTCATTTTATGGTGTTTCTTACGGACTGGATGTCTGTGTCCCCCCAGATTCACTTGTCAAAGTTCCAACTCCAACGTGATGGTGTTTGGAGGTGGAGCCATGGGCTCCCTGTAATTAGGTTCCAATAAGGTGAAGAAGTGGGGGCCCTCTGGAGGAGACCGTTGACCTCATAAGAAGGCACCCAGAGAGCTGAGTTCTTCTCGTTCTCTTTCTTCTCTCTCTCTGCCATGTTGGAACACAGCAAGAAGGAAACCATCCACAAACTAGAAAGAGGGCCCTCTCTGGGACTGAGCCCTGCCAGCACCCCGAGCTCAGCCTTCATCTCCAGAACTGTGAGAGAATGTATTTTTATTGTCTAAGTCCCTCGTCTATGGTATGTTGCTATGGCAGCCAAACTGCCTAATAAATACAGTGTCTTTTGATGAAAAGAGATTCTTAATTTTTTTAAAGCAGGATTCATGAATCTGTTTCTAAATGATTTGTAGTTCATTTAAGAAATTCTTCATTTTCCGAAGACCATAAGAAATTTTATATTTTTTTCTAAAAGCTTTATCATCACGTAAATGTTTTCGATCCACTAGAATTTGATTTTTTCCATATGAATAGCCAGTTATCTCAGCATCACTTACTGAAAAGTCTGTTCTTCCAGTTACCTGTAAGCTTGTCTCTGCTAGATATCAATACTCCATATGTGCACAGGTTTGTTTTATTTTTCAATTCTACCTGCTCCATTTATCAATTTGATTATTGATTAAAGACTTGTGCTCCAAGACTTGTAAACTTTGACATTTAATAGTGTAACTTCCCTCACTTTATTTTTCTTCTTCAGGTTATTTTGCAATTTTGAGCCTTTATATGGCCATGTCGATATTACAATGAGCTTGTTAAGTTCCTAAAAAAAATTGTTGAGACTGAGAAATAAATTTTTGTCACAAAAAATTTTTAGTGTACATAAAAACGAAGAGAATACTATATTGGCTATATCAACAACCACATAAATTCAACACTTTCACACATTTCTCATGTTCCTTCTCTATTTTTTCTTTGCTGAAATATTTTAAAGCAAATCTTAGACATCTTGACATTTTTCTGCTAGGAATTTCAGGAGGTATCTTTTTTTTTTTTTAAGCGATTTTTACTATAGGGCGCATGTGCTCACTGGAGAGACAAAGAGACAGAAAATAAGAAATCACACCCCCAGGGGGCATGGGCATGCCGCAGTCCCTTCTCCTCCATTCTCTTAAGAGCTTAGGCGCATATCACACATGACTGGCACGAGTTTTAAGCCACTGGGTCCGGGACTCCAACCACAGTTGACTGTGTGGAAGCCTAGCAACGTAACCATTATACCATCTGCTGGTCCCAGGATATATCTTTTAAAAAGTTGGGTTTTCTCCTTTATAGTCAAGATACCTTATCATGTCTAACACATGTAACACATAGTCTATATTCAGATTCCTCCAATTCTCACCCCTCTTTTTTTTCTTTTAACATTTTTATTTTTCACAGTTGATATGTTAGCATCTAAGAAACAAAGTGTATTTGGTTGTTGTTTCTCAAGTCTTTTAAAATCTAAACAGCCCCTTTATTTATTTATGTTTTCAATGCCGGAGACTTCCTGAGAAAAGCAGGTTGGTTGTCCCGTAGAATCTCTGCCTTTTGTGTGTTTGTCTAATGGCTTTTCCGGGCATTGTTTTGTGCCTCTATGCCCTGAACTACAGATCCATAGTCTCGCTTAGTCCACACTCAGGATGCCTGTGGAGGAGAAGACGTTCCCCAGGAGAAAGGTGGGGTAGATGGGAGAAAGGCAGACCTTTCTGTCCATACCAAAGTCGTGCAGTGGGCCATGGATTGCAGAGCACGGGTGACCGTGAGAGAGCGGGGGTGACAGGGGCAAGGAAGGGTAGTGTGGCCAACGCCCAGCTCCCGTCTCTGGAAACGGTTCTGGAAGAGGAGGAGACTGAAAAACGACTAAGACCAAGGAGGAGAGGTGGCCCATGGCAGAGGCTGTGTGCGCCACACCAAGGAGGGTGCACACTGTCTCTGCAGGTGGCGAGACGGTTGGGGTGCCCTGAAATGGTCAGGCTGGCATTTCAGGAGTGCTGGGCTGCCTAGGGGGGAAGGAGTAAAGGGAGCAACCTGCAGGTAAGACTTGCTGGGATGCTGTGCAGTGCTCCGAAGAGGAATAGGAGAGCTGGACTAGCCTGCAGCAGTGCAGTGTCCAGAGAAGGGAGCCTAGACCCTGTGATCTGGATGCAGGCAGCTTCCGGGTTTGCAGCCTAGCAGGTGGTCCTCTGCCAGTCCTGGTCCATCATGCTTCTTACTACGTGGTGGGAATGGAGCAGAGCTCGCAGGTGGTTCAGCCGCTCAGAGCCCCTACAGAGGAGAATGCACCCGCAAGCGCTCAGTGCACCTAGCAGGGCCTCACTGACGTCAGGAAGGCCGTGGTAGACATCACGACCGTGTACGGATTAGCCCGTGCTGCAGGAACGAATGAGCTCATTCAAGGAAGGGCTGTAGGGCATACATCAACGTTGCTGAGCACGAGGTCGAGGGGACATCTGAGTGATGGTGAGGAAGGAGAGCCAGGTATAGCAGAGTTTCAGGAGGCCAATCACGGCCATGCAAACAGGATTTAGAGGAGGAGCTGTTCCTAAGAGGAAGGTGTGCAGCACCTAAGAGGAAGGTGTGCAGCACCTAAGAGGAAGGTGTGCGGCTCCTAAGAGGAAGGTGTGCTGCTTCGAAGAGGAAGGTGTGCAGCTCCTAAGAGGAAGGTATGCTGCTCGTAAGAGGAAGGCATGCCACTCCTAAGAGGAAGGTGTGCTGCGCCTAAGAGGAAGGTGTGCTGTGCCTAAGAGGAAGGCGTGTGGCCCCTAAGAGGAAGGTGTGTGGCTCCTAAGAGGAAGGTGTGCTGCTCCTAAGAGGAATGTGTGTGGCTCCTAAGAGGAAGGTGTGCCGCTCCTAACAGGAAGGTGTGCTGTGCCTAAAAGGAAGGTGTGCAGCCCCTAAGAGGAAGGTGTGCGGCTCCTAAGAGGAAGATGTGCTGCGCTTAAGAGGAAGGTGTGCTGTGCCTAAGAGGAAGGTGTGCGGCCCCTAAGAGGAAGGTGTGCGGCTCCTAAGAGGAAGGTGTGCTGCTCCTAAGAGGAAGGTGTGTGGCTCTGCACCTCCTAAGAGGAAGGTGTGCGGCTCCTAAGAGGAAGGTGTGCTGCTCCTAAGAGGAAGGTGTGCGGCTCCTAAGAGGAAGGTGTGCTGCTCCTAAGAGGAAGGTGTGCGGCTCCTAAGAGGAAATGTGCTGCTCCTAAGAGGAAGGTGTGCGGCTCCTAAGAGGAAGGTGTGCTGCTCCTAAGAGGAAGGTGTGCGGCTCCTAAGAGGAAGGTGTGCGGCCCCTAAGAGGAAGGTGTGCGGCTCCTAAGAGGAAGGTGTGCTGCTCCTAAGAGGAAGGTGTGCTGTGCCTAAGAGGAAGGCGTGTGGCCCCTAAGAGGAAGGTGTGTGGCTCCTAAGAGGAAGGTGTGCTGCTCCTAAGAGGAATGTGTGTGGCTCCTAAGAGGAAGGTGTGCCGCTCCTAACAGGAAGGTGTGCTGTGCCTAAAAGGAAGGTGTGCAGCCCCTAAGAGGAAGGTGTGCGGCTCCTAAGAGGAAGATGTGCTGTGCTTAAGAGGAAGGTGTGCTGTGCCTAAGAGGAAGGTGTGCGGCCCCTAAGAGGAAGGTGTGCGGCTCCTAAGAGGAAGGTGTGCTGCTCCTAAGAGGAAGGTGTGTGGCTCTGCACCTCCTAAGAGGAAGGTGTGCGGCTCCTAAGAGGAAGGTGTGCTGCTCCTAAGAGGAAGGTGTGCGGCTCCTAAGAGGAAGGTGTGCTGCTCCTAAGAGGAAGGTGTGCGGCTCCTAAGAGGAAGTGTGCTGCTCCTAAGAGGAAGGTGTGCGGCTCCTAAGAGGAAGGTGTGCTGCTCCTAAGAGGAAGGTGTGCGGCTCCTAAGAGGAAGGTGTGCGGCCCCTAAGAGGAAGGTGTGCGGCTCCTAAGAGGAAGGTGTGCTGCTCCTAAGAGGAAGGTGTGCTGTGCCTAAGAGGAAGGCGTGCGGCTCCTAAGAGGAAGGTGTGCGGCTCCTAAGAGGAAGGTGTGCAGCCCCTAAGAGGAAGGTGTGAGGCTCCTAAGAGGAAGGTGTGCTGCTCCTAAGAGGAAGGTGTGCTGTGCCTAAGAGGAAGGCGTGCGGCTCTTAAGAGGAAGGTGTGCGGCTCCTAAGAGGAAGGGATGCGGCTCCTAAGAAGAAGTTGTGCTGCTCCTAGGAGAAAGATGTACTGTGCATCAGAGGAGGGTGTGCAGCTCTGGCTGCTCAACAGATCACAGGCTTGGGAACTTAAACAGCAGACTGACTTTCTCCCACTTGGAGGCTGGCAGTCCAGGGCCAAGGTGTCACCAGGGCTGGGCTTGAAAAGTCTTTCTTGCTACCTCGCAGGTGTCTGTCTTCTCCCCATGTCCTCCACTGGGGCTGGGGCTTTAGCTTACCAACTTGTTGGGGAGGGGTGCACCTATCTGGTCCATAGCAGAAGAGTAGCAATTTCTTCAACAATAGTTAAGAGTTTCAGAAAATAAGAAACAAAAGCTTATGATGTATCACAGAAGATATATTTGGGACACCAAAGGTCATTTCGGTGGAGTGACGGCACAAGTGAAATGTTGTGTGGGTTGAGAGGTGAGTGTGGTTTGTGGATGTAAACACACCAGCAGAAACGATTCCTTTCAGCAGCATAGCTTAGATGAGACAAGACATAGAACACAGATGAAGGTGGGTGTCATGGTAACAGGTACAGGGTGGGAAGGGACCAGTAAGCCCTGACAAGGCCTAAAGAATTATCATTCTACGGGGAAAATTACGGCTGTAAGGAGTGATGTAAAAGGCAGCATGCTTTTTTGCTAGGGCTGCTTTACTGAGGTTCCACAAACTGAGTAGCCTACACAACAGGGTTTAGTTTCTCACTTCTGGAGGCTGAGAGTTGGAAAACAAGATGTGGGCAGGGTTGGCTCCTTCTGAAGGCTTCAGGGGACATCTGTTTGGTGCCTCTCGTTGCCCCTGGGGACTGGCGGGTGATCTTCACACATGGCGTTTCCCTAGTCATCTCATCATCTTTCCGGGTGTGTGTCTCTTCATGTGATGTTCTCCTTGTAAAAACAATAGTCACAGTGGATTGGGGTCCCACCACCCTCGCCTAGTGTGCCTGGTGTGACCTCTTCTTAATGAATCACATCTTCAACAGTGCTGTTTCCAAATCAGGTCCTCTTCTGAGATACTGGGGTTAAAACCTCATCATATGGGTTTTGGGGGTTCACAATTCAACCTATAACACGTAATTTGAGACCATGATGCATAGTGCCTTTGGGGACATTTGAAAAGTTTCATATTTATCTTATGAAAAGTGTTTGAAAGATTCTGAACAGACCAGTGATATGATTAAAGAAATATTTAAGAGAAATTAATTTTGTAGCTGAGTTTTATTAGAGAGTTATGGCTGAAATCTAACTTAAAAGTAATTTTTGCAGGGAGACTATGGGGGGCTTACAAATGGGAAGCCAGGTGAATCAGCTGAAAGGCTCACAGGATCAAGTCTACTTTGGAGGTTGAAGTAGAGGATGTCATTCTACAGAGCGGTCATCATATGTCACCCCACAGAAATGAAGTACAGCATTTTTTTTTTTTTTTGGAGAGGTTTTTCGCTATAGGGCGCGTGCGCTCACCAGACAGAGAGAGACATAGAGACAGAAAGCGAGAAATCACCCCCAGGGGGGATGGCCACGCTGCAATCCCTTCTCCTCCATTCTCCTCTCGGGATCTTGGGCACGCACGCACACGCGCCCAGCGTGAGTTGTAAGCCACCGGGTCCGAGACGCGAACCGCGGTCGACTACGTGGGAGTCCAGCGACATAGCCATTACGCTAACTGCTGGTTCCCAGAGGTACAGCATTTTTATGGTTTGTGTCATGTCTGCTCAATATCGGTGTTCTGAGAGGAAGTATACAATGGCCCATCTTTGGTCCTGGCTCTGCTTTTGAGGATTGGAGGTCACCTTGGCTAACAGCCCCAGTGCCATGAAGGAGCAGCTAGGAGTAGTGTTACTAGGAAACGGGAACAGGGTTACTCGGGGCCCAGTGTTCACAGCCTTGTGAGGGGAGAGCCCAGAGATAAGGTGCAGAGAGAAGCTGACCTCCCAAGTGTCATCTAGGGAATGGGAGAGCAGACTAGGGTGGAGGAGATGCTATGAGAAGTTTTGATTGTTCCTCAAACCAGCTGGTGATGACGGAGGTGTGCACACGAGAGGCTTGCGTGTAAAACAAAGACAAACAATTCAGGAGAGGAGGATGTATGGAAAGGTGTAAAAATATTTATTACTTTTGGCTGCCCACCACCCAAGCACTTCTCATATTTTGGGAAGAGCCCAGAATAGAAAAGCAGGGTTATGCTGCAACTGTTAATTGTATGTGCCAGCCCACTGGGTTGTCAAGTGCCCGGGTATTTGGTTAGACACCATTTCTGGGGTGTTGTTGAGGACATCCCTGGATTTTTAACACGAGAATCAGTCACTGACCAATACAATTGGGCTAGACTCCAACCCAGTCTAGGAGAACAAAAAAATTGGAGGAAGGGGCAACGGGCTTTCTCTTTGTGCCTCACTACTGAGCTAGGACGCTGGTCGTCCCCTGCCCTTGAAAAACTTAGCCCATCAGCACTCCTGGTCCTCAGGTCTTTGGACTCAGACTGGCACTTCACCATTGGCCTTCGTGGGTCAGTCCTGGAAACAGTTGGGGTGTGTGTGTGTGAGTGTGTGAGTGAGTGTGTGTAACTATCTCTCCTGTTGGTCCTGCTTACTTGGAGCCCTGACACACATACATCTCTTCTCCCATTGGAGCCCAAAGGGCACGTTCAGGAGCAGGCGACACCTCTTCAGGCTTCCATGTAGCAGCAGCCAGTGTAGGTGTGCCACCTAAGCTGGGCATGTCAGAGGCTTCCACATGGGACCTTGGTGTCTGAGGGCTCGGCAGGAAGAAGCAGAAGATGGCCATAGCTTCTTTTCCGAGGCAGAGTTGAGAACCCAGCAGGATGGGAGTGTTTGGTGGGGACGACAGGTGGGCAGCGGTGCAGCCACCTGGGTCCGTGTTCAGTTCCACCATGTCTTGGCTCCCCTTGGTTTCTGCTAGTTTCTGCTATTTGGAAGTTGTTTCCCCTCCTGTGAGCTGGCACACAGCGCTTTTCAATCAGTTCATCTTCCTCTAAGCTTGAGAGTCTGTTTCTTTGTTTGGGAAGATGGATGATGACATACAGAGGCTGCAGTGGGGTCAAGATGACAGGCATTTCAGTGTCAGTGCATGAAAGCAAACAGCCTGGCAGCTGCACAGGAATACCCAGAGTGGGAGGGTCCAGGGAGGGCCTGTGAGAGGTCAGGAGCAGAGTGTGATTGGGTGGTTATTGACCTCGGTGTGACTAAGGCCATTAGGATAGTGGTGAGTTTGCCGGAGACAGAAAAGAATGCCAAGGACGAATCTTGGGTCGCCCCACAGCAAGAGAGAAGTGAGTAACAGCATTCACAGAGGTGGGTGGACGGCGATACAGTTCAACGATACAGTTGCCTGGGCGCTCAGGAGAAGCCAGAGGGTCCAGTGGTTATGAAGTGCTCTAGGAGAATGAGGAGTAGTGTGGTTTATTCACTTGGCCATCGATGATATTTAAAAATTACAGATAAGAAGACAAAATATAACCTAGACAGTGATGAGAGGAAGCTCTGTTTGGGTACCTATGATCTGCTGGACTGCGACAAGCGGTTCTGTGTATTATTTTGCACGAGATGGATAATCTTATTATTTTATTTATTTAATTTTTTTGGACAGGTTTTTGCTATAGGGTATGTGTGCTCACCAGAAAGACAGGGAGAAAAAGAAAAAGTAAGAAAAATCACCCCCAGGGGGGATGGACACACCACAATCCCTTCTCCTCCCTTCTCCTCTCGGGATCTTGGGCACGCATGCACATGCACCCGGCGTGAGTTTTAAGCCACTGGGTCCAGGACTTGAACCGCGGTTGACTACATGGGCGTCCAGCGACATAGCCATTATGCCAACTGCTGGTCCCTGTTGCTATTGTTCTTAGGCTTTAAGAAATTATGCTGATGTTAAGAGTCATATTTGTATCTTTAAAAGTTGATAAAGGTGGCAGATTGGTGTGTGCACAGTCTGAGGGAAAGAGACTGTGAGCAAACTTTGGGCTGCATTATCTCTGGCAGTTGAGTTGGCTAATATTCCCATGTCAGGAAACTGCAAAACTGAAGTGGTTTTAAGGTCTTTACTTTCCTCCTTAACATCCTTCTCAGTCGGAATTATTCAGACTAGTGGATAAGTGTCTGAGTGCCTTCAGGACTAGACAAGATTTTAGAGAATTCAAACGATGTGCTCTCAGATCTGTAGCACAAAGCAGGGCTTCTTAGGCTTGGTGTGCTGTGTCTGTCACCATTTCTCGGAGTTTGATTCACAAGACCCTGTTCTCTGGGCCATTTAAAGATGTTCTTTGAAACAGTTCTGTGTGCAAATACATTTAGTAAGTCTGGGTGAAGCAAAACTGAAAACAACAACGAAACACCTTTTAAATTGTAGTTCAGTGTTTAGTACTCAGTGTGTGTCTGGTTTTTGATGGACAGGTATTTCTTAAGCCCCTCCCACGGGCCAGACACCCAGCACCCTGGCACACAGTGGGCGCGTCTTCCCTGCCCTTGGGGAAGCCCCTGTCTACCTGTGGGGAATGGAGGCTGTGGGGTTTCTCATACTTCTGTTGTTGTTATTTGTTGTTTTTCAGTGAAACATTATCAATTTTATTTATTTTTCCCTTTTTTTTTCTTAGAGATTTTGCTATAGGGTGTGTGTGCTTGCCAGAGAGACAGAGAGAGAAAGAGACAGAAAGCAAGAAATCACTCGCCTGAGGGATGGCCACACCATAATCACTTCTCCTCCATTCTCCACTTGGGATTTTAGGCGTGCACACACACGTACCTGGCATGAGTTTTAAGCCACTGGGTCTGGGACTTGAACCACGGTTGACTACATGGGAGTTCAATGACTTAACCATTATGCCAATTGCTGGTCCCTATTTGTCCCATCTTTATTGAACTAAAATTGACAAGTAAAAATAGCACAAATTTAAAGTACACAGCATGGTTTGATATATGCGTATGTTGTAAAATAATTATGTAACCAAGACCACAAGAATATTTTCCTTTATTTTCTTTTTTCTCTCCCTTCCTTCTTTCTCTTTCTCTTCCCCATGGTGGAGTATCTTCTGGGCCTGGTTTTCTGAGGAACATAATTTGGGTTAATGAAGGACTACAGTGATGACTTAATTCCATGGGTATTGCCTTCTTCAGTGTTCTCTCTAAGGAGTCCAGATAACGGGACACCGTGGAGATGACCAAGGCAGGAGGTAGCCCGGTGGTGGCCGAAGACCCACGTTTCTGAGCACCCAGTCGCCGTGAGGTTGGCTGTTCACAATGGGAAACACTGCACTTCGAGCAGTGAAGGCTCTCAGTGGTTTACTATCAACAAGGAGGCTGGTGAATAACATTTATATTTAGAAGTTTTCAAAATATCAATTATCCAATTTGAATTCTAATCAGGACTCTATGGTATAGCATCTTGTTTCCTGCAGGAAGTGGGGAGATGCCACCAGGAGATCACTGTGTGTTCAGGGATTAAAGGGCTCCAAGTAGCTTTTCTTTGTGACGAAGGAGCAAAAGCAAAGGTTGGGGGTGCCGGGAACAGTGGGGTGTGGTGGGAAAGGAGCCCGAGTCAGAGCACAACTTGGAGGGCTGAAATGATTTCAACCAGAAGCTGAGTGTGTGTGTTAACTTAAATCTTAAGTATCAGGAGAGAAGCTGCTCCATAAACCCCAACCCTGTCTCAGGAGTGAGTGGCCTGTGTATGGTGCTGGGCTGGCATCGGGAGAGCACACGCCTTTGGCGTCAGACAGACCTGGACTTGAACTTGAGGTGTCTTTCTGCTGGGTGCCTGTGGCTTTCAGTGATGTGCAAGGGCTCTGTGAAGGTTGCAAAGATGGAACACACAGAAACTTTGTCCTCAAAGAGCTTATGGTTTGAATGGAGACAAGGCATGGTACTTTCACCCAGGCCAGAGGCAGGGAATGGTCGAAGGTATTGTGAGTGTATTCTCATTTTAGTTTTGCTCACTTGAAATAATGAAGACTTTTCATGACTGTGTGAAAACTTTATCACCATGAATCTGATTTCTTAAGAAAAATATTTGTTGCCAAACAGATAATAATTGCACCTATCTTCATTCTGGACATACAAAGGGTCTTTAAAAAGTTCGTGGAAAATATACATTGTGAAAAAACTATGTGTGAATTTCATAACGTTTTTGCACCATAATAAATTTGTATTTTAATTCCATTTTCAATGAATGTTTTGAAGTCCTTTCATATTTCTAGCAAGCTTTGCTTTCTTCGTCACAGTTAGGCATTAAGAAGTCAGTGCCATTTCCAGTACTGAAGAATTTGGGTAGCTGTGTAGTGTTGCCTAAGCGCCAACCTGCTTTAACATCCGTGCTCTTGTTTGCTCGTCATGGCTCTGAGACGTGGTCAGGTGACCTAGGACTTCCATGTGACGGAGTAGGGAACAGGCAGAGGGCACTTGCCCAAGCTCAGGAGACGAAGCAGTCAGAAAGGAAACCAGAGTTTTCTAGTTTCAAATGTGGTTCAAATTCTTTCTTTTCTTTTAAGAATTATTTATTTAATTTTATTTACTATTATCATGATTGTTATTGTTGTTATTGAACTCACTAGAGAGAAAGAGAGAGAGGGGAAGTGAGAAAGCAAGCTCCGAGATCTGGGACTCGGATGGCTGTAATAGAAACAGCCATTCTCTACCTTGGCAACAGGATAGATTTGGTTTCACATGTCACATTTCTAAAAGGCAAGGTATAGGTGATATCTCCGATTCCTTCAGAGAGGCATGCCGACTCCTTTGACAACTATGTGCTTTCTGGTATGGCTTTTGATCTCCGTTTGGCTGCAGAGTTTTGCGTATTAGATTTGAGAAACCATGCACTGGCTTTCCAAAACTTCGGTCTTGTTCAACGTGCCTGTGTGAGGGTCCATGAGGTTGTATTCTGGAGCCATGCCAACCTTCTAATATAATCGTCAAAATAACTCGTAAGAAGCAGCAAACTTTTCACACAAATCCTATATTTAAAAATGCCTTCCTTCCAATAACATTCATTAAGCGACCATCTGTTTGCCTTTGATTATCATCTGCACCACTAATAAGCGAGTTTAATCTAGCAATGCTATTTGCACGTGACTTCTAAATTTAGCACTTTTCCCAGAAGTCAACAAGGCTGGCCTCCAGGAAATAATGACTTCGATGTAGCATCTGGTCTTCATGGAGTTTCAATGGCGTGCCCAGCTGAGGAGCGGACCCAAGGGCAGGCAGAGCGAGTGACCTGCCCGAGACGTTATCAGTTAGTGACTGAGCCTGGATTACCTGTGGGCTCTCTCTGGCCAGCAGTCCTAGCCGGCGTGTGTCTACCCTGGATGTGGCATAGATAACATGTATGTAGATGGAACCACCCCCAAGATTCACAGATAAATAAAGTAACGTGAGACTCTGTTAGACTGACTGTAGATTGATTTCTTCACATCTTTATCTTTGGTGTTTCCTCCCTATATTTTCAGAAGAAAATTAACTTCCCCGCATCATCTTTTCCTTAATAAACAAACAAGCAAACAAAAAAGGCTAGAAGTAACAGGAAACTGCTGTTGTCTGCAAAAACTTCTCTATGAGTAAGCTGATCTTTTTTCTTGCAAATGGAAACTCGCTTGGCTGCAGGGAGACTGGACGGGGCCATCCGCTTTCAGCCCTTTGCCTGTCTCAGCATTTCCCCACTCTCTTTCCCTGGGCTGGATATCACGGAGCACCTAACATGTGTAGTCATAAAGAAAGTTCAAGGGTGCGGTGCTTTCATTTTCCAGCAATTCTTTTTTGTTACTTTACGAGGTCAATGCATTTTATAATCAATGTGTGATTTTAATATTCTTGTACCAATTATAGCATAATATATTCCATCTGATTAGTGCTTTTAACTTTACAGATATTTTCACATTTATGATTTAATTTAATCTTCTCAGGTTTTTATTGTAAAATAATTTGCATATCATGCATATTACATATGCTTAGAATTATTTTCACATTACCAAAAGAATTATTTCAATTTTTATACAGTCAAGCACATCTTAATATCTTATAAATTAAGAAAATTAAAATTCTAATCTGATGAATTGGAGTCTAAGTCTCAGCTCTACTGACTGTGTGACCTTGGGCAAATCATAACTTTCTAACCTTCAATGTCCCCACATGTGGACTGTCACAGAGTATTGAGGGAATGAAGAGAGAGTATATGTAAAGCTGTTAGCACAGTGTTCTTATACACATTAAAAAGTTGAGAAATAGTCAATTTTCTTTCTTGTTCTTTTTTTAAACTTTAATAATATGTTTTACTTATTTAAAAATATTTTTACATGCAATGACATAAAAATGATTAAGGAGATAGTTAGAGTGGTTTTTGCCTGACTTAGAGAGTTCATGAAAATTACAGACACATGATAGAGTGAGAAAGAGCTCAGAAATCTTAGGGACTTCATCAGAAAAACTAAGTGCCAGGAGAAACTTTTGGTACTTGACTGAGCAAGATCCATTCCCATTGCTTTGGGTGATGCTTTCATGCTTTCGTTTAAGGGGATTCCATTTGCTTTTTTCTGTGCAGTCGTGGGCATACCATCAGAAAGGCGACATGCTGCTTCTTGGCCAATGGCTGGCACAGGGCCCAAGCCGTTCCTGCCTAGGTGCCTCTCTGGGGCCCGCAAGTCCTGGTAAAAGTGCACAACGGTGGGAAAATGGTGGAAGTCGCTTGGGGCACTGAAGTGATGTAAACGCGCCCTTACTTTCTGACAACCCAATAGTACAGAATGGCTAGGAGCAGAGGTTCAGTAGTTCAATAACCTGAGTTTAAGCTCCTGGTGATTGTTTAGGTGACTATAGCGAGGGCAAGTTTTATGCCTGCTTGTTTTCTTTCTTTCTCTCCTTCTTTCTTTGTCTCTCTTTATTTTCTTTTTCTTTTTCTTTTTCTTTTTCTTTTCTCTTCTTTCTTTCTTTCTTTCTTTCTTTCTTTCTTTCTTTCTTTCTTTCTTTCTTTCTTTCGATAGGTTTTTGCCACAAGATACGTGTGCTTACTAGAGAGAGGCAGGGAGAGGGAAAGTGGGGAATCACCCTAAGGGGACGGCAACACCTTAATCCCTCCTCTGTTATCCTCTTGGGATTTTGGACTTGCATCCAAATGCTCCCAGTGTGATTTTGAAGCTGCCAAGTCCAGGACTTGAACCATGGTCAACTGGGTGGGAATCCAGCACCCTAACCACCACGTCACCTGCTGGTCACACCCTAACCCCATGCCTAAAATCAAGTCATAAGTAGTACTTCTCAATAGGTTTGTTGTGAGAATGAAGTAAGTTAGAGAATCTAAAGGGTTTAGAATGTGAATGGCATATATCAGGCTCAGTATATAGTATTTGCAGCTGCGAACACTGGCACAAAATATTGCTACCCTGTTCTTGCCTTGAGAAGCCCAGACCTACTCTGGTTCCCGTTCTTGACTCTCTAGCCTTCCTTTGGATTCCCTGCTGAAAGGTGGTGAATAAGAAGAAGGGCTGTTAGGTCTAAGGGAAGCAGGGGAAGTTCTTACCAGAGAAAGGACTCTGGACTTCCAAGGGTGACAAGGATGGTGGGGTCCTGCTTGTTTATACCACCCATGAGCCTGGTAACATCTCATCCCGACCCTGTGTTCAGTGATTTCATGCTAGTCATTAGACACCAACCAGCACGCCCCTGGATAGAAAGCTCTAGGAGGGATAAGAGGAACAGAGTGGCGCAATCTCATTTCCTTTTTAGAAGGATCACTCTGGCTACTCTGGAGAATAGTTTCCAGGAGGCTAGGAGCCAAGGGCAGAAGCAGGGAGACTGGGTTGGAGTCTATTTCTACCATCCTGAGAGTGTTGATACTGGCTCAGTTTAGGAGAAGTGGTAGAGTGAAAAATAGAGGAATGCAAGGTACATTTTGGAGTAAGAGTGGCAGAACATGCTGATGAATGAAATGAGGATAAGAAAGAAAGAACGGAGCCAAGAACGACGTTACATTTGGGTTTTGAGCAACGGGGTTAATGGAGGTACTGGTTACTGAATGTGAGGATGGGGCAGTGGCAGATTGGGGAAGGAGCTTGCATGCAATTACAGTGGTTTGGAATCTCTGTTTATACAGAGGAAAAGACTAGGGACAAGAGCGATGGTCGTTGGGAAGCATGTTAGCTCAGGCTGCTCTGACAACATAGTGTAGACTGGGAAGTCCAAGATGAAGGTGTGGACAGATCTGGTTCCTGTGTGGGCCTGCTTCCTGGCTTGTATACTGCTGCCTTCTCCCTGTGTCCTCACACGGTGCAGAGAAAGGAAGATCTCTCTCTCTCTCTCTCTCTCTTCCTCTTTGTCTTCTCCTTCTTTGCTTTTGAACAGCAGAGAAAGAGAGAGGGAGGAACACATTGCAATCCCCTTGCTTTCCCAGACAGCCAGGGTCTGAGTGCACGTGCTGGCATGTACAGGGTCATAGGGAATGGAGCAGGACTCTCCCAGGGTGGCACAGTACGATTGTGCCCGAGCTGGCCTTCCCTCCTCTTACGGGACATTGAGCTCATCACTGAGGTCCTGTCCTCATGATGTCACCAAAACTAACTTGCATCCCAAAGACTCCACTTCCGAATACCACTGCACTGGGGTTAGGGCTCCAACATCTGAATTCTGGAGGATACAAATATGTAGTCCACAGCGAAGACTATTGTTGAAAGTCACACAGAGGGGTGTGGGATTAGGGACATGGCTGGCAGGGCCAAAGCACTGCTGAGACTCCATTTTGTATTTCTGAGAGTAAATAATTGGAATCGAAACTCTTGAAGTCAGGGATTAGCCTGTTAGAGTGTTTACTTCATCTTCAAGTATAAATGGGTTTCTACCTAGTGTGAAAAAGGTGCCTATTGCATAAAGCCCTCAAACAAATATACAGAGAGAATAAAACATTTTAGCTTTCCATGTCTTTGCCATATTCTCTCCAGTGCCTAAAGAAATTGCTGATTACAAGGTTTCTAGTTGACCTATTAAGTGGCAAAGTGTAGAGTAATGGTTAAAAGAACAGGTACTGGAGCCCAAATGTCTGGGTTCAAATTCTGTTTGTTTCCAGTTTTTTTGACCTTTGGGGAATTGATGGAACAGACTCCTCTATGCAACTTGCAGGTCTCATGGCACAGGAAAAAGGCACATGGTTAACCACGCATTAACCCTTAAAACTCCTTTTCAAAAGTGAAACTATGACTTTTGCTCAGATTTTATTGACAGAATCAGTTACATGGCCAAGCTTGACATCAACAGGGTAGAGGATATTTCCTGGTCTCAAACAGGGGCAGCAGAAGTCTCAAGGCCACGCCTGATTTATGTGCTTTATTTGCTTCAGGGAGCAATAGCAAATATTTTGAACGTTAACACAGACTACTACTGGGTGATACAGGCCAACAGGAATACGTGGACCTCATCTTTAGCAGTTAACAACATTCGATCTTAAAAACTTTGTTCCATGCCTATTTCTGTCAGCACAAAGATTCTCTGAAGAAAGAGAAAAAGGAACATTCTCATTAACACCTAGAAGGAGCAGGCTAGAGAATTATAGCCCTGGTTGCTCGCTAGGAGAGGATGGCTTTCCAATCTTAGAATTTCAGAGTGTATTATAATAGTGAATTTCTTTTGGGGGCTTCAGTTTCCTGAGTTCACTGTCTAGATTTTAGAATTGTTAGTTACTGCTTGGGGTCTCTCCCTGGCTGCCCCACAGGCACGGCACGGCACATCAGCTGTGTCACTCGCCCCATCCCCGGGGTCTCATCATTTTCCCCAGGAGACAAGGTAGACCAGTTGTCGACCACTTGGCTCACAGTTGTGTTGTGAGGGTTAATGACTTGAAGTTTGTAAAATGTCTCCCGCTCCTGAAAAGTGATAAATAGAAAGCATAATTATTGGTATTTTCCCCATCTTTATTTAGACTTGAAAGGCCTTTCTAGTCACCCTTGAGATTGTGACATAAGCTGACTACAGTGGTGAATTTAATTTGTTTTACCTTCCTTCTGTTTGACATCTCTCCGCTCTCACCCCATCACAGTGACTAAAGAAGGAATGTCAACTTAACCTTTCATGTCTCCATCTGTTGAGATACTTGGCATGTCTCATTGTTATTTTGTATATTTTATTCCACCATTTATAAGAACGTGCTCTCAGACCTACGCTCTTAGCTGAGTAACGCTAAGGGGCAAACTAGCCGCGTGCTTGTTCTACGCAGTGCCAGGTAGGTTCATAGGATGGTACAACAGTCAACCAACATTATGCACAAATGTGGGCTTGTAGTGAACTCCCCATCTGAAAGTCTCATTATTAATTTAAAATGCAGTTCAAAAACAATAATATTATTATTAATATATTCAACACATTAACATATAGGCACTTTCGATCCCTGCGTTTGACCAGATAGCAGACAGAGGGAGCTGGAAGAAGACTCTTCTGTGTGGAATTGTTACTTCGGGACTGTCATTTCAGTTAGCACTATTGTGGCCACCGGGATCTTGCCTCTGGAGTACAAAAGGAAACTAATCGTTCTCTGCAGACAAATACGGGTTCTCCCGAGAACACACAGAGCTGGCTCCCGGGTCTCACAGCTTCACTCTTTGCCACTGTAAGAGCAGATTTGTATGGCTTTCCATTTCTCTTTTCAGCCTTACCCCACAAGCTGACTCACATTAGATCCTCTTGACGCTAATCGTGAATTACTTGGCTTTCTTTTGCCGCCAATGGAGGCAGGTTGGGATGGTAGACGGTACTGTTGAAGATAGAGTTTACGTAAAGCCCTGGGCACAATTAAGTTCGAGAAGTAACGTGTAAAATTTGAATTAGAAGGTTGGGAGTTCAGGTCACGGCTCATTCCCCAGTCCAATCGACACACATTGATGGTGTGCTTCTTAGGTGTGGTGCTACCTCCACAGTGCCAGGGCCTTCTATCCAGCTCACCTGGAGAGGCCGTGGATATTTCTAGAGTCATCTGGATACAGTGTTTATAGACGAGTCCTGAGCTAGGTCTTCCTGGGATGAAGTTTTTTAATAAATTAGGGGACTTGAAAAAGTTTGTAGAAAGCAGAATTAAAATATGAGTTTATTTTGGTGTAAAAATTCTTGAAATTCATTCATAATTTTTTTTTTTTGGAGAGGTTTTTGCTATAGGGCACGTGTGCTCGCCAGAAAGACAGAGAGACTGAAGACGAGAAATCACCCCCCAGGGGGGATGGCCACACCGCAATTCTGTCTCCTCCATTCTCCTCTCAGGATCTTGGGCATGCACTCACACATGCCTGGCATGAGTTTAAGCCACTGGGTCTGGGAGTCGAACTATGGTTGGCTACATGGGAGTCCAGTGACATAGCCATTGCACCAACTGCTAATCCCATCCATAAGCATTTTTAAACTGTCATTAAATACTTAAAAAGCAAAGAAAATAGGACAAACTTTTTTGTGTCAAAAAATGATACCTCAATAAGCGAGAGGAAGGAGGACAGAAGGCATGTTGACAGTTGAAGAGGGTCGAGGCAGATGAAGACTGAGAAGGATGTCTCTTTTCCATCCAAAGGAGCTCTTCATTAGAAAGGCAGCAGGAAGGAGCTGAGGACTGCGTGGACAGAGAAGACAGGGAGTGCCGGCAGGTCTTCACGGACACGACGGCACCGCGGAATACTTCACATCGCATTGTGATTGCGTTTTTGAAAGCGTAACAAGCTCCTTCCTTAGGACAATGCTTTACCAAGTGGGATGTTAAAGGAAGTGCTAGAACCTGCAGGAATTAATTTCATCCAACTCTAAGGAAACATGGCCCAGCCGTGGGGTGCAGGGGGTGTGCTGGACTGCACTGCTGGAAGCCACCTGGGGACCGAGACCGACTCTGCAGCCCAGCGGGCCCAAACCCTCCAGGCCTGTGTGAGTGCCTGAGACCTGATGGCCGGAGGGCTGGAGGGGAGATGGAGACGGGCGTGGCCAGACCCTGCGGAGGGCTCGTTTCGCGCGCTCTCTCACGCACATGTACATGCACATGTACCGTATTATGACAACGAAGAGGAAGACAGACTCTAGTGTCAGCTCCCTTTTAAAGTAAAGTAAAGGGAAGGAAAGAGCACATGGGTCTGGTGGCGGCACAGCAGCGAACGTGACCCCTGTGAGTGAGATGCACTGTGAGGAGCGCAGGCTTGACCCGCAGGCCTCCCCGCCTATCCCGGGCATGTGCGTGTGGCTGAGGCTGGGATGTGGCTGAGGCTGGGGCGAGTCACCGTGTTGAGACCCGGCGGGGGGAACTCGTCCTCTGTTCTGCTCGCTCTGTTTCTCTCTCTCTCATCTGTGGAAAAAAGAAATAAACTAAAAAAAAATAAAAAGGATTTAGACCTGTCCAACTCACCAAAAAAAAAAAAAAATAATAAAAAAGAAAAGAAAGAAGAAAAAGGTGGCCTTGACAAATGGGCTGAGAAGGGTGGACCCTGTCCTGTGGCCTCTGTCGTGAGCAGTTTACACTCGTGGAGGAAATGGGGCGTGTCATGGGTACCTGGTGGGGAGCGGGACCCACCTCGACCTCGTCCACTTCCAGTGAGATGAAACCAGTTTACGTCGGAGTAAGACACGTCCCAGTTCTAGTTTGGGATCTGATTAAACAGACCTTCAGAAAACGGACACGTTTCTTTAAGATGTTCCTGTAAAAGCTCCTTTCCTGTCCAGTGCAAGCTCTCCGTCAGTCACATGGCAACGTGAAACAACAGCCTGATCTGGCCGGAAGTTGACCAAACTCTCGGAACTGTTAGGATGATTTGAAATGCGGATCTTAGCCATTGTTGTTACCAGGGAGATGCAGAATTCCCGTGTGTCTTCCACCGTGGACATCGTGGCTTTGCGACGGTTCCTTCTGTCTATGGAAAACTGCTCCATGTCTCCTAAAGCCTCAGGGGAAACCAGCCCGGGACCCCGGCGTGTTCGCATCCCTTGCACCAGTGCATGGCGGCTCTAGACCCACTGTCATTGGCTCATCCTCCCCACATTGGTATCAGGTGTTCGCTGAGAGTGAAGTGGTGCATTCGAAACTACTGAAGACGTGTTCACACTAGCCCCACTCTATGTTCACCGCCTCGATTGGTTCAGGGCAAAAACCGAGACAGGAGACTCTGCTTCCAGTGTCCTCACACCCCGCCCAGGCCCTGCGAGTGCCCTTCCCGCTAGCCGACCTCCCTTCCCGTCCCCCTCAATCTGCCTGCACAGGCCCCACCTTAAGCGCAGTCCCCCGGAGTGAGCGCAGCCCTGTTGGCCCCCAGTGATGGGAGCTGCAGACAGCAGCCATTCGTGGGCTCCCGGAGGGTGTCCTGACCCGCTGCAGGAGGGCCCTGGCAGCCCCCAGGGGAGCCTTCACAGCCTTATGTAGTCGCTGACCCCCAGATTATCCTAAGGACATTTTCATATCAGTCTGGGAGATGTAACTTAAGGGGGTAACCCTGCTGATAACCCAGACAAATGGAAAACGATTTTAATCTAATACTCAGGGTTAAGTCATGGCTCTTCCACATCACGGACATAACCTAGCCATCTGGAATGATGCTCGAGACGGATATTGAGCTGTCTGTGATAGCGAGCATTTAGTGAAGAAGGGATACGTCAGTATGCACTTGGTTCCATCAGAAAACTGTGGGTAGGAGTAGAAAAAAGACTGGAGTGAAGTGCATGAGAACATTAAGAATCGTGACCTTTGGGCCTGAATATTATGGTCGATGTCAAAGTTCTTCTTCGTGCTTATCTATCCTCCTTACATTTTGTAGAAGAAACATAACATATTACTTTTGTAATTAGGAAAAATAAATTATTGTCTCTCCTATCTCTTTTTTAAAGAAAGAGAAGTTGAAATGCTTAGGAACATTAGTTTCCAGTGAGAGCCGTGTGAGTGTGTGTGTGTACACTTGGCCGGACCCTGCCTGCCTGTCTTCAAGCTTGCTCACCCTCCTCCACTGCCTCCCTCCATCCCTGAAGCCTGGCTGGCCTCCTGTGTCCTGAGCCCGCCCACTAACTGCTCCTCAGCCAGTGCCCGGAGGACCACTTGGGTCTGTGCCTTATTTCTTTCAGGCTTCCTCACCTCCGTGTCTAACGTGGCCCACAAGTGCACACACACACACACACACACACACACACACACAGAGCCAGTCTTAATTTTTCTTTTTTTCGGTTTTTGCCATAGGGCATGGGCACTCTCTGGAGAGAGAGAGAGAGAGATATCACCCCCCCAGGGGGATGGCCATGTCACAATACCTTCTCCATTTTCCTCTCAGGAGATAGATGGTATATAGATGATAGATAGATAGATAGATAGACAGACAGGCAGACAGATGATAGATAGATAGATACATAATAGACAGATGGATGATAGATGATAGATAGATAGGTAGGTGATAGATGATAGACAGATAGATAGATAGATAGATGATACATATATAGATAGATGATAGATAGATAGATAGAAGATGATAGATGATAGACAGATGGATGATAGATAGATAGATAGATAGATAGATAGATAGATAGAAGATGATAGATGATAGATGGATGATAGATAGATAGATAGAAAATGATAGATAGATGATAGACAGACGGATGATAGATGATAGATAGATGGATGATTGATAGATAGGTAGATGATAGATAGATAGACAGGTAGATGACAGGTAGACAGACAGATGGTAGATAGATAAGTTGAATGACATTAATGCAAGCCATCTTTCCCGAACAACAGAGAAAGTGCCATGGCGTTCTGGTGATCGCCCGTAAGGTAGGATTTGTAGCGGTGTAATCCCAAGCTAATTGCACTTCTGAAATAAGGACATTTTGTTCGTTATCTTTTATCATGAGGTAGCCCTAATTCATCGGGTGCTTCAGATAAAGTTTAATGGAAGAATCTCAGAGTCACCCTGATCTTCCTTATCTGCCAAATTAGGGTAATAGAGAACTCAAATCTAACCTGAGCTCAAAGTTGTTAAATACTTTAATTTTCATCTGTGTTTTGTGTTGGAAAATAATTTTAATATTAAAGGACAGCTGTACACTGCTAATGACTTGAATACAGTTTGACTGTTTTCATGAAGTGCTCTGTGGGATGTCAGAATATTTAATTCAGGATGTTAAAAACATCCCAAAATGTCACAATAATTATGTCACAGCAGGCAATTAAAGCACTGGAAAATGCCAACTGACTAAGAGTGTTCCTCGTTATTTAGGAAACTATTAAGAACCTGACATATAAAGTAAAAAGCACTGGTTATAACTTTCTGTTCCGATAGATAATTTTATCATCATATATAGAACTGACACTTTATACAGTCAGGGTCAGGCGGAAAATGCAGCCCAAGGAAGAGCTAAGGAAGAGGTTTCCACTTGAGCTTTCACTTTATCATCTCTATATTCACACGTTATGAAAAACATTGTTTGGCTTTACATATCGCACCATATGTGCTGCAACCCCCTCCACACAATGGTTGTGTTAATTATATCTTATGCTGGCAGCCCTAATTGATCTGATCTTACCATCTTAAATTATGGGAATGGAATCATTCCCTCATTTTTCAGATTGTATTTCCGTAAATCCTAATGGATTAACAATGTAATGCTGAAGACCAGGGGCAATGTTTGCATAATCCCAAAGGATTAGCGTGGCATTCTCAGTGGGAATGTTCAGAACTGACTACAGTGAGCTGGAAGGGAATATATTAGGGCAGAGCGAGGTCCAGAAGACAGTGTACCCAAGTCCCAAGAGTTTAAATGCAATTACAGGGTGTGGTTATCTTGAATACAAGTGAATAGTTTGCTCATGCGACTGTAACATTTGGAAGGACCGAGTTTATAGACAAAGAACCCATGAAGCCACATTATGGGGAACTATATGGGAGTTTAAAATAGTTCACCAGAATGGGGTTGAATGTTACTTTTAACCAACACACTGAAGAAGGACTTACTAAGATATATAATTAACACCATAGCAGTGACAGAGGACAAGAATTATTATAGCTAGCACTTATTTTTGGTGTATGGGAAATGGGAAAAACAAGTGTCGGGTCCTGAAGAAACAGATGCGATTCAATGAGTGTAATAAAGCACCTAACGTGATGTCCAACAAAGAGCAATTGCTTCCAAGATGTCGGTTTCCTCCTGGTGAAAACAAACAACTATGGCGCGGCAGGGGTGTTTGGGCTGAGTTGTAAGGGCTCAATAGACCAGACTGAGGGGGAAGACAGTGTCTTAGAATAATGCCCAGGCACAGGGACAGAGTACAGTATTGGTACAATTTTGGAGGACTTCTTTAAGCAAAAAAACACAAAAATATCACTACAAAAATTAGCAACAAAAGTTAATATTTAAGAATGAGTAAAGAAAATATGACAGATAACATTTTAAAAATTCTGACAGGGCCAGCCCCATAGCCTAGTGGCTAAGGAAGCCAAATTCAATGTGGCTGACCGAGGTTGGAATCCCTGCTCCAGCAGAGTGAAAAACATACCAGGCACATGTGCACGGGAGCGAGTCCTGACAGGATGGAGAAGTGAAGGAATTGCAGCGTGCTCATGCCCCACAAGGTGCTTTCTCCTTTTTTTTTTCTCTCCCTGGTGACTACACCTGACCTCTTGCAATTAAAAAAATATCTGAGGAATACCAGAAATGCCCCCAAACCAAGAAAAAATATTTTATTTTCAATAATTAACTATCAACCATGGCAGTAGAATGGTTGTTGGTCTTTTTCCCCCATTTTTTTAGTTGCATATTTTCTGATCATGTTTTCGTATTATAATGGCTTTATGATCTTTTCTACAGAAGTTGAACTGTAGTCTGATAATTCAATATTTTCTTTTGCATGATAATTAAAATTCAGTCTTTTTAAAAAAGAATTATTTAATTCCATTTGTTATTGTTATTTTTTTGCCTTTTTTTGGAGAGTTTTTTTTTGCTATAGGGTGCGTGTGCTCGCCAGACAGACAGAGACAGAGACAGGAAGCGAGATGTTGTTGTTATTTTTTAATTTGACGAGAGAGAGAGAGACAGAGAAAGGGCAAGCGAGAAAGCCAGCTGCCAGGTCCAGGATTCAAACTGTGGTCAGCCATGCGGGAGTCTAGCACCTTAACCACTATGCCACCTGCTAGCCAAAAAGTCAATTTTTAACATAATTTATTTTTTAGAAAAGTTTCGGCTTTACAACTCACTATTTATATACTACATAAATATTGGGTCGTTGTAAAAGTCATGACCCATTTTTTGCATAGAAAAACATAGAAAAAATACATAATGACTTTCAACGACCCAATATTTAAGGCTGTTGTCAAATTTGGGGAATTCTCCATTAAATTTCTCCCTGATACAAGTTGAGAAATTCCAAGGTATTTCAAATTTTCTTGTTCAGTGACGATCCTTCAGAACTGGTGGAGTTAATGACCAATTGCAATCTTTCATTGAGGCCCCTCTTGCAGTGGGGTATTAAGAATCGTTGTCAACCTCGGTGGTGCAAGAATTTTAGGCCAAATCAGTAAGAAATGTAAACCTTTTCCCAACATGTTCTCATTGTTCATTTATTTTGATGAATTGGATTAAGAAAATACCCAGGAGCTTATTCATTACTTCTATTCAAAATTATTTCTTTTTCTTATTTAATCACTTTATTTGGTAGGATCTGAAAGCTTTTTGTCATAATTTGCTTTCTAGTGTCAGAATGATTTCTGATTATTCATTCTTCGCCTTTATTGCTTTTGTTTTATTTCATTTCAGTTCTGCTTAAAAAAGTGAAATATATTTAAAAAATATTTATTGTACCTCTGCCATGTGCTATGCTAATTACTGTGCTTGTAAGGGGACTAAGGTTTGTGGTTTTGTCTTCCAGCAGCTGACTTTTAAAGGGGGCTGGTGGAGGTCCTCTAACTTGAGACCAATAGCAATTACTTGAGGCTTTTAAAAAAGTGTCCTTTTACTTTCGTGTTGAATCATAGCCTCTACTGGACTAACAGTGTCAGGGTTTGTTCTTTTCTTTCTTTCTTTCTTTCTTTCTTTCTTTCTTTCTTTCTTTTTTTTTTTTTTTTTTTTGCAGTGTGCAGCATTTTCAGTTCGATCTTTCACCATCGGTTAGAATTTAGCTACAGTCTGTTTATCGCATTAGCCATCTTTGTTCCCAATTGCTATTGCACAAGTCTAAGTAATACAGGAAATGACCAAGTGAGAAGATGCCTTTTGCCTGTGATTGCTTGTGAACACTTTGTGCTTTGCTGAACTGAGAAGAGGTTTATAGTCCACTGTGGTTTGGAGCAAGAAAAAAATGTGTGCAAACTATGCTCAAGGCTGCCTGCCAGTCACTCTAAAGCCTGTTTTCTTTAGGAGTGCTTCCTGGTTTCCGCAAGCAGTTCACTTCCTTCTGAAATAGATAGCATTAGAATGAAGAGCTGGTCCTTGTGAAAAAGTGCAGCGCTCTTAGGCTGTTCCTGTGTAAGGCCATAGACATTTCCTATTCTTGAGGTGAGGTCATATTTTCATTTCTGTCCTTGAAGCCTGACTCATGACTGAAGACTAACTGATAAATATGGTTTGTTTGCAATCTTCAGTATTTTTGCAAAATTCCCATATTTATACCATAGAGTTGTATCTGTGTGTACATTTAAATTTTATGTGTTTTTATGTAAATTTTTTACCATATAGAGAGAGCTTTGATTCTCTTTAGCTCTTTAAATCTGCCCGATGATGCAGTGAGGTGCGTGTGAGAGATGACTACTCGTTCAGACCAAGAAAATGAAACTCGAGTTGGCGCGCCTCACGTCGAAGTAAGTAGCAGCGACTGGGCCGATCAGGTGTTGCCTCCTAGCTTCTTTCCCACTTCTTTCGGCAGGAACCCCACCCCAGCCATTTCACCTGGGAGTGATCTGTCGGGACTGGATGAGGCTCCACTCAGAGTTTGGGGTTGATCTTGTCACAAGGGCCGGCAGAATCGCGTCTCCGTGGCCTGGCCCGGGATGGAGTCAGACGAGGCAGGGGACCAGCAGTCTCATCTGAAGAAGCCCTGGCCTTTGGGCGAGGTGAGGGAAACGCATCCTCTTCCTCTGGGCTCGGGGTTGGAGGAGGTGGGGCTGGGGCGGCTCGCTGCTGCAGTCTTGGATGAGAGCCAAGGGAGCAGAAGGCAGAGCAGATAAGGAGAGAAGAGACCGTGTTCGGGGCTCGGTCCCGGCCTGCCTGCAGCCACACCTCACAGACGGGACTCTGGACTCTTCCCTCAGTTACGCCTCTTCCCGCTCAAGCCTGCGCAGGTCAGGTGTGAGTCCTGACTGGCCAGCAGCTCCCAGTTCCAGCCCTCAGGCCCACGCCTCCCCACCTGGAGGACGCGCGAGCTTTGCAGCCTGGGGCAGCTCTGAGGTCAGCGTGCCGGCCATGACAGGGGACGAGTGTCGTAGCTTTCCCACGACTGCGGCTTGCCGGAGGGTGGGCGTTTCTCTCCCTTCAGCGAATAGTTGATATTCCCAGAGGTGAAGGGTCTAGGAAAGGTGTATCACACCCAGACGGGTCAGAAACGGCAAGGGTGTCAATCCTCATAGGTGACGTTAACGAAAACCGCAGAGCTCACGCGGAGTCCACATTGGAGGCAGGCGGCAGGAGCCCGGGTGCTCGATCCGTGCATTATTTTGGCATGGGATCATTTGTGGCTTGGTCTGTAACTATGGTAACTTCCCTTCATGACCTGTGTACGACCCCAAACATTGAGTTTAGGAAAATCGTGGCATCTTACCATTGTAATGTGAAGCAAAAACAATGCATTATCTAGGTGCCGTTCGAGGTACCACGCAGGGAGAGATGTGTGTTTTTCCATTTATTAGAAATGCAGGAAATAGACCGGCTAGTACAACCCAAATGTGTGGCGCATAGTGAACCGAGAAAGGTCGAAGTGACGAAGGGGGCCCTTTTATTTTCTGTAGGCGTCTATTTGGTTTTTGTTTGTTTGCTTTTCGCTATGGAGGCATGTGAGAAACAGATGAGAGGCAGAGCGAGAAGAGCGAGAAGGTGAGGTGTCACCCCGGGAGGATGGCCACGCCGCCCCTTCTCCCTTCTTCCGGTGCACGCACGCACACCTGCACCTGGTGTGCGTCTCAAGGCACCAGGTGTTGAAGCACGTGGTTGGCCACGGGGGGCAGCTGGGCTGCTGAGCGGGCGGGAGCGGCTCCCTCCGCCCGGGGCCCTGTGTGTCCTATCACGAGGTGTCGCTGCGGTTGAGCAGATCCTGTTTAAGCCCTCATGGCAAATAGTACGAGTCATCTGGGGTTCCAGGAGATGATGCGTCGTCTCATCTGTCCAAGCGTATTGCCCGACTCCTCTGCCCCCTGTGCCCCCAGGGTCCTGAGGACGTCGGGTTCTCCAGCTGGTGCCCAGGGCATGTGCACGTGCGAGTGCGTGACCGTGCTGGTGCCTGGAGCAGCCTTCCAGTGCTAACCCTGGGGCCGCGGCCAGACCTGCAGTGTACACTGTGGCTGTGCTCATCGCATCTTCCCCGCCAAGTGTGTGTTACCGCCCCGCTTGGTGGAGGAGAGTGTGTGGGGGGGTAAACAGGAAGTGCTGGTGCCCGCGTCCCGGTCTGTGCTCTTTTCTCCCCATGGTGTCTCCAACTGAGCTTGAAATAGGCATTTTTAAAATTGCTAAAATGCAAGCCAACAGGTGGCATGGTGGTCAAGGCACTAGAGTCTCACATGGCTGACCCCGGTTCAAGTCCTGGACCCACGGTTTGAAAACTGCTCCAGGCGCGTGTGCTTGTGTGCCGAGAATCCCTCGAGGGGAATGGAGAAGGGGCTGCAGGGTGGCCATCCCCCCAGGGGGTGACGTCTCACTTCTCTCTCTGCTCTCTCTGTCTCTCTTCTGCAAGTGCACACGCCCTATAGCAAAGACCTAAAAAAACCCAATTGCTAAAATGCTTCCTTTTAAACACTCCCCGAACATTCCCTGGAGAGCTGTTTCCTGCTGGATCCGTGCTCCCTGCTTCCGTCTGCAAAATCAAATAAGCCACTCCGCGCAGCTCTTTCCTCAGGAAGTCTGGAGAGCCGAGCTGCCCTTTCTAGGAACACTGCCCATTCATCTCCATTCGCCGGGCGGGCAAGGGGCCTTGGCTTAACTCACTGCGGCCCGTGCTCCCGGGCAGGGCTGCCCAATGTCAGGTCTAACAGAGTTTTTATTTCCAGAGTTGGGAAACAGGAGATTTTAGAAGGATGGTTAAGAAGGAAGTGTTTCAGTAATGGAACCCAAACAAATATTTTATGGAAATGATCTGAACTAATTCCAAGTGAGACGCGGCACACCCTTGGGGAGGTGACTCCAAGAGCCCCCCTCTCTCTTGCATACACATATTCGTTTCCTTTTGAGTAAAAATTGTTTTTAATTTTAACAGTATGTCCTTCCACCTATTCTGGAAGAATAATTTCATTCACTTTGATTTTGTTTTATTGCCGGAGCTATGCCTGCCACAGAGAGAGAGAAAAAGAGAGAGGAGAGAAGGAGAGAGAGACCACCTCCATGGGTGTGGTCACACTGCAGTCCCTTCGCTCCTGCTTCCCATCAGGGTTTTGGGTGTGAACCCCACACATGCCCAGCACGCTCCGAGGGCTACTGTGGCCCGGATTCGATCACCCTTGACCATGTGGGGTCCGGCCCCCTTAACTGCTGCACTGCAGGGTGGCCCCTTCACCTTGACTTGTAAACACATCTCATAGGTCTGGGACATGCCAGGTCCTGGAACCACAGCTCACGCCCCCCGCCCTCCGCTCACGTTTGAGGTCAGCCCTAAGATGAACCTGCCCCGCAGAGGGAGGACAGTGTTTTCCAGGTGGCTTCCTCCTCCGGATCGCTGTCTTCACGCTTCCTGGGCAGTGGGAGTTCAAGGCCTCGCATCCTAGCTGGGGGGCCCGTCCAGCGGTGAATAGACAGTGCCCGCCCCGTCCAGGCTGGGGGCCAGGCTCTGCGCATGGCAGGTGCTCGGCTGGCTGGCTTTCTCCTCTTCCTCCTTCTTCTCCTACCTCTTCCTCTTCCTCTTCCTGTCTCTCTCCCTCTCCCTCTCCCTGTCCCTCTCCCCCTCCTCCCCCTCCTCCCTCTCCTCCTCCTCCTCCTCCTCCTCCTCCTTTTTCCAGAGGGCATATGTGTTTAATGGAGAGAGACCGAAGGAGAGCAAGAGAGGGCAGAGGGGACAGCACCCGTGGAGAATGGCCCCACTGCGTCCCTTCTCCAGCTGTCCTTCCTTTCAGGAGTCTGAGTACACACATATGTGCCTGGCATGTTTCTCAAGTCCCCAGATCTGGGGCCTGAATTGCATGGTCTGCTGTGTGTGATTCAGTCTGTCTAATCACCAGGCCACAGGCTGGCCTGTTCAGCTGTTGGAGTCTAGGTTTAGTGTCAGGAACTTGAAGAGAGGAGCTAGAAGTTAATAACAAGCTAACGAGGACAGCGTGACACCGCTGTTTAATAAAGGCTTTCTATAGGGAGCCATAAGGTGAGCCTTCCACGCTGTGACTCCTCCTCCCACAGCCTGGAGTTTTCATCATCACCTCCCACTACGGGGAGGGAGCTGAGTGCCAAGTGACCTGTCTGGAAGGAGGGTTTGCAGGGGCAGGACTGGACAGGACACGGCTGCCTCCCACGCACAGGCCGGGAGGGGCCTGCGGCCAGTACTGGGAACAGTGGCTGCAATCACAGGCCAGAGCAGGTGGCCACAGGCCGTTCACGCACTCCCCAGCACACCGCCCTCTGGTCTGCTCCGCCGTCCACGTCCACGGTCCTGGCTCAGCCAGCCAAAGCCGTGGCTCCCGGGTCTTCAGTGGGTGGCCCCAGACTGCAAAGGGGCAGATCTGAACTGCAGCCTTTGTGCGGGAGTGCAGGGACCCAGAAGAGGGCGGGACACCGCTCTGGGCCCCGCAGCAGCTGAGTGGTCCCAGCCTTTCCAGGTTCCTCTCCAGACAGCGCAGCGCACACAGGAGTGGTGTGTAAGGCATAGCAAGCGTACCTGCCCCGACGTTTGTGCTGCTTTGTCTCTGCAGGTGCAGGTCCCCGGCTGTCCCTCTGCTCTGCGTAGCGTCCCTTCCAGCAGGCTCCTGGGGAAGTTTGGGCCCGTCCCAAGAAGTGTAGGAAGTGTATTTTGAGTTGCTGGTCACCTGATCCAGCAAGGAACATCAAAGCTGACAAGCACCACACTCACTAGGCAGCTGCTGGGTTTCATTCAGCCACAGATATTAGGAAAAGATATTTATAGCTGACCTTTCGAGATTATCATTCCGGTGAAAGAAAACCCATGGCATGCGACACACGTTTTAAACAAAATCCTGACTAGTGAAGGAAATCATTCTTTTATTACGCATACTGTCGTTTTCACATTATTAAAAATTTAATGTAATGCATATCTATCACACTTTAAAGACAGGAACAACTAATACAAAATCAGTTCAGTTTGCCTCTTTAAAATCGGATGAGTGACATTCCGATGACTCCTAATCATTCTGATAGTTTTTTTTTTTAAAAAATATGCAGTAATCTTGTCATTTCAGAAAGTAAAACTTCCATAACAACCAGCTAAGAAGAAACAAAAATTGGATCGTTTAGGCACATTAAAATCAGGTCCTAAAGTGTTCATAATTCCAACTGTTAGAAAAGGAAGGAAAACTGTAAGAGGCCAATATGGTCTCATTTCTCCACATTTTAATCTTGATGGGATGGAGAGACTGAGGAGGAGGGACTTGGCGTGGCCACACTCCGGGGAGTGCTTCCTCCTCTCCTCTCTCCTCCCGCTGTCCCTCTCTGGGGAGCACCTATGCCGTCTGGCAAGTTTACGCATATATATAATTAAATATATATCGTCGTGATAATCACAGTTATAATGTAACAATTCTAAGTGTGCCCGTAGAATTTAAGAAATTTTATTATTTTACTTATTTACTACATTCGATCACGGTGTATCACTACAGCATGTCAAATGAACTTTCCCTTCCTGAACACACTCTGTATGGTCAGTCAGAGATAGTGCCATGCCCATTACCACACACAGGTCATTCTCCATTTTTGTGTTCTTTAAATATTTTGCTTCTTTCTTTTTCCCTTGATTTCCTTCCTTTCATCTATGGTGAGTTATTTAAGACGAACTTTATTCTCTTTTCCTTATTTCTTTTTTCCCCTGACGTATTCTCATTATGAAGTTCTTATTATTTAGCATTCAATGTGAAAATCTCTTTGCCGAGGCTCTATCGATGCCGCCTGGCAGGTCTGCCGCTCTGAGAGCGCGGCCGTAATCACACTCGGTGTCGGGGACCTGCCGCTCTTGCTGCATCGTGCCCTCGCTGAGTCCAGGCTCTGGGGTGTTCTGTACACGTATCCCAACTTCACGGGCAGGTTCTGGCACATTTAATGTTTAGTAAGGGATGGAATAATTGCATTCAGTGGAAGAACTTGTAAGAGCCCCAGAGAGTGGAAGAAACCCGGTTCTCTGTTGGAGCAGTCCGGGGAAGGCGAGGCAGCGAGGGCTGGAGGAAAAGGAGGAGGAAGGAAGGGGAGGAAGCCTGTTTCTGTCAGCACGGCTCTGGGTCGGGGCACGGGCAGGCGCTCTGCAAACCTCCTCTCATTTAACTGTGAGCACCACTGCGGAGGGGTTCTGGTGCTCCCCTGTTGCGGATTCAGGTGAGGGATGTTCCTGGCAGTGTAGTTAAGTGGCTCATTCTATTGACAATGCAGAGCTGGACGAGAGACAGAAGGGGAGTTTCAGTGAGGTTCAAAATGAAGGGGTGGCTGAGGAATTCTGGAAACCAGATGCACACACAGACAGGAGTGGCCGGTCGCTGTCCGTAGGTTCCCCGGCAGGCCTGTCTGATCCGACTCATGTGCAAAGTTCCAATGGGCCAAGAGCTTGGTAATCTGAGTTCATGGTGCTACACTCCAGGAATCATTCAGCCATTCCCTCCCCTGGCAGAGCGGAAGGGTCAATGCTCTTCTGAAGGGCATGTCATATAAAGTAGGGTTACAGCTCGGTCG
This sequence comes from Tupaia tana, assembly GCA_026018925.1. Lineage (NCBI taxonomy): Eukaryota > Metazoa > Chordata > Mammalia > Scandentia > Tupaiidae > Tupaia > Tupaia tana. The sequence goes on along the minus strand of JAKSZU010000025.1, from coordinate 28,452,740 downwards.
GCCGGGCAGCCCTGATACCCCAGCCGGTCGCGGTCTCGGACAAGCAGGTCGCTTGGTCAGCAGATGGTCATGCTCGATCACACTGAGCCCAGAGGGCTTCATGTACAGGCTGAGAGGTTGGGAGTGCCCACCAGAGGGTTTTAATGAAACAGAAGCCAGTCACACCGAGAAAGTAGTTCAAGATAGAATCAGTGTTCCTCTCCTCGAAGGGTGACATTAAATAAAAACAGTTAAAAGGGAAGAGAGGACTAAGCAAAGTTGTTAGTTTAATTTCCTTTCTTTCCTTTACAGAAACACGTGTAAAACGATACAGTTGGCCCTCTGTATTGTCGGGGTCTGCTGGCACTAATTCAACCAACTGAGGATCAAAAATATTAAAAAATAAAAACAAGAAAAAGCAACAAAAAATACAAGTAAAAAGACAGTACAATACAAAAACGATTTACTCAGCGTTTACACTGTGTTAGGCTTTACAAGTAATCTAGAAAGGTTTTAAACTGTAAGCAGGGTGTGTGTAGGTTATGTGCAAATACTGTGCTATTTTACTCGAGTGTCTAGGGCTCTGGTGTCCACAGTGTCCTGGGACCAGTCCCCATGGAGAAATGACCATAAGGCCGTTAGGGAGGTTAAAGGCACTTTTTTCTTTTTGGTTTCTATTTAAAAAATCAAGTGCTGATCTTCATGGTTTGGGTCCTCCTTCTGCAGTACCATCGCCACGTCCTCATCAGAGTCATCAAACAGACCAGATGGTACAGAGCACGCAGTCACCACCCGGCCCGAGGGGCGGGAGGCCAGTGCCTGTCCTTGAGTGGCGTGTGCCTGCGGGAAGAGAGTGCAGGGAGGGCAGGGGGGCTCAGGTCGGCATGTTTTCTGTGCCTGCTCGTCTCCAGCCCAGCCCGTGACCGAGGCGGAGGGCTGCTCACTGACAGCGGCTGAGCTGCTTTAGAAAGGGGAGGGATCTGTCCTGGAGAGCACTGGTGGGCTGCTTTGGTGATGGGAAATGAGACCTGAAAATCTGGTCTAGAAGAAAACTGTGATGAGGAGATGGCGACAGTGAAGAGAGCAAACTGGGAGGAGGCAAACCGTGCGGGCTGACGTTGCGGCCCACGTCGCTGTCTCCGGAGATGACATCCAGGTGATCCACCTGTGAAATCCAGAACAGGTCTAGTTTGACCGAGTTAATCCGAGCCGCAAGCTCGTGTGTACCTGTGCTCAGACTGCCTGTGCAAGGAGGGCTAGGGGAAGGAGCTCTGGGGCCTGCCTTGGAAAGCTAAGGGACAGCTCTGGCATTTCATTTGGGGCTTTTTCTCAACCACGGGCGAGTTGTTCAGAAGATGCTTCGGGCCACAAAGCACAGGTCCACAACAAACAGAGGTCCTACTTAAACTGTTTCCAACCGTCCTTCTTGGTTATAGGGACCCGAGAAGAACGGTGCCCAGGGCTCCTGTGTGCTGAACAGCCTGCACTGCCCGACCTCCTTCCCGGGCGAGCCGTCCAGCCAGGCTCTGGTGTAAGGCTCCCCTGGGAGCCTCTCCAGGTGCCCTGTGCGCTGCCCCTTAGCAAGTGAGAAAAGCCCTGAGGAGCGTCTGCTACGATTCCGGCGCTGCCCTAGAGGGGAGGACCACGCAGAGGACTTTGGGTCGTGTAGTCCCAGGTTTAGGTTTCGCAGCAGCCACCTACTAGCCATGAGGGCACGGACAAGTTGGTCAAGCTCTCAGCATCCTACTGTGTCCGTAAGGTGGAGGTGCCAGCATTTACCCCGCCGGGTTCTACTCCAGTCTGGCCCAGCCCGGGCCCATGGGAAATGGCAGCTGAAGACCCCTGAAGACCATCTCCTTTAACACCCATTACAATATGTAAGTTCGCTGTTCCTCACGGGGAAACTAAGCCTCGGATCACGTAAGACTTGGGCAGGATAGGACGGCTTTGGAGTGGTGAGAATGGATGGAGGGTCAGCTGGGAGCCTTGCTTATCAGACAGTGGATGTGGAGCTGTTTCCAAGGATGAATTCCAATCTACAGTGCTCTTCCTCCAAGCCTCTCATACCATGTCCAACATAAATATTAATGCAGCTACCATCTGCCACCACGGAAAAACACTTGGTCAAATCTATTTTAGCAAATGAAACAAAATTGCTTTTTGTTTGGTTTGGTGTATGTGTGTTATGCCTTCTTTTGACTATTCTGTCCATTTTTGAAGTGGAATCTTGGTTACCTAGGGAACTAGCATACAGCACTGGTGATTTTTTTTTTTTTTTTTTTTTTTTTTTAATGAGAAGCAAGTTCAAAGTTGTTAGAAATGTTGGCTGAATTTCAAGCAGTGACCTCTGTATTGACTGGAAAGTAACACAATTTTTCTTTGTAGATAGAAATAAAATTAAAGGTGGGAGAAAATTAGAGGAGTTGATGAGAGTTCCTGAAAAATAAGAATGTCTAAGTTGCAGATATTTTGTTTTATTTTTTAAAAAGGGAGGGGGCCAGCAGGTGATGTGGTGGTTAAGGCGCTGGACACTCCCACATGGCTGACCACGGTTCAAGTCCCAGACCTGGCAACTTGCTTTCTCACTCTTTCTCTCTCTCTGTCTCTCTCTGGTCAAATTAAAATAAATGAATGAATAAATAAAATAAATAATTATATATGTATTTAAAAAATGGAAATAAATTTCGCGTGGCATGTTCCAGGGCCTATGTAGCCGTAACTGGCTGTGCGCTCCTCTCTGGAATGGCCCTCTACAAACTTTATGGGCTCCTGCCTCTCCCTAGACTTCTCTTTCATCTTGAAATCTTTTTGTTTGTTTGTTTAGGTTTCTGCCATGGGGCACAAGTGCTTGCCTGAGAGAGACAGTGAGAAGGAAAGTGAGAAGTCGCCCCCAGGAGGGATGGCCACCCACTGGCCCTGGCTTCTCTAACATTTTAAGAAGCCTGGGCTTAGTTCAGGTGAGTCTCACAGCACCAAGCATCAGAGCAGAAATGACAGGAACAACGCAGCCAAGGGGACCGACAGGGGGCATGGTGGGTGAGGCTCTGGACTTTCACATAGCCGACTGCACTTTGAGTTCCAGTCCAGGGCCTGAAAATCATGCTGGGCACGTGTGTGTGTGTGTGTGTGTGTGTGTGTGTCCAAAATCCTGAGAGGAGAATGGAAGAAAAGGGATTGTGGTGTGGCCATCCCCCTGAGGGTGATTTCTCACCTCCTCTCTGTCTCCCTTTCTAGCAAGTGCACACACTCCTTGGAAAAAAATCTTAAAAAAAAAAAAAAAAAAAAAAAAAAAGAAGTAAAAACCGTGCAAAGGGACTATACTTTATAAAGGTAAGAAAACCAAACTGAAAGGTCATAGGATTTGAGGAAGTGAGGACATGAATCCCAGCAATGCTTGTCTGAAAAACGTGAGGCTCCCACAGCAAGGAATACGCCCTGGGTGGCCACCCGCAGGGCTGCAGGGCTGCGGGGCTGCGGGGCTGCGGTCTGTGGGGCTGTGGGCTGCGGGGCTGCGGGCTGCGGGGTTGCGGGCTGTGGGGTTGCGGGCTGCGGCCAGAGCGGTTTGGTTGTCCCACGATTTCTGCCCCTTGTTGTCCCTAGAGTTGAGCCGGGTGCGGCCTGCCTTCAGTGGGGTTTCCTGCGGGCAGAGCCTGAGGACAAGGGCCGGAGGGAGATGCGCAGAGCCGGGGGCCGAGTGGGAAGGGGCCTGCTCCACTGAGAGGTCGTCCTGGATGGGTCCCCACGGGGCCAGCCTGGCTCCGGGAGCAGCAGGTGCCCGGGCAGGGGCGGCGGGAGGCGGATTCCCGCAGTGCCGGGTCTGCGCGGGGCCAGGCATACAGTGCGTGCGGCCCGGCAGAACCAGTGCACGGACCTGGCCTTGGGATGGCCGGGTCCCACACGGCGCTGGGGGAGGCGTCTCGGGGAATGCCTCTGGGGGCGCCCGGGGTGGTGGACACGTTTCGCAGAAGCTGTGCGGTCCTCCTGGCCATGCCACACACACGCCACCTAAGCCCACTCGGGCCCCCTGGGCTGGTTCGGAAAGCGGTAACGGAGGGCAGAAGCCGGGATGGTCGGCGCGGGGCAGGAGCATGGGCCGTAAGGCGATCCGAAATCTGCCGGACCCGTGGTGCGGGTCAGAACATGGCCCGGCCTGTCCCTGGACGCTCACGGGCCCAGAGGGGCATCTGGAGGACGGGGCCTCCGAGTGAGGGGGAGGAGCAGGTGCAGAGGGACCCCGGACCGGCTCCTGGGCTCGGTGCTCAGAGCAGCGAGGTCCGGACAGCGCAGAGAAGGGCTTGGGAGCAGCTGCCCAGCCGGGAGTGGGCGCGAGCCAGGCCGAGGGGTGGCCGGGACACTGCCCGCCACCCAGGGCAGCAGGTGGGCCGCGTCCACCCAGAGGGAGAACCGAGGGTCCAAACGGAAGTCGTGGACGGTTCGCATGTGCACAGCACACACATAATTCAGCAAAAGCATTCGTGTGTGATGGGTTATTCCCGCTATTTTTTTTTTTAAATTAGCACCTGCAGTTGAGAATTCAGTAAATTAGTGCAATACTTGAACGTGGATGGATTTTATAGCCATGGATTCATCCCTAGAATGGACAAGTCTACCCCTAATTTGCGTCTATCTATACCCTTGTTTTCCTGACAGGAGTGAACGGGCTGTGAGTATTATTCATATATTTGAGATAAAAACTCTTTGATGGAATGGAGTTGTATATAAATGTAGATAAGCCGCCGATGCTTACAAACACTTCACTTTCCAAGTGCAGAAAGGTGTAAAATTAATGAAAAATGTATACAAATAAACCACTCCATCTACACTTGCCGATAAGCAAATATACAATGCTTTCAGAAACAAACAGAAATGAACTAAAATGTTTGTATGGACATGTAAATTCTTCATGTTTTAAAAAATGTGACCCAGGGCACTGAAATACTCACAGCGGCTGCCTTTCAGCAGAGCTGACTTAGGGCGTCCTTCCCAGCACGGGCTGTATGGAATCGCTCCGGGGCTCTAACACCGCTGCCTTTGTCCCCAGCGCGGGTGTGAAGGCTGGTGCTCCCACGAAGGACAGTCCGCTTTCAGACCTGCTCGGAGTGAACTGTTTTACATTGTAAATCTCCTTGAAGCTCTGAATGATTAGATTTGAAAAGCAGGCATGCACAGTTGTCAAGTAAATGGTCTCTAATCTAGTTACATTACGTATGGCTCTGTCTGATCATCTAAAAAGCGTGGCACGAGGGCATGAAAGTGCGTCTTCACAGCAGGGGCCAGGAGAGAGCACCTTCACGCTGGTCAGTTCACGCTGCATCTTTACTTCTGTATTTTGTATTTTTTAAAAGAATTACTTTATTTATCCATTTATTTATTTATTTTTAAAATTTGACCAGAGAGGGACAGAGTGAGGGAGAGAGAGGGGGAAAGTGAGAAAGCAAGCCTCCGGGTCTGGGACTTGCACTGCTGTTGGCCATGTGGCAGTCCAGCGTCCTTTACCGGCACGCTACCTGCCAGCCCCCACACTGCATCTTTAAAAGAAAACGTGTATACCATAATTTCTCCCATGACGGGAGAGAGAGAGAGACAGAGACAGATGAGAGAGAACAGCCCTGGCAGAGCCCCGGCAGCGTGGTCTGTCCCAGCCCAGCCGGCCACGGACCACAGGCATGCTGTGCCTGGCATAGGCAGGGAAGGCTCAGGACTGGAACCCGGAACCCGTGCCCCATGTGGATTGGCCTCACGGAGCGTATTGCTCCCCTGTGTCCCAGCGCCCAGCCCCTGGGTTTTTGACCATTTCCGAGTGATCCTGGCAATACACGAAGTGTAATCCTTTGCCGTTTTGCTAAGAAACAGGTAGGGTAGAGCTTATTTATTTATTTATTGCTGGAGGGTGTACGTACTTGTGTGTGAGAGACAGACAGAGAGAGACAAAGAGAGACAGAGAGAAGTGGAGAAAGCACCCCCAGTGGACATAACATCCCACAGTCCCTTTTCCTCCATCCCCTCACCCTGTTGGGATTTGGGGCACACACACACATCTGGCTAGCTTCTCAAGCCCCTGGGGCCAGGATTTGAACTTGGTTGGCCATGTGGGATCTGGCTCCCAAAGCACTGCACTATGGGGCTGGCCCCTAGTCATGTTCTTCAACATTCCTCATGGATGTTATGGATCTGTCATATGATAAAGTAAACGCGTTTACTCAGGTTGGAAATGCACTTCTGTGCATAACTGGAATTCTGGAGACAGAAGAGAACCTGGTAGCTAAGGGTCATTAAAAGGACACGTTGAGTGGACCGTGCGTGGTGATAAAGAACCTAGACGGTTGGCTGTCGATAGCAAAGGGTTATCTATAGCTTGGTGTTTCACTCCTAAGGAACAAACCTCATCCCAAGGGGTCAGGAAAACCAAAACTTGAACTTTGAAGGGTCAAGTTCAAAGAGCAAGACGAGGATGGAGGGGCTAAGTGCATGCTCAGAGGCTCCGAGGGCCAGCATGGTGGTATCAGTGACCGGGATGGTGGTAGGGATTACACAGTGTGCTTGTAGGTCAAATCTCCATAGAGGACAGTTAACATTTTCCATCTTTAATGAACAATTCAATATTGAAAAAAACCCAAAACATGAGGACAGGAATCGAGGAATGGCAAAGGGTTCATACAGCAAGTGCCAGAAGTGTAAGAGAAAGGCGCGCGGGTGTTGGTTGTAATGTCTAGGACGAGGGTCTTGAGCTTTAACAGGTGGTTGTCAAATCTCTTTATGCACAGTGCCCTTAGAGATGAGGCCTTTTTGGGATAGTTACAATTTTCTAAAAGTTATCTTTTGTATATTGAACACAAAGTCTTCATTTTCTTTTATCCTAGATAATTTCCAGATCCCCCGTAATCTCTCCTTTTTGCGGATGGGTCGTGGGCACCTCCCATGTGTGGCCGGGTCGTTGGTGCAGAGGGTGGTGCTGACAAGTCAGGCAGGACGTCGAGATGCAGGGCACACCTAGTGAGGGCAGACAGCGAGCGCGAGTAGGTGGGCGAGCGCGAGCAGCGTCCCAGAGAGCGCAGTGGGGCGCAGAGCTGAGAGTGGGCCTCTGCGGTGTGCTGGGAGGTGCGCAGGCTTCCCTGAGGGTCCCTTGCAGACATGCCAAGGCTGGGTGTTGACTGTTGGGAGCAGGAATGCAAGAGACTGAGGTGCTTGTGAACGCCACCGTGTAGAGGAGCTAGTCAGGACTGCACGGCTGGGGCTCAGCAGTGAGGAACTGGGGCCCAACGGGAGGGCGGGAGGAAGCTAAAAGCATCACCCGTCTTCGTGAGCTACGAAAGGAGTTGACTATTATTTTATTTTAATTTTTAAATAAGTTTATTATTTATTGAGAGAAAGACTAAGAGAGAGAGAGAGAGACAGAGACAAGTGCCCAGCAGGGTCTCCACGCTGGCCAACTCTGAGCTCAGCTGGTCTGGACTCCGGGCACTTGTGTGGGCAAATCCAGGGACCTCTCCCATGCCGTCCAGCAGTGCTACCTCTGTGCCACGCCTGCCCCTGACTTTTTAAAATGAAGATGAATAACAATTAGAAATTTTAAATAGTGCAATGAAGCCATGTTACATTTATCGCAAGAGGGTCATTCTGGCAGCTGAGTAGAGAATGGATTTTGGAGCTTCGGGGGTGCCAGAGACACGGGCTGTGGTGATACTTCTGGTGGGGGGTGGGGACGGCCTGGGTTAGGGTGGTGATGATGGAAGGGAGAGGAATGACATGTTAGAAATATCTCTCAGAGCGGGGTCAGCAGATTGTGTAATGGTTACATTGCTAGACTCGTACATAGTCGACCATGGTTTGAGTCCTGGACTTGGTGACTTAAAACTCACGCTGAGCATGCGTGCCCAAGATTCCAAGAGGAGAATGGAGGAGAAGGGGTTGCAGTGTGGCCATCCTCCCTGAGGGGCAATTTCTTGCTTTCTATCTGTCTGTCTCTGTCTCTCCAGAGAGCAGACATGCCCTATAGCAAAAATCTCTCTTTCTCCAAAAAATAAAAAAGAAAGAAAAATATCTTCCAGAGAACTTGATGGGTAGATTGAAAACAGAATAAAAGTGAAGAGAGGAGACAGCGTAACACCTAGACCTTTGGCTTACACCATAGATGGATGGTGGTTCTATTCCTGAGAGGAGAAACAGTGTCATGTTTTCTCTGTATTAAAACATTACACATGATATGTTTGCAGATGAATTTCACATATTGGATAAAGGGAAGTCAAAAGGGAGATGCTTAACATTGTAGAGTTTATTCTATTTTTGCTATAGTCCAAATATATATCACTATACTAAACTTATTTATCTAACATTTTAATTACTTTGGAATTTTAAAGTTGTTGCTAGAGACAAGCTATTTATAGGATACATCAGTATTTTTTCATATGTCAAGACCTCTAATGCAGTATTTAACACGGAAGAAAAATTACATATTTTTGAAAGTTTTAAAATAAAGTAAAAAGTTATAAAAATCAGGTGACAAAAAAAATCCTAGGAAAATCTTTCAATAGATAAGGCTGCTAAAGGGTTAATATTTTTAATTTATATGGGAGTCTTACAAATCAGTTAAAAAAAAAAAGTCAAGTCTGGACAAATACTTTAATAGAAAAATAATGAGCAAAGAACAGAAAAGTACAGTGCATCGATGAAAGTTTGAGCATGAGAGGACGCTCCACCACATCTATACCAACATATCCAGCCTTTACCATAACGATGAGAAACGGCATCACAGCTAGTGAGGGCACAGACTTTGGAGCTGGAATTCCCGAGTTTGAAGACTGAGCTCTAAAATTCTCTAAGTGGGTAGCTTTGGGCAGGTAACTCAATCTTGCTTGGCTTCAGCTTTCTCGTCTATAAAATACCCAACAGTACCGTCTCACAAGATTGTTCTGTCTCTGAACTGGGCATTACTATAGGCAGATTACTTAGAACAAGCCCTAGGATATAGTAATTACGGTCGAGTTTTAGAAATTGTTGTTGTTATTATTGTTGCAGTTTAGTGTTGCTATTAATATTGAATGTTAATAAAATAATACCCAATATCGGCTAAGTGTGGGAAATGAGTACTTTCATATCTTGTAGATGAGAGTTTAAATAGAATAATGATTATTTCTGTAAGGAAGTTTGACAATTATGTCAATAATTTAATCAACAATCTATGCAATTATTTGTTCAAAGGGATTTTCATAGCATAGGGATTTTCATTGTTTTTTAAATCACTTTCAATGATAAAAAACCATTAGCAAGGACTTCTAGGTAAAGAGGTAGTTTGAATCTATCCATTTAATTTCATTTATTCTTAAACTTCTTCAAAACTGCAGTAAAAACAGTATTTCTTAGTGAGGTAGAATTCATATACAGGCAAACACACACATATATTAATTGTACAATTTGATGAGTTTTGAGAAAGGTATACACCCACACTACCAGGATCTCAATCAAGACTATTCCCACCTTCCTTGGAAACCCTCTCGTGCCCTGTTCTGGTCAGCGCCCCGTCCACGGGCTCTGCTGCTGATTAGTTTTGCTCGTCCTAATGCAGGGAGGGCCTTAAAGTAAACACAGTCTATGCTACACCTGCAGGGCACGCGGAAGCTCTACAGACATATCTACTGCTGGGCCTCACAGGCAGAAGAAAGCTGAGGTTAGCTAGAGAAGGCCAGGAGAGGCTTCCTTAGAGCCCCGAGGTGCTCCACAGCCAAAGCACCTGGCTGTGCCTCCCCTGTGGAAGATGAGCACAGAACGGCTCGGGCTGAGGGTTCGTCCTCCAGCAGAGATGCCAGGTCCACCCGACCTGCTTTTGTGTGTCTGTCCTTTCTCATCCACAGCCTTTCCCCTGGGGGTCCCCTATATCTTCACCTTGGGCAGGGGCACCCCAAGCCGTTACATGCATGGGATCGTGCTGTAGGGGAGCGGTGTCTTTTCCAGTCGCTGTGGAGTATCTGAAACACACATTGCTGTGTCAGTGGTCCGTTCCTTATCCCCTCCACTGCTTTGGTGCTGCGTGGTATGACATTTTTTGAATAGACTAGAATGTGTGTTTTCCATTGCTGATGCTGTGTTTGGCTATTACGTAAAGTTTAGAAGTTCTTGTACAAGCACTTTCTTAGCCTCTGCTTTCACTTGTCTTGGGTGCACTGAGCAGAGTTGCTGGGTCTTAGGGCAAGTGTATGTTCAGCGTGATATCAACTGCTAACCAGTTTTCCAGAGTGATTTGCCGCTTTATACTTCCTCGAACATTGGGTAATGTATGTCGCCCCATTTCTTTGCTAACATTGGGTGTTATCAAACTTAAATTTAAGCTACCCTCCCAGGACTGAGGTAGTATCTGACTGAAGCTTTACTTTGCGTTTCTCTGTGGGCTAGTTATGTTATGGCCAGCCCTCTATTTTTCAGTCAAGTATCTTTTCGAGACCTTTGCCTGAGGTTGCAGGTCCTTCCCTAGTCCTCACTGGTGGCACAGGTGACAGGGTGCTGTGTGATGCTGGAACCACATGGGAGGGGCCAGGTTCCGATGCCGGGGCCACCTGAGCACCTGGGGGGCACACGTGATCCTGGCTGGAAGGCTGCAGGGGGATTGTGGCACAGCCAGAACCTGTCAGGGGCACCTGCCTCTCTCCTCTCTTCCTCATAGAATAAATAAAGAAATACGTAAACATAAGAAAACAATATTTTTCTGTATTTTCTTCTGGAAGGCTTATGGTTCTAACTGATACATTTAGGTTTATGATTCATCTCAAACCAGTTTTTGTATATGATGTAAGGTAGAAGTCGATGTTCATGATCTTCATAGTTTTTCCCTTTGTTTCACCTCAATTTATTGAAGACTTTCTCCCCATTGATATTTGATACCTTTGCTGAAGCTCTATTAACTGGAAATGTACAGGTTTATTTATTACGTTACAGTCTCTGTCTGTCCATTCCCATGGACTAAAGGGACTGTCTTTTCAATTTTTTTAGAGAGATATTTTTGCTATGAGGTACTTGTGCTTGTGTGTGAGAGAGAGAGTAAGAAATCACTCCCCAGAGGTATGGCCATGCCACAGTCCCTTCTCCTCCATTCTCCTTCTGGGATTTTGGGCACACAGACATATGGGTACACACGCACACTTGCCCAGCATGAGTTTTAAGCCACCGAGTCTGGGACTCAAACCAAGGTCGACTGTGTGGGAGTCCAGCAATGTAACCATTATTGCCATCTGCTGGTCCCAAAGTCCACTGCCTTAATTCCCGCAAATTTATAATCATTAGACATTTTGTTTAGACTTCTTTGAGAGAAACTTCTATTATGCATGATTTTCAAATGTATATACAAGGGAAGATGAAAGAAAAATGGTTAAACTAGTTCTAAAACCTCATGTTCAGAGTCCAACCCTTCTATTCACTTTCTGACTCCAAGTTGCCATATCTGTGTCCCCTCGTGTTTTAGTCCCCTGTGCCATCCTGAGTAGTGATGACACACACTTGTTGAAAGAGTATGCCACTGCTATCTCCTGGATTTTCATCTAAGCTCATCCATTCCCCCTTTTTCCTTTTAGCACTGAATGCTCCACTTCCCAGTTTTATGTGGGTTCATGGAAGCCCAGCTAGAGACATTTCTGAGCCTCGCTGGAAGCTTGGCATGGCCGGCCACGTTCCGACTGTGGGATGTGGGAAGCAGTGTGTGCAGTCTGCGATTCACACCTCTAAAGGAAGCTGCTTACTTTCCAGTTTCCTCTCCTCCCATATGTAGGCTGAAATGTATGTAGGCTTTGTGAGAGCAAACCAGCCTTACTTATGGAGAAGATACCTTGGATTTTCTTTTGTGTTGCTTATGGAAATACCTGGATCTGGGTGATTTATAATGAATAGAGGTTTAGTTGACTCAGGATTCTGGTCGCTGGAAAGTCCAAAGGCATGGCATATGTTTTTAATTTCATTTTTCTGGGTGAAAATCTAAGAATGGATTTCTGAGTCTTAGGATAGATATATGTTTAACTTTTATGAAATGTGGGTTGAAATATGATATTTAATGACATGTGGCTCTCCAAAGCTCTCCAACCATCCGCATGGTTTTATGCTGTCACCCGCAATTCATGAGAGTTCTGGTTGCTTCATTTCCTGGAAAATATTTGGTATTATCAGTCTTTTAGATTTTAGCCATCCGATGGATTTGGAAGTATTAATTTGTGTATCCTCATGAGTAGCAATGTTGAGCTCCTTTGTATTTTCTTTATTTTTAATGATAGTCTTGCATGCACACGAGAGACAGTGAGAAGCCCTTCATAGGTCTTGTGACACTGCGACGCTCTTTCTCCAGCCCTCCAGGTCCTCAGGGTCTTGGGTGCTGACCTGTGACACCCAGAGTGTTTTCAGGAAGACTCAAGGATCCAAATTATGTGTCTTCTGGCACGGTAGTCTGGTAACTGCTGACGGTGCCACCTAGGTTCAGCCTCCTTCTTATATTCTTATTGGATATTTATTCATCTTGTGTAAAGGGCTTACTCAAGTCTTTCTTTATTCTTTTCTTGTGTCTTTTTTCCCAACTGAGTTTCTTTCTACTATTAATTTGTAGGAGTTCTTTATAAATTCTGGATACAAGTTCATCAAATATGTGTGTTGTGAAAATTTTCTCCTAGGAGATAGATTTATAAGTGGAAATTTTAATTAGGATGAAGTACAGTATGTTAATTTTGTATGTTTCCTAACCTATGTTTTCTCTTAGGAGAGTTATTCTAATTTTCCAATATGGTTTGTGATTTCTCTCAAATTACCTCTGTTATTGGAGTGAGGTAGAGGGTCAAAGTTCATGAATTTTCTACTTTTTTCACAGGTTTTCCAATACATGGGTTGGAATAGCATTCTTTTAGTTTCTGCTAATTTTGTATATATAAATAATATTTTATCATTGTTTTATGCCTTGTTGGACTCTCTACTTTGAATGTTTTCTGAATTTCCATGTTCCTACAACTCTGAATCAAAAATGTTACAATAGACTAACTTTTTGACTTCAGTAAAGACTCCCGTTTTCTTTTTGAGGTATGGGAATTTACCTTAGAAAGACTGACCTAGAGATATCTATTTAGAATAGAAAGTACTCAGGAGACGGACTGACAACAACTAGGACCAGACTGTGGCTCAGCAGTAAAGCGTGACCCTCTATCAGGCTGACCTTCACGGGGAGGGCTGGGGCTCACACTGGAGACCCCTCAGCATTCGGGGTGTACGTGTGCCCACGACTCAGAGCTGGCTGAAGCTGCTGGTGAACCACAGTGATGAGCCCTTGTTTGGGGTAATCTCTCGCTTCTAGAAGAAATGGACAAAACAAAATGATTGGTAACAGTGAGGATTGAGACTGGTTTATGAAGCACGAAGATGGCCATGTTTGTTGATGCTCATCAACTATGAAGAGGCTCGGACTCACGTAAAGGCAAATTCCACCACATACTCAGCTGTCAGATCTGTAAAGCATTAGCTAAACCTTTTGAGGAAATAAAAGCGATCCTTTTATATATATTTAATATAAAGGTATAAAGAAGAATAAAAATTATGTTTCAAGGAAGTAGCTTATGTAGACAAATTAAGCCAAATTATTTTGATGATTTTAAATATCTATGACCACGGGAACCAGCAGTTAGCGTAATGGCTATGTCGCTGGACTCCCACGTAGTCGACCGCGGTTTGAGTCCTGGACCCGGTGGCTTAAACTCACGCCGGGCACGTGTGCGTGCGTGCCCAAGATCCCGAGAGGAGAATGGAGGAGAAGGGATTGCGGCGTGACCATCCCCCCTGGGGGGTGATTTCTCGCTTTCTGTCTCTCTGTCTCTCTCTGTCTGTCTGGCGAGCGCACGTGCCCTATAGTGAAAACCTCTCTAAAAAAAACAAAAAAAAATCTATGCCCTCCAAAGCTAGAAGCTAGTCACTTGATGTCAAAGTCTGCGTTCTTAGAAAAGGGTGAGTCTCTGGCCCCCTGAGCTTTGCAGGCATTGCACTGCGCAGATGGTAGAGCGCTAAGGACAGTGAAACATCCACATTCGTTCTGGGCGGGCGATGCCTTACAGCTAAGCCGCGGTAAGAATTCCGATCGCGAGTGCATTTACATCGTCCTAACGAGACAGTTCACGTAATTCTCGTGCCCCCGTCTCTGCCCCATGTGCCTCCGACATCCGGCTTCCGTGTGTTCTAGAACAGCTGTAAGTGCGCTCGAGGCTTCCCTCTCTCTCGTGTTTTCTGTCAATGAGTTCTCACGCCCTTTAGTAATGATGCATTGCTTGGACTTAGAATCTGTCTAAATACTTTTTCCTCCGTTCTCCCCACCTTCTTTTTTCGACAAATACTGGGGGTTATTGGTTAATTACTTAAAGGGATTTTTAATTAAATTTTATGGAATAGTTTGCACTTTGTAGCTTACCACATCCATTTTTCTATTTTGAATAGAAAATAATGCAAGGCTCCAATACCAAGGAACGTATTTGTCATAAGGAGGCATCGTGAAAATTCTCCAGGACCTCAGGCTTGCTAACTCTTCAAAATTGCTGAGCACACTTTTCTCAAGGGACTTAGCATTTATCTTTTTTAGTACTTTCACATTGCTAAAACCCCATTTTATGTATTAAATGGAGTTCTAGTGATATCTGTGACAGTGATCCTGTCAAAACACTCAAAATGAATGCTTACACATCACGGAAATTCTGAAAGTCCCCATATCTTCAAAAATTCATGTTTTGCTTTGGAAGTTTGCAAAGCAGCTTAAGTTTTGGCACTCCATGGGGGACAATTATCAAAGAAAGCATTTTAGTTTTCTAATTAGACACTAGAAGACAATGTTATAGGAACCTGTCCTGACAACCTCGTCTAATCTAAGAGTTCTAATAACACCGTCTGAAAGGTTCTGTGTCAGTGTTCGTGTCTCAGCATTGCCCTAACAATATGTCAGCAACTCAGAGAATTGCAGTGCCTTTAATGCAAGCCACTGGGGACCCCCGTGCGCAGGGCTGTCCTTTCTGAGAGGAGAAGGCCGGCAGGCCAGCCCTAAATGGTGCAATCAGGGCCAGGCGTAATTAAAATCCATCTGCATGTCTTGTGTGCCCCTTTCTGTACGTGAAATAGGACAGCTCTATGTGCGTGCTTAAAAGCTCCTTTCAAAAATTTCGAATCCTTATGGCGACATTACTCTCCAGAGCAGAGGGTAAGACAAACCACAGTATTCACGGCCAACTCCCCCCACTTCTTATTCTCTCGTAGATGCGAGAGTGATTTAACCTAATTAACATAATGCTGTTCCACCACACTGGATGTGTTTATTGTACATTTAAAAATATCCTATAGTTCATGAAAAAGACAGTGAAGTTGTAGAAGCTAGGAAAATAGCTGTGCTGTGTGTGCCCGTCAAGGCTGCAGTGCAAAGTTCTTTCTGAATTCTACGGAGGCTGCGCCCTCCTCCCACACGCTAGGGACCAAGCCTTCAGGCTCAGAAGTGTCACTGTTTTCTTTCTATCTCGCAAATGTTATTTTTCTTAAAGACTTAATATTTTCAAGAGCAGGAGAAGGCATGGCCCATCTGCCCTCCCCTTCCGTGTAGCTCTTGGTCCCCCTCCGGCTCGGGTGGACATGTTCTTTCTTCTCTAGCATGAATTTGCCTTCTTTTAAAAAGGCGCATTTATGTCGTGAGGGAGCGAGAGCGGGGGGAGGGAGGGACTGTGGCACCCCCAGTGGGGGCCCTCACACGGCAGCCCCAGCCTCAGCCGGCCTGGACCACGTGCCCCGGTGGGCTCCTCCCTGCTGCGCCAGCCACAAACCCGGCCTCTCCTCTCAGGTGGGTCCCGTTGTCATGGCGGAGATTTGTGGGACCCCGTCTTCTTTGCTGGAAGTGAGGGTAAAGAGGCACTGCTTGGTTTTGTACGGGGTTGGAGTAACTGGTGCAGTAACTGGTGCCTGGTTCAGGCCCACTGGGACGTGCTCGGGAGAGCAGGGACCACAGGTGGTGTAGACGGAACGATTCAGGGTGTTCTGGGAGAGTCCGGATGGCTGCAGAGGGGAGGTGGCCCTGCTGCCCTGGAAGTGCCTTCTAACTCACAGATGCTGCTCCTTCAGGAGCCTGCTGTTCTTAGGAGGCTCTATTTCAACAGCCGCCACAGCACTCCCCATTTAGATCCCTCAGTGCATGTGAGAATATCCAAGGTCTGGAATCTGTAAAATATTTATAGTCATAAAATTAAAAATAATAATTTTGCTTCTTACATCTTGTACTTTTAAAATGTGTGTCCTTGTTTCACACTCTCAACATTCCCGATCCTCCTGAATCCTTGTTTGGAGGTTTCAAGCCTAGCCTCTGAGGTTCGACTTACTAGCTCCTGCCAAGTATCTCTGACGTCACATTCAGGGTGGGATACAAATGACTGGGATTCTCTAATGCAGCGATTTTGTTTATTTACGTATTTAGAGAGTTATTTTTGCTATAGGGCAGTGTGCTTGCCAGAGAGACAGGCAGAAAGTGAGAAATAACCCCCGGGGGGATGACCGTGCTTCAGCGTTTCTCCCCATCCTCCTCGCGGGATTTGGGGCACACATGCACACATGCCCGGTGTGAGGTTTAAGTCACTGGGTCTGGGACTTGAACAGCGGTCAACGTGGGAGTCCAGTGATGTGCCCATTATGCCTCCTGCTGGTCACACAACAATTTTGAACTAGTGTTCAGCCTTCCCTGGAGCCTCTCCACGGGTATGTCTCGTACCCCCTTGGGCTTCTTGGTGTCTAACTGTCATTTCTGGTTGTCGTGGTTCATGGATGAGTGGACTCAGCCCTCCTGCTGTTTTAAGGCCAGAGCACCGTCCCTTCCCTGAGCGGGTCTCTGTCTCACAGCCACGTTACGGTGGGCTTCACAGAGCCCCTGGATTTCAGCGTGGCTTCACGTGGCCAAGAGACCATTCCTGGGTGTCGCCAGCCTCTGCTGCTCAGTCTTTGTTTTCAAAGTTCTCACTCAAGGGAGGGGAAGACACCTTCTATCTTTGCACCTTCGGAGCCTGGTTTTGGGCTGGGAAGTATCCTTTTCTGTGATGAGTGAGAGCAAAGAAGGGCTCCCTACAGAGAAGCCCTCGCCCCGTGGCTGGGGAGAGCACTCTGGCTTCGAAGGCCCGACAGGACAGCGGCTCACGTGACACAGAATCAGAGCTATGTGGCCATCTTCACTGTCAGCTTCTCACACACGGACAGTCTGATGAAAGGATTCGCCAAGCTGGCATGTACGTGGACCTTCCGGGGAAGAAGTACACGCGTGTTGGGTTTTCTTTTCCTCTCTTTATGCAAGACTACGCTTCCTAATTTTTAAAAATCCTAGTTCCCTAAAATTGTGTATCTACACGATAATTCCCAATTCCAAAGTGCTCCCTATTTAAAAGTGGTTATTCTGGGGCCAACGAGTGGCATGGTGGTTAAGGCACTGGGTCCCACATGGCTGACTTGACCAGTTACGTTCCAGACCAGGTGGCTTGAGAGTCGTGCTGAGTGTGTGTGAGTGCACGCCCAAAATCCCGAGAGGAGAGTGGAGGAGAAGGGATGGTGTGGTGGCCCTTCCCGCTAGGGGGTGATTTCTCACTGTCCCTCTTACTGTGTGTGTCTGCCTGGCAAGTGCATGTGCCTTTATGCAAAAACAAAGAGCCAAGAAAAGAAAGTGATTTCTGAATTCCCCTCGGGAGAGAACAGTCACAGGCTCCATCACTCATTCAGGAATAGGCAACGGCTTTCTTCCCCGGTGGTGCCTAGGTGTGTTTCACGTCTGCAAGGTGTCATCACAGTTATAGGTCTGAAGAGACTGTGAAGAATATGAATAGGGACCAGCAGTTGGCGTAATGGCTATGTCACTGGACTCCCACATAGTCGACCGCGGTTCGAGTCCCAGACCTGGTGGCTTAAACTCACGCCGGGCGCGTGTGCATGCATGCCCAAGATCCCGAGAGGAGAATGGAGGAGAAGGGATTGTGGCGTGGCCATCCCCCCTGGGGGTGATTTCCTGCTTTCTGTCTCTCTGTCTGTCTCTGTCTGTCTGGGGAGCGCACGCACCCTATAGCGAAAACCTCTTAAAAAAAAAAAAGAATATGAATAAAGCCCGAATAAAGTGGTGTACGTTTGAAAACTTAGTCATAAAATTATTCACACTAGTTGCGTTCAGAATACATCAATGATAATAAGGAGAAGCAAATTGCTTATTAAGAAATTGTTTTCAAGGGGTATAAATACTTCTATGGAAATAGGGATGAAACTCAGAATTATTGCTATGGCAAGGTGCATGAGTGACCAGCATTCTGGACGTTGTCCAGCAGATAAGAAGGGGAAGGGTAGCTTTCCTGAGGGTTCTGCTACCCTCTCCGCTGTGGCGACATTCTGCCACTCTGCCTCCTGTCCGGCTCTCTCGGGCTGGAACACAGAACCACGCCTCGGCCAAAGGACTGCAGCTCGAGCAGAGCCAGCGAGGTCTGGGCTGTGCGTCCGAGCAGCATTCACGCACTGGGCGGCGAGGCTTCAAGGGTGCTGGTGGTGAAAGACAGTTTAATTGCCCATTTCATTCACATCCCTGTCTCCAGACGCGAAGGGATTAAGTCTTAGAGTTCAAAAGTGGATGCTTGTTGTCTTTTAAAGCAGGTTTTGAAATGTGTTAAAGGTTTTATTTCACTTCATGTTTGTCACTAGGGAATCGAGACTTTTAAGGGTCACAGGCACTTTGCTTGCCTTTCTTCATTCACCTTTCACAACTCCAGGGGGAGCTGCTCTCGAGCCACCTGCCCATCCAGCTCTCCCCAACCAGCAGCTGTTACATGCCCACTCTGGGGACCAGCAGACGGCCTAGCGGTTAAGGCGCTGGACTCTCACAGGGTTGACTGTGGTTCAAACCCTGCATCTGGTGACTTGAACTCACTCTGGGCGTGTGTGCTTGTGTGCCTAAAATCCCGAGAAGAGAATAGAGGAGGGATTGCTGCATGGCCATCCCCTGGGGTGTGGTTCCTCTCTCTGTCTCTCTGTCTCTCTCTCACTCTCTCTGGCAAGTGCACATGCTGCGTAGCAAAAATCTCTCTCTTAAAGAAAAAGCGCCCACTACGAGCTAGCCACACTAAGGCGACAATAAGAACAAGGAGAGCCGTGTGTTTAAAGGGAGTGTCTGTCCCCGACTGGGGTTGGGGCTGGTCTGGGCTCACGTCGCCAGTGCTGGGTCCTTCCTGATGCCCTCTCTTGGGGTCTGCTGTAGAGGCAGCGGTGAAGCCAGCGAGTGGGGACTTGGTTGGGTAGCGTTTACACCACACGGACAGTCAGCAGCAGGGAGGAGGTCCCTTTGCCTGGGCTGGTGACCTTCTTTAGGGACGGTGAATGTCGACGGTGGCTGCAGGCAGAGAGACAGCAGGTGTGACCAAGGGGATGCCTCAGAGGAATATGGTCCCAGACTTACAGGGTGGGATTTTGGATGTACTGATCTGGATTTGAAAAGTGGCACCACTGTGTGCACGGGGGCACGGGGCTCCACATGCGGGATACACACATCTGCAGGACACGGAGTCTGAGAAGTCGTACAGGTCATAACTGAGACGTTGGAATTAAAACTCAGGGAGCACCGTCTTCTCCGATAGCTTTCCAGCCATGTGTGGACGTTTGTCTGAAAAGCTTTCCTTGGAATTCTCTTTCACGGTACAGGAACAAGGATCGGAATAAAGTGGAGCACTTTTCGTAATAGCAAAAAGCTTCGGTGAATAGTGAGAGCAATTCCGAGTTGTACTCTGGCTCTCTGTCCTTTGTTCAAATCGTACTGTTCACATATTCCGAGACACAGTGTCTCTATGAGTTAATTACAATGAGCATGATAATTGAAAGTAGGTGGTTATATTATGCCAGAGGAGATAATTAAATGGGGAATTGCACTGTTAGCTGAGCTTTTAGTACCAAGCATTATCCTTATGAAAGATGATATTATGATTCCACTCTACGTTGCTCAGATAAAGAATATTTACGGAGTCAACACTTCATATCAGAGGTCATTAGAAAATACATTAGCTACAAAAGACATCCCAGATAAATCATTAAAATTCGTTGGAAATTTTACAAGCGTAAAAGCGGGACACAGGCTTCCTTTCTGACCCGTCGTCTTCCTGCCAGTAGGCTCGCGATGGTGCCTGTCCCCACCGTTTCGGCGTGAACAAATGAACCACTGAAGTGGGTACGAGAGGAGCATGGCAGCTCTTACGTCCGAATCTTCCCACTTCTTTTCTTGGAAATCTTATCCAAGGGGACTAGGAACGCTGCCCTCAAGTGAGATTCTCAGCAAAGCTGGAGAACAGGGACACACGCCTGCAAGCTACAAGCTTGCAGAGAAGTCAGCATTAGTTTCAAGGAAATGATGGGGCTTTGGAAGCGAGGGTGGGGTGAGGAACGAGGGTATAAGGAAGGGGCTGGCAGTGGCAGATCTTCGGAGCCGGAAACCAGAGCTTTCCCTGGAGGGTGGACAGAGCCCTTGCTGAACGCACAGTGCTGTAGCCTGTCTGAGCTGGAACAGGGAGTAATTGCTGAGGCAGGCAAGTGAAGAGGTTGCAGAGAGCACCGAGGAGAGCCAGGCCATCGCTGGGTCTCTCAGAAAATTTTAAAAAGGGAGTGAACACTTTGGAAGGCAGGAGGTATATACCCCTTGGAATTGGCTAGTAAAGGGATAAAGGGAAATCGGAGTAGGGGTAGAAGCTCTTCTGAACTTACACCAGCAAGGGCTAAGGAGAGGTAGATTACATTATAGATAGCCTACGACTTTATTAATACCAGATGAGCCTCTCGAATAAAACAAAAAAAGAAAAACTAGGAGACAACCCACTGGCTCCATTGGGAATAGCCGGTCCAGAAAATTTCAACTTGTTTAAATATAAATTAACAATGGAATAATATAGAAATAAATCAGGCAATACTTTGAGAAAAGTGTTCAGAAGAGCATCCAAACTCCCTTATAAAAACCTTATTAGAAAATATGGGTATAAAGCAGATGAAAATTGTAATCCAAAATTTCAGTGTGAATTCAGAAGTTAATGGAGCACTTGCAGCTTTGAAGGCGTTCCGTGAAGTTGGCGTAAGAGAAGTCAGGAAAGTGCTGGGCTGTCCCAGTGTCGGGGGTGGTGCTGGAGGAAAAGAAGCAGGGAGTGGTAGATTTCAAGAAAGAGAGAAAGAAAAAGAAAAAAAATAATTGAAGAGTGAAGACTAAATTGTAAGGAGCACAACGGAAAGCAGATGTGACAGCAGTGCAAGTGACGTAAGTGGGGCCAGCAGGCAGCGTGGCAGTTAAGGAGCGGGATTTCCACACGGCCAGCCACGGTTCGAGTCCTGAAACTCACACTGGGAGTGCGTGTGTGTGTGCCAAAAATCTCGAGAAGAGAACGGAGGAGAAGGAATTGTGGGCATGATTTTTCACTTCCCTTCTCCCTCTCTCTCTGACGAGCACACGAGTCTTATGGCAAAAACTTAAAAGAAAAAAACAGTGCAGTAAGGAGCATAGAAGAAAGAAGTGAGAAAAACAAGCAAATGGAACATAAATTAGTCCAGGGATTAGAGAGAGAGGCAGGGATCCAGCAAAGTCCAAGAGCCGGGTGTGGTCGAGCGTGCTGTACGGAGGTGAGGCGGGAGGACTGGACCCTGGCAAGACCACGCCCAAAGAAAAGAGGCAACGGAGGTCCACCCTATGAATAATCGGAGTGTCCAGCCAGGCCCCTTGGCACAGAGGAGCCAGGCACCATGCGGTAACTGCAGTCCAAGCCTGGGCCTGGGAGCTTGAGAGCCATGCAGCGAGCGCCCCGGATCTGGTAGGACGGGCAGTGGAAGATGGCATTGCTGCTCGCCTGTGCCCCACCGGGGTGTTTTCTCGCTCGCTCTCTCTCTCCCCGGTGAGCACATTACCTTATTGTCATTAAAAACATCTCAAGCAATGTAATGCAACAATTGTATAAAATCATAAAAATGCTCCTAGAGTGTGGGAGAAGAAAATATGGACTAACTCATTTATTGAAAGGTGCATCGTATTCCATGGGAAAATGGCCCAGGATGTTGCATGGCCAGTGCTAAAATAAGGCACAGTAGGTTGGAAAGATAAAGCATCTATTGGACACACAGATAAGAAATTTTGTAACCTCAAAGAAAAAAATCCACTGTCCCTCAAACTTCCGCACTGCGACGTTGAATTTCAGCTGCCAGTGGGACAGCACCTAGGTGAGGGCCCGCCAGTGCATGCCTCTGAGTGCCACCTGGCCCCTCCAGGCCTGACAGGAACCAAGGCCCAACTCCTGCATGACTGGTCTCGGCAAGAGCCCACACTCCTGGTGTTGCTCCTGCAAGGTCACACTGACCCAGGAAGCAGCAGATACCCTGCGTGAGGACTGGGAGGTCCGACTCCAGAGGTGCATCAAATGTGTCATGTGTGTTTATCCCACTTGCCTAACCACTCCCCTGTGTCAGCCACACATACCATGTTCCCTCGCGTGTCAGCCACACTTACCGTGTCCCCCTGCGTGTCAGCCACACTTACCATCTCATCTCCCCAGAGCGCTGGGTTACCCTATTGAAGCAATGCCCTCCCTCCTGGTGGGCCGACTGCGGCACAGCCAGCTTCACAGCCCTGGTGCTCTTCCTTTCAGTCAGCTCTCTTTTTCTCTTAGGATGACGCCTCTGAAACTTACTCTGGACTGTGGAACCTAGGCGTTACTCAAGGAAAAAGGCGTGAGTCAAGGACTCTGCTCAGTCCAGCTCTCGAGCGTGCAGTTTGAGCATATGAGAGTCGAGGATGATGGTTACGTGTTCCTGTGAAGAGTCTGCTACAGGGTGAGCTCCAGCACACGAGATGATAGAGACAACTTCGGCACAGTCGCCAGTGAGCATCAGCACGGTTGACCAGTTACGAACATCGCAGCTACTGTGGGGCCAGTGTGGCACGCGGCTTCGTGTGTTCTGACAACGCAAACATGTGCTGCAGAAACAAGCACAAAGAGCCTGAGGCTGCCGCCCATTCAAAGTCCTGTCACAAAGGTTGGTTTGGGCTGGAATCTGGGCACTTGAGTTTCAGGAGGATTCTCACCACTGAGAAGAGGAAAAATGTCTCGTTATGCCTAAATTGTTCGTGTGGACACTACGATACAGTGAAACTAGAGATTAACGTCACAATCACAAAATAAAAAAGTTTTTCCACTTTGAAAACATTCTTCAAAAGCTTTATTAAAGGATTCTTGAGGAAAAGGAAAATTGAGCAGAAAATGCAGAATTTCTTTTAAAAAGTTAGTGGAAATACCGTGTATCAAAATCCCTGGGATAAACCATGCCCAGAAGAAAATCAATTCTTTTAAATACTTAGAGCAATAAAAACGCATGATAAACTTGGCCAGAAAGATGACAAAGGGAGACAAAATAAACCAATGGTGAACAGAAAAGGGTAAGTGGAGATGAACGCATAGAGGAGGGGGTGAGAGCTCAACTACAGAACAAATACCTAGTGACCGGAAAGGCATTAAGTACGAATAAATGATTCGACAACTAAGACAACTAAGAGTGAGAAGGAAGCACAGCCAAGGCGGCTGGATCCCCCATGGCTGACTGCGGTTCAAGTCCCAGACCTGGCGGTGTGGAAAACACACCGGGCATGTGAGCGAGCACGCCCTGCATCCTGAGGGGATAGTGCAGGGAGTGACTGCGGTGTGGCCGTCCCCACGGGGGTCATTTCTCACTTGTCCTCTCTCCGTTTCCATCCAGTGAGCACATGTGCCCCATGTACAAAAATCTAAAAACAGCAGCGGGCTGCAGGACGCCTTGGGACACATATTTGACTAAACATAGGGTCTCAGAAACAGGATAAAAGGGACCTGGGAAGGAGGCAGGACACAGGACACAGTGCCAGTACCTCCTTTGACGCTAGCCTGGTCTGTTTCTGGGATTATCTCTGTTTTTTTTTTCCTCCTAATAAACCCTGTGCCCAGCTGTCTTCCAGTCTGTGCTGGGGCAGGGGAGCACAGACCGCATACTTCACGCCACATGGGAGTAGCACAATTCTGTCCACACAAAAGTCATGCATTAGATAACTCCAGAAAGTGACACCACTGTATAAACCGGTGTAGTGTAAACCTGGTGTGCTTGTTTCTGTTTATTCCGAACACTACTACGGATACCCAACAGAGCAGAAGTTTGCACGCAAAGTACACAGTCTTGTGTGACTGCGAACGCCTTGTGTCGCAAGCACAGCTGTACTGCTGGGTGGAGGGGAGACAGAGCGGGGGTCCCATGCTGGAGACCTGGTAGTAAGTCCAAGTGGTCACTGGACAGGGAGGTTGCCAAGTGGGGAGTGGTTGTGTGTATATAAATATATCTTTTTCTTCTTTAAAATTTAAATAATTTAGATTCAGAAAAGTGCACACACCCTCCAGGTACTACTCCATGAGTTTCATGAGCTGATCACAGCTGCCTTTAACCCCCTAGATCAGAAAGAGTGTTATTTGGACCCCAGAAACCACCTTGTTCTGGAAGCGATCGGGCTTGAGTTCTCACAATGCATACTCATATTTTCACTCCATTAAAATCTCTTTTTATTATTTATTTTATTTTATTTTTTTATCCTTATAGCATACCAAATGAATTTTCCCATCATCAATATACTGTATATTAGTTCAAAGATATTACCATACATGTTATCATCAACAATCTTCCATTTTGTGTCCCTTAAATGCTTTCTTCTTTCTTTTTCCCCTTGATCCCCTCCCTCTCACACTTCCCCTTTTCTCACCCACCCCCCACACTGTCTCTGGCATCCACAGTTGCCTTCCATGTTTTTCTACCTTCCAATCTTTCAGTTTCTGCCATGGAGTGCAGACATTCGGTATATACCGAGTGGGGACGTACAGTGCCTCTCTTTCATAGTCTGGCGTGCTTTGCATAGCAGTAAATTGTCCATATTCGTCCACCATTATAATCTTCAGAGCACACTTTTCAAATGTGTCTCTCCTATTCTTGATCACGTCTCCCACCTATATTAAATAATCTTTCCCATCGGAAAGAAATGTGTCTTTTTATTATTATCTTACCCGTTTTCTTTTAGTGACTTGAAAACTTTACAGAGAAGGAACTCAAAACCACATCAACTCCAGCTGTGTGAAACTAACACAATGGCACGGGGTAGAATGGCAATACGCTTTTCTTCCTAACAGACAGGATGTAGCATTGAGAAATAGTGCAATACTTCACTTTAAATAGACCAGAAAGAATGATGCTTTGTGTCTTCAAGGTAGCATATACACAAGCTAATGCCAGAGTTACTATGGAAACTAGTGAATGATAGGAAAACAGTTGCATAAATTCATGTGATTCATGGATTTCTGAGAATCGTCAGCTCTAGGTTGATAATACATTGCACCATATACTCATTGAGGCATTCACCTATTTGGGAAATATAATTTTTTTTGGTCCATATGTGCTGAAATGCTGCTATTGATTGAATTCTTCTGAAAAACCTGCCTAAATTATAAAAGTTCTGTTCCAAAGGCTTAAAATCATTAATTCTATATATTTTTTAAAAAGGGTATACACACACACATACATTCTTCACTTCTTTAAGGAATCAGTGAAGTTATCAATAATTTAAATTATTATATGAAGGCATGATTCAGTTGTTTGGAAATTTAATAGGGATATAATCTGTGGGAAAATGAGAACACATAATTCAGAAATTAATACATCACAAATACTAATTTTTGGCTCCAACGTGGTTCTGAAACCAGTTTGGAAGTGATGATGAAAATCTACGTTCCAGACTACAGATATTTTCATTTCCCTTTTCAAAAAAGAAGAAACATGAATTTATTAATTCAACAAGCATTATTGAAACCTTCTTCATTTTTAGCATTCTTCCAGGCACTGGGAATACAGAAGAAAACAAGATGCTAGAAGCCAATTCCTGTTTTCATTCTTCTTCTTTTTTTAACACGTCACTTTCATCCTGGAGCAGTAGACAGATGGGAAAGGAAAACGCTGCCCAGTGCTAAGTGCTCCAACAGCAGTTGTCCGGGGGGCCCTCCACATGGCCTAGCTAGACCCCCCCCTTGGCCAACTGTACAGTTGGAATTCCGGTTGGGGGGCTTGACAAGCACGCTGGGCGTGTGTGCTGTGTGCCCCAACCTTGGCAGGATAGAGACATGGAGAAGGGGTTGTGGCATGACCACATCCCACCGGGGGTGCTTTCTTTCTCTCCCTCCTTCCATCTCTCTCCCTCTGGTGAGGGCACATGCCCTATGGCAATTTAAAAAGAAAGAAAAAAAACAATCAGGCAGGAATTGGCTTGGTAGACTAGCAGTTAAGGGGGCTACATGGCCACCATGGTTCAAATCCTGCCCCTGGTGGTTTGCAAGGCATGTCGCGTGTATGTGCATGTGTGCTCAACACCCTAACAGGAGGCTGAGATGGAAGAGCAGGGACTACCCCATTGGGGGTGCTCTCTCTTCCCCCCATCTTTCTCTGGCAATGAAGAAAAAGGCTGAAACAGAAGCGCGATGTAGTTTAATAGTGGGTGCTCAGGCAGGTGATGAACGTTTGGGAGACAGCTCCCAGGCTGCAGGAAGGACCGAGCAAAGTCCCTAGGACGTGACGGAGCTTGTTTCTCTGCCAAGAGCTCCGAGTTGCTTTCACTACCTCACGCCCAAGGTGCAGTGAAGTTCAGAGACCATCGCGGCGTTTCTTGGGCATTTGGAGTGTGACGTTAAAAGGAGAGAGAAGCCTGGCTGTTTTCATTGAGGAGGCCCTGTGCAGCCGTGGCCCTGAGGCTGCTGCACGATCTCTTCCTGCAGCAGAGACGGGGTCCCGGCCGACCTCCGCCCGTAGGTCTGCTTAGCCCGCCTTCCCTCAGGCACCCATGAGTGTCCAGGGGAGATCTTGGGGACAGACCTGCCCGCCACCCTCCCTGACCGAGAGCAGGTGGTCCCTGTCCTAGAACCTCCGCCACAGCTCCCTGCAGCCTCGGCTGAACTTCCAAGGCAGAACCAAAAAGTTCCCGATTTTCAATTTTGAAACACAATAACTCCTCTGTGTCCCTTACTGCAAGTGGCTCTCACTTCTGGCGAGCACGTTAGGAGGTGGGAGTGTGGGGGCCAGTGTTGTGTCAACAGCAAGGGGAGAACCAAACTGAGTCCTCAGAGCTGCAAATAATGACTAATCCCTCTACCAGGGCTGGCCTTTGGGATTCTGGTTTCCGCGGCTTAGCTGGCTGGTGCGTGTGTGGGGACAGACAAGTGGACGCCGTCACAGTGGCTGAGGGAGCCATGCGATTGGCATGGACATGGAGCCCTGTCAGACCAGAGCACGTGCAGGCAGGAGGGCTTCCTGAGCAGGGGGCACCCTCACAGGTGGGCTGGAGGGACCGTCTGCCTACCTCTGACGGCCAGCTGTGGAGTGGCCACACCAAGTAGTGGACTTGGCTGCCGTTTGACGTCATTATTACTATTCCTACTGATTTAATTAACACCCGGAGCTTAAGCTCGGAACGTCATAGAAAATGTCAATGGCTCACTGAGAATAACTGAGTCCCCACTAGCACACGAGAGCCAGCAATCGTTTTGTCTCTGACATCATCGCAAACGCACACTTTCCAGGGAAAGGAGGGGGCAGCCAGGGCAGAGGGCGGCTCTGCTGTTGGCCCCGCTGGGACCCGCCGGCGCACTGGCAGCCTGCAGGTGTGTGAGGACAGAGGCGAGTAGGCGCTTGGGGGGCCCGGAGGGAGTCAGTCCACCCCAGTCACGAGGTAGAGCCTCGCCGTCATGGATGCTGCTGAGGTCACCATGCAGCGCCCTCGTGACCATGACCATGGTGACCTGACGGGGACTTATGGCTAGAAACAGGTGGTGGGGGTGATGGGGACGTGTCAGCACGTTTTCCTTGGAGGGGAATTGCAGACACTCGGGCCTGCATTTCCGTGCTTGGATGCGCTGGTGAGAGACGGCCTGTGCGGGTTCGCCTTCACGTGTCCCCGTGACAGGATTTCAGAGGTACATGACGGTATTTCATTCCAAGAGGATGAAATGATTTCTGCTTTTCAGGGACCAGAGAGTTGTGGGACAACACGTTTCCCAGCCTAGGCCAGGAAGGCTGGGAAGGGCCGTGGGAGACGGCATGTCCACGTCTCTGCCTGTCCCCACTGCTAACGAGCGGAAGACCCACTTCACTGAGAGATGGAGAGCCCGGAGTTACTCGTGACAGCTGAGTCACGGGACCTCCCCGACACCCCGGCACCTTGGCCGTGTGACTGCCCACGCAGCACTGCCAGCACATGGCTGCTTTAAACTTTGAAATGGAAGCCATGCTACCTTAGTCCGCTCCAGCTGCCGTGACAAGAAACCTTCGCCTGGATGTCTTACACAACTTGCTTCTCACAGGTCTGGAGACTGGAAATCCCATCTGGTGATCTGGTGCCAGAGTCGCTGGTAGCAGACGCGGCCCTGTTCCTGGCTGTCAGAAACTGCTACCTTATTCTCTGGCTCCTCACGGGGCAGAGACAGCTCCATGGCTCGTGCCCTTCTCAGTGGCACTGACCCCATAAAGACCCCACCTCCTGGCCACATCTAAGCCTTATTATCCCCCAAAGGCTCTCCAAATACTATCACTGTGGAGGTAGGAATTCAATCTGTGAATTTCTGGGGGACACAATTCAGTCCATGGTGCGTCGTCTGGGAGAAAATACTCCAGTACACAGACTGGTAAAGAGTTTGTGGGGAACCAGCAGTTAGCGTAATGGCTATGTCGCTGGACTCCCACGTAGTCGACCGCGGTTTGAGTGCCGGACCCGGTGGCTTAAAACTCACACCAGGCACGTGTGCGTGTGTGCCCAAGATCCCGAGAGGAGAATGGAGGAGAAGGGATTGCGGCGTGACCATTCCCCCTGGGGGGTGATTTCTCGCTTTCTGTCTCTATGTCTCTCTCTGTCTGTCTGGTGAGCGCATGCGCCCTATAGCAAAAAAACCTCTCAAAAAAAAAAAAAAAAAAAAAAAAAAAAGAGTTTGTGCTGAGAATCTGTGAGGGACTCTTACAATTCAAAGGAGAAGACAAATTACCCAATTAATAAGTAGACAAATACTTAAACGGATACCTTACAAAGAAGATAGGTCTGGCCAATAAACAGCGAAAAGATGCTAACAGTCATTAGTTATCACGAAATGTAAATTCAGCTGCAGTGAGGTACCCCACGTGCCTCCTGGAAAGACTAAAATTAAAACTCGACAAGTGCTGGTAAGGGTGTGGAGGAACTGGAGCTCACTTCTGATGGGAATATATGTCCTAGTGTTAAGAAAAGACCACGAGATCCAGGATGGAGGCAGAGAAACTTTACTTCCAAAGAAGCAACCTGCAGATGGGAAACAGCCTTCGGGAACAGCGTGCACTCTGGAGAGGAGAAGGAGGTCTGCCGTGTCTACCGGGAAGATGTCACTGGGTGAACTCATGAGGCGCTTGACCCATGTGCAGAGACTGAACGCGTATGGAACATACATCACATGTTCATTTTGGCATGGAGAGTTTATCATGAAATTTGGGGAATTTTGGCTTTTTTTTTTCTTGCCTTAGGACCCGTATGCTCTACAGAGAGAGACAGAGACCACTGTTAAATAACCGCCCCCCGGGGGGATGGCCATGCCATAATCCCTTCTCCATTCTCTTCCTGGGATCTTGGGCATGTACACATGCACCTGGCGTAATTTTCAAGCTATTGGGTGTAACCTCAGTCAGCCATGTGGGAGTTCAGTGATGTAACCGCTGTGCCAGCTCCTGGCCCCTAAGTTTCGATGCTACCCCAAACTTTCTGAATCGGATTAATAACCAGCTCAGACCCTACCTTCCTCATAATGTCCCGTCATGACCACTCTACTGATGGTCGCCCCAGTTATCCTACAGATACATCTCACAGCCGTTCTTGCTCTATGTCACTTAATTACTTACTACTGACTTATTTGATAATGTTTCTGTCCATCCCTCCCCAGTAAAATACGTACTCCACGTGGGAAGGGACTGAGTCTTGCTCACTGTTGTGGCCATGGTGCCTGCAGTCGTGGGACACGGGGCCGGCTTTTGACACACTCCTGGTGAATGAATGAGAAAGTCAGTAGTATTTTGAAAAGCTCTGTTTTAAACAAAATTCTCACAAGTCCACTTCTGTTTCATTTTATTTTATTTTTGAACTACTATGAAATCACCCCAAATCTCTTTTTAAAACTTTGCCAGCAGGTGCATGTGTTCACTAAGGAGAGTAAGACACAGAGAGGGAGAGCGAGAAAGCACCCCCGTGGGGAGCAGTCCCGTCCCAGCCCGTCTCCTCTATTCTCCTTCTTTCAGGATTTTGGGCATACATGTACACAGCTGGTGGGTTCTCAAGCCGCTGGGCCAGGACTCAAACCACACAGTCAGCCATGGGGATCCAGCTGCCTTAACCACCCTGCCACAGGCCGGCCCAAGTCTGTTTCAGTTTGGGTGACATTCAGATGCAGGGCTCGACGTGCCAGGAAATGAGCTATGCTTCTCTGAAAGCTGCACACCAACTGTGGAGGCTGCGCACACAGCCGCTGCGTGCAGGGACACCTTGGCAGAGGTACGACGAGCTCAGTGAGCTGTGCTTCGCAGAGGACGGTTCCGGCAAGTTTAGCTGATCCATTCCAGTCGTTGACTCTCTCTAGGTGGAAAAATGAATGAAGAGGTTATCATTTAGTGGGGCTCGATGGGCACCAATGTTTTATTAATAATCTGTCTTAAATTTCCTGCTGGCCTGGAGCAAACGAAGAGTATGGTTCTTTCAAAACTAGATTTAAAACCCACAGAGTTGTCTTTGCAGAGTGGGTTGGTGTGTACCTCTGCAAAGCTAAAGCCCTGAAGTGAGCCGTGCACCAAGGGTGGCCGGAATTCTTGTGATCGGCGTGGAGCGTGCGTTTGTGTCAGAGAAGCTGCGGATAGGATCATGTCTGCAAGTGTGGGGTAACACATAGCTGAAACGCCCGGGTCCCCGCGACATCTACACACACGCGTGTTCCAGATGCGTGCTCGCGGCCCTAAATAACGAGCTGCCAGTTCCTGTCTCCAGAGCAGGGCTGACAGATGGTGCCGCAATCTGCCGACGCTCTTAGACAGCGATCCGTCGCTGCCGCCGCCGCCAGGGAGCGTGTGCCTCACCCAACTGCGTGAGTGCTGGGCGTTGCCGTGAGTCCAGCTGATATCAGGGAGAACCGTCAACCAAGGAGATTCAGGAAGTAAGCAGGAACTGGGCGAGCCCGTCTCCCGGAGGAGCCCACAATTACGCCGCAGTGTGCATGTCACAAACGGGGTGTCTTCACGGGAGACAGAGACAGGCTGCTACAGATGACTATGAGAGATGAAAAGACCATAAATCCGAGTTTGTTGATGCTTGTGTCTTTAACTCTTGGGGTAGGGGTGAGGCTGGGAGAAGGTGAGGTGTGACCGGGAAGGTAAGCTTATCTTTGAAACAGGAAAGATTACAAAGGAGGAGTAAGCCCATAGCAGGTCATAATGCTGTTGTCTCTGGTTAGTTACACGATGTCGTTTTTAATTCATATCTACATTTTATTTCATCGCATTCTAGCAGTAGAATATGTTCGTAGCTGGTGGTATGATCCAGTGGAGTCAGTCAGCCTGCTCTTGAAAACAAATCCCTCGCACTTGCGGGATCGGGAAGGAGGAACCCCTGCTCGGAGCCTCGTGTGTGGCCCGGATGATGGCAGGACTTACTCGTGTGCTTGTCTAGAAGACTGGAAAGCACGTAGAACCGTGCCTGGACATTACTAAGCACTTTACAAACATTAGCTATTGGAGGACATTTGGAAAAAGCAGCAAGGATAATAAATAAGAAAAAAATTACCTGTTACCAGAAATAAATTTTATTAATATTTTGATAAATTTTCTTTTTTGAGTTCAGGGTCTTTTTTTGATATTGGATAAACTCTGAGAAGACTGGCATCTTTCTCACTCAGGAGAATTTCAGTAGGGAGAAAATGGAAAATAAGATGAATTTGTGTGAAGGAGAAGTTTGTATGCTATAGCAGATAGGGTTTTAGAAAATACAGTTCAGAAGATGCACTGGGATCGAAGAATACTTATCTTTTATTATTTTAGTTTTTGCTAGAGAGAGATGAGGGAGAGAGGAGAGAGGCAGAGTGGGAGAGAGGCAGAGTGGTAGAGAGAGAGAGAGGGAGAGAGGAAGCACCCCTTGGGGGGAATGACCATGCTGAAATCCCTTCTCCTCTATTCTCTTGGGATTCGGGGCACACACTCACATGTGCAGAGTGTTTTTCAAACCACTGGGTCAGAACTGTGCAGTCAGCCATGTGGGATCCAGTTTTCTTAACCACCATGCCATCACCTAGCTCTGAAGCATACTTTTTTTGGAGAGATTTTTGCTATAGGGCGCGTGCGCTCATCAGAAAGACAGAGAGAGACAGAGAGACAGAAAGCGAGAAATCACCCCCCGGGGGGATGGCCATGCTGCAATCTCTTCTCCATTCTCCTCTCGGGATCTTGGGCCACACGCAAATGCACCTGATGTGAGTTTAAGCCACTGGGTCCAGGATGGACACCACTGGGTCCAGTCGAACTGTGGTTGACTACATGGGAGTCCAGTGATATAGCCATTATGCTAACTGCTGGTGCCTGAAGCACTTTTTATAAGCACATTGAAAAGCTGGATTTGGACATTTACCATACTGCAAAATTTGGAAAGTGCAATAATATCCATTGTGTGTGAGGGTGTGTGAAAAAGATGAATTTAAACACTGCTTTTGAGAGTGCAAATTGGTGACTCAGTATAAGCAGATTGAAAAGCTGCATTTGAGCATTTACCATATTGCAAAATGTGGAAAGTCTGATAAGACCCAGCGTGGGTGAGGGTGTAAGGGAAGGGACGAATTTAAACACTACTTTTGAGAGTGCAAATCAATACAGCCTTTCGAAAGGGCTGTTTGGCAATGCAACTTTTAAGTATACATTTTTAAAAAAAGTTATTTCTTCAATGAAAGTGGGAGAGACAGAGAGACAAGTTCTTCATGTTGTATCCCACCCGTCTCTGCCAGCCCAGACCAGGTGAGCGGCATGCACAGAGAGATCCCAGGATGAAGACTGGGGGTCTTTCCCACGAGTCCAGGTGCGTCACTTCTGTGCCACCGTTGGCCCAGACACTTCATGTGTGTTCTTTTGAGACCTGGTGAAAGCATGAAAAGGTCCATGTTTGAATTTTGTTCAAAAGAAGGCGTACGCAAGAGTGTTCATAACAGCATTGTTAGCAATAGCGGAAGGTTAGAACAGCCTAAACATCTGTTAGGAAGGAGGAAGTGGCGATGAATGACGTGGCGTTCCAAGCTGGGCACATCGCGCAGGCATCAGAGCGTGAAGTGGATCTGCACGCGAGGGCTTGGAGCCCCAGGGCGCGTTACGGGACGAGAGCCAAGTGCCCCACAGTGCACACACCTCAACAGTGTTTTGGTCAGAAATAAAAGCAAATTACAAATGTCTGTGTGTAGACAATGTGAAATTGAGTAGGAAGGGACAAGCAGATGGCATAATGGTTATGTCGCTGGACTCCCACGTAGTCAACTGCAATTCAAGTCCTGGACCTGGCAGGTTAAAACTCACACAGGGCGCATGTGCGTGCGTGCCCAAGATCCTGAGAGAATGGAGGAGAAGGGAGTGTGGCATGGCCATCCCTCCGGGGGGTGATTTCTCACTTTCTGTCTCTCCGTCTCTCCAGCGAGCACATGTGCCCTATAGCAAAAAAAACTCTCTCTCTCTCTCAAAAAAAAAAAAAAAAAAAAAAAAAAAAAAAAAAAAAGGAATAAAGAAATTGAGTAGGGAAAAAAAAAAAAAAAAAGAAGCCCCCAAAAGATCCACGTCAAACTGAATACTTTTGCCAAGCAGGGTTGGGCATGGGAACTCCGGGAGGACTCCCTGTGTCTATATTGTTTGAAATATTTACAGAGAAGCCAGTCATGTATTTTTATTGAATCACTATTAGTTAATTGAGCAGATTAAACATTTACGAAAACCTGGGTGTGTATTTATAGGATTTTTTAAAGAACAATGGCACTTTTGATTGCATTAAGACATATTCTCATAGATGTGTCTAATTTTGTCAAAGACTAGCAAAAGCATATTTAGTAGATTTGGCAAGTCACTTATGAATGAAAGCTAAATACCCAAATATAAGACAATTTTTAGAGTCCTGATTCAAATTCTATTCCAATTAAGATTTTTTTTAAGTATTAAAATTTTCGGTGACAGTAGTATTTTTGAGCTTGCAGGAACAGTTATTGGAAGGTGGAGTGTTGTGTGAGTCTTTCCCTGAGAGATGAGTGAGGGCTGTGGTTACTCTGCACAGGGATCTCGCCCTGCTCACCTGCCTTATCTGCTACTTTCAAGAGTTTTCAGAACTTCCCTGGTCAATGGTTCTCAAGATGTGATCCCAAAGAGCCATGTGTGTACCAACTGGGTCTTGTAGACACATGAGTGCTGGCCCGCACCTCGCCCCTCCAGGTAGAGAGGCTGCTCTCCGGCAGAGGACCACAGTTGTCTTAAACGGCAGATGCTTGGAAGATCAGATCAGAGCCACACATTGCTGGACACTCCCTCGGGCCCTCGCTTCTGTATTTACTCAGTGAATGAGCAAATTTGGGAGATGGAGAGGGCGTGCATGTAGTAAGAGAGGTATTTGTAAGTTACAAAGGTCAATAAAGTGAATAACTAACCAGAGCACCGTCTATACCGAGAGATGAAACAGAACACTTGACCAGAACAGCTCGCCTCATAAATGCACATTCTGCCTGTGTGGGCGATTCACAGGCTAACACAAGTGTGGTTTTCCCACTTCCTATGCTGAGTTTAGAACAATTGGAGTTTTCTGATGAGCTAAGTCTGAATGGCTCTTTTGACCTATTTAGTGAATTATAGATTGTAGATTATGGCATATTGCTTCTTGGAAGTTAATAAAGGTTAAATAAGATTGGCATCTTCTTTTTTAACCAATGTGACCATGCCATTCTTCTACTTAAGTTTTTTGGACTGTATGTCCCCCTTCAGTGAGTGTGGTCATTAGCATTTAAAGATAAGAATTTTTATTCAATGAGTCATTTGTCCAATTCACTTCTTCACAAACATACATTGAGCATTTACCGTGTGCAGACAAATAACAATTTTTCAGCTGTGAATAGCAGTCCTCAAAGTGCTGAATTTAAAAAATGTAAATGACATGCAATAAAATTCTTCTCTGCCTCAAGTGAAATTGCTCACTCATATAATCAGTCCCATTATGCAGTGAAGATTTGGTGGTTATTTAATAAATTTTAATCACTTGGTTTCCTGGATCAAAGGATCGGGGGTGCTATCCACAAAGGTCAAATACATGGAGCATTTCCAAATACGCATTTCAATTTGTATTGGGTGGACACAGTCAGGGATGTACAATAAGGCTGGGTTTTAAAAAACAGGGTGATTTTGAAGACAAAACTAGCACTGAGGTGAATAAACCTCAGTGGGAATGTGTTGATTCTATGTGGGAGTATCTTCAAAAACCTCATAAAAAACATGTATTATGAAAAAACTACGCATGAATTTCAAAAACATTTTGCACCCAAATAAATTTGTGCTTTAACTTAATTTTCCCACAAACTTTAAAAAAATTATTTATTTAATTTTATTTCTTCTTTGTTTTTTTTTTTTTTTTTTTTTTTTGGAGAGGTTTTTCGCTATAGGGCGCGTGCGCTCGCCAGATAGACAGAGAGAGACATAGAGACAGAAAGCGAGAAATCACCCCCCAGGGGGGATGGTCACGCCACAGTCCCTTCTCCTCCATTCTCCTCTTGGGATCTTGGGCACGCACGCACACGCGCCCGGCGTGAGTTGTAAGCCACCGGGTCCGAGACGCGAACCGCGGTCGACTACGTGGGAGTCCAGCGACTCTTCTTTGTTTTGACCAGAAAGAGAGACACAGAGAGAGACACAGAGCGAGAGGGAGAGTGAGAAAGCAAGTCACCAGGTCCAGGACTCACACTTTGGTCAGTCTTGTGGGGATCCAGAGCCTTAACCACCATGCCACCTGCCGGCCCCTCCCACAAACTTTTTGAAAACCTTTTGTACTAAGCTGGAGGGAGCCAGGGTGACACATGGGGAGGACCAGCAATCGGAATGGTGAAAAGCATGGCTGGAAAGTGCCATAGATGCTTTCCAAAGGGTTATACTTCAAGAGAAAGTCCTCCATCACAAAAAGCCTTTCCTGTGCTCCTGAAGCCTGCAAACTCAGTGTAAGCTGGGAGGGAGGGTTCAAAGCGAGTCCTCTGGGACCGCACTGCTAATTGTGACAGAGTTAGTGGCTAGGACTCTTGGCCTTGGCTATTTATTTATTTATTTATTTATTTTCAATCACTATGTATCATTACAGCATACCAAATGAATTTTCCCATCCTGTATATCGGTTCAACCAAAGATATTACCACACATATTATCATCAACACTAATTTCCCATTTTTGTGCCCCTTAAATGTTTTGCCTCTTCCTTCCCCCCCTCGAGGCCCTCCCCCATTTCCCACCCTCCCCCCACCCTGTCTGTGGCATCCACAGTGCTCTCCATGCCTTCACTGCTTCCAGTCTTGCCGTTTTTGCGCAGGGTGCAGACATTCAGTATGTACTGAGTGGGGACATATAGTGCTTCTTTCATAGTCTGGCTTGCTTCACTTGTCATTGAATCCTCCAAATTTGTTCACTTTCTATCAAATGCTAGGGTCTTGTTTTTTCTTGTGCTTGAATAGGAGTCCGCAGTGTATGTGCCACACTTTTTCAATCCATTCATCTGTTCATGGACGTTTGGGTTGGTTCCCTGTCTTAGCATTGTGACCAGTGCCACAATAAACATGAATGTGCAAGTGTTTTTCTGACTGAATGCATTCCTGTCCTTTGGGTCCCAGGAGTGGAACTGCTGGATCGTATGGTAGTTCTATTTGTAGGTCTTTTAGGAACCCCATACTGTCTGTGCTAATTTACATTTCCACCAGCAAGGTGAGAGAGTTTCTTTAACTTTGCAGCCATGCCAGCAGTTATCAATTTTTGCTGCTGTTATTGTTTTCAATCTTAGTCATGCTGACTGACATTAAGTGGTATCTCATTGTGGTTTTGATTTGCATCTCCATTATGATAAGGGCTGTTGAACATTTTTTTCATAGGCTTTTTGGCTGTTCATGTTTCCTTAGATCATTTTTTTCTCTCTGGTAAGCTGCTATAGTTCCCTGTATATTCTGATTATCAATTCCTTAACTGAGGCACAATTTGTAAATATGTTCTCCTATTCCAACGGTTGTCAGTTCACTCTAATTACTGTTTCCTCTGCTGTGCAGAAACTTTCTAATCTGTTGTGATCTCACTTGTCTATTTTGGGGATTATTGCCTGTGCTTTGGGGGTCTTTTTAAAGAAGTCTTTGCCTACTCCTATGTCTCTAAGAGTTTCCCCTGTGTTATCTACCAGTAGTTTTATAGTTTAGGTCTTAGGTTTAGATCTTTGATCTATTTTGAGTTGATAGTGATTGAGAGATAGGGGTCAGTTTCTTCTTTCTGCAGGTGGATTACAAGTTTTTCCAGCACCATTTGCCAAAGAGATTTTCTTTTCCCCAATGGATTGACCAATGCCCTTTGTCAAAAATCAGTTGACAGTATGTTTTGGAATTTCTTTCTGGGGTCTCTATTCTGTTCCTTTGGTACACAAGCCTATTTTTGTGCTAGTATTATGCTGTTTTTATTATCACAGCTTTATAATATATTTTGGGGCCAGGGAGTGAGATGCCTCTTACTCCACTCTTCCTGCACAGTATTGCTTTGGCACTATGGGACCTGTTATGATTACAGACAAATTCTATGGTTGCTTTTTCTAAATCTATGAAGAATGTCTCTGGTAATTCCATTGGGATTGCATTAACTATGGAGATTAATTTGGGTAGAATTGACATTTTGATTATATTAATTCTTCCAATCCAGGAACATGGGATGTCTTTCCACTTTTTTGTATAGAAATGGTGCAGTAAAGGACGTGGCAGGGACTAGCATGTACTGTGATGGTCTGGGAGCTGGGTCCCACAGAGCTGGCCCCTTTGTGTTGCTAAGTGTTCACCACCCTCATTACTGAAAGACTGGACACACAAATGAACAGTGGCCAGACCATGTAAAGGTTTAGAATTCTGACCCACAGCCATAAGCAAGCAGTCAAAGACACAACCCCCAACTTCTGTAGTGAGTTTCCCACAATAGCCAGGACATGAGCAATCACTTTCAGCTTCCCTCATTTTTGTCACTGCTTCCAACTTAGGATAATCAGAGAAAGCCAGCTATGCTTTCCTAACTATCCCCATGTGATGCCCTGACACCAGATAACCCACCATGACAACTTCCAATCAAAGCATGCCCCAAAATCTCCCTTTTTTCCATTTCAAAGCTTTCTCTTTTCTTGCCTGCCTTCAGGTTCTACCAAACACAAGCAATGGTGGCCAACTCTCCTGTTATAGCAAGCTCTGGATGAATGGTGGCTGACTCCCCTGTTACAGCAAGCCCTGGATGCATGGTGGCCAACTCCCTTGTGATAGCAAGCTCTGGATTAATGGTGGCCGACTCCCCTGTTACAGCAAGCTCTGGATGTATGGTGGCCAACTCCCCTGTGATAGCAAGCTCTGGATGAATGGTGGCCGACTCCCCTGTGATAGCAAGCTCTGGATGGATGGTGGCCAACTCCCCTGTGATAGCAAGTTCTGGATGAATGGTGGCTGACTCCCCTGTGATAGCAAGCTCTGGATGAATGGTGGCAGACTCCCCTGTGATAGCAAGCACTGGATGAATGGTGGCTTACTCTCCTGTGATAGCAAGCTCTGGATTAATGGTGGCCGACTCCCCTGTTACAGCAAGCTCTGGATGAATGGTGGCCGACTCCCCTGTGATAGCAAGCTCTGGATGAATGGTGGCCGACTCCCCTGTGATAACAAGCTCTGGATGGATGGTGGCCAACTCCCCTGCTACAGCAAGCTCTGGATGAATGGCTTTCCTTGTTCTGACTTGGGTGGTCTCTGTTTATGTGGGAAGGAAGTCAAGCTCTGGCAGCTGCAGGATGGAGGCACACAGTAGCTTCTCAATAAATATTCAGGGGATTTGAGCTGAATTGAGTCTCCAGTGGAGTGATGGTAATAACCGCCTCACTGTGCTGCAATGAGGATTAAATTAGATCACCCAAGTACATTTTGAAAACTACAATGTGTGATGGAGTCATAAGGTATTATTAAGTTTAAAACAATGTATCATCAGAACCACTTAAAAGAGCAGTCGTGAGATGCTGTTTATTCTGTGGTTTCTTGATGATGAGAAACCCTTGGAATCATTTCCAGCTTTTTGATTGCTTGATTATATAGCCAACCAGCAAGAAACTCTTTCTAGGTTCTTTCAAAACAGTCTTAACTGGCCAAGGTTTTAGTGAAAGAAATTCTGGAATTCCTAAGCTTCTTTTCCTTGGTTTCATTAGGCTCTGTGTTTTCTCAGTTTTGTTTCTTATTTTGGCTAAAATTATGTATCTTTGAACTTGTCCGTTCAGGCCACAGCAGAAAGCATACAAGACTGCAGAGGAAAACAGCCGGGCCAGTGTGTCCCCGGGCTGCACATCTGTGGGTTCAGCCAACTGCATGTTAAAGATGCCCCTTTGTTGCTCACATGTAGTATGTCGTTGGGCCTACAATGGTTGGGTCTGTTGTGAACACACGCAGACGTTTTCCTTGTCATGATTCCCTGAACGATACAGTGTAACAACTATTTATACCGCATTCAGATTGAATGAGGTATTATAAGTAGTCTCGGGATTATTTCAAGCATGTAGGTTGGTGAACCTAGGTTATATGCAAAAACTGTGCCATTTTATGTAAGGGACTTGAGCATTGTAGATTTAGGATCCTAGAACCAAGCCCACATGGACACCAAAGGATGACTGTCGTCAGGACCTGGCTTTGTTGCTTCCTCCCTGACAGGTGTTTCTCCCGAACTCTGGATTTCTGGCACCACGGGTTGTGCTCCCCTGCACTGTGCGACGCTTCCCGCATCTTCGGACTTACCTCTGCCTGGCCCTGTCAGCCGAGGCTCACCCCAGACCTCCTGCTGCTGGCACCAGAGTGCCCGTCCTGGCCTTCGGACTCCAGACCTCATAGGCCCGTGACTTTAGTGCTAATGTGGTGACACCTGGACTGCAGTCAACCTGAGCTGACCTCGTGGGTAATTTTCTGGACTGGAGCTCGAGGGAAAGACGAACACCCTCTTGGATGGCAAAGCCTATGCGGGGTGGGGTGCATCCGTTGGCAGCTGTGTTCTTTGCTCGTGGGGTACCTCGTCAGAGAAGGAAACAGATGGCCCACAAGGCAGCACGTGTGGCTGAGAAGCTGGCGACACTTCATTGCTGGTGCAGAGACCGCGCTGCATCGTAGAGGCCTGCCTGTGTTCTTCGCCCCCTCGGCTACCTGGACCTTCAAAGACATCCCCCTCTTTAGTTAAGCAGGTGAGAGTTGTCATGTTTAATCTAAAAGATTATAAAACATGCAGTATAGTTTTAAGAATATAGCCGGTTTGGCTTGGATACATTATTTTTTTGCATTCGAAATTATAGTTCTAAGTAATCCTACCATCCCTGAAGTAATCCTGAGTGGGTGGAACGTCTCAGACTGAGGCATGGCCCAGGGGCAGGCTCTGGCTCCGTGGCTCAGGGTGTGTCTGGGGTCGGTACTCGCACGCTCCCGCGGGTGGAGGTGCTGCAGTCACAGACCGCACTCTGTGAGGCAAGGGGCTGGACAGCTAGACACAGGGCTGGTGGCCCGAGCAGCCCCTGCTCATGCACATGGGCCGAGCTGAATCAAAGTTCCAGATCCCGGGGTCTAGGGGTCTGTTGAGGCCGGATGACTAAGCGATGCAGTGGACTGGGAACAGTTTAACATAAGGCATTATGAGGTTCGCTCACCAGAAAACATTCTTTCTCTTTTTTTAAAGGTTTGAAAAATGTGAATAGTACATTAAAAAAACACCCTCTGACGGGCTGCGGGCCAGTGGCTCAGAGATGGCGCGATGCAGTCGGGGAAGATAACGCTGGAGCGGCCGCTGGGCTGGAGCAGGCGCTGCTCTCGGCTGTGTGCCCCAGGGACCGCCTAGTTCTCTCAGCCGTGTCTGGGGCACTGTTACGTCACATGTGCACGGGTGACATTTTCTTTGTTTCTCCATAGCTGGGGCCAAGCATAGCTTTCAGGCCTCGTGTTTCCCGAAGAGCAGAAAGTGCCATCCCACTTCCACGCCCAGGGCAAACCAGGCACATTCCCCTCGCCTCCTCGGGGAAAATTCCCAGGCCAAGGTCTCCCACCCCCTTCTCGTCCCTTCCTCTCAGGGCACGTCTCAGACTCGGGGGCTCGTGTGCAGGCCCGGGTGGGTGGAAGGCACCTTCACGTCTGACCTGCGCCACTTCACCTCTGCCTGCTCCGATGCTGCCCGCACCGCCTCACCCCTGCCCTGCCCTGATGCTGCCCGCACTGCCTCACCCCTGCCCTGCCCCGATGCTGCCCGCACCGCCTCACCCCTGCCCTGCCCTGATGCTGCCCGCACTGCCTCACCCCTGCCCTGCCCCGATGCTGCCCGCACCGCCTCACCCCTGCCCTGCCCCGATGCTGCCCACACTGCCTCACCCCTGCCCTGCCCCGATGCTGCCCACGTCGCCTCACCCCTGCCCTGCCCCGATGCTGCCCACGCCGCCTCGCCCCTGCCCTGCCCCGATGCTGCCCGCACCGCCTCACCCCTGCCCTGCCCCGATGCTGCCCACACTGCCTCACCCCTGCCCTGCCCCGATGCTGCCCACGTCGCCTCACCCCTGCCCTGCCCCGATGCTGCCCACGCCGCCTCGCCCCTGCCCTGCCCCGATGCTGCCCGCACCGCCTCACCCCTGCCCTGCCCTGATGCTGCCCACACTGCCTCACCCCTGCCCTGCCCTGATGCTGCCCGCACCGCCTCACCCCGCCCTGCCCCGATGCTGCCCGCACTGCCTCACCCCTGCCCTGCCCTGATGCTGCCCGCCTGCACCTTTTCCCCTGTGGCCTCTCCTCTAGGTGCAGCTGCAGCTTCGCTTTCGTTCCCAGGGGCTCATGGGTCCTTTGCATCCTTTTTGCCCATGGACTGTGTCCACAGGTCAATGGGTGCATTCTCAGACACTCCAGTTTCTTGAGGATGTATTTTATCTTAGAACATTGTTCAATGAACATCAGCATCTCGGAGGCAGCAGACACTGCCGGGCCGTAGAGCAGTATCCCCCGGCCTAGACCGCGCTTAGCTTACACTAGGTGCTTAAGGAAGTTCACTGAGCACACAGGACTTTATTAACACGGAACTTTTCCTAAGAGAAAGACGGGTGACGTATTTGGATAGATGCGTGGACGTGAGCAGAAGTGTTCTGAATGCGTTAGCACAGTCTAATCCCCCGAGGGCAGAGAGATGCCCTGTGGGAGTGTACCGGGCACCAAGGTGCACACTCGAACATGCCTGATGTTGAGAAGAGGCCAGGCTCAGACGGGCAAAGAGCTCAGCTGCGGCGTCGTTGACGTACTTAGCAGGTCTCTGACTTTCTGAAGCCGTAACTAGCTTTTTAATATGTCGCTATTTCTGGGGCCAAGCCTGCGGTGTGGTAGGTAAGCCCAGTGCACGGGGAGCAGGAGCCCACCTGGCCGGCCACAGTTCAAACCCCAGCCCCGGAGGCTTGGTGAAGGCGTGAGCGCATGCATGCCCGAGGTCCCCGGGGTGGAGTAGTGGAGGCAGGGGAAGGTGCGTGGTTTGTCTCTGTCTCTCTCTCTGGCGAGCACATGCGCCCTCTGGCAATGAAAAATAAGGGCGCTGATTCCAATACCTGGTTATTCAAGAGCGAGAGCCCTCAGGACAGCTCATGTCGGGCCCTTCTCCCTCGCCTGGGCTGCCTCGGTCCCCGTGTGCGGGCTTTGTGACTTTCTGCGGCATGGATTCTGGCCGGTGTGCGGGCGCCACCCCAGATGCGTCCCTAAACCTGGGGTTTGAGATGCGTCCCTAAACCCGCGCTTGCCTGCTGGGGTGCTCTGGCGCCTCTGTCTGCTGTTCTTGGGCTTGGGGGCTCTGGGTAGGGGGGTTAGACTGCTCAAGCTCTCTTTCCCTAAACATGGCTCTGCACCTCTAGGATGGCCTTGGTATTGGGGCCTGCCACGGGTCAGGAATAGGGTTCACTGGCAGGGTGTTAATGCAGTGCCTCTGCTGGGAAATCCCTGCTCCAACACGGAGTCGGATCAGCTTTCCTGGGCCTCAGCCCTGGGCGGGTGTGGACGGCTGGTCCATGGGCAGCCACGCTCCACATGAGGTCTTAGTCTTTCTGGCCTCCACCCTGCTAACTCCTTGGAATTTTGCTGAGAAAAAAAGAAAGAGGGCCGTACAATACCAGTCGTTCTCGTCTGGTCTGTAGCTGGTTATTACCCGCTTCCTTCCCAGTCTCCTGGCTTCGGCTTTCTTTCTCTCAAAGTCCGAGTTTACCATAGCAAGTTTCAGCTGTACAAACTACTTGTTCATCCCCAAATAATAATAATAAATAATAAAACAAATATCAGCGCACCCACAGTCCATCAGAGACGTCCTCCTGGCTTTTAGCTCTACCTGCCTTCCCAGGAAAGCGCTGAACCCCCAGGGTAGCAGGGAGATAAAGAGAAAGAGAAGCTTCAGTCTCTCCCCAGAACTTAGTTCCTTCACATGTGAAAGGGGCCTCAGGACATCGGCCCTCGGGCAGAGGCACTTTCTCCGACAACGTTGGTCCCGCGTGTGGACGGAGAGGGTTGGACTAGTAGAAGTGAGTGTCTAGTGACGCACAGCCAAGCAATCTGGAATGTTTGTATTGCGTGTTTTATACCCATCGGTGCGGACGTGGGTGTAAGAGGAAGGTCCCCTAATTTCAAGGTAGCACTCGAGAATAAATTTCCGGCTTCCCGGGGACCCTCAGCCTCTCCGTCCAGCTCCGGAGAGTGCCCAGGGCTGCTTCCTGCCATTAGGTGTACACGTGGGCGCTGTGTAGATGCCGGGGAAGGGGAGGGTCCTAACTGCCTGGCTGTGTATCAAGGCCTCGTTTTCCTCTCCCGCTTGAATGAGATCTCGATTTTTATTGATAGCTAC
The DNA here is from genome assembly GCA_026018925.1 of Tupaia tana. Lineage (NCBI taxonomy): Eukaryota > Metazoa > Chordata > Mammalia > Scandentia > Tupaiidae > Tupaia > Tupaia tana. Next base: position 28,408,535 of record JAKSZU010000025.1, on the reverse strand, counting down.
CTCCCTGTCTGTCGAGCGGAGGGAGCTGGCTGTGCCGCAGAGGTCCACGATTGCGAGCGCGCGTCCCATCTGCCCTGGGGTCGCCTGGAGAGACAGTCTTTGGAAGAGCAACTGAGGGGCAGGCCAAGGGCAGTGGGGTGAGTCGCGCAGGAGCCCCCACCACTCAGCACTGCTCCCGTAACTGGGTGCGTACTTCACCCCGTTCTGTGCTCGTGAGCACAGCCTTGTGCAGGGCCAGTGGCTGACAGCAGAAACTCGGCATGGCCTCCTGTCTCTGTCTCCTTGGGGGCGAACCTGGAGAAGTCTGCTCTCTCCCCTGGGTTCTATTTACGCTTTTAAGGTTGGTTTGTTTTAAATTTTTGTTAGAGGGTGTGTTTACTTGTGTGCTTGAGTAAGAGAGCGAGGGAGAGAGAGGGAGAGCGAGCGCCCCTCAGTGGGAAATGGTCCTGCCGCAGTGCCTCTGTGCCCACCTCTCCCTCCCGTCGGGGCTTCCAGGACTGTGCCTGCCTGCCCAGGCTGTTGTTTTTTATATCTCTGAGAGACGTTTGTTATAAGGTGTGTGTACACTGGAGACACAGAACAGGGACACTTCCCAGGGGGGATGGCCGCACCGCAATCCCTTCTCCATTCTCCTCTTGGGATTTTGGGCACGCATGCACATGTGCCCAGTGTGAGTTTCAAGCCACCAGGTCCAGGACTGCAGCTGCGGTCGACCCCGGGGGTGTCCAGCGCCTCCACCACAGGTCATCTGACGGCCCCACCCAGGGTGTTTCTAAGCCCCCTGCTGGAACTGGAACCGCAGCTGGCCATGTGGGATCTGGCCCAGGGCCCCATAACTCTGCTCCCAGGCCAACCTGGCTCTTTCTTTCTTCCTTTAGTTTATTTATTTTCTCCTCTAACCAGGGTCTTCATCCACCCCCAGCCCTGCAGGGAGCCTGGCCCTGGTCCGAGGGGGGACCTAGGACCCACACCGGGCGTCCCACACGGCCTCCAGCGTCATGCAGCCGTGCCCTGCCACCTGTGCATCCGCACTGCGTGTGCATTTAGGGTGTGGCTAATGAGCCATGGCTAAGACACCGAGAAGGCGAAACAAAGCGGTTTCCCTGCCATCCCTCCCCGCCAGCACACGCGCGCACAGGCTGCCCATGGGGAGACGGCTCTGAATCGGCCGGCTCTAATTACGAGGCTGGAACACAGCCAAGAGATTGGCCATTGGAGTCTCTCTTCCCGCTTTTCTTCTCCCTTCTGTCATCCTCCCCAGCCATCAGGTGGGTGGGTGGCCTGCTGGCGGCTGCTGGTTGGCAAACAGAAATAGTTTAGGAGCAAGCGTTCTTGGGGCTGTTCCTGAAGGAGGAACCAGAGAACGAAGGGTGGCTTCTCCCCTTCAGTCACTGGTGCCCGCAGAGAGCAGGTGGGGGGCTGCCTGTGGGAGTCGCAGACACAGAGGCTCGGCAGCGCGCGGGGGCCCTGCATTCTCGCACGTGGGAGGTCGGAATGCAGAAATGAAGTGGCCCTGCAGAAGCATGAGCAGGGTGGCGAGCGTCTTACCCAGAGGGCCATCCGTGAGGGTGCGCCTATCTGTCGCTGCAGGCAGTAAATGACTGCACTCCGAGGGGCGCGGGAATGCGTGCGGGCGCCTTGAGAGAAAATTGGTTGTGCTGCACAATGGGCAGGAGGGTAATTAAATGCCATGCTGCAGAAGAGGAGAGGCGCGACTCCACCGCCACCTGAGCTCAGCCTTGCCCTGCGCCCGCGTCCCGAGTGGCAGCGGCTGTTGTCCAGAGCAGAGCACCATTCTAGGCGGCTCCGGCTCCGTCCCCAGAGCCTCCCAGGGAGTGCGCTGCCTAATCTGGGCCTCAAAGCCGCAGCCAGCTGGAGTTCAGACGGTTTAAGAGGATTTGCTCCTAAGTGGAGATGTGTCTTGCAATAAGACTGTGGGGCCCACAGAAGAGTCTGCCGAGCACCGCTGCGTGCCTCTCAGACCAGCGGCTGGCTGCGGGGACTCCCGGGACACTGCCTTTCTTTGCCACCAGGCCCTTAGCTCCAGGGAGGCTGGTCTCGCCCCGGCACCTGCCCCATGATCCCGGGCAGGCGTCCTGGCTGACGCTCATTCTCTTGTCGGAACATTTCTTCATTTTGACCCATCTGTACAGACCTTCTGTGAGGCTTTCCTGCTACAAGGCACCTCCTTCCGAGACAATGGGATCACCTGCTTAAATGAAAGATGGCAAAGATCATGCCTGGAGTGCAGCATTGGCTGCACAGGGTGGCAGGACAGACACGGCCCTGGGAGCAGAGCTCCTTGCAGGCAGGGTGGCCGCGTGCTCCAGACCTGTAATTCAGAGGCAGGAGGTTTCCTCCTGTGTCCTCCTTTCCGCATCTGTCACTCTTCTCCGCTGGTACGAAACTCGGCTCCATGACTCTTGTGTGTTTCCGCCTTGCTCGCTCCCTGTGATGTCGCCGACGTCCGCACCCTCACGCTGACACCTCTCTAGGGCGGGTCCCACTCGCGCATGCGGCTCGCCCTTCTATCTAGCGGCCTGTTCACTGCCTCGGGAGGTGGCTTCTCGCCAAGGACATCCTTACCAAGGGCAGATTCTTTCTTAATACTTTTTTTTTTAATTGCCAGAGGGATTTCATTTAGCCAGAGAAAGAAAGAGAGAGAAAAAGAGAGCAAGGGAAAGAGCCCTCCAAAGGGCCTGGTCACACTGCAGTCCCTTCTCCGTTTCCTCACTCTGTCTGGATCTGGGGCAAGCATGCACACAAGCCCTGGATGCTTTCAAAGCGGTTAGGGGTGGGATTTGAGCCGCGGTCTGCTGTGTGGGATCCGGCTTCCTTGAGCACAGACCACGGGGCTGGGCAGAGGAGATTCTCTCGTCCTGAGTGGAGTGCTCGCTGTGCGGCTTTTGCCCCACTCCTGTGCTCATGTGCTCAGTATGCTGAGCTGGGGTGGGGGCGCCCTGGGGAAGGAGGAGGCCAGAGCAGAGACCTTGCCCTACGCTCGCCCCGTGAGAACTGCCCAAGGTACCTCCTTCCCCTTGTTTCAGCTTCCTCGTTTGCAACACTAGGAAACACACCTCTTGGCTGATAGTTGAGGGCTGAATGAAACAAAAATATAAATGGCTGAGCAAGGTTCCTGGCCTAAATTAAGGGCAAAAATCAAATAGGATGAGCTCCTTTCTGCTTCCCCCCCACCTCCCTTCTCTCCTCCCTCTCCCTTCCTTCCTGTCTTCCTTTAGGACAATATTTGCTAAGTGCCTGATCTGTGTTGCACTGCAGTGAGCAAGACAGACATGGCTTCTTTCCCACAGAGCTCACAGAATAGAGGATAAATATGCATTTTAAAAATTATGTAGGTATGCACTTAGGAATTTTGGCAAATATATGCTCTAGGCCCTAGGGTACAGGAGTGAGCAAGCTGCTGCTCCCACTCCTGTATATAAGCTTATATTATATTCTATGGAACAAGGGAAACGAAAGAAAGAAAGGAAGAAAGAAAGGAAGGAAGGAAGGAAGGAAGGAAGGAAGGAAGGAAGGAAGAAAGAAAGAAAGAAAGAAAGAAAGAAAGAAAGAAAGAAAGAAAAGAGAAAAGAAAAAGAAAGAAAGAAACAAACGCATCAAGTGGAGTCAGAGAGCAATGAGCCCCACGAGGAGATACAAGGAGAGTGATGTACTGTGGCGGGCAGGGCAGCTTCTTTGAACCAGGTGGCTTGGGAGGCCTCAGGTGATGTGGCCTTTGAACTGAGCACTGGCAGTCAAGGATGTAGACACGTAAAGGTGTGAGGCAGAGGGGACCGGCAGGTGGCATGGTGCTAAAGGCAGGACTCCACGAGGCACACCACTGTTTGGGTCCTGGACCCACCCGGTGGCTTGAAACTCACGCTGGGAGCATGTGCATGCATGCCTAAGTCTCAGGAGGAGAATGGAGAAGGGATTGTAGCATGGCCATCCCCCCCAGAGGGTGATTTCTCACTTCCTGTCTCTCTAGCTCTCTCTGTGTGCCTCTGCCGGAAGGCATGCACCCTATGGAAAAAACCTTAAACAAACAAACAAAAAGAGATATGAAAAGGAATGTTCTAGAACATTGGAGTACTGAATTTGTGTTTGGAGAGCAAAACAAGGGAGCTAAGACAAGGGGCGAATGTTGTGAGGGAGGGTGCAGAGGCAGCCCTGTTGGGTCACTCAGCACCCCGGGCCCAAGTGGACTGTTCGTGTCATGTCTCCACTCTGTTATCCTGTCTGCCAGGGGGGTTACAGATATTTGCCAAACCGACGGCGTGAGGTCTGCTGTGAGCACCAGTCGAGACGAAATGTAAAAATTTGGGTAAGCACAACGGAATTGCGGCATGATACTGAGTGGGCATTCGATAAAATTTTGGTGGGCGAAGAGACAAACCAAAGAAGAAGGTATCAGATCGCAAGTGATGGCCAGCGAGGCAGGCTTTCTTTGTCACTTCTGCAGGGCAAGAACGAGAGGCACTTGGGGCAGTGCTGGGGACTTGAGATACGAGAGCAGCTTTTTCAGCACAGGCGTTTTACAGTGCGTTTTCAGGGAGGCCCGTAGACAGCATTTCAATGGCTTGACAGATGCACTTTCTTCAAAATACGGAAGTAAAAAGGTTAGCGTTCATTCTGTTCTGACATTCCCGAGTGTCAGCCCCGGGCGATTTTCTTCCTCGCTTAGGATCATCGTGGTTGTTGAGAAATGAGCCCGCTGTTCCCTGGGCTGGGCTGGACCCCGGAGAGGAAGCCTGGCTGTCCGTGAGCCGATCCGCGGTGGGCCCGGCCAAACCCCGAGCTCTCCTGCCCTGTCCCTCCACTTCCTCGGCCCTGTGCTCGTTAGACTGTGGTGCCCTTGCCTGGGCACAGATGCTCTGAGCTGCGCAGGACCCCACAGGGCCACCCCGGTGCTCAGAGATCTTGAGGAGCCGGACCCGTCTCAGGGAAAACCAGGAAGAAGGCAAAGGATGCCTTACATGTTTTTCACCCTTTCTAAAAACGAACAAAAACTAAAACCCTTGACAGGGTCTTGCTGCCAGCAGGCTGGGATCACAGGCGTGTGGCCATGCCCACGTGTTGTGGTTCACCTGGGAGCTGAGCCTGGGCCCCCGTGTGTCCTTTCTGGTGATGGCTACTCCTGTGAACTCAGAAAGATCTGCAGGCGCTCCTTAAATAGCTGTTTTCATTTATTCCTAACCTTTCTCGAAAGCCAGGCTCTCTGTCCTGCATAATGATTAGTGAGGAATATGTCAACACTCCTAAGGGCACCCTGCGGCTTTTCCAACCCTGGTTCCCTCGGGGGCAGTTCCGTGGCTCCGTGTATCTCTCCATCATCAGTGTGAATTCTTGAGGTCTGAGAAGTGCATTTCTGTGTCTCTCTCCTCCCTGGAATGGTAAGTCACCCTCATCTCAGCGTGGTACCTCCTCAGTCCTGACATACACAGCCCTCACAACTGGGCTGGCCTTCGCTGGAACTTGGCATTCTCTGTCCCCTCCAAACGTCTCTGTCTTTGGAGGTAAAGAGGGAGCTGAACCCACGATACGTTAGAGCGAGGCTGTCTTACTGGCCCACGTTACGGCTCCGTGGCACTTCCTATGTGGCCCCTCCTTGACGTAGTAGTTTATGCACGTAGACCACTGTCACATGGTTGGCAAACACCTTTAAGGGACTGTCCCTATCAGAGCCCAGAACTGTCCTGAGAGATGGCTATTAATTTAGACTTACCAGTAGATGAGAACCCTCTGCAGTCTCCTCTCCAAAGTTCTCCTATGGAAATAGAAGTGCAAAGACGAACCCGCTTAATGAATAGAAAGCATTCACTTGTTCCTGCGGCTGGCTGTTTAAAGGGAGATCACATTTTACAAGATATCGTTCTCATTTGGGGCTGAGGCTTTTACTGGTATTTCTTCGTAACGTGTACAAGTATGGCATCAACACACAGCAGTTAAACCAGGACGTGTCGGGACCGAATCAGATAATCTCGCACACGTAGGTGATGCACACGCAGGGAGACACGGAGCCTAGGTTACCGTGCACACGTAGGTGATGCACACACAGGGAGACGTGGAGCCTAGGTTACCGTGCACACGTAGGTGATGCACACGCAGGGAGACGTGGAGCCTAGGTTACCGTGCACACGTAGGTGATGCACACACAGGGAGACGTGGAGCCTAGGTTACCGTGCACACGTAGGTGATGCACACGCAGGGAGACGTGGAGCCTAGGTTACCGTGCACACGTAGGTGATGCACACGCAGGGAGACGTGGAGCCTAGGTTACCGTGCACACGTAGGTGATGCACACGCAGGGAGACGTGGAGCCTAGGTTACCGTGCACACGTAGGTGATGCACACGCAGGGAGACGCGGAGCCTAGGTTACCGTGCACACGTAGGTGATGCACACGCAGGGAGACGTGGAGCCTAGGTTACCGTGCACACGTAGGTGATGCACACACAGGGAGACGTGGAGCCTAGGTTACCGTGCACACGTAGGTGATGCACACGCAGGGAGACGCGGAGCCTAGGTTACCGTGCACACGTAGGTGATGCACACGCAGGGAGACGTGGAGCCTAGGTTACCGTGCACATGTAGGTGATGCACACACAGGGAGACGTGGAGCCTAGGTTACCGTGCACACGTAGGTGATGCACACGCAGGGAGACGCGGAGCCTAGGTTACCGTGCACACGTAGGTGATGCACACGCAGGGAGACGTGGAGCCTAGGTTACCGTGCACATGTAGGTGATGCACACGCAGGGAGACGTGGAGCCTAGGTTACCGTGCACACGTAGGTGATGCACACGCAGGGAGACGTGGAGCCTAGGTTACCGTGCACACGTAGGTGATGCACACACAGGGAGACGTGGAGCCTAGGTTACCATGTGCACGTAGGCACGCTCTGCACCTGCCGCTGACCTCGGTGCCACAGGGAGTGTGGTGTTTCCTGGCTCTGCTGACTGGTTTTCTGTGGTTCATCCTCTCACCGTTTCTGGTAGCTGTGATCACCTCTCTTTAGAGTGTCTTTCCATCTTCGTCTCCTTAAATAGGTCCTTTCTCTTTTATTTTTATTTATTTATTTTTTGCCCTAGGGTGCATGTGCCTGCCTGAGAGAGACAGAGAAAGAGAGAGCTGAGACGATAAATCACGTCCCGGAGGCAGGGCCACACCGCAGTCCCTTCTCCTGCACGACACCCAGCCAGTGTGGTTTTCAGGCTGCTGGGCCGGGACTCAGACCAGCGGTTGGTCACGTGGGACGCCGCGCTTCAGCGCCATGCTGCTGCTGCCTTTTCCCCTCCTTTAGAGCCCAGAGCGAATCCTACTTTTCCCACAAAGCCTGCTGCGATTAGTCCAGCCCGTTCTTTTCCTCCTTTCTATTTATATAAAATCCAAAGTGAGTAACATGCCGTTCGAGAGTGTGGTTACTAAGTGCCTCATCTGGGAAAGATCAGGGATCCATGAGGAATTCTGATACCCTATATCCAACGGTGCCTGAGAGTACTTCCCAAAAATTTTAGATATTTCTTTAAAAAAATAAAAAAAAATATTTAATTTTATGTATTGTTATTATTATTGTTTAAAATTTGCTGTAGGGCACATGCAGTTACCAGAGACCAACAAAGACAGAAAGGGAGAGAGGGGAAGTGAGAGAGCAAACCACTAGACCAGGACTCGAACCCGGGTGGGTCCTGTGGGAGTCCAGCACCTTAACCACCACACCACCTGTTGGCCTCTGTTATTTCTAATATAACATATCAAAGCCCTTTGTGTTCCTCATGAGCATCTAATACAATGCTAGGGCTGGAGTTGGCGGTGTGATAAGCATTTCTTTGTGTGATTAGCTGTCCACTAGCTAAAGACAATAGCGTGATAAGGCAGCAGACTTCAAAAGTCAGCCATGTTAGCACTGGACAACTGTTTTAGCTAGAACAGGGAGGTTTTATCTTTGTAGTTTTCAGGAAGCTGCATGTGCAGGAGTAGCCTTTGGGGTGTTTAGGAAGAAAACCCCTCTATCAGAAGCTCTTAGAAAGTTGGCTTCAGGTCAACATTGCCTCCGGTTGTCCTCGGCGGGCAGAGGCGTGAATGCAGAGGGCTGGATGCTTGCCGCTCGGGCTGGGAGGCTGACGGCCAGCGGGAGCACAGGGTCCCCTGCCCTGTGTAAGGATCGCGTTTTCCTCAAGGCCTGGACTGGTGCCTGGCCCTAGTATAAGTGCAGTAATATTCTCCGAGTTAGTGAAGATAGACTTTAAGAATACTGATCTCAAACAAATTTTGCGATTTTTTAGTGCACTGATCACAAATACTCATGCCAGACACTTCTGGAAGGAATTGCACAGTGGAAGGCGAAGCCTGGGGTGGGTTTGGACAGTCGTTTGGCCGTGTTTTGGTGTCAGTCGCTGACGTGTCCTGTGGATTGCTCTAGGTGGCCTGTGACTCCATTTCGGTACCGATCGGAGCTGGGGTAAAACGAGCCAAACAAGGACCCTCTTGGTACCGGCCCGGGGATGCGCTTACTGCTTACATAACGTGCCGTCTGCCTGGAGAAAAGCCTGCAGCACCACGAGGCTGGTAACAGGTGTGGTGTGTTCTTGTTTCTCCTGGTAGCAGATGGCGCCGAAGGAAGATCATCTCTGTGGGGCCATTGCAGGATAACGCGCAGGAGTAAATAAGCACAATGAGCCCTCCGTGGGGACCGCCGGGCGGGGCTGGCCCGCAGGCCCTGATGCCACATGCCCAAGGTTCACCCAGCAGCCTGAGGGGCACACTGATGGCTCCAGTCCTGGCCCTTAACTTTCCTCCCTGTACAGGTCTCCACCACAGACGCACCCTCAGACACGGGACGTAAGTGACAGGTAGCCAATTAGGAACGATCTAAGAAAAGCGAGTTTTCTTTCTGATGGTGCTCTGTAGTAAAAGGGCGGGGACAGTTTTCCTTGGAGGCCCTCCCTAGTCCCCAGCAATTTCCGTTTTTATTTTATTCTTCAATACCAAAGAGCAAGAGAAAGTGCATGCCAGCAATTCTGTCCTGACGTGTCTCTGGGTCTGCATGAAGGAAGTGGCACCAACACATTTTAAACGGGCTGGCTGAGGACGGGATTCTTTTGTGTGCAAGAGTGATTTTCTGGCGAAACCTAACTCCCGTGGCCCTCTTTCTCTCTCTGTGTGTACACACACTCAGAGAAATGATATATTATATATACTACATATACAGAGTGTGTGCATATACATTACATATACACTTACATATACACTGACTATGTCTGCATAGATATGTGTATGTGTCTATGTACCAGATAAAAAGTCCACTCAGTAGACCGAGTCCTGGGTCTCCGTATTTAAACGCACGTATGATTTGGCAATGCCAAGGCACTGCTTCAGCAGCCCCTAGACTCTTCTCTTTCTCCTTGTTTAAATTTTATTTCTTACCCCTCCAGCCTCAACAGCATTTGGGGTGCAGCGTTCCCCTGGCCTAATGCGGTGTTTCCTCGTGCTTCACTCTTCGTCTGCCCCTTATCGTCCCTCCACTTGCTGACACCACTGTGTGGTCGGTTTGGGCTAAAATGCACCGGAAGCGAGCGTGCGCTGCCCGAGCACCTGCCCGGGTCTGTAACCAGCTGAGTTCCGTTCACTAGCGAGGTCTTCCGCTGGCAGGCTCATTAGATGGCCTTCACGCTCTTCACAAAAAAAGGAGTAAAGACCTCTGTAATGTCTTTGACAAATACACGGTGGGGCTCAGAAAAAACCTTATCAAAAAGAGTATCTCTCGGAGGGCTGGCAGGTGGCATGGTGGTTTAAGGTGCTGGACTTCCACATGGCTGATTACAGTTCAAGTCCCAGACTGGGAAGCTTTCTTTCTTTCGTATCCACACATCCCTATAGCACCATTTAAAAATAAAAATAATAAATAAAACTAAATAATTCTTTAAAAAATATAATATCTCCCAGAGCCTTTGAGTGTGTGTGTGTGTGTGTGCACGCACATGAGTTTATGCTTATAATCACACACCCAGTACTAGATTTATTTTTCTTATTTATCAACATTATTAAGCTTTATTAAGTCTCATTATGCATCTAGATCCAAGACCTATGTTTTTAAAAAAGTATGGTTAATGAAGTCACTCAGGATGTAGCTTTTGTACAGCCGAGCTTTGGCCCAATAGAGGCATTTAAACTACAGTCAACTTCTGCCGTGTGAAGGACTGCGGACCCCAGAGGGTTAATCTCTGGATGCCTGCTCTACCTGCACCTCGGAACTGAGCGGTGCACGCATGAGGGAGAACAAACAGACCGTCTTCATGACGTCTCGTGCATCTGCCTCTAAATTTCAATATGGAACGTAAAGGGCAACAGGAACTGAGAGAGAAAACAGAAAAGATACAGCTCTTGAACTGGGATGGTTTTAATTTAAAACTCTCAATTAATTAATTAGCTCTTCAGTTTTTGCACATTCTCCAACACTGGGTGCGTGTATGGTTGGCGACGGGAGGAGCAGGCGAAGATTCCAAGGAATTGGCTCATCTGAGGAAACCAGTGTCGCCCTCCCCCACCCCCACCTTCCGATCTGGCCAGATTGCCGACGACAGTCACTGGAGGATGAGCAAAGTAAAGAGAATGGTTTTGTTCCTCCTAAGATCTGTGTCTAATAGTAGGGAATATGTGGAAAAGCAAAGTTATTATAATGCTGACCGTACAGACGAAGCTTATTAAAGGAAAACAGCACAGCTCCAACTGTGAACCACACAAAAGGAAATCGCTGCTTTACGTGGACAACCGAATATGAATGTCTTTATTGCTTACCACGTCTAATTGGACTCGGCTTCACCTCATAGGAGATATTTAATCCTTGGTATTTTAATTTATCTTTTCTTTAATATTATCATCTTACTTAGAGTACAATTATCCATTCCTGTCTAGTAGGAATGGCTTTGCTCAGGAGTTACTGCCAGATAAACATTGCTTAGAAACCGTAATTTTTATGGTATTTGTCTAGTTAATAAAGAGAGACATTTTGTTTTCCCCTGGTGACCGCTTGTATTTTGCTCAGTAATTAAGGAAGTAGGTCTGTGCTCTTGGATTTTAGCCTCTCCATAAGGAAAGTGTCATGGCGTTAGTTAAGGAAAAGCCTGGATGACTTCCGGCGGGGGTAGCGTAGCCCTGTGAGCCAGCCTGGGTCCTTTCATGAGTGTCAATACATCAGCTTGTTCTGCCCAAGGATAATACACAGATTTCTTCTCAGCATGTATAAGAAATACTCAGAAAATTCATGGAAAATGTGGATTATGAAAAAAAAAACAATGCATGGATTTCAATTTTTTTGTGTGACCAAATAAACATTACTTTAACTACATTTTTTTCATGAACTTCTTCAAGTTACTCATACATTTCCGATTTTTTTCAGAAACACTTCTTCAGACACCATGGAGTAAGCTAATGAATGTATGCTATCTCTGTGTATTTATGTACGGATTTGCTCAACGGGGAGATCTCCACCTTGTTGTCAAAGCGGTTTGAATTCTGGCTCTACCCCTAGTGAGTTGTCTGACTTTATGGAGGTGACTCAACTTCCCTAGGCTTTGTTTCTCAGCGATAGATTGAGAATAATGCCAGGGCTTCTCCCCTAGCACGAGTGTGACAGTTCCATGAAGCAATGCAGGTAAGGTGCTTTATGGTGCTTAAGGCATCAGAGTTCAGTAGAATTTAAATTGTGACCAGTGGCAGGGTGTATTCATGTGTAGACTGCTGGGCTGTGAATTCACAATGCTGATGTTTTACATGAAATTCATGAAATCATTGCTTGACATTCTTTTCACTTTATCAGTACAAAGCGCGGTCTCCAGCAACCTTCATCAAGAGTACTTTCCTGCCTGTTCTATTCACGTTTCAAGTCTCCATCCAGATGTTTCCTCTTCCTGGAAGTGTCTCTTATTCCACTCCCTCCAACTGGGACCCTTGAATCTGTACGGCTCAGTACCTGAACCCCCTCTCATGTGCTCTGTCATTATGAGTGTGTTGCGATGGCTGGTCTCCATGGCTTCCTGCCACAACGTGATCTTCAGGTCTTGCTTGTTTTGGCCTCTTCACTGCTTCGTGCATGTGTGGTCATAGCAAGAGAGCAATGAAGGTTTCTAGTAAATTAGGGAAGTATAAAATACCATGATTTATGTATAAAAATACTGATCTTCTTTCAGGGATGTGGTTCTTTCTTATATAATTTCCCCCTTGTATTTGTGTGTGCGTGCACATGTGTGTGTGTGCACGTGTGTGTGTGGTATTTTAGGCAGTCTTGCTGTGTCATAATCCTTTTGCTTCAGTTTCCAAAGAGGCTGGGTCTGCAGACATGTCCCATAATTCTTGGCTCCTTCAAACAGCGTCTCTGTATGTTGTCCCCAGTGTCTGCAAGTTCTTGATCAACCTGCCTCAGATGCCCGAGTAGCTGAGGTTACAGGTGTGAGCCACTGCGCCTGCTTTTCAGGGTGGGCGAGGGATCAAACCTGGGTCTCCCATGTGGTTTCAGCCTGCCTAGCAGAGTTGCCCAGCACGTGCTCCTGTGGTTGGACCAGCCCCTTACATTATCTTTAATCACGTTTTTGTCTTTTATTCAAATAACCTTCAGAACTTGTGGCGCATCCATTTAAAATGTTCTGTTGAGGTGAGTGACTTGTAGTTTTATACTAAAACTACAAAATGTTGCTGAAAGGAATTAAAGATGATGCAACTAAATGAAAAAAAATCTTGTGTCCATGGATTGGAAGACTGAATGTTGCTAAAATGTCCACTCTACCCAAGGTGATCTGCAGAGGCATTGCAATACCTGTCAACACGCTGATGGCAGTTTCGTAGAAATATAAAAACTTACGCTCAAATTCATGTGGAATCACATGGGTCCTGAGTCCTCTCTTTGCCTCTCCCGTGAACACGTGTGCCCTATAGCAAAAATCTCTCTCTCTCACTTTCAAAAAATAAAAGCCCAATGAACAGAATGAAGAGGCAACCTATGAAATGGGAGAAAATATTTGCAACTCATTTGGAGGAGTTAATGTCTAGAATATATAAAAACTCCTACATCTCATCATTGAAAAATCATGTATCTGATTAAAATATAAATGGAGCACTTGAATAAATATTTCTCCAAAGATGATATTCAAATGACCAATACGCATATGGAAAGATCCTTGACATCGGTAATCATCAGAGAAATGTAAATCAAAATTACACTGAGATGTAACCTCACATTCATTTATGAGTACTGTCGAAAAATCTAGAAAATATAAAGTGTTGGTGAGAATGTAGAGACATTGGAATCAATGTGGACTGTTGGTAACATTGTAAAATGGTGCAAATATTATGGGAAATATTAATAGTATGGAAGTTCCTCAAAAAATTACAAATAGAATTACCATGTGAACTAGCAGTTTGTTACCCCCAGGCAAGAACCTGGCTACATGTCTGCCTTGGGACAGGTATTACAAATTTGCACATAAGCAAAGGCTCCAAGATCAGGTACTTGCTCAGAATTGTATACACAGTGTAGAATCTGTGGTGATTCAAGCCAAGGCCTTCGAACTGTAGTCAGACTTTCAAGCCGTCTCTGTTCAACTGCTTCTAGGTTGACGTCATCACTCTGCTGGCCAGTGCACCTCACTCTCTCCCCGGCAGGTCTGGAACCACGGTCGGCCCTGTGAGAGTCCAGAGCCCTTGACCATCACGCCACTCGCCGGCCCCTTGCAGGTGCGGCTGTTTCCTGTCACTCGGAACCCCTTTGGTTCCGCAGGGTGCCTTGCCGTCCCAGCTCTCTAGTGCTCACACCTTCGCCTGGTGGAAACTCCTCCTCTGTAGCTCTTCACTCCCTTCTGTCCTTCTCCTGGTCATCTCCAACTGCCCTGTCTGCTCAGGTGCCTCTGCCTCCCCGACCGTCTCCTGTGCCAACCCCAGACGAGAGGTGGGCTCCTTCTGTCTTGCTGACAGAATGAGGTTCAAGCTAGGCACTGGCAGCTCTAGAGAGCTTCTGCTTCTAGTCATATGAGAGACCAAAAGGAGGGATTTCTTTTAACCCTAGGCGAGCCTTTAAGAACGTGCACATCAGCCTTTAATGAACGTGCACATCTGCACATCATGGGAAAGAGTAGCCTTTGTGAAAGTTTAAAAACGCTAGTGGTCATTGATTAGAATCTCAACCTCAGGGAGACAAACAAGTGCTTAAAGACAGATTTTGATGCAATTTTCGTAACTTTGATTATTTGTATTTTAGAGTTCCTTAAATAACTTACCCAGAACAGTGGAAAACACTGTTTTCACGGAGACAAAATACATTTCTCAGTTTGTGGAAGGCCTTGCTATCTCTCTAACATATTGTGGGCCATATCTTGTGTGACAGCAAAAATATGTGGAAATCTTATTAGATAATTATATTTTGAAAATTAGCTACAAATAAAAAATGATGTTTCCTTAAATGCTATCATATTTTCATAGAGATAACATCAACAACTCTTAAATTAAGAGCTAAAAACGAAATGCTCTGAGCTAAGCAATGCTAATTTGTTTTTTTTGGCCTTTACTGTGCTTTTCAACCTCCTTTCACCTCGAATCCAGACAGGCACATGAAACACGGAGATGACGGGGTGACGCCTGTTTGCTCCAAGAGCCGAATCACGTGGAGGAGAGAAGGGAATGGCATGAGCCGGCAGCCTGGCCAGGAGGTGCGGCGTGGGCACAGGGGAGCCCGGGAGCCTGCGTGTGGGAGGCTGCAGAGACGTTCCTGGAGGGGAGGCCTTAGGACTAGAAACAGAGTGTGGGCGGGAGGACACGGGAGGACGCTGCAGGAGAGGAGGGTGAGCTGCACTGTGACACGGGGCACTTGGGGGTCACCCGATGCACAGATGGGGCCGGAGGAGGCCGCAGCGGGGAGAGCCGGGGAGCACATGGTTAGTCCCCGGTCCCGAGGAAACGTGACTGCGTGGTTTCGGCCGAGGACCTGCCCCTGCTAGAGTTTCTGCAGCGTGTCCCCCTCAGCCAGGGGACAGGTGCTCTGTGAGTGTGTGCGGCCTCCGGATGGGGTCACCGTGGACCGGCCTCGACCTGGCCTGAAAACCCTGAGGCCTCTCCTTCCTTCCCCATGGCCGCCCTGGCTCTTCAGCTCATGTCACCTGCAGGGGCTCCATCCCTGACACCCAGCTTCTTCTCTTTCTCTTTCACTTTCTCTTACGCTTAGCCCCGCGGTGGGATTCGTTGTTCACGGCGTCACTCTGCCTGTTGTGTGTGTCACATTCAGGCTTAGGGAAGCCTTCAGCCCTGAGTAAATAGGAGAAGCCTCAACTATTTGGTAGGTTTTGTGCAATGATGTCTCATTTGCTGTCCTTAGAGTAAGAAATATCAGTGCTTTCTCTTCTGTGATAACTGGCCATTGTCAGCCAGGTGTACCGTTTTCTCGTTCACATTGACGTGGTGACTGTGTCCCCCACAACCTTCCTACAGTCTGGAATGTTCAGAGCAGGTGCCACCGTCCTGCACACCGCGCAGCTCTGCGGAGAGGGACGGCCCCAGGGCGCACTCGTGAGGGGAGGAGTTTGAATCCTGCTCTTGTCCGGGTGGCCGTCCTCGGGGCTGGAGTATCCGAGGAGGAGTTACTGTGTGTGCACGACTGCCACGTGGGGCGGAGCGTGCAGGTCCAATGTCCAGCGACTGCTTGGGGAGACCGCAGGGGGACAGAGAGCCCGGCTTACATCGTGGGGTGGAGGCCGCGCGGGCCACCGACGCTCTTCCAGCTTGAGAGATGGTGGCGTTTCTTCAGGTCGCTTTGAAACGCTGGCTGGAAGAAGAGTATTTAAAACCTGCCTAAATTACCCTGATTTCTACTCCAATAGATCACTGGTCTTCTTAGCAAGCAGTCGCCGGCATCTCGGCCGCATGGAGAGGGTTTATTTTCTGATGGGCCGGTGCCGCCGAGCAGGTGGGCAGGCTGCTGTGCTGGAGCCCGGCTGTGCCTCCAGGTTGTTCCCGGAGGGGCGGGTGGGAGGAAGGCAGGCCTGGACGCCTCACCTGAGACTTTCTTATTGTCATTCTCATCAGTTGATTTGATTTCCTAGTTCTATTCCAAAATTCAGTTTCAGATGCACCGTTCGGAAGTTGGGGGACATTTTTCCTACTCTGTGTCTGGCTTGAAGCTGGCTGACAGAGGAGAAGCCGGAGCGTGCAGCCTTGCTCCTGGAAAGCAGGGAGGGAGGGTGCCGAGTCCCTCCTCGGAAAGGCCGCGTCTTGGGGGCAGCCAGGCTGAATGCCTCGGAGGTCACGGGCAGGGGCCATGGTCTGATGCAGAAGGAGAACGAGGGCCTGAGGCTGGGGAAAGACACAGGAGGCTGAAACGAGGAGGAAGTGGACACGGAGCCAGGACGGGTCCTGCCCGAGGTGCTGCCCGGCCTGGCGTGTGGAGACGTGGAGACGCTGCCGCTGTCGTGCCCACTGGGTGGCCGCAGCGAGCTCTGCCTTTGCCGGTCGGGTCTCCTTGCTGCTTTCAGCTGGGGTGATTCTGAGTGGCTGCCGACAGCTCAGGAGAGTCCCCACCCCCAGGTCTCCTGAGGTCCTGCTCTTAGGGCATCATCAACGCTGGACGCCGTCTGCAGCCAGGCTTCAGTGGGCAGCCCAGTCAGGACCCCAGCTCGGTTCATTTTTCTAACCTGCAGTGCGCTTTCTTGGTGAGCCTGTGTCCACTCCTCCCCATGCGTAGCTCGATTAGGGCAGGGTCTTGTCTGCTTCTGCTGTCTTTCTTAGCTCCCGCATCCTCTGTGCGTGAGCTGTGCCAGGCACGTGGTAGGCAGCCCACAGACACTTCAGTGAACAGACGGCCTTGCAGTGGGTCGTGCTCTCTGCTCTTCTTTGCCATCCGCCCTTCCAGCCTTAAGCCAAGGACTTATGGTCCAGTCACGGATGACTCCGTCTCAGACGCCCTCCCCCCGTGTTCACTACCGCCCACCTTCACTGGCTTGCTTTCTTTCCCTAAGCAGTACCGATCGCCTCCCTTCTGACAGTGTTTGCACATCGCTTCTCCGTGCCCGCAACGCTCTTCCTCTCGGTCACCTTACGCTGACTCCTTGGTATTAGTCAACCTCAGCTCAAATGCCACCTCCTCGGCAAGTCCTCCTTGACTGCTCCACCTGCAGCATGGTCTGCCCTCCACCCGGCCTCCCGTCACTCTCACGCTGCCCTATTTCAGTCTTAATCTTTGATAAAATAGCAACTTTCAACTTATCTTGTTGATTTGCTTCTTTACTCCCTTTCTGTCTCCTCCTCTCGTGCCCCTGGTAGCATGTGAGTTCTAGAGTGGAGATTCCAGTGGTTTTATTTTCCATGGTCTCTCTGGTATTCAGGCCAAATCCTGAGGCATATTTGATGTTTAATAAATATCTGTAGGTCGTATAATCAGGATGTTGCTTCTTGGAGTTAAACCACCTAAATACACACCCAACCCCAGTGCTGGCTGTCCCTGTGACCTGGGGACTGTATTCCACACTTCTGGGCCTACGTTGTGGACTGAGCTGTGGCTCCTGGGGTGGGAACTACGTCACGTGATGTTGAGGGGATTAGTGAGGCGGTGTCACGTGATGTTGAGGGGATTAGTGAGGCAGTACTGCTATGGACAGCTGCTGTTCCCAGCAGTCACTACAGGTTGAGCACGGCAGACCTCTGCTGTGTGCGTGGTGACTTAAACCTCGTCGTCACCCCGGGAAGTACGTGATTTCAGTTCCCGTTCAGATGACTCCAAGTTTGGACAGGCAGATAAGCTATCATTACTAAACTGGAAAAGGGATCAAAAACCCAGGCAGTCTGGCTCCACCGTCTATACTTCTATGTGTGTTGAGACATTGTAATCCCTCAGTAAACAGCAGGCATTGTTATTAATAACCATACACCGGAACAAATGAATGCTCTGTAAATCTTGCCGTTTCTCAAAGAGGTTAGCCTGGAAACAGACAGCTTAGTGTTTGATTCCCAAAAGAGCAGAGGAAGTTCACGCGGATGTAAAAATACAGTTGTTAAAAATGTTGTTTTATTACATAGGGAGCTATTAGAATACATATCAATCCTATATTTTTCATAAAATAAATATACTTTATTGATAATTCCTCTTATCACGGAGATAACATGTGCTGCATTATTCTGGAAATTGACATGTGTTAGAAACGGGCTTCCAGAATGCCGGTTTGGCTTAGGAAATCCTGTGACGGAGCTTTGATCTGCATTATTCCCCAACAGAAGCATCCTGGCAAATTATGACACGCAGGCTCTCAGACTTGCTTGTGAAGAGTTAGAATTAAACTGCGAATCCTTAAATGTCAAGGGAATATTGCATTTTTATTGTTCTGTAGTCTACAACTCGTGTTATGGACATTTGTATACTTATCAATATTTACTAAACTGCAGTTTTCTTTAAGAGCAGGTAATATATGTTCTTCATTATTTTCCTCACTATACTTATGCCAGAGCCTGGCATGTGGTAGGGGGTACATTTCTTTTTTTAGTCACTCAAGAGTTATCTTGTGCCGATTCGAGCTTTATAGTTCACGTTCAGGGAAATTGCTTTTCCTGGAATTAAATCATGACATTGAGTGATTAAGTGTATACACATGTCAAGTGTGGTTTATAGGCGGCACAGAACAGCTGTCAAATGCGGGATTTGTGTTATGTCTTTGGTAAGGGCTGTAGGCATACCTAGTGAAGGCACTTAGGAAGTTACAGGATTTGGGGGTGGGAAAGACAGAAAGACCATACAATCCTATGTCTTCCTTTAAAAGACAAAGCAGAAAATCAGGGACTATACACGTCTTGTCCAAAATCACTCAGCGAGTTAGTAACAGAACTAGAACTGGGTCCTGTCTCCTGACTTACGTTTTGGCGCCTTGTCAGAGCGCAGGGATAATGCCCCAGGGATTTTGTTTTCTTTTCACAGACAGTAGAACTTAAAAACTTAGATGAATGTATAGTTAATGTGCCCATTAGACCATCTGTCTCAAACAACAAATGTGTTAAGCAAAATTTGTTTGAGTCTTTTAATCGTATCTGCTAAGAGTCTGTGAGTAGAGATACGCTTTCATTTTACTAAGAAGAATACATTTATTTGATTAAAATAGTACATATTCATTATAGCAATGAATATAACATACAAAAAATCATGAAGGCAAAATGAAAGTGGTCCATTGTTTTGCCATGTTTAGACAACCACTGTTAAGTCATGGATGTATAGTTTAGATTTTATATAAACATTCTATAATATACATTACATACTAATATCTATCAACACTAGTCTTATTATATATATTATATTAATAATATATTGTCAATTCTATTATAATATATTAATTCTTTAGCTAATATAATATTTTAATATATTAATTATATAACTAATTATGTGTAATACAAAGATATATTAGCTATTAATTAATGATTACATATAATATTATAATAATTATGTTAGCTTGTTGAAATAGTCATGACTCTTTTGTATAGAAAAATAGAAAGCTATGTCATGACTTTTCCAACAACCCAATATAACTATATAATTAATATATAATTACTATTATATTAATGTTATAATATTAATTATTGCTATAGTAGCTAGTAGTAATTATATTATCAATTTCATTATAACACAATAATATGATACATCATAGTTATAATTTATTGATATTTAATAATATTTAATAGTTAATAATATATTAGTATAATACTGTAATTATAATACATTAACTATATAATATATAATATAATTATATCATTAATATAATAATATTAATTACATCAGCTCTGTGGGCTGGTTGTTAAGGTGACTGAATTCCAGATGGTCACTAAAAGGTTCAAGACCCAGACCTGGTGGCTTGAGAAACAGGCTGAGCATGCGTATGTGTATACCTCCGATCCCAGAAGGAGGCAGAGATGAAGCAGAAGGGACTGTGGTGTGATAATTTCCCAGAGGGAGTGCTTTCTCCTCTCCTTCCCTCTTTGTCTCTCTGACAGCACACATGCCCTCTAGCCAAACAAAACAAAACGAAACAAAAAGAAATATATGTATATATATATATATATATATATATATATATAGTCAGTGTTAAGGGTGAAAGGTTAAGTTATATTCCCTTAAAAAGTTGTGCTAGTCAAACAGATTGATGTATTGAAAAAATGTGGCACATATACTCTATGAAATACTACTCAGCCATTAAAAAACAAGACCCTGGCATTTGATAGAAAGTGGTCAAATATGGAAGATTTAATGCCGAGTGAAGCAAGTCAGGCAATCAAAGAAAGATATTCTATGTCTCCACTTAATATATACTGACCGTCACACTCTATGGTAGAGACGGAAGGACTGGAGGGCATAAAGGCAGTGAAAATAATGATGGATGCTGGAGACAGTGTGAAAGAAGCGTGGGAGAAAGGGAGAATACAGGGAAGAAAATCAGAGAGAAAAAATAGAGAGGCAAGACATTGGTGGGACACAGAACTGATATATTGCCTGTTGATAACGTGTATAGTATTCTTAACTGGACTGGTCTGAGGTATATTTCATGTTGGGTAAATTCTCTTTACAAGCCAAATGATGTATAGAGATTGAATGATTTAAAATAATAATAATAATAATAATAATAATAGTAATAATAATAAAAACATAGTACCTGAAAAAACTCAAGAATTTGGTGGTCACAGGTAGCATACTATTAGGAAAGAATATGGATTGGAAGGAGGTACGCTTGAGTCTTTGGTTCCTTGGTCTAGTTATGTCATCTATTCACTGAGCAACCTTGGGTAGGCCATTTAGTCTCTGAACTGGGGCTTCCTTCCTTTCTTTCTCTCTCTCTCTCTTTCTTTCCTTCCTTTCTTCCTCCCTCCGTCCCTTTCTTCCTTCTTTCCTTCTTTCCATTTTTTTCTTTCTTTAAGTTTATTTATTTCTTCCATAAGCAAGAGAGAGAGAGAGAGATTGCATCACCAGGAGTCTTAATTCCACGACCCAATCCCAGCCTCAGTCAGCATGGGACTTGGGTACGTGCATGCCTAAGTTCTCAGGGAAGTCTCCAGACACGATCCAGAAACCTGTCCATGTGGCTTAGCCTCAAAGAGTCACATTTTACTGCAATGCCACTGTTCCTCTACCCAGATTTATTTATTTTAAATCTGAACAGATCTGTGGTATCAATTATTCGTTCAGTTAGAGATAGTTAAGATTGTACAAACAATAGCTCATTAGGAAGAGATACTAAACAAAACAAAACAAAAACCCTTTACTCACTGTGAGTTCTTATATGACCACAGTACTTAGCAACCCATGAGGTAGGCACTGTGGTTATCTCCACTTTGCAGAAAGATTAAAAATCTTGCCCAAGCATGTTCCACTGAAAAATCTGGGATTTGAGCCCAGGTAGGTTGGCTCCAGAATGTCTATTTCTACTTTGACTATTGTACAGGAAGGTTGATTAGTATGGAGTTTTCTTTTAGCTTTTCTCCTAACACTTGTGCAGATAAGAAGGGGTATAATAGTTAGACACATGAATCTAGAATCAGACAGTTTGGGTTTATGATCCAGCTCAATGAGTTTTCTTAGCTCTATGAACTTTGCTTTTTTCCATCAGTAAAACGGGGATATATTTAATACTTCACTCCTAAGGTTATTGAAGAGAAAATTGCCCAGTTAATTTTAGCCATTACTTATTTTTGTATCCTGAACCTATTTCTCAAGGTGTCTCTCTGTTCAAGGCTCTGTCTCTCTGGCTGGTTTTCCTGTTGTCTTGGTGTGTACTGACTCCTCGGTGCTCTTCGAGGTTGGATTTCATTGAGAACTGCATTGATGCATGCTAGTCCCACACTTCTTCTGAAGCACTGTTGTCCTGATTGTGTGACTTCATGCTTGTGGGTTTTGGTGGCTCTTCTAAGAAAAAGTGCTAACTGCTCTGCAAAAAAACTCAGTTTGTTGAATGAGAGCAAGGTGGCTTTATCCTGGGTAAGAACTACTGGGTTGTCTGAAAAGTCATGATACATTTCTGCATAGAAAAACATAGAAAAATAATGTCACGCCTTTCCTGATGACCCAGTAGCTTCAGAAGGGTCATGAAAGCAGTTGGAGACTTTGACTCCTCCAGAGAGGAAGTGACGGATGGGTAGGCCTCTCCCATTTAGGTGTCAGGCCTACAGGAAAACAAGTACTGGCTCGGAGGAAAAGGCCGTGTTGGATGGAGGAAATTTGGAATTACATGAACTTGAATTTCAGTCCATTGGATTTGCTCTTACTGTGTAAGCCTGTCACTTAACCTCTCTGAGCCTCAGTTTCCCATGTTTGAAATCTTATGAGTAAAGATAATTTCATGAGGTTACTGTGAGGACTAGGTTAGATGAAGCATAACATGTCCAGAACGGAGCAGAGACTTGGTAAACGCTGCGATCAGTTTTCGCGACTCGGAGGCCGAATGACGGAGGAAAGAAAGCCCCCTGAGATCCCTGGGTCCCTCACATTTTTTGAATGACCCCAAATGCTCCGAGTCTGCCCATGTGCCAGGGAACAAGGTCAAGAGCATCGTGCGTGTGCGTGAAATGCGAGTTTTTGTTGGTTGGCACAGGGTTACAACCCGCAGTTCCGAAGCCCATCCCTCCCACACAGCTCGAATGGGAGGGAACTGACCACACAGAAGGGATGACGCGCTCACGGGTTACGGTCCCTACAGGAAGGAGCGGGGTGGCTGGCGGTGGCAGGGCCCGAGGGCAGCGCAGAGTGCTGGCACGTTACGAATGGCTGGCCTGCTCTTAGTTTTGTTTGTAAAGCCGTGTTTATTTATTTCTCTCTCCCATGAGCAAGACGGACAGACACAGAGAGGCAGAGAGAGCCCCCAGGATGGTCTCGATGTTGCTCCCCACCCTTCCCCAGCCGGCCGTGTCACTGGCACCGGTCCACGAGCACTCTGGGAGGTCCCTGGCTGAGCTTGGAACCTTCCCGTGTGGCTCGGCCTCACCAAGCGTGGCATTTTATGGCTGTGCCCCTCTCTGGCTTCCAGGAGGTTTCTAAGAGCTCTTCTAGTGCAATCGCACCTGGCATCGCTGAGGCCACCCGTCCTAACTTCAACTTTAGAAAAGTTCCCTTGCAGAGAGAGAGCAGTTGCCTCCTTGGCCCAGAACCCCAGCTGACACCAGGAGACTCCTGGCACAGCAGATTCGTAGCCTCACCTAGGAGGTGTTTTCACTAAAAAGATGTAACCTACGGAAACGGAAATTTGTCTGCTGGTAATAATGGCTATGATAATATCTTTGACTGGCAAAGATGGCAAAATTCATTTTGTATGCTGTTAAGATGTACACTGATTAAATGTAAAAAAAAAATTTAAAATTTAAAAAGGGTGTGGTCTATACCTAACTTTTGCTTTACGAGGAATACAGAGGACAGGGGAGCAAGGTGCATGACATTGTAAGGAAACAGTGAAGGATGTCGAGCATCCTGTAAAACAATCAGCCTGAGCTCTTTAAACAGTGCCACAAGAAAGAAAAGGCATCAGAGCCATTCCAGATTAGGAGACCACAGAGACAGTGATTAAATGCAGGGCGTGGACCTTAACAGGGCTCTCTATTGGAGACTAAAAGGAAACAGGAATAAAATACATTTGGGACATTTGGTGAGACTGGAATGGAAATGAATGTTAGAAAAAATGCTCGACACTCCACCTCCCGCTCCTGTCCAGTCCCCCACCTCCCCACCTCCTCGGCACCACTGTATGGACTGCTGTCATTCAGTCAGTCTGTGATGGGTCCGGGCATCAGTGTCTTGTACGTTCCCCAGGAGATTGTGATGAGAACCATCGCCCTAAAGTAGCTCTCACACCTGTGCACTGGGAGACTCGTAAGAGACAGCTCGTAGCAGCACTGTGTGTTACGTCACAGAATGGAAACCACCCGTACGCATGGTCGTTGGCAGGGAACGGTGGATCACGCCCTGTTTATAACAGAGGAGAAGTTAGCTCTCATGCCCGTGAACACCTGAGAGTGGACTTTCTGGTCTGCTCACGTTGAATGGCCACTTTTGGTCTAATACACCCCGTCTACCCCGGCATTGATTGTACATGGGTATTCTAAGAAGGACATTCCTGGACTCTTCTTTCGGAGCTGACCTTGGCCTTAATTTCTGCAGATTTCACTCGAGTTATCAGCTTCTGCAGAGAGAGTTTTACCTTTCTGTTCACATATCTAATTCTCATCCTCCAGTCTGTGGTTTTTGTAGAATGGGAACCGATGTGCTTCTTTAAAAGCCATTTGCAGTACTTTGCCTGGGATTTAAATTTTTATGGCTTATTTCAGTCCATGTGATATTACCCCGTTTGAATTGAGCTAACTGAGCTAATGCATAATTAGCATTTCTCTCCACTCATCCCTTCGCCTCCCTAATGAGTTGGGAATGATGTTTTCACAGTGTGTACTAGGAACGCAGACATGTCTGGGGTGGCTCTGAGCCCACGTTTTATCCTAATCTGTAAATTCCCATTTCCTGTTTCGGTTGTCATGTTTTAGGAAGTTCTCCTACAGCCCATGGAAATATTATTATTTAATAAGAGCTCCATCGTCCTGAGATCCCCGTCACCGTGGGGCTGGTCTCTCCTATGGCAGCAACCGCGCTGTTTCAGTCCTGCTGTTGAGATGTGTTAATGGTCCCCAGCAGGCCACTAATGTGCATGTTCATCCAGCAAGGACCGGAGTCACACACCTCTTACCGCGTATTCATTTTGAGGTGCCCTGGATCCAAATAACTGTGAGGTTTGGAGCCATTTAGAAGCTGTGGTGCACTTACCTGGTTCCTGATCGCTGGGGCCGGTTCCTGCGGGGCAGTAGCATGTGAGCAAGGGAAACATCTTCGTGAGCTTTCTTATAATTCCAGACGCTCTCACTAATGAAAAATGTAAGGATCAAGTGTATTTACCTCTATCAGAAAGGGATCTGTGACAACCACCTTTGGATTTAATTTTTAAAATATGATAGAAAACACAATTGTGGCCTAAAAAAGCACTAAATATAGGAAAAAAAAGCATTAAATATAGGTCTTCAATTTCCATAAAGCTTTTCCAGTATGTTGGGACAGATCTATGCAGTCAGTGGCTGTACCAGTGAGCTTTCCTTCATCGAGAACCACCTGAACTTTAGCGGCTCATGATGAAGAAGGGTGACTACCATCCTTTTCTCAGTTCCAGTTCCATGGGTGGGCAGCTTGGGCCGGGCTCAGCTGGGTAATTCCTCGGCTGGTCCCAGCTGGCGTTCACTCCCATGTTTCCGGGCAGGCTGGAAGGCTGGTCTAGGTGGACCTCAGCTGGGGTGGCCGGTCTTTGCTCCACGGCCTGCACATGGGTTAGAGTTCCAGCTCTGGCTTCTTTACATGGAAGTGGTGACAAGGGACTCAGCACGTCAAGACGGGGCAAGCCCGAGGGAACAGGCACTTTTCACGTCTTTGCCTGCATCATGTTCAGTGTTGTCTTCTTGGCCAAGGAAAGTCCCATAGACAGGTTCTCTGAGTACACGTGTGTGCATGTGCGCGTGTGCATGCATGTATGTGTGCACATGCACGTGTGTGTGTGTGTGTGTGTGGAGGAAGGAGTGGCAACAAGAGTGGGGATGCAGTGAGCATGAGCGGATTGGGCGGCTTCTGCAAACGACCAGCAGAGTGAGACAGGAGACACTGTTTAAATTAGTGTAGGTCAGCATTTTACCAAGTGGACCTCAAGGAGTACTGAATCAGGAAATATGTGTATAGTTATTAAAAGAGAAGTTCTAGAGTGCAATAATTTGGGCAGTGCTGGGTTAGGCAAAGTGTAAGAGATTTGTTTGTGGCAGGACTTCTCATACCCATTACTACGCTAGGAGTCACAGAAGCTTTACCAGTGGTCACAGAATTTCCCAGCCTTATCAGACTATGGAAAGAATCCACGGTTCCCACACCATGGATACTCCACACAGGTACGTGCTTTTAAAATATGTTAGAAATGCTGCTGTAGATAACCCGTGAGGTCCTTGACCAACCTTTCACTCTTCATTCCTTGCTTTTGACAAAGTCTAACTGCATCGCGTTAGCATACTCACTACTTTCCCCCGTACCTCCAGTATTAATATGGGAGAAAGTGTAATTTTGTTATCAATTTTCTCAGGAACAAAACGACACAAGACAATGAAGCCTGCACCAGACCATGTCGTTTTGTGAAACAGCTGGTTGGAGTCTCCTCTGGCGCCCAGGAGCCTATTTGCATGCAATTTTACTATGACTGGACTTTGAACACAGCGACACTTCCATAGTCCAGGCTTTTATTATAACACTTCCCTTTTTACAGCAGCTGGAACGAGCCAAGGTCCAGGAGTAGATGGGCTCCATGTTTAGCCTTTGGGAGGAATGGAGCACACAGAGACTTCCTGCCCGTGGAGATGGAGCAGGTTGAAATGTCTGGACCTTGGGATTGAATTTAAATTCTGGATTAGCCGGTCTAGCTGTAGGGCTGGGCCCATTTCTCAGGTGCTCTGAGATTTGTGTCCCCTTAAACATAAAATGAATATGATAGCATCTAACTTTCGGAGTTCTGAGATTCCGTGAGCTAACATGGCCACACCTTTCATGGAAAACTCAGGACTGGGATCATTGTCTTCCCCGATGTTCTCATGTAATTCCCTACTTCCTGGCCCTCTGTCCACAGCCGGAAGTAAGTCTTCTTTGCCTCTTTGTGTCCGTCTACTTGTCTCACTGTCACTGAGGCGCTTAGTGCTGAGGTAGGTGTGGGGGCAGCACATCCCCTTTAATTGGGGTTCCTGTTATGAGGACTCGCAGTATTGCTAGGTTTTAACAACAGGACATTGCAGCAACTAGTGATGAATGTGACGGGACGGAGAGGACATGCCCCGCGAGGCATCACGACAGACCCAACAGGTCTCATGGCCTGTTGTGCTGAGCAGAGAGCAGCCAGGAGCCCAGGGAAGTCGAGGCAAGAAGCTCAGAGGCTTGCTCTTGTAGCTGTCTCATTTACGAGCAGAGAACTGTCACCATGCTTCTAATGGAACTCGAAGCAACAATTCAGAGGAATTACTTTTCTTCCTTGGACCAGTGACAAGCCACGTGAGGTGGACCGTGTGGCGGCGATGGTAATGGTGGCCACCGCCAACAGTCAGCTCAACTCCTTAATTCACTAACATCTGCTTTCCTTTCTGGGAAATGGAAAAGTAAGAGCCTCCCTTTTAAAAGTCCTAATGAAAACACATGTTTATAATGAACACTGAACTTGTCAAAAGGTTCATTTGTTTTGGAAAAGCTAATCACAGCACAGAAGTTCTAAGGAGCGTTGGCCTCGTTGAGCCCTGTCTGGATGAACCACCTTGGGCAAGACCGTAACATCCCCAGTCGTAATCACTTCACTCTCCTGGGAGGTTTGGTGCTTTCTGTATCGCCCAGCGCTGGTGAGTTTTGAGGAAGGATTTGTGAACCGTGACCATAGCAGGTTAAATAGTGTTATTGATAATGATAATATTGCAAGCCACGTGACATGCCTCCACCCATGAGCGTACATTCTCGGCCATTTTCCAGGCATGTGAATTCAATTTCCCTCCACGCCGACACTTTGCACCTTCAGCTCATTCTTCTCACTGAAGCCAGAGTGAGTTTCTAAAAATATATAAATCTGATTCTATCACTCCCAGAGCCTGAGGAGCTCCGAGGCTTCTCACTGCTGTTATGACTGAAACCAAGATTCTCGACGTGGCAACAAGCCCCTAGACCATCCGGCCTGTCCTTCCGTCTCCCCGTTTCCCTTCTAATCTCATAGCACCTCTTCGATGTCTGGATTCTGCGTCCGTCATCTTCCTACAAGAGCAGCGCTCTGTTCCTCTAGCCTCAGGCCTCGCATGCCCCGCTCCTTGAGCATGGAAGGTCCTGTCCCTTCTGCTTCCTGGTTACCATTTCAGACGGCAAGCTGGAATGACCTCCTTCCGCCAAAGAAGTCCACGTTCTAAGCTCTAGAAGCTGTGAGTGAGTTATCTTCCATGGTAAAAGGGACTTCAAAGATGTAATTAAGGATCATAAAATGGAGCGATTATTTCAGGTCACCCGTGAGGGGGTGTCCCACTCTTATCACCGGGTCCATGTTAGAGTGAAGATGGAGAGTCAGATCCGCAGTAGGAGATGTCACATTGGAAGTGAGAAGGCACACTGGAGAGACAGAGACAGAAAGCGAGAAATCACCCCCCAGGGGGATGGCCATGCTGCAATCCCTTCTCCATTCTCCTCTCGGGATTTTAGGCACGCCACACACACTCACCTGGCATGAGTTTCAAGCCACTGGATCTGGGACTCGAACTGTGATCAACTATGTGGGCGTCCAGTGACCTGTCTGTCCCGTCTTTCCTGTCCGAGCCCTGGAGACCTCACATCGCTGTGCAGTCGACAGAACTGAGCTCATTGCCTGGGGCCGAAGGGCCCAGCCATTCCTGTCTAAGAGCCCTCACGGTGACGTGTTTCCCCTCATTGAGACCGGAAAGTGGGGCATTTGCTGGTCAGACAGGTTGAAAACAATTTATCTGGCATTTCAAAACAGGTGGAAAATGAACCACCCTCCCCCCTCCCTCCCATTCCTTCTCCTTCCCTTTCTCCGCCTTTTGACAGTTTGTGTGCAGGTAAAGAACATTACAGCGGTAGGAAGGCTAATTGAAACCAATCACAGCCTGACTGCCCTGCCATCACATGCAGATCACCGGAAGAACAGTGCAGCAGATCGGGAACCGATTCTCCCGGAGCACAAATGCCGGATTGGTCACGTTTCTGTCTCGGGGTCTCCGTGCGAAGGCCGTTCCGTGCAAACAGCAGTTGTCCATAATCTCCTGCGTATTCTTTCTACAGTAGGAGCCTGCTCTTGGAAAGTCTAAAAGGACATAAAGAAGGTATAAGAAAAAATGGGAAAGTAAGATAAAGAGTTAAGGTTGTTTTAGACTAACTGGGCGGCCTAGATTTCCTCAGGGATCGCGTGCTTCCAGTTGTCCCCAAACTCACCTCCCTTCTGGAGCCTATTTCTCCACCTTCATTTCTTTCTCTCGGTCACAATTCACTCCAGTCACACCAACGTTGTCTCAAACAATTCTACCATCAGTGGGCATAGCTCCGCTTCATTCCTGACTGGTGCATCGTGCTCCCTCACGTGAACGCCTCGTAATTGGTCCAACCGTCCCCTTGTAAATGGGTGTCTGTATCGCCTTCGGTTTTTGCTGCTAAAAACAAAAGTTCAAGGAGCCTTCGTTCACACACCCTAGAGGTCTTCAAAGCATTCGTGGGAAAATAGAATACCAGTATGAGTTTATTTTGGTGCATTTTAGAAATCTGTGCATAGTTTTTTCTTAATATGCATTTTCCATACACTGTTCGAAAACCTCTTGCATCATCATGCATTTGTGATTTTAAGAGTTCGAAGAGTAGGGTTTCTGTACATAAAATATATGGATTTAAAATTTTTATAGATGTGGTCAGCTTGTTTTCTAAAAACTAATATTTCATATTTATATCAGCAATTTAATAAAGTATCATTTTCTCACACTATCAACAAAAATAAGTATTATAGTTTGATGAGAATGTCAAGTGAATTTAATCTCCATTTTCCTGTGTATTAGAAAACAAATATTTAAAAAAATTTGGGGGGATTCAGACTTGCTTTTAATAAAATGTCTGTTCAGATCCTTTGTTTTTGTGCTGGATTTTCTTCTCCTCGTCAGTTTATAAGAGCTTCGTGTATATGATATCACCTGAGCACTTTGGAACTTCCCAACATCCATTTATCAATCGGCTCCTTACACTGTCTTTTGCCATGTGAAGTTTAAGAAGTCCTTACATAGTTAAGTACAGTGCTCTCTCTGTTTTACTTCTTAAATATTTCCTGGCTTCCCAGTCTTGATTAAAAGGCTTCTCTTAATTTGGCCATAAAATTTCTTAGATCTTGTTGAGTATTTTGTTCTTCTTTCAGCCGGTTTGGCTATTTTCATTTATAAAACAGTCTTACTTCCTGAGTTACATGACTGTGTTTGTCATGTGTCGAATGCTTATAAATCCTGGGGTTATTCTCTGTCTCTATGCCAATGTCATCCTCGTTTGATTAAAGTGGCTTCATGCTGTGTCCTGCTGTCCTGTGGGTCAGTCCTCTCTCCCTGCTGGCTGCATTGTAATCATGTACCAGCTTTAATATACTTCACATTTTATATGAACTCTACCTATTTAAGAGTGATGGCTGACTTTCAGTATATTTAGATCTTGTCTTATGCACGTCAATGATATTTTATTATTTTATCTTTATAATTCCTGTGTCTTTCTTGTTACATATATTCCTGTGGATTTGAGGGTGAATGCAATGTTTTTGTTACTATTTTTAATTACTTGGACTTACTGTTTATTTATAAATAAGTTTATATGAATATGACACTATATATGTATGTATATAATTGCCGATATCCACTCATAAAATTTCAAATAACTCAAAGTATTTTTTTCAAACTGATATATCCTAATTTTGCCCTTATTCTTAAGTGATTGATCAATAGTTTGACCTATGATGGAATTCTACATTAACAATTTTCCTTCATAACTTTGAAGGCAATAGTTTTCTGTGTTGTTGACAACCCTGAAATAAGGTGGGTTCTCATTTTATGTACAGGCAAAAGTTATTTTTTTTTCCCTGAGAAAACTTGCAGTGTATTCTTGTTTGTTGGTTTTGCTCGTTCTAGAATTTCAGTCTTATTTAGGGTATGTATTCTTTTGTTATTTACTCCACTGGCAACTCAGTGGGCTCTTTCAATTTAGAAATTTCTTTCTTCAACTCCATAAATGGTTTTCTTTAAAAATATGTTTTGCCATTTCTTACTCCCCTCCCATCCTTCCTTTCTCCAAATCTTTTTAGTCTGACGTTCAATTTCGTGAGTTGATTTACTAAGCCTCTAACTTTTTTCTCTTCTGTTTTCTGGGTACATGAATATGGGCTTATCCACCCAATTCTCCCAGCCCCCAACCAAACACTGCTGTGACCACCTGCACCCCTCAGGTAATGTTAAGCCAAGACCCGTGCTCGCTGTCAGCCCCTGAGATTCAGGGCTGCTTGCTGCAAGCCAAGAGCTGTAACGTGCTGGTGTCCCTCCAGGACACTGGGTGTGAAATCTTCTTAGTAACGTGTGTCGGTCGTCAGGTGGTGCTGAAGTGTCTGTTCCGGTCCCTGAACTACAATCTACCTGGAGTAAATGTGCCTCTTGTTCATCTTTGTGCTTAGGGTGGTGCCTGATTCCAATAAAAGATTGTTAAATAAGGAAGCAAGTTTAAATAAGTTCTAAGCAATTTTGATCTAATTGTAAGCAGTTGCTCAGGCACGCTCTTTTGGGTTTGACGACACAGAGAAACAACCGCAGCCTTTCACACAAACACCCAGGTTCTTGGACAGAGTTATCAGCACCCTGGATGACAAAGTTCTATTTCTATTAATAACCCCAGGCAAGCTGCTCTGTGAAAATGCCATTTTCTTTTACGGAATAAGACAAAGTGTTAATTGTGAAAATTTAGACAAAGTTTGTTATTTGTGGGATGATGGCTTGAAAACCTTTGACTAGAAATTATTCAGTTTTCCTGTATTCATAAAAGACTCATGATCAAAAATTCAGCTAACTGTTGTCTCTTCACACGTAGATGGTAGTCGGGCACCTGCCGAAATCATCTTACGAGGAAGGGGTCTGCGAACACCATTTCGTAGGTGGGTCAGTGTGGTGCCCTTGAACATGGAAACACATGTCTAGATCTTGTAGCGCATTCATAGGCATGTAGGTCACACGAGACTCATTTTTGTACTAGCTGCTCTGGTTGTGAAGGGGCTCATGGGGGGGGGGGGGGCAGCGGGCAGCCAGGTGGTTCAGGAAGC
Source organism: Tupaia tana (assembly GCA_026018925.1). Lineage (NCBI taxonomy): Eukaryota > Metazoa > Chordata > Mammalia > Scandentia > Tupaiidae > Tupaia > Tupaia tana. The sequence continues at coordinate 28,376,623 of JAKSZU010000025.1, read as the reverse complement.
TGGAGCCTGCAGGGTTTGAGTCCCGGACTGGCAGCTTGAAAATCATGCCAGACACATGAGCATGCTCGAAATCCCCAGAGGAAAATGGAAGAAAAGAGATAAGTGTGGACCGCCCCTGGGGGGTGGTTTCTCATTTTCCCCATCTCTGTGTCTCTGTTGTCTCTCTCTCCAGTGAGCATGTGAGCCATATGGGTTTGGGGACTCGGACCTAGTAGGTGTGTTAGCTGTGTAAACATGTTATTATTTTTAGTTTTTCAAGTTAGTTTCTTTCTTCCATGAGCAGGTGAGAGAGACAGAGAGAGGTCCCACACAGGGTCTCCATGCTGCGATCCAGCCCCAGCCGTGCCAGCCCAGGATAAGGTGCATTCAGGGAGGGCTCTGGTTGTCACCCCAGACCTTCCCACATGGCCAGCTCCTGGGGGCAGCACTGCTCAGCTCCTGATCGGCTGTTTAATGATCTCTCTGGTTCTCAGCTTTCCAGTCTGGGAAATAGGGCAGGTAAACAAGAGCTAGAGTTGCCGCCTCAAAAGCCTTCGGGGCTCTGACAACACGAGAGAAGGTGAAGAGACCAGGTGCGGTGCAGAAGGGGACAGGGACTGTGACCGTCTGTGACCACCGGGCATTGACCGGACTGCCCGAAGGAGACACTAACCCTGTGAGGGACGTTGCAGGCATGGTGTTGCCTATCTTGTGACTTTTCCAAAGAGATAGGAAATCCAGCCTTTTAAGAACATTTTCCTGTTTACCACGTGTGGGCCAAATGGTATTTAGTCTGTAAGCAATTTGTTTCGAATCCCTGCATGAGCATATCTTTCAGAACTCTGCAGTTAAAAAAGAAAAGTTTCCATTTTCATTTAAAAATACAGACTCAGAAAGGATAGCTGTAATCTGGCACGGATTCATCTACACTGCACAGGCGTCTCTGGAATGGAGTGACTGGGGCATGTACACATAAAAATATCCTTTGTCTTCCTTCGGTGGTTTGTTTTTCCAACACTCCAATTGCTTTAGAAAGATCTGCGTTTCTGCTCCAAGGAGTCAATAAAGAACAGTTGATGTGAAAGACACTTCTCATTTCATTTGTATTTGACCCTCAGTGCTGCTGGGAAAATAGAACAGGAACCACAAAATGAGAAATTTAAATGAATCTCGATGCTGTCTGATAAGAGTCTTCACTACCTCAGGTCACAGGCTCAGTGAGCGTATCTACCTGGTACGTGTAAAATTAAGTCATAAATTATCTTCATAAAGATTTCTGTAAATAACCTCACGCAGGGTCAATGTCAATTGAAGAAATTAAAAAAGTGATTGAGGAGTCCTGGCGAAGGGGCCTGGGAGCCCTGGAGGTGGCTGCCTGACTGTCGGGAACTGATTTTTACCGAATAAACACGCAAATGCTGTCGTTAATATTGACACGGGGACGCTAAACGGGACAGTCTCCGTGGTAAAATGTCATTTTGGAGGAATTAATATGAAGAGCATGAGTTTAAATACATAGGAGAGACACGAGATGGAAACTCCGGGGCCCCGTGAGCTGAGCAAGTGCTGACGGAGAGGGAGCATTTCTGGGAGGTGTGATGGCATTTTCTTGGTCTGGGAATTGGTGAGGCCAAGAGGCAGCTGTTCTGACCGCTTTGGGGAAACGGCAGTCTTCACTCACCGCTCATTTCGGGTCTCAGAGAGAGCACGTGGAGCCCAGGGCAATACGGCCACGTCTACCTTCCGTCAGCGGCACGCCCGACCGTGGGCCCTCCGGGAGCATGCACCGCAGAGGTGTGCTCACCTGTGGTCCAGGGACAGAGCTCGCTAGTCACCCTCCGGGACCCTGCTTCCTGCCCAGCTCGTTCTCTGTCTCTCGTTCTTGCTTTTTCTTTCTTCCTTTCTCTCTCTCTCTTTCTTTCTCACTTTCTTCTTTCTTTCTTTCTTTCTTTTCTATTTTTCTCTTTCTTTTTCTTTCTTCCTTTCTCTCTCTCTCTCTTCCTTTCTTCCTTCCTTTCTTTTCTTTCTTTCCTTCTTTCTTTCTTTCTTTCTTTCTTTCTTTCTTTCTTTCTTTCTTTCTTTCTCACTTTCTTCTTTCTTTCTCTCTCTTTCTTTTCTATTTTTCTCTTTCTTTTTCTTTCTTCTTTCCTCTTCTTCACCCCCCCATTTTTCTTCCTTTTCTCCCTTCTTTCTTTCCTTATCTTTTTCTTCCTTTCTCTCTTTTTTTCTTCTTCCATCCCTTCCATCTGAGAGAGAGAGGCAGCCGTAAGAGTCTTGGCGATACCCTACCTGCCTTGGCTAGCTGCAGGGTGTGGGCATTCTGTGCTCCCAGCGTGCAGGGGGTGGTCTCTGGATGCAAACCTGGGGCCTTTGCGTATAGCCCAGCCTCATGGGCACTGGCTTCCTCTGCCTGGCCTGGCTCCCAGCACGGTCTGAGTTACAGCACTGCAGTGTGGCCGTCCACCTCACGTGTACAGTGTCTCTCTCTCACAGTGGTACACGGAGTTGTTTGGAGTAGAACATCACGTCATGATGTTAAATGCACTATAGCGTGTTCTCTTTACCGAGCAGGCTCATGTTCCTTCTGGCCTTACCCTGGGTCTTGGAGCTCTTGGTTTGGAGTCTCTTACCCCTTTGTTCCCTCTCGCTCTCACGCTGGCCCGCTGTCTGGGCCTTCCCTGTGTTTTCAGTGTGGACAGGCCTCAGCCACCTGGTTAATAAGGCTCAGGTGTAAATTCTTCTAGGTTTTCTGGTTTGAATATGCCGAGTACAGCAGCTGTATTTCAATGATCATTTTTATTTTATACTCATTTGTATTACAGGGTGAGGTTTAGGAAGTTCCGGAGCAGTGGCTCCTGACGGCCTCGAGCAGCCTGGAGTGTCCTCCGCCTTGTGCTTTCCTGGTCCTCTCTGCAGCTGAGTGTGAAGAGCATCTTCCAGGTTGACTGCTACCTACGATGGCTTGTTATTCTCTCCACTCCACTCTCTGTGTGTCATCAAGACGTCTCGCGGTGACCATGGAGGGTCCGAGCCAGCTGTCCGTTACAGCATCCTGGCTGAAGATGACACATGGGGCCTTTGTGACGAATGTTTCACCAGCCATGTGTGATGAGAGCTTTCGGCCCAGACTTGGCGTCGAAGCTGGCAGCTGTCCCGTGACGGCGTCCGCTACTCGGGTGGAGCGAGCAGAGTAAGGCGGCGTGGCCCCACAGGACGATGTGAGTGCCACCCGGCAGGGCTGGCCGAGATCCAGGCAGTGACGCGCCTCTGTGAGACCTGGGTGTCTCGTCAGAAACGGGGGGCGGGGGGTTAGTGAGCAGTGTCTATTTCATAGGGTTGTCCTGAGGATTAAATAAGGTTGTACAAAGTTATAAATTCTACACAAGTAAACATTGGCCCACAGAAGTGAAACACAGCTAGTCACGGAGGCCTTGGCCTGAGCCACACGGTCAGGTGGTTTCTGCTCTGAGAACACGCTTGAAGGAGAGTTAGAGAAAGACCCAGTAACCGCGGGAGACTTGGGGGCAGAAAGCGCCATGAGACCAGGACAGAGTGGAGCACGGGACTGTCGCGGACCTGGAGAGAGGCCGCCTCCCCACCCTGGCCTAATTCAGACCCCGGCCAAACCAGAACACTGGGGCCTCCTCCAGGGGAGGGCTTGCACACGGGGCCGCATGGCGGGCTGCAGACAGCCGCCACACTGCGAGGCCGGTCCCGGCCCTCCTCGGTGGGGCGTGGAGCGAGTGTGGTGGCCGGGGTGCCGGCCATGTACTGGCTTCATCCTCATTTCAGAGCACGGCCCGTGTACAGGGACGTGCCCGTATTCGCACCTGGGGAAGAGCCCAGAGGAAAATGTCCACAGTCGTGTCCAGCGTGCTCAGAGATGAACGGTTTCTTAAATGACGTAGAGACAAGGTTCCACTATCTCTCAGCTTTTTTTTTTCTTTTTTTCCTTAAAAAAACTTCACTGTAAGGAAAATGTAAGATGAGGTGATGTAAAGATGTGAAAAACTTCACTGTAAGGAAAATGTAAGACGAGGTATACCCTGCACTCGGTCCCTGCACGATATGCTTAGCGTTACCCACGAACGTAACCAGGGAGGGCAGGGAAGAGGGAAGAGCGTGGGTGACTTAGCGTGCTTGTCGTTAATTCAACATTTATGGGGAGACCCCGAAGCTGGTGTCACAGAGACGGAGCAGGTGCCATGCCAGATGCGGGGCTGAGGAAAAGCTTTGTGCGGGTGCGACTCCCCGAGTCTCCACGGTAAGCGGGAGACACCCAGGTGACAGCGCCCTGGCAAGGTGGGGAGTGGAGCGCCCTGGGCAAAGGCGGCCGTGACGGACGTGACCTTGGGAAGGAGCAGGGAGCCCTGGGCAAAGGCGGCCATGACAAACGTGACCTTGGGAAGGAGCAGGGTGCAGGCAAAGGCGGCCATGACGAACGTGACCTTGGGAAGGAGCAGGGTGCAGGCAAAGGCGGCCATGACGAACGTGACCTTGGGAAGGAGCAGGGTGCCCTGGGCAAAGGCGGCCATGACGAACGTGACCTTGGGAAGGAGCAGGGTGCAGGCAAAGGCGGCCATGACGAACGTGACCTTGGGAAGGAGCAGGGTGCCGGCAAAGGCGGCCATGACGAACGTGACCTTGGGAAGGAGCAGGGTGCAGGCAAAGGCGGCCATGACAGACGTGACCATGGGAAGGAGCAGGGTGCAGGCAAAGGCGGCCATGATGAACGTGACCTTGGGAAGGAGCAGGGTGCAGGCAAAGGCGGCCATGACGAACGTGACCTTGGGAAGGAGCAGGGTGCCATGGGCAAAGGCGGCCATGACGAACGTGACCTTGGGAAGGAGCAGGGTGCAGGCAAAGGCGGCCATGATGAACGTGACCTTGGGAAGGAGCAGGGTGCAGGCAAAGGCGGCCATGACGAACGTGACCTTGGGAAGGAGCAGGGTGCCATGGGCAAAGGCGGCCATGACGAACGTGACCTTGGGAAGGAGCAGGGTGCAGGCAAAGGCGGCCATGATGAACGTGACCTTGGGAAGGAGCAGGGTGCAGGCAAAGGCGGCCATGACGAACGTGACCATGGGAAGGAGCAGGGTGCAGGCAAAGGCGGCCATGACGAACGTGACCTTGGGAAGGAGCAGGGTGCAGGCAAAGGCAGCCATGACGAACGTGACCATGGGAAGGAGCAGGGTGCAGCCTGACCCCAAGGGTGGCCTGGCGTTCTCGGGCGTCACGATGCGAGACCGTGCGTGTGAGTGCAGGGTGGGTGGACTAACGAGAGGACACTATAGGAAGGCTGCAGCCCGGAAGGAATCGCTGCCGTGTTCTGTGCACACGGTGATGGGGTGGGTGGTGCTGGAGTCACCAGGACAAACGTCACTGCAGGGCGTGCAGGCCGGTGGCGAGCCGGAACTGCGGCAGTGAGTTACCGTAAGAGGGCGGTGGGGCCACAGGTGTCCTGAGTGGGGAGTCAGCTGCCGGGGAAGAGGAAAAAGCTGTGCTTGAATTCAGCTTCCAGTTTGGGTGCCGCGGTCCACGGTGTGGTCGTCTAGAGACGGAGCTGGGAGCGACTCGATTCCGGGAGAGAGCAGACCAAGGTGGCCTTCTGCGTGTGCCACTGGGAGGTGTGTCTCCTAGGAGGGAGGGCGGCGGGCACTGGACGCCAGAGAGCACAGGCCAGAGGAACCCTGGGGCTCCGGTCCTGGCGCTTGGGAAGTCCCTGGGCAGTGTGATGGACGGGATGCCCTCGGGGGCAGGTGTGGTGATGAGGGGCTTTATCCCTGGTGTAGATGACGTTTCTTGTTCTCTGCGGCAACTGTAATCTGAAGTGGTCTTCTCTCAAAATCTCCACTGTAATTCCAGGCAGCATGTCTTGAGCCCTCCTGAAGAAAAATGAAAAACCCGAGGTGGGATCTGAACCCTGCAGCAGCCGACGGCCCTGGCCGGGAGCTGAGAGCTTGGGTCGTGGCCCCTGATCTGCTCTACCCAGGTAAGCCTGCCGCCCCTTGGGCTCTCCTTCTTAGCTTTTAGATGGGGAGTTTGAAATTCTTGACTTCTAAACACCTTTCAAGTCTTGAGGTTGGGGGACTATGCACACTGCGTTTCTGCTTCGTAACGCTGACTTGTAACTCTGGAGTTATAAACTATTAAGCCACAGTCGACTTAAATCCAAAACGTGAAGGTGTAAAACCCAGGTCACTCTGTTCCTGGACGCCGTCGTGAACCTGTCCTCGGCACCCCTCTGCCCCTGGGCCCACGGCTGTCGGAGTGGGCCCTGGGTGTCATTGCTATTCCGCCTGGGTGCCGGAGGCCAGACGACGCTCCACAGTCATCAAAGACAGGAAATTACGTCCCGCCTCGTTTCAAAGGGGAACTGTATTGCTTTCACATGATCTGAAAGTCATTCATCTGTGTGTGGTGTAGATCAGGGCTCCCTGACCTTTCTGTGGAGAGAATTTTTTAATTTCCGTGAGACAGATTCTTTGATTAAGCAGAACTTCCTTTCCCCTGAATACATTAGATAAGAGGGTTTCATATTTACTTAGGACAGCCTTGCTGTATTTAGCTTCACTTCACACTCACTGGACGGTCGACGTGGAGGAAGATGGGTCTGACCTTTGAAGGGCACTGGGAGACTGCGGGACTGCCAGACAGCGCCCAGCTCCGAGCGGCCGCTCAGTCGCTCCGGACCCCCTGGCCCTGCGTGAACCGCTCTGCTTTCTGGGCTTCAGGTTCAACCTCTGTGAGATCGGAGGGTGGCAGCAGATAATCGTCAAGGTCCTTGGTTCCCAATGGCGTCTGTCTGTCTGCCAGACGCTCCAGTTACCCGCAGCGCTGAGCACACCGTGTGCTGTGGCAGGTTACACGCCGTGTGCTGTGGTAGGTTACACAGGGCCCGCAGCTGAGCACACCGTGTGCTGTGGCAGGTTACACAGGGCCCGCAGCTGAGCACACCACGCAGCACCTGCCCCGTCTGTGGCTGAGGCATCTGAGGCTGGAGAGACGGAGCCCCTCGCTGGGGGAGGGCCAGAGTTTGAATCCCAGCACTTGGTTTACGAGCCTGGCCTTCCCCAGAGCAGGCTATGGGAGGGATGTCGAGCCGAGGACTGTGGGCATGAGGCTCACCCGCCGTTGTCCACGAGAGACGGGGCACGTTTCTGTCCTGTGTCAGTTTAAGGAATGCTCTGCTCTGGCTTCCCACGGCTCTGGTCGTCGCTGTCACTCCTCCTTGATCAGCCCGTGTCTCTGGGGCCTTACGAGGTTGCAATGCGCAGATCGGGTGGTCTGCCTGTCTCAGTGGCTGGCAGTACATCTATGGGTATTTTTAGGTGCCTCAGATAAAGGTAATAGAAATACAATAAAAGGATGAATTTCTTGCTGACACTTTGTGCCATGCACATAGAAGGACGAAAATCTCCTTTAAGAGATTATTTTAAAGTAGCATTGCTCTCAGAGTGTTCCCCGGATGTAACTGGGTGTTACAAAAATACAAAGACATTGTAGTAGTCGGATGAATTTAGGAAATCTTAATACAATGCAAATTTTCTCCGAGCCTTTAAAACAATGATGTTTAGTGTGAATTTAAAGGAGAAGACAGCATTAGCTTCTGCTCTTTTATTTACTTTTCCCAACTCTATGGGGTGGTCTTTTTAATTCTAATTACGGGCTGAAGAACTGGAGGCTCAGGTAGGTGGAGACGGCTTTTGGAGGAGCAGCCTGAGTGGAATCACCAGTCCAGGTGCTCCTGCGCTTCTCCGAGTCTGAGATGCAGGGCGGTCTAGAGACCAGGGCACGGGCCCAGCGCTCATCTTGGGGCCACTCCGGCGTCCCCAAGCCCTGTGCAGGGCCAGCTAGAGGGAACACGGGACCCCCGTGGCTCTCTTCCCTTCCTTCTGGGAAAAGGCTTATTTGGGGGGTTTGTGGACAAGGAAGACCTTGCAGGACTCCTTCTTAGGAGGCCTGACTCATGCAAGTGCATTTTCCCACATCTGGTTCCGCTGCTCGGACAGAACTTCTCCTGACAGTCTAGCAGGAGCCTGACTGAGGCCGAGGACAGAAAGTTGCGACCGATGTCCCCACCTTGGAGGCGTCACCATGCCTTCTGAGTCACGTGGAGTGTTCTGCTCATGCTGTACATTTTGCGACAGTCTGGAAAGCGTGGGCCTCGGGTCCTGGCAGGCCTTGGTGTGAGTTCTGGCTCCGAGGCCAGGCACCTGCTCCTTCACGCTCCCAGCCTCAGTTTTCTCACCTACCTCGTGGGATGTTTGGAGGATTAAATCCAAGAATTCCGCATGGTTCCTGGTACGTGGTAGGCGGTCAAAGATGGAAATAATTATTGTCGCCGTTGTTGGTGGGACATGCATAACGGCCCATGTCTCGAGGATGCCCGACCCACGTCTCAGACTAACCTTCTGTCAGAGCTCTCGACGTAGGTAGCCGACTCCCTACCAGATGGCTCCACCAAGCTATCGGAAGTCTCAGAATTAAATTCGCCATATTAGGGAGGTGCAGGTGGTGTGGTGGTAAAGGCACTGGACTTCCACATGGTTGATGGCAGTTCAAGTCCCAGACCTGGTGGCTTGCTTTCTCACTTTCCCTTTCTCTCTCTCTCTCTCTCCCTGGTGAGTGGATATGCCCTATAGCAAACTTAAAAAAAAATAATAATAATAAATAAAATCAATAAATAATTAAATATAAATTTGCCAGAGTGGAACTTTTTCCTTCCAAGATCAATTGAGTGGTAGTTTGTAACAATAGTTGGGCAGGTTATGTAATGGTTCTGGGCCTCTAGTTCTAATACAATGAGGACAGTAGTGTGTGGACTGAAATAGCCAATGTGTGTGAAACATGGAACCCAATGCTTGGTGTGTACACATGCTGCATTTGTTTACCTAAATTTGCCGGAGGGTACATGTGCTCACCGGAGAGAGACGGGGGGGGGAGGAGTAAGAAAGTACCCCCCACAGGGGATGGCAACTGGGCAGTCCTTTCTCCCACATTCTTCTCTTGGGATTTTGAGCACATACACGTGCCTGGCATTTTTATTAAACCTCTGGGTCCAGGACTTGAACCGCACAGTCAACTGTGTGGAATCCAGCTGCCTTAACTAACATGCCACCAGCTGGCCCCATGTGCTACGTTTCGTTGCTCGTTTTTACTTGATTGTCTTCTTCGGTATCCTGCAGCTAGACTAAAACTCTGCAGAATCCAGGACAGTGGCATGCACATGACAGCTGCTCACTAAGTACTTGATAAGTAAATATCAGGAGGAATCCGTCTGCGGTTGAACCGGGACTGTACCTTAATTGCCCTATCTCTCGTTGCCTAGTCTACCCACCTATCAGGGGACATTGCTCATTCTGCCTGCAAAGCCCTCCCGGATCCGTCTCACGTACGCGCTGTCCTGGACCCCGTCCTCACTCGTTACGGTGCAGCAGCCGTCTACCTTGGCTGTTTCCTATTTATTAACATGCTGCATTTGGGCTCCTATCAGGAAAAGGAGGGTGGGTAGTGCAGGCAGGAAGTCGAAGGGGAAGCACTCTCTGACCCGGAAGGAGAACGCGATGCATGGAGAGCTCATGACAGGGCACTGCTCAGCTGGTGCCCTCTGGCCAGGACGGCACCTGACCAGGGCCTCCGCGCATGCTCAGAGCTGAGCTGTGCTTGGGGTGGCTCTGGAGGAGAGCCGTAGGCCGTGGTTCAGATGTTCCAGGTGCTGGGTCGTGGTTTGCCTCGGGTGCTCCCCAAGTCCCGAATGCTGCCCGGGGAAGCCCCTGGAGTGGGGCTGAGAACACCTTCCTGGGCCGGCCGCTGCTGTGGGAGCCAGCTCGCAGCGTGGGACAACTGGAGGTCGGGTGAAGTGCCTTTGAACTGAGCGTGTCCAGGAGGCCCCAGGAGCCCAGAGAGCTGGGCTCTGGCCTGGGTGGGGCTGCGAAGACCCCATCAGGTCCTCTGATGGTTTTAGCTCCCTGCCTAGCCTGTCCCTGTCACCTCTTCAGAGTCAAAAGCCCTTCTCGGATGGACGCTGCTGCCAGCCCCGAAGGCCACACTGCCTCGACTTCCCCTTGAATGCCACTTTGTGGGGTCGGGGAGGGAAGAGGGTAGAGACTGAGAGGGAAGGGGAGCTCTTGGGTAATCTCTGTTCCCCCTCCTGAAATATCCATCCCCTACTATTGGGGAGGAAGACAGGGAGAGAAGGAAGTCCACCACTCGGTGCTAGGTGACATACTGGACTGAGTTAGGGTGAGAGTGGACCAAAGTCTTCCCTGCCTCTGGGACATCATGGCTTCCAGCGTTCTCCCACTGTCTGACGGAGAACTGCCCACAAGGGTGGCTGTGAACGACGGGACGTCTCAAGGGCGATGGGGCCCATCTGAGCCAGGGCTTCCGCCTCTGCAGAAGGCCACTGAATCGGCCGTTACTGAATCAGATAGAATCCGCATGTGCTGTAGGCTTCCACAGGCTCGTATGGTAACAAAGATCAGGAGGGTGTGAGGAGTCATTTTCCACTGTTGCTGGCGGGGCGGGAAGTGTAGCCCGGGCAAACAGCCGGAGGAGGCGAGTAACTCGGCCGCGTCGTCTAGTAAGGCTCTACCCTGCGTCTCTACCCTGAGTCTCTACCCTGCGTCTCTACCCTGCGTCTCTTGCCCACACTCCAGCTCGTGAAGCTGAGTTTGCATACCCTAAAGTCACCCTTGCAGGAGCCATGAGAGACAGGTGTGCAGTGGGAGGGGACCTGCAGCTGTGGAAGACGCCTCTGTATTTCCGTTCAGCCAGCCTTTCCTCTGTGAGCCGGTTGATCTGTCCCAGGCTGGGGAGGAGAGCTGACTGGAGGTGCTGTAAGGTCGGGCCCCGCAGGGAAGAAGCAGGGAGGCGCCAGAGCAGGGCCACCCCTGCCTGCACCAGGGGCAGCTGCTTTCTGGCCACCACCTTGCTATCGCCACTGTCATGGGAGGTCTCCATCTGCCGTGCTGACGAGTCATCTGGACCCTGGGGAAGCCCAGTCCGAGCCTGGTCCACCTGCTGTGTGGACATGCCTTCTCAAGATCTGGGCCCCTGGTAACCCTGCCTGCTGAGCAGGTGGGTGTTGGGACAACGTCTACAAGGTACTGGTGGCCCGAGGGTGTAACTTGACCCTTGGCCGAAGGGGAACATGGGTAATTAGGTTCTTGGGGATTATGAGGTGGGCAGGAGAAATGTGAAGAAGGTCCCACCTGGGCTCCAGTGATGGTGCCAGACCTCGTGCAGATGCAGACAGAGTGTGAGCTGGATCTGACGACCACCAGACAGTCAAAGGCGCTTCGAAACCCGAGTCGCACACTCCAGGGATCTTGGGCCATTTATTTAGTTTTCTGGAATTAATTAAATGTCAGTAGCAATTTTAAACATTCGCTTATATGTGGAATCTAAAAGAGTCAGACATGTAGAAGCAGAGAGGAGGATGGTGGTTACCAGAGGCTGGGGTCCTGGGGGGGAGAGACGAGGGCGTGATCTCTCAGTGCACAGAGCTTCAGACCGATGGGAGGAACAGGTGTGAGACCTGCTGCAGGGAAGGGGACTGTAGTTAGCAATAGCATCTGATATATCAGAGCTGAGAGGGGTGCAGGGGTGCGGCCGGCCACTCTGACACTTTCTCCTGTTGTTACCGTGGGGACCCCAGAGCTGATGTGGGGTGCAGGGGTGCGGCCGGCTGCTCTGACACTTTGTCCCGTTGTTACCATGGGGACCCCAGAGCTGAGAGGGGTGCAGAGGTGCGGCCGGCCGCTCTGACACTTTGTTCTGTTGTTACCATGGGGACCCCAGAGCTGATGTGGGGTGCAGAGGTGTGGCCGGCCGCTCTGACACTTTCTCCTGTTGTTACCGTGGGGACCCCAGAGCTGATGTGGGGTGCAGGGGTGCGGCCGGCCGCTCTGACACTTTGTCCCGTTGTTACCATGGGGACCCCAGAGCTGAGAGGGGTGCAGAGGTGTGGCCGGCCGCTCTGACACTTTGTCCCGTTGTTACTGTGGGGACCCCAGAGCTGATGTGGGGTGCAGGGGTGCGGCCGGCCGCTCTGACACTTTGTCCCGTTGTTACCGTGGGGACCCCAGAGCTGAGAGGGGTGCAGAGGTGTGGCCGGCCGCTCTGACACTTTGTCCCGTTGTTACTGTGGGGACCCCAGAGCTGATGTGGGGTGCAGGGGTGCGGCCGGCCGCTCTGACACTTTGTCCCGTTGTTACCGTGGGGACCCCGGAGCTGATGTGGGGTGCAGGGGTGTGGCCGGCCGCTCTGACACTTTGTCCCGTTGTTACTGTGGGGACCCCAGAGCTGATGTGGGGTGCAGAGGTGCGGCCGGCCGCTCTGACACTTTGTCCCGTTGTTACTGTGGGGACCCCAGAGCTGATGTGGGGTGCAGAGGTGTGGCCGGCCGCTCTGACACTTTGTCCCGTTGTTACTGTGGGGACCCCAGAGCTGAGAGGGGTGCAGAGGTGCGGCCGGCCGCTCTGACACTTTGTCCCGTTGTTACCGTGGGGACCCCAGAGCTGAGAGGGGTGCAGGGGTGCGGCCGGCTGCTCTGACACTTTGTCCCGTTGTTACCGTGGGGACCCCGGAGCTGATGTAGGGTGCAGAGGTGCGGCCGGCCGCTCTGACACTTTGTCCCGTTGTTACCGTGGGGACCCCAGAGCTGATGTGGGGTGCAGGGGTGCGGCCGGCCGCTCTGACACTTTGTCCCGTTGTTACTGTGGGGACCCCAGAGCTGATGTGGGGTGCAGAGGTGTGGCCGGCCGCTCTGACACTTTGTCCCGTTGTTACCGTGGGGACCCCAGAGCTGAGAGGGGTGCAGGGGTGCGGCCGGCTGCTCTGACACTTTGTCCCGTTGTTACCGTGGGGACCCCAGAGCTGAGAGGGGTGCAGAGGTGTGGCCGGCCGCTCTGACACTTTGTCCCGTTGTTACTGTGGGGACCCCAGAGCTGATGTGGGGTGCAGGGGTGCGGCCGGCCGCTCTGACACTTTGTCCTGTTGTTACTGTGGGTACCCCGGAGCTGATGTGGGGTGCAGAGGTGCGGCCGGCCGCTCTGACACTTTGTCCCGTTGTTACCGTGGGGACCCCAGAGCTGATGTGGGGTGCAGAGGTGCGGCCGGCCGCTCTGACACTTTGTCCCGTTGTTACCGTGGGGACCCCAGAGCTGATGTGGGGTGCAGGGGTGCGGCCGGCCGCTCTGACACTTTGTCCTGTTGTTACTGTGGGGACCCCAGAGCTGATGTGGGGTGCAGAGGTGCGGCCGGCCGCTCTGACACTTTGTCCTGTTGTTACTGTGGGGACCCCAGAGCTGATGTAGGGTGCAGGGGTGCGGCCGGCCGCTCTGACACTTTGTCCCGTTGTTACCGTGGGGACCCCGGAGCTGATGTGGGGTGCAGGGGTGCGGCCGGCCGCTCTGACACTTTGTCCCGTTGTTACTGTGGGGAAGCTGCCTGTGTCCTGTTCCCGCCATGATGAGTCACCCCATTCCCTCTCCCATTGTTGGAGTCACACAATAAAAGTAATGAAACACCCACCCTAGCAACCAGACTGCAGTCTCGGAGCTGACAGGATTGCTCAGGATGGAAAGGAGCGTTCTTCCCAGGCAGACGCGTCCCCCCTCTGCCACGGCCATGACCACGGGACTCACACATGGTGAGGACGAAAGGCGGGACCTGCCCTCAGCTGTCACGTGGCAGGAGCTTCACCACCTGCAAAGGCCGAACCTCACCGCCTCCTGCAGCCCTCCCGGCAGGAATAGCTTGACACTTTCGAATGGGGAAAAAAAAAACAACAACAAACAAAACGAATAGCATTTCTCCATGAGTGAAAAAGAGCAGGACCTGAAATTCTGAGTCCATGAATAAAGCTTTATGGAATCTAGCCGTGCCCGTTACTCGAGGTTTTGTTTATGAACTTTCCCACCGAGCCCAGCTGAAGGGCTGTCACAGGGAGGGACGGCAGGCCCGAACCAGCCACCGTCCTGCCGTCACAGAGTAGGTGTGGGCCCAGCCTGGAGGGTGAGGACGTCTGAGTCACTCGGCCTCCGAGGGCTGCTGGTGTCTCCCTCAGGTTGAGCACATCCCACCTGAGGACAGAGGTGCGGCTGCAGACACCTCTGCCCCCCTCCTCCTCTCCCTCCTTGCCCGGTGTGAGCGTGGTCACAGCAGATGCTGATGGGCCAGGCCAACCCTGCCGCTTCTGCTGCCTTCCTGTCCCACGAGCTCAGCCTCGTCACGCGGGCCCAGGTAGAGCTGTCTAGAAAGGGAGTCTGCTGTGTTCAGGGTGCGGAGGCCAGGAGGGGGGGCACGAAACAAGAGGCTTCCTCTGTGGTTGGAGTTGCCAGCAAAGGGGGGAGTGGGTGGACACAGGGCCAGCGGGGCAGGGCCAGCGGGGCAGGACTGGCAGGGGCAGGGCTAGCGGGGCAGGGGCAGGGCCAGCAGGGCCACAGTTCCCACTGCACCCTGGAGCCTGCCACCCGGTGCAATTCTGTGGCTCTTGGGCGCTACGTATGGGTCTGCTCTGAGTGCTATCGATTTCTTGGGGAAAAGAGATAAAAAACAGTGTTACTCCCGCGTCACGTGTTTTCTGTAGGAAGTAAATAGATTAGCCCGATGGAACAGACAAGATCAGAGCAAAAAGAGAGGCACTCTCTGGAGACTTCCGGGAAATGGGCTCCTGAACCGATCCCCAGGAGAGACCCGGGGCCGGCAGGAGAGGCTTGTCCTGCACCCCGAGCAGGGCCGGGCCGCTGTCTCAGCGGTGTGCCCTGAGTCGCAAGGTCCCGTTTACTAGAAGTGACGGCACGGGCAGGCATGGTTCTTCAGCCTCCTGCTGGCCTGCCTCTTTCCTTGCTTCTGATAATATTGTTCCCCCCTTGACCCAGGTCTGGCCTGTCCTAGTTCCTCTTTCAAGAAAGAGTGGATATTTGAAGTGTTCGGGTCATTGGGTTCTTTCCAGGGACTTGATGCGAACGGTGGAAGCAGTAAGCTGTCCTTCCCCACTTTACTGCTCCGTGGGTCTGACGGAGACCGGGAGATGCAGGCAGCCACATTTCTTAGCCCTGCAGTGGAACTGCAGCTGGAACCAGAGAGGACAGGCCACAGTGGGAGCAGCTGGGGTCGAGAAAACGCCGGCAGTGCTGAGTCCGCTCACATGCTGCTGCTGCTGCTTTTCTCCCCCATAGGGTGCATGCACTCACCAGAGAGAAAAAGAGACAGTGAGAGAGACAGTAAGAGGGAGAGTGAAAATCACACCCTAGGTGGATGGCCATGCTGCAATCCCTTCTCCTCCATTCTCCTCCTGGCATTTCGGCACACACACAGATGCCTAGCATGATTTTTCAAACTGCCAGGTCTGGGACTTGAACCATGTTTGGCCATGTGGGAGTCCAGTGCCGTAACCACTATGCCACCTGCTGGCCCTACAGTCTTAGAGTTCTTCTTCTAACCCAGCGAGTTACTGCGATACTCTTCCTACTAGTGGGGCCTGGGTAATTCTTATTTTTTTTTTTCTTTCTTTGGAGAGGTTTCTGCTATAGGGTGCATGCGCTCGCCAGAAAAACAGAGAGAAACAGAGAGACAGAAAGCGAGAAATCACCCCCCAGGGGGGGATGGCCATGCCGCAATCCCTTCTCCTCCATTCTCCTCTCGGGATCTTGGGCATGCATGCACACATGCCTGGCATGAGTTTAAGCCACCGGGTTCAGGACTCGAACCGTGGTCAACTACATGGGAGTCCAGCGACATAGCCAGGACCTGGTTAATTCTGTTGGTTTGTTTATGCTGATTCGAATTGGGCCTGTTTCCGTAACGTCCAGTCAGAGACGGCAACTGTGAGGGCACCGACAGCACTCGTAGACGGAGACTGGATGGTACACCACACTGCGGAGAAACCAGGCGGAGGCGACCCCTGGAAGGACTGTCCTTGGACTGCGGTTCTTTTTGAAGGACTCGCTGTGCTAATTGTAGTAAGAGACCTGGTGCTGGGTAGTGCACGGATAAATGCGCGTGAGACTTTCTGATCCTAACAGGCACCAGCTTCCTATCGTCTCTGTCGCCCTTGTCTCTTGTTCCTCAGAAGGAAATGCTCCATTGTGTGAACAGCTCAGTAGATTTTTTTTTCTTTCTCAGAAAAGAAACCGAGTACAGTTCTGGAAAGAAAGATTCAGCAGGCATGACTGTGATTTGTCTGGGATAAGTACTAACTTGAAGAGAAGGTGAAAAAACGAGGCCTTAAACATAACACTTTCAGAGGGGTTGTGTGCATGTGTTGAAATAGCTATATTTGTCTTTTGTTAAATATAACTAAATAGCACTTAAAACCAGGCTCTGAGGAGAGCGTTAGACGTAGGGTGATGCGCACCATCACAGGAGATGACACACGGGGACGTACCACAGGGCCGAACGCCTGACCGAGGACGCAGGACTCGCCTCGCTGGGAGGTTAGGAGGCGATGCAGGTGGTGGGTGCCTGGCTGCCCCTCAGAGCGAAGCGGTGCTCTCAGCCCGTGCAGTCACTTTCACCTCCGGTCCTATCGTGGTGGTGGGGAGTGTGACAGAGGACGGTGTCTACCCCAGGCCCGCGGAAGGGGCCAGTGGTAAGCCACCACCAGGACCTCCCTGAGGTAGCTGAAGACTCATCACTGGCTGGGCTTCCCTCCGATGCCTTCTTCACTCGAGCCCAGGACATGCTGCCATCTCGTCTTTATTGGAGAGAAAATCTTGGATGTCAAAACAAAGTAGGAACAGTGAGTTCTTGGGTGGTTGAGCTTAAAAAGCAACAGCAAAATAAGACAAAACCCAAGCAAGAGCCCCCTAATTGGGAGTGTTTCTGTGAATCTAGTTGGGTCAATCCCTGTCTCAGTTAATTATGCACCATTTACATGCCCAAAGGGAATTCGCAATTCTTGCTCACAATTTTACTGAAAATGTGTTGTTATGCTCTGAAAACAATGCCATACCAGGATATTAACTGTGGATCAACTTCTGAGGGGCCAGAAATCTTGGTCTAAGGGGGCTCTAGCATCCACGAGAATTCGAGGGTAGTCCCTGCCTTTGTCCACAGTCGATGACCCCAGACAGAAACGGGTCCCCAAACTCCTCCCGCAGATGCCCTAGAGGAGCAGATCCTCACTCTTGACTGTAGGTAGAGAGCTGAGGGTCCAGCCCGCACTCGGTCCCTTCCTGCCCCCAGTGCTGTGAGCTCATGCTGGGGTGAGGGAGGGGTTCCGTGCTCACGGCTGTGGGGAGTCGGCGCTGCTCGGGCTCAGTGAGGCCTTCACCTACTGAGCGGCATTGCGGCTACACGAACGCTGACGGTGTCCTCGGTTTCCAAGTCTTTCCTGCAGAGTCTCGAGGTGAGGGAAGCCCACTGGCGTTACGTTGCGTTAGCGTTAATCTCGAGGTGCATCTCAACTCTCCCTGGCCCAAGGATGGCTACCCCTAGGTAATCCCCAAAGGTTCCGGGTTATGCCATGATGTTTACTGAAATGGAAAATCCCGCATTCAGGGTAATATATTTCGCTTTGTTACAACCTGGAGAATCAGAATGATTGAATCTAGGAGGAGGAAAACTTACAGCTCATTTTTTCCAGCCTCTAAAGCAAGGCAGGAAGGATTCCGTCCTGCGACGTCTTTCACACACCCCCTTAGTTTGAAATACTTGTTAAGGGCCGGCAGTGATGGGGCGAGGTGTCGGGTTTAGACACAGGGACGGGTGGCAGGGCGGGTGGAGCTGGGATGCCGGAGGGTGTTAGGGTGGCGGAGATGTTTCTGATGGATGGAATAAAAGAATGGGAGAATACTGAAATATGAATGTCTCAGTTAAAGAAAATATAAAGCAAAAAGTGGGTTCACACTGACCCAGAGCTGCGGTGAGAACAAGGCCAGGCTAAGCCACCCAATCGAGCTTCTGACTTTGCTGTGCCTCCAGCCCCTGCCTCTTCCACTCGTGAAGAGTGTCGGAGTGGAGGTACGTGCAGAATTGCTGCCCTACTAGTTCAGATGATGGAGAAAGAGACCGAATCTCCAGGATTTATAAATATATTTATTTATTTTTATTATTATTACAGTTAAAAAACATTTGCTATAGGGCTTTGTGCAAGAGAGAGAGTTGCCAGATCCAGGACTTGAACTGTGGTCGACCCTGTGGGAGCCCAGTGTCCTAACCACAGCACCACCTGCTGGCCCCATTTTAAATGAATTCTCTTTCCCGTCAAAGAATGTGACATAATGGCCATGACTCATTTACCTGGGGGAGGTTTGAGTAAGGGGTGGAGCAAAAAGGAAGGCTATCCTTCCAACGGCCTCCTTCCACACAGCCACTGAGGAGGGGGGTGAGTTCTGCTTCTTATAAGGTAACCTCCAGACTGGGCACCTAGTGAGAATTTGTAAATTAAAGGTGGTCTTGAGGGATTCATTCTGGGTTGCAATACTATCTTCTCATTATAGGGTAACTGCAAACTTTCATAGAGGAAAAAACTCTTAGAGCCTGACAGAGAAAAAAATAGTCCGTCCAGACCACCTACAAAGAAACAGCGATTAGACCCAAAATAGACCTTTTCATCAGTCAGAACAGAGGTTGAAAGACTCTTAAGTACACCTGAAAAATGTCAACCAAGAATAATAACCCAGCTGAATTATTTCTGAAGAATGAGAGCAAAGAAATACATTTTTAGAGATATACAAGTACTAGAGTTTTCGACATAGAAATTGCCAAGGTAGTAATTATTAAGATGTGCTAGAGAGGGTGGAAAGTTGAAGGCAGGAGGAATGTCTGGGGACAGGAAGCAGCAAGGGCACTTTACTTAATAAACTGGGCTAGAAAATTTCATGAAGAGTTGATGCCAAAGAAACAAAATGGAAAACTCAATATTGTGTGTTTTTTTCTTATGAGTAAACCTAAAAGGGTAAAAGGAGAGAGATTTGATGGGTACAGAGGACTGAAATACTTATTGTGTCTAAGAGCAAGATAAAATACTGTAATCTTCAGAGTATTAGGATAATGTCTAGATAAATATGTTTGCTGAAATGTTAACTAACGCAATAGAAATCAAATTCACATTCAAAATCTTTATCCGCCTAATAAAGGTGAGAAAAGGAAAAAAAAATAAAGAGGTCAGTAAATTCCAAATACAAAGATGCAGAAGTAATTCCGAATATATTAGGTATTACAGTGTGCATAAGTAGATTAGGCTTCAAAAGACAGAGATAATTCGATGGGCCAGAATCAGCCTTCTGCCGCTGCTGAGGGTGTTGTGGACAAACCACACGGAGCTAACCGCTGTCACAATACAGATATACAAAATAGACTGAGAGTTAGCAGGAAAAGAGGACAACTGTGTGACGGGGACACTCATGGTGCTTCCGTGCCTCACGGCATATCTCAGAAAAAGGCCAGGTGTGGACTGAAGGGTGCGGAGAGGTGACAGCTGACAACTCCAGTGGGAGACGTGACATCTTCCTGTTGGTATTCGCAGAACGAGCGGGAGAGACATCAGTAAGAATAAAGATTTAAGAAACACAATTTAGGGACCAGCAGATGGCGTAATGGTTACATGGCTGGACTCCCATGTAGTTGACTGCAGTTTGCGTCCTGGACCTGGTGATTTAAAACTCACGCCAGGTGTACGTGCGTGCCCAAGATCCTGAGGAGAGTGGAGGAGAAGGGATTGCGGTGTGGTCATCCCCCCAAAGGGTGATTAGTCACTTTCTCTCTTTGTCTCTCTGGCGAGCACTTGGCACCCTATAGCAAAAAACCCTCTCCAAAAAAAAAAAAAGAAAAAAAAAGAAACACAGTTTGAAAAGCGAACTCCAGTAGATAGCAGAGAGCTCAGAGTAGAACAAACAGAATACTATGTGCCTCTCAAACCCCGTGGGATGTTTACAAAAAGATCGTCTTAGGACATGAAAGAAGTCTCATACATTTCAAAGAACCAGTGTAATAAGTACATGTTCTCTAAACAAAAGGCAACTAGATTAGAAATCAACACTAAGATACTAAAAAGTCCCCATGTGCTTAGAAAAATAAAATTACACTTAACAATAGTTAGTGATTAGAGCAAAATCCAGTAAGAATTAATGTATATTAGGAAGAATGTTCCATGTTCCAGTAATAGTACTTTTTTTTTTTTTTTTTTTTTTTTTTTTTTTTTTTTTTTTTTAAAGAGAGGTTTTTACTCTAGGGTGCGTGAGTGAGAAGTCACCCCCCAGAGGGGATGGCCATGCTGCAATCCCTTCTCCTCTATTCTCCTCTTGGGATTTTGGGCACGCACACACAAGCTGCTGGGTCCGGGGCTCAAACTGCTGTCAAACTTGGAGGAGTTGAGCATTCCACCTGCTGGCCTCCAAAAGGGAAATTTTGACACTTACATAAGACAAACAGTTTTCTAGAAAAATACATTTAAGACATATTTTTAAACATATTTTTAAATGAACATGTAGAGAACTTAATTAAAAGAGTAGCCATCAAAGAAGTGCAGGTCGTAAAAACATTCTCCTTCCCTCCACCTACTAACCCAGCCCATCTTTCCCCATGGAGCATCGGAGTTGCCTGTTTTCAGGCCCAGATGGTCTACGGGTAAGTTTCACCGGTTTTTTTAAGAACAGGAGAGCTTTTCACTAAACTGCTTCTAGTAATTGAAATAAGGGAAAACTACATGACTCGTTTTGTGACAATATTATAATATTGATATTCATATAGACCAAAAACCAAAATAAAATTATAGATTGATTTTACATAAAAGTACAGATGTAGAAACTCTAGATAAATATAAACAAGTTAAAGGGACTACGTATATACCCTTGTGTTTATAAATGTCAAACAGCGGTTATTTTAGCAGTGAAGAATAATTCTATAATATAGGAGAAAATTGAATAATGTCCAGATGAAAAGGAAATATGATATGATCACCTCAACAAAAGGAGAAAAACACTGATAAAATGCAACATTCTTTCAGTTATATATATATATACGTATATATATATATATATACACATATATACGTGTATATATATATATATATATATATATATATATATATCAGATGGTAAATTTCATTCATTTACATTTTAAAACAGTCAATTGGAAATAAAAGAAAATGTCCTTAAATTGATTATTTCTATTAAATTATGTAGCAAAAGAAAAAAGGCAATTTTTAATAATTTCTGTACCATTATATTAGAAGTCATATTTAATGCAATAAATCAAACATAAAGACAGATTATTTTTAAAAGAATAGAATAAATGTCCTTAACTGCAGATAAAATGATTGGCTTTATAGAAAAAATCCAATAGAATCTATAAACTACTCGATTATCTGCACAAAACTAATTAAATGTGAGATTGATGTACAAATATTAATAGTCATCCAAAACATAAGAAATAGCCAAGTGGAATACATAATAAACATAATATCTTACAAGAAACCAGTGGGGTAAATTTAACACAAAGATATTTAAAATCTTTATGGAGAAAATTACAAGTATTTACTGAAGGTCACAAAAAGGACATTAATAAATTGAGAGACATATTATGTTCATGAATAGAAAGATTATACCATAAAGCTGCTAGTCCTCCATAAGTTATTCTAAACATGCAATAAAATTAATTAGAAAGCTAATGTTTTATGGAATTTGACAAGTTTGCTCTGAAACTTACATGAAAGAGGAATGGAACAAAAACAGTTAAAACGGTTACAGAAAACGAGGGCAGATTGCTTTATCGATATCAAGAATTATTTAAAAAAATAGTAATTAAGAAACAAGCCATTGGTTAAAGGACAGAAAAATGGACCAGTAGAATAAGAGGCTCAATCATTTGTGGAAACTTTGCACCTGACACAGTGGCTTTAAAAATTAGTGGTGCAGGGGCCAGCAGGTGGTGTAGTGGTTAAGGTCCTGGACTTGCACACGGCCAACTGTGGTTTGCGTCTTGGACCCAGTAGCTTGAAACTCACGCTGAGCTCGGGTGCGTGTTTATCCAAAATCATGAGAGGAGAATGGAGAAGGGATTGTGGTGTGGCCATCCCCCTGCTGGGCTGACTTCTCACTCTGTCTTTGCGTATCTCTGTGTCTCTGGCGAGTGCAAGTGCTCTGTAGCAATAATCTGTCTCCAAAAAGCAAAATTAATGGTTAAAAATTATTTGGCAAAAGTTAATTTAAAAATATAATTAAAGCCAATCTCTACCACACACAGTACATAAGATGGGTAAAGACAAAAATGTGTTAAGTAAAGTGTTCATATCTTCAAGGGAAAATAGAGAAGAAAACCTTTATAACTCTGGTTAGAAAATGCTTTTATGAGAAAGAAACAAAAAAAAATACAAAGCATGAAAGAAAAGACAAATTTGAATATTTTAAAATTAAAATAAAAAATAGTAAGTATAAATTGAAAAGACAAGTTACAGATTAGGTGAAGACATTTGCAATGTATATAAATTACAAGGTTTTAGTATCCAGGATATCCAATTAGGAAAATGTTTGGGTTGTTAGAAAAGTCATGATGTATTTCTCTATTTTTTTATGCAAAAATATGTCATGACTTTTTCAATGACAAATAATAATGTGATACCTTTCCTCAGTTATCAGATTGAAAAAAAAATGAAGCTGGCTTACTCCAAGGTTTTGGGGGGGGGTGACTGTGAAGTTAAGTTAGCCCCATCCATTGCCGGTGGGAGCATCCAATCTGAAGATCGACTGGCAATATTTGAAAGTTTGAAATGCTCCTTATCTTTGGGCAGGTTTCCCAGAGGGGCCCGAGAGAGAAGCTGTGATTTATTAAGTGCTCTCAGGGGAGACTAGCAGGGAGCAGACAGGACGGGGAAGGGGAGAGCGAGACAGTAATGGTGAAATCGCAGGCAGTCTACAGAGCCTTCCTCGCCCTCATCCCAGACAGGAGCTCTGCGGTGAAAGTCATGCATCAGAATGTTTTGGACAGGAAGTCGGTCTTTCCTTCCCACCACCCACCAGACAGCCAATGCTCAAGGGCAGATGATATATCAGACCCAGCCTGCAGAGACAACCTTTAGATGCTCCGTGTTCACTGGTGGCACCATGGGGGAGGGGAGTCACATAATAAATCATGAGGAGACGTGGGCAGAATCTGCAGCGCAGTACAAGCCTGCACTACAGACCAGCAGTGACACTCCCAGGTACCTGCACGGCGAATCCTGGCTCATTCCAACCAGGAGATACATACAGAACATCCGCAGCAGTGTTGTTGGTAATGGCAAAACACCAGGAGTAACCTGAGTGAGCAGAGGGCAGTAGCTAATAAGCTGTGGTCTATGAACAGCCATTCTAGAGATACTTCATGGTTAAATCAAACACACCAGACTATAATTCTTTGTGTGTTTTGACAAAACACCAAGTAGTATAGTTGAAAAAAGCAATATGCAGCATGAAAACCCAAGTAGACAGAAACGATGGATATAAAATGTGAAGCCTAGAACAGTCTCTTTTTGTGCACACATACATACACAACGACAGGGCAGTACGTGCAAAGTTAAGCCAGCGCTAAATCAAGAGAGTGATTTCCCTTGGGGAAGGTGAGGGTAGTGTGTCTGGGCAGGTGCACGAAGGGAGCTTTAACTGTATCTGCAGTGTTTTGTTCTGAGAAGTCAGAAACAAGCTTGGCCTGATTTGATTCAGCTCAGCGAGGAGTACGTGATGGTTATTAAATGAAGTGCTGACATGGGAAGAGGTAGAAGAAGACACTGAAGATGTGCTAGAAATAAGATATGAGTGTGATTTTCCTATGGACATCCGCATCCTTTCTATTTTCTCCTGGGTTCCTTCCTGTTCTTCAAGATTGGGCTCAGCTGTTATCCTGCTCAGAGGGTGCCTCTGCCGTCCTGAGAATGTCCCCTCGTCAGGTGCTCACGTAAGAGCCCACACAGAACATCTCACTGTCACGTTATAACTTATTGTTGTATACCACATACCTGACTTTCACTTGAGAATTATGACTATATTTTATTTTCTTCTGTGTGTTCAGTGTCATATTGTCTGGCACACATAAGCATTGAATAAACATTTAATTTAATTTAATAACCTGATCTTAATAACCTGATCTTTTAGTCATGAGGCTAGCACTCAGTACATAATGGCTGACATTTAGGTAAGTGGACAGGTAGGAATTAGAGTCTCTAAATGGAAATGTTTATTAGTATTGTTTTTAGACATTCAGTCTGGAGGTAGAGAAAAATGAAAGAGCAGAAGACTTGACAGGCAAGAAGGTAAAAACCAGGATGAGAGACGGGGCGGGGAGTGAGAGAATAAGTTCCTGAGATTTTGGCTAAAGTTTCCTAAATTTAGTGGGAAGGAGAAACAAGAAACACCTAAAATTAAGGAGGGAAGGGTCTGAAAATGAGACAACTTTGCCTGAGTTTACCACACTTTAAACATATGTCTTACAAAACATGTGAAAATGTGTGTAACAACTCTATCTACTTTATTGGGTTGTGAGAATCTGAGCTAATATATGAAAATATACCTTTAAACTTATTAAGTGACTCATGAATTTTTAGTTTTTTGAGATATTTTTGCTGTAGGGCATGTGCGCTTGCTGGAGAGACAGAGAGAGACAGAGAGACAGAAAGTGAGAAATCACCCCCTGGGCGAATGGCCATGCCACAATCCCTTCTCCTGCAATCCTCCTATTGGGATTTTGGGCATGTACACACATGTGCTTGGCCTGAGTTTTAAGCCACTGGATCTGGAACTTGAACCACAGTTGGCAATGTGGGAGCAACATAACTTCTACACCATTAGTTTAAACACTGTGCCATCTGCTGGCCCTGCCTTTGTGTGTCTTTAAGACACAAAATAGTCTCTCTCGCTGTCTTTTGTAATTTGCCAGAGGACACCTGCATGAGAGAGAAGAGAGAGAGAGAGAATGCACTCTTCAGTGAATTACGGTCATGCTGCAATAGTTTTTCTTCCATTTTTTCATCTCATTAGAATTTGAGACAAGTGGGACCAGCAGACGACATAATGGCTATGTCTCTGGACTCCTATGTAGTGACTGCAGTTGAGTTCCAGACTTGATGGCTTAAACACTGAGTGCATGTGTGTGCGTGCCCAAGTTCCCAAGAGGAGAATGGAGGACAAGGGATTATGGCATGGCCATCCCCTCTGGGGAGTGATTTCTCGCTTTCTGTCTTTCTGTCTCTTTCTGGCAAGCACACATGCCCTATAGCAAAAACCTCTCAAAAAAAAAAAAAAAAAAAAAAGAGAGAGAGAGGGAATTTGGGACATTCATACAAATGCACCCTGGGTGATTCTCAAGCCCCCAAGCTGAGATTTGAACCATGGTCAACCACACGCACAGTGCTTACCAGTGCACCACTGGGCTGGCCCATGGCATGTTAGTCTCTGGTAGGTAGAACATTGTTAATTTAAAGAAAAATGCATTTAGCCTATATCTTTTAACTGGAAAATTTAGTTCATTTACATTTAAAGTAATCATCAAAATGTAAGGACTTATTTTTTCTCTTTTAAAAATGATCTTCTGATTGTTTTGTGAGTCCTTTATTTTTTCTTCCTCTCTTCCTTTGTGTTTAGTTCATTTATTTTTTACTTTTTTATTTTTTAATTTGTTTTTATACCTACAAGATACAAATGAGAGGTTTTCCCTTTTTGGTTACTATGGGTCTTATATAAGATATGTTATAATTATCAATTTCTATTTTAAGTTGATAACAACTCACATACAGAAATTCTATACTTTTGCTTTACTGCCCCAATTTTATGCTATTGATGCCACACTCTTCCGTTTTTTATTTTGTGTATACATTAACAAATTATTGCAGCTATAGTTATTTTAATACTTTTGTCCTTTAACTTTTATCCTGGGGTTAAAATGATCTACATACCACTATTGCAATATTAGAGTATTTCAAATTTGGCTATATGTTTACTTTTACTGGTGAGTTTTATACTTTCATGTCAGCATTTCTTATCTTTTCATTTCAACTCAAAGAACTCCCTTTAGTGTTTCCTGGAAGGCAGACCTGTTGGTGGTGACCTCCTTCAGCTGCTGTTTGTCTGGGGGTGACTTTGTCGCTCCTTTGTTTATGAAGAACATCTAGGGGAACCAGCAGTTAGCATAATGGCTATGTCGCTGGACTCCCACGTAGTCGACCGCAGTTCGCGTCCCGGACCCGGTGGCTTAAAACTCACGCCAGGCATATGTGCGTGCGTGCCCAAGATCCCGAGGGGAGAATGGAGGAGAAGGGATTGCGGCGTGACCATCCCCCCTGGGGGGTGATTTCTCGCTTTCTGTCTCTATGCCTCTGTCTGGTGAGCGCACACGCCCTATAGCGAAAACCTCTCCAAAAAAAATAAAAATAAAAAGGAACATCTGTGTTGGGTAAGGTACTCTAGATTAGGAGTTTGCCTTTTGAGCAGTGAGGGTCTGCAGACAGCAAGCCCATGGCCAGGTATGTGGACTCATGTGGATCCTTCTGGGTAGCTGTGAAGGCCCCAGCTGGGTCACTAAGTGTGTCCTTAGACAGGTGATGCTGGACCTGGATGGTGGCTAAGAGGGCTGGGTCTGAGTCTCGGGGCTGCTTCAGGGTCACAGCTGAGACTGAGGCCTACAGGGCAGCCTGGGGGGCCCCAGCCCATGTGTTTCCCTGGGCTCCTCATGGCAAGGCTGCTCTCGGCCTGCAGCTGAGGGGCTGCGGTGTAGTCGCAAAGCCATGTCACGGTCCAAACCTGGTTCAGTGGCCGATACCCAAGGTACAAGGGGTCTGGGTCCTCGGGTCTCTTGGAGAATGACTATGGAGTGAGGACCAAGGCAAACAGGTCTGCACGTGAGTACACGGGGGAGTGGGGTCATCTGGGGGTCTGGAGCTGGCATCACAGTCAGAGTCTGTCCCTGAGTGCGGTCCTGCCCTCTCAGACCAGCCCTCCTAGGTCTTGGGCACCCCCAGGGTTTCACAGCTGCCTACCCAACCCCCCAACTCCCACGAAGGCACTTTTGTCCACTAGTGACTGACATTATTGTAGCCGTGTGGGGCTACGAGTGGGGCCTTCTACCCCACCGTTCTACTCACAGGACACATTCACAAGGTCTATTCAATTCCGGCTAAGCCTCAACTGTCAGTGTCTGGCCTGAAGTGAAAGGCTGGCAGGTGTGGTCTGAGCCGAGAGGAGAGTCACACGCTGGCTTTCTGGGGTCTGGTGTCAGCAGCTGCGGGGATGACCCAACAGTGCCGGCCTCAGAACCAACGTTAGACCCTCACGTGTAAAACCCTCAACTTCAATTTCTGCAGAACAGCTACTCCCTGTCAGTCGATTCCTACACCAACAGTGTTTCCTGAGGCATGCTTCCGTTCCCTGTAGCGGCAGAACGAGCCCCCTAGAAATGACACGGACCCGGAGACTTGGAAAGCCGTGCTCATTTCTGCCATCTGTCTTTCGCGTGCGTTCTCACCGTGGTCATCTGAGTTTAATTTCCGGAGTGGGAGAACTGAACGACAGGGCGCATTTTTTCCTGGAGATTTTCAAATCTGAATTTCCTGCTGTGAGGGCTCTGACTGCTCCTTGAAATGAGAGTGGACAAACTTCTCCTTGGACTGTCACCAGCTCGGCCACAGGCATTGCCAAGACCTCCTGCAGGGAAAGTTCCCTGAGGGGACAGCACGCACTGTCTCCGTGGGAGAAATGAAATGGTTTAATAATGTCCTATTAAATCCAAAGCTTCCAGACAAAACAGAGGCTGTGGGTAACATTTTTCACCCCGAAGCTCTGCTTAAGTGATTTTAGCCTCAGGTAAGCATTTTACCCTTGGGAACAAAGATGCTGCCTACAGTACCACTTTTCCCTCTTGGGGATGAGGGATGGTAAGCTTTTGCCAAATTCTTGTGAAATGTGTTCGAATGGATGTGGGAGGAAGGAGAAACGGCAGGTTTCTAAACAAATAGGAATACATAATAATAAGATACACTAGAGGAAGAGATCAAGCCCCTCTGCAGGCGACACATCATAAACTGAGAGGTCTGACGGCTTCAACTCTGCATATAAATCAAAGAAAGAAAAAGAAATCAGCAGAGACTCCCAATTGCTTCTACTTCAGTTCCAGCCCAGTGTGTTTCATTATCTCAAAGCCGTGAGATGTTCCCTATTCCTATCTTAGAGTGACAGTCATTTTAAAAATATGCTTTTATTATAGTTATGTGATTTTAAAAAATTGTCAAAGGATATGTGTGCTTGCTAGAGAGAGACAGAGATTGAGAGAGAGAGAGAGAGAGAGAGAGAGAGAAAGTGCACCTCCCCCTACAGGGATGGCCACGCTCTGCAACCCCTTCTCTCTCTCTTTTTAAAAGAATTATTTAATTTAATTTATTTTATGTATTTTAATTTGACCAGAGAGGTACAGAATGAGAGAGAGCAAGAGAGATGGAAAGTGAGAAAACAAGTCACCAGGTCCAGGACTCAAACCGTGGTCGGCCATGTGGGAGTCCGGCGCTCTTAACCACCACGCCACCCACTGGCCCCTGCAATCCCTTCTCTTCCATTTACCCCCCTCTCAGGATTTTGGGCATGCAAGCCCATGCACCCCATGTGCTTTTCAAACCTCTGGGTCCAGGACTCGAACTGTGGTTGGCCATGTGGGACTCCAGTGCCTTAATCACCACTCCACCTGCTGACGCCCCCAAGGACTAACTTTCCACTCCATAGTGGGACAACCTGGTGTGACACTTCTAGAATATCTTTCTTTTCTCTCTTTCTTTTTTCTTTTGAAAAAAGTTCATTTATTTCTTTTCTGAGCCATGGAGAGAAAGAGAGAGAGAACCCTTGGGGGGGTCTCCATACCAGGACCCACCCCAGACTCAGTCTCCAATCACGGGCAGCGTGTGCCCAGCACACTCGGGGTCTCCGTATGTGAGCCCGGACCCGTCTTCCGCGGGCTGGCGTCAGGCCCCCTTCACTTTCTTTCTCTCCCTTCTACCCTGTCTCTGTTCCCTTCTTCCTCTTTTTCTTCCTCATCGTCTCTGTTGTTATTGTGCAATTTGAGTTGTCTAATGAGATTTGGAATTGGCTTCCTGGTACTTAGTTTGGAATGACCTCCGCCGTTTCTGGAACCGGTCCTGTTTCCGACGACTTAGAGGGGACTGCCGAGCCGCTGGGTTTGTGGCCGTGGAGGCACGTCCCGCCCTCACCCACCTGCACGTTTCCTGTGCTGCGCGTGCCCTGCTGGCACAGATATCATCGTTTTATACTCAGTGATCAGAAAACCTTTAGTAGTCACAGGTCGGCGGTAGGACAAATGGTAATTTTTATGGGTTGGGACAAACCGACCGCAATTTTTGTTTTATTTTGCTTTATAATAATGTGTTAGAACTGAAAACATATTTTGCCAGCTGCCGCCTCCTCCCTTGCCTTTTTGGAAGTCCATATGTTCT
Source organism: Tupaia tana (assembly GCA_026018925.1). NCBI lineage: Eukaryota > Metazoa > Chordata > Mammalia > Scandentia > Tupaiidae > Tupaia > Tupaia tana. The sequence continues at coordinate 28,347,231 of JAKSZU010000025.1, read as the reverse complement.
TTAGGGGAAAATTGAATTCAGCCTCATTCAAGTCTTTGCAAAATTTTAAAAGGGCTCTCTGCCGTGCAAGGGTTTAGGTCTTTAGAAATCAAACCTGAAGTCGGCTGCTGGGACAGAGTCCAAATTGTATCTTTGTAATAGTTTGAAACTTCCAACAGAAGTTCGGTCCTTCTCTATAGCGAGGTGCGTGCAGATTCACAGCCTGCAAGGGCATCTTCACACACGGCGTCTTTTCTAGCGGACTTTGGAGGGCCGCGACGTGTGCACACGCCGTGTTCAGTGACCAAGTCTGTCTTGAGCTAGTGTCTGGGTCCCACGGCCTCTGCGATCCCCTTTCCTCCTGGGTGGAAGAGTTGGTTTCTTAGAGGAGGATACATCAGTTTATGTAAGTGAGGCAACTGCAAGGGAAAATAACCTACTGAGGGTTGTCAAAAGAATATGATCCCCTTAAGAATCTATTTACCTCACTCCAGATTGGGTGGGAACCTGATTTCGTCAGCATTTTAGTCCAAATTAGGTCGGGTCCAGCAGTGTGCTCTACGGGAGGGTCGGGGGTGTGAGGTTCTAACTTGTTGCCTTCTTCGTGCACATGTGTCCTCATGAATTCTGTTTTCCCCCGTGAGCCCGCGTTTCCAGTGGAAACAGAGACAGCAGACCACAGCAGTGTTATTAAACTTGGCTCCTCAGAGTGCCCTGCGGCTCCAGAAAGCTGTCTCCAGGACTTCCTTGGCTTTTACAGAATGTGTACGTGAAGAATCTGCAGGAAACTATTTTGGATGAAAAGGATGCTACTGTAAAACAAAGAGGAACAGCTCTCAGTCCTAGTGTATTATTTTATTTTTAAAAAGTTTATATTTATGGCACTGGCAGGTGGTGTGGTGGTGAAGGGTGCTGGACTCCCACATGGGCAGCTGCAGTTCAAGTCCTGGACCTGGCAGCTTGCTTTCTCACTTTTCTTCTTTCTCTGTCTCATTCTGCCCCTCTCTGGGCAAATTAAAATAAACAAACAAACAAACAAATTAATTAATTAATTAAAAAAAACCAACAAAACATACAGGGCTTCAAGTGACTTCTGTTTGGTAGAGACGTTAACTATGGTGATGTTTTATTTCATTCCTACTGTTGCAAGTTGGTGTCTGCAGATCTAGAAGTACCTCTTCAGTTCTAGGAAATGCAAACGGGTTTATGTTGGCGGAAAGCAGGTTTCACATACACAGCCAGGGCCACCTACCAGCAGGGAGGTGTTCTCGCTCCAGTGGTTACGTGCTCTGATGTCACAGCTAGTCAGCCTGTGTGCGTTAGTACACACAGCTGCGTGGACGCCAGTCACATCCCAGCACAGCGGCCCTCTGTCTGAGTAGTTAGCGTGGCACACGGCGGTGGCTGTGGGTGCTTCCGTTGCCAGGTAGTGCAAGGCCCGCCCTCCTGTTATATCGACATCCCAGCACAGCGGCCCTCTGTCTGAGTAGTTAGCGTGGCACACGGCGGTGGCTGTGGGTGCTTCCGTTGCCAGGTAGTGCAAGGCCCGCCCTCCTGTTATACCGACATCCCAGCACAGCGGCCCTCTGTCTGAGTAGTTAGCGTGGCACACGGCGGTGTCTGTGGGTGCTTCCATTGCCAGGTAGTGCAAGGCCCGCCCTCCTGTTATATCGACATCCCAGCACAGCGGCCCTCTGTCTGAGTAGTTAGCGTGGCACACGGCGGTGGCTGTGGGTGCTTCCGTTGCCAGGTAGTGCAAGGCCCGCCCTCCTGTTATACCGACATCCCAGCACAGCGGCCCTCTGTCTGAGTAGTTAGCGTGGCACACGGCGGTGTCTGTGGGTGCTTCCATTGCCAGGTAGTGCAAGGCCCGCCCTCCTGTTATATCGACATCCCAGCACAGCGGCCCTCTGTCTGAGTAGTTAGCGTGGCACACGGCGGTGGCTGTGGGTGCTTCCGTTGCCAGGTAGTGCGAGGCCCGCCCTCCTGTTATATCGACATCCCAGCACAGCGGCCCTCTGTCTGAGTAGTTAGCGTGGCACACGGCGGTGGCTGTGGGTGCTTCCGTTGCCAGGTAGTGCAAGGCCCGCCCTCCTGTTATAGCGACATCCCAGCACAGCGGCCCTCTGTCTGAGTAGTTAGCGTGGCACACGGCGGTGGCTGTGGGTGCTTCCGTTGCCAGGTAGTGTGAGGCCCGCCCTCCTGTTACACCGACAGCTGCAGCAGGCACTCCGGCTTAGGTGCTGTGAGATGCACATCGTAACTCAATTTAGAGACAGCAGGAAGGTCCAGAAGGTGACGGACAGTTTGGTTCTGAACACTGTGTGAGGAGAGGCTATTCTCTTGTCTCATTTTCTGCTTGTGTCTCTACCACATTGTCATGTTTCCAAAGTGTCGTTGGCTAGACCTCGTCCTCTGCGGCCTTCACACCTTTCTGACCTAGCATGGGCACGTGCATAGGCCGTGAGGTGAAGAAGAGTCACACAGTGAATTATCCCAGCTAGAGATGGCGCTGGCTCATGTTTGAGAAGTCAGTAACAAAGGGAAAAATGCTCAGAATTGCATTGGAAATTTGTTATTTGCTAGAATGATACCTTATAACAGAAGTCTTCTTCCAAACAAAACTTTTTTTCTGTTTTAATCAATACTTCTTTGTTCAGAATATAAAGGGACTTTTGATCAGATTGACACAGTCTAAGTCTTTCACAGATGAAATCTGCACTAGTGGGTAAGTTGTTAATTTTTCCCGTCAGTTTCCTTAAGTGTGAAATGGAGTTAATAAGGAGTAGACGAAAATAGCCGTCTTGTGTGTCTTCTTGTGCGTGTGTGTGTGTTGTGCAGGGCTAGAAATAATGTTTGGAATGTGCCTAGCACGATGGCTGGATGGACACTCAATAAAAAGTAGTAAGGACCAACAGATGGCATAATGGTTACTACGTGGACTCCCACGTAGTCAGCCGTGGTTTGAGTCCTGGCCCAGGCCACTTTAAACTCCTGCCAGGAGCATGTGCGTGCGTGCCCAAGATCCTGAGAGGAGAATGGAGGAGAAGGGATTGCGGCATGGCCATGCCCCCTCGGGGGTGATTTCTCGCTTTCTGTCTCTCTGTCTCTCTGGCAAGCACACGTGCCCTGTAGCAAAAATCTCTCCAAACAAACACACATTTCTCCCAAATCCTGCACTTCTGCATTTATTCCCTTTACAACTTCCTCAACTGCTTGACAAGGAAAACGTTTCGTTTGGCTTTTCCTAAACTTGGTCCGTCACGCTCGTCTTCAGCTGCCCCCCCCCCCCCCCCCCGGTCTCTCTTTCCTTTGTTTCCAAGCCAGGACGATGGTGTGGCTGCGGGCACTGTTTACTGGGTGCCATTTAGACAAATACAAGCATCTGACTGAATACCCTCCAGGACTGCGGGGTGAAGGAGACACGGAGTTGCCATGGATACTGGCTGCGTGGCCTCTGCTCCAGCACATTAGCGCCTGTGAGCTTGGCGACGAGGGGCACAGACGCTGCCATGCCGTGGGTCGTCAGGCCGGCCGCCGCGCAGAGGAGTAGCTTAGGTCTGTGTCAGCAGAGGGGCATGGACACTCTCAGGAGCAGAGCGGAATGCTCTGGCCCCACTCGTGTCTCCAGTAGGGTGGTAACTTCTCCAGACACGGTTTTTAGCTCTCTGCTTTATTTAGTCTTTTGCGGTATTTATTTAAAATAGGAATCTCTATTGCATGGTTTTTTAAAGCATCACAAGGGCGCCTACTAGGAAAATGGCACAGTTTTGGGGACAGGACACAATGGCAGGAGAAGGAGCATAAAGGAACCCCAGGCTCCATTCGCGGGCTGGAGTGGGGTCACTGCAGAGAGGTCCCAGGTGGGCTTTGGCAGGCACCAGCTCGTGCCCCTGAGGAATCGATCAACACAACCCTTCGTTTCTCATTCCTCTGGCTCTTCCTCCTGTAAGGATCCTCGCAATTATGTCCCCCCCTCCCAATTATGCAGGGCACGCTCTCTACTTTAAGGCCAGCTGATGTAATTCCAGCTACGACCGTAGTTCTTCTCTGCTGTGTGACATATTCCTATGTTCTTGGGATCCAAAGATGTAAGTGGCCAACCTTGGGACATGGTGGTGGGGCATTGTTCTTCAGTGCAGTGATACAAATGATATTTTTCTTTGTTTATTGCCCTGAAGAGTCTGAATCTTTTTTAGGAATTTCCTTTCTGCTGGTAGCGAAAGGGACAATTACAGCTGTCTGTTCTAGGGTTTCCTCAGCTTCTTTTGGTAAATGTTTGGTTGAATTCACACCCAAGGTTGTTTTTCTCCCTTCAAAATTGGACTCTTTTTCCTTCTCCCCTTTGAATTGGCATCCGGGCATTTAAGAGCTGAGGTGACGTCAGGATGGTGTGGGCATGAGCATGCTTTATGTCTCCTGGAGGGACAGTGTGGAGAGAGATTGGGAACGTCCCCATCTGTCCTTGTAGAAGTGCCGACCCCACCGTCTTTACTCTGCTGAGACTGCTTCAACCTGACGCCTGGGAAGCGCCTTTTCTCCTCTAAGGTGTACCACTGGGCACCAGCTTGTAGAAAATGCCTGTACTGGGTTGCTGGGAAAGTAATAATTTTGCATAGAAGAGCACTTGACTTTCCAATGACCCCGTATAATATACGCCCTTATTGGCAAGTCGCGGAACTCAGAAATATTTTTTGCAAAACACACTCTCCTTGCCCACTATGGTCGAGTCTGAGTGTGGAACTGAGTCCACAAGACGGTCTCAGTGTGGACCTGTCTACACCACGGGTTGCTCCACGGCTAGACTACGGATGCAATTCTCTGTCTTGTTGCTGCAGGAGAAAGGCACACAGAATCCCAAACTGAACAGCATTGCCAGGAGAGACTGCTTATTCTCCCAAAGAAACATTTGCAGTCGTTCCAAAGAGAAGGGATATGTAATTTCCTCTCCCAAGTCAAGTCAAACCTATCGGAAACAACATAATGCAAACTCCTTTCCCTGTAAATTTCGGGTTGTCAAAAACGGTTCTGAGAAAGGAGTTGCCGCGGGAGCCCGGTGACTGCCAGCAGTGGGGTCCCTCTGTCCAGCTGCCTCACTGTGAGCAGTGCGTCCTGCCCCGTTAGCCCTGGTGGGACTCGGTGTTGGACGAGAGCAGAGCACAGGTCTGACTTGTGAGCTGAACTGGCTCGAATTCATGGTGAGCAGCGTTTGTGATTAGTGACCCAGACTCTTCTGCTCTGGCCCCACACTGGTGAGAAAACGCTATACGTGAAGAAAAATTAAATCGTCGATTTCAGCAGGTGGGCAAAGTGGCAGCAAAGGGGAGAGGATGGGAGCCAAACCTTCCGGAACCTGGATAATGTGATGTGCTAATTCTTTCCAAATACGAGCCGTATGCAGCTTCTCTGCAGCTCCGGGAGGGGAGTGGTGATCGTGGGCATGGAGACAGCTCCGGGTCTCCCTAGGCCCTGCTCTCCATGTTCAGTCATGAAGTTCGATGACTTCTAAATATTTTGTATCTCACCCACAGCCCAAGCCACCATTAATTCTCCTCAGGCATCTGTAGCTCCTCTTCTAACAGCTTTCTTTCCCTCTGCTTCTGTTCTTTGCCTTTTTAATTCACTTACACATATTTAAAAACACAAGTTATATCATATTAGGCCTCTAGTCAAAGTTAATAGTCATCTATCGTGGTCTGCCTGGGGTCTCTGGTCACCACTGGCACAAAGGGACCTCAGCTGTTGGAAACTCCATTTTGGAATAGGCTTCCAGGGTCGCCAAGGCAAGGCACGGATGAGGTGGATTTCATGCTGGAGCTTGAAGCTCTGCCTGGAAGTGATCCTTTTCTTTTTATTGGTCAAAGCAAATATTAGGTTGTCAGAAAAATCACGGTGTATTTTTTCCTTTTTTTAAAATTTTTTTCTAGGCGAAAGTGCATCATGACTTCTCTGACAACCCAATAGAATGCCCTCACTTGAGTTCAACTGGGTAGATAATGGCTATCATGTAGCATTTCACCGAGTGAGAAAACCCAAACATGTGAACACTCCGAGTGAGCACCAAGGTCACACCGCTGTCTCAGCCCTGAGGTGCGGTGTGCCCCAATCCTGGATTCACTCTGAGTGAGCACCAAGGTCACACCGCTGTCTCAGCCCCGAGGTGCGGTGCTCCCCAATCCTGGATTCACTCTGAGTGAGCACCAAGGTCACATCGCTGTCTCAGCCCCGAGGTGCGGTGCTCCCCAATCCTGGATTCACTCTGAGTGAGCACCAAGGTCACACCGCTGTCTCAGCCCCGAGGTGCGGTGCTCCCCAATCCTGGATTCACTCTGAGTGAGCACCAAGGTCACACCGCTGTCTCAGCCCCGAGGTGCGGTGCTCCCCAATCCTGGATTTCAGCTTCCTGCCGTCTTTGTGGCAAGGATGGATTGAGGTATTTGCATGGGCTGTTCCCTCACCTCAGAGCTCATGGCCTGATTGGCTCCTACTGCTCATTAAAATCTCATTCAAAATGTTACATCTTTAGATGATCCAAATTGGACAGAACTTCCCTTCTTTTGTCTAAATTATTACCCCCATGTCACTTTTTTTTCCTTTATCTTTCCTTTTATTTTTATTTTTTTGGTGGATGGTCACTTGGCATTCCTCAGATCTCATGTTCTTTTGCTAACTTGCTCACTCATTCATTCATTCATTTCAGTTTTCAGGGATGTGAAGTTACATGACATCTGGTCTACTTCAGTCTCAGGTAATCTCTTCTGTTGGATTTGCAGTGCTACTGTGTTCTGACCTTTCCATTAACATTCAACATTATTATTGATATTACAGAACTTGTCCCTACCATTAAGTTGGCCTTTTTCTTGGTCATTTTTTGTTCTCTTCCTTGTCTGTCTTTAGTTTTCCTGGTATAGTACTTCCTTCAGAACTTCTTGAAGAGATGGTCTGGTGTTTGTAAATTCTTTCAGGTTTTGTTTATCTGAGAATTTTTTATCTTTTCTTCCCATATGAAGGATAATATTGCTAGATATAGTGTTTTTGGTTGCAATTGTTTTTCACTTAACACTTTGAATATATTTTCCTATTCTTTCCTTGCTTGCATTGCTTCTGACGAGAGGTCTGATGTTAACCTGATGGGATATCCTTTAAAAAGAACTTGATGTTTTTCTCTTGCCAGTTTTAGTATCTTGTCTCTGTTTGTGGTTTTTGTCAATCTGACTATGACATGCCTTAGAGAAGATCTTCTTGGGTTGATTATATGTGGGGTTCTTTGTATTCCTTGGGTCTGGATATTTGAATGTCTTTCTAGGTTTGGAAATTTTTCTTCCAGGATTTCATGGAATAGATTTTCTTATAACCCATAGTCTTGATTCACGAGTAGCTTGCTCAGTTTTGTAGGCAGCTGTAGATTGAGTATAATGTATAATTTTGCCACATGTTCATCTAGGGTCCTAGAAACATGATTAGAAAGCTATCTTTTTTATACTCCCTTAGCTAGACAATGTTTTATATTTATTTGAGTTGAATTATTCAAACTGATTTCTATTTTGATTAAGTCAAAAGTATAGTAAAATGCTAAATACACATGCTTACTAATTGGCTTTCTCTTTTTTCTAACACCTACAATTTTTCAGCTTGAAATATACTGAGTTCAGACTCATGCCAAGATAGTGATAAATACCTTTTAACATATGGTTGTCTGGTTGTACATATTTTTAATACTCACAACATTCCTTGGAAGGAATTGTGACATGGGAGATATTTTGGAGGGAAATAAAAATTCATATTCGCACTTGTATGAATCATTTCTCTCTATGTAAGTAATGCGAGGAGGTAATACATGCGTGAAGAAGAACCAAGTCTCTGTGAGCAGGAGAAAAAAGATGGACAAGTGAACCTGGTTCCTAGGGGAATGTCCAGGTGCAGACGTGTCCAGTCCAGTGTCGCAAAGACAGATGAGAACAGACAGTCCCTGGAGAGGGGACTGTACCTCTGCTCAGTTACCTGCCGGTTCAGAACGCTGGACAGCTCCATGCGCCCTCTCTCCTGCTGTCTTTTTTTGTGTCAAATGGGCTTACTGCTAGCTGGCTGATCTGCTCTGAGCTGGGAGGAGAAAGCAAAAGAATGACAGCTTGGGGGAAGGGAATGCACGTCATAGATGCAAAGTACATCTGCATTCCAGTTTTACTGTTTGGAATGGAACATGTACAGCCTCACAGTTGATTTACGGTAGGATGATCTTTATGCAATGCCGAGACTGGTGTCTTTAGCTCTCCTTACAGATGGCAAGACAGGCTTAGGAGGACAAGCAACTTTTCGCAGCTACTGAATGGGTGGGTCAGAATTCAAGCCCCGGTCTGTCTCAACTCCAAGCTCCTGCACTTGGTCTGGGGCTGTTCACCTGCACCAGAGTATCAGTCCTTCTTTGTGCGTGGGTATTGACGCTACATTCTGTGGGAACATTTTAAAGGAGACATGCATTTACCTGATTGAGAATTTATTTCCCGAATTTATATTGAAAGTTAGAAACAATGGTCTAATAATTTTTGACACTTTAATGAAATCACTTTCTCGTTTCTTAGTGCTCATACTGAGTGTGACTAGATTCTGGTACGGTGTACAAAGGGACAATAGCACCTCACCCCACTTATTTACTTACTTGCTTTACATTTTTGCTGTAGGGTTCATGTGCCCATTGGTAAGAGACAGAGAAAAGACCCTTTGGGGGATTGGCCTCCTCCTAACCCCTTCTTCTTCATTCTCTTCTAGAACTGGGGCATCCACACACACATCCCGGCATGTTTCTCATGCCTCTGGTCTGGGATCCAACCCGTGAAGTCAGCCTCGTGGCTTACCCACCACGCCACCAGCTGACCCGCCACCTGTTTATTTCTAAACTCGTTCTAAGACACGAGCACTGTCTAGTCCGTGTGCACTGCATTTGTGTCTGTTCCCTGACGTCTTTCATGACGCCATTGGTCACGGTGTTTGTTACTGGATGGAGACGCCTGTGCTGAGTGACAGTACCCCTCAGGCTGGGAAGTCCTACTTCCTCCAGCAGAGACGGTGTGTCCAGAATTCAGTCCCTAGGCCATGGGAGAGGTAGGTTGGGGCAACCCTTACACACAGACATGGAGGAGCTCTTCTACCCAGAACATTGAGAGCAGGAGAGCAGCAGACAGGCCACAGACCCAGCCAAGGGGCCCGTGACGGATGAGAGCACGTGCCGGGCCGGGAGTGGAGTTCCCCCCGGCTGTGCTCACAGTGGATGGGGAGTAAGCCTGGCTTGGCAAGGCAGCAGGTGCAAGGGCAGGAGGCTGTGAGGAAGGTGCGAGGAGCAGAGACACCCTGACACCTCCTGTGTCGGGGCCCAGGGTCCCGTCTCAGTTGCTACCTATGATTTTGTCAGTTTACTTCATTTCTCCAAGTTCTCTGTGGCATGGGGGCAGTGGTAACTGCTTTATTTAGAGCTTACTACTGGCTAGGTACCACACCGTTTTTGGGGTCCTGTGAAGTTGACGCCATTACCCTCATTTTACAGATGGAGCCACTGAGCTCAGAGGGTTCACCCTGCTTTCTCCGAGGGACCAGATAATAGTGAAGGCTCTAGGTCAGCTGGTATTTCGAATTGCTCACTTTACTACCCTACTCTGCTCAGCGGACTGAAGGAAGAAAAGATTTGTAATTGCATTTGAAAGGTTTTTATACTTGAAATTCAAACTGTTATTATTCAGTCCAAAGCTCAGACCCATATGAATAAAAATGGTTAGAATATTAGGAAATAAAACACAACCCGTAATTTCCACTGTTTTCATGTCATCGGTTTACCCGGAAGGGACACTGCCCGGGGGGGCCTGGGCCTTCTCTGGTCTGCATCACTCTCAGGTCAAGTCCCCACTGGCACCCAGTAGGAGTCAGACCGGCCCATGCCCAGGGAGTGCCAGCAGCTCGGGTAGCCAGGTCCCCACGGCACGGAGATGTCCTCACCATCCAGGTCCCCGCGGCACGGAGATATCCTCACCATCCAGGTCCCCCTGGCACGGAGACGCCCACACCGGCCAGGTCCCCATCGCACAGAGATGCCCACACTGGCTGCAGGCTGGACGCAGCTCCTGTCACTGCAGGCCACGATCCCCCTGATGGCACTGTCACCCACGTCTGCGTCTGTGAGCACGGAGAAGCAAAGGAGACACCTGGTCCTACTCACGGAGGACGAGGACGCCTCTGCTTCCACTTTTCAGCCTCTCTCGTGTCCTGTTGGCTCACAAGGATCTTTCCTGATCTCTGTTCACTCTTCTCAGCCTTGGGCAGTGCTTAGACCTCTTTCAGGCTAGCCGGCAGGAGGTGATGGACCCAGGCCTCACTGTCCTCGGTGGGTGACCCTCGGAAAGGCACCGAGCTGATCTGCATCCTGGCTTCCTCACCTGGAACAGGGCTGTGGTCACGCACCTTCCAGGTGGTAGAGAGGAAAGGGGCTGTGCCCAGGCCGGTCACCGGGTGTCCACTGGGCTGCTCGGATCTAGCTTTGTTTCTGTCTTGGGGCACGTCCTGCCTGCTTTGTCTCCCTGTGGAAACCGGAGGGTAAACTGCCCACCATTGCACACCAGGGCGGAGGGCTGGCACAGGTGGCCCAGCTGAGCGACCATCACTTCAGCCTTGGTTCGAGTACCCAGCCAGCCGATCTCCCTCCTGTGGCGTTAGCACGAGCATTGACATCTCGCAGGTGTTTTCCAGCATGTTTGCGAACACTCTGCTGAGGCTGAGACGTGTCCTAGTTCCGTGAGGGGGTCCTCTCCTCATGATCCGTGCGTGGAGATGAGGGCCTAGAGCTTGGTTGACTGGAGCATCGCGTTCACAGTGGAGCTGGACTTCAGCCACATGCCCTGACAGGAACCCCCCTGCACTCTGACTTTAGCTGGCCACCGTGGGACTCGGCAGGCGCGAGGTCGTTAGCCGAGCCTCACCTGAATCAGGTGTGTCCATTCCACTCAGCAAGCTGGTGTGTGAAGGGCCCTGCTGCTATCACAGCCCAGGAGCGTGTCTAAGTCACAGAGATCGGGCCCACACTGGGACGAGAGCCATCGAAGACTGGAGTGTGGACGTGGTCCTTGTCCTGCCCTGTGTGGCTCCGTCAACTTGGACAAAATGAACCGGACTGGTGACACACTTGCCGAAGCTCATAGCTGCACACGGCTCCCCCATTAACCCTGCCTAAGGGAACGTGCTCCCGGAGCCCCACGCGGGTGAGCGGCAGGCAGGGCAGGGAAATGAGACACCACCAGGCATCGCCGGGTCTTCTCGCCACGACGTGACTTTCTGACAGGTGCGGGGAGAGGCGCCTTTCTCTCAGCAATTTCCCAGTGACGTTCTGCTCTGCGGGGAGGAGGAGCCAGGCGTCCACACTCTATGGTGCGTTCGCGCAGGGCTCCGGGACCAGGTGGCTTTCCTGAGATCTCCGTGTCAGGGAAGCTGTTGTTTGGATCGATCTGGGAGAAATCCCTGGTGATGCTCTTGTTAATTCCAGCTCATCGTTCTCCAGCAGGAGGGCTGCGGGCTGCTCGTTCCCTGGGTGGGACTTAGACTCTCCAATGCTTGTGACTTCTCGCACTAATGAGCTAGAGGAAATCTTCCCTGCACAGTTTAACCTACTGCTTCTTAAATGATAGTCCTCGGGGTCTTTCCTTCACATTCAATCTCTGATAAGCTATTTTATAATTTCCCGATGACAGTTCAAGTGAGTCTCCTTGTTAGCACAGCTACGCAATTTGCTTCTGACAGTTCAGCCTTCAGAAACGCCTGAGGAGAAGGTTGCAGGGTGGCACCTCCAGCAATCCCCAAGGGAATGTCACCAAAGCAAAACTGTTTCTAAAATGAAACAAAAAAGGAATGAAGTAGGAGAAATAATGAAAAATTAAAAAAAGAAAGAAAAGCTCGTCTCTAAGTGCAGGGCTATTTTTTCCAGATATTATGTGGTTGCTGGAGAGTCAGGCAGCAGATGACATTTACGTGCTGTTGAAGATTCAAGAGGAAAAGGTTGTACCCTGCTCTGTTCCCCTTCTAGAGCTTTCATACCAGGGTCAACACGAAGGTCTGCAGAAGGGGACGGCCGGCTGTGAACAGCCCGAGTCCAGCTCTAGTATTGTTGCGATCGCCCTTGATGACGGTAACTGCTTTGTGTCCCCCCGGGTATTCAGCGTGGCCCCCGCCAATAGCTGGCTCCCTCCTGGACCCTCGCCAGCAGCCCATAATTAAAGTGTTTTCTGGAGGGAGCATCCTGTGTTCCACCCATTGTGAACGGTGTCCTTGGCGTCTGGCTGCAGTAACTGAAAAGAAAGGAGACCTTTCTAATTCGTCCCTCCTTCTGCAGTCCCTGCCCCACCCTTTCCCAGGACAAAAACAGTGTGAAACGCCACCCAAGAATGAAGGGACCTATGAATTTGAAAGCTGCAGCACTGTCGCCCAGTCCTGCACCCCAGGATGGCTGTTTCCCACGTCCCCTCCCTGTGACAGTTATTTCTGCATGATCAAATGGGACCTGTGCCCCTGTCCTGCGCTTTGTCGATACCTTAAGTGAAATGTTCTAATGAGAACGGTGGACTATCATAAGGAAGTATTTTTGGAGACTCAAATTATAAATCGAGTATTTTTTTTTTTTTTTGGAGAGGTTTTTGCTATGGGGCGTGTGCGCTCGCCAGACAGAGAGAGACAGAGAGATAGGAAGCGAGAAATCACCCCCCAGGGGGGATGGCCACGCCGCAATCCCTTCTCCTCCATTCTCCTCTCGGGATCTTGGGCACACACGCACATGCACCCGGCGTGAGTTTTAAGCCACCAGGTCCAGGACACGAACCACGATCGATTACGTGGGAGTCCAGCGACATAGCTGTTACGCTAACTGCTGGTCCCTCGAGTATGTTTTTCAGGAGTATCTTCAATGAGATTTGATTGTGTGGCTGTTAATTCTAAAAAAGTAAACATTATCAACATTTATAGATTTGTGTGGATGTCTGGGTGTATATTATCTTATTCAATGCAGATAATAATTTTATGAGGTAGTTAGCACTTGTGTTATAAAATCCAATTTTTTAACTGTGAGAAAACCTCAACTCAGAGAAGTTAAATGGCTCCCCCTAAATTCCAACAGACATGAGATGTTGGGGGGGTGTGCCCAATGCCCTGTGCAGGAACAGCAGTGAATCCGATTCTTTGTCTCACGCTCATGAAGAATTAGAGACATGGACACAGAGAGGAGTCAGCAAAGCGGGATGCACTGAAGGAGAGGACAGCTCCCAGGTGGGCAGGGAGGTGTCCCGGAAAATGGGTTGCTGAAGAAGGGCTTGTGGTGAGGGGTTTTTATCATGATTAGAAGGGCGTTTGTTTGAGCTTGTTCTCAGGAGAAGCTTGTGTGTGAGTTTCCCTCGTGGTGGGGGTTAGGTGGGTCTGGCTTCTTCTTCTAATTTTGGAGTAGTATGAGGGTCACGAGACTCTTTGTCTAAACACTTTGGGTCATAAAAACCATTATCTTCTTGTAGTATGGTAGGGCCTGGAAGAAACTTTAATTACCGTATTTGCTGTAGGTCATGCTGTCTAGGTTAATCATCGAGTCACTGCTGTGAGCCGTTTCCTGTGAGCAAGCAACTCGCTGAGAGCTGACCTTCTCCTGGGCTGTTGTGTCTCCATCTGAAAGGGGAGCTCTCAGATGAGTAACCCCCACCCCCCATGGCAAGAACCCTACACTTGATAAGGCTTTTCTACAAGGACTTATTGGTTAATAATCACAGGGATTTTTATATTATTTAAGCTTGTGGTACAGGTGCAATTTTGGTGTCCTGGCACCAGTAATTTTCTCTGGCACCTTTCTCTGTGTATTTGGGGCTGATGTCAGTTTCCACAGGTCCAGGTGGGTTTTCCATCAGACTTAGGTTCCAGAGTTAGGAAATCAGCAGGCCCTGGACTTTGACTCTAGTTGTTCTTTTGTGTGTCCCGTGGGGTGGTCTGTACTGGGTTGGCCTTGAAGGGAAGGCTTAGGGAAGGGAGGAGAGAAGCCGTGAGTTCCGGGAGCCGGCTCTTTCACAGTGCAGTCAGCCTGCCTTCTCTGTTCTGCACGGACGGTTGACCTTGGTCAGACAGGGCGACAGATAGGCCTGTCCTTACAGCCTCTGGGGCTGTCGGCTGTGAAGCCGTCACTGAAGAACGGTTCAGAAATAAGGAGAATTTTGCCTTTGCTTGTGAGGCGTGCAGAAACGCAGGAGACTCACAGCCCATCGCCTGGAACCCTTGTCAGGAGCAGGTTCCTCGGCTCCGCCCAGAGCTTTAGGGTCTGAAACTCCGGCTGCAGAGCAGGGCAGTTTGCATTTCGGCAGGCTCCGGGCTATCTGGATACATCTGAAATGGGAAACCAGTCTCCTGGGAGTGGGCGAGGGGTCTGGGTGCTGCGTCCGGGGTGGTGCCAGGCTCCTCATCACGGTGACGCAGGTGGGAAGGACGGGGAGACCGAGAGAGGCCGTTCAACCACGGTGCGGACTGACCGGGGATCCGTTACCAGCTTTCAGTCGTGGCTTTTGCCGTGTGAACTGGAGAAAATAATCCCATATTAGAGACTTTTTAATTTGTTAAAGAGTTTGAAAGATCCAGGGTCCAGATTTCAAATAGGGGTTTCTTTTTCCCCGTGACAGCTCTAATCCCCTGATAGGCAGGCTTTGCAGGGCTTTGCAGGTGCCCGTCACGGAGAGAATGGGGTGTGAGGAGACTCAGGGATCCACCACGCAGCCGTCCAAATGCCTTGTTTTTCTTTAGGAGAAAAGAGGACAAATCATTTATCCTTGGGTGTTTGTTAGCTTTCTGTTCTGTTCAGGTTTTTGTTTCTGCTTTGTTTGTTTTTTAAATCAGGGACCACCACAGAGCTACCTTTCTTGCATCAAGTTACGTTTTCTTACGATTTTGTATTGCTTGGTTATTGGCCGTCGGGTCACCCCTGGCTTCTGGAAACGGCCGAACACTCGGGTCCTTAGGCTGTGGCTGTCTACCGTGATTCAGCGCAGACCCGCTTCTGAGAAAATGTCCCTGTCAGGTTCCTTTCTTTGAAGCTTGCTTGTTCCAAAACCAAATGGATTTCTTGGTGCACCTGCAGCCCGTGGCAACCAGAGGGAAAATGCATTTCGAAGTATAGTTTCTTGGAAATTAGTTCAAAGGTTTCAGCAAGTTGGGTACATGAAAAATTGCTGCATGAGTTCTTAAAAACAGCTTTGAAGCTCTTAGAATCTTGTCTATTTTTACATTAGTAAATTAAACATTTTTAGTCAGCCAAACACATTGGGAAAAGGACAATTTTGATTCGAATTGTAACAATTTCTTTAAGGGGAATGTTTAATCTTAAGTGGGACTAATACTTCACAATGGAATTAAACATCATTAGCAGATAATGACTTTGATCTATTTCCAAGAAAAAATAATTTATAGCAACAGAGTTGTTATGGTACTAATTAGTTACTGCACCAGCAAGCACAATACTCATAAAGACAAGGAGAAGATACTGGACAATAAAGCAGTCGTGTTAGAGAAAGAATAGAGGAGAGTCGATAGGAGAGAGGAAAAAGGGGGAAAAAGGAGTAGGGAGAGAATAGGGAGGGAGAGAGAGAGAGAGAGAGAGAGAGCGAGCGAGCGAGCGGGAGGATAAGGAATAAGGAAGTATTCTAAAGGCGATTTCGGCCCCTGCCTTGACCTTACCCTTGCTAAACTTGTGTTGTTTCCAAGGGGTAAGTAGCTACTTTTCAGTTTTAAGCTAATGCTTTTCCCAGAAAATGTTTTCTTTGCTCCCTGAATTATTGATTGGGCTATTAAAAGTCTAAAATGAAACTGGAATTCATCGTTTTAGTCGCCCCGAAGTGTGACCTCCTGGAACACACTGGTGAGCTGCCGCACGCCCTCCCGCCTCGTTGGAGAGAAGATGGATGTGCATGAGGCAGGATGTGCCCGCCCGGGGCAGCAGGGCACAGCCCCTGAAGCCCCTCGTGCAGGCTAGCTGTGTGGGGGCACAGAATGGGAGGCTGGGGTTGCTCTGCAGGCTGCCCTTCCTGGGAAGGGTGCGGGACTGCTCATCCTTTACCAAGATCGATATTGTCATGGGACTCCGGTTAGGGTCGAGAGAGCCTTCCCAACCCGTGTGTCACACCTGACCTCTAAGCGCAGGTGTCCCAGAGCCAGAGAGCGCCAAGTCATGAACCCACCCAGAAATGAAAGGGTCCGAAAGTCCACAGAGTGAAGTTATAGAGCTGTGGGAAGGACAGTCTTTGACACCACAAGACCCTGTCTCCACTTCTTATGGCAAGAGTCTTAGAGAAGGTCGTTGTTGTCTCTGCTTCTCGCATTCACTTCTGTAAAATGGAGAAGAGACTGTGGGGCAGGATTGGAGAACAGGATGCAGTACATGCCACGGTGCTTGGTGGCACACCTGGTAAGTTCCTCAGGAGGTGCTGGTGTTTGTCGTTATTTTGAAAATTACGTTTGCATTGTCATCATTTCCGTTGTTGTCAGGGGTAGTACAAGATCCAGATCAGGAGCAGGTCAAAGGGTCTGAGAGTAGGGTCATGTACAAAACAGTAAATATGCCAGTTCCTGGGGAAAATACAGGCCGCGTGTGTAGACCAGAAGACTACGCTGAACATCTAACTAGTACACTGGTCCCTACCGCGCATTGCTTTTCAGGTGTTATTCCCTTCTATTCCGCAAGTGTTTCCAACGCCCACATCCACTCTATAGAAAAAGAGGGAACCAGCAGTTAGCATAATGGCTATGTCACTGGACTCCCACATAGTCGACGGCGGTTCATGTCCCGGACCCGGTGGCTTAGAACTCACGCTGGGTGCGTGTGCGTGCGTGCCCAAGATCCCGAGAGGAGAATGGAGGAGAAGGGATTGCGGCGTGACCATCCCCCCTGGGGGGTGATTTCTCGCTTTCTCTCTCTCTCTCTCTCTCTCTCTCTCTCTGTCTGGTGAGTGCATGCGCCCTATAGCGAAAACCTCTCCAAAAAAAAAAAAAAAAAAAAAAAAAGAAAGAAAAAGAGAATACCATTTTCCTTTTCCTGTTTTAACTGGTGAGAAAAAAGAGCTCAGAACATTCACATTGTAACTGAGAACCCAAGTTCTCATTCTAAGGCCTCTGGTTTTTCCAGTGCACCCACATTTCTAGTAAATGTTCTTTGGAAAAAATCAGTGGTTCTAGTGTCTTTCCTACTTTTTCTTGCTTTATTTGTATGAGTTAGGATTTTGAGCTTAACAGAAAAATTCAGCAATCTGTTCATCTCGTGGATCTGCTTAGCTTTCTTTCTTCATTTCTCTTTTATTTCCTGGCTGTGGTTTTATTTTGCGTTGGTGTTGGATCTCTTTTTATTGTATTTAACTGTGAACAAAAACGTATTGAGGTAGAGAGTGCATCAGTTAGAGAGTGGATGCAACGAGTCAACCTCAAACAGTAACCATCTATTGTTCGCACAGTCTGTGGGTTGGCCGGGTGTGGGCTGATCCAGGCTGGGCTTGATTGCGAGTGACTCTGTCCCCAGTGTTCTGTCCTCCTGCTGAGACCATTGGGCCAGCCTGGGAGTGTTCTCAGTATGGCAAGAGCAGAAGTGGACGAGAGCAAGTTGGAGCACCCAGGATTTGTGCAGTCATTGGAGAGAGACAGAGAGAGAAGTGAGAAATCACCCTTCGGGGGGATGGCCATGTTGCAACCCCATCTCCTCTATTCTCCTCCTGGGATTCTGGGCACACACGAACAAACACCTGGCATAATTTTCCAACAGCCAGGTCCAGGCCTCAAACTGGTTGGTCATGTGGGAGGCCAGCACCCTAACCACGACGCCCCCTTCTGACCCCAACACCCAGGACTTCTTAAGGCTTAAATTTGGTGCTGGCCCACGTCACTTCCTTCTCACTCTGTAGCTAAAGCAACCCACAGGACTGCATTTGAAGTTAAGGAGCAGGGAGTGCCTTTGCTTATACCGAAGGGCACTGTGAAAGTCTAGGGAAAAGGACATGAACATATGGGGGGGTGAAGAAATGGGCCCGACGGGATTTATTACAAATACATCAGTCACGTAAACATTTGGGGAACTCCTGTTGCCTGGTGGCTTCTCTTCCTCTATCTGACTCTGACTCGAGAGTGAATTCTCCTCTGAGTCCTGACAGCTGCGGGAATGAGAGGTCTCCCTGGGGCGGTCCGCACCATGTCGATTTGCCAGCGTCTCATTCTGCACCCTCTTTTGGGAAACTGCAAGCCCCAGGGGGGCAGAGTGCCCTCAGACTCTTGCGTCATCAGACGCGTCTGTGAAGTAACTGCCTGTGTTTATTGCCTCAAGCTCAATTTCTCCAGTGAGGAGATTTTTCTGATTCAGCTGAGTTCTTGTGTTTTATCGCTGAATCATGTCACTGGGAACAGGGGCAGGTGGCATGGCTAAAACCAGAAGTATTCGTGAGCTGGAAATACACTCCAACTGCTAATTTATTATGTAATTGATCGAAACCCTTGAAAAACTTGACTAAGTGGAAAACCTAAAAAGAATATCTTTTCATTTCTGCATTTTCAGTGCTTAGCAAGATACGGCACACAGAAAGGCATTTGTGTTTCTTTACCTGGAGGGGATGGGCATCAAAAGACTTGTCTAAAATAAAAGAGAAGTCGTTGATACTGAAAAAGGGTGGTCAGATTTTTTAGTTATTAACATCACTACATGGTCAAGCCACAGTCCCCTGTATTATATTAAATGCAATTA
This sequence comes from Tupaia tana, assembly GCA_026018925.1. Lineage (NCBI taxonomy): Eukaryota > Metazoa > Chordata > Mammalia > Scandentia > Tupaiidae > Tupaia > Tupaia tana. Next base: position 28,328,489 of record JAKSZU010000025.1, on the reverse strand, counting down.
AAATAATCATCAGTGTCAGAAACAAAAATGCCTACGTATTATCACTTAACACACTATCAGTTTTTCAGGCAACCAGCCCCTACACCACCTGCCTGTGGTCTTTCCCTCTGTTCTTTTCTTCTCTGCTGTACTCATAGAATTCTGGAGCTGGAGCGACTGAGGTCCTCTTGCTAGAGAGGGAGTGAGGCGATGGCGCAGTTCCAGACATAGCAGTCAGCTACGCGGCCGAGCCCTGGCCGAGCCCTGTGCACAGAAGGGGTGAGCAAACGGCCCCGGGAGCTAGGAGCTTCCAGGCACTCATGGACCAGGGGTCACTGTGCTCCTGACCACAGAAAGGAAAGCATTTAGTCTCTCCAGCTCCTCCCTCGCACCTCACAGCCCTCTGCATGCACGTCTAGGCTCACTGTGACCAAGCTGAGCAGCAGTCATTGAGGGGAGGGTGCGTAAGCCTTTCCCTTATGGAAGTTCTTGAAGCTGGCTGGATTTTAAGAATTCTTTTCTGTCCCTCTGTCTCTCTTCCTTTCCTTTTTCTTCCTTTCTATTTTTCAATTTCTTTTTTTCACCTTGAACAAATACTGATCCTGGTGTTCAAAAAGTGATATGTCATGCTAGAATCACCTCTCCTGACTTCAAACTGACCCAAATCTAGCATATGTTGTGAAAATGGAAAGCAGGGATTTTTCCATAGATCTGAGAAAGGCACCAACAATGGCAGAAAACGACAGTCCCCATGGTGCCCCACGTAGTCCAGACAGGACAGGAGTGCCACCCAGTAGGCGCCGTTCCCTCCACTAGTGGATGAAGGGAACGATCTTCAGACTGTTAGGTAATCTCAACGTCTCCCAGCTAAGGCATGGCGGAGCTAGGACTAGGACTGGGGTACCAGTTCTCGAGCTGGGACTGCAAAGCCTGCGTTCACTCCCTGCTCCTTGGACAGCTCCCTCATCCTTGGACCAAATTCCCTCTCAGAAAATCCAACACGGTCCCTGCTGGCTTGTTTTCTTCACCGAGTGTTGTCATAAGCTGAATAGTAAACAACTCCCAAACTTACTGGCTTATGGGAACAAGCATGCATCGCAAACTCTCTAAGGCCACTGCTCACATGACGTGTGTTAACACTTAGCTGATCAAAGCAAGGTACATGGCCAGCTACACTCACAGAGGCAAGGAACTACAGCTCACATGGGAGGAGACTAGAGAACCACGTGACAAAGGTTCAGTTGTGTAATTCTGTAACAGAGATGAGGGTGAGCAACTTGGAACAACAATGTAGTCTGCCCGCAAGATCCAGTCTACCAGTCTACAGCTCCAAACCAGCAAATGCCCAGTGGAGGTGCACTGGAGATGTCTGCTTTAGTGTTTAGAGTGCGAAGTCCTGGGTTCGAGTCCTGGTTTTCTCACTTTCTGCACACGAAGCTTTTGACTTAAGCTCATCTGTTCCGAGCCCTCCCTGTGACAGAGGGGTCATAATAGTCCCTCACAGCCTTTCTGTGTCACTCTGAGAGAGCAGATGTGAACTGCTTTATACATTTTATTGAAGTATTATTCAAAGTTAATTGTTAACATTTCTATTCATTATTTTTATCAATATTGTTCCCTCCTTAATTAGGGTATTCGTGGAGAGTTCTTGGATACCACCTGGCAGCCCACAGTTTCAGAGCCAGGTGGTTTGTGGGCTGTAGCGTTAATGCTTGCTTTCTACGTGGCGGCAGCTATGGTCTGGTTTTTGGTATTGCTAATTTATTTGTTTATGATATTAACAGAAGCAGGCACTCTCTAGTCCGCAGCCCTTCAGAGGCAGAACCACACTCTGTTTCCTAGGGTGTGGCTTCCCTGTGGGAGCCCCAGGGGGACTGAAGGTGGTTGGTGGTTCTTGGGTTCCATCTATTACATCCCATCAGAGGCCCGCTGTCTGCAGGAGCTCGAGAGCCCTACGCTCCGGGAGTGCAGGACTCGTGAGCTGGAAGCATTAGCACACAATTCCCATCACTTCATAATTTGTCGAAAACTCTCTCCAAACCTAAATAGTTCTTGAAGTGAGCAAGAAAGGGGAGGAGGGAACGTTTTCCAGAGCCAAGTAGCTGCAACTGTGGAAACTAACGTTTCCCAGAAGAAAGAAAGCAGCAATGGGCAGGGAGAGGCAGGCAGAAATTGCTACTATAAACTCACTACGAAACTCCTGTCAGAGCCCTAAGCATATTTTTCAGGGTTTGCATGTTTGCTCAGTTCAGCTCAAATCCATAAAATTCAATTCTCTACAGCTCAATCCAATCAATATTTCTCGAGACTAGTAACAAAAATCCAGAGATAGGATTTACCTCGGAGATAAGAAAGAGACTCTGTTCTCAAAAACTGTAGGTAGCAGGGAGTGCACATGAGAAAAGCTGGGGGTAGAAGCGTGGCAGACCTGGGTTAGGTTTCTGGAACAAAGTCTTGACGTCATTGCGTCTCAGTTCTTCACCTGTAAGAGAGAGACAAGAGCATGCAGCTCACAGTTATTCCGACCGCGATTCATGTATTTAAAATTAACCCTCTGAAGTCAGGAGGTGCGGCAGCCTTCAAGGAGGCCTCAGACTTACAGAGGAGGCAGTTATTAAGCAAATGAACACAAAGCAATGATTCATAATAATTCTGGAAAGTTCTTCAAGGCCGTATTCAGAGTATGTGGGACACGCAGTCATGGAGGAGGGAGGTGCAGTGTACCGGGTGTTTAAAGGACTTGACATAGGCCGGCCAGCCATGGCCTGCTTCTCTTCTAAGCACATGTAAAAAGGATTTTTTTTTGAGAGAGATTTTTGCTATAGAGCACAAGAGACAGAGAGAGGAAAAGTGAGAAATCACATTGAAATCCCTTCTCCTCCAGTCTCCTCTCAGGATTTTGGGCATACACACATGCGTCCAAAGTTTCAAGCCACTGGGTGCAGGACTTGAATCATGGTCACCCACATGAAAGTCCAGTGCCTTAACCACTATTCCGTCTGCTGGCCCCAGGAGGAATTTTCTTAAGTTTTCAAGGGCCACACATGTACGTGCTGGAGTTGGGCAGTAGAATGTTCTGGGGAGAGATAAGGACGTAAGCAGACATTGTTGTAAGAAGGAAGACTGCACCCTGAGAAGTCAGAGCAGGCCAGCAAGGCAAAAATGGGGTCGAAAATACAGATGGGGCCTGTGAGCAAATCTTACTAAGGAGGTGAGGAGTTCATTGGAGGAGGCAGGCTCATGGCAGGAGGTGAGTTCATCACTGCAGGAAGTGAGGAGTTCATTGGAGGAGGCAGGTTCATGGTAGGAGGTGAGGAGTTCATTGGAGGAGGCAGGCTCAGGGGAGAAGGTGAGGAGCTCATTGGAGGAGGCAGGTTCATGGTAGGAGGTGAGGAGTTCATTGGAGGAGACAGGGTTGGGGAGAAGGAGAGGAGTTCATTGGAGGAGGCTGCCTCACGGTGGGAGGTGAGAAGTTCATTGGTCGAGGCAGGCTCAGGACAGGAGGTGAGGAATTCATTGGTGGAGGCAGGCTCAGGACAGGAGGTGAGTAGCAGTTCAGCCCTGCAGGAGGTGAAGAGTGGATGAGGCCGGCTCACGGCAGGAGGTTAGGCTACCCCAGGGCTGCAGGGACTTTGTGGGGCAGGGCTGCTGCTGAAGCTCCTAGCCTCCTGGCTTCTGCTTCATGCTGATCTTTTGAGGGCGGAAGCCCCTCCGTGGATCCTCCACAAAGCTATCGTGCTTCTGGGGCATTTTAGAACATGGCGTAGCTAGGAAAGACTCCTCTTTACAGAGCTTTGAATGAAGGCTGTGATGACTGTGTCTCTGGCTGTGGATCTACTCCAGCCGGTGGTGACACCAACACACATGTCCCTCACTTCAAGTGGGTGAAGGAAAGTGACATTTACTAACTGGTGTAATGGCTTCAGACACATCACATACCTTCCATATATGGGTGAAATAAGGGAAATCAAGTGAATCAAAGGACGAAGCTAGCTGTGCTCTGTTTATTTGTTGTGTTAATTGTTTTTTAAGACTTTTTTGAAGGCTAGGCTGACCTGAAACTAAGTAGAGTAAATATTACGTTTATATGGTTTATTCTTTAAGAGACTTCTTACCTCCCTCATCCTGTCGGCCAGCTCTTCACAGAGGTACGCTCAGAAGCAGCGGCCAGTCCCCGAGTGTGGGTGCTTTCTTTCCTCCCGGGAGTGAAACCTGCAGCCTGAGAGACCCCCGGGTCAGGGTAAAGGTGGGTTTGTTTCCAGATCTGGTCTTCTCTGCAGTCAGTCGCATCCTCACACAGTGCCTGTTTCAGAGACGAGGATGACTAAGGGACAGTGAGCTGGACTTCCCAGCACCACCCAGGTTAGGGCTAGACGTAGCAATTCCTGGAGTGCTGAGTGGGATGGAAGGTGGGTACAGCAGCCACTGCTGTCGTCCTCTTCATAGACAGACACAACATGAGGGAAAACGGGTCTGTCACGGGCTTTCCTCCATTTCTCCAAAGTCACTGGGATGCAGAGCCCTTCCGAGTCTAGTACTCACATCACCTCTCCTCAACCCAAGGTCCACGGGCAGATCCGTAACCCAGACACCAAGGAAAAGATTGGGGTAAATAAGTTGCAGAGGCCAGAGGACGTAAGATTGCTCTTCATGCTCACGACAAGGATGGCTTCCACTGTGGGGAGAGGACATATTTTGGAAAGTGGGCTATAGTTCTCAAAACTAGGACACAGTAGAACTGGGATGAGAATTTCTGCTTCTCCATGAACTAGTCAAGATTCCCTTGACACCAGATATATTTAATTATTTTTACCGAACTAGGTACTTTTCTTGAACTCATTTTATCAGAACAGTTTGTAAAGTAAGGCCTACGTCAGATCATTTTACTAATGAGAAATGGAGGCTTCGAAAGATTAGTTAACTTGCCGCAAGTTGTCTAGTTGGTTAAGAGGTAAGTTAGGCATTATGAACCTTTTTTTCCCCCTCTAAAAGTTTATTTATTTATTTCATGAGCAAGAGAGAGAGACAAAGAGATAGAGTGAGACAGATAGAAGGAGCCCTGCAGGGTCTTGGTGCTGCGATTGAGCCGGGACAGCCAGCCCAGGATCATGGCCAAGCACCTGTCCAGCCTACTCAGAAAGGTCTCTGAGTTGAACTCGGTGTCTTCCCACCTGGGGTAAAGAGTGTTGTGTGTCACTGTGCTGCCTTATGGCCTTTGTGACCCTCCTTTTAACGAAGAGTTAGCACCTCTCAGGGAGCTTAAGCAACGTGTCTGTGAGGTCAGGCACGAAGCTAGCCCTTAATGACAAGTCAGCGCTTTTGTCACAGTGGACAGGAGGTAGACACAACCACTTCTCCAGTTAGCCTCTCGCCACGTGTTGAAGTGGGTGGGAGGAGAGTGAGTCAGCGTTCCATCCGGCTTCTCTTCATCCCTTTTTTTCGCCCCGGGGCGAGAAAGGGGAGCTCCGTTAGGGTTGTTCCTCCTGGTGGGATCTGAGTCTGGTTGCTGCCCTAAGAACCGTGGTGTAGGCTCATTCTCTTTACTCTTGGACACCATTCACCCCCTGGCCTCCCCTGCAGATTTGCTCCCTGGGTGACCAGCTGTCCAGAACCCCACACTGTTTGCATTGTGAACTGCTGGCCATGTCTCAGCTTCCTTCACTCCTCATCTGTCTTTCAGACTGCGTCAGAAGCCGGGTCAATTAACTTCCTACAGAGATGTTAACTTGGCAGGCACAAATTGATTGATTTGTTTTAATCTGACCAGTTTTTGCAGTGAGCATCCCAGGTAGGAGCAATAGCTGAGAGAATGCCAGATTGATTGCTCTCTTATTTTGGAAGAAACATGAAGTAGATAGTAGATGTGGGCAGACAGCAGACTTGCTGACAGATGGGTGTCACCCAACGCCTGAGTGGACCGCTTCCTCCTTGCAGTATTTCTACTTCACAGCAGCACCCTCCACTGCCCCACACTGCCATATCTCACTGTAAAGACATTGCCTGCGTATCTGGGTCACCGCTGTCCTTGCGATTCATCTAATGTCTTAACACAAAAACTAATTGTCATCCTTATCAGCCTCCTCTTATCGACCATCCTTTTATCAGCCTCTTCACTTAATTTAAATGCACATTACATCATGTGTCCTGTCACTGTCTCTGGATCACTCTGCCTCCATCCCTTCTCCTCCCTCTTGGTCCTTGTCATCTCGTCTGCCATCTTGTCTCCGGTGATCATCGCCCTCAGCCCCTGATGGGCTCTCCAGTTCCAACTTCTCCAGCTTATTCTCCGATCTAGTCTTGTTTGGAGGGTAAACTGGTCATATCACCTCCTTGCTGCAAAGCCTCAGTGACTCCACTGTCTGTGGACAGTCCCAGACTTTATGCATTTATTGTAAAGTTCTCCACTGCACAACTACTCTTTACCTCTTCGGGTTTTGTCCACTCACTCCCTTCTTTGAAGCAATGCCAAACTAGCTTTTCTAGAAATTGCTACAGTATTTTGTATTATTATGCTTTCACACATGCTCCCTTTGCCTGAAAAGGTTTTTTTTTTTTTTTTTTTTTTTTTTTTTTTGTGTCCCATAAAAAATGTATATTTGGGACCAGTAGATGGTGTAATGGCTACATCGCTGTACTCCCACGCAGTCAACCGTGGTTCGAGTCCTGGACCCAGCGGCTTAAAACTCACGCTGACGCATGCGTGTGCATGTCCAAAATTCTGAGAAGACAATGGAAGAGAAGGATTTGTGACATGGCCATCCCCCCCTGTGGGGATATTTCTTACTTTCTGTCTCTCTATCCCTCTCTCTGTGTTTCCAGTGAGCACGCACACCCTATAGCAAAAATATCTTAAAGAAAAGAAACAAAACAAAACAAAACAAAACTCTTACTCATCCTTTGAGATCCAGTTCAAACATCACACATAGACCATTCTTTCCTTTATCTCTAAGTGTAATTGAAAAGCACCGTTTACCTTAAACTCTACTTCTGTTAATGTCATAGCGAGTTTCCTATGGAATGAAATGCCCTTGTTCGTGTGTTCATTCTGCTGTGAGCTTTGAATGCGTCAGGAAGATGAATTGCGTCCATGTGCCTTATGGTCCTAACACTTTGCAAGGCCGTGGTGCCCGATACAGTCCTAGGAAACACTTTGAAATTACATGCACTGAATGGCCCCCAAATCTCACTTCCAAGAATACTTATTGAAAAGCCTTTCAGTGCAGAGAAGTTACACCTTTCTGCTATGTGCTACACCTCTGATCTTTTGCCTGTGCCTGTGCCACACTGTCACCTAAAGAACCTTATGTGAGGTCCAGTCCATAGCCCAGTGGTTAAAGCAACTGGATCCCACAGGGCCAGCAGTGCAGTTTGAGACCCAGACCTGGTGGTTTGAGCAACACATGGGTGCATAGGCATGTGTGCCCAAAATCCTGGAAGGAGGGATTGCGGCGTGGCCATGCCTAGCAGGAGGTGGTTTTTCACTTTCTGTCTCTCTTGTTTTATTTGTCTCTTTCTGGTAAGTACACACAGCCTCTGGCAAATTAAAAACAAAAACAAGAATCTTATGTGCTCCTTAACTCTCAACTCAAACATCAGTGCCAATTTGAAGCTTTTCTTGACGTCCCCAGGTAAAGCTAATCATTCTTTTCTTGGAATTCTCGTGGTTGGACCTACATATTTATTTATTTTTTTATTGTAGTTTGCTGAGTGTGTTTCTGAATCATGCCTTGAAAAAATATTAATACAAAAAATTAATACCCTTCCCTTCTGCTGTACCAAGATTAATTGTGGCTTTGTATTTGTTTCCAGTTCTTGTACATCGTTTGTCTTAGACGATAATAATTACTTACGTATATGTCTGTAAGACTTTAAAGTTTATTTATTTATTTATTTATTAATTTTAGAGGTTTTTGCTATAGGGCACGTGCACTCACAGACAGACAGAGAGACAGAAAGCGAGAAATCACCCCCCAGGGGGAATGGCCATGCCACAATCCCTTCTCCATTCTCCTCTCGGGATCTTGGGCACACACGCACACGCGCCCGGCATCAGTTTTAAGCCACCCGGTCCGGGACTCGAACCGCGGTCAACTACATGGGAGTCCAGCGGCATAGCCATTACACTAACTGCTGGTCCCAAGACTTTAAAGATTTTGAGGCAGGATTTGTGCTTTCTTCATCTTGCTTTCCCTACTGCCTACGAGAACCCCCAGTAGGACACATAGGTGCTAAATAAGTATGTGTCAAATTGAACTGAAATGACCTAAGCTGGAAGCTTTCTGAGAATAGTCATCTCACCTTAGTCCTTGATTTTTCCTAAGTAGCCACCAGGGAAAAACAGAAAAGAACACTTTTGGTTGTGCTTACATGACAACTGAAAACATTTTTAATTAAGAATAAAAGACAGAGAGCTAATATTATTGTCGACTTGTCACTGGGATGTTCCTAAAATTTTAATAAGAAATAATTTCCCTCTACCTGTATGCTGTGGTGGGAACCTACAGAGAGTCTTGGCTTATACGTTTCTTGTAACGGCAGTTGATGGTTGTGAACACCCGGTGCTGAGTTCCAGTGTCTGGGGCCACTTCCCCAGATCGTAGCCACGGGGTGATCTTATGGTGTAAAAGCGTACCTCCCTTAGAATCGTTGCTCTGTGGTCAGCCATGGTTGTACAGTGGTAATTCAGCCCCCAGTGATGAGGAAGCCACATGGAAGGTCTCTCTGTACCTCCAGGCATGGGACACGTGCACCCAGGCACTGGCCGAGGCTGGGAATGGGTCACAGTGTGAGGACCCTGCTGGGGCGACTCTTTCTCTCTTTTTCAAATGGAATAAATAAATAACTTTTGAAAAGCTCATTTGTTTTTTAAGACGGGTTTACATCTCACGTGACTCTCTGAGTCACAATGACGCCCTGTCCCCTTTTACGGCAGGAGAGTCCCATTTTCCTAATCCGTCAAGAACCGACAATTTAAGGTCAAGGGGTAATCGCCATGTGTAGTTGCACAAAGCGGCAGCATAGCATAGTGGTTAAGAGCACAGGCCCTGGAAGTAGAGGCGCTGTGTTCAAATCTCAGCGTTGCTGCTTCCTAGCAGGCGAAGGTTTGCAAGCCAGTCGACTACTTTGTGAAGTCAGGCCCAGCTGAGCAGGCGTGCATGAAGCGAGAGGGAGTTAGCTTTTGGGGAGTTTGTAGAACAGTGCATTGCCCACATGCAGGGCTATGTAAGCTATTTCTTAAAAAAAAGAAAGAAAGAAATCCTGCCCCTAAGTCTGTTTTGGCATAGTCTTCTGTCTGCAGTGTTCTTTATCCTCTTTTTCTACAGAGGGTTAATTTCCAGCTCTGTTTCTGTTCCAACCTTGAAGACGTTGGCGGTCCATCCTGCCCTCCGCCACACCTTCTCCATTGGCACTACGCCCCAGGGTAAATTCCTCGACGCTCCTCTTGCCATCGCTGTCTACTGAGTGCCCAACAGTGGCTCACGGCAGACGTCGGCGCTCAGACGCATGTCAAGTCAAACACATGGGATTGCGTTCAATTTCCTAATTAAACGTCTTGTGTGCAGAGATGTTCTTTAGGCAGATGGTGCAAACATGAGGCAGACCTTGAAAAATGCCACAGAGATTCCAATCAAATGCTCTGTGAGCAGGTGTGCACGTAGTCTGCCCCGGTCACGAGTGTGCGAACTCAGGAACGTTGCAGGGAAGCTCAGCAGGTTTCCTCTGGACAGAAAAGGAGAAGGACTCCCTCAGCAGTCCCACGTGGGCATTGTCTAAGGCAGTGATGAGCTAAGGCCACCAGAAGTCCCACACGACGTGACCTAGCGTGGGCAGGAGACGGGCTTGGTTAGACTGGGAATGCATGTTATCTCCTTGGACGGTGTGAGTCAACACCCACAGAGCAGGTAACATCCTTTTCAGTTTTATGTTTGCAGTTGTTATGCTTTCAACCTGCACTAATTCAGATGCCAGTCCCTTGTGGGGGTACTGAGCACTTGGGATGTGGCCATTCCAAACTGAGATGTGTGTGTGTGTTTCTTTTTAAATTATGAGGAAGCATGTTTGTGCACCAGAGAGAAACAGAGAGTGAGTGAGTGAGAGAGAGAGAGGGAGAGAAAGAAAGCATCCCCCATTGGGGTGTGGTCATGTGTCAACCCCTTTTCTTCTATTTCTCTGTTCTATCAAGATTTTAAGCTCACACGTGTACATACTCAGTGTGTTTTTCAAGTTGCTGAGGGTCGGATTCAAACTGTGTCAGCCATGTGGGGTCTAACTCCCCTAACCACTAGGCTATGCGACCTGTCATTGAGCTGCGTTTAAGTGGAAAAGACATACTAGATTTTGAAGACTTAGTATGAAAAAGGATGGTATCTCTTATTAACTTTTTTATATTCATTACTTATTAAAGTGATAATATTGCAGATACATTGGATTAGTGAAATATAAAGACTTATTTTGCTTGTTTCTTATCTTTTTTAAGGTGGTTACTAAAAAGTTTAAAATTGTATGTATGACTCTCATTTCTCTTGTACAACTCTGCCTTAAAGTACAATTTTGAAAGGCTATAGACACTTACTGAGTACCTGTAATGTACTGGGCTTTTACAAGGTGCTGGTGATTAAAAGATAAATAAGATAAACTTTATAGTTAGTCCAGAGACAGAAAAAGATGTATAAGCAGCGTATAAGCAGGATAGAGAGTGAACAGAGTCTCCCTTAAGGGGATTGCTTAAGGCAGTATTTGAGTACTGCAGCAGTCAAGCAAGGCATGCTGAGGGCTTGAGCTGCACAGCAGGGATGGGTCCAGAAGGTACAGTCCACAGGCCTTAGGCGCAGGCATTGCGTTCTGTAGGTCATTACAACATTTCACTGTGTTTATCCAATCGTCCATCCTTTCAGTTGGCATATGTTCCGTAGATATGGTCCAGAGTGAGGGGCTTTATTTTCTGCTTTTCTTTCTGTCTCTCTCAAATTGTCTTTAGACTGTTATTTATGTACCAGGGACCACAGCACACAATGCTGCAGGTTACAGCTTTATGTAGCATACAGTGTGGGCATTGTTCATCTGTATTTTTTCCTTAACGTTGAAGGGTATATTTTCTCCAGGCACCAGTAATCACGTAATTGCTGTGTAGTTATTGAAATCAGATACAATGCTCTGTTCACGATTACCCTAATTATGAGGCATGATCATTAGATCCTCAATTTGCCTAGTTTTAGGCTTGTAGAGTTTTTCCAAAGCGAAAGGTTGAACAGGCTTTGAAGTCTCAGTTCTATCCCATTCAGGACTCTTCTCATTTTTACACAAGTGGGCCGACTGGTCAACTCACTGCCTGAATGAGACCGGACAGCGTGACAACCTGGTATAACACCCAGAGGCATGCTGGGAAAACATCGTGGCCAGAAATGAGAACTGTCTGGTAGGACTTAAGTCTCTCGTGCTTCGGTTTCTAGTTAGATTTTCAGCAATCAAAATATTTGCCCTCCTCCCTTCACTGTTTCTATGTTCGTGTTTAAATGTACGCCCCCATGGATTTCTTCATTCTTAGTTATTTAAAAAATATGATTTTTGCTAATTAAATTTTTGCTAATGTTTCTGGCACTGGGAATGATAGCAGCCGTTCAACTTCCACTTACAAAATGAAAATTTGGATGAAACTGCATCAGTGACAAATGTAATTGCACAGAAGAGTGAATTTGAACATAAGCAGAGAATGACGAGAGTTTCTGGGGGCGGAGTGGGCTCCCCCAAAACTGGAGTCCAGTTGCTCCCTTGATCCGTGTGCATTCACTCACAGGGCTGTGATTACAGGAGAGGCATGCGTGCAAAGTTGCAGATCACACTGGACGGTCAAGGAAAGGCGTGAGCTGTTACATTAAGGATCCCAAATGACCTCGACCGTCTGAGGAAATGGGTTCAAAAGGTGCCATTTTGAAATGCTTTTACTTGGTTTCAAAAAAGAAAAAAAAAACAGATCATACAAGTACACATTTGGAGATGAGTCTTGGATACGGTTTAAGGGAAGGACCCAAATTCAAAGCATACAGTAACAGTGAGGATGGCAACTTTGGACTAGTATTCTTTTTTTTTTTTGAGAGGTTCTCTTGCCATAGGGCATGTGCGCTCGCCAGACAGATAGAGAGAGACAGAGAGACAGAAAGCAAGAAATCACCCCCCCGGGGGGATGGAGGCTTCACAGAGGAGACATCCATTAGCTGGATCCTGGTCTCCAAAGATTCAGAAAGGGTGAGAGGTGGCCAAGGCGTGAAGACCATTTCCTGTTGCTCTTCTACAATGGGTGGCCCAGACGGAGGGTAAATCCTGAACTCTTGGGTCTGGACTGAGGAACTGGAGATGGGCAGCAAAAGTTAGCAAGACACAGCCAGTTGTGCATCTACCACATCTCATTCTTATCAATTTCAGGAGTGTCTTTTTTTCACTACCTTCTGATCTTTTCCCCTTTCCTTATTTGCTGTAGTCTTTGGAAAAGAAACTCTTGCTAATGAAGTTGAGCTGACTCCATAACCCCTGATGATTTGGCTTGCTGTTCTATGGCTCAAGTTTCTGCTTTGATTGGATAGGACCCAGAACAGAGAATTGTCTACTTACAGTGATTAAAAACTCCCTTGGTGAATTTTTAAAGGGATTATTCAAAGCTTTTAGTGCCACCGAATAGGGAATTACACTTCGCTTTCCTAAAACTCCAGTAGAAATTGTACATGGATTTCTTCTCCTGCTGCAGAACACTACAGAGAATTTTCTGTTAAGAGTAGCAGCCTTTTAGCAGGAGGTTAAGTGATTCCTGTGTATATAATTTATGAGGCACTCGGAGTTTTTGTAGGAAAGCAAGTTAGAAAAGTAGAATTATTATCACCTACATTGTTATTTGTTTATTTTATCCTCTTCTAATATGAGATATTAGTTTCTGAACTTGGGCTTCAAAGTAGAGCTGTTGACCATAGGGAGAAGGAATCAGTTGGCCAACCATGGACATGAGGAAGGAGCTGCAGACCAGGGATGTGTGCGTGGCATTGTCTTTTCTTGAAATTGTGTTTCTTCATCAGTGTCGTATGGACATTTTTTTCTTCGGTTCCTATAGAAACCTGAGAGTGGTGATTTACTGCTGTGTGTGTGCACAAATTACCCACACCTACACATTATTTGCCACATCTGTTCTATTGGATTGTCAGAAAAGTCGTGACGCATTTTTGCATAGAAAAAAATACGTCACGACTTTTCTGACAACCCAGTACTTCCGCCTCTATGCAGCTGACAGACAAATAATGATAGGTAGGATGACGATACTTTTAAATTGAGATGCAGAAGAGAAAATGATGAACGTACGTATGCGCGTCCGCCTCCCCTCAAAGAGCCGGCCCTGGTTACTGAAACCCTGATGGGCTTTGGACTTTTAGTATGACCCAGGGGTAGAAATGAAAATGGAAGATTGTAGGTTGGATTAATGTTTTAATCCCTTTAAGACAAGGGAAAAAAATCACAGGCTAACTCAATCTTTTTTTATGTTATTAGGTCATATCAATTAAAATGTTCTAATGTTTTTGGATTATATACTTTGAATGTATTTATGTTAATTAGGAGTAGACTTGGTTTCTTGTAAGATAAAAACACCGAAGAAACAGGGGTTTAAATTTTTAAAAAGTTTCTTTCTTTCTCAATTAAAAGGGGTTGGATGTAGGGAGGGGAGTCAGGGCGGCCTGGCTCTCAGGAGTCCAGATTCCCCTCCACGGTGTAGCCCTGACGTCCATAGCAAGGTGCCTTCTGGTCCAAATTGGATGTTAGGGTTTCAGACAGGTGAGCATTCCTGGTAACAGAAGAGACTAGAGGGAAAAGAAAAATGGATATCCCCTTTTTAAGGAGATTTCTAGAAATCTCACCAACTCCACCTGCTCATATTTCACTGCCAGAAATGAGTCACATACCTTCCAGCCATCTGGAAGGAAGATTAGGAAATAAAATTTTTGTGATAATGCATCCAGTCAAAATGTATCATTTTGTGGGACCAGCAGTTAGCGTAATGGCTATGTCGCTGGACTCCCACGTAGTCGACCGTGGTTCGAGTCCCGGACCCGGCGGCTTAAACTCACGCCGGGCGCGTGTGCGTGCGTGCCCAAGATCCCGAGAGGAGAATGGAGGAGAAGGGATTGCGGCGTGGCCATCCCCCCTGGGGGGTGATTTCCTGCTTTCTATCTCTCTGTCTCTCTCTGTCTGTCTGGCGAGCGCACGCGCCCTATAGCAAAAACCTCTCCAAAAAAAGAAAAAAAAAAAAAAAAATGTATCATTTTGTTACTAAGAAAGATAGGAGAATAGGTATCGGAAGACAATTTGTGGGCCAGCAGGTGGCATGGTGGTTAAGATGCCAGATTCCCACATGGCTGACCATGGTTTGAGTTCCAGACCTGGTGGCTTGCTTTCTCACTTTCACTCTCTCTCTCTCTGGTGAGGGCACATGCTTTATAGCTAATTTAAAAATAATAATATTTATAAATAAAATAAAATAAAAAATTACTTAAAAAGAAAATAGAAAAGACAATTTGCTACATCTGCTATAGTAATTATTTCAGGTGGATTTGAAATAATTCTTTCAGAAGAGAAAGAACCTGGTTTGATTTAAATTCAGTTGATTTACAGGATATAGTGGGTATGGTTTGAAATAGAGGAATGAGTTTGAAGTAGTGAAAAATAATGCCAACTTAATATAACATTTGACTTTAATTTCTTCACCTCTAAATAAGGAGTTTGTATTATAAACCTTCTGGGAATTTTTAAAATTCATACTCCTTTATCTGGTTCCTGAAGCTTTACAACATAGGAGGCCTTTTTATATACTCATATACAACTGTATGATATATAATGGAAAAAATCCATTGCTGTAGAAATAAATGGGGTACACATACATTAGTGGAGAGAGACTTATTTTTTTTCAATTTTCGAATTCCTGGCTCTTAATGAAAAGAAATCTTGTGTGGAAATTAAAACATGAAGAGACTAAACGTGAAACTTAATTGTCCTCTTAAATTTTAAGTCAACTTTTCTTCCCAAAGAACAGGCTTCCCCGCATTTTTCCTGTTTCCATTACTGCTATGTTCTGCGTGTCCCTTTCTGCAGGAAGGCTTGCCGTGGAAGGGTGGGAGTGCGCATCCTTACGAGTGGGGTGTGGCTGAGCTGGCACTGCGGCACCAGTGCTGGTGTTCCAGGCGGTGATTTCATCCTGGCCGGCTCTTTCCCATTATTGCAGCTGGTTGGTTTCTCGTCCTGGGGCACCTCTACAAGGGCGAGCTAGGACTCTGTCTGGGGCTCGCCTCATGCTTCTGCTCGCTGCTCTGTTTTGGGGGGTCCTGATTTCTCTGGGCTGGAGAAGAGCTGAGACCATCGCTAGCTACCTGCTGGCTCCAGGGAACTGAAACCTTAGCAGGTAAAGGCCAAGTGCCCCAGGCAGCCGCCCTGACCTGCTGGTTACTAGGGAACCATTGGCCCAACTGGTTACTAAGACCAGGCAGGGAGGGGCGGAGGGCCAGGGTGCAGAGCCCTCCCTGCTCCGCCTCCTTGTGGTTTCAGAGTTAGAGCCCAGCCACCAACCTGAGAGGAAAAGCAATATCCTGAAACTGGGACTCTTCTGGATGTAAATAAAGGTCCCAAATGGCATTTTAGTTTTCTCCCTTGAATTGATATGCAAATTTCTAATTTACTTAAAGCGCACTGCCATGCATTGTAATAACGTCTAATACACGCTCCCGTGTAATTACGCGTAATAACCACTGATCAGTGGGAGGAGGCCGGGAGACGGGATTGTGTTTCCAGCTGGCCCTCCACACCTGCGGGTAACAGACAACTCCTTTCAGTGTGGAGGAAACAAGATAATGACAGTGTGGTACTAAATACAAACATTAATTCTTGGGAACAGAGCATGAGGAAGAAGGCTATCAATTAAGATGAACGGGCTTACTCTGCAAAGGGCCAGGAGGAAGTACTTCGCTTTGGAAGGCGCGGTCTCTCAGCCGTCAGCTCTGACGTGGAGCAGGGCGAAGGCTGGTGTGGCAACACGTCATCGGCGGGCTGTCCTGGATGGGCTGGGCTGTTTGCTGATCCCCGAGTGCATTGCACCCTTGTGAGGAGCCCCCCCACCCATCACGTTACCATGCCTGATTCATGAAAGGTCCTCTGATCTTCAATTTATCTAGTGAGTTTTCTTTTTTCTACTTTAGTAATTTTCTGGGTCAGTGTAAAATAGGGTGAAGAATAAAATAAATGAAACTCCCCTTGGGCCTTCATAGCAGTAATCTGTATGTGTGGCAATAAGTGGGATTTTCTCCCTTACCTCAGCAGAACAGAAGAATGTCTAGATGGCTGAGTCTGGGATCCAGCCCCGCACCCTTAGAGGTGAAAAGCATTAAACAACATGTGTTGAGTGGAGACTTCGTGGTGGGCACTGTGCTAGATACTCTTATACACGTTATCTTTTTTCAGAAGCTCCCTCATCTAAATGACCAACACTGTTTTATTCACACAGTTTTCCTTTTTTAATTTTACAGACTACATTCTACTCATTTATTCTTTTTTCAAAACCCATTTGTTGACTTCTGCTTTCCTGAGTCAACAGATGAGGTTTACTCTCCCAACTTAGCCAATTAAACTACTGTAAAAAATGTGTGAGCCAACAATTCTTAGACATTTGGGAAAGACAGTGCAACATAATGATACTTGAGAGAGAAGAGACAGAAGATGAGCCCTCCGGCAGCCCCAGGTTTCTAGAGAATCGTATTCCTAGAGAAGAGGAGGGAAAACCCGGGAGAAGCTGGAGGTGAGGAGAGCAGGGTTCAGAGAAGACGTGCCTGAGCTCAGGGAAGCCTACGGGTCTGCAAAGGCTGTATCAAGAGAGCTGCCGACATCTGCAGGAGGTCCCGGCGGAAGGGTTCCAATAGCACCGCCCCCTACGTGCATGTCAGAACACAGCCTGAGCTACAGCGACTGGAAAGGCAAAGAGGCATGGCCCTGGAGGTTGCACGAGGCCAGGAATAATCTGACCACCAGCTGGAGTGAAAACAGATCAGCACAGGGCTCAGTTCTAAGAAAGCTTTTGCAATCATAGTGGGGCAAAATCAGCCCTGGAGTAAAGGCTGCTCTGGTGCTGCCATATAAAATTGACTGTAAGCCTTGAAATGATCAAAGAATGTCCTTGCAGCTTAACTGTGTCCCAGAACAAGCCTCAAGAATTTGAACCAGAGGGGACCAGCAGTTAGTGTAATGGCTATGTCACTGGATTCCCACGTAGTCGACTGTGGTTCGCATCCCGGACCGGGTGGCTTAAAACTCATGCCGGGTGCATGTGCATGCGTGCCCAAGATCCCGAGAGGGGAATGGAGGAGAAGGGATTGCAGTTTGGCCATCCCCCCTGGGGGGTGATTTCTCGCTTTCTGTCTCTCTGTCTTTCTCTGTCTGTTTGGTGAGCGCACGCACCCTATGGCAAAAACCTCTCAAAAAAAAAAAAAAAAAAAAGAATTTGAACTAGAAAAGTGTCCATTACTTAGCAATGCAAAGTTCACAAAGTTTCACTTGCAATATAAAATTATATAGCATGTAATGGAATAGGAAAGACAAACTATAATAGGGAGAAGAATTAAGGAATCCAACGTACCCCAAACTTATATGACGACAAGCTCCACAAACAAGGACCTCAAACAGCTAGCTATAACCATGTCCTTACGTTCAAGAAGATAGAAAAAACTTGTACGTATGTTAAAGACAAACATGCATGATATTGAAAAAGACCCAAATAAAACTTCTAGAGGTGATAAAAAACACACTGGATAGAATTAACAGAAAGTTAAATAGCAGAATAAATGGTTAGTGAACTAGAAGTAATAGAAATAGAATCTATTAAAATGAAACAAAGAAAAAAGGACTGAATAGAAATGAGCAGATTGGCCAGACAGTCACACAGTGGTAAAATTCTTCAGCCTGTGAGGGTGACTCGCATGCGAAGTGTACAGGGTTCCTAAGTACACGAGGCATATGTGTGCCCACGATCTGGAACTGGCTGAGACTAGAGCTTTATCCTAGCGTCAAGACATTGATGGAGGTTTGTGCTCTCTGTTTCCCTATCTCCCCCTCTCTGTTTCTTTTGCTCAGGGAGAAAATAAACAAACTTAAAAAAAATTACAAAGCAATAGTGAGCCCAGAGAAAAATTTAAACATCCGAGTACATATAAACTTGAATCCCCCAAAAAGAAAGGAAACGAAGTGGAAGAAAAAAATTATTTTCAAAGTGTGAAATGTTTCTAAATGATGAAAAATGTAAGTTCATCAGTCTAAGAATCTTAATGAATCTCAAGCAAAATGACACCAAGACACATCGTAATCAACATAAAAGTAGTCATAAAGAAAACAGTCTTAAAGTGGCCATAGGGAAAAACAATGGTACTTAAAGGAGAATCACTACAAAAATGACATTCGATTGGGGCCAGCAGATAGCAAAGCAGTTATGTCGCTGAACTCCCACATGGTTGACCAGTTTGAGTCCCTGACCTGGTGGCTTGAAACTCATGCCGGGTTTGTGTATGTGTGTACCTAAAATCCCAAGAGGACAATGGAGGAGAAGGGATTGTGGTGTGGCTATATACCCTGGGGGGTGATTTCTCACTTTCCCTCTAACTGTCTCTGTCTCTCTCCAATGAGGGCCCTAAAGCAAAAACCTTTTAAAAAAGTGACATTAGATATTGTTAAAAAGGAAATAATATAGGCATGAAGGCAGTGGAACAATGTTCAAATACTGAAATAAAACAACTGTTGACCTAGAATTGTTACCCAGGGAAAGTATCTTTCAAAAGATAAGAAAAATACTCTTTTTCAGACATAAAAAAAAAGAATAATTAATCACTAACAATCCTGTATTGCAACAAAATTAAGAGGAAGGAACACTTCCCAACACATTCTATAAGGCCATCAATAACGCGATACCAAAACAGAAAAAGATATGATAAGAAAAGAAAACCTGCTCCTTCAATGTCTCCTGAGTTACTCCCACCCTGCAAGAGTGATTGGGGGATGGGTGATTGGAAACCAACAGAGCTATGATCTTCCACTGGGGACTCCTGATCCCCTAAGGTGTTCCTTTAGAAACTGCTTTACCCTTCTTTTTACAAGCAAAATGATAAATAGTGATTGAATGTTTAAAATAAATTGGAATAATAATAATAATCTGGAAAAAAATAATGAAAAGCTATTGGATGATGATGGGGATTTTAATGTCTCTGTATTGACTGATAAGCATGGTATTCCTTCTGGAAAAAGAAATGTAATACACTGTAAAGTTACATGTGATTCAATGTAATATAAACAAGATTATGATAATAATAAAAAAAGAAACTGCTATACCCCAGTCTGCTTGCCATGCAGGGCATAGCGTGTAACTTTGGATTTTTCCTTAAGTTAAATCTCTCTAGCTCAGCTCCAGCTGTATCTGGACCTGAGAAACTGAGAGAAGAGCTACCACTTGAAGCCAGCTACATGAACTCTGCTTTGATTTAGAAGACGTAGCCCTCTGCTAGAAGACATCTTGGAACTAGGGTTGTTTCCACCACCCCTCAACACTATAGAATCTACTCAAAATAAAAGAAGTGAGTACTTTACCAGATGACAAAAACCAGTACAGAGACACAAGAAATATGGGAAAACAAGAAAATATATCTCTCCTAAATGAACACAACAACTCCCCATTATAAACAGCACAAAAGGATTCACAGAAATAGTAGAAAAAGAATTCAGAATATTCATTCTGACAAAACTCAGTGAGAGAGAAAACAGACAATCCATTCCAGGAGATAAGAAAATCATTCCATGACATGAAAGAGAAATTCTATAGAGAGATAGACGCTCTAAAAAAAGAATTAAACAGAACTATCTGGAGGTGATGAATATAATCCATGAGATCAAAAATTCCCTCCGAAGCAAGAACAGCAGATTGGCCCATTCAGAAGAAGGAATCTCTGACCTTAAAGACAAAGCCTCTGACATAGACAAAACAACCAAAAAAATTGAAAAATTAGCCAAGAAAAATGAGGATAATATATGGAAAAAGTAGGCATCTTTAAATGCCCTAATAGCTGTATGATGGGTATCCCAGAAAGCAAAAAGGTTGGTAAAGGCATGAAAAACCTCGTCTATGAAATACTATTTGAAAACTTTGCAAATCTAGAGAAACATACAAATAGCCAGCAAGGAAATACAATGAATGTCAAATAGAATCAATATAAGAAGATCCTCCCCACCACCCATCATAGCCAGATTGGTAAAAATCAAAGACAAAGACAGTATTCTAAAATGGCAAGAGACAAACGTCAGTTTACAAAGGATATTGTCTTAGGCTCAAATCAGATCTCTCAAGTGAAACAATACATGGCAAGAAAAGAATGGGAAGGAAAAAAGATTAAGCAAGAGTACTATACCCAGCAAGATTATTCTTCCAGTGGGAAGAAGATGTAAAATAATTGTCAGATAAAAATACTGGAAGAGTTTACTAACACTACACCAGTTCTTTAAGAAGTATTGAAGGGAATTCTATTTTAGGAAAATGGGAGGATGGCAAAATAAGAGAACACTAAACATAAGGAAATGACTAACAAAATGGAAGTCATGTCTGCAAATAATAACACAGAATGTTAATGGGTTAAATTCTGTAATTAAAAGACACAGACTGGCTGGATAGATAAAAAAGCAGGAGCCCTCTATATGTTGCTAATGTGAAATATGCCTCACATACATACAGTGAAAGTGAAGACCTGGAAAAATATATTCCATGCAAACAGGAAACAAACAAAACAAAAAAGTCTGGAGTCATAATATTGATATTAGGTAAAATAGACTTCAAGACAAAAAAAAAAAAAAAACTGTAAGAAGAGACCATGGACATTACATAGTGCTAAAAAGACTAATTCACTGAAAAGATATAATATTTATAAATATCTATGACCCTAGCACTGGAGCACCCAAAGATGTGAAAGGAAGACTGTTAGACCCAAAGGGAGAGATTGATGACAACACACTAATCATTAGGAATTTCAACACTGCACTGTCTCCTCTGGTCAGGTCATCTAGACAAATAAGTAACAAGTAAAAACTAAATTACACCATAAACCAAATGGACTCCATAGACATTCATGAAACATGCCACCCATCAACCACAAAGTACACATTTTTCTTATCTCCACATGGAGCATTTTTGAAGATTTCCCGCATGAAAGGGCACGAAACAGGCCGTGAGGGCAGTTTTTGTCAAAGCACAGCTAGTCTACCTCCTGCTGGTGCTGGTGGGGGCACGGCTCCATGTGATTCTCAAAACTGGCAGAACCACATTTCAGAAAGCGTGGATTTTACTGTGCCCACATGGCACTTCGGTGTCTTTCTAAAAGTGAAAAAAATACTCTCAGCTCTGACATAGGAGTTGTACAAATTATTAACATAATCCCCCCATTCGTAAAAGAGAGAAAAAAGGCCATAGTTCTATTTAACAAGTGAGGATATGACAGGACACAAAATGGGATGCAGCTCTTCTGAGAAAAATGAGGGTGGGTGTCCTGAAAGGCTTTCTGGAAAAAAGAAGGTAACTAGAATAACTCGCATTTATTAGAAATCCTTCCATTCTTCCAGTTTTTTAAAGTGCCACACTTATTCACTATTATTAGCCTCAAAGCAAATAAAACTTACACTACCATTTTACCAAGAAAATGGACTTCTTTTGCCCTCTCCTGAAGGTTTGTGTTTCTATTTCATCCTGTCCATTCTGAATTTCCAAAGGAAGCTGCCAGAGACAACTGAAGGATTGTGAAACAGTATGTGGGAATTGGTAAAGACGGATTTTGACATATCCTTCTGACAACCTTTTGATTAATGTTATGCTTCATTAAACCCTTAATTAAATTAACGAGGGGTGTGGACATTTCCTTGCTGTAGTTTGTGTACTGGCAAGCAAGGTCTCGGATTTCAGTCTGGCAGTGAGAGGCAGGAAATGGCTACTCCAGGCCGGTCAATTGTCTACAGGAGACGGTGGCAATGGGAGGGCAGTGGAAGGGCTGAGCTTGGAGCCCGTCCAGGTCCTCTGGGGACACAGAGGGGGAAGTGGGATGGCTTTGCCGTGGCCACCCTTTCCTGTTGCCTGTCCTCTGTCCGCCCCCCCCCTTGTCCTACTGTGTCCCACCTCAGGCAGGACATCACAACTGGACAGGGTTCGGCTCCTGCACCAAAGGGTTCAGCTCACTCTGTCTGCACGTCCCCACTCTGAGCTGCCCCCTTAGCACTCACAGGTATTGCTTGGTAGGCACGCTTTTTAGGAGTGTTGAAAAACGGGGTGCCAGGACTCCTATGTTGAGAAATCTTCATGATGATAAAGTGATCATTTTCAAGTTCCTCTTCACCTCTCCCATATGCTGGGTTTAGCAGCACATATGCCGCTGTTGGCATGGAGCTCCCCCCGCCTTGTGGAGCTTAAAGCATGGGAGGAGGTAGTAAATATCAAAGGTCCATGACAGTATTACAATTATTAACACATAAATTCATACATTTATTGCTTCAAGTCATGTCTTTCAAGTTAAATTATTGACATTAGAGTTTTGTAGAAAAAATAATATTCCACTAGATTCTTTCTGAATATAGCAACTTGACAGAGACAGGTTGTGGGTCTCTCACTCTTCTCTGTTGGGGTGTGAATGGGACTGACACCCTTCCTTCCATGGCGCTCACTGACGTGTGCTACGTTCAGGCTTACAGGTGTTTCCATAAGCACTGGAAGTTTGCCACGTTCCTTCATTTGTTAGCATAAACATGTTTCTTATGCTTCTTACCTTTTAAAAGAGCATCGTGGGGACTGGCAGATGGCGTAATGGATATGTCGCTGGACTCCTACGTAGTTGACCTCAGTTTGAGCCCCAGACCCGGTGGCTTAAAACTCATGCAGGGCACATGTGCATGCATGCCCAGATCCTGAGAGGAGAGTGGAGGAGAGGGCATTGTGGTGTGGACATGCCCCCTGGGGTGTGATTTCTCTCTTTATGTCTCTCTGCCTCTCTCTGTCTGGTGAATACATGTGCCCTATAGCAAAAATCTCTTAAAAAATAGAAAGAAATGAAAGAGAAAAAGGAAAAAAAAAAAAAGAAAGAGAGAGAAGGAGGACCATGTAGGTTAGTTTATGAACTTTGAAGTTAACGTATTTGTTTCAGATGAGACTAGTTGATATTCATTCATTCATTCATTCATTCATCATATGAGAGTTTGTTGTCTGCCACGTGTCAGGCATGTTCTAGAAGTACAGGGATAAAGAACCTGGTTTCTGTCCTCAAAGGTGTCAGGAGCTGTGACTGACATCAGCATGTGGGGAGAGGGTATACGCAGGAAATCCACTCAAAGAGCCTGGGCCGCTGCTTGGTCTGCCTGGCGCCACCACCGCTGAGGCTGAGACGTGCTGGGTGAGAAGGTGTCCAAGCTGGGGGCCATGATGACGGGTCGGGGAGGGATCAGGGAAGGGGCTCCCTGGGAAGACGTGGAACATGCAACGCTCAGCATGCAGTGGAGCAAGGGAGGTGGAGCGAGGGCGGGACGCAGAGAGTGATGCGGTCAAGGCCCCGGAGGTGAGGAGCCTGGGTCAGGCTGGCATAGAGGGGAAGGCCACCGAGGGGGAGGTTCGTGTGTGGCCACCGGAGGCACAGGAGCTTACCGTGGAAACTGAAGACTGCTGGGATCATTTCGGGAAGGGCGGGATCTGGCTAGTCTGCCCGCCCTAAGTCACCACTGGCACAGCGTGGAGGGTGAGATGAACTGGGGATGGGTGGGTAGTGACAGCGGGCAGTAGGATGAGGTAACAGGAGCTGAAAAGATCCGAGCTGAAAACAACGCGAGCCTAAGTAGGAGGGAAAGGGAAGAGGGTGAGGCTCAACAAGAGCTTTGCCTGTCACCGAGAGAACAGAAGCAGAGCTGCCGCCCGCACTGGTCAAGGCTGCAGACCCGACGGCAGGCTTTGCATAAACGATGCCTCCCGAAGACGCAGTGTAGGCCGTCTCCATGGTTACAGCCCACAGCCTTGTGCTGGCTGGGTGAGCCACATCACCGCACGCATTGTTTCACCTGGAACACTTAACTTTCTACGCGCTGGCCTTGTTTGTAGGAGAGATGGCACCAGCCCCTCCAGCGTGGACTTAAGGAGTGCCCGGCTTCTGTGGGGCTGTTAGTCACCATGCTAAGTGCAGGGACTGGCATTAACTCTTCATCCTGGCCATGATCACTGGGCCGTGTACACTGGTCACTACCGTGTGATACTGGAGCAGGAACAGAGAGATTACGTGACTCAACTAAGATCACAGAGCTCGTGAGAGATCAGGATTCCATCTTAATTCCTCTTTCATTTTTTTAAATTTTAGTATCTCCTTCTCTTATAAAAAAGCTTTCCCATCTTTTTAATGTTCTATTGATCTCCTGATTTCCTAGTTTTCAATCTACACTCTGAAAAACTTAAGAGATACAAAATCTTCAAGAGCCATCGTCTGAGAATTGTCATGGCAGTGTGGTTATGGGCAAAGTCCTGCAACCCCAGTGCTTCCCCAGCTTCCTGGGTATTCCATCCACCTTCCCTTGAACACTCACACGTGTGCCCTACACATTCCTATCTCTTCCTGATCATTGCAGTATAAATCCAAAGGAACCTCCTGGCTAAAGTGACTTTCCAGAGGATGGAGATCAGAAGTACTTTGCCAAAGAGAGACAGACACTCCTTCAGAGGGCTGGGCTGAAAAGCCCTGGGAACTTTCACACATTCCTGGCATTTTTTCCATCCCATTCTTGCTTTATTTTTCCTTAGGTTCAGAAAAAGATATTTTTTCAAGAATTATTTGTGTATTTAATTCCATTTGTTATTGTTATTATTATTATTCAATTTGACCAGAGGCAGAGAAAGGGAAAGTGAAAAAGCAAGTTGCCAGGTCTGGGACTCGAACCAGTGGGAGTCCAGCTCTTCAACCATCATGCCACCTGCCAGCCCCTAGAAAGATGTTTGATGATGAGTTGTTTTACTTAAAAAGTTCTTCATGGTAGACAGTGTGCACATGTGGTGGGGGTGGGGGGAGAGAGAAACACCCTTGAAAGGGTCTTGTCATGTAAGACCCCTTTTTCCCAGTCCTCCATCTGTTTGGGTTCCTGGGCATTCCTGTGTGAACACCTGGAAGGTTTTCAGTCAACCTGGGGATCCGAAACCATGGTGGACCACGTGGCCTCAGACTGTGCTACCTAGAGAGTGGGTCAGGGCGTTCCTTCTAAATGAACCTGGCGCAGGCCATCCCATTCAGCACCCAAGAGCAGGTTTAGTCTCTGGAAAGCTCTCAGTAATTGTTCTTAGCTGCTTGGGAAAAAGAAGCCCTTGAAGAAATCCATAGATTCTATATCCATATCCCTGGTTTGATTTTGATATTTTCCTATTTGTCTTTGGTAAATTTGTTCCCCGTATCCAGAGGGGAAAGCTGTAGAAGGCAAAGGCGGGCCGTGAGGAGCCGAGCCCCTGACCTTGTGAACAGTGGGGATGCCTGGCTTTGTTAAACGGTAGTTCTGCCGCTCTGCGAGAGACGCAGCTCGTCTTTGGTAAAGCTTTCTGTTGGTTTAATTTTGACAGAGGGTCCATGAGTTTGGCGGGGGGCGGGGAGCATGCCCCATGGGACAAGCTCACACTGCCCCCCCCCCTCCTCTCGGGGTTTTGGGTATGCACTCACACATCCACTGTGATTCTGGAGGTGTCGGGTCTAGATCCGGCCGTGAACCACACAGTGGGCAGTGTGAGAGCCAGCTACCCTCACCACCAGGACACGGGTAGCCCAGTAAAGCTTTTCATCCAAGGAACTCCCTCATATGGGAAGTCAGTCTCCATAGGTAAAAATAACATGGCAGAAATCCTTCTGTTGACAACCAGATTGTATTGCTCAGGGTCAGGGACACAAAGAACCCAATGATTACTTTGAGCAATGGCAGTATCAAAATATTTCATTCCATTGCATTCGTACCTCTCTGTCTCCACACACACACACACACACACACACACACACACACGCTCTTCTAATTGACATAGAAAGGGGAATGCTAAAACTAGGGAAGGTAGCATGCGGATTGACGTCTTCAGCCTTGTTTCAGGCGTGAGTCCAGGAAGCGAAGTCCGCCGTCATTTGGAAGGAAACTATGTGACAACCATCACATGGAGACGGGCTGAGAAGGAGGGGAGGCAGGCAGAGCATCTCCGAAATTTAATCTGCTCTTTGGAGCAGGGGAAAGAAAACTTAGGGCGGTCGGAAACCTGTACTTCAGAGATGTTTGCATTTGCTCCGGGTTTATGCATTTTCCCTAAGGGAGTTTACGCGGGAGAAGCGGCATCGAGTGCGCCGGAAGTTGGAGTCATCGGGATGGGGCGGACTTCCTGTGAGAGCAGGTGGATGCTTCAACGGGGGGTCTAGTCCAAAAACTGTCCTAAAGCACTTTACAGATATGAACTTATTAAATCCTATGCAATACTTGTTAATAATATCCTCCTTCAAAGATGAAGATATTGAGGCAAAGAATTTCGGAAAGTTTTAAGAGAGTTTAGCTACAAATTTCCAGGATTACACATCTAGCAAACCTAGCTGGGACCAGGATTTGAACTGTAGTTGTCTGACTCTAGACCCCCATTGTGTCACTACTTTGCTATGTGGACCAACCAACAACCATCTATCGAATGCTTATTATGACTCCACACTGTTCATGGGAAAATGGAATTTAAGGATTACTTTATTTTTATTATTTTTTTAAAATTTGAAGTGTATGCATAGTTTTTACATAATACATTTTCCATGAATTTTTAAGACCCTTCATATATGAAAGAAACTGTCCTGAATGAACTACAAGGGTTGTCTTTTCAATGCTCACATCTCCTATTAGCGAGCCACTGTCCTTCACGGCAGAGACCCACATCCTGGGAGCTGAAATACAGGGTCCCTTGGCCCTAGATAACAGAAAGTCCTTCCCCCTTCCCTTCCCTTCCCTTCCCTTCCCTTCCCTTCCCTTCCCTTCCCTTCCCTTCCCTTCCCTTCCCTTTTCTTTTCCTTTTCTTTTCTTTTCTTTTCTTTTTCTTTTCTTTTCTTTTCTTTTCTTTTCTTTTCTTTTCTTTTTTCCTTCCTTCCTTCCTTCCTTCCTTCCTTCCTTCCTTCCTTCCTTTTTCTTTCTCTTTCTTTCTTTCTTTCTTTCTTTCTTTCTTTCTTTCTTTCTTTCTTTCTTTCTTTTTTGGAGAGGTTTTTGCTATAGGGCGCATGTGCTCGCCAGAGAAACAGAGACAGAGACAGAGACAGAAAGCAAGAAATCACCCCCCAGGGGGGATGGCCATGCCACAATCCCTTCTCCTCCATTCTCCTCTCAGGATCTTGGGCACACACACACACGCCTGGCGTGAGTTTAAGCCACCGGGTCTGGGACTTGAATCGTGGTCGACTACGTGGGAGTACAGTGACATAGCCATTACGTCAGCTGCTGGTCCCCAGAAAGTCCCTTTGAAGCCAAGAAGCAGGGATTCTATCCTCCCACCTTTTTCTCCTTCTAGGTCAGCAAGGGGACGAGTCTTGGCTATTCTTTTGTTCTAGGGTAGTTTTTTTCTCTTCTCACTTTGTCAAGACTTTGGCAATTGCCAAATTATAAATAAAATTCCAACTCAGAAGCCACTTTTTTCAATGAAATCATCTTCTTTCCCCTATGTTATAAGAGGAAAAAATTCCTTTATTCCTCAAGTTTCATTGACAATACAACATGGGAAAATTACTAAAAATGTCCTTATGGGTGTTTATTGGAACAAATTTTTATGCAGTAACAGGGTTTGTGTTTTATCTTTGTTCTGTTGTCTTATTTTAGCCACAAGAGACACCTTTAAGCAGCTT
Source organism: Tupaia tana (assembly GCA_026018925.1). Classification (NCBI taxonomy): domain Eukaryota; kingdom Metazoa; phylum Chordata; class Mammalia; order Scandentia; family Tupaiidae; genus Tupaia; species Tupaia tana. The sequence goes on along the minus strand of JAKSZU010000025.1, from coordinate 28,300,572 downwards.
ACATTTTGTAGTAAACATCTGATAAAATGTGCTGGAGAAGACTCATAATGGTTTTTAACCTAGAGATAGAAAAAAAAATGAGAAGTATTATGCATTGTAAATTGGTTAATATTAAGTTACTGCTCATAACACATTCATTATGGTGCCGTTCTATAAATATTTTCCCCTTAAAAATTAGCTAATTGTATATATCAGTCTGTGTAATTTTAGCACATTTTCTTCTTGGAATTTAATAAAGACTTTTGAAAAATGCATAATCTCATTACAGATGATAATTTCCTAAAATAAAGCCCACAGAACAACATACACAATTAGAACAATTCAGAACATAGCTACCTTCTGAAGAACACTGACAGCAACATCTACGGAAGCGCTTATTCTCATTGTAACACTGGGTAATTCATTCAGTCTCTCTCGGTCCCTTTTTTTCTTCTTTTTTCTCTTCTATAACAGAGGAAATAATATCCACTTAACATGAATGAGATGAAATTACTTATGTGAAAATATTAAGCATGGTGGATGACACAGTTTAACAGCTTTATTCAACTCCCTCTCTCTTTCCATCCCTCCTCCTTCGTTTCTATTCTACTTCCCTCCCCTTTTTTTATAAATTGGCAATAAGAATTGTGTGCTCTCTCTCTCAAGAAAGTAAAAAAGCATTTCCCAGGAGGGTTGGTCTTGCCGCAATCCCTTCTTCTTCGCCATCCTCTCAGGATTTTGGTGACTTGTGCACACACATCTGGTGAGTCTTTCAGGCCACTGGATCCAGGACTGGAACCACATAGTTGGCCATGTGGGAGCCAGCCACTCTCCTACCAGGGCACCAGTTGGTCCCTTTTCTTCTTTTAATCTTTTTTCTTTCTGTGCTCATTTCTTTAGTGCACATGAGAGAAGAGAGAAGGAAAATGGAAGAGAAAGTAAACTAAGTCTTGTTTTGGAAAAATTGGAATTACTTTAAGAAATGGACTTTGCAAATGGTGCTGCTTCAAGGCTATTTCAGAACTGCACGGAAGGATGACAAGTCTTACCGGGACACATCCCAGTGCTCAGTCTTTTGTGCAGAGGTGCATTTAGGCTCAGCCTAAACCCCAACCAGACATAACCAACTTTTCCTGGCCAAGAAGGTAGAGCGTCCCTTCTCTCCCTAGGCAGGTCTACGATGCTGGGAATGCGGGAGAGCGGGATGCTTCCTGCCTCATGCCTTCTGGTCTTTCCAAAACTACTGACTGAGAGTTTGCTTCCCAGCCATGCTGTGCCTCCCGGCATGTGTTCCCTCTGGCCCCGTGGCATCTCTGGTCAGCGCTCAAGATTGATTTTGAATTGCATTCTGTCCACTGACTCTGAGTTAAAGTGCCTACTCAATGCTTAAAGGAAAGAAAAATGTCTTTTTGTGCTACTTGAACCCTTAATAATCTTTGCTGATAACCGCTATACTAAAACAAACACACACACATAAAGAAAACACACAGAACAACCTATATGTCCCACCTGATGTTCACACGAGATAGTAAATAGTGTTTATTAGCAGTAAAAATTAGCTGTATATTTAACATACACTTTCTAGCAGAGGAAAATAAAAAATACAAGAGCCTGGAGTTGCTCGTCCGATACCACGTAGCTTCCAAATATTCACGATAAAGCTTCATCTCACTCAGAATACCACTGCCCTCAACCATTAGGCTATGACTGCCCCCCAAAATTTGTTCCTTTTTCAAGTGGCTATTTTACTGTTAATACGGAGCACACAGGTATCAAGTGTACTATTGCTTTACTGGCAGGAAATTGAGCAATGTAGGTACCCTAGTCAGATGTCTGATGTTCGTAATTGCAGAACTACCCTTCCATTTCCTTTTTCTATGAAAATTGTGTAGTGGCAGGTAACTAATGTTCATAGGTTATTACAGCCTATACCTTTTGTTTCAGCTAATACAGTTCTAGGCTTCTGGTTTTATTTTTTTTTCCTATTAGATAAAACTTTAGAGCATCTTCCATTGTTGATTAAGAAAAAAATGTTTTCCTATTTTCTCCTCAAATGTGGATATGGCCCCAGGAAATATTTAGGAAGGTATGTAGATAGATTTTATATGTAAGGTGGACTTCTTACAATTAAATCAAATTAATCATTTTTACTACATTCTAGTGTTTTCTGTTATCATTAATAGAGCATTACCATTTAGAGTGAATCTCAGAGCTGAAAATATCAATAGAAGTGATAAAAATAAGAAATTAGTTTATTCATTACCTAAGATCTTTAGGCAGGTCCTTCTAGTTTTTACCTATTTTCTGGGTGTTTTGAAGCAAAAACTAAACTAGGTCAACCACAGATGGTATTTATAAATTAATCCTCTGTTCCTAGAAATAGGCACTAAGACTTCACCATGTGTGTGAAAGAAAGGTATTTGGAAATTATTAGATGGTTGATCTGTTAGAAAGCCAGGAATCGTGGGCTAATAGGTGGCTTGGTGGTTAAGGCACTGGATCCCACATGGTGGACGGCATGGTTCTAATCCTGAACCCAGTGGCTTGAGAACTATGCTAGGTGCTTGTGCATGTGTTTGTGCCCAAAATCCTGAGGGGAGAATGCAGGAGAAGGGATTACAGCATGGCACTCCCTCTCCCCAGGGGAGAAGTATGATTTTTCACTTTGCCTCTCTCTCTATCTCTCTCTGAGAGCTCATGTGCTCTCTAGCAAAGTACTTAAAGATGTAATAAACTGGTCTAATATGCAATTTATTCACGCTGGGAAACCTCATTGTACATGCTATTAAGACATACAGTGATTGAATGTAAAAAAGAAAAGTAAGTGAAAGAAATTCTAAAAGTAAACATTTAACAAGATTGCACTGTGAGGTTCAGTCTAGGTTTTAGAATCTCACTCCCCACTCTCAGGGAGATCTTACTGGACAGATCATACTTTGGTCTAGAAGAAGAAGAAGAGTGTGATGAGGAAACCAGGAGACATCTGGGGAGGAAGCTCTAAGAAGACAGGGCTTGCACAGAACATTGTAGAAGGGGATACAGGATTAACGGAGCACACAGAGCAAGACCGTAAAATAACAAACACAGTCTGTGCGGTCGCAGAGATAAAAGAAGCGCATTGGTACCACGACGCAGGAACAGGTAGTTATGAATAAAGCACTGGAGATTCTAGGTACAAAGACATGCTTGTAAGCGGGACGGCTGGATGAGCGTGTGGGAACGCAGATGTAACCCAGCTAAAGAAGAGCTGAGCACAGGACATCCGGGTGGGAGCTCCTGGAAGGCACGAGGAGACGAGAAATAAATGGGAACAGAAGATCGTGAGCAAGTCAGGAGTGTGACAGCAATGCCAACAGCTAGTTAAAGGGCTTCCGGAAGGAGAGGACAGAGTAAATGGAGGCGAGAAAATAGCAGAAGAAATGATGAAGAGGAGGTGAATTCTCAGGTGGATAAAAGTCTGCGTGCTGATAGAAGCCCCTAGAAGGAAACGGCACCTCAGCCAAAGCGGTGACTTCTGAAGTCACGGAAGACGGTCAGAGCTTATCCTCACTCCAGTGGGGAAAAGCCAGATACCAACGTGTAATGGCAGAGTCAGTCTTTCTGTGTAGCAAAAAGATTTTCAACTTGTTGATAAACACAGACTTTGGACTTATATCCATTAAGACAGTTGCTTATGATTGTTACCAAGTATATCAAAGTCAGAAAGTTTACTAAACAAAACAGCCTTAATAAAGTCCAAAAATCCATATTTTCATGACATGAAACGTGGTCAGAGTTGAAGAATATTAGAGATTAATAAGGAAAAGAAAGGCCTGCATGCCTAAAATTACTAAAAGGTTACTACTTAAATAGTAAATGGAGAAAACAGAAAGAGGCGTTATAAAATATTTAGGCTAAATGGCAGTGAAAATACCCGTGGAAGCCAGATTAGAAAAAAAGTCATGGATTTGAAACACTTATCAGAGAAAGAGAATTATTGGAAAGTAGTTTTCATCTAGCTACTAAATTAGCTAAGTGTACAAGTTCAGAAGTGAAGTAAAAGCAATAGCAAATCCTAGGAAACACAAAGGAAGGAAAGGATAAAGGCTACGGTGACGCTGAATACGACAAGGCTGCGCCAGGGAAGCCAGAGCAGTCAGAACTCCACAGGAGGCTTGGCTTTTCAGAAGCCGGATAAAGTAAACGAGCCTATGGCAGGACTTAAAAGAAAAAGACAGGATGTTTCAGTAAATAACATACAGAGTGAGAACGCTGGAGATAAATACGCAGATTTACAGGTTAGAGAGCCATGGACATATTGTGAAATAACCCTTGAGTAAATCTGAAAACAATGGTATAAAAAGTAAGATCCCCTCAAATGCTATACGACAAAAATAAGGAAAACTAGACTAGAGCAATAACCATTCATGGAACTGAAACGCATTCTCAAGGAGACTGTGACCCTCTGATCCCAGGTAGTTTTACAGAAGAATTACTCAAACTATCAAGGACAAGATTCTTTCTTATATACATTACTACCAAAACACAGAAAACAATAAAAAATTACAAGCAGTGAAGTTTACAGCCAACTTCACTTACGAACACAGATGCGAATATTAAAAAACGAGGTAAGCAAATACACAAATTCATTAGAATTGCATCATAATGTAATAACTTTGGTTTCAAAAACGTGAGGATAATTCAACATGGAATAAAATCTACCATCTTGATAGGTGCCGAAAAAGAATTGAACAAATGCCAGCAAAATGGTAGAAAACAAATGACAGAAATAGATTTCCTTAATTTAATAAACAATTTTAGAGGTTTTTGCCTCAGGGTGTGTACACTCCCCAGACAGAGAGACAGAGACAGTGAGAGGAAAAGTGAAAAGCCCCCACCCGAGGGTGATTAATGTTATGAGCATGATTAACAGGATTCCCGTTACAGCATGTTTAACAAGAGGTTGGAACAGAAGGTCTCTGTGGCCTCTCCCTACTCTGATATCCGGGGTCTCTGCTGAGTTGACAGTCTCCGTCAGCGACCTGGCTTACGTGTAACTCACCGGGTTATTCTTCCCACCACTCTTTGCGAGTCACCTACCAAAGGACTGGTGTGTCCCCAAGTCCTAGCGGGTGGCAGCAAACAAGCAGGGAAGACGTGCACCCCAAGCCCATGGAGCAGGGTTTCCTTCTGTGGAACGGGTCAGGAACGGTTCATAAACACCCTTTGTCAGTCTGTTTCAAAGACTGCTATTATTCTCTGCAGAAGAGAGTCATCCAGCAGGAATGAAATGCTGATGAGGAGTTATCAGCTCTAAAGGCTACGAAGACACTTCAAAGACATATTTTGCTCTCATTAAGCTATTTTCTTCTTTTCCCGTGAAGCAGGTGGGGTTTGGTTTCGTTGGGCAGCGTCCTCTCCTTCCCGACCTGGGTCACCATTCTCCCTCAGTAGACATGAGAAAGCGAGACCGGCCATGCTGAAGGAAAAATGTGTGCAATTGGGAGAGAAGTGGGTCCTTCAAAATTCTTGTCTTCCTCATGCCTACAAAGTATCATGTAATTTAGGGAAAATCATTCCTCTTAGTTCTGTTTTGGGGCTAATAATTCTGTTTTGCAAATAACCACAGATGTTCTCAAATGAAACTGTTATGTGAATTTCAAATGAACACAGGCATTTAAAGAGTTTTGCTTAGATATTCATTCTGTTGTAATTGGGGGTCAAAAAGAAGTCAGCCTGTCTCAGGGAGGAAGCCGACACGTATGGAATGCGTGCTGTGTACACTTCACGTTCGCGGTTTTGTTCCCTTCCGATGACAACCTTCGGAGGCTCAGGGACTTAAATGGTTTCCTCTGGATAACGGATCTGCAGTCTTAAATGGGAGCCAGGTACCAAGCCAAGGTGAAGACCTCAGAGGTCTTCCCTCACAAGCAGACTTCCAGAGCTCTGTTTCACAGGCCCCCCGTGGCCTTCTGGGACAGTCATTTACGGTCCCTAAAGGTATTTCCTGGAACATCCACTGTGTCCCTGGGCGCATTCCTGAGTGAAGGAGACAGATGTGTTTCTTACGTGTAGCTCTTAGAGCCTGATGAGAGAGTCAAACTAGAAACGAGTTGAATACAGTGACGTAATCATAAATAAGAAAATCAGCTTTATAAATAAAACCGACAGGATGCCATTCTAAAATTCAGTGAGAGTGGAGAAAAGGTCTCACTTACATTCATTGTTCAGAGGGAGGGCCTTCTGTGGTAACTGTGTTTAAAGATGAACAAGTGCCCGTTGGAAAAAGTTGGGGAAAAGAGCATTGCGTTTTGGAATAATCTTATCTATGTTTACAGAAAAATATTGCCAGAATTTTCCTAGGAATTGCTTTAAGTGCTTACATCAATTTGGGGAGAATGGAGATATTTACTACACTGAATTTTCCAGTTCATAAGCATAGCATGTTTCTGAACTTACTTATATATTTTTTTATTTTTCTTCCTCAAAATTTTGCACATTTTTTGGGGCAAATATCCTACACATTTTTTGTTTTTAGATTTATACCTAAATATTTTATTTCCTTTTAGAGATTGTAAGTGGTATTCTATTTTAAAGTTTGGTCTTCCTTGTCAGTATGAAGAAATAAATTGAGTTTTGCGTGTGTCTCGTATCCTGTGAACGTGCTGAGAATGTTTACTCCTTCCAGGAGTACGCTCAATGTGGCTGGGACTTTAAATTTTGTTGCCTGTACCCACTGGCATGTTCTGGTTATTGATTTCTTTATCTTCAAGTCAGGGATATGTAAGACAAAAATAACGATTTAAAAAATCAAAAAATAAAAAACTCTAGGAATTTATGGTTTATTGGGTCTTCAGATCCTTAGTTGGTCAATTCTCTTCTATTCGCCCTTTACTATCTTTAGTGTATGTTGTTTGCATGACGTCCAGAGCTTTCGGCTGTACTTGAAGGGGGAAGAGGTACATTTACTTCATCTTTCTGCAAGTAGAATTTCTTAAATACTTTTATGCCTGGTATGAAGTGCATAAAAGTTCCTTTCACATATGAAAGTCTTCTTTTCTGCCTCTTTGCTTAAACAAACCCTTTTTTGTTGATCTTCCTCTAGTTGACTTTTATATTTTTAAAAAAGAATTATTAATTTAACTTATTATTATTATTATTTAATTTGCTATGGGACATGTGTGCTCACCAGAGAGAGGTGAATAGAGAGAGAGAGGAAAAGTGAGAAAGTCACCACCAGATCTGGAACTCGAACCATGGTCAGCCATGTGAGAGTCCAGCACCTGAATCACTATGCCACCGGCTGGCCCATTCTCTGCGCAAACATTTTATCTTATTCTTGAACCCACAGGCTGGTTAGCTTCTCCTGTGTTGCCAGAACACCATGGTCATCCCGTTTTGCCTTTGCACTTCACAGTTTGCACTTGTAAACAGCGAGATGTAGGAATAGGTAGCCTTCGCTAAACGCTTCTTACCAAGAGGGTCACAGACCAACAGGAGCTGTGCAGACCGTGGAGACTGTGGATGCAGCACACCTGAAAAATTACTGATGGAGGCTAAAAGTCAAAAAAGGCATTTTCAGACAACATACGCATCTATTTGATTAAACATAGTGAAATGAAAAGTCCAAAGCCCATGTGACAGTAACACATTAGGAGACGGACTCAGATGTTCCGATGCTGTGGCCCCCACATTTCCAATGCACAATGTTCAATTTTAAAAGACCATAGTGCCAGACGTTTACTGTGAAGCGCCTTTAACTTTCTGTGGCTCTGCTACTGCACTGGCTCTGTTCTTATTTGCGGGCGTCTACTCTTATTTAAGGGGTATGAGCTGTCTGAGCAACCGTGTGCGCATGTTGGTGCTTGGATATGCTGCACGTGTGTCTGTATGTTCTCTCAAAAAGAAGAAAAATAAGCATACCCTAGGTAGGCCAAGGCAGGATTTCTGATCCGAATGCCAGTGGGGTGATGATTTTTGCATATTAATGTTGATTGTATAGTAATATTGTTCTGTTATAATGGGATCATGAATTGCTCCTCCCTCTCCTAACTGGTGCAGTTATTAGCTGTAATCGCTTCTCTCCTCTGGCTTCTACCCCCCCGCCCCCCTCCATTTAGGTTAAGCTGAAGGACAGCACAGTAAAATCCTTTCTCTCTTCATTCTTCTTACCAAGACCAGAAAACGACAGAGCATAGGGACCCAAGGAGCAGAACGGAGACACTTTGTGATGTTTCTCTTGTAGACTCATTAATGGAGTGCCCTCTCAAAGAAAAAGTAGAATAAAAGAGCCAAAAAAATGATAATATTGCTTCAACTACTTATTGAGAAACTGCTTTGTGCTACACATTATGTACACACAGTTGCATTTAATCATCACAACTTAGGTAGGTATTATTACTTCCATTATATAGAAGAAAATACTCAACTTTAAAGGCATTACATAACTTGCTTAAGGTCATACTGAGGATGTAGTGTTTGAACCTCGTCTTCTTGATTCTCAGTTTCACACTCTTAATCATCACACTGTATCACCTCTCTAGTCCCTATACCATTATTTAAACATATGAGGAAACTGAGACATGAAAGTAGAGACAGAATTACCCAAGGTCACAGCAATACGTCATTCATTTATTTTTTTAATTAGCCTTGAATACAAATACTATTTGCAAAGGAAAGTGCACATTACTGAAATGAATTTAGACAAAGATGAATACAACATAGTTTTGTTTTGTCTAAACACTAATTTATGATTTTAGGGGGAGGAAAATGCACGCAGAGAGTAATGCATTAGGGAGAGGGATGAATGAAGTTGGAGGAATGGAGAAAGTCCAGGTGGGGGCTGCATCTGGCAGAATACCAGCTTTCAAGATGAGAAGCAGGCCACTGTACATTCTGTGACTTAACTCCAGTCACAATGGTGTCACTGTGACAGTCTTAGAAGTCATCCCAGGTTGGCTCAGCTTAGCCCACACACAGAAGAGCCTGCTCTTGCATCCATTCTTAGAAACCTGGTTGGCTGTAGAAACCAGACTAGTGTCAGGATAGCGAGTTTCAAGACTAGTGCTTAAATCCAAGCTCCTTGACAGTCAACCCTACACTTTTTAGAATATGTGTTCTTGTTGCAGTAAATAGAACCACGGCATTAGTTAGTAGGCAAGTCTAACCTCAATAAAACCTGGAGAAAACTTTGGAAAGAGCCTCCAAGTCATGCCAAAGAAAATTCACAAAATTGTTGATCATTTAAAGTTGTGGGAAAACCCTCTACGTGCAGCAAAACAGAAGACATTTCTTCTGAGCGAACATTGATGACCAAATGCATCTCTGTGGGCAGTTGCTGAGCTAAATGGTTTTATCTCTCAGATTATAAGTGAGTTTATCCTAGTTGGAAGATCAACATTTTAGGTGCTGTGACCCAAGAGAGTGGGGATTTGTTTTTCCAGAGGAGTTTAACTCTATCCATCAAATCTATTTTCTCAACCTTCACATGCTCTGCTGTATGAAGGCTCCTTTGTGTAGAATACTTACCCTGAGCAAGGCTAAAGCAGCCCAGTTTTTAATCATCCGAGCCAGTCCCTCTGACTCAGATTCCAAGCTCTGCCTATTTTGCCACAAGTTCCCGTCCCAGTGAGTGTGAGATCAACTCACCATTCCCTGCTCAATTGTGCGGAGCCACTGAAGGCAAAGGCGTTTTGTCAGAGCAGGACTCCACCCCGGGACGGGTCATTTGTGGTGGCCAAAAGGCTGCTGTCTAGAAAAACTGATAATAAGGTGTTTGAAAAGTCCACCTTATGAGTAATTCTGTTTCTGTGTGTGACTGGTGGGGTTTGTGGCATTTCTGCGGAGTGTCACTGGGTAACCTTACTTCCACTTCCTGAAGATTTATCTTGTCTACAGTATTTTGTTATTTTCAGCCTGAATAGAAAAAAATCTTCCTAGCAAAACACATTCTCACTCTAGAGAATGGTTTGCTTTCACATTCCTATGGAGGTATTTTCTCTGTGTATGGAGGGGCCTGTGATCCCCCAGGGTTGGTTGGCATTTACAGACTATTTTATAATCCACTGTTAGCATGAAGAATAGGTGACTTAGACAAAAATAAAGTTTAAAAAAAAAACCTTTTTGAATTTAAGGTTTCCATAACTTTGTAAGATTTAAAACATAAAAAAAGAATATTTATGGAGAGTTAATCAAGAGGAAACACTGCAAAGTTTAAGGCAGTTGGCAACTAAACAGGTGTGTGCTGGTTTCCAGTGAGCGACGCGGAAGAGGGCCTGGACAAGAACAGGGGCTTTGGGTCCGAGCTCCACCCTTACCTGCTGCTGCCTTTGGGCAGATGGTTGACCTCTCCTAGCCCAGGGAAAAGTTGAGACAGAGAGCTTACCTGACCCAACTGCAGGGCAGCTAAGAGAGTCAGAAGAATTAATAAAATGGAAGGGGTCAGCAGGTGGTGTTAAAGTTAAGGGCGCTGGACCCCCACATGGCTGACCACTGTTCGAGTCCTGGACCTGGCAACTTGCTTCTCACTTTCTCTCTCTCTCTCTCACTCTGCCCTTTTCTGGTCAAATTAAAATAAATAAAGTTAAATTAAAATTTTTTTAAATGTTAAAAAATGTGAAAGTGCTTAACTATCTGTGGCTTAGAAAATGAAGAGTAAGAGTGATGTGAAGTTTAAATGTGAATACCTCAGGTGTGTCAATGTGGGGCCTAATGGAACAAATTGGGCACTCTAAGCCCAGCGGACCTCCGTGTGCCGTCGGATAACGATACTGAGCTTGGACACTGCACCACTGATAAGAGAACGTGGCCTCCCCCCAGTTTCCTGCCAAATGAATTCTTTGAAAAATGACATTTTCTCTTGTACGGGGATGGCTTTGTTCATCCAGAGTCAAACCTCGCTTGTTCCTAAAGATTTGGCAGGGTGAAGACAAGCCTGATTTTGACACCCGGCAGAGCCAGGAAGATCAGGAGCAGGTGACAGGAGAAGGGGTAATGAATTCAGGCTTCAGTGTTTTCATTATAACTGAACAAACATACCCGACGACTTTCAAATGGTTTTAAACATTAACAGAAAAGACAGGTGTTTCAATGTGATAAGCCACAGAACAGGTAAGTTAATTATTAGCCTGGAAAAGGCTTTTGATATTTTAAGCCACCGCAGCCTTCAGCAGCTTCTAGGCAAGTTAACTGCTCCCCTAAATTGCGGTCTTTGAAACGATGACCATCATGACACTTGCATTTACTTATTTTGGTGGCGTAGTGGTTAAGGTGTTGGACTCTCACGTGGCCAACTGCGGTTTGAGTCCCGGACCTGGCAGCTTGCCACTCCTGCTGAGCACGTGTGCATGTGTGCCCAAAACCCAGGGGGAAATGGAGGAGAAGGGATTGCGGTGTGGCCTCCCCACCCCCTGGGGGTGATTTCTCACTTTCCTTCTCACCGTCTCTCTCTGTTTCTCTTCAGCAAACACATGCACACTATGCAAAAACCTTTAAAAGCACATTCAGAACACAAACAATAACAAAAATTCACGAATGCTGTCGGTTGAGGACTCAGGAGAGCAGTTTCGTTACGCCTTCGATGGGGACTCAGTTACAAGTAGGTCAATTAAAGGCGAAGGTTGCTGCCCCTGCCCAGCTAGCCCGTGACTGACTTCCCACTTATTTTGAATCCAGTTTAACAAAATGGTTTAAAAATACTCTCTGAGCTTCTTCTATGGTCTAGGAACCACGCTAGCTGCCACGGATTCACAACCCGTGGGTCGTGAGAGCTGTCTCCACATCGGGGCTGTCTAATAGCACGGTCCGCAGTGCTGGGCGGCCGCTCTCTCTGCTTCCGTCCTCCTACGACAGACACTAACACAGTGACTCCCAGGCACTTGGGAACTTCAGTACTTCAAATAAGGAACTGAAATGTAAACGCCAACTACATGGCCACATGAAGCTAGGGGCACCCATTTCTCACTGAACTGGACACGTAAGTCATGAAGGCTGCCTGACAGTGGTTTTGATGGAAGGCCTTGGGGCTCCGGTGTGGCGTACATGTTTATAAGAATCAGATGCTTGGCTCCCGGGTTCTCCAACACCCCATCCCTGTTTCACTTTTACTGTAGCCCCCTTTTTTCTTTTTTTTAAATTTTTATTAATGGTCTTGGAATGACTTTTTTGAACATCTGCTGGTCCGGTTTGGTGCTGTGACCACAGCTGTCTGCTTTGCTATAATGTTTTTGCTCTCTCCTGTTAATTAAGTTCAGAGCTTCCTGTGGGGTGACCTCCTTTCACTTCCGGAGACTTCCATGAAGGAAGATTGTGTGCGAGAGTCTATCCAGATCCAGCTTTACAACAAGTCTTTGTTGCGTCCTGATATTTCCTCTTCTCCTAGCCCTGTGTTAATGGCTTCATTTTATCAGTTGTCTTGGTTGCTCTGGGAGCAAGACATCCCCTCTGACAGGTGGGCGCGCTGGTGTGGCAGTGATTAGATCCGCCGTCTCGTCGAGGGTCCCATGGGCTTGGGCAGGTCGGTGTTGAGTCTCCCGGCATCATTTCAGACTGTCCTGTTTGGTGTTCGTACTGGGCCGCCGGAAAAGTCGTGATGTATTTTCCAATGTTTTTCTCTGCAAAGCTGTGTCATAGCTCTTCCGACGACTCAGTAGTGTCCTTTCAGCTCCTGCAACGTGAGCATCCCGCCTGCCCAGGTTCTCTGCACCTGCCTTTTCTCCTGCTGCAGTTTAGTTGTCATCTCATCAGGGAGGCCATTTCTGGTCGTGTTCCAGAAGTATCTGTCAAGTTAGGGAACGAATCACAGTTAGTCTAGAGAGTCATAGCACATTGTAAGTGTAGCTGTGTTAAAGGCCACCTTGTAAACCCGTGGATTCACATCTTGTCTTCCCCATAGACACTCTGTTGGACAGATCGAGAACTCCTGTATCTCCGGGCGTACGGCATGCTAGGGCACTCATATTTGCACAGTATTGTCCACGGTGTCGTGAGGAGGCAGGCCTTCCCAGTGAGTGACAGCAGCGTATGGTAAGGGAGTGACCAGTAAGAGAGCTCATCTCCTCCATCTTCCTGAGGAGTGGAACTGGACAGAGGCTACGAAGGCACAGCCCAGCAGGTGGGATGTCCGTTGTGTTGTATTTTGGGTATTTTAACAAAACATACCACGGGGTAGTACAAAAACCATGAATTCTGAAGTCCATGGGATCTGGCTTCTAGGCCTGGTTCATATCTAAGAGACCTTGGACCACTTGTACAAACACGGTGGACATCGATGTCCTTCCTGTGAAATGGACAGGCAAACGAGAGCTGGTCCCAGGGGGCAGATGGAGGTCCTGCGGAAATGCAATGCTCTGTGAGTCTGACCCCATGAGAAGGTTCTAGGCTCATGTCCAGAGACCTCCCTGAAGTTGCCCTCGTGCCCATGATCCCAGTTGACCAATGCTGGCAACAGTTCATGGTGTGAAGACTGGGCTGCCTCTCTGTCTCTCTCCCTCTCTCTCCCTCTCTCTCTCATGGAAAAAACATCTCCATGGTATGATTGCTGGGACTAAGGACCTACTCGGCTCATAAAACACTAGGAAATGCTTCCTCCTCTCTCCCTGTCTCTGTTTAACATACCACTTCGACTTGGAGGGAGGTCATTTTAATTGTCAGAAAGCACTTCATGAGAGAGAGAGGGAGAGAGATGACATCCTCCACTTGGGCATGGTCATGCTGCAATTCTTTCTCCTTCCCTCTCTCTGTCCCCTCAGGATTTGGGGCATGGACACATACCCAGTGCAGTTACCAAGCTGCCAGGGCTGGGATTAGAACTGTGGTCAGTCATGTGGGATTCACTTACACAGTGCTATGGAGGTGGCCCAGGAGATAATTTCAGAGATAATTTAGTGAGGCTCCATGTGCTCACAACTTCACAGAAATGTGTTTTTGTGAGAGTCAGTGGAGGATTTCCACGGTGTCAGGTAGAGGCGTTTGTCTTTGAGGTGGAAGACTGTACCATGTTCACTCCCAGACAATGAGCACTGTTACTCTCCAGTGATACAGGCTTCCAGAGCCGGGGATGCCCCGGTCCTGGGAGATGTCGGTGTTCAGTGAGGTCAAAGTAGCAAGAACATGACTATCTCTGCCTTGCTCCTTAGCTTCCAGAATTGGATTACACATTGGAATTGGCTCTAAGTTTTGGGCAGATGTTTCATGCCAAAACAAGTTGCTTGTTTGAGTACTCTTTTCCCCCTTTAGAGATGTGGGTGTCTAATGCTTAGATTTCTAATTTTGTATGATAAATGATAGCAAATAATTGGATTTTTGTTGGAAAGAACTAGATCTGAATTGGAATGTCTCGTGTGGTTCATGATCTCACGTGTGCATTCTGACGGGGAGCCCGATTAGGCAGGGTGCCTGCTTGCTGTGCTTTGAGAGAGTCATTCAGAAACCACCAGAGCATTGCGAGTGTTACTCACGCACTCTCACCTGTACCCAAATCCAGGCCTAGGACACGGCTGTCTTTGTTGAGTACTGGTCATAAATTGCCCTCCTTACATTTTACGGTTACTATTTCCATACATTGGGCTTGATTTTCTTTTAATCAACTTCAATTTTAGCTTTACTGACCATAAATTAAAAAGATAAATCGGATTATTCTTGTAAGTAGTGTTCTTTTTTTTTTTTTTGAGAGGTTTTTGCTGTAGGCCGCGTGTGCTCGCCAGACAGACAGAGAGAAACAAAGAGATAGGAAGTGAGAAATCACCCCCCAGGGGGGATGGCCATGCCGCAATCCCTTCTCCTCCATTCTCTTCTCGGGATCTTGGGCACGCACGCAAACGCGCCCGGCATGAGTTTTAAGCCACCGGGCCCGGGACGCGAACCGCGGTCGACTGCGTGGGAGTCCAGCGACATAGCCATTACGCTAACTGCTGGTTCCTGTAAGTAGTGTTCTTAATGGAAGCCAAATAGACCTGGTTAAATTACTTAGGGCCTTCAAGTCCCAGATTGCTCCTGTGGAAAAGTGGAGATAGTATAACTAACAACTCTTGCTGTGACAAATAAATGAGAAAATAAGTGTGTGTAAATGCCAGACTAACGAGACCCTCGTAGGTGGTACTGTATTATTTCAGTAGTGTGTCTTATGCTCTGATATCAGAACTAGAAAGAGGTGGCTTATTGATTCATTTGCGCATTCATTCACTATTAATCCACTCCGTATATATTCATGGGATATTTTCTGTATGTCAAGTATTGTGCTGAATTTTGGGGGTAAAACAGAACATATAACAATATTCTTGTCTCCTTAGAGCTCAGGGTCTGTATGACCATGCACTAGTTTTAAGTGGCTGCTGTAACAAAGATCACAACCTTAGCAGCTTAAAAATAACACAAGTTTTCTTATTTCACACGAGTCCAACTTGGATCTCTCTAAGCTAAAATCTAGGTGTCACCAGGGCTGCACTCCTTCCTAGCAACTCCAGGAGGGAATCGGTTCCTGGCCTTTTCCATTTTCTAGAGGTTACTCTTGTTCCTGGGCCCAAGGACCCTCCCTCCATCTTTAAAGCCAACCACTTCTCTCTCTCTCACCATTCTTCTCTTGCCTCATCGCTTTCTGGCTCTACTCTTAGAAAAGGTCCTGTCAAGAACTCACGGGATTAAGTTAGGCCGACCCAGATAATCTGGGGCAAGTTCTGTATCTCAAAGTCTTTAACCAATTAAAGTGGAACTCTTTCACTGTGTGCACGCACATGCATGTGTGTGGATTTCTGTTTCCACATAGAACGTGGTTAGTTGTGGCAGCCATAAGTCCTCAATACATCAACTGGAAAAAGCCCAAAATCATTTTAATTTTTTTAGAAAGTAAAATCGTAAAGGCCTCAGAGCAGAGGAGGAATCGAGAAACAGGAACCACAATGCCAGAGGGAGATAACTGTCACATGAGACGGGCCACTCTTCCCTCGGAGTGCTTCCTGTTCCGGGTGGGTGCAGAGGCCCAGGTACGGCCAGTCTCAGGGCCTTCATCGGGAGAAAGGGAGGCTGGGCACGCTTTCAGATGACACAGGACCTGGGGATCTGCTGAGTGGCCAGCCTGGATGGACGGCCATGGTCGGGGTATGGACGGCCGTGGTCGGGGTAAAAGCCAGGGCAAGCAGAACTTCTCTGCAGGATTGCAATGCTCAGGAAAACACCTGTCCCAAGTACATAACTGGTCTCTTCACCAGCTGCGTGGGGAGCAGGTTAACATCTTTACAGACCAGAATTATTTCCTCCCACAGATTTTCAAAACTAGAAAGATAGGTTGGGATAGAGATGACAGAGAGCGATGAGAGAGATTATAGAAAGTTTATAAAATATGTTTTATTTATATAGACACAGAAAGACTGAGTCTAAAATGACAGAATAACTAAAATGATAGAAGAAATGCCAACCAAGAGAGGCTAGTACAGCTATAAAAATATTACGTTATAGGCAAGAACCAGCATTAGCAATGAGATGTTGAAGGAAGAAAGGAGCCAGTCCTCTAGTAGCACATCAAAAACCTGCAGATACCAATAACATAGCTTTAGCGTTTGGGAAGCATATCCAGGGTATGAAAAATTAACTGAGCTGGGAACCAGCAGTTAGTGTAATGGCTATGTCTCTGGATTCCCACGTAGTCGACCGCGGTTCGCGTCTCGGACCCGGTGGCTTAAAACTCACGCCGGGTGTGTGTGTGTGCGTGCCCAAGATCCCAAGAGGAGAATGGAGGAGAAGGGATTGCGGTGTGACCATCCCCCCTGGGGGGTGATTTCTCGGTTTCTGTCTCTATGTCTCTCTCTGTCTGTCTGGTGAGTGCACGCACCCTATAGCGAAAATCTCTCCAAAAAAAAAAAAAAAAACTAAGAAAAAAAAATTAACTGAGTTGAAAGAAGAAGTACGTGAATACACAGTAGTGGTGGAGATTTTAACACACTCTCAGTAGTTGGTTGGTAAAACAATCGAAAGTCTACACCTGCCTTTGTTGGAATCCAGATTTCAGCCGGTGTGGAAGGGTCGGTTATGTGGTCATCTGGCGTTAGGTACCTGTCATGGCCGGGCTGTCGCTCCTGCTTGAGGCAGCCCAGTGGGTTTGAGGAGGGCCTTAGCATACTCAATGACTCAGGTTCCATCAGGAGATAGTTTCTGGAAACCAGAGCACGATTATTATACATATCTTGTTAAAGAACATTTGGCAAGTTGGTGTTTGATATGGGTCATGGATTCCGGTCTCAAGACTCATAATTCAATTAAATATTCTCGAAAATAATTATAAGTCTTATCTGATTGAATTAAAATCTCCTGGAGGGTTGAGGCTTTCTCTTGGCCTTTTTTGCAATGTGTGCCTTTAGGGAACTCACACATTTCTGCACACCTAGGTGGGAGACGGGAAGGGCAACGGTATGAAAGGCCCCGCCTTACACCGAGAGGAGTCTGAGGTGCTCCTTACCGTGTGCTCCCGAGAAGCCCACGCGGGGCCTGAGCCCTGTTATTCTCAATTTTGACCTAAAGTTGGAAAGCTGTCTATATTTAAAGAGTCTGTATGTACAGAGAATAACATACATTAAGTATGTAGTTTCCAGTGAACATTTACTGTTTGATTAGAGGCACGTGAAGGCTTACAACAAGAAGGCCTTGAAACCTTTCAGTAAGGAGTATCGTGCAGCTTAGGTATCAGGGCAGACTAGACTAATGGTGAATTCGACATGTTAGCTGTTAGAAAGAGCACCTGGCTTCAATGCTGTAGCTCATTAGAAACACAACACACTTTTTATCGAAATGGTTTTTAAGCAGAGATTTTATTTTTAATGCTGTAAAATTCTCTCGCTTATTTAAAGTTTAAAATGGCTCACTATGGGGCTGTTAATAAATATTTCCCTCTATTAGAGTGATTTTCAGCTCTTCTGTCCGGAAGGCAAGGACCGAGATGATAACAAGAGGAAGCACAGACACTCTCTCTTTAAGATCGCTCTGGTCAGACGACAGGCTCATTAGTGTTGCCATGGTAACCCATCCCCTCACAGGTTACATGCTTGTGAGCTTCTAGTAAGATGCAAATTCTAGCTTAAACAAAGCAAGCTTACTCTAGAATGGCATGTCAACTTTGAAGGGGGAGCGGATGCCCAAGCGTTCTCTTTCCCTATGCAAGGTAGAATTTAACGAGCTCACTTCTTTGTTTTGCCTTATATGTTAATTGTTACTTGGCCCAAATAAATGTTGTCCAAAAAGAGAAAAAAGATAGGCTGAAATGAGATCCAAACAGAAGCGTCATTTTCCACACGTGTTTGTTTTCTATGTCACCAGCTTGTCATCCCTTGACAAGCCAATGCAGACGGAACGTCCACTAGCAGTCTAAGAAACAGCAAAGAAAAAGCCAAGCCTTCCTCTCCTGGCAGACCTGCCCCTCCTGTCTGGTTCGTAAGGTGTCCTTCCCCACCGTGAGGCCTCTGTGAGCTCGGAAGGCCAGAGAGCTCGGGAGTTGGACGAGGAAGGCTTGCTGACTGAAGGCCAGAGAGCTCGGAGGGGGACGAGGAAGGCTTGCTGACGGGGCTGGAGGTGGTGGCTCTTCTGTCCAGGCGACGGAGGGTGGGCCTTGCTCACCTCCACGAGGAGCAGTTGGGACAGGTCTCTCTCTTTCCTAAGAGAAGAGAGACAGATAATATGTCATAGCCACAGCTCCCCGGGGCAATCTTGAGCGGGAGCCTTTGGGGGGTCTCTGAAGCCAGACTATGCCCCCGCTGAGTGTGGAGGTGGTGTCCTTCCCGCCTGCGCCACCTCCTCCCTCCCGCGCAGCAGAGTCCTGTCCGTCCTGACTGCCCCTTCGTGGTCCGCCACGCCGAGCCTGCACATGACCCTCCAGCTGGTCTCTTCGTCTGTAACGTGGCAGTGTGTGTAGGACAGGTCTGAGTCCATCACGCCGAAGCTGGCTGGGTATGGGAACTGTTCTGGAAGTTTGAGACCCGGGGTAGGAAGAGGAATCTCACTCTGATGTCCAGATAAAGCTGCATTCTTGAACACCATTTAATAAGCCTGTTAAGTGACAGACTCTGTGCCAGGCCCAGAAGATACACTAGGTAAGAATTCTTACCCTCAAGGAGCTCTGATACAGTCAGGGCGAAAGAGGTATATAAATAAAAAACCTACCCGAGCTCAATACCGGGCAGTGTGTGCTTCAGTCATTACCTTTACATCACTGAGGTTCACAACAACAAAAGCTGACTTCTGGAGGGAGGGACGGGAGCTCTATCACACTGGGCCTTGTAAGGTGAGGGGAGGAATTTGGAACACCTGGGCCAGCAGATGGCAGAATGCTGACATCACTGGGCTCCCACATAGTTGACGGTGGTTTGAGTCCTGGCCGAGGTAGCTTAAAACTTGCCAGGTGTGCGTGTGCGTGTGCGTGTGCGTGCATGCCCAAAAGCCTGAGAGGAGAATGGAGGAGAAGGGATTCTGGCATGATCATCCCCCTGGGGGTGATTTCTCGCTTTCTGTCTCTCTTTCTCTCTCTGTCTTTCAGGTGAGCATACACAGCGTATAGCAAAAATCTCTTTAAAAAAAAAAGAATTTGGAACATTATAAAAAACCATTGGTGGGTTTTAAGTTTGTGACCAGTATAATCTGGAAGGTCTCGAGGTCTAACTTTCATGTGTAAGTGTGTTATGAGTGAGCAAAGTGATGGAGTTGAGACCAATGAACCAGTTAACTCACTGGTCCGGGGAAGGTGAGTGTCAGCAGTGAAGGGTCACAGGCATGTACTATGCACCCACATGTTTTGGGTTACCTTAACCCCACCTGCAGTCTTCCACGTGGCTGTGAACTGCGGAATAGCACCCCACAGCCTGCACCACCATGGCCGGGCTCTCCCCCTTTCTTGAAGGACAGCAGTCCTGCTAGGTTGGGGCCCCATCCTTAGCATCTCACTTCAACTTAGTTTCCTTCTTATTTTTATGGCCAGAGGGTGCATGTGCTCACACGCATGCAAGATAGCACTCCCCAGTGGAGCAAGGTCAGGCCACAGTCTTTTCTTCCATTCTCTTTCCCTTCAAGATTCTGAGCACACGTGCACACATGCCCGGAGCTTTTTAAGCCACCAGGCCAGGGTCCGAACTTGACTCGGCCGAGTGGGATCTGGCTCCCGGTGCACAGTGCCTGGGTTTAATCACTGCACTGCGGGCTGGCCCGACCTTGGTTACCTGCTGAAAGGCCCTGTCCTCAATGACTCTTTCTCTGGAGGTTAGGCTTTCAATCTGTAAATGTGGGAGGAAGACAATGTCGTATATCACAGGACTCTAGAGAAGAAGGGAAGTGAAAGCTTAAAGTCAGCTGTGTCAAATACCCCCGAGAGTCTGAGTAAGACGCAGTCAGAGAAGGGGCCACTGGAGGGACAAGGCATGGGTTTTCATCACCTTTGATGGGAATCATTTCGTTAGAGTAGTAGGGATTAAACTCTGATTTGAATAAATGAAGGTGGAACTGAAGACACTGAATATAAATACCTCGTCTAAGTGTTCTGCTGTCAGAAGCAGCAGGGTAACAGGATGGTGGCTAGAAGAAACACGGAGTGAAAATCAGGCTGGTTTGTTCATGAGTTTGAAGACAGCGTGTTCTGGGGAAGCTGATGTAAAGAAGGAACTGACTGCTGATGAGGTGGGACGTGATTACAGGGTAAGGACTTGGAGAGGGGAGGGGAGTGATTCGGATGCCGTTAACAGGTGTGGGGGTGCTTTCTTCATTGTAATTGGAAGGGGGACAAAGCATGTGGGTACAGGTTCAGGAGAGAATAGTGGAGGGGAAACGAGGGTATTTATTTGGTAGAGTCATAAAAATTCGCTAGTTGTGTGGAGAGAATAACGTGGGAGGTGTTGGGAGTTGAGAGAGAAGGTGTGAAAGGGATCGTGCAAAGGGGGAGCCGACTGTGTGGGGCACACAGACGCAGTGTGGGGCCGCCACTCAGGGCTTGAGGCCTAGGCTCTTGGTCAGTAGGGTGTGATTTCTTCAGCCGGGGTGAGTCGCTCGGGGGAAGACACAGCTAGCAGATTGCAGATCCAGCGGAGGCTGGAGCATCACCAGGTCAGCGTGACTCCTCACCAGGACCACAGAGACTAATCTCCGCCAGGCCTGTCGCACAGGAACGTAAGAATCAAGTATCGATGCACACGAGAATGCTTTGCAAAGAAATTGCTTCGAGTGTGTGCTATAGCCATCTTCTTTGTTTTTAAACAATAATTTGTATTGTAATGCCCAGTTTACACATAATCCTCCTACAGCTTCCTGAGCAGGGTGTGGTGTTTCCAAACCTGTGTATAGTGTGTGCTGGTCAAACCGGGCGGTGAGCGTACCCAGCATCCCTCACACTCATCTTTACTTGTGCTGTGAGATTCGAACCCACCCTTCTGGTTATTTTGAAACATGTTTTGAGTTGCCGGGGACTTCCTTTGCTGTGCTATAATCGCCTGTAATGGTGCTATGTATTGCAGCTGTCCACGTGTACTCCTGTGTCTGCTACCACACTCTCCCCTGCCCTCCTCCTCCCTTCCCCTGCTCTGGTACCCCAGGGCACTCTTTTCTGGCCTGTGGGATCTTTGCACCCAGCAATGAGCGAGGACACCCATCACCAGATTGGGCGGCGGGAGAGCATGGCGAGCAGGCTCCATCCGGTCTGTCACTTCCTGCCACGTTTGGGATAGGGCACCGACAAGATGAGGGCGCCTCCCCCCACATCCCTTCCTCTTTGTCGTGCTCACTCCCTCTTCCCCTCTCCCTTGGCTCTTCCTCCTCCTCTGCTCTTCCTCCACTTCTTCCCCTCATTTTTTTCCTTCTTCCTTCTTTCTCCTTTTCTTCTTCTCTCTGTCTTTTGGGAGTAAAGAGGCAACAGAAGAAGTCAAAGGAGGTAGAGGTAATATTAGAGGTAATGCTTCTATTTTTGTTGTTGGGGTAAATGTACGGAAAGTAAAAGCAGAATTAGGCACAGAAGTCTAAGAAGCACAAGGAATAGCTTCACATCCTTTAAACTGTTAGGAATTAGTAAATCAGTACATTTCGTCAATTTCTGTATCAGCTAAGATACTTTCGGTTCTAACGGGAAAATGTGACTCGATTGCCTTCAGTAAAGGAGTGTAGCATCTTATTCAAAAGGTAAGTGTCAGCATAAGACAGTGGCGGAAAGTTACTCCGGATAGTGAGACAGGCCAGGAGGCACGTTTGGAGACCAGCATGGCAGAGAGGTGACGGGGCTCAGCCCTACTAAAGCAGGAGGTGTTTGTTTGATTTTAGGTTTTTGCCTTAGGACACATCCACTTGCTAGAGACAGAGAAAAACAGTGAGAGGGAAAGTGAGAAACCACTGTCCCATCTCCCCCGGGGGATGACCATGTAGAAATCCTTTCTCTTCCAGTCTCTTCTCTGGACTTTGGGCATACACGTGCCCTGGCATTATTTTCACACCACCCGGTCCGGGGCTTGAACCAGACTGAGCCATGTGAGAGCACCTTAAACGCCATGCCACATGCTGGCACAAAGCAGTAGAGTTTTAAAGCTGTGGATTGAGCTCGTGGAGAAGTGCCAGAGGACAGCGTGGGGCGGGAAGGTTAATGTGATGGGCCTCTTACCTTAGTTAAGTGTCCCGGCAGAGGCTGGGCCCCTGCTCTTCCCTGTGATTGTTGAAGACTTTCCAAAGGGTGGCTCCAGGTCTTTGAAAGACAGTCCTGCAAGGGAGAAAATTTACATCTCAAAGGGGCAAAGGAAGAATTTTCAGTTGTAAGTCTGGGCTTGGAGAGACAGTTAAAGAAATGGTTCTAGGGAAAGGGAGCATGTGCCCATGGCCAGGAGGACACGTCTGTGGTTCAGTTGGGCGGGGGGAATGTTACGTCTGTCTTGGTTAATACCTCTGAGGTGGATTTCATTCGGAGTGTGAATGATAACCGTCAAGAGCCTGAGTGTTTCTGTCTTTGCTCAAATTCACTCGAGAAACTAAGGGAAGGGGGGTTTACTGCTCACACGTCTGAAAGGCGAGGGTAACTGCTGTCAGGTATTGCTGGACCTAGGCGTTCACATCTCTTGAGGGATCTGTTTTGTTCAGGTATTTATTCATGGAATTGTTTTTGTTTTCATTTTTCTAGTTCCATCTCAGGCAGACTTTTCTCTCTCGTTAGTAAGATGCCAACTGCAGGCTTATATCCTTTCAATCTAGCTAAATAACAGGAAAAGAGGATCTCATTTTAAATCACTTTACCCCAAATCCCTGATACGATTTTCTCTTGAGCTTGAATTATGCATCCATCTCTTAGGCCAGAGGAAGAGAACAGACTCCTTTTCCGGGCTGGGTCTTACACATTTCTTAAGCCAGACTGTGAGCTCTTCCCTAACCAGAGTGGTGACTCTCGATGGGAAATCACTACGCTTTATCAGAAAAGGAAGAAATACACGCCAGGGAGGCTGAAACCAGAGATGAATGAACAATGGTTTCTCCAGCTTCTTTCTCGTCATCGGCTCAGGGAGGAACCCGGCTGTGCCGGAGGGGGGAGCGGACGATGCCCAAGCTAAGGCCGGGAGTCCGCGGGCCCCGGCACGCCTGACCGAGGTGGAGCTCCACGCTGCCTGGCCTACCGCGAATGCACCCAGAGGAGCCCGCAAGCTGCCCTGACTCACGATGGCTCCCCTTTGATCTCTGCTCCCTGTCCCTGTGAAAGACAGCAGCTGTGGCCTCCTCCCCCTGTGTCTTCTCAGCGACTCCCACTGCTCCTGCCGGCCTAGCCCGGCTGTTAGTCTCCATAGGTCTGGTGGGGCTCCCTACCTTGACTGGACCGTCTTTCTGCATCCTCATCTGTGTCTGGCTTTGTACCTGGGCTCCCTGTTCTGCTTTGTCCTGGATTGACTTTCTCTTGGATGGACTACCGACATCTGCTTCACTTCCGACAGTGGTTCCAGCTCTTACCGTGGCCCAGTGGACTGTCTGCAGTGAGCACACACTCCCTATAGCCAAAATCTCTAAAAACAAAAAGAATATTGAGTAGAGACTTAGATATAAAAATGGGCTGTGAAGACTGACCACCCATCCTTTTCTATAGAAGTGAGGTAAGTCTGGGAGGGTCCCAGGGAGATTTGAAAGAACTCAGATCTTGTGAGCACATGCCACACTCCAAGAAATACATGAGGCATTTCACATTTATTTTCCTTTCTATATCCCCTAATAACCTGCAGAATTGGCATTGATATCTTCATTTTACAGATGAAGAAATTAAAGCCCAGAAAAATTAAGCCTGTGGTCCAAAGCAAACATCCAGTAAATGATCTGTAGGACTTTGAGGTATGCAAGCGATGTTTCATGTGGTGAAGCTCCTCTGTCCTTAGTGTGGTGAAAGCAATGCTTTCGTAAATATCTGGAACTGACTTATCCATAATTCAACAGCTGTTTTCCTACCCTCTCTCCTTCCTCTCGTTCTGATTTCTGATTTCTCTGCACTAATTAATTGGCATTGCCTGCGTCTCTCCCTTGAGGGTTTGCTCACCTTGGATGGCATGTATGCAAAGCACCTTGCAGCACAGAAAGATCAACTTACAAATGTTTCTATGGCAACCATTGACTCCCAAAGACTGCTTAGCCCCCCACTTTGACTCTGTATCTGAAAGCCGGAAAAATAGATGCTTTTTAAAGTTTTGTTTACAGTGAGGTCCACTTACCAATGATCACAGCTATATTTTTAAGTAAAATCACCATGCAAACCCCACTGATAGTGCCAGTGAAAATCAAGCAACTTCGAGCTGCTTCTTCCCTCACTTAGCTCCACTGCCGCTAGGTCGTTTTTTCATTTTATTTTCTCTCGGAGGGGCCTTACTGGTGTGGTTTTTGTATGCAATTGAGAACAATAAAATATAGTGATATATATCAAATAAAATAATATTCTAACTAAGCCTTATCATACCTTTGCCCAAACATTCACGCTATCTTCCACAGTATCAATTCTGCACACCACCATGAGCATGTATTTACTTTCAACACATGTTTGAGAAAGGAAATGGAGATGTTGGAGAACTACTTTTATTCTTTTTACTTATCTAGTGAGAAATTCATGGAAATAGCTGCATGTGAGTTGTCAGTTAGGGATCCAAAACCTTGAACGTTCCTTCTCCTCATATTGATTTTAAACACAAGGAGGGAATTTTTCTGACACCGTATTGACAACTATCACATTGGTGGCGATGGGGGAAATGTTACCAATGACGGTTGTCCGGGAAAGTACTGCATGTAGAAAAATAGCGTGCTTCTTTTACTGGAAAAGGAAGTGAACAAGCTCTGAAGTAACTTCATGGAACCGTTAGGAAAAGACATCGGCAGGTGATTTACAGGTGAGATCCCACACGTACCCATTAAACATCTCATCCTGAGGTCTCAACCCTGTACTATGGGCTGAGAGATATTTAAAAAGGCATATACAAAGAAAAAAGTGTTTTTGAGAAACACCCACTTGAGGATTCAAGGTGAGCAAACCTAAAGCAGCCAAGAAATAATGGATAGCAGAGGAAAGAAGGTAACTATGAAGGATACAATATTCTCCTTGTGAGGCTACTGGGAAGGGAAGGGGAATCTTCTGTCTCTACAACTAAGTCAAGTTGATTTTATCTAATGGCATAAACCTTGAATTTCTATCTACCCTACATTTTCTAGTCCCTTTCTTTGTCATTTTGGGTACTTCTTTCCTTTTCTCTTTTTCTCCCACGTTGGTGTAACTAACAGCGTTTCGTAAGGTCATGGCAGTGAAAGGGTGTAGAAGGAAAGCCATGTCGCTCCAGTCCGACAGTCGCCTAGAGCCGGCCGCTGTCGGGTAGACTACCTCGTTTGTTCCTGTCTCCCATGTTCTCGCCATGTTTGCATTTGCGGGGTTGGCTGAAGCAGGTTTGTCTTCCCGCCATATGGTTTATGCTGCTTTCATGCTTACCCTCACTGACACAAGATTTGCAGAGTAAATTCTCTGTGTGTGTGTCTCTTTCTGTCTCTCTGTTTCTGTCTCTGCCCATTTATCAAGAGTAATAGAGCCCAAACTTACACTAGAAAGGTAACTTGTTTATTCATGGGACACTGAAACAGCGTAGAACCAGGATCCCAAGAGAGAAGAGGAAGAGGCAGGTGAGCTCCGCCTTGCCCGAGCCCTCCAGCCCCAGGACCTCTCCAGGGTGCAGTGCAGATGGGGCCTGTGGTGTTGTGAAGTAGAGAAGGAAGATGTTGAGATCTGGGGAAGCCCAGGAAAGTAGGATTTGCAGAGCAGAATTCCGGAGCGATGTTAACTTTGCAAAAAAAGTTCTAAAACATCTGCATGGGCGACTTCTTGAGTCTTTGGTTCAATACCAGGCTGTGCATGTGTTGGATGAAATTCCACAAAAAGGGACATAAAACCTCTGGGAAAAGAAAACTCTGAGAGCCGAATAATTCCCAGGTTTACACAGAACTAGGAATCCTTTGACTTTTCACACCAGAATGGAGAGAACTTGTTAAACATCTGAGACATCACTAGCAATCTTAGAGAGGCGCTTCCTTCCCCTCCCCACACAGAGACCTGGGCATGACTCAGGACCAAAGAGATGCCCAAAGCCCTCGTCCAAGTTATGGGCCGAACCAGGGGCACACGACAGGGATGCTGGCGGTCTCCCTGGGGGCTCCTTCTCGCCAGGACTTGGGGAAGGCTATTTTCTCCTGGCAGACAGTGAGCCCTGGATTATGAATTTCCATCACATCCATTACCAGGAGAAAGTCCCTCTAAGAGAAATGAAATCTCTGTTGCATCATTTGAGTCCTTTACCCTAGCTGTCCCTAAACTTAAGAGATAAACCTGATGGTGTCTGTGGAGTTAACGATTCTCTGCAATGCTTAAACTAGTTCCCTGTATTTTGTTACGTGGCAGTTGAGAAGAGATGCTCCTGTACGTGTCACTCTACGGACCTGAAAACTCTCGTCTAGAAATGACTTACTAAAAGTTGTGACTTAGGTTAGTGACAGGTCTGAAAATAAATCACCAAGCTTACTTTAAGACTTTTCCAGGTTACCAAATTTTAGTTCATTTCACAATTGCATACATTATATGCTCAGAGTTACTTTTCTGAATAGCGATAGCACCCAGGATTAATCTCCTTCCCGTTCTAACTTGCTGGGATTTATTGATGTCTTTCATTCATGGGTTATGGCCTGGTATTTATTTGGTGCATGTGTTCAGTATGTTTAGAACAAATTTTGGAGCTGTGTTAATGACAGTTGTATTCTATGTGACAACCACTCTCTCTGGCGCTTTTCATGTGTTCTATATCTCCTCAATGATCTTGTAGAGTACCAGTTTTCAGAGTAGAGAACAGAGGCTCACAGAAGTTGTATCAATTGTTCATCGTCACACAGGGAGTGAAGGGTGGAGTTAATATTCAAACTCAGTTCCATTAACCCCAGACTACTTTCTTCTCTGTACCAGAGAGCTTCCTGTTTCTTGGATTTTATCTGAGCTTTTCATTTACTGATAAAAAATATGAAACTTGGAAAGTTGTATTGTTTGTTCAAGATCATCTACTTAGTTAGCAGTGGAGCTTAAACCTATCTCCTATCACCCAGACCTTAGTGCTGTGCAGATATAAGTGTTCACAAAAATTAGCTAATTTTTACATAACCAAATGCTGGCTCTTAATGGGATTATTCTCTTCACATCACCGTTTGATTGGCATTGCTGTTCACAGTATTAAAAATCCCAGGCTCTTGACTCTAGAGCTTTAAAGACAATGCCCCTTAAACACACCGATGTCGCCGACTGACAAGGGAGGCAGGCCCGCCCAGCAGGTGAGCCACACTTGTGGGTCCCCATCAGCCGAGGTGGCCACCGAGGGCCGCCATGGAGAGAGGCTTCAGAAGGCCAGCACACACCCGTGTCGAGAGAGTTCTGGCGGCCACAGCTGAAGAAACCATATCGTTGCCATGTCCCAAGGACAAATACAGAGCTGAGGATGAAAAGTAAAACCACGGGTGAGGGTGTAGCAGTGGAGGGGTAAAACGAATGGATGCTAAAGGTCAAAGGCGAGAATGGGGTGAGAGGGTGAAAGGGCTTGGGGTTTTCCTTTTAAGCGACAGTGGATGGGGCGCCGCTGTCACTGGTCTGCTCTGAATAACGCTTTGGTAGAAACTCTCGGAATTATGGGAAAATATTGGCATGGGCAGTGCTTAGGAGAATTCGAGAATTCTACTTCCAGACAGACGTGGCGTGGAAGCCGCCTGGCGGGGGAAGAGGAGCAGGGGCTGTTGTGCTGCTGGGACTCACTGCAGGGCCGCTCTTCCCCCATCTGCACGCACTCCGCACCGAAGTGTGCAGATGAAAAGCGTTTCCTGAAAGCTCTTGGAACACTTCACAGTTTTCATTCTTCAATTCTTGCGTATAGACATACTTAAAAATATTATGAAAAACTCTTCCGCCACACAGAGCAGAAGAAAGCCTGGGGAAGCAGGGACGTTTTCAGTGATTTCAAGACCTTTGTGTGGAGTTAGATTAGTCAGACTAGAAAGTTTCTCGGTTGAGATAAGGTGCACGGCCACTGACACTAGAAAGTGAAAAGGACCCAGGTCTAGGGATTTGGGGTTCGGAGAAGCTGGCTTCCCCTGAGAGTTGAGATCGCATTACTCACTTTCCCACTGCAAGGCAACTCCTCAGAGAGCAAGCTTCTTGTCAGTTTAGTGATTTTCTTTTCTTCTTTTGAACCTCAGAAAATTCAGGCTCACGTTGTAAGATTTCCTCTATTCAAATGAAGTCCAACTAGTTTAGAACCTGATTAAATTATACATTTAACCAAAAAATTATATACTATTTTTTAGTCTTTTGCTTAAAGTCATGATACAAGCTCATTTTTGAAAACTTGACATAGACAAAGGGATTTCAACAAGTGTGTTGAAAAATGGAATCAATTATTTGGGAGAATGGAATCCAGTTTATTTTGTTGCAAATAGTTTTAAAGTTCCTATGTAGTTTTTTTGGCAGCATGCATTTTCATGATGTCTTTAGGCTCCTCATATGGTAAGAGCACACCGGAAAGCCAGTGACAATCCTGCCACCCTGACAGGACACTGTCTCAACGGGATAGCCATTGAGCTGCACTTAATGTTTCACGATGTCCCACATGCTAAATTTGATCTGATTTTCATTTTTTCCATGGTCATGTGGACTCTGTCGAATGGATGCACCATCACTTTGCTTACTCAATCCCCACTATTGCATGCTTAGGTTTTCCTACTCTTCCCCTACCACAGAGAGCTCTGGGCTAGACGTCCTTGCAGGTAAACTCACGTGCACACCCAGGACACTGCCTAAGATCAATACAGTTCTGGAAGTGAAGTGCATTCCTGCATCCGAGAGTAACGTCTGGGCATTCTCTCTCTTTATTACTACCTCATGATGGGATATTGGTCCAACTGAGGCTCAGGGATTTTAGCTAAGTGTTTTTTCCAGGGTCGTCCCTCTGTGGACACTGGGGCTAGATACTTGTGGGGCTGTCCTGTGTGTTGAAGAAAGCTTAGCAACATCGTGACAAATACCAATAGTGCTCCAATCTCAGCTCCGACGATAAAATGTTTCCAGATCAGGCCGACTCTCCCACTGGGCGTGGATGGGAGACGGGCAAAATCAGCCCTGGTTGAGAGCCACCATTCCTGAGGGCAGTACTGAAGCCACACTTCAGAATCCAGTCTGAGTGATCCCAGAGCACATGCGCGTTTCTCTAGTTTACTGCCTCTCTCCAGAACAGAAGTCAAGAGCTGCTCTGGGCTCTGGGGGGCCAGGTCGGATTCTCACACAAGCTGCGGGTGGTCTTTCTACTCTCTGAAAGTTTTATGACTTTTTTTCTCTGCAGTTTCACTTGTGTTTCACTACAAGACAGAGGGATTCTCTATTTCCTCCTCCTCCTCACTCTACTCTCTCTCTATCTGTCTAAAGGAAGGGGTGATAGTTTGGACGGGTGTGAGAGAGTAAGTGAGGCTTTGGAGGGTGAGGCTCTGGGTTTGAAGCTAGGCTCAGAGTTACCAGCTGCACGGCCTTCAACATGTTCCTTAGCGACTCAGTCTACTGCCCTTTGCACAGAGCATGGGGACGAAAGTAACATGCCGTCTGCATTTGCCTGCTAAGGACGCTGTACAGTCAGCACAGACCAGGTGCGTGAAGAGCAGAAATGTATCGGCCCAGGTTCAAGATCAAGGCAAGGTGTTGCCAGACTTGGCTTCCTGAGGGTTTGACTTACAGAGAGCTTTTTTGATGCATCTCAGTGGTCTTCCCTCTGGACACAAGGATTCTTGTGTCTCTCTGTGTGTCCAAATTTTATACTCCGAAGGACACAGGCAAAGTGGATTAGGATCCCCCGTAAGGCCTAATTGAACTTAGTTATGTCTCTAAAGACTCTATTTCCCAACGCAGTCACATTTTGAGGTACTGGGCATCAGAACTCCCACATAAGAATTTGTAGTAGACACAGTTCAGTTGACAGCACATACTTACAGTGGTTTTGGGAATAAATGCACGAATGTACTTGAGTATATCTAGCAGAAGGACGACTTGCGGGGAGGAGAGAAGTCAGAACATTCCGAATGCCTTTGTTTCTTCAGGGACAAACCTGCCCAGGGCCCCTTCCTTTCTGGCTGTTTCAGGAGCCTGGTTTTCTCACATTTCTCCTTCACTGTCTCTCTCAAAACAACGTCATTCAGAGCAGAGCCGTTATATAGTGTAAATATTAAGAGAAAAAACAATTAGAATTCTACACCTTTTGAAACCTAGTGTGTGTGTGTATGTGTGTGTACGTACATGAATATGTGTGTACGTGTGTGAATGTGGATATGTACATATGTGTAATTATCCCACAGTCGTGATCATCTGCAGGCAGGATGGCCCATCCCGACCTCTTCACTTAATAGCGTCTCTCTGCAATGTAGGCACACCGCTACGGAACGTTTTCCTTACGTTAAAAACACCTACACGAACAGTCTCACAGTCTACTTAACTACTCGTGAGATTTCTAGCGTTTATATTGCTTTGACTTGGGACTATTATTAATAATGCTGTCATGCACATTTGCAGCATGTAACTGTTTTTTTTGTTGGCTTGTTTCTCAGAATAAGTTTCTATGCTAAACCAGAGGAAATGGACATCTTTGTGAATCTGACAAATCAGAAAGTTGGTTTCCAAGAAGGGAGTTCTGTCTGATGTGCACTTGAACGAGCAGCGAACTTGTGCAAAGCTGTACACTTCAGATTATCCATCATTTAATTTCCCTCACTCCTCCGTCACATGATTTTCACCTTTTAGGTGCTGAATTAATCATGGAAATAGCTTCTACTTATTTAATATGTATATTTTGCCTGTTAATACAGTCACACTGTGTTTATATATGCTTACGGTTATTTTATTTATTCTGTTCTCCATTTTGCTCTCTAACCATTTTATCACCTTAGCTGAAAGGTGAAAACCAAATTTTAATGTCCTAAAGTAAAACATCTCTTGATTTTTCTTCTTAAATCTTAATCTTGTTTCTTTTCTTTTAATAATGTCCTAAATTTTAAACACAATTTTGATATTAAAATAATAATAGTAAAAAATTTTAGAAAATATAAAACAGAGGAAAGTAAGAATTTCTTGTAGTTTAGCAACCCTAAGATAACTAATCTTAAAATTTACTTTATTATGATAAGTTTTTATTGCACAATTATATCTAAAATTAGCATGATAGTGAATGTGGTTTAGTGTTAGAATTTTTTCACTCAACATTGTATCAGTAGTATTTGCTGCTATCTTTTTGGCAACATTAATTTAAATGGTCAAACTGTATTCCATAAAGGAGCCCTTCTGTCATGTATTAATCATTTTCCTATTAAGTACTCGGGCTAGGAACATTTCCCCATCATTATAATTAATACTGCATTGAGCATCCTTGTACACAAATTTATGCACTCATGTATTCAGGATATATTTTGAAAAGGTTACTAATTTCACAGTTATGAACTTTCTCAAGACTCTCAGTTCACATCTCCACACTGCATTTCATTCGAGTTGTGAAACCCACTCTTCCTTATCATAAGTAGTACCTGTGTGATGGGTTCTTCCAACACCAGGTTAGCTTTAAAAAATCTTTGTTACTCCAGTACTCTAATAATGGAGTGTTTAAGGAAGGCTTTTCTAAAAGGAGCTGTTTTATGTCAAAGTCTGAAGAATGAGAAAAACAAGGAGTAAATGTGTACAAAATAAGCAGGAAGAAATATGCACGGGCCTGAAGGTGTGAATACCTGAGATGTTTGAGAAGTTTAGCTACTGGAGGGGGGCGGGGCTGGGGTCATTACGAACCAGAGGCCCCGGTGGGAGATACTGCTGATCTGACTTCTGTTAAGATGCAGTGAGGAGTCAGCCAGAGACTTTCAGTGGGCGTTACCATGACCTGTTTGTTTTAAAGTGATTATTTTAACCACACTTCGTGGAGAACACACTGCTGGGGTTATGACAAAGCGAGGGCAGGTTAATAAGAGGCTGTGCTTTTAGCTCTTGTAAGACACAACTGTAGGAATTTTTGAACACTTGTTTATCTTTACTTTATCCAACATTCCTCTTTATTACAATTTTATGTCTTTAAGTTGGTTTATAGAGACTTGTAGATATATAACTATTACTTTTAATCTATAACATTTTTCTTCTCCTTTACGATAGTCATGCTTGGGGTACCAGGTCACCTGTGTCATTGTTTACCTGTTGTAGAGGAGAAATGTTGAGTTGTCGACAGGACAGTGGTTATTTTTTCCTCTCCTTGAATTTAATGGCAGTGCCATGTGTGAACTGTGAGTAAATGTGGTGGCAAATGTGGGCCCCGGTTTACTGTGCTGTGCTAACACTTCTTGAATGGATAGTAGATATCCAATCCCATCAATGCCGCTTTGGCACCTGTGCGGAGTCATCGTCTTCTTCTCTGACTGTTCTGTGGTCTTCCCTCTTCTCGCCGTTACATCGCTCCGTTCCATGGCATTAGCTCCGACTTTGAATCTAGCGTGAGAGACCCCGTGGCAGGCGGTTCTGGGAACTGAAACAGGAAGCCTCGAGGAGGGGTAGACTGTCCGGCCACACAGGTTGAGCGATGCTGGGACTCTGGCATCTGCACATGCTGCCATCCCCTTGAGCTCATGCTAGATGTCAGCTGCTGAAACTCAGATCTGCATACAGAAAGGGCCAGGAAATTCGGAAAGAAAAGAAGAGCCAGGCAGACAATGTGGTGTTATCTACGAAGCTAGGGTTTCAGAGCTCCTCATTCCACAGTTCAAAGGCCATCCTGACCTTCACTGGGCAGCCCCAGGCAGGAGGCCGGCTCTCAGGGACACGAGGAGAGGATCGGCATGGAAGGAGAGCTGTGAGGGCTGAAGGATAAAATTGAAGTAAAGGATTTAGCACGGTGCTTGGCATAGCGTCACCTCCATTTCTCCATCCTGTTGGAATCTGGGGCACACACATACATGCACCCTGCATGTTTTTCAAGCCTCTGGGAACTGGGATTTAGCTGCAAGGACAGTCATGTGGGATCTGGCTCCTTTAACCACAAGGCCATGAAACCAACCCTTATTATTGTTTTTTGGAGCAGAGACATTCAAATCTATTTTCTTTATCCTAATCCTGTTTTAGCATAAAATGATATGTGAGTGGGGTAAGTTAGCTCTCTCTGAGTTGATAGAAACAACATTTTACTGACCAAATGATGGTTTCGACAGCAAAGGCTGCTAAGGAGTTTTCCCTGGTTCTTTTCCTATCCCAGCCATTTTCATAAAGAACTCCAGTAAGAACAAAGAAAGGCCACTTTATAACGTTACGTGATGGCTCTACTTGAGTTTTGTTTATAGGCTCCGAGCAGTTTCCGTTTAATGGAAAACCAGACACGATTATCACCAAATACCTGTTATTTTATAAAACACTGCAAAGCATCTATCAAGGTTTGTTAAAGCAGGAGGCAATGCCGATAGAGCATCCTTTATTAGGAGGTGAGCGTGTTGGAGTGTTCAAAGCGAGGGCTTCTGAGGCCAGCTCTGTTCAGTCCCCTCTCTGCTCCTCCTGGAACAGTGACCTTGACACATTACAGAACCCGCTCAGAGTCAGAGCTCTCTCATCTACAAGGTAGAGGTGGGAATCACGCCTGCCTCAGATGCAAGAATTGATCCAAGTATTTAGCAGGAAGCTAGGGTTTAATGAGTGGTAGCAAGTAGTCATATTGGTTATATACTTTTTATATGCTTTTGAACAATGTGGAAGCTTCTCCTTGTTTGCCTAAAATGTGCTGGGGATTAGGAAACCAGGTGATTATGCGTATTAGTAAAATATGAGTACAGATTGAATGTCTCTCATACACAGTAAGAAGGCTAAGTCTTCTGCTTACAAGAATTCTGAAATTCACTTTTGGAGTCAAAGCTTTGCTTACCATTCAACTGGAAGTTAGCCTCTCCACTTTGAGCACATCTGTAGGTTGACCAGTTGTACATGGTTGGTGCTCGGTAAATGTTTCTGTGATGAATGAATAGATACATGAGTAAGGTAATTAATGACATTTCCAGAAGTTTGCTTTTGATTAAGATACCAAGTTGCTACCCAGTCCAATAGGTAGTTCTTATAGAACCTGGTCAGCTCAGTTTTACTACGGAGCGTGTTAACGCACGTGGAGGTACACTCACAAAGTGTGGTTCTTCTGGAGTCTGGAGTATGCACCGTACGTTTTGTCGGTGTTGATTGTCTCCCAGTGACTACAATCCCAACATTTCTGCATCACCTCTGCTCCTTTAGTTACATGAGACGTAACATAACAAAGACTATAATTCGATGTGTTTAAATAATGGAAAACACATGCAGGACTGCTAAGTAGGAGCCAAATGTTGAACATGTACTTAAATAGGATCTTCGCAGAATGTAGTGGTTTTTCTGAATAGAGAGGCTTTGTGTTTTATGTCCCATCTTCATCCTGAAGACATGTGGCTACCCAAACATTAGTAATTCACAAGTCACCTCTTAAGAAGTAACACGTGGGGCTCACTTTGTGCTGTGCCTCTCTGCCTGCCTGGTTTTCTGGCTCGAGGAAAGATGAGGACTTGGGAAGACTTGGGAGCTACTTTCATCACCTAGAGAGTTTGAAACTTCTGTTACAATAAGGATGCACTGTTGGTTTCAACTGCTCATTGCAATGTGTAATTCTGTTGTGTTGGAATATTCTGTGAACATAGACTCTAAGTTTTATTTGCTTACTGGCTGTTTGGAGCTCAGTATTTTGCCACATAGACAAATGTCAGCAATAGAGAAGATAGAGAATGAACGGCTACTACCCCCCACCCCATCCTTGCATTTCAGCCATTGTTGCTATGGAAAATCTCTCAGCTCCCAGATAGTCTTCCTATCTAATGTTGTGATTGTAAGAAGCAGGTACTCCTTAAGTGCTGTGTGGCCAAGTGATGTCAATACATGTCTCTGCAGCAGTCCTGAAATTGGGACTGCTCTCTGTATCTGTCCTTTTACAGAGCCTCAGTCAGCAAGGAGCAGGCAAGAAGTGCTCAACTCCTGACTGTGAGCTGAAGGCGAGTACAATATTCCTATTCTTGGCAATGGAGCGGCTCTTTATGGAATTCTCATTAAGTGCCAGGTGCTGTGTGAAACATCACATGTCCCCTCACTGATTTCTCAGAGCAAGGAGACTAAAGCTGCCAGTAACGTGTCTAAGACCGCAGCCTACAGGGGTCAAAACCAGAGTGTAAGGGCCCGTTTCACTTTCCCCTCTCTTTGTCCAACCTACAGAATGACCCTCCTTTGGTGACTGACCTGCCTGTAGGCCAGTCTGCAGAAGAAGTCGCACATGATCCTGCTGTTCTGTTGAAAGAGAATTAGGAAGTCCACTGTCCTTCGTCCAAGCCACACGAACCTCAACACCTTCTCTGCAAAAGCAAATGCACGTTTTCTGCCTGTGATGTCTGAGTTTATTCCTAATTTTAAACTTGAGAAGGAAAGTCTATGATTGTTTACCAACCTTCAAACCCAGATTGGAGAACAGTCTCTATGTAGACAGGGTGATCATCTTTAATGTTTGTTGGTTGTTGTTTTAGGGGTCTTCTTTTTTAAAAAAAAATTATTTAATTTTATTTATTCTTCCTATTGTTTAATTTGCTACAAGTGCCCGAGAGAGAGAGAGAGAGAGCAAGCCACCAGCTTCAGGACTCAAACCACAGCCTTGTGGGAGTCCAGCGCCTTAACCACCACTCGGCCTGTTGGCTGCAAGGGGTTTTCTTTTGTGACTACCAATCCCTTTCCAAACTTGTAAGATTAATTAAAAAATAGGAAGAATAAAACAGCAAAACCTTCCTGGTGAGCAGAGCCTGAAATACCTACGGACAAGCTCTGTTCTTCGGCAGCTGTAACAGTGCGCGGGCTGTAGAGTGATGTTTACACAGCAACCCCTGCAGGCTGAGGAGACGGGGGTTGAAACAGAGTCACCACAGACATTGCGACTCGTGAACTTGACAACCAGGAGGGTGCCCTTTCCGAAGACTAAAAATGTACTTTTCAGGTTCTAAAATGCAAATCATTTTTGGTGTCACAATCTCCTCAAGCTCAAATTGCTGTCTTCAAAACTATAGGTGAGCTGAACCTTTCACAGCTTAAAGCCAGCAGGGGACTGGGCCAGGAACTGAGCCCTGCGGGCCGTGAGGCTTGCTGGTGGACTTCCCTGAAGTTCCTTTGCCACTATCATTTCTTTGAGAATTTCCAATGCTTTGAACCTTTGCTCTGTGAGACCCACTTCAGTGTCGTAGCACAGCCAGGCCACCTTCTTAAAGGACCTCTTTTCTTCAAGGGACAACAGACCAGCAACAGTTCAGTATTATTTAGGTGTCACAAGGTTTGGGTTTAATGCTGGTGTCCCAAGAGAACCAGAGAGGTTTAGAGGGCAGCAAAGAAGCCTGGGAGCCGTGAAGGTTGTCTACAACAGCATGAGGGACTTTAAAGGATGAGGGGCGTCTACTGGTGGACACTTGGCTTTGATTTTGATGTGCCCAGATGCCCCTTCCCATTTTGGTGAATTCTTATTATTTACCTTTTCTGGGAAACATTATTCTGTGGATTCTAGGAAACAAGATTAGGACTAGCAGATAACAGTTAAAGGGAAGTACACTCTGAGTCAAAACAAGGAGAAACTTTTTACAAATTGAAATTCTCAGAGATGAATTGTGAGAAGCTACTTATGGTAGGAACATTCACCCGCAGGCTGCATGAGTAAGGGTGCTGTGCACTGGAGGGAACCAGGCGTGAGTAAGGGTGCTGTGCACTGGAGGGATCCAGGCGTGAGTAAGGGTGCTGTGTGCTGGAGGGGTCCAGGCGTGAGTAAGGGTGCTGTGCACTGGAGGGATCCAGGCGTGAGTAAGGGTGCTGTGTGCTGGAGGGGTCCAGGCGTGAGTAAGGGTGTTGTGCACTGGAGGGGTCCAGGCGTGAGTAAGGGTGCTGTGCACTGGAGGGATCCAGGCGTGAGTAAGGGTGCTGTGCGCTGGAGGGGTCCAGGCGTGAGTAAGGGTGCTGTGCACTGGAGGGGTCCAGGCGTGAGTAAGGGTGCTGTGCGCTGGAGGGGTCCAGGCGTGAGTAAGGGTGCTGTGTGCTGGAGGGGTCCAGGCGTGAGTAAGGGTGCTGTGCACTGGAGGGGTCTAGGCGTGAGTAAGGGTGCTGTGCACTGGAGGGAACCAGGCGTGAGTAAGGGTGCTGTGCACTGGAGGGAACCAGGCGTGAGTAAGGGTGCTGTGAGCTGGAGGGGTCCAGGCATGAGTAAGGGTACTGTGAGCTGGAGGGGTCCAGGCGTGAGTAAGGGTGCTGTGCACTGGAGGGATCCAGGCATGAGTAAGGGTGTTGTCCACTGGAGGGGTCCAGGCGTGAGTAAGGGTGCTGTGCACTGGAGGGGTCCAGGCGTGAGTAAGGGTGCTGTGTGCTGGAGGGGTCCAGGCGTGAGTAAGGGTGCTGTGCATTGGAGGGGTCCAGGCTTCAGTAAGGGTGCTGTGTGCTGGAGGGATCCAGGCGTGAGTAAGGGTGTTGTGCGCTGGAGGGGTCCCGGCGTGAGTAAGGGTGCTGTGCACTGGAGGGGTCCAGGCGTGAGTAAGGGTGCTGTGCACTGGAGGGATCCAGGCGTGAGTAAGGGTGCTGTGCACTGGAGGGGTCCAGGCGTGAGTAAGGGTGCTGTGGGCTGGAGGGATCCAGGCGTGAGTAAGGGTGTTGTGCACTGGAGGGATCCAGGCGTGAGTAAGGGTGTTGTGCGCTGGAGGGGTCCAGGCGTGAGTAAGGGTGCTGTGCACTGGAGGGGTCCAGGCGTGAGTAAGGGTACTGTGCAATGGAGGGGTCCAGGCGTGAGTAAGGGTGCTGTGTGCTGGAGGGGTCCAGGCGTGAGTAAGGGTGTTGTGCACTGGAGGGATCCAGGCGTGAGTAAGGGTGTTATGCGCTGGAGGGGTCCAGGCATGAGTAAGGGTGTTGTGCACTGGAGGGTTCCAGGCGTGAGTAAGGGTGCTGTGTGCTGGAGGGATCCAGGCGTGAGTAAGGGTACTGTGCGCTGGAGGGGTCCAGGCGTGAGTAAGGGTACTGAGCACTGGAGGGGTCCAGGCGTGAGTAAGGGTGCTGTGCACTGGAGGGGTCCAGGCGTGAGTAAGGGTGCTGTGCACTGCAGGGGTCCAGGCGTGAGTAAGGGTGCTGTGCACTGGAGGGATCCAGGCGTGAGTAAGGGTGCTGTGAGCTGGAGGGGTCCAGGCATGAGTAAGGGTACTGTGAGCTGGAGGGGTCCAGGCGTGAGTAAGGGTGCTGTGCACTGGAGGGGTCCAGGCGTGAGTAAGGGTGCTGTGCACTGGAGGGGTCCAGGCATGAGTAAGGGTGTTGTCCACTGGAGGGGTCCAGGCGTGAGTAAGGGTACTGTGAGCTGGAGGGGTACAGGCGTGAGTAAGGGTGCTGTGCACTGGAGGGATCCAGGCATGAGTAAGGGTGTTGTCCACTGGAGGGGTCCAGGCGTGAGTAAGGGTGTTGTGCACTGGAGGGGTCCAGGCGTGAGTAAGGGTGCTGTGTGCTGGAGGGGTCCAGGCGTCAGTAAGGGTGCTGTGTGCTGGAGGGATCCAGGCGTGAGTAAGGGTGTTGTGCGCTGGAGGGGTCCCGGCGTGAGTAAGGGTGCTGTGCACTGGAGGGGTCCAGGCGTGAGTAAGGGTGCTGTGGGCTGGAGGGATCCAGGCGTGAGTAAGGGTGTTGTGCACTGGAGGGATCCAGGCGTCAGTAAGGGTACTGTGTGCTGGAGGGGTCCAGGCGTGAGTAAGGGTGCTGTGCGCTGGAGGGATCCAGGCGTGAGTAAGGGTACTGTGCGCTGGAGGGATCCAGGCGTGAGTAAGGGTGCTGTGCACTGGAGGGGTCCAGGCGTGAGTAAGGATGTTGTGCACTGGAGGGGTCCAGGCGTGAGTAAGGGTGCTGTGCACTGGAGGGTTCCAGGCGTGAGTAAGGGTGTTGTGCGCTGGAGGGGTCCAGGCGTGAGTAAGGGTGCTGTGCACTGGAGGGGTCCAGGCGTGAGTAAGGGTGCTGTGAACTGGAGGGGTCCAGGCGTGAGTAAGGGTGCTGTGCACTGGAGGGGTCCAGGCGTGAGTAAGGGTGCTGTGCACTGGAGGGGTCCAGGCGTGAGTAAGGGTGCTGTGTGCTGGAGGGGTCCAGGCATGAGTAAGGGTGTTGTGCACTGGAGGGATCCAGGCGTGAGTAAGGGTACTGTTGGAGGGGTCCAGGCGTGAGTAAGGGTGCTGTGCACTGGAGGGGTCCAGGTGTGAGTAAGGGTGTTGTGCAATGGAGGGTTCCAGGCGTGAGTAAGGGTGCTGTGCACTGGAGGGGTCCAGGCGTGAGTAAGGGTGCTGTGTGCTGGAGGGGTCCAGGCATGAGTAAGGGTGTTGTGCACTGGAGGGATCCAGGCGTGAGTAAGGGTGTTATGCGCTGGAGGGGTCCAGGCGTGAGTAAGGGTACTGTGCACTGGAGGGGTCCAGGCGTGAGTAAGGGTGCTGTGAGCTGGAGGGGTCCAGGCGTGAGTAAGGGTGTTGTGCACTGGAGGGATCCAGGCGTGAGTAAGGGTGTTATGCGCTGGAGGGGTCCAGGCGTGAGTAAGGGTGTTGTGCACTGGAGGGATCCAGGCGTGAGTAAGGGTGTTATGCGCTGGAGGGGTCCAGGCGTGAGTAAGGGTGTTGTGCACTGGAGGGGTCCAGGCGTGAGTAAGGGTGTTATGCGCTGGAGGGGTCCAGGCGTGAGTAAGGGTGCTGTGCACTGGAGGGGTCCAGGCGTGAGTAAGGGTGTTGTGCACTGGAGGGGTCCAGGCGTGAGTAAGGGTGTTGTGCACTGGAGGGGTCCAGGTGTGAGTAAGGGTACTGTGCGCTGGAGGGGTCCAGGCGTGAGTAAGGGTGCTGTGCACTGGAGGGGTCCAGTCATGAGTAAGGGTGTTGTGCACTGGAGGGGTCCAGGCGTGAGTAAGGGTACTGTGCGCTGGAGGGGTCCAGGCGTGAGTAAGGGTGTTGTGCACTGGAGGGATCCAGGCGTGAGTAAGGGTGCTGTGCGCTGGAGGGGTCCAGGCATGAGTAAGGGTGCTGTGCACTGGAGGGGTCCAGGCGTGAGTAAGGGTACTGTGCACTGGAGGGATCCAGGCGTGAGTAAGGGTGTTGTGCGCTGGAGGGGTCCAGGCGTGAGTAAGGGTGCTCTGCACTGGAGGGGTCCAGGCATGAGTAAGGGTGCTGTGAGCTGGAGGGGTCCAGGCGTGAGTAAGGGTGCTGTGCACTGGAGGGATCCAGGCGTGAGTAAGGGTGCTGTGCACTGGAGGGGTCCAGGCGTGAGTAAGGGTGCTGTGCGCTGGAGGGGTCCAGGCGTGAGTAAGGGTGCTGTGTGCTGGAGGGGTCCAGGCGTGAGTAAGGGTGCTGTGCACTGGAGGGGTCTAGGCGTGAGTAAGGGTGCTGTGCGCTGGAGGGAACCAGGCGTGAGTAAGGGTGCTGTGCACTGGAGGGAACCAGGCGTGAGTAAGGGTGCTGTGAGCTGGAGGGGTCCAGGCATGAGTAAGGGTACTGTGAGCTGGAGGGGTCCAGGCGTGAGTAAGGGTGCTGTGCACTGGAGGGATCCAGGCATGAGTAAGGGTGTTGTCCACTGGAGGGGTCCAGGCGTGAGTAAGGGTGCTGTGCACTGGAGGGGTCCAGGCGTGAGTAAGGGTGCTGTGTGCTGGAGGGGTCCAGGCGTGAGTAAGGGTGCTGTGCATTGGAGGGGTCCAGGCTTCAGTAAGGGTGCTGTGTGCTGGAGGGATCCAGGCGTGAGTAAGGGTGCTTGTGCGCTGGAGGGGTCCCGGCGTGAGTAAGGGTGCTGTGCACTGGAGGGGTCCAGGCGTGAGTAAGGGTGCTGTGCACTGGAGGGATCCAGGCGTGAGTAAGGGTGCTGTGCACTGGAGGGGTCCAGACGTGAGTAAGGGTGCTGTGGGCTGGAGGGATCCAGGCGTGAGTAAGGGTGTTGTGCACTGGAGGGATCCAGGCGTGAGTAAGGGTGTTGTGCGCTGGAGGGGTCCAGGCGTGAGTAAGGGTGCTGTGCACTGGAGAGGTCCAGGCGTGAGTAAGGGTACTGTGCAATGGAGGGGTCCAGGCGTGAGTAAGGGTGCTGTGTGCTGGAGGGGTCCAGGCGTGAGTAAGGGTGTTGTGCACTGGAGGGATCCAGGCGTGAGTAAGGGTGTTATGCGCTGGAGGGGGTCCAGGCATGAGTAAGGGTGTTGTGCACTGGAGGGTTCCAGGCGTGAGTAAGGGTGCTGTGTGCTGGAGGGATCCAGGCGTGAGTAAGGGTACTGTGCGCTGGAGGGGTCCAGGCTGTGAGTAAGGGTACTGAGCACTGGAGGGGTCCAGGCGTGAGTAAGGGTGCTGTGCACTGGAGGGGTCCAGGCGTGAGTAAGGGTGCTGTGCACTGCAGGGGTCCAGGCGTGAGTAAGGGTGCTCTGCACTGGAGGGATCCAGGCGTGAGTAAGGGTGCTGTGAGCTGGAGGGGTCCAGGCATGAGTAAGGGTACTGTGAGCTGGAGGGGTCCAGGCGTGAGTAAGGGTGCTGTGCACTGGAGGGGTCCAGGCGTGAGTAAGGGTGCTGTGCACTGGAGGGGTCCAGGCATGAGTAAGGGTGTTGTCCACTGGAGGGGTCCAGGCGTGAGTAAGGGTACTGTGAGCTGGAGGGGTCCAGGCGTGAGTAAGGGTGCTGTGCACTGGAGGGATCCAGGCATGAGTAAGGGTGTTGTCCACTGGAGGGGTCCAGGCGTGAGTAAGGGTGTTGTGCACTGGAGGGGTCCAGGCGTGAGTAAGGGTGCTGTGTGCTGGAGGGGTCCAGGCGTCAGTAAGGGTGCTGTGTGCTGGAGGGATCCAGGCGTGAGTAAGGGTGTTGTGCGCTGGAGGGGTCCCGGCGTGAGTAAGGGTGCTGTGCA
Organism: Tupaia tana; assembly: GCA_026018925.1. Classification (NCBI taxonomy): domain Eukaryota; kingdom Metazoa; phylum Chordata; class Mammalia; order Scandentia; family Tupaiidae; genus Tupaia; species Tupaia tana. The sequence continues at coordinate 28,258,151 of JAKSZU010000025.1, read as the reverse complement.
CTGGAGGGGTCCAGGCGTGAGTAAGGGTGCTGTGGGCTGGAGGGATCCAGGCGTGAGTAAGGGTGTTGTGCACTGGAGGGATCCAGGCGTCAGTAAGGGTACTGTGTGCTGGAGGGGTCCAGGCGTGAGTAAGGGTGCTGTGCGCTGGAGGGATCCAGGCGTGAGTAAGGGTACTGTGCGCTGGAGGGATCCAGGCGTGAGTAAGGGTGCTGTGCACTGGAGGGGTCCAGGCGTGAGTAAGGATGTTGTGCACTGGAGGGGTCCAGGCGTGAGTAAGGGTGCTGTGCACTGGAGGGTTCCAGGCGTGAGTAAGGGTGTTGTGCGCTGGAGGGGTCCAGGCGTGAGTAAGGGTGCTGTGCACTGGAGGGGTCCAGGCGTGAGTAAGGGTGCTGTGAACTGGAGGGGTCCAGGCGTGAGTAAGGGTGCTGTGCACTGGAGGGGTCCAGGGCGTGAGTAAGGGTGCTGTGCACTGGAGGGGTCCAGGCGTGAGTAAGGGTGCTGTGTGCTGGAGGGGTCCAGGCATGAGTAAGGGTGTTGTGCACTGGAGGGATCCAGGCGTGAGTAAGGGTACTGTTGGAGGGGTCCAGGCGTGAGTAAGGGTGCTGTGAGCTGGAGGGGTCCAGGCGTGAGTAAGGGTGCTGTGCACTGGAGGGATCCAGGCGTGAGTAAGGGTGCTGTGCACTGGAGGGGTCCAGGCGTGAGTAAGGGTGCTGTGCGCTGGAGGGGTCCAGGCGTGAGTAAGGGTGCTGTGTGCTGGAGGGGTCCAGGCGTGAGTAAGGGTGCTGTGCACTGGAGGGGTCTAGGCGTGAGTAAGGGTGCTGTGCACTGGAGGGAACCAGGCGTGAGTAAGGGTGCTGTGCACTGGAGGGAACCAGGCGTGAGTAAGGGTGCTGTGAGCTGGAGGGGTCCAGGCATGAGTAAGGGTACTGTGAGCTGGAGGGGGTCCAGGCGTGAGTAAGGGTGCTGTGCACTGGAGGGATCCAGGCATGAGTAAGGGTGTTGTCCACTGGAGGGGTCCAGGCGTGAGTAAGGGTGCTGTGCACTGGAGGGGTCCAGGCGTGAATAAGGGTGCTGTGTGCTGGAGGGGTCCAGGCGTGAGTAAGGGTGCTGTGAGCTGGAGGGGTCCAGGCGTGAGTAAGGGTGCTGTGCACTGGAGGGATCCAGGCGTGAGTAAGGGTGCTGTGCACTGGAGGGGTCCAGGCGTGAGTAAGGGTGCTGTGCGCTGGAGGGGTCCAGGCGTGAGTAAGGGTGCTGTGTGCTGGAGGGGTCCAGGCGTGAGTAAGGGTGCTGTGCACTGGAGGGGTCTAGGCGTGAGTAAGGGTGCTGTGCACTGGAGGGAACCAGGCGTGAGTAAGGGTGCTGTGCACTGGAGGGAACCAGGCGTGAGTAAGGGTGCTGTGAGCTGGAGGGGTCCAGGCATGAGTAAGGGTACTGTGAGCTGGAGGGGTCCAGGCGTGAGTAAGGGTGCTGTGCACTGGAGGGATCCAGGCATGAGTAAGGGTGTTGTCCACTGGAGGGGTCCAGGCGTGAGTAAGGGTGCTGTGCACTGGAGGGGTCCAGGCGTGAGTAAGGGTGCTGTGTGCTGGAGGGGTCCAGGCGTGAGTAAGGGTGCTGTGCATTGGAGGGGTCCAGGCTTCAGTAAGGGTGCTGTGTGCTGGAGGGATCCAGGCGTGAGTAAGGGTGTTGTGCGCTGGAGGGGTCCCGGCGTGAGTAAGGGTGCTGTGCACTGGAGGGGTCCAGGCGTGAGTAAGGGTGCTGTGCACTGGAGGGATCCAGGCGTGAGTAAGGGTGCTGTGCACTGGAGGGGTCCAGACGTGAGTAAGGGTGCTGTGGGCTGGAGGGATCCAGGCGTGAGTAAGGGTGTTGTGCACTGGAGGGATCCAGGCGTGAGTAAGGGTGTTGTGCGCTGGAGGGGTCCAGGCGTGAGTAAGGGTGCTGTGCACTGGAGGGGTCCAGGCGTGAGTAAGGGTACTGTGCAATGGAGGGGTCCAGGCGTGAGTAAGGGTGCTGTGTGCTGGAGGGGTCCAGGCGTGAGTAAGGGTGTTGTGCACTGGAGGGATCCAGGCGTGAGTAAGGGTGTTATGCGCTGGAGGGGTCCAGGCATGAGTAAAGGGTGTTGTGCACTGGAGGGTTCCAGGCGTGAGTAAGGGTGCTGTGTGCTGGAGGGATCCAGGCGTGAGTAAGGGTACTGTGCGCTGGAGGGGTCCAGGCGTGAGTAAGGGTACTGAGCACTGGAGGGGTCCAGGCGTGAGTAAGGGTGCTGTGCACTGGAGGGGTCCAGGCGTGAGTAAGGGTGCTGTGCACTGCAGGGGTCCAGGCGTGAGTAAGGGTGCTGTGCACTGGAGGGATCCAGGCGTGAGTAAGGGTGCTGTGAGCTGGAGGGGTCCAGGCATGAGTAAGGGTACTGTGAGCTGGAGGGGTCCAGGCGTGAGTAAGGGTGCTGTGCACTGGAGGGGTCCAGGCGTGAGTAAGGGTGCTGTGCACTGGAGGGGGTCCAGGCATGAGTAAGGGTGTTGTCCACTGGAGGGGTCCAGGCGTGAGTAAGGGTACTGTGAGCTGGAGGGGTCCAGGCGTGAGTAAGGGTGCTGTGCACTGGAGGGATCCAGGCATGAGTAAGGGTGTTGTCCACTGGAGGGGTCCAGGCGTGAGTAAGGGTGTTGTGCACTGGAGGGGTCCAGGCGTGAGTAAGGGTGCTGTGTGCTGGAGGGGTCCAGGCGTCAGTAAGGGTGCTGTGTGCTGGAGGGATCCAGGCGTGAGTAAGGGTGTTGTGCGCTGGAGGGGTCCCCGGCGTGAGTAAGGGTGCTGTGCACTGGAGGGGTCCAGGCGTGAGTAAGGGTGCTGTGGGCTGGAGGGATCCAGGCGTGAGTAAGGGTGTTGTGCACTGGAGGGATCCAGGCGTCAGTAAGGGTACTGTGTGCTGGAGGGGTCCAGGCGTGAGTAAGGGTGCTGTGCGCTGGAGGGATCCAGGCGTGAGTAAGGGTACTGTGCGCTGGAGGGATCCAGGCGTGAGTAAGGGTGCTGTGCACTGGAGGGGTCCAGGCGTGAGTAAGGATGTTGTGCACTGGAGGGGTCCAGGCGTGAGTAAGGGTGCTGTGCACTGGAGGGTTCCAGGCGTGAGTAAGGGTGTTGTGCGCTGGAGGGGTCCAGGCGTGAGTAAGGGTGCTGTGCACTGGAGGGGTCCAGGCGTGAGTAAGGGTGCTGTGAACTGGAGGGGTCCAGGCGTGAGTAAGGGTGCTGTGCACTGGAGGGGTCCAGGCGTGAGTAAGGGTGCTGTGCACTGGAGGGGTCCAGGCGTGAGTAAGGGTGCTGTGTGCTGGAGGGGTCCAGGCATGAGTAAGGGTGTTGTGCACTGGAGGGATCCAGGCGTGAGTAAGGGTACTGTTGGAGGGGTCCAGGCGTGAGTAAGGGTGCTGTGCACTGGAGGGGGTCCAGGTGTGAGTAAGGGTGTTGTGCAATGGAGGGTTCCAGGCGTGAGTAAGGGTGCTGTGCACTGGAGGGGTCCAGGCGTGAGTAAGGGTGCTGTGTGCTGGAGGGGTCCAGGCATGAGTAAGGGTGTTGTGCACTGGAGGGATCCAGGCGTGAGTAAGGGTGTTATGCGCTGGAGGGGTCCAGGCGTGAGTAAGGGTACTGTGCACTGGAGGGGTCCAGGCGTGAGTAAGGGTGCTGTGAGCTGGAGGGGTCCAGGCGTGAGTAAGGGTGTTGTGCACTGGAGGGATCCAGGCGTGAGTAAGGGTGTTATGCGCTGGAGGGGTCCAGGCGTGAGTAAGGGTGTTGTGCACTGGAGGGATCCAGGCGTGAGTAAGGGTGTTATGCGCTGGAGGGGTCCAGGCGTGAGTAAGGGTGTTGTGCACTGGAGGGGTCCAGGCGTGAGTAAGGGTGTTATGCGCTGGAGGGGTCCAGGCGTGAGTAAGGGTGCTGTGCACTGGAGGGGTCCAGGCGTGAGTAAGGGTGTTGTGCACTGGAGGGGTCCAGGCGTGAGTAAGGGTGTTGTGCACTGGAGGGGTCCAGGTGTGAGTAAGGGTACTGTGCGCTGGAGGGGTCCAGGCGTGAGTAAGGGTGCTGTGCACTGGAGGGGTCCAGTCATGAGTAAGGGTGTTGTGCACTGGAGGGGTCCAGGCGTGAGTAAGGGTACTGTGCGCTGGAGGGGTCCAGGCGTGAGTAAGGGTGTTGTGCACTGGAGGGATCCAGGCGTGAGTAAGGGTGCTGTGCACTGGAGGGATCCAGGCATGAGTAAGGGTGCTGTGCACTGGAGGGGTCCAGGCGTGAGTAAGGGTACTGTGCACTGGAGGGATCCAGGCGTGAGTAAGGGTGTTGTGCGCTGGAGGGGTCCAGGCGTGAGTAAGGGTGCTGTGCACTGGAGGGATCCAGGCGTGAGTAAGGGTGCTCTGCACTGGAGGGGTTCAGGCATGAGTAAGGGTGCTGTGAGCTGGAGGGGTCCAGGCGTGAGTAAGGGTGCTGTGCACTGGAGGGGTCCAGGCGTGAGTAAGGGTACTGTGCGCTGGAGGGGTCCAGGCGTGAGTAAGGGTGCTGTGCGCTGGAGGGGTCCAGGCGTGAGTAAGGGTGCTGTGCACTGGAGGGGTCCAGGCGTGAGTAAGGGTGTTGTGCACTGGAGGGGTCCAGGTGTGAGTAAGGGTGTTGTGCGCTGGAGGGGTCCAGGCGTGAGTAAGGGTGCTGTGCACTGGAGGGGTCCAGGCGTGAGTAAGGGTGCTGTGCACTGGAGGGGTCCAGGCGTGAGTAAGGGTGTTGTGCACTGGAGGGGTCCAGGCGTGAGTAAGGGTGTTGTGCACTGGAGGGGTCCAGGCGTGAGTAAGGGTGCTGTGCACTGGAGGGGTCCAGGCGTGAGTAAGGGTGCTGTGTGCTGGAGGGTTCCAGGCGTGAGTAAGGGTGTTATGCGCTGGAGGGGTCCAGGCGTGAGTAAGGGTGCTGTGCACTGGAGGGATCCAGGCATGAGTAAGGGTGCTGTGCACTGGAGGGGTCCAGGCGTGAGTAAGGGTACTGTGCACTGGAGGGGATCCAGGCGTGAGTAAGGGTGTTGTGCACTGGAGGGGTCCAGGCGTGAGTAAGGGTGTTATGCGCTGGAGGGGTCCAGGCGTGAGTAAGGGTGCTGTGCGCTGGAGGGGTCCAGGTGTGAGTAAGGGTGTTGTGCGCTGGAGGGGTCCAGGCGTGAGTAAGGGTGTTGTGCACTGGAGGGGTCCAGGCGTGAGTAAGGGTGTTGTGCACTGGAGGGGTCCAGGCATGAGTAAGGGTGCTGTGCACTGGAGGGGTCCAGGCGTGAGTAAGGGTGCTCTGCACTGGAGGGGTCCAGGCATGAGTAAGGGTGTTGTGCACTGGAGGGATCCAGGCGTGAGTAAGGGTGTTATGCGCTGGAGGGGTCCAGGCGTGAGTAAGGGTGTTGTGCACTGGAGGGGTCCAGGCGTGAGTAAGGGTGCTGTGTGCTGGAGGGATCCAGGCGTGAGTAAGGGTGTTGTGCGCTGGAGGGGTCCAGGCGTGAGTAAGGGTGTTGTGCACTGGAGGGGTCCAGGCGTGAGTAAGGGTGTTATGCGCTGGAGGGGTCCAGGCGTGAGTAAGGGTGTTGTGCACTGGAGGGGTCCAGGCGTGAGTAAGGGTGCTGTGCACTGGAGGGGTCCAGGCGTGAGTAAGGGTGTTGTGCACTGGAGAGGTCCAGGCGTGAGTAAGGGTGTTGTGCACTGGAGGGATCCAGGCGTGAGTAAGGGTACTGTGCACTGGAGGGATCCAGGCGTGAGTAAGGGTGCTGTGCACTGGAGGGGTCCAGGCGTGAGTAAGGGTGTTGTGCACTGGAGGGGTCCAGGCGTGAGTAAGGGTGCTGTGCACTGGAGGGGTCCAGGCGTGAGTAAGGGTGTTGTGCGCTGGAGGGGTCCAGGCGTGAGTAAGGGTGCTGTGCACTGGAGGGTTCCAGGCGTGAGTAAGGGTACTGTGCACTGGAGGGGTCCAGGCGTGAGTAAGGGTGCTGTGAGCTGGAGGGGTCCAGGCGTGAGTAAGGGTGTTGTGCACTGGAGGGATCCAGGCGTGAGTAAGGGTGTTATGCGCTGGAGGGGTCCAGGCGTGAGTAAGGGTGTTGTGCACTGGAGGGATCCACGCGTGAGTAAGGGTGTTATGCGCTGGAGGGGTCCAGGCGTGAGTAAGGGTGTTGTGCACTGGAGGGGTCCAGGCGTGAGTAAGGGTGTTATGCGCTGGAGGGGTCCAGGCGTGAGTAAGGGTGCTGTGCACTGGAGGGGTCCAGGCGTGAGTAAGGGTGTTGTGCACTGGAGGGGTCCAGGCGTGAGTAAGGGTGTTGTGCGCTGGAGGGGTCCAGGTGTGAGTAAGGGTACTGTGTGCTGGAGGGGTCCAGGCGTGAGTAAGGGTGCTGTGCACTGGAGGGGTCCAGGCGTGAGTAAGGGTGTTGTGCGCTGGAGGGGTCCAGGCGTGAGTAAGGGTGCTGTGCACTGGAGGGGTCCAGGCGTGAGTAAGGGTGCTGTGCACTGGAGGGGTCCAGGCGTGAGTAAGGGTGTTGTGCACTGGAGGGGTCCAGGCGTGAGTAAGGGTGTTGTGCACTGGAGGGGTCCAGGCGTGAGTAAGGGTGTTGTGCACTGGAGGGGTCCAGGCGTGAGTAAGGGTGTTGTGCGCTGGAGGGATCCAGGCGTGAGTAAGGGTGCTGTGTGCTGGAGGGGTCCAGGCGTGAGTAAGGGTGCTGTGAGCTGGAGGGGTCCAGGCGTGAGTAAGGGTGCTGTGCACTGGAGGGATCCAGGCGTGAGTAAGGGTGCTGTGCACTGGAGGGGTCCAGGCGTGAGTAAGGGTGTTGTGTGCTGGAGGGATCCAGGCGTGAGTAAGGGTACTGTGCACTGGAGGGATCCAGGCGTGAGTAAGGGTGCTGTGCACTGGAGGGGTCCAGGTGTGAGTAAGGGTACTGTGCACTGGAGGGGTCCAGGCGTGAGTAAGGGTACTGAGCACTGGAGGGAACCAGGCGTGAGTAAGGGTGCTGTGCACTGGAGGGGTCCAGGCGTGAGTAAGGGTGCTGTGCACTGGAGGGGTCCAGGCGTGAGTAAGGGTGTTGTGCACTGGAGGGGTCCAGGCGTGAGTAAGGGTGCTCTGCACTGGAGGGGTCCAGGCATGAGTAAGGGTGTTATGCGCTGGAGGGGTCCAGGCGTGAGTAAGGGTGTTGTGCACTGGAGGGGTCCAGGCGTGAGTAAGGGTACTGTGCACTGGAGGGGTCCAGGCGTGAGTAAGGGTGCTGTGCACTGGAGGGGTCCCGGCGTGAGTAAGGGTGCTGTGCACTGGAGGGGTCCAGGCGTGAGTAAGGGTGCTGTGAGCTGGAGGGATCCAGGCGTGAGTAAGGGTGCTGTGCACTGGAGGGGTCCAGGCGTGAGTAAGGGTGCTGTGCACTGGAGAGGTCCAGGCGTGAGTAAGGGTGCTGTGCTCTGGAGGGATCCAGGCGTGAGTAAGGGTGCTGTGCACTGGAGGGGTCCAGGCGTGAGTAAGGGTGTTTTGCACTGGAGGGGTCCAGGCGTGAGTAAGGGTGTTGTGCGCTGGAGGGATCCAAGCGTGAGTAAGGGTGCTGTGCACTGGAGGGGTCCAGGTGTGAGTAAGGGTGTTGTGCGCTGGAGGGGTCCAGGCGTGAGTAAGGGTGCTGTGCACTGGAGGGATCCAGGCGTGAGTAAGGGTACTGTGAGCTGGAGGGGTCCAGGCGTGAGTAAGGGTGCTGTGCACTGGAGGGGTCCCGGCGTGAGTAAGGGTGCTGTGCACTGGAGGGGTCCAGGCGTGAGTAAGGGTGCTGTGCACTGGAGAGGTCCAGGCGTGAGTAAGGGTGTTGTGCTCTGGAGGGATCCAGGCGTGAGTAAGGGTGTTGTGCGCTGGAGGGATCCAGGCGTGAGTAAGGGTGTTGTGCACTGGAGGGGTCCAGGCGTGAGTAAGGGTGTTGTGCACTGGAGGGGTCCAGGCGTGAGTAAGGGTGCTGTGCACTCGAGGGATCCAGGCGTGAGTAAGGGTGTTGTGTACTGGAGGGATCCAGGCGTGAGTAAGGGTGCTGTGCACTGGAGGGGTCCAGGCGTGAGTAAGGGTGCTGTGCACTGGAGGGGTCCAGGCGTGAGTAAGGGTGCTGTGCACTGGAGGGATCCAAGCGTGAGTAAGGGTGTTATGCGCTGGAGGGGTCCAGGCGTGAGTAAGGGTGCTGTGCACTGGAGGGAACCAGGCGTGAGTAAGGGTGCTGTGCACTGGAGGGATCCAGGCGTGAGTAAGGGTGCTGTGTGCTGGAGGGGTCCAGGCGTGAGTAAGGGTGTTGTGCACTGGAGGGGTCCAGGCGTGAGTAAGGGTACTGTGTGCTGGAGGGATCCAGGCGTGAGTAAGGGTGCTGTGCACTGGAGGGGTCCAGGCGTGAGTAAGGGTGTTGTGCGCTGGAGGGGTCCAGGCATGAGTGAGGGTGCTGTGCGCTGGAGGGATCCAGGCGTGAGTAAGGGTGCTGTGCACTGGAGGGGTCCAGGTGTGAGTAAGGGTGCTGTGCACTGGAGGGGTCCAGGCATGAGTGAGGGTGCTGTGCACTGGAGGGGTCCAGGCATGAGTGAGGGTGCTGTGCACTGGAGGGGTCCAGGCGTGAGTAAGGGTGTTGTGCGCTGGAGGGGTCCAGGCATGAGTAAGGGTGTTGTGCGCTGGAGGGGTCCAGGCATAAATATGGGCTGCTTTTAAGAGTCTGTACCAGTGCTTCCCTGGGACTGTATCGTCGCAGTGTGTGAACGGGGTCTCCAACCTGCACAGGTGAGCTGTCACAGATGGTTACAGATCCCCCGGTCCATGCCAAGCCTAGAATGTACTGAGTGGGCTGCACAGGTCAACCGAGCAACTGCTGAGAGTGACAGGCAGAGCACCACACTGGCTCCAGGGTAAACATCTGTGTAAGAGCTCTAAGTGAAAGTCTCTAATAGACGGATGTCACCGAACACATACAGAAGAAGGTGAAGTGCCGAATGGCCGATGAGTGGATTGGTACGCAACGAGAGAACGACACATGGTGATGTTCTCAGGTACCAAGACAGACCGACAGGCAGGCAGTGATGAAGCTAAATTGTTGCCGATGCGGTTAGTGGTGCTTTGAACTCACCTCTAGACAGGCTGCTGATTTCTAGGGTCTGAAATCCCACTAACAAAATGGACAGTGTTCCCCTACTCCTCAGCCTTCAATGACTCCCCTCTGCTTGTGAGTAAGGTCTCCACTCTGTGGCTGAGCGTGTGCAATTTTTCACCCAACCCTAGGAGCAGGCTTTAGGGGACCAGAGACAGAATTCCGGTCTTCTCTGAGTCTAAACAGAGAGCAAGAGGGGCCAACAGGTGGTGTAGTGGTTAAGATGCTGCACTCTCATGTGGATGACTGAGGGTCGACTCCCTGAAACTTACACTGGGCATGTGTGCATGCATGCCCAAAATCCCAAGAGGAGAATGGAGAAGGTATTGCAGTGTGGCCATCCCTCCTGGAGGTGGGGGTGATTTCTTACTTTCTGTCTCTCCTCCAGTAACACATAGCTCTTACTCCAATAGAAGAGAGGGAAAAAAAAATGTCTGCTCTTCGATGTAGTTCAGATGTGACAAGGAAGTATTATAATTGAAAAGGGTGGGAAGCAGGTTGAAGACTTAATCAGGAAAGAGAAGAGCAGAAAATCATAATCTGAAACCCTGATAAAAATTTGGAAAAGAATAGTACAGTTGCACTAAGGGAAGCTAAGAGAGGTGCATGTGAAATGTTTCACAGAGCAGAGCTGAGGACATTTCTGCCAGATGGCAGCTTCCCAGAAGTACTGGGTGGTTGAGAACTTTGGCATCTCCCCTTCTTGGCCTCAATCTAACACCATGAAATCTAGATTTATTTCTAATTACTGGTGCTGTTCCCGTGTACTCCAGTTTCCCTGCTTTACTCAAAGTTGTTTATCATTGATTTTACTCATGTAATTATCTTTATCTCAGCCAAACCAAAATCTACCCACCCCTAATGGCCCAACTTTGGACTCTTCTTCACGATACCTTTTTCCACACTCTTTTCAGCCTACCAAATTCTGATTTATTTATTTATTTATTTATTTATTTATTTATTTATTTATTTTTATTTTAGGTTTTTGTCATAGGATGTGATGAACCAACAGAGAGAGAAAGGGAAAGTGAGAAATCATCCCCCAGAGGAGATGGCCAAACTGCAATATTTTCTCCTCATTCTCTTCTCAGAGTTTTGTACATGCATGCACATGGGTCAAGGACTTAAACATGGGAGGCCATGTGGGAGTCCAGTACCTTAATCACCGCACTACCTGCTGGCTCCCCATAGCCTACAGAACTCTGATTATCATGTTGAAACCAAAGCAGATTAGTTATACTGTTTATCCAATCTCCCTCATGTAATACTATTTCACATTTTCTCTTGCATTGCATAGTGGGTCTTGAATACTGGATATTTTTACACTTATCTATCAAATGATATATTAAATTGGTTGTGTCTCAACATTTAAGCGGATTTCAGGCCAAAGAATCATCCACTATGTATGCAAATTACATCTATTTGGGTTGCAAGATTGCATGTCAAAATTTGTTAGAGAAAACGAAGGCTCGGTGTTGAGAGTTTGGAGAAGCTGCTGAGGCCTGGTGTGTGGGAAGCAGTGGTGGTGGAAGTGTGGAAAGTGATCTCAGTAGGTGAAGGATATGACCTTTGGAGCTGCAAACTTTGAGCATTAGCGTGCCACCTCTGTAGAAGAAAAACTCGTAGTAACTGAAACAGTAGTACTTACTGAACAATGTGCTAAATGCTTTACCTATATTGTCTCATTTAGTCCTTCAACAATCGATTGTTTTTTTTTTTTCCAGCTTTATTGAGGTATATTTGACAAATACATCTTACATATATTTAAGGTGTACAGTGTGATATTTGGATATACTCTGCATTGTGAAATCACGCAAATCAATGAACATATTTATCGCCTCATGTTGTGTGTGTGTTAAGGTGTACTCTTTGCAAGTATACAATGCATCATTAAAAACTACAGTATCGGGGACCAGCAGGTGGCAATGGTGGTTAAGGTGCTGGACACTCCCACATGGCAGAGCACGGTTCAAGTCCTGGACCTGATTGCTTGCTTTCTCACTTTCTCTCTCTGTGTCTCTCTCTGGTCAAATTAAAATAAAAGAATGAATGAAGAAAATTAAATAAATAATTCCTTTAAAAATATTGCTTTTTAAATAAAACCCCACAGTTATCATACTATTCATTATCTTCAAATATTTTTAACTTAGAACTGAAGTTTTTAGCTCCTTTGGCCAATATCTCCCCATTTTTCCTCATCCCAGACCCTAGTAACCACAATCTGTATTTCTATTAGTTTTGCTTTTTTAGATTCTACATATGAGTGAGATCATACACGTCTTTCTGTGTCTGGCTTAAATCATTTAACAATGTCCTCCACCTTTATCCGTATTGTTACACATGGCAGTATTTCCTTCTTTTAGAAGCTGAATAATGTTCAGCTAAACATTTTTGTTTATGTATTCATCTGTCAACAGACACTTAGCTGGTTTCCATATCTCGGCTATTGTGAACAATGTTCCAATGTACATAGGCATTCAGATATCTCTTTGACCCACTAGCTTTGTATCATTTTCATATGTACCCAGAAGTGAGATTCATGGGTTATATGCTAATTATATTTTTAATGTTTTGAGGTTTCTTTGAAAAGTCTATGGGACTAGCAGATGACTTAGTGGTTTCGTTGCTGGGCTCCCACCTAATTGACCATGCAGGCAGTTTCTTTAAAACATCTTTCTTTTGGGCCAGCAGGTGGCACAGAGGTTAAGACAGTTGGATCTCACATAGCCTGGTTGGTTTGAGTCCTAAACCTAGAAGCTTGAAAATCATACAGGGGGTGTGTCCATGTCCAAAATCCCTAGGTGAGAACGGAAGAGTAGGGGTTGCAGCGTGACCATCATCCTGGGAGGTGATTTGTCACACCCTCCCTCTCTCTGTCTCTCTGTCTCTGGCAAGTGCACATGCCCTATAGAAAATAAACAAAACACATCATTTTTCACTTGTCTCAGGAACTTTTCTGTTTACAAGGAGTGCCCTGGAGTAGTGAAGGTCAGAAATTTAGTCCTGTTCCTGCCACCCAGAATCATAGGCCACCGAGAATAAAGATCAAATAAGACTTTGTTTTACCTGAACTGCTGAATTATGTGAAACAAACAAACAGAACTATACCAAATGATACATTGCTTATAATTATAAATTAAAAATTTGAGAAACATGTATATTAGAATAATCTCCGTGTATTCCTACATATTTATTTTATAAAATGATGCATGTTAAGTGTAAAATTTGTTATGAAGTTGCCATTTTGATATGAATAACTTTAAAATAAAAACAAATAAAACTGTAATACTGTTTACTTTTACCACCAATCATGGCATAGGAGAGGGAATAGTTTTACCCTATTAAAGTACAGAGAACATAACTGTAGAATTAGGAAGGGTCATTTAGTTTTTAAAATTCTTCCTTTACTCTCTTCGTTTTCTGTTATCTTTCCTGGGAATGGTGAGAAATTTGCCATAGTCAGTACACCTTCAGTCACTGCCTTTGGAACCCACTGCAGTGGGTAATGTTAAGCTCAAGCCTGCCTTTCTGTCGTCTCTGAAACATTTGAGCTCTTTGCCTATAGACAAAACAAAGAAAAGGCGTTGAGGACCTCGAATGCTTCAAGTAAAATATAAGCTATATATTTGGTCTGAATTCTTTCTTGCCTTCACTTGGAATGATTTGTCTGTCTACGTATGTCCTGGTTTGGGCCTCAGTTCTCCAGGTCCTGCTAAATGTGGATAACCACATCCTCAATCAGATCGTATGGAGATCTGCAGGGAATCCATGTTCTCAGTGTCCTAGGGATTTGTGGAAGGAGGGGTAACATCAAGGTCAGTTATGTTGGCATCTCTCACACCATGAAGTGCTTAGCTCATTAGCTTCCTGCAAAATTGCATCTCCCCACTATAACCCAGTATTTCCGATTGTTTGCAAAAGCAAGCCATGTCTGAGGCAGCAGGTTTTGCTCAGCTGGGGATTCTGTGTTGCGAGCCTTCTCCCTGGCTGTCCGTCACAGTTTGCCTTTGGCAATTACTAGGAGGCTAGGCATGGAGCAGTGATTCCCTGCAGTTCATTAGGAAAGTGGGGCTTCCTGATGGGAGGATGAAGCAGGGAGTCTGGTGGTGGCTCTGAAACTGTGGAGATTCATTACTGTCGGGCAGTAGTTCAAGCTTGTTCTGTTACCGTGGTGTTTGGCTTCTTGGATGGTTTGTTTTAGCTTGTGTACATGTGCCCAGATATGGGATGTGCGTTCGGTAAGCTGAAAGGAGGCCAAAGAAACAGGGTGGAAGAGGACGTGGTTACACTTGGGTGTGGGACTGAGTCAGAACCCCAAGGTATGAGTTAGTGCCCCGGTTCTTGTAAACGGGCTTGCTTCTCAACTTCCTTTTCAGAAATGAATCTATGCCCTCATTTCATGGTAATCAATATTTGCAACCTCGATCTCAGCAATCAAACATGGGACTCAGATTAACATTCAAACTAACAATATTTACACAGGAAATTTGAACTTGAGCTGTGGATTATAGTCTTTACCCTTCAAACAAGACAGGGTTTACCTAATCGGCCTTCATAATATTTTTTGCAGTGTCTGACATTTTCCCCGGCTTTGGCCTTTCCACATTCGATGTGAGGGAAAACTATGATCATGTAAACAACTTTCCCCCCTTTTTTTCATCTAAAACCTGTGCAAGATGACTTGTTGCTCACTTTTCAAACCAGAAACTTAAGGTCTGAGTCTATTTCGACACAGAGAAGTAAGTTGGGCCTTCCTGAACCTTTGATCCCGGGCTGTCCCGAATGGCCTGAAGTTCCACTCCAGGAGCTTCAGAATCCTGACCGTTTTTTTCTAAAGAGCAAACAAAAAACCAGGTGGATCCGATTAAGTGTCCTGGTATAATAGTCCAGTTCAAGTTTTCATTCATTTATTCACTCACACATACAGCCAGTCTTTTGTTCCTACGCTTATATATTTTATAATGCATGCCTTAGTTTGTTCACCACATACTCCTTACACATTCAATAGCTGTTGGTAAGTGCTTTAGCAGGTGCCAGGCAGAGGATAACATGAGATAGTCCAGGATAAATAAGACAAGATCTCTACTTTGAAGGAACACATAATTTAATTGGAGAAAAGACAAAAATCCAATAGCTACCAGAGGTGACTCTAGCTCTGGTTTATTTTGACTTGAGTGTCAGCCAAGAGGAAAGATGGAAAGATGGATCTTTAACTTGGACTTCAATATGATCTACTTTTGCCCAGTAAACAAATGCCTTGGGAATTTCAGGTGGATGGGACAACTGGGCAAATGTCATATCTTCTGATTTAAAGCAATCAATTAGGTTTAGAATCTTATTATATAAGCTAATATTCATTTGTGTTCCTTTTGATTTTTACTTAAATGATGCCTCGTTACGGGCTAGACGGAATATTGCAATGGTGACCTGATTTCGTTGGCATATTATGGAGGGCCACAGGGAAGCAAAGATTTTTGCTATAGGGCATGTGCGCTCATCAGAGAGCGACAGAGAGAATGGAAAAGGGAGAAATCAAGTCCCCGAGTCTGGGTCTTGAACTGTTGTCATCCATGTGGAAGTCCAGTGCCTTAACCACCACACCACTGCTGACCTGCTAAGTGATCTACTTCTATCCACTTTCTAGATCTTGGATTCTCAGTGAATCTAAATGTATACCAAGTTTTCTGACTTGTAGGCTTTGTATGCCACTTAGCATTCTCATTCTTTCAGAAATTAATAATAGATTCCTCGTTTGGGTTTGCAGTAGATTGGTCTCCATGCTAAAAATTAACTTTAGCATATTATGTTGTTTTACAAGCTTAACATTTGCATTACTTCTCAAATCAATGACGTATCGGTAACTCCTGACAACAAGTCCCAGGTGGTCCTGTGACTGCTTCCTAGACATCGCCCAGGATGTCCACAAATGTGGAGACCATGGCGCAGAGAGGTGACTGTGAAATACTGGACACTACTCTGAACAGTCAAGAAATGACAGCCCTTCCCTAGATACTGCACATGCTTTGAGTGAAAAAAGTCCTTGTGAAAAATTGTTACTTGAATAGTTGTTAAACTAGAGTATCTGCTAAATTAGCTCTTATTCTGCCCTATGGATTCAAAGTCAGGATAGATTTACCTTTGGGAGGGAGTTGGGAACCTTGAAATAATATCCACTAAGACCAATTCCAGAAAAGATAGACTTTTATATGACTCAAAAATCTGTGAACCTTAGACTGTCATTTTTCACTTCCTGCTAATAGAATTAGCCAAATATATTTTAATCTCTATTGTTGAGGTATATTGAAGATAATTGGTTTTGAAAGCCTTATGGTGGGTTCTAGACCTTTCCGCCTTTAGTAAAGTCTAGTCTTAAAATTTGTTTCAAAAGAAATCAAGGAAAATTTCTGCTTCAGTTTTGTTGGTGATACTTCTCTACCAATGTCTTCTCTTTTGTCAAATGAGCATTATCAATAAGCTGTAATGAAGCCTCTAGAAAAAGTGATTAATTTAATGTACACTTATTAGTCACTTAAATAATGGGAAAGTTCAGATGCAGATTCAACTATAAAATCTCCTCACATTTTCAACCGTATTGGAATGAAGAAGAATGATCCATTAATTACCTGTACTGTTAGGGGAGTCACTTTGAGGCTTTGGAACAAAAGGAGTATTCATTAGTGGAAAAGAAAATGGACAAAGCTTGAGTTCATCATTTCTCTGTTTCATGCCAACTTTGAAAATGGCCTAGCTGCAACTCTTCACAATGGATTCCTGTAATTGCAGAGTATTTAATAATGCCTTTAGAACACTTGGAAAAGGCTTCTATCATCATGCACAAATGCAGCGTCTGGTTGGATTTCTCCTGCAGAGCACCTTTTCTTGTACTAGCAGAAAATGAGCATCTTGAAGTTGCTTTCTGGCCCAATTTTTTTTGTAACTGAGCCCAAACCCAAGGTCAACAAGGCAGGAGAAAAGAAAGCTAAAAGTAGATATGGCATATCCATAGGGTCTCTCTGTCCTCTCCCTTCCCTACATTAAGGTGGAAACAAAGGATTTTGGACAAAAAAGTTGAAGCTGCAATAGAAGCAGACTGGGGTCCTTAAGCAGTTGCCAGATGAGAGCTTGGCTATGGGGCCATCCAATCCACAGTGGAAGGGAAACTGGGTGAGAAATAGAGCTTTCCAAGGTGCTGAAATCTGGGGGTCTACTTGTTCCTGAAGCTTGGTTTAGCCTTTCATGACTACTACAAAGGGTTCACTTAGAAACAATTGCTGATAGTTTAGCACTGCATTCAGGGCCCCAAACAGAGAAGAGGATCCCTGACCCAATTTTAGAAATTAGTGAATTCTTCCCAGAAAAATTAAAGTCTAAACTGAAATTGCAAAAATGAACGGGCCTTGTTGAGTCTGAGGCCAGTGTCCAGGTCATGCTCACCAAAGCACTGTGAATGACTCAATGACGCACTGTCTGCTATCCGAATAGAGGTCTGTCACTGAGCACCCTTGCCAGGGTTTCTGGCTAATTTGACCCTTGAAAATACCACATTCTATCTAGACTGCTCTTGGAGGTTATAACTTCAGAAAACAGCTAGATGTATTCCAACTATGGGTCGATAACCAGAAAGAGCCTGGCTTCTCACTTGCTCCATGCTGCAGCTTTGAAGCAATACTCCCCCATCTGCCTCTTCTTGCTTTTCATGTCTGTAAATTATAAATCCTGACAGGATTTATAATTTACAGACAATTCTACCAGGCTCCTCAAAAACAGGAAGCCAGAGTCCAGAGAAGGCAGTCCACAAGTGAAATCCATGGCAACAGGGGTAAATAACTGGGAGGAAACAATTGCTGGGGAAACACATTTTTCATTCTAAATGGGAAGCACTGAAAACAAATGAGCACACACACACTCAGCATCCTTCATCTTAGGACAACAGTAGAACCTGGTCACGTTAGACTCCGAAGGCCACTGGTAAAATGGATCGGTTCATCCACAAAAGACATGAAGATTTTGTTAAAGGGAAGGAGGCCCTGGAGCTTTCTTTCAAACCTTGAGAGGACAAAGGAAGTGCTCTTGCAATTGTTCTGTTTTCCCTGAGGGACATTAAACACTCATATAATCAAGACGATTTCCCCCCTGGTGAGAAGTGCTCTCTGTCCAAGCAGTGACAGAGAGTGTGAGGTGTAACCTGTTCTGCAAGGGTTGCCATGGTACAACTCCTCTACGCCCCACTCCGCCCCTGCTTTTCCTTAAATTGCAGGGGAAGAGTGCAGAAACCCTTGTAGAAAAGATGTCCGGGGCTGGAGCGATCACTCGGTGCTTTGCCATGCTCAAGGCACCAGGCTTTATGTTAAATGCACTTGGTTCCAAAAGCTCTCTCTCTCTCTCTCTCTCGTTCTCTCTCTCTGTCACACTTTCTCTTTTGGGTAGATGGTCTGATTCTCACTGGGCAGTTCCAAGCATCCAAGCAGCACCACCAAACACTGGCAGATTTAATTGATTTAATGAAGCGGCACTCTGGTGTGTGTGTATGTGTGTGTGTGTGTGCGTGTGCGCGTGCGCGTGCGCATGTGTGCATGCGTGCTCCTGAATTTCAGTAGTGATGTACTCTCCCGCATAGATGCCGACTCTGCCGTAATTACATCAGACACAGCTGACCCTGATTCTTACGGAGGGCTTTCGAGCATAGCTTCGTGTTTCTTTTCTGGGGAGGAACGCTCAGCTATCCCTTGTAGGCTTACTAAAAATTTCTCGTGTATCTTCATACAATTCTTAAGCAATTCTCTCTTTCATAGTAAATCAGTTTGGGGTGACATGAAAACATTTTTTCTTCTATGAACAAAATGAGCGTTTGTTTCAGTTTAGCAAATGATCATTAGTGTCTACTCTGTGTTCTGGAATGTTCTAGGAATTCAGAGCTCTTCAGGATGTGGTCCTCATCCTTCAGTTCTCATCCTTTGGCCTCCTTTGTGGAACCTCAGTCTTGAGTCCGGAAGGTTGTCTTCACAGGGTGGAGAGAAGGTGTTCTGGAAGCAGATGGATGCCCAGTGCTCTGTCTGGAAGTGGGCATGAGCGTCGCTAGCGTGGTGGTCCAAAGATGGAAGAGCCACTATTCTCAGTCGGTCCTCAGTACTTCCCAGGGACCACAGCTACCCATGGCTGAGGTCAGGCAATCACAGGGATAGTCCGGTGGCCACATTTATTCTGTCTCCTGACTCCTTTAGAATAATTCTGCTCTAATCCTGGGTGTCGTTCTTATCAGCCTGGGTTGGGCTGCATGCCTACCTTGGAACCAACCCTTAATGGAGGCTTCTGTTGCCTTTCGGGTTTCTCCTCAATTCCATTCTTTCTATCTGGGCCTCCTGGACTCAAAGAACAATTTTTGGTTTATAAAGAGCCTCTGGATGTCAATCTTGACACATACATTCACTTTGAATATTCAGGGTGGGGAGTGGTGTAAGTAACAGCACAGAGGGGCGTAAGCTCGCGTGCCGTGGCTCCCTCGCATTCTCACGGTTCGGTTCCTAGCCTCAGGTTCTGCGGTCGGACTGTCGTCAGGCCCTGTGATTCGTTTCAAGGTGCAATCCCCTTGTGCGTCTTTTACCACTCGCTCATCCTCCAGAGCTCCCTGTCCGTTTCAGAGGTCTTTGCGTCTGAAGGCTGTCTGTCCTCACGCCTCTGTCTTTGCATTTCCTGTCCTTTTTGCCTCAAGCGCACTTTTTCTTTTAATCATAGGTAAAAAGTCACCTTATCTCTTCAAAATCAGGCCCAAATCAAGTTCTTCAGGGAAAAGTGCAGTAGAGTGCTGACAGCAGGGCACCCGGCCCCTTCCAGGGCTGGGCCGCTCAGAGAGGCAGTACAGGACTCCACTGGTGTAGGCGGGTCGGGGAGTAACCGGCCCGCAGAGCAGTGTCATTATGGACATTTCACCTTCCAGGGCTGGGCGCTCAGAGAGGCAGTACAGGACTCCACTGGTGTAGGCGGGTCGGGGAGTAACTGGCCCGCAGAGCAGTGTCATTATGGACATTTCACCTTCCAGGGCTGGGCGCTCAGAGAGGCAGTACAGGACTCCACTGGTGTAGGCGGGTCGGGGAGTAACCGGCCCGCAGCAGCAGCGTCATTATGGACATTTCACCTTCCAGGGCTGGGCCGCTCAGAGAGGCAGTACAAGACTCCACTGGTGTAGGCGGGTCGGGGAGTAACTGGCCCGCAGAGCAGTGTCATTATGGACATTTCACCTTCCAGGGCTGGGCGCTCAGAGAGGCAGTACAGGACTCCACTGGTGTAGGCGGGTCGGGGAGTAACTGGCCCGCAGAGCAGTGTCATTATGGACATTTCACCTTCCAGGGCTGGGCGCTCAGAGAGGCAGTACAGGACTCCACTGGTGTAGGCGGGTCGGGGAGTAACTGGCCCGCAGAGCAGTGTCATTATCGACGTTTCGCCTCCACTGATCGGGATGAGGTGAAGCGAGCAGGTGAGGCATGATCTGTGCAAAGGCTGCTGAGTAAGCAGTGTGGGAAAGGACACCTGCCAAGACACGCGTGCGCCCTGCAACCGCAGCAGAACACGGCTGTCTCAGGTGGGTGAGTGATCGACGCAGACCATGCTGCGAATGTCAGGGAGCTTCGTGGCTGCTCTGAAGAGCAACGCCGTCCTTGACCGTCACGGTGCCAGGCGTGCAGACACCAGGGCGGCTGTGGAGACCACGCGCACAGCACTCCTGTGTTCTCTGCTAGGATCTTTTTCATTATTATTATTATTATTATTTAAGCCAGAGGACACATGTGTGGGTGAGAGAGAGAGCAAGAGGGAGACAGACAGAACCCCCGACTGCGGCCTGGCCACATTGTAATTCTCCTCCCTCCATTTCTCCCACCTGTTGGGACACAGGCATGCGTGCATGGCTCTCCCACCTGTCAGGACCCGGGCATGCGCATGGCTCTCCCACCTGTCAGGACACGGGCATGCGTGCCTGGTGCCTTGTGTGTTTTCTCAAGTGGACACGCCTGGATCCAGGACCCTGGTCAGCCATGTGGGTCAGCCCCTCTGTTAGGATCTTGACAACAAAAAAGGCAGGAGCCTGAGACCCGACCAGGGTAGAGCTACCAGCATAAGCCGGAGGGTCCTGAACCTGCCTGTGGGGAATTTCTCACCCCAGAAGAAGCGGCCACTGATTCTTACCAGGGAGCAGCTCTCCTTGCCCAGAGACCATCCGAGGGCCTCCCCTGGGGCAGGGCTTCACAGAGCCTTTCTGTCCTCAGGATCCGTCTCTGCCATCCCTTAGATCATCCAAGCTAACGTCCGGGTCAGGCTTTAGGGCTGTCCAAATGGACGGGCACTCCCCAGTCCCTGGGGAAAATGGCTCACATCCCGAGGGTTGGACCTGACTCGCACACACAGGCAGAGCTGGGGAGTCTGTGGGGATGAAGCGGAAGGTGGAGGAGGAGGTGGAGTGTTACGTGGCCAGGGCAGGGCATGTCTGCTGTGGAGACACCGGAACACTGGATTCACGTTCTGGACACGCCGCCTGGCGCTTTCTGAGCTGGCACCTGAGGGGCAGCGGTGGACGAGGGCGAGTGGGGTGGAGATGCCAGGCCTTGGGGACGTGCCCTGGAAGGCCCACACAGACGGTTGCGTTGGCCCGGCCTTCCGGCCTTCCGTGAGGGTGAGAGCGCCAGCTCCCTGCCTCCCGGGGCGCCCGGCGTGTGCGCGGCACGGAGGCCACAAGGGCTGTGATGGAGGCCGTACCGCTCGCTCAGAGCTGCCGTAGGAGGCCTGGTGTAGCACTGCCGTGTGGGAGCGGTTCCGTGGGAGGCCTGGTGCTGCCGTAGGAGGCCTGGTGTGGCACTGCCGTGTGGGAGTGGTTCCGTGGGAGGCCTGGTGCTGCCATAGGAGGCCTGGTGTGGCACTGCCATGTGGGAGTGGTTCCGTGGGAGGCCTGGTGCTGCCGTAGGAGGCCTGGTGTGGCGCTGCCGTGTGGGAGCGGTTCCGTGCACCTGAACTCTTCCACCCGGGGGCAGTGTATTTGGGGAACGAAGCCAGGTGGCAGCGTCTAAACGTGCCAGGGGGGACAGGAGGGTTGTTACGATTGGTTTCACGCAGAGTGGCAATCAGGAAGATCTGTCCAACTGGGACAGAACATTAGGTTAAATCATGGCACTCCTGGGGGGAGGAGTGAGGCTGTGTGTGCAGAGGAGAGTTTCTGGCACGTGGAATACACATTTTAAGAAATGTTTTTGCTAGAAAGTGCCTGCACTCACCGGAGAGACGGAGCGGGAGGGGGTGTGTGCATGCCACGGCCACTTCTCTTCCATTTCTCCAGCCTGTCTGGATTTGAGGCTCACACCTTCTCCGAGGCCAGGGTGGCCTCTCACTCTGCACCCACGTCCCCCAGCAAGCTGGATGGAAGACACGAGGACCACACAGCTCTCCCTTCGCACACCTGCAAGGCAGGCACAAAGGTTTTCCTGAGTTAATTGGCGGGGCTTTCAGTCTGGGCCGCTGCAGCCCAGAGCCTTCCAAAGCATGGCAACACTGACCCCGTGTGGTTGAACTGAGAAAACGTCTCTCAGAGCCTCAGTCCAGACGAAACCCTGAGCCTCAGAGGACCGAAACCGTGAAGGGGCTTCTTCCACGGTGCGTGTTTGACAGTGGGGACCTGGTGATTGCTCAGACGGAACGGCTGAGTGTTACGCGAGGCCCGAGGACACTGAGGACACTTGAGGTGCTGCTAACCGCCAACATTCCCTAGCACGACTGTAGTTTGAAATTTAGGTACTTTGTCCTGGGAAGTAAGGGTGAAAATGTCCGTGTCTCCGTATTTCAGGAGGTGGGGCAGATACAGTAATACATGCTTTAAATGCTTTGTAATTCTAAACGTAATGGTGCCGTAGAGCCTATGGGGACAAGGGAGGGGGCGCTTGCCAGAGCATGCCAGGTGTGTGCTGCCACTCCTCAGTCCACAGGTTATTGTTTGGAAGAAACGCTGTGAAGAGTACTCCGGTCACTGTCCCGACCTCTTGTTGTGGAAGTGCTTTCTCCTAACATGCTGGAGCAATCTTCGTTGGCATGATTAGTAAGCGTGTGACCTAGTACATCTGAGTTTGTGTGATTATGCTCAGCAGAGTTAGATCTGCATCCTGACTCCTGTTCGTTAACTTGTTAGATAAACTTGGACCCGGCAGATCTGGAGGCTGCAGTACCTCGTCTCATATACGGATAATAATCTCATTTCGCTGATCGCATTGTGAACGTTACTGACCAGGCTTTGGGGAGGAATTCTGAAGACTATGAATGTCAGGCATGTTATCTGCTCGGCTCTCCCTCTGCGTTCATTCCACTAACAAGCAATTCTTTCCTCCTATTAACCAATAATGGGGTCACCCACAGATCACAGACTCACTTCAAAGTAAATAAGCATTCTCTACAAAGGCATGCCTCGTTTCCTGTAAATTATGACAGAATCAGGAACTCGGATGGCCGACAGCCCTGAAGCGCACACCGGGGACGTCTTTAGCTGGAGCACACAGCAGAGCGTCTTTGGAGCGGGCAGCAGTGGGAGCAGATGTTCCACCTGCTGAGGTCTGACTTCACTGGGCTCTACTCAAATGCATTCTCTGAATAGCTTAATTTAGGGCAGTGGATAACTGACACGCGAACTCCCCATCCCTTCCCCAACACTGAAGTAAGGGCGTGTCCCGTGCTTTTCCTAGCTCATGCCGCCATTGAAGGCATGGTTCACGTCAGAAATACGGTTCTTGCCAGGCTGTCATGACAGGACACGTTACGCTGGGTGAAGCCTTTGGAGATGAGGATGATGAACAGCCAGTTCACCTGATGTTGTTTAAACGTCTCCCAAATTTCACGTGATGGAAAGTTCACCCCCAGATTCCCATGGTGGTGGCGTTTAGAGATGGGACCTATGGAATGCTATTAGGATTGGAGAAGGCCACGAGGATGGGACCCCAGGGAGGGCCTGGTGGCCTCACAAGCAGAGCAGTCTGGGCCGGCACAGGCCTGCTTTGTCTCCCTGCACAGTGCTCCCCATCACAATGGTGCGAGAGGGCCCATACACGGGTCAGCACCTTGGTAGTGCACCTCCCCGCCTCCAGAGCACCAGGCCAGTAGCCTCCACTCTTCGTAAATGACCCAGCCTCTGTGGTATTCAGCTGGAGCAACAGAAGACGGATGGAGACACCACCAAACGTGGCTCTTGTAGAGTGGAGGACCAGTGCAGTGGAAGGGCGAGGGTGTCTGCCTCCTACTGGGGCCGGAGAGCAGAGTGGCTTTAAGAGTACGGAGATACGTCTGCAGGTGCACACACACCATATTCTGGGCGTCCACAGAGACGTTCAAGTAGATCAGCTCAGGGAAGACGAGCGGGAAAGGACAGGTATGGGAGGATGGGGGGACGTTCATTTCCCCTTGTCGGCTTGAATGCTGACATACATCATGTGGGGTGATTTTATTTCAATACTTTTTGCCAAGCATCCTCATAACTTCTATCATATATACAAGAAAAAGCAATTCAAATACATGAGTAGATCTAAAAATAGAAAAGTGGATACTAATAAAAAAATTGACAATGTGTGAGAATCAGCAACAGAATTGTGTAGGAGTCATATAAAGAAAATCACAAGAATTTACTGAAGGACAGAGGGAAAGACTGAAGACTGGAGATAGCTTGTGTAAGGAGCTGGACACACCCAAGGTGTAAGTGATGCTGATTAGACACAGATCTGTGCATTTGTAGATGGGGTTCACTCTTTCAAAGCTTCTGCGTGTTACTGCCTGGGAGGCTTGCTTCCCTTCCGGAGAACTTTGGCTGCTCCACCTTCTTCCAGCACCGGAGATGGGCCAGCCACGTGCCGAGTGGCTCGACATTTCAGCTTGATTTAAACTGGCTGACCTTGATGTTTCATGCCAAAGTGTGTTCATTCTTGATCAGAAATAACGATCCTGTTGACCGATGGCTGCATTTAGCATTCATCAACGGTGGCCACTTGAGGGCTTTCTGCTGGAACTGTGGACAGAAAACAAGGCTCTAACAATTCAGGGGAAAAGGTGTTTTTGAAACAGCATCAGAGAGGATTTATCATTCTTTTCTAGAACTGTATTCTATTCACTGAATACTCCTTCATTCAAGTAGCATTAAAGAACACCTCGTCTGCATAATGGATACTTTGGAGATACAAAGACACCACATCCTTTAGAAACTCATAGTTTGCGGCCAGCAGGTGGTGTGGTGGTTAAGGTACTGGATTCCCCCATGCAGACCATGGTTTGAGTCCTAGACCCAGTGGCTTGAAAAATCACTCCCGGTGCATGTGTGTGCACGCCCAAAATCCTGAGAGGAGAATGAAGGAGAAGGATTTGCAATGTGGTCATCCTCCCTGGGGGGGTGATTTCTTACTTTCCCGCACATGGGCCCTATGGCCAAAATTTACCAAAAAAAAAAATAGAAAGAAAGAAAGGAAGAAGAGAAAGAAGAAGGAAAGAAAGAAGGGAGAAAGAGAGAAGGAAAGGAAAAAAGAAAGCAAGCTCATAGTGTAATGGCGGAAGCACTTAGGGAGGCGGAGGGCCAGAGCGAGTGTGATCAGTCTCTCTGTGCCCCTGTGCAATTCTGCAGGGTGGTTAAATGCTTTACACAGGAAATAGATGTTTTTGCACATTGGGGAAATATGTTTTTTGTTCAGAACTTCAGTTTTCTGCAAGAATTCTCCTTACCAGCATGTATTCAGAAGCCCTCTCCCATCGCCACAGCACACGAGGAGGTTTTATGAGAAAGCGTGTCCGCGTGTGCGTGGTGGGAGCAGAGGGCTCAGGCGTCCCCCGCTTTCTCAGTGGCAGGTCTGGGTGCCCGTGGCTCTCTCTGTCCCCCACACCCAGTCAGTCACCAAGCTCTGCCAGCCTCCTTTCTTCCCGAGGTCCCCACCCTACTGGTCTCTTCAGAACTGGTCTGGGATGCAGTTTTTTTTTTTTTTAATTTTTTTATTATCATCATATTCTTCTTTATATTACATTGAATTACATATAACTTTACAGTGTATTACATTGCTTTTTCAAAAGGGAATGCCATGCATGTCAGTCAGTACAGAGACATCAATCTCCCCACTTCAACATTCAATATCTTTTCTATGTTTTCCCCAATCATTATTATTATTATTCTAATTATTTCTTAAAACAGTCAATCGCTATTTCTCATTTTGCTTGTACAAATACTTTGCCCATCATGAAATACTTCTCAGACAAATCCAGTTGAGAATACTACACATGTCATCATCAACAGTTAATAAGCCATATCTGTTTCTCACTAACGTCCTGCCTCTCTATTGTTCACTTGTTATCTTTCTCTATCCTCTTCTCTTCACTTCCCCCATTCCACACTGTCCTATTCTCATTAAGTACCTTCACTGCTTTTATGTCCTCCAATTTTTTGCTCTCTATCATAGAATGCTGATAGTCGGTTTATATTGAGTGGATACATACAGTATCTTTCTTTCACAGTCTGGCTTACTTCACTCAGCAATATATCCTCCGTATCTGATCACTTTCTATCAAATTCCAGGGTCTTGTTATTTTTTTATGGCTGAGTAGTATTCCATAGAGTATATATACCACACTTTTCCAATCCATTCATCAGTTTGTGGACATTTAGGTTGGTTCCATGTCTTGGCAACTGTGAATAATGCTGCAATAAACATTGATGTGCAAGCACTTTTCTGACTGAGTGTTCTCCTGTCTTTTGGGTAAATACCCAGAAGTGGGATTGCTGGATCAAATGGTAGTTCTATTTGTAGATCTTTGAGGAACCTCTATATTGTTCTCCACAGTGGTTGAACTAGTTTACATTCCCACCAACAGTGTAGGAGGGTTCCTTTTTCACCACATCCCCGCCAACACTTATCACTTTTTATATTCTTAATCTTTGCCATTCTGACAGGGGTTAGGTGGTATCTCATTGTAGTTTTTATCTGCATCTCCCTTATGATGAAGGATGTTGAGCATTTCCTCATATGCTTTTTGGCTGTTCGTATGTCTTCCTTAGAGAGACTTTTGTTCAGCTCATTTTCCCATCTTTTAATTGGGTTAATCATTTTTTTTCGCATAAGGCACTTGAGTTCCCTATGTATTCTGGTTATCAGTCCCTTGTCTGAGGCATATTTAACAAAAATATTTTCCCATTATGAAGGTTGTTGGTTCACACTTGTTACTGTGTCCTTTGCTGTGCAGAAACTTCTTAGTCTAATATAGTCCCACTTGTCTATTTTAGGGATTATTGCCTGTGCTTTGGGAGTCTTATTTAAGAAGTCTTTGCCTACTCCAATGTCCCCCAGAGTTTCCCCAGCATTTTCCACCAGTAGTTTTATTGTTTGAGGCCTTAGGTTCAGATCTTTGATCCTTTTTGAGTTGACTGTTGTTAATGGTGAAAGATGGGGGTTCAGTTTCATCTTTCTGCAGGTGGATACCCAGTTTTTCCAGCACCATTTACTAAAGAGGTTTTCCTTTTCCCAATGGATTGACTGATATCCTTTGTCAAAGATCAGTTGGCTGTAAGCTTTGGGGGTTATTTCTGGGGTCTCTATTCTCTTCCATTGGTCCACATGTCTGTTTTTATGCCAATACCATGCTGTTTTGATGACCACAGCTTTATAGTATATCTTGGGATCAGGGAGTGATATGCCTCCTACTCCATTCTTCTTGCGCAGGATTGCTTTTGCAATACGAGGTCTTTTATGGTTCCAGACAAATTCTATGATTGCCTTTTCTAGATCTCTGAAGAATATCTCTGGTATTTTGATTGGAATTGCATTAAACATGTAGATTAATTTGGGTAGAATTGCCATTTTGATTATGTTAATTCTTCCAATCCAGGAGCATGGGATGTCCTTCCACATTTTTATGTCACTTTCAATGTCTCTTTTAAGATTTTCGTAGTTTTCTTTATAAAGGTCTTTGACTTTCTTAGTTAGGTTTATCCCTAGGTATCTTATACACCTTGTGGCTACGGTGAAAGGGATTCCTTTCTTCAGCTCTGCTTCATTCAACTTGTTGTTCATAAATAGAAATGCTATAGATTTTTGGATATTGATTTTGTATCCTGCCACCTTACTGTATTCACTTATTACTTCAAGCAGTTTTTTCATGGATACCTTTGGGTCTTCTAAGTATACCACCATGTCATCTGCAAATAAAGATATTTTCAATTCTTCTTTGCCTATTCGAATGCCTTTAATATTGTTCTCTTCTCTGATTGCAGTAGCTAAGACTTCCAGTACTATATTAAAGAGCAGTGGAGAAAGTGGGCAGCCTTGCCTAGTACCTGTTTTCAGAGGAAAAGCTTTCAGCTTTTCCCCATTCAGTATAATGTTAGCTGTAGGTTTTTCATAGATTGCTTTTATTGTGTTCAGAAATGACCCTTCTATACCAATCTTACTGAGAGTCTTAATCATAAAAGGATGTTGTATTTTATCAAATGCTTTCTCCGCATCAATTGAGATGATCATATGGTTTTTATCTTTCTTTCTGTTAATGTGGTGTATTACATTTATGGTCTTGCGTATATTAAACCACCCTTGCATCCCTGGTATAAAGCCTACCTGATCGTGATGAATGATCTTTGTTATATGTTGTTGGATACGATTTGCGAGTATCTTGTTGAGAATTTTCGCGTCTATATTCATCAATGATATTGGTCTGTAGTTTTCCTTTTTTGTCATATCTTTATCTGTTTTGGGGATGAGGATGATGGAGGCTTCATAAAATGAATTTGGAAGGTTTCCTTGGGATGCAGTTTTGTCACGAGCAGCTTTAAAGCTCCCTCAGTGACTCTCATGGTGGTGGTGTTCTGACGACCGCTGGCTTACCAATAAAGTGATCTCAGGTAAGGCCGTCAGAGATGAGTGAGCAGGTCCTAGCGAAAGCGCTCAGGCAGGTCTCAGTCATTCATAGACCATGGCATCAGGGAATAGAGCCCCGTATTAACCAAACTCAACCTCGATTTTATAGCGATGACTTGGCATTTGAAAGGAACAGGAGAGGGTATGGAGGGGCTTAGCAGGAGTTGAGCTGTCGGGGAAGTGACGTTGCGGAAAGGGGAAGGGGAGCATCCGTGTGTGCCCCCTGGGCTTGCTCAGGGCGCTGACTGGAGTTAGGCTCCTGCCTCACACAGAGACCGGCCTCAGGTGCTGGACGGAACCAACAGTAAACAAATGGAGACTTCCTTTAGCCGCCGTGATTTTTGTCAGACAGACACTCTGGGGGACTCGGCCATCCTCGCGTTGCTGTCCTGAACTGTCTGGAACTGCGTTACGTGTTGTTCAGATCTCTGTGGGACGAGGGGAGGCCTAGTTGAGAAAGTACTGGAGTAGGATTGGCGAGAGGACCCAGGTCAAGACCTCGGCATCGTGCTTCACTGAGGTTTCGAGTGCACACAGCCACGTGCTCCTAACCCCAGGGTGCCTGGTGCTGCAGCCTGCATCCACCCTCGGCCGACAGGCGCGCCACCTGGGGGTACCGGGGCAGGCGCGGCTCTGGCTCTGTAATTCTGGTGGGGCTGTATCTCAGTTCCGCAGAGCTCCCAGGGACGCCGGTGCTGTCGAGGACCAGGCTGGCAGAGGCAAGGGAGGAGAGCCCACAAGCACCCACTGTAATTCTGGTGGGGCTGTATCTCAGTTCCGCAGAGCTCCCAGGGACGCCGGTGCTGTCCAGGACCAGGCTGGCAGAGGCAGGGGAGGAGAGCCCACAAGCACCCACTGTAATTCTGGTGGGGCTGTATCTCAGTTCCGCAGAGCTCCCAGGGACGCCGGTGCTGTCCAGGACCAGGCTGGCAGAGGCAGGGGAGGAGAGCCCACAAGCACCCACGAGCAGCCACGTGCATTCGGACCACTGCGCTGACTCAGCTGGAGCCCCGAGGCCTTAGTGATCCTTTGGAACACGCAGGGTTGTGTTACGGCTTCCCTGGGGACCTTCACTGAACTGCCGACGCTGTCCAGGATGAAAGCCCACGTTGTGTACAATACGCACAATAGTCTTCACATTGAACCAAGGCCATGCTCTCGCCTAACTCCCCAGCTTTATCTCTGCCACTGGCATGGCAGCTGTCGCTACATGCTGCATCTTATTTATTTATTTTTTTTCCTCACCAGAGGAAGAAAGGGAGAAAGACAGAAAAAGAAGTGTGATCCTGGGGGATGGCCACATCACAATCTACCCCCGCCCCCCACTGTTGTCTTGTACTTGGGGCACACACACATGCCCTGTGTGATTTTCAAGCTGCCAGGTCCAGGACTCGAACCGTGGTCGGCCATGTGGGCGTCCAGCGCCGTAGCACTGTGCTGCCTGCTGGCCCCAGGCTTGGCAGCGTGCTAGGATGCCATGCTCTCTCTGGCTCCGAGGTTTGTTCACACGGTGTTCTCAGCTGGAACATTCTCTCGCATAGAATACGTAATGTTATGCATTCTAGCGTAGGTATCACCTCCTCCGGCGTCTGTGACTTCGTCCTTCTGTGGCCACAGTCAGGGACACTTCCATTATGCTTCTGCGACTCCTCACGGCTTCCCAGCCAGTGTGAACCCCATTCATTGTGTGTCTCCCTTACTCTAACTTCCTAGTACAGTATTTAATTTAGATATTCAAGAAATACTCATTACAGGAAGGGTGTTTACAAAGTCCTTGGAAAATGAGTATTACCAAGCAACTACGTGGATTTCAGGCCAAAATTAACTTGTACTTTAATCCATTGTCCACAAATGTTCTGACGTCTCCCTTACAGATGAGCTAGTACAATAAATATTAATTAAATGAATAAACAGATACCATCAAGAGGTGGTGGGGACCTTCAACTTCAGTAGAATCAGTTAGAAAATACACTTGGTGCAAATGCCCAACACAAATCAAGTGCCTCACCTGACCAAGGCACAGCGGTCACGGAGCTTTCGGGAGAGGGCTTGCTCTTCATGGAAAATGGAAGGACCCTTCCCATGCCCCGTACCACTGACACACAGACGCAGGCACACGACACACAGACACTCACTCGGTGAAAATTACCTGCAGTTTCTACGTCCGAGGGGACTGCAGACTGATGGCAAGGCCCTGGCCGTCCCTCATTACTCCCTCTGTACAAAACAAAGTGTGAAGTCTACATGACTCTCTTCCCAGAGCTTGTCTTTAGACATTCCCAAGAAAGCTTTATTATCTTTATAAAATTTTGAATTGTGAATTGTAAACCTTATTCAGGGAAACACACACACACACACACACACACACACACAATTGGATCATTCCTGACTGGGTGGATGTCTAAAATCGGGACATTATCTACCAGTTTTCACCCTCCGCCATTGAGAAGAACATCTCCTGTGGCCTCGGAGTGTTGTAGGGCTGTTCCCTCAGCTGGGACATCTTGGAGCTGACACTACAATGGAGATTTTCGCCTGATAGGATGGGATGTCGGGTTAAATGAATTAGCCCAAACCCTTCTCCATCTTTTCCTTCATACTTTTCCCTCCTCTCTCCCTTCCTTTCTCATTCACTGACGATGTTTTCAAAAAAGCATGAGATAATTTGTGCAAGAGCATAGCACCTGTTGGAACTCAAGGAATGTGGCTGCGATCTTTGTTCTTATCTTAACGATTGTCCAGTTTCTGGTTTTCTCCCATGGCTCCTTTGGTCAAACCACTCCAAAGAAAATCTGTCAAATTCAGCGAGAGTAATTTGTGAAGTCAACATGGAAAGAATGTGGAATGGAATAAAAATGGATTATGCAATTTTAAAGTCAGCATCCAGGCCAAAATATCTAACAAATGCAGTTTGCTTTCTTCCGAGTGTGATATGGGATTGAACTTTGACTCTGAAGTTCTAGAACCTGAGACCTTGTGGGGAAGCATTCCTTAACAAAGAATATGTCTTTTATCTTTCATGTCATCAGAAACTACCTAGACAGTGATCAGTTTTGTACCTACGGGCATTTTGCACTGAAAGAGATAATCAGTTGCTATAGCAGCAACTGCGTTTAAAGTATTTTTATGCAGGTAGATGTTTTCATAGAAAATGGGGACTGGATAGCTACAAGCAAAATATCACTTGTAAACTTCAACTTGCCACTCATCTTGAGTCTCAAAGAAGTTTAGGGGTTATTTGTGTAGTAGTCAGGCAAATCCCTTGTGGACATTAGAAATAATTTCCTGACATAAAAACAGAACCTTTTACTTCATTTTAAAATCTGGCTACAACAGTTTATAGTGACAACAGTACAAAGATGGAAAAAGAATTTATTTTCCAAGGAGATCTTTTTCTTTTTTCTTTTTAGTCTTTGAGAAATGAAACAGGGGCCACCAGGTGGTGTGGTGGTAAAGGCACTGGACTCCCACTTGGCTGACCATGGTTCAAGTCCTGGACCTGGAGACTTGCTTTCTCACTTTCTCTCTCTCCCTGTCTCTCTTTAGTAAGCACGTGTGCCTTATAGCAAATTAAAAATGATAACAACAATAAAAAATAAAATTAAATGACTAATTCTTAAAAAAGAAATGAAACAAGAAGCAATAAAACAACATCCAAGAAAGAGGTTCATTGAATAACATGGCACACCAGAAAGTCAGCATTTGTTGGCAGAGAATAAAAATCT
Source organism: Tupaia tana (assembly GCA_026018925.1). Classification (NCBI taxonomy): domain Eukaryota; kingdom Metazoa; phylum Chordata; class Mammalia; order Scandentia; family Tupaiidae; genus Tupaia; species Tupaia tana. The sequence continues at coordinate 28,226,421 of JAKSZU010000025.1, read as the reverse complement.
GAAACCTCCCTCGCATATACCAGGAAGACAGTTTTATCTACTTTAAAAGCCTCAGAAGTGGGGACCAGCAGATGGCATAATGGTTATGTAGCTGGACTCCCACATAGTCAACCGAGGTTTAAGTCCTGGACTCAGTGGCTTAAAACTCACACTGGGTGAGGGGGTGTGTGTACCCAAAATCCTGAGAGGAGAACAGAGAGAAGGAATTGCGGCATGACCATCTCCCCTGGGGGATGATTTTTCACTTTCTGTGTCTCTCTGTCTCTCCAGTGAGCACACATGCCCTACAGCAAAAATCTCTCTCTCTAAAAGAAAATCCTCAGAAATGTATCTCCCATTTAAGTTCCTTCCCTGAAAGATTGAAGGCAAGTGTAAAAAGCATATATGCAAGCCTATCACTAATGAACAAAGAGTTTCCACAGACTTAAAGAAGATAAAGGTAGACAGGGCAGGGGAACAGAAGTAGCACACGAGCCATCTCAGGGGTGTTGGGGGACATGGGCATTGATCTGATGGGACTCTGGGCTCACGGTTAGGGGTTACCAACAGGGCAGGTAGGAAGACACTGGTGAGACACCTCGAGGGCCCTTCATGGGACAGTGGTCCCCACCTGGTGGCAGCGCCAACCCCTCCTGTGCCTGTGAATATTGGCTGACAGCAGAGATTACCTTAAGGAAGACCAGTCAATTTTTATCTAAGAAAACCAAAGCCAAGATTTGGGGAAAGTAACTAGTCTAGTGTGGACCTCAGTACTTCAGAATAGAGCCCTTTCACATGGCTCTTAGCCTAGGAATCGGTCTGCTTCTTCCCCCAGGCCCGCCCAGAACTTCTCATGAAATTCCCACCCAGGGACCTGGCCAGACGGAGGCCTTCTCAGCTAAAGCAGAGGAAAACTGCTTATATCCAAAGTGAGTCCTTTCTTTTACATATGTAGAGACAACCACAGACCATCGGTTACTTACAGAGAACTAGAAACATGGATGAGAGACCCTACAAACAGAAAAAAATAATCTGGGAAAAATAGATATAATTCAGGAAATAGAAGAAAAGTTAATGTAGAGTCAGGAAGTTATAAATAAAATAAAAATAATATGCTCTAACAAAGAAATTCAGAAAATAAAAACTAAGGATATAATTGAAACATAAATTTCTGTTCACAGACTGACAAAGTTTAATCTCTCGTGATTTAAGACAGAAAAGAGAACTAAAAGTTATGAGGGAAAGCAGAAACCTAGAGGAGCAATATGGAGAATCAGCTCAGATGGGTCCAAGACCCGGAACCAGGGCCACCCCCCAGTGCAGCGATGACATGCTATGAGAGGAGGTGGGTCCCACACTCTTCACCACGCTCGAACCTGGCCTTGGCGGCAACACACCAGCACACGTGCATGTGCACCAGGATTCTGTAATGATGGAGAACTGGAGGAAAAAACTGTGGTATGACCCAGCCTCATTGCTCCCTCTCTCTCTTTCTTGCGTGTGTGCACGTGCCCTCTGGCATAAAAATGTAAAACATCCCAGAAACAGAGGAAGGGAGACAAGATGACCAACGAGAGATGCCCAACGTAAGTTCCTTCCAAGGAGAAAGGACAAAAGAGTTGAATAAATGGCTACACTTGGAGCAGAGGAGTGAGGAGACATCAGCAGAGTACAAGAGAGAGACCGTGAGAGGCTTCTGAGGTACCAGGACTCAGGATGGAGACAAAAATGGCAAGCTTCTGAACTAAGACGGTCTCTGAGCTGAAGGAAGCTCTCCCTTGCACAAGAGAAGGTACGTAAGATACCCTCTGGAACACCCTACTTCCAATGTGGTCCCCAGTGCCCTCCTCAGTTGTCGGGGAGCAAAGGGGTTGACATGGAGCTCATGCCCAGTTTAAGGAGCTGCACAGATCCACTGCCTCAGGGAGGACACTGGGCTCATCCCAGCCCAAGCTGCAGCACAGGGTGCTATTTTAAGAGCAGATCCACAGGTAACATGTACAATGTGATTGGTATCAGGGGACACGCCACCTCCATTTCTCTGAAGTACCACTGTCACACCAAAGTACCTACGACCCAGGGCAATGGATATCCCCTGATGAGAGGCAGTTTTCTAATACTGAAGTAATGGTAGCATCCTGTGTTTCAAAGAACAGAGGGTACCCCACGGAGAAGATACCTTCGTGATCTGGAGAACTGGGGAAAGGGCCTTCTCTGACTGAAGCTTCTTGATCTCCTTCCCACCAGAAACTGAGGACTCTAAGCGTCTTCCGTTCTCTCTCCCGTAGATGTGATGTGTGACTGCACCTCCTTTTCCCGAGCAGCATCATTCTCTGCTTGGAGACAGGGACGTCTACACTCTCCCTTCCCTAGACCCTGAGAACAACTCCTCTCCCCTTCCTTCATCAGCACGGCTTCTCAAGACCTCCTGAACTATATGTCCACGTTAGGGGAAGAACGCTGGGACTTGCCCTGCTCTCTGGACAGGGGGAAAGTGGAGACTGATAAGACAGAGGGCCATGAGTCAGAGGTAAGCCCCATCCCTACTGCATCAACAGAGATGGAGAGGGGCACTGTGGCAGCAGGGAGAGCTGAGCAGCAGAGCAGGCTACTCCCTACAATTCTGGAGAGTACACATAATGAGCCAGCTAACCATCCATCCACTGCCTAAGACGCTACTCAGCCAGCACCACAGCACTCTGTGTAACCCATTAAACACAGAAGACACTTAATGCTAAGGGAAGTGAGACAGACTTTGGAAGACACACTGTACTTCGCTGCTCAGTGTGTACTGAATGTCTGCTCTCTATTGCAGAAGTGGAAAGACCTTATATGTAGACAATAACAGCAAGAATTTACCAATACCAGACCAATTCTTTTAAGGGAGGCCTATATCTAAAAAAAAAAAAGAAGATAAATATTACCATGAAAACATTTGAAGATATAAAATACACCAGTAAAAGAAACACGTAAGAAAGAGAAATTATTTAATCCTTGTTACCATGAAAAATTTCCAAACTGCAAAGATAAACAATAACAACAACAAAAAAGGAAATAAGAAAACATAAAACAACCAAGATGTAACAACAACAAAAGCAACAGGAATAAGTCCATATGTATTACTAAGAACATTGAATATAAATGGATTAAATTCCCCAATCAAAAGGCATAGGTTGGCTGAATAGATATAAAAATTAGAACAATGGAGTCTGTAGGTGGCATGGTGGTTGAGGTGCTGCCTCCCACGTGGAGAACCACAGTTCAAGTCCAGACATGGTGGCTTGCTTTCTCACTTTCCTTCTCTCTGTCTCCTTCTGGTCAATTAAAAAAAAAAAGATAAAATAATTAAAAATTAAAAGGATAATAAAATAGGAGCCCTTTATATGCTGCCTACAAGAAATTCATTTCATTGGTAAAGGCATACACCTATTGAGAGTGTAAGGTTGGAGAAAAGCATTCCAACAAATGGAAAAAAAGAAAAAGAGCAGAATTGACGATGCTGATATAAGACAAAACAGACTTCACATTAAGATCTGCAAAAAGAGATAAAGAAGGTCATTATGTAGTATTAAAAAGATCAATTCTTCCAAAGGAGATAATAATTATAGATATATATGGACACAATGCCAGGGTACCCAAACACATAAAACAAATACTACTAGATCTGCAAGAAGAGATAAAGAAGGTCGTTATACAGTATTGAAGAGATAGAATTTCCCAGAGGAGATAATAATTATAGATATATATGCCCTCCATGCCAGAACACCCAAACACATAAAGCAAAGACTACTAGATCTCAAGAAGAGAGAGACTCTAATACATTAATTTCAGGGGATTTTGACACTGCATTCTCACCATGTGCAGTTCATCTCGACAAAATAAAGAGATGCTGGAGGTAAATGACATCGAAACCTAAACAAAGCTGATCGAAATTTATTAAATATTTCACCCAAAAAACACAGAATACATATTCTTTCAACTGCGCATGGAACATTCTGCAGGATTGATCACATAAAAGGCACAGAATAAACCTTTAAATATTTAAAAGAATAGAAATCATATTTAGTATCTTTTCCAACTACAGTGGAATAAAACTAGAAATCAACAGCAAACAGAACTTCAGAAAATATTCAAGTACATGGGAACTAAGCAGTATGATCTTGAATAACTTCAGAATAATTGAAGATATGAAGAAGGAAATTTTAAAATTTCCTTCATTTTTTTTTTAAAGAAGTTTCTGCCTTAGGGTGCCTGTGCTCACCAGGAAGAGAAACAGAGTGAGTGAGAGGAAAAGTGAGGAATCATCTCTGGGGGAGGGCGGTGGTGGGGATGCCCACATTGCAATTCCTCTCCTTTATTCCCCTCCTGGAAGCTTGGGCACGCACGCACACACACACATCCCGTGTGAGTCTGAAGCCACTGGTTTGGGGACTCCAACCACGATCAGCCGTGTGAGAGTCCAATGATGTAACCGCTATTCCATCTATTGGCTCCAATTTACTTCATTTTTGAAACAAACGGTGAATAACAACCTAATAATGCATTTCAAGGAACTGAAAACAGAAGAACTAGTTGAACCAAAAATTAGTAGAAGAAAGAGAATAATAAAGATAAGAACAGAAGTAAATGAAATAAGTACTAAAAGATCAAAACAAAAGATCTGTGAAACAAAAAAGCTGTATTATTTGAGAAAAGAAACAAAATTGCCAAACTATTATTTAGACTACGAAAAATGCAGTAGGTCCAAATAAATAAAATTATTAATGTATAAAGGAGACATTGCAACAGATTCCACAGATATAAAACTGCCACTAGGGATTACTATGAGCAACTACATGCTAGAAAGCTGGAAAATCTCGAGCCGATTGGCAAATTTATGAGCACACACAATTTACCTGGATTGAACCAGGAAGAAATAGAAAGTCTGGACAGACCAATAACAAGTAACAAGATCGAATCAGTCATATTAATGCATAGTCTCCCAGTAAAGAGAAGTCCAGGTTCCAACGGCTTTACTGCTGAATTCTACAAATCTTTCACAAAAGATATAACACCAATTCTCTTAAAACTTTTCCAGAAGATCCAAATAGAGATTACCCTCACAAGTTCGTTATGCAAAGTCACAATTACTTCGATGCCAAAAGCAGAAAAAGACATGACAGAAAAAGAAAATACAGATCAATTATTTGGTGACTATAGATGCAAAAATCCTCAATAAAATACTAACAGAATTCAATAGCACATCAGAAATATTTACACGTAGGGTTCATTCTAGGGATGTAAAGAAAGTTCAACATTTACAAAACAGTAAATGTGATATATCACTTTAACAGAAAAAAAGATAAAAATAATAAGATTAGATCAATCGATGCAGACGAAGCATCTGATAGAGTACATCACATCATGATTAAGACTCTTAACAAAATAGGCATAGAAGGTACATATTTAACACATAAAGACCATATATGATGAACACAAGCTCTTCTCCCTAGTTTACCTGGGCAATTACTCACTAGATGTATGTTGACGCTTTGTCTTAAATATCAGTCCAAAGCAAAAGGAGATACAAAGCTAGCCAGAAACTCCACAATCTTCTTTTTAAAGTTTATTTACTTCTTCCATGAGCAGGAGAGACAGAGAGAGAGAGAGAGGCACACTCCGAACAGTGTGGAGAGGTCACGGTTCAGCTCCAGGCTCTGCCAGCCCCCGGTCTTGCACACACATGAACCGGCATACTCAGGGAGGCCTCTGGCTGTGAACCCAGAACCTTCCCAAGTGGGTGTGCCTGACAGAGCGTTGTGCATCATGCTGCACCATCTTCAGCCTTCCATAGCCTTCCCTCTCACTGCGCTTGCTTGGATGGAGAAAACAGGAGCGTTTCCATTTCTATATCCACATACCTTTTTCTAGTTGCAATTTTTCATCATCTATTTAACAAAATAAATTTAGTGAACGTCTACTCTGAAAGTCACGGGCCTAGACTCTCTAGCATAAAAGAAGTCTACCCAGTCACGAAGGAAATGAATGTAGTTTGAGATGGAATTACCTGAAACTCAGATCAAGTTTAACCTGACAAATACCCACGCTCTGAGGGCCGCCGAGGTAGACCGTCGGACGTCGGTCATCACAGAGATGAGAACGGTACCCCTAGTACACAACAGGACCAATGTCTCCCCAGGCTCTGTCACATCCACTCCACCAACCAATGCCTGCTCCCTGGCCGGGTGGAAGCTGCTTCCTGCAGTCACTTCCTCCACCTACAGGGACGTGACAGCCAGCCACACACAGCCCAGTAGCAGAGCTAGGGTGAGACGTGTCCGAGAAGAGGTGACGGAGGGAAAGTCAGAAATCCAGAGACACGGCAAGGTATATGCAGGGGCTTCTCTTCCCTCCAGTCCCTGCATCCCTCCCCAGACCTTCACCACTCCGGGTTTGGCAACAAACACTCTCATCAGTTGGAACCTAAGGTTAAGCGAGCTCAGTGGGAAAATAAATTGGTCAGTAAATAACCCCTAGATCTAAAGAGATACTTGCTTTACAATTTATCACTTTTTATAAATATCAGCCTAAAAAGTATCGTAGTCAAAGAAGTTGGGGCTGCAAATATCTTTCTTCATTGTTTTCTTCTAGAAAAATAACTCCTTTCTTTAATGCGAATATTTTCTGAATTCTGTCGAGGCACTCTAATTGAACACTGGCTATTTGCATACATGCCAAACCATCCCCAAGTCTCAGTGCATTTCAGCTCTAAATGAACCTGCTTTTTCAGCTGGTCTGAATTGTTTCTTCAAAGGATGGAGCAGAAATAGGTTAAATTGACTTTTATTGGCAGCCCTGCCACATGCGCAGAAAAAAACGGCTTTAGGATTTCTTTCTATTTATTTATTTATTCATTTATTTATTTTATGAGAGAGAGAACCTACGAGAGGAGGGGAGGATAGACGTTTTTGACGGGGTCTCACCTTGGCCATCCTCTGCCCCAACCCCCCTGAGCTGGGGCTCCCTGCCCCTGAACTGGAGAGACAGGAGAAGGGATGGCGGCCTCCCCACAGCTGCTGTCTCCTTCTCTGTCTCTCTCTGGTGAGTGCACATGCCCTGGGATGAAGTTAAAAAAAAAAAGCAATCCACTTCATTTTTTCGGTTTTCGGATTCCTTTCATTTTTTTCTGATCATCTTTAGCCAAGTGCAGAAATTCATCTGGCTGGCGGAACAAGAGCTGTTAGCTAGCCCCTGGTCCGAGTGAGGAAGCACGACTGGAGACCGAGGACTTGAGCACTGGCATGACGGTGCAGCGCTCCACAGAGATGCTAGGAAGGCAGGGGAAAGGAGAAGTGCCTACGCACACACTGACATCACACCTCTGCGTCTCGGCCCCCGTCTGTGTTCCGCGGAGTTGCCGAGTTGCCGTCCCCCTTCCAGCCAGTGTTTCCACAGGGCTGTCATCGGCTACATGCTGAGCCCTGGTTTTCTCTTTCACTCGGACTTCTCTGCAGCCCGCCTTTGACCGCCTCTGCCTCCTCCTCCAGGGACCCCGGGGCGCCTGTGTCACTGAATCTTGTTCTGTTTCTTTCGCTTGTGAAAGAAATAAATCACCTTTAGAAAAGATCCTGTCCATGGCCAGAGGTGGCGTGGTGGCTAAAAGGCTGGATTCCCACATGGCCCACGAAGTGGTGCAAGTCCTGCCCCACCTGGTGCCGTGGAAATCACGCCAGGTGCATGCGCGTGTGCCCCAATCCAAGAACGGAGGAGACGGGATTGCGGTGTGGCCATCCCCCCGGGGAGGCAACGGCGAGTTCTCATTTTCCCTCTTTCCGTCTCTCTCTGGCGTACACATGCGCCCTGTGGCAGAGAGCTAATTAAAAAATTCCTATTTGTTTCTTCTCTGTGGCTGTTTCTTCTATATTTGTTCCAGCTTTCTAGACTCGAGTCTTTTTCAAGCTACCTCTTCGAGCATTTCAGTGTGTTTATGTTCTTGAACAAAAAAAAATTCGTATTTTCCTCGACTTCCCAGTCGTCATTTGTATTTTCAGAATCGCCCCAAGGCCCTTCTCCACTGCCCGCTGGCGCATGGCTGCCCATTTGGCATCGGATCCTCACCCCCATTCCCGCTCCTCACGCCGTTGGGAGGAGTTAAGTTCTGTGTCCACGGGTCTGACTAAACAAGCAGCTTCCAGGGCAGGTACCGACAGAAAGGTGACCTCCTGGCCAGGCTGCAGAAGACCTCCTTTCTCCAAGGCAGTTTTTAATTCGCCAGCTCTTTAGAATCGTCACCTTGTTTTTCTAACCTGTAACTTGCTTGAAATTTTATTTTCAGTAACGTTCTCTCATGAGAAGTGAAAGTAGAAGCCTTGGGGTCGCGGGGGTGTGGATGTTCGGGTGGCTGCATCTCCCATGGCCGACTGCAGTTAGAGTCCCTGCCCTGGGGGCTTAAAACACGCTGGGTGCGTGTGCATGCGTGCACAAAATCCCAAGAGGAGACTGGAGGAAAAGAGATTGTAGCATGGCCATCCCCCCTCCGGGATGATTTCTCACTTTCCCTCTCTCTGCCTCTGTTTAGTGAGTGTATGTGCCCCATAACAAAAAACAAACAAACAAACAAAACCCCCATTAAACAACTAAATAGAAAAAGCTTTCTGTATATAGTGAACAGTCCTTGCCTCTTGAAACACAGCAGAACTGTGAGGTGTGGTAAGGCCGCTGGGTCAGGGTGCTGGTCGTGGAAGTGTCGAGTGCCACCCGTGGCCCCAAGGGTGTTGTGCCACGGCAGTGACGCACCAGGCTCAGTGTCGAGGTCGAGGAAGAGTGGGGCCCTGGGGACAGAGACTTCATTGTTTTTCCTGCCAGTAGGAATGGCGAGGCAGAGCAGGCAGCGTGACCAGCTGCTCAGACACCAGCAGGTCTGGGACACAGCCGCTGTCCCCTGGTGTCTGGCGCCTGCCCTGGGTGAGCAGGGCCAGCGTGTAATGCTCCAGTGTGAGGGCCCACTGAGGGCAATGGCTGGAGCTGTGCACCCTGAATCAGCTGGGTTTTGTCTGCAAGTGAGTTCTCCTCCTGAGGACGGGTGGTGGGGGGCAGTGAGGGGGTGAGAGCCCGAAGCAGGGTGGCTCAGGCACAGTACGAGGCTGTCCGGAGCAAGGCACGGCTGCACAGAGGAGGGAGGACGGAGCATGCGCTTTAGAAGCTCGTAGCACGGCCAACACCTGCTCTTCCACTCCTTCTTTCAAGAGATTTTTGCTATGGGGCACATGCACTCACCAGAGAGACAGAGAGACAGAAAACGAGAAATTACCCCCTCAGAGGGGATGGCCACGCCGCAGTCCCTTCTCCTCCTGGGATCTTGGGCATGTACACACACGTACCCGGCATGAGTTCGAAGCCTCTGAGTCCAGGACTTGAACCATGGTCGGCCGTGTGGGAGTCCAGCGACATAACTGCTACGCCATCTACTGGTCCTCCACCCCTTTTTTGATAGTGTTCTATCACTTCTAACGTACCAGTCCATCCAGTCTTTATGTTTATTGTGTGTTGCCTGGCATTTCTACTTAGACTATTAGCTTTCAGGGTAAGACGTTTTTCTCTACTTTGTCAGCTGACATTCCTAGAACCTGGCATGTACCCTAGCATGTATCTAGCATGTGCATGTGCTCCGTGACTGCTGGACTCTGCAACGTGTGATTCCATGCTGTGAGCCATTCGTGCTCTACCCAGCAGGACCTGTCCGACCACAGATTTCTCCTGGAAAGGGACAGGACAGTGTGGGCTCTGGAAACACACTCTAAGTGCTGGGGAGGTCCTAGTCCCAGCCCGTTTAATTTCCTACTTGCTTTTGTGTTGAAGCCTGTCTGGAGCAGCATCTGAAATAATACAGCTAGCATTCCTGACTCAAGGTCTTGCAAGCTATCTGCTTTGTTCTTGGTTAGCAGGCTCCTTCATCTGTGGTCCTCGGGTCATTGCAAATGTGAATCCGGAGTCAGGGTCTGTGCACACGCACTGTGGGGTGTTGCAGGTGGAAGAGGAAGAGGAGAGTGCACACACCCTTCTGTGGGCGTGTCGGTACGACACTCAGGTGCTATCTCACAGTCTGTGTGTCTCCTTTTCTAGTAAGTCTCAATGTCCCTTCTGAGGAGTGATTGCCATGGTAACAATGAAACAGCTTAGACACCTCGTAGCTACACATTCTCCAGTTAGAGCAGGTAACAGAGGGCTCCAGACACTCGATCCCTAGCCTGTTCTAGCTAATTGCACACCAAGGTCACCTTCTCTGATCCAGCGAAGAAGGAAAGGCTCAGTCGTTAATGCAGGTGTGTAGACTCCGTGTCGGCTTGTTTCTCTCACGCACAAACTCAGTGTTCAGATGGTGTGAAGCATATTCATGTCGGGTAAATTCACTTTACCCGACAAGCTAAGCGATGTATAGTCATTGAATGTATAAAATAAATTAAGAATGTATAAAATAAATTAAAATGGAAAAAGGATTTCAAAGGAAAAATTTCAAATTTGCTATCTTGATAAAATAATTATAAACCGTGCATAAATCTCAATTTAATCATATTTCCTCTTTTTGCTTAAAAATGGTTTTATTGGCTTGGCCCTGTATCTACTGGGTAAGAGTCAGATCCCACCCGTCTGACCACGGCTCAGATCCTGGGCTGGCAGCTTGGGAAGTACGCAGGGCGTGAATGTGAGAGCATGTCTCAGATCCAGACAGGATGGAGAAATACAGAAGAAAAAAAATTCAGCATGACCATGCCCCACTGGGGCATGGTCTCTTTCTCCCTCTCTCTCTTCCTGTCTCTGTCTCTCTCTGGTGAGAGCATGTACACTCTGGAAATTTTTTTTTGGAGAGGTTTTTGCTATAGGGCGTGTGCGCTTGCCAGAAAGACAGAGGCAGAGAGATGAGAAATTACTCCTCAGGGGGGATGGCCACACCGCAATCCCTTCTCCTCCATTTCTCTCTCAGGATCTCGGGCGCGCATGCACACGCGCTTGGCGGGTCCGGGACAGGAACTGCGGTCGACTACATGGGAGTCCAGTGACATAGCCATTACACCAACTGCTGTCCCACTCTGGGAACTTTTTAAACATGCTTTTACCACTACAGTAGACTGAGAACAGCATTTTACATACCTCATGGGATAGCAATCATACTCAATGACAAATGTCAGAATACTGTGGAGATCAGTTCATGCTAGACATTTGTTAGACACTTACTTTATTTAGAAACTTGAGAGCCATACACTGAGACAAAGATTATGAAAACATACTTCGTATGCTTGGAACTAAAGGCTCTATCGTTTGTTTTTAGAATATACTGCAAAGACCAAGTGTCTGGAGAATTGAAACCCATTTTGATTTTTCTCCGCCATGTGGAATATGTTGAAACACAACAATTGCAATTGGTTGTCTTCCTGTGAGGTCTATGTTTGCGTGGCATGCCTTCTGGTAGACATGGCGAGTGACACACAATTAGACAAGTTGGTGGAAATGTTGTTTTCGCAACAACGGTCACTTAGTTATGACTGCAGAACTATGTTGATTTTCCTCTTGTTAATTCCGCTATTTTGAGTCTCTACATTAGGCTACAAGTTATTTCTGGCTTAAAGGGCCAAGTTTTTCTATAACTCCCATGTATTCATCTTGCTATCTTTAGATCTTTTTCATTGCTGAAGGCGTACTAACCATAAAATAATAAATAGCAGAGTTGTGTGCCCTGAAAAAAAGCATATTTTGGAGACTGCAGGAAACTATGTCAAACATTGCCTTGCCTCATCAAGAAATTATATGTACATGCGGAGGAAAGCAGTTTTGGATCCTGGTCTTCAAAGCCTTCATCTGGTATTCGGTTTCAGAACTTATTACTTAATAGGCAGACTATGTGATATTTAGTGAAAACTTCCCTGAACATCAATTTTTATCCAAGTAAAATCAGAAAGCCTTCCAAGATAAGCAATTGACAAAGTTTAACTGTCTAAAATTATTTCATGTGTAGAATGGACAGATGGAATACAGGAATACATCTGGTGGTTGGAAATTGAGCACGTACACTCACTGGCCTAAAGTTATGCTTGAATTCTTCATCCCTTGGCTCAAATACCAGTTCCTCTAAGAAATCTTTCCAACGTACACCCCGATCTGAATCAATATTTTCAGCTCAATACATATCATCTTCTAAAAAACTCTGTCTCTCCACTGTTGAACTCACCACAACTTGCTTTATATATATATATATATATATTTTTTTTTTTTTTTTTTTTTGGAGAGGTTTTTTCGCTATAGGGCACGTGCGCTCACCAGACAGACAGAGACAGAAAGACAGAAAGCGAGAAATCACCCCCCGAGAGGGGATGGTCACGCCGCAATCCCTTCTCCTCCATTCTCCTCTCGGGATCTTGGGCACGCGCGCACACGTGCCCTGCGTGAGTTTTAAGCCACCGGGTCCAGGACACGAACTGCAGTCGACTACGTGGGAGTCCAGCGACATAGCAATTACGCTAACTGCTGGTTCCCACAACTTGCTTTATATTGACTATCTGTGCACAGGTGAGTCTCATTTCCTGTCCATTCAAATCAGCAAGTTTGCTGGGCATACCCATGTGCGAAATGGCTTAGCAAGGCTTAGCCCTGCTGCATGTACAGCTCTGATTATTCGTAGAATCCTGGGATTGTGGACTGTGATGAAATTCGAGCCTTCTTTAAAGGATGATCCTTGAATCCTGGTTTCTCAGGTAAACCTAAGTGTGCACATCCAGTGTCAAGAACCAAACAGATGACTCCATTAAATCAGAGACTCAGATACTAGAACACCAGGGATAAAGTAGGTGGATGGACAGAAGAACGGCGCAGAGTTTACCAAGGAAGATAGGAAATAGGGAAACAGCACAGCTGTGGTCAAAGATGAATCAGTGCAGTGCACATAAGGTGCCCTGTGAGTAAGAGTGACAGCTGACATCTAAAGCATGCATTTGGTATAAGAAAAGATTACTTCCGATTTCATTGACATAAGGACAAAGAGACGATAAAAAGAATGAGAGAGAACTTAATACTGACATGAGAATATTATATTTTGTTTTTAACAAACTTCTGAGAGTCCACACTAGTTAATACCTTCCTTCTCCTCTACCTTCTAATTCCGCCTCCTAAAGGATTTTGCTGGATTTTTTTCCCTTCTTCTCACATGATCATTGTACATCTCTATAGCACTAACATGGTTTTTCAAAGTACGCTGCAGTATTTAACAATCAAATCAAGGATGTAATCAGGTACATGATTTCCAACAGAGAACTTCACATTTCTGTGTCTGTTGTTTCTTCCCGGACTGGCCTCCCCCAACCTCTACTAAACACCCTGCCTGGTGTCTATGCCTGACCTCCTACTGTTACATCTTCAGATTTTTCCATTTCAGCCATGGAGTGAAGACATGCGGTATATATTAAGCAGGGATATACACTGTTTGTCTTTCATTGCTCTGCTTTCTCTTTTCTTTCTTTTTTCTTTTATTTTTCTTCTTCTTTTTTTTTCTTTCCTTTTATTTATTTTTTTTTTTGCTTGGTGAGTTTGAAGAATGGAGACTCAAAAAGTTCACGTATTGAATTGCCCTCAAAGACATAATGAAGTTATCTTGGCAGATGAATCAAATGATATTTCTTAAGCAAAACTCAGGAAAATAATCTAATGTTTATACAGTATTGCCAAGAGTCACATCTTTTAAGATTTCAAAGGAAAAACTAACTGCTTGGAAACCTTGATAAATGTATGTTGACGTCTTAGGAAAGAGTGGCCACTCAATTACTTCCATACTGTATCAGCTGAGGCAGGGGATGAAAAGCATGTGTTGGAAAATGCCCCCCAGTTCATGAGGGCTTTGACTTTTTCTAAAATATTTGATCTTAATATCCTTTTCAAGTTGGTCTCAAAGAATTTGCTTTCAACCCAGAAAGCTGAAGGCGGAAGATCAGCCCAAGTTAGGAGTCAATTCAGATCAAATACACAAATTTATTTATTTATGTATTCATTTATTCATTCAGTTTGTCAGTTATTCATAAGCCCTGAAAACATGTTCTAGACACACTTCATGGCAGACTCTGTTAAGTTCCAAGACTTCCAAAGAGAATGAGAACAGACATTCCTTTAAAAAGTGTGCGACGGAGGGACCAGCAGTTAGCGTAATGGCTATGTCGCTGGACTCCCAGGGGCTGGCCCCAGTAGCTTAGTGGTTATCCCCCCCTGGGGGGTGAGCTTTCTATCTCTCTGTCTCTCTCTGTCTGTCTGGCGAGCGCATCCTACATGATCGACTGTAGCTTAGTTTAGAGTCCCAGCCTAATCCCAGCCTAATGCTTGAAGAACATGCCAAGAACATGTATGTGTGTGTTCAAAATCAAACAGAAGGGGGAAATGGAGAGAAAAGGATCGTGGCATGACTGTGCCCAAAGAAGGGTGCTTTCTACCCTGTCTTCCTCTTCCTCTTTCTTTGGTAAGCTCACGTCCTTCTGACAATGAGAAAGGGAAAGAAGCTCACAGCATGGCGGGGTATTGGGAAGGAGGTTGGAACCTTATAAATGCCCATCGGGACTGATAAGAGCCTTCTGGAGGCTGTAGGGGTGAAGTGAGGGCCGAGAATGAGCCGAAGCCTCCAGGAAGGAAGGAAGAAGACATCAGAGAAGTGATCTGTGGGCAGAGATAAGAAGGAAGGATGTTTCCTGGTCACCCAGAGAAAGGGGGAAGAATTGGGGTAGAAGAGAGAGAGATGGAGGCACAAGCAGCGTGGAAGACTGTGGTGACATCGGCTCGGGCCCCACGGGGAGGGAGAGCTCGTGAGGCTGGGCCGATCCATGGGACTGGACATTCCGATGTGCAATGGCAGTTCATGTTTTCCTTCTGGGTAGAGCTAGAGTGTTGAGGGGAAAAAGCCAGAGAGAGTGGAGCGTGAGGATTACCTGGACTTTGACTTTTTAATGGGTGTATTATTTATACCTTAATCTAGTCCAAAGATGAAACTGCATCATTTATGCATGAAGAAATATTTGATATTGAGAGATAGATGATATCGTATCTGATTATTATATGGGAGATAGATGGCATGATATTGGATTATTATATAGGAGCAGATGGTCTCAAGGAAACCTGGTTTTCTAGTCAGCAGTAGTAGAACTGGCTTCCTTAGCCCATGGCACTGAACTTCTTGAATGCTGTCCTTTTAGACGAGATTGCTAGGGAACGTATTTAGAGAAAAAAATTGGAAAACTGAGCAAAGCTAGTTTCTACTTTTGCTTTCCGACTGAGGACATTTGGTGTGTATGTACATTTGCATACACACACAGACGTAGACACACACGTAATATCTGAATATCCTGGATATCGTACCTCCAACATTGGTAGGCAAATTCAGCTACCACTCATTGAAAACAAGCACTCTTGGTGTATGGAGGAATGAGGATATGAATTGATACTCACTGAGTAATTGGAAGGAACTATGAGTTTAATAAAAGAAGCAAACGTTATAATCAGTCTCATTTTTAAAAAAGAATGATTTATTTAGTTTTATTTATTATTATTATTTTTAAAACTTGCTCTAGGGCATGTGCACTCACCAGAGAGACAGAGAAAGAGAGCAAATGAGAAAACAGGCCGCCAGGTTGGGGATTAGAAGTGTGGTTGACCATGTGGGAGTCCAGCACCTTAACTACCATGCCACCTGCTGGCCCAATCGTTCTCATTCTGCTGGTGAAGAGAGGCTTGGATGTTGGTCTGAGTTTCAGAGCCTTTAGTGTTAAAGCCCAGATTCAAATCCAGATAGTCCCACTCCAGACCCCAGCTTCAGGAATTGGAAGAAAACAGAAAACAGCTCCACTTGTGAAAGTCAGCCAGAGATACCAGCAGATAGCATAATGGCTATGTCACTGGACTCCCATGTAGTCAACTGCGGTTTGAGTCCCGGACCCGGTGGCCTAAACTCACACCAGGCGTATGTGCGTGCATGTCCAAGATCCCGAGAGGAGAATGGAGGAGAAGGGATTGCAGCATGGCCATCCCCCCCGGGGGGTGATTTCTCGCTTTCTGTCTCTCTCTGTCTGTCTGGCAAGCACACGTGCCCTATAGCAAAAAAGTCTAAAAAAAAAGAAAGAAAGAAAGAAAGTCAGCCAGAATGTTGATCTTAGGACAATTCTGGAGAAAAGTCCCACAGTACAGCCCAGAGGTTTCTCTAGAGACCCTGAACTGACCTCAGAAAGTGCCCGGATTCCACGTGGAACTTCTCAGTAATGCCTGACCCAGACAGGGATGAGCTGGAGCTGCTTCTCCTGCTCAGCACCCAGGAGACCCTCCCTGCTGGTGGAGAGCGCTTTGCATGAGACACAAAGCTCGAAGCCCACCTCCTCCTCCCTGCCCTTGGCACAGGGCTCCGTCTGGTCAAGGCTTATTCCACAGATTGGGTCTGTCAGACAGGGAGATGGCACGGGGACTTGCCTGGAGTGTGGTGGGCGAAGAGAAAGCAGAAACCCTGGGCCATGTTCAGCTACAGTAAGGACCGTGCGTGACTCAGGGAGGGTCTGCTCTGGGATGAAAGTCTGTGATGACTGTGGGAGGTGAGCGGCAGACGGCTCAGTCTCTCCTTGCTGTGTCCTTCACCCCTGCCTTCTCTCCGCTGGAAGGGACATGCTGACATGATAGAGAACAAGGGCTTCAGGACGTCTGTTCTGGTTGGAGGAGGGTAAGACCTCGGGGCTGTCCGGATCCCCTGTGTTTGCAGAGAGGTCATCGCTAGAGCAGGTCCTGTATTCTGCAGAAGCCTGGATCAGAGCCGTTGCGTGCAAGACTGAAGACACTGCCCCTGCATTGTAATGGGCAATCAGTCTCTAACAGCGGAGCCTGCCTTTCTCCTGACAATTGCAAATTAAAAATATGCTTGTACATTTCTTCCAGGAGTGATTCCTTGTCAGCGGCTCGTGTATGTTAAATACCTTCTCTCTCCTTGAGTAGGTAGTGAACGTCCTCCTTCGCTCCTCCGTCGGCTGTTTGGTCTGATCAGCTCTTTCGGACCAGTGGACAGAAAACGTGTGGAATAACGTGCGGGAGAAGCTGTCAGTAGTCGAGAGTGCTTTTCTTGCTCACTCTGTGCAACCATGGAAGAGTTAGATACGCGTGTCATACGGAGGGCATCTGTCTGGAGACTTAGCTGGTGCTTTCAAACAATGCTAATTTTCCAATTAGAGTCCACAGAGACCACGGCATCCCTGTGAATGAGAATCAAGCTTGGCTTGCAGTTAGATGAATTCCGTGAAGCAGGATTAACAATACTCAGGGTGAAGAAATTGTCGGGGGCTGTAGTCTCTTCTAGATCGTCAGAGACAGAATTGAGCAATGGCGTGCCATTTCTTACTGTACGAAGGACGCACCGGGAGACGTGGCTTCTCCTAGGCGGCAGAGGCCTCCCGGCTCCGTAGTGTACACGCCGTCGGGCAGAGGTTCCTCCACCTCAGTTCTGTCGATGTTTCGTTTCTCTCAGAACTTACTGATTTCAAGTAATGCACAATTATCTGGTGCTTTCGCAGCTGCAACTGGGTTGTTCTTTAGCTGGTCATTTCCATTTCGGTTTTTTATTTTAATTTCACTGACTTTCTTGCCACTGTGCAAAATGATTTGTCACAAAATTGGTGAACTGAAGGACGCAGAAGTTTACTTTTATACTATTTGGACTTCCCTGATTGGCTCAGAAGCGGAGATTTTTTAACTAAAATTATTATTTTATTTATTATTATTATTTTTCTTGCCCAGAATATGTCAAAATGGCCATTCTTTGTATGTTCCTTAAATAATGCTAGAACTAAAGGTTGGGTTAGGAATCTCTAGGTACCTGGCCACAGCATTTTACCGTTAGGAAATCCAGATGCAGATGACTTAAATCAAGAGTCACAAGCTGGGGTATCTATGCCATGTAAGCAGGGTCCTGGTGTAAGACGGTGTGGTAGACCTGCTGGCCTGTTTCCTGCCAAGTCTCACGCCCGGGGAGTCATCTCCATCTTAGAGCCGAAAAGAGAAATAGAGTCTGAGAACTACACATTTCCCACGTGGCCGAGGACACTGAGCTCAGGAGGGGACAGCCGTGGTCACTTCACTGACGGTCAAGCTCGCTGGTGGCAGAGCTCCAGAGCCGGCGGCCACGTGCAAGTCCCCAGATGCGCTCGCTGAGGACTTCCTGTGTGCCAGTCGATACCTTAGTTTCCAGGGCGGTGGGGCAAGTAAGACAGGACTCACGTGTTCCGGGGTCTCCAGTCCAGGGGGGGGGACAAGGAAACACGCACATGCTGTGGAGAGTGCTGAGCGGCCTGCACAGGAAGCCCCGGAATCAGATTTGGGGAGTAGCCGCTGTTCTGAAAGGAATCATGCTTGTCAGTCCTGAAGGACATATTAGCATTTTCTTTTTTAAAAAAATTATTTTACTTAACTTTATTATTATGATTAGTTTCCAGTTTGATCAGAGAGAGACAGAGAGAGGGAAAGTGAGAAAGCAAGCCACCAGGTTTGGGCCAGGTGGGACTCCGGCGCCTGTAACCGCCACACCACTTGCCGGCTCCCATAGTAGTATTTTCGAAGTAAGCAAGATTCTTAGGGATGGCGGGGTGTAAATGCGAAGAACCCAGAGTTAAGAGAGCGAAACGAGACAGAGAATGGAGGCCTGGTCAACCTTGGCGGCCAGGATGAAATTCCGCCTCACGGCAGGAGGGAGGGCAGACGGGGAAGCGTGAGGTGATGGGAGGCTCAGCTGCAGGTGCCGGCGGGGCTGGGTGTGCTGCACCTGGGCCCTGTCTGAGCGCGTCCGTCAGCCCGTCCCACAGCCCTCAGCAGGAAAACCTGCTGTTCTTGGTGTCCGAGTGCAGCCCGAGGAGCTAATGGGCCTCACACCGACCTTCAGTTTTTGTGGAAGGGAGTCGCCATCTCGCAGACTGTTGAGGGAGTCGTTGACTTTGGCTCACAAAGAATCGAGCCTGCCGTGAGCAAGGACTGGGCACTTGGCGCTGAGCTTGGCAAAGCACAGACCCCTCTGCCGGCAGAAAGCTCTTCAAAGGGCCTTAGGCCTTCCGCTGCTTGCCAAGGCTCTTTAGGCTCCAGAAACGGGGGGGATGACCATCAAGGGCCCGGGGAATGTATCGTGGCTCAGACACGCCTGCTCACGTCCTGGCCTGCTTCAGTGAGACGAGCTTATTTTATGAGAGAGGCACTTTCTAATATTTCTGTGGCCCGACATAATACTTATGTCTGTTAATCTCTTAGCTAGACTCAATCAAACAGACCCAGTAGTTTGGCTCATAAAAGACAAATTCCAGCACTATGTATGGCTTTAAGTTGGCTGTCTCTGTGTTTCTGAGAATTCCACATGTACCTATAGGAATTGCCTTTGGTGTGAACATAGTTCCTAATAAAGGGAAACCATAATTGTGTTAGAATATTTAAGACATGTTAATTAATACACTTGAGCAAATTATTTATCTCAAGGAATATTTTCACCAAAGATCAGTGGGGACTCTTTTTTTTCAGGCCACAAGTAATTACTTAGTATATATATATATTTTAAATAAAATGCAGTGAGTAAAAGTTTTAATTCTGTAAGTCAAATGTTAGATAAAACTTCTTTAAAAACAAATTACGTTTGTCTGCTCTTTAAGGAAATGCTAAGTTAAAATGAAATTTTTTTATTAGCACATGTTGTAAACTTGACATTCCATCACTTTGCATCTTTATGATGCCCAATATGGTTTTTCCAAGTGTGCATGTAGTATATGGCAATCAAATCAAGGATATTACATAATTTTCGGCAGAGAATTTTGCACACTTTATCTGTTAAATGTTCCTCCCACACACCCTCTGCCACCCACTGCCCTCCTTCACAGTCTCTGGAATCTACACTTACCCTCTCTACTACCATAATTTTGGATCTTTCAATTTCTGCCGAGGGGGCAGGCATTTGGTCCATACTGAGTGGGGATATACAGTGTGTGTCTTTCAAAGTCTGACTCACCTCGCTTAGCGTTAAGTCTTCTGTATTCATCTGCTTTGAATCAAAGGACAGGGTCTCACTGTCTCTCATGGCTGAGTAGTACTCTGTAGTGTGCATGTGCCAGGTTTAAACCGAGTCATCGGTTCTTGGACACTTAGGGTGGCCCCGTGTCTTAGCAACTGTGAATAATGCTGCAAAACACATGAATGTGCAAGTGTCTTTCCAACTGAGGGTTTTTCTATCCTTTGGGTAAGTACCAAGGAGTAGGATTACCTGGACAGATGGTGCTTCTATTTGTAGGTTTAAAATAAGATTTTGGCCTGTACAGGTTTCTCGATCATTTTCTGGTGAGGTCCTATTGCTTAAATGGTATTATGGAGTGAATCATTCCCTAAAAATGATAAGTTGAAGTCTTAACCTGCAGAACCTCAGAGAATGGTCTTATCTGAAAAGAGCCTCTAGCTGATTAATTAGAAAAGATGATGTCCAAGTGGGCCCCTCATTTAACGACTGGTGTTCTTATGAGAAGAGGGGAGAGAGAGACACACAAAAAGCTACGTGAAACTGAGGCGCTCGGAGGGCTGCATCTGCTGGCCAGGGCATGCCCAGGACTGCCCCCCTCACCAGAGACCAGGAAAGAGGACCAAACACACCACTCATAAGGAACCAAGCCCACCACAACCTTGGCTTGAGATGTGTGGCCTCCAGAACTGTCAGGTGATTAATTTGTGTTGCTTTGAGGCATCTCCCTGTGGCACTTTGTCTGAGCCCCCAGGAAGCAATGACGAGCCCTCTGAGCAACACCAGGAGCTCCTCCGCTCAGCACTCCTCAGCTTTGTGCGTGGGACCACACGCAAGCACCAGCTCCCTGCTTCTGACCTGGCTCGTTTTTGTTTGGCCTGAGTTGAATTGCCTTCTTGCTTGATGGGGAAGACCTCTAACTGTAGTGTCTTCTTTTACATTTGGGACACTTCTATTCTCCTACAGAAATGTTACAAAATAAGGACCAGCAGATGGCATAATGGTTACATTGCTGGACTTCCACATAGTCGACTGAGGTTCAAGGCCCAGATTTGGTGACTTAAACTCACACTGGGAGCGGGTATGTACATGCCAAAATCCCAAGAGGAGAATGGAGGAGAAGGGATTGCACAGTGGCCATTCCCCCTGGAGGGTGATTTCTTGCTTTCTGTCTCTCTGGTGAGCACATGCACCCTATAGCAAAAAATCTCTATCTAAAAAAAAGAAAGATAGGAATGTTAGAAGTATATGAAAGTGCTCAGAAAATCCCAGGGTTCTCAGTGGGAGGTATATTGGTTCCAGTACATCTTTCATCGTCTCTCTTGATTATAATGTGCAGATTTAGCTCCTGGGTCTTCTCTGCCATGCTGTCCTTGTGACTGTTTAGCAAGACCATATGTTCAAGGATGAAGGAAATAATTCCAGGACAGGCGGCCAAGACCTCGGCCTCCTGGGTGGGGTTGTCCAAGGGTTTGCGGCACATCCTGTCCCTGAGTCTTCCTATTGAATGAGAACAGATGGGCACTACCTCTAAGAGGTTTAGAGAAATCTTGCATTTGGCCATTTCCCATGGAGAATAAAGAAGGCGGTCAGCGTTAGGCTGCACTGGCAGCAGCATCAGACGTAAGGCAGTGACAGCCAGTAGGCTGTGGTGAAACTCGAGGATGCTGGCCTTGGTGCTGCCCCCCAGCATCTCAGAGGCTGCCAGTCACATGTGCCCATCTGGTTTTCATTTTTTTTTTCTTTTGAGAGGTTTTTGATACAGGGAGCGTGCGCTCGCCAGAAAGACAGAGAGAGACAGAGATAGAAAGCGAGAAATCACCCCCCGAGAGGGATGGCCATGCCACAATTCCTTCTCCTCCATTCTCCTCGGGATTGTGGGCACACACACACGTGCCTGGCGTGAGTTTAAGCCACCGGGTCTGGGACTTGAACCACAGTGGACTACATGGTAGTTCAGTGACATAGCCATTACGTTAACTGCTGGTCCCATTTTTTTCTTTTTTTTAAGGTTTTTGCTTTAGGGTGTGTGTACTCACCAGACAGAGATAGAGGGAAAGTGAGAAGTCACTCCCTAGGGAAGATGTCCATACCATAATTCTTTCTCCTTCATTCTCCTCTCTGGATTTTGGGCATGCACATATGCGTGCCCAGCATAATTTTTAAGTTGTCCCACCTGGGACTTGAACCATGGTTGGCTATGTGAGAGTTCCGCACCTTAACCACCACTCCACCTGCTGACCTCTGATCTGGGTTTTAATATGTATCAAAATTGGGACCAGTAGATAGCATAATGGTTATATCACTGGACTCCCATGTAGTCAACCATGGTTTGAATCCCAGACCTGGTATCTTGAAAATCATGGCAGGGATGTGTGCCTGCATGCCCAAAATCCTGAGAAAAGAATGGAGGAGAAGGGATTGCAGCATGGCCATCCCCCAGGGAAGTGATTTCTCACTGTCTGTCTCTCTGTCTCTCCAGTGAGTGCACACAGCCGTAGCAGAAATCTCTGAGAATAATGAGTTATGGAGATGATTACGTTAGTGAGCAGCAAATCTATCCCCTGCCACGGTGGTGCATATCCCACTTGGCGGGGATACAACGTGTGTGGCTATTCCGAGCGTGTATATAAGCTGTGTTTCAGCCTGCATCTACATCCCTGGGACTGCACTACACAGCACCATCCAGCGAGAGCTGTGGTCCGCGTCGTTGGTGTGCATCGACTTCGTTCTACACCACGTCCACACAATCTGGCATACTGTTAGCCCAGCTGGGTGGTGAGTGGCAATGATTCAGGGTCATTGAAAGGTCCCTGACTCTGACCAAATAAGAACAACTATCTCAAGTTTGCCATCTTTAAATTTTTATTTATTATTTTATTTCACAAATTTATGTTAGTGGTGGCTTTCAAAAGAAATCATGTAAAGTCAGATAGTTTTCTCCCCAGGGTTTAGCCTAAACAAATGGAAAAGCCAAAGGTCGTAGTGTTATGTTATTAGAGAACTGATGTTGAGCAGATAACAATTAAGTGGTCAGGAAAGTTATGCCGAATTTTCTTGTTTTTATTTATTTTAATTTTTTTCTATGTAAAAGTGTGCCAAGACCTCCCAGACAACCCAATATGAGTTAGCCCTGGTGCTGGGCACTGTATTCAGTAGCTCTTGGTTTAATACAGCTGGTTGAAAATGATTCCAACACCGTATGGTTCAAAACAGTCGTCTAAACCCGAGTCCGACCAGGCCTGGGCTCTGCTGGGCACGGCTCCTCAGGCTGTTGGGGAAGCAGGGCCGTCTCTGTCCCACGAGTGTCTCAAGGCCTCACGACTGGCAGGCTAGTCCAAGTTCTCTCAAGATAATGGCGGTAGCACGAGAGAACGAACAAGACATAGAGACGGTTTCCGAGTTCAGAATTGGTGCCTTAGTCACATTTACCCCCAGGCCCCCCTCAAAACCAGTTACGGCCACGGCTACGTGGTGACCAGGGAAAAATAGCTACAACAAACTGTCATCCGTGCCATTACCTTCAGGACGCCAGCCTGGAGGAGGGGGCAGGCGACCCCTCCACTTGCAGAATAACGAGATGGGGAGGCCTGGCTTTCCCTGGGACTGTACTCAGCCGTCCAAACCCAGGAGCACGAGTGCACAGCGAGGGGCACCGCGGTCCGAAGTCCTCAGAGGGCCGGATGGAGAGGACGAGTTCAAGTCGAGGATGGTAAAGACAAGATCGCACACAAAGATGGGGTTCTGGTGTCAACAGGGCGGACTTTTTAACCTGCGCACATCACGGTTCTTTTTACATTTCCTGTTTATTAAATACTGGCAACAAATTCCGATTCAACAGCACCAGGCAAGTTGTCAGAGAACGTCAGCGGGCCCCGTGGGCTCGGCGCTGTGGGGATCCTAGAACTGGCGAGATGTCCTTTGTGGTGCAGTCTGAGGGCAGGAGGACTCAGGGAATCCGTGCTGAAGGAGGAGCTAGGTAATTTTTTGGTTTTAGTTTTGGATTTCCTTGACTGAGGGTGGTTTTAGTGGTAACTGAACTGAGTCCACTAAGATGTGTTGGCACGGTTATGGGGGAAAATTTAAGAAGAACAGAAGGAAAAGTAAAAAGAAAACACACACAAGCAAACAGATCCCCTCAACCAACAGGGCTGGCAGGGAGCAGGAAACAAGTGGCTGTCCACAACCCGGAAGATGAAGCGAGCCCGAGAGGCGTTTTCTCTGTCCGCTAGAAGGGGGTTGGGGAGTGAGAGTCTACACTGCGTTTGTGTCTACTCGCTCCTGCGATAGGAAGTGCTTACTTCTGGGGTTAAAGAGGCTGAGTCTAGACGGCTGTCCTTGTTACTTGCCATTGGAAAAAGGCCGACGTAAGTGAGGTCGGGATGAAGGTGAATTGTGGGACGTTGGCACTCAGAGCTGGTTGTCTAGTGGCCACTAGCCGCCTGCAGTCACTCTGCTGGACTAGGGTCTACAGCAGCTTCGAGTCCCCGGGAGCTCTTAGTGTGGGTTCTCCAGACCACACTCACAAACACACGTGGGGTTTGGAAGACTTACCACACCATAAAAGGAAAGAGATCTCATGTTGAAATAAATATTTCTCATCTACCGGCTTAGAGAAAATGTTATGAAAATTGCTTTCACCAATTTCTATTGTTTTTGATGTTATTATCAAGTTTAAAGTGACGTTCATGACCTGTGTTAGGGCTCATGTGTGTTTCTGTTGAACGCCCCTGGTGTAGACGATCGTAAATGAGGCAGCCGTTTGATAAGGATCATAAACTGGACTTGCTGGCCAACGTTTTGCTTGGTAGCTGGATAAATAGTGTCACGTAGACCAACACACAGTTTAGGTTTCAGGAGTTAGGCAAATAAAATGACCTTGTGGCCAGCCCTTTACATGATAGGTGTTTCTCACACACACTTCTTCCATGTGCTTTAGGGGGAGTGCCAAGACACAAGGCAGCTGATGAGTGCCTGTCAGAGCAATTTTCACTGTGATGAGGAAGCATAATTCTAAATCGTAGCAAAAATGATAGTTTACACGCTGCATTAGCCCCCTTAATATGCATAGTGTATTTTCTATAATGAATTTCCATGTGATAACACCAAGGCCAGATGTAGCATTTGGATCAGCAGTAAAGCTTTTTAACATCAATTTATTATGAAAGAAAGAGGCATTCGTCTCTTCCTCACACAATTTAATTTGCATTCCCTTTCTATACATCTTAAAAGCCCAACAGAAGAAGCCGTAATGGACATTAAACTAATTCCGAGTCGTAAGTACTTAGTTTCCTTGTGTAACGTGGCTGCCTTTTGAATACAAATGGAGGCATTAATTCAGAAAGAAAGTATACATTTTGCTTGGTGATGAAGAAAATATTTGACTTTATGCTATTCAGGCAAATGAAGACTTCTTTGCCAGAAAATTATTGTTTCTAACAAGAAATCCAAATATTGTCAGTTTGAGTTTCAGTTGCAGAAAGGGGAGCTCTTCTCCTCGTCTCCCCCCGGAAGACAGGTGTCTACGCGCACGGCCTTACTGCACATGTAATGCTCTCAGTGTTGTCATGGAGGTTGACGTGGGGTGTGCGTATTAGTGTCACGACCAAGTGACATCTGCTAAGTGTCCCTTGTGTGCATTAGATGGCGCTGGGAGGGCAGAATTGTGGCCTTTGGCTGTTGGAGGGTAAAAGGGCCTTCGGGCCATTAAGTCAGCCGCTGCAAGGTCTGGAGGGCTGTCTTCTGGGCGTCTCCGCTGCAGATCATCGGAGGTTCTCACTTCTAAAGTCAGCTAACGCAGGTGAGGCAGGAAGGGACGAGTCACTGGCACGTGCAGAGGAAGGTCTGGATTTTGTGATTTGGTCTTGACGAAATTACATTGTCTTTATTTTTCTATCTTTACAAGGTCAAGAAAGGTTTGAGTTAAAAGATCATTTATTCTCCTTTTAAGATCAGAAATTTCAGACCTTAAAGTATCACCAGATGCTACACCATCCGTTAGAGCCAGAGTTTGTTTTTTTTTTTTTTTTTTTTTTTTTTAAATAAAAACCTAAGTTCAGAAGCCTGGAGGGTCTAGAGAATAGCTCAAGAGAAAAGTCTCTCATGTCTGCATCGACGTTTCTGTTTCTAGCCAGAGTGAGGAGAGAAAGGAAGAAAGAAGAGGTAGAAAGACAAAGAAAGAAGAAAGAGAAAGGAAGAAAGACAGAAAAAGAAGAACTTCAAAAACATACTTGGTCCGTGGTGTTTTGCTATTAGCAGTGCAGGTTGAACCGGGAGGGTGTCTTCCACGGCTC
The DNA here is from genome assembly GCA_026018925.1 of Tupaia tana. Lineage (NCBI taxonomy): Eukaryota > Metazoa > Chordata > Mammalia > Scandentia > Tupaiidae > Tupaia > Tupaia tana. The sequence goes on along the minus strand of JAKSZU010000025.1, from coordinate 28,200,138 downwards.
TGCCCCAGCCGTCACAGCTTTTCTCCCATGGCAGCTTGTGCAAAACCTCTGCCTCGTTTTCACACCGTGCAGTGCTGGACAGAGGCTACATGTCAAGAACAGACCTCGTTCTCTAGAAGTTCATGACTGCCCTGTTATTTAAAAAGCATTTTTAATATCGGAGACCATTAATTACTAGGATTCCGATTGTAATTGCCTGGTCTCGGAATTGATGAACAAAGCCATTTTGGAAAGCAATCAATTTGAAATCTAATTTGTTGGCGAAATGAACCATATAAACAAAATGCCACTGGCAGTTTGTCTAAAATGAGCTGTGTTTAACGAGCCTGTCATCCTCTGCGATCCTCATCACCGGGGGTCACATACAAAATATGCATTTTTTTTTTTGTAAATGTACATGGGAATTTTCCAAAATGTACATGCAAATGTCCATGGGAATTTTCCAAAAATACATCTTACGTTGAGCCGTAAGTGAAGCTACCTCAGATGTCATCAGTGGATCCGACACAGAGCTAAAATAGAACCCCTTGCTCCCAGCAGAGTGCAGTGGGACACGGGAGTCTTTGCCAGGCCCAGGGGGCTTTGGGCAGCTCTGGGCGAGAGCAGAGTGGCTGCTGAGACCCACACGTGTACCACCCTCCCAGCCCTGGGTGGTACACCAGGTAGATGTGCTGGTTTGAGGAACCACATTCCGCTCACATGTCTAGAATGCAAGATAAAAATGCAAGTAGCTGGACTTGGAGAAGAGGTTCTAATTTCCTTGTTATAAAATACACATACATACATATATAAAACATATAAAATGTATCAAACACTTATAAAACATATGTGTCTCTGTGACATACACAATTTATGTTATGTTAAAGAGACGGAAGGAGAGAGCGAGAAATACACCAGGAGGCAATCGATGGGCTGTATCGTGGGATTTGCACAAAGTTTAGCACAATACTCTTTTATTTGTTTTATTAGGGGCTTCAAGGTGTTACACGTAAATTTGAAAGTCTTACTACATCATGTTTGATGACTGACTGATGATCCTAAGACACTTTTAAGTTTTTGAAATGGGGTGATCATGAAAATATTAGTAGTGTGTGTGAGTTAAAATCTCAGAGTTAATCTTTTAAATGTGATGAGCCTTGGGTATCTTGGGGCATATGTGTTTAATTTTACTCAGTTGGTTTGCACTGTATACTTCAATTGCAAAATATGCATTTTTTTTGTAAATGTGCATGGGAATTTTCCAAAAATACATCTTACACAGAGCCATAAGTGAGGTTTTGTATTTTGTATTTTTTTTTTGTTTTTGTCTTAGTGTGTATGTACTCACTGGAGAGAGACAGAGACAGACAGTGAGAGGGAAAATGAGAAATAATCCCCAGGGGGATGGCTAAGCCACACCCCTTCTCTTGCATTCTCCTGGGATTTTGGGCATGTACACTCATGTGCCCGGTGTGATTTTCAAACCACCAGACCCGGGACTTGAATTGTGGTGGGCCATGTAGGAATCCAATCCCATAACCACCACACCACCTGCTGGCCCCCACAAGTTAAGTGTTAGTATATTTCAAAAGACTGAAATATCACCGGGTCTGTTTTTTGACCAAAATTGAACTAAATTAAAAATCAATAAGATACCCAATATTTCCACATTAAACGACACACTCTCAAATAACTAGTGGGTGGAGAAATAACCATGAATAAATTAGAAATCATTCTGACTGAATGATGTTAAAAGTTCATTGAAAAGGTAGAAAGTCTAGACTCTGTAGGTTTAACTGCAAGTTTGCAACCTTAAGATTTCTCAGTTTTATTCAGTGTTGTAACTTTTACTGTGAAACTTTGGCCACTTACTTAATATTCAGTAATTTTATTTCTTCTTTTGTAAAATGGTGATAGCAATAGTTAAATTTTTTCCGATTTTTAAAAAGCAATTTCTTACTTACATTTAACTGTTGTACATCTCTCTTTGACTCAATATAGATTTTAAAAGCATGCATGAAGTGAATAAATTTCAAATTTGGGGGCCAGCAGGTGGAATAGTGGCTAAGGTGTTGGACTTCCACGTGGCTGACTGCAGTTTGATTCCCAGACCTGGTGGCTCGAAACTGACACCGGGCGTGTGTGCATGTGTACATGCCTAAAACCTGAGAGGACGATGGAGGAGAAGGGATGTGGCATGGCTATGACCCCGGGGGGTGATTTCTCACTTTCTTCCTCTTCCTCCCTATCTCTCTCTGGGTCTCTAGCATGCACATGTGCCTTATAGCAAAAACAAAACAAAACAAACAAACAAAAAAAAACCCTCTAAAATAAATAAATAAATAAAATTTAAATTTTGATACATTAATTATTCCATAAGTTATTTAAAGTTCACTTTTCCTTTTCAAATGTATGTTATTTTCTATTATACTTCTGTTACAGACTTTTAATTTACATTTTGGAATGAAATAATAAAACAACCACCACCCATGTGGCTTTTCTGATCCTTTCTCTAAGGATATCGTAAGAGTGCTCAGAAAGTGAAGTCGTTACTGGATACTGCAGGGACATTGGAGCAAGTTTTTTCATATTAATCCATTATCAGCTGCAGGTAAAGGTAGAATGCCTTCAAAATAAACTAAAGCAGATCAGAACTTAGAAATAAAGAATAAAAGTATAAACAGAAATTGTGAGGTCGTAGGCCAGAGATGATGTAAACTCTGGTTTGATTTTCAGTTTCTCAGGACACATACAGAGAAGGAGAACAATACTGTCCTGGAGAGAAGACACAGGTCTTTCTAGCTGTGAGTCACCATGGCCAGGACTTGTGGAGTACCAGTCTGGGACTTGCCCCAGGGCATAACGTGGCCCTCAGAGGATGGCAGCAAGCCCGTGGTGGCACTGGGGGGTCTCCACTTGATGTGAGAAGAGGCCTGGGCGCCCCCGGAGCTGTAGCCACTGAAGCGCTATGTTAAAAATGGCAGCCAGGAGAGCAATTCTCCGAGCACTAGGCTGAGCTTTTGTCTGCAGGATAAGCGTCTTCCTATCCCCTGGACCGTCCACAAGGCTGGCTATGGAGTGCCCCCGCTGCCGAGGCCATGGAGCTGTGGCTGGGGGGAGTGTGAGCGGCGGGCAGCGCCGACAAGCTCAAGGCTCTCCCTCCTGAGGGCTGCCTGGCCGGGCTCTCAGAGCACAGAGCAGCTTGTTAAGGCTCGGTGAATAGCACCAGCCCTCACAGAGGACCGTGTGGGTTCCCATAGAGAAGTCACCCACACAGGCAAGAATGCAGCCAATTACTCCTCACCTCATTGGGCCTATTTAGGTAGCAGCCCCATGGGGCCCGGACCATGTCTTTCTCTGTGTGTTAAACAGTGTTGAGGAAACACTTGGCACTCCGTAAACACTGATCAGGCACTGGCTTCTTGTCCCTCTCCGCCTCCCACTGAGCTGAGCTGAGGAAGGAATGCCCTTTGAAGTCCCTGTCCTCATAGTTTTTCATAAACAATGTGTAGGTTTGAAGAGGCATGAGTGATGTGTAGTCTTGAAGCTGTTTTTGGTACCCTAGTTGACAAACGCTTTCTCTTAGTGCTATAGCTTGGGGTGAGGGAATTCTTGGTAGGACCACGGGGTGAGAAAGGAACTTCTCCTGAGCCTGGTCTCCCAGTTTCTCACGAATCTGTGAGGTGTGCTTTCAAACACCCATTAAAGACACCATCACGCTGTTTTGCTGAGCTGAGAGGTAAAGCCATTATCCTTTCAGTTCAGTTTTGTCGTTCATGTGTTGCCACACGCATAGGGAAAAGCAGAGTAGAGGTGGGTAAGAAATTAAAAGGAGAAATAAGCACATGCAAGTATGAGAACACGAAAGGATGTATTTTTTAAAAGATAACCTGTGGTAACTTTAACAGAGCCTTGGTAGGAAATTACACAGCCCTGATGTATCTCTACTAAAAAATGACTTATTTTTGTTTTTATATTGTAAAATATTGCAATTTTTGCATCAGGGAAAAGTTTGTTTACTAATCTTCTAGAGGTATCTGGATTTAGGACAAAACCAGAAAATAATATAAGTGAAATAGGCATCTCAAGCCACATGCACATGTCAGTCCCATTCGTGCTAAAGAAATGTCCAATTTCCTTTAAACTCTGGGAAATGTCTCAGAGCGTCACTTAAACTATTGGGGCCAATATATCTAACATAATGAGGCAGATATTAATGTATTATCTCTAGACTTCTGGCTTGGGGTAAAATGGTGGCAGCTCTCTTTAAAATGTATTCATAATATATTCAGAGATAGAGTTCCTTCTCTCTTTGTGTCTTTCCCTCTCCCCCCATCTCTCTCTTTCTCTTTCCATTTGAGAATGTTAATTATTGAAGCGATTCCATCCGAAAACTGACAATTGAAAGGCTTCCTAAAGACTTTATTTAGCTGGCCATTCACGTCTCCAGCCTTGCGTGATATACAGAGTGAGAACAGGGCCTGATGCGGCAGGACTGTACAGAGAAGTTTAATCCCCATTCTTATTTCTTTTAACAATAAAGTAGCTAAATTATACCCTAAAAGGTTTTGCAGTGCTAAAAGGGATGATAGAAATTAGGAATACCTTGGGCTAATGGTAATGGAGAATGATCTTTTTTCCAAATTTCTGTTTAGCTGTTGGATTCTGAAACTTAACCTACCCCTAAATGAAGGCCAAAAGATAAGACATTGCAATTGTTATCACCAAACTATGTGAGAGGCACAGAGGCACTGAGTATTAGTGAGTTCTCAGGTTGAATTCACAGTTACACTATCTCAAATAAAGGTGAAGTGAGCCCATTCCATGAGGAGTCAAGTCGCCGATGGGTGGTGTGTTCAGGGTTTAACGCCACGTTAGCTTCGGAGAATGACTGACATATTGGTGGGAAGTAAAACCCAATACCTTAATAAAGGTCAAAGAAAGAAATACTTTACTCATAACAAAGGATGAGGAGGTAGGTGAATTGAAAAATTACCTTCATACAGTCCTTTGATTTTTAAACCAAATTTTAAAAACAAATGGCTTACATATATTTGAAACGATGGGATGCTGTCACTTGAAGTGAAGCGAAAAATCCCAAAGGATAGAGACGAACAAACTGATGAAAATGCGAAAAAATTGGAATTGGGGTGGAAGAAGAAGAGTAGGTTTTCTAGAGGAAGAGGCACACTCCTTTTAGCTTCTGAGACGACGAGAACAGAAAATACAAAGGAATGTTGAAAGACACAGTGGGGGAGTTACGGGGACTTCAGGGTAGGGGGTTGGACCATGGCGTTGGGGGTGTAAGAAGAAAGGCCATTTTTAATACTGTGGGGTTTGATGGTTAATGAAGTAAAAAGAGGTTGAATTTCAATTAATTAAATCAACCGAAATGTTTTAGATTTAATCAAGCCAAGACAGATCTCAATGAAAGCAAGCAGCAACGAGAAGTCCTGTGTGCGTTTTGTGACAGAGGCGTTCAGAACAACTTGCAAGACAGATGTCCATTGGGTTGTTCCCTAAGTGTGGTATACACAGAATAAGTGCTGTATGGATTGAAAAATCCATGATGTCAGAACAGCAAAAGAAGTGTTTTCTTAGAGGAGTTAGTATAGATCCTTTCTAATGCACTGGCCAGAAATCAATTTTAAAGAGGGGCCTGTCAAACACGTCTGAGAGTGAGTCCCCTTGGGCGTCTTCCTCTCTTGTATTTCCCACCTCAGCCTGAATCGGGAACTCCAGGGGGCCTGAGGAGCCTGTCTCGGGTAGGGAGAAAAACTATATCCCTGGGAATAAATACAAATTCGAATTCAAATACTGAGGAAACAAATATGGACTAATTGCTATAGTGTAAACGTGTTGATTATTTTGTATTCGCCCTATTATTTTCTGTTTGCTTTTTCAGGTTTTTAGAACATTTATGGGGCCGTTATATTTTTGACAAGTGTATAATCAATTTGAATGCTGAGATACACCTGATTTTATTAAGTGTACACATTTCTGAATTATGAATTATGTAAAAAATATACAAAAATTTAAAGACTATTAAGCATATAATAATTAGTAAATGGAATTTGGGAAAAAATAGTGACTATTCCTTTTCACACCTCAAAGTCACTTGAACACTAAAGTGAGAATCATTCCCAGAGACTTACCTAGGAGACATGTTTTGGGAGCTCGTATTTTTCTGCACATGTCTGAATTTATTAGTACGTGTCCCCTTGCAGAGGTGTTCTACATGTTACGTTATTCACTCCCTTTACGCATTTGTCTGTCTATACAACTCATTCCTGTGGGGCCAGTAGGGGACGTAGTGGTTGGGCACTGGACTTCCACATGGCCAACCGTGGTTTGAATCTTAGACCTGGTGGCTTGAAACTTACACTAGGCGTATGTGCATACATGCTCAAAATCCTGGGAAGAGAAAGGAGAAGGGATTGCAGAGTGGCGATCCCCCCAGGAAGGTGATTTCTCACTTTTTGTCTCTCTGTCTCTGTCTCTCTCTCACTTTTTGTCTCTCTGTCTCTGTCTCTCTGGCGAGTACACGTGCCCTGTAGCAAAAATATCTCTAAAAACAAAGAAATAAACAGAACAAGCAAACAAAAAACCCTTAGTTCACCAATCATCCTTCAAGGGCATGACTTAAGTGAGAACAGTGATGGCCTGGTGTGCAGAAAATCGAGGAAGACGGGCTCTCCTGGCAAGAGCACTCGGACCAAGACGACTGGGAGATAAGTCAATGTTCGCACAGAAAGTGCAGCAAGTTCTCTAAGAGAACTGACCCAGGAGGGTCCAGGGCACAGGGAGGGGCCTCTTATCAGCCATGAGAAACAGGGAAGGGTTTCCTTCAATCGAATTTGTCCTTAAATGAACGAAAGAGACAAAAATGTAAGGAAAGACTCAGAAGTGATTACCAGCATGGCCCATTCATGAAATTGCAAATGGCTCTGAAGTGTGCTTATCCTGAGTCGTTCAGGGTGTGCAGCGTCCTCTGGGAGGCCTTGTGGAATAGAGTGACCTGGAGGAGGGTGTCGTCCAAGTCCTCTCGGAGTTTACAGGGAGGAGGAATGGCGAAAGACAAACCAGAATCCCAGACCAGAGTCAAGCTATGAAGAGCCTCATGCATTAAAGTGTCGGTCTTACCTGCAGGAGGGAGGCAGCTGAAAGGTCAGCCGAGCTTTACTGAACGAAGTTCAGCCGGTTGCGGTGTGGAGGCTGGCGCAGGCAGCATTCGAGCTTTGACGTAGAAGGCTACTTACAAGACTATTCCGAGTGTTAAGATGAACTGGCAGAAGTCGAGACTGAGGCAGGAGGAAGTTGTGGCTGAGATTAATTTAGAGCTCCTAAGGAACCATCATAGAATCCGTAAGTCTTTAGGGCCGTGGAGTCCCAGGAAAGGGAGGTGAAGGGGAGAACAAGGCAAGGGCGACTCCTGGTATTTTTGGCTTGGTGTGTGAGTAAAGGTTGTTGCAATTTATTAAGACTGAGAACGCCAGAAGCATGTTAGAATGAACCCATATGCTTATTCACGTATGTATTGTATTCTCCTGAAATTTAGAGCTTCTTGAAGACAGGAAGCATCTCTTAACTTCTCTGTACATGTTTACATATTTCCACTTTCTAAGCAGTCTTCCCCATCTGCATTAGACACTCAATAAATAACGATTTAATCAGTTAAGAGTAAAAGTTGTCTCCTCTGTAGAGATTACTGGAGAAGAATTCCAGTGTTCTTTAATTTCCTTTGCATAAAAAGAGGCGATGCTTGGCAATTTGCAACTTCCCTGTTACTGAGAAAAGGACATCAAGGCTCCAGGCTAGGAGCAGATGAAGTTCTTCATCTGGATTACATGCCGTGGAAAAAATACAAAAACCTTTCATATCTCCAAATAAACACAGCTTTTTTCCCCTGAAGTACAAATTCCAAAAGGCTCCAGATGACTCCAGTGAAAACGTAACCCTATTTTATACCACAATTAATCATCTTCCGCTATATTTTGGAGCTCTGTAGACTAAAGGGGCCATTTACCACTGCACATCACCTGTTGCAGGAAACCACCTCTGAGTGGAAGGATGTCCTGACCCGCAGGACAGTCGAACAGGTTTCCTGGGGGAGGGAGTGAGAGATGGGACAAACACACAGACACACACAGAGTGGAGACAATATGAGGTGCTGATCAAGTCTTCAAGTCTTCCGTCTTCTGTTTATTGAGGAAGAATTACGAGCTTATATACAGGCTGGTGGGCATTGATTGGTTGCCCGAAATGCAAATGAGATAGAACAGCATGAACCAATCATTGGTGTGGGTGGATCTCTCCTGTTGCCTAGAAACCCAACTGCCCCATGGGGAGATCAGTTGGTCACATGATTTCTGAGAAATGGTTTGCTCAGTGAGGAAGTGAAACCTAATGGTTTCCAAGATGGCGGATAGCTCAAGATGGCTTCCACATGCAGTGTCCTCCACAGGACAGCAGGGGTGCAGAGTCGGGTGCAATCTCTAAGTGACCACAGCGGGTGCTACAGTAAGGACCTTGTTGAGGTCAGTCAAGGAGCATTGCAGAGGCTCCCTGATGGAAAGTCGGTGTGAGTAATGAATGATCCACGATATCCAGTGTCCTGATCCATTGCCTATGCCGATTCTCCCCACCTCCTCATCAAACTCCCAACTTTGACTGAATCTGCTCTCCTCCCTCCAACACCCACGTAGGCCAGTGGGACAGAGACACATTCAAGATGAGAAGAGCTGACACACCACTGCAACAAGGTAACCGGAGAAGAAAGACACAGGGAGTGTGAGCCTAAAGGAGACTCACAGCCATTTGCAAAGCAACAGGTCAACCCACTAATACTGACTGAAAATGAGATTTGAGTATGCAGATGAAGAAAACAGGTGAAGGTCTGAGAAATTATCTAAAAGGCCCTTACAAATAAAAGTATAGCCAGTGAACCTACCTTTGGAATCATTCTTACAAAACCGTAACGTAGTAAACTTTTCCACAAAGCTTAGCTGTGTACTTCAATGATAATGGTCACTTATTTCTTTTTTTAAACTGTTTTTGTAAGAGTTGGGTAGAGCAGCATGCAAACGTGAGGTACGAGGGGCAGAAACATTTGACAGATGGAAAATGTAAAGAAAAATATATTTCAAACATTTTAAAAGCCAGTTTATAAGTTAAAAAAAGAAATAGGGAAAGGAAGAGTGTAAATAGAACGCAATCTCTAAGTTCTAATAGAGACGTCGACTGTCAAAGCAGGCTGTCCTGAAACCTTCATGTCGGGTGACTTCATAATGCCATAGCCATTAGATGCCACCAGGGAATTAAGTTTGAGCCTTTGAATCGTCTAGAACCGAGCAATGTGGGATAGCTTGTAATTACAAGGGCATCTTCCTCCAAAAGTCTGTTTATGGAGAGGGCCACAGCTTAAACCAGAAGAGCATTGTTTCAGCTGAAAGTTCCCAGGCAGAAGAAGACAGGAAAGGCTCCCCAGTCTGGACAGTGCCGGTGCTCGCCGCTCTGCATAGGAAGGTGATGGCGGTCTGCGGGGTGCACCAAGGGCATTTCCACACGCACGGCCAGCCTTTCCCCATTGAAGGTTTATGGGGCTTGTAATGTCAAGATCCATGAATTTCAGGGACTGTACTTGTCCTTGGAGCTGATCTGGAAGCAGCTTTTGATCAGTGAAGTGAAACGATTAATTATAATAAATAATGCTACTAGAAGTGCTCATACGATCAGCTGAAGGAGAGAGGAGCTGAGGAAATCAAGCTTGTCTCCAGAGAACCGTCTCTTCTGGTGCTGGGATCTGGGTCTGTGAGGTTAGAGCAAGTGCAGGCCCCCGAGCCTTTGGCAAGAGGCACTGCTGCTCTGCTCCCTGTTCTCAGCCCTGGTCTTCGCTCTGGAGGGAGGAGTGGAGGAAGGAGGTCAAAGGATCAGAAAGGAATGCAGAATTCCTCTCTATTCATCTGCATTTGATTGCTTTGTGCCCTGAAGCACACGACCTAATTATTTTCATCATTGCCTGGGCTCCCTCAGCTACCAATCTCATGGAGGCCATAAAATTATTGAGCCTTGACAAAAAATGCAGCCACAATAATTTTTGGCTCAATGAATACGTAAAGAATAAAAGCAGGACCTTGGATGACCACAACCAGCTGAAAACACCAACCCAGGGTTTTCCCAGCCGTGAAAGGAAAACATAACCTCAAGCGAGGTGAAGCCCCCGGTTTGTGATCGTCCTAATAGATACTCGCTATTTGTTATCTGCAACTTTCACTTGCCTTCTCTGGTCCACAGGAAGCCACTTTCTTCACTCAAGGAAGCTCTGAGCGAAGTGTTGAACTGATGTCAAGGTGTGTGGGGAAGGGGCAGGGAGAGAGCCAGAGGGTGGCCAGAAACGAAGGCTTCAGGTCCAGACAAAGGTGGAGTAGCCCCGTAGCAGGAATGTGCGCGGCCGAAGAGCAGGAGCTCCAGAGCCCAGGCCGAGCCCATGGAGGGAGGTGGGGTGTTGGAAGTGAGCCTCAAGGCCAAGGGACCCTCTGACAGCACAGTTCCCTTGGAAGGCCCCAGAGGAGGTCCTGCCTCTGTCTGACGCTCTTAATCTGTATGTGCTTTTGTATGTGCACACATATGCATACATGTATGCATGTTGTGGGGGCATGTGCATGTTTTAACTTTACCTTCTTCATTTTCATAATTTCTTTTTTCAAAATTTATGTTTGGCTGTTTTGCATTTAATCATTGCACAGTTCTATAGCAGACAATATGTTTTCAAGATATGCATGCAGTATGCGGTAATCACACCCAGGACAGCACCATGAGTGTGATTTTCACAGAGCTCTGAACAATCTTGAGTCTGAGAAGAGTTTCCCTGAGCCTCTCACACCCACCCAGTTCATCCACCCCCTCCTACCTGGTGTCTACCCTTGTCCTCCCTGGTCATGTCTTCAGATCCGCTTCTGCCGTGGAGCGCAGACATTCGGTGTGTATTGAGTGGGGATACGTAGTGTTTGCAGAATCAGAATCTTGGCTCATTGTAAACTTGGACAGGTTAACCCTAAGGTTCACTTTTTCCGTCTGTAATTAGGTGCAACAAAACTGCCTTTTCTATGTAAACTTTTTTTTAGAATTATTTTATTTAATTTCATTCATTGTTATTATTATTTTTAATTTGGCCAGAGAGCAACAGAGAGAGAGAAGGAAGGTGAGAAAGCAAGCCACTGGGTCCAGGACTCGAACTGTGATTAGCCATCTGGGGGTCCAGTGCCCTAACCACCTCACCACCTGCCAGCTCCTGAAACTGCTTTTCCAACTCATTGTGTGAAATAAATGTGCAGCACGGAACTACTTAGAACAAGAATGCGATGGTTTTCACTTTCGTCGGTTCCCCCTCATTTACCTAGATGCTTTCTTTCTTGAACCCTCGCTCACTCTCCTCCTCAAACCCACCATGCTGCAGGTTTAGATGTGTGTTCCTTGGTGTTGCACGGTCCCATCAAGTAGAAAGGATTGTGTTAGAGTGATGGAACCGGGTGTGTGTGCGCGCGTGCACGTATGTGCTGGTGGCGGGAGGCTGGCCACATTGAGTCTGGTTCCTGGAAGTGTGGTCTCTATCCGACAGCTCTTCCCTGGGCAGACGAGGGTATGTAAGCTGGGCATGGTGCTGGTGCGGTGGCCGGGAGGGAACTGGAGTCTTCGCGCTGTGATTGGTTGGTCCGGCCCCAAATCACGGATAAAGTGGTCTGTCCATTAAACGTCTGGCTGGTGAGGTATGGGTCATCACTTACTTGTAATTAATTGTAATTACTGAGAGATTTTAAGGTTTTGTTTTGTTTTACGTTTTTGCCCTAGAACACGTGCACTCACTAGAAAGAGACTGTGAGAGGGAAAATGAGAAATCACTCCCCATGGGGTTGGCCATGTCACAGTCCCTTCTCCTCCATTCTCCCCTCAGGATTTTGGGCACACACACACACACACACACACACACGTGCACCTGGCATAATTTTCAAGTTGCCAGGTGTGGAACTCGAACTGCGGTCAGCCATGTGAGAGTCCAGCATCTTAACCATCATGCCACCTACTGGCCCCAGATTTTAAGATTTTATTATGATGGTAATTTTATTAGTACTTTCCAAGTGCACATTTTCTTTTTTAGAAACAATAGTCACTGTCTCCCACGAGGAGAATTGTTAACAACAGTCATTCTTATGATTTTGCGGTCTTTCGGAGTTTATAAAGAGCCCTGCTGGGCTGCCCTTCAGCCCTCAGGGTTGCTGGGCTGCTGACGGGGACTGCAATGAACAGGACAGGACGGCCTTGGACAGTGTGGCTCTCGATCTTCATTTTGCCACTTACCAGTTATGTGACCTTGGACAAATGACTTTATCTTCCTGATCCTGAGTTTCCTTATCATGTGAAATTAATGCCCATCTCCCCGAGGTGCTGTGAGAAGTAAATGGGGTGAAATATTAAATGTCTGCCCTGGTCTCTGCACCAGACTAAATGCACCATTAATGCGTCCAATTGTCAACCTCCGGGAGTTAGTAAAGACGGGTCAGGGGTTGGCTGCAAGGACCGTAATAACCGTCCAACCCTAGGGATCCATGGCACTGGGCTTGCAAGCGTGCGGGGTCTCGGAGCCATGCCTCCAGTAGACCCGAGGCTGCTTCTCCCCGCCTGGTGGATCGTGGCTGGGAGCACAAACTGTCTGACCTCGAGGGCTTGACATTTTTCAAGTATTAATGGGATGTTCACATTTATGTGATAACAAGACGGATGATTGCTGATATTTTGAAATAAAGGGCATTTTATGTTTATAAGCAATTAATCAACATGTTTTTGTCACTTGAGAATGGATTCAAACTACAGAGGGAAAATACAATTTAGAGGTGAAGTCCAAAATAGCTTTGTTCAAGTTCCGACTCCTCCACTCGGGCCGGTGACTAACTCTCTTTAATGTCTACTCTCTGTATTAATTTTCTCAAGCCGCTGGGTCTCGGACTCTGACACACAGCTGGCCATCGGGGATCCAGTCTCTCCAGCCACCACAGCACAGGCTGGCCCTACTTCCCTCAGTAAGGAAACAGAGATGGTGCCTTCCCATTGAGTCTGAGGAGGAGTGAATGAAGTGAAATTTATAAAGTACGTCTGCACAATTCCTGCCAATCAAAATAGTTGTGAGGGGCTAGACAGTGATGCAGTGGCAATGCCGCTCGACCCTGTGAGAAGGGCTTGGGTTTGCATCCTGTGGCCGTCCTGAGCACCTGCAGCTGTGCGTGTGTGTCTGCAGTCTGGACTGGCCGAGTCTGGGGGTGGACTGTGGCGTGAAGACCCTGTCGGGTCTCTCTCTTTCTCACTTTTCTTGCCTTCACTCTCTTTCTCTCTGGCTCTTTCTTAAGAAACACATAAATGTAAAGTGTCAGGCTACTAAGAGAGTGGATTAACATAGGAATCATGATTAATGGCTTGATCTATGTGAGACATTAGAATTTCTCATTTAAAAAAGTCTTCTAGTAATATTAAAAAATGAGACTGCTCAATGTATGAGAGTTTTAGTGTCTGTTTTTCATTCCTTTCGAAGGTGACTCTTAGGGCCAACAGTAGTTAAGGCTCTGGACCCTCACATGGTCCGCTGTGATGCCAGTCCCAGACCCAGTGACTTGAAACTCACACTGGGCACATGTGCATGCATGCCCAAAATCTTGAGAGGAGAATGGAGGAGAAAGGACCGCAGTGTGGCCATCCCCCTGGGGGATGATTTCTTGCTTTGTGTCTCTCTGTATCTCTCTGTGCCCCAACAAATGCACACACACTATAACAAAAATCTCTCCAAAAAAAAAAAAAAAAAAAAAAGAGATGATTCTTCAGGGCCAGCAGGCTGTGTGAAGGTTAAGGCACTAGATCCCACACAGCCTGCTGCATGGTTCAAGTCCTGGACACAGTGGACTGAAAATTACATTGGGCACATGTGCATGCATGTCCTAAAATCCTTAGAGGAGAATGGAGGAGAAGGAATTGCTGCATGGCCATCCCCCCAGGGGCTGATTTCTTGCTTTCTGTCTCTCTGTCTTTCTGGTGAGTGTACATACCTCGTAGCTAAAAATCTCTCTAAAAAAGAAAAAAGAAAAAAAAAAATTGCCACAAGAATGTAGTTTTTAAACAAATTCAAATTCATCTGTACTGACAAAAAAGAAGGAAGTTTTCAAAGAAAAACCAGTATGTGAATCGTGGGAAACGCACATCGCATCTGTGTGGTCGGGGCGGGAAAGGAGGTTCAGCCGTTTTCACTCGGCTCTCGGCACAGTTGAAGACCTGTTAAATCAGATTTGTCCCTGCCTTTGTTTTTGAAAATGACTCAGCTGCCTTCATCTGCCAACTACTACAGTCACCACATACTTTATGCTTCTTCATCGCCAATCAAAGCACAGTTCTAACTGAGACACTTGGGGTGGGTGTTTTCATGGTACCCGACGTGAGTTTTGAAAACAGATTTCATCCCTTTGCCCAGTCGAGTCCCACGTCTACAGACGTGCCTCTCGGCAAACCTGAGTAATTGCTTTGTTCTGGAGTGGGTCAACTGCGCTGTCACTTCTCCCTGATGACACGTCTCTGGGAGCTTTCAGTGTCCAGGCTTGTCTTGCTCTACCACACACAATTGATGTTGTATGTGATCAGCAAATTAACAGTGGCCGGACATTTCCTGTGCGTACTAGGCCGTCTGACCAGAGCCTCCCTGTACTCCCGCAAATGAGCAAGTCTAACTTAAAGGCATTGCTTTTTTAGATAGACGGAGCAAAGCCTTGGCCTCCACAGGGTAGGACATGTAGTTCACTTGTCGTGAGGACAGGAGCAAAGCGTTGGCCTCCACAGGGTAGGACATGTGGCTCACTTGTCGTGAGGATAGGAGCAAAGCGTTGGCCTCCACAGGGTAGGACATGTGGCTCACTTGTCGTGAGGACAGGAGCAAAGCGTTGGCCTCCACAGGGTAGGACATGTGGCTCACTTGTCGTGAGGATAGGAGCAAAGCGTTGGCCTCCACAGGGTAGGACATGTAGCTCACTTGTCGTGAGGACAGGAGCAAAGCCTTGGCCTCCACAGGGTAGGACATGTGGCTCACTTGTCATGAGGACAGGAGCAAAGCGTTGGCCTCCACAGGGTAGAACATGTGGCTCACTTGTCGTGAGGACATGAGCAAAGCGTTGGCCTCCACAGGGTAGGACATGTGGCTCACTTGTCGTGAGGACATGAGCAAAGCGTTGGCCTCCACAGGGTAGGACATGTGGCTCACTTGTCGTGAGGACAGGAGCAAAGCGTTGGCCTCCACAGGGTAGAACATGTGGCTCACTTGTCGTGAGGATAGGAGCAAAGCGTTGGCCTCCACAGGGTAGAACATGTAGTTCACTTGTCGTGAGGACAGGAGCAAAGCGTTGGCCTCCACAGGGTAGAACATGTAGTTCACTTGTCGTGAGGACATGAGCAAAGCGTTGGCCTCCACAGGGTAGGACATGTGGTTCACTTGTCGTGAGGACATGAGCAAAGCGTTGGCCTCCACAGGGTAGGACATGTGGCTCACTTGTCGTGAGGACATGAGCAAAGCGTTGGCCTCCACAGGGTAGAACATGTGGCTCACTTGTCGTGAGGACAGGAGCAAAGCGTTGGCCTCCACAGGGTAGAACATGTAGCTCACTTGTCGTGAGGACATGAGCAAAGCGTTGGCCTCCACAGGGTAGGACATGTGGCTCACTTGTCGTGAGGACAGGAGCAAAGCGTTGGCCTCCACAGGGTAGGACATGTTGCTCACTTGTCATGAGGACATGAGCAAAGCGTTGGCCTCCACAGGGTAGGACATGTGGCTCACTTGTCGTGAGGACAGGAGCAAAGCGTTGGCCTCCACAGGGTAGGACATGTTGCTCACTTGTCATGAGGACATGAGCAAAGCGTTGGCCTCCACAGGGTAGGACATGTAGTTCACTTGTCGTGAGGACATGAGCAAAGCGTTGGCCTCCACAGGGTAGGACATGTAGTTCACTTGTCGTGAGGACATGAGCAAAGCGTTGGCCTCCACAGGGTAGAACATGTAGCTCACTTGTCGTGAGGACATGAGCAAAGCGTTGGCCTCCACAGGGTAGGACATGTAGCTCACTTGTCATGAGGACATGAGCAAAGCGTTGGCCTCCACAGGGTAGAACATGTGGCTCACTTGTCGTGAGGACAGGAGCAAAGCATTGGCCTCCACAGGGTAGGACATGTGGCTCACTTGTCGTGAGGACATGCTGGCAGGACCTAGGGTGTTTACGCTAAGGTTTATCACTGTGGACACCTAGTAACCTGTCACAGAGGGGTTTAACCAATGTCCTCTGGTATCCGCTAAGCTACCATTGAGGCAGGTACAAAAATTAGACACAACTTTTGTCCCTAATCTTAGCAAAAGCACCACTGAATCAAACTGAACTGAGTTCAAATCTTGTATCCCACACTTACTGTGTACTTACTGGTTGGATTTTGAAGAACAAGCTTTTGTTTTCATAATTTTAAAAGGAAGACAGAAATCTAACAATTATGCAAAATTCGGAGAAGCATAAAAGGGGAAAATGACCATACAATGTGGCAACTGTTAGTGATTTTCTTCAAATATTTTTGTTTATAGATTTATATACAATTATATAAGTTATTTTTATGCCAGATCTATATAATCTGTATCCAGATTTTACCTTATGGCATTAAGAAGATATTTACCTTCTTAGCTATTAATGGTTTTAAGAAATGTTTTGCTGACTTCATGTTTTCAAAGTTGTATGTGTGCATGATTTACTTAACCCTTCCCTTATTTATGAGAATTTGAATTAATTTCTCTATGTCTGTATTACTAACTCAGTAGCATCTTTATGCATTTGTATTTATCTCTGTCCTTGCTTGTCTCTTAAGTCCAAGTAATAGAATAGCCACTGAGGTTTTTAAGGTATATATATTATTTATTTACTTATTTCTCTGGGGGAGGATGGTCTCTTTGCTCCACCTGCCCCAGAATCAGCTGGTCTGACTCGCAGCCTCCCCGTGTACACCCAGCGTGCTCAGGGAGATATCAGGAAGCAAAGGCAGAACTTTGCCCAGTGGGTCTAACTGCAGTGCTCTCACCTGGCCCTGGTTTTATGTTCAAAATTTTTAAAAGTTTAATAATTCTAATGGGATTATGATTGAAATAGTGCCAGACATGCTTTTTAAAATGGTTTTCATTTTTCACTTTTTGCTATAGGGCATGTATATTGGCTGGAAAGAGACACACAGAGAGAGAGAGAGGGAAAGTGAGAAATCACTCCCCAGAAGGGATGGCCGTGTTGCAATTCCTTCTTCTCCATTCTCCTCTTGAGATTTTGGGCCTGTACATAGATGTGCCCAGGGTGTTTTTTAAGTCACCTGGTCTAGGACTTAAACCATGAGGTTGGCCATGTGGGATCCAGACGCCTTCACTACGACGGTGCCACTCGCTGGCCCAGTGCCAGATGGTTTTAAACTGAAAAGTAAGCCTGGTTTTCCTTCCTCCGAGGCAGGGAACTTCAAATGGTTTTCCTGTTTTTATAGTTATACTCACTCTATCACTTACTAACATTTTTAATTGCCAAATTCTAAGTTTTCACAATTAGACATTATTTATTGTCTTTGTCATGGATGACAAAGACTAAGTTCTCATAAAACTTTCCTCTTTCTCCTTATCACTTCCCTACTTATTTCTCTTCTTTTGTGACCCAATATAATTATATTAAATATTGGTTGTATCACTATTCATTGTTTATGGTATTATGCAAGTAACATGAAATGTATATAAACACTATGATATTTATTATATAAATATTACTTATAGGTGGGTAAAATGTATATATAAGAACTCATTTTTTGTAAAACTTCTTACTTTCCTGGAGTTTATAATTGCCTTTATTTATTTATTTATTTTTTGGAGAGGTTTTCGCTATAGGGCGCGTGCGCTCACCAGACAGACAGAGAGAGAGAGACATAGAGACAGAAAGCGAGAAATCACCCCCCAGGGGGGATGGTCACGCCGCAATCCCTCCTCCTCCATTCTCCTCTCGGGATCGTGGGCACGCACGCACATGCGCCCGGCGTGAGTTTTAAGCCACTGGGTCCGGGACGCGAACCGCGGTCGACTACGTGGGAGTCCAGCGACATAGCCATTACACTAACTGCTGGTTCCCTAATTGCCTTTACTTTTAATCTATGAGTTTTCTATGTACTTATGACTAATTCATCCCCATATTCTCTTAACAAACTTATAAAGTAAGCATGCAGTTAAACATATAAGGCAATCTAATACTCCTATTTTTTGGATTAATATCCCTCCTAGAGTCCTTTGAAAACCTATATTAGACAAGTTATTCCAAGGCAACTTCAATCCTGGCGACACCAATCTACTCCATCTCCATAACTGTGTGATTTCAATTATATGATGTAAGTGGGACAATACCTTCTACCTTTTGAGTTGGATTTTCTCATGTAGCCTCATCCCCTTGTGATCTGTCTATGTTGTGTGAATAATAGTTTGTTCCTTTTTTGTAGGTGAGTAGCATTGATGTATCGTGGTTCATTTAATTATTTACCTGTTAAAGAATAACTGGATTGTCTCTAGTTTCTGGCTAAATGAACATTCATTTAAAAGAAAAAGTCCCAATTTTATTTTCAAAAACAATATAATTGTCAAGGATATGTCTGCTCCGTCGCCTGAAAGGAGAAAAATCTATGACTTGTCAGTGTGCGTGTCTCCAGACTTGGTGAAGTTCTACCGCATAATAAATCCTCTGAATAAATTTGATTTCTGTTCTAAGGCAGAAGACGAGGTAACTTACAGTGAAACTTCAGAGTTCATACATGTGAGGGTTCTGTCACGGCTCCACGGAATAGGAAAGATCTGTGCTGTCCTTCGGAAAGTGGACGTGACAGTAGGAGGATGTATGCAGTGGAGAATTGCCCTGTTGTAGAAGTTGCCATGTGACTTAATTAAAGGCAGCTAGCCAGGGGAGTATGTTAAAAGTGAATGAGTGGGTTAAGTTGAATAAAGAGTAGCATTTCTGGAGATGAAAACATTTCTGGAGCTAAAAACATTTTTCACATAAGCTTTCCAAAGCCACATCAGGTTTGTGTTTGGGGAAGGACGGGTAAAGTCTGCATTTTAGTGAGCGACTTGGTGGCATTTGCTGCAGGACTGTGATGTTCATATCCAGATGATGTGTGTATTCTTGCCTAAAACTGGAAAAATACTATCCTGTTTTTGGATAATCAACTACCACGTCAGAGTCAGGGCCTTTGCAAGGTTTCTGCTACCAATTAGGGAAAAGAACTTCATGGAGGAAGGGTCTCTGAAGGTAGCCCCCAGAGTCGTTAGCGGGCAGCACTCAGAGAGGAGGACAGTAGGGTCTCTAAGAGTAGTTTGCCTTGCTTCCTGTCCAGACTGTCAAAGCTTGCTCATAACACTGAGATCATTCTGGTCTCAGGACTTGTACACCTTCCCTGTATCTGACGGTATCTTTTACACCTTACCACAAGCTGCGTGGAGGACATTTTTACTTCCCTTCTAGAGACGAAGTGCCTTGCTCCTATGACCATGTCTTGGGAGGCCACAAATAGAGAAAGAAGATGCTCCTCGTCACAGGAAAATCAGGGGAGGGAGAGACTGGAGGATCTTAAGAGCCCAATTAGAGCATGCTGCTATGATCACTAAATCCAGAAAAGGCAGTGAAAGGGCCATTGCAAGGTCTCACGGAAGAGGATTAAATGTGCAGAGCAGGAAGTAAACGGGAGTGAAACAGGAGCAGGTACCTTAGAGCGAGCCCCGAGGAGGGACCTTTAAAAACCCCGCAGCATGGGTGGTTATTTAGCTTTCGGCCCCTGGATAATGAGTAGTTGCTCAACGTAAAGAAAGAAAATAATTCCACACAAGGCCTTCAAGTGTGAGCGAGATCCCCACAGGATCTGAAGACCTGAAGAAGCCACCGTAGATGGCTCCAATGCAAGCTTCCACAGAAGGAGCTGCAGTTCAGCCTTGGCGGGAATCCCCACGTGGGAGTCCAGGTCTTTCAGAGAAGCAGAACCAGGAGGATGGCTGTCTCTCATTTTCAAAAACTGGCTCATGCTGTGTTCTGAGTCTGCTAGGCAAGCCACAGTCTGCTAGGCAGTCTGGAGACACAGGAAGAGTTGAAGTTGCAGCGTGAGTCCCAAGACAGTCTGAGGCAGAATTTCTTCTTTCTTGGGGGACCTCAATCTTTCTCCTAAGGCCTTCAGCTGATAGGGTGAGACCGTCCATATGTGGACTAGTCAGATCTGCCCCTGCTTACTCCCTCGTACCTGGCTGTGTCCACTCTGATCACAGTTTTGACCTTCACGGTTTTGACCTTCATGTACGCCATCTCTCCTTCCCACTCCCTCTGCTTAATTGCCAAATTGCCAACTTGGAAAATTTTTTTTTCTGATTTTTTTCTATCCAGATCAAATATCTCTCTTCGTATGCCAAACCTTCCCTGGTCGTGGTCATGAAAGAGCTGAGTGATTTCCACTGTGCATCATACATGTGCTTCACAAGAGCATCCATGATGCGTATCACTGTTCACTGGTGCTTTTCCTGTCCTGGGTCCTGAAATCTCTGGAAGAGAGAATGTGTCATTTATTTTCTTGTCACCATGCCTGACACTTAATATGGACCTCAAATGTGTAGCACTAAGGATTTTTTTTTTTTTAAAGAATCATTTATTTATTTAATTCCATTTATTAATTATTATTTTATTTGACCAGAGAGAGAGAGAAAGGGAAAGTGAGAAAGCAAGCTGCCAGGTCCAGGATTTGAACCGTGGTCGGCCACGTGGGAATCCAGCACCCTTAACCACCACGCCACCTGCTGGCCCAAGGATTTTTTTTTTTTTTTAAGAATGAAATCAGGACCAGCAGATGGCATAATGGTTACATCGCTGGACTTCCATGTTGTTGACTACGATTCAAGTCCTGGACCCAGTGGCTTAAACCTCACACTAGGGGAAAGGGATTGGCAGGTGGCAGGGTGGTTAGGGGTGCTGGACTTTCATATGGCCAACTGTGGTTCAAGTCCTGGCTTGTTTTCTCTCTCTCTCTCCCTCTCTCTCTTGCTCTCACTTTTCCCCTCTCTGGTCAAATTAAAATAGATTAATTAATTGATTAATAAATAAAGTTAAATAAAATAATTCTAAAAAAAGAAAAAATAATTCTAAAAAAAGAAAAGCCTCACTCTTGGTGTGTACATGTCCAAAATTTTGATATGCAAATAGAGGAAAAGATTGCAGTGTGGCCATCCCCCTGGGGGGTGATCTCTCGCTTTCTGTCTCTCTGTCTCTTTGGCAAGTGCATGTACCCTATAGCAAACTCATTCTCAAAACAAACAAACAAACAAACAAACAAAAACAAAACAAAACAGAAACCACAATGAAATCAAGTCAACTGTTATTTAGGAAACTCAAAAGAAAAGCTTAAGACTCAATGAAGTATAAAAATATGTCAGAATATTATCATCTTCATCTGAATCATTTATTTCATTAAAAAAACCCGCCAAAACCAATAATAAAGTAAAAAACAAAGCATTTTTCATGAGCCATTGAAATTTCACCTTCAGGCAAAGGAGTAACTAATATAGAATTTGTTTTATAAATTAATCATGAATAGCTTCAAAAGATCTCAAACCAACAGTAATACAGGTAAATACATGTTAGATAAAAAGAAGTAGAATTAATCTTGTACCTACTGAGTAATAAATTATTATATTTGAGAGCCCAGTCACTTTGATATTATTTAAAACTCTATAATTAGCTTGCTGTGAATCTGTAGGAAACATCTTCTAACTCTCTTACTTCAGTTTATCCCTAAAATATCTATAAAATAGCTCCAAAATACTATAATTGTAAAATGATTCAAAATTTAACCTCTTTTTGTCAATAACCTAAACTGTGATACCCAGAACACCCACTAGATGGCAGGGTGCACATTTCAAAGGGAGCATTACCTTTCTTATTCCAAAATAGGAAGTTTCTAACAAATGGAATTTGAAATGTGTTTTTGTGTGGCTATAAATATGGCACATCGAATCCAGTTTTCCATTGGGTTCCATGTTTTTTTAGTGATTTTTCAGCCAGCTTTTTAAAAAGCCAGATTGAGGAAGTTATTCGATACGCAGCTACACTCTGCCCAAATAATCGAAGTTAATCCCTATTTCATCTTTTTAATCAGACGGTGCGTGCCCACAGTGCCCTTAGCTAAAAAAAAAAATAATAATAAAAATAAAACCACTTATTAAATAGACTGCAATTTCTGAGCCATGCCACCAAACCTCCAGCAAGCATGAGTGTGAACACCTCAGGAATTTCTTTCCAGTTCCAGAAAGCCAAGCAACACCTGCTAAATTTTGTTAGATTCCTGACCGGGTGCTCACTGCAATTGAAAAACCTACCCTGGCCAGTTGTGACTAGCCAAGACAAAATATTGTAAAGGAAAATTGAACTGGATTTCTAGACAGGCAAAGGTGCTTTGATCAACTAAGGAAATGCATGTGGTTAATCAATTTTTGAAAAGCAAATGGCACGCGTATAAGAGACGCTATGCTTGTTAGTACCAGTTTTCACTCTTGCTGCCGACTTTATTTCTAACACCGTCAGAGAGGTGCTCTCCAGGAAACTTAAGAGTCAAGGGAAAGAAGGGTATTTCTTCCAGATCGAACATGGCAGGATTGGTTTTCTAACCAAATAAAATTTTCCACTTGCAAAGTTCATACTGAGTAACAGGGAGAAAAAAAGAATTGTCCAGAGTTCTCTGAAATTTCCAGATTTACTTACTTTCAATATTTGTCAGAAAATGAATTGAAATGGCCCCAAGGCAGTTATTCGGCACACCCCGTTTTTCTGTAAAGTAACACAACACTAAAAAGTTAAGGAAGAGTTACGACACTTAGCGAAGAACTAATGATACAATCTCAGAGTAAAACCTAAAATAATACATAGAAAAGCTACCTTCTCCCCATTTACAGCGGTAAAGCTAGGTTCTACTTGCCTCTCTCCCCACCTCTGGTGACAGAGCAGGGCCTAGCCTCTGGGCAGGGTTTAGACACAAAGTATTTTAATATATCAGGAGGTCTCTGTTCTGCTTAATCCTACTGTATCATAATGCACCCGAGCACAATGGAGAAGTATGCATGCTTCATTTCCATAAATTACACAGCCTGCCATTTTCATAAAGACATTCCAGTTGTAAACTATTAACCCTCACGCAGCGTCGTCTGATGTGTCTGAGAATGGCTGTGGGACTGCGCTCCCTGGACTGGGTGAACGGGGAGGAAGGAGGTGATTTTTTCTCGTTGCCACTCGCATCTCTTTATTATTATTATTATTTTGAATTTATTAATGCATTTCTACATTGCATTTAATCACATATGTCTTTACAGTGTATAACATTTCTTTTCCCAGCATCAGGACCACAACTTCAGCTGCCTCCGTGCAGTAGTCTACGTCTCTGGATTATTTAATGTTAGTTTTTTCCTTCGTTCCTAAAGTCTCTCCTCCCAAGCTCCCTTATAACCAGGTGGTTAGATCAAAGCAGATACCATCCGGTCCCGTGCCGTTTTCGTCATTTGGTGGTGGGATTTCCTCACAGACCTCCTCAGCATCCTGCAGACATAATTTGACACTCGGGTTATAAAGCTTTCGGGGAGCTTTCTCCCTTCCTGTTTACTTTCGCTCCTCACTGGGGCCTACTGCTCAGAAGCAGGCTCTTTTAAACCTGGAAGCTGAATCATTTCCCCCAAAGCAGGAAAGGTGTGAAAAGCAAACAGAGGAAAGCAAACACTGGGCTTTTGCACAGTGCTCCAGCCTGCTGGCTCTGAGCGGTTCAGGGAGTGAGAAGTCTGAGCAGCAGGCAGGAGGGAACTGAGCGGCATTTCTGGTCCTGCTGAGCTGGGCCTTCACAGGGTGGCTTTGTTGTGAGGAGGGAAGTGTTGTGAATTCCTGTAAACCGCCCCCCCCCACACACACTCACACACACACACACACACACACACACACACACTCCTATGCAAATGTAAACGCATTCAGTCAGGAGAGAGGACTCTCAGATGCAGGGCTGGCCTCTAGAATTAGGGAGCTGGATGATTTCTTAGTCCTGCAATTACTCCTGATGGGGTAAACCATGCACGCTTCCAGGAAGACGATCTTTTCCTGTTTGCAAACACTGGCTGGAAGTCACAAGAGTTTGGCCAGAAAACTCCATCCAGGCCCTCGTGGGTCCAAATGAGTCAAAATGTCTTAGCAGAAAAGAGCCAAGGGGACCTCGAACGGCAACTTGAACTTTGCAAAGATGCTGTCGATGGCCCGGGCCCTGTGGGATGTGGGGTGTGTGACTGAGGTGGGGGCAGCTGCAGGGTGACTGGGAACAGGCGTGGCAGAGACCGTGGAGCAGGGCAGCTGAGGGAATCTGGGATGTGCATGGCCGCTGGGGAGAGGTGCACATTTCAGGTTGCACAGAGAAAACCTCGGTTCCTGGGGCCCCGCTTCTGTTGTTTTCTCAAATGCCAAGGTACCCTATTCTGGGGCAGCGTGTCTTGAACCTACACAGTTTCAACAACATGCAACTGTCTGAGCCCTGAAATGCTTACATGTGGACTGTTCTTGAGCAAGAAACGAACCTGCCTACGGTTTTAGCTAGTGCACTGTTCTTCACTGTAGCAAACACAAATCTGCACCCACCATGTTTTTCGGGCCACTGGGTCTGGGACTTGAACTGCGGATTGGCCATGTGGGACCCAGCTCTTTAACCATCGTACCACCTGCTGGTCCAGAAGCTACCTTTGTGTAAAATAAGTTGACAGCCATTTTCTTCAATAAATAAGCCGCCGATGCCATCAGTTGTCGCCGAGCCTCCCCTTCTCTCTCTGGGGAAAGCCGAATCACAGAGACTGACTCCTGGCCTGGAGAGCAAGACAGCCCTCGGATCTGTGTCCCTCACCTTTTCAGAGCGTCACCCCAAGCTTCTAATTCATCCTCTATTGTGTGAAGCCTTCAGTCACGTGCTCCTCCCTTGAGTCTCCCTTTTGGGGTGCCTGTGTACACATGTGTTTGAAATGAATTTGCGTCTGCTTTTTTTCTGTTAATCTGGCTGACATTTTATTTCATAGACTAAAGATTATTGACCATCCATAAGGGAGAGAGAAACTTTGTAACTTCTCTGTCTGCCTTTAACCAGCACTCCAGGTCAGAGCACTCCTGAGTACTGAAACTCAGGGTTCTCTCCCTTCAGAACTTCCACGACAGATGTTTTCGTTGCTATAAATTTTGCTATTAATGGTATGCTTGAAATAGGGCACAGACCCTTCAGAGATGTGTACAGTGCCAGGCAAGTAATACAATCAATAATCAATAATCATTTGTCAAGGGAAGGAGGAAGGAAGGAGGAAGGAGATCATATCCTGATTGCTAACTCGATTACAAGAAACCATGGCTTCCATTTTTCATGCGTGACCCACCATGCCCATAACTGACGTTTATTAAGTATGTCTTACGCATGATTAAAACTGGACTATTGGGAACCAGCAGTTAGCGTAATGGCTATGTTGCTGGACTCCCATGTAGTCGACCGCAGTTCGCGTCCTGGACCCGGTGGCTTAAAACTCACGCCGGGCGCGTGTGCGTGTGTGCCCAAGATCCAGAGAGGAGAATGGAGGAGAAGGGATTGCGGTGTGGCCATCCCCCCTGGGGGGTGATTTCTCACTTTCTGTCTCTCTCTGTCTGGCAAGCGCACTCGCCCTATAGCGAAAACCTCTCCAAAAAAAAAAAAAAAAAAAAACAATTTGACTATTGAAGCAAAAATAGGGAAGAGGAAGGTGCTCCGTTCAAACCGGTGTCAGGGAACTCAGTTAGGCTTGTGGGTTCGCAGCTTTCTAGCCAGGTGGGCATCGGTGTCATGGCGAATCTCAAGGATATCACACTCCTCATCTGTCACTCGGACGTCACATCTGTCGTGCACTCTTCCTGGGACAAGGAATGGGGCGTCAGTGACACTGCTTAGCAAAGGTGTCAGCACAGTGAGCACTCAAGAAATGCTGATCGTATTTATTTACTTGCTAGGGTAGGCTCTATCTGCTCTTGCCTGGACCAGATTTGAATGTACTTCCGTTTCTTCGGTCTCCTCGTCAATGTTCTCTCCACTAAATTGCCCAGCCACCCTGTTCAAATTAGAAAGCACCCATTTTCCTCTCTCACCTTCTTGTTTGACCTTTTTTTTCCTCTTTTCTTTTTCCCATGGTACTCACCAGAATTACCCTGTTTCAGAAAAATTCTACAGAAAATCTCAGAATATCGCCCACCTAGTATTTTCCTGGTAGCTTACCTCTTTGTTCTTAACATTCAAACTTTACAAAACATCTTTGCATGCAACAGTTTGGGGCCAAAAAAATATGTCCACAAATGAAAATGCAACATTTAAAATAAAACAGTGTACATACACAGCCTGAAATTCTACTGTAAATACAATTGGTAGAACATTAAAATCTCGGAAAGAGCTGTTACTATATACGTTACTACATACCCAGAAACTAAGAAAAGCCCCAGTTGTTTGGTAAGCCAAAGTAATGTTCAGAGAATCTCACTTCCGAGTGTAACCATTCAGTATTAATCTATGTTTTAATTAGGCTGTAGAAGTTGCTAGGTTTGAAGGTTAACGTGCAATCCATTATTTTCCCAATTAAAACTAATAAAATATGTTTATATAATATGTTCTATGCTTTTCCTAGAAGTTAGAAATTGTATGCAAGAAACATCTGTTTTTCAAGATGAGTAAGAGGCCTAGCGATGTTAAACGGGGGATTCCTATACATGTCTTACTTGTAGCTTTATTGTTAGTTATTACTTTTATTATTAATGTCTTTTTTCCCAAACAAAATCTCCATGAAGTAAGGCCGTTTGTGTGTATTTTGTTCATTGCTTATCACTAGAGCTGAAAGGAAGCCTGACGTATTGGGTGGTTTTATCAACATTTGCTGAATGATAATTGCAGGCATATTTAATATTCTTGCTTTTCTTTGCTATCACTTGTAACCAGTCAACTAACTGAATTAATTTTTTATCGCTCTTAATAGTTTCTCAGTTGATTCTGGTATGTTTTCCCAGTAGAATATAGAGGCACTTGTGAAATCATTTTGTCCTCCCTTTTGCAAAGATACGCAATGTCTTTTTTCGTTTTCTAACTATTTTAGACCATATCCAGCCTTGGTTTTCATAGCAGGCTGTGTTAGTTGGTTCAGGCCGCTACGGCAAGATAGCTTAGACTGGGTAATTTATGTGCGACCACGCTGTGTTTCTCGTAGTTCTGAGGCTGGGCGGTCAGACACCAACGCGCACGCAGGTCTGATGTTTGGTGGAGACCTTTCCTCAAAGGCTACCTTCTTGCTGCGTGCACATGGCAGAGAGGGGACCTGCTCCCTCAGCCCCTCTTATAAGGACACGGATCCCGATCACCCGGTGGAGCCCTGGTGACCTAACCACCTCCCAAAGGCCCAGCTCTTATAGCAGTGCCCTGGGGACGGGAATAGAGCCCGTACATTTGGGGGACACCAAGGTTCTGCTCCAGCAGGCTCATGCTACTCGGGACCAGCAGATGGCACCGCGGGTACGTCGCTGGACTCCCCCAGAGTCGGTCTGAGTCCCAGATTCAGACTGAGACCTGACGCTGGGCACATGTGCGTGCCCGAGATCCTGAGAGGAGAACGGAGAGAAGGGGTTGTGGTGTGGCCATCCCCCCGGGGGGTGATTTCTCCCTTTCTGACACTCTGTCTCTTCAGTGAGTGCACGTGTCCTATAGCAAAAATCTCTTAAACAAACCAAAAAAAAAAAAAAGGGCCTATGCTACCTTACTCTTAATTTTAATGGATTCTAATGTCTCTAATGACTCTTCAGTAAATATGATATTAATTCCTGTAAATTATGCTTAATTTACAGAAAGGTTTTTTTGATTGGAGTAATAAAAATGTATTGAAGAGTTTATATAGCTTTTTTCTCTGATGTTAAACTAGTATACTTCTCGATAGTGATTCATACTTTCTTCTGGATAAACCCTTCTTCTTACATATGATTATTTAAAATAGTCTACTGAAATTGATTGGCTTATCTGTCAGTACAGGCTAGATTATTTTATAGTTAGAACAATCTGAGGCCCAGCAGGTGGCATGGAGGTAATGTGCTGGACTCCCACGTGGTCAACTATGGTTCAAGTCCTAGACTCGGCAGCTTGAATATCAGGTGGGATGCATGTGCGTACCCGATACTCCTGTCTGACTGCGGCTCTTCCCACGAGCCAGCATTTCTCAGGTAACAGGAACAGAGTCACAGACTCTGAAGAGTTTAGTCAAGGAAGCTATCCGCTTCTGCAGCAAACCAGGGCTTCGGTGTTCTCCTGTAGAGACACCCTAAATGTGCTTCTCATCCCCGACACCTAATTACGCGGAGAATCTCCTGCCCTGGGGGCCATCGTGCTTTTTAATGAAGTCTCTGTGATGACAGCTCTGGGCGGCAGGTGTTTCTGGAAGCACACTGAGCAGTTTATCCAGAGAGAGTTTAGCTTTAAAAGTCTCTCACGTGTGTCATAGCTCCGAGCTTAATATTTTGGTTGAAACGTGTAGATTTCTCTTCTTTCCGTTTATCGTGGGCCTCACTGTCGGGTTGGGAGTGAGGAAAACTTGAGGTTTACTTTGCCAAAAACAGAGCCATTTGCACACGCCCCATCACTGTGTGATCTCCAGGCCTCGGTTGTGAATTTGTAAGATGAGTTCGCGGCGGTGGGAGGGGGCCGGGCCTCTGCACAGCTGGAACACCAGGGCCGCGCTGACGGTCTCCACAGGGGCCTCAGGAGGCCTTGGCCATATCCGTGGGCACTCAGGCAAGTGTTCCTCCAATATTTCAAGGCCAGCCTGCGAGGTGACCGAGCACCTGGACAGTTTCCTCACTCTCTGTGACGGGGGTTAGCGTCATCATGCCTCCAGTGCCCGGAAAGATACCAGCATCACCCTCCGAGACAGCGTCACCCACCACGTCCACGTCTGGGGGCGCCTTTACGCCAGGGCTTGTCCTTTATGGCTCCTGTGTTCCATGGGCCCGGGTGGACGTAAAACAAGATCCCCACTTAACAAGGACAACATGAGGTCATGAGATTAAGGCAGACGCACCCTGAAGGGAACACCGTGGGCTTCACCTACGAGTGCAGGAAGGAGGTCACCGCGTAGAGGTGGAGGGTGTGGGGGCCTGGGCTGAGGGACAGTGCAGGACACGGGGTAGGCGGGGAGGTGGGCTGAGCTCTGGAGTGTGAGAGCGCAGGAGAGACCGCCAGTGACAAGCCGGAGTGTGCTCCACGCCTCAAGAGCGGATTCCGAATACGTAACTTACAGAGTGCTGGAGGCGGGGGTGGGGGTGTCCGCCATCCTGATTCGATCGAGAGGCCATGGATACAGCTTTTGGAAGGCTACACTGTGCCCCATGAACATGTGACAAGTATGTGTGAACAGAAAATACAAGCGTAAGGTCCAGCGGGTAGCATGGTGGTTACGCACTGGATCCTACAGGGCTGACTATGGTTGGGGTCCCGGACCTGGGGACTGGAAAATCACATTGGGTGCGTGTGTGTGCGTGCCCCAAATCCTGGGGAGACATCTCCCAGGGGAGTGATTTCTCTCTTTTACTTTCTGTCTCTCTTTGGCAAGCACATATACCCTCTGGCCAAAATCTTTTTGAAAAGTTTAAAAAATAATCCTTATAGAACACACACACAATGTGAGTTGACGCATATCCCACGCTGCTCAATGTAACTAGTAAATTTAAACTAGTTACCGACATTACAAATAAACTGATAAATGTTACAACGAGAGTGAAAGAACGAGAACATAAAAGAGGAAGGTATGACAAGGAGGTAGCTGAAGGAAACACGAGGGGGACAGGAGGGACATAGGGAGTCCTCTCTGGGCGGGGCATCAGCAGAGAGGGCCAGAGACCGGAGCCGACGCGCTGCCCAGGGCCCTGTCAGGGAGGCCAGGCCCCTGCTCCTGCAGACAGAGCTGGGGAAACCCCAGCCCCGGACTGAGCAAGGCAGCAGTGTGTCTGTAATGCACGGGTGGAGTTTACACTAAGAGAGGAGGGTATGTGGTGGGTCTAACGGCCTCCCAGAACCTTCGAACCAGGATACTACACGAAACTCTGAGAGATCTGGGCAAAACCAGAGGGGCGGTTGGCGTGAGGCAGTCACGGGGCCAGGGATGTTGTGTCCTGAAGACACACATGCACTCGCGCCTGGCATGAGTTTAAGCCACGTCCAGGATTTGAACCACGGTGGTCTAGGAGTCCAGTGACGTGACCACTATTCCATCTGCTGGTTCCTAAAACTTGGTTTTTATGTTAGGGGAAAGAGAAGGAAAAATAACCCAGAATGATTTGTACTTAAACTGGGGGAAAAAAAGGTCTTTAAAGTCCAGGAAAGGCCCGGTTGCAGTGGAGGAGCCACAGGGCGCTGCTGCGGGGTGCGGAGCCGAGCGCGGCCTGGCTTCAGATCCAGGCCGGCCGACACACAGGGCAGGCCCGCACCTGCTCAGACCATGGCCGGCCAGGACGCTGCGAGGACCGGGGTGTGGTGGGATCTTGTGAGAATGTCTCTCTCAGGAAATAAATGAATGAAACTTAAAAATCCAGAAGGCATAGCTTGTCCTTAACTGACTTTTAATCCCTGTCCGTAGGAATGGAGACTGAGAGGCATGAAGCCAGTTATAAGAGAGTTGTGAAGTGTGATTTCGTGGTCACCTCCTGCTTCCAGTTTTGGTTTCTGGTAGAAGTTTCCAGCAGATCCACATTACATGGCAGAACGTGTCGTGCCGAGCCCACGTGGCCTCACCCGTTCGTTCAGTCTTGTCTCTCGTCTCTTCTGTCTCTCTTCTGTGCCCTCCATTGTGAGGCACCACTTGAGGCTCCGGCCCCTCTGCAGGTCGGGCCACACCTCCTGATTCTCGTCCAGGTGCCCTGTGGGTCATGATGGCCACTCCCGCTGCCGCCTCGCCCAACCTCTCACCTTCTCCGTCTCTCATCCACACACGCCCTGAATGCCAAGTCCCGTGTCACTGTCCGTAGCTCCCTCCACAGCACCAAGCCTTGAGCTACCTCAGTTCCCCGCTCGCCCAACACCTGTTCACCCAAATCCCAGCGAAGTTGTTAACCCCCCTGTGAGTCTGTGTCTTTCCTGTACGCAGAGGTGAAATGAGGACCTTTCTGCACCGACGCCTGGCAGGTACCTACCCCTACAACGCTCATACTCTGTTTCTTTTTGGATGCAAATGATCAGCCGGTAACCAGCTGTTCTGGGTTATGGACGGTGTCGTATCATCTTTGTAGCTCTGGGGTTGAGTCGGTCCTTCTGGGTTATGGACGGTGTCGTATCATCTTTGTAGCTCTGGGGTTGAGTCGGTCCTTCTGGGTTATGGACGGTGTCGTATCATCTTTGTAGCTCTGGGGTTGAGTCGGTCCTTCTGGGTTATGGATGGTGTCACATCATCTTTGTAGCTCTGGGGTTGAGTCGGTCCTTCTGGGTTATGGACGGTGTCGTATCATCTTTGTAGCTCTGGGGTTGAGTCGGTCCTTCTGGGTTATGGACGGTGTCGCATCATCTTTGTAGCTCTGGGGTTGAGTCGGTCCTTCTGGGTTATGGACAGTGTCGCAGTCATCTTTGTAGCTCTGGGGTTGAGTCGGTCCTCCAGCCTGTGGTGGGAAGAAATAAGGTCCAATGAAAGTTCTGCTTCTTTGTACTGCGATGAGCTGAGATTAAAGCATAAGTGGATATTCAGGTTATAAACACAACTGGGTTGAATTCCCAGAGAAACCTACAGGACTTCCGGGCTCACCTGATACTGACAGAAGGTCTCAATACTTTCTAGTCTTGATGTAAATCGAATTCGGTTCCAGTGTAAAGAGCTGAGCTAGAAGGAGGGTATCACAGGTTTTCAACCCTCCTTTCAGCCCCACGCCAGCTACAGAGCCTTGGGGGGGGGGGGGTCACTGGACAAGCTTGACTTCTGTCTCCTCTTTATTTAAGGAAAAATAATACCTGTTCTTAAATGATGGTGGAACTGCTCATGCATGTGACTGCTCTTGGGAGGCTGTAAAGCAGTGTTGTTTTTCAGCATAAAGTCTTTGGGGAAGTTCCTTGGCCTTTTTTCATTCTTCCTTCAAATCCCAAGCAGGAAAAGTAGGGTATTGATTGGAGAAGAAAAGAAGACATTCTTTTATAATAACTGGTGGTGTAGTTATGGTAAGTCCAGCTCTCATTTCATAATGAAAATGACTCTGTGCAAGGCAGTTGGCTAAATGTCCAATGAAGGTTATTTCGGTAATACACCGTGTCAGTCCAGTCGAGCAGACCAGCCCTGGCTCTCACTATTACAGAGTTCAGCTATTAGAGTGTTCTGTGCTTGCGCCATGTTCTTTGGCTGAGGAGTTTCTTCTAGTCTTTATTCAGCCTTTCAACATTGGAACAATGTGGCTGGGATTCTGTGTGTTAGTGGAAAGTGGCACATTTCAATGTATCATGTACGTTACGGTAATTCGATAACAGTATCCATGTGCTTTTGTGTGTGCATGTATTTTAACCTGGTCTGTCAAAACGGGACAGCATGTTAGGGAATAAAAGTGCACGCTTCGTCTTCACACCAGGCTTGAGGAAGCGCAGAAGCGCAGCTGAAGGCACTGACAATATTTAGGGACTAAGGGAGGTGAGACCCTGAGAGAGGTGTGAGCAACCACACGTCCGCGGGTTCTATCTCAGGGTGTCCAGTGACCACGGTGAGAATATCGGAGGTTTAAGACAAATCAGGTGCCGACGCAAAGGTCCCACACCGATGTGGCGGGTGAGTGGGCGCCACAAGGCCTGGTTTAGAGTCAGAAAAGCTAAACCCATGTCCAGGGCTCTACACTTAGTGAGTGAGTCTGGGCCAGTGACAGAAGCTGTCTGAGGCTCAGTTTGCCTGCAACGCCTGGGCCCTTCTTCCTTCTCACTTGCTGCAAAGAGAAAAATAATTAGAAAGTAAAATTAAGCTCTTTCTGACTGACAGGTGCAATAGCAGATGAAAACGGGATATTACGAAGCCCAGAACGTTGAGAGAGGCACACTGAAATGCCACAGGGCCTCTGCTGATACTGGCCAGGCGATGCTAGGCCCTGAGTTACAACCAACAGCCTGTGCACACCTCTCCCACTCATGCCCCAACTCCCTCCCCATTTCTAAAGGGAGGGCAAAGCACTGCCTTCCTGATGTGTTTGGAAAACTCAGGGTGACATCTGTAGCGTGTGTGTGATGCGGCCAGCAGGTGGCGTGATGGACTGGCGCTGGACTGCACGTGGTCGCTGTGGTTTGAGTCCTGAACACGTGTGTGTGCATGCTCGAAATGCAAAGGAGAGAACACAGGAGGAGGGGCTACGGCATGGCCAGCTCCCAGGGGTGACCGCTCACTCTCAAACACGCATTGCTGGGCCGTCCAATATCGGCTCTCTTGGGACCCTTTCCTCTAAACACGCCTCTGAACTGAAATATCAGCACGTGTTTTTTCTTGGATAAATTTAATGCATTTTCAGTTTAATGCCATAGCTTGCCGTGGGTCATAGTTACACCTGTTCTTTCAGCTGTGTTGTTTTCAGGAAGGAGTTAATTGTGCTTGAGCCTCGGTAAGTGTGCACACCTCTCCCACTCATGCCCCAACTCCTTCCACATCGTCCTGACAAATGATTGGGATGAGTCAACACCACCCCAAAAGTTCCACGCTCGTGCACTTTTGCCACTTCATGAAAATGATGCCAAGGTTGTTCTACTTTGATTTCCTACTGTTTTGTTTTATTGTATTTAGGCAGAATTTAGGGGCTGGAGACATCAGATAAAATAACGCATGACAGGACGCACGTTCGTTGCTAATCCATCACGTCTCTGCTCCGTGCTCCTTGCTGACAAGCACAGAGCGATGGCTCCATCAGCAGAGTAGTGACGTATCTCCGAGGAGCCACTGCTTCGTCGTTTGAGCACGCAGACAGAAGGGCTGTCATGGCAGCCGAGTGGCGCTCGCTCCGCTCCTGCTGCGTCTCTTCATCTCCTGTCTCTTTCTTTTTGTTCCTTTAAAGTTTCTATTGTTTGCATGGACAAGAGGTCATTTAAAAGCTAATGGAAAATGAGTATTAAGAAAAACTTACTCATGAATTTCAAAAAATTTGCACCAAATTAAACTTGTACTTTAATTCCATTTTCCTGTGAATTTTTGAAAGTCTGCTTGTATCCTGTAAGTACACATCGATGGTAGTTGTGCATATATGCATATACAAGGAGAGCACGGATGCACATATATCTATAAATACACACATCCCCGCACACACAGAAAAGCATGCGTGTCTACGCGTGTGCACACATACACTCACACATACAGCTCTGTGTATCTCTATCTGCTCAGCATGGCCCCTGGTCTCACACACAAGTCATGCGTTTCAGACTTGGAAGGACTATCAGAGCCTGGCATATTCTTTCATAAATATCTTTTGCAGAATTTCCAGACCCCTGGTAGGTGAAAACATGGTTTGATTCCAAGTTGCTTTGCCAAATGACTACGTGAATGGTGTGCTATGGAATTTTCTTCTGAATTTCTTCATGGTGCAAGAAATATAACCTGTTAGATCCAAACTGTCAATGGAAGAATGCAAAATAAACCTAGAAATTTCCAGAGCCAGAAGCAGACTTAGAAGCTTTCTATTTAAGTTCGGAGAAACCAGAAGCACTGGAAATGCTGTTACCTGGCCAATGACAACATGCACGTGTCCAGTCTCAGTCCAGAGCAGCTCGAGGAAATAACCTTTCTTTTGGTATAGAAAGAGAGATGGAAAGCAAGAAATTGCCTCCCAGAAGAGGAGATAGCCATGCCTCAATCTCTTCTCCTCCGCTTTCTTCTCAGGATTTTGGGCACGCACATATGTGCCCATGAGTTTTAAGCTGCTGTGTCTGGGACTTGAACCATGGTCGACGACGTGGGAGTCCAGTGACGTAACCATTACGCCATCTCCTGGTCCCAACAACATTTTATTTTTAAAGATTTTGTTTTGCAGTTTGTTTAGTGGTAGAATTAAAAGTGTTTTCTAAAATGAACCTATCTGCAGCAGATGGTAACTGTCAATGAAGATACCTGATCGGTCTTGCTCATGACAGAAAATGTACCCTTAGTGGAAAGACTAGTTTGTTAGTTACTTGAGCCGACGGCTGTTAGTCCATCCCTCCAACCACCCACCCAAGAACGCTCGCCAGACACGTACCCCGAGAACCTCTCTGTACTGGGTTTGAGAATCCGACGACGAAGACCTCGTCCATGCCCCGGAAGGCACAGCTTCCTGGAAGCTAAAAGTCGTCCCGGAGCTGGGTATAGTTCACGGTGAATACTGCGGAGTGTCCAAGAAAAGCCCGAGGAGAGGCAGTGAACGAGCACAGGGTGTGGAGAATGGTGCCTCCACCTGACACAGCCTGAGAGAGGAGAGGCCTGACCAGGGCTAACACCAGGTCAGGTCAGAGAAAACGGGCCAAGGACGGAGAGGTGGGGCGGAGAGCGAGGGCTGGGTCAGCTCTCGGAGCTTCAGGGTATGCAGCGGAGTGTGAGAGCCCAGCTGGAGAAACGGCGTGGGGGCTGATCTCCAAGGACCCTGAGTCCTGGGGGTGGGACTCGGGGATGGAGCCGTGGGGAGCCTTTGAGTGCTCCACGCAGAGACTTGGGAAGAAAGATGAACTGATGGAGGCTACTTCCGAATTCTCTTACAAACTGAGCGGGGAACTTTGAACGGAAGCTGGAACGCAAAGGCTGTGCGAGGCTGGAGGGTGAGGACCCGTGTGCGCAGGTGCGTACGATCTCCCAACACCACATGGAAAACATGGATTTTGAAAACACTCTCCATGGATATAAAAAACATTATACCCAAACAAACTTGAGCTGCAATTTTATTTTTCTACCTGTTTTTATTCTTTTGAGAGATTTTTGCTATAGGGCACATGTGCTCACTGGAGAGACAAAGAGAAAGAAAGCAAGAAATTACCCCCCTACCCCCAGGGGGAACGGCCACACTACAATCCCTTCTCCTCCGTTCTCCTCTTGGGATTTTGGGAACGCATGCACACGCGCCTGGTGTGAGTGTCAAGCTGGTGGTCCAGGATTCAAACCGACTACGTGGGAGTCCAGTGACGTAGCCTTCGATCATCTGTGGTCCCTTCCACACACGTTTTAAAGCCCTCTCGAATACAAATGGGACTGAGTGACTAGAACGTGACAGTTGAGAAGACAGCTACTGAGAAAGGCCGTACAGGAAGACAGAGGAGTAAGGGGAGAAGCGGTGACCGACAGCTGCCAGGCCTCGATGCAAATGTCTCAGTAAGTATCCGAGACAGCGGCCAGTGTTCCTCTGCGGCATCTGCCACGGGACTGCCACACGGTAAGCAGCCAGTGTGTGGAGACTGACTGAGAGAAACGCACATGAATGCTGAGCCCCAAGTCTCCGCAGAACTAGCCAGAGCCACGTTTGCCGCGGGGACGGGGCCAGCTGTGGTTCCCTGAGGGACGGGGCAAGTCTGCATGCTTGGCAACGTGGAAGTGTGTCTTTAAATTTGAAAATATTATGTGAATATAGAAGATCTCACAGTAAAGATGAGAGCCGGGCTGCCTGACGCCGAGCACCTGCCTGCCGTAGGCCAGTGCGTTACGCTCCGTGCACCTCCGTTTCCCGTACCTTGTAGAAGATGAGACCGTGAGGTGCTCACAGATGTGGTGAGCGCTGTGCGTCCCTCCCGTGACGTGCCCAAGTCAGGCTTCGGTAGGCGGCGTGCACTACACGGCCGTTTGGCCACTCTTTGTCTATTCGGTTTTGCCATTCGGCGTGTGTGCTCACTAAAGAGAGAGAGTAAGGAAGCATCCCCATGAGGGATGGCCATGCCGTAGTCCCTTCTCCTCCATTCTTCTCTAGGGACATGCACACACATGTGCCTGGTGTGTTTTTCAAGCCCCGGGTCCCGGACTCGAACCATGCTGTCAGCAATGTGGGATCCATTCACTTTAACTGCCGTGCCACCAGCTGGCCCCCCTTATTATTTTTATTGCCATTTAAGAACCTACTTTGTAGATTTGCACGGTCTCTTTAAAATTTTTATTCCATTTGAAGATTTACAAACCGTATCCCATTTTCTCCTTTATGTTGTCGGTAAAGAACTCAGAATCTGATTGGTTACTTAATCTGCCTAAAATGGTAGAACTTTGAGTTCTAAACTGAGTTTGAGTCCCAAACTCAGATGTTCCGGTAAATAGCTACTCATTGCCAAGTGGCCAGACATCATTTTAAGAACTATGTACAAATAACCTTGTTTAACTGCTGTCAGGCAAGAACAGACGCACAGTTTGGACAGTAAACGCCCAGGTAAACGTGCACACCTGGAGTCGGGGGTGAGGTCCGCGTCAGGCCGTCTCCACAGCCCGTGCTCTTAGCCTCAGTTTCCCGAGTGGGGCGGGAGGAAGCGCGAGCCCCTGCCCTCCAGGAACTGCAGGGACTGCTCGCTGCTGCAGACAGACAGCGCCAGCTCCGGCTCCTGAGAGCTGACTTCTCCCTCTGCCTTATTCCGGAGACCCATCTCCCGGAGGGCACGGCCCCCGCCCCCCGAGTAACCCACTGCAGTCGTGACCCTTCCGGGGGCGTAGAGAACGGCCGCTTCTCATCAGGTGACCAGAGGCAGTGTGGGCTGGGCGGCCGACTTCCCATCACAGCCTCGTAAGCCCTTTATTGAGGTTCGTAAAATGCTGCTTACTCCTGTGAGGGGGAACAGGGCAGCGATGGACCCACTCCCGCTGCTTTGAATCGCTTCATTTCTCTACACCAGGCCACGTAATCAAGTGGTCTTTGCGTCTCTGTGGACTCCCTTCCCAGGCCCCCAGGCTCGTCACACACAGCAGAGTCTGATTCCCCTGGAGGGAGGATCCGGGTGGCAGGGCCAGCAGCCGGGGACAGAGCTGGGAGAGTGCTGGCTACAGGGCGTTCTGTTTTCTCCCACAGACACGGAGAGAGAGGTCCTTCTGACATTCGAGGTGGCTTCTTCACGTAGTCGGACCACAGCTGTGCCGTCTGAGTCTGCATTGCTCCTGGACTGTGGCTGCCGACAGGAAAGGTACGCCCCTTGTGGACGAGGCCCAGCCTCTGCAGCCTCTCGCTGAGTTGCCTCACAGACCCGTCATCTGTTTGTCACAAAGAACTAATTTTAGAACGCCAAGGATGAGAACAGAGTTATTTTTTCAGGTCACCTAATTCTCCAGTTAGCATTTTTGTCCCACTATTCTGTAAGTTCTCTTGGGGACAGACATTCATTCTATTTCTTTCCAAGTGTCTACTCTTGAGCCTGGCGTGCACACAGATAGCACAGAACTGCCCAATAACGGAATCACTGTAATCACATGTATCAGTCAGTGTGTGCTAAGCTGTGCGGTGGTAACAAACACAGCCTCAGGGGGTTAGTTACATTCTTGCTATCAGTGGATTCCAAATGGATCGGTCTGTACCATCTCTACTCTGAGAGCCAGACTCAGAAAGTTTTCAGCAAATATTTTATGGAATAGGCTTTCTTCACCTTCTGGAACATCTATTATTGGATATCTGGGTGTTTCATGATAGCTTATATTCTCTGTATGCTGTCTTCTCTTTCTCTCTCTCTCTTCTGTTATTTTTTCATTCTTTAGTTGGTTTTGAACAAGTCAGAGGCTTTGTCTCCCAGGTCTCCGTGCAGTCTAATCTGCTGTGAATGCTTCTAAGAAATGTTCTGGTTTCTGGATTGCCGCCTTCATCTCCAGAAGTTCTGTCTGGTACATTTTAGGGTGATACCTCTTCATGCAAGTCCTCCCTCAAGTCATGGAATGGTTTTCTCATTTTTTGGAATTGATTGTCTATTTTTTCTTACAAATCATTAATACTAGTTTCAATGAGTATTCAAAATTCTTTTTCAGATATGCCTGTAATTTCCAGAATTTTATCCACTGTCTGTGATGAATTATGGTGTGTTATTGGGGGAGAGAAATTTTCTGATTTTCTCATATAATTTGAGATTATGCTTTGATTTTTAGGCATCTGCTGACGTACACACTTCCTCCTCTTTTTAAATTTTCCTTGTAAGGAGGTCCGTAGCTGTTCCCTACAGCGTATGTTCTCTTTCTGAATGTATCCGTATTCTTCTATGGGAGGGAGTGCTAGAATCCACAGAAAGAGTTTTTGGGTTTGTCTTTAAAGAGGAAGGAGTGTCTCCTTTACCTCTTTCTGGGGCAGGTGGGGGAGATGGGAAAGTTTCTCCAGAATCTCACATCTCAAGGTGGACGTGTCCTCTCTCAACCTCTCTGTCCCCAGAACAACCGGGGCTGAGCATCACAGGCTTAATGAAATGAGGGAGCGGAGATTGTGCACCACGTAGCACACAGCGGGGAATTCAGGGGCTAATTTCAAAAATCTATGGATGTTAAATAGATACATAATAATGATAATATGTGATCGTATTATAATCAGTTTTTTTAAATGACTTATGGGCGTCTTGAGGTCTAGTCAACAAACGAAACATGCTGGGATCTAAGTGTTAGACAGCTCAGTCTGGGGCAGGGCGGGAGGTTGATTGGAAGTGAAGGGAACAAGGACCAGTGAGAGTCGCATAATTGGTTTCCGCGTGCACGTTAATCTTGCGTTTCCAGTTATTACTTTTTCTCATTTCAGAGGAGTGACAGGATGTGCACAGGTTTTGAGATAGACAGTTCACTGAGAAGATTTGCACACGGTGATCAGGATTAGGTTAGAATTTTCTTGGAACGTCTCTGCTTTGTTCTCTGTGCTGCTGCCATGTGGGCTGGGGCGGCCACGCCCGTCCCGCTCAGTGCAGCGCGTCCGTGATGGGCGTCCGTGATGAGCGTCCATGTGTGGGCTGGGGTGGCCACACCCGTCCCGCTCAGTGCAGCGTGTCCGTGATGGGTGTCCGTGATGAGAGTCCATGTGTGGGCTGGGGCGGTCATGCCCGTCCCACTCAGTGCAGCGCGTCCGTGATGGGCGTCCGTGATGAGCGTCCATGTGTGGGCTGGGGTGGCCACGCCCGTCCCGCTCAGTGCAGCGTGTCCGTGATGGGTGTCCGTGATGAGCGTCCATGTGTGGGCTGGGGCGGCCATGCCCATCCCGCTCAGTGCAGCGCGTCCGTGATGGGCGTCCGTGATGAGCGTCCATGTGTGGGCTGGGGCGGCCATGCCCATCCCGCTCAGTGCAGCGCGTCTGTGATGGGTGTCCATGATGAGAGTCCATGTGTGGGCTGGGGCAGCCACGCCCGTCCCGCTCAGTGCAGCGCGTCCGTGATGGGTGTCCGTGATGAGCGTTCGTGTGGGGCATGGTGCACGTCTGCCTATTTCTGAGTTTGGGGGCCCGGGCTTGCGTGACCTCACAGGCTTTGGTACACGATCCAACACGTGTCCACAGAAAGGGCTGCAGAGGGGAAGAGGAATGCCTATTATTTCTGGAAAACCTCAGATGTGCTCTAAAGGAGTCCAACACTGATTTTTGTTCCAGAACCCTAAGAGCAGACAGCACCAATGACCTTTATTTCTGTGAAATAGTCAGCGATGAAAGCTGCGACTGCAGTCTCTGAATGGGGACCTCCGCGTGATGGAGTGTGGTGGCACCCAGGGCCACCCTCAGAGTCCTGTGCCCCTCATGTCTGGGACTCCAGGAACTATGAGACACGCCTGGCCTTCACTGCTACACCTTCCTGACGGATGGTCCTCTAGTCAGGCCTCTCAGTTAGGGGAGCTGGATCCCACAGGTAGACCGCAGTCGGGCCCCTGCTCCCTGCAGCTTGAGCAAACAGCGTGCATGTGTGTGTGTGTGTGTGTGTGTGCGTGTGTGTGTGCATGCGTGTGTTTGTGTGCGCGCGTGTGTGTGTGCGTGTGTGTGTGCATGCATGTGTGTGTGTGTGTGTGCGTGTGTGTGTGTGTGTGTGTGCACGCCCGAGTCCTGACAGGGAGCAGAACTGGAGGAAGGGGGCGGGCATGATCGCCCCACCCGGGGCTGCTTCCTTCTCCCTCTCCGCCTCCCTCAGGGGTGCATGTCCTTCTGGATCTCTGGGAAGGCCGGAGATGCAGGGATCAGAGCGTGAACTCCAACGGGGATATTTTCTTCCTCTGTCTCTCACTCTCAAGAAAGAAATAAGCTTTTAAAACACAAAACTAAAAGTGAAGTTGTGTCTGACCTCAGTTAGGGTTCTCTGCACTGCCAAGGGGCTTCTTCGTGGAGGCCGAGGCCACAGGAGAGGCGCGGGGATCGTTCTCAGCCCGACCTGGCGACATGGGCGTGGTGGACATGACCACCCTTGCTGGCTGAGAGGAGGCAGGAGCGTCCATCGCAGTCACACTCTGTTTGGCCAGCCCCATGGCCTTCTGGTTAGGGGAGCAGGGCCCCACATGGCTGACTGCGGTTCCAATCCTGGCCCTAGCAGCCTGTAAAATGCTCTGAGCTGTGTGTGTGTGTGTGTGTGTGTATGTGTGTGCGCGCACACACGCGTGCCAAAATCCCAACACAGTGTGGAAATGGATGAGAAGGGATGTCAGTGTGCCGTGCCCCTCGGGGTGCTTTCTCTCCTCCTCGCCATTTCCCTGTGCCCCTCTCTGGTGAGTGCTGCATCCTCTGGCAATTAAAAAAATTAATCTCTCTCCCCACTTTCACAAATAAATAAAATTTAAAAGAGGGTAGCATCCAAGACACCATCTGGGCCAGCTGTAGTGACGCTATGCAGGGGCCCACCATGCTCGGCCACACGGGCAGCCCCAGGTGGGCGTCCTGAGGTCTCTAGTACATGTGAAGCACATGTCCACGTGTGTGTGTGTGCACGTGTGCACGAGCCTGTGGCCCTGGGTGCTGAGTCCGAGATGGATTCTGGTGAAAGGACCTGGACCTGCCTTCCCCCTTTCTCTTTCTCTCTCTCTGTCTCTCTTATAGAAGGAAAAAAAAACAAACTAAAAAAATGGGGGGCTGGCCCTATAGTGCAGCAGTGAGCTCTGTGCACAGAAAGGCAGACCCCCATGGCCCACCCTTGTACCAATGGGGAACACACTGTGTGTACATACTCATGCCCCAGACCCCCACGGCCCACCCCTGTACCTATGGGGAACACACTGTGTGTACATACTCATGCTCCAGACCCCCATGGCCCACCCCTGTACCTATGGGGAACACACTGTGTGTACATACTCATGCCCCAGACCCCCACGGCCCACCCCTGTACCTATGGGGAACACACTGTGTGTACATACTCATGCCCCAGACCCCCACGGCCCACCTCCGCTCAACCCCTGCACCTGTGGCTTGTGACACACTGCATGTACATACTCGTGCCCCAGATCCCGACGTGATGGAGAAACGGAAGGGAAGGGATTGCAGTGTGACTGTCCCATTGGGGGCTCTCTCTCCCCCTCTCCCCCTCCCTCCCCGCGCTCTCTCTGGCAAGTGCATGTTCACTCTGGCAATAAATAAGTGTGGTTCCTTTTAAGAAATATATTTCTTAATCTGTCAAGAAGAAAACATGACACAGTATTTCTCAATATATCCGAAAGGAAACAATGCGTGTCCTGCTTGGCCTGCGTGGGTGGTGGTTCTTAACCTGGAGCTCTTTGGATAATATCTGTGCCTGGGTTTATCTCCCAATGATTTTGAGTTAATTGGTTTGAGTAATTCAGCATTTCACAAAACTCCCGAGTTGATTATAGCGCTGGAGACAGAATCAGCGGTCTGGAGAGTGGCTCTCGAACTCTGCCCCAGAGGCAGAACCGGCTGTGCCTGCGCATCTGCTGGAAATTCCATTCTCTGGTCATCTCCCACACACAGAGATTCTGGGGGGTGGGCCGGCATTTCATCGCACTCTAAGTCATCGTAGAGCTGATGCTCTGTAAGTAACCAGCACTGCAGTTGCAGGGGCGTAGGGGGAGTAAGGCAGATTGTCCATCTCTGTGCAGAAGGTGTCTGACAAGAACGTGAAGTGGGCACTGGTGCCTCCGGGGCTCCGTGATGGAGCTGGGCAGTCACTGACCGTTCTGCGGCTGCGTCTTTCACCTGGCATTTCCTCTGGGTTATGCAGCTTTGTCTTATTTATTCGAGCATCAACACGGCATTTCTCAAACACTGCATGTAAGCTGAACCGCTATGTCCTCTTTGTTCCTGGCTGGAAAATGGTGTGAAATTTGATGCACTGGCTGGGGAGAATCAGAGGGAAAAGGGGTACGCCCCTGCTCAGAAGGGCTCAGAGATACGCCCTCCGCGTCTCACCTGGTAGGCAGGAGACCGACCGGAGATTATAACCCAGGGCTGTTTTTCTTTGCTGTTATGCTGCTGGTCTTTGATTCAAAACTCCCATTTGCCTAAGCTATGTTTTTGAAGCAAACTTGGGGAGAAAATTGATCCCCAGGGGCCTCTGGGAGTCAGAGAGACAGTTTTGAGCCCATTACTCATAATTCTCCAACAATAGCACTTCATGAAGTTAGCTTCATTAGAAAGGAAAGTCAGGTTCTCTGTCTTCTTATGTGTTTTTAATGCACTTTAACTAGAGTTTGATGCTACAACTGGTTCCGATTATGTACTAATTACTTGCTAAATTTGATTCAGAAGAACAAAGAAGTTTTGAGCTATTCAAGGACAAAGAAGCC
The DNA here is from genome assembly GCA_026018925.1 of Tupaia tana. Taxonomy (NCBI): domain Eukaryota; kingdom Metazoa; phylum Chordata; class Mammalia; order Scandentia; family Tupaiidae; genus Tupaia; species Tupaia tana. Next base: position 28,156,373 of record JAKSZU010000025.1, on the reverse strand, counting down.
TCCAATCCTTAAAAATATACATTTTTTACATTCCTATGCCTCAAAAATAGCTAAGACATATTTCTTCCTATTTGAGGGGAAAATCTCCCAGGCTAAGGAATTTGTTCCAAGTTTTGCCACAGAAGGAATTCATGCTTTCATTTAGTACCTTAAAATAGAAAGCTGGAAAAGGCTGTGCCCTTAGTTCTGAAACGCCTCTCCTTAATGCTTTCTACTGTGACCTTGGCCTCCCAAAGTGTTACGACCCTATAACTTACAGTCACTGCATTTTTATTTTTTATAGAATACTTTCGTGGAAGTTCACATACTATGTACCTCCTTTGAAATTCACAGTGTCGTCAGCATATTAAAAGCAGTTCTAAACTTTCTTTGAAGACAGTTTCCCCACTCCCTGGGTGTCTTATGAAAAAAGTTTGCTTTCTAAATCTGCTTAACCACTTCTCTATTTTTGTACGTTTTCCCCCAGAAATTCTTTCTGTAGAAACACCCTGCTTATTCCTTTGCTAACTTCACCTCTTCCTCTCAAAGCAGACCGTGTAACATCAGTCTGATTCTAACACATTTCAATTCCTGTGATTTGGATTGTTTACTTCATTCTCTAGCACAATGTGATGTGAGACACTCCACATGTATTTCTTTAAAACTTGACTAAGGAAGAAAACAAAGCAAAGAAGATGTGTGAGAAGTCTGCCTCACTTTTCTACGTGTAATATGTGACCTTTCTCCAATTGTTTTGGAGTGTCTGGGGATTTTTGCTTGCCCTGTTTGGATGAGGCTGTAATAGAATCCATCTGGGACTTAAATTTTGGAAAACATGAAATTGGGAAAAACATATTTATTGACAATGACAGAGTCTTCAAGGTCCAGGAACTCCAATTTTGATCAGAAATGCTTTCATAGCATAACTACATTATAATTGCATATTTGTGTGTCTTTCCTCCCGTATTGCAAATTCCTGAGGCCGTGGGCTTTGTTCTTCTCTGCTTCTTGTCCTTACAGCCTGCCACTAGGACTGGCAGAGGTTCTCACTGGGTATTTACCTGCTCTGGAATCATCCTTCCTTATTTTCACAGCGTCAGAACCTCGATTTCCAGCTCTGCTTCTCCCAATACGTCTTTACGGTTGTGCTCCATGCTTTGGGCAATATGGATTCAACTCACACTCTTGTTGAGGAGCTAGTGGTAAATTTACTACAGTTATACTTTACATCATCAGTGTAATTAGCTATTTTAATTTCCATAAGTCTCCTGTTTTAAAGGATGATTTATTATATTTCCCAGGCTCTATTGCTTGCATATCCTGCTGAAAATTTGGAAACTTTAAGATTTAAATGTCAGAATATTTTAACCACATGCAACTTCTCTCATCCATCATTCCCACAAATGGTCATTTTTTTGTTTTTGTTTTTCAAAATCTACTTTATCAAGCACTAGAATTTTATGTAAGAGATGGGAATTAGCTGAGATAGGTTTATGCAGCCTAATTCAGGAAGACAAGGTTCATATTTGAAGCTGTTTGGGATCCAAACTCTTCAACTAAAGCAATCTGTATTTTCATAGAAAAATATAGAAAAATATGTCATGATTTTTCCGATGTCCCAATGTAAATCAACCATATACATATACACATATAAAAAAGGAGGGAGTCAATATATCTAAAAGGAATTCAAGAAAATAAGTGTCTTGTCCAGTCTTACCTGCCATAACGAAGCACCATTGACTGGCTCATAAACAACAGAAGGTTGTTTCTCATAGTTCTGAGTGTGGAATTTGGAGCCAGGGTCCAGTATGGGCCGGCACAGGTAAGGGACCTCCTCTGTGCTGCAGCTACAAATGAGCAGCTGCATCCTCAGAGGACTCGAGAGCTTTCTGAAAGTCTGCTGTAAGGGCACAGTATTAGTGAAGGTCTTCTCGAGAAACAGAATCAACAGAATATACATGGAGTGGGAATTATCTCCTGTGACTATGGTGGCCTCGACATCACGCTGTCTGCAGTGGACAAGCTGGGGAACCAGGAAAGATGGTGGCTTAATTCAGCCTGAGTCCAGAAGCCTGAGAACCAGGGGAGTCCATGGTATAATTCCTAGTTCAGAGTTGAGGTTTGGGGATGAATCAGGAGTGTTGGTGCATCTTTGGAGTCCAAGAACTAAAAGATACAATGTCTGAAGACAGAAACCATGGCTATCCTAGCTGTAAAGGAGAGGGAGAGAATTCCTTTTTGTTCTCCCATTGTTTTCTGTAGGCCCTCAGAAGACTAGAAAACGCTTACGATGAGAGTTAAGATCATGGGCTTTGGATACTGCAATTCGCTTTAATTATTTGAGGGTAAGAGACTAAATAACTGAGCGACGGAGGTACCTTTTAAAATGCCAAGATTGCAACTGTTTATGTAATATGTGAAGAGCCACGTCTCTGTGTGTGTGCGTCTCCTTGGCTGACTTTAGATTTTAAATTAAACTTTCCAGATACTAAGGATACTACTGTTGAAAGTTGTACCCAAATCAGAAACCAACTCTATTACATGTAATGATTTAATCTGTTATAATGAAGGTAAAGCACACCCATGGTGAATTAAAATATTATTTAATAAACTACATTGGCATAACCAGCTAGTTATTTGAGACAAGATCAAATACTATCTGACCTACATGAGATATTTGTCATTTTTTTTTTTAGCTACTCAACATCTTTTAAATAACCATGTTAGATTTGGAGAATTTTCATATTTTAAATTCTGCCTTTCTAAAGTCAAAATTTGGGACTGGCTCCCAGCATTCTTTGACTGTAGACTGAAACATGTAAACTACACTTCAAAAATTATGCCTACTAGTTTGAGACTCGGGTCGCAATCATTTCTCTAAAATTAATTATTTCCACAGGAACAACTGGTTTGACTAAATTTGGTTTAAAAATAAAATGTTAAATTAAATTCTTGCTGGGAACAACTTGTTTGATGGAAAACTTCATTTTTTACTTTTCCATTGCTGAGATTATTTATTTTAAACAATGCTTTTATCTTGTGCCCTGCATAAAAACCTCATCGGCTTCCTACTTCTTATGCCTTCAAGTCTAAACGCTTTTGACGGCTTTGTAAGGTTTTTCATTATTTTGTTTCATCCCAAATTATTCTGTTACTTTGCCTTCTGCTTGTCTAGATTCCAATGTGTATTGAAATCACCTTTGAAACTCCATTACTCGCTCATGAAACGCATATGTGATCGTGCACACACACGCACGCACGCACGCACGTCCCTCGCACCATCTGATCACCAGTCTCAGAGAAATCGTTATGCTCATTCATGCATTCAACAAACACGTGAGTGCTCACTACGGGCTAGCTGGGGTTCCGGCTGCTGGGAGTGGCAAGGTTTGAAGAGCCTACTTCCAGGACATTTTTTCTCTAGAGGAAGTCATTTAGCAAACTTCTTCAGAAGGCTGTGACATGGATGGCCTACAGCACAGACTTCAAGGTCTAGCCTGAGACCTTTCCTCAGCAACGTAACTACCTACTGGGCCAAAGTAATCTGATGCCTGGGGAGAAAGAAAACCTTCACTGAGATCTTTATTTTTCATTTTATTTATTCTGTAACTTCTTACCTTTATTTTATCACATTTTTACATTCATTCATTTTATTTTATTTATTTTTTTAGTTTCATATATATTTACCCCTATGTCTGACCCTCTGCCCTTTCTCACCCTCTTCTCACACCATCTCTGTGTCTACAGTTGTCTTCCATTCCTCCCCCCCCCCCCATTTTATAGATCCCACAATTACTTAAATAATCTAAGTACTTCCAGTAGCAAGTTCAGCTGGTAATTTCAAGAAAAGCAGTTTTGAATTGTTAAGGACATTTGCTTAAAACTTAAAGCCTGGAAACAGGTTAGTATTCTGTTCAAATAGTAGGTACATGAAACCTACTGACAGCTCAAGACAGGACAAAAACTCTTAAACCGGGTAACAAAGCCTAGAAGAAAAGTAGCAATATTTTAGTCAAAAGTCACAGAAAGCTATTCCCCAGTTCAGTCTCAGGTACTTAATCTATCTTCTGCTGTGGCTCAATCTTCCTGATTGAATTCTGGGACATAATATTCAACTCTGGACTTGTCCCTGCAGTTAAGTTGGCCATTTTCTTACATTTAATTGTTGTACATCTTTGTGGAGTTTTTCCAAGCAATTCTAGAGTTCTTTCACTATTCTCAGTCCTCTCAATACAAGACACGACCACATGAAAGGTGCCACTGTCCTGGCCGTGAACGAAACGCTGTTGAGGACAGTATTTCTTCACATCATTCGGTTTCATCATGAAGTCCACATGCAAGTTTCATTGTATAAATCATTTTTATTTGATAATGTATGACTGAGGAGAGCTTTGTTTGTGCTGAAGAATTAGTTTTCTTTGACCTCTCTGATAAGAGTAAGTGTAAGACCCTATTTCCCTCTCACCCTGACTACCACAAAGACCAGGGCCTTATTAGTCAATGATATTACAAATCCTGGCATTACAATAGATACTGTTTTCCCCCAATGACTTTCTTTTATGCCTGTATCATCGTGTATGGAGCCTCAAACTCCTTATAGAGAGAATGTAAAGGATTGCAGTCCACCCAGATGCCCACTCTGGACGGATTATCCATCCCCAGCTGTGTGGAGTGGAGTGGAGGTGGCCGCAGTCTAGGCCCCCAGCTGTGTGGAGTGGAGTGGAGGTGGCCTCAGTCTACGCCCCCAGCTGTGCGGAGTGGAGTGGAGGTGGCCTCAGTCTACGCCCCCAGCTGCGTGGAGTGGAGTGGAGGTGGCCGCAGTCTATGCCCCAGCTGTGTGGAGTGGAGTGGAGGTGGCCATAGTCTAGGCCCCCAGCTGTGTGGAGTGGAGTGGAGGTGGCCTCAGTCTAGGCCCCCAGCTGTGTGGAGTGGAGTGGAGGTGGCCGTAGTCTATGCCCCCAGCTGTGTGGAGTGGAGTGGAGGTGGCCGCAGTCTACACCCCCAGCTGTGTGGAGTGGAGTGGAGGTGGCCGCAGTCTAGGCCCCCAGCTGTGTGGAGTGGAGTGGAGGTGGCCGCAGTCTAGGCCCCAGCTGTGTGGAGTGGAGTGGAGGTGGCCGTAGTCTAGGCCCCCAGCTGTGTGGAGTGGAGTGGAGGTGGCCGCAGTCTATGTCCCCAGCTGTGTGGAGTGGAGTGGAGGTGGCCATAGTCTAGGCCCCCAGCTGTGTGGAGTGGAGTGGAGGTGGCCGCAGTCTAGGCCCCCAGCTGTGTGGAGTGGAGTGGAGGTGGCCGCAGTCTAGGCCCCCAGCTGTGTGGAGTGGAGTGGAGGTGGCCGCAGTCTAGGCCCCCAGCTGTGTGGAGTGGAGTGGAGGTGGCCATAGTCTATGCCCCCTGTGTGGAGTGGAGTGGAGGTGGCTAGTCTAGTGTGTGGAGTGGAGTGGAGGTGGCCGCAGTAGTGTGTGGAGTGGAGTGGAGGTGGCCGCAGTCTATGCCCCAGCCCCCAGCTGTGTGGAGTGGAGTGGAGGTGGCCGCCCCAGTCTAGTGCCCTATGCCCCAGCTGTGGAGTGGAGTGGAGGTGGCCGCAGTCTATGCCCCAGCTGGCCCAGTCTATGCCCCAGCTGTGTGGAGTGGAGTGGAGGTGGCCGCAGTCTAGGCCCCCAGCTGTGTGGAGTGGAGTGGAGGTGGCCGCAGTCTAGGCCCCCAGCTGTGTGGAGTGGAGTGGAGGTGGCCATAGTCTATGCCCCCAGCTGTGTGGAGTGGAGTGGAGGTGGCCGTAGTCTAGGCCCCCAGCTGTGTGGAGTGGAGTGGAGGTGGCCGCAGTCTAGGCCCCCAGCTGTGTGGAGTGGAGTGGAGGTGGCCGCAGTCTATGCCCCAGCTGTGTGGAGTGGAGTGGAGGTGGCCGCAGTCTAGGCCCCCAGCTGTGTGGAGTGGAGTGGAGGTGGCCGTAGTCTATGCCCCAGCTGCGTGGAGTGGAGTGGAGGTGGCCGTAGTCTATGCCCCAGCTGCGTGGAGTGGAGTGGAGGTGGCCGCAGTCTATGCCCCAGCTGTGTGGAGTGGAGTGGAGGTGGCCGCAGTCTATGCCCCAGCTGTGTGGAGTGGAGTGGAGGTGGCCGCAGTCTATGCCCCAGCTGTGTGGAGTGGAGTGGAGGTGGCCGCAGTCTAGGCCCCCAGCTGTGTGGAGTGGAGTGGAGGTGGCCGCAGTCTATGCCCCAGCTGTGTGGAGTGGAGTGGAGGTGGCCGCAGTCTATGCCCCAGCTGTGTGGAGTGGAGTGGAGGTGGCCGCAGTCTAGGCCCCCAGCTGTGTGGAGTGGAGTGGAGGTGGCCGCAGTCTAGGCCCCAGCTGTGTGGAGTGGAGTGGAGGTGGCCGCAGTCTAGGCCCCAGCTGTGTGGAGTGGAGTGGAGGTGGCCTCAGTCTATGCCCCAGCTGTGTGGAGTGGAGTGGAGGTGGCCATAGTCTATGCCCCCAGCTGTGTGGAGTGGAGTGGAGGTGGCCGTAGTCTATGCCCCAGCTGTGTGGAGTGGAGTGGAGGTGGCCGCAGTCTAGGCCCCCAGCTGTGTGGAGTGGAGTGGAGGTGGCCGCAGTCTATGCCCCAGCTGCGTGGAGTGGAGTGGAGGTGGCCATAGTCTATGCCCCCAGCTGTGTGGAGTGGAGTGGAGGTGGCCGTAGTCTAGGCCCCCAGCTGTGTGGAGTGGAGTGGAGGTGGCCGCAGTCTATGTCCCCAGCTGTGTGGAGTGGAGTGGAGGTGGCCATAGTCTAGGCCCCCAGCTGTGTGGAGTGGAGTGGAGGTGGCCGCAGTCTAGGCCCCCAGCTGTGTGGAGTGGAGTGGAGGTGGCCTCAGTCTATGCCCCCAGCTGTGCGGAGTGGAGTGGAGGTGGCCGCAGTCTATGCCCCCAGCTGTGTGGAGTGGAGTGGAGGTGGCCGCAGTCTAGGCCCCCAGCTGTGTGGAGTGGAGTGGAGGTGGCCGCAGTCTAGGCCCCCAGCTGTGTGGAGTGGAGTGGAGGTGGCCATAGTCTATGCCCCCAGCTGTGTGGAGTGGAGTGGAGGTGGCCGTAGTCTAGGCCCCCAGCTGTGTGGAGTGGAGTGGAGGTGGCCGCAGTCTAGGCCCCCAGCTGTGTGGAGTGGAGTGGAGGTGGCCGCAGTCTATGCCCCAGCTGTGTGGAGTGGAGTGGAGGTGGCCGCAGTCTAGGCCCCCAGCTGTGTGGAGTGGAGTGGAGGTGGCCGCAGTCTAGGCCCCCAGCTGTGTGGAGTGGAGTGGAGGTGGCCGCAGTCTATGCCCCAGCTGTGTGGAGTGGAGTGGAGGTGGCCGCAGTCTAGGCCCCCAGCTGTGTGGAGTGGAGTGGAGGTGGCCGTAGTCTATGCCCCAGCTGCGTGGAGTGGAGTGGAGGTGGCCGTAGTCTATGCCCCAGCTGCGTGGAGTGGAGTGGAGGTGGCCGTAGTCTATGCCCCAGCTGTGTGGAGTGGAGTGGAGGTGGCCGCAGTCTATGCCCCAGCTGTGTGGAGTGGAGTGGAGGTGGCCGCAGTCTATGCCCCAGCTGTGTGGAGTGGAGTGGAGGTGGCCGCAGTCTAGGCCCCCAGCTGTGTGGAGTGGAGTGGAGGTGGCCGCAGTCTATGTCCCCAGCTGTGTGGAGTGGAGTGGAGGTGGCCGCAGTCTAGGCCCCCAGCTGTGTGGAGTGGAGTGGAGGTGGCCGCAGTCTATGCCCCAGCTGTGTGGAGTGGAGTGGAGGTGGCCGCAGTCTATGCCCCAGCTGTGTGGAGTGGAGTGGAGGTGGCCGCAGTCTAGGCCCCCAGCTGTGTGGAGTGGAGTGGAGGTGGCCGCAGTCTAGGCCCCAGCTGTGTGGAGTGGAGTGGAGGTGGCCGCAGTCTAGGCCCCAGCTGTGTGGAGTGGAGTGGAGGTGGCCTCAGTCTATGCCCCAGCTGTGTGGAGTGGAGTGGAGGTGGCCATAGTCTATGCCCCCAGCTGTGTGGAGTGGAGTGGAGGTGGCCGTAGTCTATGCCCCAGCTGTGTGGAGTGGAGTGGAGGTGGCCGCAGTCTAGGCCCCCAGCTGTGTGGAGTGGAGTGGAGGTGGCCGCAGTCTATGCCCCAGCTGCGTGGAGTGGAGTGGAGGTGGCCATAGTCTATGCCCCCAGCTGTGTGGAGTGGAGTGGAGGTGGCCGCAGTCTAGGCCCCCAGCTGTGTGGAGTGGAGTGGAGGTGGCCGTAGTCTAGGCCCCCAGCTGTGTGGAGTGGAGTGGAGGTGGCTGCAGTCTATGCCCCCAGCTGCGTGGAGTGGAGTGGAGGTGGCCGCAGTCTATGTCCCCAGCTGTGTGGAGTGGAGTGGAGGTGGCCGCAGTCTAGGCCCCCAGCTGCGTGGAGTGGAGTGGAGGTGGCCATAGTCTATGCCCCCAGCTGTGTGGAGTGGAGTGGAGGTGGCCGTAGTCTATGCCCCAGCTGTGTGGAGTGGAGTGGAGGTGGCCGCAGTCTATGTCCCCAGCTGCGTGGAGTGGAGTGGAGGTGGCCGCAGTCTAGGCCCCCAGCTGTGTGGAGTGGAGTGGAGGTGGCCGCAGTCTAGGCCCCCAGCTGTGTGGAGTGGAGTGGAGGTGGCCGCAGTCTATGCCGAATCCCTGTTCGGTAATTGCTCTGAGGGCTTCCTTGCCCAAGGCCACACGCTTGTCTCTGAGGCAGCCCTGCTGCACACCTGGCTGATTGAAGCAGGAGCAGAAAGGCCCTAATCCCTTCTCATCAGAGAGGACAAAGGTGGAGGCCATCCTTGGGGACTGCAGTGGAGTCCCAACTTTGCCCTCTGCACCACCCCGATTGGGATCACAGGCGTTGGTCCCCACAGCGGTCACCAAGCCACCGCGTTCAGGCAAATCTCGGTCTCTGCATTTGGGTCCCAGGAAGCCTTACCTATAAGGACTAAATAAGAATAAATGAAAACGGCCATATTTCCTATGAGTTGTCCTTAAGTATCTATCAGTTCAGGGCCATAACCTTGCTGCCCTGACCCCATATTGATGGGTATAATCAGCACCTCCCAGGTGTCTTTTTTCCCGGTATAAAGCTGGCATCGTTTTATTCTCTTTCCCTTTGACAAAATGTGTATCCTGGAAACCTCTTTTCACCTCACTTCATAAAGAAAGCACACACTGGGCATCTTTATCCAGTTCTGTGTGGTGGCCGACGGCCCTGTCTAGGCATTTTAGTGGCCGGGGCACACAGAAGGCTCCCAGGTGCCCCAGCCTTTCCTGTTTTAGGGATCAACCCTGGGGTATTTGTCCCTTATCTAGGGCTCTCTGGCGGGAAGGCAGGGCCTCTGAGCCTGGAGTGGCATCGGCAGGTGGGGAAGGATGGCTTAAAGGGTCAGACCAGTCTGGCTGGTTGAGGCAGGAGGGGAACAGCTTGGGATAAGTGGAAAATTCCCCCCAGAAAGGAGGGAAGAAGTGGGGGGTGCTGTTCCTACTGCAGAGGGCTGACTCACCCTGACACAGCAAGGAGAGACACAGGTTGAAAAGACCACCTGGCATCCTATCTCTGGGCCACTGTGGTTTTTATTTTTATATTTATTTATTTTATTTTTTTACATTTATTCAATGTACATCTCTAGGGCATCCAAAATGAATTTTGCCACCTTGAATACACTGCATACCAGTCCAGTCAAAGGCATCGCCATGCACATTACCATCAGCAGACAGCGTTCCTTTTTCGTGTCTATTAAATGACTTTCTTTCCACCCCTTCTTGACTTCTTCCCCCACCATTGTCCACCCTTCTCCTGCACTGTCTTAAGTTTGCTATTATTGTATATATATGTTTTTTCAAGAAATCAGTTTTAGCTTTAATAAATTAACATTAAAAAATGTCAAGAAAAATTTGCTTAAGACTTAATGCCCGGGGTGGGGGGGGCAGCAGGTGGCGTGGTGGTTAAGGGGGCTGGACTCCCACCTGGCTGACTCTGCTCTCTGAATCCTGGACCTGGTAGCTTGCTTTTTCACTTTTTTTCTCTCTCTCTGTCCCTCTCTGGTCAAATTAAAAATAAATAGATAAAGCTAAGTGAAGTAATTAAAAAAAAAAAGACTTAAAACCAAGAAAAGATTAGGATTCTGTTCAAATAGTAGGTAGACACTAAAAGCTCACAAAAAAAAGAATTGGACAGAACAAAATCTAATAATAAGTGCACTGTAATTTTCTTCTGAAACATTTTTTCTGTCTCTGATTACCCCACCTTAAATCCCTCTCTTCTAGAAGTCCCTAGTGCCCACCGTGAGGGCCGGTGGAACTCTCCACACCCGTGCCTTCCTCCCTCGGGGAGTGAGAACTTCTCCTACTCACTCACTCCCTGAGTCTGTGAATTCTTCCACAGCCCGCAACACAGATCTCTACCACGCATGTCACCTGGGAGCCATGGGGACAACACTGCCATTGAGCGCCATCTTGCCATGGATTCCTGTGGGTCTTAGAGTCACAGCCACATGCTTTCACTCCTAGTTCTTTACTCACTTCTGTCCCCTATCGTTTCGGAGGGTTATCACCGTAGTGACACCTCTTCTCATTAATTCTTTCTTTCTCTCTCTTTTTTAAAAAAATTACTTTGTTTAAATTTATTTATTTATCTATTTTAATTTGACCAGAGAGGGACAAAGCAAGTTGACAGGTCCAGGACTTGAACCGTGGTCGGCCATGTGGGCGTCCAGCACCCTTAATCACCACGCCACCTGCTGGCCCCCTCATTGAGTCCTCTCTCTTTTGTATGTGGGCACACAGTACGCTTTCTAGGTCCTAGGGACTTCGGCAATGCCTTTGGAGAGATTGCCCTCCTTGCTACTACGTTAGGTATTAAGTACTTTTTCAGTCGGTATTACTATTTGTGCGGGAAACAATGTTATTGCAAGATCCTGTCGTGTATTTACAAGAAGAGAAGAGAAGCCTAGTCCACAGTGGTCACTCGGGTGATGCTTTAGAGATGTGATTGCCTTGTGCCTATAATGAGAATCCAGTTTGCATTCGATTCCTAGGGCAGCTTTACAGAACGGCACACACTTGGTGTCTTAAATAGAAATTAGCACCCATCAGTTCTGGAGATGTAAGTCTGACACTGGGATTTTGGCAGAGTCCTGTTCTCTGGGGTGGATTCTTCCTTGTTTCTTTCTAGTTTCTGGTGGTTTCCAGCAATCCCTGGCATTGCTTGTCTTACAGCTGCTCTCGTAAATGCATGCCTTCACCATCACTGGGTGTGCTCTGGGTGTCTTTGTGTGCACAGACATCACTCTGCATGCCTTCACCATCACTGGGTGTGCTCTGGGTGTCATTGTGCACAGACGTCGCTCTGCATGCCTTCACCATCACTGGGTGTGCTCTGGGTGTCTTTGTGCACAGACGTCGCTCTGCATGCCTTCACCATCACTGGGTGTGCTCTGGGTATCTTTGTGCACAGACGTCGCTCTGCATGCCTTCACCATCACTGGGTGTACTCTGGGTGTCATTGTGCACAGACGTCGCTCTGCATGCCTTCACCATCACTGGGTGTGCTCTGGGAGTCTTTGTGCACAGACGTCGCTCTGCATACCTTCACCATCACTGGGTGTACTCTGGGTGTCTTTGTGCACAGACGTCACTCTGCATGCCTTCACCATCACTGGGTGTACTCTGGGTGTCATTGTGCACAGACGTCGCTCTGCATGCCTTCACCATCACTGGGTGTGCTCTGGGTGTCTTTGTGCACAGACGTCGCTCTGCATGCCTTCACCATCACTGGGTGTACTCTGGGTGTCATTGTGCACAGACGTCGCTCTGCATGCCTTCACCATCACTGGGTGTGCTCTGGGTGTCTTTGTGCACAGACGTCGCTCTGCATGCCTTCACCATCACTGGGTGTACTCTGGGTGTCATTGTGCACAGACGTCGCTCTGCATGCCTTCACCATCACTGGGTGTGCTCTGGGTGTCATTGTGCACAGACGTCGCTCTGCATGCCTTCACCATCACTGGGTGTGCTCTGGGTGTCATTGTGCACAGACGTCGCTCTGCATGCCTTCACCATCACTGGGTGTGCTCTGGGTATCTTTGTGCACAGACGTTGCTCTGCATGCCTTCACCATCACTGGGTGTGCTCTGGGTGTCTTTGTGCACAGACGTCACTCTGCATGCCTTCACCATCACTGGGTGTACTCTGGGTGTCATTGTGCACAGACGTCGCTCTGCATGCCTTCACCATCACTGGGTGTGCTCTGGGTGTCATTGTGCACAGACGTCGCTCTGCATGCCTTCACCATCACTGGGTGTGCTCTGGGTGTCATTGTGCACAGACGTCGCTCTGCATGCCTTCACCATCACTGGGTTTGCTCTGGGTGTCTTTGTGCACAGACGTCGCTCTGCATGCCTTCACCATCACTGGGTTTGCTCTGGGTGTCTTTGTGCACAGACGTCGCTCTGCATGCCTTCACCATCACTGGGTGTGCTCTGGGTGTCTTTGTGCACAGATGTCGCTCTGCATGCCTTCACCATCACTGGGTGTGCTCTGGGTGTCTTTGTGTGCAGATGTCCCTCTTCTCATAAGATCATCGGCCATATTGCATCAGAACCTCTCGAAGTCAGTGCCATTGCATCCTTACTTGACTACATGTTTGAAGTCTCTATTTCTCAGACAAGGTCATTGCCATGATTTGAATGTGTCTCCCTAAAACTTGCATGTTGAAATTTGGTTGCGCTAGATTAAGAGGGTGAAAACTAAAAGCGAATATTGTTTGCACAGTGGGGCCTTTGGGAAGTGATAGGATTAGAAAAGTCACTGGATGGGGCCCCTGTGCATGGCTGAATCCTGATGCGTTCACAAGAAAAGGCATGAGACAGAGGCCCAGGTACTCACACGCTCTGGCTCCGTGTCACCTCACAAGGCCTAGCATCACCTCGGGGCCCTGCAGAGCCCCCACTGACAGAAGACCTTCACCAGATGCCACCTCTTAACTGTGGACCTCCAAAACTTGTGAGCTAAATAAACCTCCATGTCTTATAAATTACCCAGGCTCGAATTCGAGGATTAGCGACAGAATGCTCACTAAAGCAGTCACATTCACAGGTGCCCAGAGTTAGGACTTGAACATGTCATTTTACAGATGAGAAAACTGAGACTCAGGAAGTCAGATAAGTCATTAATGCTGGCTGTGGGTGAGTGAGTTCAAGTCTGGCACCCGATTATTTCTCCCCTTCTTTAACAATTGCATCTCAGCAATGATGGCTATAAAACAAATCTCAGTTGCTTTAGTCATCCAATTTGACTAATCCCTCAAAAGCTCTTAATCACTTCGGCTTACTTTTCAAAGTGAATTAATATTTTAAAAAGAAACCTTCTGATTCAGTGATCGTTCTGGTAGATGAGACATGGAAGGTTTCTATGAAGACGAAATGCAAAAATATTCAACTTAATTAAATTCTAAGGATATGTGTTAATTAATCTAATATGTAAAGAAAAACATGTTCAAATTATTTTGGACATCATTAGGGGAAACTCGACCCCTCCATTTTTCCATGAGTAGATTCTCTGCAGATCAGAGACCAGTGCAGTGATTCACGAAATGATGCTTATGGTAGAATTTGATATATTCCGGGCATTGTTCTGGAGGGGGAGGAGAGATGGGTGAGGAAGACCAGTCAAGTCCATCTTCATAAAGCTGGTACCAAAGCCAGCACACTGTGGCCTCAGTGTACACCCGGCTTGCTGTCCATTTCTTAAAAATAAAACCTTATTGAAAAAGAGTCACGTCAACTCATTTCCGTTTTGCCTGTGCTGTTTCTACAGTATAATGGTACAGTTGAGAAGCTACAACTGATAGACCTTAACCTAAACAGGTACTGTCCAGCCCCCCACAGAAAACACTCGTCAACCCTGATCTTGTAGAATTAGCCACTTAATAAACAAATAGGGTAATGTCAGATATTATGGATAGAATACAAGGGACGTGTACCAGAGAGAAGGGGGTACTTTATGTTGGAGTGGTACTGAAAGGCCACAGTGAGTGGGTCGTGGGTAGAACAAGGAAGCAAACACAAACTGTGTCTGGAAACAGGACCAGCAAATGCGGAGGCCCGAGAGGGCGCCGTTGTGTCCAGAATGCCGTGAGTGTGACCCAGAGTGCTGGGAGAGCTCAGCGCCCCGGCACCGCTGAGTCACGTGGGTCTCTGCGGAGGAAGAGTGGCATCTGACCTGGGCAGGTGGAGAGAGCTTGGCGTCTGTTTGGTCACTGTCCCTTGTTCAGAGATAAAGGCTGCTGCTTCCGTAGCAGTCTCTGTGTTGTCTCCTTGCTCAGAGATAAAAGTTGCTGCCTCCGTAGCAGTCTAAGCATCCTCTCTCCCTTCTACACCTGCTGTGAAGGCGTGAGCAAGGCCGCTGCTCTTCGTGTGCACAAGAGTTTGCACACTCCGGTTCTTTGATCTCTCCCCCATAGCCAGGTGGACAATTCTGGATTCTGTCCTACGACCCCATGTTCTGAGAGAAGAGCAGGTGCTGCCCCATTCTCTAACAAGTTTTATGAGTGATACAGTTTTACTATGTTTTATTGGGTTATCAGAAAAGTCATGATGCATTTTGCATAGGAAAGAACACGCCATGCCTTTTCCGACGACCGAATGCACAGGATCTGGCCTGCCGGTCGTCCAGTCTGCTACAACCAGAGAGGAAAGAAAAGGGCCGCACCATTGGCCTCGTCGCCGGGCTGCTGGCCACCAAGCACAACAGTCTGAGACCCTGACATAGAGTCCTGAGCAGATTTCATGAATAAGGCGCAGTTTACATGCAGAATAAATACATCAGCTAGGCAATGTATAATTTAACCTCAGACTCTAAAATGCAAATGGAATGTTCCTGTGATCTGCATTTTAAACTGTAATTGTCCATGTAAGTCAGAGACAAATGAGCAAGAGTGATTAAAATGCTGAGCACACAGGGCTGCGAGAACTAGAATTATTAAAGTGCTAAGAGTAGGGACCAGCAGATGGCGTAATGGTTACATCATGGACTCCCACGTCGTCTCACGGTTCGAGTTCCGGACCTGGCGGCTTAAACTCATGGCGGGCATGTGTGCATGCCCAAGATCCCAAGAGGAGAATGGAGGCGAAGGGACTGTGGCGTGGCCATCCCCCCAGGAGGTGACTTCTCACTTTCTGTCTCTGTCTTCTGGCAAGCACATGCCTTATAGCAAGGAAAAGTGAGAAATCACTTTTGTGTATGGCCACATCACAATTCTTCCACCTCCACTCTCCTCCTAGGGTCTTGGGCATGCACACTCATGGTGTGATTTTTCAAGCCACCGGGTCCAAGACTCAAACCGTGGTCAGTCATGTGGGAGTCCAGTGACATCACCGTGCCATCTGCTGGCCCCTACCCACAGCTGTTCTAACTCAGAGGATCTCTGCGGGGAGAATGAAGCACAGATACAATGTGGACAGAGTTAAAGACCTGTCCAAGTGTTTCTCCTAATAACCCTGAGAGAGGACCTGGCGGGCAGTGCACTTGTGTTGATTTCGTTTTCATCTAGGGCTTTTTATTTTTTATAGAGAGATTTTTACTACACAGCACATGCCCTTGCCAGAGATACAGAGAGAGACTGAGAGAGAGCGAGAAGTCATCCCCCAAGACTGGCCGTGCTGTGATCTCTTCTCTGGACTCTCAGAATGTTGGGCATGCTTACGCCAGATGTGGGACTTGAACCGTGGTCAGCCACGTGGGAGTCCGGCAGTATAGCCACTTACACATCTGCTGGTCTTGCAGGGCACTCTTCAGTTGCTCTACTTGTATAATTGTCATGATATCCCCACTATTACTAGTTGTCATTGTTAATGTTATTAACGACTCAGTAGTAATTATTAGTATTAGCATTAATTATTAGTATTAGTATCAATTATTTATTGAGAAATAAATAAAATAGTTATTAGTAATTCATAGGATTGAGTTTAGTGGCAGGTCTGGGATCCCACTCAGGCCATTTGATGTCAAGGTCAGCATACTTACCAGGTGGTTTAATTACGGAGCCAGCTTTGCCGTCCTATGGGTGTGCATTCAAACCTGAGCTGTGTTTCTCATGGGCTATAGAATTTTGAACATCTCATTTAATCATAAAATCCTGTTTCTCATTTGGAAGGTGTGGGTAAAACACAGAATTTATTGTTTGAAACATGAAGTGAGTTAAAACTAGAACATTGTCAAATATAGCCCTCCCCCCCGCATGGACACTCTATGAGGAATAACCACTTTTATGATCACTGCATTTAAGCAGCAGTAGAGTGAAGCCCGGGACTTCCGTACCACACTCCAGCTTAAAGCCGTGCTATGTTAATGTTGCTCACTTGACTTTGGTTTGAACTTATAAAATGTAATGAACACAGTTCTTTGAAAAAAAATTTTAGAGGGATTTTTGCTGTAAGGTGTGTGCACTTGCCCAAAAGAGAGAGAGAGAGAGAGCGAGAGAGAGAGAGAGAATGAGAAATCACCCCCCGGGAGGATGGCCACGCCAATCCCTTCTCCTCCTTTCTCCTCTCAGGATTTTGGGCACGCACGTACATGTACCCAGTGTGAGTTTTAAGCCGCTGGATCTGGGACCCAAACCACAGTCAACTACATGGGATTCCAGTGATGTAACCATTACGCCCTCTGCTAGTTTCCTGAAAAACTGAAATTCTTTTGATTGCAGATACAGGAATGGGGAAAGAAAGCAAACGACCTTGTCACAACTTTAGTGCCCCCTGAGACTCCCGCAGGGCACAGCATCGTGGGGTGCGGCGTACGCACAGGATTGTCAGTGCGTGACTCCCAGCCACGCGCCCGTGGCTCCCAGCCACGCGTCCACGCTCGGGTAAAACAGCGAGGTGTTGTACTCCGGCCACCCTGAAAGTGACTTATCTCGTCACGGGATTCTCCTTTTCCCAAGTGAACGTTCCTCGAGGTTTTACGTAGCTCTAAGTTAAAGACACCAGCCAGTTGTATTTCAGAGAGCAGAGCCGGATTTGTTGACACAGGGGTTATTGCAGGTGCTGAGTGTGCCAGCGCAAACGAACACCCCTGGAGACGTGGGCCGAGGGAGGGTCTGTGTCTGCCCGGCTGCTTCGCTGTCACTGTCGAGTACCAGTAGGAGCACAGCCTCCCGAGGGAGGACACTTTACACTGAGCAAGCCTCTCCGCTCTCACCTTTCAGCCAGCTAGCTCCCTGGTTTTCTCAGATTTGTTGCTGATCTTTAAAAAGCCCGTCAGATACCATCAGGAAACGTGCAATTCAGGACAGTCAATAACTTGCAGGAGCGCACGTCTGGCACAGAAACAGCCCAGTTTGCGGGTTAGTTTCCCGGCGCCGAACCCTTGGCCTTCTGTCCAGGCTTCGTTTTCCTGAACTTGCAGCTGACGGTACAAGCGTCTCTCTCTACCAGTGCAAATGTGAAGTGATCTAGAAGATGCGATTCGAGTTCATTCCTGAGGACAGCAAAAGGAACTGAGTCAGGACACGCGTTTCCAATTCTCTGCCCCTCACCTCCCAGGAAACACTCGTGTGGCCATGCCATCTGAGGCCCAGCACAGAAATTCACATACTTCATCGAGTTGTGTCTTTTTAATATCAAAACACCTTGTCCGTGAAATCACAACTTCTGTCAGATAACTGGAAAAAAAAATCTAAAGCAGCTGTTTTTTAGTAATCTACTAAATATTTTCTCAACCAGATGTTGGTGTATCAGAAAGGGAAAGCTTTCATTTCGAAAACTTTTTACCTTTTGTCTAAATGTTTTATTACTTTTGATTCGCCAAGTCAGGATGAAGGCTTAGACTCACAGAGAAGGATTATAATAATTTAAGACCAAAAGTAATTTTATTCCAAAATTTAATTTATTTTGCCTAATTCCCTCAATGGCGGGAAATCTTTAGTGTTCGCTATTAAAATGTATTTAATCTGATCCTCATTTGTGACTTGGCACCTCTAGTGTATATTCTGGGATATTCTGGGATATTTTGTCTTTAATTTGGAGGAAGAGAGACGTGATGAGTAGTTTGAAAAGGAGGCATAATAGAGAAACCACCTGTAACGTTTACATTGAAAAAAGGATCCATCTTCATGTCTATTTTTAATCCCATGCACATAGAAAACCACATGGCGTAACTATTTATTCACTACGGAAATTCTAGTGACCCGAGATTCTGAGCATAGCAAACGCACATCGCTGCTCACCTGGACCATGCTGTGGTTCGTGTTTGTGAAGAACATTCCACAGTGCCCACCCTCGGCCACTTGGAGAGTCTGGCTCATGTGCAGAGTTGAAACCCACGGCCTGGGAGATCCTGCTTCTAAAACAACCTGGAGAGAGAAAGCAGTCCATGGCATCTGTTATGGAACGTCTTTTCCTTATATTGCTTGGCTTTTTTATTTCTCCCATAGGCAAGAGAGAGAGACAGAGAGACAGCGTACACGGCAGTTCTCGGCCTCACCCCTCCCACCCCCAGACTCAGCGGCCTTGCATCGTGGGCCAGGGCCTGCCTGGATGGCTCAGGAAGGTCTCTGGACACAAACCCAGAACCTTCCCTGTGGCTCACCTCGCAGTTCCGTGCCTTATCGCTGCACCACCGTCTGGCCCCTGGCACAGGCAGTCTAGAGAACACCTGGGACCTTTGGACGTCCTATGTTCTGATCCCTCTTCCTCCAATTTCCCGCTAAGGGACTCACGCTCACGTGCTCCAGAATCTTTCTGCAACTTTCAGTCAAGATTCCACTTTTTCCTTGGTAAACGGATCACACGTGTTCAAGCCAGCTCCCAGAAAGCGCAGTTTGACATTCGGGACCCGTAGATGTATGCCACGGTCATATTCCTTAGGAAAACTGGTGGTGGTTTTCCACTATTCTGACCCCATGGCGCCTCTGAAGCATATCGTCACCCTTTACTTCAATTCTCCGACACCCGCAATCCCCAGTGTCCTTAGGTTCTCCGACACCCGTAATCCCCAGTGTCCTTGGGTTCTCCGACACCCGCAATCCCCAGTGTCCTTGGATTCTCCGACACCTGTAATCCCCAGTGTCCTTGGGTTCTCCGACACCCGTAATCCCCAGTGTCCTTGGGTTCTCCGACACCCGTAATCCCCAGTGTCCTTGGGTTCTCCGACACCCGCAATCCCCAGTGTCCTTGGGTTCTCCGACACCCACAACCCCCAGTGTCCTTGGGTTCTCTGACACCCGCAATCCCCAGTGTCCTTGGGTTCTCTGACACCCGCAATCCCCAGTGTCCTTGGGTTCTCCGACACCCACAACCCCCAGTGTCCTTGGGTTCTCTGACACCCGCAATCCCCAGTGTCCTTGGGTTCTCCGACACCCACAACCCCCAGTGCTCTATTTCCGTCGCGTCGCTTCCTTGATGGTGCTTTCTCTGCCTCGCTTTGGGTAGCCAGTTCTAGTTTCTGTTGTTTGCAGCTAAGGAACCCTCTCTCACACGTGGATTTTCAACACTTACTTCAAGGTCAAAGGGCAGAGCATTAAGCCAAACCTGCAACACTACCATTTAATACGTTCAAAATAGCACTAATATAGTGGTCACATTTCATTTTTTGTCTCATCGTCCGTGGACAAGTTTCAGGATATGTCTCTCTAGCAATTTCAGGGAGATGGGCGTGGGCTCTAGACATGAACAGTGCTGCGTTTTCAGGTTGAGGGAAGAAGGTAGTTAGGTCCAGGATGGACAGTATTCATTCATCTGGCTGCTATTAAAGTGCGGATCGAGGGGTAAGCTGGTGGTGTGGTGATTAAGCTGGTCGGATCCCACGTAGCTGACCACATGGTTTGAGTCTCAGACCTGGCGGCTTAAAATACACACTAGGCATGTTTGCATGCACGTCCAGGATAGCTGAAGGATGGGGCAGTGTGGGAGAAGGGACGGCAGCGAGCTCATGCCCTACAGGTGGTATCTCCGCACTCTCTCCCCTCAGCAGTAAGCCACACACCCTCTGGCAAATTGC
This sequence comes from Tupaia tana, assembly GCA_026018925.1. Lineage (NCBI taxonomy): Eukaryota > Metazoa > Chordata > Mammalia > Scandentia > Tupaiidae > Tupaia > Tupaia tana. The sequence goes on along the minus strand of JAKSZU010000025.1, from coordinate 28,136,447 downwards.
AAACAAAAATAAATAAATATAAAGAAAGTGCACATTGGTGGAAATAATTGCTTATACGTTTATTTTGTCTTATATCGAACAGGCACAAAGTCTCTTGCATATGGAATGTTCACTAGGTTATTTAATAACTAAAATTAGTCTATCGTGTAATCATCACCTCGATTTATATATAACCATCCTTCCAGTTGTAGAAAAGATACAGAAACATAAATCCCCACAGCAAGAATTGTATTTAAATGGAATGTGGCAGTGGTTACTAGGTACGTATTTCAGGCCTCAAATGCTTTTCTAGACAACTCAGGTAAACACTTATTAGCTATATTTCTTGATTCACATTTTTCATAATTTGCTTGCTGAGGTGGGTGTTAGGATGAGAAACTGTTGCAAAATTTTGAAAATGCTATCAGCAGCTTCGAAGCTTTTCAGGTATAACGTAACAATGCTCTGGACGAAGATGGTGGCACGGAAAGATCTATATGTAGCAGAGAGGCGCTCTATGTTAAAAGTGGACTAAACTGGGAATATGGACGGGGAAGCACGATATGGCTCTGAGTCCCAACGTGCAAGTCTGACTGACGACCAGGAAACTGACTCGACCTAAAAGCTATTGGATCCCACTGACCTACTCGTCTGAACTAAAAGAGGAAGAAAATAAGTAGAATTTTTAGCTTATTAAGAGTTTTAAGAATTATATTTAAGAGAAATAAACATATGTACACACCTGTACTACACAGTCTGAATTAAAAAAAGGTTCTTTAGGTTTTTGCCATGGGGCGGGTGTACTTGCCAGAGAGAGACAGAGACAGAGACAGAGAGAGGAAAAGTGAGAGATCGCCCTCTGGAGGGATGGCCAGACCGCAGTCCCTTCTCCACTCTGGAGGGATGGCCAGACCGCAGTCCCTTCTCCACTCTCTCCCTGGAGGGATGGCCAGACCGCAGTCCCTTCACTCTCTCCCTGGAGGGATGGCCAGACCGCAGTCCCTTCACTCTCCCTCTGGAGGGATGGCCAGACCGCAGTCCCTTCACTCTCCCTCTGGAGGGATGGCCAGACCGCAGTCCCTTCTCCACTCTCTCCCTGGAGGGATGGCCAGACCGCAGTCCCTTCACTCTCCCTCTGGAGGGATGGCCAGACCGCAATCCCTTCACTCGCCCTCTGGAGGGATGGCCAGACCGCAGTCCCTTCTCCACTCTCTCCCTGGAGGGATGGCCAGACCGCAGTCCCTTCTCCACTCTGGAGGGATGGCCAGACCGCAGTCCCTTCACTCTCTCCCTGGAGGGATGGCCAGACCGCAGTCCCTTCACTCTCCCTCTGGAGGGATGGCCAGACCGCAGTCCCTTCACTCTCCCTCTGGAGGGATGGCCAGACCGCAGTCCCTTCTCCACTCTCTCCCTGGAGGGATGGCCAGACCGCAGTCCCTTCACTCTCCCTCTGGAGGGATGGCCAGACCGCAATCCCTTCACTCGCCCTCTGGAGGGATGGCCAGACCGCAGTCCCTTCTCCACTCTCTCCCTGGAGGGATGGCCAGACCGCAGTCCCTTCTCCACTCTCTCCCTGGAGGGATGGCCAGACCACAGTCCCTTCTCCACTCTCTCCCTGGAGGGATGGCCAGACCGCAGTCCCTTCACTCTCCCTCTGGAGGGATGGCCAGACCGCAGTCCCTTCTCCACTCTCTCCCTGGAGGGATGGCCAGACCGCAGTCCCTTCACTCTCTCTCTGGAGGGATGGCCAGACCGCAATCCCTTCACTCGCCCTCTGGAGGGATGGCCAGACCGCAGTCCCTTCTCCACTCTCTCCCTGGAGGGATGGCCAGACCACAGTCCCTTCTCCACTCTCTCCCTGGAGGGATGGCCAGACCGCAGTCCCTTCTCCACTCTCTCCCTGGAGGGATGGCCAGACCGCAGTCCCTTCTCCACTCTCTCCCTGGAGGGATGGCCAGACCGCAGTCCCTTCTCCACTCTCTCCCTGGCATTTTGGGCGTCCTGGGACACATGCCTGGTGTGAGTTTCAAGCTGCCGGCTCTGAGACTCGAACCATGGTGGGCTATGTGGGAGTCCAGTGTCTATGCCACTGCGCCACCTGTCTGTTATTTATTTACCTACAATTACATTATTTAAAGTCAGCATAATGCTTATCCAATCTCTAATGTAGCTTCGAAGGCAATGTACAGATTCATTTGGCCTTTTAAAATCCTGAGATGAATAATGTAGGTTTGGGTTTTAAAATTTTTTTAAATTTAGCCCACTTCTGAATCATTAGGGCTGACATGAAGCGCCCCGTCTTGGAGACTGTTGATTTAATTTGCCTGGAATGGCACGAGGGCACCCACATTTTCAGATGGCCGCACACTGGTTCACAGACTACGCTTTGAGAAGCCCAGTTCTAGTTACCGCTGGCACCAGCACTTGGAGTTCGTGTACGGTATTGAATACACGTGTTTCTGTCACTCACATACCAACTTTCTACCCCTTCTGACATTTCCCCAAACGTGATATGCCGCTAAATGTTTCCGTCTCTCTGTCCACGTGGCATGGACTCTTCTGTGTCCTGACTTACCCGGCACATGAGCAAACTAAGCTCCTCTGCCTCCGAGGAGCCGTGGCACCCTCGGGGTGGTGAGGCCCGGGGGTGCGTGTCCCTCCCGCATGTGCAGATGACGCAGCCGGTCCACCCTCTCGGCTCCCCGGGAGGAGCAGAAGGACCTGGGGGAGCTCTGGGGGAGCCTCCATGGCAGTCTTCCCCCCACGAAAACAGCCCGACTTTGCCATCACAAGGACTCAGCGAACGTAAAATCACAATTTCATAATGAAGCACTTTTGTTATTTTCACTTATTTTGTTTAGCCCCAAGGAAGAAGAGGCAGAGCAATGCTGAGTATGATCTGCTTCGCGATGATAGAAAAGGCTTCTAAGGGTGGAAAGACATCTGAATGCACAAGGCATCTAGGTACTTCCAAGAGTCATTTATAAGGAAAAGAGGGAAGGATTAAAAACATACTGCCTCTAAAACCGAAGCATGATGACCAACCTACTTCTGGGATCTGGGATGAATTTAACCATCTGAAAGAGCACTAGAGAGAGACTGAAAAACCCAAGAGTGAACCAGGAACGCTGCACCACCAACACCTCAGGCCTGTTCACTAGCAAGTAGGAAGATGTATCCTGCCGGCCTCATTCAAAATCCAACTTGCATGTATCTGGGAGTGGATCGGACAGCCCTCTGAGATCCTGGGAAGACAGTTGGGTCATGAGGGCTACACGTCTCACCAATCACCCTCTGGAGTTGGAACACCAGGCGCCCAGGCGACCACAGCCATTGGTGAGCTCCATGGGGACCTTTTCCCTCTGATTCGATCAGCGTCACTGGCTCGAGGGAGGCCTCTCCTGGCCCGATACCCAGAAGTCAGCCATCAGCCCTGTTAGCACATCACACTGACAGTTTTAAGAAGAAATGAACAAAATAAATACTCCCCTCCCCAACAAACAAATAAAGAAACCAAAATACTGCAGAACAAGAGAAAGAAAAACATCATTCTAAAGATAAGCCTCAAGAAAAAATGTCCCAAGCTGTGCCCATTATTGGCCGGCTTGCAGTCAGTTTACACTCAGGACTTAATTAAAGGAGGCACCATTCATTGCAATGGAGAATTGCTAAAATCTATGCTTAGGAACAGTCTCAGCACACCACCACTTATATAATTTGGAAGAAGTTTTTGCAATGTCTCTTTATTTTCTTTTTTTCTGCTGAAAGAAAGGGACGGCCTTGTCTTTTCTTGCGCCTCCTGGGTGGTCCTATTGTTCCTTCATCGTAGCAGGAAGGGTATAATTTTTTCTTTCCTCAAAGGTCCTGGGTGGGGGTTATTGCCCTGTCCCTATTGTCTGCGGCACTCTTAGCTGCCTCACTCCTACTGGTTGGGTAAGAGCCCAACGGGGACTCTGAGGATCTTTCTTCTAAGTGTTGCCTTGTTTGCTTTTTTCTGGTTTCTTTTCTTTCTTCAGCATCTTCATTTTCATTTTGCTAGGATGTTTCTTTGAAAAAGGAGAAAGTACTATACTTGGTTAGAAGTGTGTCTTATTCAAAGCGTGGAGAAGAGAGAGACTAATAAATCGAGAAAGGCCATGAATTGAAAAAAACGACAACTGCACAAACTGCAATTTAGAGGAGAGAAAGCGGGGAGGAGCCGCAGATAGCGTGAGACGGTGGGTCCAGGGAGGAGCTCTGAAATCCGCTATTCAGAAACGCAGCGCATCGGACATCACCTTTGGTCTGTCACTCTCCCAGCCTCCATTCTTACAGCCCATCTCTGCTCGGTCTGAAGTATTTCCTCTCATGAAAAGAAAGGCGTTTTTCAAACTCAAGAGCCTAATTAGGAAGAAGGTTTCCCATCCTTTCATGCCAGCATTGTAAGCCCAGCTCCCCTTTTCTGCACTGTTTACAATGGAGGCGTTTGCAAGGAAGGCTATCACGGCAGGACGCCACCATCACAGGAGATGGAAGGGGGCTGTGCGGAGACGAGGTTCAAGGGCTGTGCTGTGCCTTCTTCCTGAGTGCTTCTGCCCAGCGTAATGACAAGCAGGCCTGCACCATATTGGGCCTACACTTGCTGAGCTGGGAGACATCTCGACGGTTTAATGAGCCTTAAATTTAGAGTGAGAAAGAGGGTGCTCACTTACAGATTTTGACATCACTCGTACAGCCGCTTTTGTTTAGCTTTCGGGGGGTGGGGACGGCAGAACTCAAAGCAGAGACATCAGAGATGACTGGGCAAAGGGAAGTATTTTCATGAGAGTGATGTATAAAATATCAGTTTTTTTTAAGAGAGATTTTTGCTATAGGGCACATGTGCTTGCCAGAGAGATAGAGACAGACAGTAAGCGAGAAATCACTCTCCAGGGGGATGGCCATGCCACAGTCCCTTCTCCGCCATTCTCCTCTAGGGATTTTGGGCACACACACACACACACACACACACACACACGCCTGGTATGTTTTAAGCAGCTGGGTCTGGGACTCAAACCATGGTCGACCATGTGCGAGTCCAGCGATGTAACCATAATGCCATCTGCTGGTTCCAGATAGTCTCGTTCCTTTAAAACATAGTTCAAAGTGCAGCTGCTGCAGCATCTAGCATGATAATGTTTCTCAGTTAAGTTAATTTTAAAAGCAATTGAATCACATTGTAAGATTTTCAAATTAGGAGAAAAGGGAGGCAAGACAGACGAACGGGTTCAGACTCTCTACCCCAGGGCAAAGAGAACGAGGCAGGTCTGCTCAGCAGGGTTTCCGTCTTGTTGGGAGGCTTACGTGACTCACCAAGATGCCCAGAAACATCGAGAAGCCAGTGACGGAGTCGTGAATCTTTGTGTCAAATCTTACACTTTGCACGTTGTCTGAATACTCAGCACGGATGCCGCCCATTGCAGACAGGGCATGGAAATGACTAGTGCCCAGGGTTTCCTGGGTTATTTTACCCCAGCTGTGGTGCGCTTTGAAAAACTATTGAATAGCTTTTTCCTCATTAAACAGGAAGCCTACAGCAAGTCTGAAGATTTATAAAGAATCCATTTTCCTGTTAGCCGAGAGGAAACATGAAACTTTATAAAGTACAACGTAACAAAACGGTTTCCCTTCCTCCTCTGCTGTTTCCTTTGTACACACTGGAAACAAAGCCTGGGTGACCATAAAGTTGCAATACCTTCTCAGATATCTCCGAGGCCGGGGCAAGTCTCAAAGAGCTCAGCTTTAAGAGGGAATACAGGTTACATGGAGGCAGCCCTGGCCCCAAACAGGATATGAATAAGCCAGGAGAAACTCACTGGGGTGAGTAACTTAAACTTTTGCTGGTAGAAGCCCGGAAGCAATAGGTTCAGATAGATCTCAGCAACAAGTGGCACGCCGAGAAATGCTGGATTGTGAAGTGTATGACCAAGAATTTTGGGTCTTCACGTGGCTTCAGGGACATCGAAGACATTCAGCTAACATACACATCTTGCTTGTTTATAGTCCACTGTCACAGAAGAGTGACATGCATAACGTCTCTAGCCGTAGCGGTCCCCATGGGCTCTGGTCTGAGGGTATGTGTGTGTGTATGTATGTGTATGTAGAGAGATAGAATGACCATATATTCCTCTTTTGGGGAGAATGGTACATACTTGCATTTGTAATACCACTGTGTCGAGTTTGGGATTTGGTCTAGCCTTTTTTTTTTTTTAAGAATTATTTTATTTAACTTTATTTATTTATTTTAATTTGACAGAGGAGGACAGAGTGAGAGATAGAGAGACAGACAGAGAGAGAAAGTGAGAGAGCAAACCGCCAGGTCTGGGACTCAAACTGTGGTCGGCCATGTGGGAGTCCAGCACCCTTAAACACCATACCATCTGCCGGCCCTTGGCCAAGCCTTTTTATTTTAATTTATAGTTGTATTAATAGTTGCATTTAGGTTATCTGGGCTTGAAAAAAATGTTTTCTTTTTGTAATTTCATCTTCTGCCATGATAATGTATATGCAATACACATAATCTTATCTATAATATGTGGTATAACACTGTCTGCTGAACCTAGGTGTGCCCAGACACCTTAGGCCAGTGACAGCAAACATCGACTCCTCGTGGAGGTGATACTAGCCAATTACATTATGCCTTGCATTGTGGTCTATGAGGCACAAAGCAGCCAGGCCACCAGTCAACATGTCATAAGAAACAGGTAATTTAGAATTAGCTGTACATAAAATATATGCTGGAAATGACGTTTGATCAGACTTTCTATGAAGCATATTGAAAGTAGCTTGAACAGTCTGCTCCTGTAGGTTTTCCCTTTGTTGTCAAGAATATTTATTTTACTATTTCAACATATTTTTCAATTTGACGATAAGCTCTTTGGGAAATAATGAGTTCTAAAGAGCAAAAGCACATGTTTAATGAAAATTTAAATAGTTCATTTATGTTACTTAAGAAAGACGGGGAAAAAATCTAATTTGCACAAAATTTTCTTGACATTTACCAACCACCACAAAGCCATAGTGATATTACTAGCTACATGAAAAAGCAGATGATAAAAAATGACTAAAGCCTCAGGAACTACTTCAAAAGTTAGCGTTGATGCTAATAAAACTGTTTCTGAATGTGACAATTTACCACCTGCAGTAACAGATGTATTTGTATGTTATTTTAGGAACATGACTTTTCATTTAGATAAGAAAAATTGTGGTTATTTCATGTTTCTCATTTCAATAATTAGTTTCTTTTTGAAGGTAGGAAAAGTAAAACATAGCTGTTGACATTCTTTCTCCACTAGCCTAGAGGACGTTCTGCAAATACTTGATTTATACCTGCTCCATATCCTTCGCAGGCACAGTGTGGTACCTGTGTATGGAAGTTCCCCAATTCCTGGCTCATCGCTTGGGACCAAGGCAAAAAAGTGCTATCTGTCTGGGAAGTGTTTGAGGGAACCGTTTCTGTCTTACCTCACTCAGAACACTGTTGAGAATTGTGGCTGAGTTTTGGTGTGGAAGCTGTTGAAAGCAGTGCTAGTCTACAACCTGTGAGAGCTGCAGAGGCTCCATGAACCCATGGGACCCTAAGGGCAAAGATTATGGGGAGAGGAACACAATACAACATCAAAGGCTCTGAGAAGCTCTGAGAAGGAAGACGGACATTCTCAGGAAAATTACAACTCTCAGTAAAAAGGAGTTAAAACCCATATCCTCTGGGGAAGACATGCCCAGAAAAAGCTCGACAAGACAGGAGTCTTCAGGCTGTGCTGATCAGTAAAAGTCTTTTCTGCATAACAGGTTCATATGTCTGGAGAGCTGGATGCTTTCTCAAATGCTGACTTTTTTCAGCAAAAGATTACAAGGTTTACAAAGAAAGAAACACAGTTGATTCATAAAAAGAAAATAATTCTCCAGAAACTGACCCTAACAAAACTGAGGCCTCTCAAGAACTTGACAAAACTTTTAAGACGACTATCTTAAATAAGTTCAATAAATTGAAGGAGAACAAGCACCAACAAGTAAATAAAATCATGAAAACTACATTTGAACAAAATAAGAATATAAACAAATAATTACAAACCATGAAAAATGAAACAAATTCTAGGGCGGAATAATACAATAACTGATTGGAAAAATTCTATCAATGAGTTTAACAGGACACTTGAATAAGATAGGAAAGAAAATTGGTAAACTTAAAGAAAAATCATTTGAAGTTATTGAGTTTGAGAAATGAAAGAAGAAAAAGAATAAAGAAAAGTAGAGCGTCTCCAAAATCCATAGAACACTTAAGCTAACCAACATACACATTATATGAATCCCAGAAGGAGAAGCAAGAGAGAAAGAGGAAAAGAACTTACGTGAAGAAATAATGAACAAAAACTTCCCACACTGGAAGAAATAAATGGATATAAAATAAAAGAAGCTTAGTGAACTCCATGTAAGATAATCCTAAAGAGACAATCACTAAAATAGCTCATCAAATTGTCAAAAATCAAAGACAAAGAGAAAATCTTGAAAACAGCAGGAAAAAGCAACTCCTCTCCTACAAGCATGCTTCTTTGAGATTATTATCAGATTTCTCAGCAGAAACCTTGTAAGCTGGAAAGCAACAAGATATATTTGAAGTGCATAAAGATTATTGTAAACCAGGAATATCGTAAAGTTCATTTGACAGTCTGCACGCCTATTAAATGTGAGGAAAATGATCCTTTTCTGAAGCGACTGATAATGGGTGATGAGAGGTGAACTGTTTACAATGACACGGTACATAAACAGTCTTCGTCCTGATGTGACGATTCACCTCAAAAGACATCGAAAGCAGACGTTCATCAGAGGGCGGTTATGCTCTCAGTGTGCTGGGGTTTTAAAGGTGTTGTGATTTTCAAGCTCCTACCACGGAATTAATCAATTCAAATGTGTGCTGTCGACAATTGGACAGTTTGAATCCATCCATCCATCCAGAAACATCCAGAGCTGGTTGATCATCAAAGAGTTGTGTTCTATCACAGCAATGTGCGACCACACACACGTTTAATCACCTGTCGAAAATTAGGGGAACTTGGATGGGATGTGTCCCCACACTTACCTGGCCTTGCACCATCAAAATTCCACTTGCTTTACTCTCTTCAAAACACCTTGTATGGTATAACATTTGACTCAGATGAGGTTGTAAATCAGCGCCTTGTTCAGTTTTTCACTGAAATAAAGACAGATCCTTCTACAAACAAGGAATTATGAAGCTCACTGAAAGATGATACAAAGTTATCAAACAAAATGGGCACTATGTCATTGGCTGGCCTTTGTTCTTTAGATAAATAAATGATCCTTGAAAAACATAGAAAAAAATACGTCACGGCTTTTCTGACAGCCCAATATTTGCATATTACATGTCTGCTAAGGGATTAATATCCAGACTATCTCAGGAACTTCCACAACTTAAAAATTGCACAAAGCAATCCAATTAAAAACCATCAAAGGACTTAAATAGATATTTTTCAAAAAAAAGAAAAACAAATAGCAAACACATGGAAAGATGCTCAGCATCAGTAATAATTAGAGAAACACAAATCAAAGCCATAATGAGATAGTACCTAATGGGATACCACTGCAGTATAGCTACTCCAAAAATAAACATAAATAACAAGAATTGGCAAGGATTTGCGGAAATTGGCACTCTTGTGCACTGTTGGTAGAACATAAAATAGTAAAGCCACTATGGAAGTCATTATAGTAGTTTTCAGTTTCAAAGACACTGAAAATAGAATGATCATATTATCCAATAATTGCACTTCTGGGCATGTACACAGAACAACTGATGGCGGAGCTTTAGAGGTGTGTTTGTGCACTCACGGTCCGAGCAGCATTACTAGCAATGGTCAAAATGGGAGGCTAGCCAAATGCTCACCAGCAGGTGGATGTATAAATAAATGTGCTACACACCCTTGGGGGGGTGGGTCTCACTTTCCTTCTTTCTGTTTCTCTCTCGAATGAGTATGTGCACCTTCTTGAAAAAAAAATTAGCATACTTTTATCAGATAGTATCACCAGCTGTTACGATCTCAAGCCCCTCGTACCTAGCCCTGTCACTGCATGTGTTTGATACCCTTGTGGCATGATTTAATATCTGCCTCTGTCCTAGACGCCGAGCACCTGGGAGATTCGGGGGTCTTAACTCATCTCCTTAGCTGAGATCATAATAGGAGGCCCAGATGGGAACAGGAGGTTCTTCGAATCTAGCCTCGGAAGTCACACAGCACTTCTGCCACGTTCTGTTACCCAGAGTCGGTCGAAGGGCTGATCTGGTTACGTGCAGATACTGCACTCACAGAGGGGAGAGGTCAGGGGACCAGCTGCTGTCTGCTCTCTTCTCTGGATGTTTCCTGCTTGTTCCCTGAGTCCTGCAAACCCTGGGGTTCTCGCCATGCCTATTTCCTTCTCACGAAGTCAGGATGCTTTAGGAGAGGCTGCCTTTCCTCGGCTGTTGTGGTTTGACACTAAACTCAAAGCTAGGGAAGTGAGTCAAAATGCCATTTTAAGGCTGTCCTTCTGCAAAGAAGAAATTGACATCTTTCATATTCATTGGTTACTCCCATTGTCAGCTATGAGAAATACTATTTGGTGTTGCTGCTCTGTGTGTAGTGGGGTAGGAAAAGGCAAAAAAAAAGTAAGAATCTTTCCTGACAACATTAAAGGAGGGCTAGTTATGATACACACAGACACCGAGTCGGGGCAGTGAGGGCCCAGACTCTGAGGACAGACGTGGTGGCAGGGCGGGGGTCTGGACGGCTCTATCACTAATTCTTTGATGGTGGCTACGTTACTTCATCTCTCTGTGACTCGGCATCCCATCTGTCCAGTGGGGGTAGTTTCGTATACCTCACGGAATTGTTGAAAGGATTAGAAAATGTCATGTGATTCTTGCTGCTTGGAACAGCAGTGGGCACGCACTCACTCCGTAACTAGATCAGGTGTAGCATTGTGTTTGCAAGGCGTGGTGACCAGACGGTGGGGCTGGGCCGGGCATCAGCACTGCAGTGGCATAGCTGGCCTCACATGTGGAGGGTCCTGGGTTCATGTCCACATCGGGGCACTGTGTGCCCTGACCTGACCAGCTGAGGTGAGGATGGGCACCCTTTTGGGGTTGCCTCTCTCTCTCTTTCTAAACTCTTGGAAGTAAAAAAAGGAGACTGAAAAAATAATAGTACTGCTGTCAGCCTCCTTCTCTTAAGAGCTCTGTCTCTGCACACGCAGACACACCACGTTTCCCGTCTCTCTTCTGCCCACCACCCCGCCTCTCTGTCTTCCATCTCTCCATTTCTCTAGACTTCCTTTGTGTCTCTACACGTGGACGTATCACCTACCTCAGCTCACAGAGAACTCTCATCTCAGCACCACTGCCAGAAAATCGCCTCAATTATTGTAACTGAAAAATAAAAACAAGTTTCAGAAGAATATCAACAGGCTTATGATGAAGTTGATTTTGCGAACTGAGCCTGAAGACCCAGGCTAAATGCGTCCTGAGGTTGAAGAACCAGCCTCTCCAACGCCGGCAGGCTCCTGGCTTGCTCGCTGTTTCAAGGACTGCACTTTTCATTGTGAAGGGGTTGGATTCAAAACCTTCACAAACACCATGCACCATTGTACTGGGTCAAGCCGTGCTTCTTCTTAAAGTAAGGAAAGAGGAATTAAAATAATCCTTTCAGTCCACACAAATAGAACACTCTCGTTGAGCCCAGTGTGTAAGAGCTCAAGCTCAGAGGCCGGGCTGCCCGAGAATAAGTCTGGCTTGGAAAATTCCTGGCTGTGCTGCTCCTTAAGTCACTCTGTCTACACTGCTTATCTATAAAATGGGGTAGTAATAGTTCCCATCTCAAAGGGTTGGGTGAAGATTAAATGAATTAATGCAAGAAAGTCCCTAGCACATACTAAGCACCTAGCACATACTAAGAATGTGTTATCAACACTAATTTTATTAGCTTTATAATTTTCAAAGCATGAAGGTATAGCAGGAAAGCTAAATAAATAATATGCAGGGGTCTCGTCATGGACTCTGAGACAGAGGCTCCCACCAGACTGACTGGGCGCCCTTCTCTCACTCAGTCCCTTTCCACGCGCCAACTGGATTCTCAACATCGCCAATGCGCTGGCTTTTTTCCTGGTCTTACGTTTTTCATGTTGATGATTTGTATTGCCTGAAAATCTCTCCGTTTGTCTTATTCGTCAGGGTGCAGGTCTCAGTCACATGTCAGCACTCCAAGCAGAGGCACTGACCCCGTCCTCGCCTGTCCCCCACGCGCTCCTTGTCTGCAACCCCGGGCTGCCTGACTCCATCCTCTGCTTGTCTCACAGTCAGTCCCACACGTGGTCCCTCCAGTGTGTGTTCGCCTCGCTCTCTCCCCAAGTACATTGTCATTGCCATGAGTGCCGGACACCTTTCTGCCCTTCCCCCCTTCAAGAACAAGTAGATAAACTCTAAGTATAAATGGTGGAATAAAACAGTACCTGACTATACTATTATTCTCTTGGAGTTAAATATCATACTTCTAGACCCTGGCATTTTATATGTATATGATTTTTAAAATCCATTGTCTGGAAGGTTTTATGCAACAGTGGCATAACCCATCTCAGGGTTTCTGAATGATAACCATTTAGATGTGTAACATACAGATTCATAAAATCTTGGAGCTAAAAGGAACCTTAGACGTCTCCTAGACCCATGTGACCATGTTAATGATGAAAAAGTGGAATTACAAAGTGTAAGGTGATTTTATCTCAGTTAATTGTAAGAACCTATTGGATTAGAGATTCTCATTTGTAGTTTACAAGGGGGATTGAGAAGTTTTATAATTAAGCCTATGGAGTGCTGGAGCTTTTCTGTGTCTCTTCTCATAATTGAGCTTAAATCAGAGTGGCCCGGAACAAGGGGTAGGGCATCAGAGAGCAGGGGGTGTATTTAGACGCTGCTGCTTATTAGCATGAGACCTGGACAACCCACTCGGCCCCTCCGTCTTTGCATCTGTGAAATGCAGTAGTACTTTTCACAAAAAACCGCTGCTTAGGTGGTCCATTGGCACAGTGATGGGCAATTTACAGACGTTCTCCAAATGGTCATCGTTGTTAGCTGTACATCGAGTTTGCTCTGCATTGCCTGTAGGTAGGGTAAGCTTCTATTTCAGTCTGGAATTAGAGTGTGCTAGCAATCTAGAATGATAAATGCAAAATGCTCTTAAAGGTAATATATATGCATTTTCTCTTTATTTCAGTATTAAGTAAGTTTTCCTCTGTTTCTTAGTGGCTCTAAATTAGTAGAGTTGGTTTGTGGCCCCGGGAAATGTAGGTTTATGTCAGGATTGGTTTGGGATCCTAAGAGGTTATTTTATGATCGATGATGACATTCACCTCTCCCCTGCTTTTCCATATGAATTTATTTTATATTTTTAATAAATCTCTAACTTACCATGTGGGGAAATCAGAAAGAGTGGCTCGATGGTGCGTGTTCTCCTGTAGGCTCCTCCAGTTTCTAAACCAACAGCGCTGGACAGGCCTGGTGTATATGCCCAGGGGTCGCCAGCATCTGTCTTGCGTTTTTGAAGGAATTCCTGTAGATGAAAGCAGCGCTTCTTACTACTGGAGTCACTTGGGGCTCTTGTCAAAATGCAGGTGCTGATTCTGTAGGTCTGGAATGAGGGTCTGCGTTTCTAACATGTGCCCAGGCAATGCTGATGCTGATGTTCTGCAGATCAAGCCGAGTGGCTGGACTCTGTAAATCTTTCTTTCTTCGTTTCTTTCTTTCTTCCTTTCTTTCTTTCTTTCTTTCTTTCTTTCTTTCTTTCTTTCTTTCTTTCTTTCTTTCTTTCTTTCTTTTTTTGTATAATCTTTACTGGATACAAAAACAAAACAAACAAAAACAGTAATAGTATCAATAAGACATTTTATATATCTGGATATGGTAGAATTATAAATATCAGATTAATAAATCTATTTATATATAAATGTATTCAGAAACCCTGAGATGAGTTATACCATTGTTGAATAGATATATAAATATCAAATTTATATATCTATGTATTTATATATCAGCTGCATTTATATAGGTGTATAAAATAAAGATTCCTTAAGTGATCATTTAAAATGATGCTAAAAGAAGTTCTTGTGTCTTTCCTTAGAGAATGGTATCTCATGGTAGTCAATAGATTACGTGATATTTAATATATTCAATATCTGAGTTCCGTCATATTATTATTCCTATGAATGAGTTTTATAAGCTTATACAAAATCAGTAAGCTTTAGAAAATATACATGAGTAACCCCAAACTCTTTATCTACCTTGGATTTTTAAAAATGATTTGGATAGTATTAAACTATTTTTCTTTTTACAATCTTACGCAATTTTTTTGTTTTTGGAGTTGTTTCCCCCCACCCTCTTCCCTTTTTCTTACATTCCATCATTGTACATCTTTATAATGCACAATATGGCTTTCAAGAGTAGGCATGTAGTACATGACAATCAAATCAAAGATATTACCACACACATAATTTTCAACAGAGGACTTTATATTTCTTTTGTCTGTGGAATTTTCTTCTCTTAGCCCTCCCACCCACCCTCTGCCATCCTCTTCCCTCCCTCACAGTCCCTGGTGTTTGCACGTATCCTCTCTACTGTCACGTTTTCAGATCTTTCCATTTCTGCCGTACAGTACAGACCTTCACGTAGACTGAGTGGGGATATACAGTGTGTGTCTTTCAAAGTCTGACTCATTTCACTTGGCATGAAATCTTACATATTTATCTATTTTGAATCAAGTGACAGGGCCCCATTGTTTCTTATAGCTGAATAATATTCCACAGTATATGTGTGTCATAGTTTTTCAAACTGGTCATCACATTTTAGACATTTAGGTTAATTTCATGCCTTAGCAATTGTGAATAGTCCTCTTTTACACAGTATTGCTTTGGGTCTTTTTTGATTCCAGACAATTATTATGATGGCTTTTTCTATTTCTATGAAGAATGTCAATGGTAATTTGATGTGCATTGTGTTGAATTTGTAAATTAATTCAGGTAAGATTGACATTTCAGCTAATTAATTCTTCCCATCCAGAACATGGGATATCTTTCTTCTTATGGATTATTTTCAATTTTTCATTGCATTCCTTGCAAATGTCTTTCACCTTGTTGGTTAGGTTTTTTCCTAGATATCTTATTTGTTGTATGGTTAATGTAAACACTAAGAATATTATATATCATGATCAGGTAGACCTTATCCCAGGGGTGCAAACATGGTTCTGTATTCAAAACAATAAATGTAATACATCACATTAACAGAAGGAAAGATAAAAGCTATATGATTATATCTATAAATGCAGAAAAAGCATTTGATAAAATGCAATATACTTTTATGATCAAGACCTTAGAAAAATAGGAGTAGAAGGAATATTTCTCAATACAATAAATTCATATATGACAGGTCCATTATTAAGATCATATTGAATGAGGAAA
Source organism: Tupaia tana (assembly GCA_026018925.1). Classification (NCBI taxonomy): domain Eukaryota; kingdom Metazoa; phylum Chordata; class Mammalia; order Scandentia; family Tupaiidae; genus Tupaia; species Tupaia tana. The sequence goes on along the minus strand of JAKSZU010000025.1, from coordinate 28,120,958 downwards.
AGCTGAAAGATTTTCCAGTGTAAACTGGAACAAGACAAGGCTGCTCATTTTCTCCACTCCTTTTCAATGTAGTGCTGGAAGTTCTAGCCAATGCCATCAGATAAGAGAGTAAAATAAAAGGCATTCAGATAGCAAAAGAAAAAGCTAAACTGGCCCTATTCTCAGATGATGAATATATACATAGAAAGTACAAGGAAACCCATAAAAAAAAAAAAAAACCTAGAAGTGATAAATGAATTCAGTAAAATAACAGGTTACAAAATCAATATACAAAAATCTACAGTTTTTTTTTTAAAGTTTTTGCTATAGGGCACATGTGCTCACCAGAGAGACAGAGAGGCACAGTGAGAGAGTGAGAAATACCCAACCCTCCCCCCCCACAAAGAGACGGCCATGCTGCAATCCCTTCTCCTCCATTCTCCTCCTGGGATTTTGGGCACACATGCACACACCCAGTATGATTTTCAAGCTGAATTACAATCAGCCATGTGAGAGTCCAGTTCCGTAACCTCTCTGTCACCTCTGGCTCCTCTACAGCATTTTTATACACTAACAATGAATGGACTCCGCTAAATTTTTAAGCTCACCTAAGAACTTTTAAAGTATACATATTCCTGGACCCAAAGACTCTGATTCAGTAAGACTGAGACCAATGGGCATATATTTGGATATTTGCATAGATAGTTGCGATAATATGCTTTATTTTGGAACTGCCAAAATATATTTTAATCATGGGTGTTTTCATTAACCTGGGTCCAGTCTACCTTCCAACCTACCCTTCGACATCCTGATTGGTCTATGCTGCAGCAGCATCAAATTACTTACCATTTCTTGAATACGTGATATCTTCACAGACTAGTTCCTTACTTAAAAAATATCATATGTCACCCTGTTTATTGAGAAAATTACTGCTCATCCTAGAGATCTAGTTTCTGTGTCATCTGTTCCAGGGAAAAGGCCCTGATGCTCCAGGTGGATGATTCTCGAGGGACAATGTCGTTTCCTTCCTCTCTTAGGGAAATGTGATAACATGCAGACACTTTTGGTTGCCACAACTTGGTATCTTGTGGGTAGGTGTTGTCAGGGACACTGCTCAACATCCTGCAAGACGTAGAGCAGCCCTGCAACAGCTACCCAGCCACAAATGCCAGCAGTTGTGAGATCGAAACACCTTGTCCAGGCTTCCGTACGTCCCTTTTAGGTTACTCCTACTTGCTTCCGTCCTCTTACTTATCACACTTAGTTTCTGCTTTTTTGTTTGTTTTGTTTTGTTTTGTTTGCAATAGGGGCATGCCTACTCATGAGAAAGACAGAAAGAGGGAAAGCAAGAAATCATGCCCCGGGGAATGGCCACACCGCCTTCTCCTCCGTTGTCCTCTGGGCATTTTGGGCATGCACACACACGTGCCGTGTTTTCAAGCTGCCAGATCTGGGACTCAAACCTCATAGTCATCCATGTGAGATTCAGCCACCTTAACCTCCTCATCACCTACTCATCTCCACAGCTTTTTGTTGGTTGTTATAGGGGGCATGTGTTCTCCAGAGAGAAACAGAGAGAGGGAAAGTGAGAAATCACCCTCTGGGGGCTGGCAACATTGCAATCCCTTCTTGTCCATTCTCTTCTCAAGATTTGGGGCACATGTTCGGATGCACCCCACATGATTTCCAAGCGACTGGGTCTAAACCTCCCCACCACCTGCTGACCCCCGTCCAGTGCCTAACCCTCCCCACCACCTGCTGACCCCCGTCCAGTGCCTAAACCTCCCCACCACCTGCTGACCCCCATCCAGTGCCTAACCCTCCCCACCACCTGCTGACCCCCGTCCAGTGCCTAACCCTCCCCACCACCTGCTGACCCCCGTCCAGTGCCTAAACCTCCCCACCCCCTGCTGACCCCCACAATTAGTTCTCATTGTCTATTTTTCTGTCTCGTTGGTAGCCTGCTAGGTCCTTGTTAAGGGACTGTTTCTTTGATCTCTGTTTCTCATAACCAGTGGAATGATGCATGGAGATAGAATTATACATACACATAATTATGTTTCATATAAATATTTATATTTTATATAGATTAATATAAGTCATACTGATTAATTTCTCTCTATAAAATTATATGTATGGTTTATATAGACACAGGCAATTATATACAAATACTTTAAAAGTAAATGGGTAAAGAGGTCATTGCATGCATAGCCGAGTTTACAAGTGCGCACGCCGTGTGCTGTGGTGTGCAGATGGTAACCTAAGCACGGAGGCAGACTCAGGACTCTGGCTGGGGGTGAGATGTCACTCTGGCCTGAAAGGCATAATATCAAGTCATCAATCACCGACTGCAGAGTGAACCTCCTGAGAAAAACCTCCATTTATCGCTTGCCAATTGGAAGGAATACAACTGACTGGGAACAGCTGGCTTTGGCCTCTCCGAAAGGCTGCGACCCACTTAATCAGTTTGGAATGTGGCCATAACTTTGAAGGTAGATCAGGAAGTTTAGCAAGCACCGATACCGTCGGCCAGGACCGGCCGTCTCCGCGCTCAGAGTATTTGACGGGAGAGACACATTGATTAAAAAAGAAAACGCTATGCGAACTGGGTCAAGGGCGAGGGTGGGAAGATGGGCGATTCTTTATGATCTCAAACTTGACAGACTGTTTAGTTTGGGAAGACCTGAAAAACCTCACATAATTCAGCCTGTGCTCCGCTTCACCCGCGGTGAGGGAAGATAATGAAACCCGCCGTCCCTGCTTTCTGTCTGTCATCCAAGCCATTCCAGGGACCGTAATCCTGGGTAGTGTCTTTCAGCGGAAGCCATTTCCCTGGGGAGACAGGATTATGAATAAGATGTCCATTGAAAGCTCATCTATTTCTCCTACCTGGTTTTGATTCTCCCTCTTCCTAATGCAGTTTTACTGATCTCTTGGAAACGGGACAAACAAGGGGAGCACTGTGCTAATCTGGCTTTGCAAACTTGCTTCCCAGATTCAATCACGGTGCCACGTGCAGAGCTCAGGCAGGCCTAGGAGGCTGGGAGTGAGCTCCTACCCGAGGGTGGGGTGCTCTTCTGAGGAGCTCGTGCCACTGCTTTATTTTTTCTCCTCACCACAGTAATGTGCTCACCTCCCATTGCTCAAATGTTACCTCTCCATAATCTAATTTCAAGCGCCTTCTCTGTCCTTATGCCTTCGGTGTTTATTTCCTTTAATAGCCCAATTTAATGGTTCCTGAAGTTCACGAAGACTTCCAAACTATTGATAACTTCATTTAACTATCACCTTCGCCCTCACCACCTCCCTTAATCAGCATCGATTCCAAGGGCTGTTACTTAGTCTCTCTCTGGTTGAGCACCAGCCCTGGTTAATTTGGACTCTCTTCTACCCAAGCACTTGAAAATGACCATCTGAGAAGAGCCACCCTTCTCTCTGTCGCTCCCTCTCTTTCACCACAGAAGGACACTCGTGTTTTCTAGTTTCCTTTAAATGTGTGACTACTAGCCTTGTGCTTCTGACCATGGGTTCAAAATCCAACTGAGCTCTCTCAGCAGTGATTGGCTGCCGTTTTCTGTAAATGACCAGAGGGGGTATGGAAGCTCGGGGCCACACAGCTGCTGTCACAATTCAGCGTCACAGCAGGGGAGTAGCACAGACAGGGCACGGTGAATGGTTGTGCCACTTCCACCAAAGCCACTCACAGAGAAGGTCAGGGCTGGCCCATGAGCTGTCGTGTCAGGACCCTGCTGTAGACTGTTCCCCTTCTCTCTTCTATGACTCTTCTACCTCTTCTCTCCTTTCTCAGATCACCTGCATTTGCTCCCACCCATGCCAAGTCTTTGCTGTTAATGGCTGTGTATTAAAACGCTAAGAGCAATTAGGCACAAACGTCTGCTGCCCTCTCTGCAGGTGTGCCCACTGTGCCCTGCTTTCCCTCTTCTAACTTTGGGTGAAATACCCATGTCTCCCTTTAGGCCCACCCCCCCCTTGCACACTGGATCCTATTCCATTCCTTTCTCTATTCAAGAGGACGGTCCACTCTCCTTCCTGCGCTGTTACAGTTTCCTCTTTGATGTATCATTCATATCGGATTGTAAATATGCTGTACTTGCTGCTGTCAGAAAAAAAGAGAGAAATATGGAAAGAAATCCGTCGATCTCACATTCTTCAGCTACAAGCCCTATTTTTCCACTCCTGTTACAGCAAATCCTAGTGTGATTTATACTTGCCGTCTCCCCGTCTTCTCCTCCTGCTCTTTCTTGAACCCATTCCCTCCAGATTCCCATCCCCGCCATCGCACTAACACAGCCTGCCCAGCTGAGCAACCCCACGACGCTGCCATCGCCCACACCAGCAGTCACGATGCGAAGCCCCCGCTAGTCCGTCCATCAGCCATGAGTGAGGACACCGGTAACTGCCTCCTCTGCGCCAGCTGGCTCTCCCCGTGGTTCTTGGGGTTACTTTCTCTCGTTGGCTTCTTTGTCAGGAGGACAAAGTCCATGGGGACTGGGTATTGTGAAAAAGTAAAATAAAATAAAATAAAAACTATGCATAGATCTGGACATCGTATTGCACCACAATAAACTGGAACTTTAATTCACTTGCTCACGACCTTTATGAAGTCCCCCTCAGATCACTGGCTTCTCCTCCTCTGGCCCATGGTTCCACGGCTTCAGGTAAAATGCCTCTTCTCAGAGATCTTCCGTAGTTACCCTACGTAGCGCAGCCACCCTCCACCACACACCCCTTTAGAGCCCGGCCTGCTGTTGTTCTTACGGCCCTTATCATCGTAGCACTCCTATGTACCCACTCAGGTTTGTGGACTTGTCTTCACTTCCCACCAGCACTATGCTGCCCGAGTGCAAGGACAGTTTGCTGCTGTATTCTCACCCCTGAGAAGAGTGTCCGCATGTCGTGACACTCAATAAATTGTTGTTGGATGAACGACATGCAGAATTATATGAGACGCTCATAATAACGCGAATGTGGTTTTTTTTTTTTAATTCAGAGAGATCTAACTCAAGTGTTCAGTAGTCCATGCAAAATCATGTCGCGGATGAGGAGAAAGCTACTTTTTCTTTTTCCTTTGAGAGATGGCCATCCAGCCCCGAATATAAAGGCCTGGCAGAAAGCTGCCCTGACCCAGCGCTGACGGGCTCCAAGTGTTGGAAGTGCCCAGCCTCGGCTTCCCATCTCCTGTGCGCCCTGAGTCCCGTTCCAGTACCTCCACCACCCTCCAGCTCTGAGATGTGCACCTACATTTTCATAAGTTGTTTCCATGACGTTTATTCCCCTTACCCTGTATAAATTCTTCTTCTCTTTTCTCTCTCTCTGTTTTTAAAATGTCTGAAAGATGCTAGCACCTTGGTGGGATATTCACCCATGTCTTCCACGGCCCGCCCACGGCGCCGGGCCGTCCTTGTCTCAGCGCTCAGTACTGCGATTTCTGTCTGCCCAGCGACAGGGCATGTCTGCATCCTGCTTCCTCCCAGGCACTAGGAAACTCGTGCCAGTGGACATTCACGGTGGCCGTGCGCCAGGAGACTCGTGCCAGTGGACATTCACGGTGGCCGTGCGCCAGGAGACTCGTGCCAGTGGACACTCACGGTGGCCGTGCGCCAGGAGACTCGTGCCAGTGGACACTCACGGGGGCCGTGCACCAGGAGACTCGTGCCAGTGGACACTCACGGGGGCCGTGCACCAGGAGACTCGTGCCAGTGGACACTCACGGTGGCCATGCACCAGGAGACTTGTGCCAGTGGACACTCACGGTGGCCGCCAGCAGTATATTCGGCACATTACCCATGCACGTGTCACTTAGAGCTTGCGGCACGATGCGGTTAGTACAAGTTCATGCCTAGTCTGTTTTACTTTCTTGCATTTACTTTTTTAATTTGCAGAGGGTGCCTGCAGTCACCGGAGAGAGAGGGAGCATGAGAAAGCGTCCTCCGTGGGGACGGCCACTCCACAACCCACTTCCCCGTCTCTCGCTGCCCTCAGGGCTCTCGGGATGGAGGTCACACGTGCACACAGGCCTGGCGTCTGGGACTCAGACCACACAGTAGCCACATGGGACCCAGTCGCCACGTCACCGGGGCCTCCTGCCTATTTCACAGATCAAGAGGAAGGGTCTAAGAGAGGGCAGTAATGTTCCCATGGCAACTGCAGCTGTTAACCGTCAGCCACGAACCTGCCACCCAGCCCACTCCTGCCTGAATCTAATGACCACGCTCTTAACTATTACATCATGCTCACCATAATTTTGAATGAGAGAAGGAAGAAATGAACAATAGGTGAGTGAATAAAACACCACATTCATCTCCCATCCTACAGTCGAGCATGTCTTGCTGGAGAAGCATAAAACAGTTGTGTCCATTCTCTAATGGTTCTGTTGATCTTTGGAGAGGGCATCTCTGATTTTACCAGGTCTCCTCTGTACGATCCTCTCTGTCTCAGCCGAGCTCGGTGACCTCCGGCTGGCTGATATTTACTGTCCTCTGGCTGCCAAAGGGGCTGCCTACACCCTGCTGTGGGCACTCTGCTGTGATGGGTCTGAGCAGAGTGTGGGAATGGTGGGAGGTCCGGGGTGGCCTTGCTTAGAGTCTGGCTCCACACCTACTGTCTGTCTGCTCTTCATTTAACCTCTCTCTGTGTGAATCCATTTTTTTATCCGTAAAATTGGATTAATGTATGCCTTACAAGTTGTTAAGAGGATTAAACTAACACACACACACACACACACACACACATATATATATATTAGGTTTTGTGTGTATGTGTGTGTGTGTTTTGCCATATGCCATGCACGCTCACCAGAGACAGATAGATAGAGGAAGGAAGGGAAAGTGAGAAATCACCCCAGGAGGACAGCTACACCACAACTCTTCTCTTCCACCATTCTACTGTTGGAATTTGGGGATGCACACACACACACCTTGCATGATTCTCAAACTGCCAAGTCTGGGACTCAGACGGGCAGCCATATGGAGTCCAGCGCCTTAACCTAGTCAATGTTCTGAAAGTACTCAGGAAAGTGTCTACTGCATCATAAACTCTAATGAACTATTTGCAAGTTAAACCCTTTTTCCCCTGCCCCCCCCCCCCCACATCTGATTTTAGCAGAGCAGTCAGAGAGGCACTGGGGACCAGCAGATGGCATAATGGTTATATTAGTGGACTCCCACGTAGTTGACCACAGTTCAAGTCCTGGATCTGGCAGCTTAAAACTCACACCAGGTATGTGTGTGTGTGTGTGTGTGTGTGTGTGTGTGTGCCCCAAATTTTGAGAGGTGAATGGAGGAGAAGGGATTGCAGTATGGCCATTCCCCCTGGGGGGTAATTTCTCAATTTCTGTCTCTCTGTCTCTTTGGCAAGCTCATGCACCCTACAGCAAAAACCTATCTTTAAAAAAATGTATTTTCTGCGTAGTAGTAAGTTAAGAAAGCATCACTCTCTGCTTGACCCAACACAGTGCAGTGAAATCTACCCCATATTTAATCACAGGTAGTTAATTTGATTTTCTGAAATCAAGAAGAGAGCACCAGTCTGTCATTAAGCCTGAAAATGACTGCATTTCTGAAGTCCTTCTGCATACCCCAAAAGGGCCCTATTGGTTATGAATAACAACCTACAAATACACCGATGATAATGAGCATCTAAATGTTCTGGAAGGAAAAAAGAGAAAGAAATGCCTGACAGGCACGAATGGTGACTCATGATGGCCAGATTTTTTAAACTTATGATCATTACAACGTGAAAAAATAATTATGAATAATAAAAGGCTGTTACAGTAATTAGCCGTAATGAATGCTCGTGGCTAGCTCAATGAGCTGGACCCATTTAAGGCAATAGCACCTGATGTGCATTTTATGTTGTGTCAGGTCATTTTGTCATTAGAGGGAGAGAGAGGAAGAGAGAGAGAGAGAACATGAAGGGGAGTTAGTGAGAAATCCACCAGCTGGATTTCCAGATTCCTGGATTCCAAAAGACGTGAAGAATGGTGAATGTTGAAGGCTTGGCTTCAGTCTTCCTGCCTGTCCTTGGAGGGTGTCAGCACCATGTGAGTGTGCAAGGTAGTCGACGTGGTACACAGACGAGTGTTTGAGCCGCCAACTGCCTTTTCTTGTACTCAGTAACCAGGCAGCTGTCCTCGCTGTCCTGAGGCTCGGTTACATCTGTAAAATGGGGTGATCGAGAGTCACCCTGAAGCTGTGATTGGCAGTAGGTGAGTGGTGGAAATTCTTCTTACCTCACCCGGGACACCCCAATAAGCTGAAAATATCCCAGGTTGAAACGCATTTAATCCACCTGAGTCGCCCAGCACCCTGGGTTAGCCTCGCCCACCTTCAGGGTATGCTGTAGGTGCCCATTGTCCCCCTCTTGATCGTGTGACAGATGGGGGCACTGTGGCTCAGTGTCACTGCCCAGCATCACAAGAGAGTATCCTACCCTGTACTGAACCCAAGAGAAGCCCCAGATTTGAAATTCAGTGTGGCTTCTCCTGAATGCGTATCACTTTTGCATCATCTTACAGTTAAAAAATGACAGGTTGGACTGTCAGCAGGTGGGGACAGTCTGTGCCCATAGCCGAGGCTTCGTAAATGCTCGCTATACACCAGACTTCCTCACGCGAACTAAGTCAGCCCTGATCAGTAAGTGCTTTAATTTTCTCTCTTACAGCGGAGGGAAGAGACACAAAGCGACTGAACAGAACTTGGAAGCGATGGGGGGATTGGGTACCCAGGCCTTGGGGCCGCAGAATTCCTTTTGCTTTGCTCTGAGCAGCTTTTCCTCGTCGGTGTCAGTCAGCACCAGCCAGCGCAGGGCCTGAGACCCAGCTGTGAACTGGTGGACAGTGCCGTGCGCTTGCAGATGGGCATGGCCCGGCTGGAATGGATCCCACTCCGAGCCTGCACGCGGCGTTTGGGGGTGGCTTTCAGATCCCCCAGTGTAGCCAGACCTGTCCAGCACAGACCCCTTGCCTCGTAAGGTGACAAGGTTACTGCAAATTGCCTTTCTCAGCTGGAGGGTGACAAACAGCTCCTATGAGGACTGTCCCTGCCAGGCCTGAGAGGCAGGCTCCGTTCTGACATTGAGCAGGGTTGAAGGGCCACCACCAGTCATCAGCTCGCCATCCAGAAGGCCTGAGATGAGGTCGCCTCCGACCCCCACGGGCACCCACTGGACTCAGCTGGTTGACTTCCCTGGTACCTGGTTCGGGGCCCGGCAGGGGAGGGGTGGGGAGCATTTGCTCTGTGCTCCTGGAGCAGGAGAGAGGACTGATCCGCGCGTCCGGATTCTCTGCTGGGGCAGCCCCTCACATGAAGCTGCACCCACCCCGCTGCTGTAGGAGGAGGAGTGTGTACTGACAACACAGCACTGCGTTCGTAATCCCATTGTGCCATGGCTTCTTCTTACAGATCAGGAGCGTCATGAAATGGGGATGCCTTAGACTTCCAAGTCCACCGGGAAGCCCTGTGCGGTGTAAACCGGGTTACACAGACCAGGGTGACAACCGTCAAAATGCAGATGGCGGGGCCTCCACTGGACTGTGATTTAAAATAAATGGAGAACCAAACACAGAACAGAGATTAACGGGGGTTCTTCATACCCGCATTGACTTTTCCTGACAAGCCCCTTTGAGAGGAAATGTGGGGACTGGGCACAGGGCCCCCACCTCTGCTGGCCTCCTAGCCTCCACTGGCCCTCCACTGGCCCCCCAGACTCCACTGGCTCCCCGGCCTCCACTGGCCCCCCAGCCCCCATGGGCCCCCCAGTCCCCACTGGCCCCCCAGCCTCCACTGGCCTCCCAGTCCCCACTGGCCTCCCAGTCCCCACTGGCCTCCCAGTCCCCACTGGCTCCCTAGCCTCCACTGGTCCCCCAGTCCCCACTGGCCTCCCAATCCCCACTGGCTCCCTAGCCTCCACTGGCCTCCCAGTCCCCACTGGCCTCCCGTCCTCCGGTGGCCTCACAGCCCTGCCCCCTGGCTTCTGCCCGGCCCCTCACTCCCCGGCCCCCACACTCCCTCTTGCCCTCTGGTGGCTGCCGGTTGGAGGTTACCCAGTGACTGGGCGCAGCTGGGACCCTCTTCTCCTCCTCTCTCCCACCAGACCCAGAGTTCAATGATCTCCTGAAGCCCCCAGGGCTAGAGGGATGGATGCAGTTCTTTCCTTCTCTTTTTCTTCTGAGGACGCGCCTCCGCCAGGCTGAACAGTGAGTGGACTGCAGGAACTTGCGTTTGAAGGAAAGGAAAAGCAGCCAGACAAGAGGGAGGGACACTCTCTTTCAGCAGCCCTTCTCCTGGGGCAGACGTCTAAGGCCCAGCTGCCGTGTCATCTCCCACAGCACGTCGCGGGGCAGACCACTGGCACTCGGGTCTCAGGGCCTCAGCACTGGGACGAGTCTGCTGCTCAGAGGCTGTAAAATCCGCCCAGGAAGAGTCTCTTTTGTTTGATGATAATCAGAAAGGATGGGATTTCTTCCGCGTGCACAGAAGCCCTTACTCCCAGGTGGAGTTAGCCTCAGGTAAAACAGGAAAAAATAAAAAAGCTTTAGATTGCCATGATCTCAAGCTGCTAACAAGAATTGCTTCACTGTCATCTTCTTGTCAGTTGCCTTGCAGGGGACAGATCTTCACTTAATTGCTTCAAATTTTTAAGCAAGAGATGAGGACATTATTGATCTTTGCTGAAACAACGCATTTGAGAGATTCTGTAGTGACCAAAACAATATTCTTGGTTTAACATCTAGTTCTGCCATTTTCTCAGGGAACTTAGTGACATGATTTTGCTCCCAGATTACAAGTCGGGGTTCTGGAGAAAACAGTGCCCAGTCAGGTCGTTTGGACCAGCTTTAATCAAAGGGTTCTAAGGCCTAGAATTGTTGTTTTTACATTAATTGTGTATGTTTGTCATTTCTGGATCAAAGTGATTTTTCTCTAAACCGAATACTTTCATGTAAGGCAAGGACAGTCGGACATCAAAATACGCACATCCCCAGGAACAGCTTCAAACCTTCTGTCGATGACATTCCGCCTGCCTCCTTCAATGCACTCAGTACATCAAAGCTGGCTCTGGCTTAAAAAAAGAAAAACGGAAAGAGTGCTTTAATTTTATTTTTCTTAGAAAATGCATGTTTCAGTTTTCTCTCCATGTATATTTTTAAAACCATTGATGTACTTTCAAAAGAGGATTTTCCAATAACCTTGAGCAAAGGGGCAGAACGCACAATTCTGTTTTGAACAACACGGGACCTGACAGATTTGGGAAAGTGCTTAGCGGAGGTCACGTTGGGGCAGTTTCATAGACTGTTTAATGCTGACCTCCGTGGCCACAGACAGGGCAAAGCTTCAAACCCCTCCGCTCTTGGATGGCGATAGGTTGACACACACATTGTCTTTTCTGTTCTCATTTCCACATTCCTGGTTCTGGCTTTTGGAGGTACCTGAGCGGTCGGGCGAGGCTTCCTGTTTCATAATGGATAACTGAGTTCAGGAACACGTGATTTCCTTGGAAGGATCCATAAAATATTAGAAACACATTCTGGAAAAAAATACACAGACTGAGTGCAGGGTCGTGGCCCTCAGACTTTGTCCGGACACCTTCTCTGTGGTAGGCTTGGAAATGGGTTTTGAGGAGCTGCCTGTGTGTTTGTGCTCTGACACTAGCTACTTTAAAATAGGTAGACACTTCGAAGACTTCCTGAACTGATCTACTTCTCAGTAGTTCCTGGGTGTGCAGCGAATGGCAGATGAAGGCTGGGGTTACTGAGATAGATGCCACAGTCACTGTCCTAGGGGGCAGATAGGACACCGTCATTTCCAACAGAAACACACGTTCAGAAAGTGAGAATCCAAGCCAGAGAGGAATGAAAAGTAAGGACTTCACGGAAGCAGAGCCATTTAATTTACCTTCATCTATAAAGTATTTCTGAGGAGGACACGTTGGAAGCCTTACAGAATCAGTCACTGTCAGCCCGCCTGTCCAACCCACGCCGGTCTCTCTCCGGTCACTGCCTGAGGGGCCTGGGCAGGGTGCAGCGAGACACAGGGACCTCTCTGCGAGGCAGACCCACGCGGAAAGTTCCGGTCTGCATCCGGAGACCTCTCGGAGTCCATCAGGCCCTGATTTCACGGGGGCATGCCTCTGGCGGAGGACTGTCGCTCCTGCCCGCGGACGCGGAGCCAGAGACCCCGCGCTCCTACTTCTCTCAGCCCTCCCTAAGCCCCTTCAGTGTCCAACTATCGCCAAACCCTGTCGAGGTCACCTCTCAGACTTGCCTGGAATCTGGCAGCTTTCTTCCATCGCTATCACCAAACATTTCTCCAAATTATATAAAGCCTTAGTTCCTTCCATTTTTTAATTGCAACGTATGGATATTTGTGTTCTTAAAACTATACCTTTTAACCAAATATTGTCTCCTCAGAGAAGCTGGGCTTAAATTATGATTTTTTATTTGTTTTGATAGTGGGCAAGTCGTGTATTCCTTCAAGGGTCATTTTCTCTCACGTGACATGAAGGTGGAGTCACCCCTCTCCCAGCTTGGCCAGGAGACAGAGCTGTTTTCTCAGCTTTCCACGCCGATGGAGGTGACGGCATGTCCTTCGCCTTCTCTCCTTCATTGTTCAGGTTGGTGCAGCACAGAAGAGGGGAGAAGCAGGAATTCGGTGTATAGCGATGACAGTATTGGGCGCGCTGGGAAAGTCATGACACGTTTTTGTGCAGAAAAATATGTGACCTGGTAACTATGCCTATCGAGCACTCCAAGATCAAGCGAATGATGAGGGAAAGGCTAATCAGTATCAGGCCTGCACAACAGTGTGCTGGAGTTGGTGTGCAAGAGCGGGCGAGCTGGAGAGAACAGACGCAAGTCCAGGAGGGTACCAGGGAGCGGAGACTGGAAGATCGAAGAGGAATTCAAGGAGCTGAGAGGCCAAGGGGAGCAGGAATCATAACCTGGTAAGTTTACTGGAATTCTCCAAACTGTAGACAGCTCTATGCAATGTTAGAGAGCGCGATACAGTAAGCAAAGAACACACTGCTTATCCCCACTGGAAGATTATATCACAGAGTCAGAACTTGTAAACCTTTCTTCCCACATCACCATTTACTAGTTATGTGATATGGTCATTTTCTCATTTTAAAACAAATTTAAAAAGATCTTCCCTGCATCCCTGATATATTTTGGGGCAAAATTATACAAAATAATGCATGTGAAAATTATCTAGAATAATTAAACTATGAGATAGTTATATCTTAACCTTCATTTTTCAAATTAATGTAACAATTTTATCTGACAGAGGCACCCAATCTGTGGTGTAGGAATATAAGGTGCACCTGTACGTCTACTCTTTCAGACAAGAAGGGAATGGCATGAGACTTTCATACACTTTCCTGTACTCGTTATCTGTGTTCAAACACCTCAACCTAATCAATAAATATAGTAGGCAGTTCTATTCAGTGAATATTAATAGAGACTCCGTTGGATGCTAAATGCAATATTCCCCATGTGGTGTTTTACACTGACACTTCCCCCCAATACATCTCAGTTTACTCCACAGCGAGTCTTTACTTTTCTATATATTTTTAAGAATATGACCACATTTTTCACAACTGAGATCATTCTTTCTTAACATAAAAGTTCTATAGTATCCCAGGGTCAGCTCCATATTCTCTTAACCACAAAGCAGTCTGGCAAAGCTGACCAACTAAAATGGAAAAATAAAGCAAGCACACAAAACAGAAATAACTAACCAGGAAGATATGAACCTGCATAGTGCATTATGAGCTACCTAATTTTTAAACTATTATACAACTTTACTAGGTGTGCAGCTTGAACCATCTTTAATTGGTCTGTATTTGCCAATAGGTTTAAATTTTAGAGAGCCAGGAGTGTGTCATTTCTGTACTCTTATTCCTAAGAACTAGCATACAGTTGGCTTCAATGCTAATTGCTTTTAATTAAGTTAGTGATCCATGCCATTTACAGAGAAGATAGCTTTTTTAAATAAACAATAACTCTCAAACAAAAATAACTTAATATTTTCAGATGTGAAACTGGTTATTTCTAAGTTAATTTCATAAAAGTTATAAATCAACACTTTCATGTTAAAAATGTTATCTCTGATTTTTAAGCAAGCAATGGCCATACACAATGCTTCTAAATAAGAACGTATTTGTGTAGGATAAGTAATTTACTGTGTCTCACATCGAACAGTAGTTTAAACGACCTCTCCACTCTCCAAACATCTGGTACGTCTCCAGTAAATAGGACAGTATAAAAGGTAATATAGAAGAAAAACTTGCTCAGGGGTTTAGGGATATACGTTTGCTGGGCTGGGGGATTACAGATATATATGCTTTTAATCATGGGAGATTATGAACATACAATCAAACATTTTTATTAAAAAGTATAAATAGCTTTGAACAGCCATTGGAATTTGAAATGGAAGCAGTGAGCTCTGAGGCCAATGTAATTTTCTTAAGAAGAACAGCTTCCATTTGATGAAATTTTTTATTTTGCCAGACATGGTGATAAGCGAATTGAAGCCATTACCTTTCATTCTTATGACAATCTTAAAAGACAGGCATGATCCCAAATTTAATTATGAAGGAACTGAAGTGCAGAGTTTAACAAAACGGCCACAAGTCACAAAAGAGAAACTAGCAAAACGTGATTTGACCTCAGGTGTCTCAGATGCTAAGACATATGCCCTTCTTGTTACCTTCTTACAGCTATGAGACTAAGACAGTGTCGGTGGTGATACTAGCCAGGACTGGTATGTTCTCATGTGCCAAACTACATGCCAAACCCTTTGCAGATGCGCACATATTTAATCCTATCAGTAGCAAGCAAATGGAGGAACAGAGAAGTCATGCAACTTCACCAAAAGCACACAGCCATCATGTGTGACCAGATTTTTAGGTACAGAACTGCACTGTCTTTTTTTTTTTTAAATTAGAGAAATTATGGATGGACAGTTCCTAACTCAAGGCATGGAACATAGTAGATACTCAATAAATGAAAGCTCTTTTTCCTCCATATTCCCTAATTTGATATTTTGCTGAGTCAGTCATGACAATCACATGTGGTATTGTGCATAGATAAATAAAAAACAAATCCTAGGAAAATGCTACGTGGGAAAAGGAGAGGCCCTCTGACTAGTTTTATTTGACATTTCAGTCCTCTCATTTGCAGGAGAATCATGATTTCTTTGCATTTAAATTTATAGAAATACCTGGCACGGTCGCGTCTTTTGGGCTGTGTCTGTTTCATAAACTCTTGTAGTCCAAGTATTTCCATCTAGATGCCAAGCAATTTGCAATTACACCATGCTTTACGATCTTTCAGTTTGTACGTAATCTATTTGACAGTGCTCATCCAACACCTGCAGCAATTTTGCTTAAAATAAGAGTAAGTTTTCCTGAGACACAAACTTGGGCTGAATAAATAAAATATAACCCAATACTTTGGCAATACTTCTATTATGGACTTATCTTCGAATGGTATGACAAAAAGAGTCATGTTTTCTGGCATGATTTATTTATCTGAAATCTGTGTTAATCTCAGCTCACAGTCTTCATTTATTTTCCCAACTAGTTATTTTTATGAATAGGCAGTTTATCATTTCTGGTGAAGCTAGGGATACGTTTGCTTATGGAGAAAGATGTTTTTATTCCACCAACTTGTGGCAGATCATTGAACCTCGTTATTTGCCTTCATGAGTTTAGAGAAAATGTGTGGAGAATATTTAACTGGTATGCCATCATTTTCTGCCTCATCCCCCCACACACTGAGTATTTGTTAATGTGCCTTCTCTTCCCTTGAGCTAGAATATCTGGTTTTGAAGGCCAAGGACAATGGCTTTTATTACTTTCTTCCTAATTCAGTAAGAAGCACACAGTGGACCAGTAGGTGGCATGGTGGTTCAGATGGCTAGATTCCACATGGTTGAATGTGCAGTTCAAGTCTCAGACCCGGCAGCTTAGAAAATATGACAGGTGTGTGTGTGTGTTTGCCCAAAATGCCAAGGGGAGAATGGAGGAGAAAGTATTGTGGTGAAATCATGCCCGGGGGGAGAGGGATGATTTTTTCACTTTCTTTCTCTCTCTCCAGTGAGTACATGCACCCTATAGCAAAAACTAAAAAAAGGAAGAAAGAAAAATAATAAAAACCCAGCATGTACTATGCATTAACGAGCTCTAGTCAGCTCCTCTTCTCAGTCAATGTGTTCAATGGTATTTAGGGTCCATGAGGTGACACCATACAGACCTGAGTCCTGACGCTTTGGTTCCTACTGGCTCTGCAGTCTTGGGGACTCCAGCTTATTATTCAGACTCCAGCTTCCCATTGCGCTTCGATGCCAACAACAGCTGCTACTGCCGGATGAAATGAGATCATTTGCGCTGTGGCTGGTGCATCACGAGGACTGAACGGATCACAGGTACAGTTATTTACATACAGATATTTATTGAGGTCTGCTAGAGACAAATTAGGACCTGAAATAAGGGCTAGAGAAATCAAGTTGTTTGTGCCTTTAGCGGGAGAGAAATTCAGGTTCCTGGCAGGATGAGGTCGGAGCTATAATCCACTATGCGGAACTATGGCATTACTTGTGTCTAAACGCCTCAGGAAATCAAGGGAGATTTCAGAGGGAAGCCATCTTCCAGCCAACAGCTAAGGCCAGCCTAACCACAGTGAAAGAGCAGAGACTGGACGTTCACTCCCCGGTCAGACAGCTTGTGCACCTGAGGTGCTTTTCCGAGGCAGAGCTGCTGCCTCCAGGAGAGGGGGCACGAGGGCCACGGCGTGCATCCCTCCACCCAGCGTGTGCCCCGTGCCCTGCCGCACTGACTACGTGGGATTTCGGTTTGACTATGTTAGCAAGAGAGAAAGATCTTTTCTTTTAATGTGAAATTTCACCAAAACGGGCAGTTCTGAGTCTTGACTCTGACACTTGGTAGGTACTGACAGCCGTTCTTTGCTTTTCTGCCGTCTCCCAGGTGTTCCCTTGACTGTTTGACAAAGGTGGGTCCCTGCCACCATGTACACACCTCATCCCCCAGGAAGGAGGAAAGAAAATTGAAGAGAAATCGTTATTATTATTTAGAGTTTTCCACCATAGGGTATGTGTACCCATACAAGAGAGTCAGAAAGACACAGAGAGAGGGAAAGCAGGAAATCATACCCCAGGGGCATGACCACACCAAAATCCCTTCTTCTTCATTCTCCTCCTGGGATCTGGCACATGGACTCTACATGATTTTCACGCTGCCGGGCCCAGGATTGAAACCACAGTTGGCCATGTGGGAGTGGAGCACTTTAACCACTATGCCACCTGCTGGCCCCAGAAACATTATCTTTAAATTTTATTCATTTTTTTCTTCAGAGAAAGAGAGAGAGAGAACTCCTGATGCTATGATCTACCCCCAGCTTTAGGCAATCCAGATCTTGGACATCAGGGTGGTCCCTGGAAGCCACCAGGAGCCTTTCCACGGGTCAGCTTAGTCGGCATTCCGTGCCACTGCCCCACAGTCCAACACCCAGATCCTTTTTTAGAATACCACGTGGGAGCTGAACACATCACTCACACCACGTGTGATTGGCACAGCTGCCCCAGGGTCTCCACTGATTATAAAAGATGCTGGGAAATACAGTGTTAACCAGGAAGCTATGCCCGCTGCTGAAACCCAGAGACTTAAATATTAAAAGGGAAAAGAAGAATGGGTACTGGGACATAATTGGCAACCTGGGTCTCACGCACGCTCTCACAGGTGATTATTAGTCCCCACAGTCAACAGATACAAGAGAGTGGAGATTTAGAAGCACCACACTAGGTTTCCGGCATAAAAGAGAACAAAAAAGAGCTACTTAATATTGCTCTGCAGCCCATCAGAGAGCCAGGAGCTGCGTCCTCACGCCTGCGCTTTGCAGGCAGTCTTGTGGGAGGTGACACAACAGACAGAAGATCAAATCATCAGCTCATCGGAGGCAGTAGCTAGAGTGAAACCCTTGAAACAAAGCACAATTTGTCTTCAAATATTTGATTATATAAGCGTCAAAGAGACTCCTATAGGTTCTGGGTAGTTGAAATTTCTATTTTTTTTTTCTACCATCAGTTTTAGTTGAATCTTGAGATTGAGAGAACAACCCTGGGAATAAGTAATACGAATTTTCACACCAGACAAGTTCAACCCAGAAAATATGGGGATGGCAAGATAATAAAAAATGTAGGAGTGAAAAGATTAGACAAGGCTTCACAATTTGCCAAAATTGTGAGGTCAGATGTCCACGAGCTATGAAATTGTTTAAAAATTGCTCTGGGTAAATAAATATATGTTTGGAAGAATTGCTTACACAATGATTTTTGAGTTTTCTCTCTAGGAAAATGATAAGAAAAGTTAGGTGAGAAGATAAGTTCTTTAGGGCAAGTGACAACATGAATACCAAGGACTGTATCCATGCATAAAGATGACATTTTCAACAGTACATCATCACTTTCTCAATACCTCCCACTCATAGGGAGAAATTTCTAAGCAGCCTTGGCCTCAATCTTTGAAAACAATCTTTAATAATTCTGTCAAACATTTTGATTTTTAAGTCAGCTATCTCATTCTATTTATAGCTCTTTTATTTTTAAATTATTTTACTTTCTTCTTATTACACACAACTCAATTATATTCCACCGGTTTTGACATTTCTCTTTTATCCTATCACTCTCCCTTAAAGAAAGGTTACCTATATGTGTAGGTAGAAAATATCTGGAGAAAAGTAGCAGATTGTGGTAAGAAAAAGCAAATATTCCACTCTGGAACCCAGGAGCTTAAAAGTGAGAATGATTTTTTGAATCAAACATCATGATTTAAAAGAGAATCTCAGGTTGTATTGAGTTGGAAAATTCATGACTAATTTTCCTGTGTCAAAATGCATCATGTCTCTTCTGACAACCCAATGTGACAGGTTTCTTGAGCTTACTCCGTCCTATCTAACTGAAATTTTGTATCCTTTGACCAACATCTTTCCAACTCCTCCCCAAGCCCTTCTTTAGATTCCATATAAAAGTGAGATTCTGTGATATTTGTGCTTTGCCTTGCAACGTGGTGACGGTAGATGATATCAACGTATTATATTTTGGGAATCACTAAAAGAATACGTTTTAGGTATTCTCACCACCAACAATGGCAGGTATTGGAGGTGGCGTATGTGCTGTTTGGTACTATTGAGCCATTCCACAGTGTAGACACATTTCAAAACGTCATACTGTCCATGCTGAATACACAGAATTGATTTCTTCTGTGGAATTCATTGCTTAACAGAAAAGGAATGGCCAGTACAATGATCTCCTCCTTAGATTTCTCTTTCTCCTCCTAATTCTTCCATCCCTAAAAATCAGCAAAGTCATTTAGAATCCTAGTCTAAGTAGCCTTTGCAAATGTTCCTTTCCTCAGTCCACAGTTAGCACTGGAGTAACGAGCCCAGTAATAGATCATTATTCTAGTGTGTACAATTAAGTGAACTGTTTGACTATGATGGTGGAAAAATGGAGTAGGACTTCACACAGATCAATCTGATCTATTTAAAGAACCCACATTATGCATGGCCTATTCCCCTTGGCTTTAAGGATGTCTGACACCCCTGCCGTTTAATCCCGTCTTTGGGTGAGGCTGTGTTAGTCTGCTCTGGCTGCCATAACCGAATACCAGACTGGGGTCCTCAACAGTGGGAATTAATTTTTTCCCCTGTTCTGGAGCTCTAAGTCCAAGATCAAGGTTCTGGCAGGATTGGTGACTGAGGAGGACGTGCCCTGGCGTGCGGTCACCACCTCCTTACTGCGTCCTCACGTGGCCTTCTCCCTGTGAGTGTGAGCAGGCAATGCACACCGCCAAGTGACAAGTGCCCAGCCGGCACAGGGGCCGGGTGGCTGCTCCTAATCTTACCACAGCCGTCTGTCCAGGGTCCCTTCTTCCAGAGTAACTAGGAACTCGTCTAATAAACATAACTGGGACGAGAGTATTTTAGGCACCTAATTGTGCGTCTAGGTTCTTATTACTTATTTAATGTAGCTCGAATACGATTATCTTAACGTGGACTCAAATGTAATCCAGAAATCGTTTTAAATAGCTATTATGTAACTTTACGTTACCGTATAAGTACGTAGAGTGAGTACCTACTGTGTGCCTGGTATTATGCTAACCCAAGAGACTATGTAAACCTCACAACCACCTGGACGCGAGGTATTGTTAGCCCGTGTAAACATGGCAGAAACCGAGGCACCGAGCAGCTGGCCGACTTTCCAGCCACGGAGCTGAGCAATGGCAGGAGAGCTGGGGTCCGGAGCTATGGCGGGCAGGCTCCATTCTGACGTTTTACCATCGGCCTGGGATTTCCCAAGGATTTAGGGTTTTCCAAGTTGTAAAATACGGTCACAGCGACCATGGTTAATTTCCAGCCTGGCCTATGTAAAACGGTCGTGTGTTGGCCCTCTTCTCTCTGCCTCTAATTTTGAATAACAGGCTCAGCTTATTTGATCTGTTTACAGTTTAAGTATAAAGTAAGACATTTTTGTATGTTAGAAGTTTTCCTTGTCTTGAATGAAATATATAGGAAAAAAAATTCAGCCTAAGATTTCTTTTAGAAACAGTTCAAAAATATATATATTTTGTTTGTTTGTTTGTTTGATTGTTTTTGCCATTTTAAAGACACTACGCTTTGGAAGATTGGGATTTTGGCTTAAACCCTCTGCCTGTACCTCATACCTGGACTTGCTGTGTCCTCAGACTCACTGCACACATGATGTGAGTGATCAAATTTAGGGTATCTTACAGCTCTTTTTTTTTGTGGTAAAATACACATACGATCATCCAAGAGTATGTGTTTTAGTCTCTGGGCTTCATATCTGTGTTTTCAAACAAGTATGCATTTCACTGCAAGTTCTTATGAGTCTGGTCCTTCCCCGCTCCCCAGAGATGATTGTATCCCCGATGAGGTCTATAATACAGTAAAGATTACGTGAGAATTAAACTTCAGCTGCAAAAGAGTTTGACGTTAGGACTTCCACTGTGCCTGGGCATCTGTGCCCACTCCTCTCCTCACTGAGACCATCCGCATTCTCAGAGCCAATTTTCAAAAATTTTACTTTGAAATTTTTATTTGATCAGCAGCTCCAAGATCTGAAGGAGATTACATTTCCCCGTCTTTCTCGTTTCTGGAACTAGCATAAATAATCCTCTTTGTGATAATACCCTGTCTCCCAGCGCGCTTGTTTATCATAAGAGGACTCTTGTTTCCATGGGCTAATGCACTCCGAAGCTTGGCTGACTTCCTGATGCAAATGTCACACAGGAACCATGTCTTTGCTTTCCAGCCAAACTGCTTCATTTTTACAACACGACGCTTGATTTATGGGGGTTTTTTGAAATATTGAAATCGCCCCCTGTACTAAAAGAAATGCAATGTATAGGCATTTCAGTATAGAAACATTAATAAGAATAATTTATAGGGGAAATGGTGTGCAGGGTTTTGGAAAATATTCAGCTCTTTGAGCAAAATAGAGCAGTGTCGATGAACAACACTGACATTCTGGAGAGAGGTGCTTACACCGAGGGGGAACCAGAGCCAGTCCCGAGAGAGTGTCATAATTTGTGAGTTTGGATTTAACTAACCCTTATAGGAAAATGGAACATAAAACATTGATTTATTTTTGTTTTTCTTTGCTGTGCTTCTTTATGTTTTATTGATAAATGATCCAAAGTGACCATCAGAGATGTGCTTATTTAAATAGAGGGTTTCCATTTTAGTCAAGCATCTCAGCATGGACCATGGCTTTGTCTGTTCAGGAAATAGAGAGGGTGGGGAGAAGGACCAGTTTATTCTACATATTCAACATACCACAAATCGGAAATGACAAGTAACATGTCTTTTAAATTTTCGTTTTTTTCCATATAGCTTGAGAAGTGGGTGTGAGTGCTTATGTCATCGCTCTGGACACTGGAAGTCAGGGAGACGCAGTGACACGCCCACTCTCACAGTCAGCACACTTGGGGTCACATACGTGATTCAGACCTCACGTGGACGGGAGGGAATGAACACATGAACACATTAGAACACTTGGAAAACATATTTTCTGTATCGTGTTAAAATACCAACTATGGACTGAACCTAATTAATAAAAAAATCATAGCTATACATATTTTTTTCCAAATATATGACATTATTTCAACAGCAGTTGTTGGGATGTTATTGTGGAGATGGGACGTGCTCTGGTCACATGACTTTTGTCCCACTTCACAGTAGTTCTCACAGACGTTTTGTGTAAGACTTCAATAGTTTCATGATCATGGAAAGGTCAGAGGGAACCTTTCAAGATGCTGTACACAGGGACTGTGCTTAGTAACAGACGTGGTATAAAACTTAAAGTGGAAAATAGAGGGGAGGATAAGGAAGTGGTAGAGATGAAACAGAACAAGAAAACACAAAAATCGAAGCACAGGAGGGGAAAATGCTGATTAAATCCAGTGCCCTAAAGATATGGACTGCTTCTAGAAGATTTTATTCATTGCATTTGGTCATCTGGAGTTATTAATTTTCTCCCTCATGCTCTCTCTTTTTTAAGGTGCATTCATTTACTTCTAGAGGGGGAGAGAGAGGCACCTGGTAGGGTGTCCTACACCCTGATGCCCACCTGCCCCCTAGCCCTCCAGCTGGCCAGAATCCTGGATGTACCTGCTCATCTGTCAGGCATGCTCAGGTCTACTGGGAATGCAAATTTGGAGCCTCCGGTGGCACCCCCATGTCCGTACCACCATGGCTGGAGCTATGGTTGAACACCTGCTATGAGCAAACCTTCGTTCTGGGCAACAAAGATAGAACCCAAGACTCCAAGGAGCTTATCATCTGGTGGACCCAACAACCAAGGAGACAGGTAGAAATACCCAAATAGGCATAACTAGGACTCACTGTGGAGAGGCGATGGAAGACCCCCAAAATGGCAGGAAAGACTTCCCAAAACAAAGTGACAGTTAAACTCAGTTCAGAATAGAAAGGCATACAGGAGTCAGGTAAACTAGAGACCTTTGGGAGGGAAGCAGAGAGGTGCTTCAGACACAGTCTTTAATATAGAGTAGCCTGTAAGTGGGAGAGAGGTTGCACGGTCTGGGAGAGGTACGTGCTTTGGAATTCCTGAAGTGCACAGTGAAAGAAACTAGGAGCAGAAGGTAGGACCATGAAGGACGGCAGAGGCTGAGACGAGCATTACTATTTCCATCGCCATCATCATGTTACTCATCCACCTCCTAGTCAGACATATTACATGGCAGGTGTTCCGTCACTGGGCGAGCTTTTCCCCCCAATGAAAAACGCTATTGGGAACCAGCAGTTAGCGTAATGGCTATGTCACTGGACTCCCACGTAGTCGACCATGGTTCGTGTCCCGGACCTGGTGGCTTAAAACTCACGCCGGGCGCGCGTGTGTGTGTGCCCAAGATCCCGAGAGGAGAATGGAGGAGAAGGGATTGCGGCGTGACCATCCCCCCTGGGGGGGGGTGATTTCTCGCTTTCTGTCTCTATGTCTCTTTCTGTCTGTCTGGCAAGCGCATGCGCCCTATAGTGAAAACCTCTCAAAAAAAAAAAAAACACAAAAAACGCTATTTTATAAGCTCCTAAAGGACAAGAACGATGCTTTATTTATCCTTATGACAGTCTAAAAATTACATTGTGCGTAAAGTTCTTATGTGGATTAGAGACTCGTTAATTGCCTTGATGTTATGATTGACTCCAAAAAGCAGCTAGAGAACACATTAAAAAATCATGGAAATTTTAAGGAAATATTTCAATTTCCAAAAGCATCCGAAAGAATACCTTAGGAATACAGTCTATAAAAATGTGCTAGACTTGTACATTGAAAATATAAAACATCATTGAAAAAATTAAAAATAACCTAAATAAATGGAAATGATATTGTTAAGATGACAACACTCCAAAAACTAATCACAGAGTAAATCCCTATCCAATTGATAGGCAATTCCTATAAAAATTCTGCCTTTTTTCTTTTTTTACAGAAAGTGACCAGCTGTTTCTAAAGTATATGTGGAAACGCAAGTGACAAAGAAGGATTAAAAAAAAATAATAAAAACAAGTTGGAGGACTAATACTCCTCAATTTTAAAATTTTCTATGAAGCTCCAGCAATCAATACAATGTGTAATTGCTGTGGGAGAGACATCGAGATCAATGGAACTGACTTCAGAGCCAAAGAGAAACCCTGACATTCATCGTCCATGGATTCTTGGTATGGGTACCAAAACAAGTCAGTGGAGGAGCGAATTGTGTTTTCAACAAATGTCACTGAGACAAGTGGACACATACATGCAGAAGAATGAAATTAGGCCTCCTCCTCACGTCAAATACAAAGGAAAAACCTCAGAATTACTCTAAAACATAAATGTAAGAGCTAAAGCTATAAAAATCTTTGAAGAAAGCATAGGAGTAAATCGTTGTAACCTTGAATTAGAAAATGTTTCTTAAATATATTTTTAAAATGTCAATAAATTGGACTTCAGTACAATTTTTAAGAAAGACTTGTTTTAAAGGACACAGCCAGAAAATTTAACAACAACCCACATATGGGTTTGCAAGTATATCTATATAGCCAATGAGGAATTCACATAGAGAATATACACAATGCAACAGTTACAAGACAAGCCACATGATAAATAAAAGGACAAAGGACATGAATAGGCATTAATTTTAAAAAAAATATTTATCTAATTATATTTATTATTACTATTATTATTTTTTAATTTGCTATAGGACGTGTGCACTCACCAGAGAGAGACAGAGAGAGAGAGAGGGATAGTGAGAAAGCAAGCCACCAAGATCTGGGACTTGAACTGTGGTCGGCCAGTGGGAGTCCAATGCCTTAAACATTCTGGCCCAGAAGAGGCACTTCTTAAAAACACATATATAAGTGGCAATAAGCACCTGAAAAGGGACTTGGCATCCTTGTTCATCAAGGACATGCAAACCAGAACCACACGGAGGGGCCAGCAGCTGGACTCCCATGTAGTCGACCCTGGTTCAAGTTTTGGATCCGATGATTTAAAACTCATGCTGAGTGTGTGTGTGTGTGTGTGCCCAAAATCCCAAGAGGAGAATGGAGAAGGGATTGTGGTGTGGCCATCTCCCCTGGGGGGTGATTTCTCGCTTTCTGTCTCTGTTTCTCTCTGTCTCACTCCAGCGAGTGCATGTGCTCCATAGCAAAAATCTCTCAAGAACACACACACACACACACACACACACACACACACACACACATACACACATTGAGATATCGCCACCTACCCAGTAAGAAGGCTGTACCAAAAAGACAAAATCCAGTGTTGGTGAGGACACGGAGAAACTAAAACCCACACACCCAGCACAAGGAAACGCCACATGGTGTAGCTGCTTCGGGTCACAGCCTGGCAGTGCCTCCACAGTCAAATACAGCATCCCGTATGTCCCAGCTGTCCCACCGTCAGGTGAGCACATCCAGGAGAGGTGGAAGCACACAGCTCCTTGAAAACCTCTCAAGCCTATTTAGATCCGAAGTTATCCATATCAGGAAAAACAGAAAGACCTGCCAAGTGTTCATCTACTAACGAATGAGTGAACACAAAGCGGAGTATCTACACGACAGACCCTCTTTTGGCCATAAAGAGGGATAAAATACCGATGTATGCAATAACACAAGTCAAGTGTTATGTTAAATGACAGAATCAGTACAGAAGGCCACACGTTTTATGATTCCATTTATGTGAAAGGTTTGAATAGCCAGACCCTATGGTGGTTTGGAAAACCCTTATGGGTGGTCAGAAAAGTCATGCCTTTTTTTCTATTTTTCTATGCAAAAATGCATCATGCCTTTTCCAACGACCCAATGGTTAAACAAAAACGTGGATATGGATGATTCAGAAGTCTCTCCTTTCTGTCTCCAAGTAAGCGCTGACTTACCCAAAAGGAATACTACACACAGTGCCTAGGGCCCACAGTAATTTCACCACAGTTTTACTGAAGAATCTAATTTGATATTTTCTTCATACAGGGAAAGAGTACATATTTTTCAAGGTGGGAAGAGGTCAACAAGGGAACTGTGGTTAGGGCCTGCCAGAGTCATAGTGAGGCTCTGCTTGCTGCATTTGAAGGCCACCCCATCCCCCTGACCCTAAAGAAGAAGTCCCTAGAAGAAAACAGAAGCTGCATACATATTTTTAAAACCGCAAAAATTGCCATCATACTTCGGAATCTTTCTATCAAGGAATGGGGTTAGTTTCCTCATGCCTTGTTTCTGGGCTCACCTTGGTCATAGCTATGACAAATGTGACATTGTGAACGTTCTGAGCCTAGGCTACAGGACTCTTGCAATCTCATGCCCTCGGAAGTGGGCGAGGTATGTGGACAAGGCTGGGTTGGCCTGCAGGAAGACGAGGCGACAGGGGTAACCTGTGAAGCTAAGTCATCCCAAATGAGCAGGCTCCACTGAGCTGAAATCCCATGTGAGCCACAGGAGCAGAGAGCAGAGGAGACCAGCTCCTTACGCAGTCACTTACGTTTTAATGTACGACTCCAAATTGATGCAGTATCTCACGAAAATTCTTTACAAATCCCACTTTAAAAATATCTATTCTTGAGTTTAGTTGTGTGCATTGGACTTGAATAACATTTCATTATCTGTTTTCTTCAGCAGAAATGAGAAGACTCCTTCTTTCCCTTGATTTCAGAAGGATGAGCAGTGAATGCAATAGATACTGAGCACATGCGTCTTATGGCAAAAACAAATCAAAACAAAAAGTAAATAAAATGTGCACAAAGGGCTCATACAAAGCCCTGTAATCGATCAGTTTCATCACTTTAACAAAATCCCTTATAATAAAAAAAGTAGACTAAATAATGATCTTATGTCATCAATAAACAATTTAACAAACAAACTTAAAATCTGTTTTTGCTGAGTATTACTGCTAGATATTACTTTTACAAAACTGAAAAACATCACTCTCATCTTCGGAGAGTCTTCTGTTTTCATGTGAGGTAAATAAGTGAGTGGGATCACCATGGTGAGAGTGTGCTACGTCTGGTGCACAGACGGGTTTAAAGAAGGGTTCTGGGAGAAGGGGTTTGCACAAAGACTTGGAGAATAACCTGGAATGGATGTCATAAGTACATATGCACAGAACCGGGAAATACAATGTGCCGGAAGCTCAAGATAGCACGGCACGTACACCATGATGTGATGTCTGTGTGTGAAGAGTGTCATCAGGGTTGAGGTGACAAAGTGAAGAGGAAAAGGAGAGCAAAGACATTAGTATCTTACTGGGGGTTTGGCTGGATGTAAGAGAGAGTCATGGAAACAGTCCCAAGCAGCAGAGTGAAAAAAGAGATTTGAGTTTCAGGGAGATTAGTTTGGCTACTCAAAGGAGAACGATTGATCGTGGTTTTAGGAAGGGATTAGAGGTCTGGCAAGATTTGTTGTTCTCCTGAGAATCCGCTCTCTGGGCTTTTCTGGTGCCTTGCTGTCGTACAGACCTGGTTCTTGGAGAACCTGTCCGCACTAATTAGACATTCTCCCAACCTACCCATGCTTCTTTCACATTGTGTTCATGAGTTCTTATGTCTAAGGTCCAAGTACACACAAGATCTGAACCAAATTGGGGTTACCTGTCAACTCTGGGGAGAGGGAGCATGGCTAGTTTAAACAGCGCTTTCTGGTGTTTCACGGGGTCCATCCAATCACGCCTGGGGCTCAGAGTCGTGTGATTCGAACCACCGACGGTTCCTCCCTGTTCCAAGGAATGAAGAGGAGGGCAGTTGCTAGACAAAGGGGGGGGGGGTTGAGTTGATTTTGACACAATTATGCACCTAAAATAGAGTGTGCTAAACCAGACAGAGGTTGGTTCTATGGTCTCAACGTCTGTGTCCTCCCAAAACTTAACTCGTGGAAAGCCATTGCTGACGTGGTGACGTTGGGAGGTGGGGCCATTGGGAAGTGATCAGGCCCTGAGGTGGAGCTCTCGTGAATGGAATCAATGTCTTCACACGAAAGCACAGAGAGCGTGTGGTTCTTTCCACCACTGAGGACACAGTGAGAACGCACCATCCGTGGTCCGGAAATCCGGCTATCAGAGAGCACCAGGTCTGGCAGCGTGGGCTTGGACTTCCCAGCCCCCAGAACTGTGAGAACGAAATTTCTGCTGCTCGTAAGTCACCCAGCTCACGCTGCTTTGTTATCAGCCTGACCGAACAAAGACAACTGGTGTTGTAAGTGGAGGAGACGGAAGGTAGGGCATGAAAGGGAGAGATGGGGGAGAACCGGAGAAACAGCAGGACGTGAAGACGGGGAGTATCAAGGTGATCTCTGGCTCATTTCCTCACCGGCCGCTGCCACGCAGGGGCCAGGGATAAAGGCAGAGGAAGGCTGTTAAAGCAGGCTGAGATGCAGCCAGAATTCTTGCATTACTTAGATTTCACTCAGCAAGGTCCTTTCTGATAGTCCATGGACTCTAGACACGTCAGGCCCTCAGGGGCAGGAGTCTCTGTCTCTCCTCTGCTCCTTCTAGGCTCAGCTACCCACACTTCTTGGCCTCTTCTCTCTGCCCCACTGCCATTGATATGTGTAAAAGCTGCCTATTCCTTGCTTAAAATTTTTTACTCTGAGCTATGTTGTTGCTTTCTTTGTTGCCAAAAATATCTCCACCTGAATTATTTTCTATACTCATATAGTACTTTCCCTCATCTTTTTGTTTATTCACTTTTTTTTGATGCTGTTAAGGGAGAGATTTTTACTATAGGGCATGTGTACTCACCAGAGAGATAAAGAGATATATAAAGTGAGAAATCACCCCAAGGGGGGATGGCCCCATAACCATCCCTTCTCCATTTTCCTCTCAGGATTTTGGGCACACATGCACAAGTGCCCTGCGTGAATTTTAAGTCACTAGGTCTGGGACTCGAACCGTGGTAGACTATGCAGGAGTCCAGTGACGTAACCATCTGGGCATCTGCTGGTCCCTCCTCATTATTTTAAGGAGCCAACTGAAGCATCAACTCCTGCAAGAATATGTATGTTCCATGATGTGTGGAAAGTGCTTCCCAGGGAACCAGCAGTTAGCATAATGGCTATGTTGCTGGGATCATCCCCTCTGGGGGGTGATTTCTCGCTTTCTGTCTCTATGTCTCTCTCTGTCTGTCTGGCAAGCACACGCGCCCTATAGCAAAAAAACCTCTCAAAAAAAAAAAAGAAAGAAAGAAAGTGCTTCCCCAAGACACATTTCGTAATGCTCTTATTTCACCTCCCGCTGGGCACAGTATCCCAGAGACTGCTGATGCTTAAAGAACAGCTACCATCTTTTATTCATCTTCAAAACTTAAAGAACATTATAGTGTTCACTTCTTAGATGGCATTCAGTAAATATTTCTGCACTAAACTGAATGCTAGAATGATTGCAGTTAGAGAAATTAAGGATAACCTGGGTGATGATATTAATTAATTCTTGTCTCTTTTTAAAAGAAAAATCAGCCTGTTAGTGTGTCTGCAGTAAAATACAGAAATGAAGGCTAAAATGTGTGATCTAATCAAGAGAGAATAAGGTCACGAGAAAAAACAAGCAACATTATCTGTTCGAAGGTTACCAAAGAAGAAGACAAATAAAAAAGTACAGAACATGTAGAATAAATAGAAAGAAAAACCAGATCATAGAATTAAATTCAAATGTATCAGTAATATAACCACTAGTTAATACACAATGATATTGAGAGAGGACTTTAAAAGAAACAAATCTAAGGTGATTACGAAAAGCTTGTAACAAACAGAATTGAGAATTACGCTAAGCAAATATTTTAAATGCTTTTCAGTATTTGTACTCTCACATTATTTATGATAATAGAAACCTAGGGAAAAGCTTTCCATGACAAAAAGTGAACAAATGAATTGTTATATTAGTAAAATAATGGAACTCACACCAAACAAGTGAAAACAAACGAACCTTTGACTCATCCGAGAGGCCATGAAAGTTCAGGAAAATGTGTATTTTAAAGAGCTCTATGTGGATGTCAAACATTTTTTCATGCCCAAATATACTTACACTTTAATTCCTTTTTTTTTTCCCAAAATTTTAGAAGCCTCTTGTATTAAAAACTGCTTTCAAGGAAAAATATAACGATGATTTATCATCTCATGGAATTATAATCAACTCCAGAGAACACGAACCTGTTTCTGATTGAGCAATACCATCTTCCCTCCTCTCGTTCCCTCCCTCCTCCCTCCTCCCTGCTTTCTTTCCTTCTTTCTTGCTTTGCTTCTGTTTTTCCTTCCCTTCATCTTTTTCTTCTTTGCTCTTCCTTTGCTTCTTACCTTCCTTCCCCTAAATCAAATGCACGAGCATATTGGAGAGGTATTTAAGTCAGAAAAGGAACCTGTGGAACCCTGTGAGATCACAGTTGAACCCAGTTAAGTTTTGTACTCCCCATTAAACAATATAAAGAAGTCTATTTAATATAAGTCTTCTTTATATTCCCATTTCCTTGAGAGAGGTCAAAACATTGCCAATTGAAAAGTAAAAGAAATGTTTAAAGAAAAGCCAGATTTTTGGTTCATGTGGCCTAGGAATTATCTTGGAACTAACTATGATTCAAATTTTTACCCTGTGTCTTCAAGTGGTATAAAGAAGAACTGATGTTCGTTAATAGATTGAAGATTTTTGCCTCAGAACAGCAGTTAGAGGACTTGTGTTCATTCCTTTGTTGTATTTCTCATTTGAAGTACAAGAGAAATTTGAACATCACTCCAAGAATACAATTTCCTTTCTTTAAGCATTGCTAAAAAGGTACGTTTATAAACAAGAATAAGTAAGAGTCTATAAAGGTTATTATTTATGAAAGATATTTGTAGGTGGCTGACTTCTGTTTAAATTTAGGAAATTTTCAAGAAAAGCATAATGAATATGTTTAATAATTAGAACTCTAATTCTTTTTTTTTTAAGAGCAAGATTTTTGCTATAGTGTGCATGTGCTCGCCTGATAGAGGGAGAGAGAAAGAGAGACAGAAAGTGAGAAATCACCCCCCACGGAGGCTGCCATGCTGCAGTCCCTTCTCCTCCATTCTCCTCTCAGGATTTTGGTCATGCACACATACACACCCAACATGAGTTTTAAGTCTCCTGGTCTAGGACTCGAACTATGGTTGAATATGTGGGAGTCCAGCAATGTAACCGTTATACCATCTGCTGGTCCCAGAACTCTAATAATCTTAAGGTTTTCATTATAATCTGGAATATGTGATTGAAATTACCATTAGTATAAAATACATCTCAAGTACAGTGATTAAATATGCATTTCTTACCAGTCTATATTTCTGAAAGTCAACGCTGTTTTTCAAATTTGCCACAGGGTGCGTGTGCCTACCAAAGAGAGCATGGAATGGGGTGGGGGGAGAGTGAGAAAGCACCCCCTGGGGCACAGCCATGCCAAAGTCACTTCTCCTCTACTGTCCTCTTTGGATTTGGGACACTCAAGCACAAGTGCCAGGCGTTTCCCAAGTCACCATGTCTGGGACTCCCATCACAGAGCTGGCCAAGTCCGATCTGGCTGCCATAACCACCGTGCCACAGCCGGCCCCAGAAGTCCTTCAAAGGGGTTGGAGTCATGTGACCTTTAGTTGCTATAAATTCAGTGAAGTGAAAAATACATTCTTCAAAGGAGAGCAAGCCATTATATCCTAGGCTTGGAAAACAACATGGTTTTTGTTATTGAGGTAATTCCCTTTCCCTAAGAAAGACATGTTAAAAGCCTTAAAATGAAGTCGAATAGTTTTAAAGAGCATTACAATTTGTATCTGTCTCCCGTGAATGTATTTGCTGATATCTTTGCATAGAGACACAATACAGGCAGAGTAGTAAAGTTTCTTGTAATTTATACACTTGAAACTTTGAAATGCAGATGAATGAATTCAGGCCGGGCCTCTTTAATATATTGTCAGTAGAGAAGAGTCGAGTTCTCCCAGCAGCGTCAATTCGTCACTTTTGTTGACAGACTGGGTACAGTAAATTTCCAGCCACAGTGAATCACCCAGATTTATACCGTCTTTGCCATCGCCTGAAGAAGAGATCTGGGGTGCTATGAGTATCTTCAACCGAAGCCGTTCTTTGTCGACTCACTTCAGAACAGAGTTGCGATGAGAGCGGGGAGACCGGCAATGGAGGGCTTTAATGTTCCCAGGGTGGTTCAGCTCGGACAGAGGTCGGGAAAGGCGTGCCCTTGACGGTTAACCAGAGGAGTAGCTGACCCTCCTGTCTAGAAGCCACACACCTGATAAGGACCGGTCAGACAAGCCATGCCTCCAGGGCCGCTGTGGAAACCATTACCTGGACTTGCTTTTCTGGCTCCCGGTGGCCTGGCTCCCAGGCACCAGGACTGGCTTCCATGCAGCACTGACAGCGCCCGCCCGCGGACAGTCTGTGCGTCAGGCCAGTGAGCTTAACGTGTGCAGGTGCGAGGGGCCGCAGACTCAGAAAGCATGCCTGAATTTGCTATGTCTTTGAATATAAATCTGAATTAAGGCTAGAAGGTCTGGGGCCAGCAGGTAGTGTAGTGGGTACAACCCTGGGGTCCCACCTACCCGACCAGGGTTTGAGTCTAGGACCTGGTGGCTTGAAAATCACACTGAGCACATGTGCATGTGTGCCCAAAACCCCGAGAGGAAGCTAGAGGGGAAGGGATTGCTGTGGGGCCATCCTCCCGGGGGCCGGCGATTGGTCACTTTCCCTTTCTTTGTCTCCACGAGACACAAACCCTAAGGCAAGAAAAAAAAAATATATATGTATGTATATGACCTAACAACCATGTGCTTTGTTCTTTTTACCCATTACCAAGGTCAATGTATCCTTAAAATTATGGATTTGGGGTTGGGTGAGGTGTTAAGTAGAGTTAGATCCAGTGACCCTAATTTTTTAAAATTATTATTACAGTACTCAAACTCCCCCACAGAAGTCATCCTTTAAACGGTGTTTACAAAAATCTTAATCACAACAAGATGACTGGGCCATCATGTCAACAAGACAGGCACCTTTCCACCTGGCGCGGACCACCCAGCTCTGCCACGGCATCAGACGGCCTCGGTCGACGCGATGCCTGCACCTACATTTCGTTTCTTTATTTACAGAGAAAGGTGTTGGATTGAAGCATGAAACTGAGTTCTCTGTTATTGAGAGGCAGCTGGCTAGAGTGGGGGCACAGACGCAGCAGACCTCGTTTAAAATCCGTTTCTGCCCTTTCTTCGGTAGTTTCTCGGTCCGCAGTTGGATGTGTTCCAAGTCAAAAATCATACTCGTGTGGCTGAGTTCTTCGAGATTTAGAGAATGTTCCTCGTGCTGCCGGGCTCACTGAGTAGCTTCTGCTGTTGGTTTTGAGCAGGGCACTGTGGCCAGAAGGAACGTAACTCCTTCCACATCACCGTGGGAAACAGGGACGCAGGAGTGACATCTCTGTCATCTAGACAGAGCTTCATGGTCAGGAGTGAGTGATTTCCCGGAGTTCACAGCTTAAGAGAACAGAGGTGAGACTTGAACCCCTGTCTTTGGGTTTTTAAGCCTTCCACATCCGCACATACTGTCTTTCCTCAGGTCCCTCACAGCCTTGTGTCCCAGATGCTGCTAGACGCCAATCCCAGGTGACTTCAGGAAGTAGGTTGCCGGGATTTCACTCCAACATGGTCTGCGGGAGACGGAAGGACAGCGTGATACCAGCGACTTGGCTCCCCTTTGCCCTGGACATGCTATCTCTGTGAGTCACACCGATCTACAGCATCATTTCCATGTCCTAGTCCAATGACACAATAAGAATGTTGAAGTTTTGTGAATGTGCACCTAGGCATTTTAGTGTGTATGTGTAGAACACACCAACTAGTATTATCAGCATAATTCTCATTTGATGATGCAATTAATTTCAACATTTACTCGGTAAAATGGCTTGTGCAAACCAATGGAGGAACACCTTGTAGTAAGATATCCTGTAGGAAATTTTTCTTTTGAGTTCAGCTGGAAAATTCATTTCAATGGCTTTAATGATGGTACTGTCTTGGAAATCAGAAGTTTTTCAGCTCAATCATAATATCCCAGTTTGATTTCAAATGTAATACACTTTTAAAATACAGGTGACCAGCGAGCACACATACCTTATGGCAAAAAAGCCAAAAAAAAAAAAAAAAAAAAGGAATACATTTCAAAACAAGGAACAAAAGAGAAACTTTGGAAGTGATAACCGTATTCAGTAGTTATTGACATATTTACATTTCAGATATGAATATTTCTTTTTTATTATGGACTTATTTCCATTCTTAAACAGAATTTAAGAATTTTGTATTCACTTCGCTTAATAGTGGTGATTTATAGTTTTCTTTACAGCAAAACTGGGTGGCTAGTGTCACAATTCTATATTACTACATAAAAAGGCCTGATCATGCGGCAAATAAGCAATCTTGGAACCTTATCTGGATCGTCCACACACATACATATTCACGTCTACGTTGTAGCTGACTGGATAATGCCCCAGTAGGATGTCCACGTCCCAGTTCCCTGAACCTGTGAACGCACTACCTTCTCTAGCAAAAGTGCCTTTGCCGTTGTGGTTAAACCAGGGCTTTGACACAGATTATCCCAAGCAAGCACAGGTTCCTGGGAAGAGGGAGGAGGAGAGAAGAGGACACAGTCATGCCTCTTAGGATGGAGAACAGGCGGGGGCAGCTCCATAGCCCCTGGTTGAGTTCCCGCGGGGCTGACTCTGGTTCGAATCACAGTCCCCCACTAGACCAACTGCAAGAGGGCACCTGTGCATGCCCTGGACGCTCTTGTTGGACAGATGGAAGAGAGGGCAGAACCAGGTCCCCTTGGGGATGCTGTCTCCCACTTTCTCTGGTGTGCACATGCACCCTCTGGCAAAAAAAAAAAAAAAAAAAAAAAAAAAAAAAAAAAAAAAAAAAAAAAGAAAGAAAAAAAAATCCGCAAAACTATGGAGAAATGGACCACATATCAAGATGCCAAGAAATGCATGTCCAGAAACTGGAAAAACATGGGAACAGTTTCCCCTCGGGAATCCAGAAGAAGCATGGCCTAGCCAACACATTTACTCTAGAATTCCATCTTCCAGATTTTATTTATTTTTTTTTGGAGAGGTTTTCGCTATAGGGCACATGCGCTCGCCAGACAGACAGAGAGAGACAGAGAGACAGAAAGCGAGAAATCACCCCCCAGGGGGGATGGCCACGCCGCAATCCCTTCTACTTCATTCTCCTCTCAAGATCTTGGGCACGCACGCACACGCACCCAGCGTGAGTTTTAAGCCACCGGGTCCGGGACGCGAACCGCGGTCGACTGCATGGGAGTCCAGTGACATAGCTATTACGCTAACTGCTGGTTCCCCCATCTTCCAGATCTTGAACATGAAACACTTTTGTTATTTCAAGCCAACACATTTGTGGAACTTTGTTACAACTACCTTAGGAAACGAACACACCACTACTTTAAAGGAACGGCTGGAGTTACACATTTTGTTCTTTCCCTTTGCTCCCTAAATTAAATAGACCAGGAACTTAAACTTTTAGAGAAAGCAAATTAGAAATTTAACCTTAAAATGACTGTAGCATCTCTGATCTGTGAAAATGTATTAAAGACAAAAAGTGGAGTGAGGACATCCACTTAACCGGTGGGATTGTCTTAACAGAGGACACGGTCATCGTGTCCCTCACGGAAGTGACAGTCTTGTCAGCTGCCGTGAGTGAGCGGCGCGGCTGTCTCCACGTCCTTCCCGGCCCTCACGTTCTCCACATCTTGGACCTTTGCACTCCCCCACGAGCACTGCCTGGTGCACCAGGACATCGCACTAAGTTACTATCTGGCTGTCCATGCAAGCATTAAAATAAAAGAGTCATTAGGAAAAAAGAAAAGATTATGGTTGGAAGAAAAGCCTTTTGTAAATCACTTTCCAAGACCAAGGCTCTATTCCAGGAGAATGAGGGGAACTTTGCAATGGGCTTTAGCCTTCTCCTTCGCTTATATTCAGCGTCTTTCCTTGGAACAATAACGACACAAGCCAATGGTGAATATTTTGCCAGCATTTTGCATTAAAATTATAATCACTTAATACTCTGAGATTAGCCAAAAAGCTTTTATTATATAGAGTGATCTTGAAATGTGCATTTTAAGTTAATTCCTATTAACAAAACAAGCCTGCCAAATATTCTTCTGGGACTCATGCAACTAATTTTTTTTCCATATAGTTCCCCAATATACCAAGAATTTCCATTGAGGAAAAGAAATGAGTAGTTCTTTTAAGAGCAAAAGCTATGTTCTGTGGAAAAGTAAATATCCTGGACAGGTAAAGAGTGATGGAAACTTAGACATGAGAACACAAACATTTCATGTACCTTGCCTGTCATCAGCATTTAAAATTCAACACAATATGAAAGAAATACCCAGACGTGTGAGGTAAATTGGAATATAAAGAGCTGTTTCTACATATGTGTGCACATCGTGATAATATCACATGTGATAAGTTATTGGCACAGAGACAAATGAGAACAGTTTGTATGTGAAGCACATCTTTCTAAATTAATTGATAGGAAATTAATTAAGGTGTGGAAGGGGTAAGTAAGTGCAGATATTTCTACATGGGGCCCACATGTGGGAGTGACCCAGCTTGTTCACACCATTGCAGGGAAGACCACTAATACACGACAAGGAGGCAGACGCCCTGGGAGTCACTTGTTTAAGATTTCAGAGCAGGGCACTGGGCTCCTACGTAGTCGACTGTGGTTCGAGTACTGGACCCAGTGGCTTAGAACTCATGCGAGGGGGGGGTGGCGATGGGAGGCGACAGGTGGTGTGGTGGTTCAGAGGCTGGACTCCCGCATGGCTGAATGCCGTTTGAGTCCTAGGTCTGGTGGCTTGCTTTCTCACATTCTCTCTCTCTCTCTCTCTCTCTCTCTCACACACACACACACACACACACAACAAATACACACACACACACTCTGTCCCTCTCTGGTCAAATGTTTAAAAAGTCAAATAAAATAATTCTTTAAAAAATAAAAACTCACATCTGGTGTCTGTGCATGCACCCAAGAGGAAAAAAATCTAGAGAGGGAAATGGAGAGAAAGGATTATGGCATGGCCATCTCCCCTGGGGGATGATTTTTCATTTTCTGTCTCTCCATCTCTGTCTCTGTCTCTCCAGTGAGCACGTGTCCTGTAGCAAAAATCTCTCTCTCTAAAAAAAAAAAAAAAAAAAGATTTTAGCTAACGCACAACAGAGAGACGACCAGAACTTAATTCTTTTTTTTGGAGAGGTTTTCGCTATAGGGCGCGTGCGCTCGCCAGACAGACAGAGAGAGACATAGAGACAGAAAGCGAGAAATCAGCCCCCAGGGGGGATGGTCACACCGCAATCCCTTCTTCTCCATTCTCCTCTCGGGATCTTGGGCACGCATGCACACGCGCCCGGCGTGAGTTTTAAGCCACCGGGTCTGGGATGCGAACCGCGGTCGACTACGTGGGAGTCCAGTGACATAGCCATTACGCTAACTGCTGGTTCCCCAGAACTTAATTCTTTTGATACAGAAACTAAGCTCGTTCCTCAAATCCAGGTTATTCTAAAAAACACAGAAGTTCAAAGGGGAAAGGAAACAGTCACTTGAGACTCACTGTGAGGAGCTGCTATGAGAGAGATGTGTCCTGCGGTCCCGAGGAGCTGAGCCCATTTGCTGTGTGCACACATGTGTGCTGAGCCTGTGTCTGCTGTGTGCACACACATATGCTGAGCCTGTGATCGCTGTGTGTGCACATGTGCGCTAAGCCTGAGCTCGCTGTGTGTATGCACACACGTGTGCTGAGCCTGTGTTCACTGTGTATGCACACACGTGTGCTGAGCCTGTGCTTGCTGTATGCACATGTGTGTGCTGAGCCTGTTTTCTCTGTGTGCATATGTGTGCTGAGCCTGTGTTCACTGTGTGCACACACATATTCTGAGTTTTGTTTGCTGTGTGTGCACATGTGTGTGCTGAGCCTGTGTTTGCTGTGTGCACACATGTATGCTGAGTTTTGTTTGCTGTGTGTGTACAGGTATGTGCTATATTGTGTACACATATATGCTGCACCTGTGTTCCCTTTGTGTGCACATGTGTGTACTGAGCCCGTGTTCACTGTGTGTGCACATGCTTGTGCTGATCTGGTGTTCACTGTGTGCACATGCGTGTGCATGTACAGAGGCAGTCACTGGTTGCTCATCTGCATGCTCAGTGCAGAGGCGCAGTCCCTAGAGGGCCCTTGTCACAGCCACCTTGCACAGGAGAGGTGATCGGAGTGGACTGCTGGGTCTGCTGAAGGGAACACGCTCCTGTTCAGACCATAGAACATCCAGGTGACATGATAAGAAGGTGCAAGCACTGTCCTTCTGCTGTTTGGTGTCTGATGTTTGCTGGGATAAAAGTGTGTAGTCTTTTCACAATGACCAAAGAGATTTCCTTTAGTATGTGGCGACATACCACGGTGTTAAAAAACAAAAGTAATGTTAGGAACTATTTAAAATGTGCACTAACCCTGATCAGTTTGTAGGATTTTTGTAATTTGTTTGTTTTTCACAATGTATCCCAACACAACTCTCACAATCACTTATAAGGTCAAGACTGACCACATGACAAGGTAAGTAACCAAGGCAACGAAGCAAGGTGATGTGGACAGAGTCCCCCAGAGGAAGGGGGTCACTGAATTCAAACTCAGGTGTCCTCACCCTGGAGTCCCATACCCCAAAATATATACTAAGGTGTGCTGCAATTTCTAATGAAAGTTGGATAGATTATTTTAAGATTAAAAAAGGGGGGAAATGTGAAGAAAGAGAAAAGTGAAACTTAAATTATGATGTGGCTGGTCCCCACAGGAGAGCCCACCAAGACCAACCACGGCGGGCTGGTCCTGCCCTGGCTCAGTGCCGAGCGCAGTGTGAGGAAGCCCAGCCCCCTGGGCTGAGCAGTCAGGCCCAGCCTCCGTGCATGCATGCCCAGGATTGGAGGAGAGAGGGTCCTGGGAATGAGTCCTGCTGGGCATGATTTCTCTCTCCCATCCCTCTCTCATTCTTTTTCTGATGCCTAATGGAACAGAAAAGTCAGCCGCATAGCCTAGGGTCCCACATGCTCACTGAGGTTCCGGTTCTGCCCTGCCATCTTGGAAACCCTCTGCACCTTGTCCGTTCACACCCCCATTGCTGACAGGGAAGAGAGGAAGAGAGGGGGTTCCAGGGTGCCGCAGCCCTGGGAGATGCTTCTCTACCTTTCTGTCTC
Source organism: Tupaia tana (assembly GCA_026018925.1). Lineage (NCBI taxonomy): Eukaryota > Metazoa > Chordata > Mammalia > Scandentia > Tupaiidae > Tupaia > Tupaia tana. Next base: position 28,081,627 of record JAKSZU010000025.1, on the reverse strand, counting down.
TCAGTCTCTTTCTCTGGAAAGCACATGTGCTCTCTGACAAATAAATAAATAAATAAATTTTAAAAGGGCAAAGTAAAAAAGAGCTGGCTCCATGGCCTGGTGGGTAGGCAGCCAGACCCACATGGCTGACCCTGTGGTCAGAGGCCCTGACCCAGTAGTTTGTGAGACATGCCTGTTGCATGGATGACAGCGCCCTAACCCCAATGGGCACAGGGGTGGAGGAAAAGGGGTGGAGGAAAAGGGATGGAGGTGTGCTCAACCCCCACAGGGGTGTTTTTTTCCTCTTTCTGTCTGTCTCTCTCCAGCCAACACATGTGCCCTCTGATAAAAATGTTAAAAAAAAATGCAAAGAAAGAAGTAAAGAAAGAACAGAGCCCAATGGCTGGGAAAATGCTTATGTAGGTGCCTCCCTCATGACATTTTAAAACACAAAAGATTCAAAGTGATTCCAAAAATGCACAGAGACCAACAAGCTAGTTACTTACAAAGAAATGAGAAGTAGAATGGCATGTGACTTTTCATCAGCCAAACTGTGACGGGACAAAGGCAAAGTGATTTTTCCAAGTTCTGTAGACAGATGCTCCTTCCTGCCGTGACGCTGAGAGAACGTGCAGTGAAGACTCGGACTCGGACACGCGTGGGCTTGTCAAGACACCACCTGCCTCCCAGAGCCGAGCTCCAGGATGCACACCAGGAAAGTTAAGACGAAATGCAGGAAAGAGGAACACGGATTCAAAAAGCCATCATGCAAAGCTCAGGTGCAATTTAAAAACCCATCTGCTAACTGTGCAGTTAGCTTAGAAAATGAGCGAACCAAAATAGATAGCAGGGCAAAGCAATGTAATAACAAAAGTGCAAATGGAGGAAATGACTTTGCCATAACCCCTGATGCACAACAGAGACCTGTGATCTGGACTCCCTGTTTTCCAGTCTTAGCACAGTTGGCTTCTTGGGTCTGACCATTCTTTGGAGTGAGAGGCTCTTTGTAATAGGAGAATGTTGAGCAGTAACTTAAAAAAAATTATGAAATACCTTTTTGTTGCATATTTTGTGCTTAAAAAGGGTTCGCTAACTAAACTGTGCTTGCCGAAATGAAGAAGAGTGAATGTCCAGAACACTGACAGGAGGGCCAGCCCTGTAGTTAAGTGATTAAGTGCATGTGTAAAAAGTTGGAACCCTCATGGTTGACTATGGTTCGAAACCTGGTCCAGTGGCTTGCAAACATGTCTGGTGCATGTTTGTGTGTGCCCCAAATCCTGACTGGACACAGCATAGAGGAAAAAGGATTGGGTCTGACCACTGTCCACTGGGGGTTTCACTCCTGCTCTCTGAAAAGCGAATGCACCCTCTGGTAGAAAGAAATATTAAATTAAACATGGGATAACATAGGACATTGAATTTTACTCAGACCTCACTGAGACCCATATCATAATTTACTGAGATCCACAGCACACTGCACTTTGACCCACAGCACAACCAACTGCGACCCTAAGCACACCTCAGTGAGACCACAGCACACATCACTGATACCCACAGCACAAAACTGCGACCCATAGCAACCCTTACTCAGACCCCAAAACTCAATGAGACCCACAGAAAAATTCACTGAGATCCACAGCACACCCCACTTTAACCCACACACACCCTGTGACACATAGCACACCTCGGTGAGACCACCACACACATCACTGATACCCACAGCACAAATCTGCGTCTAAGAGCACACAGCATTCAGACCCAACCTCAGAGCAATCCTCACTGAGACCCACAGTACACCCCAGTGCGGCCCACAGCACACCCCTCTCAGACCCAAAACTCACTGAGAAACAGAGCAAACCTCACTGAGACCCAGAGCACAATTCACTGGGATCTGCACCACACCTCACTTTAACCCACTGCAAACCACACTGTTACTGACAGCACATATCACTAAGACCACTGCACATATTACTGAGACCCACAGCACAAAACTGCAACCCATAGCACACCCCACGCAGACCCAAACCTGAGACTCACAGCAAACCTAAGAACCACAGCACAATTCACTGAGATCCACAGCACACCCCACTGTGACCCAAACCTCACTGAGACCCATAGCAAACCTAAGAACCACAGCACAATTCACTGAGATTCACAGCACACCCCACTGTGACTCAAACCTCACTGAGACCCACAGCAAACCTAAGAACCACAGCACAATTCACTGAGATTCACAGCACACCCCACTGTGACCCAAACCTCACTGAGACCCACAGCAAACCCAAGAACCACAGCTCAATTCACTGAGATTCACAGCACACCCCACTGTGACCTGAAGCACACCCCACTGCGGCCCCCAGCACACTTGAGTGAGACCACTGTACACATTACTGAGACCCACAGCACAAAACTGCGACTCACAGCACACTCCACTGAGACCCAAACATCACTGAGTCCCAGAGCAAACCTTACTCAAACCCACAGCACAAATCACTGAGACCCACAGCACACCCCACTTTAATCCATAGCACACCCCACTGCAACCCACAGCACACCTCAGTGAGGCCACTGCACACAACACTGAGACCCACAGCACACCCCACTCAGACTCAGCCTCACTGAGACTCACAGTAAACGTCCGAGATCAGCAGCACAATCCACTATGACCCACAGCACACCTCACTGCGAACCACAGCACACCTCACTCAGACTCAAACCTCACTGCGACCCACAGCACACCTCACTGAGACCACTGCACACATCACTGAGACCACTGCACACATCACTGCAACCCACAGCATACCCTACTCAGTCCCAAACCTCACTGAGACCCACAGCAATCCTCACCAAGACCTACAGCACAATTCACTGAGATGCACTGCATACCCCAGTTTGTGTCTTCTGTTGATGAATTTTGAAATAGTATTTAAGCAAATGTACAAATCTATAATAAATAGGGAATGTAAAAGTAAAGTTCAGGATAGTCTATGAAGAAAAGGAAGTATGAAAATCACAAAGGAAGAAAATTGGGTCGTAACTATCATATTTAATGTAAAGTAAACAATATTAAATAGGGTTGGGAATCAAGAAGAGACATATAAATACTTCACGTAGGGTTATGCAAGTAATTTTCAGGATTGTTAAAAAACAAAGCAAGCAAAAATGCAAATAAACAAAAACTAACATAGTAATAGGACAAAAGCTAGCATTAAGAATGTCCTTTCACTGTTAACTTTTAGCCTCATATATATTTTTAAAATAATTTTTAAGCTTATTTATTTGTTTCTTCCATGAGCGAGAGAGATGAGGGAGGGAGGGAGGGAGGGAGAGAGAGAGAGAGAGAGAGAGATCTCCCCACAGAGCCCTGTCTCTGCAATCTCCTCCCAGGCCCTACCTGGCCCTTGACAAGAGGCACATTTTTTCCTGCCTGTTCAGAGCCATTGTCCACCCTGAAACAGGCGTGTTCCCATGTGGGGCGGTCCCACGGAAGGTCACGCAATAACACTGCACCCCCGTCTGGCCCCCACATTTGTTAATGTGTACCTTTCACGTTATTTAAATAAAAATTATAGACATCCTGGGAGAATGGCTGGAAAATAAGGAACGCTCTCGGCGTGGCGATTCCTCCCGTTCTCTTCCTCATGACTGACCTGTGAGTGGGGAACTGGTTCATGGAGACACAGGAGACACCCTCAGAGAGGAGTCGGAACCAGCCCTGCCGTGGTGTAGTTTAGAGATCGCTCTTTTGAGGCTGAATGGATGGTGAGTGAGAGGCACCCACTGGAGACAGAGACGCCATCAGGGGGCTGTTTTCACGATCCAGGTGAGAAGCAGAGCTGCTGGAACTCAGCAAAGCTACTGGGGCAGCCATGATTTGAAGGGGGAATAGAATGATGAGAAACTTGGGGACAGGAGTAACAGGAGCGGGGACATTGCCACGTGAGATGAAGGAAGTGCAGACGTTCAGGGTGACCAGCTGGGCACATCGCGCACACGGGAGTTTGTATAGCAGTGTCAACTACGAGGGGTAGGTAGAGTGTTCTGGAAGAAAACTAATATTTAAGAAGTCAACTCTGAGGGCCTGCCTTAGTCCATTTGGCTTTCTATAATGAAATAACATAAATGAGGTGGCTTATAAATGACAGAAATCCCTTACACTTCCAGATTCTGGAAAGTTCAAAGTCAAAGCATCAGCTTAGTGTCTGATGAGGCTCATTTCTTGGCTCACAAAATAGCAACTTCTCACTGTGTCCCACATGCTATGGGCAAACTCCGGCTTGCTTAGCCTTTTAGGACAGCAGTAATCTGTACGAGGAAGGAGTTAGGACCTAATCACTTTCCGAAGGCTCCATATTCTAGGTCATCACTTGAGGTTTAGGATTCCCAGCTATGAATTTTGGGTACACAAACATTCAGGCCAAGAGCCAGTTCACTCACGCAGATATTGAAAACAGGACTGAGGACCCTTTGGAAATGTAAATTCACTGCAAATCTTTAGTCTAGTCATCATCTTCAAGAGCGCACCATGAATGTGGAAACTGAGTGCCCGTTGGGCCCTCCCACGGACCTGGGTGTCCCCCCACGGTACAGAACAGGGCAAGAGCAGGTACAACTGTCAGACTGTCTGAGATTCTGGGAATTTGTCACACTGCTGAAATTTAGCCTAATCTTGATGGTTTTACCAGACCCTCAGGATAGGTTGTGGGTCTGTGTCAGAGCCGCGGGCATGCTAATCAGTTCCCACGGATCTGATGTTTGACAAGAACTCAGTCAGAGAACGAGTGGTGCTCTGAGGCTGGGGTTCACTGTTGCATGATTTCTGAAAAATTGTCACTCGCTGTTCATTTTATCTGTGTGCCTGGATTGCATCTTACATAGAAACGCCCAATATGTTCCTAATTTTAAATAGCGCATTTCTCTTCTTTATTTTCAGTCCATTTATAATAATCGTGTTGTCATTAATTTTTTTTTTAAAGTCTTCAGTTGAAGTTGGGAGGGAACGTGCTCTGGGATTCTGAAGGCTCTTTCAAAGATAAGGTCCGTGTTTCTGGAGAGAAATGCAGTTCTGGCCTGAGCAAGTTTCGTGATTCAGATTGATGCGCTCTTGCTCAGTTTCTATTTCCTCACTTCATCCTGATTGCCTGAAACACAATTAGTTTTCTTGCTTTTTCTCGGTGTCACTGATCTAGATGGAAATATATCCTCTGTAAGCATTTGGGAAATTGCCTAAAATGAAACTCCTTTGTCAAGTCTCATGTACACCATTCCCTGGGGAAAATGCCAAAACTGGCCACTTAGGCCAGATATGAAAACCTCAGCAGCCTTTCCAAATTTAAGCACTATCCCAGCAAGCATCTTTGAGAGGAGAGATATGTGAGCTTTGCATGTTTTGATATAAGAGACTCAAACTGAAATCTGATTCACCTTAATATTCATTAAGTACCCGGGAGAGAATAACCTAGGCTTTTCCTAGAATTTAACATAATCTGTTTCCAGCTGCATTCTGCGAATCTAAAGGCATTTCAAGTAATTAAAAAGTAACGTTGTAAGTCGGCCACCGTGCGCGTGACCATAGCCTAGCCAACTTACACCACACGCTTCTTCCAGGGCCCTCTCCAGGAGAGGGGGAGTTTCAGATTTATAGAACTGAAGATTAAAAATGCGCAAATTCCAAGCTCCAACGTAAAGCCTGTGTTTTGGCAAACTGCTCTCTACTTCATATTTATTTGCTGATACAGTGAGCACACTTTAAACTAGGTTAAGAACTTGTTATTTGCATTGAGATTCCTGTTGTTTTAGTGACAGTTTAATACTTTAGTCCATGGTATAATCCACATTACTAATGTTATAGATGAGTTGAAAATTAAATATTACTTTTATCATGCATTATTAATAACAAATTTGGAAACTTTAAGTAAGAGCTGGTCCATCTGGAAGAGGGTGGATTAGTCTGTAGTGTCTCATGCAAATCACATTTGTTTTCATCTTCTTCAGTGCACCAGGGAAGTTATCACAATACAGTTTTAAAAACCCGAAAGGAAAAAAGTTACTAGACTATTTAGCCTTGTGTTAAGTTAGTGTCAGCATAAGCTCCAGAAGTTTAAGTGGTTTCTTAAGCAATACAAATATTTACTTTTTGAACTGGATAGACCTATTCTTCACAATTATTAGTTTTTCAACACAAGTAAAATGAAAGTTCTCTCTATCATGACAGTTTATACTAACTAAAAGATGTGCAAACACAGTAAAGTTGGGCACTTTTGTTCCGTACACATCTTAAAGATAAATAGCCTTTGAAAAATATTTTTTAAATGGGCAGAGTTTCCTTTTCCTTTTAATTAAATTTTCATGTGAGTGGCAGTGGTAAATATCTTGTCTGCGGGGTAGGTGTTGGCATACTCTTTTGAGTAGCTAAATCTCCTTGTAAAACATAGTCACTTAGAGATACATATCGGAAATACCACTGACATCACCTTTAATAAAATCATATGTAAACTATCCCCATGTGTGTGCAGTCAAATCAAAGCAGCAATGAGAATTATATCCTTCCAACAACTCTGCAAGATAAAGGAGACAGAAAATAAACAGTTTTCGAATGAGCCCTAGAGCTGAATATCCCGGAATCCACCCTGCTTGTTGTAGGGAGGCTGGGGGGAAAACCTCGAACAGTCCCGCTGGAAGATGACTGTGAACGCTTCGTGTTCAGGGAAGTTTGTGGTCACGGTGGAACATTTAGGTGATGTTAGGTGCTCTGGTCCTTATGAATTCTTGCAATTAGCTAACTCAATCTCATTTTTAGTCTTGAGCACCGGACTTAGGTGAACTTCTTGTTAACAGAATCCATGCTGAACACAAAGAGTAAGTATGGAGTAAAAAGTATGGAGATTGTTTATATAAAAGTCAGCCAAAGAAACAAAGCCAGCATGTCTCAGGAAATGCAAGGCTGTGTCTTTAAATCTTATAATGACAGAGGATACAGCTTTAGAGTCATGTGGTTAGATACTATCTTGATGTACCCTTCCAGGAAATTTTAGTTTGCTTAGAAATGAGCAACAGCAGTAAATTATAACAGAAGCCTATACTCAACTTCTGTAAAGAAGGAAAATCTGAGCGAAATCACATACCTGTAGGCATAGGAGTCATTTCAGAAAGACGTACAGAAAGAGAGAGGAAGGATCTGGAAGCTAGCGTTTTAAACCAGCTAAAACGGTATTAAGGAAAAACCATATAAATTAGAATTAGAAAAAAATTGGTAAAAATAGAATACAACAAAAGTCTAACAATTCAGAAAATGATTAGAAATTCAAAACATGATTATTTTACAGTTTAAAACAAATTTAACAATTGGATGTTAAACAGGAAAAAAAATAAGAGTTATAATTTTGATATCCAGTAAAGCCAAATTGAGAGCAAGGAACACAAAAAAGAAGCAAAGAAGAACACTGGGTTCAAGATTTAAGGCCTGAGTGGCTAAGTGCATACATCCAACAGCACAGCAATAACTCGTGCAGAAAAACTATAGGATATTGGAAAAGACAGAAGTAGTATGAAAGGCACGCTATCCCCACAAACAGTACATCGACAAAGGCATCATCTGGGTGCTCTCAGTTTGAAATGCTCTTACTATTATAGGCCAAACCATGTATTTATTGTGTTTGGGTTTTTACATGTTTGATACATACATTTATATAAATATATACATTCAGATTTCAAACATGGTGAATTATCTGTTCATGCCTTTTCTGCATTCTAGATTAGTTTCTTTAGTTGAGTAAGTATAAGGGAGATTTTAGATGTTGCACATATTAGAGTTATTATCTCCCACTTGGTCATTTGTCCTTTAATTGTTATCATATTTTTCATATTTTTATCATAGTTTTCATATTTTTATCATAGTTTTTATATTTTTAACAGAAAATTTTTAATGTTATGAAGTTAAGTCTGTGAACATCTCATTGTATCTATCTGCCATATTTTCTGACAAAGCTTTTTTCAACCCCAAAGAGGAGTTCATTTAAGTTACACTTAAAAAAATTATGGGAAATATTGAACTCTTCATCCTTTCATCTTAGCTTGTTTACAGCTCATTAAAAATTAATTTGTGCACTGATTTCTCTTAATATAGTTATTTGGGTGTGTGTTTTTCTAGAGTTTCTTGACTATGAACATAGAGTCTTCATCTCTTCTGTATCTTATTAAATAAGAAAAGCTTTAACCACGGCCAGATGCTCTTCTTGGACACTGTTGTAAGAATCAGGAGTGGAAATAAACCCATAATGGAGTGGGGTACACATGTTTAACATAGCACCGTGCTTTCATGGGAAGCAGAATGGTACATTGGAAAAAAGATGGCTTCCAGAAGCAAAAAAGATGCTATGTTTGCTTCACTGCTTATTAAGACCTGTCCGAATTATAGAACTCTCTCAGATTACTGGTAAGGAAAGGTACTGAAGACTGAATGGGAACATTTGTAGTTGGTCCTCGACATGTAGGCCTCAGACACGCCTCATAAGTTGACCTCACTTCTTAAATAGACATATGTGAACACGTGAAGTCCATATTTCATTTTCTCAGATAGTTCTTGTCTGTTAGCCTTTCATCTTGTGGATTCTCTGTGTACTGGTATCTAAAGTGCATCCATAAATCTGCAGTGAAGAGAAATGTTGGGGAGTTATGAGCAAAGCTCTCACAGTTAACAAGAACTTTTTGACTGTTCCATATTAACCCTTTTTATAATTAGAGATGGAAGCAAATTGAGCTAGCTATTCTTGAGGAAATTCTTAGTAAGAAGAAAGTGCTCTCTGTTTAAGTCAATCACCTGTTTATGTAAGGTGCTCTCCTTTTGAAGGAATTTGGAGGGCTAATTAGATCCCTCAACGTGATAAGTTACAAGAATTTTGGCATTAGACTTTTGTAGGTCACAAAGGAGACTGGGACCCAAGATGCGGAGAGAGACAGTACAGGCAAAAAGGATGGGTCAGAGCAGGGAGGCCCGGGATGAGAGCAGAGCTCATGAAGCCGAGGGCTCTGCTCTGACGCCCACAGCGCGGCGACGTTTCTCCTCGCGCAGTTCTCACTTCCCAGTCCATACTCCATGTCATCAGTAAAAGCTTCTTGCTCTCAAAAACTGTATGTCAGCACTGCATTTAGTGAATCGAAGATAAAGGAATGGCTTATGCATTCAGGAAAAGAAATCGTTGGAGATATGCAGCTACAAAGCAGACCAGCAACGCAGATGGCAGGTGCGAAAGTTCACCAGGAACTGGGAGACCGGGCGAGGACCTGGACCTCATCCATGCCACTGGACGTGTTCGGGAGGATGCTACGATTCCTGCTCATGGGAGGTGTGTTAGCTTGAGCTGTTGTATTTTATTTTATTTTTTAAAATGAAGGACAGAGTAAGCCTATATGAGAGGGTCCTCAAAAAAAGCGTGGAAAATGTGTATTACCAAAAAAAAAAAAAAGCATAAATTTTAAAATTTTCATACCCAAATGAATTCATGCTTCAATGTTTCATTTTCCATGTTCTTTTTGATTTTCCGGTGTATGGAGATTAAATAATGCTGTCTATGCTCACTGCATTGTTTGTAGAGTTAAACCAAATGATGTAACAAATCCCACTGTTTTGTAATATTCAAATATCATGCTGATGTTTATTGATGCCGACACATAGCTAGTTTATTTGAACATTATATCCCATTGACCTAAATATAACTTCCCAATCACCTCGTCCACAATAGTTTCACGTGATTCATGTCGCATGCTAGTTCTGTCTTCTCCCTTCAACCCCACACACATTTCCCTTAAATTTCATTCCCCACATAGTCTATACTGGCCCATATTTTATGCTTTAGCTATCTTATTCTGGAGCTTCTGCCTTAGAATGTGACAGCAGAAATCCATTTTCATATTTCAAAGGACAGAGAGATTGTAAAGGTTGAGTAGGTTTTACAGGCAAGTAAGGAGAAGAAAAACCATATTCAAGGAGCATGAAAGAGTTTTAAATTAGTATCAGCCTCTGGATGTGCAATATTTCATATGTAATAAAGATATTATATCTATTGTATTTTATACCTTATTACCGCTAGGTATGTATATATGGTATGTCAATTTAAAATTTAAATGCATGCATCATATAATTCTATCACACATGTACCATAAACACTTTGGGGTGACAATGTCACTAATTCATGATTACATTTTCTCATTATCTTTGTCTGTATAAGACTGAGTTAAGAGCATAGACTCTGGAAAAGGGTTATCTGAGTGTAGACTCTGTTGCTACCACTTTCTTGCAGTAGAGAGCATGTTAAGTCACTTACCCTCACTGCTTCATTTGCCTCTTCTATAAAAAAGCAGTATTAATACATGTATCTTCTACAGATGCCGTGAGGGTTGAGTTTGTATATGTTAATGATTACCAAAGTGCCCAGCATCACACCAAGAGTATGAAACCAAAGAGACCCAGCAGCGGGGGGCTGGGGCAGAGAGGAGCTATTTTCAGTAAAGAATGCTCCTGTTGACTCTAGTCCCTCTTGCAGTCCTGGCTCTCATAGCTGAGGTTACTGAGTCTTCTATAGAAAAAATGGTCCACTGTAAACCAGGAGACGATATTTACAAATGTAAACAAGGTCCCATCAAGTTCTTCCTAGAGCCCAAAGGCACCTGCTCCTATCAGTCTACAGAGCTTCTCAGCCACACAGCCTTCCAGTCGGATAATCAATGGCACTAATATAGTTCTACCATCCCATAAAACGTAATATAATCTCAGAGAGTATTATATTGACTTAGCAAAGAAGAGATTAAAGGAAAGTATTCTCATATTTTGATTAGTGATTCAAGAAAAGATTATATAAATTAGTTTAAAATACTCCCATTTATTTTCATCCTGCTAGATGTATTATCTAAAACTCTTCAAATATTTAAGAACTGTGTTTGGAATTAGATATCATGCACTTATGCTAGCAATTTTGATATTAATATTTATCTTTGTTGAAAGCTATATTTGTATGTAACAACATTTATAGAGATTAAAGAGCCTTTTCATATATTTGAGGGCTTTTGCAATGTAACCAAGCCAAGAGACTACCAAGGAAGGCTGAAAGTGGCAAGGAGAGTGCTATTATAGGGAAATGGTTGTTATCTGTGGTTCTAGGCCCCCAGTCTATCATAAATACTAAAAATAAGGTTGAGAAAAATGAATAAACTGACACATAAATCAATCAGACGAAATAGAAGGCCTAAGAATAGACCCACATAAAGACGGTCAATTGATTTTTGACAAGGGTGAAAATTATTAAATGGAGAAAGAAAGGATAGCTTTTCTTTTCAAAAACTGGTGAGGGAAAATTGATCCCTCATTTGTAAAAAACAAAAACAAAAAAAAAAGAAACTCAATCTATACCTCTTCCTTTAAACCTACATGAACTCAAGATTCATAATGATCTAAAAGTAGAATATGAAATTGTAAGACTTTTAAAAGAAAACATTAGGGACCAGCAGTTAGCGTAATGGCTATGTTGCTGGACTCCCATGTAGCCAACCACGGTTCGAGTCCTGGACCCGGTGGCTTAAAACTCACGCCAGGCACATGTGAATGCATGCCCAAGATCCCAAGAGGAGAATGGAGAAGAAGGGATTGCGGCGTGGCCATCTCCGCTGGGGGGTGATTTCTCGCTTTCTGTCTCTCTGTCTCTGTCTGGTGAGCACACGCGCTCTATGGTAAAATCTTCTCCAAAATATGTAAAAATAAAAAGAATTAAAAAAAAAGAAAACATTAAAAAATATCTTTGACTTCAGGTTACACAGAGTTCTTAGATATGACACCAAAAGCATAATTCATTAATAGAAATCAGTTACACTTCACCAAAATTCAAAACTTGGCCTGTATAAGACATTGTAAAGAAAATGAAAAGACAAGTATAAACTAAGAGAAAATATTTAAAATTACATATCCAACAAAAGACTCATATGCAAAATATATAGAGAGAATCAAGTTTAAGAGTAAGTAAACTGAACAAAATTTTAAGATATTTTCATTCTTCACCAAAGAAAATGCATGGATGGGAAATACAGCCATTGAAAAATATTCAACGTTGAATTTAAATGCTAATTAGACAATATTGAGTTACCCCAATACAACTACTAAAATGGTTTATTTCAAGGGGAAAAAAAACCTGAAAAAGTAAAACAAATTAAATAAAAAACACACAAAACCCAAATGAAATAGCTGATTAGTAAAGTAAGATGCAGGTTTAAAAAGGAAAGAGTAGTCTCAGTGGCACGACTTTTTCTTGTTGCTGTTTTTCTCTACAGAGCGTGTGCACTCACTCACTCGAGAGAGACAGAAAGAGAGGGAAAGTGAGAAATCACCCTCCCAGGGAGGCTACACTGCAATCCCTCCTCCTCCTGGGATTTTGGACACGGACACACACGAATTTGACGTGATTTTCAAACTGCCGGGCTGGGCCTCTAACTGTGCAGTTAACCTGTGGGATCCAGCGGCCTTACCCTCCACACCGTCTGCTGGCCCCCAGATCACATTTTCTGAGAAGATTTTCCATAAAGAGTAAATCTGGAAGAAGTTTTAGAGTCAAAGGAAAGTTTACTGTCGTTGTTTTTAAGCTGAGAATTACTATAGCACGTTTATAAGGTGGTAAGTGTGGACGAATGAAGAGTTGACAGCGATGATTTAAGAATGCTGGGCCAGCCGTGACCTTGGGCTGAGCTGGTGGGGGAAGAGGCTTTCCAACACACCACAGCTGGGACTAGACAGGGCTGGGGCATGGGTAGCACATTCCTCTCACTGGAGCCAAGAAGAACTCTGTACATGCAAATGCGGTTTTTGTAGATGTTTCAGTCGAGCATGGAGGTGTTCCCTGGCATTGTTTTCCTTGGTAGTGAAATGCGGTCCCAGGCCATCAGTGAGAGTGACGGCAAGGTCGGAGAAGTTAAAAGTTTGAGGAGAGGGACCAGCAGGTGATTACATTGTTGAACTCCCATGTAGTCAACTGCGGTTTGAGTTTCGAACCTGGCAGCTTCAAACTCACACCGAGCACATGTGCGTGCATGCCCAATGATCCTGAGAGGAGAATGGAGAAGGAATTGTGGCGTGGCCATGCCCCCTGGTGGGGGGCGATTTCTCACTTTCTGTCTCTGTCTCTCTGGCGAGTTCACACACCCCATAGCAAAAATCTTTCTTAAAAAAAAAAAAAAAAAAAAAAAAAAAAAAAACATTTGAGGAGAAAGAACATAGTGATCCAGAAGAGGAAAGGGAATCCTTCTGAGGCCCCTGTGAAGTTAGAACGAGGGCATTCACGGAGAGGGGACACGGCTTCCCACGCATGTCGCCTTGGTGTAGGTGGGGCACACACACAGAGCTAGAGTTTGCTAGAGAAGTACACCACCATGAGAAATGCGTGGAGGAGCTGCTGGTATGTCCGAGGGTGTCACAACAGCCGCAGAGCTTATCTGAAGGCACATCAGGAGACACTGTTGCAGGTCTCCCCAAGATGAACTTGATCGGCAGTTCAAAGCCTCCCATAGGGAGATTGCTGTCTGTCATCACATGGGTAATTGTGCATCAAACGTACCTGCATGTGTAGTTGACAGCTGACAGTCTAACCAGAAAAAATTAACTTGGTTCTGTGATTTCACCTGTCAGAGGATACCTAGTGACATCCATGCGGACTAGGTCAGTTCCAAGCAGAGGAGGGAGTTGAGGTCAGACAGTAGAATTGCCTTGCCCAGGATCCAGACAGGTGCTGGGCTGGGATCAGACCTCTTGAAACCTTGTACGTAAGCCTGCTCTGTTTGCTACACCCCACTGGACCATACTGTAATGAAGTGTGTTAGTTTTAGTTCGCATTTGGAACAACTCTTATCTGACTTGCAATTTCCTCTGTACCCATTAGTGAAAAGGTCAGAAGTTTTGACTATAACCAAAACTCTCCTCTCATAAATGGCAGGCTTTCTTACTTTCCTCAGTCTCGAAGCTGCAGAATTGCAAACGTCTCTGTTCATGCAACACCGATAATGCGTGGCGCTGGAAGACTGAGACCATTTTGGAAACTGATTCTGAAAGGCAGGCGAAGTAATTAAATAATTCATTTTAGGGTCACTGTTTATTTTGTCATAAAATGTGAATCACTCAAGGAAATAAAATTTAAGCCAATATCTTTTATAAAAACACTGCATGGAAATTTAATTTTCCAAGGCAGAGATCACTCCATGTTTATCGTGCAGGCTGAGCTCCAGAGAACTGTTCTACTGTGGGTGTGACGTGTTCTTTCTACGTGAACAACTTCCTCGTGGAACTCCGCTCACACTGAACCACTGACTTAGAACCACCGTAACTCAGTTATTAAAACGTAGAGAACTTGCTTCCTGCTACGATACTGAGATGTGTTTCCTATGGTAGTGCCTGAACTGTGTCATTCATGTTTATGTCATTTTCAAAGAAAGTTACAAACGACGGCATTTTAGATGTGTTGCCTGCCAACTCTGTATCTGCAATACAGCATTCCACAAGCACCTAAAATACAACATATTTCGATACCGATCCCATGTGTCCCCCTATCAGCACCGTCACTGAATAGCTTCTCATACGAGGGGAGCCAGGCAAGACAGCTGGTACTTATCCTAGACCCAGTGGTTAGGACTTAGGCCCATCAGTGATACGACTGCCCAGAAAATTCCAGGCAACCTACAAGCAACTGTAAAACTAGGAAATAAACTTAGGAAGGTTACAGATACAAGATAAATCTAAAATAGGAAGTTTACTGGAATAAAACAATTAGTAAAATTTTTTAAGAACCCCTTTATGGTAACACTAGAACCACAAAATGCTCAGAAATATACCTAATGCACCATGGCCCAGATTTTGTAGTTAAAACAGTAAATGAAATCCAAGATCTAAGTGCATAAATATATCATATTCCTGAATTAGAATGTTAGTTACTATCAAGATGTCAAATTTTCTTATTCTGCTAAGGATTCAATAAAATGACAAAGTTTAGCCCTTTCTTTTTTAACACAAATTGGAAAACTAGCTTTTAACATATATGTGGAAATGCAAATTATTTAGAATACCTAGAAAAACAGAAGGCTTTATTCTAAGTTCGAGATGTGCCATAAAGCATTGGAAATTATAAAAGATTCATGCCAGTGAGGAGAGAGACACGTACAGATCAATAGAACAATAGACCCCATGACGATGCTTCGTGCATACAGAAAACGGATTTGCAACTGAAGTGCTGAGGAGAGACCATGAGAAAAAGAGCACATTTCAACAAAGGCCTGTGGTCAAACTTGAGATATGCAATGGAAATAAGAAATACCAAACACCGACACTTCACGCGCACTGTGCAGGTGAAACTCCAAGTGGGCCTTCATAACGGTCCATCTGAACGCGTAAAGCATCTAGATACAAAAGAGAGCATCTTTCCTACGTAAGAATGAGCAAAGATGTAGGAAACATAAAGCAAGCAGCGCAATTTGAAAAATTAATCATTTCAGGGCTGACCAGTGCAGTGGTTAGGGCACTGGACTCCCACATGGCTGACCACAGCTTGAGACTCAGACCTGGTGGCTTGCTTTCTCACTTTACCTCTCTGTCTTTCTCTTTTTCTCTCTGGTCAAAGTAAAATAATAATGATGATGAATAAAATGGAATAAAATAATTCTAAAGAAAGAAAGAAAGTTAATCATTTGGATCTCACTAAAATTTAAAAAACATTTACCATTGGAAAACACAATTATGCAGATGAAAATAACAACTGCATGCTGGTAGAAATACTTATAGCACATAGACGAGGAAAAGCTCTTGTGCCCAGAATACGTGCAGTGTCCTTATAACAAGGATAGGATAAACCATCCGATATAAATTGCACAAAGACTTTAACACTTAAAAAAATAAAAGATGAGATAGAAATGCAGATGAGCACATGAAAAGATACCTAATATCATTATTTATCAGGAAAATGCAAATTAAAACATAATGAGATACTGTTGCACACATTTTATACATCTGTTAGATTTCTTAAAATAAAAAGAATGAGCATACTAAGCCTTGGTGAAGAATTGGAGCAGCTGGAATGCTCAGATACTGATGGTGGGAATACAAAATGCTTCCACCACTTTGCAAAGTAGTTTGGTGGTTTTATAAAACATTAAATGGTCCCTACCCCGTGACCCAGTCATTTCCTTTTTATTTAGGTTCCTAAGAGACACAAAAACATGCAGGAATAATGAGTTGTTTGTAAATGTTCCTGGGCATTTTATTTGTAGCACCTCTGAGCCAGAACAACTTAAAGGTTTATGAGCAGGTGAATGGAGACTTACTTAAAAGGAGTAAGTTACTGGTGCATAGAATGTAAGTCTCAATCATTACAACATGTGAAAGAAGACAAGGAAAAGTTTGCACTCTGTGATTCCACAGGTATGAAATTTTGGACCACATAGACTGATTTATGTCAGATACCAGGTCAGTGGGTTCTTGGAGAAAGGGGTAGAGTGGAGAATGAGCTGCAGGTGGGCTCAGAGGACCCTCAGTGGAGACAGGAGTGCTTATTATCTTAACTTTAGGGTTGCCTTCATAGACAGACACACATGGCCAAATCATTCAAATTGTGCTATTCAAAAATACGTTATTTGCTTTGATGATGTCTCAATTATGTTATAAATATTTTATAAAAATCTGACAGTAACAAATATTTAGGGAAATAGACTTATCATCTTCAGTTTTTGAGAACTTAAAAACATTTTCAAAATAACTTGGCATATTCTAATAAAATTTAAAATAAGCATATCCAAAATCATCTATTCCAATTCCGCATAGAGAAACTTTCTCACGTTTGCATAGAAATGTCTAAGAAAGAACATTGCTCATAATAGATATAACGTTTAATGCAGCAAAATCTTCACATTAGAAAGTGAGTAAAATTAGTTTAGACATATTATGTAATACTGTACTGTCTAATACTTCTAATACAAATAAAATCGATGTGCACATAGAAATACAGGAAGATGCTCAAAAACATCATTCTTGAGTCAAAAAAGGACACATGATGCAAAAGGATATAACTTACAAAGTTTATAGAAACAAACCTACACATGATTAGTATACAAAAATACATTAAACTTGCTATGCTTTTTCTTCAGGGCCCAGATGCTATACGGAGAAATGGAATCAGAGGTCTCAGAGCATATGAAGAAGATTCACATACTTTTGTAAGATCCCAGTCCTTGAAAACTCTTGAACCAATATTGCAAAACATAAATAGTGGTTAATTCTGGCGGTCTGAGATATAGACACTTGTTATGCTGTTCTTAAAAACTTCTGAAACTCAACACGCACAACATTATTTGTGTATATATGTTCATGATATGTATGTATGAAATGCCCGCCATATACATTTGGAAGGCTACAGCACACTTTATAATAATCTTTACTCTCGGAGAAGAGAAGGGGATTTCGGACTGCCAAGTCACAGGGGCGATGTGGTGCTCTTGGCCAAGACGCTCTCTGACTTTATCTTCGCTGTTCAAATTTGACGAGGAGAACCTACCACTGTCCTAGTTCTGTGTTTAATATAAAAGCTCAGGCCAGCTCTGGACAGTGGTAACACGCTGCTCACGAGATGCTTGTCTCTCAGGCTGACCCCTGTTGGAATCCCGGGACCGGTTGGCCTGAAAACCAACTGAACTCACATGCCCAAGACCCCATGGGCTGCCCCGGGCTGTGGAAGAGGGGTCCCTCCTGACCGCCCCGCAGTGGCACCTACCTCTCCCCTCACTCTCCCGTGTGCATACACACTCTCTAACATGAATAAAGGAAAGATTTTAAAAAGGAGTGCTGTTTTTCATAATTACCTGAGGGAGAAAGTTTCTCTTCTTATCAGCCTCATCACCAGGTGGTTGGTGAGGAGAACGCTGGAGCAGGGAGGCATGGTTGGCGAGGAGAACGCTGGAGCAGGGAAGCATATCACAAAATAAGCCCTCTCGGACCCGGCCGTGTGCTCGGCACACGTGGAGCTGGCTGCTCGGATTGCAGGTGCGCCTCACGGGCTTGCACAGCCACGTATCAGGTGTACGTAAATTCCAGCCTCGCTTTGAAAGTCACAGGTGCAAATCTCACAGTATTCCACTGACGCTGGTTACCGGTCAGTAGTTCTACTTTGACAACTAAAGAAAGATACATTTAATTATGTAAACTGCACCCTGACTTTATTGAATTTTGCTTTACTAGCTTATAAAAGTGATTGTGGATAAAAAACCCAAAGCATTCTTTTATTTATTTAGTCTTTTTTTTTTTTTTCTGTAAGGCATGTGCTTTCACCTGAGAGAGAGAGAGGGTGGGAAAGAAGAGAGAGAGAGAGAGAGAGAGAGAGAGAGAGAGAGAGGAAAAGTAAGACATCACCCCCTGGGAAATGGCCACGCCACAATCCCTTCTCTTCCATTCTCCTCTTGGGATTTCAGGCACGCACATATACATGCCTCGCATGTTTTTCAAGCCTCTGGGTCTGGGACTCCATCACTCAGTCGGTCGGTCACATAGGAGTCCAGCCACCTTATCCACCATGCTACTGACTGGCCTCAAAACAAAGCATTCTTACCGTGTTAAACTTAAACAGTTACAATTCATTCGGAGCTATGTCAAAGTCACATCACAGCTCTCATTTAGGATTGGCTGGGTCCCAGCTGAAGACAAAACTTCCCACTCTAGTTTTAATTACCACAGCAAAAACAGAAATAAAAAGCACTTTTATAAAATGAAGAATTAAATTGTATTGCTACAATTATTTAACCAGAAATGCAAAACTTTCCTTCACCCCCTTTCCCACAGCATATAATCTATTAATCAATGGTGGCACGTTCTGCTTTCTGACAAGCTTTAGAGATCACACCCTGAGGAGGCTTCCCGAGCCCGCATGGTTTCAGAAGATGGTGGACAGCAGTGCCCTGCTGGCTGACAGTGGTATGTGTTCTGGAACTCTGGGAGCACAGCTCTCAGACTTTCTGACCTCATTTCCACATTCGTGAAAAGGCAGGGTCTCATCGTCGATCGCCGAAGTCCCTTCCAGAGCCATTGTTACAAGGCGGGATTTACAGGGTAGAGGAAGATGCAGACCTGGCCCTTTCCAGCCTCCGTACTCCTGGAACGACCCTGCTCCTCCTGCCAGCTGTCCGTGACGTCCCTACACTGTACTTTAGGGAACTGATCAGGCGATAATCTTTGCAAAACAAGACGCCCGGGGGGATGGTCTTTTATGTCACAAGTTGGCTTTTCTTTGATGCTTTCAAAGCTGTGTATCCTCCTTAGCTAAAGTATAAACTTATTTTATTATAGCTGAGAAAGTCTGACATTAAGATAAAAGGATTCCAGAATAAAATCAATAGGCATCAACTTTTCTTCATCACGTTGCCTTAAAATAAAATGCCAACTGGTAATGGAGTGCCATACCTTCTCCTCACATTCCCGTAACGGGAAGGAGCTTGTCACAGCCAGGACCTCCCACGCCACATGGAAACCGTTCAGATCTGTGCACTGCTAGTGCACTGGCTAGGAAGGGCTCCAGGCTGGTGGCATCTGTTCAGGTAAGCCTGAGCTTCGCTAGCGTAATAATGAGGGGATAGTCGGCCTGATTTCATCCTGACACAGTGATGGGTGACACTTGAATAACGGCTGATGTGACCATAAAGGTTAGTGACAATAGTGCTCACCTGACGTGACAGACTACTTCAAGTTCTCCTACAGTTGACCTTAATTTCTTTTTCTTTTTCTTTTCTTATTGGTTACTGGTGATATGAAGCTTCAGTGAGGTATTACCAGCATCGCAAACTCAAGCAAAGTAGTTCCAGAGGCTGCATGATGGGGCAGCCCGTTGTAAAAGAAATGGTGGTTATAGGGATGGGAGGTAGAAACGCTGCGTCTAGGGAGATGATAAGTTGTAGGAACTCTTCAGAGACACGCTTCTGGGTGTGACACCTTCTCAACTATGCAGGTGGCATCTTCTCGGGCTGTTGTGTTGTCATTTACCTCTTTTCTCACTCTTCCGACAACTGTGAATGTGTTCTGCTCTGCATAAAACACGGTGCTTGGCTGTGTAGGAAACGGAGACAAAGCAGGGTGTGATCCACGCTGCAGGCTGTTTATACAGTCTTCTCAGAGAACGCGACAGGTGACCGACGTCTACATAGACCGTGTGAGCACAACCACCTCCGAGAAAGACGCAATGCTCTTAGGTTTACAGAAATCCGGGAGAGTTCCTCCAACCAGGAGCCTAACGAAGGCCGTTTTCTCGGTCGGCCTCAGAGCACCCCCAGGCGTGCTCCGAGTCAAATGCAGGTCCCTTTCTGCAGTCTCCTCCTTTTGTACGTTGTGTGACTTGAACGTGTTTATGAGGAAGAGAGATCTCTGATGACAGAGATCTCTACATGGAGGTGCTTTTAGGGCTTCAAAACTAGGGCTGATGAGAAGATGCCATCGAAGGCAAGTTGAGAAACGAAACAAGGTGAATGTCCTTCGGTGCCGAGGATGGCGTGTGGCTTTCTCTGATCTTATGTGGGAGATGGGAGGATGGTAAGGGACAGAGACAACCTCTCTGGAAACTCAGATTATCTTCATGCTTCAGATAACCTCTGAGGTGCTCTTTTTGACTTAGCTTTGCTTTTGAAACTTGTAGCCAACATAGTTTTTTGTTAAAAATGTCAAGAAAGATTTTTTTGGGGTCAGAAAACAATGTACTGTGACCCCCACGCTCTTTACATGTCGGGGTTGGGAAGTGTCTGTCCTGGGGGATGAAGACCAGAGCTTGTCGGTCCTGGACTCTCCTCACACACGCACCTCTCCCTCCTAGGCAGGTCCTGAGGAATTAGTAGCGTTAAAAACATGTTTGTACAGACATGAATTCATTGGACTGCACTCTGCCACGTGGTCGCCATGTGGTCTTCAGCCCACCGTCGGAAGTTCTTGCAGAAAATGCAATTCATTTATGTAATCTGTGAGCTCCCCCTTGTGACTCTCTGCCAGTCCATTTGCCAAATACAAAATAAAGGTACAAGATCTTTGTCCACTTCCAAGTCCTTGGTAGAGAGTTTAGGAGAGAACTGTCACTCAGGGACAATCGTACCTTCGTGTAAAGAAAACTCCAGGCCATTTATTGATAAATGAGTGAGGCTCGGGATGCTTGCACTCTGACTCCAGTGGCATGTTCTCACTCTCCTGATTCATTCTGCAAAGATCCCACTAACCGCTGCGGAGGGAATGCCCCGTCACATGCTGACACGGGCATACACATAATACAGCTCGGATTACGGCAGGAGAGCTCTAACCGATATGAACGTGATGCAATGCCACTCCATCACTTCCCAAAGCTATCGTCCTTCACAGCCCGTTAAGACCATCCAGGGGTCTTAAGAAACGATAGAGAACCTGCTTTAATCAGCTGACCTTATGTGTCACCTTGTCATCTAGAAATACCTTTCAGATCATCCATCGCATCTTGATGGACTTTAGTCCATCCTACTTTGTTAAGACCACAGCTAACTTTTTTGCAGTTTGTGAATTTTCTTACACCTTTTTCAGAGCCCATGTTTAGCTGGGGAGACCGAAGTGGTTGTCATTCTTCGGCATAGGTAGGGGCTGAAGAGATGGGAACTGCAGAGGTTCACTCACAGCCACCAAACGGCAGAAAGGAACGTGGTCCGACCTGTAAGCTTTAGTCTTCTGACTCGAGGCCCGGACTTTTCTCAAGGAGAAGAGGTTCTGAAGGATTTAAAGGCTTACCTGCTAGGTCCACCAAGATTGGCAGGACGCTTGCCAACTGCAGTCAGGTGTCCCCACCAGCCGCCTGGAACCAGGAGCTCTGGGTACTTCCATTGTCTCTAACCCGTTTGCATTCTGTGCCTAAATTACAATTATTTTTTTCATGAAACAAACTCATATTTCATTTTTTTCCAAGAACTCCTTAAAGTCCCCCTGGGCGTGTGTGTATTTAATCCACTCATCTCTTTGCCGCTGTCATTTTTCAAATTCATGACAGAGTGCATGTGTGAAGACGAGAGAGCTAGAGAGACAAAGGCACCTTGTGGGCCGTGCCCCGTGACTTTCTCCCTCCTCCGGTCCTTCGGCTGGTCAGGTCTTGGGCACCCAAGGACCGTGTTTGGTTCGGGCCAACCAGCCCAGGGGTCCAAACTGAGGCCTGGCCACATGGCCTCCAGCACTGCAGTCTGGTCCATGGAAGCTGGACCTCTCATCTCAATTTTGAAAACCATCCTTACTCTTAAATTTAGTCCCATATGACTCATCCCTGTAGTCATGCAGTAAATGTGCACCGGGCTCTCGCTGTGTGCCCACAGAGCCCGGGGAGGCATGAGAGCTGACGTCCTCACTTGCCTTGTCTCTGGGGAAGAGACAAGGTCTCTTAGCACGGGATCAGGGCACGGAGGAGGCCTCCCAACCGACACTAATGACTCAGTCCTCTTCGAGAGACACTGCTCTTATAAGGCAGTGAAAGGAACCAAGGCAAACGACTCGGACTCATAACCCAGTCTGTGTTTAAAGAGGATTTCAGGTAGTCGGATTCAATGGTTAGGGAGGCTTAGACTCAAGGATGACAGGCCAAAAATCCAACAAAGGCCACCTCAGTGACTGTCCAAGCTCCCAGCCCGCCCCCTTCAGCCGTGGCCACGCCACAGGGTCTCTGACAGGAGCTCGCCGGGTAAGCAGGTGAGGGTTTGTAACAGCTGCTCAGAAGCTAACGGGTGAGCAGGGCAAGCGGTGACACAGGGCCGTCCCTAACTGAGGAAACGAGTGCTGTGAGCCAGTTTCTGGTTTGGGAGGAGCTGGCTGTGTGTGGGAGGTGCTGAGGATTTGCCAGAAGTGCTGGAAGGACCCCAGCACTCAAAGAGCCGTGGGGCTCTGAGAAGCCCTGAGGGAGTAAAGGTGTGAAAGCGCGAAGGCTGAAGGAACTGGGATTTTTCACTGAAAGAGAGTTTGAAGTGGAGGAAGAACAGCCACCATAAAAGAGTGAGGAGAAAGGCCAGGCGGAGGGGCTGGAAAGGTCTCGCTAAGATCTCGTTTCATCACATTTAGAGACTCCTGCTGGGGCAAAGTCTACCGTGGGCTGGGGTAAAAGGCTCCCTGAGGTCCTTAAAACACCCAGAGGGCTTGATAGGAATCACTCATACTGCAGGGAAATAAAAGTAACTTTAAACCATTCACACATCTAGACGGGACCCAGCAAAACCTGGGGAAGTGGGAGGCCTGGCCACTTTCCGTCCTTCAGTCCCAACCCTCTAACCCATGCCCTTCCCAGCCAACACCCAACCCCTGGCCATTCTGCCGAAGAGCCCTGCTTTCTCTGCCTGGACGCCTCACACACACACACACACACACACACACACACGTATATATTTTCTTCCTCCTTAATACTTACGCAAGCTTTAGGTCCTGGCTCTGATATTAATCCTTCAAAGTGAGTTCAGGTTGAGAATACTT
Source organism: Tupaia tana (assembly GCA_026018925.1). Lineage (NCBI taxonomy): Eukaryota > Metazoa > Chordata > Mammalia > Scandentia > Tupaiidae > Tupaia > Tupaia tana. The sequence goes on along the minus strand of JAKSZU010000025.1, from coordinate 28,058,148 downwards.
GCTCTATGATCTTGGGACATCTTTACCCTGACACCACATCTGACCTCGCCTACGCTCTCTCTTAGCCTCACGCTTTTCCGCCTTGCCCTGTTTCCTCAGCTCACACACCTTCCCGTATGCTCCAGTGCTGTTCACGAAGCGCGCCATCAATGTTCAGACTTAGTCTTCGTCTTCCAGAACTTTCTGGTGGCAGTTACTCAGGGCCTCCTTTTCCCTTTCCAAGCTGCATGGTCTTACAGCAGCCTTTCCCTCGACCTCGTGACGAGAATCTGCACCTGTCCACCTCTCTACAGGTACCTGGGTGAGGTCAGGGCTGTGGCCACACGCACTAACGGGGCCTCGACAACTACAGATGGTCTTTAGTCTTTGTTCTCAGTGAATTACAAAACTTTGAAGGGAAGGACTCTGCCTTAGATTCGTTTCCTTAGATTACGACAAGGTACCTGGAGCGAAATGTCTTAAATAAGTGTGTCTTAAACAAAGAAAGGCTAGAAGAAAATACCTAGAGTGAGATTTCTCACCTTGGGCTACTTACACCTGGGGCAAGCTGGCTGTTCGTGGTGCTGTCCGAGCACATAGTAGGATGTTTATTTAGCTAATACCAGATGTCATAGCATCCCCACAGGTTTAAAAACTCAAGATGAATCCAGACATGACCAAATATTCCTAGTAGAGGTGGGAGAGTGGAAGAGTATATGTATGCAGAATAACTCCAGCAGAGAATCACTGACTTAGAGTAAATGCTTTTACATGTTTCAAACTGATAAATTAAGAGTTTCCAGTTTTTGAGGAAAAGGCAACCCATGCGTAGTGAATAATAATAATAATATATTTATTTAGGATCATATCACCATCCAGTTCATTGACATAGGCTATCATCTGTTAATCCCTTCAGAATTAACTTTTATGTCTGCAGATAAAAAAGGTAACATTTCCTAGGAAAATTCTTGTAAGGTTCTATTAGATAAAGGTCACAGAAACACCCTGGATCACTAGCACTCATCCAGCTCATAGTAGCACTTAGGTCGAAAATGAAAATGTCATTTCTTTTTCCCCGGTATAATTTGACATCGAATGGTCAGCTAATGATGATTATGTGATCAGCTTAATCACAGAAAACACACACACACACACACACGCACACACACATACATGCACACACGCGCGCACACACACACACACACACACACACTCGCAGTATACTTAGTTTTGTTTTTATTTTTTCATTTTTTCATTTTGTTTTTCCTTAAAAGCAAAACTTTTTGACAAGTTAATTGGCTGAGTTCTTTGTGATGGGGCTGTGGTGTTGACACAGACTTGGTTAAGCTGCTTTCCTGCTGAGGAACAGTAAATTACATTCCACCAACTTAAGCTTCCCTGGAGTGTAGCACAGAGCGGTTGACTTTAGAGTTCATGGAAGGTGAAGGTCTGGGCTTTAAGAGGTCAGGTTTTCTCCAGGAAGCAGGACAAACAAAATTGTATAATGCTGGGTTCTTGGTATAATTTTTATACCAAGTTTCCTTCCCAATCTCGTCTCTTTCCTTGAGAGAACATACAGGCATTATCCCAGAGACTACTGGTAGGTGGAGTTCCTGGGTAAGTAGGTGTTTTTCTTTTCTTTTTCTTTTCCCTCACACACCAGAGGATTGATTCTTGGCTGGCTGAGTAGTATATTCACTCTCAGTGTTTCAGTCCACAAATAAAGAAGTAATAAGAGACGCTCTGTGTGTCTGTTGGCTAAAATGGAAAATGGTCAAGAAGAAATAGGAGTTAGTGAGAAGACACATCCTTGCCAGAAAAAAAAAAAATGTGATCGCTATTTTGGAAAGAATTGCCCAATTGAAAGGGATAGGGAAGCGAAGAGGCCATGCAGTTTAAATTGAGGCAAAGTTTAGATACAACAATTTATAAAGTAAGATCTGCAAGAAGAGACAGTTGATTAGATTGCATGAGTCTCCAAGTCGGGGGAGAGTGTGAGGAGACTGAGGACAGGGAAGAGAGGTTTGCGGCTCTGTCCACAGAGCACCTAGGGTTCCTACTGCTGTAATTCAGTGAGCATTGTTTTCATATTTGGAACTGGGCTAAAATTGGCCATAGCTCCAGAGCTTCCTAATGTCAAATACTCTGTGGGGGACTGAGAAGACACTTCATACATTTTTACATCTTGTGATTTATTCAGGGAATCTTCTTCATTATTCCTACATTAAAAGCTAAGCAAAATAGTTTTTTGCTTCCTTACTTTTTTAATTTTAAGATTTCTCTTCTGTAAGATTATATATATATAATTAATGTCTTTATGCAGTTTTGTGGTTCTAGAAGATGCCTAGAAGATGCATAGAAGCTCTCTCGCCTCAGTTTCCACATTTGGAGAAGGAAGACTTTCATAGTTTTGATAAAGAATAAATGTTTGAGGGCCAGCAGATGGTGTAGCAGTTACTTTGCTGGACTCCCACATGGCTGGATGCAGTTCTAGTCCTGGGCCCGGTGGCTTGAAAATCATGCCAGGAGTGTGTGTGTGGGGGGTGTGCCCAAGATCCTGGATGGACAGTAGAGGAGAAGGGATTGTGACATGGCCATCCCTCTGGGTGGTGATTTCTCACTTTCCCTCTCACTGTCTCTTTCTCTCTCTCTGGTGAGTGCATGTGCTCTAACGCAAAAAAACCTCTTAAAAAAAAAGAGAGAGAATGAATTTTCCACCCGTCTCCTTTGTGCTTAGATCTAAATAAATTTTTTTCTGATTATTCAGGCTTAGATGAACTCCGACTCGGGTGGGCCCCGTCGGGCAGTGGTTCGGAGTGGACACTGAGGACCAGACCCCGCCCGGCCAACCACAGTTTTAGGAGCGACCTGGTGGTTTGGAAGCATGCCAGGCCAGTGCTCAAAATTCTGACAAGAGAGTAAAATGGATGAGAAAGGACTGCAGAATGACCATGCCCAATTGGGGCATCTCTTACTTTTTCTCTAGCCATCATATGTGCCCCCACCAAAAAAAAAAAAAAAATTCAGAATGGAAAATGGATATTTGGGTCTCCCAGGAATCACAAGATCTGGTTGCGACTCGGTGTGTCCTGAGCTGGCGTGGATTTCTCTATTATGAGTGAGAACTGGGGGGGACAATGCAGACCCACTGCTCCAGGTCTCTGAGCCAACCTTGGGGACGAGTGGACAAGATGGAAGGGTCGGGAAAGTGCGAGTGGGATGTGTCTACGCCGTTTGGCTCTCTGAGCTGGGGCCCTTGGTCTTGGTGGCTTGCTTTCTCACATTCCCTCTCTCTCTCTCTCTGTCTCCCTCTGGTGAGTGCACATGCCGTATAGCAAAGAAGATAATAATAATAAATTTAAAAGTAAATAATTCTTATTAAAAGAAAAACAAGTAATGCTGTGCACCGTGGAATTAGAACCCCAGTCCTCTACTTTGGTAAGAATCATGACGGTGCTTTAAGCCCCTCCCAGGACTGATGCTTCCACCGTTCATTTCTCCTAGGGAAGCAAACCCTTTCCACCTTCGAGTATCTTACCAACACGGCCACCCACGATTCAGAGACAGGGAGGAAGGAATTTCTATCATTTTCTTCCAAGTCTTACAGATTCCTTAATATGTCTGCCTCTGATATCTTTCCTCTTATTTTAATGCTTTGTTTTTCATTTCCTCGGCCCTCTTGTTACCAGCCAGAGAATATTAAACGGACGATAATATCTTGGTCTCCGTGTACCTTGCCCATTCTGCACCAGGTGCTCTGCTCACCATGAACGCTTCGCTTCACCAGAGTTCATTCTGTTACTAACCGCACGTTTCGGTGCTCTGCCTCGCCAGTATCTCCCAGCGTCTCCGCCCAGCTCCCTTTATATATTTTTGAACTCAGTAAATGAGCTATTTAGGCCTGCACAGCTTTTAGGGTTGCGATTTGCATAAAACACAAACTGAAAGCATATCGTATTAGAGAGTCTATAATTGCTTGAGGGACCGTCTCCAGGAAGTACCCGCACGTCTGTGTGAAAGAGCACTCCGATATGACACTCTACTTCATTGTAGTTCATCTAAGTCTGAATGGAATGAAACTGCCTCTGACAGCGGCCACGTTTTACTTAAACAACAACGATGACAGGTACTCTGGGGCACTTACAAACCACTCAGCGTGTGCTAGCCAGATAAGCCTTCGTTATAGCTGTGAGGGTAATAATGTTCTTATAACCATCTCTCTGTTCTGATAAGAAAATGAAGGCATAGAGGCCTAAGATACATATCACACCCTTAGGAAGCTTATAGTGCAATGCAAAAAAAAAAAAAAAAAAAAAATAGACAACACATAATTCTACTGAAACGCTGGTAAGACAAAAGCAACCAGCAGACACGTGGAGTAAACCAGGAGGGGAACAACAGAAATCCACCTGCTGAAGAAGACGGAGAAGCTAAGATGGAAAATGGAATATGCTAGGCACAGGCTAGGGCAGGTCGGCAAAGCTGACCATGTGAAACGTCTTTTATGAAATCCCAGTCACTGTTCTTTATCTATTTTATTGTAGAATTACACAATTCTTACTCTTTTACCTACCTGCAAACACTCAGACGTCTTTCAGCTTTTATCCTACCTGATTTTACACAGCATGTAGAGCCGTCGACAATGTGTATCAGTGAATATCAAAGGGGAGGGAGCTGTCTCTCCCTGCCCTCTCTCACCTGCGGAAGTCGGAAAGTGACTGCCCGGCCCCGCCGCCCTCTCCTCCGAACAGGTCAGCCCACCTGGCACTGAGCTCAGCCCATTTGCACGCATCATTGAGGCTGGATAATGATTAGCTAAATTACTCTGTCTCCGAGCCTAATGAGCTGTGAGGTGATAGGTTTGTAGCTCAGTCTGAAAGATATAAACGTAGATGAAGTTTTTGCTCAGAACATCTTCCTCTGGAAGCCATTCATTTAACCCAACGTGGACCCACCTCCTGGCCTTAGATGAATGCAGCCCCGTGGTAGTAACCCGAATCATTTACGAACTGCCGTCCGCTCTGAGATGATAGCAGGGAATTTTCCTGAATTTATATTATATATGCATATGCAAATATATGTGTTCGTTTTTGTGATAACGGGGACAACATAAACTCAGAGGAATTTTTGCACTGGGAGTAATAACAAGTATCTTTCTGCTTTTTGTTTGTTTCTCATTGAATCGTTTCCCTGTTGACACCTTGCTGGTATGTTTAATGCACACGTTAATTCTATCTCAGTTTATGCAATGCCGTTCTGAACAGTTACATTTCCATTTTGTCTTTGCAAATAACACGAAGACATTTTGTGGTTGAAGGAGTGGGCTTTGCATCAACCTCTGTGGTTACATGCAGATTTGAACAGCTCGGCAGGGTTGTTTCAAAGTCACGGCTGCATTTACCGGGGCCGCAGTCTGTGTTGGGGACACAGCCCAACTGTGGATGCTCGGCTGACCCCACGTTAATGCCTTCCTCAGGTCACTGCCCTGAGGTGCCGTCCAGGGGAGCCAGGCGAGGTCCCCGCCCTCGTCCTGCTGGGACCCAGTGTCCACGCTCAGGGCAGGGCAGTGGGAGGTGGCACACCAGCTCTTGAGACTCCTGACCCCCAGTTCCCCCACATCCTTCCTGGCCACATCCCCTGGAGAGGGCCTGGCCCCGTGCTCTGTGAGGGAGGCTGGAACCAGGGTAGCTTTGTGACAGCCACTGCGATGGGAGGAGAGTCGATTCTGATGAGCAGCTAAGCATGTCGGCCCATTTGGGATGTATGAAATTAGGTCTAACTAATATATGTCTTCTAATTTTCTAATATGAAAAATTCAACCTTTAATTTGTTCGTATGTCAGAACTCATATTCTGGGGCCCAGCAGGTGGCGTAATTGTTAAGGTCCTGGACTCCCACATGGCTGACTGTGGTTCGAGTCCTGAGCCTGGTGGCTTGCTTTCCCATTCTCTCTCTCTTCCACACTCTCTCTCTCTTTGGTGAGCACACACGCCCTACAGCAAATTTAAAATAATAATAATAAATAAAATTAAATAAATAATTCTAAAAAAACTCATACTCTGTTATCATCTTCCCTGTTGTTCAATTTTTTTAACTTCATGAATCAAAAATATGTATTTTATATATTTACACATACACACAACCACATACACACAAATACATACAGAGAGAGAGTTTGCTTTTTCTAGCTATCTATTTTTTATTTTTTATAAAATGATGTTCTTAGATTCTTGTCCCAGGAGGGCCCTGTGCTTGGCCTTTTCAAAGTGGGTTTCCTGGCCTTTCACCACAATCTGAATTTTATTTTAGACTTAGATTGAATGTTGACCTAGGAACTTACGTAGATCTCATTTTCAGGCATAGTCTTTCATTGTTTTTCTTTAAATTGTTTACGTTGTTTCTGTATATACTAGGTTAAGTGCATCTTTCAGATTTTGAGGTTATGTATTTTTCACTTCTTTACTAAAGTCTTACTGAAAATCTTCTCAAAGATGGGCTTTTCCTAATCTCATGTTGAGGCTGCATAACCTCCTGAGCACCTGCAGTTACTGAGCCCAGGCACAGTCTCTTATTTTACTGAGATAGAGGCCGTGGAAGGCGTGGACCAGGCTAAGTCCTTTGAGTTCTGTAAGTCGTTTCTTCTTCTTCTTTTTTTCTTTTCTCTTTCTGGTTTTTGCCATAGGGTGCGTGAATGCTCTGAAGAGACAGAGAGACAGTAAGACGTAAAGTTAGAAATCACCCCACCACCACCACCACCACAGGGATGGCCACACTGCAATCCCTTCTCCTCCATTATCCTCACTCACACATACCCTGTGTGGTTTTTTAAGCTACTGGGTCTAGGACTGGAACCATGGTCAGCATGTGGCGTCCAGCACTTTAACCCCCACACCACCTGCTGGCATCTGTAATTGGTTTCCTAACAGGAGCTTTTACTATATATTTCCAATCACATGACACCTTGTTAAACCAGATCCCGAGCCTCACTCTCAGAGTTCCTGGGTGGGCTGAGAGTCCGTGTGTCGGTTCTCTGCGGGTGCTGTGGTACTGGCTGGGGCCACACTCTGAGAAGCACCGATGGGAGTCATGCTCCCCAGGAAAAGGTGACCGAGGAAGAGTAAGGAAACGTGTTCCCTTAGCCGTTCAACTTATTCTTTCTGAGCCTACTCTGAGTCCTAAGTTACATTCTTCTCTTTACGATTATTTCACCTTCTCAGAATGAACTACAGGAGCAGTCAGATTCTTCACAAATTAATGTTTAACTTCTGAAAATGTCATTCATATATGAACATCTACTTTATGATATGCTTCTTATAAAATATGAATCGATTCAATGTCTTCATTGTACAAGACTTCATACTAGCAATAGAGAACAAAATAAGAATATGGAACTTATATAACTAATATATTAGCTATAGGCAGATGTGTCTCAACTTCCTGCATAATGTATGGATTTGCAAATTTTGCTATTGACTTTATTATAATAAAATCATTTTTTTTTTTTAAAATTGCTAAAGGGAGAATGCACTCACCAGAGAGAGACAGAGAGAGAAGGAACGTGAGAAAGCACCCCTGTGGGGTGGTCCTGCTGTAATCCCTTCTCCTCCTGAGATTTTGGACACTCACGCACACGTGCTCAGCATGGTTTTCAAGCTGGCAAACCCAGGATTTGAACCAGCAGTTGGCCAGGTGGGATCTAGCTGCCTTAACTACCAAGCCACTGGGCAACACACTATAATATGTGAAGGTTAAACTTCGAAACTGCTGTCAAGTAATGTACTATCCAAATTTTGTTTTCTTTTTCTTTTCATTTAGCTTTTGTCTTTAAGTGTTTTTTTTCTGAGCTAAAAGGAAAAAAAAAAACTGTTAGGTACAGAAATATAAAGTGTATAAAAATTCTACCTGGGAACTAAATTCGTTTTATTTATCTTAGGTGTATCTATTTTCACAGACTTCTACTTATTATTTAAAGATTACGGCAAAATGAGGACAAGGAATCTGGCCCAGCCGTAGTGGTGTATGCGGGACGCTGCTTCTCGGCAGGCTGGCACCACGTGGGAGGCCCGGGTGAAACTCTGGGGCCACCAAGAAGCCAGGTGTGCTGGTCTGCACCCGTCGTCCGGCCGCTCCTAGTGGTAAAGCCCGTGGGTTGTGAGCTCGTGGCAGCGCGAGGAGACCCTGTCTGAAACAGCCCAGGTGTGAGTGCGGGACCTCGGTCCGGCTACCTGGGAGTCTCAGGCAGGAGGACAGAGACATGGTGAGACTTGTCTATAAAATAGGGAGCCAGCAGGTGGCATGGTGCATCAGGTGCTGGATCCACGTAGCTGACTGCTGCTCAAGTCCTGGACCAGGTGGCTTGAAAATCATACTGAGCCCGAGCTTGTGTGTGAGCGTGTACCCAAAATCTCAAGAGGGTGAAGTAGAAGGAATTACAGTGTGGCCGTCCTCCTGGGGGTGACTGCTCACTTTCCCTCTCTCTCATGAGTGCATGTGCACTATGGCAGAAATCTAAAACAAATGACATAAAACGGTAAAAGCGCACACAGGCATATACACACACAAGACGAAATCTTTGAAAAGAAGACAAATGTCTCACAGTCCAATCCCCGCAGTTTGTTAGCAGTTTTGTGTGTATTTGCATGCGTTTGCATGTACGTGCAGGTGTGCACACGCGTGCATGTGTGAGAACATGCACCAATGCTGCCTGCTTCCTTTTGTCTATGTGAATATTTTGTCTTATAATATTGAGGCATTCATAATTTTGAACTTTGCTTTTTTCACTTATTTCATGGTAAACTATTTCCATTTCCTATAGTCTTCATAATTATTTAATGGCTCCATAAATTTTTATTTAGCAACATTGCACTGCATTTCTCTTCATTGTGAACATATAAATTCTTGTCTCTCTCTAATTTAGAAAATTTTGAATAATATTCTTATGAACTATCCCTGGTAGAAATGCTCTCTGGTCAAAATTATTAATAGTTTTTATAAATCTTTATGAGTCATTAATTTATCATATAAACAATAGTATAGAAAATAATGATATTTTATTTTTATCATCACTAGGCATTTATGGTTTGTAGTCATCTTATAGATATTAAAAGTACTTTTTAATTTTAGTTCAGCATTTTATTATAAATAAATTTAATAATTTTGCAATGTTGATTTATAGTTTCCCTTCCTCTTCTTGAATCAACAGGTAATTTGTGTAGGCTTTATTTTAATTTTTAGTAGATAAAACTACTTTAACCTCTGTGGACACAAACTACTGTTGATATAATCGCAAGATTATATAAACTAGAGATAGAAAGTAGACATTTAATAAAAATAGATTGAAGTTGTATTTCCAAATGCAAATCGACACTGTTCTCATTATTTAAAGTTTTAAAAACACAGCATAAATATCCATCCGTTTAAACACTCCATAGAAGTTTTTGCATTTTTAACAAATTTCTACAAGGTAAGAATGCGTGCGAACTAACATTGCTATAAAATATTTCACTGTCTTTTAGATGACTTAGACAGCTACCATGGGATTGCTTATAAAACAAGTGTTCTCATTGTGCTAAAGCTCTGGACTGAGTGATGCCCTGACCACGTTTATACGTTGAAGTCCTCACCACCACGTGACTGTATTGGAGCTAGGGCTTTTAGGGGGTAACTGAGGTGAACGGCGATTGTAAGGGAGCACTCCAGCCTGGGAGCAGGGTGGCCTCAGAGCAGAGGAGGTTGGGCCTTCGTGGTGCGACGGTGCACACCCCACTCACAGCGAGGCTGCGGCACACCCAGCCTTTGGGCTTGGCTCATCAGACTCCCTGCACACTCCAGGCTGTCTGAGCAGTAAGGCCATGGTTTTCCCAACTGTGTAATAGAAACATAACATCTGCCCAATTTTTATTCTTTTCCTCACAAAAAGTTACGTCTTGTCATTTATAAAAGCGGGTAGCAGTAGAAAAAGGCAACAGGGACAGAAGGACTGCCGGGCGGGAGCCCCCGCCTGGTTAGTGAGCGCCTACCAGATCGCCTGGACTGGGTTCTTCCCATCATAACCTAATTCCTCGGAAGCTCTGGATCCAGCACTAAGACGGCGCGACCCGGGGGAATGAGCGGAGTGGATTTTGACCACATCCGGGCAGGAACGTCACTGCAGGCAGCCAGAAGTTCTGGGCTGGCTCTGCAGTGGGCAGCCGGGGGTCTCCACAGACTTAGTTCAGGACACACTCACAGACGCCCCAGCACCCCACACCAGGGCACGGGGCAGGCTCCCAAGGCTCACCTTGGACAGCGATGGCTTGTCGGTGACGTGTCCCACGCCAGGAAGAAACGGGAGATGGCTGATCTGACCCTGCCTGGTTTCTGCCTGCTGGGCGCTGCCAAGGCCAGATGCCCCCCGTTTCGGTCTCCCTGGTCTGCGCCAGCGCTCAGCACAGCCGTCCATTTTGCTGTGTGAATAAGCTCAGCAACATACGCGATTCTGGGGAAAGTTGTTATTTAAGCTGAAGAAAAATTGCCAGCCACATGAAAGGACAACACAAAATACAACATCTATTGCCAGATTTACTGCCTGGACTCGCCACCGTCTAAATCACCCGCCTCAGCACGACTTCGTCCCCCTGGAAGTAAAAGGCTACGGTAAATATTATGGCCAAGAGTATCGTTGGCATTTTTCCCTTCTGCTTGTTTTCGTTCCTCGTACGTAACTGGGAAGGTCTCTGTGACAAACAGAGGCAGGTCACAGCTCCACCCACAGGGGCCCTCGGACATATTTGCTGAACCGGAAACATGTACTTGTTACCAGACCTCAGACAAAACCCTGGATTTACTTTTTGACTAACATTATGGTCTATCAGTTATTTTTATTCCCTGAATCAAAGACCTCTTATCCGACAAATGGCCATAATAACAGCTACCCAGGCTACCTGTGAAGGCTGAGTAACCAAGCACAAAGTGGTATTTATAAAATGCATAGTTTGGAATTAGTTATTCCCTTGATGTTACCCTATCTTACTTCCTCCTCTTCTAAAAAGATAACGAAAATGTTCTATCGCTACTTCTGTTAAATCATCTCATTTATGAAGCTCTTTCAAGCCATGGATAAATGTCCACAAAAACAAAGAAATACGGGGACATTTTTAACTGTGAAGTTAGGTGAGCCATCACTGGACGTCAAACTGGCCAGCACCCTGACCTTGGGCTTTCTGGCTTCCAGAACAGTGGGAAGTCAGTCCCCGTGGTCTGCAAGTCACTCCGTGTATAGTGACTTTGTTACTACAGCTCAGGGTCAGAAAACAATGGCCAACATCGATAGATAACGCAGAGGACAAGGTGTGTTTATTTTCCTACCACCGTGTATAGGGTTCCTGTCTTTGTTTAGGGGTTTACACTTTGCAAAGACACTTGTCCACAGAACAGACTATTCTTCACGGCAACACCAAGTAGACAGAGCGATGGTCAGTCCTGTGCTACACATTTGAAAATGCATGAACGTAAGTAAACACCTGAATGATGAAGGAATGGATGAATTTTAATTGCCATAGAATGAGTGTCCTTGCCAGAAACAGGAGGCTGGGGTGTGGGGTAGAAAATACCCCTAGTCAGGTCTGGTCATTCTTCCATCCCTTCTCCATTTCTCCATTCCATTGGAATTTGGGGCATGAATGCTCATGAATCCCGCAAGTTTTCCACCCCTCTGGGGCCTGGCCTTGATCTGTGGTTGGCCATGTGGGACCTGGCCCTCTTAACATCTAGGGTACAGGGCTGGCTCCTCCTACCTGAATTTAAGTAGGTTCTATCTTATACTCCAAAATCTAGTTCTCTCCAGTCTTTGCCATCTCAATTAAGTGCTTAATGAATAAAAATAACCCAGCTTGTATCTTTACCTATTTTCTCCTACTCTTTCATGCCCTATACCTCTGCTAGTTCTGTGGTCTCTGCTCGGAGATGCACAGTATTTTGAACCCAGAGAATTTTGGCTATCTCACTTTCACTCCCCTGTGAGGTAAGATAAGATAGAAAAATAATGTTGACTGAACACTTACAAAGGCAAATGATTTTTATTGTTGGCATTTTAGGGACCCAGTGAAAACTAACCCTTTCCTTTGCCTGAATTTTTAATCAGTAGAAGTCACACACGGGTCCTGGGCCGGTGTCTCCCCATCACCTCCCTACATACGGTGCAACGTGTTCGTTAACTCACTAGTAAAACTTCCAACTATTCTCTGGTGAGCTCATGGGCTTTTTGTCAATCTCTCTCATTCTGTTCAGGTACCTGGATCCTCCAAACCTGCCTCACTCTTACATTTTTCCTTCAACCACACACAGCCAGGTTAGAGTTCTTTATTTCACTGCGTTGGAAGGTGGATGACAAAATTAATTGCCACACCAAGGAGATGCCTACGAGGCCCAGGTTTCCTTTGAGAATCTGCCTTTTCCCAGATGTGACAAAGCCCAGCATCCTTGGCTCACCAAGGGAAGTCGTCTTTTTTCTGTCTGCTTAAAGTCAGAATTGTTAGAGATAGCTTTTAGCCCAGAGAGAGAGAGAGAGAGACAGAGAAGGTGTGTGTGTTGGGGAGGGGGTTGAGAAAGCAAGCCGTCAGGTCTGGAACTTGAACCACAGCTGGCCACGTGGGCGTCAGTTTTATACCCTTCTGCCTTAGCTTATGTAAATGTGCTATCTAACCTCTGCAAAGCCAAGCCATGCCTTTGTAGCTGAAGATCAAGCTGTTGCTTTACTCCAAGGCCAGTGTGGAGTGTTCAGGAAGACAGAGCTCCTCGCGCTTGCTGAGCTCCTTGCAAGGTTTGTTGGCCAAGGACCAGGGGCTGTATTTTCTATAAGCTAAGCCAGCTAAAACAGCCCTACCTACATCAGTGAAGCCACTTGCCTGTGAACAGAGCTGCCATAAACCATAATGATCTGCCAAGGACAAAATTCCACTTAGGTCACACTTACTAAATTTTCAGAATAATGCTACCAGTCAATTTCCCTCCTTTTCTGGTTTTTTTTTTTTTTTTTTTTTTTTTTTTTTTTTTGAGAGATTTTTGCTATAGTGCCCATGTACTTATGCACTTGCCAAAGAAAGACAGAAAGAGAGAAATCACTCCCCAGGGGGATGATCACACTGCAATTCCATCTCCTCCATTCTCCTCTTGGGATATTGGGCATACACACACAGGGGCCCGGCGTGAGTTTTACATCGCCAGGAGCGGGACTCAAACCACAGTCAACCACATGGGAGTCCAGCGAGGTAACCATTATACCATCTGCTAGTCCCCCTTTCTGGCATTTTGATCTCCAACTACTTCTTGACTCTTCCCAGTCCATGTGCCTAGATATTGGGGTTTGGGGAGTGAATAAATAGCAGCATTCTTTGTAGCCTTACCTCAGAGCAAAGTGAAATCCAGGAGGCGAGACAGGGACGGAGCAAGAGCACTCACTCTGTGGGTCCCAAGGCAAATCTGCAGACCCCCAGCTAAGTGATCTCGCTGATGCCTTGTCCTGAAATTGAGCAGACATATCCTCTTGTCACCCAGGACACCGGGATTACTATTCTGCTAGCAAAAGGTACATGGTGATAAAAGAGAGAAAGCACTCCCCAATATTGCACGGTCACACCACAACCCTTTCTCCCCCATTTCTCAGTCCCATCAGATCTGGCTCATGCACACACACACACACACACACATGTGCACCTGGTGTGCTTTTCAAGACACAGGAGCTGGGACTCCAGCCACAGCCAGCCATGCGGGATCCTGCTCCCAATGCACAGTGCTCAGCCACTCCACCACAAGGCCAGCCCTGTCCTCCGTGAAGGGGTCAAGTATTGAGCAGGTAAATGGTACAGAATGTGATGTTCACCAATCGTATACCAATATGAAAGAGAATTTTGTTTTATAAACCCTGGTACTGCCTTTTGGATCAGTGCTTCTAAGTGTGTGGTAATGCGGGTGTGGATCACATATCAGAAGAAGGCAAAGGAGAGGTCTCTTTTTCCAACCAAGTTACTCATACAGTGATTCTGAGACCCCCCCCTCCCTCCTCCAGGTGGGAATCTTTTCTTAAGTGAGGCACCAAGCCCATGTTTTGGAAACCAGCCGGCTACATTCCTCCAATCAGTAGGCCTGAAAAGATTCAAAGAGCTTTCCTCTCAGCATGATTTTCACTGTCCTGTGAATGCTGATGCTCCCCTCGCCAGCCCTCCATGGGCTGATACTGGAACCCTCAGCTCAGGGCCCTGTCACTGCCCCCTAGCTGCCCAAGGCCTGCTGACTCACGGACCTCCCCCTGTGCTTCTCCTTTTCTTCCCACATGGGACGTCCCTACTAAACCTTCCAGAAAATGGGCCTGGCATGTTGAACCTTATCACAGAGCAAAGATTTCTAGGGATCTAGACATTCAAACACCCATTTAATCTTAAAACAGTAAGGACGGTCTGTGAATTCCAGAACTTGCAAGAAACTGAAGATTGCAATGGTGGGGAGGACAAGAACCACAGGCAATGGGTATGCATGTTAAATTTGAAAGGCATTGCTTAAAACATTAATTCTGTAACATGTTAAATTATTAAAAATTTCAGTGTGCAATGCAATTTTAGAAATTCTAAGTTAAATCATGTTTACACCATTTCGGAGTCAAACAGCTTTCAGAGGCTTTGCTTGAGTAGCTTGACGTTAATCACCAAGAAGTACTAATGTTTCCAAGAAGCACTGTGTGTCTAAAAGTTCCGATCTGGAAACCATCTTTGAATACTTCATGGAATTAGGACTTCAGAGAATGCCTTTTAGCAAAATTGGGGTCACTTTTTCTTTTCTGATTTTCTCTTTTAATTTTGATTTCTATGGAAGTTCTCATGTCATTATTTTTATGCTCTATTTTAACAAAAACCCCTATTTCTAACATACAGGGTTTTTTAGTGGTACTAATTATTTCTGGCATTTGAACTCACTCTGTGCTGTCTTTATCAATATGGCTTGGGTGTGTGTGAGGTGACTCAGGAATAGCTAATCGTCACTGTGCTTTGGGTCAAGGTAGCCCTCTCAGCTGTGTTGAGCAAGTAGACTTAGCTGTAGGATGCTTGCTGAGACACACAGAGAGAACATGAGACCCAGTCTCCTCACAGGAGACGCCATACGAGCCCTGGATACAGCTATGCCCGATGGGGCTCCACAGATTCCCACCATTTCAAAGCTTACTTTGAGTTAAACCTATGTGTGTTTAGCATTAAGAGCCCTTTCATTTTTTCATTTTCTTAATAAATGGTATGTTATTTTCCTTAATTATAAAATAGATAGCTATTTCTGAATGTTTTGCGTTACTCTTTTCCCATTATTTTAATATAGATGACTTGCTAGGTTTTTTTCTTTCTTTCTCTCTTCTTTTTTAATTTTTAAAAATTTATTTGATATACTCAATCACTGTACATCACCACAGTTCATAAAACAAGTTTCCCCAACATAAATACACTGCACACCAGTCCAGTGAAAGATATTATTATACACGTTATTAACAATCCTCCATTTCAGTGTCCCTTAAATATCTTGCCTGTTTTTTCCCCTTGATTCCTTTTCTCTCACCACCACCCCAATTCCCACCCTCCTCCCACACCATATCCAGTGTCTGCAACATTCTTTGTGCTTCTATATCCCCCCATCTTTCAGTTTCTGCCATAGAGTGCAGACAGTCAGTATATATTAAGCGGGGACATACAATATTTCTCCTTCATAGTCTGGCTTGCTTCACTCAGCAGCAAATCTTCCATATTCATCCACTTTCTATCAAATGCTAGGATCTTGAGGGTTTTTTAATGGCTCAGTAGTACTCTGTAGTGTATATGTGCCACACATTTTCAATCCATTCATCTATATTTTCAGTTGAAGTTTGTCTCACATACTGCATATTTACACAAAGCACGTATTTGTTTCTTTTCATTTGAAATTCAAATTAGCTGGATGTATTGTATATTTATTTTTTAAATCTGCTACCTCTACTACTTCATAATAATAATGTATGTTGTGGATTCCCAGATAATCGGCACAAGTATATTTATTTAGGTATCAGCTAAGTGGAATCTTCTATAGGTCTGATGAAGGCACAGTGAGCATGCCCAAATCCATAATACGAGAGCTCAATGTAAATCTTCATTTGATTAGAAATGAGGAAGGTGTGGTCTTGGACTGAGTTGCAGAGTGAGGAATTCATATCATGGTTCAGGAATGTTGACCTTTGAAATCAAATTACTGAGTTCAAACCTGGATTTTTCAATCCTATTTCTAGGTTCTCAGGCAATTTGCTTAACTTCTGCAACTCAGGTTCTTACCTGCATACTGGAACTAATTATCGTAAACATCTCCTAGGCTGTTAGGAGGATTAAGCGATTGAATACATGTACTGTGCTTTACAATGGTGTCTGACAGGTAACAAACACTCCGTAAAATTACGTTTCTATGGTGATTATTCTTTTCCTTCTGCAGGTGCTGCCACCAGCACATACCACAATTATTCCAGATCTGTCCTTGCTCTGAATTGCCACTTACTGGTTTCATTAACTGCAAAAATGACTCACATAACTTCAAGTGGAGGTTTGCACCAAGTACCCCCCATGTTAGCAGAGAGCACAGTGACCGTCGATGGTGGAGGTCTGAAGTCAGGCTAGGCTGTCAAATTCTACCCTAAATTCTAAGAGCAGAGATAGCAGCTCTGCTGACGCTCACCTGCAATGCGCTGTTACTGGAGTCTCTTCTTGCTTTGCCAGGAGATGGTTCAGGCACAGAAATGCTTTAATTTGCTATAAATTCAAGCTCTGCACCTTATCTTTATTTAGCTCACCAGCAGATGAATGTTGAAAATTCACAGCAATAAAATATACAGGTAATTTGGAGTGTGTGAGCCCGAGCACATCAGACAAAGGTTGAAGTCCCCTGGATACGTACGCCTAAAATGAGTGCGGAACACGGTCACCTCCTGCAGTTAGCTGGGTTTCCCCGTCTGCCAAGAGCCGGAGCGTTTGATGGGTCCTGTGCCCTTTCCTCAGCTGGTTGCTCTACCCCATTACTGGTGACCTTAAAATATTCCAGCCACTAATGTAATATGCAGCACCTGCAATACTGTGAAATATTAGTGGGGGTAATGAAAATTGATTGCAGGCATAATGACAACAGGTGAAATTACACATTGCCTGCTCATGTAGCCAACCTCAGATACAAACTCAATGAGCATAAATGAAGTAAGTTCATGACAAATATGAAAATATCCCAAACTGCTAAAGTCATAAGAGTAAATACAATAAATCTCTCCTGCAAATATAATAAGATCCCTAACTGCAAATGTAATAAAAACCTATCAACAGCTGCAATATATTTGGAACACATTATATAGCTTTACAAAGAATTATACCCCCTGCTGGCATAGCCCCGACAATGTCGTGCTTTGTCTTTTTCCAGGGAGTCCAATGGAGCAGACTGCATGTTGGCCAGGATATATTAAGTATGACAGAGCGCTAATACAACCAGGTTTAAATTGGAAATGAAATGCTCGATCCAGATGTGCTCTTTGGCCATTTTGCAAGGAGAGCTGAGGGCTGCAGCTCTCCCACCAGGGCTGAAATGCTTCCAGGAGAGCTAAGCATGGGAGCTGAGGTATCGATGGGTTGCTGGATAACCTTTTTGTTGCTTGGATATGATACTTGAGTCAGCATGCAGGACTCAGGCAACGGACGCGGGGGCTTGCAGTGTGAGAGGGGTGTGAGGTGACGACGTTCTGGAAAGACCCTGTACCTTCCGGGCACCACACTGTTCTCATCTTGCCCACCTAGCATTCCCGTCTTCCTTTCCCCAACTCAAAGCATACCTGTTGAATGCCCAGAAGTTTACAGCTACTCATTACGTTCCAGAAGAAAAGAGTCAACAAAATCATTCTCCCTGGACCTGTGAGAGCCTTGAATCCTGAGGGAGAGTCAGAAAGTAATGAGATAACTCGAATATAATGCAATTAACTTCATCACCAAGCAAGCGGGGCGAGTTTAGGACAGAGAGCCCAGGAATACCGACCTTTAAGGAATGGGCGGTTATCTCAAATGGCTCTCTTCATACCCCTGCTCATATTTGGCTGCTTCTTTTCTATGTTTTTGGTTATTTTTTAAGACATGATCATAACTGAGCAGACAGGGTTCACGGCCACAGTGATAGGACATCGCAGTCGTAAGATCCAGAACTTGCACATCCACAGAACTCAGAGCATCTTCTGAACGAAATATTCATTTGCTTCTAAATGATTGTAGCGTTCTTCAATATTAAACTAAGGCAAGACCAAACCAAACCAGAGTTCATTACAGTCACTGAGGCAGGGCAGGTCCCCGCACCGTATCGCTGTTTCAAGTGCAGAATCAGCACACATTTTCAGCATAGCTCGGTGGCCTGCCCAGCCTCTGGATCTAGGACCGGCATCAGGCTTTGCTTTGCTTCCCGTCTTTTGCCATTTGAGGTGAATCATGGTTTCTAATCGTGTCTCCACTCCCGCCACCAGTAAGGCTGCCCATCCCGGTGCTTATCAGCCACCTGAACTTCTTACTCTACGAAGTTTCTATACGTGTAAGTGCCTCCATTCCTATTTTTGTTGTTTTTCTCTTCATGATAAAGAGTTGCTTATTTTATCTGGCATGGTAATCATTTATTTTACTTAGTGAGTCACAAATATTTTGTTCATGGAATTTGTGTTCATAAATTCTTGTTTTTTAAGAGAGATTTTGTTATAGAGCATATGCACTTGCCAGAGAAACAGAAAGAGTGAAAGGTAGAAAGTGAGAAATCACCCCCAGGAGAATTGCTGTGATGCAATCCCTTCTCCTCCATTTTCTTCTTGGGACTTTGGAAATGCGTGCATATGTGCCTGGCATGAGTTTCAGCTGCCCAGTCCAGGACTCGAACCACAGCCAACTAAGTGGGAGTCCAGTGGCATTACCAACACGCCATCTGCTCGTCCTGACATCTGGGCTTTCCCTCACTTCACTGGGCTTATTCTCCCAACAAACCTCTACTGGAACTCCTAAATTTTTCTAACGCATTGTATTTTTGAAATAATTTTAAAATACGTCTAATTTTATAAACTATACCAGCCCCACCAGGGCTAGTAGGTGGCATAGTGGTTGTTAGTCTTGGGTGATATATATGCCTACCATTATGTATAATTATCATAGTGTATTTACATATATTTGTATAACTTAGTTTTTATATTAATTAATCTATACATTAAATGATACTGTAAGAAATTATTTTTTACATGGCATATTCTTTGTTTTCTTACAGATGGATTATGACTTCAGCCAGCTATGAAATAAATCACCATTTTACTATCTAATTGAACTGTAAACATGTCACATAGTGAATTATACTTTCAGTTGGATCAATCTTTTAAGTTCTGATGAATATTTCTATACCTATGCAATTGCTATAGCATTTTTATTATCTACTAAGTCAAACTTCCCTACACTGCTTTTTACTTCTCCCTTGACTATGACCAGATATTTATCTTTCCAGGAACTTCAATAGCACTGTAACCTACTTAAAAGTAGTAAAGTGATATTCTAGTTTGGTTTATATTGTACTTGTAATTATGGGAGGATTTACATTTTTATAGATTGTAGCCATCCTATCAAAGTTGGGGGGTTGTGCGTTCAAAAAGTTCTTGTAAAGAGTATATTATGAAAAAAACTATCCATGGATTTCAATTTTTTCAGCCAAAATAAACAGTTTAATTCTATTTTCCACTGACTTTTTGAACTCTCCTCACAGATTACTCCTGTTTAGGTTTTAGGTTGTGCATTATGGTGTTTGTTATTTTCTTCATCTGATTTTTCAGCACCTTATTTTAACTGATTGACAGTAAAGATATCTTATTTCAAATGCTTAAGAGTTCTTCATTGTAAAGGTTCATCTTTCCTCTGTGTGTGTTTGTGTGACTGTGTGCTCTTTTGTTGAACTTAGGTGATTTTTGATGATTCCAGACCTATAAACACATCGCCTGTAAGGAGAGAATTTCTTGTCCAATGAACATAGAGACATACATATAATTTTATTTTTGACTTATCTCATTAACTAGTATTTCCAAATCAACATAAAATTATCTTTTGTTTTTTATTTTAAGGAAAACGACATCGCACTTCATCCTTTAGAATAATGTTTCCTACTTGAAATCTGCCTACAACTCAAGGGAGCTTGGAGAGAACCCTCCCGCAGGGCACCTGGGGTGAGAGCAAGTCTCCCAGCTGACTCTGCCTGGATCACAGCCGGTCTGTGAGACCTGAGAGGGAACCTTGGCCACGCATGCCCCAACACCTAATCTAAGGACATGTGACAAAATAACCACACGTCTTCAGTTACGACTAGTGTAGAAATGCTGTCATGAAGCAACGGAAACTTGGGAGACACACAGGTCATTATGTGGTCTGTCGCTCTAGCAAAGTAATACATTCTAATTTTCCTCCAGAAAGCTTGTCCAGGGTGACTTCAGAAAGTTCACGGAAAATGAAATTTCATTACGAGTTTGTTTTGATGCAAACATTTTTTTTTTTTTTAAATTTTTCTTTTTATTTCTATTTCTTTTATATATTCAGTCATGTTACTTATCTTACAAAGTGAATATTTCAGCATGTGTACATTTCTTTTTTTTATTTTTTTTATTTTTTTTATTTTACTTTTTTTTTATTATCATCATATTCTTCTTTATATTACATTGAATTACATTTTTTGAAATTAACATATAGCTTTTTCATAATACGCATATTCTATGTACTGATGAAGTCTCTTATATGCTGTAAATGCTGTCAAAATATAGAAGAACTGTCAAAATACATTTATTTCAACTACAATTTTTAAAGTATTTTCATTTAATTGTTTGCTATTATTTTATTCATGCATACGCACACATATATTTGCATCTATTTGTTTATTAATGAGGCTAACGATCATCAAAGCTTCACCTATTATTTGTTTCATCTTTGGTGTGAACTGTCAGACCCTATCCTTTACCTCTTGTCTATTGAAGTTCAAGAATTAAATTAGTATAACGTAAAACATCAGTTCTGATGTATTTTAGAGTGTGACCCTTGCCAATCTGTAACATGGAACTTTTTAGGTTGTGAGCAAATAACTGATGAAGAGTAGGTGAGATGACATTGTGCCTGCCATCCCTCTGCCCACACACTCACGTTGTTGAACACTCGACTCCCTTACTCACCTTCGTTCCTAGACATGAAACAGCTAAATCTGGTGTGCGCTCCATTTTGGTAACTGCCGCCTGAGTTCAGAATCTCAGCCAGGTCCCCGTTCTCCCGGGCCTCGCCCACCTGCGGCTGCAGGAAGGTCCAGTCCTGCCAGCGTGCTTCTCCCTGCAGGGATTATCACAGCGCACAGTCTCAGGGGACATGTCTAACGCTTACTCATTTATTCTTTCATGAAGACTTATAGGATCAATAAGGCTGATCTCTATAAAGGGAAAATAAATTGTTCAGTTCCACAGTACCAAAAATTAGCCCTCCCTGTAAAAATGGAAAAGTAACAATATACTCCGACAGTCCAGAAAACACAGCTCTTTATTAAGGCCAGATGGATCTCTTTTTCTCCTTCAAGGCCTGCCACAACACAGCAGTAGAGAAGATATTATTTTACATTTAATTTGTACTCCCTATTTTCGAATGACAAGAGTTAAATTGTATGAGTATGTTAAATGGAATTTGTTCTGCATTATGTTTTTAAATAAAGGTTCTTGCTTGGGATTCACTGAGTTGGTTTAAAGGAAATTCACTGCTTTAAACCCACACAAACCCTCCACCTCCGAGACTGTCCTCGGGAAAATTCCCAAAAAGAGTTGCGTTAGGTGGTCTTCACCGTAGAAAGCAACTCTTCTAGGAAGAAAATGTCAGAAAGGACACTCGGTAAAAGGCGTCGCCCATTCTGGGTCTGAAAACATTACAGCCCTAGTTCTGGCCCACCTGCCTGTTTTCAAATATCTTTCCACAATAGACAGGATTGTTCAGAGGACTTTAGGCAGAAGAAAGATTTATTTATGAAAACTGACACTTGTTTAAACCGGGTAGTTTACCATACATCCAGATACAGATATTTAGATGCCAACTGCTGCTTATACATTACAGGGATTTAAGGTAAACATCTGCTTTTTAACTTTCATTGATGTAGTTGGGTAATTGCTCTGTAATGGCCCAGGTTTCTTTGACTTCTTCTAGTTCCACGTATCCTACTTACAGCAATTCAGACATTTTCCACTCGTGCTTAGGCTGTGTACCAACTAGAATCATATCATTCTAATTATGTCATTTGAATGAATTACATATTGTCATGCCGGGCCCTAAGTAGTGTTCGACAAATACTCTTTCTTACACTTTTCCACCTACGAATTCTATGGTACAAAGGCGACTTCTTAGTGAAGGCAATAAAGCCCTAATTTGGCTTCTGTTGAGTGTGTTTTCTCAGCACAGTTTTCTTTCATCGAAGAATCGCTACAGAGCGTAACTGAAAGGATTTAAGCCCTACCATCATGGAGATCTATACATCTGCCAGCTATTGATCTGGTTTACGAAAGGCACCGAGAACCGAAATAGTGCTGAGCAAAGAGATTTTTTAAACACAATTACATTTCTTTGACTAGAGACTCTATACAGTAATTACTTTTCTTCAAAAGAAACTTCTTAGCCATCACAATGGCAACAGACCCAATAAAGCCAAATGGATCTCTGGAGTTACTGGGGCTGATCGTCCAGATGATAGAGGCCGTTTGCCTTCGTGAGACAGGAACACGTCCCTGGCATTTATTTCCTAGTTACGACATTCAAGTGAAGTTGCATTTTGCTGCGAAACCCTGCAGCTTTGTCCCCTTCCCGGGCTTCTAAAGGTACTTACACTTTCTTTGATTTTCGAGTAAATTGCCCATTGAGTTTCATTTGTCCTTGCTTCAGGGACTAAAAGTGGCTTAGACGACTTTGTAAGTTGAGCAGAATTGTGTGCGAGAAGTTTGGGAGAAAATCGTGCTCCCAGGTTGCTAGCAGAGGCCAGGCTGGAACCCCATCCCCAGAGCGCAGTGCCTGGGATAGACCTGGGTTCCTGGGTTGGCCTCCGTCAAGGCGACAATGGGGAGGGGTGGCCTCCCTGAGGCACAGTACGGAAGGATTTATCAGGTCCAGGGCTAAGTACAAGCAAACAAAGCAGCCGGAGGGCAGTGTTCAAGAAGGCCTCCCTCCCAGTGCCCCCATGCCTCACCTCGTCATCCACTGGACCTGTAGTGACTGGTGGGATTCAGGGCCCTGCGTGGCAAGGGCACCGACCCGAAGGTCATAAAGGGGAAAGTTAACACCCCTCTAGGAGTTCCCGTGACTTGAGCCCTAGCCTAGCTACTCGATTTATCCACATGTGTTCACCAGAAAGAGAGCGAGAGAGAGAGAGAGAGAGAGAGAGAGAGAGAGAGAAAGTGAGCGAGACAGAGAGAGAGCGAGCGAGCGAGCCCTTCTCCACAGATGCATTGCCCTTCGTTAGAGTGATATATAACCTCTGGTCTGACCACGTTTCTGGAGTTTTCACTTCATTTCTGCTAAGACTTTTAGGTGTGGAGCCATGAACCTCTTTCTGCAGTTGATCTTCAGTTTATTTTGCAGGGTCTTATTCACTGAACCTAAAAGGGTGAAGCGGTAATTGCCAGAAGGCATGTGTGCTCACCAGAGACGGAGACAGAGAGAAAGAGGGGGAGAGGCCCCCAAAGCATGGCCATGCCATAGTGCTTTCTCCATTCCCTTGGGGTTTGGGGCACTTAAGTAGAGGTGCTGGCAAGCCCTCAGGTCCTGGACTAGAACTTTGCAGCTGTCCATGTGGGACCTGGGTGCCCCTAACACCACCCCACCTGCTGGTCCTTCATGCAGCGGTCCATGTGGGACCTGGGTGCCCTAACACCACCCCACCTGCTGGCCCTTCATGCAGCGGTCCATGTGGGATCTGGGTGCCCTAACACCACCCCACCTGCTGGCCCTTCATGCAGCGGTCCATGTGGGACCTGGGTGCCCCTAACACCACCCCACCTGCTGGCCCTTCACGCAGCTGTCCATGTGGGATCTGGGTGCCCTAACACCACCCCACCTGCTGGCCCTTCATGCAGCGGTCCATGTGGGATCTGGGTGCCCTAACACCACCCCACCTGCTGGCCCTTCACGCAGCTGTCCATGTGGGATCTGGGTGCCCTAACACCACCCCACCTGCTGGCCCTTCACGCAGCGGTCCATGTGGGACCTGGGTGCCCTAACACCACCCCACCTGCTGGCCCTTCATGCAGCGGTCCATGTGGGATCTGGGTGCCCTAACACCACTGCTGGCACCTGCTGGCCCTTCACGCAGCGGTCCATGTGGGACCTGGGTGCCCCTAACACCACCCCACCTGCTGGCCCTTCACGCAGCGGTTCGTGTGGGACCTGGGTGCCCCTAACACCACCCCACCTGCTGGCCCTTCACGCAGCGGTCCATGTGGGATCTGGCTGCCCTACCACCACCCCACCTGCTGGCCCTTCATGCAGGCCCTTCATGCAGCGGTTCGTGTGGGATCTGGGTGCCCCTAACACCACCCCACCTGCTGGCCCTTCATGCAGCGGTCCATGTGGGATCTGGGTGCCCTAACACCACCCCACCTGCTGGCCCTTCATGCAGCGGTCCGTGTGGGACCTGGGTGCCCCTAACACCACCCCACCTGCTGGCCCTTCATGCAGCGGTCTGTGTGGGACCTGGGTGCCCCTAACACCACCCCACCTGCTGGCCCTTCATGCAGCGGTCCGTGTGGGACCTGGGTGCCCCTAACACCACCCCACCTGCTGGCCCTTCATGCAGCGGTCCATGTGGGACCTGGGTGCCCCTAACACCACCCCACCTGCTGGTCCTTCATGCAGCGGTCCATGTGGGATCTGGCTGCCCCTAACACCACCCCACCTGCTGGCCCTTCATGCAGCGGTCCGTGTGGGATCTGGCTGCCCCTAACACCCCACCTGCTGGCCCTTCATGCATGCTTCTACCAATGAGAAAAGGAAACTTACAGAACTATGTGCCGGATTTTAAACCTTCCACCTCTCTTCCACATTTCAATAGACAAAACAAATCACGTAACTAGGGTTAAACTGAAAAGAGGCAAAAAGTCCGATACAACACTTTGTCCAGAAGAATCAGATGTTCGCCAGAATGTCTGTTCCTGTCCTGCAGAGGGCAGAGTGGGCAGCTTTAAAAGTGCAGACTGGGGGGCAGGGGGGGAGGCCGAAGGTGACACCGTGGTTGAGGTGCTGGACTCCCACATGGCCAGCTGCCGAGTCCTAGACCTGGTGTCTTGAAACTCATGCTGGGCACATGTGTGTGCAGGCCCAAAATCCCAGGAGGAGAATGGAGGAGGAATTGTGGTGAGGCCATTCCTTGGCAAGGTAATTTCTCTTTTCTCTCCCTCTCCAGCAAATGCAAGCACCTTATGGCAAAAACCTTTAAAAAAAAATATAGACTGTTTCACGTAGTTTTTCACTTGGTTGGTTGACGTGGCATTGGTCTTGGTTTGGGTCTAGAGGGGCAATTTAATGATTTCCTTTATAGCAAGACATTTAGCCTTTCTAGCCTTGTCTAATAAAAGCAGCTCTCCTCCACACGATGGAAACTAAACCTCCCCTCCCCACTGAATTTTCACAGCCCTCTGAAGCAGGGAGCTGTGGGCTCCTTGAGCCAACTACTGGGAGACAGTGTTGTAATTTAGAAATGGCACGGGGCCAGCCAAGTGGCATGATGGTTAAGGTGGCCGACTCCCACATGGCAGGTTGCAGTGCCAGTCCTGAACATTGTAGATTGAGAAACATCAGCTGAGTGTGTGTATGCCCAAAATCCCAAGAGGAGAATGGAGGAGAAGGGACTGCAATGTGGTCAGGGCTCTGCAATCAATTTGTCATGTTCCCTCTCTCTGTCTCTGGCCAGCTCATGTGCCCTACACTGAAAAAAAAAAAAAAAAAGAAAAGAAAAAAAAAAGAAAAGAAAAGAAATGAAGGTTGGGTGAAGGTTCTGTCACATTGTCCATGGAGAGTTCGGTGTTCCGGTGTAAATAGTTCTGTAAGAGACATGATGTCAGGAAGCAAGCGGGAGGAACAGAGAGAGGGCAGACCACGGAGAACGAAGCAGAGCTGGTACCGCCTGACATGTGCAGGGCTCAGGGGGAAAGGTCGAAGCGCTGTGACGTTTGGACTTACAAAGCAGGCTTCGATATTGATTGCAGCAAGTCTTAAATAGCGCAGTGTGCAGAATCCACGTGGAAGCACTTCGCCGCGGTGGCCTGCACACGAGTGGGGAAGCCTGCAGGCTTTGCTGCCCACGACCGTCAGACCCCGTGGAACGTGCTGCTATTAGGACCTCATTTCGCTGCTGTTTTGCAGCAGTAAAATTCTTGGGCAATTATGTGGCTTCGAGCATTTCTTATGGAAAATTGCTTTTTCTTATAATGACCTTTTAAGTTGTAGCAATACTTCATTTTAATTTCAAACTCTTTCTACCTCTGCAGTCAATTCCATGTGACTTGCAGCTTCTATTTGACAGCCTCTTGTTAGCTGCTCTTTTGTTGTATAAATATTTCTCGCTAAATATTATTTTTAAAAGGAGTAAATATGGCAAAGGAAAAGGTAAAGTTAATGTCTTTTGTGTTTCTACACATTTTTATAAACAAGAAGATAAGCAGAGATACAGACTTTTTAAATTAAGGAGATTTCTTTCTTTCTTTTTTTTAGAGGTTTCTGCTATAGGGCGCGTGTGCTTGCCAGAAAGATAGAGAGAGAGACAGATAGTGAGAAATCACCTCCCAGGGGGTATGGCCACACCGCAACCCCTTCTCCTCCATTCTCTGCTCGGGATCTTGGGCACGCACGCACATGTGCCCGGCGTGAGTTTAAGCCACTGGGTCTGGGACTCAAACAATGTTCAGCTACGTGGGAGTCCAGCAACATAGCCATTATGCCAACTGCTGGTCCCAATTAAGGAGATTTATTTATATAATTTAAAAATTAACACAAAAGCCAGCAGGTGGTGTGGTTGGGGCACTGGGTTCCCTATGGCCAACTCTGAGGTTTGAGTCCTGAAATCAGTGGCTTGAAAAACACATTGGGTGTGAGCATATGTGTGTGTGTGTGTGTGTGTGTGTGTGTGTGTGTGGTGTGCACATGCATGCCCCAAATCCATAGAGGAGTCTGGAGGAGAAGGGACTGTGGTGTGGTCATTGCCCCTTGGGGTGTGATTTCTCACTTTCCCTCTCTCTCTGTCTCTGTCTGTCTGTCCCCTCCAGGGAGCACATGTGCCGTATGGCAAAAACCTACAAAACAAAAGTTAATACATAAAACACCAATATATTTTCTATATGAAAATAATAATCAGATAAAAATCATAATAACAGAAAAAGTCCCGTGCTTAATAGCAGGTAAAATAGCCTGCACAGAACAGACTTAGAACTACGCATGATTTATATGAAGGTAAGCTTTCTCAAAATCCTATTGAGGAGTGTTGATGGAGATTCAAGTAACGGAATATTCTAGTATTGGAACCGTATATCGTAAAAGCTTAAATCACTTAAGATCCTTATAAAAGTCATCTATAAATTCAGGGCAATCCCAATTAAAGCCCAGATATAATTCATTGAACATAGACAGGAAATGATATCCAGTAACACGGAAGGAACAACATGAAAAGACGAATGAGGAGCCTGGATAAAGTAGGTATGACAGTGTCGTAACACCGCAGTACGGAAGAGGGTCCCAGCACGACCTCGTCAGTGGCATGGACTAGCTGTACTGCAGAAGCAGCTCCACCACCTCGCTCGCCTTCAGCCCCAAAGGTGCAGATTTTTACCACTCCATGGTCCACTGCAGGTCACTGCTACGCTCTGTCCACCACCACGGAGTCTAGATCCAGGCTGCTGAAATAGAGTCGTCCCGAGTGGTGCAGGTTTCCATGGGAATAAAAGGATGTAAAAGTCAAGTCTTCATAAATAATATAACGCTGGGTACCTTTCGTTTCTGTCCTCAACATATTGGTCCGAAAAGGCTCCATCTAATGTCAAAGGGGCTGAGAAAGGGGGCCCGGCCGTGTGCCTACAAGACAGCGAGCCAGAGACGTTTGGCAGTCACAGCGCTGACCAACGCGGTCAGAAAGAAGCGGATCAGTAAAGCAGGCAGGAACATCCAGCGAGAGACAATGTGGGGACGATCTTCTAATAAGGCTTGAGATAAAATGTTGAAATCGTGCATCTACTCTTTACGGAACAGCTGATCATTCCTTCGAGAGAGTTTTACCTATGAAGTTCATCTCGTGCCTACAACGCGCTTGATGTTACTATATGGCCCAGAGAGGTACCAGCTAACAAAATGAACAAAATTCCTGCTCTTTATTGTGCTTATTGGAGACACAGATCTGACGAATACATGATTCCTGCCTCCCTGGACAAAAATCTACCCAGGAAAAATGTGGATGTTGCTGAGAACGAACTTGATCATACAGAATTTTTAAAATGAAATGACCCTTGCAGTGACTGTTGGAGCACTTGTTTTAATTTCCAACTTTTCCCACTGGAGTGGTGCATTTCGTATAACGGATGGACCTACCTGGCACGTCATTATCAAAGGCCGCAGTTTTCACTGGAGTTAACCTTGCCATTGCATGTCCTGTGCTTTTGACGAATGCGTGATGGCACGTTCCCACCGCTGCAGCGTCGGACAGGATAGTTTCCCTGCCTCCCAGTCTCTGCTCCTTCTATCCACCCCTCCTTTTCCTGCAACCACTGCTCCAGACCCTAGCAGCCACTCAGCTTCTAGCGTCTCCAATTTTGCAGATTGAAGCTGATGCATCCTCTGTCGATAAGAATCTCTTAAGATCTAGAGTCATCCTTTTCATCCTTTTCTTCCTGGCACAGAAAGGCATGCACCCTTGCAAAGGATGATTTCGTTTATAAACATAAATTTCCCTTACCAAAGAGTACCTTACACTCGGTTTTCAGAGACTCTTCTGTGTATGCTGCTTCTTAAAATAATCAGCTTAAAATAACTCTTTTGCCAAAGAGGCATATTTGGGAATGGCATAGTCTGGATTCCTATACTGTATTTATATCGGTCTATTTCTGGACTCTCTACTTTGTTAACATTGACCTACTTTTCTATTCTTTTACCTATACCACATTGTCATAATTAACATAGTTTGACAGAAAATCTTCAAGTGGTATACTGTCAGTTTTCCAAGTTTGTTCTTCTCCTTCAATATTACATTGGGTATTCTGAGTATTTTGCCTCTTCATATAAAGTTTCAGGTCAGTTTGTGGATGTCCACAGAACAGCTTGATGACATTTTGATGGGAATTGGGTTGAGTCTACAGAACAGGTTGGGAAGAACATGGATCTTGACAGTATTGAGTCGTCTGATCCATGCACATGAAGTGTCTTCATTTATTAAGTTTTTTTTTTATTTTTCTTATCAATTTTGTAGTTTCTTTCATTTAGAGCTTATGCATATTTTTGTTTAATTTATGTCTATTTTTTTAATTGCCAGAGGGTGTGTGCACTTTCCAGAGAAAGAGAGAGAGCCAGACATTGCCCCCAACACAGTGTAGGCACGCTGCACTCCCCTCCGCCATCTCTGTCCTGGCTGGACTCTGGGCACACACAGGCGCCCGGCATGTTTCCTAAGTCCCTGGGGCTGCTGGCTCGCTCAGCCACCAGGTCAAATGGGACTGGCCCTCTGTGTTTCATTTATACATATTAACCTTGTGTCCTGCAACCTTGCTATAAATACTTACTAATTTCGGGAGTAATATCCTTTTATTATAAAATTTGTGTTTTTAATAGAGTTATTTGGTTTTCTTAGAGTTACTAGATTTGTAATGATTTCAATACTTTAATCCAAATTTAACAACAGATTTTCAAATTCCTCAATTTATGCTTTATCTTTATGTTGATTTTATACTACTTATCTACATTTATATTTGAGTGACTACTTCCCATGTCATCCTGCCTACTTTAACCGTGAAACCACGAGGCTACTTATTCTGACACTGAGTACAACTTGTGTCACTTACTTCTGGTAACCTGGGTGACAGGCTGCAGAGTCACGGGGGGGGGGGGGGGGCAGAGCTGGCTAGCTCGTGACACCGAGCATGCAAAATAAGGAAAACTATAGTATTTTCCACATGACGTGGTCGTAATAATTAAAAAAAGAAAATGGAAAGGACCGAACAGAATCTTACATATGTAATAAACACTTGCTGTTGTCATAGTTTTAATGAGATTTCTAGTAATTGTATCTATTTGTACATGATTTATTTGAATTTGAAATTTTAGAGACCTCTATTCAAATATGCTTATAAATTATTGTATTCAAGTTACCTGCCTTTAGTTTATTTTATAATGCATCAATAAGTGATAGATTACAGTAATTTTAACTATCTCATAAGGTTTGTATCTCTTCCAATTTAATTATTGTATTTTTAACACATCCTTTTTTCCTGTATCTATATGTGACACAGTTTGGAAGACACATGTATGACATGGCTTTATTGTGGAGTGTGTAGGACGCGATCATGCCATTTCTTCACGTTTTATCTGTGGCCGCCTTCATGTCACAGTGCCAAAGTTGAGTAGCTCAGAAAGTCAAATGGCTTCCAAACCTGAAAACATTTACTATCTTTTCCTTTACAGGAAAACTATTTGCCTATGCTGTATATCAAGTTTTGCAGATAGTAAACATTGAGCAATTTCCATATTTCATTCTTTATTTTTCTCAACTCGGGAGGATTTTGTGTGTATGTGTGTGTGAGAGAGAGAGTTAAAATTTGTAGACCTAGTTGGAATAGAAATGGTAAAAGACAGAGTAGAAATCTACAGAAAAGTAATTATAATTAAAAGGTGTCTTTATAATTTTTTCCTCCTAAAACTTGTCAACATATTTTCAGAAGATCCTATTAAGGAATTTTAATGACTTTTTTTGCTGTAAAGAAGAAGGGGTGATGAAATTTATGGAAATGTTTTAAATTTTAGAATTAACATAATATTCAGGATAATTTTTAATAATAGTATAATGCTATGAAAAGAAATGTGAGAAACAGGTCATATAAACTATTTTCTATGAGATTTCCCAAAAGGGAAAATTTTCCCAAAGCTGATTTTGGAATATTATCAGTGTTTGTATCTCTAATTATTTCATGTGGTTTTGGAACATTTGAAAATATGGTCAAGAAAGAGCTGGTCTTAACTAACACTAATTTTCAAGATAAATGAGGACCTGGGATATGAATCCCAGCTAAAACATACAGAAGATCAAGTGACCACCAAGAGTGAAGCAACAGGAACTCGAAGAACAAAAGAGGATATGGACTGGAGGAAGAAGAAGACCACTTCTCGCCACATGCTCGTTTAAACTCTCCACGCAAAGCTCGAGCAGTCACCATCCCTTTGATTATTCAGGCTCACAGTCACATCCATCCGTTCCGTTATTAGACTGTTGTCATCTTGCAGTTTGACTTCTGGATCATTAACTATTGATGAGTGAGTATCTTGTTTTAAAAACTAGATTCAGACTCCTTGAGATAAAGGGTCAAGTTGATTACATGCCCAAGTTCTCCAACCATGAATTGTAATTGAACACAAAAGGGAAATCAGAAAACCTGACAGCCGTCCTGTAAACACCGCTGTGTTTGCTTATGTCCCCTCCTCTCTGCTGGTTTCCTCATGCAGCAGGAACATCTCAGTGAGAATGCAGTTTCCTCCCTCCTGGAGTTTGCATGCCGGTAGAGAAATTGGACAATACGTGACTACACAGCAGACAATTTCCTAAATACTCATGGAGAGATGAAACCCAGAAACAGAAACACTAGTATTACAGTGAATGTGGGGAGAAGAGGCATCTTCAGAACGAGTGTTTGAGAAGAGAAGACTGAAGATGCATTTAATGAAAAGGAGCTGCTCTGGAAGAGAGCTACCTTTCAGACACAGTGGACAGTCAGTGTGCAGTCCCTACGGCAGGAACTAGCTCTCGGGCTCTAGAACCAGCTCGGAATTGCCGTGGTTTGAGTGCAGTTAGCAAAGGCAGGCAGCAGCTGGTGGCTGCCACCTTGGAGAGGTGCCGAGAGGGTGTTCACAGGAAGTACGATCCCTCTCCAGTTGGAGACTGTTAAGAATCTTGGCTCGAAATGAAAGTGGCTTGGAAGTCAGTGATTTTAGCAAGTTTGGAGCAAAATGGAGGAGCCCAGGACAAGTTTTAGAAAAACGTCTTAGTAAATCTCACTGCACTGGGAAAATGGAATGTGCTATTATTATAGTTACTCATTACATTTTTAAAATAACTTCACCTTAGCAATTACTTGCAAAATTTTTTTTAAACTAGCTTAGCTCATTGCTGTATTATAGTAATCTTTAACAAGAAACCAGCTTATGATAGGATAATATGCCGGCACATAGCTGCTAGTTGATAAATATTTGCCGTATTAATGACTACATAAATAAAATATGGCAGGCTTGCTGCAAGGCTCGTGGGTCAAGGAGCTATTTGAACGGATGAAACAGATTGAAGGACTTTATTGCTACAAGTTAAAATCAGTCACAGTCTCTATTTCGGGATGGGAAATTTACAGTATCGCTGACCCTGGGATATTTGTTTACATGGAATTTCTGGGCAGCGTTAGCTTCGTAGCCTAAACTGATGTATATAGATGGGTTTGAAAGGAACAAAGCTTTGTGTCAATAATTGCAAAAAATTGCTGTCACTTACTTCTTGACCTTCGTGTGTCAGCACTCATGCAAGGTGTTTTCACATGCACGACCTTGTTTAATTCTCAGAAAAGCCCATGGAGGGAAGACATTATCTTTTTGTTTCTTGAGGGGACTATTAATCACAAATGTTGTTTAACATTTGGACAAAGACAAAACTTCCAAACCCCAGTCTATCTTAATGAAGAAGGGTATTGCAATCATAATTTTGAAATGAAAATTACCACACGAGGAGGTGTCAGATTGTTGATTTTCTTGGATGTTAGGCATGTCTGAGGAATGATGCTATCTATAGTGGAATAATCATATACTTACACATTTTAGTGATGTGGACACAGATACTCCTTTATATGGAATTCTTTGCCTGACTTTCGTGTGCTCAAGGTCACTGAAAGCAGAGCTGGGATTCAAATCCAATTTGGTGCTCTTCAGACCATAACGTACTGACTCAGAATTTGACATTTTGTTCATCTCTATGTTTATAAGAAGACTAAGATAAAAGACCCAGAGAAATCTATGAAAGGGCTCATTTTGCCATTGGTGAAAGGAATTTGTGGTTTACTTGAAAGAAAAAGATGACATTATATAAGTAACAAATAGCTTTAACTATAAAAAATGGTAGGCTCTGCAAAATGCCAAAAACTCGTGAGCACTGCTGCAGTGTAGAACCACAGAGGTAGAGGGGAAGCCCTGGGCGTCGAAGGTCAACTCTGCCCACGCAGCCAGTCAGTAGAAGCAGGGCAGGGAGACTGGGAGATGTAAGGTGGAAAATCATGGCATTCAGCATTGCAGAGGTTCTCACCTGGACGAATTTCCGTCTCTCTGAACCTGTCAACTCCAATGACTCCCAAAGGACAAACACTGGGGATGCCTCTTCCTCTCCCTGGGACCTCTGCCTGGAAAGAAGTGCTTACAGAGCAACAGAACCATGGGAGGGGCGGCTCCTTGCACACAGGCTAATCCCTCTTTCATAAACATTCAAATTTTTTTTCTGAACCCATCCATAACAACAAACTCAGAAAGCTCTCCATCCGCATAGAATTCCTCAGAAATGACTTAAGTTCTATGCCATGCCATGTAATTAAGGATGACTGGTTTCTCAGGGGGGAAAATGTGGCTGCAGAGGTCCATTAAGTCTCTTTACGTGAGGAATATGCAGAACCCCAGTGTTGCTATGGCTTCACATAAAGCCAGACTACTTACCCACATCACCAGAAACCTGGGCCGTGAATCATATGATGATCTACAGGAACAGGGAGGGAAATATGAGAAATACAGTCATCCTGAAATGCCGTAGTTTACTTGGCTCCACCAGGATCAAAACGTAGGAGCAGGCTGAGACCTCACATTGAAATCTATTTTGTGGGGATTCGTGCTATTTGCCGCCTTGATGAGTGGAAGCGAATTGCAGTTCTTGTCCTGGAAGTGGGTAGGGCGTCCCTGGAGCTGTGCGGATTACTATGGGAGGGCTCGGGCTTACGTGACGTGGGCAGTCCCACACGTGCGCCGACTGAGCTGTCCCCACCGCACTGCGATCCTGCCACCACGCAGTGTCCTCGCTGCATGACACATGGGGCTGGGGGCCTTCAACTCCCTGTGAGAAGAAGCAGAAAGGTGTTATCACGTTAGTGAGCTCCACGTAGACAGAAAAATGCAGTAGGAGTAGGAAGGGGTTAGGAAAACTAAGACAGACCTGGCAGAGCGGTTCTGAGTCCCGTGGGAAGCTGCCTCCAAACCGTCTCCTGCCCGTGGCCTACAGCAGAACAGCCCCTACGCAGCGCACGGCAACAGCCACCTGGTAACTGAAAAGTTCTAAAATACTACTTCTTCCCAGGACGTCAAAGCCCATTCCAGCTCTGGGACCCGCAGCGAGGACGCTGTCTGTCCTGCTTTCCTTCGAAGCCCTCGCCCACGAGGGCCCTGCACACAGGCTGTTACTGCACCGTGGGATGAATAAACGGACGTCCCTGTGTGCGTTCCAGCATCTAACACGGGGCTGGGTGGACGCAATCTCGGACGAGGGGACTTCAGGAAGTTTGTGGAGAAGTGGACCTGACACCCTCGCCTACTGTGGTGTAAAAACTCTGAAATCCACACACACTGTCCTCACAATTCCCATGCTCCCTATTTTCCACGACCGTTTTGAAGACTCTGCATGTCTTCATCAAGTTCCTCAGGTGATTTCATTAATCACTCACATGGAAGTGTTTCGTTCTAATCTGGTCTTCATGCTCTGATGTCTCCAAGCTTCTTTCCCAGGGTCAGGCCTGGACTGCTGTTTACCTAAACTCGCCAGGGCCAAAGTCAATACTAATAAACGCCTTCTTTTATATATAAGCATAAATACGAAATGGTATCTATACATATATGTAAGTGATATGGAATTATATATATATATATGTACAAGTACACACACACATATATTTAAGTGATATGGAATTATATATATACAAGTACACACACATATTTAAGTGATATGGAATTACATATATACAAGTACACACACACATATTTAAGTGATATGGAATTATATATATACAAGTACACACACACACACATATTTAAGTGATATGGAATTATATATATACAAGTACACACACATATTTAAGTGATATGGAATTATATACATACAAGTACACACACACACATATTTAA
The DNA here is from genome assembly GCA_026018925.1 of Tupaia tana. Classification (NCBI taxonomy): domain Eukaryota; kingdom Metazoa; phylum Chordata; class Mammalia; order Scandentia; family Tupaiidae; genus Tupaia; species Tupaia tana. Next base: position 28,022,719 of record JAKSZU010000025.1, on the reverse strand, counting down.
GTGATATGGAATTATATATATACAAGTACACACACACACACATATTTAAGTGATATGGAATTATATACATACAAGTACACACACACACATATTTAAGTGATATGGAATTATATACATACAAGTACACACACACACATATTTAAGTGATATGGAATTATATATATACAAGTACACACACACACATATTTAAGTGATATGGAATTATATATATACAATTACACACACACACATATCTGAATTACTGGTTCCCACTGAGTGTCAGTACCATGCTCGCACCTATAACACGACATGGACGACGTGAGTCTTTCTCACAAGGACTGTTTGCTGGAGCAGACAGATCGACGAGTCTTTGAGCAACGACCTGAATGACTACCGCCTTCTGAAAGGGCAGAGGCGTCCGGGCTGGGCCATGCTTGCCCTCCCGCCACGTGGAGACATCAGGCCTGAATGACTCCACCTGCTGGGCCAGCACGCCCGGCCCGGAGCTTGCCCGAGAGTGCCCCCCAGAATGAACGGCGCTTCTCACATGAGCGAAGGCACATCGGTGATGAGAATGCAGTGGTGACATCGGGACCTGACGGAGATGCGTGTTCATGAGGGGAGGAGCCATGCTGTACCTGTGAAGATGTACAGTGGTTCAGTGTCATTTTTAAAAATGTAAAAAAAGGGGGGTGGTGATGCTGACGTTAACTTTGGAAGAATACATAGATTGTTTACTTAAAATGTATTTTAAAAAATATTTTAAAAAGAAAAAGGAAAGGTGCTGCTCTGAGCACTGACCGCTGAGCCCACAGTTGCCTCGATTCCTTACTCTGGGACATACTCCTGAAGCCAAATTCCCTCATTTTCATAACATTTGACATTTAAGCCCAGTCTATCAAAGAGTGGCCATAGGGTGACCATTGTTTGTCATGCGAGTTTTTGTATGATTGTAAATGTAAACATTGTGTAAGTTTCATTGAATCCTTGAACTAATACTAGTATTTTTCTCCAAAGAAAGTATTTAGAAAACCAAAATCTTTGCAAGCTGTCCCCCCTAAATCTCTTTAATGCTTTCCTGAAAAAACAGAGCAAGTGCCATGTCAGTATTTCCAGGTGCCCTGGAATGGTATCTTCATTGCAAAAGAGAAAGAAGAGAACAGAACTTGCGTGAGGTGAGCTGGCCAATGTCTACCATGAACATCTCTTTGATCCTTCCTGCTCGTCTATAAACGACTTGCTACGATCATCCTCCTTTTACAGATAAGGAAAGTAAGTTTAACAGCACCTTTTTCATTCGCCCAAAATCACATCTGCTCAGTTGCAACTCTTCTGATAGCTTCTCCTGAGATATACTGAACATGGTAAAATATGCATCTACACAGGGTTTCGATCCATATGGCTAGTATTACATTTCCATCAGTTCTACAGGAGCTGAGACTGTGGAACTCTCCTGAGGAACAGCTGTATTATTAATAAAATGGGAATAAAAATGACTAAATGAGGCATTGCCACAGGGGCACAGACTGCAGGGCACCACTGTGGGGTACTGGGGCCACGTGGGAGGCTCTGAATATACTGGGTGTGCGGTGGGACGGGCCAGAGACTTGGGGGAGATCATGGGATGGTAACATTCATTCTGTATTTCTCTCTCTTCCTCTCTCTCACAAAAGAAAATAATAAAATAAAACTTTTAAAAAAAGACCTAGTCAGCTGTTGAATGCATTAAAGAAGTCACCCAGGGGTTACCATATACTGGACACTATTTGAAGCATCTGGCATGTACTTACTCATTTAGCACTAAACATAGGACTTAGGGCTACTACTATGCCTATTTTATAGCTCCAGAAACTGGAGCATGGAGAATTTAAGAGATACACTCGCCAAAGTTCTGACAACAGAAAGTGGAAGATCAGAGATTTGAACACAGGGGGCTAGCTTTGTTTTAATTTATCTTTATGCTATGTAGTATGCATGCCATAATAATCCCTCCAAAACGCTGGTCTCTCTTGCCCAGTCTACACGGTGCTGTAGATTTAAAACAATAAATATTACATCTTTGCCAAGTTCCTACAAACTGGTACAACATTGTCTTTAAGAATGTACCAAATAGTAAATCAAATGAAGGTGTTCAACTCCATGCTGATGACTTAGAAATCAGGAAAGCTGTTTCAATTGCTAGAGGTAGGGTATTCACAATTTATTTCCACTTATTTGGTGGAAGTTTTCAGAGTGCTCTCTTCCATAGTGAGCAGAAGTAATAATAATCAAGACTTACTTTTGCAAATGTCTTGCATTGTAATGTTCATATCCCTCATGGCCCCTTCTCCTGCCATGTTTATGTTGAGGAAAGCCATATTTTAAATTTCCTTGGTTTCTCCTACTCCTTGGTTCATGTATTTTAAAGGCTATTGGTGATGGTGGTAAGTCATCTGGGGGGGTCCCATGGAGCCAGTATGTGGAGCCTCCATGGCTAACAGGGATGACCTGGTGACCCGCGGGATGGTGGGTCTCCAAGGAGTGACAACCTGAGGTCCAGCATGTGTGCTCGGGGCACTGTCATGGGGAGCAGACTGCATTTTGGGCCTCATTGTTTCAGAATGCCAAGGCTTTATGGGGACCTGGCTGATAACAACAGAGCGTGCCATTGTTCAGTGTTGTATTTTCTCAAGGCGTTGAGTGACAGTCCCTGGGGAGAGTGAATTATCCTCCTTAACTTGTAACCTAACTGCTCCTTTTGTCATTCTGCATAATTGCTGTCACCCAGGTAAAACTAAATTGTCTTTCTCCCTGGTAGAGGCTCCCACACTCTGCCTGGAGTCCTTCAGGCAAACAGGCAGAAGAGCCAGGCAGACAACAAGGCTACCCAAAGGGGGTCCTTGAAGGGGAGATTTCTGAAAGCCTTTGTCTCTGAGGACAATGCCAAGCACAGTGAAGAAACTGGTTTTAAATAATTAAAATTGCCATGCACTTAGCAATGACAAAAACTGGGATTATAACAGCATGGAGTATTTGGGGTAGTCGTGAATATTAGGTTAATTGATGCATGAAAAGTGCCTAGCCCAATGTGAGGCACACGAGATGTCAGTGAGTGTGAGCTTGTGTTACTTTGTGACATTGTGTGTTCAATCATTACAACCATTTTCCAAGGTCGTTACTAACAATTTCATTTTCTAGAAGAGAAAACTGGAGCTAGCGTTTAGAATAAACTTAACTCTAAAATAGTTGGGCTTAACTTTAAAAATAGCTCTTTAGATTCACCCAATGAATTTTTTCAAGAAAACAATCAAAGGAATTTGTCACCAAGGAAAGTGAACAACCCTTGAGACTAATCATAGAAACCAACTTTAACAGCTAGTCCCATAATTTGAGTGACTTATTCCATTTTTTCATAAATCCATATTTTTTAAATTAATATAATATAAGTGCAAGAATCAATTTTGAAAAACAACTGCTTAGATGCTTTCTTTTCATGAATGGGTTAAAGATGTAAATATTGGTAATCATGTTTAGCGCAACAGAAATAGTAAATGAAATAACAGCAATGCTAACTAACAATGATTATATCCACTTACTGAATGCTTACTAAGTCCCAGACACTGTCCTAAGAACTTATCATTAACATATCACTTAATTTTATTAGGCAAATGCTACTATTATTTTTCATTTCCACAGTATAAAACTGAAACTCAGGGAGAGAAAGTAACATGCGTCAATCAGAGTTACTGAATGGTTGAGAGACATGGTGAAAATAAGCTTTGACTCTATGCTATCAGATTTCTGAGTGGTATTCTTTAACACAGGGAGTGAGTGGTAATTAGGACGCAGTCCCAACAATTCTTTTCCTCCCGTATCCATGTCCTTTTTATCTTGCTGTAGTGAGCAGTGAGCACGGGTGCTTATTAAGTTCACCTTCTGTTTTACTCATTCTTGGTTAGATTTTCTATAAAGCTAGATAACATTCATCCACTAGATTTTAGAAAGCAGTTTCCTTAGACTTTTGTGTGATGCATCATGGCAATGCCCAAATAAATAAATAAGAGGAACGACAGTATAAGGAGGGGGTCACTAGATACACGACTGATTCTCAGCCAGATCTGGGGGGCTGGGAGCGGTAGCGAGAAGTGGGGTAAGGATGAAGTCTGGAGAGGAATAAGCCAAGAAGATCTCTTTTGCGCCATGTCGGTGTTCCAGAAATGAGGTATGTGTATTGAAAAAGCAGTCAGTGTTCATGCTGGCACATATACTAAAATGGGAACGATGCAGAGGGGATCAGCATGACCCCATGCAACAGTGACATGCAAACAAGGGAGAATTTATCAAAGACCTAAACGTAAAGCCTCAGACCATGAAAGCAACTGTAGAAAGCACAGGCTAAACTCTTGAGGACACTGGAACAGGCAATGATTTCTTAATTAGGACCACTAGACCACAGGCAGTAATCCCAGAAACAGGCAGGTGGGACTACATCAGGCTGAAAAGCTTCTATAAGTAATCAGAGGAAAGAGACAGCCTTCAGATTGGGGCACAATATTTGTAAACTTTGCTTCAGATTTAGGACTGATGTCTAGAATACACGGTGAAAATACTCAGCTTACCCTCCACACACACACACACACACACACACACACACACACGTCCAATTAAAACATGGGCAACAAACTAAACAGACAATTCTTCAAGGAAGACATATGAATTATCAAAGAGCATATGAAAAAAAAATGCTCAACTTTCCTTTTCCTTAATAAGGGAAGTGCAAATCAAAATTACAATCACACTGAACCCCAATTAGAATGACTCTGATTAAAAAGTAAAGAAGAACAAGGGCTGGCAAGGCTGTGGTGAAAAGGGAACCTCCTTCACTGTTGGCGGGAATGTAAATCGGCACAGCCACAGTGGAAACCATATGGAGGGTCCTCAGACTTGCACATAGAACCCCATATAACCCAGTAATACCATTCCTGGGTATTTACCCAAAGTACAGGAAAACAGTCAGTAACACACTTGCCCAGCCCTGTTACTTGCAGCATTATTCACAATTACCAAGACATAGAATCAACCTTAATGCCCAAATGTGGATGACTAGATTGAAAACATGTGGCACATATACACTATGGAATACTACGTAGTCATAAAAATGAGCCCCTGTCATTTGATACCAAGCAGATGAATACAGAAGTTTTAATGCTAAAGCAAGCAAGCTAAACTATGAAAGAGAGACACTGTATGTCCCTTCTCAGTACATACCAATGTCTGCAATTTATGGCAGAAGTAGAAAGATCAGAAGATGTAATCGTAGAAGCCCAAGTGTAGAACAAGGGACTATACAGGAGGGGGTGGACAGGGAGGATGAGGGAGGAGCTCAAGAAAAAAATGAAAAACATTGAACAGATACAAGAACGGAAAATGTTTTCAAATGTTGAGGATGATGTGTATGGTAACATCTTTGACTTGACTGACATGCAATGCGTGTATGCTTTAAAGAACAAATTATATGCTATAAATGTACAATGATTACAATTTTTAAAAAATAAGAAAAAAGCACATTCATATGACTATGCCTTTCATTATATTTCATCATATTCAAACTGCAGAAAGTAGAGGAGCTGAGTCTTTGCCGGCAGGTATAGATCGTGAGTTAAAAAGAGACCGAACAGCAAGCTAGCGCCCTATTTTTCACTCACGCATATCTTAGGTGCAAACTGGCTGAGCTTAAAGACGGATTGTACTTTTGAGAAAGTTAAATCAACTGGGCCTCAGCTCAGTCATCTTCAAAACAGAGATTCTGTCATTCCTTTCTTAAGGTACAGTTTCTACCACATGGTAGAAACTCTATAACCAGAATTTTTCACAACTATTGTGATCTCTTATTTCAATAAGTTTAAAGTAATTTTCCTTCAATAGCAAAAAGACTAGTAGTTTTGATGAATTAATATCCACATTAATTTTGTTTTTGATCAGTCATTAAGTCCTCAATTTCTAGTTTTGTAAGTGCTAACCACTGTAAATATACTCCTGTTTTAACCTCTGTTTTCCTTTCATTTTCTCTCTCTCTTTCTTCCTATAAAAAGAGACAGGTGTTTTGTTTTGTTTTGTTTTCCTGCAGAGTCTCTCTGTTACTTCTTCTCCATCCAGGTTATTTCTTCATTAATGCTTCATGACTATCTCTTTAAGTCACTCAAGACATTTCCATTCACACAGCACTTGCAATCAATTCATTAAAAACAGAACCCAGTGTCCACTCCTGATGACACTCTGGGAGGAAGCAGGTGTTATGATCTGCCCACTTCTTCATGAGATTCCTCATACGTGGTCTGAAAATGGACAAAGGCTTGGCTCCTTACTGACGGGCTCTGACCCGCCGTGGAAGACCAGCCTGTCTGCCTGGCAGACTGCGTGGCAGGGTTGCACGTTCCAGCTGCATTCTTCCAGGCGCTGAGGCGTTGTGTGGCGTCTCCCAGCACAGTCCGCCCCGCTGCTCGGTTGGGGGTGACCCCGCCGCTTTCTCATGGTCTGGACCTCAGACGCCAGCCGGGGTCAGATGTTTGGCAACTGCCTTGGCTGTCACAGGGAGGAGTTAATGACATTTGACCTAGGACACCAGCCAAGAATTATTTATCTGCTGACATTTTTCAAATGTAAGTCAGTGGTCCCAGCCCCGCTGAGCTTGAGATGCCAGCCCGTCTGCTCTCTGCGAGGAAGAGCTTGAGATCACTTCTGGAAAGGTGGGGAAGGGCAGCCCATGGCTGAAACGCAGAGGTCAGAAGGGAAGAGTCAGCTTTAACCTCCCAGTTCTTCCGTGGAATTCAAAGGCACCCTCGGCTTCGAACGCAGTGTCTCCACAGGCATCCGCACGACATTTCAAGTCAGGGAGAGTGGCTGGTCCTTCTCCAGCTCCTGCCATGGAACCTCTGGTTACAAAAGGTGGCTTTGGTGCTCCTGACTTTCCAGGGATGGAGAAGTAGCAAATGCACTTGAGTCCAGCCTGCCTGCACCTGCCTTTCAAGGCTGAGAACGGCGACCTAGAGAGGCCACCTTCTGGGTTCTTTTCCACGCTCTGACCCCTGATCTGTGTCCCCAACAAGGCCTGCCCCTCGCAGCCTCTCACCCCTCAGGTAGAGGCACAGTGAGGGGACTCGCGGCCGCAGAAGACACAGCACCTGCCTTTGGTTGGCTCTCATAAAACCTTCTCTGTGACCAAGTGTGTTTGGAGAAGCCCAGGAACTGTCACCCCAAAAGAGGAAGGCCAGCGTCTGCGTGCATGTGCGTGTGTGTGGGGTGTGTGTGTGGTGTTTGTGTACATGTGTGGTATGTAGGCTGTGTGGGGGGTGTGGTGTGTGGTATGTGTGTACGTGTGTGGGGTGTGTGTCGGTAAATGTGCGTGTGTGGTGTAGGGATAACCTTGCAGCCCTGCTGATAAAGCCAGCCGAGATCGGAAGTGCACTCGGTGCTGTTTTTCAACCAAACCACAGTGTTCAAGGGTCCGACGGCCGGGGGAGCAGAGGGCTCACTCCTCAGACTCTCCCTTCAGTCCATACTGTGGCCTTGGTAAACAGAAAACCTGAGCGAGTATGAATTGCTCTGTCATCCAGGGGCTTTAGGGCTAAGGGTTTACCTTATACTTTGGCAATTCCTTTTCTGGCTTATAACGGCTTTGAATTGAACGAAGACATCTGAGATCTTTTAACCTATAAAAAAAAAAAGCCAAAAAATCAGTTTGTCTACTAAAAAATGAGTTCACAGGTTGCGGGAGGAAAACAAAGTCTATGCCAATAAATGTTTTAGAAAAATGTAGAGTTTCTTCCCACTATGTGATCTCAATTTAAGTTCTAGGACCCAACGTGTTTGAAAGTGACTGTCAGGTAAATGCATAGACAATTTACACGACACTCATTACAGCGGTCTACTCCCCCGATCTTGATCTCGGGAATGGATCGATAACGGTGCATGTGATGTTAAAAATGAATCGCTGGTTACAGACAAGATCTTCGGCATAGATCTTCCTCATGTCGGCGGAGGCCAACCCGTGGCGTGGTGGTTGAGGCAGCTGGATCCCACGTGGCCAACTACGAGGTTCAAATCTCAGACCCAGTGGCTTGAAAAACATGCTGGGTGCCTACACATGGGGCCCCAAGTCCCCAGAAGAGCGTGACGGAGAACAGACTGACGTGTGGCTACCCCCTTTTCATCTCTCTCCCTCTCTCATTCTCCAGCCAGAGAACATGCCCTAAAGCAAAACTTAAAAATAAATACACTTTTTGGTTGGATAAAGTGAAAATTCTTTACTGAAAAAGGGAGCCCGGGAACTGTCACCCCAACACACACAACTTGGTTACGCTGATGACCGTAAACTAGAGTCCTCGGAGACTGGCTACGACGGAGGATCTTACACTGATGTTCCCTTACCGGCCCGAGATCTGGACTCGTGACAGGAAACAATCACCTCCAGCCTTTCCCCAAGCTTCACTAACTCAACCCATATTGCAGAAAGGAAGTTTAGAGAATACCAACACCTGGACAGAATTAATTACGAGCTATTGTAGTCAGCAGGCCCTTTCTATTCCCCACCAAATTATTTGCGACCTATTGTCTAAACATGGAGCTCCTTCTTTCCCTCTGAAATTCAATTTTTGCCCTCTTAAAATTGCCTACCTCTCGCCCTCACTCTCCTTCCCCTGTGAAGGAGAGCGCGTGAGCCCCTAGACGGTACCGGGTTACTGGGCAATCACCTTGTGGTCTTCCCTGTGCGTGTTAAATAAACTCGGACACCTTTGTTCTTGGCAACCTGCCTGTGGTCAGCGATTTTCAGCAATCCCTCCAGACAGGGATTCCCTCTCCCTGCACCAACATGCTCAGCGAGGCCTTTGCGGCTGCTGTCTTTCTCCTCAAAGTTACAGGCCCCAGACAGAAACCGAGCAACCCTAACCATGCGTGTCTTGTAAACAGTCCTTCCTCTTGGAGCAGAGGATTCCCATGGCACTCTATTCTGGGATTTGTCTAAAACAGTTGTTTAAGTCATAATTAAAACATTTTCCTTGGTCTGGAAGAAGGGGGCTGAGCCTGCGTCTCTCCAGCTGAGAGGACAGCCCTGCATGGAGAAGGGAGGACATTCTTTCTGTTCATAGATCAACAGCTTAATTCTTAGCAACAGAACCTGATCACTGCCCCGGCCTTGGAACCGAGCTACCCCACACCGTCGAGGAAGACGTGGAGAAAAGGGCTGCTGTTCATTTGTAGGAGTATATGTTCCTGTTCTTGGAGTGCTCTCCTGAAGGAGGAGTGACTGGCGGGTAAAAAGCGGTTTTTATTTAATACAAATAATTCGGTGAGTTTATGTCTAAGTATTCTGAGAAAACATCATTCCCATCAAGGCTACGACATAGCCCTCACGTCCGAAGTCTCCTCCCAACCCGTTACCATTACGTGCAAGCGTGAGCGTGTGGGGACAGGTGACCAAGACAGCCTCCCTGAACGGGTTAGGACTGCAGTCTGGTGTCAGGTGTCAGCCACAGCCACTGCTGGGTGCAGGCTCGTCAGCACTCACCGTGTTCAACTGAAAGGTTGTGCTCTTTGACCCTAAGTATATTACTTACACGTTAATTAAATCCTACACCTCACTCATTTTTTTAAGTGTGATTATTTATTTGTATGTGTGTGAGGGAGAAAAGAAGCTGTGCTTCCGACGTTTGGTTTTCATTTTTGCCATAGAGCGTGTGCGCTCGCCACAGCGAGAGACAGTGAGAAGCCACCCCTGGAGGCATGGCCATGCTGCAGTCCCTTCCCCTCTGTTCTCCGTCGGGACTCTGGGCACACACACACGTGTGCCTGGTGTGATACTGAAGCCACGGGGTCCAGGACCCATGCCACGGCTAGCCATGTGGGAACCCAGCGCCGTGACCCCTGTGCCACCTGCGGGCTCCGAGAGGCTGAGCTTCGACAGTTGTGCCACGCGGTCCCCCTGCCCCACCGCCCAGCGAGCGAGAGCCACGGGACACAGGCAGCCCTCTCAGGTCCGGCTGAGCGCCCGGCCCAGGCCCTCCACGTGGCCTCAGCCTCGGAGTGGCAGCCTCCCAGCTCCGAGCGCCGCCTTGGCTGAGCCCAGCCACCCACGCGGTGTACTGTCCATTTATTTTCCTGATGTGGTACACGCACTCACGCACGAGAGTGAGAGGAGAGGGGAGACAAGCACCCTCCATGCAGTCGGGTCACGTCTGATTCCCTCTGCCAGTCCCCCTGCCTGGGGTCCAGAGTGCTCACGCCTGGCACACGTCATCCGCTCCATGTATGTGCATGTGTGTGTGTATATGTATGTGTGTGTGTATGTGTGTGCACCCTCCAATCCTCCGGTGGCACACGGCCACACTGTAGTTCCTTCCCTCAATGTCTCCTTCCTGTGAGGATCTTGGGCATGCATGCACATGCACTTGGCATGTTTTAAAGCTGCCAGGGCCAGGATTCAGACCACGGTCAAGTCTATGGGAACTGGCTCCCAGTACACAGTGCTACACGGGGTTACAGGCTGGCCCCCATCACCCATGTTTAAGGTGGAAATGGACAGAAGTAGGAAATGCTCCCACAATCCTAAAACGACTACATGCGTTACCATCCTTGTTTGATAGGAGAGAGAGAGGGCAGGGTAAGAGAAGGAGGGCAGGGTAAGAGAGGGAGAGCGGGGTGAGAGAGGGAGGGCGGGGTAAGAGAGGGAGGGCAGGGTGAGAGAGGGAGGGCAGGGTAAGAGAGGGCGGGACAGGGACTCTGGCAGAGTCTCCACGTCACGACTCTCCCGCCCAGCCTTCCAGCTAGACAGGACCACGAGTGTGTGGCCACGGCTGGCCTTTTAGGTTGGGCTGAGAATCTAACCCAGGCCTGCCAGGTGACCTCAGCCATCCTTCAGCCAGGCCCTCCCGTCCTGCCACCCCAGCTGGGCCTGAGTGTGTTCTTACCGATGGATGGAACGGCCCGAGTCTGGGCAAGCGCAGCCCGGCATGTCTGCCTTCCAGAGCCCCTTACCCTAACAACAGCGACCCTCACATGAACTCCTTTCACCAAGGGTCCTTGGGAACACTCGCCACCTCGTAAATAAGACCAGGTACTTTCTTTTTATTAAAATCAGCTCACAGTATCTCTGAACTTAACGAGGGAAGTAGGGTTCAATTTCCTACCCTGTTTCAGACTTCACAAAGATTTTTCAACACGATTTATTCTCTTTTAATTACTGAAAACTTTATCGATTTAATACTTAAGCATTATTTTCCCATTTTTATTCTAACAGTCGTGTGTGTGTGTGTGTGTGTGTGTGTATTTGTGAACTAGACGACACTTTCTTCAGTATTACATCATCTATAAATGACACGTTCTTCAGTATAATATAGCCACAAACGGTACTAAAATTATTGCTATCTTTGCCATCTTTGGTAAGTTGTAAAACTTTTCTATGCTTTTCTTTTCTCACCTGAAAAATGGAGGTAACAGTATTTATCTTACAGTGCTGTGGTGAGGAGCGAGTTTAGGTGAAGTGGTAAATGTGACGACCTTGGCCACTCACTGAGCCCCTTGCTAGCCACAGGAAGGGACTTAGACAGTGTGGGCTCCCAGCACCTCTGGTCACACCTGGCACCGTCATCCTTCTCAGCCACTTCGGTGGTGGAATCTCGGTCTGTGGTAACCTCAAACACGGCTATGGCCTCTGCTCTGTCCCCACCAGCCGGAACCTGGTGCTCAGTACACACTGGCATTCTCAGCCTTGGCACCCCAACAGGCAGGTCTGGGGGAGTGCCCACTGTGGGAGGCTGTCCTCCACTCTGTGGGTATTATCAGCATAATGTTTTGTCATACCTTATTCTGTCCCATAAACATGTATGCAGCACGTATACGGACTTTTCATAAAAGCAACGCATGTATGCATACTTACCAGTTTGGTTCTAGCACCACATCCAGCTGAGGAAACTGAGCAAAGGGTGTTCAGAGCCGAGGAAACGGGCAGGGAAGCTCAGTGAGTTGCCCTCGCTAACTCATGGAGAGACAGCCCGGGCCACCTGAGGCCGCAGTCCCTGCAGTGACCGCCATGCTGGGCTGCATTCGTGTGAGAAACTTCGTCTACACCTCAGGATGGCTAAGCAGGGATGCTGGGGCGTGGGGTGAGGCAGGGCCCGTGAATTACAGGTGTGGCATTCAGTATATTTGCTCAAGTAGCTGAGTGAGTTCTTGTCTGGAATCCTCCCTCTTCAGCAAGGAATGTTGTAGACCACAGAGGGAAAGAGAAGGCTCTGAGGCTACTGTCTGAACTAACTTCTGGATGCGGAAACTTGGGCTCCTGGACACACGATGACTTCCCGTGGTGATGAGGGGAGCTGCGGCAGGCGTGGAGCCCGAGTCTGCCAACACGCACGTCAACACCCTTCACTGCTGTCCATGACGCTCCCTTCCTGCCCACTCCTATCTCAGCAAAGTCGTCACCACCACCAGGATCTGTACTTCATGGCCTGTTTAGTCTTTGCTGAGACTATTTTGGGAATTCATTAAAGACCCACAGTGCATGGCTGGCTTTACCTTTCCTCAGGCATGCCAGAGAAAGTCCGAGCTGAGCGTTGAACACCTCTACCAGCGGCTCCCTTCCTGCTGGGGCGACCTTCACGTCATCGGAAGCTCATTCCTCTCTAGCTTTTATTCCTTTCACATTCAAGACTCTTTAGGTTCTCCAAATGGTGTTTCTTTACTGACATGAACGACAATCACATGCTGACTTTGAAGATGTCAGATACAGGGGACAGCAGGTGGTGTAGTGGTTAAAGTGCTGACTCCCACGAAGTCGACCACAGTTCGAATCTTAGACCTGGTAGCTTGAAACGCACACTGGGAGTTTGAGTGTGTGCATGCTCAAAATCCCAAGGGGAGAATGGAGGAGAAGGGATTGCAGCCTGGTCATTGCCCCCAGGGGGTGATTTATTGCTTTCTGTCTCTCTGTCCTTCTCTGTCTCTCCAGCAAGTGCACATGCCCTATAGCAAAAATCTAAAAAAAAAAAAAAAAAAAAAAAGGAAGTCTGATAGAGTGGTGAGACTATTTTAGAACTATTAGAACATTCCACACTCAGATCACACCCTCACGGTCCTTTATTCAATCTCCCGTTTCGCTCCTGATGATCACTAGGAGGAAAGAGAGACGTACAACTGCTGTGGTTCACGATCACGTCAGCAAGAAAGAATCTTATTTTGTGACTGTAGTCTGTATAGTATTACTAAGACTCACAGCTGAACGACCTCATCGAAATGTATTTTGGCTCAGCCCCGGATGTGCACGCTGACTGGGGCTGCTACTCAGCTGACTGAGGTCAGATGGAAAGTCTGGGATTGAAGCTTGGTACCCCTAAGCACCAGCGTGCGGCCCATGTCTGTAACCCGGGCACTCAGCGGAGGAGGCAGGGTGTCAGAAGGTCTGACTTGTGTGGAAAGCGCAGTCAGCCCCGGGCTGAAAGAGCCAGGCATGGTGGTGCATGCTGCCTCCCCCCACCCCCCCGCCCCGGTACCTGGGAGGTGGAGGTGGAAGGGCTGGGTAGTGGAGCCCCGTGTGTTGAATGAATGGGTGAATTCACGAGTCCTGTATACAAGTAGTTACTCTTCACCTAAAGTCTATGTGATTTGCAGAACACCCAGAAAGAAGGTTTATCTTTTTCTTTCTTCTTGTTTCCTCCAAATATCTACTTCGTCACAGGCCGTAATATTTTAAATCCCCACACTAATGGATGAGTCCTTTCACCTGCCATGTTCTTTTTAAAAGCCAATAGCCCTGAGAAGGAGGTGCTAATTAAAATGAATTCACACCAAGGCAGTAACGGCAGGACATCGCTGAGAATTCTAGAAGGAGTTCAAAGACTTACTAACCTGCCTTGTGACTTCCAACAAGTCACTTAACCTCTCCTAGCTTGTGTTTATCTGGAAAACAGAAATGATGAAACTGACCTGCAGATTCCCGTGGTGAGTATTAAATAATGTAATATAAATAAAAATGCTTTATTGGAGGCTGATATTACTATTTTTATCCACCGTGGCAACATTCTTCTAACTAAAGCCTAGAACATATGACCACTGAGTGCCCAGGATGGAGACAGTTAAAATAGATTTCCTGGACTATAAGGTTTTAGCCACATGAATCTCTGCATGTATTCAGTTTTAAAAAAAAAATAATGAGCTTTCGGAACTGGTGGAAGAGGGGAAATCGGAGGCCAGCTTGTCTACCATGGAAGTGCACGAAGACCCCTCCAACGCTCAGCTGCTTTGCGGTGACCACGCTCACTCTCAGCAACCCACCCTCCCCAACTCTGGTGCCCCTCTGCATTTGAAGAGATGAGGAGCTGGGATCAGCTCCGGATGGACTTCTTCAACATGAAGTTACACTGCTGCAACAACTCCATCCACACAACAGCTACTGAAAATGCTCCGTTGCGTGGCCATACCCAGTGTGCGTTTCCTGCGGCCTCTGCAGTTCGTGCATTTGAAGACTGATAGCTCACCCTAACCCCTAACTGCAAGGAAAGTGGCTTTTTGTTTTCAGGGAGGGTCACTGGAACATGAGGCTCTGAGGTGCTCCTACCTCTTCTGTTCCTCTAACGGCCACGATCGAGGCCTCGTACTCCGGCCAGGTGCCCTGAAATGCCGGTATCCCCGTGTGGAGATGGAAGAGTGACTCAGTGGCTGCCACCTGGACAGGACCGCCAAGGTCTGTCACTTCCCTCCACCTCACTTCGCGTTCACCTGCCACTCCCTGCCATTCTGGTCTGCCATGGGCTTTTACAAACTTGGCCTGGTGTCATTTGCCAGGTGAGTCAGTGGGAGAGGTAAAGCTCTGCCGTTGTTCTGTGATGGCTGAGGTTACTGGAGCCCTGGGAGTTGAGTGTGCGGGGCTGGGCAGAGGAGCTGAGACTCAAACTTCGATGTTCTCACTCCAAGTCCTTTTTCCTGCTGCATACACCCAGGGAATGAACGAAGCTTAACATTTAACATGAGCAAGTCCCAACAATGATTTAAAGCTTAACACAAACGGCGGGTCTACATCTAACCTTGAATTAAAACAGTAATCCTCCGACCTCCTCTTTTTAAAAACTCTTTCTACTTGGATTATCTTTTCTTACTATCAGGACTATGTTTGAGAACCTCCCCTTTACAATACAATATTGTGGTTATTCCCCACATTTCATCTTTCCGTTATACTTACTCATTCATTCAGAGTTTCTTCATTCATTCCTCCCAGCTCTTGGCCCTGGGAATATAGAAATAATTGTAGTTCAGTGGTTTTTTACCCGACCTTCGGTAAATGGATGAAATGTAGCCTGCCATGACTATTTTAGTTACTTCTGAAAATCCCTGGGGATATAAATTACCCTTTCAAAGCTCTTCACTCCCACGTGTTTCTTATTTTAGGGATTTTTTTTCCCGACACCACATGTGGATTTCCAGCAAGTGATACTCAAGGTCTGGGAAATAAGCTCTCACATGGTAGAACCTTTTGTCACCTATTTCAAAGACAAAATTCGCGTTTCACCTTCATCTCACTTTTGCTTTCACAGCCATAAACTTGTCTGGATTCGTTATAATTGTGGTCACTGACACAGATAATCAGCTCAGTATGTTCGGGGTTTTCAGAATTTTCATGTCTGCAGAGGGGTTCCCAGGTGATACATACCCAGGTTCTCATAAAACGCTTGTTTTATACGAATGGATGCATATTTATATGGAATACGTACTCAGGTTCTGATTTGCAAAGTTACCGACTCTTGTGAAGAGGACGACCATGCCATGCCTTTTTGTTTATTTTTTCTTTACTATTTTTTGCCATTAATTTTTTAAGTGATTTTGCCTTTATAATACTTTGCGATTTATTGAAAAATCATAGATACAATGAAGATAGCCCGGTAACATGGGTCATCCAGTTTTCTCATCCTCAACATCCTCCGTGTTCATGGCAAGTTTTCCAGAACTAAGAAACTGACACTGGTACGTTAGCTTTCCAAAGTATGTAGCTTTCACTTAGTAAGCTTTCCAGTAGCATGCTCTTTCACCCAAGTTTCCAGTCCGGGGTACCACGCTATGTTTCGTTGTGCTGTCTCCATAGTGCTTCTGGTCTGTGACAGTTCTTCCCGTTGTTTTCCATGACTTTGACACTCTTAAAGATTATTGAGCAGGTAGGTTCTAGAATTTCCCTCCATCTGGATTTTCCAGAGTTTACCTGGCAATCAACTGGGAATGTGGGTTTGGAGAAGAATAATGCAGAGTGCGGCTCCCCTCTCTGGACACCCCAGGAACCCGCGACGTCACTAGGGAGTCGCCCTTTATCAACTGCTAACGTCGTGTTGTTTAGGTTTCAACATCGCACAACTATTTTTCTCCTGTGCTCTTCCGTGAAGGAAATGAATAAGTCTAGCAAACTCTCAGAGGCGATGGAGGCAGTCTAAACTCTGCCTCTTGAGACCTGGAATTATGATTCTGCATGAAAGGTGAGTTTCCTCACCTGTAGAAATGGCTCTGATACGATCCTTTTTACTTTTGGTGATGAAACGAGGTTCTGTACAGAAAACGCTGGATTCAGACATGTCAATGTATGACAGCTCTCTAGACCCGGCATGTTCTTGGTTATGTTTTCCCAAGAGTAAAGAAGCATGGGGATAGAAGTCTGTTCTGGTGGATGCAGTTATGAGCAAGACTTTGACTAACATTCTCTTTCTATCCCAGTTTTCTTTTTCTTTTTAAATTTAATTTTATTCTTTCATTTATTTTAATTTGACCAGAGAAAGAGAGAGGAGAGAGAGAGAGAGAAAGAAAGCCCCCAGGCCCGGTACTTGAACTGTGGTTGGGAGTGTGGGAATGTCCAGTGCCTTATCCACCATACCACCCGCTGGTCCCATCTATCTCCGTTTTCAGTGCCAGGTAATGTCATTTCTCCATAGTCCTGCTGCTGGATGGCTACCCAGGTTCTTGATGTTTCGAATGAAAAAACAGAAAACAACCCCCCCCAAAATACAAAACACTAATTGTGCACTTCTTATTAAGATGTTCATATATCAACAATAATTCTCTTTGGAAAATTAGCCTAAAACAGGCTTGATAGGTGGTAGGCAGTAGTATTTTTGAATTCTCAAAGTGTGATTATTCAGGCCAGAGAACATGGCAACCAGTAAAATATACATGGAAACAAGTTTGGGCAAAGCTATGAAATCTTACAAAGTACTTTGATTGGTGGCATCTGACATGTAAGCACGTTTGTTAGAAGTGTGGTCTCCAGGGTTAAGAAAAAATGGTTTTTACTTGGGACCCACTATTTTCAAGCTCCAAGATCTTGGAGGAAATTTTCTAACCCTGGTAGAGCTTGGTCTGCTGTTCTATAGAGCAGTACCATGTCGGGTCTCTCACTCGTGGGGTTGCCACAGCATCAAAAGTGCATCTTAGGAACGCAATGACTGGAGACCAGCAGATGGTGTAATGGCTATGTCCCTGGACTCCCACATAGTCGACCATGGTTCGAGTCCTGGACCCTGTGGCTTAACTCATACCAGCTGCATGTGCATGTGTGCCCAAAATCTTGAGAGGAGAGTGGAGGAGAAGGGACTGCAGTGTGGCCATCCCTCCTGGGGGGTGATTTTTCACTTTCTGTCTGTCTGTCTCTCTCTGTCTTTCTGGAGAGTGCACATTTGCCCTATAGCAAAAACCTCTCAAACAAAAACAAAAACAAATAAACAAACAAACAGAAACAAAACAAAGAAACAAGAACTCAACGACTGTTCAATACTTTTGCTATTTTTAGTATCGTCATAATGGATGACAGTGGTAACGGTACCTAAGAGCAATCAGAATAGGGAGACTTCACAGGCATCCCTCGCTCCCAGTTTTGTACCCTGTTTATTCTCTAGCCATCTTCAAAACATTCTGCTTCCTTTGATCATTTCCATCCTCCACCTGTTTTTGCAATGTAGCTCACACTGAGATGTTTCTTCGTAGAGAATCTAGAGGGAGCTTGTGGTGCAGAAATAAGAAAGCACCAGCAAAAACAAAGCAGACTTTGTAGTGGAAACTCCTTGAGCTTGGGCATCAAATAGACCTGGGCTTAGCGGCCCCCATCACACACCGTCTCTACGACCCTACACACATCTCTGTCTCTTCATCCTCAGATTTTTATCTGTACAGGATAAAAGACAGCCATGTCTCATGGTTAATACAAAAGTGCAACAAGATGAACAACCCATAAAAATCAAGAAAATGAAAAACCAAAGATTCAGATAGAGAGAGTAACAGAAGACATCGCAGATGTCTCATGAAGTAAGAAACACAAATGCTTGTTAAATAGATGGCCGACTTTCAACATTCCTGGCACTCTAACAACAAAAAATGATGACATTCCATCTCACCTGTCATAGTGGCAAATTCTTAAATCCTGACAATGTTAAAGCAATGGTAACAAGGTGGAAGAATAGAAACTGTCACCCAGGCTGGTGAGAGGCTAAATCAATACTATTTTGAAAAACAGGTGGTCACCAACAATAATAGAGGTAAAGGCTTCCACGTATTAGAATCTAACAATTTTTCTATCAAGTATTTATATAGAGGTACTATTTTGGAAAAAGTAGAGTATCTAATGATGATTGGCATTTTTTATAACATCATTTATACGCCAAGGTCTTTACAAGGTCTTTTATCCTCTCCTGGATTCTGTAAATATGGCTCTTTACTCCAGATAAAATATTCATGTTGCACGATCTTTCAGATCATACTCTGGAGTATCATTTATAACTTCATAATTTAATTAAGTACTGGCCCCTGCACAGACGTCTGTATTCATCCAGAGGGCTGATAGGATTTCATTGTTAGGATGATGGGGTTGGAGTTAGGTATCTGCTTTATATCCTGTCTCAAGTCAAATGAAACTCTAGTTTTAACCTATGCTGTAATTTAGCAGGCTTGGCCTTTCCAACAAGGCCTATAAGTTACTCTTCAAATAAACTTTACCCATAAATCACCAGTTTCTAATTACGTATTTTGGAATCTGACTCTAGATCCCAGACTTTTCTCTGCCCCTCTTTGCAAGACATGATCCTGGTGGGGAGTATAAGATGAAGACACAGAAAAGGCAGACAGTGCTGCACTAGGAACGGGGACCTGTGAGGGCGACAACTGACAGGGCCCAGGGCACACCTGGAGGCCACCCTGGACGTGCTGGGCACGTGTGCGCCCGGTCTGGGGCTGGCTGAGGCTGGGGTAGATTGCAGCATGAAGACACGGAAAAGGTAGACAGTGCTGCACTAGGAACGGGGACCCTGTGAGGGCGACAACTGACAGGGCCCAGGGCACACCTGGAGGCCACCCTGGACGTGCTGGGCATGTGTGCGCCCGGTCTGGGGCGGGCTGAGGCTGGGGTAGATTGCAGCATGAAGGCACGGCTGGGGACACCCACCTTTCTGACTCTCTGTCACTCATGAAAGAAACAAATAAACATGAGGGCCAGCAGGTGGCGTGGTGAGTAAGCGGCTGGATTCCCACGTGGCTGACTCCACAGCTGAACCAAGTCCCGAACCCGGTGGATTGAAAATCATGCTGTGTGTGTGTGTGTGTGTGTGTGTGTGTGTGTGTATCAAAAATTCCAAGAGAAGAATGGAGGAGAAAAAATTGAGATGTGGCCATCCCCCTTGGAGGTCATTTTTCACTTTCCCTCTCTTTGTCTTTCTCTGGTTAGTTCATGAGCCCTATGGCAAAAAAAAAAAAAAAAAGTATAAATAATATGCCATAATAAAATACTTATAAATAAACTCTCTTAATAAGCTCCAAGCTGTAGATGCAACCAATGAAACAGAGCCAGGTTCTTTGATTCCCCAACATGGTATTGGTTTTCCTTGTCATTACACTTGTGTAAATCGATTATTATATGTATTAATTAAATAAAAGTATAAAAGAGGTTATTATAATAGTATTAATTAGATAATAATGAAAGACACAGAAAGAGGAGCTTTTGAAACTACCGTGTAGTTAGATGTATGAGACAGTGACAAGATGGAGACAACAGCCATAAAACTCGAGCATGAATATAATTATATGTTTCATAAGTCTCTCTGGATTCCTGCTTCACTTTGAAGAAATTAGGGTTGGAAATCATGTGGGATGTGTTGGGGGTGAAATTATGCAAGAAAGATAAAGAAAACCTAAAGGCTGACCGGTTGGTGGCATGCCAATTAAGGAAGCTGGATCCCACATGGCCGCCGGCACGGTTGGAGTCCCAAACCCGATGGCACGAGCAATGTGCTGGGTGCATGTGCACGTGTGTCCAAAACCCCAGAAAGAGGGAGAAATGGAGGAGAATGGATTTTGACATGGCTGTGCCCCATGGCAGGTGCTTTCTGGCTTTCCCCCTCCATCTCTCCCTGGCAAGCACACATATGCTCTGGGAAAGGGGGGACTGGGGAGAATGCAAAGGTGGACAAAGACAGGCCATCTTTATATTGTTTTAAGTTAAAAACATTGTTTCCCTGTTGTACCCGATCTTTTCGATTTATTGATCCATTATCCATCCTAAGAAGGTTTGATAAAAGGAACTCTACAGTAGTGATGAAGTTTCCGTGTCCAACAGACAAGGAAAGGTCCAGTACGAGAGGTCAGTGGGTGAGCAGGACATACACAAAGGTCAATTTTCAGCTCATATAAACTGCCGGGCGTCTATTGGAGTGGGAAACTCTGTTGCTGGAGGTGAGTTCAGCTAGGCAGCTCGCTATGCGAGCTGTAGGAGAGGCTACTCCTATTTCTGTTTTGGGGAATCAAACTTGTATTCTAAGGTCCTTATATATGCATACAAATTTGTTTATCTGAAATCTTAAATCTAAGAAGTCTATCTTTTAATAGTAGAACACTGTGATGTTGTAGGCACACGTTAAAGGTTATACTTTGACTTGGACAGACTTATCTAAAGGTTGTGTGATTTCCCAGGGCTCTCTTGTGGGTTCTTCAGGGTGTCCAGAGGTAGGCTGAAAAACGCCTCTCTGCCTCTCTAGTTCCAGGAGGTAGACCACACACAGGTCACTAATTTAGGCAACTGCTGAGATAATCTTGACTGGCCACGGCTCCTCCGTGCCAATTAAATATGGTGCCCGTGGAAATTCTCAAGCATTCCTGGCATCATTGTCCTGGAGCCATGATGGGCCTCTTCGTAGCTCTGCTCTTTCAAAAGGACCATTATTTAGGGGTCTTGTCTCTTTCACCACTGCAGTTTCCAAGCAGGATTTATGTTGCCATGTAGGTGTGGACTTTCTCATCGCAAATCAGTCATGTTTGCCATGATGTAAACTGAATAGCAGTGCTAAGGAGCTTTGAGATCATTACGGTTTGTAATAGAATGGATTATAGATGCAAGACATAAAAAATCCTGAGAATGAGCTGGAGGTCTTAGGAAAGGAAAGGGGTAGAATGCCAGGTCTGTCATACCTTCCCAATTAGTTTACAATTGGCTGGTGTATATATTAGTTGTTGGAGTCCTCTGAGTGCTTAAATTACTCATCAGAGTCAGTGCTCTTTAATTTCTTTTTCCTAGGGTCTCCCTGTGTCATTAAACTCCTGTCTCAACCTCCTGAATAGTAGTGACTACAAGCTCAGGCCACCGTGCTCAGCTTAAGGGTGGGCCAAGAATTGAACACAGCCCTCCAGCAGTGTAGACAGAGTATGCTACTCCCACATGGCCTCCAAGTCAAACCTTAACTCCCCTTTTTCACTTTATTAAAATTAGTAGTTAACATATATTGAGACCCTGTTGTGTGACAAGGGCCATACGAAAGGCTTCATGTTTTATCGAATACTTGAAAGCAATGCTTTTTAAACACTCCTGCGTACACAATCTCCTAAAGAACAGTTAAATAGAGATTCCTAGCTAGTCTTCACCCCGCCCACTTCTGATTCTGAGTTCTGGGACAGGACCCAAGAATTTGCATTTCTAGGAAGCTCCCAGGGGACAGGATGGCAGGATGGATAACCACACGCTGGCTGGCCCTGGGAGTCTGGTCTGTCAGCCACCACTGTAATTATCTCATCTCATTCATGAGCAAAGTGTCAGAAAAGGAGGGTAAATAATTTCGCCATGAGCAAAACACAGGAAAAGGTGGAGTCCGGGCTCAAATTTGACAAAATCCACTACTTTAACAACTACGTCTAACGCAGGCTGAGCCTGGCTCTGCTCTCTTCAGTTTGCCTCGGAATTGGGTCCTTGGTGTATCCGCGTGAGTTTGACTTGCAAACAGGCTTCTACGCTAGTGAGGCCGAGGAGATATGCTCACTGCTCTCTGTCTCTCTGTCTCACCCGAAGCAGCAGAGCGGCTGTTCAGACAGAGGAGGGAAGCCTTGGTGGCACCCTCGGGTGGTCTCAGGCACGGGCTGCCGGGGGTGGGAATGCTGCACCTCTGGCAGCAGCCCAGGACCTCGCAGGACTGCGGATTCTGAGTGGACATTCCTTTGCTGAATTCCTCAAGCTAAAATTAATCATGACGGGCGTTGTTCAGGGATCGCCAGGACACATGCTTTCTAGTACTTGGCTTCTTCCACACGGACACCTCGTTTTCAGGGCCAGTGGTTCTTCTTGATGGGTTGGTTTTAATTCCTCTCTCTGTGCCGGGGGCAGTGTGGCTTAGTCACAGTGCCTGTGCGTTTCTTAAGGCCCTGTGATTCCATTCGTACTTTGTGGAGTCTGTGCTTGTGGCCTGCAGGCGTGTGACGAGGGGGAGTTCCGCGCTCTTAGTGAAGCCTACCTTCCACATCCAGGTGTTTTTGCTTCCTGGATACTCTCTCTCTAAGCCAGGAACCTATGGCCAATCTGACTTTTTGAAGGCAGCTTTATTAACAGGGGAGTAACCCCATGAATGGTTGTGAAATTGCAGTTGTGGCTGATTGGCTGTTTAAACATGAGAATGAAAAGCAAAGCGAAATCCCTTAACGTGAACGTGTTGAGCACCGGATGTCGAGTGGAGCAACGTCCTAGGGTGGATTAAGAGGGAACCTGGGGACCTTGCAGACTCTGAGACAGTCACGCTTCCAGGTCCTTGAACTGCGGGTGCCCACCGCGGGACCAGGGATGTCCCTCTCGTGTTTTCAGAGCCCCATCTCTGGTCACCACGTTCCGGGTGAAGGCAGCCCTGGCTTTCCCTCCTCGCCGCCCACAGGCAAGGCCCGTCTGTTTGCTGCCATGGCTGTGTGCACGTCCTCTGACTCACGGCTTCTTTCACCCTCACTAGTGTGGGAGGTGACCTGCAGATGCAGGGTCGGAACGGCTGAGCCTGAGCCCCTTCCCTGTCTCTTACTAGCTCTGTGATTTTGCTGAGTAAAACTCCTGGCTTCCGTTTTCTCATCTGTAACCAGAGGTGCGTGGGGTCAGTGAGCAGATCCCACGGGGGACAGAAGCCTTGGGGAAGTGCTCCGCGTCTCTACACGCACGCCTGCGTGAACCGGTGCTGCTGGAGCCGTGGCCAGACTCCGGGGGTGGTGGGCCAGGCGCTGTGGCCTCTGCCCCAGGTGTGCACCCTGATGTGGGCCCTGGCGATGACCATGGCGAGGGGAGACCCAGCGTAATGAAAAGGTGCGAAGGCAGGGCCACAGCTGGCCACACCCTGCACCGCGGTCCCGGACCTGGGCTCCATGCCGGCCTCTGCTGGGAGATGGGCTCCGCAGGGAGGACGCGGCCGCTCCTGCAGCACGAGGGCAGGCCTCGCGGAGAGGAAAGGGCTCGGGAGAATCTACTCCGAGGAAGAAGAGCTCTTAAACTTCCTTGTTCGATAGGTTTTGCCGCCTCGTGTCTCGGCCCATGTTTTCCTTCTAGGAATGAGTTTTGGTTCTCGCTGAAACCTCGGCTCATCTCCAACGGCACCGGGGCCGGTGAGGCCGAGGAGAACACCGGGGCCGGCGAGGCCGAGCGCCTGCACTGTGGGACTGGGCAGCGCCCCGTGGCCTCCGCGCTCCAGGGCAGCAGCTCCCGCCCGGGCAGCAACATCCCGGCTGCAGGAATCGGGCCTCCAGTCTTGAGAGAAGCTGGACTGAAGCAGAAGTCCGGGCAGGGAAGGCGACGCTTGGCTCCTCTACCTCGTGCACATCAGGAGGCAGTGACGGCATGGGCCCTGCAGAGCAGGGTGGGCACGTGCCGTGTGCAACACGGACTGCTCAGGCCCGCTCTGGGGGAGAGCAGCCGAGTCAAGGTCAG
The DNA here is from genome assembly GCA_026018925.1 of Tupaia tana. NCBI lineage: Eukaryota > Metazoa > Chordata > Mammalia > Scandentia > Tupaiidae > Tupaia > Tupaia tana. Next base: position 27,998,538 of record JAKSZU010000025.1, on the reverse strand, counting down.
GATCCGTAAGGGGAGGATCCGGAGCTGACCCACCGGCACCCGGCAGGGCCCCCATTCCGGAGCTGACCCACCTGTGCAACTGCAGAGGCCCCCTCTTCCGCTACTCTCCGTGGTTCAGGCCAAGTAGATTCCCGTCCCCGTGATCAAATTTCGAATTTCTGTTATAAGCTCCAGGACGCCTCCTCTGAGTCTTTAAGAGAATTTTTTATGTGGAAAGAGGATCAGCAAATAAATAAGGTGGGAGGTATTTTGGAAAGGTCGAAACGTCTCTCAGGTGCGCTTTACCTTTTGAATACATTCTGATCAGTCAGGAGTCCTGCCTAGTCGCTGTCCCGTGCTTCCCTAAAGTCACCTGTTCCATGTTGAGCACGGGGAACAACCTAACACCACTGTTTTTCTCTCTTTCTAGAAACTTGCCCTAGTGCGTGTGCACTCTGTGAGAGAGAGAGGAAAAGAAGTAGGAGGGGAAATGAGAAATCAGCCCCGGGGATGGCCCTGAGCAGTCCCTCCCCGTATTCACCTCTCGGAATTCTGCGCCTTCATGCACACGTGCCCAGTGGGTTTTTTCCAGTCAGCAGGTGCAGGACTCAAACCAGGCAGTTGGCCATGTGGGGTCATCACCTTAACAGCCATGTCACCGACTGGCCCTTGTTTTTCTTTCTTATATCGTTAATCAAGGTGTGTGTGTGTTTGTGTGTGTGCGTGTGTGTGTAAATACACAGAATCAGGCAAGAAAGCAGGGTGGCCTGGTGCCTTATTCAACAGACATTCCGAACAAGTTCCAAGCCACCTCTCCATCCCGTCTTGTAACTGGACTGTTCTATTTTGCTTGTTTTAGGTACAAATTCACCAATACATCAAAAAATAGAAATGGCAGGATGAAGGGGAGTCGAGGACGGCCTCACGTTCGGCTGTAATTTTCAACAGCCCTACTGTAAGTAGCAAGCATTTGATTTCCATGCTTACTTCTGTCTCCATAATTCATAGATCTATGGCTCAGAAGTTTATTCAAATATTCAGAAATAACTTTCTCAATTCCCTAGCGTCTATAGAGTCCTAAGTCAGTGTCCAAGGAAACACATCGTCTCCCACGATACCGAAAACTGCTTATTAATGTGTTTTCGGCCAAACACGTTGTCGAAAGAGCCACTGTCTTTTCTGATGAAACGAATCCCCTAAAATATCAATACGAGTAAATCCTAACAAGGAACACTTCACATATCTTTAATGCTTTGCCAAACGCCATCTCCATTGAAAAGCTGATATTAGCAAGAAGAAGAAAGGGCGTATCTTGAGGAAGAATCAGACTAACAAGGGTCCTAGGAGAGCATTTCTGTGTCAAATTCCATCCGAACAATCCTGTTTTTTTAAAGGTCGGAAGCCCATACATACTTGGAATTTTTGCTCTCTGCCTTTGATTTAGAGGACAAAATCAAAAGCCTGCTCTCTGAAAAGAAGTGCACTTGAGCAACACAGGAATGTGCTGAAGCCCTTTTACAAATTAATCTCTTCTTTAGTGAACTGAAACATGGACCATTCAGGGGCAGTGGGAGGGGCCGGGGTTTGAATTTGAGCCAAGCTTAATGAGGAAGAGTTGGAGGAGATGGGATTGAACTGGACCTTGTTAACTGCTGGGAGCTGTGAATGAAGCAGACGAACTGGCCAAGAAAATTGTCCTTTGTTGCAATTAACTAGACGGGATACTCGAGGTAGTTTTCATTACCTTTGAAAATCATGGTATCTTTTTACAATTTTACATATTTAAAACATCCTCCAATTCCATGGTCTAAATTTGCGGCTGCCTGGAAGAGACACACGTTGCATTTCGGTGGAATGAGAAAGCATTTGTTCACTAGGCCATTTTGCTGGGAGCACGTATTGCTAGCCGCTCCGTCAGGTTCTGGTGTAAAAGCAATGGCAGTCAGTCCTTGGCTCGGAGAGACTCACGTCCCCATGGCCACTGCTGGAATCCCGGGGAAAGCGGAGACCGAGAGGCCAATGACGCGTCAGGCGTTTCACGGAGCTCTCTCAGCCAGCCATTCCTGGGTGGGACTGTGACATCTTTCCCAGAGAGGCCGCTCCGTGATACAAATACCAGTTCACGCATGCATTTCTCCTGTGGGAAACCTGCTAAGGAGGAAGCTTGGTGACATTGAGGGAGTGTTCACGTCGGACTCAGGGACCCCGAGTGTTAGTGGCAGTGGTGGCAGTGGCCGAACCACCAGCGACTTCTCCTACAGGCAGCCCTGCGCCTGGGCTCCTGACACGACCCCGCCCCTCGCTTCCTCAGGGGGAGACAGGGCAAGAGCAAGCTCACCCCCCTGTGTTCTCTCTGGCTGGTACTGAACACGATCTATAATGAAACTCCCTGTCACTGCCCTGTAGGTTCGCGTCCATCTCCTGCCTGGACGCTAGCTGCTCCTCCCATTCCTTTCCTCCTCGCTCTGTTAACAACCTGCAGCGGATCTCACCAGCCACGAGATCCAGATCCGGCTGCACTCCAGGTCCATTCGCTCTTACATTCAAAGCGGGATTTTGGGTCCTTCTTTAAGGCGGAGCTCTCTCTCCCCTCTTTCGTTGTTACAATAAATGTGACCTTTCAGCAGAAAGCCTTGTGCCCACGACTTCTCTTACCTGATGCCTGCCTGCCCTGGAAGAGGAAGTAGGTGTGTTCTCAGACCAAGGCCTCTTAGGAGTCCGCATACCAAGCCAGGGTATTATCCTACAATCAAAAGCAGAAAACATTGTGACAACGTGCGCAGCAGGGCCGCGATGTGAGCGTCACTGGGGCCAGGTGCCAGGCCTGTCCGGGTGGAGGGGGACTGCTCCTCGGGGAGCACACACGCTCCAGTCAGCCTCACGGGGAGAATGCACTGTCTAGGAACTGGTAGCGCCACCGCGGCTCACGGTATCCCGCATTCACGGAGCCTCACCACCTGCTCTCCCGCCGTCCCGGGTCTAGTCCTCAGAGCCCACAGACGGCACTGCTAATATCCTCACGCTGGTGCAGAGACGGAGGACCGAAGACCTTTCCCGGTCGGAGAGCTGTGAAACAGGGCTCTGTTCAGACCGAGTCTTTACAGGGTCAGCAGGAAAAGGTGACACTCGTGGTAAAGCGTATTTTACGCAGGAACACATCATTTTTCCCCTCCCCACATTTGCCTCATTATTAGAAGAACGTAAAAAGGGATTCATGACTAGGCTTTGCCTCTCCCTTTAGAAAGTGCCCAGTAGCGGTTGTTCGGGGACCTGTTTCAGACAGCGGAAAGAGAACTCGAAGGTCCCCCCGAGACGTGCCAAGGAGACACTGAGAGAGAGATAAAGGCCTTGGCTTTCCAGCAGTGAGAACGTTCGTGTGAACGTTATTTTGAAAGCAGAGAAGGGGCTCTTCTAGAGAGCAGAGACCACGTTCCCCAAGACTGCTTCAAAGATGGCTCACGTCAGCCAGTCGTCCGGGCTCTGGGGGTGAAGGACGAATATTTCAACGTGCGTTTATGGTTGGAAATCTACTCCGTTTGAGAAGCTGCGAAACCTCCTGGGTGTTTGAACTCGGTCACACTGGCTATTATTTATCACTTTCAACTGTGCGTTTCGCCTGGAAGGAAGCAGAGACAGTTGGCCAACTGTGGCCCTCACTCTGGTTGGGAAATGTGATTTATTCTGCACAAAGAAAACGGGAAAGGCCAGAGGGCTCTGAGTTCGGGCTACCTTGATGCTGAGCAGGCCCTGGTCTTGTTTCCAGGACCCAGCCGAGGCTGCTGTCTCTTGGCCAGGCTGCATTTTAGATCGAGTGCCTTTCATCGGCTGATCTCTTACTAACCCCTAGGCGTGCCCTGCATTTCTAGGACCAAAGTCCAGGCTCTGTAGAGACAGCATTTCCCACGGAATGGAGACTGTAAGATGTACCGGAAGAGTTAACACGCGCACACACACACACTCGCACGCACGTGCACGCACAGGAATGCATGTCATCTGAGATCATTACTAAGAACTACAATGATTTCTGATGGAAAATTCCACATTCCCTTTGAACGACTGCCCCGGGGAATGTCCTTTAGGAAACACAGACTTGCATATACTATGCCATTAACTGTGCTTATGATCTCCGTGGAGTGTTTATAGGTGGGGGTGAGCGTGTGGAATGTACAGATATTACAGAGAAATTACAGTGCGGGGACTGCTTCCCTCGCCAGCTCGCTTTCCGGAAAGCTGTGACACCCCACAGTGGCATCTCTGGTATGCATGGAAACCGGAGCGTTTACCTTTGTTTAACCTCAGAGTAGGGCCTGACCCACAGGCTGTAGCGTGGGCACTTGGTGGCAAGCGAGTGGAGTGAATTGGAAATGAGGGCCTCTCTTATGGCCAAGTTCATCTTTCTGCGTCAGAATCTTCCCTGGCCTTTACCCCTGTCGTCAGTAAGAGCGAGACGTCATCTCTGGTTAAAGGAGCCAGGACCCTGCTGAGCGGCTTCTCCGGGCGCGTCACGTGTGCGGTTGCTCGTGTGCTGTGGTCCGGGGACCGTGGCTATGGAGGAATGATGCGTGGGTGCTGAGAGTCTGCAGTGACAGGGGCTAAGCTCACTGGCCCGGCTCGTCTCCTGGTGGTGGTCATACGTGACCCCATCCGGAATGGCTATGCCCTTTACACCAGGGTTACAGGGTCCTCAGAGCCAGCGAGGTGCCCCAGGGGACTGTCCCCGAGAGGGCTCGGCGTCTCTCTGCTCCGAGACCTCCAACAACGTGTTTACCTTCTACCTGGGCTGCAGTCTCCTTTCCAGAGTCTGAAAAACAGTGACGTGACTGCCAGTCATGGAGGGGAACGCAGTTAACATTTCTCCTTTCCTCTTAGTCAGTGCCTTCCACCCTCCCAGAAACAGGACGGGATGAAAGGAGATCTCAGGGGATGGCAGTGGGCCAGCAGGACAGCCCGTGGTGATGAGTGTCCGTCACGAGGCCCAGCAGTGAGGACAGCAGCAGCAGCTGCGTCTCAGTGACAGGCCCTGTGGTAGAGGTTCCGTCGTAGCACCGTAGCAGGCCTCTCTCGGGACACCTCGCTCTTGGGTTTCCAGCCTGCAGGTCCTTCAGACAGTGAGTGAGTGTTGGCAAAGCCACCGTGTGGTACTTTGCTATAGCAGCTGGAGCGAGCCAGAGCATCCTCTACGGGCATTTGGACCATGGGCAAGTGATGGGTGAATTCTGAGGGAAGAGCATCTTTGTAGCACGTTGATATTATATCAACAACAGTCTACTCCAAGGTACATTTATGACCAAGTAGAACTGTTTCTTTTCTTTCTTTTTTTTTTTTTTTTTGAGAGGTTTTTGCTATAGGGCGCATGCGCTCGCCAGACAGAGAGAGAGAGAGACAGAGAGACAGAAAGCGAGAAATCACCCCCCAGGGGGGATGGCCACGCCGCAATCCCTTCTCCTCCATTCTCCTCTCAGGATCTTGGGCACACACGCACACACGCCTGGCGTGAGTTTAAGTCACTGGGTCCGGGATGCGAACCACAGTCGACTACGTGGGAGTTCAGTGACATAGCCATTACGCTAACTGCTGGTCCCAGAACTTTTTCTTTTATTTAGATTCATAAAGCTATAATGGCCTTAGATATTATTTATTCCCATCTCATTTTCTATTTGAGGAAATAGAAGCACAAAGAGGGGATTTGGTTTATCCAAGGACTCACATTAGCTTATGAAAAAATCTGGACTAGGGGCTGGCAGATGGCATGGTGGTTGGGGCGCTGGACTCCCACGTGACCGACTGTGGTTCAGTCCTGGACCTGGAGGCCTGTTTTCTCACTCCCTCCACCTCCCTCTCTCTCATGCTGTCCTTCTCTGGCCAAATTTTAAAAATGTAAATAAATAAATGAATAAATAAAGTTAAATAAAATAGTGCTAAAAAAAGTTTGGGCTAGAGCTCCAATACTCTTATTTCTAGTTCTCTTTTTCTGATATTCTGTAAGACATTTTATCTTAGTTTTATATTTTTATTATCAATTGTGTTTTTTTTTTTTTTGGTTGTTGTTTCTTAATCTTCAACAGCTATGTGTTTACCTTTCAAAATATTTTTATTTTCTTTTAAGTATTTGCTTTGGAGTACATTTTCTCTCCCAGAGTTCACTGCCATATAAGCCAAATGGTTTTCCGGAAGTACATTAACAGGACTTTCCATTTCTTGGATCCTTTTACTCTGTTAATAAACTGCTTTTTATTTTCACTCTGTTAAAAGGTTAATTTCACTGAAAGTAATATCCACATCTTTCTTTATTAAATATACTAAATTAGTCATAACAGATCTTAATTAGATTATGGTCATTGTCTTTGAATTTTCTTCAGTCTTGTATTACTAGGCTTCTTCCTCCCAACACATAAAGGAAGATCTCTGACTGTTTCCATTTTTAATTCTTCTTTCTTGAGCTACAAAAGAGCTATTGTTATGTCCTTTGGGGCGTGTTGATGCCCTGTGAACTCTGAGGATGGCTTTGTTAGACAGTCTTGGCAAAGTCCCAGATAAATACTCAGTCTTCAGATGCTGATGCGCCACGTAGACATGTGTGGCATGTTAGGCATTCTGAAGATCATCTCTGATCTTTTTCAGATAAGATAGGTTAATCTTCAACATCAAATCGAAGTGGTACACAATCTCCTTTTCAATGGTCAAAAGTGGACTTTAATCAAAGGGTTATCATGATGACAAATGTAAATATTTCTAGGAGAACTAACCGTCTGCTGAGCCGTTGAACATACGTGCTCCCCATGCCCTTCACATGAAGCATGCAGAAGTTTACCATATGAACAATGTCGTCTCATTTTGCAGGTGACCACATGGATCATGAGAAATCGCCAATGATTAGCTCAAGGACAAACCACTCTAGAGCAGAATAAATGTTGTCTCCCATCACTTCCTTTCTCCTTCCTCCATGTTCTTCCTTGCTCATTGCCCTCTTGGTCAGTTAGGATGTTATTTTACTTACAAAACATCTTGGTGAGTTTCTTTCAGGGTATAAGGATTTAAAAAGTAAGCTTGAATTCAAGAAAATTAACTGTGACTTCTAATTGGTAATCAATGATTTAAAGTTACTAGTTGTTTGACTAGGTTCCATTCAAATGAACTTATCTCATTGGATCATACTGCTGCTAGCTGTGGCCTATCTGGAGATGTTTTAAGCCCAGTTCTGACCTACTGTGCGCCATTGCTCAACTCTGGCACCTGGATCACACCTGAACCCTCCTCCCTGCTCCTAAGTGTTCATTTGACAGCACTCTCCAGTTCAGACGCGTGGGAAGGGACTGACATTGTGGGTTAATAGTTTTCAGAACCAGCTTTCAAACCAGTCTTCATTCCAATAGGCAAGAAACCTAGCCTTTTCAAGACTCAATTTCTTCTATATTAAAAAAGTAGAAGGGTGGACCAGGCAAGATGAAACAGGAAGCAGGACACCGCTGCCCGATGCTGGAGCCACATAGAAGGCCCAGCTTAGGTTCTGGCCCAGCCTAAGCATGCTGGGTGTCGACTACACCTGTAGTCTAGCCAGCTGGTAGGCTGGGTGAGAGGATCGTGGCATGGGGAGACCTCTTGCAGAATAATTCTTTTTCTCTCTCACTCGCCCTCTTTCTCACAAAACAGTAATAACAATACAAGACATATTTTTTTAAAAAGAAAATGATTATAGTACCTCTATCTTGATCTCGTTAGGAACAGCGAATAAATCACGTATGACCACTGCTTAGCACCATGTGGCCCTTTGTTCCTAGAAATCTGCCTTCCTAAAATCAAAGGTAACCAGAAGCCCAGTTTCATATGGGTCTTGCCTGTATTTCTAAGTCCAAATTCTATAGCTTACTCCTCAAAATACTTCCTCGTCTTTATCTACATCGCCATTCCAACTTCCTCCTGCTGTGCTCGACTTCCAGTGCTGCCACAGCGGGAAGCCACCCTGCTTCGTGCCATTCTGCCTTCCCCGCCCTGCATCACTTAGAGCTTGTCTTTCCTTCAGCCCACTGCCATTCGGAGGCCTTCTGTCTAGTGAAAGTCTGAAACTCCTTCAAGACGAAGTGCAACAAGAGATTATTGCTTTGCCTTCTCACCAGGCTAATAGGACTTCCTGTGTCCAGGCTAATAGGGCTTCCTGTGTCTAATTATAGACGATGGTCCACACACCTAGGCCTTCAGTCGGCCTCAAGGTCCTCGGGCTAAGGGTCCCCTTTGACTCGTCTTCATGTTCCCGGTATCAGGGGAGATGGGAGATGCAAATAATTCCTAGATTTAATTGTATTTGATTAATTAATCCACAAATTACTATAGGCTATTGACTATATTCTGTACCCCCCAAAATGCCTTGGACAGCAAAGTTTTTTGTGAAATGTTTGAAATGAAATAAAAACGTGAAAGATAAAGCATTTATCAATATTTTACTTAATTAACTGAAGTGATCACATTGAAGTACCCAGTACAGTGTCTAGAACAGCAAAGATGTAGGAAAACCTTAATTCTTCCACTCCACGGAGAAAACGTGCTGAAATCTGAAATGATCAGAGTGGGGCTTTCTTTTTGTGAGAATTGCCTTAAAATTGTTGACTGCTTGCATAAACTACTTAGAGTCATGCTTCCATAACGAGCTTGTCCCACCAGTTTCACTCTGGTGATTTTAATTCCCTTTGAAAACACATAAAAACGAAACTTCACTTATAAAATTTCAAGGGAATTCATATCCCAACTGGCCTTCAGTCAATTGATAATAATCAGATCAGCTTTTATTTTGTTTTCGGTTTGAGCTAGTCCCACAGACTAATAAATATAGGAAGAATGATTGTCATAGAATGAATTCAAAATATGTTTATGCTGATGGAACTAGCTGCTTATTTGCATATTTTCCCATTGCTCTATTTGGGGAATACAGTTTGAATCTTTCAAAACAAGATATACAAAATTAAATAGTTCCTTAGAGGCTATTTGCTCATCACTCTTAAGTAACGGAAGATGCACGAACTGGTTATATATCTTGATTGCTCAGAGTTCTTAACATTTATTTATTTATTCATCCATCCACTCATTCTAGATGAACTCATTTGAACATGCCATTCTCTTAATCAGAGGAGCTACATTCATTCATTCAGAAATAATTTAGTTGACCTAAGTATATTTTTAGTTTGTTTTAATCCCATCAACACTGTAACTCTTAAAACTAATGGTTCCTTTTTTTTCTTTTTTAATGCCAGAGGGTAAATGCACAAACAAAAAAGAGAGAGAGAGAGAGAAGAGAAAGAGAGCGAGAGAAAGAAAAGCGCAGTGGGGCCAAGACACACTGCCACCCTCCTTCCTCCATTCTCTGTCCCCTCAGATTCTAGGTACACACACATCACCAGCCTGAAGCCATGAAGCCAGGACATGAGCCTCTGTCGTCCATGTGAGATTCAACTTCCTTCACACAGTGCTTAACTGCTATGCTGCGAGGCTCGCCCTCTTCTTTGAACTGACTTTTGTGTATTTCCATTTATTTTCACTTTTGACTTTGTGAATATTTAGTTGGCTGGTCTCTCTCTCTCTCTCTTTCTGTTTGAAAACCAACTCTTTAATTATGTCTTCCCAATGCGCTCATCTGCTTCCAAGTATGCCCCCTATCGCTAGGGATCATTTTCTCACAAAACTCAGACTAACGTAGAGAACTCAAACTGTCACAAGCGTTTGGGGATAATCTGTACAGAAGGAGAAGATGATACTCAAGTTCACTGAATGGCCAAATTGACAAGAGGAGAAAATGTTATGAGAGAGATTGGAGGATTATTCTCAGGTGTATACTAAAGTCATATCCATTTTAGTGAAAAGAGGAGGAGGAGGAAATGAGGTGAGTAGGTAAGTTTTTTAATACAACAATCAAATGTGAAAGTCCAGAAAGTGGTCAAATGTGAAAATATGTAGCTCAGAAAAAAATCCTGGAAAGAAACTATAGTTTCCTGGGGCCAACATCAGCCAGTGTGGGAAATAGTTAGAGCAAAGGAAAACAGAAGATACCACAGGAAAAATAAGTAGAACAAGAATGAGAAAACAAAAATAAAATAGAGCTTTATGCTAATGACTCCTCTGTCTTAAAAAAAAAAAAAAAAAAAAAAAAAAAAGAAAGAAGAACAAAACAAACAAAAAAAGAAACAAAAATAACCACCTGAATGGTTCCAATGATAAGGTAGTGATTTAGTATTTCCATTGGTCATTAATTAATGTCTTGCACATAAAGTGGTCTTTGATAAAGCATATTGAATGCTGGCCCAAACATACATAAGAGTTCTCATTGAGAAAAGTGCTGTACCTTAGTATTCCAACATGCTTTAAAAATTTCCAAAGGGGGGATATCACACGTGATGTTTCCCAGTATTTATTTGGTGTTTTCTCTTGAGCCGCAGCAAATACATTTTGGCAAACAGTAGCTGCTCTTGAAATCTTTTCTAGTTGGAGTATCCGATGATTACACTATCTGGCTTGAACTGGTCTCTATGGTTTGTTGCAGTCTAAGATCTCAGGGGTCCCGCAATACATGTAAAAAAGTAGAAATCTATTTTGCCAGCACAAGCTACAGTGTTAAAACATCCTTATACTTAAGCTTCTGAATTGCTTAAAACTACATGGCTTCTGCTGCAACGTGGATGCTATCACTAAGCAGGAAAAATACACGTATGCGTGTAAACACCCAGACGACTACAGTTCTTCTCATCACAGATGACCCTCCTCTCCAGACCATATTAATTGATCAGAAAGAGGCAAAGGGAGAGAGGGAAAGCTTACAAGCATATCGTCTAAATCCTAAGACAGAGAGAGTAAACGGAAACTCACATACACTCTTGGATTCATTCGACAGACACTCACTGAGAACTGTGTGCCACTTCCTACATGCAGGAAACAGGACTGTGGAAAGAGACAGACGTTCTCCCCATCAAGGGCCACTCAGTGAGGACATTCACAGAAGCCCTAATGGCAACGTAAGTCAGCTTATCTGGAAAGACCCGGTTAAGGACGGCCCACCTGTTCAAGTAGCAGATTGGAGACTTGTTTTCCTCCAGTAGATAAAAAGACTAAATAAAATAATTTCTGTTAGGTAAGTCTAATAGTGATGACTATATGGTCAGTATACTCTCCTCAATTCCTATTCAAAGGTAACTATTCCTACTCAATAGGAATTGAGGAGAGTTTTTTTTTTTTTTGGAGAGGTTTTTTTCGCTATAGGGCGCGTGCGCTCGCCAGACAGACAGAGAGAGACATAGAGACAGAAAGCGAGAAATCACCCCCCAGGGGAGATGGTCACGCCGCAATCCCTTCTCCTCCATTCTCCTCTCGGGATCTTGGGCATGCACGCACACATGCCCGGCGTGAGTTGTAAGCCACCGGGTCCGAGACGCGAACCGCGGTCGACTACGTGGGAGTCCAGCGACATAGCCATTACGCTAACTGCTGGTTCCCGAGGAGAGTTTTAACAAGGGTATTCTGGAGACTAAAAAAAATAAAGAAAGAAAGAAAAAGAAGAAATGGAAATAAAAAGCAAACGTAGTAGGCCCACGCTGCTGTGGTAGTGCATGGAGGCACACTGCTCACCTTCGCTTTCAGGCCAGCCTGCACCCACTGGGCGTGCCTCATAGGCTGGGAAAGCCAGGGCACGCTACAGCAGGAGGCCCTGTCGAGGGTTCGTCTTTCCCTCTCTCTCAGCACAAATCAATACACTTAAACATGCTTGTTTTAGAAAAAATTAATTTGCTCCAGAGCATGATTCACTGTGATTTAAATAACCAAGAATAACTTCCATGTAATCACTAATCTCAGTCCAAGAGAAGCTAAAATAGAAAATAGTCAGCTCAAGGGGGACAGGAACATTGTCCACACACCCCAGGGACTCACGTCCTCTTCTCCACTCGAACTCACCTTCCGTATGGGGAGGCTTTTCTCTCTCTGAGTCTCGCAGTCTCCCCGGCCCTCAGTCTACAGTCCAGGGGGTGGGATTCACTCATAACCTAAACTGTGAATGGTCAGCCTGTTTGACAGCTCCCTGGTTTCGTGCTGCCGACCACACCCATTCCAGAAGATTTCTAACTTATTTTGCTCTAATATCAATTACTTCCATTCTCCTTTAACTCATGTCCTCCTCGATCTAGTCTTTATTCATCCGTATTTTAAATATTTATATTGCCCATGCTTTTCAATTCAGTCCCTCTTTTATTGATTAATGAAACACGGTTTTGTGATACTTAACTGGTGTAAGGGAATACATACCCTACAAGTTATGGAATCCAGTTCATCATGGGTTTATTAACTGATGAACACACTAAATCGTTAGTGAAATGACTCTTTCCTCTGTATGATAACTCTTGGTCCAATGTGTGGCCTTTATTGATCTACCACTATCTGTAAAGATAATTAAGATTAAAAGTATCTCTTGGGGTTAGCAGGTGGCATGGTAGTTAAGGACTCTGGACTCCCTCATGGCTGACTGCGGTTCTAGTCCTGGACCTGGAGGCTTTCTCTCCTCTCTCTCTGTTCCTCTCTGGTCAAATTAAAATAAACAAACAAACAAATAAATAAAGTTAAATAAAAAATAATTCTAAAAAAGAATAGGTTAAAAGCATCTCAGCAGAGCTGTAAGTGTGCCTGAATTCGACAGTAACGAGTAGCAGGCACCACCCTCCCTCTGATCTTATCTCGTCTCCCCGGCCCTAGAATTCCAGATTTCACTTTCTAAAGTACAATTCTGGGATTTTATTCCTTGTCTGAAAGATCTTTAATTATTTCTCATTTTCTGAGATTAAAATTCCTTCATGTAGAACAAAAGTCCTTTCATGGTCTTCTTCCAACTCCGTCTTCGAGTTGAATGTTTTCTCTCGCCCCGCACCAACCACTATGGCAAACACAGATAGGCAGGAGTCATTCCTGTTTCGTTCCGGGTACCCCTACATGGACCCCAGCCCGGGCCTCCTGTTACCTACCTCTTCATCTCTGCCCGGGAGTGTCGCAGTCCCTGCCTCCAGTTCCAGGTCTGCAGGGACGCCCCAGCTGGGAAGCAGCCGCGTCTCCCTCCTCCGTGCACATGACACGCACTTACTCGGCACACTATTCGCCAGGCCACCCCGTGCTGAGTGTCGAGTACCTGCTGTGCTACCTGTCTATGCTCTCTGCTCTCTGTCCTGCTAGGTGGGCATTCTCTCCCTTTTCTGATGAAGAACTCAGAGTTCAGAACGTGTAAGCAACGGAACCAAGGCCAGGGTGTTCTGTAAGTGAAAGAGTGAGGTTCAAAGCCGGAGCGTTTGCCTCCAAGGCGTGAGTTTCAAATGCTACACGATAATGGTTCGCAATGTATAATGCGAATAAATATAAATATAATTTAAGTCTCTAGTTTTCTACTGGTAAGATGAAATCAAAACAGGGACCTAGCTTTATTCATTGCTGTATTTCTACCAGCAAGTACGCTTGTCCCCAGGAGCCCGCTGGACAATTACAACGTGAAGAGGTCAAAACCAGCGTGCGATGAAGCAGAGCAGCTCACTGTCCGTCGACAAGTACCCACAGGCAGATCACGGGGCAGAAAGCAAGGGAGGGACATACAGAGGAGGAATTAAGAAGGACAGAACAACAACAACAAACAAACAACAACAACAACAAAACAACTTGGGGACAAATCGTAGGCATTTTCCTAATAGATGCCAAGGAAAACCGTCTTAGGGCTCCACGCACGTGTCCTCGGAATTCTCAGCAGGCTAGAGAAGGCATTTCAATGTATTACCGAGCACGTTTTATTTCATTTTCTTCCTGTTGTAAAAATGACTCTGTTCTGTTCTGCTTTGAGAGGGAAAGTGTTTGCTTTTTGAATAATTTCCTGAGGAAAACTGCTATGTTTATGGGGAAGGACGATAATAGGAAACTTCAAAATTGGCATTATTATGCAGAACATTTTGAAACTGCTATAAATACATCATAAAGTGCCTTTCTGCTTAGAGTCTGATTCCAGCTCCTCAGACTGTAATTATTAACATAAACCCTTTAAGGCACTTTCTTGTCATCTCCACCCCAACCTCCTATCTTGTTTTATCTGATTTTCCTCCTGCTTTATTAGTTTAAAGAGCCCTTGGCTACTCTCTAATGAGAGCAAAGCAAGTTTCTGTAGCCGAGGTCACCTCCATTGCTTGAGGGAGAAAGAGAGAAGGGTCACTGGGAGGTAAAAAGGAAAAAAACCTAGCAGACCGAATCTCCATAACAGCCCCATGCAACTACCAAGAGCAACCTGCCTAATACTGATTGCTTTTTTTTTTTTTTTTTTGCTTGACCAAAGTTTTAGGGGAAAAAAAAGAAAGACAAAAATCACAACTCCCTCCGCCTCGCCTTGGGGCACTGCCTGATCTCTTCTCTCTCTCCTGTGATCTCTGAAGCTGACAAATCTCTACAACCAGCTCGGGTGTTTCCTTCTCACCCGAGTCTCCTCCGAGCAGTTGGCCCGGGGCGAGGTTTTCAATCAGTGTCAGCTCGGAACCAGCAGCACATTCTCCTGCAAAATGCATGGAGCATGCTGAGGAGAGCACGGGGCCTCTGGGAGACCTGGAAGCCAGCAGGGGGGCTCTGCAGGCCTGAGCTCTGCAGCTGCACCATGGGCTGTCCCGTCCTCACGCTGGACTTCAAGAGGTTGCACGCCTTGTTGTGTTTTGAACCCCTAACCAAAACCTACTTTAGAATACGTTCGAGTATTTGAAGACACCTTTGCAGAGACCACTCCTTATCCAAGTCCCGCATTTCCAGGGTGGCAGGGACCAGAAGACAGGGACGAGAGGACAGGCACGTGTCTGGGCCCATCAGTTCCCCAATGTGTCACGAATACGAGTAAGGAGGGGAGGAGGGCAGTTGTAGAAAGTGGTGTGGAAGTGCCGGGCGCAGGGCCTACCACAGGGTGTGCACCGAGCACTGAGCTAGTACTTGGAGAGAAGTCAAGTGTAGACGGGGCTAGAGTGCCTGGGTTTAAACCCTGGCCCCATTCCTTATGAGCTGCACCAGCACCAGCACCTGCCGGTCTGTTCACCACAACACGGGGACGACGACGGCGCGTCCCAGGAGCCCCTAAAGGTCACGTGAGAGAATGCAGGACGTTCCCGTAAACGCAATCGACGTAGCCAGTCCAGATAACGCTAACTATCCACTGAATAAGAATGGTAAATAAATAAAGGACACGGGTCCTAGTCATGTTCAGGTTTCTACCTTCCTCCATTCTTCAAATCATATCTGACATAGGACTGAAAACAGGCACGTGTTTTCATAGACATTGCATTCCTAAAAGTAACCTGACAGGGAAAAGACACGCACGCACACACACAATGAATTACATGCTGTGTATTATGCTGTGTTCCAGATTCACGCATGCATGTGTATTTTCGTCTGTGTACATCGCTCTCTGACTTTCGTAAGCCTGCTGCTCCTGCCACTGCTAAATTTGATGTCCACATATGTTTGCAGAAGGAAGAAGGACTAATTTGCAATCTGAGTATCTCGATTGTGGCTGTATTTGTTTTAGCTACCTCACTCATGTTTTAAAGTGCTACCTGGTTTTGAGATTATATATTTGCTTTACCGGCAATTTCATTTCATTCTTTTATTCTCCTTCATGTGTTCTTCACCAAGCAGCCCACACGGACCTGCTGCCCAGGGCCAATGTGGGAAGCAATGGTGTTGGAAGGTGAGGCAGGAGGGGATGACGTTGAACGGTTTTACTTCTCATTCGCACGGCTCACCTTTCACTCTGGCCAGCCTGCTCTTGGGTTCTCTGCTGGTTTATTGACGTGGTTATTCTCACAGAGAAGCTGATGAGAAACCACAGGCATTACAGTTCATCTTCAGTGACACCGACCACGAAGACATCCAGGAAATCCTTGGACGTGTCCAGACGTAGTTCCAGGCCAACGTGTAAGTGAAAAGCAGCACCCGGGTGTGATGGAAAAAGGGGTTTGGAATCGGAGCTGGATTTGATTCTTGCCATAGGCTGAATGTTCACGCGCCGCCCGCATTCATACACTGAAATCCTAGCCTTCATGTGAGGACGGGAGCAGGTGGGGCCTTCGGACGTGTTTAGGTCACGAGGGCAGAGCTCTCCCACCTGAGTCATTGTCTTTATGAAAAGCACCCCAGAGAGAACCCACCACCCTTCCACCAGGGTGGAAATCAGCGGGTCCACCTTATCACCAGGTGTGGACACAGCAGCAAGGTGCAGCCCATGAGCCAGGAAGCAGCCCTCACCAGCAGCGGTTCTGTAGCCTCAGGGACGGCGAGGCATGGAGAGCATTGCTTAGGAACCACGTCTGCGGTGCTTCGCTGCAGCAGCCGAAGGCCCTCACACAGTTCTGAGCATCCCCTTCAGCTTCATCTCAGCTGCTGACCCAGCTCCGGATGTCTGAGTCTCCTTGCTTAGGCGTGGAGACCTCGGTATCACCTCCCCGCTCCTCACTTCCTAGTGTGGATAACTGCACTTTCGTGCTTTTGAGTAATCAGTGAAACACTGCTGGAGAATTCAGTGACCGACCAGCTTCAAGTGTTCTCAGAGTGCCTGGATATTGACAGATTCTATTATCAATACAGTATTGATTATAATTGTCAACGCTTTTTCAAAGTTTTGATGAAGTGGTAATAGACCAGATTTCAGAGTTACGATTGTGGGGGTCAGAATTTTAGACTTTTATTTTTATTATTATTCTGATACAGAACAAGTGGAGAGAGTCTCAGTTTCTTCACTGGTGAGATAAAACACACTGTGATTTATCAAATGGTATAGTGTTCAGTATGCACTAGTTTTCTCATTTCCTTTTTAAAAGAATAATTTGCTGTTTTTCTTTTTTGCTTGAAGCAAAGGAAATGAGACCTTACATCCCTGATCTATGTGTGTTGCTGATCTGTGTTTTTGCTTCTTTTTCTTCTTCCAGAATCTTTTTTTTTTCTTTTTTCTCTACTTTTCAAATCTTTATTCTTCAAAGTCCATCTTAAATGTCAGACATCTGAAATGTTGCCCACCTCTGTTAACATTAATATAATGAAGAATTAACACTTTTGAGGATATATTCTGTTGGACATCATTTTATCCATTTGCACGCATTTTTTGTTTAATCCTCCCAACACTCTGTATTCTAAGTGTCTCCATGAGGTTGGAGAAGTCCAGCCGTGGGCGTCCAATGGCACCACGTGTATGTGATGGGAAGGTAGTGGATCTGAGATGCCAACTGTCATTTATACCCCTGAAGTGCCAAGAAAATTTGTTTTCTTTCTCCTCTTCATCTGCTCTCAAAAGACTACATAGCTATTTTTCTTTGGACGCTTCTGCAAATTCAGCAGGATCGTTTTTACATGTCGTCTCTCCTGCTGAAGTGGAATAACTCGAAGTCAGGGGGCTTAGCTGCACTCTCACTGACATGGCGTCCTCTGGCAGCCATCAGCCAGGGAGCTAGCTCCTGGGTTAACATGGCACCAAATAGTGGCATCTGGTACCCAGGAAATCAGCGGGTCCTACAGTCCTTCGTGTGCCACTCAGAGGCTTCTGTAGGAGGTGCTTGGGAGAAACACGTCATTATGAATGTCAGCTCTCAGCAACCACAAAGCATAAAAGAGTTTGACGCAAAGTCATGCCTTCTCCATAGCTGTCGTGAGCGTCTAAACTGGGCGAAGCCCCGTTTCTCAACAGCTGTCCATATTCAAAGTCCCATTCTGCTCATGCAGACTCACTCACGGCACCCATGCAACTCCACAGTACGGTGTTTGTACAGAGATCAACCAAAGAACCCTCTGTGGGATTTCCATAGAGAACCTGAAGTTGAAAGGCTTCTACGTATTCTAGTATCCCAGTATTCTGCAGAAAATTAATTAAGTCAAATTAATAAGGGAGCCAGAATTTTCCCATTAATGTTAGCGATGTAAATCTTTAACAATAACACCTTTTCAACCATATATAGAAGCAGCGAAATTTACTGACCTCACTTGATTGGTTATCTATTTTTATAAGTCCCTGAAGTAGCAAACAATTACTCTTGTCAGTTTTTGTTACAGTCTTGGAAAGATCTAGGGCAACCCTTTTTCATTTTTTTTCTTTGTCGTGTTTAAACGCAGACAACAAGGACACTTCGCAGGCTTATGCCAAAGACATCAATCGTTTTTTAATGAGGCCATAACCCTGAGTAGGTCATGGAATATTAAAAATAAATGAACATATTGCTGTCACTGGGGATTGTGCTCTCGGCTGAAAGGTATCGATGAGGAAACACAATACGCTGGACGCCTGCGTTTCAGAAAGCAGTTAATTAGCAGGTGCTGCGTGGCCGCGACCTCGCCACGTCCTTGGTGCGCCCTGGGTTGTGTCAGCCAAGGAACCAGTTTGCTCTCCTCAATAGAGGCCCGGTTGGCGGAGACACAGGGCCAGGCTTTATCTACACCGTCAGCTGGGAGAATTAAAAGGTCAGTCATTCAAAACGAAGGATGTCCCTTTTAGTGGCCCTGTCTCGTGGGGAGATTATCTTCGTGAACGATCAAGACCGAGACAATAGTCGGTGGGGACCTAGACCTGATCGATGAGAATGCCGAGGGAAGCGGGAGCTGGAAGAGGAGGGGGTGCGCTACTGTCATGGCTTCCAGGCTTTTCACACCAGCTCCCCGTCCTCTCCCCTCCAGCCTCAGCCTCCACTACTGGCCGCCACGTGGTCAGATCAGCCTGCAAGGGAGATGCAGCCGCTTTGTCTCCTTTGTCTCCCCGTGTGCGCGGCACTCCCTGCTCCCTCTGCCTCGCATCCTTCCGGCTTATCCTCCCGGGAACGACTGGTCCTTATTCAAGGCTCAGTTCATGTACTGCCACTTCTGGGAAGCTCTCCTGGCTTTGGCGGCCAGCCGTGCTGCCCCATTATGGAGACCTGCAGCCAACGTGGTCTAACCCTCAGCTCTCCACAGCAGAGAACCGTCCTCGGCCAGCAGCTTCCCGGCAGGGACTGCCCTTCCCTGTCACCAGGGAGACTCCTGTATGTCACTGCTGTGGTCGGTGGACGACAATGAGGTGCCTTCCCCTTGGGCTGTTCACGAAGAAGGGGTCGCGTCCCTTTCCTGATCTCTCCCCACACCCTCCTGCTGAGTATAGAGACCGATCGGCCACGGAGTACGGCTGAGGAAGACGGAGGACCATCTACATTCCAATGCCGAGGCTGGGAACCCATTCATCGTACCAGCCAGAGGGTCCTCAACAATGCCATATCCCAGACTCGGCTTAACGTGCTGACCCTGGGCCTTAGAACCTGCATTTTAAAGCCGCTTCGTTATAGGATGATGTAATACTGCTTCCTCGCACTCTCCTTTCATAGTAGATTAGGAGGAATTCCTTGCTCTCTCTGCATCTCAACTGCCTGGTAAGGTGGTCACACCAGAACAGGGACACAGTGGAGGAGGGCGGGTGACTGATGGCCCGTGACTGTCCTTAAAGGGCACCGTCTCTGCACAGTGGCCACAATACCTGCTCTCACCTGAACGCCTGTGTGGTTAGGTACCTCACGGCATCTGTTTTCCGATCATAATAGTTTATTAATATGCTAATTAATTCTAGACCATATACCATATATCTTGCAAATGTTCAAATGTTCCTAATTCTCTGCCATCTATTTTGCAAAGAACTAGACACAAAGCTACGAAAAGAAAGATATATATTGGTTTGGTTTGGCATTTAGAAGCCTAGAGTTGTGTGGTGCACTTATTTCTAAGTTTTACTGTCCATGCCTCTGGAGAAACTTTAAAAAAAATGCATATTCCCACTGGTCTGTGAGTCTAACGTCACAGAGTCACACAGCACGCTAGGGCTGGAATGTTAACCAAATCTTTTTACTTCGAAGTTAGGATGATTTCTGAAATAAAGAATCACCAGGTTGCCATTTGTTCTTTTTTTTTTTTTTTTTTTTTTTTTTTTTTTGAGAGATTTTCGCTATAGGGCGCGTGCGCTCGCCAGACAGACAGAGACACATAGAGACAGAAAGCGAGAAATCACCCCCCAGGGGGGATGGTCAAGCCGCAATCCCTTCTCCTCCATTCTCCTCTCGGGATCTTGGGCACACACGCACACGTGCCCGGCGTGAGTTTTAAGCCACCAGGTCCGGGACACGAACCGCGGTCGACTACGTGGGAGTCCAGCGACATAGCCATTACGCTAACTGCTGGTTCCCGCCATTTGTTCTTTGAGGAACATTAATAGTGAGATTAGTGGGCTGACAGGATTTGATTCCAGAATTATTTTTTGTTCCAAGAATGTGTGAAGCCATTCCCGTGTCCTGGTAGAATGAGCGGAGTCCTCGGGGTGTTGATCCGCCTGGGTGTCTGTGGAGCCAGTTTACTATATGAATGCTAATTCATTCTTCTCACGTGAATACATTTTGACAGATGACCTTCATGTTTACAAAGCTAACGAATGGTTTATCTCCTGATTTCGTCCTTGCCCAGGTCTGTGCAAACTCACAGTGAGATCGCTATGCCATGTACCAGTCTCCGTGTGCTGGGAGTCTGCAGTCCAACTGCTCGACAGTTCAGATGCGCAGGCAAGGTCAGCCACTGTGGAGCATGCTAGCCGGGAGCGAAGCTTCCTCCTCGTCTTTGTTGGCATGTCAGCTGAAATTCTCTACGAGCGTGAATCACGTCAATATCCATCCAAGGTAACTAGCTTGAAGAATAATTGAGAGTGCAGTTAGGCGGTGACCAAATAAACGTGTTTGTACTTTCAGAACACATTTCAGGGGCTGCATAGCCAATATCTCATTTTGGCAGCTAACTGCGAGGATTTATACAGTAGGGAAGACGACAAACATTGACTCTTTTGTCAAAAGGCAGTGGAGGTGGCTCCAGGCTCTCCTCTTTCCCCGAGAGAGCTGGTAGGGAATAGCGGTTATGAGCGAGAATCGCTCCGAGGCGTCTCTCTCTGCACAAATGATGCAACGCAAATGTCGAATCATCCTAGTCATTATGAGGCTTAAATACGGTAATGAATATACAGCTCTTAGCTACAGTTCCTAGCTACTGGCACACAGCGAGTTCTCCATAAATGTCAACTTCAACTCTTAGTCTGTAACACGCTGGAGAAATACAATGTTCTAGCTGATGGGAACTGTATCAGTAGGGGGAGCGATAGAAGGGCTCCGGCTACAGGACACCAACTCTCGCATATTCCCAAGTTCTGTCCGCGGAGTCTCCGGAGTCTGACCTGATGCATGTGCTGTTGTGCAAAACCTCAGCAGGTGGCATGACTGGCCATGCTTCCCATCCCACAAAGCAAAGCAGGGGAGAGAATTTCTCTACATAAGCATTCCGCTTATAATTCCTATTTAATCTCATGGGTGACAATATTTCCACTCATCATGTTCATGAACTCACAAGAAAAAGTATTTGACATATGATCCTTTGGTCTTTTCTTTACCAACCTCACGTATACTGACTTTTTTGAAAAGGAAAGTAAAACAGTTCCTGTTGTATATCGTCAGATTATTAACAGATCTGCCCAGTACTACTTACAACATCTGAATAATGTTTTAGTAAGATACACTTTGACCTTGATAAATGAAACTTGTTCACTTCAAATAACAATAATAATAAAAAGAAAGAAAGAACGAAAGAGGAGACAGAAGTAGAGAAGAAGGAGGGAAAAGGAGATGAAAGAGGACGAGAAGGAGAGATGAGGGAAGAAAGAGAAGAGGAAGGAAAGAATTAGAGACAACAGAAGCCCTTTATATGGGGGTTGGCATCACTCATATCTAGGCAGAGAAGGGGTGGGGATGGAAGAAGGGAGATTTTGCTGAAAGGGAGATTGGTGTTTGAGTAGCAGCAGGCAATCAAAGGTGGCTGTGTGCATCCATTCTCTGTTTCTAATCACATAAATACCTGTTTGGGTCCTCTATAAAGAACAGGGGCCTATTCAGATCCTGGTTTTGGAGGTCCAGGCCACGGGTTGCACCTGAGAAGGATCCTCTGTCCGTGAGGACTCCCTTAGGGACCCGAGGTGGTTCAGGGCATCACGTGGTGAAGCAAGAGCTGGTGTGGCTCCTTTTGGAATGACCAGAGTCCAGTTATGGGGCCCCGCCCTGATGGCCTTATCTAATCCTAATCACCTTGTCCTCTCTTGAAAAATTATTTGTTTAATTTTATTTATTCATTCACTTATTTTAATTTGACCAGAGAAAGGCAGAGAGAGAGGAAAAGTGAGAAAGCAAGCCACCAGGTCCGGGACTTGAACCATGGTCAGCCATGTGGGAGTGTCCAGCTGATGGCATGGTTCAAGTCCTGGACCCAGAGGCTTGAGAAACTTGCCTGGTGCATGTGTCTGTGTGCCCAAATCCCAGAGAACGTAATGCACCAAGGCCTGGGGGGTGCTTCCTCAGGTTCTCTCTCTCTTTCTCTCTCTCTACTGAGCACACACACAGCCTATAGCAGACTGATTTTTTTAATGAGATTTTGCCTGGTAAGCATATCATTACACACCAACATAATCGACTTCCTCACAGCAAAAGCGACGTCCTCATTCCTGCTGCTGTTTGACATAACGACGGTGACTCCATGGTCCCTTCCAGTACTAACCCCTAACCCTTCTTTCTCAAAGGAGCATAGCAAAGGCACAAAATCACGAAAACAAAGAACGCTCTCCTTTTGCTGTTCTTTTTTGGAAAATCTTTTTTTTAAATTTTTGATCATTGCTCTCTTATAAATATTTATATTTGTTTTTTCCCCCTTATTCCAAAGGGCAAAGGTGAGTTGGGATTTTGCGCAGAGAGAATATTAATGTTTTGATATTTACTAGAAGCTTATACAAATCTATCTGGATCCGTAATACAGCACATTGTGATTAAACTGAAAACCTGTTAAGATGTGGGTTTTCTTTGAACGTTCAAGTGCCACTGGGTTACAAATAAAACCACAATATTTAATATGAACACTTTCAGAATAAGATAGAAAATGACCAAAATGTACTCTTCTGAAATCAAACAAAATCAAAATGCTCTCCTGTGGTCTCCACAAAGACAGAAAATTAAATGGACAAAAATAAAATACACTGATACACATACACACACACATATACACATACACACATACACATATACACATACATACACACATACATATACACATACACACATACATACACACATAAACACACATATACACACATACATACATATACACACACACACACACACACACACACACACACACACACAAACAACCCGAAAAACCTAATCCATGGTGACTCCTCTCTGTGGAAGGAGAAAAATAAATATGTTCCTTTATCTTTCACCCATTGAATTCAGGACAATATGCTCACAGATTCTCATAAATTTCTCCCTTTTAGGGGAAACTTCACGTATTCGACTGGAACTGCCTCTGCTCATCTGCCTACACCATGGTTATCGTCTCCAAGTACATGGGTCTTGTCTTTGACACTTCCTTGACATTTTCTATAGTCTGTTTGGACATTTTCTTCGACTTGGCGTCAGAGGAGGTTTTGCCATTTGAGGTGTATCCCAGCTGGGCTGTTTCCTGGGTGGCCCGTACCTGGGCGAGGCTGCTCCCTCACTGAAGGGCCAAGCTCCTTGGTCTTCCGAGGAGGCTGAGGGCTGGGATAACCCGAGATACCACTGCCAGGCCCTCGCTCGGCGTGTCCACCGCCATTGTCAGCACTGCCTGAGGGGACTTCAAACAGCCCATGAACAATGCGTATTATGAAGGAACTATACGTGACTGTCAGCATTCTTTTCACCAGAAATAAACTCGTACTTCAGTTACATGTTTCCATGAAATTTTGAATCCCCTTCTATTTATTTTTTATTCTTTCACTTTCTTTTTTCTTTTTAAAAAACAAATTTGCAAGAAGGCATGTGTCGTTGACAGAGAGAGAGAGAGACAGAGAGACAGAGAGAGAGAGAGAGGAGAGAGGAGAGAGGAAGAGAGAGGAGAGAGAGGAAGAGAGAGAGAGAGAAAAAGAGAGAGAGAGGGGGAGAAAGGAACCCCCAGAGAAGCGTAGTGACACTATACCCCTTCTCTACCTCTCCATCCTGTCAGGATTTGGGGACATGTAACCAGCGTGTTTTTCAACCCTGTAAAGCTGGGACTTGAACTCTTTAGTTGGCCAGAGGGGATCCGCTCCCTTAACCCCTAGGCCACAGAGCCAGCTAAGGCCGCCTATTTATTTATTTTCAAATTTCTTCTTAGCATCTTTTCCTGCTTTACTTCGTTCATACTCCACACTCTGAACTCTTGTTTTGAATATGGTCCATTTCCTGAGAATATCTGTCAGTACAGTGCCTCTTGAAGTATAGTCCCTGTTGGCTCTTGAAGGTCTTTCAAGAGGTTCTCTGGATGAAAACACCTCTCAAAATAGTACTAAAAACTTATCTGACTTTTTCCACTCTCATTCTCTGCAAAAAGGCAGCATTACATTAAATAAATTAGGCTCTACAATGCAGCTCAGTATACCATACCCTAAGGTCTCCAAGTAAAACACAAAAAAGAGAAACAAAGTACAATAATGTTTTCCAAATAGGGTGTACAAAAGAAGAAGAAAAAAACATAATTGTAAAATTGGGTTAAAAAGTGGAATTGCAAAGTCAGGTAGAACAGACCTAGTGGAATACACGGAGACACAGACTACCAGACTGTTCCTGTGAGGCAGAGGAATTCCAGCCCTGATTATTAGCACCTCATCATGGTTCCTCGTTGCTGGGTGTGATCGGTGACCAGCCCATTGTCAATGATGTACGAGGTGTTAGACTAAGACCCAAGCGAGGACAAGGTGTCAACTACCCTCCTTCCCAGGCCCTACTATTAACAGCCTCTTAACACCGTCTTTTTAAACTGCCTGGGCCAGGGAGGGGTAAATTGGAGGCCAGGTGAGCCAGTCCATCTGGAAATTCTTGTCTTCTGTAGACATAACCTTCTTCAAGGCAAGTGTTATTCCACCCTCCGAACACACTTGAATTCTGCTCCAGTGGACAGTCCCATTTGCGTAACCGACAGCTCACTCTCCTGTTCATGCACTGACCCCATCCGGAATAATTCAAGGAAACACTCGAATCCATCTAACTATATTAACTGGGCGCCTATTTTATAGATACACTGAGAGATTCCTTGTCGTTAAATATACTGAGCAACCAGACAGAAACAGGACCTAAGCTTTGAGTGACTTTTCTGGAAAAGAGAGTGGAATTATAATGAATAAGCCATATTTTTCTTAAAGTTCTCCTTGTAAAGTCAACTGTTCACATTTGCAAAAATAACTTTGGTGGCATGAGAAAAAGACTATAATCTAAGAAAGGAGAAAAAGCAGTCTACTCACACAGAGGATGTACCTAACAGCCCAGCTACCCTGGTCCTGGGTTACAGAAAAGAATAAAAGACCATTAGGGACTATGGAAAGAACCTTGCTCCTTGGGGCCCCGAGAAGCAGCAGACATGTAGTTCAAGCCCGGTCACAGCACTGTCTAGCCAAGAGTCCTCTTTCCCTTCGGTAGAAGACATTCTTTTTTGCCTCCAAAATTAGGAGGGCTCCAAGCTTACATGCAAATCTGAAAATCGTATGGCTTTAAGTAAATATGTACTTTGAAGCCCACAGATATGGTAGATGCGCCAGCTGCAGGCACTTACTCTCTGAAGCACATCGATGTGTGATGAGAGCTCTGTTTTAAGCTAAGTTGTCACTCTGATTTCTGACTGGCTCCCAGGCTCTGTCCCCACAGTCAAAGGACAGAGCCACTCAGCTGTGCAACGTTAGCTGAGGAAAAGTGACAGGGGCAGAGGTCTCAGTCACCAACACGCGCAGAGCACTGTTGTAAGAGCCAACCCTTGGGGCCATGACACCAACAGACTTTGTAAAAAGAGGCGGATATATCTACTTAACCAAAAATATGGCTGGCCGACGATTTTACAGGGGATTGCAAAAGGTTAGGTGGAATCTGGTGATCTAAAGTCACGATAAAACGGATAACTAAAGGAATATATATTTGATAGATACTTTTATTTACAAGATAGGCCACTCCTATTTCAAGATAAATAAAAAATAATTGGTATTTACTTCCTTTGTTATTCAACAGATCCATGTTGATTAAATGAATTCTTCAGAATGCATTCTGACATCACCTGACCCCATAGAAACTTTACTGGAAGTTAGCTCCAGTTTAAAGGCTTGGATGCAATGTGTGACTGATATTTTTAATCAGAACCACGTTTATTCGTGTACCTTAAATCCCCTACGGTCCTCATTAAAAATGAAAAGTCTTCTACCTAACAACTGCGGAGGTTGCTGCATTTCACAGACTCGCCATTACCCCTTTCTGAATTCTATTTTACTACGTAGTCAACAGGAACCGTTTGCTGTGTTTGGAGAATGCAGGGCCCCAAAAATGTCCAGTGTAAAAGCCGGCCCTGAATTCTAAGCTCCATTTGCCACTTGGGCTTTATGGCGGAGATCCAGGGTGGGATGAAATACTTTGCTAAGATGCTAGCACCCTCCTAATCTCTGCTTATTACATGGTCAGGAGACAGTCGTTATTAACATTTGCTCCCATACTTTTTTTCTAGTGGCCACCAATGAAATTTTCCCCCTATCCCTGACAAAAATATATGTTCCTCTCTATTTCTAATTCTTGGTTTTTCTTTGAGAGGTTTTTGCTATAGGGCATGTGCGCTTGCCAGAAAGACAGAGACAGAGAGACAGAAAGTGAAAAATCACCCCCCAGGGAGGATGGCCACACCGTAATCCCTTCTCCTCCATTCTCCTCTTGGGATCTTGGGCACACATGTACACATGTCTGGCGTGAGTTTAAGCCACCGGGTCCAGGACTCAAACCGTGGTCAACTACATGGGAGTTCAGCGACATAGCCATTATGCTAACTGCTGGTCCTTCTATTTCTAAATCTGATGGGAGGGACTCGTCTTGTTAAGACACACCCAAAACTTTTTTCTTTTTTCTTTTTTCATAAAACATGCACACAGCAATGGAGATGCAGCTATTTCTTTGATTGTGTAATTGGCTGACTTCTTTGCTTATCCTATTCTATGTTTTCCGAATAATTTTCTCTTAATATGCATTATCTACAAAGCTTTCCCTAGAAGAGTTTTCCCAGAAATCTTACATGGATATTCACATTCATTGCTCACCAAATTTCCACACAGAAATGGACAATATGAAGATAGTTTTGATCGTTGTCTTTACATGAAGCTGAGTGGATGAGAGCACTTGCATTTCAGAGGTGAAAAAGTTGGCAGCTGAAAGCAAAACTGAGGATGCTTTTTAGACACTCACAATCAGAAACGTCCTCCTCCCTTTGTCACAGCAGGTTAATGACTCTGACCCACAGGGAAGTGGGTGCCTGCCATCTCAACACTTGGAAGAGTTAGCCCGACTTTCTCAACACCTGGAAGAGTTAGCCCGACTTTCTCAACACTTGGAAGAGTTAGCCCGACTTCCAAGCTTAGCTGCCCGGGAGATGAGAGGACTGAACAATAAAGACCTTGGAACTAGGAGTGAGGCACAAGTAGAGAACACGCACGTCATTAATGCTGAATGACGACGCGGAGCAGGCGTGCGGCAAGGCTGATTGTGGACTCTCCCTTAGCTGATGGCACTCACGCACTGCCAGTCTGGTGCTATAAATTCTGCCCTGTAGGCTGTGGATCAAGGAAGGGAGAAGACGGAATTATCTGGGGAACCTAGCTATGACAGATGGGAGAGAAACCAGAAAATGGCTACTCTGGACCCCACTGCCAATCTCAGTGCAGGTTGGGGAAACATTATATTCTTTCCATATTTGGTTCTCCAAAGCTAATTCCGGATAGGCACAGTTAAATCCCACTGAGGATTTCTGTTCCTAATAATACATTAAGCATCTCCGTTGGAAGATCCCGCAAAGCATTTTTCCATGCTTTTTTCCTCTATCATACTGCAGTGAAAAAGGATTAAAAAAATATTGCACAGGTGCATGCTGCAGCTGTCGAGGGTAAACTCTGTTCTTCTAGATTAATTCATATTCCGCCAAGGGAATTGGAGCACAGTTTCCATAAGAAGAAGAAAAAAAAAGTCTTCATCAAGGAAGTAAGAAGTTTCCCATCCAGAGCACAATGCCGTCTCCAGTGAGAGACGTTATAAATGTTACTTCCTAACCCAGCCAAGCACCGCAAAAATAAAATGGGCATTCCTTGGGTTTTGGTTTATGATTTGTTTAAAATTACATGTGTGCATACGTCTACTGTATATGTAGTACTTGTGCAGGGCTAGTGTGTTGATATGTACACACACAGCCCCAAGAAGGTTTATTTTAGTAAAACTTCAAGCGACAAAGGCTAAACAAGCCAGACCCAGATCATCGGAGTATTTCACTGTATTTAATTCCTGAGACAAAGGAAGAAAAATGGAGACGGTGCAGCAGATAAGTTTAGCTTACACATTTATTCCAGACCGTAAACCATGTATCGGGTGTTCTTGGTATAAAAGTGTGGCCTCATCCACAGATGTGCGTGTTTATCAGAGTGTTCAGAACCTGGATGCTGACATACGAGACTGTAACTGCTCAGTGAAGATCCTGGTATGCTCAGTTGGAACAGTGGAAAGGTCACGAAAGAAGGAGAAAAGAAAGAAAACGAAGAAAGGCAGGATGAAAGAGAGGGGGCAACAGGAAAGGAGAGAAGAGGAGATCAAACAGAGGAAAGGAAGAAAGGGAGGAAGGAAAGAAGGGAGGAAGAAAGGGGTGAGAAAGGGGCGGAGAGGAGGCGGTGGAGGCCCTTGGCACGCTGTCCCTACCCAGGGCTGACTCTTGGGTGACTTCCAGCTTCCTTCCAGGTGGTACTAGCTTGTGACCTGCTCATCCTTCAGTGTCACCTCAGGAGTCATCAGGCAAGTCACAGCATGGCCCTTCCGTAATCTGTAAGGACAGAACGGCGGCTCATGCTCCTTGTAACCCATCACTCTGTCTCAATATTTCTGTAATGTCATCTTGGTTCCTCACAATGTCGTGGACAGCACTGCTTCTCCAAGGTTTGTGTAGCTCCTCCATGTCTGTGGCCACTTTCAGCGCTGTGCTCTTCGGGAGACAAGGGACTCTCTGACCTCTTGGTGCCCGTGAATCTTGGGGCTGTTCTCGTCTCCCCAACCTGACTCAGGGAATAGATGACATCCTTCACCTTCACGAAGCACAAGCCGTTCAGGGAGTGTCTGCCACAGAAGCTGCCATGCAGCACCTACGCATCCTCAGGCCTTTCCTGACGGGGAGAATTCTTACACCTCAGACTTTGTCCACCTTCTCTAAGTTATCACCCTGTATTTTCCTTTTCTTTCTGCTTGTCTCTCAGCTACCCCACATTTAATGTTTGTGTTCTATAGAGCCATATATCTATTTAGGGTCTTTTCTCTCCTAAATAAGGAATGCAGCAAGGTGAAGGTGTCTCAATTTTATCATCCGAAATGGCAAATGGAAAAAAGATACAAACCGTGCACTCTGGAAAGTGGAGTTCGTACTGTGCAGCTCTATGTACATGGGATAGTACAATGTATGCACTTACCCCCCTCAGTGTGACTGTTTTCCACACCACCTCTGGCACTGCCTGCCCAAGCCCTTCGACTGCTGAGTCGAGTATGCTGTAGTGATGGGGATCCATTGGGAGGCTCTAAGCAGCGGAATGACATGGTGGCAGTACATGCATTAGGTCCTGAATGAGCTGAATCTAATGATAGCTCCAGGCCAGCCTCCTACTACTCTGCTCTTCTTTATAGAGATATTGGAATAGTTTTTGTTCCAGGAACTCACTGTTGGTTAGGGCCTCTTTTCTTTCCATATGCTAATCACGAAGCTTAGACATAAATCTCCCTGTTCTGGTCACGAATGTCTATCTATTGCTCAGAGCTCGGCATTTGAGCATCTTTTTAAATGCTGTTTCGTTTGTGATTGGGGTAGTCTGCTCTCCGCGTTGCTGTCATCGCTTTTACTGTTATCGCATCCTTACCCGTGATCTGTTAGTCTCACGCATTCGCCCCACTGGAAATGAGCTGTCTGAGGTCCATGCACGTCATGGTTATCACACCATACCTAACAGTTAGCTGAGCGTTACAAGTGATGTAAGTGAAATTGTGAACTGACGTTGTCAACAAATTGGACGGACAGAAATCCTGCACTGAAATGGTCTCTCTTCAATCCCTGAAGCTAAATGAAGAAGACGATGATGAAGACTGCTAGTGATTCACAGGGGAGTAATATGCAAATGGATGGTGGCTCTCTGCAGATCCATCCTCAGGGTGGGAAGGTAGAGGGGCTCATTTACTCACACGGAGCAGCTTCAGGATGCTCCTGAGTTGCCACTACAAGTACTGGTGGAATAATGGGTCTCAAACACTTCTTAATTATATATATAATTATAATTATTCCAGAAAGCTTCATTTTCTTCAGATGTTGTTAGTTCAAACAAGACTAATTGAACACATCTCATGGGATAAGAACTGGAAGTTTTTCAGTAAGTATCTCATCACACATTTTATCAATGAACAGAGCACAGATAAGAGAAACTGGCAGTTCTGTGCTGGGTCTGTCCTGTCTGATAAGGATCATTTAAGGTAGGGGCACTTTCCCTGGCCGATGGAACACTCGCTGTGGAGGGCACTCCTGAAACTGTGGGTAGGAGGTAGAAAGATTAACATTCTACAGTGTTTGAACCAGTTCTTCGTAAGGAAGAATTTTCCTACCACAACGATAATAGTAGCCCCATTGTACAACAGTGATATTCAATAATTAGGGAATAATTACCAGGAAATGTTTCCAAAAGGGTTTTGGTCTTGATTCTCTTTCATTGCTTGGTCCCACTTTCAATATGCACCCATCTCTGGGCTCCACGTAAATCCCTGACCCGGAGGCTAGTGTTGTAGTTATGAATTTGTATCAATAACCTTATACCAAATGTCGAAAACTGCCAAGTTCTCTACATGCATTTTCTCAAAGTCGAGTTTTGATGACATAGTCTCCCACAATATTTCTTTTTCTCAGGAGGTTTCTGCTTATGTTTGTTATTTCAGAAACTTGCAAAAATGCTGGAATTACCAGTCTTCCAATTCCGTGACAATACTGCCTGGAAATTTTTGTACATTTCTTCTTTACAGAGCTGCTGTAATGATAAGAATTTTACAATGCTCTAGAGATTTTTGGCAGGAAAAGAACTACTGAACTTTCTCAATTTAAAGATACACTTCCAAAAATATGTCTATACATATGTAGTTAATATTTATTTCAGGTCTTCATATTTACTATTGTAGGGTAGAGTTTCTTTCCCTGCCAAAAATAATAATAAAAAAGCTATATTAGGTGTGTATCTGTCAGAAAACGGATTGCATTTGAAGATTAGAAAACTGCATTACATCAGATCTGAGTGCATTCTATCCTTTAACCGCACGGCTCCGAAGTAGAAATGTGAACATTTGTTTATCCACAGTAGATGTCTAGAGAATTATAGGTCAGCTTGTCTGCATATACACAAGGTCTTAAAAAAGTTTTAAAAAATGCATATTATGACAAACTATGCATGGATTTCAAACTGTTTTGCACCAAAATAAGTTTGTGGTTTAACTCCATTTTTTCCATGAACTCTTTGAAGTTCCCTTGTATGTGTATACACATGGCCCATAGCATAGGAAAAAGTAACTATAATAATAAATAAAATTAAGTAAATAATTCTTCCTTTAAAATAAATAGAGGCTGCATTTGTAAGAGAAGTGTTCCTTAATCAGTGAGGAAACTCAGCTTTCCCGATGCAGTGTGCCTACTATTCATTTCAAAGAGCAATCATTCTTAACGTGTAGATCTCACTCAAACCCGCCTCCCAACCACCCTGGGTCCGGGATTCTTATTACTGCTTCCTGGGCTCCAGCTGGGCCGACCAAGTCAAAATAACTGGGAGTAAGGCCCAGGAACATGAATGTTTAATAAACTCTTAAGATCATTATATACAGATTTAAAGACAGCCATTATCCAAACCTTTCTAAAAATGGCTTCTCAATATTTTGATGCCTTTAACAGGGGGGTCTCTTTTTTATCTTGAAACCATTCTGGAATTCACATCTTAAGTTTCTGGATTAACTCTGGAAGAGGCTCATTTGTAGGTTTTCCAGTTAAGAGCTGTAATTACATTTTCTCCCTGTACTGTGATCATCATTACCATGATGGTCTGTATCACAGCATGTGCTGGCATACTCTAGTCCTTTAGAAGAGGTCCACATCTAAACTCACCCTTGAGGGACTACAGCTACCACCCAAGACGTGAGTGAGAACAACCCAGGGACGGGACGCCCTCTGTTTTAGTCACACATCACAGTCTGAAGATGCTGCAGTACGGTTCTCAGTGGGGGACAATTTCTCCCCAACAAGTGTCTGCCAGGGTTTGGAGCTATTTCTGGTCTTACTTGGGGAATAGTGGTCCTGGTATCCAGTGATAGAGAGGGCTACAAAAATATCCTGAAACTGAATTATCCGGTACCAACATGTCAAAATCACTGAGTTCAAGAAATCTGCTTGAGAATTTTCTTTCCAGACTGGAGTGCCCTGGTGGCTGGGGATATCTGCTTTGACACATAATCCCACTTCTTTTCTTCTTCTTTTTTTTTAAGAATTATTATTTTTCTTTTAACTATATTAATTTAATTAATTTAATTTGACCAGAGAGGGACAGAGTGAGAGAGAGAAAGTGAGAAAGTAAGCCACAAGGTCTGGGACTCGAACCACGTCGGCCATGGGAATCCAGTGCTCTTAACCACCACGCTGCCTGCTGACTGTCTTTTTTTCTTTTAATTAAAAAATTATTTATTAAATTTTATTTATTATTATTTAATTTGACGAGAGAGGGAAAGTTAGAAAGCAAGCTGCCAGGTCCAGACCTTGAACTGTGGTTGGCCAGGTGGGAGTCCAGCGCCTTAACCACCACACCAGCTGTCAGCTGTCGCATAGCCCCACTTCTGAGTGACAGCAGAAACTACCCTGGTCCCTGAGAGAGGAGCATGGGAACGTGCAGGAGATGCAGGACCGACAACTCCAGCAGAGGCCCTTTTCTACGTGTCGTCTACAAGCCAGACTTCAGGCACCAGCCTGGTCAGAACCACCCGGAACACTTGTCAGAACACAGATATCTACACCTCATTCATGCAGTTTTCAGGTCCAAAACGTGGGGTGATGCTGATTCATTACAAGTTTTGTGGAGGTGCTGATGCTTCTGGGTGCTGAACATGGAGGGCACCACTGCCACAGTGTCCTGCCCCGCACACGCGTGCCTTCCCCGTTACCAACATCCCCCACCAGGACGGTGCTGCGCCGAGGGCACCACTGCCTCTCAGTCAGTGTCCTGCCCTGCACACGCGTGCCTTCCCTGTTACCAACATCCCCCGCCAGGACGGTGCTGCACCGAGGGCACCACTGCCTCTCAGGCAGTGTCCTGCCCCGCACACGCGTGCCTTCCCGGTTACCAACATCCCCCGCCAGGACGGTGCAGTCTTGCAGACAGGGAACCCGCACTGCCACATCATGACCCCTGCCAGTCCACGCCGTGCAGCAAGGCTGATGTTTCGTGTTACACCTTCTGTGGGCCTGGATCAGCACATAACAGGTATCCACAGCGTCTGTGGTGAAGTTAGATGAAATCCTTCTTTCACATCCACCACTTAGTTACTTGTTTATTTTTACCTTGGCAACCTCACTCTGTTCTTTTGGACATGATGACCTTTACCGTCACTTCTGATAGTTTCTCCTTTTAAGAAAATAGTGCCGGGAACAACAAAACACAACCAATGACCAACAAAGAGAAGATGTCTGGCTTCCCCCTCTTAGACTTACTACTGATGCTATCATAACTGATAGTAGTATTGCCTTTGTTTGGTTAGAGGGAAACTGGCAGCCTGCTACCTAAATAAAAATCGAATACTATAAATTGACTTTGCTAGTGTTAACTTTTCTTTCTTTTTTTTTCAAAAACTCATTTAAAAAATAAAACACACACCTGTTTTTTGCACCATGTTATTTTAAAATTTCGTTTCATAGAAAATTTTACAAGCAATTTTAAGTCCTTTGAAAAATAAACCACGGTATAAATAATGAATAATACACCCTTCAGGGACGATTAAAAATGCTACCACACAGGCAAGAATTTCCCTGCATTCAGAATCCTTACATAATATTGTAATGATATTCTGTCCTGCATCTCTTCAGAATATTATTTATGCTCCTCGTATGTCATGACTTTTTAATGTTTTAAATAATTCAATACTTGATAGTTTAGTACAGAATATGTCACATCAACAGATGGCAAGGCACACAGGCAGAAAAGAAGACCCTGAATCCACCGCCCCACAGAAGTCATGTATGTATACAACAGTCCGCTGTCGTCCTTGACAGGCGTCCTTGAGCCGAATACACGGCTTCCTCTAGGGCTAACTCTAAACTGTGTACGTGACTGGAAGAGCCAGGTCTAAGGCATGTATATGACCGGTTTCACAAGAAATTCTGGATTGTTCTCCAAAGTAGATGTGTGACCTTATGTTTCTGTCAGGACCATGCGGGAGTTACTCCTGGCAATCTGCCAACTTTGGTCCAGTTACGCTCCTTAAATTTTGCCCATTTATCCAAAGGTACCAAACAGTATTTCATGAAGGTCTTATTTTGTGTTTCTGTTGCTGAAATTAGAGATTAATACCTCCTTTTTTCCTATCATGTTTCTAACTGTGAAATATTTATTTTTGTCTAGCAAACTTTCCAGCGGAATCATACTGATTTTCCACTATTGATTCATTCATAGGTTGGTTGGTCGGTCAGTTAGAATGTATTTTGGGAAGGAATCGTAGTCATAAGAATTGCAGATTTCTTTTGCTTTTGCTTTTTAACCTTTTTATCCTTAGCCATGCATATAAATGAGTAGATTTAAGGGGCTGAAGGGTTTGCTGAGGAAACTAAAGAAAAGTACCACCTTTCTCTAGAAATGAGAGGCACAACCGCAGTGTGTTCAACTACTTAATGAGTTATTGTCCTCTCAAGGCCCGCCTCCCTGAAATGATCATTGTTTTTCCTTTTCCTGACAAAACATCTACTCCCCTTTCTTCAAATAATAATCTATAATTAACTTGATGATTGGATTGTACCCTAATCTTGCTCATCATAGCGGAAGTAGCTGAAGCATAGACGCTGCTATACTCCCAACACATGGTACACGGCTGACATCTGATAGGTGCCTCATACCTACTTATGGGCATTTGTTGAATGATTTAGTTCAAGCATAGTTCCATTTCCTGCTTTTGAGAACATGACAATGACTGAAGCCAAGCCAATAAAAAAGTATCCTGGTGTCTATTTTGTTGTTGTTTTAATTTTATTTTCTTTTATTAAAAAAAAATGTATGCAACCTAAGGTGGCCAAGTGAAGTTCAATTTCAGGATTAGGTTAGCACTACTAAGACAGAAAACTCTATTTCTGCTAAATTTGAAGACAAGTTAATGTCTTAGATGCTTGGTTTCCTTATATGAACAATAGAATCGCTTGTGCTCGTGTGTGTCAGAAATAGATAGCTAGCTCTAAGAAGGCATGCTCCCTTTCCATAAAGGAAGATGTTGCTCAGAAGTGGCTATGCCCCATGGCTGTCTTTCCTACATTGCTGATAGTTTAGTACAACCTCAGGAATGTACACCCAAGAGAAGGGTGCTATTTCCCTGTTTGTCCATATACACCTCGCACACAACTCTCCTTCAAGGTTCTTCTCTGGCTATAACGGAGGTGATCCCACAAGGGACAGTGGATGTCATCTTTTGAAGATAGAAAGTCTACATTCGTGAGCCCCTGAGCAACTGCATGACAAGACAATTGACCTCCCTAAATTTTACTGGTCCAGTAATACTGCTCGAACAAGAGTAGAAGTTCAATGATGTTGAGTCATTATGATTTTTAAGTCTATGTGCATAATAGCATACCCTAAATAGTAGATGGTTAGAGTTATGATGAAGATTAAATCATTATTTTGTGAAATACTACACACAACACATGGGCTACTTCTCAGCAGCTATTACACCGTTCATTACTTTGTAAGTCCTCCGACACTCAGTTCTGTACTGTATAATACATTACTAGGTTTCCCTGAGCTGCTAGTCTTGTCTCTATGCTTTGACAGCAAATGGTGACTCTAATTTTAGAGTCAGCATGGCATATTATTGAAAAACTGGCTTTGAAATTTTTATCTGGATAATGTCATATTTGTTTAATTCTTTTGTGATAGATTAGGGAATTGCAACCCAAATATAACCTTTAAAGACAGCTAAGCATGAGATCAAAGGATAAAAACAATAACTTTCAGGGAAAAAAGCTGTTAGCATTTCATGCTTCTGTACATGCCAGCTATCTGCCTACATTTTCAGAGAGCCATGCTTATGTAGTCCTCTAATTTTAATTTTCATGTTCCTAAAGTAGAGAAACCAGATGAGTTTTAGCAAAAAATTAAATCAAGTGTATAAAAACTCCGAAGAACTTAGTAGGACTAGCCCCATGGCCTCGTGATTAAGATGAGCCAGACCACATTGTCCACTGGGTTAAAATCCTAGCCCTGGTGGCTCAGAAGGCACGCAAACAAGACCCAGATGTGTGTGTGCCCAAATCCCAATAAGACAGAAATGGAGGACAGAAGATTGCAGCATGGCCACGCCCCATTGAAGGGTACTTTCTTCCTCCCTCTCTCTCACTTTCTGTCCCTCTCTGGTGAGCACACACATCCTCTGGCAATTAAAACAAAGCCTTGGTGCTCAGTAGGGCTTAATAAATGATTTTGTTATTGCTATTATTACTATTTTTCTTAAAAATGCTTAGAAATAGTCATCATTTTGGGGACAGCAGATGGTGTAATGGTTATATCACTGGACTCCCACCTTCAAGTCCTGGACCCGGTGGTTTAAAACTCATGCCAGGTGCATGTGTGTGCATTCCCAGAACTCCAAGAGGAGAATGGAGGAGAAGGAATTGCGGCATGGCCGTACCTCCTGGGGATGATTTCTCACTTTCTATCTCTCTCTGTCTCTCTGGCAAGCACATACACCCTATAACAAAAATCTCTCTGAAGAAAAGAAAGAAATAGTCATTGTTTTTAAGATTGGTCATCATTATCAACCAAATTATATTTTGCCACTGACATTTTCTTAATGTCGAGCTAAAAGTCCTTGTTTAAGTTGATATAACCCCATTGCAACATAAGAATTTTGCAAGAGAATAAGAGGTTTGACTTGTACATATGTTGGCTAAGTCCTGGAGATGATAAATGATTTTCATTAAAATTCACCCCACTTCATGTAAGCCCAATACTGTACACAGTTAAATCCTCGGGTAAATCAAGAGTACAGGTGGGAGATGAATACAAAACAGAGGTCATTTGAAAAGGGAGGCCAGTCCATCAATTCATTTGCATATGTAGCTAGACATCCTGTTTAGTTATCCATCAAGCAATCATGAAAATATAGATCACTCTTGCATGTTCACTTTGTATTATCAGACACAACACAGCCCTGGCACTCGAAAAGCAATGGATCGTCAACAACAATATTTATCGAACCGTCACTGCCTGACTAGGAAAATAAAGAACCCGCCATGCCAATACTGCCAAGAGCCTCAGGAAGCTCTTCCTCTTTTTTTTCTGGATTGATCAAGGCCATAGTTTTCTGTAGTATGGGCCGTAGGCAGAACAGTAGTCCTACTTTTGTATTTTTTTCCACACTACAGATCTAAATGTCTACTCGCTTTTACGACACCTGAATCTAGAGCGTCTCTCATTATCTTTATCTGCTTTTAATCTTCCAGTAAATAACTCTCTTCCTTCATTTTACAAGACCCAGTTTCCAGGGGTATATTGAACTCCAATTTCTTCTCTTCCTTCATAACACTTGTCCATTACCTTTAGCAGTTACCTAAGCAGCAGGCACACTGCTTCTTTCCTGTCTCTGTCGACTTCCTTGGTAAGGTCTTCAATACTTTAACAAAGCACTTCCTACCTGAGCACCTCATCTTTAGCTATAACATCCCGTTTCCAGGAAATATGTACAGTAGTAGCGAACTCAAACGACTCTGGGGCTAGGCGGATGATCCGATATGTGAAGTTAGTTACGGATGTAAGTATATCTGCGTGTTACGCAAGAGAATGCTGCTCATTTACGCAAATATATACGGTCTGCTCTTTTTCCAATTAATAGTTTTGTTTTTATTAACTTACATCTGCATATCTTGGAATGTTCAATAGTACTAAACAAAAAAGTTTAGTATTAAAGAAAGAAAAAGAGGGAACCAGCAGTTAGCGTAATGGCTATGTTGCTGGACTCCCACATAGTCGACCGCGGTTCGTGTCCCGGACCCGGTGGCTTAAAACTCACGCTGGGCGCGTGTGTGTGCGTGCCCAAGATCCCAAGAGGAGAGTGGAGGAGAAGGGATTGTGGCGTGACCATCCCCCCTGGGGGGTGATTTCTCGCTTTCTGTCTCTATGTCTCTGTCTGTCTGGCGAGCGCACGCACCCTCTACTAGTGGAATAGAGAATATAGCTAGGTGTGTGTGTGTGTGTTTCATGTTTTCCTTTCCTCCAGACTCATATCCCATCAAAAAATCTGTCCCTGACCTTTTATAGCGAAAACCTCTCAAAGAAAAAAAAAAAAAGAAAGAAAGAAAAAGAAAAACAGCAGTTCCCTATTTCACTTTTCACTCCTAATTCTTGTTTCCTAAAAGAAAACACTGTTAGTAAATGTATCCATTCATCATGGATTTACATCTGTATTTCTGGAGACTGTTTTTACATCACTCTTTTGATTATTCTGTTTTTCATTACTGTTATATTCTGGAAGAGGAGCACTGAGCTTCTCTGCACTTCTCCAAGAACTGCATTCACATCCTTCCAGTAGAATTACAGCAGTGGTCTTCAAATCAGAACCAGCTGGGGCCCATTTTTAGAGTTTCTGATTCAACATTTTTAAAGCAAGAGCCGATCGTTTGTACTTCAATGAAAGAGTGTCACAATTGAAATTTCTCATGTGGTCCCAACATCACTGTTCTTGGACGCTTTGCACACAACTGAATTTTTATACTGTCATTATTTGTAAAATCAGTATTTGCTGTTATTTTAATGACTGAGCTATTACTTGGATCTGTGCTACATAGTATCCTACATATAATTATTTTTCCATCATTGGCCAACACTTTTCCATTCCTGAATTGATCATTTTTCCAAACATTTACATAGACCTAACTTTCACAGTGTTCAAAGTCATTCAATAGCACACCAATTTATTTTCCTTTTTAGAAGGGTCTCTTCTGGAGTCAAATACAATTTGATTTTTCTACTAACTTTTTTTTTTTTTTTCGAGAGGTTTTTGCTATAGGGCGCTTGTGCTCGTCAGAAAGACAGAGAGAGACAGAGAGACAGAAAGTAAGAAATCACCCCCCAGGGGGATGGCCATGCCGCAATCCCTTCTCTTCCATTCTCCTCTCAGGATCTTGGGCACATGCACACACGCACCTGGCATGAGTTTAAGCCACCGGGTCCGGGACTCGAACCACGGTTGACTACATGGGAGTCCAGCGACATAGCCATTAGACCAACTGCTGGTCTCAATTTTTCTACCAACTTTTGAAAGTACCATGAGCAATCCCTGTTATTTCTGCACATTTCATCAGCTAGTTATACTTGCCTACGTTGAAAATGACTTTTCCTCAGAGTTTCTGAAACACTGCTCATTTTGCTCTATTCACTTTACATTGAGAAGGTCTGATGCCATTTTTACTCTGGGAAGTTTGTATATGGTATGTATGTTTGTGTATGTGTGTGTACACGCATGTGAACTGAAGGTGTTATGTCCCTGAAAATCCATGACATTTAAATCCAGACAGAGTAAGGAGAGACTTACCGGAGTTGTTACATGAGAGTAATACAAAATGGCAGAACCTTTCACTGGCATAACAGAAAGTGAGAAAGCACCCCCAAGGGTGACGGCCATACCACATTTCCGTCTCCTCAGTTCTTCTCTTGGGATCTTGCTCACGCACACACACATGCCCAGTATGTTTTTCAAGAAGCTGGGTCCAGGATTCAAACCACGGAGCTGGTCATATGGAATCCGACCACCATGCTAGCCCCCAAATACACTTCTTTATAGCTGTATCTTTCCTCTACTGGTGGAATATAGCTAGCTGTGTGTGTGTGTGTGTGTGTGTGTGTGTGTGTGTGTGTTTTCCTCTACTAGTGGAATAGAGAATATAGCTAGGTGTGTGTGTGTGTGTTTCATGTTTTCCTTTCCTCCAGACTCATATCCCATCAAAAAATCTGTCCCTGACCTTTTATGTGCCCTGTGGAGTTGCTGATAACAAAATCCTGGCTTGACTTGTACGATGGCCAGTGACCCAGGCTGGCTGGTGAGTGGTGGCCCCTCCACCCGATCTAGGAACACCACTGTGGGCTGACACGACCAGTCTCGGCGTGTGGAGATTAGGAGGAAGTCGCCTTTCAGGTGGGTTTGCAAAATGTGGGAGATCATGAAGTCCCTGCTCTCGGCAGTCAATATGCTTCCCAAGGGGCCGGAGTCTTTCTGACATGAAAGCGCTATAAATGGAGACAAGGAATGAGGGAGACTCAACTGATGGCATGCTGGAGTCCCAGAATGCACTCCTGATCTTTCCTGATCTATCAGAGTAAATTTCAGTTTTTAAACTTAAATACACGGTTTATTTTCTGACATTTGAAATGCACAGAGCCCAGAAGAATGCACTTTCTGTCCATTCCATGGATGAGTCACTAATGCCACTCAGCAGAACACCTGAGCTCCTTGGTCTCTGTACTTGCGAACAACAAAATTTTAACAGGATAAGTCTCTTAGTTAGTATGTCCCCAAGTTTCATTTATAATTCAGAAAAATTTTTAAAATGAAAGTATACATTGAAAGTTGAAGTGATATGGAGTGACATATTGAATATGGTTTTTTTATAATTATTTTATATAACTTTACTTATTTATTTATTTATTTTAATTGTACCAGAGAGGAACAGAGCAAGAGAAAGAGAGAAATAGGGAGGCAGAGGGAGAGAGAGGGAAAGTGAGAAAGGAAGCTGCCGGGTCCAGGACTTAAACCACAGTCGGCCATGTGGGAGTCCAGCTCCCTTAACCACGATGCCACCTGCCCGCCCCATACTGAATATGTTTTTGTTAAACTGTAAAGTCCACCACCCATTATTATTCTAGTTATAGCTTTATCATAATTTTTATTATATCACTAGGATTGTAATGCCACAGATTTATTATTGTCAATGCATTCGACAGATCGGAGCTCAGGACATAATGATCAATGTGCCCACTGTCACGAAGCTTTTACTGTCCCATCATTTATTCGTGTGAATAATACCATCAAATGAGACAAATGACAGGACAGACGTACATTCCTAGAAAGTTTCATCGCAGCCAATCACAGCGCCGCCTGCTCCTCTCAGTGCTGCCATGCCAGCGAACGATTTAGAGCCTCTGCTTGGTGTGCCTGGCCTCTTATCTCTTCAATCATAGTCTCACTTTAATTGCCTCTTCTCTGGCAAATACAAACATTATCTTCCTTACTCCTGGAATTAATAACTTCTCTGATGGCTTATCAT
Source organism: Tupaia tana (assembly GCA_026018925.1). NCBI lineage: Eukaryota > Metazoa > Chordata > Mammalia > Scandentia > Tupaiidae > Tupaia > Tupaia tana. The sequence goes on along the minus strand of JAKSZU010000025.1, from coordinate 27,956,880 downwards.
CTTTTTCTGTTCTCCAGTGCACCTTTTCCAATTAAAATGGAAATGAAATGGAACTGAATATGACAACCAAAATCATGTATGTAACATTTGGTGGATCGAGGATCCCTGGGGTACTAAACGGAACTCTTTATAGTGAGCCCGATTTCTACATGTTACTTCCACCAATACATACATACATGCATATGTACACACACACACACACACACACACACACACACACAAACATGTACAATGGCGAGAGAGAAACCAGAAGACTTACTACACACTGGTATTTCCATTTTTTAATCCTGAATTTTCTAATTCATTTTCACTGGTGTTTGTTTACTCACATTTGTTTTTATCTCTTTCTGGTTCAAATAAAATTCTTAGTTCTATCACTTTTCTGTTTATTTCACCTTATCTGTGCAACTTTGAAGGCGGCTCTGGGAAGTATGTTTCATTTGATCTACAGAGTCCTCACTACCCCAGCCAGTCCGCTCTTATACAAGGGCCTCATTGCCTGATCCAACATGCCGACTGGCTGGCTCAGTGGGGTTTGCCCGTGAGCTGGTCTTGGTCAAGGCAGGATGGACGCGACTGCTTCAGTAGGAAGAGAGTCCATGTAGTAGGTCACCCACTCTGCTAAATCCAGGGTCACTGATATTCTCTGAATTTCTTCACTGTCACATTGCCCCAAGTCATGTGATCCCAGACATGACTTTGAGATGTGCTTTACCCCCACTGCTCAAATTCAGGCTAGAGCCTTGACATTTCCTTGTTTATATTTCAGATGACTTTTGCCCTATCCATTCTCCTCCAATTATTTATTATTAGTCTTTATTTTTATCTGAAAAAAGAATGCATGGTCATTACAAGTAAAATGAAAATATAGAAATGGGAAAAGAAGAACAAATTAAAATAACTAATAATTCCAACATATGGGAAACATTAATATTTTGGAGTATATTTTTTCTTTGATTTTTTTTTAATGGCACCATAGAAGAATATAAAAATTCAGTTTAGCGTCAGCCCTGTCGCACAATGGGAAGAAAAATATAAAACACTGTGTATAGGGAATACTTTTTAACAATACTTCTTTTTTTCTTTCCAGGGGTCCTGTGTGCTCCTCAGAGACAGACAGAGAAACAGAGAGAGAGGGGAAAGATTCTACGTAGTCCCCTGGGGAAGTGGTCATGCCACAGTTCCTTCTGCACGTCTTCCTCCTTTCAGGGTTTCGGGAAGTGGTCATGCCACAGTTCCTTCTCCACGTCTTCCTCCTTTCAGGGTTTCGGGAAGTGGTCATGCCACAGTTCCTTCTCCACGTCTTCCTCCTTTCAGGGTTTCGGGAAGTGGTCATGCCACAGTTCCTTCTCCACGTCTTCCTCCTTTCAGGGTTTCGGGAAGTGGTCATGCCACAGTTCCTTCTCCACGTCTTCCTCCTTTCAGGGTTTCGGGAAGTGGTCATGCCACAGTTCCTTCTGCACGTCTTCCTCCTTTCAGGGTTTCGGGAAGTGGTCATGCCACAGTTCCTTCTGCACGTCTTCCTCCTTTCAGGGTTTCGGGAAGTGGTCATGCCACAGTTCCTTCTGCACGTCTTCCTCCTTTCAGGGTTTCGGGAAGTGGTCATGCCACAGTTCCTTCTGCACGTCTTCCTCCTTTCAGGGTTTCGGGCACACACGTGCATCCAGAATGTTTGCTAAGCGATGGGCCCAAGACCCGAACCACACAGCTGGCTACGTGGGGTGGGACTGCCTTTCCCGCCAGGCCACAGGGCAGCCCGTGGATGTCTCCTTGAATTCATCAACGCAGGCTGCCACAGCAAAACGCCACAGACCACACTGAGCGGCTAAAACAACAGGAACTTATTATCTCACGGTTCCGGGGATAGAAACCCCAAACCGAGGTATTAGGCTGTCAGGAGATTCATGATATATTTTTCTGTTTTTCTATGCAAAAATGAGTCATGACTTTTTTGATAACCCAATACCATCAGGGTGGGGTGGTTTCTAGTGTGACCTTTCTGGCCTGCCCATAGCCTTCTCACTGTGTCCTCACAGGACTGTGGTGCTCCTCTTAGGAGGTGACGGGTGAAGCATTCGCCACAGCACTTGGAATCTGGGAAGTCCCCGTAATGTTACGTGCAGGGTTAACTCACACCGGAGTTCAGATGAGGTTGTGATAATCAGTTTACTATCAGCTTGATGGGGTGCACAGGTATTTGACTAAACATTATTTTAGGTGTTTCTGCGAAGCTGCTTTTGAATGAGGTCAACATGCAGATTGGTACCTTAAACAAGTCGAGCATCATCCTAATGTGGGTGACCTCATCCAATCGATGGAAAGCCTGAATGGAAGAAATCGTTGCCCCTCCTGCTGGTGTGAGACCATTTCTTACTGACAGCTCTGGAACTAGGAGACTGGCTTCTTTGTGCCTTTGACTTGAAATGAGACATTGGTTTTTCTGGACCTCAACCCTGCTGGTTTCTGTAGTGGAACTGTGCCATCGGGTCTCCTGGATCTCCAACCTACTGACTCTGCAGATCCAGGGACTCCTCAGGTCCATAACCACATAAGCCAATTCCGTAAAGCAAATCTCCTTGCATACAGGAGAGGATTTCCACACATGTATGGACAAACAGAATTAAAATGAGGTTTATTTGGTGAAAGAAAAATTTGAAATCCATGCTTAGTCTTTTCCATACTAGGCATTTCCACAAACATGTCAAAGAGCCCTTGCGTATGTGTGTGGGTCTATGCACACACACACAGTTATGCACTGCGTGGTGACATTTCAGTCCACGATGACTGCCTATGTGACGGTGGCCTCGTAGACACCCTGCGTACCCCTTGCTTAGTAAGCGAGGTTTGCATAACTGCATTCTACAATGTTCACACAACAAAACCCGAAGATGCATCTCTCAGGATGTATCTCCACTGTTATGCAACACGTGACTCTGTGTTCGTAAATATGGATATATAATGTAGATGGGCATGTATGTGTAAATACGTACGTGTGCACGCATGCATTTACATGAACTGTCAGCTCTGTCACTGTAGAGAACCTTAAATAGCATAAGGGTAAGACAGAGAAATGAGGAGAGATCTTACAAAGCCCACGTGTGCTGAGTTCTGATTTCTGTGATGCTCTCTTCGGCTGTCATTCTTCCACCCCATGTCGACCCGTCAGTGTCACAGTCATTAAAGTGCAGCCGTGTTGGTGTAAATTTATAATTGGCGTAATCCTTATTGCTGACATGTCAATATTTAACTTGCATTAACCTTTCCTTTGAGGCTGACAAATTGTGCATCTGTGGCTTGTTCAGCCTAATTTTTCATGTCATTGCCTTGCGAAGCACACAGATTTATAATGTCACCGTGTGATGGATGCAGTGAAGGGTGCCTTGGAGAAGGGCTTCACCCACTTAGATTATCTATCAGCTTATTTATTTATTTCCAGTTCCATTTACCACCTATTTTTAAAGGCCTTCAGAGAATTGATCTCCCAGAGCCCATATTTTGAGGACAATGGAAGGGTACCCCTGTCAGGAATCATTACCGAGCGACCGCTGAGGACCTGCCATGTTGTCCTGGCCCGTCTCTCCCACAATGGCCTTCGTCTGCGTGTGCATGTTGTCGCTAGGAATTTGTTGACGGGAGATGAAGGCTGGCAAAGGAGAATTAGGTCAGAATAGTGTGTGGGAAACAGAGAGCCGTTCTTGTCAGTTCTGCCTAATCTCCAAGAACAGAGCTGCCGGCATGACAATTTCTTTAGGACAGCTGACACTTAAACTCAATGATGGCTATGTCTTTTTTTGTGCATTTCAACTTAGCAATATTCCCTTCTCCCACAAACTTCGGATACAGAAAGCAGGCAGATGTCCAGGAGTTCTTGTTTGAAACTCTTGCACCAGAATGCTGTGGATTTAGACTCACAGGGGCTTAGGAGAGCTCAGTCATCCTGTGGGTGTCCACGGTTGATTTCCAGGAAGGATTTAGGGACAGGTAGAGGACTGACCTGCTAGCACTCATCCACTCCAACCTCCACGACGCTCTGGAGCCCAGGCCCCTCTCCCATACTCCAGTGGACGTGGTTTCAGAGCAGATTAGTCATCCAACCTACCCGCAGCAGGTCCAGAAATTTATTTAAAGTTATCTAAGATGAAAAATGAAAGCCATCCAGACCGTATATTTAAAGGTGGGATGGTTATTTTAATTTACATTTTATAGAAAGTTTGAGGAAGACTCAAAAGATCTGGCACTGACATTTTCATCTCATTTTGGCAAAGTATTATTCACACGTGTGCTATTAAAAAATAGCAATCAGTGGTCTGTTTCCTGGATTCTAGATTAAACTCTAACATATTTATAATGTCTTGGATGATTTATGGAAATTAAAAATAGTTAATACATGTGTTTGAATAATGCACCATCTCATTTATCCCTTGTATTTGGCTGTTCCAGTCCTGAAGACCCCAAAGCAAAACTGATGTTACATCCTCAAGTGTCGCTTAAAATGTTATTTTTTTCTGCTTCTCAATTTCTAAGCAACATGTTACATAATTAAAACTAATAAATTCCATGACAGAAAATAAAAAGTGGTCTCGGGTTCGATGGTGCCATGCTAAGACTACAGTGAAAGTCATATTTACAGCTAGGTTTCATTTCATCATAATGAACCATAATAATTTTGCTGAACCAGATAGAGATAGGCATCCATTCACACAAACAGAGCTGGATTATGCTGCTATTTTCTTGGCCCTGAAGTCCCTTCTACAAACAACGACCCTGCCATTCCTGCAATAACCCGGCCTACGAAGTGGGAAGACACAGAAGGGCTTGAGGGACGTCAGCAACTGAAGCCCTGATCCCAAATACCCCTTTCAGCCCAGTCTCTGCACGGAGCCTCCACATCATGCCGTTTGACAACGCTCCATTTCATCCGACTGTTGATTAATGAGTGACAAAACTACAGCTGGAGTATCAAGAGAGGGATCCGACATTGTAATCCGCCCATTAGAGGTAGAACGAGTTCAATATCCTTTTATTAGAACAGGTCAGGAGACGCCATGCCATCACACGTTAATTGTTTTATCCAACCTAATACTCAGTGTGCATCTGTTACTTATGAGACTATCCTGCGGGCTGGGGTAAAACACGTTTTCAAGTAGAACTCTCCACCTTCGTCAGACTCAGACTCACATATGAGCGGAGAAGATACACAGGGTACACTCAGGTCACCAGGCAAGACTACAGCACTGTGAAGGAACAGACCAGAATTCAGCGAGTCCTCGCAGCAGAACAGGAGCGAGGCCCGCCACAGCGGCCAGGCTGCTAGTGTGCTGACGGGAGCCTGAGCGGCCCTCCGAGAGTTAAGGGTGGTCCTCACCAGAAATCCCAAAGGACTGAGCATGTGTGGGGTGACTGAGAGAGAGAAGATTTCAAACCTCATGGACAGATGGGAAAATAAAGGACAGGGGAATTAATTCGCACTGAAGGGCAATAGCCTTTGAGCACTTACGGGTGTAAAATGACGTATGGCAGTAAAACTTTCCCTGAGTCGTGTTCAGCTTGGTCCCATCCAGGTGATGGCTGCATTTAGTTAGGGTCAGTTACGGTCTTACCAGCAGGTAATTCGAAGAGGAGAAGTGGATTAGCGGGCTAGGCGAGGGCTGCTTTTATTAAAGAATTAGAAGGCCAAGTAAGAGGGGAGGAAGGGACGTGAGGGATGAGAAATACACAGAAGTTGATTGAGGGCATCAAATGTGCATGGAAAAGGAAGGAGGAAAATGAGCTAGAGAAGTGGAAACATGAGAGGTGATGGTTGAAGAATGAAATCATTAAAAGTTAGCTATGAAGAAGGGAGAGTAAGGAAGGGGAAATAACGGGTAATAGCAACACCTAGGTTATGAGCATGAAGATGGGTCGCTATTCCCTTTAATGCTGCTTAAGGCAATTTAAATTTCGTGATTTTAATCAAATTTCAGATCCTGTAAGAATAGGTTGGGCAGTCTTTTTCTTTAAAAAAGTCCAAAAAACAGATTAAAAAAAAAAACTTGACTGACAAAGTATTGATAATCCTCCAAGTTGTTCAAATTTCAATATAAATCTGGTCATTTTTCCAGTCAGTCAAGAGCTTCACATCCAATAACATAGCCATCTACGTTTAAACTGTACTTAATTAGAATGAAATGAAATGTGTGATTTACTTCCTCAGTCTCCCCAGCCACATTTGAAACGCTCCAGAGCCCCTACCAGTTAAGCGCTACTGCACGGCGCCCTCCAACCTAAAACGGGTTTGGCGTTGCACGAGTTCACGGAACGATGCTGTTCTGGAGCAGAGCCTCGGAGCGTTGCTGTTCAAGGTTTCTGGCACAGAGCAGAAAGGAGAATTTGCTTTATAACTACCTGATCAGTTTTGCTAGAGAGGATCATGTGACAGCCACACAGCTCCCAGATGCCATGTGTCCCGTGGCATCTGTGAAATAGGCAGATCATTGCCATGGTTACTGTATCACATAATACCAGCTAATGAGAAGTAATCCTCCAGTAAAAGGCAATACAAAAGGCTTATTTGATTAAAGCAACCATTTCCCATATGTTCCTCTGTCAACGATTCTAGTAATTTTTGTGGTTGTGGGAAGGGTTTGCGAGGCAAGCCATTAACCCCTACCGTGCTAGCGTACTCACAGTCCTCAAACAAAACTCGTGACGTGGCCACGTGAATGGGAGAAGCTAACGATTCTTCTACCATCACGAGGCCAGAGATGACTTCCAGGCTTGCTTTTGGGGAAGTAAACGGATGAGGAAATAAGCAATCCATTCCTCGTGAGCCAAGGTGAGGGCAGCTAAACATCTGCTCGATTCTAGCCACACGGCGTGACTTTCGGAAGAAACTGCTGTTGCTGTAACCAGCATGTTAGACAGACTCATTTTCAAGCTTCAATAGATGTTCTGTTTATTCGATGGAATTTTGCCTCCTATGGCACTGACAATATGAAAACATACACTGCCAGGGAAGGAGAAAGAGGCAAAGATAAAAAGAAAAAACATATTTTGAACTCTTAATTTGTGCCTCAGATTAAATCTTAATTTATGAGATCGTTAAATTTTACAAGGCTGCTTGATGTTCATACCGATTTTTTGGTGCACCCCTATGTTCCTCTCAGTTGTAAAGATGAACATTATTTAGAAACAGTGAGATCAATTAACCTGTTCTCAGAAGGATGGTCTGTATTTTCACAATGGATGGTAGTTGGAGGTTGGAGCCTGTGTTCTCACAATGGATGGTAGTTGGAGGCTGGAGTCTGTGTTCTCACAATGGATGGTAGTTGGAGGCTGGAGCCTGTGTTCTCACAATGGATGGTAGTTGGAGGCTGGAGTCTGTGTTCTCACAATGGATGGTAGTTGGAGGCTGGAGTCTGTGTTCTCACAATGGATGGTAGTTGGAGGTTGGAGTCTGTGTTCTCACAATGGATGGTAGTTGGAGGCTGGAGTCTGTGTTCTCACAATGGATGGTAGTTGGAGGCTGGAGTCTGTGTTCTCACAATGGATGGTAGTTGGAGGCTGGAGTCTGTGTTCTCACAATGGATGGTAGTTGGAGGCTGGAGCCTGTGTTCTCACAATGGATGGTAGTTGGAGGCTGGAGCCTGTGTTCTCACAATGGATGGTAGTTGGAGGCTGGAGTCTGTGTTCTCACAATGGATGGTAGTTGGAGGTTGGAGTCTGTGTTCTCACAATGGATGGTAGTTGGAGGCTGGAGTCTGTGTTCTCACAATGGATGGTAGTTGGAGGCTGGAGCCTGTGTTCTCACAATGGATGGTAGTTGGAGGCTGGAGCCTGTGTTCTCACAATGGATGGTAGTTGGAGGCTGGAGTCTGTGTTCTCACAATGGATGGTAGTTGGAGGTTGGAGCCTGTGTTCTCACAATGGATGGTAGTTGGAGGTTGGAGTCTGTGTTCTCACAATGGATGGTAGTTGGAGGCTGGAGTCTGTGTTCTCACAATGGATGGTAGTTGGAGGCTGGAGTCTGTGTTCTCACAATGGATGGTAGTTGGAGGCTGGAGCCTGTGTTCTCACAATGGATGGTAGTTGGAGGCTGGAGTCTGTGTTCTCACAATGGATGGTAGTTGGAGGCTGGAGCCTCTGTTCTCACAATGGATGGTAGTTGGAGGTTGGAGTCTGTGTTCTCACAATGGATGGTAGTTGGAGGCTGGAGCCTGTGTTCTCACAATGGATGGTAGTTGGAGGCTGGAGTCTGTGTTCTCACAATGGATGGTAGTTGGGGGTTGGAGCCTGTGTTCTCACAATGGATGGTAGTTGGAGGCTGGAATCTGTGTTCTCACGACAGATGGTAGTTGGAGGCTGGAGCCTGTGTTCTCATAATGGATGGTAGTTGGGGGTTGGAGCCTGTGTTCTCACAATGGATGGTAGTTGGAGGTTGGAGTCTGTGTTCTCACAATGGATGGTAGTTGGAGGCTGGAATCTGTGTTCTCACAATGGATGGTAATTGGAGGCTGGAGTCTGTGTTCTCACAATGGATGGTAGTTGGAGGCTGGAGCCTGTGTTCTCACAATGGATGGTAGTTGGGGGTTGGAGCCTGTGTTCTCACAATGGATGGTAGTTGGAGGCTGGAATCTATGTTCTCACGACAGATGGTAGTTGCAGGCTGGAGCCTGTGTTCTCACAATGGATGGTAGTTGGGGGTTGGAGTCTGTGTTCTCACAATGGATGGTAGTTGGAGGCTGGAGCCCGTGTTCTCACAATGGATGGTAGTTGGAGGCTGGAGCCTGTGTTCTCACAATGGATGGTAGTTGGAGGCTGCAGCCCGTGTTCTCACAATGGATGGTAGTTGGAGGCTGCAGCCCGTGTTCTCACAATGGATGGTAGTTGGAGGTTGGAGCCCGTGTTCTCACAATGGATGGAGTTGGAGGTTGAAGCCTGTGTTCTCACAATGGATGGTAGTTGGGGGTTGAAGCCTGTGTTCTCACAATGGATGGTAGTTGGAGGCTGGAGTCTGTGTTGTCACAATGGATGGTAGTTGGAGGCTGGAGCCTGTGTTCTCACAATGGATGGTAGTTGGGGGCTGGAGTCTGTGTTCTCACAATGGATGGTAGTTGGAGGCTGGAGCCTGTGTTCTCACAATGGATGGTAGATGGAGGCTGGAGCCTGTGTTCTCACAATGGATGGTAGTTGGAGGCTGGAGCCCGTGTTCTCACAATGGATGGTAGATGGAGGCTGGAGCCTGTGTTCTCACAATGGATGGTAGTTGGAGGCTGGAGTCTGTGTTCTCACAATGGATGGTAGATGGAGGCTGGAGCCTGTGTTCTCACAATGGATGGTAGTTGGAGGTTGGAGCCTGTGTTCTCACAATGGATGGTAGCTGGAGGCTGGAGCCTGTGTTCTCACAATGGATGGTAGTTGGAGGCTGGAGTCTGTGTTCTCACAATGGATGGTAGTTGGGGGTTGGAGCCTGTGTTCTCACAATGGATGGTAGTTGGAGGTTGGAGTCTGTGTTCTCACAATGGATGGTAGTTGGAGGCTGGAGTCTGTGTTTTCACAATGGATGGTAGCTGGAGGCTGGAGCCTGTGTTCTCACAATGGATGGTAGTTGGAGGTTGGAGTCTGTGTTCTCACAATGGATGGTAGATGGAGGCTGGAGCCTGTGTTCTCACAATGGATGGTAGTTGGAGGTTGGAGCCTGTGTTCTCACAATGGATGGTAGTTGGAGGTTGGAGTCTGTGTTCTCACAATGGATGGTAGTTGGAGGTTGGAGTCTGTGTTCTCACAATGGATGGTAGTTGGGGGTTGGAGCCTGTGTTCTCACAATGGATGGTAGTTGTAGGCTGGAGCCTGTGTTCTCACAATGGATGGTAGTTGGAGGCTGGAGCCTGTGTTCTCACAATGGATGGTAGTTGGAGGCTGGAGTCTGTGTTTTCACAATGGATGGTAGTTGGAGGCTGGAGTCTGTGTTCTCACAATGGATGGTAGTTGGAGGCTGGAGTCTGTGTTCTCACAATGGATGGTAGTTGGGGGTTGGAGCCTGTGTTCTCACAATGGATGGTAGTTGGAGGCTGGAGTCTGTGTTCTCACAATGGATGGTAGTTGGAGGTTGGAGCCTGTGTTCTCACAATGGATGGTAGTTGGAGGCTGGAGTCTGTGTTCTCACAATGGATGGTAGTTGGAGGCTGGAGTCTGTGTTCTCACAATGGATGGTAGTTGGAGGCTGGAGCCTGTGTTCTCACAATGGATGGTAGTTGGAGGCTGGAGCCTGTGTTCTCACAATGGATGGTAGTTGGAGGCTGGAGTCTGTGTTCTCACAATGGATGGTAGTTGGAGGCTGGAGCCTGTGTTCTCACAATGGATGGTAGTTGGAGGCTGGAGTCTGTGTTCTCACAATGGATGGTAGTTGGAGGCTGGAGTCTGTGTTCTCACAATGGATGGTAGTTGGAGGTTGGAGCCTGTGTTCTCACAATGGATGGTAGTTGGAGGCTGGAGCCTGTGTTCTCACAATGGATGGTAGTTGGAGGCTGGAGCCTGTGTTCTCACAATGGATGGTAGTTGGAGGCTGGAGTCTGTGTTCTCACAATGGATGGTAGTTGGAGGTTGGAGTCTGTGTTCTCACAATGGATGGTAGTTGGAGGCTGGAGCCTGTGTTCTCACAATGGATGGTAGTTGGAGGCTGGAGCCTGTGTTCTCACAATGGATGGTAGTTGGAGGCTGGAGTCTGTGTTTTCACAATGGATGGTAGTTGGAGGCTGGAGTCTGTGTTCTCACAATGGATGGTAGTTGGAGGCTGGAGTCTGTGTTCTCACAATGGATGGTAGTTGGAGGCTGGAGCCTGTGTTCTCACAATGGATGGTAGTTGGGGGTTGGAGTCTGTGTTCTCACAATGGATGGTAGTTGGGGGTTGGAGCCTGTGTTCTCACAATGGATGGTAGTTGGAGGTTGGAGTCTGTGTTCTCACAATGGATGGTAGTTGGAGGCTGGAGTCTGTGTTCTCACAATGGATGTTAGTTGGAGGCTGGAGCCTGTGTTCTCACAATGGATGGTAGTTGGAGGTTAGAGCCCGTGTTCTCACAATGGATGGTAGTTGGAGGATGGAGCCTTCCTGCCTCCAAGAAACCATCATCGTGGACAAGAGACGCAGAGAACGTGTCGACATTCCTGAACATGTTCATGAACGCTGAGCAGAATGCCTCATTCACTCAGTTCAGCAGAAAGCCAATCATGTTAGATATCATGAAAGCACAGGAGTGATGGACGTGTACAGAGAACTGCCGGTCAGAAGCAGAGAATCACTGAGCGGCTACTCGAATCATACACCAGACGGTACATTTTAACAAGGAACCTTATGAGCTTCCATTGAATTGGATGAGGTAGATATTATCAGACAGTATTTGGATGAATTCTAAATTGACCTGTCAGGTAGGTTGAGGAAATACACGAGTTACCCCAAATGAGTACCTGCTACTTTATTTAAAATGACTCGAAGAGATACCAACTCTATTAATGCTAACTTTTTTCTTTGTTCATGATAGAACACACGTGCCTAAGTGAGAACGAGAGAGCAAAAGGGAGAGAAGAGCACCTTTCACACGGTCACACTCGTGCCACAATTCCTCTCCTCGAGTCCTCCAGCCCATTGGACCAAGGAGGCCACACACATGGCCAGCATGCCTTGGCCCGCCTGGGCTGGGGTTAAACCATGGCTTCCAGTGGCTTCCAGTACCGCAGTCCGGCAGGCTATCACCTGCACCATTATAGGTGGGCCAGCGTTCACTTCTGCAACCATTCACCACTTCCTTATGCTAACAGTTGTGCGTGCTTGGGAAGAATTCTCCCCCTTGTCAGTTTATAAATTTTATTGTTCTTTGAAAAAAAAAAAACAACTTTTAGTTCCGTGGACTTTGTTATTTTTCTATTTCCTATTGCATCCATGTCTACTCCCATCTCTATTTTTTCTTTCTTTGTGACTGCCTTGGATCTCATTTGCTTATATATTTAAGTGTTTTGAAAGTTAGGTTACTAGATTAAGATTTTCCTTTTTTTCTTAATTGCCAGAGGTCACAGCTGCTCACCAGAGAGACACAGAGAGAGAGAAAGAGAGGGAGAAAGCAACTCCATTAGGACATTAGGACATGGTCAAACCATAATGCCTTCAGTTTATGTTCTGACAGGGGTTCAGTAGTGTCTCATTGTGGTTTTCATCTGCATCTCCCTTATGATGAGGAATGGTAAGCATTTTTTCACATGCTTTTTTGCTGTTCATATGGCTTCCTTTTGTTCAACTTATTTTCCCATTTTTTAATTGGGATAATTTTTTTTTTTAGGTCAAGTCACTTGAGTTCCCTGTGTATTATAGTTATTAGTCCTTTATCTGAGGCATAGTTTACAAAAATATTCTCCTATTCTGAGGGTTGTCAAGTCACACTAATTACTGTGTCTTTTGCTGTGCAGAAACTTTTTAATCTGACATAACCTCATTTGTCTATTTTGGGGAATATTGCCTGTGCTTTGGGTGTATAATTTAAAAAGTCTTTGCCTGCCCCAATGTCTCCCACAGTTTGGAGAAATTCTATCCTCACAACTCCCTGAGCACCAAAAAGAGAGAAACTTCCTTTTGAGCATTTCAACCTGAAACTCCCACTGTGGATTCCACACTTTCTCCCACAGTAGAGGAGGGACACAGGCACAGAGCTAATGCACACCCTGAGGAAGGGCACAAGCACACAGCTGCAGAAACACACTCCACAGGAGGAGGAAGAAGTGAGGGCATCACCAGATGACTAAAAATCACAGCAGAGTCCCAAGAGATAGAAGAAAACCAGGAAATACCTCCCCAAAAGGAGCATTCTAACTCCTCATCAACAGTGGCTAAAATAGGAGAGATTCCAGAAATGTCAGGAAAAGAATGCAAACTATTCCTCAAAACAGAACTCACTGTGATGCAAGAGGACAGCCAGCCAGTTGCAGGAGATGGAAAAGCTTCCCATGTCTTGAAGGAGGAAGTCTGTACAGAGCCTCAGAAAGAATCAAAAAGAACTTCTGGAGATAAAAAATACAATGCAAGAAATCAAAACCTCCCTTGAAAATATCAAAAACAGATTAGACCACACAGAGGAAAGAATGTCTGACCTTAAAGACAAAACCTCTGATTTAGTCCAAACAACCAAAAGGAATGGAAAAATAACCACTGAAAATTAGAACAACATATAGAAAATCCTAGACACTATTAAATAGCCAAATATATGTATAATAGGTATTCCAGAAGGTGAGGAGATAGGTAAAGGTGTAGAAAAATCTCTTCTATGATGCAGTACCTGAAAACTTCCCAGACTAAGAAAGGCAAGTGGACATCCAGATCCAGGAAAGACAAAGGACACCAAGATCCTCTCCAAGGCACATCACACCCACATTGGTACAAATCCAAGATAATATTCTAAAAAAAGAGAGAGAAACAGCAAGTTGTTTACAAAAATTATCCCAATAAGCTAACATCAGAGCTCTCAATGGAAACAATGCAGGCAAGAAAAGAATGGGAAGACATATTTAAAACTCTGAAAGAAAAAAATTAAATTTCAACCAGGAGAACTATACCCAGCAAGATCAACCTTCAAATGAGAAGGAGAAATAAAATCATTCCCAGATAAACAAAGGCTGAAAGAATTCACCAACACTTTACAAGTCCTTTAGGACGTACTAAGGGAATACTATACCACAAAAACTAAAGAGAAGTAAATAGAAGTGAAAGAACACAAAACAACTAGGAAAAAAAAGTAACAAAATGACCAAGATAAGCTCTCACATTCCAATAATAATATTGAATGTCAATATATTAAATTCCCCAACTAATAGGCCCAGATTGGCTCAAAGGATAAAAAACAAAGGAACAAACAAACAAACAAAAATAAAAACAGGACTTCTCTCTGTGTTGCTTTCAAGAGACACACCTCATTTACAAAGACATGCATAGACGAAATGTTTTGGAATGTAATATTTGTAGCTTCATCAGTGTGTTGAGCAGGAATGTGCTTTGAACTTAGTTTTCAGTGATCAAAAACAGCCGGTTTTTGAATGCATGAGCTGAAAGAAGATTACTGTAATGGATGGAAACCACCTATTACAGAAATAGATACTATACATTTTCCATCTTTAGTTTCTCAGAAGGGCTGTTTAGAATTATTTAAACTGTTAAGGTTTTGTATATCTCTATGATACTCTATCCGTTTCTCTTGCCGTAACTGAAGTGATAAGCATGATTGTCAGAACTATTACATTTTCCAGAAACAGATTCAACTGTTCTACATACAATCAGGTTTAAGTACAAATGCACCAGCTATTTGATAAAGTTGTCTCAACATGTTTCATATTGCATTAGTATGTTTACTATTATAAGCATTATCTATCATATAAAACTAGATAACGAAAAAAGTCCAAAATGTTACAAGTAGCAGAGTCTTTCTTTGGAAGGAATTTAAGGAAGGCTAAAATGAAGAATTTCACGAAACTGGAAGTCACTAAATCACTGATTTCATCATGTCTTCACTTGTAAGCATCTCTTTCCCGTTTCGTTTTTGCTTTTTTGAGGACTTACTTTTTCATGCAATGTACAGTACTGTGGTCTTACAAGAACTCACAGTGAGTGAGGAAGTTTCCTTTTTCTATCTCTGCCTAATTGGAAAAAAAAAAATAAAGAAAAAGAAATAGGAAAAAAGTGCTTATTTTCTCATGCCATTTATAGGAAGTATCCAGAACAGGGAAATATAAAGTAAAATACCAGTTGCCAAAAGCCAGAGAGAGAAAAAAAGGGGACAGAACACAAACAGATGCAGGATTTCATTCTTGAGTGATAAAAATATTCTAAAATCATATAGTGATGGAGGTTTCAGAACTCTATGAATATATTAATAACCAGGGAACTACATACATTGAAAGTATAAATACGTTGTATGAATTAGATTTTGAATAAAGTGATTACTTTAAAACCAACAGATTGAGTCCAAACTTTTTTAGCCAGGGGCAAATTTCCTGCCACATCTGCACTGTCTCTTTCTTCGGGGATCAGCTTAGAATAGCCTGGTCCTCTGTGTATCCCCTCTTTAACATCCAGTTATAGTCTCACCTTTGAGGGGACCATTTAGGTTTTTATTGCACTAATTGAAGTATGAATCCATTAGTTGGCCAGATGTAATCTGACCCTCCAGGTCAGAGATCATTTCTCATATATCTCTCTGACTCGGGATCTAGGGTATAATAAATAAATAAATGGAGTTGAAACTATGAGGAAGGAACCGTTGAAACAGAGTGGCTTCTCAACGGCACAGGTACAAAGAGACTTCTAGTATTCATGAAACACACAGCCATACAATGCAGCGTAAGAAATCCCATCAAGGCTGACTGCTGATCTCTAGGTAAGACTAATTGAATGTTTATATGAAAAATAATAAGATCAGAATTTAAAGGATATCAAAAAATATGGGAAGAAGACAAGGAAAACAGTCACTGCAAGGGAAATGTTCTGGGCTTTTGGATCTGAAGAAGTGCAGAGCCACCAGGAATGGCAATGTCCCCTCAGGACAATTCATTTCATTGCCAGCAAGCTGGCTGTTTTCTGCTCACCATCACCCAATGACGTTGCAGGATTTCAGTAGCTGCCATACAGGGCAATCCATCATTTTCAACTGACCTGTCCCACCCTTACTAGTAAAGTGGGTGGCAAATTGTAAAAGAAACAAATGGCTAACTTATGCAATGAAGTCCTTTTTCCTAAATATTCTGAGATGACAAGACCTTTGGTGACTCAACCTGGCCTTTCCATTGCTCATTAAAAGCGAATGTAGTTATGTCAACAAACATTTCCAGAGTTTCTGGAAGCAATCAACATGAACGTTGCAGGAGACATGGCCTCCTTCAGTTCCCGAATCATGCAAAAGAGCTGATAAACTCAATTCTGTAACAACAGAGAGGAGAAAAGATAATTGCCCTAAACTCGTTTTTGTTAGTTAACTGTATACATAATCTCATCATTAAATTATATGCTGTAGTAGATTTCAGATTAGTCTTAGTAATAGCTAATGAGACACTCAAAATCATGTACACCATCAGATGTTTAATTCGAGTTCAATAACATGGCCTTCAACATTTAAGGCTCATAAGACAGTAGAATACAGGAGCGAATTATGTCAGCTCCTGAAATGGCATCCTAAACTCCTTCTACTTGTCTTTAATCCTGTACGTTCAAGGTTTGGAGACTTCTTTGCCCCCACCCTGGTGGGTCTTCTCTCACACTCATTTTTTAACTCTCCACAACCCATTTAATCCTCTCAACACATACAAGGGTTTGTATCCTCTTGAGCTCTTTCTATCAAGAGATAAAATGAGGGTTTTAAGTCCTGATACTAGAAGAAAGTCGGTCACTTCCATGGTCTCATGGTAGCCTGGCTACTGAGTGGAAAAGTCTCACATGCATACCATCCACTGTTTTCCATGAGGAATAAGAATCTACCAGCTCATCTTCTGCCCCTTATCATGGTCAAAGATGACTGTATCCCCTCATGCCTTAAGCTATTTTACTAAAGTCCCCTTTTTATTGTTTCTGGGGTTGCAAAGGAACCATCTAGCCTACATGCAGGCAATGAGGTTATGCATTGTCTGTAAATAGCTTAAAATAATAATCAAACTGATTAAACATTAATCTTCTTTTTGTTTACCTGGGTCAACAATAATAAGCAATGTCAACAAATAAATCATCTTTTCTGTGGGGCAAACCTTCCCCACTGCTCCCAGCCAGACTCGTTGTACCACTATTGAGGAGGACACAGAAGCTGCTCAGGAGGAAGGCGTGACTTGGTCAAGGGAAGGACCATGTTGATTTGCTCAGAGCTGTCTACTTCATGGATCTTGCACAGTACTTGCCACACAGGACATGCTCAGAAATATTTATTCAACTAAATGTCTGCCTCAAGGACATTGTAGGTAAAGGGAACAGAATGTGCGAAGTCATTAAGATTAAACTGCCTGACATATTCAATAACTACACAGAATTCAAGTTTCTGATGCTTAAAATAGAAGAAGACATGAGATGATTATCAATGATAAGGAATATGAATCGGGTTTGCCAAAGTATAACGTATGTATAAGCAGTAAAGAGTCATGGGACAGAACAGTGAGCCAAACAGAGGGATTATCAATGATGAGGAATATGAATCAGGTTTGCCAAAGTATGACGTATGTATAAGCAGTAAAGAGTCATGGGGCAGAGCAGTGAACCAAACTGAGGGCAGACACACTCAGTTCATCAGTGTGCACATTTTCTATGTAACATATTTTTCTGAATCCAGAAGATGTAAGAGTTTTGAGTTATTGTTCCCAAATAACTCACAATCTGGAATAAATAGAAAGCATAGATAGCAAAAATATCAAGTGTGTCTTTGAGGGTACCTTCTACGTACTAAGTACTTTGCAAATATTATTGTTATTTTTACTTGCTGGAGGATGTGTGTGCTCGTCAGAGAGAAGGAGAGTGAGATGACACCCATGGGGGATGGTAAGACCACAATCCCTTCACCTCCATTTCTCCTTCCGGGATTTTGAGCACACACACATATGCACCTGGCATGTTTTCTTAAGCCATTGAGTCTGGAACTTGAGCCATGCAGCTGGCCATTTGAGATCCAGTTGCTTCAACCACCACATCACTGGGTGGCCCCCAAATATTATTTAAAAGGACCCCAGGAAGGCTATAAGGCAGACTTTATTATTACTAGCTTTTTAGTATAAACAAATGGTCAGAAGGTCAGGGAGGCTCAGGTTCATGGAACTTCAGGTGGGAAAACAGGGTTGACAGATCAGATCTGTCTGGACCCACTGGCTAATGGGATGGCCAAGGGCAGGTCCTGGGTCTGTTCAAGGGACTCATAAAAGAGTGAAGGGTAAAGTGGGAAAAGAAGCTTGGGTCTTTCAAAGGGTATCCTAAGTCTTCAAATTCTTGATAAAGCCCTGACAAGAAAAAAAAGTTCATTTGTTTAAAAAAATAAAATTGGGGTGTGTGTGTGCGGGAGGCAACCCTTTAGCCCAATAAGTAAGGGAGCCAGAGCCCACACAGCTGACTGTTCACATCCCGGCTGCAGTGGCTTAAAAACCACTCCAGGTGCATGCATGTGCCCCAAAGCCTGACAGCATGGAGAAACAGAGGAGCAGGGACTGTGATGTGGACACACCCCCTGGGTGCACATCCCACTGGGAGCACTTTCCCCAGCCCCCCGGCTCCCTCGCTATTTCTGTCAAGTGCATAGGCTTTATGGCAGTTGAAATATAATAACACTGGGTAAAATTAAGATCTACCATTTGAGTCCTCTTCCAGAATGAATCTGTGTTTTGGTATTTTCTCTTTAATTGATTTTCTCTAAATCCTGGCTTACTGGTACATAATGTCAAAATAGAAGTCTAAATAATGTTTGGCCTAGTTCCATAAAGATTGCTGGAGATCCCAAATTGTTTGGGCTTATTAATATTTTAAGCAGCTTTCCTAGAGATTCCAGTAGATTCACTCATCTGTCAAACTGTCATAAAAAATACCTTAAAGGCAATTAATTTCTTAAAGTCTACAGTGCTGAGTATATAAAGTCACAGATGTATGTGTGTGTATGTGTGTGTGCATATACATATATATATACATATATATATACTCATATATATGTATTTACACACTTGTATATATATACACTCATTTGCACACATATATATGTATGTATACCTATTCACAGAGACATATATATGTAGATAAAGGGTCTGTTTAGATTATATAAATTTCAATGAAATACAAAATGCATAAAATAATGGGATAAGAGATTATATATGTTAGCCTATATCAAGCAGTCAAAAATGTTACGTAATTTAGATAGGTCTCCTATTATTTATATATAACTCAAAGTTATTGTAAATGCTCAAAGAAACTTACACACTCATCCATCTTTTCAAGAGGGCTATGTATGGAACGCATTAGTGAATTGCTTTCTGATATACAAACTTCGGTTTTGTCTGAGTCACAGCGAGGAGGATTTGAGAATATATTCCCTCGCGAGGAACCTCCCTTGTTCTCCCCTGTGTCGATGTTTCTCTCTCAGGGGTGTTGCAAGGTGATGGGGCAGTTTGAAAGACCTAGCAGGAGCAGGTTTTTTCACCTGGAAGAGCTGCACTATCCATACACTTGAGTCTCTGTTCGTGCCTTATCCTGGGCCTTGGGGATGGAAAATATTTCAGGGCACTGAGCTGGGGTCAATGAGAACCATCAGATCCGAAGTGCAGGGCTGCAGACACTTCAAAGCACATTCAATTAATCTTTACATATTGCTAGATAAATTAGATCACACTTCTTATAGATTATTCTAGGGTTATTATGTCATTTAGTAAATTCAAACCCAATCATTTTAGAAATTAATTCAAATCCCTCTCCTACTTTACATTAAAGCTCAGACATTACCAAAAAAAAAAAAAAAAAAAAAACTGCATACCAAAAAATATCCGTTTTTATTGAAGTGATGTTTCTTCTGCTCTGTAGGCCCAGTTTTGCAAGGATTTTATGTCCCTCAAGTAAGCAACGTTCAATATAAATGTCCTCCATGATAAATAACATATCAGCAAAGCTTTTAATCTGTTAGATAACGCCTAGTCATTATCTTAGCAAATGTCTACAAACACTATAGACTCATTTTCCCACCCTGAAGACTGAGAATTGGAAACTTGGACGACCTATAGCTTCGCTGGGGTATCAGTGAGTGCCCGATTATTTTCTGAGCATGAGCAGCCTTCGGGACCCCCGATGCTCATCCATAGGGGCCATTGAAGAGTTAACAGCAGCAAAATCATCTCCTACGTGGAGTACATATCTCAATCACAAATTTCGCCAGATGTTTTGTAAAGAATTCATGTCATTGCTGTCATTTCCCCCCTTTCTTTCTTTTCTTATTGACTGAAAGGATGGACATGAACAGGAGAAAGGGCAGGAGAAAGAGATGGAGAGAGAAAACCTCTGGACAGGGTCTCATCAGAGCACTTCCTCTCCTCAGTCCTCCAGCTCCTCAGGGTTCTGGGGACCCCCATGCACGCTTGTTGTGTTTTCAGACTGACCCCAGGGTCCAAGCCATTGGGCCACATGGGTTGCCACATTGCTTCCAGCCCTGCCAGGCACTAACCACAGCTGAGCCATAGCCACTCGGCTTGCTGCTGTTGCGCTGATAAAAATTCAATGTTAACTGATTTGATTTGGACAACCACACCCACACACACACACACACACACACATACACAGTCTTGCACATACTCATGCATTCTGAGTTAATCGATCATCATCTTACAAAGCTCCTTACCCCAATTCTGAAGAGAAAGGACTGTCACCCACAGGTGGAGGCACATGCTACCTTCTTTGGGTTTCCATTCTGTAAGACTGGCTTTTCCTGAGGAATGCACATCCCTGATCATGAACACCTCCTGCCATCACAGAGCCTGGCTTGGTCACACCAGAGGAAAGGGCTTTCTGTCCAGTATTTCTACGTGGAAAACTTGCAGAGCTGGTTTTAGACTGGTCATGTGCCCCTTCATAGACCCACCTCTGAGACCGGTTTGGTGGGAAAGTATACAGGCATGGAAGCTGGTCCAGCAGGTGGCACAGAGGGTCAGGCGGAGCCCGTGGCCAACGGTGCAACTTAAGGCCCGGCAGCTTGATAAAGCAGGCTGAGCACATGTGCGAGCATGTCCGAAATCCCAGGGGGAGAACGGAGGAGAAAGGATTATGGTGTGTCCATTCTCCCCGGGAGGGGATTTCTTACTCCCCTTTCTCTCTCTGTCTCTCTTCAGCAAGACAATGTGCCCTAGAGCAAACAAACAAACATGGGGAAGTTTGTATGAGACAATTTTCAGAATAAGAAGGGCAACATGAGATGTTGAAAAGCAGAGAAGTAAGTGATAGCATGACCAATGAGATAAAATTCTGTGCTGGGAGTTATCCTAGTTTGGGGCTTCTAGTTCAGGAAATGAAGCTCATGGACTAGCCATTTCTGATACATTTGTCTTTTCAAGGAATAACTTAAACATTTCATCTAATTTTCTTGCTGTTTTCCCTTTTTTCGTTACATGTGGGGCAGGTAACTCCCAAGGACGGGAGACGGCACAGCCACGACAGCCGCAGTGATGATCGGTTGGCAAACTCCAAGTAGATTCTCGGGTTAAAACTAGTTTTCAGCATAAGCACCACCATTCTGCACAGGGTGCTATTTTTATCCCACAGTAATGGAAAAGCACTAATACCTGTGACGCTACAAGGCCAATTAAGTCTTAAGATTATCCAAAGCAAGCCGAGTTTGAACAGATTTTGCTTCGAAGATTTCAGATGTAAGAACTGATGAAGGAAAGTAAGTAGAAATCAGGCCACTTTGAAATTCTAAAGCCAGCCAGAGGTCAGCTACCTCTGATTTATTATTTAAATCTAATCTCGCTGATAGCGAACGCCCAGAGGTGGAAAAAGCTCTGTGTTCTAGGTAGTGAACAGTGTCATTTACAGAGAATTGGACAGCTACTGGGCTATTGGAATACACATTTAGCAAGGAACTTCAAAAAGTTCCTGAAAAAAAATGGAATCAAAATATGAGCTTATTTCAGTGCAAAATACTTATTTTTCGGCGGGGGAGAGGTTTTTGTTATAGGGCGCGTGCACTCGCCAGACAGACAGAGAGAGACATAGAGACAGAAAGCAAGAAATCACCCCCCAGGGGGGATGGTCACGCTGCAATCCCTTCTCCTCCATTCTCCTCTCGGGATCTTGGGCACGCACGCATATGCGCCTGGTGTGAGTTTTAAGCCACCGGGTCCGGGACGCGAACTGCGGTCAACTATGTGGGAGTCCAGCAACATAGCCATTACGCTAACTGCTGGTTCCCAGTGCAAAATGCTTATGAAATTAATGCACAACTTTTTCATAATGTGCATTTTCCATGAACTTTTTGAAGAATGCTTGCATGTGCATAAATTTTAAAAAAATAGTTATTTATTATTATTGTTGTTGTGTAATTTGCCAGAGGGCAATGCACTCACCACAGAGAGACAGAGATAAGAGAGAGAGAGGGAAAGTGAAAAAGCAAATCTCTAGTCCCCAGTTCCAGGACTTGAACCAGGGTAGGCCATGTGGGAGTCCAGTGCCTTAACCACTACCACCACCTGCTCACCCCAGAATTTTTTTTTAAATATAGATCAGTTGAGAGAGATTGCTTGTGAAAGTCTAAATTCTTTGTAACTCACCCCAAACTGTAAATTCTAGGATCTCTTTCTCTGGTTCTTCGGTTGTCATGTCTGTGTGTCCTGACATGTGTTTATTATCTGTCTGAGTTGTTCTAAAATGTGCCACTCACCCTATAACGTTCAGTGACATGGAAGAAAGTGCCTTTTCTCAGTGGTCCTCTGTCACAAAGCTTTATAATACTCTATTTTCACAGTGTTTCCTTAGGTGGTCAGAGTTGGCATCCAGTCCTTACGGGGCCAAGTGTTTTTGCATGAAGTCACCTATGACCTTGTTGAGAAGCTACTCCCCACCTCACAGCTTTGGACATAGACTGAAATCCGTTCTGACCAGGTGAGGTTTTGCTCCCTTTCCTAGATGGTAGAGACCAAATAATTGTATGGCACACTCATTTCCTTTCGTTTCTGGTCTCGCGGTGAGTCTCCTCCTTGGTCTCCCTTGAGGTAAAGATCTGCCACCGACTCAGTTCTAGCCAACAGAACATGAGAAGGATAACATGACCCTCTTCCAGAACTGTTCTATTAGAACCTCCCTCAGGCCCACACAAGAGCCTGTCCTTCCTCAGCCACCAGCTGAACGGAGGGCCCACTGAGAGCCAAGCCAGAGGAAGGTGACCACCCACGGGGCTCTCGAGTGACCTTGTAGATTATGACATGACCAGAAGCAAAATAAACGCCTGCTAGCCTCCACTTCTCTGACAGAGGGAGCAGAGAACGTCATTTCTAAGTGACAGAGTGAAAACCCAGAATCATACCTCCTACCCCAAACCTGGTGTCGTCCTGTGTGTTTGTGTTTGCTTCTCTGTTTCATCCCCCCGCCCCTCGCCAAAACAGGGAAGGAACGAGAGTGGAGCTGTCTCCTTGCCCCATTCTTCACCCTCTTGTACATGTACACCCTCCTTCCACTGTATAAAAAGGAAGATTTTACCTTCGACATTATTTAGATTTGTCTGTGTACGTTGATGATTACAACCTGACCAACTTGGGCCAGCAGGTGGCATAGTGGTTAAGGTGCTGGGCTCCCACCTGGCCTACTGTGGTTCTAATCTCAGACCAGGCAGCTCTAAAGTCACACTGAGCGTGTATGTGTGCATGCTCCGAATGCCAGGAGAATGAAGAAGAAAGGACTGTGGCATGCCCTATCTCCCGGGGCACGGTGATTTCTCACTTTCCAGCTCACTGTTTCTCTGGGTCTCTCCAATGAGCGCACATGCCCTATGGCAAAAACCCTGGGCCGGGGAAGGGACAAGCGACCAACTTTTACTGTTCCCCTCCACAACTCACAGAGAAGCCAGAGCTGGCCAGGGCTGTTCCTGGCCTCTGGAATCTGGCCCCACCTGCTCCCGGAGCAATGGATTTTGATTTGCCGTTCTCTCCCTTGTGAGGATTTGAAGTACTCTACAAGCATTTGGCGTATTCATCTTCATAACCTCCTCGGACACCCCTGAGAAGTTACCAAAGGGCAGCAATAATTATCCTTATTTTGCAGACATGGAGATTGTGACAGGAAGGGGGTTCAATTAAGGTCTCTAATGAGTTGTAGAGACAGACGGAAAAGGACTCAGCTCTCCTGCAGTCCCATCTGTTCTCTATCCTCTCAACCACTCCTGCTTTTTACCACGTCCTTTCCAGGACTTCTCCAAACCCTGGCCTGGGATTCCTGGGAGCTGAGCTGGCAGCCACGCGCACGCGGGTTGCATTTACTCATGCATGTCTGCTCGGACAGGTTGCATTTACTCATGCATGTCTGCTCGGACCGAGCTGTGGCCTTTGACCGGCAGCTTGCAAGCTGTACGTCCCCAGGGGAGGCCAGAGAGAGCCACTCTCAGGGAGGCTGAAACTGGTCGAGATTCATTTTTTCATGCGGAAGCTATTTGTCGGAAATGCATGTTTTTTTCAACAGGTGAACTAAATCTTCTCACCATCTGAAATTTCAAGTGGGCAAAAAGTACAAGGACATCTATTGTAGTCACTCGCTCTTGTGTGTTTTGTGGGAAATAATGCACGTATTCCTGGAACCAGGATACCCAGTGGGAGCCAGTCTCTAACAGCCCTGAGGTTCTGGAAAATCATGAGACCGATTTCTCTGTGATGGGAGGAACGATGCCTCTCCACCCTTACTCCTAAATCAGACCGAGCTCGCTGCAGGGCACAGGCGGGACAGCGCTGCCACAGAGCGGCCAGACCGATGGCTCTGGGTTCAGTCCCAGCCCCACCCAAGCGCTGTGCACGGTGGGGTGCGTCTGTGGTCCTAGCTAGCTAGGAGTCTGGGGCAGGGAGGACTGCAGTGCAGCCAGTCCTTTCAAAGTACCTTTCTGGGCCAGCCTAAGACCTGGCAGTTAGGGTGAACGGATCCCACGTGGCCAACTACATGGGTTGCCTCCCACACCCAATGGGTTGAAAAGCACACTGGGTGTGTGTGCACGAGTGCCAAAGTCCCAAAAGGAGGGAGCGATGGAGGAGGAAGGGTTGAAGTATGACCAGTCTCCGACGTGTGTGTGTGTGTGTGTGCGTGTGTATGTGTGCGTGTGTGCGCACGCACTTTCTCACTGTCCTTCTTTCTCTGGTGAATGAACATCCTTCTGTCAAAAAACATTTTTAAAAGAAAGTTCTTTTCTCCTTTTTCCTCTCTCCCCCTTCTCTACTTCCACCACTCTCTCATTTACCAGAAAAGACTCCACATCACTCTTCTCCCTTTTCCACTCCTCCTTCGAGCTCTGTGCCTTCCTACTTTGTGTCAGACAGGAGAGTCCACCGCGTGGAGCAGACGCTGGGCCTTCTCTGCTGTGACGTGAGGAGCAGAGGCCGCGCCGCCAGCGGGGAGCCTCTGGAATCTGGCCCGTCTCCCCTCCAGGTTCCTGTCCCTAGTGACAGCAAAGTACGTGCCACCTGTTTTCCTCCACGGTCTGTTGCTCAATCACTGAATACCCGAGCCGGGTGATTTATAAAGGAGAGCAGTTTACTCCACTTAGGGGTTCGGAAGTCCAGGGTCGCGAACTGGTGAGGGTCTCGGTGGGGACTGCAAACCCGAGCAGGTAACATACTGTATGGTCAGAGTGCGAGCAGGGCGTGTGGTCCACGCAGCGGCAACCACGCGGCCCCCGGTCACCTCGCCGCCCGCAGCCCCGAGCACACCTGCTCCACCTTCCCAGGGCAAGGCCAGCATGTCCGCTCCCCCGCCCTCAGCTCACCCAGCTTCCGCACTTTCCGGCCAGAGCCCCACGCGCGTGGTCTCGTTAATCTTCCTTGGGTGAGAGGCGTTTTTTCCTGTAAGTTCTCCTTTCAGAGAGTCCCTTCTCCTTGTCCACCCGTGTGTTCTGAGTCCAGGTTACACACGGCTTCTCTTTAGAGACCTTCCCTTTCCCCTAAGGCTGGATTAACCACCCCTACAATGGGCTCCATGGCACCCAGCAGGTGCTCCAAAACTAGTTATTAACTAAATACTAAGTTCACAGTCAGACTTTAAAAAGTTCTATTTGGGATATACTTTAAGAGGATCATTAAAACAAATAAAAACAAAATACATAAAACATTGGCAGTCTGACCCAGTGACCACACATCCATAAGCTTTTATCCTGAATTTCATTTCTAAACAAACTTCCTAAGAAAATAATCTAAAATTCAGAAAACAAAGCTTTCGGCAAGAAGATACACATGGCAGCATTTTCATAAACCATAAAATATTGGAAACTATCAATGATCCAATATAGAAGTAAGGGTATGTGACAGGTGGGATTTCATTCAACCATTGAATTCTTTCCATAAAGAATTTATAATAAGCAAATTCCTGTACTGTAATGTTAACAGAGACGGTACGTTAAAACAGAAATGCACGTTGTGTAGGTTTGAAAACTACACATAGGACGGCCCGAGCAAGGCGGCTGGAGGTGACCGTGAGCGGCGCTGTGAGGGGTGCTCATCTTCCTCAGTTAAAATAAAAAGTATATGCAATGCCTGATATAATTTTAAATATAAAATAAACAAAATAATCACACATTGGGAATAAGAAAGGGTGGGGAGGAAACAGGAAGACAGGCAAGTGTTTTCTGTAAGGGGCGAGGCCAGCGTCAGCACTTCCCGGGCCTTTGCTGCAACTTCCAGGAAAGGGATGGACATTTTCTGAGGGCTCCTCAATAACAAGAATCGTGAAGTGATTAAATCCGTTCACTTCTTTGTTTTTTAGAGGTTTTTGCTATAGGGCGCGTGCACTCGCCAGACAGACAGACAGAGAGAGAGAGATAGAAAGCGAGAAATCACCCCCCAGGGGGGATCCCTTCTCCTCCATTCTCCTCTCAGGATCTTGAGCACGCACATATGCCCGGCGTGAGTTTTAAACTGCCGGGTCCGGGACACGAACAGCGGTCTACTACATGGGAGTCCAGCGACATAGCCATGACGCTAACTGCTGGTCCCTAAATCTGTTTACTTCTAAAATAACCTGAGACCAAGCATTTCTGTTTCAGGAAAGTCATCATGCATTTTTGCATAGCAAAACAAGTCATGACTTTTCTGTCAACTTAATATTTTGAACTAGGCTGTAAAATAAAAGCTGTTACCTCCCTACTCTGTCACTCCTCTCAAGATTTTCCTCTGACACCAGGTGAGCAGTCTTTCCCACGTGCGCTACTTCTCGAATCCTCAGGGCACACAAACTGGGTGGGTGTCCTATGATTGAACGCGATTTTGACAGTAATTGCTCAGCATTATCTAAGATCCCACAGGTTCAGGGCTCAGTCCCACGAGGCTGCCTTCCACTTCAGATGACAATGGGAAGTAGTGGGTCCCTAGGTTACGGGCAGTTTCCATCCGACTTGGCGACAAAGCACAAGTGCCCACAACCACTTCTTCTCGGTTTGACAATCTGCTAGAGCAGCTTGCAGAACTCATGAAAGTGCACTTACTCTGACTGAGTTATTGTGAAGGTCTATTAAAGGGTACCAGGGAGCAGCCAGATGCGGGAGCACAGGGCAAGTTCTGGAAGCGTTCCAAAGGCAGGACTTCTGTCCCCTGGAGTCTGGGGTGTGCCATTCTCTGGCACACAGCTCATTCTTGTTCACCAGACAGACTGTCCGGAACCCCACCTTTCTGGGTTTATGGAACTGTCCCACCTTCTAGTGCAACGGCAGGCTGCCCTGACAACCAGCCCCCACCCCGTATCTATCTATAGGTTTCCCAATAGTCATCTCATCAACTGAAACTCAGGTGTGGTTGAAAGGACTTGCCATAAATAACCAAGGATCATCTTTGTCTTTCTGGAGCCCAGAAAGAAAATCAAATATAACAAGAGAATGCTCTTGTAGCTGGCTCTTACCAGTTAGGAGTTACCACGATCTAAGGACCTGTGTACCATGTCAATAGAATGCACACACAAGTGCACACACACACATCCACGTAAATGAGATTAATGATAAGAAACCAACACCCTTTGAGAGAATCATTAGAAAACTACTAAGATAGTAAAATATAAATAATGAAAGAAGAAAAATATTCTACATAGAGTTAAAGATTGTACCTAAGCAATGTTAAAGTCTAGGATGTCATAGGAACGGGAGTATTTTCTTCAAATGCTGCATAGATTTCTTCCTCTTTTTATACCCATGAACACAGCCATCTGTAGATAAAAATTAAAATGTAAACATTCCAATTGGGAAAAATATCTAAAGATCTGACCCTCTCTGGTAAACTCATCTGTCCCAGTTGGCCTGCATCAAGGTCTCTACCCATATTTGACTGCTTTCTATCATCTTTATTTCACAGGTCCAAATACATGAAATCCTAGATTTGGACTTTCCTTAGGTACAATCTTTTATTTTTTTATTTTATTTTTTTTCTTCTATAATTTATATTTTATTACCTTAGTTTTCTAATGAGTTTCTCCAAAGGGTATTGGTTTCTTAGGATTAAAATCATTTATGTGAGTGTGTATATTTCATTGAAACATTTATTTTAGCATCTTTTAAATGGATTACTTCTTTGGCATATCTCGACACCCTTCCAATGATTCATTGCAATATTCTATTATTTTCTTGAAATTTTTAAAAATAAATGCATCATTTGTAAAAATATTTATTTTATTTATTATTATTAGAGAGCTTTTTTGCCATAGGGTGCATGTGCTCACCAGAGAGACATAGAGAAACAGAGAGACAGGAAGTGAGAAATCACCTCCAAGGGGATGGTCATGCTGCAATCCCTTCTTTTCCATTCTCCTCTTGTGATTTTGAGCACACATACATGTGCCATGTGTGAGTTTTAAGCAGCCAGGTCTGGGACTTGAACCACGGTTGACTATGTGGGAGGCCAGAGATGTAATCATTATGCCATATGCTGGTCCATATTTATTATTTTTTTTAAGTTTGCTATAGGGCAGGTGTGCTCACCAGAGAGCGAGCAAGAGAGAGAGAAAGAGAGAAAGCAAGCCACCAGGCCAGGGACTTGAACCTTAGTCAACTGTGTGGGAGTCCAGTGCTTTAACCACCACTTCACCTGCTGGCCCTCTTGAAATATTTTGATCAACCAATTTCTTATTGCCTTAGATGAAAACTAAATGAACAATTAAATGGAGACCAAATGAACAAAGTATTTATTTTCTGAAAGTATTATAATTTTTTTTTACATTTACTTATAGAATTAAATGGGAACCATCAGAGCTGAAGACCTGAAAATCTTCATGCATAAGTTTAAGCATTTGATTTTTAGCTAATAAATAAAAAGAGAATAAATACTCATGTTCTCTGAGCCAGTAAGAAGCTGCTAACAATTCAATCTGGGTCTTTCTTTTAATATGTTCATTCTATAAGATTAGTTCCTTAAGTAAAAAATGACTGCTCGGTGAAACACCAGTACCTTTCCTACAGAATTTTAACAAAACATGAATAAAATAAAATAAAATAACTTTTCTCCTGAGATATCAGCTGAAAGGTACTATGGACGCAGCACCTGGACTGAACAAGGGTAACAGGGTGCATCATAATTAATTCACAGCAGTTATTCTCTAGTGATCAAAGATTGAATCATATGCAAGTGTGGTTTTAATTTCCTCTTTTAAATGAAGAACAAGCAAAACTATAAATCACATATCCAGTTCTGCTATAAATCTCATTTGTTCCATTGCTTGCCAACAGTCTGAAAGAAATATTTTATTCTCCACATCCTCATTCATATCAGGTTTGTTATATTCTATTCTTTCTCATAATAAGTAAGCAAAGGACATGCAAACACTGAAGTCGTTAGCAGTGATTTGTCCGCTGGCCCCCAGGATTGGCAGTGACAGGCAGTCAGACATGCTAACAATATTGGCTTGTCTTTAAGCCTATAGTTTACATTCCGAAGGAGACAAGACACCAGACGCAGCACTGCACTGGAGGGGCATGGACAGTGGCTTGCGGGTTGCAGGGGGGAAAAAAGGTCTTCTACAAACTCTATTGTTAAGATATAGATTTTGTTTGTGTGCGTGTTTGTTTTTATTGCTGTTGTTTTGAAGCAAAACTATAAACATTCTTTTCACCGGCAATTTGGAACACCTTATACCCATGTATAGGATTTACCGGCAAAAAGCTAAAAATGCATGGGCATATCCTAAACTTTTATTTATTCATTATTTTCATCTTCTGGAAACCAAGATTTTATTGTATTAGGTCTCAGATACTTCAGATACTAAGAGAGAGGAGGGATCTTGAGCCAAATTTGTGAGATGTTTTCTTTTCTCTCTCAACTCTGATCTTCCTTTGAAGTTTTGTGGGCTCATATGTCATTTCTTCCTTGTTTATCCTGTCAAAGGTTTGATATATTTTCGTGGCTACGTAGCTTTTTCTATGGAAATGGCTCTGCTTGATGTAATAACCTAATAGTAGATAACAGAGTTGAAATTTTTCTTTCTTTTTCCCCCAGAATAATGGTTTTGCCCCAGTTACGTAGTGCTATGCTGAATTATAAATACAGGGTTCCAAGAATAATGAAAAACGTATGCAAGATGTCCTTAGTCTTTGATATTTAGACTGTCTTAACAAAGAAAAATATTCGAATTTTGATGAAAATATGGTGCGAATTCGTATTTGTTGGACATAAATCTGAAAATAAGGTTTTGACTCTTGAACTTATGAAGATTTACGTTTTTTGTGTACTATTCCCCAAAGTCATAGCTCATCATTTGTAGGCAGGAAAACAACCTTCAAGAGAGGAGTCCCGGTTGCAGCTCTACTCTCAGTCTTTCTGCCGTGTCGTCCTGGGTAAACCACCTGATTTATTCCTTTCTTTGGCTTTCCCTCAGGGGAAGAGATGTCCTTTCTCCTCACTTACATTCAAGAAAAACATGAAACATCATGCACACTTCCTAAGATAATAGAGTTTATTTGAAAGAACACCAAACCAATAGCAGAACCACCTCACTCAAATATTTAAACATATCCTCTTACTAGGAATGAGTTCATTAATAAGAGTCATGTTTCTGGGTCTCTATTCTCCATTCTGCAAAATATATGCTAATGTCATTGGCAATGTGCATGCATACATGCACACACATGCACGCACTTTCATGTACACATGCAGTCACACCTGCATGCACAATACGTGCACACATGTGTGTTCACACTCAGCACGCACACATATGCATACACACATGCACACACATGCGTGCATGCACACACACACACAAATAGCTCACATAACTCTCATAATTCCCTTCCTTGGTGAGTCACATTTTTATCTGCCTTTTACAGATGAGAAAACTTGAATCACATAAAATCTCACAGAATAAGTTGGCCCAGTTCTTACAGCCAGGTAGTATTAGCAGAAGTTTAAAACACACAGGCAGCTTGGCTACACTGTTTATGCTCCAACTCTGACTTAGAATCTGAGTTTTTCTCATTGAAATATGATAGTCTAGGATCTTTACAGATGAGGTAAATTCTCACATTGGAGATACCTGAAAAATGCCATCCACCGAGAATCCACTGCTATAAAGATATGCCCCCGAAGCACAATTTCAGAACCCTTTTCCCATCATTACGCTTTCTTCACAAGTATAACTTGCTTCTAATAGCAGAGCCACATGGCAGTGGCCAGTTATCTGTGTTTTAGTTGATTGTAGCTGATTCACTTTAGCCATGGGAAATGGTCTCTCTGATATTCGATGTATGATTTCCTGAACAACGCATTCTTTCTCTCCGCGTGTCTCCTTAGGAACGTCTTCTTGGGGTTTCCTTTGGTATTATAATTCTTGTGGAGTTTGCAGTGGTTTGTCATGTTTAAGGCTCGAGGCAGAGTAAAAAAGTCTGCATTAACCACCTACTTACTATCAAGCAGCTAATGTATGAAATATTTCTCCGAATAACAACCTTGCTCTGAGAGGAGAGGTTCGCGTCGCAGGAAATGTTTTGATTTTGAGGTCCGAAGCCCAGCAGGTTTTTCATTCTGTACGTGACCTCAGAAACTCGAGGAGTTCATGGGCACTCCACCCCTCACCTTGTTCTCTAGCCCCTCTTACGGCTTGGGGTGCAGATAAAGGGGCCAGCGCATTCGATGGGGGCACTGCTCCGCGGTCCCCGGGCAGTCCGGCAGATGGCCAATGAGAGAGGCCACCAGATGCCAAGTGTGGACAGAACTGCGAGGGGAGGGACCACAAAAGGCCGCGGGGAGAGGACGGCGTGCGTGTGAGATGACATGAAAGAAAGGGCTGGATCGAGCGCGGGACAGTGGCGGCCTCGCGTACCCCTTAGGGAGCACCTCTGCTTTGCAGCAGGGACTGGCGTGCTCAGCATCAGTGTGTCAGCCTCGTTGATGCGCGGGACGATTCGGGCACTTCTTGATCACCCCTCATTATCTGCTCTCTTGCCCGATTTAACCTCGCCCGTCTGAACGCTGGGCAATCACGTTTCGATCTTTTTCGTTGTTGTTTGGGTTAAGCAGGCTTGAAAGTGCTGACTCCTTAATGACCCATCTTCATTAAGTGAGGAAATTACATGATGCAGCATACCAGCTTGGAGTCCAACCTTCACTCTTAACTCCATTATTTAGTCATTAACCTTGTGTTTCCTACGACCGCAGTTCTTAAGGTGATCAGGAAAGGCTCACTCTGCGTCGAGGGCTAAATTAAATTAAATCGAACACAATTCCCCGAGTGCCTCGCGCAGCCCCACGTGCTCACGTACTCGCCTTTGTATCCCGAGGCCCCAGGCACCTGACACGAACGAGGCACTCAGAAGGCATTTTTCAGTGAATTAGTGCTTGGTTCTCTGAAGGATATGGAAGTGGGAAAGATGCCGTTTTGACCCTCAACAAATTCAAGAACTGATTATGTGAACTAGTTAAATCATGTCTGAATAAATTCGTGTCCGGTGATGGATGAAAAGGCACACAGTCATATAGAAGTCACACAAGTAAAGGAGGAGATGGAAACTACCAAGGAGACTTGGGCCAGCAGGTGGCATAGTGGTTAAGGTGCTGGACTCCCACATGGTCGACTGTGGTTTGAGTCCCAGACCCAGCAGCCTGAAACTCATGCCAAACACATGTGTGTGCATGCCCAAAATCCCAAGAGGAGAATGGAGGAGAAGGGATTGTGCTGTGGCCACCCCCCCAGTGGAGTGATTTCTTGCTTTCTGTCTCTCCAGTAAGCACATGAGTCCTATAGCAAAAATCTCTCCAAAAAAAGAAAAATCAGGATAAGGAAGATAATTTCAGAGAATAATCCCAGCATGTCACTAAGGAAAGATGCTTTGATGTCCACAAGCATAATTCAGGCACATTGCTCTATTTTCCTTGAAGGAGAGTACAAAGTTTATTAAATCTGTGTCCTCCATACATTATACAGGTCTGAAATAATCCTAGACATGAGACAAATAGCAAAGAGAGCTTGTGTCGTTTGTATGTAACAAATATGCTTGACCGATAGAATGGATCAACTTCTATGAGAAAAACGGAACAAAAATTGAGGGAGACATATTTTAACTTAAGTCATTCAGGGGTCTAATAATTACCTAATAAAACTCATTTTAACTTGCCATTTGTTGTATTTTGTGTAGTTCAAAAATATGGCACAGAGATTTATTTTGTCCAGTTTCAACTTGGTACTCCAATACAAATTATTGCAAAAATTCCACACGAGTTAGAAAAACCCTCACAGCAAAGACAAGATAAAGGGTTTGGAATTAGAAAATATAGAAAATCTGTCTTTGAATCCAGACCCTTACTTTCTAGGTAAATAAATTGGTATAGGTAATTTGACCTCTTCGGGTCTCCATTTCAGGAGTATCAAAGTTGCGAGAATAAATTGGCAATGGGTGTGAGGAAATTTAGTAAAATTACTTAGGAAATTCTGGCGCTTCAGTGATTTAACAATTTTAGCTTCTTTTGTATCAGTTAAAATGCTTTGGCTATTAAGACATTTCTAACTCAAATTAACATAAAGAAATCCCTTATCACATGTAACAAAAAGGCGAGAGAGACATATTTTAATTTAAGCCACCCAGGGGTTTAATAATGCTCTCAGGACCTTTTTGCACTGACAGTCCCTCATGCATTGGTTTTGAGGCTGGCTGGATCGCGCATGCTAGCCTCGTGGTACCAAATGGCTGAATCAGTTACTGACATCACGTCTACACTCAGAAGCCGTCAGAGGCATAAGGTGACTGTCTCTACTTGTGTCTCCTTATTTTGATGAGTATTTTCTGGAACAACTCTAGTAGATGTTTCCTCTGTCATTGGTCAAAATGAGGCATATGCTTGTCTTTAAGTTGTTAGCAAGAGAATGGGGTTAATTTCATTATTACAGTATGAACAATTCATTCAGGAATGGTGGAGCTTTTGTTTTTGTTTTGTTTCGCTTTGTTTTAGGTTTTCGCCATAGGGTGTGTGCCCTCACTGGAGAGAGACAGAGAAAGGGAAAGTGAGAAATCACCCCTCGGGGGATGGCCACGCTGCAATCCCTTCCCTTCCCTTCCCTCCTCCTCCTGGGATTTTGGGCACGCACACACATGCACCTGGTTAGATTTTCAAGCTGACGGGTCCAGGACTCTAACCGCGGTCAGCCATGTAGGAGACCAGTGCCTTAACCACTACGCCATCTGCTGGGCCCATAAGTGGTACACATTTTGAGGATTCAAAAAGCTTCATTACTGTCAAACGTAACTTTCCAGTTTGAACTCTCCGTTTTATTTCAGAAAGCTCCCATTAGCAACTCTTGAACTAATTTAAATGAAATAAAATTAAAAGGCCAGTGGCTAATGAAATCTTTTTCCAAAAACATCTGAAGTATCTGATTCTGCCTGATAAAAATACAGTGAATTCTACTCATTCCGTGGGGGGAAAACAGTCCTCTCACCTTTGTGAACTTTAGGTGAGGACTGATACACACAGACACTGGATTGATGGCCGACCGCAGAGGTTCAGACGCCACTCTGCAGGCCACAGAAGGTTGGGCTTCGAGTCCTAGGGCCCGGGAACGCCCAGGCACATGGAGACCCTGGCTCACTGGAGGGCTGGAGGGCTGCTCGAGCAGGAAGTCCCTGTCAAGAGTGCCTGACTCTCTCTCCTTCCTCTTCTCTTTCAGGAAACAAACTTATTAGAAATAGAATCGAATCTTCCAAGCAATTGTCAAAAAATTCTGGTAGATGAACTACTTCTGATTATTTTCCAATTTATTTTCTAACATCCCACAGACTTCTCTGCGGTGTATGAAGTTTTATTGGCTTTTCACCATATGTGCCTTTGGCTTTTATGAGACAGGGTTCTGTTCCTGGACATGGCATTAAACCAGTATGGGTTTTGAACTGACCCCTACAGAGAGAGGATGCCGTTTACTGACCAAAGATGGATTCTGTAAGTCCAGCAGAGCCTCAGAGCGGCAGCTGGGGCCCACGTCCATGTCTGTCCCCGTGCCGTACCCTTTATGACCATAGTGCTACCCCACGTACTGCGGGACTGCGCTCAGGAAAGCACGCTTGAGTAGGGGCACTCTGATCTTGAAGTGCGACCATAAACACGTGCTATGTGAAGAATTTGACCTTTTAGGAGGGAAAAG
Organism: Tupaia tana; assembly: GCA_026018925.1. Classification (NCBI taxonomy): domain Eukaryota; kingdom Metazoa; phylum Chordata; class Mammalia; order Scandentia; family Tupaiidae; genus Tupaia; species Tupaia tana. Next base: position 27,921,596 of record JAKSZU010000025.1, on the reverse strand, counting down.
CCGGATGCAACAGCAGGACTGCTTCTCTTTAGAGCTTAACACAGTGACCTATTTTACCAGATGTTTTTATTTTACTGATTTTTTTTTTGATTCCACGTACATGACAATATTTTTCCCCAACTCTAAAAAGAATAAATATTTTATGGAAAAATAGGTTGTGAAACATTACATTTGACAGTTCTATTCGGTGCCAAGATTTAGTGATGCAATGGGAAACTTACAAATTATTAACGTGTTCATTCCATTAAACAGCCTCGGATTTTCCTTTTATGGATACAATTTCCATTTTTGTGCTCATTTTTTCTTTTTTTTATGGCTTGTCCCACTGTAAACCATACAACCCACCCCAAACAGCAAATGATCTAACACTCCCCAGATGTTTAAAGCCATGTAGCACAACAGGCAGTGGGGAGACCAGACAACTGAGCCCCCGCCGTTGGGGATGCAACTCACACCAGTAGGGGCCTGTGATTCCTAGGGAGCAGCACGTGCTGGGAGTCATAAATTCATATCGTCACTCTTCGCAAGTCGGCATATGCATAACATGTTTAAGTGCACAGAACAAATGATGTTAGAGATATGCAAATGGAATCACAGTTCAAATAATCAGGTGGTGCAGCAGGAAGAGGAAATCGAAGATGATATTGTCGGGCTGTATGCAGCATGCGTAAACGTGACTAGACACCCATCAAATGCTCATGCGATCGCATTAAGACAACAGAAAACATAGTAATTATCTGTGGGTTTTCATTGGAAAAGAAATAGTTCTAACATTAAGAAAATAACATTAAAACAGATTTTCAGTACTATGTTTAGCTAATTCTGTTTAAGATTTTAGATACTGGGGCTAGCAGGTGGCATGGTGGTTAAGACGCTGGACTACCACGTGGCTGACCATGGTTGGAATCTTGGACTGGGCGGCTTGCTTTCTCTTTCTCTGGTGTGTGCATGTGTCCTACAGCAAATTAAAAAATAATAACAATAAATAAAAATTAATGTATTTATAAAGGTTATATGTGTGTGTGTGTGTGTGTATATATATATACACACATACACACATACATATATATGTATGTATGTATGTATATGTATATATATATATTACTGGGCCCAGAAATGGCATACTGGGTAAGATGCTGGACTCTCACTGGCCAACTGCCATTCAAGTCCTGGACCCGGTAGCTTGAAAATCATGCTGGGTGCATGTGCATGCATGCCCAAAATCCCAGGAGGAGAATGGAAGAGTAGGGATTGCAGCATGGCCATCTCCCCTAAGGGGTGATTTGTCACTTTCCCTCTCTCTGTCTCTTACGGGTGAGCGCACATGCCCTATGGCAAAAACCTAAAAACAAAACAAAGCAAAACAAAAAACCATAAGATTTGAGATGTTATCTGTAATTCCGTCACTACAGCAAAGTGGATGATGACTATGATTGTGTGGAGATAGAGAAGGAGTAAGCGAGGGGAGACCATTGAAGGTGAATTGATTTTTCAAAGAAACCTCACAGATGACATTGTTTTAAGGCTTGTAAACATCTCCATCAGTGTCACAGTGCTCACAAAATCAGACTGTCTGACTCATAATAATTACACACAGCAGACAATGAGCCGTATAAACCAACCGCTGGGAAATTCATTTCAGAAAGGACATTCCTTCTAAATGATCATGATTATTCTATCTTTATCCAGGAAATTCTCATTCCAGCTTGCAGCTCATGAGAATCTGGATCACTAATTGGAATGCCGCTCGCAGTGCATGGAAACTGAGCCAAGACAAGGGGTGAGTCTGGCCAAGACGAGTCCATGCCACTTAAGAGGACTGGAAGCGTGTCCCCGCTCTGGACCCTGCTGGGTAAATCTGTTCTCCGTGTGGCTCTTCGGAATGTTCTGCATCGTTCTGACCATCTACACCTTTTAATTAATTCAGTCTTTTCCCAACATAAATCATCGGTTTGTCACTTCCTAAATTTAATCACAGTCTAGTTATGGTACCCGTAAATGACTTTCGTTTTGCTTCTAGTAGTGTTTTGGATGTTCTGAACAGAATTAAGGCACATAGTTGCAACCTCAGGTTATACGAAATTTCACTTATTGTTGTACTCTCACCACCACGAAGAATTGAAGTTCCCACACATTTCTTAATCATACAGGCAGAAATGGCATCTCATTTTAAATAGGATTAGAATGCAATTAAAAAAATATTGAGCTATACGCATCAAAAGAGAGGGATTGCTCATCAGATGCCAGCCTGGGATTAGAATGAGTACATTATACCTTGGTAATTCAGGCAAGGCTAATGTCGAGTTGGGAGAAGGGGGTCACAGAGACGGTTCATAAGGAACTTCTGCAGACACGCTACTTTGGCACTTCAAAAAATAATTTTACAGAAGTTCTTTGTGGATGAAATAGAAAAGACATGTAGTTAGTAACACAGGAAATAGGTGAGCTTGTAATGGGTTGTAATAGAGATTTCGGTGTGGTTCTGCTAACACCGAGAGAAACTGTGAACATCGACTTGAGCTGTTCCGATGGTTTAATGTGCTATGTGCCTTTTGGTAGGCAGAGGCCAAGGACACCTCGCACGGCACTGGATGGTCCCTCACAAAAGCAGCCTGCCACAATTGATGAACACCGTTTCTTTCAGAATCACTGGACTATTAGAGACAAATAAGTATTAAGTCAATGGTCACTTAGATGATTAGAAGATTTCTACATGATCTGTAATCAGATTTTTCCCTTGGCTCCTCTCTCCCCATCTCTCCCTCTACACATACACACAGTATTAAAATATTGACTCATAAATCCATCGAATGATTTCAGTGGGTATAACAATGCCATATAGTTCAAATTCATGAGTAGTAAAGGAAGATATCCTGGCTGACAAAACAGATTCCAAAATTATTGCAAAAAAAGAAAGAACATAAAGGATAAAATTCTATTTTCTTTTGATCACTCACTGTACTCTTTCTTCTCTTGTGGAATTCAATTCCTTCTAACTTGTATTGACATCACTTGGATTAATTTTTCACCTACACTCTTTTTCTAAAGAATTATTTAATCTTATTTATCATTGTTACTAATTTTGAATTTGCTACAGGGCATGTGTGCTTACCAGACAGAGACAGAGAGAAAGGGAAAAAGCAATCCACCATGTCAAGGACTCAAAATCAGTCAGCCATGTGGGAGTTCAGCACCCCAACCACCACACCACTTGCCAGTCCTTCACCTACTCACTTCAGCATCTTGAGAGAAAACCATGCCTTGTATCCTGACATATATTAATTATTCTACATGTATTTAATAAAATAAGGATTAAGCAAATGAATATTAGGAATTTAAATCTACTATCTGTTAGTATGATTCAGTCAGAAAATTTATGTTGGTAAAATGTAACAGTGAAGGTTCAAACAAGACAAAAGAAACCACTCTATTTTTAACAGGTAGAAATTTAAAAGAGAAATAATCACTTAAACAATTGAAGTATTCTTGGAGTAAAAGTCAGTGGGAACCTATTACCTTTCAAGTACTCAGGTAAGGAATTGAGTGTAGACTGCCAATAATCTCAGTTGCTGTTAGCAACAGATTAGGTAATTCAAAGAAGCTCACTCAGAGACTGTTGGAAAGTTTCCCTCTGCCACATTTCTATCAGCTTCTGCTCCAGGAGAAGCAATGATTTCTCCTTTCTCTCCACGTTCTAAATCTCACATAGGGTTCTCTTACAGGCAGACCTGAAGCTACAGCCCAATGAGCTAGGAAGTCAAAGAAATATATGTTGTTTCAAGTCCTGGTGACACAGAGTGAGAATGTAGAAGGGTGAGAACAGTACTGATATGTGAGTAGTCAATCTGATATGCCTGGTGGAGTTTCCAAGTTTAGGTATTTTTGCTTTTTTATTTTGCTACACTGCATAACTGTTATCTGTTTCAAAGTTTCCTAATCTTATATTCAGGCTTCAGGAAGACTCTAAAAGATGCTTTAGATATGTTTTGCATGGTTCTTCCTCCTATGGAAAGTGGGTCGAATCAAGATGCAAAGAGTTGGAAAAAGACGCGAGACACTGGTGTTATGCTGGTTACTGGATGAGTTCAACGGTAGCTCACAGAGCTCTTAGTAGCACTTGCAAGATGCTTCCTCCCTCTTGGAGCTCGCAGTGCATGGAGCTGAGCTGAGCTAACCAGGTGCTCCCTTTCTCTTACGGGGGTTGCAGATAATAGTGGCTCCTGGCTAAAACTATACTTTTAAACACACACATGCATGTAATGGTGTAAAATAGCAAAGTCATAGTTACATAACAAGTGTGTAAGTGCACTACACTGATAACATAAGCTGTTTATCCTGTGGCCCTCTAGGAGGTGAAGGTTTTTGTAAAGGCAATAAAGGAAACATTTTAGGTTTGGAGGGTCATGCATTCACTTGCATTTGCTCAGCTCTTCTCCAGTCATGTGAAAGGAGCGGTAGGCAATGTAGAAGTGAGTAGGTGCCAGTGTCCTAATAAAGCATTTTAATCAAAAGTGAAATTCAAATTTCATATAATGCTCATGCATCACCAAATATTATTCTTACTCTTCCCCCTTAGATATTGAAAAAAAAAGTAAAAATCCTTCTTAGCTCAGATCATACAAACATAGGCTACAGGATGGAAGCGACCAAGGAGCCACAATCTGAAATCCTTGCTTTAAACAGATGCTGTCCAACACAGTGGCCACTGGCTGTGTGTGGTTATGTATCACTCACAATACAGCCAGTGTGACTGAAGAACGCATTATATATTCAACATTACTTTTTTTAAAAAGATAATTAATTTAATTATCAGAATATTTTAAGAGTATTTGGAAGAACTTGAGTATGGAAACTTCCTTTCTAACTCCATATTTTATGAAATATAAGCAGCAATGAATGCTAATTAAAATTTAATGTCCCAATTAAAATGTGTTTAAAGTATATAAAGTATACATCAGATTTTGAAGATGTGGTATAAAAAATGTAAAATGTTATTAATAATTTTATGTTGACTACACACTGAAATGATAACACTTTAAATATATTAATCTAAACAAAACACACTATTAAAAGTAATTTTATCTATTTCTTTTCACATTTTAATGTGGCAACTAAAACTTTATGCATGTTTGTGCGGCTGACGTTTTATTTCTGTTGGACAGAACTTCCCTACATTCACAGTTGGGCTACATGTCCTGACCTCTCTTGCAATCTGGGGGGATTACGTGAGTTAATTCAGTTTAAAATGATGTTGGCAAGGATGGACTGGGGTAGCTTTAAGCTTCGCTACCCTGGTTTTGTCTCTTATGTCTTCATGCTAACTGAATGCAGAGGACTCAGAAGAGAACTAGGAGGCCTTGGAGCACGGGGGCATAGGAAGATGGCAGGGACCTGAGTAACAAGACCGCTGGGACCAGCCGGCCTGGGGACTCACCCAACCCACATGCTCGCTTCGAACTAGAGTGGGAGCAGGAAACGAATTACTACGTATGCTGCTAAAATTTGTGTACGATATTTCAGTAGATAGTCCACCCTAATTAAATAACCTTTAAAACCATCCTGTAAAACATAATATAAGAAAATAAAAGAAAGTGGAAAAATAGTGGTTCGCCCATTATCTATTGAGTAAAACACGTATTTCTGCTTTTGGCAATGAAAATTTACAGAACAAAGACCTCATGGATCTAGGATATAGTAAAAACGAGAACTGCCCTATAAACAACCAGCTACCTGGACAGAATATCTGAGATGACAGTTTCTAGACTTGGACAACTTTGATCTGTGTGTGTGTCTGGTAAAACTAAAGCAACTTAAAGGGAGGTATCCAGTGTTAAAAGCTTACACTGAAATGTATGTATGTGTGTGTGTACATATATACACACACACACATAAGTATTTGCTAAACAATGACTTTTTTCAAACAAAGAGAGCTGAGAGAACTCATTGCTAGCAGACTATACCATAAGAAATGCTAATAGAGTTTTTAGATCGAAAGAAAATGAAGCCATGTGGATGCTGAGGAGTCGCGGGGCCCACCGTGGTGCAGGTGTAAAATGCGGTGCTCTGTGACCCACATAGCGGGCTCTGGTTTTGCATCCAGAGATCTCCCCGAGTTTACACGGCCGGAGCACGGCCATGATGGGGGCTGGCTGGAGCTGGGGGTGGACTGTGGCATCTAGACCCGAGGAGCACTCTCTCTCCCCCTTTTCCTCTCTCTTATTTCTCACTCATGGAATAAATAGATAAGTAAACTTTAAAAATGAAATAAAGCTGAGGTATATGAGTAACATGGCAATGGGGATAAAACACCATCATAAAAACATCAAACAAAAAATCCAAAAGGCAAGAGAAGAGTAAAAGATAAAAGGACAAAAGGAAGCACACAGCAAAATGTAGGTATAAAACCGGCCACATGAATAATCATTTGGATGTAAATGCGTAAACACCCTGATTAACAGAGCAAATAAAACACACGACTAAACTACATGCTGCTCTTTTTTTTTTCTTAACAAAAAGTTCACTTTAAATATAAAGACATATGTAGGTTTAAAAAAGTAAGATTCAAATAAGGAAGTAGTGATTGTAGTGGTTATACGGGTGAGTGAAAGTGAATTTCAAGGCAAAGAATATTTCCAAAGATGCAGAGAAACCTCAGTATAACACGCCCAGCATCGCATGCCCAGGGCTGGCTACTCGGGTCAGAGCGCAGTAAGACAGACCTGTTGGGGTGCCTCTCGCTCTCTCTGTCTTTCCTGTTTTCCTCATGCATTGAAGAAATAAAACAACAACAGAAAAAGTATAATAGTCTCAAAAATGATGTGCTTTACCATGCTTTCTGTAGAACATCCAATTTTTCCCTTTATAGAATGTAGATTCAACACATAGCCCCGTTTCTCTTTATGCAATTTACTCACCAGGTAGCGGAGACACTGGTTTTTGGGGGAATTCCTTCCTTCTCTTGGAGAAGAACACCATTACCCTGAGGACTCCACCCGTCATGGACTTGGGGACATGGCAACTCTGTCTTCAGTTTCAGTGACTGTGGCTTTGCCTTAAACCAATAGGCCACTCCGTCCTCATGGCCTCAGACACGGAGGGAGAGAAAAACACGTGATGAGGGTTAATCCCCTGCAAGGTAACGGTGGCCGTTTCTCTGAGGTGTAGACAGGTGCTTCCTGGCTATGGAGATGTCAAGAAAATAGGACTCTGGTTCCACTTTGCTGTCACCCTCATGTAATCTTAAGAATCCAACTGAAAATGGAGGCAACCTTGGGATATGAAGGCTGAGTGATAATAAAGGCAAAAATAAAATGAAGGAATATTGATGATATTGTTGGAGTTACTAAAATCAGCTGCGTCAGAAGCCAGAAGCAGTTTTTCTAGTCGTCAGCACCATTATTCAGGTCAGTGTGAACTGAGATCTGATCTTTTGCACCAGAAAAGTCTGCAGGAATATATTCACCAAACCACTTCTTTCCGTCTTTCCTACTCACAATGCAGAAAACCCTTGTTCCCTGGCGTTGACTCTGAAAAACACCTAGAACAACAGCACTGCGATCACAGTGCACGTGCACTCAGCATCCAACCTATGTTCTCTGGCCAAGGACAATCTCTGCTTAGACGCATGCAGGCGGTGGTAGCCAGTAGAGATGAGCAAAACGTCCATTTCTTCATTCTAGGCTAGACGTCCATGCTTCCCGGGAACACAGCTCTGCAAACGGAGCTCTAGCGCAAAGGCTCTTCTCATTTGTTTCACATTAATTTCATTTTCCCACCAAATTATCTGTTGGAACAACAGTCAAGTGTCCTCAATGGGTGGCCAGTAGCTTTTATTTTTTAATGCTTATGTGGATTTAAATATAATTCTTTTGCAAACCACAGGATATTTTCTTTAATCTATTTGATTAAGCAAGCCAGGAATTGGAAAGATAATGTTTTCTAACTTCCTTTCTGATGAATAATAAATGTCACTGAGGAATTAGATAGTAGGAGGTAGTTTCCTGGGCCATCTGCTCCATGCGGGAACAGAAGAAAGATATTAAACTTTAAATTAGGTATTGCTTCACAGAGCCTGGAAGGTGAAGGGGAGTCCGCGCTACACTGCAGACAAGCATTCGTTCTTACCAGCCAACTTATTCCTAAACTCTAAACTAGGTATTGCTTCACAGAGCCTGGAAGGTGAAGGGGAGTCCACGCTACACTGCAGACAAGCATTCGTTCTTACCAGCCAACTTATTCCTAAACTCTAAACTAGGTATTGCTTCACAGAGCCTGGAAGGTGAAGGGGAGTCCACGCCACACTGCAGACAAGCATTCGTTCTTACCAGCCAACTTATTCCTAAACTCTAAACTAGGTATTGCTTCACAGAGCCTGGAAGGTGAAGGGGAGTCCGCGCCACACTGCAGACAAGCATTCGTTCTTACCAGCCAACTTATTCCTAAACTCTAAACTAGGTATTGCTTCACAGAGCCTGGAAGGTGAAGGGGAGTCCACGCTACACTGCAGACAAGCATTCGTTCTTACCAGCCAACTTATTCCTAAACTCTAAACTAGGTATTGCTTCACAGAGCCTGGAAGGTGAAGGGGAGTCCGCGCTACACTGCAGACAAGCATTCGTTCTTACCAGCCAACTTATTCCTTTGAAAGAGGGAAACAAGCAACTACCTCTTTCACTTCCTGGTCAACATATTTTCTGTTGAGTTGAATATAGGACATTTGTAATTCACATGTCTCTTCTTCAGCTTATTTTCAGACTTACACAAATAAAATGGGCAGAGTTTTTTTTTTTTTTTAAATACATAACCAGTAAACATCTCAGAAAAGAGAGAGACTATTTTGTTTTAACATGTGTGGTATACCAAAGAGTCTCGTTTCCATGGTAACTCATATCAGAGGTCAAACGAACACAAGAACATCAAGGCTAAATACATGTACTTCAGAAATGATTCATGGAGCTTTAATCATCAGCATGACGAGTAATTAAAATGAAGATATAACCCCTCTGTTATTTTGTTTTTCTATATAATCACTCATAAGAAAAACCTCTATTTATATGTCTACACATTACTGTCATTTAGCTGTAATTCCTGTTGAAACAAGACGTGGGGAAAATGGATTTTGATGAGAGAAGTGTAAATACTGGAGAAGATACCATACAATAATTTAGTGTAGTCATTAATAGAATAGCTTCAAAGTCAAGCAAAGAGATTAGATAAAAAGTGTGTATGTGACACTTGGGTAAAGTTACCTAATTTCTTTAAGTCTCAGCTTTTCTTCCATAAAACGAGTAAATGCTGTTACTTTCATCTAATATACAAAGTATAGAAAGTAAAATGAAATAAGACACATCAATAAAAATTGGACAAAGGACATAATCAGGAAATTCAAAGGACAAGGGATAGAGATACACAATAAACAGGTTGAAAACTGCCAGCCTCACTAGTGATTGAATGAAAGTGCATTCAGCGCTTTTCAGGTGCGAAGTTGTGAAATTAAAAAGGATGAGAATATCTAGTGTTAGAAGAGCAGAAGGGAAAGGTAGTTTTCACACTCTATTGCTGGAGGTTTATAGTTGGAGTATTTAGGGACAGCCATTTTAGGTTGCATCAACTCTTTCGTCTATTTATTTTGTGTTTAGGAATTAATCTTACGGAGACTCTGTCCGAAGTCTCTGGTCATGGGTGTAAAAGGGTGTTTATTGTGGTACCATTTGTAACAAACAGTAGGCCCATTTAAATATTCACAGCAGATGGAGGGACGACTGTATTGTGAAACACTGCGTAGTTTAAGTAAACGAGGTTCACACGTGTGCACTGACATAGATGTTCATAAGATACAGCTTCATTTAAAAAAGGGTGTGGAATGTGATCTTTACATAATCATGGAAACACATGCCTGAGTAAATATATGAGGTTTAATATAAAAATGCAAAGCTTACATTAATGTGGGGTCTGGTGTGTGGTGGTTGGGCATCTGGGTCGCACACGGCTGACCGCGTGGTCAAGGTTTAAGACCAGCAGCTAGAGCTCGAGTGCAGGTACCTGTGTGCCCCAAAACCCCATGGGAGGAATGAAGGAGCGGGGACTGTCACCAGGCCACCCCATGCTTTCTCACTTCCTTCTCTGTCTCTCTCTGGTGAGCATACATGCTCTACAGAAAATTGAAAAAAAAAAAAACTGACATTAGTTAGAAATATGTTTATACACATTAGCAACATTTATGGCACAAAAGCACTATAAAAGGATTATTATTATTTCTCTAAATATTTAATATTTTGAGCCAACATGCAGAAATACCTAATAGCACTACAGTGTCTAACCTAGAAATGAAAACTTAGAACAGAAGCAACGGCACTGAGGTAAGGTTGCCATGGGGATTGTTCCAGAGTGTACATTACATTATTTTCCCCAAAAAGTATAAAGCATTTGGGCTTAAATTTCTGAGTCCTCTTTCTTCTGTTGTAGATTAAATAGTAAAAGTATTCAAATCTATCTTTCTGCCCTTCCTCTTCCTTAGGAAAATAGAGGTTCACTGGGTTTTACGTTCTTCCGGGTTCTGAACTCTTTTCTTTTTTGTTTAAGTGAGGATAGTTGGTGTGTGTGTGTGAGTCTGTATGTGAGTGTGTAAGTGTGTGTGCGAGTGTGCACGAATGTGTGTATGAGCGTGTGTGTGTGAGTTTGTATGTGTATAAGTGTGTGCGAGTGTGTATGAATGTGTGTGAGTGTGTGAGTGGGGGGCAGGAACTTCAGATTTGAGGAGATAGAATCCCCAATGCTTTAGGTCCGATATAATGAAGATGGAGGAGGCTGGAGGCTGATGAAGCCCCAGGAAAAGATGAGGACTCCTCCCAGTGAGAAGGACGGGTTTGCTGAGGAGGGATGGGATTCTGGTGGGGTGTCCCGGGCAGCTTGCAGGTATCAGCCCCGCAGAGTGGCAGAGCGTCAGCTGAGGGTGGCCGTGCCTGCTCTGACACCGAGCCCCAGCATCTGTGTGCGCTGGGCCCGGCATGGTCTCGGGGGCGGATGTATTTGGAGCTATCTCTGTACTGGACGGGCTGAGCGAGCTTGGTGAGCAAACGGTGCTGGGAACCAGAGACCCTTCTGTGACACTGTTGGACCATGGGAGTGACGTATTTCTTGTAAAATGTCATGGGAAAACTGCGGAAGTCGCTCTGACTCCAAATGACGAAACTGTACAACATACCAACCAGAGAATAGAGTTTAAGAAAATATAGTTTGACTGATCAAAGTAATGAGATGTGTCCAGCTAGAAATCCCAATGCACCCGCTTCCTGTTTCTATCTGCAAATAACAGTAAGCAATTTAACACTTAGTAGGTTATTAATTAATATAAGATGATTAAAATTGCATAGTATTGGGGCCAGCAGGTAGCATGTTGGTGGAGGGTCTGGATTCCCACATGGCCAACCATGGTTCAAGTCTTGGACCTGGCAGCTTGGAAATCATGCTGGGCACGTATGCATGTGTGCCCAAAAACCCCAAGAGGAGAATGGAGGAGAAGGATTGTGGCATGACCATCTCCCTAGGGGCGATTTCTTACATTCTCTCTCTGTCTGTCTTTGGTGAGTGAACATACCCTATGATGAAAACCTAAAATATAAAATAATCAAAAATTTAAACAATAAAATGAAGTTTATAGAAGTGGATCATTTGAAAATTTTTGCCCCTTGTTAGAAACAGACTGACCCAGAGGTGTTCCACGCCTTTCACAAGGACAGGTAATGGCTTCCAGGACTCTCCCAGAGACGTGACATGGCCGCAGGACAGACGTGTCTGAGCTTTGGCAGCCTGGTCAGAACTGTGTCACTAGAGGCACACTGGGGTGGACGGCAGCTCCACGTGAGGCCTGAGTGTGAACTTCTACACGTGCTGGCGTGTGTGCTCGGTGGTCCCGAGGCTCGTGAGCCCTGCACGCTCTTACTGGCTGACGAACCTGACATTCACATCTCTCATCAGTGCAAAACAGCTGTTTGGTTTTGTATTTTTTTTGTTTGTTTGTTTGTTTTTTGGAGAGGTTTTCACTATAGGGCGCGTGCGCTTGCCAGACAGACAGAGAGAAACATAGAGACAGAAAGCGAGAAATCACCCCCCAGGGGGGATGGTCACACTGCAATCCCTTCTCCTCCATTCTCCTCTCGGGATCTTGGGCACGCACGCACACGCGCCCGGCATGAGTTTTGTGTTTTTTTTTTTCTTTTTTTGGAGAGGTTTTTGCTATAGGGCGCGTGCGCTCGCCAGACAGACAGAGAGAGACAGAGAGACAGAAAGCAGGAAATCACCCCCCAGGGGGGATGGCCACGCTGCAATCCCTTCTCCTCCATTCTCCTCTCGGGATCTTGGGCACGCACGCACACGCGCCCGGCGTGAGTTTAAGCCACCGGGTCCGGGACTTGAACCGCGGTCGACTACGTGGGAGTTCAGCGACATAGCCATTACGCTAACTGCTGGTTCCCTGTATTTTTTTTTTTTTCATCATCAACCACAAACTATTTACTGTTCAGTTTTCTGTTTATTGTTAGTGCTGGGAGGGTCATAGAGCTTACAGGATTTTCACTTACTTTTGTCTTGTTTAAAAATTTACCTACTTACTAAACACGGCCATCGGATGAGCAACAATATCAGTCATACCCACGGATGAAGAATGAGAGAGACTGGGTGATGGGAAGATGTGGAAATATCTCACAAATTGAAGCAATAGGTTCTTGGTCACTAACGAGGTGATGCTAGCCTATAAAAATACATTTAACCTAAATAAATTAATTCTTCAAATGTAGAACATAGAAAAGCTAGCCAGTGACAATTGAAATAAAAAAATAACCTAGGTTTGTTCTGATTGAAACTCAGTATATACTGAATATAGCATGACTATGCTGATGTACATCGGAGCAATGTCACTTTAGTTAATCATAGAAATAAATATTGAAATTTTGGTTTGGTTTGGTTTGGCAATAGAGTGCATGTGCTCACGTGAGAAAGACAGAGAGAGGGAAAGTGAGAAACCACCCTCCCAGGCAAATGGCCACACCACAATCCCTTCTCCTCCATTCCCCTCTCAGGATCTTGGGCACGCATGCACTTGTGCCCGGGTATGATTTTCAGATCAGCCATGTGATAGCCCAGTGCCCTCACCACCACACCACCTGCTGGCTGCATTATAAAATTCTGATGTTACCACATTTTAAAAGGAGAGTCACAGAAAGAAAATATAAAAATATAATCTAGGTTTCACTGCACTTAGCTACAATTCAGATTTTTTAAAAAAAGCTAATAGTGTGCATGCATAAGAGAGCATGCACCCCACAATGGGGCCGGTCATACCACAATCTGTTCCCCCATTTCTCCATCCCGTTAGGATCCTGGGCAGGGGCACACATGGACTTGGCATGCTGTCCCCAGGGCTGGGATTCGAACCATGATTGACCATGTGAAATCTGGCTTCCTCTGTGCACTGCTCAACGACAGACCGTGAGACTAACTTGGAAATTTTTATATCTGAGAAAGGGTAGGGGAATATCGAAGCTCAGAGGAGAGACTCGTTACTTCTTCTTAAATAACGAAGGTGAAGTTTTGTCTTTAGAAGCAGCAGTGATTTGAGCAGGAGGACTGCAGGAGTGAGCGTGCTGTCAGCTCCGTGGAGACTCTGGCCATCCTGCACCAAGAGTGACCCCCCCAGCAACAAACTGCAGGGCCACTGCCATGGGAACTGCACGTCAGGATGAGGCCACGACCCAGTCAAACCTACCGAGCCTGTCCTCAGGGGCCAGCGTTTTAGTACAGGACTGACGTGTCAAGAGTCACTTAGGAAGAAAGTACAACAGGGTGGGCATGAGGGGATTGCAAAAACGTATTGGAAAAAATGGAATTACAGTATGAAGTGATTTGGGTGCAAATACTTGTGAAATTCATGCTTAGTTTCTTTCATGGTATGCTTTTCCATGAACTTGTTGAAGGTCCCCTCATATGTTAAGGCTACAATGCCTGTAAGTGATAACCTGAAATGTGGTGCCCAGCAGAGCCAACAGGTGTGGTGCGTAAGGTCCTGGACTCCAACATGGTCGAACATGGTTCAAGTCCTGGACCGGGCGGTTTGAAACTCACATGTGCATGTTCCCAAAATCCTGAGAAGGAGGTGACTTCTCGTTTTCTCTCTCTGTCTCTCTCCAGTGAGTGTACACAACCAATAGCTAAAAAACGCTCTCAAACAAACAAACAAACAAAACAGTGACACTCATTAAAAGATCCCTTCATTACACCTTACCTGTCAACAGCAGGCTTTGCTGTATTTTTCATTTTAACTCACGCTTTTTACCTCCCATGTCATTTCTTTTTTAAAAACTGGCCTCATGGGTATTTGTTCTACGTGTGCTCTTGAATAAGAGAAGACTCTGAAATGGGCACATGTGTCTGGAATGCACAAAGGTTAACAGACAAGCCCAGAGAAAACGCTGGAGCCAAGCACGCTGTGCAAACCTGTTCCTGGTCCAGCCGGAACCCCCTCTGATCAGCTTCCTGTGACCTGCACAGTAGCCACCAGGTCTTGGCATGGGGAGACTACAATTTTGGTTTCGTTATCAGTCTCCGTTTTCCTTTATTTAAATTACATCCTCGTTTTTAAAAACAAAAGCGAAAAGACGAGGAGGAAAACCTGGCTTGTGCAGCCAGCTTCCCTCGACAGCTTCCAGGTCTGCCCATCCCCGTGCCCCTCAGACCCGGCTGCAGGTGCCCCTCAGACTGGGCTGCAGGTCTTCATGGCTCTCAATCACAATTGGGGTTAACAAGGCCTTGCCCCCCCTTGTCTCCAGCTGTGACTGAATGGGGCGACCCCACCCGCAGCAGCCCCCACTGCAAGGAAGGAGCTGTTGGCTTTCATCTAGCCCCGATTATGCAGGTATGTGCTTCCTGGGCAGCTGGGGGATCTCTGCAGCAGCTGGCCTCCCCCTGGCATGTGGGCTCTGTCACCAAAAGGCACTTTTAAGCCTTCCTTTGCTGTACATCCTTTGTAGCTCCTTGCTAGACAAAACAAATCCTTGGAGAAGGACAGCAAAGGGGGTGGGAGCTGAGGCCACAAAGGAATTGGAGGGGAGGGGCAGGAAGAGGGTAAGGGCTTCCCTCCCTTGGCCCCTCTGCCCCAGCCTGCTTCTCAGGGAGACTGGAGGGGCACACAGGGTTTGCAGAGGGAGGCAGGGGCGGTCAGATCTGTGCCTGGAGGGCCTGCGAGCTGCTGGCTGCTGACTGCTACCCCGTGTTGTCCCCACAATTTACACTGTACCTCGGTCCAGAAGAACGCGTGCGTTTGACGGTCACTGTCAATTTCCTTATTTTACCAAGGAGTGAGCGTACAAACTGGACTGCCTATTTAGCAGTAAGGGCTAAGACTGCACTTCTGAGATTCGCTGCTCTCTCCTGCCATTGTCCATCAGTTTATTTCCCCCTCGGGGTAACCGCTGCCGTGTCCCTGCCTTTCGGTGAGTGCTCTGCCAGAGGTAACCGTATTACCGTATTCCGACAGCCATGCATCCTCGGCCTCTGGTCACTGACAGTGGCCCCTAGAATTACAATGGAGCCGACTAACTCCCGTCCCCTCGTTGTAGCCACAGGTAGGTCTTGGCGACGTGCGTCACTCGGCTGCGTGTGACCTACTTGTGCGAACTAACCGCCTGCCCGGCCTGCAGTGTGACAGTAGAGCCTCAGCATTTCAGGCAGCAGTCACACTTGATGAAGGTGATCGAGGGCGGCATTGAGGTGTTCACTCACTCTCATTCCCCCGACTGCAGAACATGCTGCTTGTGATAAAACCGAAGTGCACTGCAAAAATAGGAGGCTGTGCTACCCTGCATCCGCGTCCGTCTCAGCGCGCCTGCTCCTGCCTTGCCCTCCACTCTGGTGCAGGAGTTATGTCCTGTTCTTGCTGAGCACCGCCCTCCCAGTGAGACGGGACAAAGGTGGGAGATGGCGATGGCGCCAGTCCTGACCCTCCCCCGGTCAAGGCTAGCCTCTGTGTTTATGCCTTAGTTTTTTAACAGAAAAGTTCAAAAAAGAAAAAAAACAAATTAACATTTAAAAAATAGAAAATAGCTCATAGATACAGACGTAAAGGAAGAAAATGGGCCCAGACACGGCAGTGCCCCATGTGGCTGCATGGGAGTCCTGGTTCAGATCCTGAGACATTCTGAACAGGCTGGGCACGCCTGCACACCTGTGGTCCTGGGGGCTGGGGTGAACATGCTGGGCACACCTGCACACCTGTGGTCCTGGGGGCTGGGGTGAGCATGCTTGGCACACCTGCACACCTGTGGTCCTGGGGGCTGGGGTGAGCATTCTGGGCACACCTGCACACCTGTGGTCCTGGGGGCTGGGGTGAGCATTCTGGGCACACCTGCACACCTGTGGTCCTGGGGGCTGGGGTGAGCATGCTTGGCACACCTGAACATCTGTGGTCCTGGGGGCTGGGGTGAGCATGCTGGGCACACCTGCACACCTGTGGTCCTGGGGGCTGGGGTGAGCATGCTGGGCACACCTGCACACCTGTGAGCCTGGGGGCTGGGGTGAGCATGCTGGGCACACCTGCACACCTGTGAGCCTGGGGACTGGGGTGAGCATGCTGGGCACACCTGCACACCTGTGAGCCTGGGTACTGGGGTGAGCATGCTGGGCACACCTGCACACCTGTGAGCCTGGGAGCAGGAGAAAGAATTGATGTTTGGCACATTCCTGTGAAGGGTACCTGTCTCTATTTCTCTCTTACTAAAAACAAAAACAAAACTTAAAAAATGAAAGAAGACTTTTTATAGTTGTACAATGTAAATTAAAGTTTGTAAAATTAAAATAAATAAAACTACATTGAGCTAAGGTTAATTTCTTACCAAAAAAAAAAAAAAGAAAAAGAAAAAGAAAACACCTTTTTGAAAATACAGTAATTCAGTGTGGCTTAAGTGAGCAGTTTATAAAGGCCACAGTGGGACCCAGTAATGCCCAGTCACCACTCATCCACCCACAGCAACTCCCAGCCCTGCGAGCTCTGTTCTTGGTAAGTGCTTCTGTGGCTGTATTTGTACGTGTCTGTTCCATGTTATGAACATGCTTTTCTACATTTACATATGTTTCGCTACACAGATGTCAAGGTTACAGCCGCCTGCGTTGTTCAGGACAGTCACTGCAAGCAGGTTTGCAGCCCAGGAGCAGCGGATTCCACCACAGGGGAGTCTTCACAAAGCTCATGGAAAACTATGCATAGATTTAAAAATGTTTTGTACCTAAATAAATGCATACTCTAATCGCACTTTTCCATAAACTCATACAGCTGAGGCGCACAGTAGGCTAGACCCCCTAACCACGCAGAAGCACCCCGTGGTGTTTGCAGAGTGACGAAGTCACCTTACGGTGCATTTCTCAGGATGTACCTTTGTTGTGTACGGGTGCACAACTGCCTGAGAATTGTGCTCTCCAGCAAAGCTGCGAGCAGGCACACAGATCCCCAATGGAGAGAGTTGCTCTAACTGTAAGCAGCGAGTAAGATGATGAGAAAAGGTTCGAGTACAAATACGTCGATCCCACAACCATCCCTCTTCCCGATCCAAGTCGGGGAGCCAGGCCGTCCCTGGACCAGGACGGTCCAGTGCAGCTCTGGCCAAGCGACCCTGATCGGCAGGAGTTCCGACCTAAGGCGTCACGTGGCTGGAGGACCCCTCCAGTTACTGGGAGCCCCTGGCACAAGAGCTGGGGAACACATGCAACCAAAAGAGAATGCAAAGCCAGTCAAATAGCAACCGAGTCTGTTCATAAAAGGGAAATAAAAGCATTCTTTACTGGTTATCAAAGTAAGGCTGCATTTAAGGGTTCAGGTGGGTAGTGGCACGGGACCAACAGGATCCTGGAGTTTAAATTGTTACTCTGGGTACTGGCTTTCTGGTCACCATATGAGGAACCTCAGCAAATAACTACAGAAAGGAATAAAGCCTTCTGGAGCAATGCCAGTGTGAGCGCGAAGTGGGGAGGGAGCCAGGGCACCCACTGCAGGAGCCGGAAATCCTACTAAAAGCCAGTCTTAGGGTAGCACATGGCCCTGTTCCTGGGGCATCTGATGCACAGTTAATAAGGCCCGTGTTGCTTTATTAAGTCTTTGTATTCCTACATCCTGTCTTAGCGTTGGATTGGATAGGGCTGAAATTTGACACTGCCTTTACCCGCTCCCGTAGGATCATTTTTTGTTTTTGTTTTAATGAGCAAATCTAATCCAATTTTTAAGAAAGTCATTTACGGAAGTCTCCAGGAGGTCCTTTTACTCCTCCTCTGCTCACCTCTGTCCCTGTCGGCCACGAGCACCAGGCATGGCCTTAAATGCTAAGCGCCTCCACCTGAGAAAATGAAACTCCCGAGAACAAACTGCAGCCTCATAGGCTCTTCGTTCACAGTACGTTGTCCGAGACGTGGGCACTGACTAGGTGCAGGGCACGTGACGCGGGCCAGCCCAGAGCGGTTTGCTGGTTACACTGTTTCCAAGTACAGCCACCTACAGTGGGGTGGACCGTGAGGCCGTGCTCTGCCTGCAGGGCCCGCGCCACCCTCCAGGGCACCGGCCACCAAGGGCCCCAGGTCCCCACCTGCTCTCTGCCTTTCATGCATGGGCAGGAAGGTACTGGAAGGAGGGCAGAGAGTGAACCTGGGGCGTTTGTCCCTTTGGCTCCCTTCCTACTAGGCCATCTCTGTTGGATGTGTCCCCAAGGGTGCCCCCTGGCTCTCCGTATTGGTCACGGTGTGGATTCGATGACCCCTGCCTTTCCACCGGTCCCTTCAGACCCTAAGGTGAGGAAGTCCTGCTGTCACTGCCCAGCCCATCCACTGACCTGTGTCTGACGCCCTGGACGTAACCCCCCGTCGCCCTGCCCTCAGCTCTCCAGCTTGTTTCTAGCTGCCAGTAAGGAGGCTGGAGGTCACACTGTGACCCTCCCGGTTCTCTGAGTGCCCCGAGTGGCAGAGCTGTGGAGGCCACATGAACACCGGGCCAGCCACACCGCACCCTCAGGCGTCAGAGGGGAGGCGGAGGGCCGCTCCCCGTCTCTCTGCATGGCCCGCGCGGAGGCCTGTCTTCTCTCTGCTGTACTGATACGACTTGCTTTTTTTAACTGCGTTGGACGGAGACCCAGGTGTGGTGATAGGAACCCAGCCCAAAAGTTTCAATAACAGGAAAGGGGAAAGCCGAAGGGAGGCAGAACTTAAAACCACGACCACCACTCTGAGACGGTGCCATCGGCGGCACATTTTCTGAGGCCTTTGTGAAGGAATCAGCAAATCCAAGGCCCTGGCCCCTGGATACACATAGACCATGTCCACCCAGTCCTCGGGATGCTCATAGGCAGAGATACTGTGTTTATGGCACAGAGGAGGAAGTCAGGCTCAGAAAAATCATGTTCTAACAAGATAACTATATTACTTAGTGTCTTTATAGTCTAGGCACTGTGACATAGCTGTTACAGAGTGGCCTAACTCATTTATATATGATTTTAAAACGTAGGCATTATTATTCCCTTCTTATAGCAAAAAGTGAAACAAAAATAATTGGCCTACAGAGTCTGGGCCTTTAATTATTATTCTGTCAACTAGCTCTTAAAATCGTATTAAAATGATTTATGGGAAATTTGAACTACGATCTCTGTGATTGTTACAGTGCTTATTCATGAATTCGTCAGAAAGCAAATATTGCAAGTGGTGTGCTGACAGTGTCTGACGTCACGAGGGGTTTCACCCCATACTCTGACAGTGGGGACCAGCACGCTCCGATCATTGGCTTTCTGTACACGAGATGCACTCTAGTTGAATTACCCTTAGCTAAATGAACTTACAGAATGTTTTATTTTAAATACTATTATTTTTATTTTTAAAACTTTTCTACAGAATCACTTTAGCTTTATTTTTAAGAGCTGAGCAGTACGGGCTGAAAGGCCAGCACGGAGGACTACACAGGTCTAGGAGGACATGATAGAGTCCCAAAGGGAGACGGTGGGATGGAGGGTGGTGGGAGAAGACTGAAAGTGAACTCAGAGCCAGATTTTGGAGACATCAACTCCCACATTAAAGGCTTCCTACCAAGTTTTCAAAAAGTTCATGGAAAAATGAGTATTATGAAAAAACAACAACAACAAAAACAAAAACACTATGCAGGGAACCAGCAGTTAGTGTAATGGCTATGTCGCTGGACTCCCACGTAGTCGACCGTGGTTCGCGTCCCAGACCCGGTGGCTTAAAACTCACGCCAGGCGCGTGTGTGCGTGTTCAGGATCCCGAGAGGAGAATGGAGGAGAAGGGATTGCGGCGTGGCCATACTCCCTGGGGGTTGATTTCTCGCTTTCTGTCTCTCTGTCTCTCTCTGTCTGTCTGTCGTGCACATGCGCCCTATAGCGAAAACCTCTCAGGAAAAACAAACAAACAAACAAAAGAAACACTATGCATGGGTTCCACAATTTATTTGACCAAAAAACACTTGTACTTAGATTCCATTTCTCTACGAACACTCCCCTGTAGTGTCTAGGCCTGAGCTGCTCTGCACTCAGCATGTAAAGCAAACCCCAGGAGTGATGCCTCCAGAGCTGTTCGGCTCACACTGCAGGAAGTCCCGAGCTGGGCTGCTGCTTGTGCCACCACCAAAGGCCCATCTGTCCAAGTGGGTGACCAGGAGAGGCTGGTGCACGCCTGACAGTGGCAAAGTCAGACATGACGGGTGGCCACGGGGACGGGAGGCTGGGAGGCCGCCAGAAGATGCTCCCAGGAGGTGGGAGTATCCCACATCTCACAGGTCAGGAGCGCCCCCTGTGCAGCTTAATGGAAGGAAAGTTGTTGTTTTAAGCTACGTTGGAAACTGTGTTCAGTCCTAAATAATCTCAGAAAGCATTTTAATTCTCCGTAAGCATCGTGGCCGCTTATTGGATTGTTTTTCCTTTGGCTTAAGTCTAATAAGATAAGAAAGCCACTAAGGAAGGATTAGTGATCCCTGACCCGCTTCGCTCAGACCTCTTACCACTCGTATTATGAATCGACTGAGCTGACTCAAGTAAAATAAACGGCCTCGTCAACTCTGTTTAATCTGGCAGGCAGAGAGACCGAGGTCTTCCTTCACGACCTGCCAAAGGTCCCACTGAGTTCACGGCGAATCCTTCCTGCTCTCGAGGGACGCGGCCTTCCTTTCTCGTCCGCCCGGTTCCCAGGAGCGGCTGTGGGAGAAGGGAGGAGGCCGGCTGCACAGTTCGTGCCCTCCACACAGACACGGCAGAGGCCCAGCTCACCGGGACGCTGCCCCAGCAGAGGTTTCGGGGAAACAGATCTCCCTGTGAACAAGAGGTTAATCCTGTGTTCCTCAGGTTCAAGCTTGGTTTACAGTCATGGGCCAAGACTCCTTCCAGCTCTTGCCGATCACTGTCCTCTCAGACAGCATGCGCAGTTTCACAGAGGAAAGAGGCCATCGATGACCTAATTCTTCATCTGCAATCCAGTACATAATACTTAATTATACTGTAGAAGGACTCAAGGCTTTCTTCTCTCTGTAACCCCTGGATATCGCCTGTTAAAATATGTTTATGGGGTCACCAGCAGATGGTGTAATGGCTATGTCGCTGGACTCCCACGGAGTTAACCACGGTGTGAGTCCTGGACCTGGCAGCTTAAGAGTTATGCCGGGCACTTGTGCGTGCACGCCCAAGATCCCAAGAGGAGGATGGAGGAGAAGGGACTGTGGTGTGGCCATGTCCCCTTGGGGCGTGATTTCTCACTTTCTGTCTCTCTTACAAGCACATGTACTCTATAGCAAAAATGTCTCTTAAAAATAAGTAAGTAAATAAGTAAGTAAGTAAGTTTATGGGTCAGTCACTGGGTACAGCAGTAACTCAAGTGCCTTGAAAGGCTGGAAGCCATATAGAGAGATCTTGGGTTCAAATCCCCACAGACATGAGGAGCCAGAATCCTGGGAAGCTGGAGGGCTGGCCAAAGGGATCGCAGTGTGATGAGACCCTACTGAGGGCTTCTCTCTCTCTCTCTCTCTCTCTCTCTCTCTCAGGCATGTGTATGCATTCTCTACCATACAACCAATATTTTTATGACAGAACTAGCACATACCTGTATGTATTATAAACTTTCCTTCTACTTTTTGAGAGGACTTCATAAAATTTGTAGAAAAATATAAAGCATGAGTTTATTTTGGCGCAAACATTTTTTGAAGTCCCTGTACACATTTTTTGTTATTGTTGGAGGGCGTGTGTGCTCGCCAGAGAGAGACCGAGACAGAGGGAGAAAGGGAGAAAGCACCCCTCCATGGGGGAGAAGGGCGGTCACTCCACAACCCCTTCTTCCATTTCTCCTGTTAGGATGTTTGGGCATGTCCATGCCCTAGCATGTTGCTCAAGCTGCCGGATGCAGGACTCGATCCACGCTTTTGGCCATGTTCGATCCAGCTGCCTTAACCACACCACTGGCTGGCCCACTTCTATTTTAGAATACTTGCATTCCATGAGTTTTTTCATGTCTATTCTACACTGCGTATGGCATGAGGCTCCAGCCTGTACCTAGTTCAGGCCTAGTTCAAGTCCTAGCCAAGGGGCATTTACACAGAGCACTGATTAGGAATAGCTCACAGTAGTTTCTGTCTAGCCATGAGAGAGAACGTGTCTGCACACTCACTCACTCCCCCATTTAACACTCACCAGCTCACCGTCACCTAAACCTGCGCTCACTCCCAAGCCTCACGCAGCTCCCAGCGTGGGGGGCAGGCTTTGAAAGAGCCAGCTCCGTCGCTGTGCGAGTGCGGGGCCTGGGCAGCCTGCATCGCTCACTGGCCGACGCCCGTCCCCCCGCGGGATCCACAGGAGTCCTCGTGTCCACAAGGGTGCCCACGTCAGGTCCGCCATGCTGCCCGCGTGCTGCCGGCTCGTGCAAGGCCTCGGTCTGCAGCCATGCCCAGGACGGCCGCTGGAGTGAGCTCCTTCCGTAACATCGCCCTCTTTTTTTTTTTTTTCTTTCTTTTTTTTCTTTTTGAAGACTGGCGTTGCAAGATGGCTGTGTACCCGAGAGGGATTCGAGAGTGGGTGAGTTCGGGGACATCCCGCAGCAGATGCCCGTCGGTAGAGAGTCCTCGCTTTCTGTTTTGTTTTGTTTTGTTTTCACGTGGCCTGTGGAGCATGGGGTTGAATAAATAGCTACTCGTTCTATTTTTGTTTTTAAGTCTGGAGCGAGTATAAACATAACACTGACCTTTGTACTTATCAAATGGACTGTAATGGTTTATTTACTGTGTCCCACTTGACTTAAACTGTTTTTAAAAGGTATTAGGCTGTTTTCTTTTCTTCTTTTTCTTTTTTTTTAAAGAATTATTTATTTTTTTAATTCCATTTGTTAATATTATCTTTTTTTTAATTATACCAAACAGAGACACACAGAGAGAGAGAGAGAAAGGAAAGGCGAGAAAGCAAGCTGCCAGATCCGGGACTTGAACTGTGGTCTGCCAGGTGGGACTCCAACGCCTTCAACCACCATGCCAACTGCCAGTCCGTATTAGGCTGTTTTGTATCTGTTCAATAAAATCACTTTTGAGATCTGGGTTTCAGTTTGAGTTGTTAGTGGTTTGTGTGTTTGCTTTGATTTTAGATGCTTGGTTCCATTTCAGTATTTTGGATTATTTGGGGACTTGACAAATTATTTAATTTATTTACTTAAGTTTTTGAGAGAGCACATGCACTCGCCAGAAAGAGAGAGATGGGAAGTGCGAAGGTGCCGCCCACGGGGGAAGTTTCTCCCTCTTTGGAGACTCTGGGTATGCACACGCGTGTGCCCAGTGTGCTTCTTCCAGCTGCTGGGTCTAGGACTTGACCGGCACCGCTGGCTGCATGTGCTCCAGATGCTGTGACCACCTGGCACTGGCCGGCTGGAAACGACTTCACTCCCATTTGAAGGCTGGTCCTTTATTTCTAGGAATATCCAGCCTGGTGGTCATTTCATCCTGGTTTGTCTTCAGACACAAAGTCATGATAAAGACTGCAAAATGTCATTTTCCTTTTAAAAAAATCAATTTAGGACAAGCCTGTGGCAACGTGGTTAAAGAAGTGGGACTCCACATGACTGACTGCAGGGTTCGAGTCCTAGCCCTGCAGCTTGGGAAGCACATCAAGCAGGTGTGTCCCACCAACAGTCCCCAAGGGGGAGAGAAGCACATCAGGCAGGTGTGTCCCACCAACAGTCCCCAAGGAGGGAGAGAGGGAGGAGAAGGGCGTGTGGATGACCACCCCCGTCGGGCTGCTCGCTCACTTTTCCTCTCTCTCTGTTTCTCTTTCTCTGATAAGTGCATGTGCCCTCTGCCGAAAGTTAAAACAGACAATAAAGCAAACAGAAATGTGTTTCTTTCATGAGAGTAAGAGACAGGGAAAGAGCGAGAGTGAGAAAGAGCCAAAGCCCCATTATCATCATCTCACACCAGCCTTTCCCCACAGCCTCGGCTGGCCCAGCAATCCGGGACCCTGAGTGCAGGCACCTGCCTGTACAGGTCCAACAGGGAGTTGAACCCGAGACCTGCCAGAGGGTCTCGCATCCCTCGAGCAGTGTCCTGCCGATATACCCCCACGCCAGCCCTGAGCGTGGACGCTGTCTACTGAATTCAGGCAGCACACACTGTGTGCACAGCACCAGGTCTGAGCTAGGTGGACAAGACACCATCACTCCGAGGTGAGCTACGGCAGGACGCTCTGAGGTGCGCCTCTGCTGCCCAGAAGGTGAACGTCTGCTGCAGACTACGGGGTGCTGGGACTGTTCTTGAAAAAATAGGATTGAAGAGGTGGGGGTGGGGTAACATGCTGTGTTTGAGACAGACCGGGTAGGATACCGCGGCTGATGGGCCACACCACTACATACGTGCTATGGTGACTTTGTGAAGGGCTTTCTTTTCTTTTCTTTTTTTAAATTTATTTATTTATTTTTTGCTAAAAGGGTGTATGCACAAATCAGGAGAGAGAGAGAGAGAGAGAGAGAGAGAGAGGAGAGAGAGAACGTGACAGAGGAGAGAGAGAGAGAGAGAGAGAGAGAGAGAGAGAGAGAGAGAGAGAGAGAGAGAGAGGGAGGAGAGAGAAAACATGACAGAGAAGAGAGAGAGGAAGTGAAATGATCCCCTGGGGGGATGGCCACACCTCATTCCTTCTCTTTCATTCTCCTCTTGAGTTTTGGTAACATACACATGCCCGGTGTGATTTTCAAGCCTCCAGGTCCAGGACTCAAACCATGCAGTTGACCATGTGGGATCCGGTGCCTTAAGCTCTGTGCCACCCGCTGGCCTGAAGATTTTATTTGAGGTGGCGTAACCTTCAGAATGCTGACGTCAGCACAAGTTCTCTCAGGAATGTGACGAGGTGGTGACAATGAAGCGTGACACGATCTGAATCATGTTTCTCTACATCTTCCTCAGGCTGTGGCCTCCTCCTGGAACAACTGTCCACTCGCTCCAGGTGGGAAATTTCTGCTCATTTTAAACGTGAACTTCAAGGTCCCTGTTCTATAAGCCCATTCCGTGCTGCCTGTCCCCCAGGGGCCGTGTCCCTCCGTTGTGCCCTTTAATATCACATTAAGACCCGATTCACTGTGGTCCTACCGAAACCACATCTGTCAGGTCTCTCTTCACTGGCCCGTCAGATTTCTGAGCGATCGCGGCAAACTCATCTCTAAATGCCTTGTGTCTGGCTCATGGAAGAAAATGGAAGAGAGTCAATCAATGCTCACTGAGGGAATGAATGAGTCGTAAGTTTTTCTAGAGAAAGATCGGGCTCCCAGTCAATACGATTTTACCACCTTTCCTTTTTGGCATCAAAATCCACATTGATTAGATTATTTTAAAATAAATTGTAGCCCTGTTTTCATGTAGTAATTACATAATACATGTATTTTGTGAAAAGGTTTAGACATTCTGAAGAGCAAAGGGCAGAGGAAACATACAGGATGAACGACCTAGAAGGAATCGATGATGACGTAGAACATGTGCTTAGAACGTTCTCGACGTCCACGCAGAAGGGCAGGCTTTGTTCTTTTATTTTGTGCTGCCCACAGAGTCTTACAATCCATTTCATTAAACTTAATGAAATGGCCAAGTTATTAAAATTTCTTCCCCATCAAATGTTTTAATGACTGCATGCAATTTCACCTCATGGGTTTGTTTTAATTTTGTAGTTATTTACCATTTGGGCACATCTAGGTATTACTTTGCTTTGTTGTTAAAGACCCTCTTATTGAGAAAAGGAGAATCTTATACCTCTGTCTTTGGTTGCATTTACGACTGATATTTTTGTAATGAGAATTAGAAATAAAATCTATAAGTAAAGGGAAAATACTATGCTTTCCTTTAGAAAACTGACAGCGTTAGTGGTGAAATATAACATACCATTCTTAAAATTTGCATTTTCCTAAAGATAGATACTGTTATGTATTTGACCACTTTCATATTACTACAAATTAATATTTATTTTGCAATTAATATATAATTGTTTAAGTAATTGGGCAATTACTAATTGATTTCTTGCTTTCTGTCTCTCTGTCTTTCTCTGTCTCTCTGGTGAGCGCACGCACCCTGTAGCAAAAAAACTCTCAAAAAATAAAAAAAAAACAAAAATGTTTATGAGTATTATGTTGTATTTTTCTACAGCCTAGTGAAGAAGGTACTCTTTTGGTCTAGTTTTCTAGATGAGAATATGGAACTGGAGAAAGCTTAAGAACATCTAAACGTGTACATCGTTTTTAAATGAGTATTGAGTTCAAATTTCAAATCCACGTCGATCTGAGTCTAAACTGAGATTTGAATCATTTTGTCGTATAGATATTGAAACTACTTGACTCCCATAAAATGCGTAGTTTTGAGACAGTAATAGCACCATGCTAAAGCTAAATGTGACTTGGAAAATGATTTGAATTGCAGATAGGGACTAAATTACTTACAAGCAAATTTTTAAATTTTTAGACTCAGTCTCCATATATGACTTCTAAAATATTGTTAGGTCATAAAAGCCAATTCAAATTAATTTTATTATATTTTCAGTTGTTTTAATTGCTGTTTTGGATAAACTCAGCCAGGCAGGCTGAGTTTGTGTAAAAGAAGCTCTAAAATACTATATAAGAAACATTTTTCTCATTTTTAATAGTCAATAATTGATAAGATTCAAGAAAAAAAAGTAAAAGTATCAATTTACTCTTTTTAATATAGATAAAAATTACATGGTTTGTATTTTTATGTAAATTATAGGAAAACTCATAACTTTCATAATTTCAATGCATAAAGGTCATGAATTATAACATCTAAAGTTTTTAAAAATGCTTATTTTTGAGCCTTAGCTCCTTAAAGGTAAGCTTTTATAAAGTGGAGCGTTTAGGGGTCAGCAGCTGGCATAGTGGTTATGTCGCGGGACTCCCACACGGCGGACTGCAGTTGGAGTCCCAGACCAGGTGGTGTATGGCTCACTCTGGGCAATCATTCATGCCCGAGATCCTGGGAGGAGGATGGAGGAGAAGGGACTGAGGCGTGGCCATCCTCCCTGGAGAGTGATTTCTCACTTTTCCTCTCACTGTCTCTGTCTCTCTCTCAGGTGAGTGCATGAGCCCTAAGGCAAAAACTTCTTAAAAAAAAAAGACCATTTAGAGCATTTAACAACTTAATTGCATAACTTATTATAATTACTATTTTAAATTAAGGAAGCTAATATAAAACTCAAATTCTTATACAATTAAGGAAAAAAATTTAAACTGTCAACATTTCATTTCATGTGTAGTAGACAACACAAAGCAAGATAGCAATTTTTTTTTTAAGAGATTTTTCTCTTAGGGCATGTGCACTTGTGGAGAGACAGAGAGACAGTGGGAAGGAAAGTGAGAAATCACCCACCAGGAGGATTGGCATGCCACAGCCCCTTCTTCTCCATTCTCCCCCCCGGGATCTTGGGCATGCACAAACACGCACACTGTGAATTCCAAGTCGCCGGGTCCATGACTCAAACCACAGTCAACGTGTGGGATTCCAGTGACGTAACCTCTATGCCATCTGCTGGTCCCTCAAGAGTGCAATTCTATCCAATTATTTCGTTTCAACTTTTCTGAATCTCTAGTGATTTATTATGTACACATAACAGGTTTTGTTTTAAACTGGAAGATGAAAATAGAGCCTCATTCATGAAATTATCATATCAATCTGTTAGAGCCGTTACAGATATATTTGATCTTGAGTTGTGGGATACCCAATGTAGAAAATACGAAACATGAGGAAAAACAAAACGCTATTGAAATACACACACTGTTCCCGAGTCACAGACAGGCATGATTCACGTTTAGTATATGCTTTGCTAGCGTTTTCTTCATATGTTAACTACAAATGTAAAAAACACAGATGCGCAGCCGTGTAAACATAAACACACAGCATCACATGTGTGCCCATATGTCTCAGAGCTAAAGTAACTTGGACTATCAAGCCTTAAATTCCGGTATCTGTTTCACTTCACATTACTCTGTATGCATTGATATTCTTTGAGGAACTGTGTGATATGCCACTGCATTCATTTCAAAACCTCTTCCCCGGCGCTGTGCACTTCGGCTGCCTCTATTACGTGTTGGAATAAGTCACTGGGGTGGACCAACGCGTGCACACCTTTTCAGTATTTTTCAGAATACTTCCTTCTGATAGATTTCTAGAGCAGAAAGTGCCAGGAGGAAGGGTACTAAACGTTTGAAGATTCTTTGTGTGTGTACTGGTTTCCTAGAATGGGGGTACCTATTTGTATTTTTTCCAATAGCTTATCAAACTATTGTCATAACACACTTTCAGCAATTTTTAGTATTTTTACGTAAACATCTTAAACAGTGTGGAGTGTAGAAACTAGCGGATCGTCATTATTTTAACACCCCCCTCTTTGCTCACTAGAAAGGCTGACCAGGTCACGTCTGTTCTTTTTATTTTATTTTATTTTATTTTATTTTTTCTGCATTGGTAGTTCACGTTCCTTTTAGGCAATTTTATTGAAATGAGCATGAAAAGCAGCTTCAAAACAACGTGGTTGCCCACAGCAACCAGCCTGCTTGGAGCCAGTTCAGCTCTTTTCGCCAAGAATGTGAATGATGTGCAGAAGCATCCCTCCAAGGAAACAAAGAAGAAACTGCCTTGTGGGTGCCCCACTGCTGCCGGTCACGGCATGGTTCTCAGGGTGATCCAGTGCTGCCGGTCACGGCATGGCTCTCAGGACAGTAAGGTGGGCTTTGAAGTGCTTCTGCGCCTTCCCTTCTAGCTCCTTGGCTAAGTTCGTTGTCATGTCTATTCACGGAACCTCAGTACTCTGAACACGTATCTATTAATAGTATCGATGCTTTCTCCGAGCACCGCCCCTTTAGATTCACGTGCCTTGGGGAATTAGCGCTCACAAATCATTTCACAGTGCAATGTGCTGTCTCTCTACTCACCTCTTAGGGTACGTCCACTGAGCTAAGAAGGTATGTTCCAGGTCGGCAGGGCTGTGACGGTTAGCCCGACTCCCACATGGCCCACGGCAGTTCAAGTCCCCGATCTGGCCGCTTGAAAATCATCACAGGCATGCGTGCATGCGTGCCCAAGATCCCAGCAGGAGAAGGGACTGCAGTGCAGCCACCTCCCTTGGGGAGCGACTTCTCACTTTTCCTCTCTCTGTCTCTCTCTGGTGAGCACACATGACCTATGGCAAAATCCTTAAAGAAAAAAAGAAGGATCCTTCATGTGGAAATCTTTCCAAGTATTTTCCATTTGTGTAGCCGCAAGCTGGGGCTTTGAGGAATACCAGCCTGGCCTGAGCCGTTGGAGAAACGTTGTCTGCGGTGTGTTTATGTAAACAAGAAGTGTGTATTCTCATTGAGATAGAGACGGTGAGGTGAGACCTTTCTCCTCATCCTTGATTATATAAATACATATCTTCTCAAATATTTATGGATAAAAATATATTTTAGGTATTGTTTTGGAATCTCTTTCTGGTTGAAAAGTGTGTATAAAAATGACAAAAGGGAAGAAGCCATCTTTTGCTTTCAGTTTGGTCAGAGTGATTAAGAATGGGTGTTTTGGAGGCCAGCAGATGGCATGGTGGTTAAGGTCCTGGATTCTCACATGGTTGACCATGGTTTGAATCCCAGACCTGCTGACCTGCAAACCGTGCTGGGTACCTGTGCGTGTGTGCCTAAAATCCTAACAGGAGACTGCAGGAGAAGGGAGCGTGGTGTCCACCTCCTGCTCCGGGGGTGGGGTGGGTTAGCACATGTGCCCCATGGCAAAAAAAAAAAAAATAGTAATAATAAAAAAATAGTTTCTGTTAATGACTAGAATTTCTATTTTCTTCCACCAATGATTTATGAAATAAAAACTATGATGGCTCTTTTTGTATGTCACCTTGGGCTGAGCTGCCCACAGAGTGGAGAACATTACTGTGTGTCTGTGGCTGTGTCTGAAAGCGCAGCGCTTGAGTCCCTATGCCGAGCAGACAAGATCCGTTTCCCCAGGGTGGGTGGGCCCCTTCCCACAGGCCGAAGGCCAGAGGGACATGAAGGGATGGAGCGCTGAACTCTGTCCTCACCTCTCGTCCTCCCTCCCTGCTTGGTCCTGCCCTTAGCCCTCAGGCTTCGGGCTTTCAGGTCCTCACTCTGAGACTCACACGAGGCCCCTGGCTGCCAGGCCTTGGGCTCGGACCGCTCCTCTGGCTTCTAGGTTCTCCTGCTTCAAGATGAAAGGTCAAGGCACTTCTTGACCCATAATCACATGAGCCAATTCCCCAGAAAAATACATATTTCCTGCTGATTTTGCTTCTCCAGAGAATCCTGACTAATACACCGGGTAGCTGAACAGTTCCACAGGTGTGGTGCTGTATGACCCTGGAGTGGGATAAAAACTGTCTCCAGAGTGCTTGTTGCAGAGGCCGAGACTCCCCAGGGGCTGGATTTGATTGGATTGAAATGTCTAAAGGTTCATTTAAGACTGAAGATCACTTCCTCAAGTGCAGGGCAGAGAGGCCATACAGATGGTGGTAAACTGACTTTGTCCCTCTCGTTGGACAATCACGTCTGCGTCTCTTGCACATGGATGTGACAATTAAATCTATACGAGGAGGTGACAGCACTACTCAAAACATTTCGGCATTTCGGCTCTTAGCTCTGACTCAGAGCCAGGTAATCAATCTGCCTAAGTGGGAAATGGCTTAGCTTCTTTCAATGTCTTATAAGATATTAATACAACATTTTGGGAACCAGCAGTTAGCATAATGGCTATGTCGCTGGACTCCCACATAGTCGACCGCGGTTCGCGTCCCGGACCCAGTGGCTTAAAACTCACGCCGGGCGCGTGTGCGTGCATGCCCAAGATCCCGAGAGGAGAATGGAGGAGAAGGGATTGCGGCGTGACCATCCCCCCTGGGGGGTGATTTCTCGCTTTCTGTCTCTATGTCTCTCTCTGTCTGTCTGGCGAGCACACGCGCCCTATAGCGAAAATCTCTCAAAAAAAAAATACGTTTTCAGAGCCTGGATCGTCCTGAAGTCTATTTCAACATAAATATCATTTTATTTATGCTGCTATTTCAATGTGGATCACCTAATATTTCCTGTAATAGTCATTTTTGTATATTTAATAGTTATCACCAACTGGAAAAATATGCGTATTTTTGTCAGTATTTGATCTGTAATATTGAGTGGCAACTACTGCATGTGTTTCTCTTCTACTTAAAGAAACAAAAGCATTTTCTAGGGGTAGAGCAGGGATCATTCACCACAGGAGTGACACTTTCTTACTGCATCTACCTTCATTATTGTGGGATTAACTCCAAAGTTTAGTCAGTAAGGGGAAACTAAATCATCTCAAATC
Source organism: Tupaia tana (assembly GCA_026018925.1). Taxonomy (NCBI): domain Eukaryota; kingdom Metazoa; phylum Chordata; class Mammalia; order Scandentia; family Tupaiidae; genus Tupaia; species Tupaia tana. The sequence continues at coordinate 27,889,717 of JAKSZU010000025.1, read as the reverse complement.
TTATCTACTCAATACGCTGTCAGGTGCGTTCCTCAAATATACAAATCATCCTGTTCTTCATATTTGCCTCTACTTCTTCCTTTCTAGAGTCCTCATATGGAGATAGAGAGGGAGAGGAGGGAAAGAGAGAGAGAGAGAGATTTGCAGAGGGATTTGTTTGTTTTTCCAGCAGGAATACCATGCATATCAGTCAAGACATAAAAAGAAGAAAAGATTAGGCATGAAGGTTCAAGAGTGAAGGAAGAAACCCAAATTCCTTAGAGGCCAGTCGAATGGATAATCTTAACTCGAACATCTAACTGACGATGTCTAGCACCTTTGGGTTTCGCTCACTTCAATCTTAGAAGTTTCTGGCATGGCAGGTATTAGTCAGTCATGGCGTGTTTAGTTAATTAGTCTGTGAAAAGCAGTGGGAAACCATGAGGTGGGCCATAGATTTGACTTCAAACAGACCTGTCAAACGTGGCTCCACCCCTTATAAATCATAGTTCTGTGGGGAAGTTAGGAAACTCTCACGTCTCAGTTCTGTCCAGTCGGAGAGAATATTAATGGCCTTGCAAAATCATTATTGTAATGATGCATTATGTGATAAGAAATGATAACACATTCACCCATTTCTAGTGGTGTTTGCTAAGTAACAGTCATACATTATGAGAAAAAGAGCACTGGGCGATTCTGTCGGAATGTCAATGTAACAGTGCACAGACACGCACTTAGGGAGTGCAGCCCACACACCCAGGGTCTGCAGACTAGCCTGCTGCCACCTATGGGACCACCATTGTTCCACGTGTCTGTCACTGGCCGGAACTCTGCTTTGTGACAGATGTAGACACACACATGTAGTCCATGCGGCCATAGCAGGGTGTTAAATATTCACTTATGGTCATTATGAAAACAGGGCAAAACTAGGCTTCTGAGTTATCCGCATGGGCAATATACTTGGCAGTTTACAGAATCGGAGCGTTTTAACGTGGACACCTAAATGAGGACCTACGTCCCCGGTTCTCTTCGTCTCCAGCTACTTGCGCGCCGGGAAGTTACCTAATTACCTGAACGCTGCTATGATCAGGGAAAGGGCTGGAAGACACGCGAGCAGCTCGTGCAGGTGCTCTGAGGCCTGAGCATGCGGTCGGCAGGGTGAGTCCTGCACCTGGCTCGGTTACCAGGGACTGGTGCTACATCACCGTGGGAGCTCTCAGGGCCTTTCAGAGACAGCACCGCAGAGGACAGGATGCTGGGGGGAACATGGCTCTGAGCAACGTTTCACCCTCGGCTTCTGCTTCTTTCCCTCCTCACCATCCATCTTCTCTACAAGGAGGGCGGTGAGCCGAGCCGGGCGGAGGCATGGTCACAGAGGGCTCCTGGTGGCCAGGGTGCACACAAGGGCCCGTGAAGAAGAGGGCGGTCTGACGAGCTTGTCGTCCTTTCCTGAAGACGATGTGTGCATGTTCTAGACGGTTCCCACGCAGGAGGCCCCCACTGTGGTCACTGGTTACTCTGCTTCCTAACGGTGAAGGTGACACGCACTCAGTGACAGCCAGCTTCGCAAACGTACACCACCATCCCGTTGCACTTTAGGACAGTTTCAATCAATGACAGAAGACTTTCAGCACCTCATTGGGAACCGGGCTCTCTGCCGCCGGACTTTGCGCAGCTCAGGCTGATGTGAGTGAGCTGATGGCGTGCGAGGGGCGAGGGAGGCCGGATGTTTGGGGCTAGCTGTAGTAATCATGTCCGACTCGTGACGTTACGTGACCCGAGACGGGTTTACCGGGATGCAGCCCCATCGAGAGCTGAGGAGCGTCTGCATATTTCCTTTCCTCTTTCCATAGAGACCAAAGTGACACACTCAGTGTCACCGCCTCCTGACGATGACATGATTCTTGGGAACTAGGGCCGCACTCAGGAGAGAGAACGCCTCTTCCTTTGCACGTGAGTGCCCAGAGCAGGCAGCCGTCCCCATTCGTAAAGGGCTCAGCTGCTGCTCAACGCTGGGACTGTGATAAGCCCTTCCCACTGGATCAGGTTAAGTTCACACGTGTCCACCTGCAACATGCAGTCCTAACTGTGACTTAGTTCCATCCGTAATTAGGCCTTCGATTCCATTCCGCTTCTCCAAGACGCTTTATCGGAGATGCTCACTCTCATGTCGAGCTGAGTCCCATAGGCGTGCTGCAGAGTGGGACTCTCAGCCTCTACCTTCCCTGAAGTTCGTTACAACAGAGGGAACCCAGGGTTGGGACCGAGTTCAAGCCACGCCAGGGGAAACAAGAAATGGCAGGATTCAAAGTGGCTACCTGCCATGCACCAGACGGCGCCCCGTGCCAGCATCGCACCCTCCGCAGGGAGGAAGCAGGGCCTTGGAAAAGAGCCCAGACTTTAGTCGCAGAGACATAAATTTCACATCCAGCCTCATCCCTACCTGAGACATTTCCCGAGCCTCAGTTTTCTCATCTGTAAAATGTACACAGAACCAACCTCACAAAACTGTTCTTAGGATTAAATGACATTAAAAAATAAATCTACACAGTATTAAGTGTTCAAAAAGGTAGCATTCCTTTCCTCTTTTCCCCAGCTCTTGAGGATTTATGGGTCCAAAACGCCAGCCTCTCTTCTCTTTGTGGGATTTCCTTTCTTTCCTTTTCTTCTTTGGAGCGGTTTGCAGCAGCATTCCTCGTAACTGCGTGCCTTCTGCTGCTGTGTAATCCTCCCGGTGACATGGACCGTCAGCCCCTGACTCCCGTTATCACGTCTCCGATCTCCGATCACTGTTTGGCTCCTGCTGAATTTATGGCCACATTATGATGATCCCTTTAATTCTGGACTCAAGGGAGAGACGCCTTCCCCCCTAAACATGTCAGTGGAGAAGGACATGCAAAACGTAAGTGCCAGAAGTTCCTACAGAGTGACCTGATCACGGTGAGGCTGACTAGGCGAAGCGGGACGTCCCGTAGGCTGGCTGTGTTACATGCACGTGTAAAGAGCCATGGCCCGCCTCACAGTTCGCGTCCCCGATGCAGAGACTTGGAGGAAAGGCTGAATGTATATGGGGTGATAAAAATCCCAACGGGAGGGAACAGTGAAGGAGGGACTGCAGTGTGACCATCACCCAAGAGAGGCACTCTCTCACTTTCTCGGTCCGTTTCTTTCTCTTTCTGTCTCTCTGTCTCTAGGGCAAAATATGCCCTCTGGCAAAATAAAAAAAAATCCACTTCTGGAGGCCACCACACGTACTTCATATCCAATTAAATAAAACAAATACTGGACATGTTCTGTTACAATGAAATAAGTGGAAAATGTTCACACGTGAAGTTACTTGAGTATAGATCTTCACAGGAGAAACAGCTCTAAAATAGAAACTAGGGACGTCTGGAATATTTAGGAAAATGTTCCTCTCTGAGGACAGTCCCCAGGCCTGACTTAGAGGGGAAACACCAAAGTCCGTTTCCATCCTGGTAAACGAATGCTCTCATTCTCCCAGCTGCAGCCAGGTGCTGCCCAGTTTTGGCGCCTACCATTAAAGACACAGACCCAGCCAGGTGCTGCCCAGTTTTGGCGCCTACCATTAAAGACACAGACCTAGCCAGGTGCTGCCCAGTTTTGGTGCCTACCATTAAAGACACAGACCTAGCCAGGTGCTGCCCAGTTTTGGCGCCTACCATTAAAGACACAGACCTAGCCAGGTGCTGCCCAGTTTTGGTGCCTACCATTAAAGACACAGACCTAGCCAGGTGCTGCCCAGTTTTGGCGCCTACCATTAAAGACACAGACCCAGCCAGGTTGCCTCAGGAATGCTCCTGAGTGAGGTTATAGGAAGCCCCAGGTCACGTGTATCAGAAAGTCACAGCCTCCCCGACGTTCCCCTTCCCCAATGGTCTTGGCACGGACCCTGGTGGTGCTGCCACCTCCCAAGTTGCCACTGAATTTCACGGCCCTGGTGAGGATCCATCCTGCAGTTTATGAACCCAAAGACTCCCCTTCTCCTGGAAGGCGGGGTCTCGCTCCTCAACCCCGTCAACACGTACTGGAGGGGAGGGAGTGACCTGGTACAAGCAATCCAAATAACGAAACCTGGCACTGACTCACGCAGCAGAAGCCACCGTGTCTGCAAGTTTCAAGGGACATTTCGAGGATTAAATGACTGAGCAAGTCAGAATGTCTAGTACGGTGCTGGGACACAGAGCAAATTTTAATTTATTCCCAACAAATTAGTGGGGCCTTGAAGGCCTTTGCGGGAACTTAATACATCATTTACTTCTGCTCAGCTACCTAACATCTAACATGGTAAGAATCTGTGGGGCTCGGAGTGGCAGGGGAATTATCTAGTGGGGTTCAAATCCCTAGCAGAAACAGGCGAGATGGAAGAGTGCCAGATTTAAGCAGATGTGGTCTACATTAGGGTAAAGGCTTAATCCTGAAAGACAGAGGGCTGGCGATAGAAGACAACATTGTAAACGCATTGTAAATAGGTCGACTTGAGAAGAAACAGTTGTGTAGTGAATGGGCAGACCGCGGGGTGCCAGTCTGGAGGGAGTCAGGGAGTGGGTGATAAGCAGAGAGGAGGGGTGGGTTTGGTGAGTGATGGCGGTGAGAGAAGCTTGGCCATGCCAGGTTCTTAGAGGAAGCCGGTTGCCTGAGCCCAAGGTGACAGAATCCAGGCAGGGTCCGTGCGTTTAGGCTGAGCCTCAGAGAGGATCCTGGAGAGGAGAGTAGCTCCTTTGTAGATTTATCGCAAACAAAGCCTGCCCAAACTGATCTGCATCACTGGGCAAGCCCACTGGCTAATACTGGATGCTTCTTATCCTTCATCTCCCTTGAGATCATCTTTCTAGTGTCAATAAGATGTATTCTTTGGGTATAAAAACCAGGAACAGAAGTAAATCCTGGCAGAGGGAGATAAGGCCACCTGAGAGTCTGCATGTGGAAGTAGTCTGCGTCTGGTGACTTCACGGACACACTGGCACCCAGCTGGGTTTATCCTGTGATCGTGTAATACGCCTGCTTTTAAACAATAATCTCGCCCACTTTTTCTGTATTCAAAGATATTCTCTATCCAGAGCAGTGAAGATAATGTCATTAATTAAGTTGTGATTTTTTTTTGTCTTTAAAATAATGGGAACATTTTGTTTGAGCCACTATTGGAATTGTTCTGAATTTGTTTTAAATAAATATACTAATATCTCATTTAATCATGCCATCCTTCTACCAGGATTCACTCCGGTTGCTGTGGTGATGACGTTTCATAGAGGCTGGCTTGGGAAGATGTTGTAAGGTATCTACTGGGGTGAGTTATAGATGAAGTCATCTTAAACCAGGGCAAAGATGCTTATAGAGCACTTAGAAATATTCACCTCAGCGGGTCGGCAGATTAAGGCACTGGACTCCTACGTGGCTGACTGTGGTTCAAGACATGGACCTGGAGGCTGGAAAAATCACACCAGACGTGTTTGCATGCCCAAAAGCTAGAGAGGAAGATGGAGGAGAAGGGATTGCGGTGTGGCCATCCTCCCCTGGGAGGTGACTTCTTAATTTCCCTCTCTCTGTCTCTGTCTCCCCCCCTCTGCTGTGTGCATGTGCCCTATGACAAATATATGTATATGTGTGTGTGTGTATATATATATATATATATATATATATATATATATATTTACATACATACATATACACCTTAAACAAAGAAATAGCCACTTTAGGGCCAGCAGAAGTGTGGAGGTTAAGGCGACTGGATCCTACATGGTCAGCCGTGCAGCTGGCGTCCCTGACCTGGCAGCTAGAAACACACGCTGAGTGCATGAACATGCGTGCCCAAAGCCTAGAGGAGAATGGAGGAGAAATAATTGTGGCACGGCCATCTCCCCTGAGGGATGCTTTCTCCCTTTCCTTCTCTCCATCTCTGTCTCTGGTGAGCACATGTGCTCTACAGCAAAAATTTAAAGAGACAAAGAAATATTCACTTTATCTACGATTTCATAAGTTTGTCTTGGGTACTCTTCGTTTCCCTTTTTAATTGATATTTTGGCATTTTTATACACCATAAGAGGGATCTGAATGTACATAAAACAGAGAGAACCTGTCATAAAATAAAGTAAGTCAATCTTTTTTTTTTTTGAATTCAGTCAACCTTAGGGAAGTAACCTTGGGGTTTGCTTGCTGCGACTCTATAATTGATGAGCAATCTACAAGTGTCTTCGTGTTGGTTCAGATAATAACTGCAAATTGTTGCTTTTGCTGTTATTTTAGTGTTTGAACTTCTTTCATTAATAGCATTGCATCTGACCCTCAAAGACACTGTGAGATACTCGTTGGAGAGCACAAGGTGATTTTTATCTCCATTTGGAAGACGAAGGCCGAGTCTAGAAAGTTTAAGTGATTTTCACAAGTTACATAGCAAAGTGGGAGGCTTTTGGCTTGAATGCATTCCATGAAAGACCTCCTTTCGCTCCACTGTGTGAAGTTATAAAAGATTTATCTGCAATAAAAATAAAAGCTAGCACAAAAGTCCAAGTCTTAAAATGCAGCAGAAACAAAATCTAGGGGACGCTAAGTAGCGGTCTGATTTACTGATGTGTATATAATGTGTGTGTTCTAGGGGCGGGTGGTGCAGGTAACTTAGACTAAATCACTGAGTATTCTAGCTTTGTAACACAGAAGGCTTTAGGGATGATGTGGAACAAATTAAAAAAGGTGGCCATTGACAGTGGCTACGAGCCTGAAGTGTGGGCTTTTGGAGATAGGCGTCAGATGAGTGTCCTCGCTCTCCACAATCTGATGCTGGCTGTCGCTTCCAGGTCTACTGTGCCACGCAATTTCTGCTCACCTCTCTTCTGCTAATCTATAGCCCACTCTGCCTGGGAAGACTGCAGTTTAATGCTCACTGTTTTCAAGAACTGTTTAGAGACTCTATGTGGATACGCCGATCTTTGACTCAGCTCTAGTGGCTTAACGCTTCATGAATCGATGTTTAATTATTCCCAAATTATGTCTTATCTCTTAGCTTGCTTTCATTTAGACAATTATTGAATAGTCCCATGAATGCAAATATGTACTCCTCTCACTGTATCAGCCCCGCAGTGGAAAACTAAATGCTTAAAGTCAGAATAAAAATAGTGTACTTTGTGTCCGCAGTATGAACACCAAGTTCACCACAAAATCGGAAATACAATTACTGCTTAGGTAGTTTATGAAATGGTCTACCTGGTACTTTCATTAAATTAGTAAGATATTAGCAAAATTAGGAGAGCAGACATTACTACTGTCTAGCTGTATCTTGAGTTATAATTGCTGTAAAAATAACTCTCTCTGGGGCCAGCAGGGGGCGAGGTAGTTAGGGGCGCTGGACTCCCACATGGCTGACCGCAGTTTGAGTCCTGGACCTGGCAGCTTGCTTTCTCACTTTCTAACTCTCTCTCTCTCTTGCTCTGTCCCTCTCTGGTCAAAATAAAATAAAGAAATAATGTGAAATAAAATAATTCTTTTAAAAAATCTCTCTAACAAAATGAATATATCTAAGGGAATTGAAGATGATTTATTCATATAAAGTTAACCATGCACTCTAAAACAAAATATTTTTACCCAAGTACCTTGTTTATCAGCATTTTCACATAGATCAAGCAAATCAGCTCAGTTTCCCCTTCAATGATCAATACAATGTATTGACATAAAACGGACACGACATTGTGTGGACGAGCATGAGCCTATGTGGCTGTTTATACAATCAACTAAAAATGTCCCTGATGGGATGCTTAAGGAAAGAGCATTCTCACTTCCTTTCTCAGTCACGGGGTGCATCTGACTAGACAAACATGGTATTTGATTGTCCAAAACCTTTCTGTGAATGAACATCAAGAATCTAGAATGGATCCCCAAAATGTTCCATAATAGTCATTTCCTTATCTCCTCCGAAAACACTGCTGGGCTTTAGACACTAAAGCCAGAGTAAGGACCGTGGCCATGGCTGCCCGGCTCCCTGGGTGTGTGGCAGAAAGCAGGAGGGATAAAACAATGTGTGGTTCCGAGGCACAACTTCAAATTCCATTTGCATTTTAAAAGAAGCACAGTCTAAAATAATTTCTCTTGGAACATTGTTACACATCAAATGTGTTTTATATCACCCCCAGGGGACGCTTTCCTTTAGTAATTGACCATATTTCCTTGCTCGAATGTCACCATCATTTCTTGAGCACGTTGTGCCAAAATGCCTATTAAATTTATTCTGAGGTGTAAAAATATTGTGTCACCTGCTTTTAATTCCAGAGCCGGCCAAGTTGTTTATTATCCAAAATTCTCTGCCAGAATATTCTTAAGAGAAGGTTATGATGAGTTAAAACTGTCACCAAAGTTTACAGTCTGCGAGTTTTAGCTGACTCACAAGATATTTGCAATGGTTGTGTTTGTTGATGGCATCTCAACTGTCTGAGATGGTAGAGCACCCACAGTGGTAAAAAAAAATACATAATTCACATTCCTTACACTGGACTATGCTTTGCTCTTTGAGAAACAGAATAATAACATTTTTCATCTGAAAAGTGTCTTCAAAGCTTACTCTCTCAAGCTTTTCATTTTGGAGACAGGAAGAACAAGGCCCCGAGTGTCCACGGATTCCCACTCACCACCCAACAGGGAAGGGCCTTGTTCAGTCCTCCTGGCTGCTGGTCCAGAACTCGGGCTGACCACGGTGTCTCCTTATCAGAATACACATGCTCCCCCCAGATAGCTGGTGCTCTGGCATGCTGCCATGAAATGACCTCACAAACCTGTGGGTTATGTTCCCACTGGTCGTAGGTAAGAGAAGATCTAGCGGACCTTAATCTACCTGTCTCTATATTCAGGGACATTCTGTGGCGAGCTGGCCTGCCTAGGACTTGCATGCACAGGAGAAAAATGTGGGCAGTAGAGAAATCTCATTTTCATCCCAACTAAACCAACTTATCTCAACTGCCCCAATTTGGAGCACACACGCACACGCATCCGGCCTGAGTTTCAAGCCGTCAGGTCAAGGACTCAAACCGCGGTTGACCTTGGGCGCGTCCAGGGCCTCAACCACCTGCTGGCCCTGCTGCGTTTTCTATCACCCTGCCTGGAGCCACCATTCTACTCTAACTGGCACTCGTGAGCTCTCGCTCTCCTGACACAGTCCGAATGTGTAACCCACGGACCCCTGAGGGAACCCACAGTCACGGAGCCGCCATCTGCAGGCAAACCTCCCTGCCAGCCCCGGTGACACGGACACAGGTAAGAGTGACCCGCGGTGTGCCCCATCTGCAGTTTCAGTGCATCGCGGAGCGGGCACGTCCCAGACGCCTGCTCTCTGTCCTTCAGAGGAGGATGTGTACGCCCCGGGTCTGATGTTACCAAACAACGTAGAAGACATGATTTTCAGGGACTTCTGCACTCTGGCCTGTGCTGCTCATTTTTGTTGAAACCCTGCACCATTTTCTCAGTCAGACCCAGCCACTGTAACAAAAATATCACCGATCGAGTGGTTTAAACCACAGAAACATGCTTAGCACAGTTCTCAAATCTGGGAAGCCCAAGACCAAGCACTGGCAGACCTGGTGTCTGGCGAGGGCCATCCTCCCGGCCGGCAGATGGCTGTCCTCGCACTGTACCCTCACTTGGAAAGAGAAAGTCCCTAATCCCCTTACAAGGTCACTAATCCATTCAGAGGATGCACTCTCATGGCCTAATTACTTCCCGAAGGACCCGTCTCCAAACACCACGACATCGGGATTCAGGTTGGACACGTGAATTTTGAGGGGAGATAAACATTCAGTCCAGAGCAGCCATTCTAGAAGCAGCCCAGATTAGGCTGCCAAGGAGATCAGCCCCATGACAGGACCACGGCCGATGACCCACCACAGAGAGAGGAAGGCGAGTGGACACACGTGGAGAGACGCCTGCCCAGCCGTCGGGACACCTGACTGGGGCACGTGAAAGGCCCTGGACGCGTCCAGTGGAGAAAGTGCCCAGCTGAGCCTGGCCAGCTCTTGGTTGGCACTGCGAATATGGTAAAGTGATTATCATTTAAAATCTGTGCTTTGAGGCGGTCATGGATTTAACTCTGTCTATGCAGAATAGTACGTGCCAGTGTTACTGTCATTAAGGAAGAGACTCTTCAGTAATGTGTCAAGTATTATCTAATCATCAATAAATTCCATGATAGTAGTTATTGATATCTTTAAAAGGTTTTGCTATAGGGTGCATGCACTTGCCAAAGAGAGACAGTGAGGGGGAAAGTGAGAAATCACTCCCCAGACAGGATGGCCATGGTATAATCCCTTCTCCTCCGTTCTCCTCTCAGGACGTCGGGCACGCACGCACATGCAGTCCAGGACTCAGACCATAGTCGGCCATGGGGGAGTCCAGCACCTCAACCACCACGCCACCTCCTGGCCCCAGAACAATAACTCCTTTTATCGACATTCCTTAGATGTGGAAACTGAGTCACTGAGAGGTGAGATTTGTCTCTTGAGTTCAGGCCGTTAATAATAGAAGTGACTGTGAACTTAAATTATTTTGGGTTGAGAACTTTTTAGTATTTACCTCATCATTCCTCCCAATAATTTTGTTATTAATTTTCAAAAAAAATTAATTGTAGTTAGTGTTTATTCCAAGATGAAAAAACTAAGGCATGAAATATTAATGTATGAATGGGCAACTCAAAATAATTAGGAAAGAAGGAAGGAAATAAATACATTTACAGAACTGGAAACTGAACCCAGAGGTTTTAAAATTTCAGATCACTTTTGTGTTTAATGAAAGCACAGTTACATTTTTATGGCCAGTACCTTGTACTCTATATCCTTAAAGACAATTTTTCCAGGCAGTTTCACACCACCTAGGTCACCCCAGATTCAGGATGATGTTGGTAAGGATTCACCTTCAAAACAGCAGTTCTAGCTGTTCTCCAATTTTGGAACTCAGATCTCTTATTTTTTTGAAAATTGTCCAGGATTTCTAATACAAAATTCAGTCACCTTTATTATTAAATTCCCCAAATCTTACAACATGACCTATTCAGGAGGTAAATCATATTATAAAGGATTGGAGTGGTTATTCCAAGTTAGCACAGGGAGGTTAAGGTCACAGCCCTTGGAGTCCCAAGCTCAATACCACATGGCCAACATCCACTACCATGACCTCTGTCTGCTGACAGCATGGCCTTGTTCATATGATGACTTTCTAGGTCTCAGTACCTGAGTACTAGATACTCAAGTACTTTGAATGCTGGGTCCAGGACTCAAATTGCATAGTCAGCCATGTGGGATCCAATCACCTCAACTACCATGCCACCAGCTGGCCTCCATTTAATTTTTATACTGAAAGCCTTTATTTTCCTTGACAACTCTTAGTTTTAAAATAAGACAAGACAACCATGATTCTGAATATTGAGTTTCTGGCACAAATGGGTACAAATAGGTGTTTGGTGAATAAAAGTTATTTTGAAAAGACAAGAGACTCAGAATTAAAGCATTACTGTTGAGTGGATTGAAAAACCGTGCCCCATGTCCTCTGTGGAATACTACTCAGCCATAAGAAACAACGAGACCCTGACATTTGATACAAAGTGGGCAAATATGAAAGATTTAAAGCTCAGTGAAGCAAGCCAGACTATGAAAGAGAAGCACTGTATGTCCCCATTCAATATATACCAAATATCTGCATTCTATAGCAGTATCTGAAAGGTTGGAAGGTATAATTGCGAGGAGGGCAACTGTAGATACTACAGACAGTACAGAAGGCAGGGGTGGGTAAGAGGGGGTGAGTGGAAAGAGATCAGAGAAGAACCAAACAAGCAATGACAGGCAAAATGAAGTTATCTGTTGATGATAATTTATACAGTAATGTCTTTGACTTGACGAATGTGCACTGTATCCATGCTGGGGAAAAAAAAAAACATGTTGTACAATGGTGATTCAGTAAAAATTTAAAAAGAAAAAAAAAGACATAACTGTCTTTGTTCATTTTAAAAATATTGTTTTGTTGTTGACAATCACTATCAAACAAGCTAAAGCAAGTGGACATTGTCTGATGTCCTTTTTATATCATTCTTGGATTTATCTTTTCATTACTTAGAAGAAATTGTCTTTACTATAAGTCAATAAAAATAGAAAAGTCAAGTTATATGGCCCAAATAGTCCATAACACAATGTTAAGAACATAATTTTGGTACAAGTATTTATTTTTTATAAGTAAGTTAGTCTGATTTGTTTGTGAATGAATTTTATTAGCAGTAAGTATTCTAAGGCCATAAAACGTGATTGTTTATAGACTCACCAGCATGGACATAGCTGGATACTCGCTCCTCTGCCATGCTACCTAAGAAGGTTGTGCCTGCTTTACGGTGATGTGGTCATTGCTCAAATCACAGCACAGTGGCTAAAAGTATAAGCTCTAGAGACAAGCCACCTAGGTTCAAATTTCAGACTGTAATTTTCTCAGATGTATGACCTCTATCAACTTACTGAACCGCTTCTGAGCTTTCGTTTTCTTATCTGTGAAATACAGTTATTGTTCTTGGTTTTAGTGTTGTTATGAGGAGGAAATGAGCAGTGTCTAGCTTTTAGAATGGTTTTGAAAGGTGTTTATGATTTTTATTACCATTATAGCTATTTGACAAACACCTTCAGATGATCAGCTATAGAGAATGGAATTATTTACAAAGAGTACTGTTTTTTAAACATCATTTCTGTGTGTGGTCCTGTGCTGTTCTTATCTTTTTAAACTTTATAAAGTAGGAGGCCTCAAAGATTCAGTCTTACAGCACTGTGGAAGTTAAAGGGACATAGCCCATCAAAAAGAAATCACAAAATATTACCGAACACTTTTATTTTTCCTTAAGGCATGTGTACTTTAGAATGAGAGAGAGAGAGAGAGTGAGAGAGAGAGAGATACATCAATAGACACTACAGTAAAGAAACGTCTTTGGAGGCAAGCCTTGAGTAGTTCCAATGAGGTATGCACAGTTTCTGACGCTCAGTGTCCTTGACAGAACTCTCAGCTCTCGACAGAAGTCCCAGCCTAGTGGTTCCTTCTCAACTTCTCATTTCTTCACAGTCATGGGTTTGGGCCAAGGCCCATTTACCCCGCTGATCCATGGTCTTCCCCCATCACACGTGTGGCCATTGTAGTCGTTCTCGGGCCCCCTTCCTTCAGTTGCAATTGAGCTCTTTTATGTCTTTGGCAAGCACTGCCCATGTCCTAGCAGACATCCACCCTCTTCATTTTTAGAACATTCAGGCCAACAATGAGCCCAGTCTTACCACGTTAGGACGTTATCTAAAGGGAGTCTGTGGTGTTACGTACAAAGTGCTGCACTGTTCTGCATCTTGGTCAGCACACAGGCTGCACTGGAATGTTCCATTTGTAAGCATTTGTCAAACTGGCCCAATCACAGACACACAAGCTGAAGTCACATGGGAGACCCAAGCTCGGGTCTCGGGTCGACCTGAACACGGCGGACGCACCCATGTGCATTCATGGTCCTGACTGGCCGGGAGGCTAGGGTGAGGTTCGGGCGTGGCAAGGTCCTGTTAGAGTACACCACTCTCTCTCCAATAAATAAATAAGACATATTTAAAAAATGATCAAACCGTGTAACTTTAATACGTATGTCTTTTGGTGTATAAGTGATTCTTCAACACAAAATAAGGAAAGAAGAAAATAATTGCAACAAGAAGAAAGTACTTTTGTCAGCTGTGTCCACGTGATCCAGTTTGGGATACTGAGACATGTCGTTGCGGAATTCTACAAGATTGGGAGGGGGAAGCCTGCTGTTTTCTTGGGAGAAGACTCAGTTGACCCTGACTATTGACTTGTATTCTCTATTTCCCTTTCTTTATTCTTAAGAGTCAGACATGAACCTAGAGAGAGAGCCCGTATCTTGAGGCCGTAAGAATAAAAGCGCTATGTTCATATAACAGCCCAGGAAGCGACTATAGAGGGAACTTAGGCCTTGAACCCCTTGTGAGTCAAAGGCAATGCTCCTCACTGTGGCCTCTAGACTATTTGTTATTTGAGAAAAACATCTTTAATATTTATGATAGCAAAGTCACTTTCCCTTCCTCCTTCTCGTCCTCATTTCCTTCCTTCCTTCTTTTTTATTTTCTGTTATATATATTTAGCCAAATTAATGTCTGGAAAATAAAGAGCCTTGCTGAGAACTACTAGTTACTTATCCAGGTAATCTCATAGTAAAGATTTCTGGATTCTTGTCTTTTTTTCAACCATCTATATTCACTACCTTTAAATACTGACACCATCTCAAGTCTAATAAATTGGAAGTCATGCTTTAAACACAGCCAAAAATAAGGTAAATGTATTATACTATTTGGTTAAACAATTAGCATGAAATGGAAACTTGTGTTAGGACTGAGAAACTGAGAATTCCTAAAAAAGACCAGTTCTGAGCCAAGCCGCATTCTTATAGTAAATAGAAATCTTCCTGAGAGAAGTCACTTGAATTATAGCATTCATTTCTGCTAAGTTTAGGCAGTAGCAAAATGAAGAAAAGAAACCTGAAAAAATATAATATAATCAGCTCCCTAGCAAACATACATTTGTACTTCCAGTTACTCGGGCCCCAAATCTTGAAGTCAGAGTCAACTCTTCTATTTCTGTGACAGCCCACATCCAATCCATTGAAGACTGTCTTCTTCACTGTCGAAGCACTTGTGGAATCTGCCCACTTCTTCACGGACTCCAAGCCCTACAGCTTTTTCCCTGAACATTGTCAATAGCTGCTTGTCCACCTCCATTCTGGGCCTCGACCCCCCCCCCCCCCACTCCCTCCTCCCCACAGACAGAAGCCCGTTCACCAGTCTGCTCTAAAACCAACCTCCAGTTTCCCATGTCACTCACATCAAGATGGGTAGGCTTAATTTGGACACAGAAGTCCTTTAATGACCTGGCCCACTGTTGTTTATAACGTTTACATATTATCACTTTGCTTTTCCTTTATCTGGGTGTGCTTTTGACTCACGGAGCTCCCACTCGGTGGACACTTTGCCTGAATCTCTCTTATCTCAGATGACATCCCAATCCGTTCCCTTACCTTGCTCTGTTCAGATACTGGATCTAATGCCCCATAACCTGTCGCTCATAGAAACTCATCCTGTGTGCCCTATCTAAAATAACTCGTTACCTTCCTCCTTCACTGGTCCTTTATCCAGGTTATTATTATTATTTTTAATAGCATGAGGGATTCATGGAAAGAGGTATGACAAATCTATAAACAAATTTAAAATATCTTTGCACCGAAATAAACTCCTATTTGAATTCCATCTTTCCATGAACTTTTGGAAGTCCTCTCATATACATAATGGGAATTAGTCCATTAATGTGTCTAGTTGTTTTCTGCATGAAATCTAAGCTCCATAAGAGCAGTTATTTTGCATATTTTGTTTACCAAAGTGGAGGGTATGCAATAAAAATGGGCTGAATAAATAAATTAAGGAATGAACAATACAAAATTCTGCTTTGTCTGTGGACATGTGTTCCATTTCAAAGTTGGAGGAAGAAAAAAAGAAACCATCAAAGGAATGTGCTTCCTTGGAATTCCTGGTGAGACATTCTGACAATTCCTTGTCAAATGCCCAGTGCTAACAAGGCTGCTTTCAGGGCTCCACTTGTCATGGTCAGCATTCCCCATGCACTAGGAGGAGGAAGCCTCTTCTCACAGACAGCAACTCTCTGCGCTCACCCGCTGCAATGAAATGTCTCATCTCCCCGAGAACGAGAACGCCTGCCCACAAACGACAGACCTGCAATTCAGCCAGGAGACACAGTGCAGCCAGAGAAGCTCTGCTCTGCTGCCTCTTAAGATAAGAGAGACTCTGAGTCTTCTGGCTTAAGATTTACGATTATGAGTCTGATAAATACCCAGAAATAAATGTGGTTTGTTTCTCTCTCTCGCAAAGATTATGCCTCTCCAGACTGCCATTAATGTCTGTAGGTTGCAGCCCTGGATCACGCAGGAATGGTGTAGAACCACGAGACCCTCACCTCCCATTTCAGCATCTCCGTCTTCTTCCGGCTTTTCCTTCTCATGCTTGTTTCTTTTCTCACAACACAAGGAATAAAGTGATGCACACGCGTGCACACACACACACACACACCGTCATTGCTTTCTTCTGGTAGCATTGGACATGCTCTGCACGAGCAGTTTCAACTGTGAACTATGACCTGCTTATCCAGGCAATGCATTCCAGGTTTCAGCAGAAAGGCTGCTTAATGAAACCATCGGCTTAAGAAAGCAAGATGGTGCTTTATTCAAACATATCTAATTCTTAAAAGGTTACATAAATAACCTAAGACAAGATCACATTCAATCCTGTTTTTCTTTCTCTCTCTCTTTTTTTTTTCTATTTTCCCCTTCGCATGTGAGGTCACAACATTAGGAGATCCTTGGATTAAAACAGACAATTTGGAAATGATCCAAAGAGATTGAATTACCATTCCTGTTTGCTAACCTCTTCGGAGAAAAATAGAGTAGGCACATCATTTTATAACATGAACACTTGCTCCCATAAGATAAAAAAATAACTTAACATTTAATTTAAACATATTTTTAATCATAAAGTTGGTTATTACACAAGTAAATTTGATACTATGTCAAGATATTGAGAAATTATTCAATCTTTCTAATAATAGGATGCTAATCCTTTAACTTTGATTTCATGGACTGGAAATGCTTGAAAATTTAAGTTCTCAAGACATACATAAAATGTGACTAAGTTTCAGAACAGAAAGCCAAATCTACGAGGCTCATCTATTGCAAAAGAATTTCCACGAGGGAGGACCATTACGCCCAGTTTACAGGGGACGGAGTATAATTTCAGACAAGTGAACTCATGTTTTCACTGCTCCCCACCTGGCATGTGGAGGGCTAATGTTTAAAGATGGGTCTGACTCCTGACCTGGGTACATGAGACAAGAGGCTCTTCTGGTCTGTCTCGGGGCATTATTAACCTTAGGATGTCAGCCGAGGTCTTTGGTTCCTTGGAATACAAGATCTGAAACCATTGTAAAAAATCTTCGCAGAAGGAACACTTGAAATGGGCTTTAAAGGAAAGATCATTTTAAAACAAAAATAAAGAAAGATAAGAAAGGTAGAAGGGATAAAAGAAGCAGATGCTGTATAGAGAAAGGGATATAGAGGTGGGTAGACAGAGCCTCAGTTAATTAGAGCTAGACTCTCTGAAAGCAAATCTTATGTCTGGAGAGATCACTGGGATTAACGGGTGGACAATTTTGGTGAATTGGGCTATGAGGATGCTGGAGGTGCAGGGGAGACCCTGAAGGTTGTGTGTGTGGGGCAATACATTAGAACTAGTCCTCTGATGGTGGGGTATGGGGAAACTAAACACGGAGATGAAAGTGCAATTAGAAACCTGTCACAACAGAGTAGACCAGATGGTTGCAGTTAATGCAGCTTTGTGAAGAATGTATACTGTCATCATAAGACTATTTTGCACATCACATAAAAGGAATATGTTGTTCCCTGAATTTTTTTTGCTGTCATCATGGATGGTTTCACTCTTCTTACTTTTTTTTTTTTTTAGAGAGATTTTTGCTATAGGGTGTATGTGCTCACCGAAGAGACAGAGAGAGACAGGGAGACAGAAAGCAAGAGATCACCCTATTACCTACAGGGTGGATGGCCACACTGCATCCCCTTCTTCTCCATTGTACTCTCAGGATTTTGCACACACACACAAGAGTTTCAAGCAGTCCAGTCTGCGACTTGAACTGTGGTTGGCCATGCTGGAGTATCTTAACCACTATGCCACCTGCTGGCCCCCTCTCTTCTCGTTTTGAATGTGTGCTGCCTCTAATCTCAGGGGTTTGGAATATGTGCTGTGGAGATATGGTTCCTCTCCTCAAAGAGCTCAGTGCGGAGGGAGAGAGACAAACGGTAACCAGGCGAGGGCACGGTAACCAGGCGAGGGCACGGTAACCAGGCGAGGGCACGTGCTGTGGAGGCGGGAACACAGAGAGCTGCGGGCGCCCCCCACGGATGTTCGTGGGAATCGCGGTGTACTGCATCTTTGATCCACAAATTATTTGGGACTGTTTTAAACTAGATTTTTGGTTTTATTTTAACGTCCAAGTGCTTAGTGTGAAGAAATGGAACGTAAATGAGACAACAATAGCAGAGGTATAGCCGTACTGGATGACTGCACACTTTAAAAGGTAGGTGAGAACAGTGTGGGCAGGAATAGGGAATCACATCGTCATGCTTCCCAACAGCATTTCTGGAGAACTTCCTAGTAGTATCTGGACAAGAATGTTACAGTTTTATGGTAAATTAAGGTGTTTTGATAATGGAATAGGTATTTCAAGGCAAATTGACAATAAAAACATCACAGATTTGACATGCACAGTTACAGCGAGCAAATAGAGACGTCTGCAAATATATCCTTTAAAGATGCATGTATTAGTACGTTAGAAACAAACAGAAAACTACAAAATAAATTTAAAATAAAATAAAATAAAAATCATGTCATCTGGCAAGAACAAAACAAAAAAACGACTGAACTGGGATATCAGAAATCTCAACCTGACTACGGTGATGCTCTAGTTACCTTGGAAAACAGTAAGGACCCAGCATCAGCTAACATCCGTGGAGTTTCCTGTTCATCTTTTTCTCTCCTTTTCCCTCTCTCTATGACGTATCTACTCACCAACACACCTGTTTACCCTCCACGCCTCCCTTCTCATTACGTGTCTGTTAAAGTGTCTAGGAGGAAAACGTAGCCTCATGGTGAAAAACAGAGACTTTGGAGTCAACGTTTCTTGAGTTATAAAAGCACTGAGTATCTGAGCTAACTTGCCATTTTTTATCGCTCTCTGTCGAAGTCTCTTCCTTCACAAGGTGAGGATAATAGTCACTCTCTAGAACACTTTTGAGGATGAAGGAGATGGTGCCTGTGAGGTGCTCCACAAGTGCACCTTATACTAAGGAATAAACTATGTTTTTCTTCCTATTATGTACTGGGCACTTGGAATTGATTTTCCAATTTAATGTCTCATGTACTTTTTTGTCTGTGATACAATTACCTATCATTTTACAGAGTGATAACAAACCCTCTTCTATCTGAACGCTCTGCTTCTGTGTTCACGTTACTAAGTTTCTCTGAAATGCACTGAGAAATAGTGCAAGTGCTGCATTTGCAGACCAAAAACTCAACTCAGAACACATCTGTGCATGCTCACACACACACACACACACAATCTTAAGTTCATCACTTAAGAGGAATGTGGTATCCATTTTTACGTCTTTCTCCCGATATGACTTACTAATGGCCAATCACTAAGGAATCCCAGGAACTCAGTACTGTGAAACCATGGAAGAAAGAAGCTCGGGACCTGGTTGTTGAACTATCTGGACAGTCTGCTATTCAGTTAACTCAATCTATTTTTTTTTTTAATAGAAGTTTTTGCCTTATGGCATGTGTGCTCATAAGAGAGAGAGAGAGATAGTAAGAGGGAAAGTGAGAAACACCTCCCGGGGGGAATGGCCAAGCCACAATCCCTTCTCTTCCATTCTCCTCCCAGGATCTTTGGGCACGCATACACATGCTCTTAGCGTGATTTTGAAGCCGCTGGGTCTGGGACCTGGGCTGCGGTCAATCATGTGGGAGGCCAGCAGTGTGACGCTACGCGGTTAGCTGGTCCCACTCACTCTGCTCTGTACATGGTCTTGTCCATGTCTATGTATAGGGAAACCATGGAGCAGAGAGGGTAGAAGAGAAAACTAACATGTAGTTATAGCATTGTGTGGATTTGCCTTTTTAGAATATTTTAATGAAATTGTTAAGATGACAAGAAAGCCCCCAAAAGTATTTTTTTTTTTTTTTTTGAGAGGTTTTTGCTATAGGGCGCGTGCGCTCGCCAGACAGACAGAGAGAGACAGAGAGATAGAAAGCAGGAAATCACCCCCCCAGGGGGGATGGCCACGCCGCAATCCCTTCTCCTCCATTCTCCTCTCGGGAATCTTGGACACGCACGCACACACGCCCGGCGTGAGTTTAAGCTGCCGGGTCCGGGACTCGAACCGCGGTCGACTACGTGGGAGTCCAGTGACATAGCCATTACGCTAACTGCTGGTCCCCGCCCCAAAAGTATTTTTAAAAAACTAACTTTATACAATTAAGGGTATATATGTGCAACATCAAAGATGAGCTGTTTCCATATGTTACATTTTATAACAAATACAATAATGTTTTGGTTAGGGATCAAAATAACCTATGGTTCACTTGGAAACATTTCTCGAAAGCTTTTATAGCTAATGAAAGGATTCAACAAATTCTTCAGTTTTATAATAGATAAAAGTAGCTTAGCAATTTTCTAGTTCAAGGACAGATTTTCCTCATAAAATGGTTAGATTCAGTACTTTCCTTTATGGTTGTAGTAGAAACCAAATTTAAAAGCAATGATTTCTTTATTTTTCTGGGCAATCTGCTTCTGTGAATATATGATGAGACTTATTGATCCCTCCATCGGAGGAGTGTACACACATGCATATTTATTCGAAATATTTTGGAATTTAACATCCCGATCTTCTCCCTTTCTAAAGTGCCTCTATCAACTATTGACAAGTCACACCCTTTGGTTTTGAGATTGATATTGTGTTCCAAAGCAAAGCTCTTGTCCAAGGAATTCCGATTTTCACTTTTCACATGCCTGCACAAAACGATCAGGAAAACTTGTGGAATTTCAAAGATGACGAATTTGTACGGAAAGACTATCGAGTTTGCTAACGTACTAAATGGCTGAGCAAATGAAGTCAACTCTGAAAGATGGAGACGGTTTATTGAAAACCCTGTTCTTTCCTCTTGGAGATGCACTGCAGCTTTGTCCAGACCCTTCAGGTAAGAATGAGACAAGCCAGCAGTTGATACTAATTGTGCATAAAATCTGAAGATAGGTCAGGTCCAAACATAACAGAAAGTGGAAAACTCGCAATAGGAAATGTTGGCCCAAGCCCACAGGCTGGACTCCTCCCTCTGACTCCTTTTGTCCATGGTGGCCTAGTGACACTGTGGGAGGCTGAGCAAAGTTTTTCAGTCATGACCCACCCCGAAAGGCCATGCCATAGCCACAATCCTGCAGACCAGACCAATGACACAGGAATCACTGGGGCCTATGCCACCTGTCCTCTGTGCCGCCATCTTCCTATTTCTCCCCACCCCTAAATTCCTTGTCACAAACCAAGATCTGCTCTCTGTCCAGGGAGGGCTAGAGCACTCACAGTGGCTTTACCCCTGTGACCATGGAGAGTCAGCCACACAATGCTCTCTCTGGATCGCCCAACGGGAGGATTTGGATAAATAATAAAAGATGACTCAGACAGGAACGGAAGCAGACTGTTTTGAAGGTGGAGAGAGTGTGCGTTGGGAGGAGTGTATGAGGGCCTCTGCTCCGGCCCACTCCCTGCCTCCCTTCCCTCTTCCTTAAACATGATCGCTGATTGACAAGATAAAGGCTCTCCACTTTAAACTGCTCAGTGCTCTTAAGAACAAATCATTAAAACCTGAGTTTGCTTATTTTTGCTTTTAGTTTCTTCTCAAGCCTCCTCTGTCTCTCTCTTATTTCCCACTGAATCTTTAAATCCTAGGCTTTAAATCTAATACTTCTTGTCAGAAGGCACTTCCTGTTTTTCCCTTCTTTGAGATAATACAAACAGCTAAAAAGGAAAGAAAAGCATTGACTCCTTCTGCTAAAAAGCCAAAAACAGAGCCATTTAATTTTTTTAAATGCATACTATGTGCCATAAACAGCAGAAGACATTTTGCATGGATAATTTGTAATGAGAATTCTGCAAATAGCTGTATTACATGCAGTTCTGACGGAAGAAACAGACTCACAATTATGAAATGGCTTGATAATCTCACCAAGGAAGCAGAAAGAAACAAAAACATCTCTTAAGAGTATCAGATAGTGTGAGAATTAATAAAAGCCATGGGGCATGTGCTGTACGCCATGACTCATCCAGGTTCTTTGCGTATTTTAACACTTTAATCCTAACCAGCACTAACGAGGTAGAACCAAGAGTTAGCCTCATTTTAACAACAAGGAAAAAGAGACACAGGAAACTCAAATTCATGTGGCAGCAAGTGTCATCATTCATGTTAGTCATCAACTCAGCTAGGCTATGGCATTCAGTTTTTTGGTCAAATGTTAGTCTAGATGGTGTTGCTAAAGCATTTTTCTGGATATCATTAACCTTTGAATCAGTAGACTGACAAAAGCAGATTGTCCTTTCTAATATGGGTAGGTATCAACCAGACAGTTGAAGCTTTAAGAGCAAAGACTGAGGTTCCCTGATGGAATTCTGCTCCAAGACAACAACGTGAACACCATGCCTGAATTTCAGCCTACTGCCCTGGAAGCCAACTCTTACTGCATCTTCAGCCCACCAGCCTTCCCTTGGATTTCTGACTTGGCCGCCCCCACAACTGTGGGAGTCAATTCCTTAGAAATCTCTCTCTTTTACTTTCTGTGTCATTCTTTCTCTCTCTGCCTCTCTCTACACATAGCTGCCTTCTCAGATTAGGACAGTGTCTAGAATATAACTCCTCAGCAAATGCAGTCATGATGGTAATTGTGGCAAGGAGTTCTAATAGTCCAACTGAGATATCTGCTTCTACCTCCGTAGTGCATAGTTGTCTCTGGGAAAAGGTTTCCAAGGCAAGAACTCCATTTCCCAGTTCCCTATCACCCAGGGCAAGGTGACAATGTTCCTCAAGAAACACAAACAAAGATGAAGCAGCATGGACTAGAGAGTTAAGACTGTCTCCCATTCTCTTCTACTTCTAATAGTTTCATAGGACCCTGAGATCTAAGGGAATGGTGAGGACACAAAATAAAATGAGGCTGTACCTTTGTGTTTTTACAGGCAGAAAGGTCTGCTACCAAAAAGGCCCACTTTAGACAGTTACAGTAACGAGAAATAAATGTGTAATGTGTTAAGCAACTGAAACTCTGGTGTTTATTTGTAAGATTTACTAACTTAACTAAAATAATGATTAGCATAATGATAAAGATTATGATTACAGTGATTGTATTTTTCCAAATACACATATTTATTAAGAAGTGGAGTCAGTACTCCAATCTAGCTATATCTAGACATTGATCCAGTGTACCTACCTATCCATCCATCCATCTATTCATCTATTGATCATCTATCAGGTTTCACTGCAGCAACAAAAGTCTCTAATCGTTTGATCTTTTTAAAAATTATTTATCTATATAAGAATGCCGATCTGTAGTCAGATTAGGCTAGCCCAGGCTGGTCCAGGTTTCTGGGACTTGCTGGGCTTAATCGCCTATATATTTGCATTAAAGAAACAAAGATAAAGAGGTGGCTCCTCTCTAAGGCATGGTATCCTTATGTAGAGATCAAGAACAAGAGAGACAAAGATAAGGGCGTTTAAAAGTTGACTCCCATGTGGTACATGGCAGTAGTCGCCAGTCTTTTCAGCACCAGGGACCAATTTTGTAGAAGATGACTTTTCCAGGATATAGGGCAGGGATGGAGACAGTTTTGAGATAATTCAAGTGCATTACATTTATTGTGTACTTTATTTCTATTATTATTACATTGTAATATATAGTGAAATAATTATACAGCTCACTGTAATGCAGTATTTGCAGCCACTTCCCAGTGCTAGTATCATCACCTCAGCTCCACCTCAGATCAGCAGGACCGTGCAAACTAGATCCCTTGTGTGTGCAGCTCACAATAGGGCTTCCACTTCTATGAGAATCTCATGCAGCCTCTGATCTGACGGGAGGTGGAGTGCAGGCAGTAACATGAACAATGGGGAGTGGCTGTAAATACAGATGAACCTTGGCTCACTCACCTACCGCTCACTCACCTCCTGCTGTGCAGTCTGATTCCTACCAAGTCATAGACGAAGGGTGGGAACTTCTGGTATGTGGTATATGTGTTCAGGTGTAATTGCCCAAAGGAAATCACAGGTCTAAGTACTAAGGCAACTGAGCAGGAAACTACATTCTGCATGTGAGAAAACACAGCAAGCACAGGGAGGGTGTCCAAATGCTTATGAACTCAATAACATGACCTACTACATTTTGGGTCTGATATTCTGTGCATTACAATACTTTACCATTAGCTAAGGAGGAAGATGTTGAACTGTATCACATGTTCCTTCTAAAGCTACGCAACTAATACAGTGACCAATTGACCTCAAGAAAAGGTACTCTAGGTCTTAAACTACAGGGAAGATCAATACTGAAGATAAAGGCTTAAAGTGTTAAAGTGATCTTGGAAAGAATACAGGGCATTGTATTGTATTTATTTTTGAAATTTGCTGTAGGACATTGTGCTTTCAGAAGAGAGACAGAGAGAGAAAGTGGGAAAACATCCTGCAGTGGGGATGACCACACTGAAATCTCCTCTCCATTTTCCTTTCAAGATTTTGGGCATGCATGCACATATACCCAGACTCAAACAGCACAATTGTGTATTTTTAACAAGGTATTAGTTTTCTAGCCATCTTTTTAAACAGTTTATTTATTTCTTCTATAAGAGATACACAGAGCATGCCCAACACGGTCTTGATGCCATGATCAACCTTGACCTCAACAGCCCTGCCTTATGGGCATGCACCTGCCTGGCATGTACAGGGAGGGGTCTGGACATAAACCGACAACCTTCCTGTGTGGGATGGTCATGAAGAGCATGGTTTGCTGCTGGACCACCATCTGCTCCCAAGATTTTTAACTGTCTGGGTGTAAGAGTTCTTCCTTTTTAAAATCAGGACAGAGCATCATTATAGAGGTTAATAATTATCAATGTTTTCTAACATTGATGAGTAATTTATTTTCATCAAACAGTGGGCCTATACTTTACAAAGATAACTACTTTGTTTTCTAAAACCCGGTCTAGTGAAGATTAATGTTTTTATCTGTTTTGCAGATCAGCAAACTGAGGCAGAGTGACTGAACGAGATACCAGGTTGAATAAAAAAAAGTAACGTAAAACTGAGAAGTAGGATTGACATAAAAGAAACACGATTAAATTTCCTTCAGAGGGGCTGTGAGGTGGCTATTCTCATGTACAATACTTGGAAGGCATAAGCTATATTTAATTGGGACTGAAAGAATCTTTGATTAGCTAAAATACCAGAAAGTGCATATTTTATGTAACTGCACACCCGCACATTTTTTTTTGTACTCTAGTATTTCTTTTTCATTGATTGGTTGATTACTATACGGCATATGTGCTCAGTGGAGACAGAGAGAGAAGTGAGAAATCATTGCTCCCCCTCCTCCCATGAAGCATGGCCATGCCACAATTAATTCTCCCCCATTCTTTTTTCAGATTTGGGGAACATATGCACACACACCCAGCATGCTTTTCAAGCCACCAGGTCCAGGTCTCCTAGCCCCAAGACTTAAAAACATACAGGACACATGCACAAGTGCACCTGATTTTGACAGGATGGAGAACTGGAGGAAAAAGACCCATGGCACAACTAGACCCTGTTAGGGGACTGACTGTCTCTCTCTCTCTCTCTCTCTCTGTCTCTGTCTCTCTCTCTCTCTCCGTCCTGAACATGCCCTCTGGCATAAAAAATAGTTTATTATCAAAACAAGTTTTTTGTGTATTTATTTATTTTCTTCATGAGAGAGAGAGAGAGCTCTTCACACCACAATCCTCTCCCTTTCCTGCAGCTAGCTGAGGACGAGGGCACGCCCAGCACAGTGGGGTAGACGGGGCAGTGCAACCTCCCCCTTGTCTCCAGACCTCGTGGCCACACTTCTACAGCTGCTGGAACTGGCCCTCAAAATAATTAAATCATCTTCTTGTTTTTAAATAATTTATGTTGCTTAGAATGAAGAAAACTGAAATTATTCATATTTACTATACACAACTCCAGGGAGATATCTAAGTCAATTGACTTCCAAGAATCAAAAACAGCCCTTGCTTTGAATTTATTAAAGGACCCGAACTGCATTTCTGTGCAGGGGCAAGTCCACTGGGTCAGCGGACAGGAGACCCGGTCTCTCATCCTTCCTTCTTTACTCAGAGGTATCGCAGGTCAGTGCTGAGCTACACGGAGTCAGCTTTCGCCACTGTGAGACAAGGATGATGTTTTCTGATCAAAGTATAAGATTGATTTCAGATTTTAAAATACGGCATCTTGAATATTCTTTACCAGGTATCTTTTGTATCTTTGTAAATTGTATTTCCTGTATAAACATGAAATTAATTTTATGCACATTTGTTTCCTCAGGCTATAGGGGACAACTACCTGCTGAATGAACACATGCTTGAATTAACAAGTTAAGTACTAAGTTAGTCTGTCAAAGAAAAAAACAAAAAGCCACTCATAGGCATTGTTGTTGGGCCATCAACTACTCAAGTAGTTTTAATCTGAGAACCACAAATTTTATTTATTTCCTCAATATTTACTTAGCTTGTATTTCGTGGCCCATATTATTCTAGCAGAGAGGGGACAGCTGTCAGGAAGCTAGACACCAGGGCTAGCTACTCACAATGGCTTACTGTTTGGAAGGTTTAGAGGCACCTGTGGATTCTCCGCAGTAGCAGTAACAGATGGTATGTGTGTGCATGTGGGTGTGCACATGTGTGAATGTGTATGTGTAGGGAATTGGATTTCATTTATTTATTTATTTAAATAGAGATTTTTGCTATACCATATGTGCATTCACTAGAGAGACAGAAAGTGAGAAATTACACCCCACCCCCGCAAGAGAAGATGGCCATGCCACAATCCTTTCCTTCTCCATTCTCCTCTCATGATTTTGGGCACGCACACACATGCACCCGGTGTGAGTTTTAAGCCGCCAGATCTGTGACTCAAACCGTGGTCGACTACATGGGAGTTCAGCCGTGTAAACATTACTCTATCGGCTGGTCTCAACATTTTCCTTTAAAAATTTACTTGGTAAGTAAATTAATCAGGCTGATCATCCAGGTAGTGTTTTACAATTTTCAACTAAATACTAAATAGTGATAGAAGTGGAAGAAACTATAGTTCAAAAAATACTAAATAGTGATAGAAGTGGAAGAAACTATAGTTCAAAATTTGGATAAAACTCATGTTGTTTTCTGACATTAGGAGTTGTAAAGTTTCTGCAACAGCAAAATGATCTAAATTCACTAATCTTTAAAATTATATTTTTTTTAATTTCAAAAACTGGCATAAATATATAATTAGTTTATAGACATTTTTCTTTTTAGGATTTTATCCATAGGGCAAGTGTGCTCCCTGGAGAGAGAAGAAGAGGGAAAGTGAGAAATCACCCCCTTTGGGGGGGGGGTGGCCATGGTACATTCTCCTCCATTCTCCTTTCGGGATTTTAGGCATGAGCGCACTTGCACCCAGTGCAATTTTGTAGACTCTGGGTATGGGACTTGAACCACGGTTGGCCATGTGGCATTCCAGCACATGAACCACTATGCTATCTGCTGGCCCAGACACTTTTGATACTATGATTTCATAAAAATTTCCTATGACGGATACTTCCTACAAAATAGAAAATTCAGTATTGTCTGTTCTTTTAATCACAAATCATTAAGCAGCCATAGTAACATTTTCTCTCAGACTTTTCAATAAAACCCTCTGGACTTCAGTCCTATTCCAATTAGTGACGCGTGTGTAAGAGCCGGTTGCGCCGTAAGGTTACCTGCACGTGCACACACATTCTGCTTCCCAGCGAGTACTCATCTGGATGTACCTGGCCAGCAGGCTTTCCATAATGAGAGGACAAAAAAATCACCTCTAATAGGAAATGTATTCTGAGATTAAGGAGCATCAGATTGAGGAGTACAGGATCTATGCACACTGTATTCACACAGTAAGTTTTTTCCTATTACAGTATAGCTAATTTCTTAATTATTCTCGATTTCATTCTGATAAATTCAATGAACCAAAATAATATGTACCATCCTCTCCCTGTTAAACAATATCTTTTTATATTACTGGTTGACAGCTGTATTATTGGTTGAAAGAAAACCTTTGCTTTTAAATAATTCAGTTCTAGAAAAATAGAAATAAAAATCTCTGTCAAGAGAACAGTTGAGTGATCCTGGAAACATAACTGAAGATCTATTTGTTCAATTCTCCTGCCAGAGTGCTTCATAAGAAATGAAAACAAAACAAAAAAAATGCATCTTAAGAGAAGATGCAGAGCTAGATCAAACATATCTTTTATAGAAAATATTGGATCAAAAAATCAAAGTATATACTATGTAAAAGCAAAACCTGGAAGCAATGTGCTTCAAAAAAGTTTAAAACTAAAGGATGAGCAAAGAGATAAAAAATACAAAAATACAAAGAGATATATGCAGAAATAATAGCGTTATGAAATAGAAACATGCTTTTTCTAGAAATTTCACATAGACTTACCATTGAAGTAGACAATAAACAACAACATAGAGAGTATGCTTTCAAGCAGTTCTGAAACATTTTTAAGAAACTTGGGACCAGTAGATGGCATAATTGTCTTGTTGCTGGACTCCCACATAGTTGACAGTGGTTCAAGTTTCAAACCCGGTGGCTTAAAAGCTCACACTAGACTTCTGTGTGCATTCCCAAAATTCTGAGAGGAGAATGGAGGAGAAGGGGTTATGCCGTGACCATCCCCTTGGGGGGGTGATTTCTCACTTTCTGTTTCTCTGTTTCTCTCTGTGTCTCTGGCGAGTGCACGTACTCTATAGCAAAAATCTTTCTAAAAAAAAAGAAAGAAAAGAAACAGGCGGTCTCAGCAGCTCAGGGGTAACAGGCTGTTCAGGGGTGGCTGATCTACCGTGGAGCTGCAGGTTCAGTCCCCCTGCAGCCCGGTGCCGTCTGGTGTGCATGCCCACCCAGGCTGGCTGGGAGGCTGGCGCAGGCTGGGGAAAGGTCCACACAGCGACCCCCCTCTCTCTTTCTATTTCTCATTCTTAGAAATCAACTTTTTTTGGAGATTTTTTGCTGTGAAGCATGTGCGCTCGCTGGAGAGATAGAGACAGAGAGAGAGAAAGTGAGAAATCACCCCCTGGGGGGATGGTCACGCTGTAATCCCTTCTCCTCCATTCTCCTCTTGGGACTTTGGGCACGCACGCACGTACTACCGTAATTTTCAAGCTGCCAGATCAGGACTCAAAGCAGTCGGCCATGTTGGAGTCCAGGGCCTCAACCATGGTGCAACTTGCTGGCCCCCAAATAAACTTTTAAAACATGTTTATTAAAATGCTAGGTGGTGGAATTACTCCAGCGTGGACACTCTGACACAGATAGAGTGACTTCCCAGTCCAGCTTTGCCCCCACACAAATCACATAGTCTCCGTGTTTTGGCATCTTCATTCTAAAATGGAGAAAATAACAGTATCTACCTTTCAGAGTTTACTGAAAGTGCTAAAAAATAATAAGTAGGAGATCCACAACAATTGTCTCATACAATTACTGGCTACGAATATTTACAGTTTCCTTCTCAAATAGTTAATTTTTTGCTCAACATTATCTGTTTTCTGCAATCATTTCTTTTCTGCGTTCTGCAGAGTCTGTCAAATCTTTACAAACCTGCTTCAGTTTTCAATAGTGTGAGTTTTTTCCCCCACTGCCTACAAATATTTTTCAATTGCCTTTTTATATCCTTGTATTATTTTCAAATATTAGCCTCATTCTTTCTCATCTCTGAAATTATTCACTCTCATATCTCCAAATGATTTCTCACTGTCAGTTTAGGTGTTTTTAAACATACCTTCCTGCAAACATTTTAAGAATTAGGCAACGTTTTCTAAAATTATGGTTTTTCTTTTTCTTTTAAGGAAAATGATCACTTCTGTGGCCTCCTCTTTCTCTGAATTGTAGGGCAATTTGACCTTTTCTTTAAGGCTTTTTGTAGTTTTTTTTTTTAAGGTGGAGTGGCTGCGCCCACCGCGTCCTCACACACGGGCTGTGTCTATTCAGGGGATGAGCAGAAGCCCCCAGTGCTGGTCGTTAAATCAGTGACTAATTGCCCTGTCAGACGTCCGTTTGGTGACACATGTAGAAAACACACAGAGCCCTTCCCAATCTGCGGACGCTGTTTTAGGTAACGGGCAGCATGAGCACAGGCCAGAGATGGTTAGCCCCCTAGACAGGCGGGCAGGAACCAACAGAGTCTGCAAACGCGTGGGCCTGGAGGGTCGGCCAGGATCCAGAGCCAGCACGCAGGCCCTGAGGGCAGCACCTCGGCCACGTGGGGAAACCAGAGCCACACAGAAATACAGGCTGACGTTCAGGCACGCCGACTCTAAACCTGCACTACCGCAAACATCGAGTATCCTGGGCCTGTTTCTGTCAAGGGGGGATATTTTCCCCCCATATCTAGGTTATCTGATAGAACTGAAGTTAAATACCGTTTGTCAACGTCCCAAGCACAGCAGTTTACAGAACCCCAACTCCCTCCATCTTATAACGGGGACCAATTATCTGGTCAAGTAAAATCTATATTCCACATTCAGGCATAATGGGAGGAGGACGAAAAGCGAAGAATTCATAAAATTTCTTTGAGAGTACATCCTGTTCCGGGCTAGACTGGAACATATGGCACCTGGAAAATTATGTGTTTTTCAGTCCATGAACATTCGCAGCACCGATAAAAGGTTTACTCACACTGAACATGTACGCTTTGCTAGCTTTGCATTCATTCAAAGTTCTGTTGTCAATTCTTAGCTTCTTATGTATCTTAAACAAAACTTTAATGAGAGGTTTCGAGGAGATATAGCAGACAAGACCAATCCACCCCTGGGGTCACTTGCTAGCTTTGAAAGAATAGGCCCAGGAAATAGAAGGTGATTTGATTCGATGACCTTGAAACCTTGCATCTAGAGTTCTTTGCCATGTAAATGAACTCAAACAGAAAGTCAAGTATGGGAATATAAGGTTTGTTTGCTTGGTTTGTTTCTTAGTGTTCCTTATATTTAGAAGAGAGAGTTTTATATAATTTGGAGCCAAGAGAGTACTGTTCTCATTTCACGAGTCCTTGCGCTTGGTCAAAGTCCTTCCCACATGGCCAGGAATGCATTTATAGAGCTGATCCTTTCTCATCTTTCGTGACTATTCAAATTTCATCTTCTCAAGATATCTTCCTTGACCTAACAGCCTGCAACTGGTCACCTTGTATTCACGCATCTTGCGGTGACAAGGCCTTTTCTCCCATAACACTTACCTTGCATATGTATGTATGTATGGATGTGTGTGTGTGTGTGTGTGTGTGTGTCTGTGTATACTATATCTATATCTATATATCTATATTTATAATTTCTCTATCTTTTTTTCTCTTTAATAGCTGTCTCCATCAAGAGACTGCAAATTCACTGGGGATAGCCTGCTTGTTTTTTTTTTTTTTTATTTCTCCAGTCTAGACCCACCGGAATGTTTGGCCCATGGGGCTGGGTGGTGCAGTGGTAATGTGACTGGACCCATATGTAGAGGACCCTGGGTTCACACCTTGGGACCTCCTTTAGTGTACCAGGCATGCATGTGCCTATGACCCCACTGGTTGGGATGGGGTGGGTTGCAGGAGGCGAACTCTGTTGGAGTGCCTCTCTTTCTCTTTCTCTGTTTCCTCCTCTCTCATGAAAGAAGTAAATAAAAATGAACTTAAACATGCTTTACTCACATGAAATTTTAATTACTATTTGTGGAAGGAATGAAAGAAAAGTTAAATAACAGAAGATGCTTGATGGGTATGTGTTTAGTGAATAGATTGCAAAAAAAAAACAAGGGAGGAGGGGGAGATGAAGAGGACCATGCAAGAAAATTATGTCATTGGTGGCCACTGTGGCTGGCCCCTTGCTCAAGGGCTCCAACTGCCATGCAATGTGCTTCTACCCCTGCCACTGCCTGCCCGTGCCACCCACCTGGGCTGCCTGTGCTGCTCAGATGATCCATGGGTACTGCCTCCCCCGCCTCCCCTGCTCAGCACCCCAAGGCTCGGCCCAGGCTTCCTCAGGACCAGAGAGGAGGGGTAAGCCAGGGGATGCGGCCACTGACAGAGAAGGAAGCCCACTGTTGCCACTACGCAGTCCACGGGAACATGGCCCCTGGCACCTGGCCACTGCCTGTGAGCGCTCCCACCGAGAGGATCCCGTTGGGGCCATCGGCAGGAGGGAGTTGCAAGGATTTCTAGCGGAATGGTTTCTACTTGCAAAAGTAGAACGGAACCAACTGGTTGAAGCTGGTGAGGTTCTGGAGGACGTCCACGTCCCTCACTTTCTGCTCTTGAGTCCTTGGGCTTGGTGAAAGTTCTTCCCAAGGGCCAGGGATGTATTTGCATACCTGATCCCTTCTCATCTTTCATGACTCGGCTCAGGTTTCACCTTCTCACAGAGATCTTCCCGATGGTGGCAGCGTCGTATTACTTTACCTTGTAGTGACTAGCATACACTGCGTTCTCTCACAACACTTACCTACACATATCTAAATAGATATACACACAGACACATTCTCCTCCTGAAAGGAGAAAAATGAGAGAAACTCTCTTTTGAAAGTCAGACCCCAGACTCTCAGCATGAATTTCAGAAGGACATGGAGGCCGGCACAGAGCTAATGCACGTCATAGGAAGTACAAGAACAAACAGCTTCATGGGAAAATAATCAGCCCTGTCACTCCATGCCGGCCCCAAGCAGGCAGGAGAGCTACACCATCCTGCAAGGAAACCAGCAGGGGGAGCTCCACGTACAGTCAGGTCTCCACAGCCTGGAGGGAGCAGAGGAAGCAAAACAGAGCACCCCACCCCAAGGGAGACCAAGAAATTGGAGCCCCGTACCAGCATTGGGGCCCTGTACCAGCACTGCGGCCCTGCACCAGCTCTGTCAGGCAGGCAGACCTGTGCTCTCCTTCTTATCAGACTCAACTTCAGCAGAACGGTTACCTGCTCCAACTGATGCCACACATGCCACAGCTGCCTGGATCTCACTGAACTGTCTCACACAGGCTATGCAAGCCCTGCTCTGATCGGAAAGCCAGGGCTGGTCACCAGCTCCTACTGAGCCACTTTGCTGAGGACATACCTGGGACCTAAGTCTGTTCTGTCCCTCTGGAACTGCAGAACCTACTCCAATATCAGGAAGAAGTGAGTATTTCACAAAATCGATGCAAAACACAAGGAATATGAGAAAATGAGGAAATCTCTCTCACCAGAAGGAACAAAATAATTCCTCACCAACAATGGATAAAAGACAAGAAATCAAAGAAATGTCAGGATTCAGAATATTTTTCATAACAAAACTATGAGATGCAAGAGAAAATAAAAAATCAATCCTAGGATATGAGAAAATCATTCCTTGACATGAAGAACAAATTCCATAAAGAAATAGACACCCCCAAAAAGAATCAAATAGAACCTCTAGAGATGAAGACTATCAGGAAATAAAAATATCCCCCAATAGTATTAACAGCAGATTAGACCACACAGAACAACGAATCCCTGACTTTGAAGAAAAATACTCAGACTTAGTCCAAGCCACCAAAAAGAATGAAAAAAAAAATGAGAAAAACATATAGGAAATTTTAGACACCATTAAGTGGCCAAAGATCCACATAATGAGTATTCCAGAAAGCAAATATCTTTTATAAAACACTAGCTGAAAACTTCCAAAATCTAGAGAGACGTACAGACATCCAGATCCAGGAAATACGAACACCCAAAATATTCCACATAAGATCCTTTCCAAGGCATGTTATAGAGAAATTAGTAAAAGCCAAAGATGAATACAATATTCTAAAAAATAGCAAGAGAGAAACATCAAGATATTTATAAAGGTCAACCCATCAGACTAACCTCATACCTCTCAGTTGAAACAATTTATCTAAGGAAAGAATGGGAAGACATATTTAACACTGTAGGAAAAAAAATAACCAAGAATATGATATCCATCAAGATTATCCCACAAATGGGAAGAGAAATAAAATAATTCCCAGATAAACAAGAACTAAAAAGAATTTACCAACACTAGATCAGCTCTTCAAGAAATACTTAACAAAATTGAATGTTAATGGATTAATTTCCCAAAGTAGAAGACACAAGTTGGCTGAATGAAAAACAAAACAAAAAAAGGAGCCTCCTTCTATATGTTACTTACAAGAAACACACCTCAGTGACTAAGACATACAAAGATTGAAAGTGAAGAACTGAAAAAAATCATTTCACACAAATAGAAATGAAAAAATGGCTAGAGTCATGATACTGGTATTAGATAAAAGGAAATTCAAAACAGAAACTGTAAAAAGAGACAAGGACAATATAGAATACTAAAAGAATTAATTCATTAAGAATATATAGTAGTTATAAATATTTATGCACCCAACAGTGGGGCACCCAAATGTGGAAAATAAAGACCACTAGATCTGAAGGGAGGGATAGATTCTAACACAAGAAGCTGGGGATTCCAACATCTTACTGTCACCATGGGCCAGATCATTTAGACAAAATAAACAGAGACACAGGAACTAAATGAACCCATAAACCAAATGGATTTGAAAGACATTTACAGAACAGTTCATCCAACAATCACAGAATACACATTTTTCTCACCTTCATGTGGAACATTTTTAAAGATCAACCACATAATAGGTCATAAAACTATTATTTACAAATTTAAACATATAGAAACTATAACCAGCATCTTTTCTGACCACAGTGAAATTAAACTTGTATGCGACAATAGGAAGAACCTTCGACATTTCAGGGACATAAAAATGGAAAATTATCTGTTCATGATAACACGTATGCTAATATATTTGACTGGGTTAATATATAGTGTATTAATGCTGGAAAAATTCACCTTGTGTGCTGTAAAGATACACAGTGGATGACTGTATAAAAAATAAAATATTGTAAAAATCTGAAAAGCAAAATCTCCCCAAAAAACAGGACTCCAAAAAAGACAGAGCCTACAAAAATACGCAGTATGTGGAAAGTAAGCTATTAACTCTGGAATAATTTCAAAACTACTGGAGAATTAATATTGAAACCAAATTTATTAAAACCAATGGTAATGAACACATCACCCTCCGTAATCTTTGGGGCACAGTGAAAGTAGTCTTAAGAGGAAGGCTTGTAGCAATTAGTGCTCAGAAGAAAAAAATAGAAAGGTAGCTAATAACCTAATAGTACACATCTCAAGGAACTAGAAAAATGCTAACAAAAAATAAATTAAAAAAAATAACAGGAGAAAAGAAATAATAATGATTAGAGCAGAAGTTGATGAAATAGAGAATATAAGAACTATGTTTAAAAATTAATGAAACAATAAACTGTTTTTCGAGAGGATACACAGACTTGACAAACCATTAGCTAGAGTAATTTTTAAAAAAGTAAATAGATAAATAAAATCATTAATGAAATGGCATGATTAAGACAGATATGGCAGAAATACAGAAGATCAAGAGAGAGTACTATGAGTGACTATATGCCAAAAAAACAAGAAAACCTGGATGAGATGGATGAAGTTATGGATATATGTAATTTAACTAGATAGAACCAGGAAGAAATAGAAGGCCTGAAAATGCCAATAACAAGTAATGAGATTGAATCAGTAATAAATAACGTCCTGACGAGCAAACCCCATCCTGAATAAATTAAGCCAGGGAGAGCGGAGAGACCTTTTTTCTCTTAGCTTCCTGTCACTGAGAGTGAAGACCACAGAAATGCAAGCGTGGCAAAACTGTGTTCAGCACGCAGTGCTCATCAATAGCATTTCACTAGTGGACAAGAGCAGAGACCATAGTCCCACAGTTTAGAGTACTGGGGAAGGAAACACTGCAAACTCATTAGAAGTCAATCACAAGAAGCAAACTGGGGGACAGAAGCAGGAGGAGAGATGACTTTGGACAGAAGGCATTTGAACATTCTGCCTTCCCAAGAAGGAGAACCGTCTTTTCCAGTGCCCTCGTCAAAGACCGAGTAACAGCAAAAGTAGCTACAGGTCCGATCGGCTCTTCCCAATGAGCCAGGACAACATCATTCTGCAGGGCAGAATGAGTGCCCCAAAAGACAATTATGGAATAGTGAACCAAGGAAATGGAACTCCTAGAGAAAAGCAAAAAACAAAACTGATTGGTTAATGTCAGGTGACCTCTGATGAGGACTCCCAGTATTTTTCCTTAATAACCTGCTCTGTAACTGGACCTCTTCATGTTGGTTTCTAAGATACGGACCTTTCTGCTTTCCAATTGCATCCAAAATAAGAAATCCCAAGAACTAATGTCAGATTTCGAGTGTAAGGAAAAGAAGAAAGGACATAACTCACTTCAGACTATTTCTTACTATTGTTACCGTTTTCACTCATGATAATAACAAAGGGTTTCTCATTGCCAAAGAAAAGGTTTTACTTAGAAGGGACCAGAATTTAGTTTAAATTAATTTCAAATAGGAAGTATAACGTTAATTTTAAGGTGCATTTGACAAATTCCAGGCCATCTTTCTTATCTCTGTTTGAGGACTAAGGGAAGCATCTGAGCCTAAGCATCTGAGGACTAAGGCCATCTGAGACTCTAAAGATACAGGAAGAAAACAGCAAGGATAAACAAGAAGAGAACGGATTGACAATATGGCTTAGGAGTGAGGTACTGTGCATCTTAGCCAGTTATTGTGCTCCTATCAGAGGTACCTGAGACATTTATAACGAAACGGGGGTTTATTAACCCACAGTTCTGGAGTGCAAAGTCCAAAGATCCAGGCCACTCTCTCCCTCTTACAGCAACCATCTCTTACAAGAATTAACTGCTTGTCATGAGAACTAGAACTCCTTGGATCTTGGGAGACATCAATATTTAGCTATGAGCGTGTTACCTCCTGATGCCCACCGGGTCTCACTGCCTCCAAATGTCAGGCTCCAAAACATGATCTCTGGGGAAGCACCACCATCTAAACCACAACGCCAAGGACTGACCCACAGCATTTCCTTCCCAGAGTCCTCCAGTCAGATATAAAATGGCCAGAATTCCAAACTCGATCTTGTTAGCCTGGTGACAGTCATCCCCTCAAAATGCTTTCTTACTGGACTTCATTTAGCACAATGACATACATTTAAATCTGGAAAACTGCATAGTGCTAAGAAATAAAATAACTTCAGAAATTTGGGGAACACTATTACATTTTTATAAACAAACATTATAAATACTTACATAAACAAGTATTGCAAAGCATGGAACCATTGAAGCTTCATGCTAACTGACAATTACAATACCAACTATTCTTGGTATAGCTTCTTAATTATATTAGAAATGTCATAATTTTGCTTTTTTTAAGTCCAATAATCTCACCAAAGGCCCAGCTAGTTTTCTTGACAGACAAGGGAGACTCTGACCTTCAGCCTTACTGAGATGGCGGTCCTTTCATAAAAACATACTGCTTTGGCAGAAACATCTCTTTTGCTCTTCACAGTTTAATTTTTTTGAAAGTACTTTTGCTAATGAAGACAAAATCATAGAGTATTATTCCACTTGGGGGCACAGATGAGGAATTCCAGATCAGGGCCTTCTCTAACTCTGTAGACCAGACAGGAGAATGACCTGCAGTGCCTTCTGCAGAGGTAATGGTGACTTTCCGGATGAACTAGAACATTAATATTTCACAGATACATGAGCAGTTGTCACCTGGAAAACATCGTTCCGGTGCTCTGAATCCTACAAAGATGATGCAGGTCGGAAACTCTGCTTAGTAGTGTATCATCTGGTCCTAGAGATGAAATAGGTACATAACTAATGCCAGGAGTAGCCAGAACCAATATTCAACCCCCTCAACCCCCCGGCATGAGAATACAGATTAGAGTACAGTGAATTCTATTAGCAAATAGGGCAGCTACAGGGCAAACATGGAGAATTCCCTTCCTGGGTGTTTTTCAGAAGAAGGTTGGGATTATAAATGGGAAGACAAGATATAAACTTGTTAATTAAAGGACCCTTTGGAACAACTTGGGGAAAAGAGACACAAGAAATTATAAGAGCTTTAAGAAAATAGGGCATCATCTAGTCTAGGGACCCTGGGTTCCAGAACTTGTCCTCACCACTGGAAAAGTGATAGAGCTGGAGAATTCATAATCGAGTCACGGGCTAGGGAAAGATGAGTGCTGTTTTCACCCAATTCTTCACTCTCCTCCTACTCTGTATTTATTTGATTTGTATCATTTTGTATGCAATCTAAACTGTCATTAGAATTCTACATGTTGATTTGTTCAAATATCAGTGGGCATCGAGACACTGGAGACTAGACTTTAAGAACCAACACTGATGAGGCCAGCAGGTGTCATGGTGGTTGAGGCACCGAACCAACACATGACAGTGGTTCAAGTCTCAGACCCAGAGGCTTGAAAACTATGCCTGAAATCCCAGGAGGAGAATGGAGGAGGAGGAATGGTGGCATGGCCATTCCCCCTGGGGGTAATTCCTCACTTTCTCTCTTTCTATCTCTTTCTCCAGTGAGTGCACACACCCTATGGCAAAAACCTAAAAAAAAAAAAAAAAAAAAAAAAAGATATACCAACGGTGGCTCTGTCCTAATCATAGTCTTTCTTAGAGTTAACCAGGTTACCACGTGGTCACTTGGCTGTGGTTAGAAAGCCCTCGTGAGGACTAAGTAGTGGTACCACTGAGACCACTGGACCCACAGACGAAGGTCTCTGCTCACGTCCGGAAGCCTCCCTGTGTGTGCCAGATGCGGCCGCAGGCCAGGTGCATGGTGACGTGAAGATCAGGTGACTGTCCCTCTCTGTCTCTGCCTCTCTCACGGAAGAAAAAAATAGACTTACAAAAAAGAAAATCCAGTTTAGACCACTGAATTTCTATTTTTTTCTTTTCCTCCTCTTTGTTTAGTTCCATGAGTGGGAACTGGGAACTGTATACAGCATATACACTTTTCAAAATTAAACCTGGCTAAAGCTGTGAGACTTCATTTTCAAACGACGTTATTAAATTGTGTCAAAGCACAACATAACGTTGCCTTGCTCAGCAAGTTGGTCTTATTCTTCAAATTAAAGGATTAGTTTGCACAACAAGAAAAAGACAATCTTGCTGGTTTTTTCTTAATATGAGAACTTTTGATGTTCAGGGAGATTTGTAAATCCTTAAGACATACTTTCCTTTTACTGGGAGCTTTAAAAACTCATTCGTTTGAACATCAACATGCATGAAATTTAGACCAAATGTAATAGAGCAGACTATCTTTTCAAAATAAGAGACAGAGATATCGTTACTGAGAATACACAGTAGGAAAGAAGAATCAGTAACTGACAATTTCAACTTTTAAGGATCAAGAGAGTGAGCCGTCTGGACTTAATCAGCATAAATCTACAGCTTGCATTAGCTCTACAATTAAGACGCTCATAAAATCCACTGCGTGAGTAAGAGCTTTCCTGAATCATAATTTAACCATGATACTCTAACAAATGACTGTTTCATGTTTCAATTTAAAACCACAAAAAAAATGCATAAAGCAAATGGATGTTGAAAGGAGAAAATACTTACCAGTTGGTTAGTTTCTTTCTGTTGTTAATATAGCCAATAAAAAATGATTATTTTAATAACGTTTATATTTTTAGTTTAATAATGTTTAATATTATTTATGAATAATACATGCTACTAATAGTAACATGATTAAGTGGATTTATTCTACATTCAATAAACCAAAATGAAAGAAATTTTGGGTGTCACAATTTCAGAAGAAGCAATTATAATATCACCATAACAATAATGCTTGTAGAACTATTAACTTTAGTCCCAGTGCATTTGAATCTTGAGAGATAAATTGTTATTAATCTATATTGCTGTTTCTCTTTGTTGCATTTTACATGTTTTCTTTTCTTTTCTTGGAGAGGTTTTTGCTACAGGGCGTGTGTGCTCACCAGAGAGACAGAGAGACAGAAAGCGAGAAATCACCACCCCCCAGGGGAATGGCCACACCGCAATCCCTTTTCCTCCATTCTCCTCTTGGGATCTTGGGCACGCACGCACACGTGCCCAGCATGAGTTTAAGCCACCAGGTCCGGGACTTGAACCGTGGTCAACTACATGGGAGTCCAGCGATATAGGTATTACGCCAACTGCTGATCCCAAGATTTTAAATGTTTTTAAGATATTACAAAACCTCAGAAAATATACAAGAAGGAAGATGAACTTAGAATCACGAAGTCCAGGAAAGCCATTACATTGAACACGGTGGAACTCACAGTCACAGGTCTGAACACAGGGACCAGAGACTTGGTGGGATCCAGGAAAAGGATCTATTACATATTTCTGCCTTTTTGAACAGGAAGAAGAGTTCTAGAAAATGAGAGGGAAATGAGATTTGGAGTTCAGCTGATCTAAGAAATTTAGTCATTAAATATTCAAGGAAATTCTGAGTATAAGAATGAGATTTCCCACTATTTTTTTTTTTTTTTTGTCACAGGGTGTGTACACTTGAAGAGAGACAGAGACACAGAAACAGAGAGAGGGAAAATGAGAAATCATCCTCTATGGGGGATGGCACAGCACAGTCCCTTCTCCTCCAATCAGCTCTCAGGACTTGGGGCATGCACGCAAGTCGCCTGGTCTAGGATTCGAACTACGGTCTGTCAGGTGGAAATCCAGCACCTCGACCACCACTCCATCTGCTGGCCCCTTCATATTTTCTTACATGATGTCACAGACCAACTTTATTTGTCTTTAAAATGTAAATGACTTGGGGCCAGCAGATGGCATAATGGTTCGCTGGACTCCCACGTAGTCAGCCATGGTTCAAGTCCCAAACCTGCTGGCTTAAAACTCACGCCAGGCACATGAGCATGCCTGTTCAAGATCTCAAAGAATGGAAAAGTATGGACTGTGGTGTGGCCATCCCCCGGGAGATGATTTCTTGCTTTCTGTCTGTCTTTCTCTCTGATGAGTGTATTTGTCCTATAGTGAAAAAGCTCTCATTAAGAAAAAATAAATAAAAGGAAATGACTTTCATAAACACCTGGTTCACTGACCAGCAAGTCTGAGAGGTGGAAACTAGTAAAAGCTACACAGAGGTCGGACTGTCTAAGCAGAAGTTACCTGCAGCTGTGACATAGGGGATGAGTGATTTTCTGTGAGCAGAGCACAGTGAAAAAGGAGGCTCTCAGAAAAGCTGGAAAGAGCCGCCAAGAAGGACTCGCAGTCGGAGAAGTCAGTCTTGCTCCTGAGGGGAGGGGGCGGGGGGGCAACGGGACAGTCACAAGGAGAATCCGCACAGCGCTGGCCTAAAAGGACATCTGTCTTCATTTGAAAGAGGACACTCTGTTCAGAGAAGGCTGGAAAAGGCTGCAGAAGCCCACCACGCTCTGCGGAAACTCAGTTCTCACTGGTGCATGGAGTTCCAAACAAGATGTGCGTGAATGAAGTAAATATTTTTAAACTGCTTACCTTTTTCGGACCCGTGTTAAACCCTCTTACAAGGGACATGGCTTATCCTTCGTGGAAGTGTGCTAAGAGTGGGAAGACAGCAACGCTGACAGGGCAACTTACAGGAGCACATTCAAAGATCTGAGCCTGTGCCATCGCGTTCCCGTGATTCTTCTGAACAGTAGATTCAGGAACAGCGTGCGCGCGTGCGTGTGTGTGTGTGTGTGTG
Source organism: Tupaia tana (assembly GCA_026018925.1). NCBI lineage: Eukaryota > Metazoa > Chordata > Mammalia > Scandentia > Tupaiidae > Tupaia > Tupaia tana. The sequence goes on along the minus strand of JAKSZU010000025.1, from coordinate 27,848,115 downwards.
TGTGCGTGTGTGTATGGTGGAGGTAACAACTTGTCCCTAAGTTGACAATGAGGTTTGGAAGAGAATAGAGGGAAAGCAAGGACTGGGTGTGCCCAACAAGACTCAAGTACAGAAGAGGGTGTGCGTCTGCCTCCTCTGGCCCTCCATCGCACTCTCTCGGGTGCTAGGTGAGAACCAGGACAAGCACGGGAAGAAGCCAGGTGAGAGTATGCTCTCTGGGCCTGCATAGACAGGGGACTTCCATGGCAGCCACGGAAGGAGCTGTTATTCCCGGGAGTATAAACAGCCTGTAGTCTACACCTGAAACAGAGTAGAGCCGAGCAACAAAGGGCAGCCAACTGTCGACATAAGCCATGACAGGGATGAATTCTGGATATTATGCTTACTAAAAGCAACCGGAGACGGAAGACTACGTACCATGCGCATCTACTTATATGATATTCCTAAGCAGGCGAAAATAATCTGTGGCAAACAACCAGGAGACTGCTGATCACAAAGGGACATAATGAAACTTCCTAGGATGGGAAAGCTCTCTACTTTGACTGGCATATGTTAGACTGGAATATTCATTTGTTGAAACCGTCTAGCTGTCTCCGTAAGAACCATGCACATGGAAATCTTGCCTTCCTCATCAAAAAGAGGACTTCGGACAAAACCGGAACTTTGGTTAGTAGGTTTTATCTTAGCAATGATATGAGTCAGGAATTCAGAATCTTTTTGTGTACTTTTGGCTTTGAGAAATGAATAAACTATATTATAGATAATATAGAGACGACAACATATGTACATAATATATTACAGAGAAGCTTCTCACTACAGGATAAAAAGTTTCTGACATGAAAAGGGTAAGACTGAGTACATTTTGTAGTGTAGCATTAGAACGGGGAATCCCAGAATGAGCTCACATTTAGCAGATGTACCAAAACCTATACATGTGTACATACGTGTGTCCGCACATAGATAGATAGATAGATAGATAGATATAGATATAGATATAGATATACTATATACATGCACACACAAATTTAAACAGAATAGGGAAAATATATGTTTCTGCATGCATTCACAGAGAAGTAAACAGAAGGAGAAAGAGATATCAGAATAAGCAACATGCTTACATGTGTGTATGTACACAAATTCATAATTACACGCATGTATTTCCCAGCTCTGGATGTTGACAGGACTTGCAGCCATTGGCAACCCTCTAGAAAGGACAAACAGATATTGATTTCCAAATTCTGCTCTCCAATATCAAGAACTTTGGATCCTTGGGGGAAAGCTAAATCCAGGATGGAGTCAGGGTGTCTGAGAACCAGAAATTAGAAAAATTCCTTAAGAATGATGGCCTGTAAGAAGCACACTGAAGCCAGTCTGAGGGATCGCCTACTGCTCCGAAGGGGAAAACTGGGGATTCGAATAATAGTAATCATGTATTAGGTTCATAGAATACAGTGAAAACCCTCAAGTCTGTAGTCACACAAATACATGCATACATAGATACAGGCATGTATGCACACATGTGTACATGCATACACACATACACATAGGTGCATGCATGCATACACACATAAACACATGCATACACACATACACATAGTTGCATGCATGCATACACACATAAACACATGCATACACACATACACATAGGTGCATGTGTGCATACACACATAAACACATGCATACACACATACACATAGGTGCATGCGTGCATACACACATAAACACATGCATACACTCATACACATAGGTGCATGCGTGCATACACACATAAACACATGCTACACACATACACATAGGTGCATGCATGCATACACACATAAACACATGCATACACACAGAGGGAAATCTCTTCCCTAAAGTAGAATACTAAGTTGAGAACATAGGAAGGGGCTCGATGGTGGCACAGGGGTAAGACCTGAGGCTCTCTGAGGCTGATCCACACGGGAAGGGTCAGGTTCACGTCCAGAGACCTCCCGAGTATACCAGGCCACGTGTGCCCCATGACGCAGGGCTTGCTGAGGCTGCGGGTGGGCGCCATCGTGTCTAGACCCTGTTGGGTGTGCATGTCTCTCTCTCTCCTGGTCATGGAACAATTTGATAAATACACTTTTAAAAAAAGTAAGAGGAATGACGAAGTGACAAAATTATTACTGAATGGAAAACGTTTGGGTGGATTTTTGATGAAACATCAGGTTTTTTTTTTATGCTATCATAATATCTTCCCACAATTTATCTAGTCAGTAGGCAGAATGGAAAACAATTCCCCAAGGCATCGCCGGGATCTTGAAGTTACGGCCACTTCCTTCTTTCTCATGAAGACAAATTGATAAAATGGCAGTCATGGAAAAGTGGTGGAGCTCTGTTTAAAGAGCATGAATTTAGTGCAGAATGATGGGCTCAGTAACCAAATATCCGCAAGGCAACCCACAGCCTAGACTTCCAGAATCAGACGTGAGGGTCAGGAGAGGAGCCCGTGCTTCGTGACGAGATGCCAAGCTCTCGCATTCACAAGCCCCGTGCTAGCCTGCTTGCTCGCTGTCGTAGCTACATCTCCCACAAGGCACTACGAATGCACTAGCTTCTTCCTGAAGTACGACTGTAGCCAGAATGCGCGGGCCAGCTGCTCAGCACTGATGGGGAAACGGAGGCTGTGATTTCCTCTCAGGGTTTATAGACACAGAAGTAAGAGACGTTCTAAAATGAAGGTTGAAGGAGGACAAGGAAGAAACAGCATGGGAGGGTTAAAATACGTCTTCAAACTTATTTGTTGTCACTCTCATTAAGATGTAGGTGTCTGTGTCACCTCTCCTTGAAACTGGGTGTGCATTTGCAGCTGTCTCCACCAGTAGCATTGAGGGGAAATGGTATTAGTTGACTAGGGGAGCTGGACCATCCAACGAGAAGTTTTGTCAGATTGGCCCACTGGAAACTCACTCTTGGCATCCTTTTTTCCCTTGGAGATTTTTTGCTTTAGGGCATGTGTGCTCACCGGAGAGAGAGACAGAGACAGAGAACTTTTTGAAGACCCTTTCCAGGTGCGTACATATATATGCATGTGTGTGTGTGTGTGTGTGTGTGTGTGTGTTTATGTATGCTTCTCTATGTATTTTTTCCCCTGAATCATTTAATACTAAGTCAGACCCATGATAATTCTTTTTTTCTATTGTGGGTTGAATTGTATTTCACTCTCAAAAGCTAAGATTTAATCCCCATTGCCTCAGCACGTGACTTTATTTGGAAATAGTAGTTACAGAACAACCAAGGTAAAAATGAGGGGCTTAGAGCAGACCCTAATCTCATGTCCCTGGTAAAAGGAACACTCAGACACACAGGGGAGAATCTTGTATGAATCTTGGAGTTACGTGGTTACTCTTCACAGAACCGCTGGACCAGAGAGAGGCCTGCGACAGAACCTCCCGAGAGCCGTCAGAAGGGTCACGGTCCCACTGACATCCTGATCCTGGCGTATGCTAGCAAGGACAGTGGGACAAGACCCTGTGCGGGGGCCGCTCGGGTGTGGTGCTTCGCTATCACAGCTGAGAACCCACATCAGCCCTGAACATTTCAGAAGGCATTTCCTAAAGACAAGGACATGTTCTTATATAAGTTCTCTCCTCTCCTCTCCTCTCGTCTCTCTTCCCCTAGGACTCCAATCACTCACGTCGAATGGATATCAGACAACTGATATTCTTCCATTCAACCCTTGTTTTTCTTTTTTAATACGTTTTTCCTCTATATTTTTTAGATTATGTAATTTATACTGATAAACATTATTTTTTAAAAAATAAATTGACCTATCTTTCTACCTCTTTTAATTAACTTTTAAGTATATGTAGGATTTTTCTTTCTAATTTTAAATATTTTCAGTGCTAGGATTTGGACACGTTATTTAGAGTTTTCAATACTATGTTGACAGTTCTATGTGATAATCAGCTGTAACTATGTTTTCCTTAAAGGTTGTGAATCTCTCAGGACCAGCAGTTGGCGTAATGGCTATGTCACTGGACTCCCATGTAGCCAACCGCGGTTCGAGTCCCAGACCCGGTGGCTTAAACTCACACTGGGCGCATGTGCGTGTGTGCCCAAGATCCTGAGAGGAGAATGGAGGAGAAGGGATTGCGGCATGGCCATCCCCCCCAGGGGGGGAGGGTGATTTCTCGCTTTCTGTCTCTCTGTCTCTGTCTTTCTGGCGAGAGCACATGCCCTATAGCCAAAAAAAAAAAAAAAAAAAAACCTCTAAAAAAAAAGTCGTGACTCTCTCATAATGACTGAGAGAGGTCCTTGTCTCATAATTCTAAGATCTGGGCCACCTTGAGGTCTTTCAGATTGACTCCTTTCTTTGGTGACTACGATCTACCTTCTCTGTCTTTATTTTTCTGAGTCTAGTAAGTTGTGGTTGTATGCTGGAAGTTAAGAATGAGATGTGAGAGTGACCTGGATCCTTGCCAACTTTCAGAATGTCGGTGTTGTTGGAGCAGGAAGTAAATTTGACTTGACTGAAAGAAACTCTGTCTCTCCTGCAAGCAACGGTAGAAAGATCTCTGCTCCTTGCCCTCGGCTTCCTTGGCTTCGTTCCCTGGAACTTTCCACATTAGGTTAGGAATCACGCGAGGTTAGGGTAGCTTAGGGATCAGCCGAAGGATTGCGTGGGGCTTCCAAACAGACCTAAGGCTCGTCTTCTGTGTGTCCCTCCCAACGAGCACTGAACCCCTCCCTTGGCAGCTCTTAGGGCTTCCAACTCATCTAACTCTTCATAAAAGAAATGCAAAGTTAACATCTTTTGAAGTTGTATTTAATTTGTAACCACTTGAAATTCTTATTTTACTAATACTATAGCTACGTGTTAGAAAATCTTTCTAAAAATATTCAACGCTTTCCATCTATTCATTCATTTACTCATAAAGGAAGTATTTTTCTAAGATCCCTCACTTGGCAGATACAATAATCTATAGGCAAACACGTAGGCAAGTAAGAGCTAGTGTAGACATTTAAAGGGCTCAGAGTTGATGGAGTAACGTGCTGTGTAATCAGGAAAGGATGCTAGGATTAGATCAATGGTACACACAAAATCTGTGGGAACATGAAAAACAATGTGAAAGAAAAGTCATGGGAGAAATCACAAAGCTTCCAGGGAATGCAAAATTTGAACAGAATAGGGTAGAAGAATACATGGAGGTCTTTGGAGCCGGTAAAGTGGGGTTTACTAGGATTCTCAATTTAAGAATAGCCTGTCCAAAGAAACAGAAGAATGACAATGAGAGAGACTTGTAAGTTATGAGGTATAGATGGAAAATGTAAAAGAAAGATAAAGCTTGAGAGGCGTGATTAAGACCTGAGAGGATGCTCGATAACTGAAAAGTAAGGAGGTTCTCTGTGTTCTTGTTAGAAAGTTAATATGTGGGGACCAGCAGATGGCATAATGGTTACAACTCCCATGTAGCTCACTGCAGTTCGAGTCCTGGATCTGGCGGCTTAAAACTCACGCCACGTGCTTCTGTGTGTGAGCCCAAAATCCCAAGAGGAGAATGGACAAGAAGGGATTGCGGCGTGGCCATCTCCCCCCAAGAGGGTCATTTCTCATTTTATGTCCCTCTGTCTCTTTCAAGCACAAGTGCCCTATAGAAAAAAAAAATCTCTCTAATTGGGACCAGCAAAACAGTTATGTTGCTGGACTCCCACATTGTTGAACGTGGTTGAGTCCCAGACCCAGTGGCTTAAAACTCATGCCAGGTGCCTGTGGGTGTGTGCCCAAAATCCTGAGAGGAAAATAGAAGAGCAGGGACTGCAGTGTGGCCATCCACCCCCCTGGTGGGGTGATTCCTCGCTTTCTGTCTCTTTGTCTCTCTCTGTTTCTCCAGTGAGCACCATGCCCTATAGCAAAAATATCTCAAAAAGAAAAAAAGAAAAAAATCTCTAAAAAATAAAAGAAATTAAATTTGTGTGTGCCTGTGTAAAGTGTGTGTGTGTGTGTGTGTGTGTATGTGTCTGTATGTGTGTAGGATATGTATGTGTGTGTATATCTACTTGGAGAACGACGACAACACCTAAATTTTCAGATAACGATGGTGTGGTGAGAGTAAGAACAGGAGACGGATGTGACGGAGCTCAGTTAGGAGGTGAGACCTGAGGCTGACGATGGCAGTAGTAAGGAGGTGACTGACCAATGACACATTCAGAAAGTGAAGTCACTCAAGTGAGAAATGGAGAGGATGACTCTGAGGTTGTGGGCTCGAGTAACTCTATGTTTAACCAGAGTAGACCCACCTGCCGGAATGAAATGCAGACCTGAGCAGAGATTTGGCACCTCTGGAAAACATTCAGCGTAAGCTTCCTCAGAGATTTATCACCAATCATGTCTTTAACGTCAGTCCACCCCTCCAGTCCTTCTGGGCATGTCCAATACCAGTTTTTGTTTGTTTTTTAATCAATTCTGAGCTAGTCTTCTTGTCTGTGTTATCGTTGATGAAGAGAAATGGGATGGGATAAAAACGATCCTTCTTTGCGTCCCTGCTTCGGACAAGACGCCATTCTATGTGACAGCGGCGTGACTTATTTCAACCTCACACGTGTATCATGTTGCAATTTGCACGTAGGTTCAGGGTAGTTACCTGGTGGAAGCTGAGATTTTGTGAGCTATGCCAGTTTTAAGATCAATCCTCGTAGTACAACTGTCTAAACCATTTCCATAAGCCATCCAACGCGGTCCACGTGCAAATGGAGTTATTCCTGCCGTTTCTCCCTCTCAGCCTCTGTGAGCTGTCGGGACACTGCCCAGCTCTGCTGCGGAGGCCGCGGGCTGGCCCATGTTCCTGCTATAGAGCACTCAGAGCTTTCCGGGCAGAGCGAATGTCACCACTTGAGGGCATCCTGTCATTATCTTCTGTGATAGTCCTGAACTTTTACATCCACCGCACAACCATGGCTCTCTGACCAAGGGGGGGGGAGAGAGGGGCAGGGGGGAGAGGGAGGGGGCGAAGGCGAAGAAGAAGAAGAAGAAGGAGGAGGAGGAGGAGAAGGAGGAAGAGGAGGAGGAGGAGGAGGAGGAGGAGGAGGAGGAGGAGAAGAAGAAGTAGTAGTAGTAGTCCGGAAATGCCGAGGCAGCAGTGAAAATGGAAATTTACCGTGCTACCTCAGTGTTCTGGCGTCCCAGTCAGTGCAGACTGGATTTCAGGAAATGCTAAGTCGGCAGAGGAGGGTAAGTGACTCACACACAGGCCGGTGGGACCTCCCTGGCAGCGACCGACACAGAAGCTCGGAGGACAGGACGCTCCACGAGTTAAAGTGACCGGGCCGGTGAGAGGGGAAATCGAGTTAGACTTCCTCTTGGGCAGAGTCGGCAAGGAAAACACCACCTGGGGCTGTCCTTCGGGTAGACGGCGGCGGCCCAGCTTCGAGCCTATCAGCCAGGGGAAGGAGTTGGAGATGGATGGCGTAACAGATTACAGAATCCTAACTGATAATTTGGGCCGGCAGGTGGCATGGCAGTGAAAGATGCTGGACTCCCACGTGGCCAGCCGCGGTTCGGATCCTGGGCCCAGCTGCTGCTCTGTCACTTCCCTTCTCTCTCTCTGTCTCTCTCTGGTCCAATTAAATAATAATAAGAAAGAAAGAAACGAGAACATCCTAAGTGGCAGTCTAACTCATCACATTAGGATTTTTTCCTTTCAGATTTTTAACGAACATGTTCAAACAAATGCTTTAAAATAGGTGGAATATGCCCGAAATTTTGTCACGGTTAGAATTAAGAACTACTTTTCCAACACTGAAAAGTAAATTAGAAATGAATCATAGGTGTATTCATTATAATGACTTGTCTCTCGATAGTCACTTGTGCTCCCAAGGAAAACATACACCTTCTAGGGGGAGTGACAAACCATCCCAGAAAAAAAAAATCATAATCGAAATTAGGGTGCAACACATGAAGCTATATAAAAAATATTAAGCTGTAGATGTTACTGATCCAACACAATCTTCAGTATAACTTCCTGGAAGGTCAAAGTATTTGTCAAACGGGGTAAGTCTGTAGTTTCAGCCTGCTCCTCAATCTTTCTAGTGAGTGTAGGATCTGAGTGCGTGGCAATGCTTCTTTGTATCCAGATTGCCTTTAAGGGCGGTGGTATGGGGGGTAGTGGATACATGATGTCACATTTATGTCGAACGGTAGGTGGGAAGCCCGTGTCTTGCTGGAAGGAAGTTGCATTTTTTTCTGTTAAGTTGATCTGGGGTGCTGCGTGCAGTGTGAAGAAGGGGGAATGCATTTACACTAAGGGAGTCTAACTCAGAGGCAATCTTAAAGCAATTATTCCCATATAGAACACAAAATAAAATTCTTAAGTGAGCAGGGTTAATCATACGTACAGAGCAGCTGCTGAGTCTTAGGAAATGTGGTTCAATACCATTCTTGACAGTTTTTAAATGAAGGGAACATGAGCGTTAGATTTCCTTTCCTCCTGGTTTAATCCTTAGCGCCAGGCACTGCCGGGAGGTTATTAGCAGCCGGAGCAGGTCAGCCGAGGAGTGAACCGTGTCAGGGAGTGATTGGTTCGCGGCCAGTATTCTTTAACGCACTGTCAGGATTGCTTTAGGGTGACAAGGTAGCATCTTAAAAAGATCTGCAGGTAAACTTTTCTTGTTAAAGACAAAGTTTCAATTCTCCCAACCAGAAACATTTGTGAGGGGGGTCTTCTCAGAAGCTTAACTCAGATTTCTACTCAAAACAAAGGTAAAGTCCCATGTACACACTCACGCGCGTGCGCGCACACACAGACACACACACACAATCCCCCGGAGACAGAGACTGCGACAGGCTGGATAAAATAAAAATGCTAGTTTGGATTTCTCTGATAGCTTCGGATGACAGAAGGTTCGTAGAATCAGACTAGGGAAAAGAGTGTCCGTGAGGGAGTGGGAAGTCATTTGTTGTGGGCAAACCTCCAAGGAAGAAAAGAAAGAGGAAAAGAGAAGGGATCAGATGAGGTCTCGTTTGCGTACATTTCAAACAGCGCATGCCCACCTGCTGTACAGGAACAACTACTCCAAATAGATTTCCTTTCGGAAAAAGAAAATCCTAACAGGTAGATTTAAAAAGAAACATCGGGGGGAAAAAAAAAAAAAGCCAAAGGAGATGCCGACCACGAAGTTTCCGAGCGCCTTATAACTGGAGGGTGACAAGCCACAGACAGTGGGGCTGCTTTCCTCCGGGAGGTGGGAGGAGATGAAGTTGCGGCCTCTCGGAGCAGCCCAGGGGATCTCTGTGCTGAGACGAGAGAGCTGAGTGGCAGAGAGGATTGTAGAAGTTTCCAACAGCTTTGCGGGGAGGCCCTCCGAACCCACCTGTCCCTAACCCTCCTCCGGAGGCATCGCATTTACTGGAAATCATTTATCATCAGCCACCGTGTCTGCCCACTTGGAAGAAGGGGAGTTTTTAAAATGTGACATGACAATGGTGACAGCTAGCTCTTGGCGTGTCAGAGATTAGGGACGCGGAAAACTGTCAGTCAGGGCCGCTAGGACCACTAGAAAGCGGAGACGCGTGTTCCCGACGTCCTGAATAGCGCTTCTGTGCTGGCTCTGTGCATGGCACGGCTGGAGGGCGGCCTGGGAGCAAAGGGGTCCACGCGTCTCTCTGCCGGTCCAGATCGTCTTCCCTACCTCACTGTCTGCAAAGATGGACGGGGTTATTGGCAGGTGCTGTCTTAAAGTGATCTCTAATGTCACTTTGTGTATCAGATGCTAACATTTGGAAATGAAATTTTCTGGAAATTCACTTTTGCTCTAAGTTATAATAGAGTTCAAAGTTAATGTAGCATTCATTTTAGTACCAAAATTTAAACCAGAATGTGTCTGTGTGTGTGTGTGTGTGTGTGTGTGTGTGTGTGTGTAGAGAGAGAGAGAGCAAGAGAGAGAGAGACTCAGTGTTTATTATTATTATTAAGAAAACTAATAATTTAACCAAAGGGACAAACTCCATGTGAACCTTCTTTTCCACTCACCCCAATGCTTATTCATCCTCTTATGTAATATAGCCTATGGCAGAATATGTACCTGAATTATTGAGAGGTCAAACGATGGAAATATTTCAGCCTTAAACATTACTTTGACATAAAGAGATGAAGGAAACAGAAAAGAAGCAGAGACCATGATTCAGAACATCCCAGTGACAAGGTACGGGAAGGTTTTCCTAACACAATTACTCTCTGCTTTTAAAACACAGTGAAGTTTAGGAATAGTGGGGTTTCCATGCCCAGCTATGATTTTCCTGCTCATCCACTAGGTTGACAGGCTGCCTCTCAGAGGGAGAGGATTGGGGTCGACCATGTGCCTAGTTACTCCCTGTTTTGCAAATCTGTACCTCAGGGGTGTTGGTCGTTATTGTTTATGGGGCACATGTTTTATTTTTCTATTTTACCCTCACCTCACAGCCCTGAGGGCATTTCAACTGCAAGATGCTTTCCTCATGAAACTAAGAGTGCTCTAAGTGTCCTGGAGAACCCACTGCTGTCCCATAATACTGAATTTAAGTAGGAGTGAGGTGGTTCGAGCATTTCTTCATTGGGGGACTAGGAAGTCAAGAAGGCTCCCCACACTTCCTTCTGATGTTTGTGACACTAGATCTCCAGTGTGATGGACGTTCACGCAGGTGGTTCCATGCAATGGGCTGAGAACAATAACTTGAACAAAACGGATGGCGACCTTTTCAACACATAAGGCACTTGTCCTTCAAAGGGCTGTGATGAAATCTACATCTGATCTGTGCGATGCTACGTGAAAACCCCGCACAGGTTGTATTCATGAATATTTATCAACTCATTTGTATATTTTGTTTTGTTTTTCAGACATGGCAGTGTTCTCAGTCATCTTACAACAAAGTGGAGAATGTGAAATGTTGCCCCAAATTGTCCTCCCATCCAACCCTGAGGATCTCTGGAAACACGTGGGGAAAATGAATGAGAGAGATAAATAAGCAAGATGTAAACATTACCAGGATGAACAAACAGTAAGAGACCAGACTACTCTTTGGAGAATTCCAATAGAATGATGGCAGGTGGGAATTTCCTTTAACCTCACACAGTGTGAGCAGTGACATGAAAACAAACCCTAGCTCAGGGCCAGCAAGTGGTGCGGTAGCTAAGGCACCTGGCAGACCGCGGTTCAAGCTCCAGACCTGGTGACTTGCTTTCTCACTTTCTCTCTCTGTCTCTCTCTGGAGAGCACACATGTGCTGTAACAAATTAAAGAAAAATGATAATAATGAATAAAACTAAACTTTATTTTTTAGAGGTTTTTGCCTTAGGATGTGTGAGCTCTCTGGAGAGAGAGTGAGACAGAGACAATGAGAGGGAAAGTGAGAAATCACTCCCGCAGGGGGATGGCCACACTGCAATCCCTTCTCCTCCATTCTCCTCCCAGGATCTTGGGCACACTTGCACACATGTCCGGCATGGTTTTGAAGCAGCTAGGTTTGGTACTCGAACCATGATCAGCCACATGAGAATCCAGCAACATAACTGCTACATAATCTGCTGGCCCCAGATTAAATAAATAATTCTTAGAAGAAACCTTAACTCAGAGAAAAAGTCAAGGCAGGATAATATTCAGAGAAGTGAGACGGTCTTTGTATGATGGAGGAGGGTTTCCAAAGGCAGTAAAGACACTTAATGTCATGCCAAACCAGGCTCAATTGGTAGGACAGCAAATTTAGAGGGGGAAAAAAAAGAAAGAAAAAATAAAGTATGAGAATGTGTCAACCACTATGAACGGTTTTGAGTCCAATGAATTCAAGTTGGGTTGGCAACGTTCTCCCAGTTTTGTTCACTGGGATTCTGGCTACTCATTCATCACAAAATGTGGGTTGTATTTCCCCAAAAATGAAGAGTGCCATCTTGGTTTTCGCCCTTTGTGACTGGATACCACCCACCCACCAACGCTACTTACATCGTCAGGGAAATGGACAAGAAGTAGAAGCACGTAGAAAAGCTCTTGGCACGTAGCAGTGTTAGGTAAGTATTTGAGCAAATGTTATAAGTAATGTATTTTGTATTAAGATCACTTTCTATGGACAGTCTCAAAGCATGGCTATAGGCTCGGGGGATCTCAGAGAATCTTTAGAGATTTAGAAAGTGCAAAACTATTTTTTTTTATTTAATTGTGGTTAAAATAAACAAGCACATGACAGAATGCACGAATACGGCGGACATAAATGAGAGGTAAATTCAGTAGACGTTAGTCTTGAAAAGGAAGGAAATCCTGCCATAGGTTCGATGTGTGACCTTGCAGACATTACACCAGGTAAACAATCCAGTCACTAAGAGGCAAACACAGGCCAGCTGGGGCAGCACAGCAGTGACAATGTTCCTCAGTGCCGCGGCCACCTGAGAAGGCCCGGGGTTTCATCCTGAGACCTCCCTGTGCAAGCTGGGGACACGCTCTGACGCTGTGATCTCACTCGGGACACCGAGAGTGGACTGTGGCGTGGCAACCCTGTGGGGGGTGGGGGAGTCTCTCTCTGCCTCTATCTCTCATGGAAAAGAAAAAAACAAAAACAAAAACTTAAGACAAATACTACATGATTACACTTCCATGAGGTACCTACAGCATTAAAATCCGTAAGACAGAAAGTAGAGTGGTGGTTAAGATATTTTCATAACAGTATTGTAGAAGTCTGGTCAGAGGCTGTAATAAAATATTGGAGGGAGAAAAAATTTTTTCTTAATGTTCATAAGTTCTTAATTAGAATGGACTGTGCGATGAAAGACAGAAGAACAGGAAAAGCACAAAAAGAATTTTATTAGCATATATTGAGTCATTGGCAAAGTCATGATGCATTTTTGCATAGAAAAACATGCCATGACTTTCCCGACAACCTAACATATTTCATATATATGGGGGAGGCAACCAGAGAATGAGTAGTTACTAGACAAGTGCCTTTAAATTCCACCGCTCCTAGTATGTTCAACAAATAGCAGTGATTTTTATGAGATGTGATAAGACAACTGGAGGCAAAAATCCGGGAAAGGCACAGAAGTGCTGATCCAATCTGGTGAGTAACCTGTGCTGGAGTGTCCCTCCCTCTGGTGCAGCCTCCAGGGCGAGGAGGGTCTAACACTGTCTCCAATGGTTGGTGTTTGTTCTCCATGGAGAAAGGGAGGGTGGGAAACCCTTAGTCTTCATACAGCTCTGTGTTGCTTTTAGGCAAATAGGGAGAGGGCAGAGAGCTCCTGTACCTGCTTCTTCCTAACTGCCATGAGCCCATCAGTCCTTTGGCTGAAGGAGGCGTATTTTGGGTTGGCACATTTGCTTTCCCCCGGTATCGCGGTCTGAGGGGCTCACTCGACAGGGCTGTTTCTCACAGTTCTGCAGCCTACAGGTGTGAAATCAAGGTGCCATTTTGTCTGGTTCCTTCCTGGCTTACAGACCCTGTTATGTGGCCTCTCCTTGGGGCATGTACCGGACAGTACAGGATGAAGCTGGCCTCTGTCCTAACCTTCCCCCCACCCAGCTTGGGTTTTCTGACTTAATTATCTCTAATTCAGATAAAACCAAATCCAAACTGTTCAGAAAATGTGTATCTTTAGCCACTACAAAATGGACTTCGGATTGTAAAACAATGGCAGAACATTAGCTGCAGTAAAATGATGAGATGCAATATTCGCCCGTCAGCCAGTTCACCTCGCCAGCATACTTCAGATGTACTTTCCTCTGCGTGCCGTCCCGTCAACTCTGCAGTAAACCGCTGTATAGTAAGACCTGACTGGATTGTTGAAGGGTGACTCAGTAACCGCCTTCATTATCCCTAGTGTGATTATTTGGAGGATGGTGGCCAGCTGTTCTCCCTCTCTGATGAGGCAAGAAGAAGAGAAGGGCATAAATTACAGCTGGAGGGAAGTCAGATGATGTAAGGAGGAACTGGGGGTAGCAAGCATGGCCGAGCCGAGGAGGGGCTGGCAGAGCGGTTCATTCCTTCCCTGACAAGGTGTCCGGGATGGTTTGCTGAGCTTTATGTGAGGCGAGGAGTTCGCCTAGATGGCTTGGACAGAACTTTCTCCATCCGAGATTCTGCCTGCCCTTCCTCACTGACTCTCACAGTCTACTTCGTGATGTAAAGGATCTCAAAAGTGCATTTAATAGGGATGTTAAAATTAGATAGCTGAAAGAGCTATGTATTGTAAAGACTAAAAAATAAAAGTGGGTTTTAGAATCAGATGATAGGCGTCCAGCCGATTTGCTTCAGGACCTCGGCAAGTCCCTCAATAACCCTTGGCTTATTTCAGGGCGGCATCAGGAAGACATTGATAGGCAAAGTATCTTTAAAGCACAAAACATAAATACATAAAGTGATCCCCGCTGTAATCAATGGATCAACGGACTTCGTCACTTTCCTTCAGAGCGTACGTAAGACTAGTTCATACCTCAAATCTCCTGATTTTCACTATAACCCTAAGATTAAGAGTTGGCATTTTGCAGTTCTATAATGCTCAAAAAAGTTGAGGGGCTTGTTTAAGGAGGACTTGGCCAGTGAAGATGATTTGGAAACCTGAATTTAAACAATGTCTTGCTGCTCCAGGTCTCAGATCCATTGTTCCTATTGCTTCGTTATTTATCACACTTCATGTACTAAAATCTGTAAATTCTTTGGTTCAAAAGAGGAGAATAGTTGTCAATTACTATAACCAGTCCCTCACTTGGGATGAGAGGGAGGCACTATCCTTAAATTCACTATTTTAAGAATATCCTCATCTATAGCTGAGAGAAGGGGGAAAAAAAGTCTATTATTTGTTTAGTGACAACTTTTCAGCTGCAAATGATTTACTTAAGAAGTTTTTCTTAAACGTACTCACAACATTGATAATAATCCTAGCAATTCCCACAGGACCCACCAGTCCGAATGCCACGTCTTTACTGGCCATATGTACAGGGTCGCTTCTAAATGGGCACTTCCTTACTTGAAGGGAGAAGAGATGCTATGGCCCCACTGGGTAGCCTTCCTAGGAGCGATGTCTGGAGATCAGTCTGGAAGAAACGAATTCTCCCGTGGGTTGCCCCCGGTCTGCTCCAGAACTGGGGTGAGGGTTTGCTGTGGCAATGCCCTCTTTCCCACAGCGTATGCTATGAGGACAGGGAACAGAAATGCACCCCAGCTCTCCTTACTCACTTGGGGCTTACCTAAGTGGCACCACACATAGACTCATTTCAGTGAGTAATACCACAATTCACCTAAGGATGGTACCTAGACAGTGCCATTGGAAGTGTGTAGAAAAAAGAGGTGACTCATTCAATAAACAGATGTCTCTTAGAACATCAGCATTCTGATTCCAATCCTCCCGAGGAGCCACTGTTTAGAAGACGGAGAAGAAAATGAGGCAGTGGACCTTGGCTCACTCTTAGGGCTCTCCGGAAGTCCCAGCCTTCCCAGGGTGATCCACCGCCACCCTCCGCTGGCAAAACAAAGCTCATGTCAAGAGTGCCTCATCATTCACAGAGCTTGACAGTCCACACCCATGGGCTCTGTCTCATCACCAATGAGTAGGAGCAAACAGGGAAAGGAGTGGGAAAAGGCTTTGAGCCCTGTCAATACAAGTCTTCGTGCTAATTCCACTCACACTGGAGAGACTTAGGGACAAACTGTTAAATTTCACTAGAAATAGGAGAGTCGTGATAATCAAGTTCCTGCCCAACACCCAGATTACGAGGTACAGAGGTTTCAGTGATGATATATTTTGAACAAAACAGAGGAGAAACGAGCATAAAATGCCATTAGGATAAAATGACTAGATATTGGGCCCAGCAGGTCGTGTGGTTGTTAAGGCATTGAATCTTCACACGGCCAACAGCAGTTTGAGTCCCAGAACTGGTGACTTGGAAATTATGTTAGGCTTGTGTCCATGTGTGCCCCAATTCCAGGAGGAGAATGGGGAAAAGGGACTGTGGGGTGGCCATCTCCTCTGGGGGGTGATTTCTCATCTTCCCTTTCTCTGTCTCTCTAGCGAGCACATATGCCCTATGGAAACAAAAACCTAAAGTAAAAATTATTAGATATCTATTTTTGAAATAAAATATAAGATATAAATTATCAAGCATTGGGCCTCTACAAAAACTCAGATTTGGGATAAGATATGGATGGTAATTAAAATTCTGGTTCATGAGGATGTTGATTTACTAGGAAAGCAATAAAACTCAGAATATAAATGTGTATGTGAGAAAACTTCATAAACTTCACGGAACATGTGTGTTATCAAAAAATCATGCATGGATTTCAAAATTTTCTGGCACCAAAATACATTTCTATTTTAATTTTGCTTTTCCAAAAACTAATTTAAAGCCCTCTCCTATGTAAGTCTTGAAGTTCCCTTTGTATACATGGAGTGCCCTCATGTCTGTGTACACGTGTGTGCACACACACACATGCACACACACACACAGAGTGATATAGTAATGGAAAATGAAAAATATCTCCAGTTCACTGTGGGAGCCAGGGAGGCTGAGCCAGAAACAGGTGCAAACAGAACTGGCTCTTTTGGATTCTGTCACGTGTGCAGAAAGAAGCGGTAATAGAGGCTGCCTTTAGCCTGAACGAGGAGGCAGTGACTCAGGACCCACGGCCCTCACCTGGCCTGCCTGTGCCCAGTCTTCCCCGACGGGAGGGTGAGTTAAAGAGGCAGGTGCCAAAGAAGGGATTGCAGGTTCCTATGGTGGTGTCTTTTCCTGGCCTGGGAAAGCGCCGTGTTTAGGTAAAACTAAATACTCCATATTTTCTACGCACCTACGTTGTAGCCGTACTTCGAGATGCTGGGTAACATCAGCACCGACACTGGGAGCAGAGGCTCGAGGGCACCGATCAGAAATCTCCTCCATCTAACGAGGATCTGACTTCAGGCGAGTCACCTGGCATCACCAAATCTCTGTTTTTCTGTCTAAAAGGTGTAAATAATACATAAACTTGTAGGTTTTGGAGGAAACATTGGCACTCCTTACCTAGTAAGTGGTACAGAATAATCTTTATAGGGTTTTGAATAGTCTTTATCTGAAATTCTTGGGATAAGAAGTGTTTTGGATTTCAATGTTTTTCTATGTTTTGAGATATTTGCATACAATAAGACATCCTGGGGATGGGACTGAAGTCTAAAGAAGAAGTTCCTGTATATTTCACACACCTTAGACATGTAGCCTGGAGGTAACTGTATACAATGTTTTTCCATATTACAGTCTTTTGACTGTGGCCTACCATATCAGGTTGGTTAGGTGCAGAATTTTCCACTCCTGGTGCCATGTTGGCACTCAAAAAATTTCAAATTTAGGATTTTCGGATTAAGAATGCTCAACCTATAATTGTTTCTGGATTAATACTTGAACTGCTTTTTTCTTCTAACTATATAAAGACTGTTTTATATGAAAGCATGCATTTGTCTGGACTTGGATGGTCATTTTCTATTTGGGGACGTCTTTGTTTTTCTGCTCTCACTAGGAGTGGTATGGAGTAGAGAGAGTAGGTTCAGTACAGAGCTTAGAAATAATCACACAGTGTATCGTTCTTCGTCCAGTTCTTTTATCGAGGAGGAAGAATCAGATCAGGTGTCTTAGAAAACTGAATAAAATATTGCACTAATATGATAGAAAATGCATGCTCACAAATGAATGAAAGTCTCTCCAATTTCAATGCTGCAGACACTGGTGGTGTTGAAACAGTCACGTATTTCTGCCTGTGTTACACGGGACTTCCATCCAGACCCTGACCAAAGTCACTCTGATTGAATAAGAAAGCAAGCAAGAGTGAACAGAAGAGTGTGAATGGGGCATTAAATTGGGAAGAGACTGAGAGAGTGGGAGAATTGGCAATAAACTATGGGTCGGACTATGGCACTGGGCTCGCACAAATTGTCCTGAAGGTTATTATCACGTGCAAACTGCCCTGTCCAATGGCGGGCATGTGTTCTCCACCTCGATTCAGTTCCTGCTGGTCACAGGCCCAGAACAGAATCTCATTACCTGGGCTGTCTCTGGCAGCACACAGTACAAAAATTAAATAAGTAAATTAAAAAGAGGAAGAAAAAGAAGCCACTGGTGAACTAGTATAGAGAGAGAATGGCCCTTTGCCCGAGAGATGCTGTCTCTGAATGGGCCACACGTAAGACATGGAACATACACATAACATGATCAAGTGAGATTTATCACAAGAATGTCACAAAAGTGGCTTAGCATAAGCAAATCAATAAATGTGATATACAACATTGCCACTTAAAGAACGCAAGTTCATGGTTATCTCAGTAGATACAGAAAAAGCAACTGATAAAATTCAATGTCCCTTCATAATAAAAACTGTCAAAAAGTAGACAATGAGGCACATACCTCAACACCATAAAGGTCATAGAGTATAGACCCACAGGTAGCATCATACGAGATGGAGAAGAGTTGAAAGCTTTTTTCTCTAAGAACTGGAACAAGACAGGAAAGTCCATTTTTACCAGTTACTCGGCATAGTACTGGAAGTCCTTTCCAGAGGAATTAGGCAAGATAAACAAATAACGGGACTGTGACTGCAGTTACCACACTCAGATAACAGAATATAGGACAAAGTTAAAACAACCAAGACAACATGGTACTAACAAAACCAAGATGGGACCAGCAGTTAGCGTAATGGCTATGTCACTGGACTCCCACGTAGTCGACCGCGGTTCGAGTCCCGGACCCGGCGGCTTAAACTCATGCCGGGCGCGTGTGCGTGCGTGCCCAAGATCCCAAGAGGAGAATGGAGGAGAAGGGATTGCGGCGTGGCCATCCCCCCTGGGGGGTGATTTCTCGCTTTCTATCTCTCTGTCTCTCTCTGTCTGTCTGGCGAGCGCACGCGCCCTATAGCAAAAACCTCTCCAAAAAAAGAAAAAAAAAAAAAAAAAAAAAAAAAAAAAAACCAAGACATATAGGCCAATAGGACCAAAAAGAGAACTCAGAAATAAAGACACGTACGTACAGACAACTGATTCTGAACAAGGTGTAAAGAACATTCACCGAGGAAAATAATCTTTTCAATAAATGGTGCTGGAAATAACATAAATTCGTATGAAGAAGAATGACTATCTCACACCATATTTAACGATGAACTCGAAATGGTATAAAAACCTAAATATAGAGACCAGCAGATGGCAGACATTTACATCGCTGGACTCTCATGTAGTCAACTGCGGTTTGAGTCCTGGACCCAGCAACTAAAAATTCCTGCCGGGTGTGTATGTTTGCATGTCTACAGCAAAAATCTCTTTCTAAAAACAAAACAAAATAAAACAAAAAAAAAACTAAATATAAAAATCAAAATTATAAAATTACTGAAAGAAAATATAGAAGAAACACTGCAGGATCTTGGTCTAGCAAAGTGTTTCTAAATAAAACTTTCAAAGTATAGGCAACAAAAGCAAAAATGGACAAATGAGATTAACTAAAAAAGCTTTTGCATGATAAAGGAAACAATCAACAGAGTGAAGAGGCAACTGACAGAATGGGGGTAGGGAATTTATAAAATATTCACCTAATATTTATCCAGCAATTAACCACCATAATATACAAGAACCCAAATAACTCAGCCAGCAAAAATAAATAAATAATTCAATTTTTGAGGCAAATGACCTGACTAGACATTTCACAATAGAAGACATACAAATGTCAACAAGCATACGAAAAATATTCAGCATAATGCTATCAGGGAAATGCAGATCAAAGCCACAAAGAGGTGTCATCACTCTTTAAAATTTGCTACTTAAAAATAGCTATGATCATCATAGCAGGACTAGACTCCCACACAGCTGACCACAGTTTGATCCTGGACTTGGTGGCTTAATTTTTTTTTTTTTTAACAAAACATTGAAATTTTTTAATAATAAACATTTTCTATAAACTTTTTGAAGATTCCTTCTAACATACAAGAGAATAGTTTAGCCATGAGAAAGAATAAAATCTTAGCATTTGAAGCATCACTGGAAAGTCTGGGGGAAATTATATAAAACAAAACATGCCTGGCACAGAATGAAAACACCGTTTCCACTCACATGTGGAACTCAAAACGGTGACTTCATAGAAGTAGACAGAACAATGATTGCTAGAGGCTAGAAACAGTAGGGCAGAGAATGAATAGACATTGATTAACAGCTACAAAGCTGCAGATAGATAAGGGGAACAAGTTCTTCTATTATATAGCACAGTAGGTAATGACAGTTAAAAATAATTTATTATGTATCTTAGATTAGCAGAAAGTGAGTGTTTCAAATATTCCCAACACAAAGAAATGACAAGTCTTTGAGATGATAGATTCTTATATGATCATAACACATTGTATTCTTGTACTAGAAAAACACACTGTACTTAATAAATATGTAAAATTATGTGTCAATAATGATGATTATAATAAAATAATTATAACTTTAATAAAGGTAATTATAACAAAAGAAGACTGGGCTTTAGATAGTCTTCTGTGTTTATTATCATGCTATAACAACTAACAATTATTTCAATAATATATAATAGTTTATATTAGTAACTGGTGGCACAGAACATATTGAAATATGGATATAGTATATTAAAGAAATTTAATAATTAATTTAATTAATTTTTCAAAATTAAAGTAAAAGAACAAGATAAACTGAATAAAAAGACATATCATGTGCTAGGTAAAATGAATGAATAGAGATGCTTAACTAGAAAAATTAAAACTCACACTAACATGTTATCATGAAAACAAATAGAAGAATAGCACACTGTTTAAAGTTATATTCCTGAAACTACAGTTTTAAGGAGAAACTTTCTAGAAAAAATATAAATTTCTCACTTAGTTGGCTAGCATGTCTAAGAAAATGAGATATCCATACAGTTGTATGTGCAATTATGAAGAACATAACACACTTCCACACACACACACACATTTTTTTTTCTTATTCTGGAGAGGTTTTTGCTATAGGGCGCGTGTGCTCGCCAGACAGGCAGAGAGAGACAGAGAGATAGGAAGCGAGAAATCACCCCCCAGGGGGAATGGCCACGCCATAATCCCTTCTCCTCCATTCTCCTCTCGGGATCTTGGGCACGCACGCACGCCCGGCGTGAGTTTAAGCCACCGGGTCCGGGACACGAACCACGGTCGACTACGTGAGAGGCCAGCGACATAGCCATTACGCTAACTGCTGGTCCCAACACATATTTTTGACAATAGACTCCTACTCACTAAAGTGGGGGGAAAAAGAAGAAAGCAAAGCTAACTACTCACAAAAAGGAAGATCATAACAAAGAATCTCAACTGTTCATTCAGCACCATCTGGATTCTTTATCAACCTCCCATGGGAATAATATTTTCTACTCTCCCATTGACCAATTGATCCTTTCTCTGGTTTTCTCAAATCTTAGAGTTCTTTTGCTTCTTTACTTTATGCTGGTGTTTCTTACACTTCATAGAATATCATAGTTACCCCGCATAGGCACAACTGTATGTATCCATGCAGATTCACAATAGTCCTTAATATCTGCCAGTATTCTCCCCACTGCACTGTAACGTATTCATACGCCATTCCAGGGGCCACATCGTCCACGTACAACATGTATCCCATCTCTCACTGTCTTCTCAGCTCCATTCTGCCCTTGCTCTCCCACCATTCTTACACTTCCACTCACTCTGATATCTTCAAAAGACAGCTTTAAGTTACAATGAGCTACCAACTGATCCCAGTAAGAATGGCTAAGATTAAAAAAATTAAAAATGATAAGTACTGGTGAGACTGAGGTGAAAGAGAGCTCTTCTACATTGTTGATGGGAAAGTAAATTGGTCCAGCCACTGTGGAGAGCAATGTGGAGGCTCCTCAAAGACCTACAAATGGAACTGCAGATACTAGAAACAGTGTGGGAGGAGGGTGGGAAATGGGGGAGAGTGAGAGGAAGTGCATCAAAGGGGAAAAAGAAAGAAGAAAAACACTTAAGAGATACAAAAATGGAAAATTACCTGCTGATAACATGTATAATATTTTTGACTGGGTTAATGTGCAGTGTATTCATGCTAGGAAAATGCATTTTACAAGTTGCAATGATATAAAGTGATTGAATATATGAAATAAAGCTAAAAAAAGTTAAGGGGAAAATGTGTACAGTGAAAAAAATGTGCATGAATTTCAAAACATTTTTGTATCAAAATAAACTTGTATTTTTATTCAATTTTCCACCACTACCACCAACAAAAGTGATATTAATGATCATTCTCTAGTTCCTCACTTCCACTCTCTCACTGATTCTAATATGGTTCAGTCTATTGGAAATGTCTAGATTTGCATATCTAGTTGCTGTCACACTGTTCAGTCCCCATTTGGCATTAATGTTGTGTTGCAGGTTGTCAGTTGCCTATTCAACACCTCAATTCTCTTCTTTCTTTGTAACAGAATCTTAGTTATTCTGGGCACATCACGCACATATGCTAGGAGCCCACTCTCTGCATCATCACAATTGGTGGAAGAGTAATTCCATCTCTCTTGGTCGTATAGAATTACCAGGTTACCCAACTGTAGCTAAAAGAAAATAAAGAAATGTTCTCAGGTCTTCGAGAAAAACAAACCAACAACATATTCTTCTAACAGGATGTGAACTCAAGTTTTCCACTGGCAAGAGGTAAACCAGGCTTAAGATGGCAAGGTATAAATCTGGAGAGCACCTGCAGATACTAGAGACAGCGTGGGAGGAGGGAGAGCAATGGCAGCCGGAGGGAGGGGATCAAGGGAAAGAAAAAGCAAAACCTTTAATGGACAAAAATGGAAGATGATCTGTTGATAGTGATGTGTATAGTCATGTCTATCCATGCTGGGAAGATTCATTTTGTATGCATTGGAGATGTATAGTGATTAAATATAACAAAATAAATAAATTAGTTAATTAAAAGAAAAAAATAATGAAATTCACACTGTGGACCAGCAAAGGGGTGGAGAATCAGGCTCATTTACACCCTTGTGGAGATGCTCGATGAATCACAGCGCAGAGCCCAGTATTAGTTCTGGTTTAAGCCAGACAATCCGAGTACAACCAAAGCGTCCTCGGCAGAATCTGAGACGATATCATGACAGTGTTTTGATACTCCCAACTCTCTGGCCACTTCTGCCTACTCTGCTTTTCACAATACCATTCCTCTTTCCAGCTCTAACTTGAAAGCTGTGTTTCCTCTTCCACACGTCAACAACCCTAATCCAGCGTTATTTTATTAAACTGGCCTTCTCTAGCTGACTGTTGGCCAGTTTTCTTTCATGGTCTCTGCCAGGGTAGGTTCTCTTATTCTTGAAGTCATGTTTTCAGTAGTTCATCCTCTGACTGGATTTTCTTACCTCCCTAGCCATTGCAGAACTTCTGCTAGAATTACTCAGAGCTCCTTCCACTTTTCTTTTATAGCACTTGACCAAATTTATGATTTTTTAAAAGCTACATAAAACAAGTGACAAAACTTTACTAAATGAAAGAAAAATAAAAATTGGCATCACCACACATAAATACAGAAGAAAATATTGAATAGCAAGATGATACATCGAAGATATCTATATATTAAAGAAACGTAGTCTCTATAACTTTATCCTTAAACATGAAGAAGTACCTTGATATCTTGAAATTAGTGTATCCATAGTGCAAATGAGGAAGAAAAGACAATCATTTATTTCCATTAATCATTTGTGAATTCAATAACATTATTCATTAATGAAAGAAATAATGCATTCTAGCCACATGTTCTTTCTAAGTTAATATTTAGGTTTAATACAATTCTTGTTAGCATGTCAACTATGCTTTTTAATTTTTCTTAAGATAATGTGTGTAAATTTCCACTAAAAATGCTATCTGTAAATAATGTGTCTGGAGTTATTCTCCGAAAGTATCTATAGTGTACCTTATAGAGCACATAATTTAGAATACCCAGAGAAACTTAAAAAATATGGTATAATGGGGCCACCAGGGGTGGAGTGGTTAAGGCGCTGGACTCCATTACGGCTAATCGTGGTTGGAGTCCTGGACCAGCAGTTTGAAACTCACACCAGGCTCATGTGTGTGTGTGCCCAAAATCTCAGGAAGAAAATTGGAGGGGTAGAGATTGTGGTGTGTTCGTCTCCCCTGGGGGGTGATTTCTCACTTTCTCTCTTTCTCTGTCTCTTTGATGAAGTGCATGTGCCGTATAGCAAAAATCTCTCAAAAAAAAGAGGATATAATATTCAACCATCATTTAAGGTATTATAAAACTAAG
This sequence comes from Tupaia tana, assembly GCA_026018925.1. Classification (NCBI taxonomy): domain Eukaryota; kingdom Metazoa; phylum Chordata; class Mammalia; order Scandentia; family Tupaiidae; genus Tupaia; species Tupaia tana. Next base: position 27,823,888 of record JAKSZU010000025.1, on the reverse strand, counting down.
ATTATTAAAATTAGTATGATAAGGCATCTTATGACAGGCAGATAAGTCAAGAGAATAGTTTGATATATGGAACTCCAGAAGTAGATCCTTGGTAGATTATACATATGTGTACGTGTGAGTAACTATGTGTATACAGCATTACTTGTATGTTACTTATATTAAGAAAAGTGTTTTCTAATAATTGCATGACAATTTTTCCCTATTTTATTTATTTGCTTTCTTATATTTAGTTTTCTTTAGGGCATATGTGCTCACCAGAGAGAGAGACAGAGAAAGAGACATAGCATTTAAGAAATCACACCCTGGGGGATGGTCACCCCGTAGCCCCTTCTCCCCTCATTCCCCTCTTGAGATTTTGGCCACGCACACACATACACGCCCATTGTGTTTTTCCAAGTCACCAGGTCCAGAATTTCACCAGTCACTCATATGGGATTCAGCCACCTCAACCACCATACCGCTGTCCAGCCCTATCATTTCTTATTTACATTTTATTGTTGCACACGTCTGTGGGGCACAACATGCATTTTCGAAGCATGCATGCAGTGTATAGCAATCAGGTAAAGGATAATAATATATTCATCGTTTTCAACAAAGAACGCCACATTTGCGATCGTATACATATATGTACACACGTATCTACATATTTACAGATACGACTGGCAGTGCTTGTTACTTCTGCTCGGTCTGATATGCCATCCACAACTCATTTGCCCCATCTATTTGCATTAATTATAAGATTAATTGTAGGATTAAAGTTATTTATAATATTCATGCTAAGAAGAAGTACCTATTTATTGGATGAGTAGCGAATTCGCTATGAGCTAAACAGGCACTTGGGTGTCCAGCACATAGTAAGGACTTCATATACATTGGTTTCACTGTCATCTATGCAAATAGGAAAAAAGAAAGCATCAGTATAAATGGGGACAGGATTCCTCTGTTTTAACTCTTTAGATAAAATTGTAGAAGAGGGGCCGGCAGGTGGTGTGGTGGTTAAAGGTGCTGGACTCCACATGGCTGACCGCAGTTTGGGTCCCAGACACGGCAACTTGCTTTCTCACTTTCTCTCTTTCTCTCTGTCCCTCTCTGATCAAATTAAAATAAACAAATACATAAATAGTTACATAAAATAATTCTTCCAAAAAATTGTAAAAGAACAGATAACAAAGTTGGGTAGGACGTAAGGGAAGCGTAAGGCCAAGTGAAAAGAAGCAAAGTTGAATGGCCACCTTACGACAAACCATCCAGGCTGGGAGAAATGTCAATGCGTCCAAGTCTCCCATACGAAGTTCTTAGATGGAATCCGAAATGCTTACTTGTCATGACCACATGTTCTCTATAGGAAGGACGTGGGAAATTTGCCTGACATACTGTTCCTTATCCAAACCAGACCACAACAATGTGGGTGCCCCACGGAGTTCTTCTGGTCACAAGCAAAGTCCCCAGTGAAGGTTCAGCAATGTGTCCCTGACCGAAGTAGGCAGTTTCCAGACCACCAGCACGGCATTGCCAGACCAGTGGCAAGGCCAAAGTTAATTAATTAGAAATGTCCTTCGTGTTAGCTGTTGGGTATGCTCTCTCCCCTTCTATGAACAAAGCCCCTGGATACCTTGCTGTGTGGGAGGGTTCTAGAAAGCTCGTTTCTGATCATTTTCACTTTTTATCTCTTTTTTTACTGTTAAGTTTTCAAGAGCTTATTTTTGCCAGGTAAAATGTTCAAGGGTTTGATTCACACAATAGAAATTAATATTAAAAATCACGAGAGTGTTTCAGGCTGAATGGCTCTTCTACCCATTTGGCTTCCAAACAATTAGCTCGAACAAGCGACCCAGTGCTAAAGTAAAGGTTATAGACCTCAGCGAGAACTACATGGGAAGAAAAACTTTTAATTAGCAGAGTTATAACTGTTAGAACAAGACGTTTTCAAAAGTTCCCTGGGGAAAATGCCTGTGTTACTGAGAGTCCACGCTCTGAAGTATATCTCTTTATTCTCTTTTGCACTTCTTTTACTTTTTAAATAGCAATTCCATCCTGGAGACCTTCCTCGATGTCCTAGTCCCCACATGTTCCTTTTATTCATTAGCCTCTTCAAATTGTCATGGAATAATTTTAATTAGTGTGGTTGGTCACAGCTCTCTTTGCTTTCTAATTATTTTATTTTTTTTCATTCTGTATTTATTGGTTGTTCTCTTTAAAGATTCTTAGTAAAGTCAGTCTCTATTTTGTGATTCCTCTTTAGAAATTGTTTTTTCTCTAACTGGTTAAAAAATTCCCACATTCCTTCTATTTCAAAGTTTCTTTTCTTTTTTTTCTATCACATAATTTCCTATAGCCACAAAATAGTCATTTTTAATTGCTCAAATGGTATTATATAATACACTCCCAGGAAATGTGAACTAATACCATTTAAAAGTAATTTTAATTTTTAAATAAATTTCCATTTTCAGATTATCAGGTTATAGGAACTTGTTTTATTTGTCTTTTGGGACCCACACTTTGGGGGCAGATTTACCAAATAAATTAATAACCCAATCTTTGTGATATAAGCTACCTAATATGTCCTGGAGTATATAATAAACTTCAGGAACTTTAAAACTTCAGTATTTTTGCCTCTATGAAACTTTCAATATCCAAAACTATCTAGACTAAATGTGAAATCATATTTTCCTCCAATAAATGCTCTCTCTATTTTAATGTTTAGGCAGAAAGTCAACATAAAAAGTATATTAATTCTTCTTGCTTGAAATGCTTTCAGTAAATAGTTCTCTGTCCAAAAATGAGAAAATGTGGAATTTTAATTCTAACCCCAGACTAAATCACTCACCAGTTAAGAATATCTGTTTAAATTATTTTAATCATTTCAAAACGGCAAATAAAAATATGTGCAGTATTTATAAGAATCTTAAGCACTTTGAGATTTATGAAATGGGGGACTTTGGCCATTTTTCCATTCTGCTGCTACGACCTTGAGAGTTACTGATGGATTAACGATATGTGTCAGTGGCAGTGGTCTACGTAGGTGGAACGTTTCAGAAGTCTGGAATGTGTAAGTTTTATGTCAAGTGACTTTGAAATGGAGAACTCTCGCAGTCAGTTCACTTACAACATGAAACGGCTATTCACTTGGGTTCCAATTTTAGCCCCTGTAATTGGCTCACCAAAAAACAATAATATGCCCAAATCCTATTGGAGTAATTTTTCTATAGCAACAAGACTTGCTTTTATTACCAATGTATTTTAGTTTAGTTTTCAACAGAGTCAGGTTATTCCCAAAGAGGTTTGTATGTTTCTACTGACTTTTTTTTTATAGTAATGAGTTTTCGGTTTATAAATGAAGGATGGGATGGGAGGTTATGTTACCATGAAAGAAATGACAGGAACCAACAGACCCGTGTGTTGTGTCCCGACAGACAATTATTTGCCACATCGGTTCAATAGGACCCAAGTGGTGACTCCCATTGGGAGTTAATCAACAAGAGAGTCGGTTTCAGGACCATCTCTCACTAATTTCACGGGCCATCCTCGAGCCATGGCACTCGTCATTGAGGTAGACGCTGGGCTCTCGTTGCTTCCTGACACTCTCAATGCTTTATGGGACTACCCAGTGGCCAGGAGCAAACCAGGTGGCTTTCTGAACTTCAGCTGCCCCAAGAGATGTCATTACACAAATACGGTATTTCTAATAGGCTTCATACAAGAGAGAAATTTATAGGGATTCTGAAACAGCAAAATCCTCCCTGCAGTTTATGTGTCAGTCAGAGCACATGGTCTGAAGTCTTCGACACGCATAGCTCCGAGTTTCACGTAGCAAACCTGAGCAAGCTGACCTGGTGCACGGTACCCTGGGAAAGCCCTGCGTGCGAGCGAGCAGGTGCTGAAACAGCCACTCAATCGCTTGGCATCACTGTTGCTGAGCTATGGTTCTGCTAAATAAATGAAAGCCAGACTTCGTGTTTTAAAGCCACTTGGGCCAGCAGGTGGCATAGTGGTTAAGGTGCTGGACTCCCACATGGCTGACGGCAGTTCGAGTCCCAGACCTAGCAGCTTGCTTTCTCACTTTCCCTCTCTCTCTCTCTGGTGAGTGTATGTACTCTTTAGAAAATTAATAATAACAAGAAGAATAAATGAAGTTAAATAAATAATTGAAATATGTGTGTGTGTGTGTGTGTGTGTGCATACATACATTTTATTATTAATAAACCTTATTCTTGTTTGAAGAAGTGTGGTAGACATGCGATCCTCACTTTCTGATGTTTAAATGTCTTCTATAAGTCCCCTCATCCTGAGAAGGGACGTTCCCTGTGGCTTATTTCTGACCAACAGAACACAGCAAAGGAGCTGGAATTTAGGTAATTTTGCAATTTATGCTCACAAACTGCATGCCTTTCTAGACTCTCTCCTTTGCTGGATTTGAAGCAGCAAGTGGACATCTTGACAACCATCTGTGCCTAGGAACGAAGAACGTGCCCAGAGATGAGGACGCCCCTTGCTGGCAGCCAGCAGGAAGCCAGGCCCTCAGTCACCACGTGAAAGGGCCTGAGCCCTCCACTGCGGGGTGGATGTGGGGTCAGCCTGCCCAGTCAGCTTCAGAGGGGACCGCATGGTATGGTGACCACAGGGGACAGGACGCAGCTGAGCACTGTAGGGTACCTGGCTTACGGAAGCTGTGGGATAACGCCTGTTTATCACTTCACACCGTTAATGTTGGGTTAATACTGTCACAGACTAAAAGGTAAGATCTACCGGAAGCTACACCTTATACCTGATCGTCTTCTATCTATATTCATCGACACTTAGGTTAATAAAAAATACAGAAGACACATTCAACAGAGGCTCAGTAAAAAGAGTTTGTTCCACGTTAAGATCGTACGGCTCCATCCAACAGCACAGAGAGACCTATTGTTCTTGGCATCCAGTTTAAAGACTATTTGACCCCATTTCTGTGAGAAATAAGTCACAACGAATGGACCAAGCTGACATGAAGTCATGCCTAGTGTGTGGATTTAATTTGTTTCTTTTCTTTTTTTTTGGAGAGGTTTTTGCTATAGGGCGTGTGCGCTCGCCAGACAGAGAGAGACAGAGAGACAGAAAGCGAGAAATCACCCCCCCAGGGGAGATGGCCACACCACAATCCCTTCTCCTCCATTCTCCTCTCGGGATCTTGGGCACACACGGCATGAGTTTTGGAGCGTTTTTTTTTTTTTTTTTTTTTTTTTTTGCTATAGGGCGCGTGCGCTCGCCAGACAGAGAGAGACATAGAGACAGAAAGCGAGAAATCACCCCCCCAGGGGGGATGGTCACGCCGCAATCCCTTCTCCTCCATTCTCCTCCTGGGATCTTGGGCACGCACACACATGCGCCCAGTGTGAGTTTAAGCCACCGGGTTCGGGACACGAACCACGGTCGACTACGTGGGAGTCCAGCGACATAGTCATTATGCTAACTGCTAGTCCCCATTTGTTTCTTTTTTTGAGAGATTTTTTTCTTTTCTTTTTTTTTTTTTTTGCTATATGGTATGTGTGCTTGCCAGAGAGACAGAGAGAGACAAGGAGACAGAGAGTGAGAATTAACCCCTCAGGGGGATGGCCATACTGCAATCCCTTCTCCTCCATTTCCCTCTTGGAATTTTGTTCACACACGCATATGCGCCTGGTGTGAGTTTCAAGCCACCGGGTCCAGGTCTCAAACTGTGGTTGACTACATGGGAGTCCAGCACCGTAAGCACTTTGCCACCTGCTGGCCTATACATACATGTTTTTATATATATATATATATATATATATATGTATATATATATATATATATATATATACACACACATATATATACACACACACATATATATATATATACACACATATATATATATACATACACATATATATATATATACACACATATATATGTATATATATATATATATATATATATGTGTGTTCGAAACATTTTGCACTAAATAGCAACAGCAATAACTTCCAGTACTTCCAGAAAGCCTGAATTCCTGGGTTATAATGAAACCTCTAGAAAACTGTATTTACGCTCCACTGAAAACAGGCGACAACAGTCGAGGAGTAGCTTACAATGCCCTGTTCAGTTCAGCGCAGGCCGAACTACTGGCTGTTATCTTCTGCACTGAGGCCAAGAATCAGTGCTCTTTTGACATTCTTCATGTCCTTTATTTTTATTACTTGCCTATATAAGAAATTTACATGCTTTCTATTACTGTTCTGATATTTGAAAGTGTTACATTTGTTACACCAAGAGACACTATATATTCATGACTGTCCATCCCCTAGGAAGTCAGTTACTGAGATAAGGTGTGTTCGACTTTCACTGCAATAACTACTTTTAAGGGCCCAACTATCGGTTGATATAAAAAATATTCCGAGATATATGTGCTATATTACCTATTTACTGAAATCAATAGCATCCCTTTTTATTTATTGATGTATCCTGGTTCAGAGAATGATTTAGTCCATGAATTACGTATTGATAAAATAAGACTGTATGTAAAATGACCTCATGACATGATAAAACCCTCCAATGTCACACAAATTACTTGGTAAACGCAGGTGACCCTGTCCTAGAGGATAATGTTCATTAGGCTCGGGAACGTGCCTGTGGTTACCTAGTGACTGTGACGAAGCTCTTCTGCTCTTGTTGGAACTCACTGGAGGACCAGGGCTTGGCTGGGTATTGGCCGATCGGGCATAACTGTGGTTGGGGTGACTCAGCTCCAGTCTCTGAAGGAGAGATAAGAAACAGTACCCTGGGACCAGCAGACAGCGTAATTGCTATGTTGCTGGAGTCCCAGGTAGCTGACTACGGTTCGAGTCCCAGACCCGGTGGCTTAAACTCACGCCGGACGCACATGCATGCGTTCCCAAGATCCCGAGAGGAGAATGGAGGAGAAGGGATTATGGCATGGTCATTCCCCCGGGGGAGGGGGGGGGGATGAATTCTCGCTTTGTGTCTCTCTGTCTCTTTCTGTCTTTCTGGTGAGCGCACGTGCTGTATATCAAAAACCTCTCCAAAGAAAAGAAAAACAAAAAGAAGCAGCCGTACCCTGTCAAAGGAGGGGGACCGAGAGGACTGAGCCAGTCCCATCCCATAATTCCTTTCTCCACCTCCACTTTGTCACATTTGCTAACCTCTCACCAGCCAAAAGAAATCGCATGGTCGAGCCCAGGTCAAGAGCTAGAGGCAATAAAAGTTACTTTACAAAAGGTAGAGTTCTGAGAGTATTTGAAAGACGGAGTACTGACACACCCTATCTATCATAGATGTTATCTTGTGTTTATCAGCTTTGCCAGGATGGGGACTGTAATTTTAATTAAAATACTCACACGGAGTCCACATGTCTACGTGATTTTATGAAATATTCTAGATTTTTATTTTTTAAAAATATTGAAGCTATAGAAAGACAATGGAATGGATGGATTCAGAATGGCCCAGACCAAAACGCTGCATCGGCCTTCCTGCGCCTCAACTCTATTTGCACGTGGAAACTTGAAATTCATGCATTTGTGTTTCTAACGATTATTTAAAATGTATACCCACGGTTTATTACCTAAAATCAATAATCCGAAATGATTAAGAGATCTTCCTCTGTCAGGGTTATATGTTAGCCGGTTTCTGTGTGACTTCATGTTCTGCGTGAGCAGGCGTGCACGCATGCACAAATGCATCCCTCACTCTAACACATGTTGCTTACATTTCTCAAGTGTTATTAAAATATGCAAAAACACTGAGCTAAAAAACCAAACATATGCTAATGAAAAAATTTCCTGAGATACTTCAAAATAAAGGGCTTCAAATTTGGGGAATCCACAGATCACATCCCTCTCCTGACAGTTCGCACAGTCCACATCGTTAGAGTTAAGATCCTAAGCAATCTTGCAGAAACACAATTTTGTCAAGATCACTATTGTACTATTTTATTTGTCTCGGGGATCTTTTTTATTATAAACTCACATCCTGCAAATTTTGTTTTGCAGTCGGACAAGGGGGCAAAAGGTTTGCTGCACCATGAACTCTTCAGCAGCTGTATCTGCACACGCGGTTTTCTCTAAGTATCTGCTAGGTATCTATGTGTGTTTTCTAAACCTATGGTTCTGCCTTCTTTTAATATTTATATCGTCCTGAAATGTCCCAACTGTCTTCATCTCTCCTTTTGTTATTTCTATGTTTCTCACCATTATATCTGACTCTAAGAAATGTAACCCCTACTTCCTTTTTCAATGTTTTTACTCCCAGTTTAGTCTTATTACTTTTGTTTTTGCTGTTGTTTGGCTTAGCTGTCGTGTTCAGGATGAACTATGAGTATGGACAGAGACGCTGACATTTGTATATGCTGCACAAAGGGATGGGTTCCCCTCTGCAGATATCCGAGGCCATCTCACCTCCGCGGACTGGAAGGGTCTGGGTGGAGCTAAGTCCTGGTTTCCTATATGAATGCCAATTTGCAGTGGATGTATAAACTTCCTGATAGAGAAAGTCCTGTATCGTTTTTACTTTCTTTCCTTTGTACTCTACGTAGTCAAAAAAAGAATTCTTTCTCTAATTCTCATTTTATAGAGAACAAAATTGAGGCTTAGGTTGTTAAAACAATTTGCCTAAGATAATGTTATAATCAGCAACAGCTTAGACTTAAAGCTAATTTGTTCCAACTAATTGAATGAATAAATAAGATTGTGAATAAAATGGCAACTTAGAGCAAACGAGGGAAATTACAAGGGGTTGGAATGAAAACTAGACAGAGAAAAAGCTAGAAAAAGTGCAATGGGAACTTAAGGATTCATGTGAGAAAGTGGAGCTACTGTTAAAATATGCATTATTCTTTGTCAAATTGGAAGTTAATCAAGTGATTCATATATCAATGTCAAACATACAGTGGAAAGAATAAAGTGGGTATAAATTTTTCATCAGGAAATCAGGAACCTTCAATTTCAAGATGAGATTTTTTTTCTAATTCAAATAAATCAAAATATACAATTATGCAGGTAGTAGAAGTAAAATACTACTCTAGATACTAAAAATATGCAATTTAAAAATACAGCCTTTGATTTGATGAGGCATAGCATTAGAAAGGTAAAGATGATATATGTTGTTTAAAAATTAAAATGAGGACAGCCAGTGGTGTGGTGGTTGAGGCAACTGAATCCTACATGGTTGACTGCACGGTTCGAGTCCTTGACCCAGCAGTTTGAAAAATATGATGGGCACAGGTGCCCAACATTCTGAGAAAGGATTGAGAGGGAGCCACCCCTCCTGGAGGTGATTCTCACCTTCCTCTCTCCTCCCTCTCTTCTCTTGCTCTCTCTCTGTTTTTGATAAGTGCACTTGCTCTATAGCAAAACTAATAAAAAATTAATGTATGAAGCTACTTTCTCTAGACAGAGAATGGGCCTCATTTAAAATTTAATTTTTAAATGTTCAAGTATGTGCCGGGAGCTTCCCTACAGTGGAAGGTGCTGGAAGCCGGCACGTTAACGCCATAGGAACTGCTGTTGTCAAGGCCCGGTGCTGTGGCAACCCTGCAAGCGCGGGGCTAGGCAAACAGACTTACTGGTCTCTTTTCTGTAGAGAAGCCACGCAGATGGCGTCTTGCCAAGTCGGACAGCTAGTGTTACCAGAGGGGGTCCACACCTGGGTCTCCTGGCTGCAGGGCTGGTAACAGAACTCCACTGCCACGTGGCTTCCGCACAGATCGCCATGCCAGTCTCCGGGCTGAGCCTGTGGCCCCATGGCGAAGAGAGCTGGATTCCATATTCCGACTGTGCATTTTTAACCCTGGCCTCAGACGCATGAGAGGCACACTCAGTATATGTGTGGGACATATCAAATCCTGACAGGATAAGAAATGGAAAGGGACTGCAGCGTGACCATACTCCATCAGGGGTGCTCTCTCTCCCTTCCCCTCTCTCTCTCTCTTTCTGGCAAGCAGAGGTGTCCTCTGGCAAATGAAAAAAAAAAGAAAAGAAAAGAAAAGAAAAGAAAAGAAAAGAAAAGAAAAGAAAAGAAAAGAAAAGAAAAGAAAAGAAAAGAAAAGGCCAGGAGGTGGCCTGACGGTTAGGGCACAGAATTCTCACATGGCGAACGCAGTTTGCGTCCCAGACACAGAAGCTTGACAACTGCACCAGATCCATGTGCGTGCCCAAAATCCTGAGAGGAGAATGGAGGAGAAGGCCCTGCGGCACGCCCATCCCTCTGCAGGTGATTTCTCACTTTCCCTTTCTGTGTCTGGTGAACACACATGCCCTATGGCAAAAATAAAATAAAGAAATAAAATGCCAATTCTCATCTATTTATTAGCAAAATAGCTGGAAAACCTAAACTGAAGAGAGTTTTACAAAGTAACTGCCTGTCGGTATGCATCAAAAATATGAAGGTAAAGAAACATAAAGAAAGAGACTGTGTTCTAGAGATTAAAGGCACTCGGGGACAGGACAGAAATGCAAAGTGTGACTATGGATTGGATTTTGACCAGGATGTAAAAGGATAAAAAGAAGAAAGTTTCGTTTTTTGTTTGTTTGTTTGTTTTTTCTATAAGGGGTATTATTTGAACAAGAACAAACACGGACTGGATTTATGGATTAGAAGGTGGTTTGTACTGCATCAGTGCTAATTCTCAGATTTTACTGAATATACTGTGTTTACATAAGGAAATGCCCTTGTTCTTAGTAAGTCCAACCTGGAGTTATTAGTAATAATGACTATCATGTCAGTGAGGTGCTCTAAAATGCTTACACACGTAGACTTTTCAACCAATAATGATAAAAGGTTAACAAATGAAAATCCTCGGAGGAGGTTTATTAGATTTCTTTATACTATTTTTGCAATTACATTTTGCTTAAAATTATTTTAAAATAGAAAAGTGAAGAAATAATGATTATAAACATAAACTCATGAGATATTTGATGTTTCTAAGTACATACTATTGCTTATTTTATTAAATAGTTTTTAGCAAATATTGTAATTTATACTATTTTTTAACTTTGCTCTCTAAAAAATACTTAGAAAAAATATCAATCAGCAGCAATGAACATCCCTAACATCCAGATCATGATATTAAAATATAATTTTTCATTAAGAAGAACTGTGATTTATAGAGAAAATATTGATTCTAAATTTGGATCAAGAAATATACAAGATAAGCCTGTACTACATATTTTTGATTTTTTAGAGAGATTTTTGCTATATTTTGCTGTGCACTTGCTAGAGAAACAGAGAGAATAAATCTGAATGAAATAAATAAATGAAATAATCATTGAAAACATCCATTTCTCTCACCTAAGAAAAGTCCATGTCCAGATATTTAATTGGAAAATTCTATTAGACGTTAAATTCCTGTTTTAGAAAATATAAGAATAGGGGATATTGTAGAGTTAATTTATAAAGCTGGTATTACTCTGCTAGCCAAGGTAGACAAAGATTACAAAAGAAGAAAAATAGACTAGAAGAAATCTATCTAGTATAGGTACAAAAATTCTGAACAAATAGAATTTAGGAATATTTAAAAAATAATTATATGCCAAGATTAAAGGAGGTATAGCTGAGTAATTCAAGGCTGATTCGATATTTAAAAATCGGTCAGTGTAAAATGAAATACCTACGAATAAATTTACGCGTACACCATGGTGGAATGCACCAAGATGTTACACTCCGCAGGCCGGGACCACACAGAAAAGCTGGGTTCCAATTCCTGACAGATTCAGTGCAATTACTATAAAAACAGCAGTGCCGTTCTTCACAGCAACAGAAAAAGAAATCCTAAAACATGTAAGGAACCACCTTCTTCACAGCAAAGAAATGATCGATAGAGTGAGGAGATGACCTACAGAATGAGAAAAATCCTTGGCAAAATTATGCACATGTCAAGGAGTTAATTCTAGAATATGTAAGAAATTCAAATACTTCAATAGCAAATAATAATTTGATTAAAATATGGGGAAAAGATCTGAATAGACATTTCTTTAAAAAAAGACCTGCAAATGACCATAAAAAATTGGCATATGATAAACTGCTCAATATCGCTAATTATCTAGGAAATACAAATAAAAAACCACTAGATATCATCTCAGCCTAGTAATAATGGTTATTAGTAAAAACAAAAAATAACAAATACTGATAAGGATATAGAGAAAAGGGAAACAGATTTTACATGTAAAATCTAAAAAAGTTCATCTCAGAGAGTTAAAGTAGAATAGTGGTTACCAGAGACTGGGAAAGTTAGTGTAATTTTTTGAGTGATAAAGGGGGGAATAATCTTTGTATAGATAGTTTACTATAGACTTTACTATCAAAGTTTATTAAGTACATGAAAAGTACTCAAAAATATTAGCTATGAGAAAGGCGCCATTGAAAATGACAACGACCTATCACTACCCACCAACCAGAATAACTATAATCAATAAGAGAGAATACACCAAGGTTTGACCAGGATGTGGAAAAATTAAATTCTTCATACATTGTGACTGAAATGTAAAACATGAAGTTGTCAGGAAATCATGACATATTTTTCTATGTTTTTCTACGCAAAAATGTGTCATGGTTTTCCTGGCAACCCAATAGGACAATGACCTATAAAAATCATGTGGCAATTTTAAATGGTTCACATGTCCATAAGTACCAGCTATTCCATTGCTCAGAATCTACCCAAGAAAAAAGAAAACCTGCATTTTCCAGAAGATACACAGCAACAATATTCATAATATTTTGAAAACAATTTAAATTCTCACCAACTGGTGAATAGATAGACAAAATATAATAATATCCATATGGAGAAATACTATTATTTGACAAAAATAAATGAACTAGTGATATGTTCTACAATAAGGAAGAAACAAAGTATGCAAAGGAAAGAAAAGGAAGGCACGGAGATACATTTTGTATTATTGCATTTCCATAAATGTTTAGAAAATGCAAATTTACAGAGATGAACAGCAGATCAGTCATTGCATAGGCTTGGTACTGAGGATTAAATGTAAACAGGCCACAAGAGAGATTTGGGGGTTTATGGAAATGTTCTAAATTATAATGGTTCTTATAGAACCATAAATTTGTTGAGAATCATTGAATTGTACAGTTGCAATAGGGAAATTTTATGGTGTGTAAATGATACCTTAATAAAGCTGTTGAACAGCAGCTGCAGAGATGAGCTGTGTGGTGAGTGCTGGGTGAGGATTAGATAAGGGCATGAGCTAAGAATATACTGCACAAGTCTAGGTCAAAAAAACAAAAAAGATGAAATGAACGAGCCATGCATACATCAATGCACAGAGTTAGAAATGAGAACGGCCCTGAAGAGCTTTGTTTTCTCGCACTACTGGATTTTAATAAAGACTCAGTAAAAGCAAATGGGTTTTCTATTTTGAAACAGCGAGTTGACAGAAGAACCAAACTAGGTCCCAGGTCTGTGGGAACATCCAATCATCATTACTTGGGTCATTCACTGGTAAGAACTGGTAAGAACGCAGCTGAAATAGTTAAAAGCAAAGTTTTCTCTTTAAAAACATTATTATTCTTGAAAACTGTCACCAAATAATGCAAATGCTTTTGTATGAACTGTGTTCTGATAGAATGAGCCCTGAACACAAAATGAGAAAGAAAATAAAAATTTTTAAAGGCATTTCTGGGGAATTTTTAAAAATTTGAATGCATTTTTCAATGAAGACATAATGAATACCGATTTGTCAAAAAAAAAATAAATAAAAGGAAACCACTATTAACAGTGGGAAGTGTCACTGTGTGAACAAGCTCCCTAAAACAATGAGCAAACTGAGAGCATGGCCATCTCTGTTCCACCCAACCAACTAGGAGCGAAGTTCGTAGGTGCTGGGGGAGAGGCGTGGACAGAGAACGACCCCCACGAGATCAGAATACACAACTCAGACGATACAAACATCAGAACTCAGGTTCATGCATTACTTTTTAGAATAAGTATTAGATTTAGAGTCGATTAAAGGAGTGAGGATTCCAGAACCTACAATTACCCAAGGAAGGAGATGAGCAACTTGTAGAGCATCTCCCCTGGGAGGCACCGGATCGATTCAGATATTTATGCTACATGTTCTGCAACTGTGCTGACTTTAAACTCAGCTCCCTAGTCCATCACCTGCAATACTAAAACATCCATGCGGTTAAAATATCTGACATATAATCTGGGTAATATTATTTCTAAAACCTCAGGGAAATGGCTTAGAAAGTTTTACTCTGGTTTCTCTAACTGACAAATGGGAGCAATCCTAGTTTCCAGCCTTATCTCAGAACACCCATCCAGAGCACTCAGTCAGGGTGGGCTGTCTGGTGGCATAAATAAAACCCCCCTGAGGAGTCTGCAGCTTATTTCCCACTCAGATAAAGCTGCACGTGGGTTGCTGGGCTGCCTCTGTCTTGTGTGGCACCTCGTGGCTCAGGGTCACTGCAGTAGGGAATGACAGTAAGCCTAAGCGGCACTCTGCCTCCTCGCTGTCTCGGCCGCAAGTGCCAACGTCACTTCCCTTCACGCCTCCTGGTCCTGATCATTGTGAATGCTCAACCAAGAAGGCTGTCGCCGTGCACTGTCAGCACCAGCCTCTCGGAGGACTGGGACCGTGTTGTCACGAACCATGCCGGGATGTTTACCACGTGCAAGGTCCGCTGTGTGTCCTGCAGGCGTCATTCCACGCAGTCTACTCCACACATCCCTCTGAATAGTACCACCGCACCTTCATTGCAGAGATGAGGGGTCTCTGCTGGGGTCACACAGTCAATAACTGTCGGATCTGCTGGGTGGGTTAGGTCTACCTGATGACCGAGTTCCCCCCAACCCGCTAGGTCACCCTGCAGGGAGACCAGCACAATTGAACGCTCATGACCACAAATGCAGTGGCGTCCTATTGCTGCTTTAACTTTCTCCAAAGCACTTTTGAGGTTCTAAATTCAAGTGCATCCTCCCGAGGGTCAGTGAACTGGCGTGGAGCTGAGGAATGAGCGAGTGCCCACAGAAAGCTGTGTCCAGGGCACCAACCCCACGGTCACCCACTCGCGATGCTCCTCGCCCCCATGCCCGTCAGCCCAAAGCGGATCCCCGCAGGCACTGCTCCACTGCGATTCCTACATTTACCCATTCCTTCATTCAATGAATACTTGCATGCTTATAAGATCCAAGACTTAACACTGAGGATTGGAAACCTCTCTGGACTACTGTAAAACCTGACAAGTCTGCATCCTCAAAAACTCAATATAAGTAGGTGTGCAAGGAAGTCTGGGACACGCTCGTGAGGCTACGTGGGAGGCAGGGATCTGGCACGTGCGAAAGCTAAGAGACTCTATTCCAGATGCTCTTCTGTGGTCTGGGGATACAAAGGCCAAAAAGAGACAGTCTTGTAGGACCTTCCAGTCTAGAACAGGCTTTTTATAAAGAATTATTAATTTTATTTACTTTTATTATTGTTTTTCAGTTTGACCACGTTGAGAGAGAGAGAGAGAGAGAGAGAGAGAGAGAGAAGAGAGAGAAAGCTGCCAGGTCCAGGACTAGAACCGTGGTCAGGCATGTGGGAGTCCAGCACCTTAACCACTACACCACCTGCCAGCTCCTCTAGAACTGTCTTGAACCACTAAGAAAAGTGAGAATAATGATCCCTCTTAAACATGAATGAATCAAACAACTAATGATAGGAGTACAACCTAAGATGGAGGACGTTTTCCCCAGAACAACCTTTATTTCTAAGTTTCTTCATTTCTTCCACATTCTTATCACTTTTAGAACCTACCATTACCTCGGCAGGGAGGCACCACGCACATTTGAACACATGAACACCCAAAGCGGGAGAGATGGAAGGGCTGATTCAAAGCTCTAAGACAAGAAGAGCGGAAGCAAGGGTTTGAACTCAGGCCCATCTGACTTCGCGCCTGGACTTCCCACTGCTTCTCCTGCAGGACCAGCTGCCTCCTGGGCTCTTGCCGGGCTGGACCCCAAAGGCAAAGCCAGTCAGGAGGGAGCAGAGGCAGGAAGCAGGTTCCAGAAGAGACCTCGCCCCTTCCATGAGAGCACTGCGAGAGGCCTCCCCGGGTCAGCAAAGCACGAGGGACTAGACTGGACCCCAGGACTTCCCCCTAGGGCCCCTCTCAAGCCATGGCTACGCTAAATTTCTGAGTTGCAAATTCAACTTAAGTAAAATTTAATTCTTTCTTAAGACCCTCTATTGAATCACAAGTTTATGATGTACAATTTAAGTACACTTGTATTAAAGTAAACATGAGAATATTGATCTTGATTAGAAATGATAGAGAGAAGTGAGGTTTTAGTATAATGATAGGTTATAGATTTAGAATCAATATTCAAAAACATATTTTTAAGCCCATTAGACTTTGGCAGATGGATGGCCAAAAGCTCAGGTTTTATTCATTATTTTACTGCAAGACTAAAATGGTGAGAGACACACAGAAAACACCCAATAAATTTTTGCTGAGTTAATGACGGACTGAATGAATAATATAGTACCTTCCACACGGTCATTGGTTATTGCTTCACTTTTACTAAATTAATTTTGCTATATTTCTTTTTTTAGTAGTCAAGGAAACCTTTTAAAAAAAGGGTTTTCTGAATTGCTGCTTCAAATCATGACAGCCACAATAGCTAACAGAAATAATTTTCTCACCTGCTGAGCAAACTGCCTCGCCTCTTTAACAATCTGTGTAGAGTCAAATGCTATTGCTGCCAAGATAGAATTTTAAAATCTGCAGATCTTGGATCTTTCTTCCCAGGATATATCCAAGAAAACGAGATTCACGACACCAAGCAAGAGGCTGCCAGGTCGGTGACAACGCTGCGCTCCCATGCCCGACTGCAAGGCAAATAGCACCGGGGATCAAAGAATTAATTATGGGACTAGGTGATACTGACAAAGATGACGGGGACTGGGAGCCAATTTGGAGAATTAATAAAAGACTTAAAACTACAGTGATATGTCAGTGCCTGAGAAGATTTACAAGACCAGCTTTTGCCCTGATTATAGCTCATGACGAACAGTGAGAGGCCTGGGATTTTAATCGTTAGTTTTCATACAGAACAGGGAGTGAGAAGCGACCCGTCGATACCAACCCCTGAGAACAGTAACGGCTCACACTACCTGAAGCTGTGTGCGCCCTGCTCTGTCTAGAAGCTCTGCTGGAAGCTCTGCTCTTAGAGCCTGACCACCCTGGCCCTCCAGCCCTCCACCAATTCAGCGAGGCAGGCCCAGCTATTATTATTTTTTTCTTTTTCATATTGTTACAAATGAAAACCAGCGGTGGTGTCAGAGCCCAAGTCTGAACCCGATCTTTCTGTTCCCAGTGCCTATAACCCTAACTGCTGTGCTCAGAGAACAGTTTCTGGACACCCTCTTCTGAAGACTGCGCTCTCGAGAGGTTTCTTCACTTGTCGATTTCAAAATGATAAATGAAGTATTTTATGGTTCCTTTGGCTTCCAGAGCCTACTGTCACATTTTCAAATCCTCCCTTCTATCGTGACACTGGCTTTCCACCCTAAGCCATCCTAGGTCACGTTTACTCTCCCTCCAGAATACAGTAAGGGCCCCTTCGGAACATGTGAGCTGTGAATGTGCACCATAGGCTCCTAGACAAACTGCTGGGGGCCATGAGTCTGAAAACATCAACAGTTTCCGTAACGGTATCTTCCACATTGTGCTGATGTAGGAATTCTTTTCGTCCATCCTGTAATTCCATTGAGAAAAGGTGCCTGGGCTATGGGTGTCAGCCTAGAGAGAAAACTGCTGTACGAAAGCGGCAGTTTAATGGACTAGGTGTTGACTTCTGGGGAAAAACAAAACGAAACGAACAATTGGACGGAAGACCGAGCGCCACTTGCCGCATCAGCCCAGCTCTCGCTGAACGGCAGAATTTCAGGAGCCCAGGTAGTCTTGTCATAAGAAACAGTGAACATCTTCATCGTCTAAAGCCTTCTCAGACAAGCTTCGTAACCTACTAAGCTGAATAATGTGTTTCCTTTTGAGATTAACCAAAAGGAAAACAATAATGTGGGTTTAGGAATTTCGCGTGATGTCCTGAAGTCTGAGCTTGGATCATTGCAGGCATCACGCCCACCACGCACGCCCTCGTTAAGTCACACGGGTAGGACGTGGCCTTGATGGATTCAGAGGAATTCTTTTTCTCTCTACCGACGAGGCTGTGAAACGCCTGAGAACACATGGCTTCGCTCCTTCCTGCTGGTCAGTAATAACCTCCCGCAGGCTCAGTTCGGCCAGACCGCGGGGCCCGCGCACCTCCGTCATGGCAGCAGCTCTGGAGTGTGGGCGCGACCTCGGGTCTCCTGTGATGTGTGCACGCGAGCTCTGGGTGTGCCCCTGCCCGTTTGGGACAGCTCCCTCCTGACCTTCCGACTGCTTGGCTAAACCCCTGAGAGTCACACGGCTTTGCCGCGTCGATGTGCTGTTTCCAGTTCTGACGATCTCTGGAGTCGTGTGAACGGCTGGACTTCCACAATAACCCACCCGAATGCGTTGACTCTGCGTGGCTAGCACGCCTCTTACTGCCTGATTCTTGGCGGCAAGTCCACCCCTTGTCAATGGAGTTTGACTCCACAGGTGACGTTACCAAGGCCCATCACTGCCTTTCCCCTTCTGTCTCCCTTCTGGAAGCTGCTAAGACATCCCACCTTTTCTCGTCTTTGGTGCCAGTAGGGAGATGCATGGAAACCCTCATCGGAACCTCACCCTACCCACTGTGAAAACCTAAGTCAGACTCTTCTATTTTCTCAAGCCATTCTCAGCCCAGTTGGGAGCCCACCCTCCCCTCCAGGAAAGCCTCATTACATGAGCAATAAAACTGCCACGCCTTCCTGATGTGTATGTCGCATCATTAGGACTGATACTGACTCATTTTTAAGGTTTTTGCCATAAGGTGCATGTGCTCACCAGAGACATAGAGAGACAGTGAGGGGGAAAGTGAGAAAACACACACACACACACACACACACACACACACACACACCACACTGAGGGGATGGCTACACCACAATCTGTTCTTCTTCATTCTTCACCTGGGATTTGGGGCATGCAAGCACACACGTCCAACATGATTTTCAAGCTACTGGGTCCAGGACTCAAACCACGTTGATGATGTGGGAGTCTAGCAGCATAATTTCTATGCTACCTGCTGGCCCTAGGGTTCATATTTAAGGCAAATGTGGGGTGACAGTTCATTCTAGTCCTTTGAAATGACCAAAAGGATTCTTTATCCTTCTGTGTTTTCTTTCATTCTTTTATTTCTCTATTCTTCCACTGTCCTAATTCCTTTGAGAGTGACTCCAATGAATCCTTCCAACTACTGGTTCTGGAACAAAAGTGTAGGTCTACTTATTTCCTTACGCTCTTCATAAATCTGCTTCTCTACGTCCTTGCATTTTCTTAATTGTGGCTTTACCTGAGAACATTTTTCCCCCTCTGCAGACCTCGCCAATTTAAAATGTTCATTTTGCCAAACCCCTTGTCTATAATTCCACCTGACTTTTAGAATTCTTATCATCTATAATCCTGTTTCCAGACACAAACTCATACCAAAGAATGTTATGCCTCGTTTGGGATTTCATTCTTTAACCCCAACACACCATAAATTTAGAAAACAGTAACAATTATAAGCAAGATTTATCCATCGAGAGCAGCAGTTAGCATAATGGCTATGTTGCTGGACTCCCATGCAGTTGACTGCGGTTCAAGTCCTGGACCCAGCGGCTTAAACTCACGCCAGGTGCGTGTGCGTACATGCCCAAGATCCCGAGAGGAGAATGGAGGAGAATGGAGGAGAATGGATTGCAGCGTGGCCATTCCCCTAGGGGGTGATTTCTCGCTTTCTGTCTCTCTGTCTCTCTCTGTGTCTTTTTTGGTGAACACATGCATCCTATAGCAAAAACCTCTCAAAAAAAAATGTATGCATCTATTCAGGACCCCATTCCCTCAGCTCCCTTCGTTCATTGGCTTTTGGTGATGTTCTACTTCTCTACTTTCTTCCTGCACCATCTCCTGGGCCTTATTTTCATAGAAAACTCTGCCATGACAGAAGACTTAGCCTCCAACCCCACCACTGTTCGGCCACTAAACATTGCCATTCCTAACACTAAACGTTTAGTGAAAGCACTGAGGCCACCGACCCACTGACCTCCAGGTCCTACTATCTCAGCGAAAGCTCATTGTTGAGTCAGGATGGTATACAGACCACCCTCAGCTCACCTAGGAAACTAAGTGACTACGCGTGGTTTCTCTCAGCTGTCCTCTCCTCTAACTCTCGTCTTCATCTCCATCTACACCTACTTTATCTTCTGTAATTCCAGAGTATGAGACCCTTCTCCCTACTCTTAGTCAGTCTAGGACTCCTCAATGGTGTTGAGCTCATCCGTCCGTGATTCTCAGGGACCTGTTGCCCACCACCAGCTCTTCTGTCCTCAACCTCTCCTTCCTACCCAGACAGGCCCCTCCTTGGACTACAAGCATCTCAGGTCCTAAATGCCTCATTCTGGAATCACATTATTCCTTCTCTCCCAGGACAGTCTAATCTATTGTCGCTCTCTCCGTTTTCTCACATCCCATTCACTCTTCAACAGAAGAGCAGAATCTCCTGAAATTATTGCCACCGATAATCACAGCTCTTGAACTATAATGACTGCTCACTCTCCTTTCCACCTGTGTTCCGTATTTAACTGATACTGCCCTCCTTCCGGAAATGATCGATCCTCTTTGATTCCGTACCATCGTTCTCTCCTGCTGCTCTTTGTGGCTCTGAAGGATCTGAGTTTTCTGTCTCTCCCAGGAGCTCCTCCCCCAAGCAAGGATCTCTAGCTGTACAGTCTTACCCCAACCATGCCCATCGGTGTTGCTGAACCCGCCCTCACAGACCCACCTCAAACTGCCAATCCCTTCACCGAAGTGTGCCTCGGTCACTAGATAGTGACAGTGTCCTGATTTCATTGGTTTTTAACTGGCTATGGAGCATTGCACTCCCTGGAGTGAGAGATGGCAGTGAGGGGTGGGTGAGAGAGCCTGCCCCACCACACCTCCGTCTCCTCCCCTCCACAGTCCTCCCTGTGTTCTGGGCACGCACACACACGCCCAGGATGTTTCTCAAACTGCCAGTCCAGGACCTGAGCTGCACAGCCGGTCACTGAGACCCAGCCACACTAACCACGATGCCACAGCAGGCCCGACTGTGTCCTCCCAGTTTAACTTCCACTTAATTCTGTCCTGTTCATTTGAGTTGACCACCCTGAGGTCATGGTTAAAGTATTTGGCTATCATCCTCACTTTCCCTGTATCTTTGGCTACCATATTCAATTATTTACCAAATCCTAAATAGTCATATTACATAAATATATATATAAACTAATAAATATATGTATATATGTAATTAAAATTCAAGAGGTATGACATACATATATGTATGGGTATACATATATATCTCACTACATGTAAATACATATGAACCAAGTACACATAGGAATATGTATGGGTATACATATATATCTCACTACATGTAAATACATATGAACTAAATACACATAGGAATATGTATGGGTATACATATATATCTCACTACATGTAAATACATATGAACCAAGTACACATAGGAATATGTATGGGTATACATATATATCTCACTACATGTAAATACATATGAACTAAATACACATAGGAATATGTATGGGTATACATATATATCTCACTACATGTAAATACATATGAACTAAGTACACATAGGAATATGTAAGGGGATATATATATATATATATATATATCTCACTACATGTAAATACATATGAACTAAGTACACATAGGAATATATATGGTATACATATATATCTCACTACATGTAAATACATATGAACTAAGTACACATAGGAATATGTATGGGTATACATATATATCTCACTACATGTAAATACATATGAACTAAGTACACATAGGAATATGTATGGGTATACATATATATCTCACTACATGTAAATACATATGAACTAAATACACATAGGAATATGTATGGGTATACATATATATCTCACTACATGAAAATACATATGAACTAAGTACACATATGAATATGTAGACGCCTCTGCCTTCACATCTCTCTCTCATTCCTGATTGGTATTTCCAAAATCTCAGAACTGGTTTGCGGCACTAACTTCTGCTCTGCTATTATTTTTGACTCCTTAGATTCTGGGGGCACAATGGTTCCTGAAATGCAAATCTTACTGCATCACACTTACATACCCATTAACATTTCCTGGGAATTCCACATTTTCTATGCAAGAAAACCAAATTCTTAAATAGGGTTTATAGTGTTTGGACCAACTCATGCATATTTATTTCCTGCTATCTTCCTCCTCACCTTTTTAGTTTTTATTTATTTCTTCTGGAAGTGAGAGAGAGAAAGAGACAGAGACAGAGTCCCGCATGCGCAGCAGGGTCTTTCGTGCTGGGACCCACCCCTATTTCACCAGCTCTGGATCAGGGAGTCTCCCGAGGTGAACCTGGAACCATGGATGTGGGTCAGCTTTGCAGAACCTCTCGCTGCCACGCCCTCCTGCCCCTTCACTTCTGCACTGCAGCAGTGACGGATTGCAGTGCCTTCCCACCTATTTCACAACACGCCATATCGCTCTGCTATGCTCATCTCTGCAGGAGCAACCCTTTCCAGCACACGGGCTCCCCCTCCCCCGTCCCCCGGTCACAACCTCCCCTTATCCTTTGAGACTCAGCTTAGAGGTCAGTCTTCCAGAGCCTCTGCCCTGGTCCCCCAGGCCTCCTGTTTGATCCTTGTCTGTGTTCCCTTCATTAGATAGGGACGATAGCATGTTTTCAGCCTACCTGTACAATTAGACTGTGATGTCCTGCAGGGCAAGGCTGAGTCTCATAAATTTCCGTAACTGCAGCACCTAGCCAAGTTCCTGACACATGGCCAATAAACTTTTATTGCATAGGGAGTCTTCAAGCCGTAAAATGATTCACAGGAGAATTAATGGAGAAGCAGCCTGGCCCAGGCGCTCCTCAGGGAGCAGAGCTCTGTGGGGTGCAGCAAGGTCACTTAACCTCTCTGCGCCTCTGTTCCCCGGGCTGGGAAGGGACCACCTATACGTGAACTTTCTTTCCTGCTCCGTATTTCAACGACAAGTCTTCATGCTGCATTTATGTTTCTGATTACAGAAATTTAACCACTCCCTTGAGACACTTTGTATGCACTGCAGAGTACTCTGAAGTTAAGAAATGAGTGAACGGAGTCATTTACAAGAAAATAAAATTTCCGGGGGGGGGGGGACTGAATAAAGGTACATTGAATAAATAAGTACATTTACTTTTATTAAAAATTTCCCGAAAAAATATAAATTTATATAGGTAGGTATAGATACATAAATGGATGGAGAGAGAGATAAACAGATATTTTAGTCGATTTGGAATAAAGCCTATTCAAACATCTAGATTGTGCGTGTGTGTGTGAGTGTGTGAGTGAAGGGGGTAAGGAGTATGAAAAGGCAAAATAAAATTTGTGTTAAAGTATTCTTTAGATCAAAGTTTGAGACTCTAAGGAGTTCCTCTCTCTCTGTCTCTCTCTCTCTCTCTCTCTCTCTCTCTCTCTCTCTCACACACACACACACACACACACACACACAGGTCTGCCCGCTAAACTGTGTGCCGTCAGGTACATAAAATATGTAATATATACAACATAAAAGGGGAAACATGCAGAATTAAATAAATTGAAATATCACAGAGAACACACTATATTAGAAAATATTACAGTAGATGCTCAATAATTGGATTAACTGGAAATTGACGAAGTTGTATAGATAATAAGAATGCAATAGACAAGCCAGATATATCAAAAGTCTAGTAAAAGGTAAAAAAAAAAAAGTCTTAATGGAGAGGTAAATGGTATTATAAATATTCAAAGTAGAAAAATATTGCTGACATTTCAATGTTCCTAAAGGCTCCTTGTTATTTACTACAAACGTGTGTCCAATCCATAACGGGTAGTGCATCGGTGCTGGAACGAGATGTGGGGACAGAAACCACAGCTCGTGTCCTTAGGGTCCGGACAGTGGGGGAGCCACATGTAGGATGGCTCTTAGCATTTGTGGGTAGTAACATGCCAACCTTCAACATCGTACGGCATCATAATAAATAGGTACGAGGTGGGGGCAGAGAGGGTGCTGTGGAGGAGGGAACTTTTAGCTGGAACCTGTAAGGACAGAAATGGAGTGTGACAAGCTGTGGGCACAAGGGATGCTGGGTAAGAAGAACGAGTTCACTAAAAGCAGCAGGATGGCCAGCAAGGAGCACGGTGGTTCAGGTACTGGATCCTACAAACTGACTCCACGGCTAGAATACTGGATCCAGCTTGAAAGACACTCCAGACATGTGTGCACGCGGGCCCAAAATCCTACGAGGAGAATGGAGAAGAGACTGTGGCACGGCCATCTTCCCTGGGGAGGGCCTTCTCACTTTCCCTCTCTCTCTGTTTCTCTCTGGTGAGCACTCACATCCTCTGGCAAAAAATAAAATACAAGCATCAAGATGGAAACAAAAAACAACCTGATCCAGAGTCAAAATTCTTTCCATGCTACTTCCCAGAATATTCAACTCTAAATTAACTTTGCACTTCGAAATTCCCCTTTATAACCACGGAAGTTTGTGTGTCCGTATGATCGAATGGGTACCTACGGAGTGTGTGCTGTGGTCACCCACACCCTGTAAGAGAACGTTACCATCCAGAACTCATTTGAAACCTCGCTTTCCTTCACAGCGCCTCATTGTGAATTGGGTTACTACCAAACTACACTTGCATTTTCCTGCTGTACGAACTGGGAAAGGGAAGTGGGTTGGTCCGGGGAAAGGCGCACAGCTGGGGTTGTTCGAAGTTGTTGGATAAGGCTATGTTACTGAAGAAGGTGTCACAAAGAGCCCTAGTGTCTTCGTAATGACCAGGGCTCAGCCTGCACAGGGACTGTGTGGAGGTGTTCGTTCAGTCAATGCTCACGGACACCTGCTGAGCACCATGCACTGCACTAGGTTAAGACAGGCACAGCCCTGTCTCCGCAAGGCTCAATTTCTAGATAGCAAAGGCAGAAGGTACGTGAAGGAGTGAACTGCACGATACATTAGTAGTAGCAAGGGCTAGGAGAAAATAAAGCAGGAAGGAGGGACAGAGAGGGTCACCGTGACGTATTCAAATGGGCGGGCCTCTTGGGGCTGGCAGGTGGTGAAGCGGTTAAGGGCACTGGACTCCCACATGGCCGACTGCGGTTCAAGTCCCGGACCTGGCAGCTTTCTTTTTCACTCTCCCTTTCTCTTTCTCTCTGTTTCTGTCTGGTCAAATTTTAAAAAATAATAACAAATGGAAATTAAAAAACAAAATAATAGATGTGTCTTACTGAGATCACGATGTCTAAGTGAAGACCTTGCGGTCAGGGTCGGCAGAGCTACATAGACTTTCAGAGGTGGCTTTCCAAGTCAAAGCGACTGCAGAGCAAAGAGCTTGGAGTGGGAGTGTGTGCAGAACCGGAGGGAAACCAGCAGCCTGGAGAGGCAGGAACGGGGACAGTGGGAGGACCAGCCCCGGGGGCCAGAACAGAGGAGTGCGCAGGCACGTGCGGGAATGCGGCCCCTGGGGTGAGTGGGAGACGGGCTGGACTCAGGGCTGGATGTGGGTGGAAAGGAAGACAGGCACAGATGACCGCCCCATGCAGCGCATCGCCCTCATTCGTTCTCCCGAGGGCCCGGTGGGTCAGGGCTGCGGCGGCCTCACCGTCTTTATGGTTGTTTATCTGTGTATTAGTTGTTTTTCAAGAGTGGTTTGAGAAGGTGGGATAGAAAGAGTGAGAAGAGTGAGAGAAATTAGCTGGAATTTGGCAGAAGGTCAAAGACACTTGAGGAAGTGTATGCGTTTGTGGCAGACCTGCAATAAAAATATTGTTACCGAAGCCAGGGGTCCACTGCATGTTTTGTTTTTCACCTAGAAAATTGTTACTGTTATAGAAATCAGAGGGAAAAAAGTGGGTTTGGGTTGTATTTTCATGCAGGCTCATTGACTGTAACCCAATCACCAAATGTGATCTCTCCATAACACCCTCCACCAGAGACTAACAGTCTGGCTATGTCTCCTTTGATAGGATATTTGTTTTAAATAGCATTTCACAGGAATAAAAAGCAAATATTATGTTTACACATCGAAAGGCATACTAATCGGTTTACAATTTTCCCACATTTGGCAATGGAATCATTTTGAGAGCAAACACCTTGAAGCGAATACTTGGAAAGTGTTTTTACGGAACAGCACGGGTGGATATTAATGCCGAAAAATGACAAGTGTGACATGGTGCTAGACTTCACACTGAGGGGTCACCACACACACTATTTCACCATGGCTGCCTCAGGAGACGCACTGACATAACAGGCCATGCTGGTGCCATGAACAGCTGCCAAGTTCAGCTTACAGGAGTTGCAGAACAAGAGCTGAACCAGAAAAAGTGATGATGACAGACAAAACAGTATGCACATTGAGCACTGGGCGCTTCCAAATTCAGCCTTGGAGAGCCAGGTTCAAACCTCAAGCCTACCACGTATTAATCACATGACCTTGGGAAGACTATCAAGCTGGTTTCTTCACTTTAAAAAATGGGGAAATTAATGTGGACTTAAACTAGAGGATATGTGAACCAAATATGATGAGTCATGTGTGAAAATGTTTTAAAGCACTGCATAAATATTTGATATTATTGAACAGATTTTTCCCCCCTCGAAAGATGGGAAAGGGGGGACCAGCAGTTAGTGTAATGGCTATGTCACTGGACTCCCATGTAGTCGACCGTGGTTCGAGTCCCGGACCCAGTGGCTTAAACTCACGCCGGGCGCGTGTGCATGTGTGCCCAAGATCCCGAGAGGAGAATGGAGGAGAAGGGATTGCGGTGTGGCCATCCCCCCTGGGGGGGTGTCTCGCATTCTATCTCTCTGTCTGTCTGGCAAGCGCACATGCCCTATAGCAAAAACCTCTCAAAAAAAAAAAAAAAAAAAAAAGATGGGAAAGGGGATCATTTAGCAATTATTTAAATTAATTAGCAAATTTTTAAATTTATTTACCTTACCAAAGAGGGAAACAGAGAAAAAGAGAGAAACAGGTATCCTTGACAGGGACCAAATGCCATAACCACTGGCTCCAGCTAGCCGAGAGCGCAGGGTGGGTGCACAATTGCTCCTGGTGCACAGGGAGACCCCAGGGCCTTCCCATATGGTCTTGTCATCGCAGAGCACTGTGCTATCAATTTAGCAATTGCTGACTACCCCCTTTGGTTTAATGAATTGTCCACATGCTACTCTACTGAACTTAAACAATAATTACGGCCATCAATGTATTCTATCATCTATGTATCTAGCCCAGAACTCAAAAACTCTGTGGTGTGTTTTGCCAATGTCACTGTGTATGCGAGTCTAGGTCCAAACATAGGTCTGCCCTGCTCCTAAATCTGCATGAAGTCACCTTCTGTGCATTTTACCTGTGGCCGCACCCTGCCAGAGGAAGAGGAAAGAGCAGAAGTCATTCAGTGGAACGGTTTCCAGGTATCTGGCTGCCAAGTCCCACGGGGGCTCGGTGTTTCTGGACGTAGGCTTGCCCCTGATGGAGCAGGAGTGAGACTCCTAAGGTTGCTTCTCCCCCAACATGGCCCTCTCCCCATCTCCCTCTGGGATAGTGGGTAGCTTAGGGCTTGAGAAAAAGTTGATAGAGCCCATTCTCTTCATTTTAATTACTTAAAAAACAGAGGCTTACGGAGTCTATGTGATTTCCCCAAGAACACATAACATTTTAATGGCTAACCAGGAATACGGTGTTCAATTATATGGAGACTTAGAACCAACTTTCTCCAAACTCTCCCTACATTATTCCTGCAATGTTGACATTTGACCGTCTCTGTAAATAATATTCCTGGTTACCAGCAAACATCTGGCCCAGGTAAGGGTATACAGAGGAGTTTGCCGTATGGAGATAAACACCAGCCACACACTGCCAGAAACAGAGTTCACTGTGGCGAGAAATGGCTGCTTCGAGAACCAGGAGTTGCAGGTCACAGGCAGGACCCCAAGGGCACAGCCTTCAGCAATTAACTTGGCACTGGACAAAAACAGACAAGAATACAAGTTTCTTAGAGGACGAAACTTAAAGCTGAAGGGATCATGATGAAGTTCTGCTAGCCACTTCCTACTCACTAACAGCCAGGTCTCTCATCCTCTCTGAGGAAGAGCCCAGCATTGTCTTAATATAAAACACTTGCTATGAAATGAAGTATTAGGAGAGCGGGCTGAGTGACTACCCAATGAAAAAATGGAGGTGATGAGACCCACGCCCACGGGCATGTGGCTTTCTGTGGTCCATATTTCTGTAAAAGCTTTTTTTTTTTTTTTCTTGGACTACTAGGTGTCATCATCCCCATGAATATATCCATGTCTTTGAGTACTTGTTAAATTTACAAATGTTATAGATTTCCTGGTGGCTTAATATTTACAGATGAACTCATTTCTGAAATGAATGGTATTATATTGAGATAGTGTGTGAGGCAAAACTAAATCTTGAAACGTAATTTTCCTTTACCACCCTGAAAGTGCAGCGTCAGAGTGATTGTCATATCTTCAAAGCAGGAGACAACCAGAGGTCAGAGAGAATATTGGAGTCTCAGAGTCACCGAAATCCAGGAGGACTTGTCAGAATCAAATACACTGCAGAAAGACAGGACTCGATGAAAGGACATGGGCAGGTAAGAGGGATTTGAAATACCTACCCTTCAAGAGCGGTTTGAGATCTTAAGTGAGATTTTAATACATTTGAATCTATGATCAAAAGGGAATTACTAGATATTCTTTTAACATAATTCAAAACACAGGTTTAGAATTTGAGGCATCAAATTAAGAAAATGCTCACTGAAAAGTCAACATACTGCAGTAATTAAGAAGCCCATCTTATTAAAATGATTAGAAGTGGTTTTAATAACTAAGTGTTTAAAATAAAGTTATAATAATTTTAATATAAAAATGAATGTATATCCTTAAATTCTCCAAAATTACACGTTTCTGAAAAATTATGTATGTTCCTTTCCATTATCCTCCTTTTCTTCTGAATTTCAGATTTAATCTTTGTCACTGGGATACAGATCATTCTAGTAAAAGATATCTTTCCACTCTTGTTGTTGCCACTAACTTTAATTTATTCTCCAATTCCCAGTTTCAGTATCACTTCTGCAAGGTGTTCCTCCACTATCTTCAAATAAGAATGTGTAACCCTTTTACAGTTTCATGTATTTTTCTAAAATTTCTTCTGTCCTTCTTCATAGCAATCCTACCTCTGTAATTTTATCACTTTGGTCAGTCAAAATTATTTACTGAGCAGCTACTGGGTTGTCAGAAAATCCATGATATAAGGACCAGAAGGTGGCATAACGTTTACATCACTGAACTCCCACACAGTTGATCATGGTTCGAGTCCCTGCCCCAGCAGCCTAAAACTCATGCCTGGCACATGTGCGTGCATGCCTGAGATCCCAAGAGGAGAATGGAGGAAAAGAGATTGCAGTATGGCCATCTCCCTGCGGAGTGATTTCTTATTTTCTGTCTCTCTGGCGAGCACATGTGCCCTATAGCAAAAATCTCTTTAAAAAAACAAATGAAGAAAGAAAGAAAAGAAAGCAAGAAAGGACGGAAGGAAGAAAGAAAGAAAATTCATGATATATTTTTGTATGTTTTTCTATGCAAAAATGTGTCATGACTTTTCTAATAACCTTAAGACATATCAGCCATTTTTCCAAGTTTTTGATACACAATGGTGAATAAGGCAAACTAAACTTCTGCTCTTATAGACTATACATTTTAGTAGGGTACTCCAAGTGGTCAGATATCTTACTACTTACTATATTAATTATTACATTACATCCGTATATATTATGCTTTTCTGTATTTATCAGAGATCCTGGATTTATTGTATAATGCACACAAGTAATATTTTGTGATTTTTTTTTTTTGAGAGGTTTTTCGCTATAAGGCGCATGCACTTGCCAGACAGAGAGAGACATAGAGACAGAAAGCGAGAAATCACCCCCCAGGGGGGATGGTCATGCCGCAATCCCTTCTCCTCCATTCTCCTCTCGGGATCTTGGGCACGCACGCACATGCACCCGGCGTGAGTTTTAAGCCACCGGGTTCGGGACGCGAACCGCGGTCGACTACGTGGGAGTCCAGTGACATAGCCATTACGCTAAGTGCTGGTTCCCGTGATTTTTAATCAAAATTCTTATCCTATTCTAAGGTCAATGAGCTCAGGTTTACTGCTGTCTTATTTTTCACTCTTCAGAGTGTAACAAATGGCATGTGACTCCTGCCCCATTATTTCTGCTGGATTAACTAGTTAACATTAAATAGCTGAATGATAACTTACAGTTTATAAGCAGGTCTGAGACAGGGCTTTTGCAGACTGGATTTTTTTTATAGATGTATTTCAGGCATTATTGGAAACCATAGAATAAGTAGTAATATTAACTTATTTTCCACGTTAAATTACTTTGACAATAAAAGACAATTACTAAAGGAAGAAAAATATGGGTGGCCAAATTTATAGAATGAGAGTAATCTTTCTTAGAATTATATTGCAGTGATTGGCAATAAGAGTATACATTGAACATTCAGTAATTTTACCTTTTTATTTCCATGCATTTTCTTTGTGCACTGCTCTAGAATAACTTGGCACCATTCTTTTTCCTATCTCTAAAATGATGAAATGTAAATTAATTTAATATGCTCAGTGGACTAATTAGTCATTGATATCTTCAAGACATTTAAAACTGAAACTATGACAAATAAAAATTTAAAATGGGCCTATACTGAACTTTTTTTCCATGAGTATTATTAAAGGAAATAAAAGCTGTTTAAAATAAGCAAACTCCTTGGCAGTGGACTACACATGGGTTTCATCTTATATTACTATTGGGTTTGACTGAGTTCAATTTTCCAAGCAAAATAATGACTTGCCTGATGTAATGCACCCCAAGTTCTCATTTGTTGTTTCCAGTCCTTGACTGTCTCAGGATCAGTAAGAGTTACAAGAATCTGACAGGAAAGCAATAAATGGCAAAAAGCAGGTAATGCCGGCTTGGGAAACATGCCATTGGACGGACATGCATGAATAATTTGATTTTGGTTTTATACATTTGCATAAAATTATTGCAATTAAATTACTCCAGATTAAATACAATGTTTTGGACTTTATCAACTAGAGGCTGCTTTGTGCTTTGTAAACCCAGGGCCCACACATGGTGAGTAAGTTGGACGAAAGTACGTAAGGAAGAAGGAAGCTGCTCTCTGCTCACGTCCCGCCCTGGAGCAAACCTGGCCTCCCCTTACGGAGGTGGCAGCTGTCCTGCGTGCAGCCAGTCACAGCCACCACAGCAGGGTGGAAACAGCCAGGTTTACCCACACCAGGGTGGCCATCTAAGGGGAGGAAAGGCGGTCTGTATTGGGGGTGGCCACAACCTGAGAACGCAGTCGGAAGTCGCAGAGCCACATCAGCTACAAAGAGTGGAGGGGATGTCAGGACCACCGGGCAGCGTTCACGCTGCTGCTCATCAGATTTTGACTGAAAAATGCACAGCATGTTAGCACAGAGGCGCTACAATGGGATTCTGCGCGTGTGTGTCTCTCGGCTCTTGTACATGTCGTACAAGAAACTGAAAGACAGATTTTACCCAGAAGGCCATCAGAAAAATGATCAAGGCTGAGAACAACTGTATTGCTGAGTCTCTTCTTTTGCCAAAGAAGTGCCTCTTTGATGTTAGCGACTTCGGAGCACCTGAGGCAGACCATTGGTCAGAGCCTTAGAGTCCATCTCTCGAGGATCGTACTTGGAGCACCAAGACCGTCAGCTGTACCACAGCAAAGTACGCAAAAATAACCTAGTGTATTTCAGGGAAACAAACATGCTAGGAAAAAAGAAAAGGAAGAAGGAAAGAAGAAAGAAAAGTACAGGGAGAAGAGAGGAGATTAAAGGGGATCACATGCAAAAGATCGATAAAAAATGTACTCTGGGAGAAATGAGAGAAAGGACAAGGAAATTCAAGGAAAAGGTGTGCCTTCGTAAAAGTGCTTCCCTAAAGAGTAAAACTCGTTGAGATTGTAACATAAAAAGGACTGTTTGTTAAGATGCTAAAATGAGAGAATATGTCAAAAATAGAAACCAAAATAACCGAAGAAATGGACTAAAAAAAATTATCAAACAAAACCAATTGTTCATAAAAAGTCACTTAACTGTGATTAGTTTTTGAAGTTTATGACAACTTTCAGAGTCCTCACACTCATGTGATTTCAGTTCTTGCTCACCCAGCCACAGCTCCAAGGACCACATGTCAGTGTTCCAGGGCCCTGTGTAACAGGAGGGCTCTGTTCCTCTGGAGTGCTCCACTCACCTCCCGTCCCCCGACCTCTCCCCTCGAAACATTCATCATCATTGACACTGACTGATGAGAAGCATGATCCTGTGACCTGCAATTTATTGATGCCGATGGTCTTGACACTCTTCATGGTCTCCCGGCTCCTCACACCTGCCCAGTATCATCAGTGGACCCTTATGTCTCAGAAACATTTCCTATTTCCTCACTGTGTGACACGTCTCACCTGTTCCCTATCAAGCATGAACTGTCACTTTTTTTCACTTATTGCTTTTCAAAATCTTCAGGCTCCCTCCTGCCCCCACTGACGTTTCTAGGTCATTCACCTAGTTACATATAGCTTGTCCCTGTGAGTCACTGTCTGAGGAACAGTCTTCCTTGTGAGGTGTCCTCATCAACCAGATGAAAATTCTACATCTGTAATGGGATAACCACCCAACAAGAACCCACCCAGCGTCAGGTCATACTAACCATGTTCACAGTCTCATTTATGATTAATTGCATGCCCCTTTTGTAGAAGATTCAGAAATTCATGCTTCTAATAAACAAAAATACTGCTACTATTTACAGTAACAACTACGATTAAATGCTTGTATGGTGTTTTTCAAAATACAGAAAAAATGAAGAGGAGAAAATGTAATATTAACATTTATAATAATAAAAGGTCTTTCTTGAACATTTTCCATGTGTTGAATACTCTAGCATAATAAATAGTATTTAATTTAATCATTCCCTCAATATTACTAGGTAAATAATATTATTATTTTTAGCTTGAAAATAAAAAAATCTGAGCCACAGTGGAGCTCCCCAAGATAATGAGGCTGGGGTTTGTGGAACCAGGATTATGTCAGATGGTTCAGCATTTATTTTGGCTTAACTGGCTTCCTCTAACAGATCTAGTTAAAAAAAGGAAACATAGTAATAATGATGAGAAAGAATGAAGGAAAAGTATATAAAGGATCGGCGTTCTATTGCACCTTTACCTATTGTAAAGTGTAAATGCTTTGTTGACATATTAAACATAAACCTGAGGGGCCAGCAGGCATGGTCCTTAAGGCACTGGACTCCCACATAGCTGGCCATGATCTGAGTCCTGTGGCTTGAAAATCAGACTTGGAGTGTGTGTGTGTGTGTGTGTGTGTGTGTGTGTGTGCCCAAAATCCCAGGAGGAGAATGGAGAAGAAGGTACTGTGGCATGGCCATAGTCCCTTGGGCGGGGGGGTGGTTTCTCATTTTCCCTCCTGTCTCTGACTTTCTCCAGTATATGTATGTACCCTGTGGCAAACACCTACAATAAATAAGTACATCAAATAAACCTAAGAAAAGTATAAAAAAAATTGATTTAGCTATCAAAACAGAAACATGTGAATTAAAAATAGAATTAATAAATAAATTGAAATTGAAGTTTTCAATGAAACTTTTAAAACACTGGTACATGCTACAGCATGGATAAACATCACAAAGGTTACGCTGGCCTGTTGCTGTGGTGCAGTGATAACACAATACTACACAAGGCTGGAAGCCATGTGGCTGACCATGGTCATGGATCCTGGCTCATCCTGAAAATACACAGGGCACTTGTGAGTACCCAAGATCCTGGTGAGCTGGAGGCCACGGGGAATGGGTCATGGCATGATGAGACCTTGTCAAAGGTGCCTCTCCCATGTATGAACATACATGTCCTCTCCATCATTATAAACAACACCTATACTACATGAAAAAAAAGCCAATCCCAAGGGAACACATATTATAGATTATAGGGCCATGTCCAGGGACAAAAATGGACCACAGAGAGTATATACATTTGGAAATGACTCACTGGATTAATTTGAATTACTATTTTATAGATTTGTTAAGGAAAACATTACTCAAACTACAATTTAACATTGTGTGTTAACTACAATTTAACGTAGTGTATTTTGTATTTAGCATAGTGTGTAGTGTGTGTTAAATGCTTTTTG
The DNA here is from genome assembly GCA_026018925.1 of Tupaia tana. Taxonomy (NCBI): domain Eukaryota; kingdom Metazoa; phylum Chordata; class Mammalia; order Scandentia; family Tupaiidae; genus Tupaia; species Tupaia tana. The sequence continues at coordinate 27,789,462 of JAKSZU010000025.1, read as the reverse complement.
CATAATATGGTAGTTTAAAAAATCTCATAGGTATCTGAGATGCTTTTCATTACTTTTTTATTTATACTTAACATGAGAAGAAAAAGAAAAGCATCTGTTCCAGAATCAAAGAATAGATTCACAGTAGAAACAAAGAGTGATGAGCCCAGATTAGTTATTTCAATTATTTAATCAACAAGTATTTATTGAATTTTCATTATGTGCTAGATACTATGCTAAATTGGATATTATGCTAAAATGAACTTTTGATAATGGACAAAATGAATATAGTTCCCATTCTTATGGAATTCAGGGTCTAGTTTGAAAAAATGATGTATAATTAGATCCCAAAGCAAACTTCTCCTTCAGAGATGATAGAAATGTAAAATAGTCCCAAAATTCCAATGTCCACAGCAATCCAGATGTCCACAATGGAATTAAGCTTGAAATCAACCACAGAAAATACACAAAAGCTTGGAAACTGAACAATCTATTCCTAAACAACTTTCAAACTACTGAAGAAATTAAGATTGAGATCAAAAGATTCATTAAAACTAATGATAATGAACATACTACTCTCCACAATCTTTGGGACACAGCAAAAGCAGTCATAAGAGGGACATTCATAACCAGTAGCACTCACTACAACAACAAAGAATAGAAACGTTTTAAATGAAAAACTTAATATCACATCTCAAGAAACTACAAAAGCATCACCAACAATGAATCCCCTCTCAAAATAAAAGGAAAGAAATAGTAAAGATTAGAGCTGAAATAAATGAAAACAAGAACTATAAAAAAATCAAAGAAACAGATGTCAATATGCTTTCGTAGCTATCAAAATTAATATATACTAATAATAATGTCGTTGAAACATCATATAAGACAAAAAGTAAAATAAAAATGTGCTCATTGTCTGAGACATCTCCACTGATATGTCTGGTGAGGAAGACCTATCAGAGAGGCTTCACAACCCTATATTGCTGAGTCTGGAGAAGTAGACAGAAATCTCCAAATTCACACTGATGGTTAATAGATGTCAGATTACTCAAAGGAAAAAATGTGTAGTAGAGGAAATATATTTATATACCATCTTAAGAAAGCAGTTGAGAAAATAATAGAGGAAAATAACCATCATTCCTAGGGTAAGAATCATGAGAATACATAGAAAGGGAGAAAAAAAAAAAAAAAAAAACACCTTATATACTGGAGGTTTCAAACAATTTTCAAACAGGGGTCATCTGTCATACAGTATTTAACTATTTTTTGCCATTAGATCTTTTTCCATTGACTAATGGGTAAACTAATGAGCAAATGGAGAAAATCTAATGGTAAAATATAGTGACCCAGTTAAATAGGGTATGGTAGATACCTACTGTTGGGTATTCCATCACCGTGGAAACCCTCCTGCAACAATGACCTTCGTCTAGCTGGGTTGCTGGCAAGCTTGCTGTTGCTGGACTTCTCCTTTAACTTCACCAGCTTTTCTCTCCTGAGACTGTTGGACTTTATTTGATTTGTTCTTATTGTCAGTAACATTTGCCCTGCATTTCTTCCTCTATATCCTGTGTCCTCTGGTCTTATCCTCACCTAAATCCTGCTCATGAAAGTTAAAGACTTATTCATTAGTAATTAATTATGACCTCTCTGTTAGAAAGAATACACTCTACTGTGTATTATAGCCTTATGTTTTAATATGGCAACAATTTAGGCATCAGGGGATAAGAGATAAAAGGAGGTAGATTTCTGGAGGTTCTGTCTATGCTGTCGAATCTGAAATCACCATAGCAGCACATGAGAGAGTTTGCATAAAAATGGTCATCCTCATTCCCCATTTAGAAGACATTTCTACCTTTGGTTTTATAAATGGAAGAAGTGAGGTACAGAGAGGTTTAATAAAGGTGAGAGAAAATGAAGGCAGTCTGCTTCTAGTCCATGGTCCTGTGCCCTACAGTATAAAGCCTCCTATCACTTCTTTAGAAGATATTTCCTTTTTTTTATAAAGAGAGATTTTTCTTGTAGGGTACATGTTTTTTTGGAGAGATGGAAAGTGAGAAATCACATACCCAGGAGGGTTGTTTACGCTGTAAGCCCTTCTCTTCTATTCTCCTCTTGGGATCTTGGGCATGTGCGTACATGCATCTGGCATGAGTTTTAAGCCACCAGGTCTGAGACTAGAATTGCAGTTGACCACGTGGGAATCCAGAGACGTAATCATTATACCACCTGCTCGTCCCAGAAGATATTTCTAATTGCACCTTATTCTTCAAACATGGTGGTTGGTGTTGCTAGCCACAATCTTGTTCACTATATTTTATATTTTATTTCTTGCTCTGTTGCATTGACTGCCAAAGGCAATGTCTATCCCTAGACACTGTCAACTCTAATACTGTATATCTGAAGTCAAATGTCTTCCATTTATACTTGTTACTGATAGAAGTGGATCTCTTAAAGAAAAATCGTACAGTTTATACATTGCTTGGGGCTAGTATGATTCAGTTTGGGTCACAACTGTTTATTATCTATCTCACTAACTTCTGCTTTCCCGAAAAAGACTAATGGCAAACTAAAATCATGGCTACAAATTCTCCCAACATTTTTTTTTCAGCTTTGTCACTCAATTACAGTTCATTTATTGTCTACTTTTTCAGCTAAAACCAGTTGTCTGAAACTAACATGCATTCTCAATGAAAATTGTAACATCATTTTGATAAAAGACATGTCTCAAAGTCTAACCACCAATGTCAATAAATAGACTGACCTATAACTAAATAGCATCACAATATGGCACTGATGGCTCTTCCTTAGTAAGGAAGAAAAATTATATGTGTGTCTACACACACAGACATATTATATATATACACCCATGAATGTGCGCACATATGCAATATACATACAATAAGACCATAAAACTTATATACTAACTTATTTCACTTGGAATGCTTGTTTTCATCTCAGACTTACCTTTTCTTTACCAGTAAAATTACTGCTATCATGAGGACCAGCAGTTACCGTAATGGCTATGTTGCTGGACGCCCATGTAGTTGACCGCGGTTCGCGTCCCAAACCTGGTGGCTCAAAACTCACGCCGGGCGCGTGTGCGTGAGTGCCCAAGATCCTGAGAGGAGAATGGAGAAGGCATTGTGGCATGGCCATCCCCCCTGTGGGGTGATTTCTCGCTTTCTGTCTCTCCATCTCTCTCTGTCTGGCGAGCGCATGCACCCTTTAGCAAAAAAATAAAAAAATAAAAAAACCTCTCCGAAAAATAAAAAAAAAATTACTGCTATCATTTTGAGGGGTTTAAATTCAAAATCAACTGTGTCCTTCTACTTTTTGTTCTCATTCAAAAGCCAGCAGATGGTGTAATGGTTATATTGCTGAACTCCCATGTACTTGGCCAGTTTGAGTCCTTGACCCGACAACTTAAAACTCATGCCAGGTTTGTGTGTGTGTGTGTGTGTGTGTGTGTGTATGTGTGTGTGTGTGTGTGTCCAAAATCCCAAGAGAAGACAGAAGGAGAAAGGGCAGCGGCATGGTCATCCCCCTTGGAGGATGATTTCTTCCTTTCTCTCTGTCTCTCCCTGTCTCTTCAGTGAGTGCACATGCCCTATAGCAAAAAAACTCTAAAACAAAATGAAGTTAAAATAAGATACGAAGTGCACAGTCTCATGATTGACATAGTAGTCACTTTCCTGTCTGTGTTTGCCTGTGTTGATTATCCTCCAAGATGAAGCTGCTGTGTGTCTGGCAGACATTATCACTGCTCAGAGGTTCTGCTCCTAGGTTCACAGGAAGACTGTATGTCCCTGCTTCTGTTACACTGGGACTACCTGTGGGATTATTTTAGCTGTTTAGTTGTAGGTAGAAATTACATGTAACTTCTGGGCCAAAGTATTTAAATACAAGCCTGAGACTGTGTCATTCCTTCCCCTGCTGTAGATGTCCTGCCGCTCCTATGGGAGCGGCACAGCCATCTGAATGCTGCTGCCTGGCCAGGACACACAAAGTCCCCCAGGAAATCTACAGAGAACAAAAGCAAGATAAAAACCTTTATTATTTTGTTCTCTGTATGTATGCACGTGCTTTAATAAATATTTTTAAAAATTGTTTAGGCTATTCTGACAGACAGATTCTATTCATGTTTTATTCCACCATAATACAACACTTACCTCAGTGCTTGCATATGCTACACATTCAAGACCTATTTTGAATTAAAATTTTTATATCTCATATTTTGTCATTGTCTATAAATTGTTTACATAATGCACTAAATTTAGGGACCAGCAGTTGGCATAATGGCTATGTCACTGGACTCCCATGTAGTCGACTATAGTTTGAGTCCTGGATCCGGTGGCTTAAACGCATGCCGGGCGCATGTGCGTGCGTGCCCAAGATCCTGAGAGGAGAATGGAGGAGAGGGGATTGTGGTGTGGCCATCCCCCCGGGGGGGGGGGTGATTTCTTGCTTTCTTTCTGTCTCTGTCTTTCTGGCGAGTGCACGCGCCTTATAGCAAAAACCTCTCAAAAAAAAAAAAAAAAAAAAAGAAAGAAAGAAAGAAAGAAAATAATAATGCACTAAATCTAGAGCATGCATTTTATACATGCCGAGTATATTACTAACATACAGAGGATTCCTTCCGAATGCCGTACACTGTTTCTTTATTTCTTTCAATGCAGGCCCTTGGACTCAGACTGGGAGAGAGCTGCCCACGCGTATGTTATTATCACTTTCTCATCACCTTACTAGAAAGGGCACCCAATACTTCAGGTTTTGTACCAGAATCCAGAAACGTGACATTCTATTCATAAATCGAAAAAGAAAAAAAAGATCTATATTTCAAATCAAAATACTCTTAAATGTTCATAGCATTTATTAGATGTTAAGCTATTCCACAGTAAAATTTAGCCTAATTTAATGAAACATCGTAAAGGCTGAATTCCAAATTTTTTTTTTTTGAATCATGATTTACTTTGAGGGTTAATTATAATGAGGCTAAGAAAAACTCCATCCATGTGCACAGAAATGCAGGATACATAGATGTATTTAAAGATGATCTTGATGAATTTTGGCAATCAAATACTCAAAGGAGGCCTCTGTATGTTACATGTGGGAGGTAGGGTCTCTTAACTGAAGCATTGTGTATGGTTACCAAATTCACAATCCCATTGGGGTAACATTTATTATCATAAAAAGTGCTATAGCATTTGAAATCTGAGGTTAAACATTTACTACAAGGTTTATGAGGAGACTATGAATCTCAAGTGAATTCATTGCATGAGAAAAGTGAATTTATTATCAAGGGCATGAAAAGAATCAGTCTTCTGAATGCTTAATACACTCTGTTAAGGCTTCTTAATAAACTGCTCACCTCATTCGCATGCTATTCCAAAGTCCACAATGCAAGACGTGTCTAACCTCTAAATTACAGTCCTTTTAAGACCTTGCCAAAAAAGTAAATAATTCACATGTATTCATTATGAAAAAATTGCCAAGAAATAGCCAATGCTATGGTACACAGTGATCTAAGTGATCTGGTTAAGAATGGATTCTAACCCATTTTAATGGAATGGGCTTCCTCTCAACATGCGATGCACATCACTTACGAAGCATTCAAAGTCTCAGTGGATCACAGGATACCACAGATTAGGTGACGGTTGGGAGTTGATCATTCTTTGACACATTTTGGAATAGATGAAATACATCTGGATGGTTCCCAAATAGTAAATGAATTACGACATAATCTTCTGGATTTTTAAAAACATAGATGCCTTGGTCCCACACTGCAGCTGAGGTCAGTGAAACCGAGCTGTCGATACCATGAGATCGTTGATGGAATCTAATTAGCACCAAGTTCACATTCTGAAAACATTTTGTTAGACTGACAAGAGACGAGGAAGGAAACAGATGACACTGGGGAAAGGTCCTTTCCCCCTAATATATGAGAATAATTTCCATTATGGATAATTAGAACTTCGTACATGGAACAGTGAGAGAGAATAGACCAGAACATATTTTCTCCCGTGAAAAGCCCTATTTCAGCAGCGGTGGAACAGACTGCCGAGGTCAGCGGGTCCCAGAGCTAGACGGTGTTTACGGAGCGGGAACAGGTGTTAGTGTGAAAAAATTCCCCGTGGCCAAATGATGGAAACATAAGGAAATTATTCTGATGAATATGAAACATGCTAAGCATTATTTACTTCTCATCACCAACAGTATAATGGGCCTTCACTTTGCTGCACATAGCTTTCAGGGCATCCATTTTCAAAATAACACACAGGAAGGGAAGCTGGATTCAGGCACACCCTGGGAACAGCATAAAGCAAATGGCCACCCAAGCTGTGAGCCTGCCATGCGATCGGTGCTGCTACTGAATAAATGAAAACCAGAAGACGAGAAGAACGAGACACAGCACTTGGGCCTTGAGTTAGAAAGAGCTTTGTCTTTCTCTTCAGAAACTCTGATGGCTTCCACCAAAGTGTGCAACGCCGTGGCAGCAGGTGGCCGTGCAGTGGGAAAGAGAACAGCAAAGCCCAGCTCCTCCTGGTTTATGTGACCCGCCCAGGACAGGCCGAGTGACCCTGTTCTTATCTCTGGTGGCCCTGAAACTCTACTGTAGGAATGGCCTCACACGCCTTCCCCTCGGCACAGCGACCTTCCTCCAAGGCTGGCCTTTCTCTTTGAATGCACAGTGCGAGGTGCAGTAACTAACACGCAGCAGACCCTCAACTCCTGGTAGCTCATCCAAACGACTAAACGCGAGGTTTAGACAGACATGGGTGCAAATACAAGGACGCCACAGTGTCTTGTATCGTAACTGCTTTTACTTCCTAACCATGTCAGCCCAAAGAAGAAAACAAATTAATTAAATGCAAGAAATGGGTATAAACAAAAGAAACATTTCTACAGCAAATCCAAACAAATTATCATGAACAAAGGATGACATATTTTACAAGGGCCATTTCTTCCCCTCAAATTCTGCTTAAAAGCAGCCTGCTCTACCAACAAAATGTGTAGATAAAAGACAAGGGGAAAAAAAAAACCCTCTTCTAAAATGATTACAGTAGGCATCAGACAGCTCGTTGTAAAATGACGTGTGTGTGGGGAAACACACACACAAAAATGCTAAAAATGTATAATGGCCAGGGACCAGCAGTTAGCATAATGGCTATGTCGCTGGACTCCCACGTGGTCGACTGCGGTTCCCGTCCTGGACCTGGTGGCTTAAAAAATCTCACGCGGGGTGCGTGTATATGTGTGCCCAAGATCCCGAGAGGAGAATAGAGGAGAAGGGATTGCGGCGTGGCCATCCCACCTGGGGGATTATTTCTTGCTTTCTGTCTCTCTCTGTCTGGCGAGTGCACACGCCCTACGGCAAAAATCTCTCTAAAAAAATGTATAATGGCCAGGGTAAGATGAGTACTGAGTGTCTGGTCAGAGCAATCAGCATGGCCCCACCTCGTGTGGTCACGGTGCTAAAAAACAAATGAGAGTTAACCAGGTAACTGGTATCAGGAGTGTTATACAGAGTGGGAGACTTCACAGATAAAAACTTCACTGTCATCAGGGTCCCCCAGACCGTTGTGAGATTGCCCACTGGAGTGCTCTAGCAGACTCTCCGAGTGATACAGAGGAAAGTCCCCTGGGCTTCCGGCAGGAAGAGAGCAGAACGGCCCATCTTTAAATAAGCCATTTTTAAATAATCTAATACATGCCAGTTTTTTTTTAATATTGTATCTGCTAAATATGAGAGATTTGAATATGAACTGCGGTTTCATGGAATTTTCTGATTTTTAATAAATTAGCTGGCTATGAAAGAGAATGTCTCAGTTTTCTAGGGCTAATGTAACACAACCCCCGAGGCTGGGCAGCTTGCACACGGCAGAAATGAACTTCTCACAGTTCCGGAGCCTGGGCGTCCAGCGCCACGGCACCGAGAAGACCCGGGGCCCGGAGACCCACAGATGACGCCTGTGTGTCCTTAGATGGCGAAAGGACCAAGAGCCCTGCTGGTCTCTTTCCCAAACGAGCTAATTCGCTCACGAGGACTCCACCTGATGGATTCAGTGGCCTCTCGACAGCCCATGTCCAAATACCGTTCAGAGAGGACTAAGTTCCAACACAGGAGAGTCACAGCTGACGCGAAAACTGTTCTACAGCAGTGTCCGTCCTGGTCTCAGGAAAAATGCTCACCTAGCTACGAAGGGGTAAGTAGGTACGGTTTCTCCAGTTCACTCTCTGTTGCTCACACACACACTCACAGATACATATGTCCAAGCACACACACGTATACACACACACACGCACACAGTTCACAATATGCATTTGTAAACTGCCACAATGTGCTATCAAACGGTATCATTCCACTTCATGTGTAATGTGAAATCCAACCACACATATGAGCTTCCCTGCCCTGACCTTTACACTAGGTGTTTTATACAATTTACCTCCACGTATGTTATCAACTGAATAATTCATCAACCTTATTTTAATGGCACTAAAATGCAGAAGAAAGTGTTTCCTGTGTGCCGTCACATGCCGTGTGCTGGCGATCTGTTTGTACGGACCTGAGTTTCCATCATGTCGCCTCTTCTCCAGCCTGAGGACATTCTTCTGTTTCCCACAGTTTAGCCCAGCTAGCGATAATATCCTTTGGCTTTTGCTTGTCTGAAGTGGCATTCATATCACCATAATTACACAGTATATTCTTGCTGGATGAAAACATATAGATCAACGTTTATTTTCTTTTACTTCTTTAAATGTCCTTGGCTTCCATTTAATCCGATGGAAGGTTAACCATGATTTCTATCAGCATTGTTCTATATAATCATTCCTAAATCTAGTTGTTTTTAAGAGTTTTCTATTTATCACTGGTTTTCAACAATTTAATTCTAATGTACCTTAATGTGGTTTTCTTGTGTTTTTCCTATTAGGAGCTAATTGAGATTAATTGAGACTCTTGGGTTTCTGGGTTTATAGTTTTCTCCAAATTTGAAAACAGAGTCAGAATTTATTTTTTCAAATAATTATTCAGCATCCCCACTGACCTCCATTTTATCCTGGACACAAATTGCATGGACATTTCACCATTCTATTTTTCCACAAGTCATTGGACTACTTAATTTTTCTCCATTATTTCTTCCTCTCTCAATAGTTTCTAATTGCTTTTTCTGTTTTTACTAATCTTCACGTTGGTAGCATTTTCTTTCAAGTACATTCTGTGAGATTTCTGAAGAATTTTAGACATTGCATGCTCGGCTCTACATATTACATTTGCTTAATTTTAGTTTCAGTTTTTCTTTTCTTTTTGCTTGATGTTCTACTTTGAATCCTTGAGCATAACTATTTGAAGTCCTTTGCTTGTAGCTCCATTTCTTCTGCCATTTTTGATTCTGTTTCTGTGACTGATTTTTCTCCTATGTTCCATACATTCTTGCTTCTTGCTTTCATTCTGGTTTATACTAGTTGACCAGATGTCAGACATTGACTTTGTTATAGATTTTTTAATATAAGTGTTATGTTGCTCCTTTTAGTCACGTTCAAAGTTTTGTCTGTAGGATACTTAAGTTGCTTGCGGATCAGCCTGCTTTTCATGGAACTCGATTTTAGACTCCATTAAGCTGCCTCCAGCATAGTTCACTGTACTGCTGGCATGCTACAAACCCGTGACCTTCGGGATTGCCACTGAAACCTCTGGGTGCTCAATGAGTTCTCTGTCTTCCAGCATTGTATATGCCGGGACTATTTCAGTCAATAACTTCTCAGTAGTTTTTGTTTGTTTTGCTTAGCACTTTGCAATTTCTCTGTGCATGTATGGCTTAGCATTCAGAGAGTCAAAGAGGCCTTGCAAGATTTCTTCAACTTTCTCCATGAATAGCTAGCTCCTTCATCTTTGGTAACTCAGTCCCATAAATTCCAAAGCTGGTGGCTTCTTTGAACTCTCTCATTCCTCAGTTAAGTGGGAGTCCTTTCAAGATTCTGCTTGGTACTCCTTGGACAGCAACAAAGAAAGTGCCTACAGAAAAGATAAACGTACATTCTGGCTCCCCTTCCCAGGGGTTCCAGTCCTGTGATGACTATCACCCCTGATCTCAGAGCAGCTTTTCATAGGATTTGCTCAGGTTTCTTGTTCTTTTAAGAAGAAACGGGTGGGGCATATCTAGTTTTGATTACTTTACCATAATCCCAAGTATTAATAGAAGTTGCTGTATTGACAAATAAAAATAAAAATTGTATGTGTTTGTTCAGAGAGTTTGGCACTTCTAATGTCGAATACTATGACATTTCATATGAAAATGATTTCTCTAAACATGTTTTTATGAGGCCACCTAATCTTTGTTTCCTAATATTTGGCCTCCATTTGCTATTTAAATTCAATAAACTTTTTAATGTATCAGAATAAGCTTCCTTTTTCAGCACCTTCACATTTTGGTTAATGTCTCATTTATTTATAAACACAGAGCATGTTTTTAAAATAGAAGTTGGCTTATATTTGTTAGGTAAATTTTAAATAAAAAATACTTTTGATGCTAATAAAAAATAGTGTTATATTTCCTGCTAAGAAAAACATAGAGACCTTTGAAGGTTGTCTGTTTTTTGGATGGCCATGGGGATTGCACAGATTATATTAATTTTCTTGGTGTTTCTTAACTTTGTATGTCATGACTAGCTATGGAATTCTTGGACCCATAATGATTTAACAAATGTTCTTCTCTTTAGTTTAAACTGATTTAGTGAAGTGAGCTTACTGTGGGTCTTTGAGTTAAAGAGTGAAGAGAGAAGGGAAGTTTAGGTTGTTTAACTCTCCAAGTTCTCAAATACGATCCCAAGAACTGTAATTCTTCTTTTTCTTCTAGCTCATTATTGCACTTCTTGATGTGTCGAAAGGTTATTATCTATAATCAAAAAGATCTCTCCCTTTTACCGCACATGCACTGTAGTGTCACATAAAACTGCATTTTAGACTTTATCAAATTATCTGGAAACACTATAGGTCCCTCATGTTCTCAGGCCGACGTGGTCCAATGTGTTCTACATTTATTCATAGTAATATAAAGAAAATAAGTTTTAATTTCTACTTTTTCAACCTACCAATGTCCATCTTTGCTAAATGTGAAACTAATGAGGTATCCTAAGTAGCTAGCCTTTAGAATCTCTCTACATATTAGGAATGAACAGTGCATTTATCAGATGGTATTACAGTCAGCTTAATACTGTCCTCCCTCCCACTGAAAGACCACCTTAACCTTGGAGTGTGATCGGATTGGGAAATAGAGTCTTTACAGGGGTAAGAAGATAAGGATCTTGGAATAAAAATCATTCTGGATCGAGGGTGGGTTCCACATTCAATGACTACTGTCCTTACAAAACAACGAGAGGGTGAGGAGAGTCGCACAGAGAGGGCACGTGGCGGCGGAGCAGAGAGGAGTCACAGCCACACCCCCGGAGCACCCAGGACCACCAGGGGTGAGAAGCGGTGAGGAGGGGTGAGCTCCCCACAGCTTTTGGGAGAATCATGACCCTGTTGATATCTTGATTTTTAATTTCAAGCTTCTGTACATATGAAAATACATTTCTATGGTTTAAGTCACCCAGTTGTGATCATTTGTTATGGAAGTTATATTGCAAGTGTATTTTTTTTATCTTAAATTCATACATCTCGTATTAACCATTATGTCCCTAAGAATTACTTACAAAATATACTTCTGATGACAAAATATAGAATAAATATAAATAATCCGAAGATAGAGTTGACAAACACAACACACTGCTTTGTCCACGTAAGCCACACATTTTGGTGCTGGATCTAGTGTCTGATTCTATAACCAGGTGACTATAGTAAACTGTGAAGATGTCAAGCTTGCTAGCCAACTAACTTTTCACTCTTGTTCACCAAAGCAAGTTATGATCAGAACTTCAGTTCCAGACATTTGTATAAGGATTTTTTCCCTGTGTGCAGTTTATGTGTGAGAGAGAAGCTGTTCTATTTTTCCCAGCTTTCTAAGAATAGACTACTCTGTAATTGACTCATTCCACATTGGAAATTACTATATCAAATACTATGGCTAAGTGCATCCTTATATGATACGAATTGAAGAAAAAATAAACGATGTAACTATCTCATCTGCACTGAAGTGACCACCCTCCAGTAGGATAACATTACTTAAATTGTGAACTCCACAAGGAGATAATAAGCATTCCTTTAAAAAAAAAAAAAAAAGAAAGAAAGAAAAGAAAAAAGAGAAAAAAAAAAAACAGTTCTGTGGTTTAAAAAAATGCATGGTTAAATAACTTTAAATATATTTCTTTACTTAAGAAATCCTTATGTAGTATACTTAAGAAATCCTTATGTAGTATCCTTACTGGTATGTAGTATGAATTTTCAAGAAAAAAATATGTAACATTTCTGGAAACGTACTTGACCTTTATCACAGTGTGCACAGTATGTCTACGGCAACTCAAAGTAAGAGTTCTCTGGATAACATAGGTCAGAAGCAATGCTCGAATGGCAGGTGATACCACGGGTAGTAGGCTTGTTACAGTCCTGACTGCATCATGCAGTTACGTGACCCGTTCCCACCTTCATAACACATTCGTGACACAGTCACCATTCCAGGTTCTGTAGGCTTGGTACTTTTTCAAGTCATTTAATCTCAACAATCATGTGAGTTACTAATATGAATATCTCCATTTCACATATTTAAAAACTATGTCCAATGGAAGATGGCTTGTTAGTGTTAGAACAAGGAGTTTGGACCCTAGGATGCCTGGCTTAAATTTGTGGTTTACTCTGCAATAAGATTTACAGGCATGTGCTGAAGCCAGAGAAAGTCAAGATGGAACTAAGAAAATAAATCAGTATTTATTAATCACTTTGGGCCATGGACTCAATTGGGAATCCAAAGAAAGCCACAAAAATCTTCACAATGCATGTGTGAGTGCACGCATGTGCACACACATGTACATGCATGATTTCTAGAGCATTGCCAATCTCCTAAAATATTCAGTGGGCACTAGGATGGAACTCACTAATTTTAGTACCTCCATATGAAGTATGAATGACTTAATGGGTGCTAGATCAAGAAAAATTATTAAATTAGAAGAATAGGAAGTAAAAGGATATAAAATTTGAGGTCAGGGAAAGACAAATTCTTCCATATCATTCAGTGGGCTGGAATATTATCCAGAATAATTTAATCATTCACTTGCTTTGACAATTCCTATTCTTTCATCTGCTCATTTTCAAAAATTCTTCAGCTAACTGATTATTTTTTATTTTGCACCAAAATAATTATTAATAATCAGGTGAGATAGAAAAGACTTCCGGTCATTCTTTTATTCTAAATTGATTATCTAATCAGAGAGCATAAATAAGACTTTTAAATTTATTTATTTATTTTGAGGGGTTTTTGCTATAGGGCACGTGTGTTCGCCAGACAGAGAAAGAGAGAGAGGCAGAAAGCGAGAGATCATTCCCCGGTGGGGGGATGGCTATGCCACAATCCCTTTTCCTCCATTCTCCTCTTGGGATCATGGGCACACACGCACACGCGCCCAGCGTGAGTTTAAGCCACCGGGTCCAGGACTCGAACTGCGTTCAACTACATGGGAGTCCAGTGACATAGCCATTACACCAACTGCTGGTCCCAAGACTTTTAAATTTAAATAAACATATTAGGATAATAGGACTTGACTATACCAAAGACATATAATTAATTTATGATAGAATGTTTAATCATTTCAGAATAACAAAAATTTAGATTACTTGAATGCAACCCGCATATGAAATGACATGAAAATTAGAGAACAACAGCCCTGGGTTCAAATTTATCTATTCAACTAATAGCCATTGGGAAAGTTTGGGTAGTGTAAATTTATGCTGTCAAGAGCAAGGTATATACCTTCTTCCTCACTGTCTCCTCTAAGTAGCCTGCATTCTAAAAGTTTAAGAATACACTCTGTACTACCTAAGGAAAACGACTTATCTTTCTTTATTTAAAAGGAAGGGAGATCTACACTTGCCTCATGGCCCCTCGTAACTTGGCAAATTTAATTTATGGCAACTTGCAGACTAATTGGGGTGTCAGCGTGGTGTCTGTGGCTCAGTAATCCCTGATGAATGATTACATAAATGAAGAGATAGGTGACGCTCCAAGAGGCGGAAATGGGGACTATGGTATGATCGTAGTGCCAGTGTCCGGTGTGTAGAAATCACTGAAAATACGTTTCTTTCCTTTTTTCTCTTTTCCTCTCTGTATAATTTCACAATGCCCAGGAAACCTCGGGTTAACAGTAAGAATTTGTGTGTGTGACGGCTACTAAACAGAGGGCACGAGCACCACTGGGCAGACGTATTTTCCTAAGTAGCTCTTCAGTGCTCTCTTCACTGTCACATGCAGCGTCCTCACACTGTAAGTTCATGTGCAAAGAGACAGTGATTTATCAAGTACCCACTCTATAACGGACCTCATTTTGACTGCCCTGACATATGACTGTACAGAGGAGACCAAACTCCTCTAAAAAATAATAACATTTTACAAAAGACAAAACAAGCTTAGTCCTCTAAAATACAACCAAAGGAACACGGTAACGAAATATTACTTGGTAAAGAAATGCCCAACAGCTGACAGGTCTGGAACCAAGTAGCCTTAGTTTGAGAAAGTTAGTGGAAACGGAGTCGCTTTTCTCATGCGTCATGGGACATACGTTATTAAGCAGCTGGTACAGTACAAAGTTACGAAGGATATTTTATTTCATTCCTACAGTAACACAAAGTAGGCATTATTTCTTCACAAAACGAAAACAAAGAGGTTAAATGATTGTCTCAGAATCACACATTTTAAAATAACAAGGCCAGGACTTAACCTTGAAATTTTTTTAAGAGTTATTTTATTTAACTTTATTTATTTATTCATTCATTTATTTATTTATTTTAATTTGACCATATTTATTTATTTTAATTTGACCAGAGAGGAACAGAATGAGAGAGAGAGAGAGAGAGAGAGAGAGAGAGAGAGAGAGAGAGAGAGGAAAAGTGAGAAAGCAAGGCAAGGTCTGGGACTCAAACCATGGTCAGCCATGTGGGAATCCAGCACCCTTACCTACCATGTCACCTGCTGGCCCCAACCTTGAAATTTATAATCATGCCACCATCAACAGCTTTGATAGACACCTCAGAAATAAAAATGAGGGGCCAGCAGGTGGCAGAGTGATTAAGCTGTTGGACTCCCACATGGTCCATGGTTTGAGTCCCAGACCTCATGGCTTGAAACTCACACAGGGCATGTGTGCATACATGGCCAACATCCCACGAAAAAAATGGAGGAGGAGGGATTGAAGTGCTGCTCTCCCCCCTGAGGAGTGACTTTTCACTGTCTCTCTCTGTCTCTCTGGTGAGCACATGCACCCTACAGCAAAAAATCTCTCTCTCAAAAAAAAAAAAATGCACACACACACACACACACACACACACACACGATGCTTTCAGTTAAATATAAGTGAAAATCTGTCTCAACATAACACACAAGTCAAGGGGTTAATTGTCCTCCACACTGGGATTCTGGAAGGAAGGCAGGCAGCCTGTGGGTTGGCAGCTGTCATAATAAAGACCCAGTGCCTTCCATTATTGCTCACCTGCCCGAGGGTCCTTTTCAGGAGACTTCATTTGTCCTGGGCAGTTTTTGGTTTTCGGCCACTTGAGAGTAACATGTAGACAATGCATGCACCCACACATGGATAACCTCCCATGTTATAAATACCCCTTGCTGCACTGTTATACTCGTTGTAATTTATGGACCCACACTGACCCATCACACTCACCGAAAGTGTATTATTTACATAAAGCTCACTCTCCAGTGCTGTCCATTCTGCAGGTTGGACAACTGCATAATGAATGTATCTACCATGACCATGTCTACGGAGTTTTCACTGCCCTGAACATTCTCTCTGCTTCAGCTCTTTACTCCGACCCTCTTCTCCCCAGCTTGGATCCCTCTGTTTACCCATGGTTTTGCCCTTTCCAGAATGCCAAATCACTTGAATCATTCCTTCCGTTAGAGACATGCCTTTAAGATCCCCCCCGTGTCTTTCCAGGGCTTGACAGCTCTTTTGTCTTCCGCACTGAACGGTATTTCACTGCTTGGATATACCACAGTGCAGTTATCCACTCACTGCTGAAGGACATCTGGATTGATTTCCAATTTTGGCAATTAGAAATAAAGCTTCTGAAAGCATTTGTGTGCATGTTTTCAAGTGGGCATGCGTTTTTTTTTTTTTTTTTACTTTGGGGGGTCACAATCAAGGTGACCCATAAGTAGACGGTACGGTAAGAAGATGATTAGTTTTGAATAAACTGCCAGAGTGTCCTGCAAAGTGGCTGCATCGTTTCGCATTCCCACCAGCAGTGAAGGAGAGGTCCTGTCACTCCACATCTTCACCAGCAGTTGGTGTTTTCAGTGCTGTGTGTTCTGGCCATCCCTGTGTACCAGTATCCCATGAGCAGCTCAATTTGTATCTCCCAGGTAACAGGTAATGTAGGTCCTCTTTTCAAGTGGGTAAGTGGTTATTTGCTTTCTGACTAGCTTCTTCGTGAGGTGCCTGAGAGAAGTTGGCCCGTTTTTCAACTGCGCTGTTTGTCTCCTTATTGTTGAATTCCAAGAGTTCGGTATACGCTTTTGATAGCAGTCCTTTATCAGATGTGTCATCTGCAAATACTTTCTCCCAATCTATGACCTATCTTCTCATTCTCTTGGCATTGTCTTTCTCAAAGCAGAAGTTTTTAGTTTTAGCAATGTCTAGTTTATCAATGATATCTTTCATAGATCAAACCTTTGGTGTTATATCAAAAAGTCATTGCCACACCAAGGTCATCACGTTTTCTCCTACATTATCTTCCAGTATTTTTACATTGTTTCAATTTTGCATTTAGGTCTATCATCCACTTTGAGGTATCATTTCTGTGAAAGGCGTAAGGTCTGTGCCTACATTATTTTTTTTTTTCTTAAATATCCAGTTGTTTCAGCACCATTTGCTGCAAAGACCATCTTTGTTTCATTGTATTGTCCTCTTTCTTCATCAAAGATCAGTTAACTGTACTCATAGTGGGCCCATTTGGGGGTTCTTTATTTGGTGTAATTGATATATCTATCTAGTTTTTGGCCAATAACAACCTGTCTTGATTACTGGGTATTTATTATCTTCGTGTTTGCAGGATGGTTGATAACAGCATTGTGCTAAGAGTTCTCAGAGCAAGAGAAAGAGAGAGAGAATGCGAGCATTCTTTAGTCTTCATTACTTGAATCATTCCTGAACAAATTCCCAAGGGAAAGGACATACAAATGGATGATTTTCTTAGATCAAGAAATTTTAACTGTTCAATAAGGAAAGTGGATGATGAAGACTTTCATTTTCACTGGCACAAGAAGAATGAAAAGAAATCGCACCTCTCCATCTGCACCGACAGCTGCATAACTCACAAATTTCATCATATGCTTTGGAAAAGAAATGAAGCGAAGGAAATTATAGGTGGGATGACTAAGTTTAAGTGTCAATTTGCCTGGAACAGGGAGGACCTAGAACACCAGTAAAACATCCTTTCTGGGTGTGTCTGTGAAGATGTTTTCAGAGGAAATTGGCATAATCAGCAGAATTCATCCTGAGGCAATTTTTTCCCCAGCTTTAAGCTTGTGAAATCAAGTAAGTTATTTCCAAAATAAAATGATGAGACAGGTACAGAATAGATAAACTTACTCCTGAAGGAGAAATAGGTAAGAAATAAAGGGTCAACTGGTCTCCAGGAAGTCTAAGTCCCAATAGGATGAACAACCATCTAAGGCTCCAGAAGGATCTTCCTTGACTCCATGTCCTGCCTTCTTGGCACAGTGGGGCAGGGGGTGAGCCCCCACGGGCATAGGCAGCCTCAGTCCTGTGGCTTTATAAGCACTGCCCGGCAGCAGCCTGCAAAGGTGGAGCGGGGAGCCTGCAGCAATTCCAGGCTGGTGTTGCATGTTAGTGTTGGGGCTCCGTAGCTCTGGATTCTCAGAGCTGGCCCCACTCTCATGGCACTAATACACACTGCCCTAGTGGGAACTCTGGTAGCCTTTCCTCTGTGACCCTGAGGCTGTCCACGGCATCCTTTAACTCGTAAGTGGAGGAACTATGACCCACAGCTCTTACACTCTGTGCTTGTAGGCTCAATACCAGGTGGACACTGCCAAGATTTTCTATTTGCATCCTCTGAGGCTGTGGCCAAACCAACCCTGGGCCCCTGAGCCACACCTAGAGTGACTGGGAAGAACCACACTAGCATATGGAGAGCAGAGACTTAATGTGGCTAGGACCATGAGTCCCAAGGTCCCAAGAACACCCTCCTGTCTCTTTTGACATGTTTTCTTCCCCCAGCCCATTCACCCTGGGCTTATGATGAGAAGGGCAGAACCAGGAATCCCCCAATGGCCTTCAGGGTCACTCTTCCACTGTCCTGATAAATAGCCTCATCTTCTTTCTCTGTACTAATATTTTACTAATCAAGTCTGTCACTTGATTCCCTCTGCTAAAAATGCTCATTGTTTGCTCTACTGTGTGGCCAGGTTGTTATTCCTTCAAATACCTAAGTTACGTTTTTATACTATTGCTATTTTCAAATTATAACTCCTGTTTTTACATCATTTCTCTCTTCTTATAGATATGCAGTTAAAAGAAGCCACCACACAGCTCCTTCGACATTTTGCTTAAGAACTTCTTGCATCAAAAATCCTGGTAAATTGCTTTTAAGTTCTACCTTCCATAAAACCCCAGGCATGGACACAGTTCAGTCATGTCCTTTGCCACTTCATAGCAAGAATAGCCTTTACCTAGGTTTCCAGTAAAATATCTCTACTTTTGATATGAAATCTCATCACAACAGTCTTTCCCATCCATGTCTCTATCAACATTCTGATTACGAGCATTTATCTTCAAGAAGTTTCAGACTTTCCCTATTAGCATTCCTCTTCCCCTGAGTCCTCAGAATCATCCCTCATGCTCTGTTAACAGCATTTTAGACTTTTCTAGTCTACTATTTCAAATCCTGCTAGCCTCTAGACATTACCCAGCTCCAAAACCTCTTACACATTGTCAGGTATGTTACAGTAACAGTTCTGCTTCTTGGTGTCAATTTTATACCCAGCCCTTCTGTGCTGTGATCATACAGTTTCTGAGACTGAAGCATTCATAGTGAACATAAATTTGACTTCTGGCTCTAGAATCTGGGAAGTCAAAGATGGAAGGGCCAGCATCTGGTGAGGCTCTCCTTGCTGGGACATCTCATAGCAGAAGGTCAAAGAGAAGGCAAGAGAGACAGAGAGTGAGAGACTAAATCTGTGGCTTCCAGCCCTAGTTTAATTGGCCTAACCCATTCATAAGGTTGAACCCACATAACTGGATCACCTCCCAGCAGGTTCCCACCTCCTATCACTGTTGCTTTGGGAATTAAGTTTTCAACACAAGCTTTTTGGAAGGCATAAACCACAGCAATAGATTTACTATGCTAATAAAGAGCCCATAGGGCCAGCAGGTGGTGAGGTGGTTGGGGCATTGGACTCCCACATGGCCAACCATAGTCTGAGTCCTGAAGCTGGCAGCTTGCAGTCTCATTTCCCTCTCTGTCTCTGGTGGGTGGACATGTCCTATAACAAATTACAAAAAGTATATGATGATAACAAATAAAATTAAATAATTCTTTGAAAATTTTCTTTAAAAAAAAAAAAAAAAGAGCCCAGTGAGCAGGCCCGATGGCCTACTGGTTAAGGAAGCCAGATCCTACATGGCTGATGTGATTCAAATCTTGGACCCAGGTGTCCTCTTTCTCGCTGTCTCTTTTTGGCAAGCACAAGCTTCCTTTGAGAATTTGGAAAAACAAACAATAAAAAAGGCTAGTCTGTTGTGTGGTGGTTAAGGCAGCTGGATTCCACAAACTACCGGATAGAATCCAGTCTCTGACTCCAAAGGTTGAGAAGACACTGGTGTGTGTGCATGCCCAGGATGCTACGGGTGGGAGAAGTGGAGGAGAAGGGGTTGCGGAGGGACCATTTCCCACGGGCAGTGCTTCCTCACTTCTCCCCACCTCTTTCTGTTTGTCTTTTTCAGGTGAGCACTCTTGCTCTCTGGTAAAAATTTAAAAAAAAAAAAAAAAAAAAAAAAAAAAAGGAAAGAGAAATTTGAAAATTCAAGAAGGCTGAAAATTTGAAATAACACTTCGGAAAGTAGAGGCAATAATTCGTATTTAATCTGTTCCTCCTGAGACATGCTATTTCCTCTGGGTTAACAGTAAGAGGGTCAGTAAGGCAGTCTCCAGAGTGCAGGTGATGATGTAAATTCAGACACGTCATGATGATGTAAATTCAGACACGTCCGTGCTCAAGTTCTGACAGCACCATTTCCTAGCTGCATTATTCTGGACAGGCAACAATTCATCTCCTGCTTCATTTTGTTTCAAAACAGCAACAGTTCTGCACTGTTGTAAAAAAGATTGAGTGAGATCATGTATATCATGCTTGTTAAGTTGTCTGACATTCGTAAACTCAGGGACGTCTGGCTGCTGATTTGGTACAGTCCAACCAAGTGTTAGACGTCCCAAGATTTTATGCAAGTTCATTGCGCAAAGTCATCTATCTGCTTTCTATTTCTGACATTCTGCCTAAATGACTCTTAGTGTCATTCTATCTGTGAAGGATTAAAGGAGAGTGATAGGAACAAGAATAAACAACAAGTTGTTTTGGCATTTTTATAAACAGGCTTTCATCTCTGATTTGCTTTCCTGGTTCAGGACTTTGTTTATTTGCACGAAGACAAAAATAAAAGCCACCAAGGGCTGCCTGCCATATGATCAGAGGAAAACTTGGCAAAGCTTGGAAACTTTATGATCAAAGCACTGGGCATGCATGTTAGGGGTGCCCAGGAATCTTCGGTTTTGTGAAGAGCTAATGATGGGTTACACATAATGCTAAAGTACTTTAATTTAAAGGCACAATACAGCACGGACTAAAGAAAAATCCATCATGACATGTTCAAAGGGACCTGATCACTGTTATTTATCATCATCATTGCTGACTATCAATCATGATCAGCTTCACATGTGTAGTAAAGGTTGTGTAATTTAGAATCCCCATCGTGAGAGAGAACTTTGAGAATCACATATACCTGAGTCCTCTCTGTTTCTGTCAATGTCTATGAGAATCTATTTTCTCATCTAATAAGTTGATATAATAACATAAACCGTAGAGTTTTTGAAACCACTAAGTATATGCAGAGGATGCATAGCACATAACAGGGCTCAGTGATCACACACCTCATTTTTTACATATTTGTGTATATCACTTGTTAAAAAGGAAACTTAAGATAGTTAAGCTTACAGCTACCTTAACCAAGTAAGTACTTATATAGAATAAATTTAAGAAGAGAAAAGGCAAGAGATGGAAGGGCTGGAACACAAAGTGGAAACGGAAATGGCACTAGCGTAGACATGTACAGAGGAATTTTCCTTGGTATATGCTAAGGAAGAGCCAGATTCAAATATGTCTCTGAGGTTCCCAGGATCAAATCTAAAAAAAGAATTATTTTGTATCAAATGCCAGAGTCTCATTGTTTCTCATGGCTGAGTAGTATTCCATAGTGCCTATGTGCCACATTTTTTCAATCCAGTCATCTGTTCCTGGGCAATTAAGTGGATTCCATGCCTTAGCACCTGTGAATAATGCTGCAATCAACAGATGTGTAAGTGTTTTTCCAACCGAGTGTTTTCCTATCCTTTGGGTAGAGATCCAGGCATGGGATTACTGAATTGTACGGTAGTTCTATTTGTAGGTTTTTGAGAAACTTCCACATTGGTCTTCACAGTGACCCGACTCACATTCCCACCAACAGTGTAGGATGATTTCCTTTTTGCCACAGCCTCGCCAGCACTTGTCATTCTGTATTTTTTTTAATCTTGGCCATTAAAAAAAAATAATTAAAAGGTGTAATACTAAAAGAATGTATGAATAATTCTGCTTAACAATAATAAAAATATGTAATATTGCCAAAAAAATCATTATTTGCACAATAGTTCACAAGACCTCTTACATAAAACAATTAAGCTAGTCAGTAAAAGCAAAAGTCCTCCTTGATCATTAGCCAGGCTCTACTCATGAAGCTGCTCGAGAGCGGAGCAGAAGGGAGGGGAGGTCATGGGGGCCAGGGCTCCCTTACTCATTAGGACAGGAGTCTAACCCTAGAAGGTTTCTAAACTCTCCTCCGATCTCTCAATTAGAATGAATCAATTGCTTTCTCTTAACATTCTGACCTTTGTTTGTGGGAGAATTAAAATAGAAATTCCAACTGGGCAAGTAATACTCAAAGGCAAGGCCTTAGCATTAAATAACACTTATGCTATTTTTATAAAAGGATTAATAAGATATTTTAAATGTAAAGAACACGTTGTAGGCTGTGCATTTCTGTTTGGTTAGTTCCGTCTTTATAGGGTCAGACTTTCCCAAGGCTACAGAGCCCAGCCTGGTTTTCTTTACAGCCAATTTCATAATTCCTCCGAGTCATTGCTCCTTTGAAAGAATAGTATTTTTTTGACAAACCATAATTTATCATTTTTTTTCACCAGTCCATTTACGAGTCCTTTTGTTTTTTTTTCTAACTATTCAAAATTAATTTAAGTTAGGTGGTGTAATGGTTACATCTCTGGACTCCCATGTACTTGACCACAGTTCGAGTCCTGGGCCTGGCGGCTTAATACTCACACCAGGCATGTGTGCGTGTGTACCTAAGGTCCTGAGAGGAGAATGGAGCAGAAGGGATTGCAGCGTGACCATCCTTCCTGGGGGAGGATTTCTCTCTTTCTCTCTCCCTGTCTCTGTCGCTCTGGCAAGCACATGTGCTAAGCAAAACTCTCTAAAAAATAATTTAAGCATATATTTTTCAAATTTATTTCTTTAAAGAAATTTGACAAAGTCATATGATTGTGCCAAATATGGTACCTTTTATGCCTCTCAATAGGTAGTGCCAGTGGACTAAAGGAAAATATCAGTATTAATTTTCTCTAGAGGTCCCTTTTCTCTATACTATTGTATTATTATTATTATTATTTCACCAAAGGGTGTGTGTGCTCACTGTAGACAGAGAGAGGGAAAAAGTGAAAAAGCATCTCCCATGGGGAGTGGCCATGCCGTATTCCCTTCTCCCTCATTCTTCTCTTGGGGTTTTGGCACATATGTACACGTGCCTAGCGTGTTTTTCAAGTCATCAGATTCAGAACTCAAACTGCAGAGCTGACCATGTGGGATCCAGTACCTCAGCACCATGCCACCTGCTAGACCACTATACCACTGACTTTAATCTTCACTAATCTTAAGGCAAAGGATAGATACTTCTGGTTACTGATAAGTTGATTCTTTTATAAATATACTTGTATTGTGTATGTGTGTTTCTTCTGAACGTATCATGAAGCTTTTAATCCAATGTTCCGCAGGAGGATTTTTCTTAAAATAATAGCCAGCACCTATATCATCATTATTACTGGACCACTGAAAAAGTCATGATGTATTTTTCTACGTTTTTCTATGCACAAATGCATCATGATTTTTCTAATGATCCAAGACATGTGTGTTAGAAAGACTCTGCCCTAAGAATGTTCTAGACACTTAATAAATATCATGAATCCTCACAACAATCTTAACAGTAGACACAATTATGAGTCTCATGTGAAAGCTAAAAAAAAAAAACAGACAAAGAGAGTAGCAGTTCGAGTCCTGGACTCGGTGCCTTAAAACTCACACCGGATGCACATGCATACATGTCCCAACACTTGAGAGCATACTGGAGGATGATTTCTTGCTTCCAGTCTCTCTCATCTCTCTGGCGAGCACATGTGCCCTATAGCAAAAATCTCTCTTTAAAAAAAACATTTTCTGAATTCTGCCAGTGTTCACAGATGAAACCACACCGCCTTCACTGCGCTTTGCTTTCTCTGTGGCACTTAGCAGACACCGTTTGTTACGGACTGACGGTCTGCCACAGCCCTCAACCAGACAATTCCATCAGCACCAATTTCCATAGCATGTGTTCACTTTAGGTCCCTGTGACACATTTCAAACTTTTCATGGCTACTGTAGCCATTGTGGTGATCTGGGATCAATAACCTTTGATGTTATTGCTGCAATGGCTTTGGGCTGCCACTAACCACACCCATCTCAAACGGCACACTTAACGGATACATGTGTGTGCACGCACGCGTGTGCTGACTGCTCCCTCCACCACCCATTCCCCCATCTTTCTTCTGTCCTTGGGCTTC
This sequence comes from Tupaia tana, assembly GCA_026018925.1. NCBI lineage: Eukaryota > Metazoa > Chordata > Mammalia > Scandentia > Tupaiidae > Tupaia > Tupaia tana. The sequence continues at coordinate 27,765,170 of JAKSZU010000025.1, read as the reverse complement.
CCTATTACTTGAGAAACAAAATATTAAAATTAGGTCAGTTAATAACTCTACGATGCCTTTTAAGTGGAAGGAAGCATTGCATATTTCTCACTTTAAATTAAAATCTAGGGACCAGCAGATGGTGTAATGGCTACGTCGCTGGACTCCCAGGTAGTTGACCGTTGTTCGAGTTCTGGACCTGGTGGCTTAAACTCATGCTGGGCGCGTGTATGTGCATGCCCAAGATCCCGAGAGGAGAATGGAGGAGAAGGGGTTGTGGCGTGGCCTTCTCCCAGGGGGTGGGGGTAATTTCTTGCTTTCCGTTTCTCTGTCTCTGTCTGTTTCTCTGGTGAGCGCACATGCCCTATAGCAAAAAACATCTTCAAAAATAAAAAAAGGAAAAAAAAAACAGAAATAAGTTAAAATCAAAAAGTGTCTAAGCTTAGTGAGGAAGTTCTTGGTGAAAGCCAAGAAAATCCAAAAGCCAGGATTCCTGTACCAGTTAGCCGAGTTGCGAATGTAAAGAAACTTCTTGAAGGAAATTTAAAGTGTTACCCCAGTGAGCACATGAATGATTAAAAGGCAAAGTTAGCATTACTGCTATTACGGAGGAAGCTTAATAGTCCATACAGAAGACCCAATAGACGCTAAGTACACTGGTTTTTAAGACATAATGTTCTTTCCCATTTAATAATCTATGGTAAAAAGTAAGAAGTGTAAGATGAAAAACTAGCACAGCAAAATTGAAGGTACACATAACGCTTTTGCAGAAAATGACGACTGCAGAAGCACACTTGGTTTGATTATCACGCCTGCAAACATGCTGCAAGAGACCATCTTATACCCCACAAGATGTATGACGATTAAATGCAAATAAGAAATTTTTTAAGATAAAAAAACGTTTACGATGTTTTTCTCTTAAGCAATACGATAAAGAACAACACAATGACAACTTGTAAAGTCTCCCTTCTCCATGACTGCACGTCGATCTTCTAGGATGGACTCGGACCCTTGGCAGTATCTGCCATGGGGAAAAGCATTTCATGACTCCCGGCCTTACTCCCTGGATCTGCCGTCCCTGAGTGTCTGCTGTACGGACGGGCGCTTCCCTTGCTTCTGAATCTTAGGTTTTATGCTTCGGTTCCCATTTACGAGGCTCCGTTTTCTTTCGCTATTTTTCAGAGTAGGCCTAGGTCTTTCTCCACGTAGAAGGCAGACTGGGGAGCTGGGACAGTCTAGAATTCCCGACGGTGGTCATCGATGAGTTCCACTCTCCTTAGCAATACCGCACTTTGCATCTATGTGCCTTCTCTGTTTAGGGGAACACGTCTGCCTTGAAGACATTCGTGGTTCCCAGAACTACCCTGAAGGTTGTACACATGCATGTTACACAGATGGCAGAAAAACTAGCTGGACCGGCAAAGGTTAGTGACGTAAGGCTGCCAGAGCCATGTTTAATCTGGTGGTCACATGGTGGTACTGTTGGAAAAACAGAGTTTATAGAGCGGTTTCATAGAAATGATCTCATTTGATCTTTACAAGAGCACAGCAAATTGTACTTTATTTTACAGGGAAAATCTAAGGGTCCAAGAGACGAAATGGCTTGTCCCTTGTTACGCTGTGAGTGAGTGAGACAACTGGGGCTTGCCCGCGGGCTTCCCGGCTCTCATTACTTACACAGTTTAATCTCCAAACTGTATTTTTGGACATCAAGCATTTTCCTGACCAGTTTTACATTCTTAAAGCCAGAATATGTGCTGTTTTGTGTGTGTGTGTGTGTGTGTGTGTGTTTAAATCAACTTGTTCTTCCCTACAAGTCTAGCTTCTTTTCTTCTTTTTGTTGTTGTTGTTGCTGTTGTTGAGAGATTTTTGCAGTAGAGCCTGTGCCCTTGCCAGAGAGACAAGGAGAGACAGAGAGAAAAAGAGACAGAGAGACAGGAAACAAGAAATCACCACCCCTACCCCCGGGGGGTGGCCACACCACAATCTCTTCTCTTCTGCTCTCCTCTCGGGATGTTGGGCACACACACGCACACACACATGCACATGATGTGAGTTTTAAGCCACCAGGAGTGTGACTCAGACCATGGTCCATTACAGGGAAATCCAGCAACATAACCATTACACCACTTGCTGGTCCCCAGGCTGGTTTCTTTTCTTCAATTGTCAATATTATACAAAAAAATTGAGGAGTTTTTACTCAGCTCTTAACCCTCTCTCTCTCTCTCTCTCTCACACACACACACACACACACACACACACAAACACACACACACACACAATTTGCAAGTCACAATGTTCTCCTCCTAAATATTTCTTCCATTTTTCTCCTTTCATTTCCTAGGTCAGAGCTTGTAACTTGTCTGTGCAGCTGGCAATCACAACTCCGATGACAGTGAAAGTGACCGTCCTCGGCACTGCTACAGAGCCGCAGTGCCAAGTCCGTACATCATGGGCGAATTCACACCGTCACTATGAAATTTTATATTATTTTTAATTGGTTGCTACTATGAAGTTATCTCTTTATAGGATAAATGTTCACGTCAGGATATCTTGTCAGTTTATATGCTTACTCCCCTAATTAATCTGTAAGATTTTTAGAGAGATTTTTGCTATAGGGCATGTTTGCTTGCCAAAGAGACAGAGAGAGAAGAAAAGCAAGAAATCACTTCCCAGGGAGAACGGCCACACCTCAATCCTTTCTCCTCCATTCTCTTCTTGGGATCTTGGGCATGCACATGCATGTGCCTGGCGTGAGTTTTAAGTAGCTGGGTCTGGGACCTTAAATCATGGTTGACTACATGGAGTTCAGTGACATAACCGTTATGCCATCTGCTGATCCCATAATCTGTAACTTTTCTTAAGAGGATTCTTTTACTCAGTCTGTTCTTTGTTTAGCACACCAAAAGTAGTTCTTTGTGGAGATAATATACGGCCATATATTTACATGTTATTTATCAACCTCTATTTAATCTATACATAGAAATCATGATTATTATTGTAGGGATACACATATCAACCAAGGTACATGTATATGGACATGTATTGTCATGTTTGGACATGACTTGTCATACACTAGAAGCATGGTCCCTAATGCAACGCTGTTGAGAGGGCGCAGGGTTGCTGGGCAGTGTTTAGGTCCCTAGAACTCTGCCTCTTAATCCTGACTTGCAGGAGGAGGGAAGCTCTCACTTTTGAGGGTTAGTTCTTCTGAGACTGGGTTGTTATCACAGCAAGATGGCGGCCCACAGGTCCATCTCTCTCTTTCTGATGTGCCCACTGGCCTTTCTGCTTGTCACCTGTGCTGTGATGCAGGACCTAGGAAAGACAGACGCCAGTGCCATGGTCTGGGACTGTCTAGCACCAGACTCGTGAACCAAATGAATCTCCATTGTTTGTAATGGATTCATCCTCTTAGGTATTTCTCTTAAGCAAACTAAGACGTGTATATATGCATATAAACACACACAGACAGATACACGACACGTATATACAAATAGGTATCTATGTATGTGATGCCCATCTGTGTTCTCTTTCTCTCTCCTCTCAGGGAGAGAATTCCTACATTTTTGAATTTCATATTTGGAGTATAAATACTTGTAGAAACATTTTACACAAAACTCAACATCTCATTCAAAACTCAAACCCTCCTCTAAGGAATAAGCTTGTGTGGGCCAGTAAGAATGTATGAGCTGAGTGTGAACTGAGGTGAGAGGGTGTGAAGGTGCTGCCTTCCGATGGCCGCCCCTTTCTGGGGAGGACCGTGCACAGGGCTGTGTGCTACGGCCGAACTGTCCACGACGTTGACACGCTTTCACCGTCTCTGCCATGTAAGAATACCAGGAAACCCAAGTAGCCTGCGAAGACCAAATCATTACAAAAACTCCTGTCATTTATAAAGTCTGTGCATTGAGAAAAGTGAATGAATTAAAAGAAAATACTGTTTCCAATACTGTATATAACTGTTTCATGTTATACACAAAAAATATTCAAAGACTTTTTAAAAATAGATTAACTAAATGATAATGATTCAAATACTTAATACTATGTAGAAATATTTTATAGGTTGTTAAATAAGTGGTTAAATATTTAATATTTTGGAAATTTGTTGGGCTTTTTTGGGTAAGGCTGTGAACTCATTATTTTTCTCATTTAAAATTAAACATACAGGCTCTCACTAACTTAATTTCTTTTTAGGGTTTTGTCATAGGGCATGTGTACTTGCCAGAGAGAGACGAAAAGAGACAGAGGAGGAAAGTGAGAAATCACCCCCAGGGGCATGGCCACAGCACAATCCCTTCACCCCCATTCTCCTCCCAGGATTTGGGGCATGCACCCACATGTTCCGGTGTGATTTTCAAGTCGCCAGGTCAGGGACTTGAACTGTGGTTGACTATGTGGGAATCCAGTGCCTTAACCACCATGCCACCTGCTAGCCCTGAAATTTTGTTAAATAACACCTTTTAGGGAAATAATCAGATTTAGATAACCAGAGGACATATATAAACAGATACTAATAAATATCACATATATATAGTCATACACATTTAAACACGTATTTTTACATACATATGTATATGTAGGGTGTGTGTGTGTGTGTGTGTGTGTGATGTATATATATCCACACACACATAAACAAACATACACACACACACACACATATATTTCATTCACAGGAGTCAGAGCCATATCACAATCTTAGATCTTTACTACCATTTTCCTGATTAGCCCAATGTTATAGTATTTGAACATTATACATTTATATACATGCATACCCTAATTTTATGTTTTGTATCTATCCATCTATGTCATCAGTTTTGTCTATTTCCTATAATGAACAGACTCCTTCTCTGATTAAAACACCTCACTTCTAGTTTGGCATACACTACCCAACATGCTCTTGCCGAGGGTCTTTCCGATCTATGCGGTGGGCGGTAATCTCCAGGGAAGGAGAGACACCGTGACCCTTACTGTCTTCCTAAGTCCGGTCGGCGCCACACCCCCGGCATCTCTGCTTTCTGTGAGGCTCGCCTCCTGCCTATCAAATGCCATTTCCCCCCGTCACTCCTCACTCAGCATCCTCTGCTAATTAGTGGCATCTGCAGATTCCAAGCCTAGAATCGCCTTTGATTTATCTTATGTTCAGGCTTAAACTGTTCTTTAGGGAACTAAGTATCCTCATTTCATCAGTCCTAATAAAGCTCAATTTATTCAAATCCCTGGCAAGAACTTGAGCTTCTCACATTTAAAACACAGTGATTATTCTTAATCCTTGCAGAGCAAATCACTATAACCATCATACCGATGACTTCCAGAGGAGCATATTCAGGGCTAGGGATTTCTCTTTCCCTGGCTGGAAACTCCCACAGTGTAATAGACCCAGCTCCAGATCAGTGGGTGTTATAAGCACTGGATAAGCACAAGCATCAGGACCACCTGGAGGTCTCATTCAGAACCAGACTGCTGGGGCCAGTGGTGGTTAAGGCATTAGACTCCCACATGGTTGACTGCAGTTCAAATCCCAGACCTGGTGGCTTGCTTTCTCACTTTCCCTCTCTCTCTTTCTCTCTCTGTCTGTCTCTCTCCAGTGAGTGCACATGCCCTGTAGCAAATTTAAATAATAATAATAATAATAATAATAATAAATAGAATTAAGTAAATAATTCTAAAACAAACAAAATCCCAGGCTGCTGAAACCCATCCCAGGGCATTAGGACCAGCAGGTCGGGGTTGGAACCTAAAACGTGCATTTCTAACAAACTCCCAGGCTCTGCAGATACTGCCCATCCAGAAGGGCAGTTTGAGAGTGACCACTTTAGGTCAAACGCCTGTCACTCTTGCGTTGTACTTGTTACCCCTCCAAAGCCTGAGACTTCTCTAAGTTTGTCCCTTATTCTCCCTGAAGTTCAAGACTTTCACCAGCCATCCTAACCAAGTGTCATCCTCATAAGGCCACACACCTCCTAGGCGCTGAACTGTGAGAGAGTGAACACACGGACGTGGACCAAGGTCAGGACGTGCGTGTATGTTCAACATCCCGTTCAAAAACTCAGACCCTCCTCTGAGGAATATGCTCCTGTGGGCCAGTGAAAATGCATGAGTCAACGGTGATTTCTGATGAAGGAGTTAGAGGGAGCTGCCCTCAGATCCCAGCCACTGTCTGACGAGTTCGATGTATGGGGCTGTGTGTGAAGGTCCCTCTAAGGTGATGGGCTTTTCTGGTCATTTTGCCAAGTGCTGTCCATCTTACCAGACTGTAAGTGAACCAAAACATGGGGAAGGCCAAATATGTAAACAGTAGAACTCTGACCTAAACCTTCTGAAGCAACCAGGCCAGGAATCAAACCACCTTCTCTAAAGCACTCAGCCTAGTTTTCACAACTTAACCAACAACTTCCGGCTTTGGGGTTTTGTCCCTGCTTCCACCTCGGCACCAACCGGAGGGAGCCAATGATGGTCCCCAAACCTATCACATTTCTAGTTAGCACACCGTCAGCTTGCCCATGTCGGTAACCTCCGATGGGCATACTTGAAGCCTTTTCTCTGTATTTTTTTAAACTATAAACATTTCCCATTTTCCTGCTTGTCTTTCCATCTCCGTCAAATGCAATTAAATGTGCCTGACTCCTTTGCTATAGAAAGCTCTGAACTTTATGACGGTGACATACACAAATCATGGGAAGTCATCTAGCCTTTGTTCCTCAATATTTGGGTAGTTTTCATGTGTTTCCACAGCTAGAACTAAGCTAGAACTTCCAAGTTCTTTTTTTTTGAGAGGTTTTTGCTATCGGGCACATGCGCTCACCAGAAAGACAGGGAGAGACAGAGAGATAGAAAGTGAGAAATCAACCCAGGGGGGATGGCCATGCCTCAATCCCTTCTCCTCCATTCTCCTCTTGGGATCTTGGGCACGCATGCACACTCGCCCAGCTGAGTTTAAGCCACTGGGTCTGGGACTTGAACTGCAGTCGACGACATGGGAGTTCAGTGACATAGCCATTGGTCCCATGAACTTCCAAGTTCAATAGAATTTCTACCTCACACAACTACCAGCAGCAAAGCTAGTAATAAGGTCAGATATGCATGTGTTTCCTTTCTAGCACACATTTCAGCTTTATAGAGACATGGGTAACTAAAAACGCTACTACTGTGTTACTTTAAAAATTCTAACAATATCTCCTTACATGTCAGACGTTGTTTTCTCGGGGGAAATACAGATAAGTGGTTAAGAATATCACCTGTGAGGACCACCGAGGTGCACAGAGAGCTTTCTGATCAGGCATATGAAGGGTGCACGATCCAGATGTACAGAGGGATGGCGGGGTCGCTGGAAGTGGTGAGGTGTACAACGACTGTCCGTAGGATGCTCTACCGCAGGTGCAGGATGCTGAGAGGGAACATCACACGTAATGATACACTACCTCACGAAGGAAACTGCCGGCCCAAGAGGCTTTTTGTAGAATCTTCTGTCAAAGATTTAAAGAAGAAATTATTCCAATCCTACATACTCTTCCCCAAACTTGAAGGGGTGAGAATACCTTATGACTTACTCTATAAAGCCAATAGTCCTTTCATCAAAAATAAATAAATAAAAGACAAAGATGTTACGAGGAAAGAAAACTACAGACACAAGAGAAAATATTCTCATGAACATAGGCGCACAAGTTCTTCATATAGTTTCAGTAAATTAAATCCGAAAATATATAAAAATAACATCAGAGTCAAGTGGAATCTCTCTCTGAGATGAAAGGTTAATTTAACATTCACGAATCAGCAAATGTGCTTCTTAACATTACTAAAAAAGAAGGGGGAAAAAGCCGTGATCACTTCTGTAGATTCCTAAAGGCATGTGACAAATCTAACATTCATTCCTAATAAAAATTCTTGGCAAACTAGAAATAGAGTGAAATTACTTCAGCTTGAGAAAGAACATCTACAAGTATTCTACAGCTTGGATCCTAGTTAGGAGTAGGACAGTTAAACAGCTGAATCAGGAATAAGGAAGGAAGTATGCCCTAGAGCACGTATTCATCTTTGCACAGAGGTTCTAGACTGAGGTGAAGCACATTTTTCCTCTGTCAGAAAGAAGCTAAAATTATTGTTACTGGAGCCAGCAGATGGTGGTTAAGGTGCTGGACTTCCACACGGCCAGCTGCAGGTTGAGTCCTGGTCCTGGAAGCTTGAAAATCATGCCAGGTATGTGTGCATGCATGTCCAAAACTCCAGGAGGAGAATGGAGGAGAGCGGCTTGTGGTGGCGTAGTCATCCCCTCTGGGAGGGGAGTGATTTCTCACTTCTTTTCTGTCTCTCCATTTCTCTCCAGTGAGTGCATGCATTCTATAGCAAAAAAAAAAAAAAAAAAAAAGAAAGAAAGAAAAAAGAATCCTGCTTATGTTTATTTGCTGATGAAATAATAACCTACCAAAGGCTAATAAAACTAATACATGATTGTAGCAAATCAACAGGATATAAGATAAATATATTTTGCATTAACTGTAAAAATCTATTGCATTTCTATATATCTAACAGCATCAATCAGAAATTGAAATCACCAGCAACAATTCACTCATTCATTCATTCATTTATTTATTTTTATGAGATATTTTTGCTACAGGGTGCCTGCCTGCACTTGCCAAAGAGAGAGACAGACAGTGAGCCATCACCCCCTGAGGGGAGGGCCACACTGCAGTCTTTCTTCTCCATTCTCCTCTTGATCTTGGCGTGCATGCACATGCATCCAGCATGAGTTTAAGCTACCGAGTCTGGGACTCAAACCGCAGTTGACAACATGGGAGGCCAGTGACATAAACATTATGCCATCCACTGGTCCCAACAATTCTTTTTGTTTGTTTTTTCTGTTTGGTTGTTTTTAATTTTTTTTAGAGGTTTTTACTATAGGGCACGTGCGCTTGCCAGACAGAGAGAGAAAGACAGAGAGATAAAAAGCGAGAAATCACCCCCCAGGGGGGATGGCCACGCTGCAATCCCTTCTCCTCCAATCTCCTCTCGGGATCTTGTGGGCACGCACGCACATGCGCCTGGCGTGAGTTTAAGCCACCGGGTCTGGGACACGAACCGCGGTCAACTACATGGGAGTCCAGCGACATAGTCATTACACTAACTGCTGGTCCCCCAACAATTCTTAATTGAAATAAAGGATGGCATTTGAAGTATCATTGAAATATTAAATACCATTTGAGAAGCATGAAAAAGATTGACATGCAAGATCTGTAGACTGAAAATTGTAAAACACTGATGAGCCTAAATAAAGAAAACTTAAATAAATTACAATAAACTTCAATTTATAATATACCATGTTCACAGGTTCAAAACTCTTTTTAGATGATTCTCACCAAAGGAATCTATAGATTCAATGGTATCCCAAAAGCCTTTCCCAGAAAAATAAACTGATTGTAAAATTCATAGGCAAGGTAAGTAATTTGTAATAGTCAAAAAGACTTGACAAAGAACAAAGTTAGAGTCATATTATAACAAACAATATGAAACTACAGTAATCAGTGTGGTATTGACACTGGGTTAAATAAACAGACAAACTCCCATGAGTTGACAAGAGGAGACAGGACTATGGTGTGGCTATCCCCCTGGGGAGTGATCTCTCACTTTCTGTCTCTCTCTGTTTCTCTGGTATAGAGCACACGTGCCCTATAGCAAAAATCTCTCTAAAAAAAGAACAAAAGTACACACAGGTGTCAGGTAAGTGTATGACATACTTCACATCATTAGTCATTAAGGAAACAAATACTGAATCCATAACTGATACCACCACGTAGCTATTACACTGAAAAGCAAGAGCACACCCTGCTTTAGTTGTGAGGGTATAGGGTAGCTGGATCTGTCCTACATCGCTGGTGGGTATGTGAGAAGCCAAAGATGTTGAAAAACAGTTTGACACCCTATGAAATGATAAATGTGGGCCTTCTAAGACAAATACAGCACAGCAAGAATTTTTTTAAAAATTTTTTAAAATTAATTAATTTATTTATCTAGTTTGACCAGAGAAGGACAGAGAGAGAGAAAAAAAAGAGAGAGAGATACAGCAAGCCACGAAGTCTGGAACTTGAACCATGGTCAGCCACGTGGGAGTCCAACGTCCTTAACAACCACACCAGCGGCTGGCCCCCCACATAGCAAGAATGTTTATAGCAGATTTATTCGTTCTTACCACAACTAGAAATACCCATGATATCCACCAAAAAGTGAGTGGGTAAAGAAATTGTGCTAAACCCATGTAATCGAGAACTACTCAACAATAAAAAGGAACAATCTGCGAAAATAAGCAGCATTGATTGAATAACTACACTGAATAAAATAGAGGCAAAAAAAGTACAAAATATATTATTGCACTTACACATAATTCTAGAAATGCAAAGTAATCAGTGGTGAGAAACGGCAGACCCAGAGCTATTGTCGGGGTGAGTTAGGCCGAGGGGGATGTGCGGAGAGTACACAGGGACCGGAGTAACCCTCGGGGTGATGAAATGCTTTTGGTTTGTTTCGGTTCCTTATCGTACTGATATTTTATCTGTAGAGACTATATTAAAACATCAAGTTGCACATTTCAAATTCGTATAGCATTATATTAGGTCGTTGGAAAAGTCATGACTCATTTTCTGTGTTTTCTTATGCAAAAATGCATCATGACTTTTCCAGTTATACCTCAATAAAGCTATTCATAAAACTAAACAATAAAAGGACAAAAGTTAAATGCGAAAGGGAGCCCACAGATGCTTGCAAAGGATGTGTCCCAGGTTATTTTGGGACACTAGAGGCTCGTTCTCTCAAATCTATGAGAAGACCTTGCTACAGGTGTGTGTGTGTGTTTCACAAAATCTTGGTTGACAGTGCAGTTGTACCGTGTGTGTGTGTGTGTGTGTGTGTGCCTCTATATATTATATGTATACATACATGTTTGTAATGTACACACAGATGTACATTTTGGGAGTGTGGAGATGAAACACTTGAATAGAAATCAGCTTGTTATTTTATAAACTCATGAAAAAGTCATACTGAATACAGAAATATCACCTAGAAATTCATGGCCTTTAATATGATAAAAAATAATGACTCTGCTTAATTATAGAGTATAAAAATAACTGTTTATCATAAAGCACCATACAACATTTTCGTCTCTAAGAGAATAACTGCCACTAAAATACTCGGTGCTGAGTAAATGCAGACACGGGCTGTTAATCACACAGTCTGCTTCTGACCGTGTAGAACAGCGAGTACTATAGCACAGGAGAGGTTTCCCAAAGTTGCTACTAGCAATTGTACCCTGTAGCTTCGACACTGTAAAGACAGCAAAGAGGGAGGTTCTTCACTCTTCCCTCCCCACCGTGACACTAATAGGCCAAAAGAAAGGTGTTTTCGTTAAAAGTTGGATTGTCTGAGCGATAGGCTGCCTCCCTTCTCCTGCTTTCCACATTGACATGCCAGGCTCACCTCTGTAAGAGCGAGGTGTTTCCTATTGCCATTTTTCGGTACGACAAAGGACAGAAGTCAAAACCTGGGGATCTTTCATGGGATGAGAAGTGGCAGAAGGGTGTGTGTGGGAAGGGAATGGGGGAGGCGAACAGAAAATGCCACAGCTGTAAAATGCTGCTTCTCAGTCAATGTCCTGTTCTTACAGATATGGAAATAGAGTTCCTGAGAGAGAAGGCACCCCCCAAGGCTGCAGAGCACGTCAGAGCAGAGGCAGAAGCCGAATCTGTTACTCTTAGAATGCACTCCCAGCTATGCTGGCCATTTCCCGAAAATGCTACCTCTGTACTCTGTCCAGATTATCGAAAGAAAAACAATAAAATGCCTGAGAAGCAGAAATTAGCCGACAGGTATGCCTGGCTCCTCTAACAAACTCTTTAGGTTATTCAGAAAAATACCTTATTACAAACTCAGCAGATCGGCTCTCGACCCCTCAACACTGGCTATTCCTCGTGCCCATGGTTGGAGTTAACCATGGTTCCTCCTCAGCACTGCTGACGTCCAGGGCTGGCTCACTCTCTGGGGTCAGGGCTGCTGTGCCCTGAAGGGTGGGGTGCATCACTGGCCAATACCGATGCCAGTCGCCCATTCCATTAGTACCCACCAAGGTCTCCAGACACTGTCGAACAGCACCTCAGAGGCAAAACTGCCCCCAGTGGAGAGTGAGCGAGGTGATCCATCCCTGGGTATTCATGTCTAATGTTGCCTGTTCGGTTTAAGCTAAAGCATACCGTTACTTAGTCTTTTTTTTTTTTTTTTTTTTTTTTTTTTTTTTTAAGAGAGAGATTTTTGCTACAGGGCACATGTGCTCACCAGATAAAGAGAGATGGAAAGCAAGAAATCACTCCCCAGGGGGATGGACATGGCACAATCACTTCTCCTCCATTTTCCTCTCAGGATTTTTGGGCATGCACACACAATCACCCAGCGTGAGTTTTAAGCTGTCAGGTCCAGGACTCAAACTGCAGTCAGACTATATGAGAGTCCAGCAATGTAACCATTATGCCATCTGCTGGTCCCCAGTCTCCCTCTCTCTCTTTTTTAAATTCTTTATTGGCTAGGACTTCCGGCTAGTGGTTTGTCAATTTTGTTTATCACTTATAAAACCAGCTTTTCATTTTGTTGATATTTTGTATAGATCTTTTATGCTCTAGTTCATTTATTTCAGCTCTAAACTTTACTATTTCTTTTCTTCTGTTATTTTGGGGGTATTTTTGTTATTGCTTTTCAAATTTCTTGAGATGCAATGTTATTTATTTGCAACCTTCCTACTTTTTTCTCCCGTGTACTATGAACCTCTTCTTATGATTGCTTTTGTTGTGTCCCAAAAGTTATGGAAACAGGTGTGCTCATTATCATTGGAGTGAATTATTATGACCCCTGCAGAAAACAACATGGAGGTTCCTCAAGAACCTACAAATAGAACTACCACATGACCCAGTACTCTTGAGTCCTTGGTGTTTACCTAAAGGATAGGAAAACACTCAGACACTTGCACATCCATGTTTATTGTAGTATTATTCATAGTTGCTATACATGAATCAACCTAAGTGTCCAAAAAATGATGACTGGATTGAAAAACGGGGGCACACATATACCACAGTATATTACTCGGCTATAAGAAAAAATGAGATCCTATCATTTGATTCACAGTAGAGGAAGATAGAAGACTTAGTGCTAACTTTGAAAGATACACAGTGTACATTCCCACTCACTATGTACCAAATGTCTGCACACTATGGCAGAAATGGAAATATCTAAAGATATGACATAAGAGAGGATATGTGTAGATACCAGAGACTTTAAGAGAGGGGAGTGGTTGGTAGAGTGTGAGAGGTTGAGAGTGGGTGAGAGGAGCAAAGGGGAGACAAATTTAACAGACAAAGGAATATAAAGGTTTCTATTTTTAAAAAGTTCCATAAACTTTGCTTTATAAAAACAAGTTTTTTAAAAATTATTTTAATTTGCAGAGGGCACATGCATTTTCTGGAGAGAGAGAGAAAGAGAAAGAGAGAGGGAAAGAAAAAGTGCCCCCTATGGAGAATGGTCATACCACGATCCCTTCTCTTGCACCTCTCTCTCCTTTTGGAATTTCGGACACACACGCACGTGCACCTAGTGTGTTTTTCAGGATGCTGTGTTGAGACTAGAACCGCAAAGTCGGCTATGTGGTATCCAGGCACCTTAACCACCGTGATGCTGGATGGCATTTTATCTTTTTTTTTTTTTTTTTCTCATCAATTTTTAAATGACTTTACTATTTTATTTTGGTTGCTCTATTTTATTTTATGTTTTTATCATATGTCATCGGTTCATCGCATAATCTCAATCTGAGGCATATACTAAAATATTGATGCTTTTCCTGATTACTGATTTAGATATATCAATCACTCTCTGTAGAGAAAGTGGCCATTTAATGAGAACCCAGGTCTATTCCTTAGGTTTTCAGTCATTTTTAACTTAAAGACTTACTGATATTTATCCAGCCTCTCATTCCCCCACCGTGAGACTCGAAGTTTTGCTCCACTCCTCACTTCATTGTGTCTACGGCTCTCCATGTGCTGGAGGCTCAGGAATTTGGAGCTTCATCTCGTCTAGACCCCTCTTCCTGTGCTTGGCCTGACTGGGGACAGAGAGTCACTCCTTGGTTGCCATGGTTTGTTTCAAAGAGATATTGGGTTGTTGGAAAAGTCGTGACACATTTTTGCGTTAATAAAACACATCATGACTTTCTGGACATCCTAATAGAACATAACTCTGCGAGGTGCTTAGTTTGAACAAGCCGTGGCCACCTCTCTTGGCCTCTGCTTCTTCCCTTGTATGGGTAATCTCTGCTCGTTCTGCAGCTCCGGATCCCAATCTTGCTTCCCAGTCCCCAAAGTTGTGTGTCCCTGGACTGCATTGTCTTTTAGCGAGGGTATGGTTCACATTTTTTTAAAACTATTTTTTAAAAGTTTTTGCCATAGAGTGCATGCATTCAGCTGAGAGAGACGGAGAGAAGGAAAGCGAGAACTCAGCCCTCCTGGGGGATGACCACGCCACAATCCTGTCTCCTCCCTTCTTCTCCCGGGATTCTGACCACACACGCACAATCCCGTCTCCTCCCTTCCCCTCCCGGGATTCTGACCATGCACGCACATGCAGCTGCCATGATTTTCAGGCCACCAGGACGTCAACCACAGTCAACCATGTGGGGTCGAGCGCCTCAACCACTGTGCCACCTGCTGGCCCGGGGTTCACAATTTTAATGTAAACTCTATGGCACTCAGCTTCAGAGCTTGAGGGAAGCTGACTGATCTTATTTCTTAGAATCAAAAAATTAGAAGGGTGGTCCTAGCTTCTCTGCTAGGCTGTCTCACAAGGCATGTTTCACTAACCTTCGGAAGCACTAGACAATCTTCTAGGTCAGTGACTTAGCAAATTCTTCATAGTAAATTACAACCCTTACTTGGCAATGAAAGGCACAGTATGCACTCCCAATATGAAAAGCAAGTTTCTCCCCATTCCTCTCTTCTCTTTATTTTTTAGTGAGGCATTCTGAGGCAGTCCATTAGGACTCAATATGTGCAGGTATCATTTAAAAATCAGGGAATCCCCGTTGTTATCACCGTGACAGACAGATAAAAAACAAACACCAACAAACTGATCGTTTAGGGCCAGCAGGTCACATAGTGGTTAAGACACTGGACTGCCACATGGCCAGCTGTGTCCTGAGCCCAGACCTAGTGGCTTGAAAATCACACTGGGCACATGTGTGTGCACGCTCAAAATCCGAGGAGGAGAATGGAGAAGGGATTGCAGTGTGGCCGACCCCTACCCCCAGGGGGTAATTTCTCACTGACTCTCTCACTGTCTCTCTCTTCTTCTTTCTGGCAAGTGCACGTATCCTATGACAAAATCTAAAACAAACAAACAAACAAGCAGAACCAGATTGCTTTTCTATTCTCTCTCACCCGGTATTCTGAGTCTCATGAGGGTATTTAAAGATCTAGTATCAAACACAATTCCTGAAATAGAGTATGTACCAGTAATTACTAAACAAGTGAGCCTGTGAACAGTGGTTGATCTAGTTTAGATAGTTGTAAGTGTCTTGTCTATTTCTTGACTTCTGTTTTTATTTTTAGTTCTAACAGTAGTTTCACAGGGATTCTATGAATGCAGTTTTTATAATATGTTTATTTAGTGTAGGCAACTTCTAAAACATGCATTGCTAATTGTATTCCTTAAAGGAATGGCATGGTAGTTAAGACACTGGACTCCCACATGGATGACCACAATTTGAGCCCTGGGTCTGAGAGTTTGAAAATCCTGCTGGGTGTATGTGCAGGCGTGCCCAATATGCCAGAAAGAATGGAGAAGGAGGGACCGTGGCCTGGCCATCCTCTCTGGGGGTGATTTCTCACTTTCCCTTTGTCTCTCTCTCTGGTGAGCACGCACACCCTAATGGCAAAGATCTTAAAAAAAAAAAGCAAAGAAGTATGTCTGATCAATTTACGTTATTTGCATGTACGCACATAAGAGAGATGGCTGGGAACAGAAAGAGCGGTGTACAGAAACAAGAGGCAAAGAAGTGAGAGGCTGGAGAGTACCGAGGTGAGGGAGACCCCACAGAGGACGGCTGGAATCGCTAAGTGGATTTCCCGTCACGCCGACGCCTGAGCTCAGAAAGCCTGTAGGGTGGAGACAGCCTCTGCTGCTCTTTGCCTCCTCATTTCACTGGCCCTCTGATGACCACATGTGACCATGCCGGACTCAGTTCCCTGGGGGCGCTCAGTGTAGGTACAGATTTCAGACCTAGAGATGTTTGGGACGGGGTTGGGGGTGAGGCTCTCCAGGCAAGGCTCAGAAACACAGAAAGTTGTTGGGGGCTGGCAATTGGCGTGGTGGTTAAGGGTGCTGGACTCCCACATGGCCAACTGTGGTTCAAGTCCCAGACCTGGGGGTTTGCTTCCTCACTTTCCCTCTCTTTCCCACTCTTGCTCTGCTTCTCTCTGGTCAAATTAAAATAAGTAAGTAAATAAATAAAGTTAAATAATTCTTTAAAACTTTTTTCCAGTACTTCATGTGTAACCAACCCACGTAACTCTACTCAGCATAATCCATGTCATTCTAGTCAAACTTAACTGCTGTTAATAAAAACGTTACTCTGTTTATATTAGTGTTAACTTCTGCTCCTCAGTACACTGCCCATCTTACAATACAGTGTACATGCTTTGTGGTTTCTAGCAGTTTCTTCCCCTTTCTTCCGAGTGTTCTGTCAGTCTTCCTCACTGTGGGTATTCGCTGTGGTTTCATAGCCTATCTCATCTCTCTTCGAAGGTCCTGCTTGCTTTCTTTGCAGGTTACCCCTGAAATCTTACATATGGCTCAGTATTTTATACTTCCTAAAACATTTAAGCCCTTGATTAAATAAATATCTGCTCTAAAGATCATAAAATACTTTGATTAAGTACGTAAGTACTCAGAAACACATACAGTTCTTATAAACACTTTATGTACAGTATGGAGTTTAAAATTGGTGACACATGTTTAATGTCATTTTCAAAAAAAAAAACCCAAAGCTTCATGTAGAAAATATTAAGTAAATAAATGTCAGAAACACATTTTTCATAATGGAGCACTACCCAGCTCTGGCTAGCTACAACATTTAAAATTATCGGGTGTGGTTCACATATGATCACTCACTGATCACCATTACTTGGAAAAACTTTACAAAGTTCATTATGAATTCATCCAAAAATTTAGCAAACTGGAAAGTTTTTAAAAATTGCCTTTACCTTGTCAAAGAGACACAATGAGTCTTTAGAAATACCAGGTTCAAGTACGCTATTTTGGAAGCTGGTCCATTAAAATTCTGCACGAAGTAAGGATGGTCAGCATCGCTAACAAGAATTATCATAACGTACCTAAGTAAGTTTGTAAAAAAACTCAAGTTTACAAATAAACTTTACCTTGTGGGGAGGGTGTCGGAGGTGGTACGGTGACACTGCACCTGGACCAACGTGGACAAGGCACTGTGATCACGACTCGGGACATCTCAGAACACTCTGGACACGTATGTGCACCTGTGTTCAGGACCAGAGCCCCTCAGAGTGGGTGGGTCACAGGGGACGACCCTGTGGGGACTGCCTGTCTGTCTCTGTCTCTCATAGTAACAAATAAACAAAATGAAATAAATAAATAAACCTGAGAAAGGTTATCCCACAAATACCTTAAAGTTTTTCTTAGTCTAAGTCAAAAACACAAAAAAATGAGGTCGCCTAATGCCCTGAGTAATAAGATTCAACGTCATAAGGAAGCCAGGTGGCAGTTAATCTGTAAAATCACATGCCTTAAATTGAGATTATTCTGTCGTTTACTATGAAACTTGGCGAGTTGACCCAGAATTCCCATGGAAGGCCAAAGGGCTAAGAAAACCTAAGAACAAAGGGGCACAGTTGTCCTCATGAACTGAAACTTTCATAAACGTATTAAGACCACAGGATACAGGGACAGCAACAGGCACATGGCCACTGAGATGGGTTAGGACACCCAGAAGGACAGCTTTAAAGAAGAACGTATTTATGGCGCAGAGATCACATCAAAATGGGACGGACATGTGTCCTCACTAAATGTAAGAGGAACGCCGATCTTCTTTATGAAAAGACGGATCTCCATGTCATACCGTGGACAGAGACAAACTCCCCTGTGTATATTCAACCAGTGGCATGGTGGTTGAGACTGCTGAATACCACATGGCCGACCACATGGTTCAAGTCCTGGACCTGGAAACTCGAGAAACACACAAGACATGTGTGTCCCCAAAATCCCAAAAGGAGGGATAGATGGAGGGGACAGCATTGTAGCATGTCTGTCCCCCATGGGGTACCCGAGTACATCAACAGAACAACAGGAGGGACAGATCAACTAATAAGAGACTCACACTCACTCAGTCCTTGGACTTTCTATAAATGTTTCAATTGGTTGATTTCATTTTGTCTTTTCAGTCAATAATAGAATAAATGGATACTGGAACCTGACAGCATTTACCTCACAACATATGCAAAAAATAATCCAAGATGCACCAAAGATCTAAAACTTTTAGAAGAAAATATTAAAGAATATTTTTTGTGATTTAGGGATATGCAAAAGTGCCTTAGTCCAAACATAAAACAATAACAAAAGAACAAAATGACAAGCCAGAATGCATCAAAAATTAAAAATAAATTGTAAAGTGTTTGCTCAGAAAACTGTACGATTAAGAAAAAAATAATAGATATGTCATAGATTCTGAGAAAATACTTACAGAATATATGTCTGACCGGGGACTGGTATCTACAACCCTATAAGAAGACGACAAATCAGGTAAAAAGAGGTGCTATTTCTGGAAACCTGACCAAGATACTTTTAAGAACCAAGAGACACTCGGCAGTAAGCTTACTGTCACAGCAACCTGGGAATGATCGCCGCAAAAGCCTCGATGGGGTAGGCTGGGGCAGAGTCATTGAGAACTGACCGCACGGCCAGAAGCCACTGGCCAGACATGGGTTCCGATTCCCGGGTTGGCTGGAAGACAGGGCACAGCTGTGATGCCCCAAATCCTACTGAACAGGGCTCGGGAGGCGACGGTGGTGTGACGGTGCCATCCCTGATTCTCTCCCTCATGGGCACGCACACACTGTCTACCAGGAGTGAAACAGGTAACTCTCGGAAGACAGGAAGTGCAGTGAGATTGCTTTCCAGCAGTAACGGCACCACCAACTCTGGACGTAGGGGGAGCGCTGGGTGCAACCCCTTCAGAAACTGGTTAGTTAGTTAATTATTGTTATTAGTGTCCAGAACTGTTTTCTATTACGACAAGATCTGAAAAGGGACTTCTTGTTTCTGGGTATTTTATTCTACTGTTCAGTAACTTCCGAGCTGTAGCAGTATTCATTTAATGTATGTATGCAATACTGAAGGTCGAGTTAATTATACAGTAATGTATATTCCTAGATGCATACCAGAGCATTCATATATTACAAAAAAATTTAGCCAGAGGGCATATGCACTCTCCAGAGAGGGACAGAGATAGAGAGAGGGAGGAGAAAGTCGCTTGCAGTGGGAGTGGAGGGGACAGTCACCGAGTAATCACCTCCCCTTCTCCATTCTGTCAGCCACTGGGGTCGGGATTTGAACCCTGGTCGGCCATGTGGGACCCAGCTCCCTTAACCATTAGGCTATGGGGCCAGTCTGAGTTTTTACATATTAACAGATATTCCAAGATATGTACGCTTAATATTAGAGCTTAAAATTTTGTGAATAGTCATATGTCATAATAATGTTATTTTTTATGAATACCCTGTGAAGAACTGTTAAACATTGGGTTAAAATATGTCATGGTTTTTCTAACAACCTAGTATAATACATACTATATTACATTTAGATAGATAAAGCATACGAACTTCACTAAATGCTGGCTTTTGCTTGATGGTTTTTCTAGATATACTCACCAGAGACAGAAAGGACAGGGAGGAAGCACCCCAGCCTCCTGGGAGTGGTCACATGCTAATCTTTCTCCTCCATTTCCCCCTCCTGGAGGGATTTGGAGCGCACACATGTATGTACCCAGCATGTTTCTGAGGCCACCACTCTGGATTCGAACTGTGAGACCAGACGTGTGGGCTCCAGCTGCCATAACCACCAAGCTACAGGCCGAGCCAATGCTCACATTTAAAGGAGTGAAATTCTATAAAGGCAAACTGTGTGGCTTGTTCACTTTTGTTTCCCTGGCACCGAAAATACTATCTGGTAGATGAGGAACACTCAATGAATATTTGTTGAATAAGGAAATATGACCGCCTGGTGTAATGTTTGCAAGACTATAAATGTTTATGAGTATGCTATTTGCATCTTCATAAAAATTGACATTTTAAGAGACCACGTGATCTGCTGCATGTCTACTGTTAATACATATTACTTTGCAAGAAATTAAAGAGTACTTGGTTTCTATCCGGGCAGATTTGTTTAGATGCTTTAGAAGTTTACTTTGAATATTCTGTAAAACACAAATTTGCATTTCTATCTTATGGTAGTGCACACTGCACTGCAGCTGGTGACACAGAGGCAGGGTGAATTTCATGTGCGACATTTTCCTTCCCAGTGGTTTCCATGGCTTACGGACATTCGGCTCGTTGCAAGCACTCTGCTTCCAGGGCAATGGAGCAGGATCTGAGAGTGATTCGTTTTGGTCCCCGAGAGGAGAGTGGAGGAGAAGGGATTATGGTGTGGCCATGCCCCCCAGGGGTGATTTTTCGCTTTCTGTCTCTCTGTCTCTCTCTTTCTGGCGAGTGCATGCACCCTATAGCAAAAACCTCTCCAAAATAAATATGTAAGTGAGTAAGTAAGTAAGTGAGTAATGAATAAATGAATACGCTTACTCAAAACCAGGGAGAGATGAATGGGCGCATTCAGGACACGCTCCTGTCCACGTACTCCAGGAGCTCTGTCTGTCTCCCCAGGCGCAGACGGCTGACTCTTGCTGTGCTAAGTTGCTGCCCAGACATAAAGTGTGCTGCACCTGTTATCCGTGGGCACCGGAACTAGAGTACACAGCAGACGACAGCAGCAGGGACGCACCCAGACAGCAACCCAGCAGCCCGGGTGTTGTGGACCGCAGACGTCCTGGCCAGCTCTAACCCCCTTTCCTTTAAACCCAATAAAGCCCATACCCCCTACCCTCCAGGGCCAATGCAACTCAGCGTCTGGACTCTTTCCTCTTTGGGAAAGCAAATAAGTCCCTTTTCCTCTCTGCATGCTCTCCGAGTCCGAGTTCTCTCACAACTGAAGCTGGGTGCGGCCCTGCCTTGTGGGGAAGCACTTCCGTCTTTCCTTTTGGGTCGCAGGTCTTCCCTCCCTCCCCTTCCTCGTGCAGGAAGGAACACCTCTGTTCACTGTCTCCTCCCCAGGGCTGCCCCACCTCGGGCGTGACCCGCCCCGCACTTTCCTTGATAACCTGCTGCCAGTCCACCTCAGTGTTCGCTCTTGAATTCTTTCCTGTATGAAGCCAAAGACCCTCATGTCCTGGGTAGCGACCCACCCCCAATGGCTGAGTCTCTCCAACAACGAGCTTGACTTGGCCGCAGGGCACCCAGACAGTTGGTGAACGTGCTCTGAGAGCGTGTCTGGATGAGGTTAGTATCCGCATTGTCACCCTGGGTAGATGGTCTTCCCTATCGTGGGCAGATCTCATCCTATCAGTTGAAGCTGCCTCTCCTGATTGTGAGGACAGCTCCTACCATCAAGGGGAGACACTGTTTCTTCTGCCTTATGTCTTACATTAAATTATCAGCTCATCCTGGGCCCCGAAAATGTGTCTGTAGGTGCAAACTACACATTTTCTAAGTTCCTAAGCCTTCAGATTTTAGGTTGGAATTGCACCATCAGCCCAGCTCCTCTGTCTCCATTCACTCACTGCAGATCTGGGACCTGTCTGCTTCTAACTGCACGAGACAATTCCTTATACTAAATCTTCCTGCCAGTATGTGTCTTATTACTTCTTTTCCTCTGGAGAACCCTGAAAAATACAAGTTATTCTCTTTCTCCCTTTCTCTCTCCTCCCCAAACACACACACACACACACACACACACACACACACACACACATATACATGAATACGGTGAATAAATATAGCATCTGGAATTTGAAGAACAATTTTAGAAACTCAATCTAAGACACATTTCTTAAAGATATTAAAAAGCAAAACAGAATAAACCTTATGGGAGGGGCTGACTAATGCATATGGAATAGCACATTGAAAGCCTGCATGAGACTCATTAAGTCCAAATTGAGTTTTCCATCCAGATCTCTTATATTTTAAATGGTTTTAAAATAACATATTCATGAAAAATTGAAAAAAAAGCATCAAGAGAAATGAACTATATATAAGCAGACACATTAAACAACTTGCATTTCTTAATGAAGTTTGTTCTTTCATACCATGATAGCTGTGTTTGTAAGCAAAATTGCATGAGAAAAAAATAACTTTTATGGGGAATAAATGGAAATTGCTTAGGGAGTTTCAGATTCTTAATAACAAAGACATATGTTCTATCTTTAACTATTTTGTTATGGTATGCAAATATAATAATTTGATTAAGTAAACTTCATCCAGTAAATAAATAAATTTATTTCATTTGTCCTTTAGTCTTCCAGCTATTCTTCATCTCTGCTATCATTTTTACCTGACCTTGTTATTTTGATCGTGAGCTGTTCACAATCACAAAAGACAAAACAGAAGCAAAACGGCATTCAAGTTTTAAAAATAAAGGTAAAAAGGAGATGGTAACAAAACAACAAATTCAAAAATATTTCTCCATTCCTGGTTTTCCTCGTAGGAAAGCAAACCGATTGCTCTTGTGTTCTACAGATCCAGATCTTGATGGCACTGCAACTTGTAATTGTGTAATGCAAATAATGTTTTCTTATTAATCAAATTCCAATGACCTTATTTCCGTATGAAAATCCACACAGCAGGGAACTGCTTCTCCTTAGGTTTTTGCAGCATTTCTCTTGAAAGGGAGGCAATTTTTCTTCATTCGTTTTGAAATAGAATTAGAAAATAGATGGTTTGTGGTTTTCAGCTGGTTCATTTTCATATCTCGCAGAGGGGAAAGAACTGAAACCCATTCTATCAGTGTTTCTCTCTCTGATGAAAAACGTCGTGAGTGTCATGACAGGAGACGGGGTGAGAGATGAAGTCAGACAGACGTACCAGGGCGTCCTCATGGATCAGCTGTGTGACGGCGGCCGTGTGACATCACCTTCCTGAAGCTGCGTTTCCCTCTCTCCCTCAGTAAGAATACTCATAATTGCAGCAGTAGAAACAAATTTAACTCTTTTTTTATTAATTTTTATTTATTCATTCATTTATTTTTAATTTGACCAGAGAGAGGCACAGAGAGAGAGGGCGAGAAAGCAAGCCACCAGGTCCAGGACTTGAACCGCAGTCGGCCATGTGGGAATGTCCAGCGACTTAACCACCATGCCACCTGCTGGTCCCTACCAACTTTTATTCTTAATTAGAAGAATTTTTTGACAGTCAAGGTAATAGATGAAGAATGTTAGTTTAGGTAGAGCATGCGCATAACATTAGTTACCTGTAATACTACCTCTCTCTCTTTTTTTTTTTTTTTTGGAGAGGTTTTTGCTATAGGGCGCGTGCGCTCACCAGACAGACAGAGAGAGACAGAGAGATAGAAAGCAGGAAATCACTCCCCAGGGGGGATGGCCACGCCGCAATCCCTTCTCCTCCATTCTCCTCTCGGGATCTTGGGCACGCACGCACACGCGCCCAGCGTGAGTTTAAGCCGTCGGGTCCGGGACTTGAACCGCGGTCGACTACGTGGGAGTCCAGCGACATAGCCATTACGCTAACTGCTGGTCCCCTACTTCTCTTTTTGATACCTTTATTATTATAACTACTGTTTAGGCAAAATAAAGAAATCTATTTTAATTATCTCCATAAAGGAAAAAACATGGTGGTCGTCCTCACTGAAGCATCTGGTAATGTTACAGGTACCATGTGTAGAAACAGATTCGTGAAATGGTAGAATCAGCGGACTTGGTTTTAAAATGCATTCCTTCCCGACGGTAAGAGCTCTCACTCTTGAAGCATACTGACATAAAATGAGAAATCCCAGAATTGATTAGTCCATGTAGACGATAAGCAATTAGTTCATAATAACTCCAATGTCATGACTTTGTCCTGGTGACCCTGGGTAGACACTTACCTTTCTTGAATCTCAGTTTTATCTGAAAAAAAGGTGTTACTGATGTTCTTGGTATTAAAATTGACTTTATAAGACTACTATAAGCCATGAATAAGATTAGATAGATACATAGATAGATACAGACATATTACAGATATAAATATACACATATGTGATTTATAAATTGTAAATGTTACCCACACATGCTACTGGAATATTAGAGCAATTAAACTATATGTAAGTACTTATTCATATTATAGAATATTCAAAACACGAGTGCCAAGTAAGTTCCATAATATAAATTGAGTTCCATGAACTGTAAAGTTGTGATTTCTATGAGGTATAAGAAAGTATCTCTCTACAGCATTATTTTTATGTAACATTGTTTTCAGGCAGAATGCTGGTTTTCACACGAGGATTGCAGAAACGTATATGTTACCCCCACTATCAACTATACTCTCACATACATTTCTATGGACTTGTTAATTTACCTTATACACTCACCACGTGTGTAGAGACAGTGGCATTTTTCCAGGAAGACAATTTTTGCACTCCTAAGCAGTGATAGCTGCTAAAACGACACTGCTGTGACAATGTTACTCACCAAATACTAATCTTTACCACATGGAAAGTTTCAGCTTGACCCAAGATTGTGTCATTAGTTACTGTCTTACTGAGAAAGCCAGACTTGGGGAAAGTACATAAAAATTCTGACGCCTATCTAGATAAATTAGCTGGGTGTCACATAGGAGCAAATGTGCAAGCCATTTATTTTTACTACAAAAACCATGATAAACTGCATCCAGATAGAACAGGAAAAACTACTCAAAAAACCTGCATGTATTTTACCTGATTTTTTTTTTTTTTTTTTTTTTTTTTTTTTTTTTTGAGAGAGAGATTTTCAGCTACAGGGCATGTGCACTCCCTGAATACACAGAGAAGACAGAGAGAGAAAGAAAGTGAGAAATCACCTCTGGGGGATGGCCACACCACAATTCCTTCTCCTCCATTCGCCTCTTGAGGATTTTGGACATGCACGCTCACGTGCCTGGCATGAGTTTCAAGCCGCCCGGTCTGGGACTCAAACTGCTGTCGGCCATGTGGGAGTCCAGTCTCAACCACTCCAGCACTGGCACCCTGGATCTTTTTAAAGTCTTATTTACAAAGATAATTTCTGTACTTCATGGAACTTATTACTCTAAGTAAACCTGTGTCCCAAAAGATCTCTTTCGAAAGTTACTTTGTTATGAGAAACAGTGAAAGAGACACACACCATCCACAGGGTCTAACGCTGCGTCCCTTCCTCAGCCTCCCCACAGGGCCACGAGCTCAGGTGTGTGCACACATGTGCCCGGCGTGTATAGGTCGACCCAGAAACCTGTGCGACCTCCTGCCTGGCCTTCAGCACTGCAGAGCATCACACTGCCCTCCGGCCCGGCAGAGTCTCTTCTGGATAAAACATTCCTTAACACTTCAGTTGGCCCAAGTGACCAAGGAATTCTGTAGGAGTTATAGTAACTAGCTTATAAAACACCGAATACCATCCAGACTCACAGTAAGCAGTCAATAAGTCTTACTTTTTTAATTATGAATAAACAAAATTTACTGCAAAGGCTAGAGAGGTAAAACAGCCCTATTTTTATAAATAGCATATACTGAAACAGAAAGAGAAGCTGGTTTCGCCCTCCAAGTTAAGACTCTGTTCTCTCTGGCATTTTCTACCTATTACAGCTTTTCACTGTTCTTATCCTGGTAAGCCTGCTGTGTTCTGCACACCTTTGCTTTAACAGCAAGATGATCTGGCGCGTGTTTCTCAAAATGTAAAAGTATTTTTGTAAATCAGTCAGAGAATTTCATGGTACTCTCCCTGCAGGTTGCTTGCAGTTTCTATTTTGCCTTTGTTGGGATGTGTACGAGGCTAACTCAGGCACTTCTGACAGTGTTTCATTTTACATTTTCTCTGACAAGGCTCACAACATCCTGGGGACACAGGTGTGGTTTCCCACTTCCGAGAAGACGAACCCGAGGCTCAGTAAGAGTGTTTAATACTCAGAATGACACCAGGGCAGGGTAGATCAGAGCAAGGATTCAAACCCGGGTCTTCCCGTCAGGGGTCTTTCTATAATCCCATACTGCTTCAGTTCACATCTGCCTTGGCAGAAAAAGGAAGAGAGAGAGAGAGAACGAAGGAATGGAAGAAGGAAGGGAGGAAAGAGGAAAGAAAAAGAAGTATTGAATGAGAACGTGAAACCATAGCCGTCCCACCTACATAAACCACTGATGTCACCATTCTGGGAGAGGCACGCCAGCACCTGCTCACACACACACACACACACACACACACACACACACACACACAGTGGCTTACTACCTGGTTACTGTCGAGCAAAGCCGGGTGTTACCTACTCCAGGGAACACTGCAGCCTCAGTGTGTGTCTGAAGACACGATTTAGAAAACACCTTTGCCTTCTCTGACATCCTAACGGGTTCGGTGCTGTGTCCTGCATCCCCAGCAAGCCGCCTGAGCACATTACGAGGACTCAACATATGTTTACTAAATCTGGCAAACAGATTCTGTTTAATATTAAAAAATTGTTAAGTAAATGTTTGATTCATGGTGTTACGTGTCTGTGCCATATAGATGCTATTTATTTATGTGTTTGTTTAATCACTTACATGATTCGACAATTATTTATTGGGACCTCCATGTTCTGAATTCTGTACATTCATGGAGTTCATCTTAAGAGACTTCTCTAGCGTAGTGTTACCCACAAGTCTGCAAGACAGTTATGATTTTCATTATATCCAACTATTTTTCCTTAAAGCGTGACTTTTAAGCTGTTAGGCTCGAGACTCAAACCATGCAGTCGGCCACGTGGGAATCTAGGCCTTTACCGCCATCCTGCCTGCTGGCCGAAAGAGAACTGATTTTTAAAAGTCTGGGTAATAGAGAAAACAATTGCACCATTTTTTTAAAAAAACATCATCACAAAGAGATCACTCACACGTTAAACAGAATTACCCACCAACACTGTTGAATCACACAGTTCTTTACCTGTATTGGAACTTCTGCAAAGGCGCCGGTGACTCAAATTCTGCTCTTACATTATTCACTTCTATTATAATTTAAAATCTTTCAAAATATTCTATAACGGTGCCATGCAAAAGCTAGTGATGATGCAGTAAAACGCACTACAAAATTAAAAACCTGGAAGGAAAATTAAACAAGATAAAAATCCCCCAAAGACCAAGCAACCTTGATAATATGCCATACATTTAATTTTAGAATGAATATTCTGTGAGATATTAACAACGATTCTAAGAAACATGAAACGATTGTTAAAGCAACTACACCATAAGTTTGCAGAAATTGTGTGGCTGGGCAAAGATAATGAGAAGACGGTGACTGCAAGATCCACGCTACTGAAACGTGCTTCTCACCTAGGTCACCATCTGTACCAAGGCATAAAGCACTCCTAATGGTTTTAAAGGAGACGGTATATTTAAATTAAATATTTCTGCAAACATTCATTGCTCTTAGGAAGTATGTCCATATGCAAATAAGTAACGTTTGCAGATGTCGGTGCTCTGGAATGCATTCTCTTTCATTTATGTGTATTCGATGAGAAAAGCAGTCTTAAGTCTTTTCGTTCTGCTATTACATTATAAATTTAGGAATCACATGGGCTTCTCCATTCTACCACTGTAACACTCTAAGCTACAAGTCTCAGAGATCTGTGTTTTAAATTTGTAACTCTTCAGCATTGACAGAGAGTAATGAGATGACTGTGTTAAGTACCTAACCCAGTACAGGTCCCCAGCTTTGCTACATGACAAAACTGAAACAAACACTGCTACAGTTAGGACACCCCAGCCTTTATTCCAAAGGCCTTATACATATTAACTTGTTCAGTCTTTACAATGTATCTCTGAAGTAGATACTTTATTATTACCCCCGTTAACAAATTAGGACATTGAGCAACAGAAAGTTACATGGCTTTTATCAGCTCTCGTTACTAGGAAGTGGCTAATTGGGGTTCAGACCTCGGCAACCCAGTCTTACAGCCTGCATACTTCCTAGTCAGTGCTTGTAGTGACAAACATCAGCTCTGTATTAATCCCAAGGCTCTGAAAAGTAGAAGTGGCTTCAGCCTGGATTTTTTTTTTTTTTTTTGAGAGGTTTTCTCTATAGGGCACGTGTGCTTGCCAGACAAACAGAGAGACAGAGAGACAGAAGGCGAGAAATCACCCCCCAGGGGGGATGGTCACGCCGCAATCCCTTCTCCTCCATTCTCCTCTCGGGATCTTGGGCACGCACGCACACACACCCGGCGTGAGTTTTAAGCCACCGGGTCCGGGACACGAACCGCGGTCGACCACGTGGTAGTCCAGCGACATAGCCATTACGCTAACTGCTGGTCCCCAGCCTGGATTTTCACTACGCAGTACTGCCTGGCGAAACAGGACCGGGTTAGAGAGAAGTCGTGCTACTGGGAGTGAGTGTCAGCAAATCCAGCAATGGCGGGAGCGTGGGGTGGCCCCTGTCCTGATGGGGGCTCCGAAGGTATCTGCTGATTGGGTCAACTCGATAATGAAGAGTAGAGAGAACATCAAACACCTAGGTGGAGGGAATGGGCTCTGCTGGGAGGCATTCGAAAGCAAACCGCGGAAGTGGAGAAGGGCGTGGGAAGGGGTAAGAGCACACAGAGGCCAGAGCACATTGTGATCCTAAGAAACTGCAGCATAGCCAGGGGAAATGCAGCATGAACAACCCTGTTCTCGAACCTGCTGAGCACTGGGCCGAGAGCCTTTCTCTCCAGTCAGAGAATTTAACACAGCACCGACCCGAGCCGATGCACGTGACCAGCCCGTGCTGCTGCGGACGGCAGGTGGGGCAGAGGCTGCGGCGTGACTAAGGTTCCTGCCCGAGCTAGAGCTCACCGGGAACATCACCTTGGGGTTTAGACTCAGGGCCTCTGATCACATGCCATACATTTCATTTTAAAATGAGTGTCCTGTGAAATACTCACAACAGTTCCAAGAAACACGAAAGCACTGCTAAGGCGATCACTCCTGTGTTTTTAGTTTACGCAGGCTCGCGTGCTCATCCACACTCTGATTCACGTCGGCCGTGTCTTCCGGCCTTACCGTGTCGGGTGCAGCCCAGGAGATGGATCCTTTAAGGTCCTGAGCCATCACTGCTGAGGAGAAAGATGCTAATGGGAAGCAGAAGGCTGGTTTACCGCTGCCTAGTGGTAAATATTTGAAATGATGGAAGCCATATTTCAGAGAGTCATTAAATATGGAATACGTTGATGCGTTTGACCTAGTTTGGACGGGGAGTTACTGCAGGTGTCGTACATTATGCCATTATAGAAGGTAAGTTTCTACTCGTCCCCAAACCTACTGGTTTTCCTCCTGGCACAATGTATAAAAATCATTGAAATCTTCTATTTCCTCGTGAGATGTGTGACTACACCATGTGGAGATAAGGACAACTTCTTTGGAAATGACCTCCATGTTAAGGGATTGGTTGGTATGAGAGACAGAGCTCCCGAGACCAAAGGAGAGACCATCTTCCCGAACTCCTGACCTCTCAAGCTCCCTACAGTTAGGAGGTGACAGTGTGATGAGAGCCAGCCATGGTGTGGTGGTTAAGGCCGCTGATCCCACCGACTGACTGTGCGGTTTGAGTCCTGGACCCTGCAGCTTAAAAACCATGCCAGGGCCCGTGTGTGTGTGTGTGTGTGTGTGTGTGTGCACGCGCGTGTGTGCCCAAAATACCAAGAGGAGAAGGAAGAAGCGACCGTATAGTGGCCACGCCCCAGGGCACTCCCCTTCTCTGTCTGTGTCTCTCTGGTGAACACATGCCCTAGCAAATTAACAAACCGACAAACAACAGTACAGTGAATGACAGGTAACCGCTGACACCTTGATTTGACTCCACCTCTTGCTAGTTCTGGGGCCTTTACAAAGTTCCTTACCTTCTCTGTGGTTATAAAACTACACGAAAATGTGAAGGAAGCAACAGCAGATGTTCGGTAACTTTGGTAGTGGAGAAGAAAACACGCTCCCCACCTCATAAGAAAGACAGTACCTAACAGAACAGGAGTCCACCGTCCCGGGCATCCTGGCTCACCATCCTGCTTTGGTAAATAAGGTTCTACTGAAATGTGCCGTGGGTGTTCCTGCTGCACCTCGGCTGGGTGGCCGTCAGCACATGGTGCCGTGGGTATCCCTGCTGCACCTCGGCCGGGTGGCCATCAGCACCATGGTGCCGTGGGTGTCCCTGCTGCTCCTCGGCTGGGTGGCCATCAGCACATGGCGCCGTGGGTGTCCCTGCTGCACCTTGGCCGGGTGGCCGTCAGCACATGGCGCCGTGGGCCCCGGTGTGGCCCGGCTGCCACTGTTCTCCCTGCACTGTTCCAGCACCTCCGGGTAATGACCGCTGAGACCTCCAATGCATTCTCGTGTGTAAAACCCGTTCTTTCATGTTGGGTATTTTGAAGTGCATACCCTCGGCATTTGTTTTATTTTCTCATATTTATTCATCCACGATGACCATTTCGTAGAAAGCTCTCAATGTTCTCCTACAAGCCTGGAGGAGCACTTCCAAGGGCACGTGAAATGAAGTCCGTGTCTCCGAGTCTGAGGGGGATTGAACACGCTGGCAGGAGTTCGGGGCTGTGTGGGAGCCATGAGTGATGATCCCAGCTCCTGCCCCTGCGTGCATTAACTGCCGGCCGCCTCGGAGTAATTGGCTGCGAATATTGGTTAACACGTCAAGTGAAAACGTACGTGGCGGAGCCCGTCCCGCCATCCCAGGAGAACATCTGTCCACGCCCAAATCCACGGACCAATTTGGCTCCCGTCTGCGTGACTGGCAGCCTGTCCCAGGGAGGCCCTGCCACAAAGCAGGCCGGGGCGGCCTGGGCTTGAGCTGTGCTGGCAGCTTCTGCCGAAGCACTTGGAGAGTAATTTTACAGTTTGCCCGCTGGCGATAACAGCCCTTTATTTTTGTGAAAGTCAAGGGGAAACATGCACGCGCACACACACACACACACACACACACACACCTATTCTGGTGCATTGAATCTGCGTTGGGAAGTAGTTCTTTGGGTATACACAAGTTCTCCTGTAAATCTGTGTTAGGTTTCTCCAAGTTGGAGACTTCAGCCATGGTGTAGAAGAGTTTGCAGCTTTACACCAAAGATGGTTACAAAAATAAAAAGCTACAGTCCCTTACAGTACGCAGTCTATTCTGAGGGTCAGTCACAGTGCTTACACAGAAAAAAAAGAAAAGAAAGCTCCAACAAATTCTAAAATGTCATTGTGCAGCTCAATTCAAATGAAGTAGAATGAAGGACAAGCTATCTGACCAGACGAGACTGCAAACCAACGGTGAAACTTGGAATTTGCAGCCGAAGCGGCATTTTTCGTTCGTATTCCTTCTGCGTGCCAGGCTGTGCGCGAGTGCGCTGAGGGGGGACTGCGAGATGACTGGCCCGCTAGGACACTCACTGCAGGGACTGTGTGCACGGCTGAAGGTGGCATGAGTTGTCCCAGGCCGCTCACCTCTGGGGTCACCCACCTGCTTTCCTCCTGATGCTGGGTTCCTTCTGTGTCACGCGTTTTCCTGCCTACCTCCCTTTACTAATAGTTTATTCTGAACTTTCAAAAAGAATTTCTTAGCAGGAGGGTGCACTCACTGGAGAGACCCTGCATGGGAGGGGGAAAGCAGTCCCCACAGAGGACGGTCCCACAATCCCCTCGCCATTTCTCCTTCCAGCACGTGGACACACACGCACAAGCCTGGCGTGCTCTCCGGGCCATCAGGTTCAGCGTTCGAATCACGCGGTTGGCCAAGTAGAACTCGCTGCCTTAACAGCCATGCCCTCAGCTGGCCCTGAAATTTTTTTTTCTATCAATTATATCTCAATAAAAGTAAAAAAAAATAAAAACAATAAATAAAGCGAATTTCGTAACCATTATTTAGAGGAAGAGACTTCATTGTAGAGCAAAGCTCAATTCAGAGCACGACAGGGACAAGAGGGGATTTGGGGCCAAGGACTACGGACCGGGGGAGGGTGGGAAAGGTGGCTGCTGGATGGAGAGTTACTAGGAGACAGGGCGGGTGGAGACTTCTTGCTAAACTCACTAAACAGGGTTCTCGCTTAAGGCAGGCCAGAGTGGCCAGCCAGGAAGGGCAGGGGCTTCTTCGTGAGCCAACTCAGCAGGTCCCTTGCTATGCCGGGCTGGGGGAGGCTGAAAGCAGGACCCCAGGGTGAGACCTAGTTGAAAACAGAGCTCCTTGGACCAGTAGTTGGTGTAATGGCTATGTCGCTGGACTCCCATGTAGTCAACTGCAGTTCGAGTCCCCGGACTCGGTGGCTTAAACTCAGGCCGGGCACGTGTGCATGCGTGCTTAAGATCCCGAGAGGAGAATGGAGGAGAAGGGATTGTGGCATGGCCATCCCCCCTGGGGAGAGATTTCTCATTTTCTGTCTCTCTGTCTCTTTCTAACTTTCTGGTGAGTACATGCACCCTATAACAAAAACCTCTCCAGAAAAAAAAAAAAAAAAAAAAAGAAAAGGAAACAGAGCTCCAAAAACAATATGTCCTCCTGCCTCTTCTAAGTTTTAGAGGAGTCTTGGTTCATGGCCCTCTTCCTCCCTCTGCAAAGCCAGCAATAGTGAGCAGGCGTCCACACTGCATCGCCGCCTCCTGTCTTCCCTCACGGCTCTGACTCTTCTGCCCCTCGTCCCCTTCTGAGGACTCAGTGTCTGAGCTGAGCACACTCGCACCTACAGTCATCCCCGGGCGGGCAGCCTGGCTTCTCCCCGACACGTAATGGGAGACCTCCTCAGGATGCAGGGACCGCGGCCTGGACAACCTGAGGGGCCATTACTCTGTCCAGCACCCAACGAGCGGTACCAGAGTCTACACGGAGACACGTACACAAGACTCAACACACAGAATCGAAACTTAGAGCTGGAAGTTGGTCAAATACACAGGGTTCACATAGTCTTTCCTAGAGAGCTACAAATCTCGTTTCCTGTATTCTCTCACCCAGAGTGAGAAAATGCCCAAAGTAAACTATCTTCTAGAGCTAGTAACCGCAAGGCAAAAAGAAAAACCGTCTTAGGAGACAAGGGTACCTATTTCCGAACAAAACACTCAAACACTACCAGGAACGCCCGCCGTCCACCAGGAACGCCCGCCGTCCACCAGGAACGCCCGCCGTCCACCAGGAACGCCCGCCGTCCACGAGGTGCACTTCGCGGCCCTCGTGTTGGACTGACGAGGTTTAGCGGAAACATGGGATCAGCTGCAGCTCACGTCGTCAGGCGGGGTAGGACCGGTGATGATACCGGCTGTGGACTTCTGTCCCTTCTCCGGAAAGAGAGTTAAGGCATGGTATCGGGTTGGAAAGGGTGGCTAGAGTGTGTCTTGGAGATCCACTTACTTATGGTCACACACTTTACTAGTTTACATACTGATTTGGGGTACGTTCTAAGAGCTGTCGCCGATGCCACAATTCTATTAGACTCCATGACTTATTTGCACAAGTCTCTAATTATGCAGATTGATAATTAGCAACTGGAAACTAGTTATTTCAGCTTCAAGCTGCAAGTCTGAGGAAAACCTAAGTAAACCTTCCACTTGGTTTGTTTTTGTTTCCCAGTAATTAATCATTGTATGCTGTGTAATCTTCTTCAACACCATCTATTTCATATAACTTTTTAAAGATTGCCAGTGATGCTGGTGATTGGGGTGGAAACTTTGTTACATAGGTTTTATAAGTTAGTAACTTTATAAATATCATTTCCAAAGCTGATCTTCCCGGTATAATTGGTACAGGGCTCTTGCCTTCATCTTGCAGACAGGGACAGCGCGGCTCTGAGCAGTTAACGCTCGGATCCCAGACCTGGAGCGAGGTTTCAAACCTAGCTTTCAGGACCCCAATTTCCTGTCCTCACTCTTACGTCGAACCA
Source organism: Tupaia tana (assembly GCA_026018925.1). Classification (NCBI taxonomy): domain Eukaryota; kingdom Metazoa; phylum Chordata; class Mammalia; order Scandentia; family Tupaiidae; genus Tupaia; species Tupaia tana. The sequence goes on along the minus strand of JAKSZU010000025.1, from coordinate 27,730,965 downwards.
AATGTGATCAAGAAATAGCACTACAGAATTCAAGTTATGACAGAGTATGGAGCCTAACATTCTAATTCCACAAATGAGGAGACAGAACGGAATGACCGACGCCATCACCCTGCTTGGGGTCAGAAATGACTCGCAGTGTGCGCGTTTCCGGTCACACCAGCTGCCTGTGTCCTTCGCTCTGAAGGCGGTAAACACTCTGGCCAGACTTTCCTTCCCATAGTTCTGTGCCACTTGATTTCCTCTGTGTCTTTGTTAGCAGCAGCTTAGGTGAGAGAAAATTCTGGAACCAATTCAAGTTTGCTATTAATTCCCTCTCTGACTTGTAAGAAAACTGAGATGAGAGTGTACAGCTAGGAGATATGCAAGATGCTTTTTCTTGTTGTCTAACTCATAAATACCCTCAGTGAATCACCTACATTTAAAAGGGGGATTTGGACTAGAAACTACAATCGGGAAACCTGTGACCCAGGAGAGCTGGGCCTCTTTATTAAAGCTATCCGTGCATACGCAGAGTGACAAAGCTGAGTCCTAAGGAGGCCACTGTTCTGCAGCTGGGAGTGGAAGGGCAAAGGGTGAATTGTACTTTTAAGCCTGTCACTTTGAGAACTCCCTGCCTCAGCACTGGACGCATTTCCGGGCTTGCCGGCCTCACCGCGGCAGTGAGGCAGGAGGAGCCACAGCGTCCCTGGAAGGGACAGCACGGAGCGGCACTTAATCTCTCCCCAGGCTTGTGAGAACTTGCTTATCTGGCCGGGTTTTCCAAGTCCTCTCTGCTCTTTGGACAATGGAGTTGGCAATCCGAGACTAGCTTCATAATAGAGAGGCTTTTGAGAGCGAAGCTTCCTTCTAAACAGATCTAAGTGGATAAATATCAAATGACTTCCCTACCAAAAAGTTCAAATAGTTACTGAACACATTCTGGTCCCATTCTGATCTTATTCTTTGAATACTTGAACCCTTTTCTTCGGCCATTATGTTGCAATTTTATGGTAGGTTAAATGATGCCCCCGTGTGCATTGAAGTTATTCTTAAAATAGCTATTACAGCATTTCTCATATCGTACTGAACAGCTTCTCCGTGAATGACATTTCTATTTGCCAACCGTTTTGAGAATATCATGAGGCACGTGACTAAGCGCGCTCTGGTAGAGCCGCATCACACCGAACTCTGATGGGACTTTGGTCAAAGCCCTGGACTTCAGAAACACATCACTGAAGGGCACAGCAAGGTCAGGGCTTTGTGCAAGGGGTAGGAACACGGGCGAAGGAAAGCGTGTCTTTTGTGAGAACACAGGAGGACACTGCCGACAAGTCACGTTAGATTCACGTGCACTTCACAGAGTTTGATTTACTTCAGAATGTGAAATCAGGAATTAATACTGCCTATGAAATAAGATGGCCAAGCAATACGGCTAGAGTAAATAAGTGAATCTTACTTAACACAGCAGGAAATATCAAGATACTCTAGCTATAGATCTGTTCAATTACGAACTGAACAAAATTGGGACCAGGAGATGCTGTAAGGGCTACATTGCTGGACTCCCATGTAGTCGATCGTGGTTTGAGTCCCAGGTCCACAGGTTAAAACACGCCACGTGCTTGTGAGTGCGTGCCCAAAATCTCAAGAGGAAAATGGAGGAGAAGGGTTGGGGCATGGCCATCCCCTCTGGGGGATGATTTCTCACTTTTTGTCTCTCTGTCTCTCCACCAAGTACATGCACCCTATAGAAAAAAAAAAAAAAAAGAAAAGAAAAAAAACTCTCCAAAAAATAAATAAATAAAAAAATAAAACTGAATAAAGTGACCAGAGACCAAGAATCCTTTTTGTTCCCACTGGGAAGCCACGGTCCTCTGGGCTGCGATCTTATTGTTCCGAGATGGCTATTCAGCCCTCGACATCACGTTCTTATTTAGTAGCATCGAAGGGCACGAAGAGTCATTTCTTTTACCGTATCTTTCGTGGTAAGAAAGAAAGCCGGCCAGAGCCTTGCCTGCTCTCAGTCCCACTGCGCGGCTGCTGGGAGGTGAGTGGGGGAGTACCCGGCATCCTCAGCCCAGAGACGGGAAGGGGCTCTGTGCCAAGGGGGACCCATGGGAAACGGGTACTCGGAAATGGGGCGGCCATGCTGCCGCTGCGTCCCTCCTCCCAGAGGCACACGGACACCGTCTGGAGTCCCCTCTGTGTCTGTGGGCTTTTGCTGAGTTTGTCGTGCTTAGTGGGCGCGAGGCTCTAAAACCAACATCTACTCGAGAGTCTTCACAGCCACCCATGACGGGCAGTTGTCCCTCTTTAAAATTTGAGCAAAAGAGACAGAGAGAGCAGCCCCAACGGGGTCTCTACCTGCCATCCATCCCAGCCTCAGCCCACCCTCAGTGACTGGCACCACCCTCCTGGTGTTCATGGGGGGGTCTCTGAACCAGAGACGTGGGTCAGCCACGCAGAGACGTGGGTCAGCACTGCATTTCACCATGTGGCCCCCTCACACTTGGTACTTCATGCTCCAGTCTCAAATTTCTGAAATTCTCAACAGAAAATTAACGACCCAGTCAACTCTCCGCGCTAACCGACAGTGACGACCGAGTGACGGAAGCTCCGTGGGGCTGGGTGAGGGTGGGTAGACAGTGTCAGGTGGCCCATCTGGTTCCGGCAGGAACTGAACAGAGCCGTCCAACACACCTGCTCTTCTCTCACTGTCGGTTCCCAAGGCAGACGGCCCGTCTCTTCTCCTAGGGCGACACCACCTCCGTCTCGTCTAGTTCTGGCTCTCGGCCACAACGTTTGCTTATTTATTAAAACTGGCAGCAGTCAAAATAAACGCTACTCTACTAAAGAAGCATTACTTTTGTTAGGTAGACATGCCCTTGTATGATCATTAAATAGTGGATATGAGCGTACCTTGAAAAGTTAAAGAACCTGCTGTCGTAACTTATTCTAGTCACATCATTAGAACAACTAAGTCAATCGCTCTAGAAATCTTCTAGAATAAGATCCAGGCAAAGCGCATTTTTCATATTTGGTGTGTGTTTTATTCTGCTATTGTGCTCCTAACAGGAATGCTTGAGACTGAAGGTTTATAAAGATACAGGGGTCGGTCTGACCAGGGTTCTTGGCGCTGGCTGTCTGAAGGTGGGGTGCCGCCCTCGGGCCAGCCAGCATAGCCAAGTCACCCCTGAGCTGAAACGAGCAGAGCAGGGAGCCCGTGCAGACAGCAGGCTGGGGACAGAGGCCTCTCTTCCTCACCACTCCCGGGAGCTAGAACTCGGCAGGCCTCATGGGAGTCAGTGCTAGTCCGTCCGCGAGGCTGATGTCTATGACCCAACCACTGCCCACTCTGTCCCGCCACCTGTCACGCCACTGCACGAGGGAACAAATTCCCAAACATGAGCCTTTGGAGGACCAACCCTTGTCCAACACAGGCACTATGGCAACACGAAACATACAGGACCTGCTGTTTCTGCTTCAATTAAATACAGATGTAAGTTATTCATGGTAAGCAACAATATCTTTTACATTCATTTATACACGTCCAAGAGTTCCATCTAATTTACATCTGTAACATAATTTTTTTAAAAAAGTGGGGCTAGCTAGTGGGATGATGGTTAAGGCAGCTGGATCACATGTGGCCAAAAGCACACGTGAGTCCCAGACCCAGCAGCTTGAGAAACACCCCAGGGGTGACTGCTCATGATCCTGAAACCCTGAGAGGGTGGGAGAGGAGAAACTGTGGCATGGCCCCACCCGCCCCGTCCTGGGGGAATGACTCCACACTTTCTCTTTCTCTCTCCAGAGACTGCTCATGCTCTATAGCAAATTGAGAAGGAAAAAAAAAAAAAAAAAAAAAAAAAAAAGGGTGAGCACAATTTGGGGATCATTTTATTGTCTGCTTAAAAGTTAGAGTCGGGGTCAGCTCTGTCGTACCCGGTGGGAATGCTGCTCGGGGGAGCCAGATGCCACGTGGCAGCGAGGATGCAAGTCCCCAGCTACTGAGCCTGAGAGATGAGGGCAGGCACACGGGAGGGTCCAGACCCGACGAGATGAAGACCTGGAGGAAGGGACTGAGGAGAACCGGCCCGAGGACAGGGTCTCCTGGTGCCCTCACTGCAGGTCATGTGCTCTATCGTAAATAAAAGGGAAAAAACTGACTTCTATTTCAAGATATTAAGGAGAAATAACTCAGTACACTGAAAATACATGCATTAATCTCTCCATTTAAAGTTTCTACATTATCCTGTGAGTCAATGCTAAATTTATACAGCATTACTCTGATATGGGTGCTGTCATCCATAGCTCACTCTTGAAACGATTACTCCTAAAAAAAGCCATTTCTTCTCTAGACAATATATTTTTATTTTTATTTTATTTATCCATTTATTTATTTTAATTTGACCATCAGGACAAGCCAACGTTAAGCAACAAACCTTGCGGTGACAGCAGGTGGAAAGACAGGGATGCTGTCCCCTGGCCGGAGTCCCAGCAGATATGGCAATGCCCCCATAACAACCAGTGAAGAGTCCAAGCCAGCTTGGGGGTGGAGCCTGCCCTGGTTTCCAGTCACTCCCAGGTCACAGATCCAAGTCCACACGTCCCACGATGCCCCTTTCTAAATGTCATAACGTCTGTAAAGTCTCAGTATTAATCTCTCTGATTCAATGCCAAGTTTGTTCAAGACCGACTTAGTGGTATCCTCATTATCATCGCTGGGTTCTGTTTTCATGCCACGAGTCAAGGCCACTCCAGTTAACAATGAACTCACCCAACCAGCCTTACCATGTGCACTGAACCGGATTAACTCAGAAAATAATTTCCTTTATGACCAGTGACTTCCTTCGCTGGAGACTAAAGCTGGCCTAGCCAAGACACTGCTGTCTCCTGTGGGCTCTTCTGAGCAGCAGAGCTCGCTTATTAGACGCTGGGACGCCAGCCCGCTAACGACCTCCGGTGGGCCCTCTCCTCCCTGCTCCCAGTACAGGCCTTCTGCCCTCCTGGACTTATTAACAGACACTCTCAGCTGGGTCTCCTGCAGCAGGCCTGTGCCAGAGCCGGTCTGGAGCTGAGGCTGGGCAGTGCCCAGGTGCATGCAGTGTAGGCGAAAGGCGTGAAGTGTGCTTCGGAGAGCCTCGAATCCGTGGGTCACTCATCTGCTCATTCATAACTCGGTCACCGTCTGACTCACGCACTCCTCCTTTCCTGCCGAGATTTTTTGACTCTTACTGAAGACCAAATCGTTGGATTCACAATGTTTTTTGACATGAAGAAAGGTCAGGAGAAAGTATAATGAGAAATGTGTAAAGATGGGAAAAAAGGAAACAAACAGAGCTGTGACCCCTGGAGGATAACCAAGATCGATATTTCCCAGAAAGCTCCTTTAAGATTCAGATCCCCAGGCCAGCTGGTGGCATGGTGGTTAAGGTGGTTGGATCCCACGTGGCCAGCTGTGCAGCCCGAGTCCAGATCAGGAGGTTCAAAAACACACAGGGCATGTCCGCATAGGCGCCCAAAGTCTCGATGGAGATGAAGGGGTTAGGGCATGCTCATTCCCACCGGGAGCTTTCTCACTTTATGTCTCTCTCTGGGGAGTACATGCGCACTCTGACAAAAAGTGTAAAAAATAAAAAGAAATTCAGATTCCTGGGGCCAGCTGATGGTGCCTCACTCAGCGATGCTTAAGTGGCAAAGTCCCAGATCCACACCCGGAGTCTTCCCTGTGTGTGATGGCACACGTGTGTGCTTGGCATACATGTGTGACAGCATACGTGTATCTTTGGGGTCCAGCGGAGTCCTCCCTGTGTGTGAGGTCATATGTGTATACCTGGGGTCCAGCGGAGTCATCCCTGGGTGTGATGGCACACGTGTATGCCTGGGGTCCAGCAGAGTCCTCCCTGGGTGTGAGGTCATACGTGTATACCTGGGGTCCAGCGGAGTCCTCCCTGTGTGTGATGGCATACGTGTATGCCTGGGGTCCAGCGGAGTCCTCCCTGGGTGTGAGGTCATACGTGTATACCTGGGGTCCAGAGGAGTCCTCCCTGTGTGTGATGGCACACGTGTATACCTGGGGTCCAGCGGAGTCCTCCCTGGGTGTGATGTCACACGTGTATGCCTGGGGTCCAGAGGAGTCCTCCCTGTGTGTGAGGTCATATGTGTATGCCTGGGGTCCAGCGGAGTCCTCCCTGGGTGTGATGTCATACGTGTATGCCTGGGGTCCAGCGGAGTCCTCCCTGGGTGTGATGGCACACGTGTATACCTGGGGTCCAGCGGAGTCCTCCCTGGGTGTGAGGTCATACGTGTATGCCTGGGGTCCAGCGGAGTCCTCCCTGGGTGTGATGTCATACGTGTATGCCTGGGGTCCAGCGGAGTCCTCCCTGGGTGTGATGGCACACGTGTATACCTGGGGTCCAGCAGAGTCCTCCCTGGGTGTGATGGCACACGTGTATACCTGGGGTCCAGAGGAGTCCTCCCTGTGTGTGAGGTCATATGTGTATGCCTGGGGTCCAGAGGAGTCCTCCCTGGGTGTGATGTCACACGTGTATACCTGGGGTCCAGAGGAGTCCTCCCTGTGTGTGAGGTCATATGTGTATGCCTGGGGTCCAGAGGAGTCCTCCCTGGGTGTGATGGCACACGTGTATACCTGGGGTCCAGCGGAGTCCTCCCTGTGTGTGAGGTCATATGTGTATACCTGGGGTCCAGCGGAGTCCTCCCTGTGTGTGAGGTCATACGTGTATGCCTGGGGTCCAGAGGAGTCCTCCCTGTGTGTGATGTCACACGTGTATGCCTGGGGTCCAGCGGAGTCCTCCCTGGGTGTGAGGTCATATGTGTATACCTGGGGTCCAGCGGAGTCCTCCCTGTGTGTGAGGTCATACGTGTATGCCTGGGGTCCAGAGGAGTCCTCCCTGTGTGTGATGGCACACGTGTATGCCTGGGGTCCAGAGGAGTCCTCCCTGGGTGTGAGGTCATATGTGTATGCCTGGGGTCCAGCGGAGTCCTCCCTGGGTGTGATGTCATACGTGTATGCCTGGGGTCCAGCGGAGTCCTCCCTGGGTGTGATGTCACACGTGTATGCCTGGGGTCCAGCGGAGTCCTCCCTGGGTGTGAGGTCATACGTGTATACCTGGGGTCCAGCGGAGTCCTCCCTGTGTGTGATGGCACACGTGTATGCCTGGGGTCCAGAGGAGTCCTCCCTGGGTGTGAGGTCATATGTGTATACCTGGGGTCCAGCGGAGTCCTCCCTGGGTGTGAGGTCATACGTGTATACCTGGGGTCCAGAGGAGTCCTCCCTGTGTGTGAGGTCATATGTGTATACCTGGGGTCCAGCGGAGTCCTCCCTGGGTGTGATGGCACACGTGTATACCTGGGGTCCAGCGGAGTCCTCCCTGTGTGTGATGTCACACGTGTATGCCTGGGGTCCAGCGGAGTCCTCCCTGGGTGTGAGGTCATACGTGTATACCTGGGGTCCAGAGGAGTCCTCCCTGTGTGTGATGGCACACGTGTATGCCTGGGGTCCAGAGGAGTCCTCCCTGTGTGTGATGGCACACGTGTATACCTGGGGTCCAGCGGAGTCCTCCCTGGGTGTGAGGTCATATGTGTATGCCTGGGGTCCAGCAGAGTCCTCCCTGGGTGTGATGTCACACGTGTATGCCTGGGGTCCAGAGGAGTCCTCCCTGTGTGTGAGGTCATATGTGTATGCCTGGGGTCCAGCGGAGTCCTCCCTGGGTGTGATGGCACACGTGTATACCTGGGGTCCAGAGGAGTCCTCCCTGGGTGTGAGGTCATATGTGTATACCTGGGGTCCAGCGGAGTCCTCCCTGGGTGTGATGGCACACGTGTATGCCTGGGGTCCAGCGGAGTCCTCCCTGGGTGTGATGGCACACACGTATGTGTGGGGTCCAGGCTGGTCAGGACCAAGGGTGAACTAAGCCATGAAGACCTCGTTGGGAGGTGCTAGTTTCTTTTTATCTCCCTTTTACACTCTTGAAATAAATACGATATTTTTAAAGAGATTTTTGCTATAGGGCACATGCCCTTGCTAGAGAGAAAGAGACAGGGAGACAGAAAGTGAGAGATCACCCTCCTCAGGGGGGACGGCCACACCGCAGTCCCTTCCTCTCCAGTCTCCTCTCAGGATTTTGGATACACACGCACATGTGCCCAGCCTGAATTTCCAAATCCTGGGTCTGGGACTTGAACTGCATTCTTCCACATGAGATTCTAGCCTCTTAACCACTACCCCACCTGCTAGCCCCCAAATTTTAAAAAAAGTAAATTTAAATTCTATATTCAATTCCAAATCAACTGAATCAGAATAACTAGGACAGAGATCTAGAAATCTTTAGTTGATATCTACAGCCAAATGTTCTTATACATGCCTTGACATGTCTCAACTACTACAACAGGGGGAAAAAGAGTGTTTGCTTTGCATATTCCTTAGGAAGACTCTAATGTGCCTAGAGTTTAAGGGCAAATTTGGAAATAAAAACTGAATTTAACGTGAATTTTTTAAGTAATATTTTATTTATTAACAGATGTATACATATTAACTTAAGTCTTCAAGCCTGAGAAGCCCTATGTGTTTTTAAGGTTTAAGATTATGCCATTTAATAAAAACATACACCATGCATGGATCCTCTCTTTTTGAAAGAATTATTTACTTTTTATTTATTAGTATTATTATTTTTATTTTTAATTCACCAGACAGAGACAGAGAGAGAGGGAGGGAAAGTGAGAAAGCAAGCTACGAGGTCTGAGACTTGAACTGCAGTTGGCCATGTGGGAGTCCAGTGCCTTAACCACCTTTCTAGAGAGACAGAGACGGTCACCCTCCCCCACCCAAGGTTCCTTGTGCCCCCATCCAGCCCCAGCCTCCACTACCCCGGATCACAGGTGTGGGCACACCTGACTGGCATGCACAGGGAGGCCCAGGTGTAAACCCAGTCCCTCCCACACATCCCTAGCATTGTGGCGTGCCCTGCTGCCATGAGCCCACCCTGACTAGCTTAGATACTCTCAATTTTTAAAGAGATGATATTATTTGTTTACTCTCATAAAACTCAGACTTCCCATCATTTTACTTCTGAAGAAATGTATGTTATCACTTTATGTAGAGAACGAGTCCTAAATACAGAAGAGTGAATTTGATCAACACATCCACGGCCTTTGGACACTGATTTAATGAAAAAAGTTTTGCCCTTAAATAATATAAGTGTATATGCTAAAACATTTGGGGTCTATGCCTCAGGTAGCAAGGATGTAGGTTTTACTTGGCACAAGGAGATGGAGGGGACGACATCTTACTTTTCCCGTCATTGCACAAGTGGGTCACGCTGCGGTTTACTCGTTCTGCTTGAGCTGAATTCAGCTTAAGTTTGTTCATTTATTTAAAAACAAACAAAGTGCTGACTGAGTACTACTCTAGGTTTTAGGGACAGGATAGCGGTTGAGTGGCCTCGGCATTCCAGAAGCAGGCAGACGGACAGGCCAATAAAATACAATCCGTAAACAACGTGACATGAAGTCTCAATGAGGTAGACTTCCCACAGCCGTCTCCTCGGAGAAAGAACGTGGGAGCTGAGCTGAGGTTCGAGGCCCCGGCAGATACTGACCAGGAGCACTGGCTGTGTGCGTGTTTCTTACACGGAGAGCAGAGACCGCGAGGCGGCACACAGGGGACTTCCACCATACTTCATCTGTGCTGTTCCCCCTGCTAAAGAATCTCAGCTGATGCCACATCCGCAGGCTGTTCCGCCTGGTTAGCTCAATACCAAAACCAAGTCCAAAACCAAAGTAAAGAAAAAAGACAATCACAAAGCATGAGGTTGCCTGGACCCTGAACACCCTCACTTTGAAAGCTGCCCTGTGGGTGAAGGCTTCTGTCTTCACCTCCGTCTAATCCTCTCAACGTGGCCGCTGCTTCCTGTACGAGTGTGGGCCGCCTACGTGACTGTGCCCTGCTACGTCCACTCCTGTTCCTCGTCTGCCTCTGCCTTCTGCTTCACTCTTGGGTCCTGCCTGCACTCACACCTGGGTTTCCTTCCGAAGCCAGCCTTACCCTGGTTTACAAGCCCAACTCCTGTACTGTCGGGGAGGACGATGGATGTGACCTCATTCATATTTTGGCTCTAAGTCAACAACAAAAAAAAAAAGAAAGAAAAAAATTTCTCTGGGAAAAAAGAAAGTGTTGTTAGATGAGTTCACTCGTATTTGTCCTACTTCAAGCTGCCTGTGCCAGGCTTCATCTGATTACTTCATTCTGCAAAGGAGCCAAATACATAATTGAGTAGGTGTAACCGCTGAGTTGCTAAAACTCCAGGGACTCATTTCTTTGTTTAGGGCAATGAGAGAAATGCGCTATGAATATAAGGTACATGGGATTAGCAGCACACTCAGAGGTCCTTTAAGTATTGTCTTTCATAAACAAAGTCAAACGTAAAAAGGGCTGACTCAACTTCATGAATGATGTTGGATAAGAAGAAATTTAAAAAATAATAGTAAAGGCCTGGCTGCGGTGGTGCAGACAGTAGGGCCCCACCGTCCTGTGCTGGAGTCAAACGTGAGGCCCGGGATGGTCACCTGAACACTCTCAGGGTGCCTACTGGCTAGGGTAAGAGTGAGGCACGGCAAGACCTTTTCAGGGGTCTCTCTCTCATAAAATAAATAAGTAAAGCTCAGAAAGAAAGGAAACAGGAAAGATGCTACTTTCTGATCGACAGTGTTCGTTCACTGAGCAACGAGGGGAAAGCCTTCCTAGTCTCTTGCCAGCTACACTGTCCCACAGCTGTCGCAGAGTAAACGCCCTCGCGGGCTTAAACGAACACTTTGCTCTCAGAAGTTGATGGACGACAGCTTCTGGGAGGAGGGTCCTTCTTATTACAACTCTCCGACTTCGAGCTCAGGTAGAAAGACCCTGCCCATCTTCAGTGACCCATTCACGGATGAACATAGGACCCCACTTGGGCTGATGAGAATTAAACCTAGAACTTCTACTTCAGTTTCAAAGGGAGAACTGCTCTTCATTGTAAACTTGAATTTGGGGTTGAGTGTGCTGTTGGCAGCCGCTCTACCTGAGGGTGAATGTGCCAACCAGGGCTGACATGAGGGATCCTAACGACCTCTTCGCATCCGTGGATCTGGCTTTGAAGGCAGAAATTCTGTCCATTTTTCAAAATGTGAAACATTGACTTTGTTTTATGTTTCTGTTTTCTTTCTTTGAGCCAGTTTGATTTAGATCTCTTTAAAATGAAACTAAGAGTCTTGCTTACTGTGCTCAAGAAAATCTACTTAATCCTATCTTCTGAAGCTTTCCCAGGTCTCGTACCATGGCCTTAAACCCAGTCCTGTTTTCTTGTTTTGATACATGTGGGTGCCCTTATAGAACACCTAGTTTGCTTTTTGGGGTGGCTATGTGTGTAATGAGCATGCCTCCCCCAGTGAATTCAGACAAGATGATGATAAGGATGTGCACACCCATCCGTCTTGCACAGTGACACACACACACAGTGGAGTAACACACTCTCCAGGGACTTCTTCAACTCAAACTAGTTAATTTATTGGGCCTCAAACTCAAGACTGAGCTTCAGCTTCTAACTTGATGAGAATCACTGCTGCTAAATTCTGTCGTCTTTTTGTTAATTTTACTTCCAGAAAGTCAGGGTTGTGATTTGAGGCTTCTCCTCTAAGCTTTCATGAGGATAGATTCATCAAAGTGGATCTCTCGTGCCATTGCGAGTGAGACTAAACCGTCACCAGAATCAGAAACCACCAGGAGTCGAGATCAATTTTCAAGAACAGGAACCTAAGACCAGAGCTCAGTCTTTGTTAGAAACTGGTCTGGATGGATAACTAATAAATAACGCAGCTCTTATTTATGGGGAATTTCTCTGGGCTACTCACTTACACACATGTTTAATATGCACAGTGACGCTGCATCAGGGTTATTTGATTTTTACGTTTTTGCCATAGGCACATGCACTCCTCAGAGAGCGACAATGAGCGGGAAAGTGGAAATCACCCCTGGGGAGATGGCCACGCCTCAATCCCTCCTCTCCCATTCTGGTCCTGGGATTTAAGCATGCATGCACGCACACACTCCTAGTGTGATTTTCAAGCTGCCAGGCCCAGGGTTTGAGCCATGACTGGCCATGTGAGAGAAAGTTCAGTATCCTGACCACCATGCCACCTGCTGGCCCTGTATTATAGCTACTATTAGCCTTAATTTGCAGGTGAGAAGACTGAGTCTCAGAAATGTACATGTTAAGTTTGACTCTGTAACAACCTACCCCCAAATGAATGCCTGAAAACAGCATGCACCTGTTACGCTTTGGTGTTTTGAGGGCACACCGGGTAGCTCCTGTGTTTTGTCAGTTCAGCTATCCACAGAGTCTGTTGGCATCTGGTGCTAAATTGTCTACAATAGCTTCACTTATGTCTAGTAAACGGGCTTTTGGTCAGGGTTCTTCAGCTCTTCTTCACGTGTCTGCTCTGAAAGGCTACTTTGAGCTCTTTGATATTATGGTCTCCAGTTTTTCAGCACAGCAAGAGAAGTAAAATCCCAATGAGCAAAACCTTTTCAAGTTGCTGCTTGTACTAAATTGCTAATATTTGATGGGTCAAAGCTAGTCATGGATGGGCCATGCCCAGATGGGGAAGGTGGAGAAACAGGGCCCTGCTAGGGCAGGAGAAGTGGAAATGGTGTGGCTACATTTCAGAGGGTGCACATATGGTTATGAGAGGGACCAGTGTGGGTAACCAGGAGAAAGTAGTAAAAGAACAATCTACCACAGAAAGAAAAAGTAAATCCACTAAAGAAACAGAGCTCAGACCAGAGCAAAAGAGAATTCGCCTTAAAAACATGGTTTTGGTATTCTACATTCTATGAAACTGACTCACGAACTGAAATAGCTACGGGCAAAGCTGCACTTAGTCCCACAGAGTGGCTCCATCTGTAGTTCCGGTTCCCAGAAGGCTCCTTCCTCCACACCCAACAAATAGGAAGGTCTACATCTACATCACTTACTGGATACTCAGTCTAAATAACGACTCATCCCCGTGGTGATTAATGGTGTAGGTTCCATATAAACAGAGACCACACTCGAGTTGTAAGACTGACTGAAACCCATACAACAGGGAGGGTTAGAGTCTCTCACGAGAAGAAGCATTTGCTACATTCATCTAAAGTACCCAAGTTAGAAAAATGAAACAAAGCAACATCCTGCTCCCTCCCACGGCTAAGTATTGGAGCCAGAGATTAGGAACTAGTTCCTTGAAACCTGTCACAACCTTCACCTGGAATTAGCATAATTCTAACAGAAATGGTTTGCCCCAAGTTCTGTCCTAAGACAGGGATGTGTGGGAATATCTTCAAAAGACACTCCAATATGCTTTTGGTTCTGCTGACATAAAAGGCGTGTTTCCGTCCCCACGAGCTGTAGGATTTGGTACCTCCAGCCAAGGGGCTGTTAGTCTAGGAGGCTAGACAAGAGCTCAGGCTGCGTAAGACATCGTTTTCCAACCTGAGGATGAGGGGTTGAGCATCCAGAGTACTGCCAAGTGGGGGAAGTGTGCACACAAATACGCGTGCATGCGCACACATGCTCGTGCGTGCACACGCACACACACACACACACACACCTGGAAGCTCTGTTTGTCAGTCATCAAAGGGCAATGGAAAGCTGTGTATTTTTTTTTCTCTAAAACTGTGAGAAAACCAAGCATTTAATACCACTATTTCAACTTCAAACCCATCAAACATTGGCAGTTTGGGATTGTTTTATTTTGAGCTTCAGCTTATCTCCATGGGATAAATCCTTTCCAAACTGGCTTTCACTAAAAATGTCATCAATCCCAGCTGCTCACTGGTTAGCAGGAAGAGCAGTAACAGAAGGCCCCTTTGATAGTCCTTTTCCATAATATCGTTCTCCAAATTTGCATGGCAAAGATGTGGGAGCTATTTATATGTTGATTATTACAGTGCTGCAGTTTATATTTTTCCCAGCACAGTTGAAAATTATATTTAGAAAGACTGACATCATCTTTAAATATATATTATAGCTCTCATTTGGTGGAGAGGAGCTGCTGAAATACATGCCACCTCCTCAACATCTCAGAAAAATGGCATAGATGTTTCACGCATTGTTATATATAAAAGTGTATACTGGCATGGAACTAAACTGGAAACTCTAAGACTTGAAGGCGTCCCGTAGGCTCTGAATTTTGCCTTCTCAGTTTGCTCTTTATTTAAACACCAGAACAGGCGACGTGATTTAGTGATACAACAGGGAGTTTGTAGCCAGAAAATAGGGGTTCTGAATTCCAGCTCTTGAAAAAAATACTTATGTACTATGAACATCTGTATTTGTCAACTCTAAAATATTACTACAAAGGCTCACTTGAGAGATACTAGAAATAAGTTGTGCAGCGCAGTTAACAATTAGTAAAAACAAATGACTCACATTATAATGTTATGTTCCCAACAATAAACCGTGTGCTCTATTTTGATTGTGATGGTTAATTCTGTCAAGTTGCATAGGCCATGAAGTCCAGTGATATTTGGTTAAACATTATTCTAGATGGATGTGTGGGTATTTTGGGGTGAGATTAATACTTAAATCAGTAGGCTGAGTAGAGCAGAGAGTAGAGTAGAGGCCTCCCAATGAAGGTAGGCCTCATCCAATTAGTTGAAGTTCTAAATAGAACAAAAAGGCTGATATTCCTCAGAGTAGGACAGGATTTTTAGTTACTGGATGCATTAGAATCTAGAACATCAGCATTTGTTTTCCTATCTTTGTATTTAAGCGGAAACATTGTCTATTCCTTGGTCTCAGGCTTACCAGCCTTGAATGTAAATTATACTGTTGGTTCTCCTGATAGCATCCAATAGCAAACTAAAAAACAAAAGCAAATAAAAGATGCTCTAAATTTTCTTTCTTTTATATAATTAAAATATTTTAGATGCCACTCAAGTCATGGATATCCCTGTAGGGCCACGCTCACTCAGATGCCAGAGTTTCAAGCACAAATCTAACTGGAATCCACAATCAGAGTCTAGGTTGAAACAGATGATGGGTGGAGGTTGACAGGCTCAGAAAACCAAAATATTCCCAGTTCTGACCACCCTGCACAGAATTTTGCCTGCAGGATTCATATTCTGTTCTCTACCACAATGTTTTGTACCCTACCACAATGACAAGAGCTACTGCTTACCTACTATACCCAGCTAAACTAAACCATCAGCTCTCCTGAGTCTCCACTTTGTAGAATCAACCTGCAATTTTAGGACTTGCCAGGCTTCATAGTCATGTGAGCCAATTCCTTATAATAAACATATCTTTCTGTTAATCTATTTACTTACCTATCCATCTTATCAGTTATGTCATGATGGGTCTTTTAAAAGTTCATGAAAAAATGGGATTAAGTATGAGTTTATTTTGGTGCAAAAATCTTATAAAACCCATACACAGTTTTTCATAATGCACATTTCCCATAAACTTCTTGAAGAGCCCTCATAATTCTCTGGAGAAACCTAATACTTAAATCATTAATTTTTGAACATTATCTTTAAAATTCAGTATTTTGAAATTTTGAAAGTTGTTTGTAAACTGTCAAGAATTATGGAGTATGAGCTAAATTTTTTGCTATGTAAAGTAAATGTTTGTGGAAAAATGTAAAAATAAATAAATGAAAGAAAAAAATCATTAATTTTTTGTGTTCAGTTCCCAACAACAACTATTAAAGAAGATGCTGCTCTATTTTCCCCCATTTTATATACCCTATTTAACAGATGATGAAATTGAGACTTCTAGCAACAAAGTAGTATATTTCAATACCAAAGGTATTACATAATAGAAGCTGTATTTGAAAACTGGAAATCTATATTTTACCCATTTACCTACTCCCCTTTATTTTCTACAGGCTACATGTTAGACAAAGTTAGCTCTGGTTCTGGCCCCAAGATTTTGGAAATGATGCCCACAGTGAAGTGCAATCAAGGTTACTTTAAGATACCAGGCTGCTTCAGAGTACCTGATGGTAAGTGGTACATCACTGTGGTAAGGCACAGAACAAGCCATGAAACTGCAAGGAAAACTCTGTGCAGTGTGGCTGGGACTGGGAATCTTTTCGTTTCTCTGGCCTGTCAACCTTTACTCGTGGTCTCTGTTGAATATAGAATCTGACTGCTGGTTCCAGTTAGGTTTGTGTTTGCAATTCCATGGCATCTGAGTGATCATGGCCCTAGAGGGATATCTATGATTCAAGTGACATCTAAAAAGTTTTAATTATATAAGAAAGCAAATGTAGCGCAACATTTTAAAATTAGCTTTGAAGTGTCAGAGTCCATAATTTCACCAACCAGGCTTAAAAATCACATTGTTTAAGATAATAAATCAACTTTCACACTTCAGATGAGAAAAGCAAGATATCCAAGATAAATGTACTTTTTTGGAAGATTATAGGAAAAACGTATTAAATAACTTGAGGCCTCGAAATTACACTTAGATGTTGTATTTTGCTAAACTCGACTATTATGGAAAATTATTAGAAAATAATTTACCCTAGAAATGAAAATAAAAATACAGCTGCAAATGCTAAGAGTAG
Organism: Tupaia tana; assembly: GCA_026018925.1. Taxonomy (NCBI): domain Eukaryota; kingdom Metazoa; phylum Chordata; class Mammalia; order Scandentia; family Tupaiidae; genus Tupaia; species Tupaia tana. The sequence continues at coordinate 27,714,384 of JAKSZU010000025.1, read as the reverse complement.
TGATATGACATCTTATTTTTTATAAGCTATTTGGCAAAAATTCAACTTTCATAAGCACATATGCCTGTCTCAAGCTTTTAAGGAGTCAGTTTCATGTTTCATACTATTCTTTCTTCTTGCCTATTAAGCAAGCCCCAGTTTGAGCCAAGATCAGTTTTTATATGCAGCTCAAAGGTAAGTCACTTTATATAATATTTGCATAGGCATAATTGTTTCCACGCATTCATCCACACTCCCACCGTGGACTGCATAGGTCGGAAACCTCACTCTCGTGTGTCATGGCTTTGTTCAGGAAAAGTTTCCATTTCATTAAATCAAAATATTTCATGCTGGTCTTCATAATCCTCTGTACCCTGACCCCATATTCCTTTGTAGTTAAAATGAGAATAATATCTTTTTCAAAAACAAGTTTTATCTTTTCTTCCCATATGAAGGACAATCTTGTCAGGTATAGTATTCTTGGCTGAAATTGTTTTTCACTTAATACTTTGAATATATTCTCCCATTCTTTGCTTGCCTGTATTGTTTCTGATGAGAGGTCTGATGTTAGCCTAATGGGATATCCTTTCTAAGTAACTTGACATTTCAAACATTCTCAGGTAAAGAAAACCTAAAAGAATTTACTAAAGCCAGACCAGCTCTCCAAGAAGTTCTGAAGGGAGTTTTATACTAGGAAAACTAAAGACAGACTCACAGAAATAAGAGTACAAAAAAAAAAAAAAAAAAAAAAAAGAAAGAAAGAAAATGGCCAACTTAATGATAAGGACGAGTCCAGAAAGCTCAATAACAAGGTCGAATGTTAACTCCCAGCATGTAAATGGAAAGACTGGACCACAGTATGTTTCTTTAGTACTTCCTTGTTTTCTGCTCTAGGCTCACTGCGTGTAGTTCCCACTCGTGGTCTAAAACCAGCCCTTTCTCCAAGGGTCCATCACTCCTTTTCCTGTAGAGTAGTATTAGAAAGTAACAGCCAGTGTTAGGGTACTAGGAGTGATCATTCCTTCTGGAGTGTCAGTATTCTGGGTTCCCTGAGCTGGCAGAGTAAGGAGCTACACACACACACACACACACACACACACACACACACAGGGATACTTCAAACACTATGGGAAAATGGATTGTAGCACCAGTTTATTCTGGTTTAAAATGGTTTTGAAATCCAGACACAGTTTTTTCATAATATGCATTTTCCATAAACTTTTGAAGACCATTCATATGTGTGTGTGTGTGTGTATGTGCATGTGCATAATCTATTAACTGGCATACATACATACACACAAAAATATCTTCATATGTAAACATCTATATATGTTGCTCTCAACATGAGTCAATATGGGTGTTTATGACTCTAATCAATTACCACAAGACTATGAGGCTGGCCCACTATCTCCTTTTAACATTTTTTAATTTTTTTTCCTTAGGATATCTGTAATCTCTCTGCTCATATTATTCATTTTATCTTTTTTTTTTTAGAGAGAGTTTGCTATAGGGCACATGTGTTCACAAGACAGAGAGACAGAGAGACAGAGACAGAAAGTGAAAAATCGCCCCCACCCCACCCAGGAGGAATGGTTATGCCATAAACCCCTCTCTTCCATTCTCCTCTTGGGATTTAGGGCACGCATGCACATGTAGGTATGAGTTTTAAGCTACCAGGTCTGGAACTTGAGCTATGGTGGACAACGTGGGAGTCCAGCGATGCAACTATTATGCCATCTACTCGTCCCATGCAAGTCAGATTTCTTTTTTTCTTTTTTTTTTCTTGGAGAGGTTTTTGCGATAGGGCATGTGCACTTGCCAGACAGAGAGAGACAGAGACAGAAAGCGAGAAATCACCCCCCAGGGGGGGATGGCCACACCACAATCCCTTGTCCTCCATTCTCCTCTTGGGATCTTGGGCATGCACGCACATGTGACCGGCGTGAGTTTTAATCCACCGGGTCCGAGACGTGAACCGTGGTTGACTACATGCGAGTCCAGCAACATAGCCATTACACTAACTGCTGGTCCTGCAATTCAGATTTCTTAATAAGGCCTAAAATTCTGGTCTATGAAAGCTGTAACTAAGGGAAAAATTAAATAAGTATACCAGAAATAGAGTAGGGGAAGAGCGTTCAGTGAAGTCATTGGGTAAGAAAAATTAGTAGGACTCCAGCAGTGCAGGTAGCAAGAGATTGAAAGTCTTGGAGGGGTCAGGTCTCACTGGGCTGGAAGTGAGGAGGCAAGATGAATTTGAAGATGGTGGGGAAGCTGATAGGGATGGCTTTCCCCAATATATCCTGACACCCTCGCTTTTCTAAGATAGAAATGTACTCAGAGAGACAGAGCAGAAGACCATCGTCAGTTTGTACAACATTTGGCTAGACTCTTTTTGACCAGTGCTCAATCTTGAGTAAGAACTTTGTGGCAAACTAAAGACATTATTACCTGGAAACACTTGCAAGTCCTGTTTTCCAGTTGAGAATTGGATTTCTACATAACACTCGGTCTCTGATTCTGTGTTGGAACGCTAAGGGAAGCGTAGTTTGGTAAGTAAGCGGTCCCTGCAGAACGCCACCTGAGCCCGCTGGCAGGCACAGTGGTGGCCCGTCATGCCAAGCTGGCTGAGGCAGACAGAGGGGCTAACAGTCATCGCTGTTCCAATCCTGCTGGAAGTCCCCAAGCTGTCTCTGGCATCTGCTCCATGCGTGCTCCAGTGGCAGCTAGGGAGTGAGGGATTTTGAAGATACTATTAACATTTTTTGCCAATTAGGAACTGTGTGATCAAATAATTGCTCTAAACTACTCAAGATGGCCCACCTCAGAGAACTGGAACGAAGCGATGGAAGGGTGCCCATACTGCACCTTAGGACAACAGTTCAGCACACAGTATAGTGCAATTTGAAAAATGTAAATTAGAAAGGATTCCTAGGGTTTTTTGTTCCTAAGACATGGAAAATAAAATTTGCTTATTTGAACATCCTTTATCCAGCTCAAGCTCCTGCAAAATAAACTCTTCCGTTTTCTGTGTATGTGCTGAACTCAGTGTCTTTGTTGACTCTCTGTCCTTCCCAGAGGAAGCTCATCGTTCCATGATACACTTTCTAAATGTTACTGGTTTCATCCATGCCTGGATTCATTCTCGACTTTGCCATCTAACAGATGAGTGAGCCCAGGAAAGCCCCTTCCCCTGCCCACAGCCCTCCCGCCTCATCTGTCTGAAGGACATGGTAACTGTATCTAACACTTAAAAATCACTGTCAGGATTAAAAGAGGTACGTCCACAAAGCACGTGGCACATGACGAATGCTTAATAATTGTTAGCTATCATTTTAATAAAGTCATCCTGAAACTCGGTCTGCCATTCCCCTCGCACAGGTGTTTCTGAGTCTCTGCTCACCTGGTGTCATTGCAGTGTGGGGACATGCTCTCGGAGAGTACACTGCTTCTCATCTCAGCTTCGGTCGGCATGCCTGTCCTTTCGGAGGACAGTGTCTTTAACTGTCGATCCCGTGGGGACACTTTTCTAGAGGGGTACGCACTCAGAGGAACCACTTAAAACGATGTGTTCTATGCATACTGGATCTTCTTTATGTTTTGAAAGTAATAAGTAAAAAACAGTCCCACGTAAGTCAGGTCATGTCACCGGGGCCACCAACGCCCCTGTCTGATGTCCCTCAGTCTCCCGAGTGGTCTCCTTGACTCTGGTCTGCTCTCCCACCCAGGCAATCTCAGAGTAACTTTCCCACGACGCAAATCTGACGGGGCGACCCCCTTGCTTTCTAACCGTCAACAGAATTCCACGGTCAGTCGAGTCCTGAGCATGGCTACCGAAGAATCGCCATGGCCTCTAGTCCTGGGCCTCATGCCTCGTCACTGTCTTCATTTCCTACCGTCCGTGGGACCTACACTGACAGACGTGAAATAGAGACACTTTCAGACTCTTCCTAACCTCTGCTCTGGGACCTTTCTGCTCTGGAATAAACTCCTTACCACGCTCCACTGTCACCAAGTCTACTGCCACTCACTGTCTAGATTTCAGGCTCAATGTAACCTGCGTCCCCTTGCCCAGGAAGCGTGTGCAGTCACTGGCAGTCACAGGCACCGGGGAGGACAGGCGCGTGTGAGTCTCTCTCTAACCCATTATCATAGCACAGACGGCCACGTTTAAAACTTCCTTATTTATTTATGTTTGCTAGCGGGTGCATGTGCTCACCAGAAAGAGACAGAGAGAGGGAAGGTGAGAAAACAAGCCACCAGGTCCAGGATTCAAACCACAGTCAGCCATGTGAGAGTCCAGTGCCTTAACCACCATGTCTCCTGCTGGCCCCAACAGCACTGCAATTTATAATCTAAAAGATTCTTCTCACATATCGAGCTGTGAGATCCCTGAGGGCAGAGGCTCCTGTGAATTTCCTTCTGTGAAGTCCAAGACTATCGATGACCTAGAACCTACTTCACTTCTGAGGCCCCCCTTCCACCACCCCACCTCACATTCCGTTGGTACCAGAGGGACACGTTAATGCATTTGTGTATGCCCTTCACCCTTCCCAGACAGTTCTTTCTGGACGTGTATTCCTCATCTTATCAATTCGCTTGTTACTGAGATTTATCTCTGGAGACTTGTTTTCTGTAAGATTGGTATGAACAGCCCATATTCCCTGACCCACGGTGCCTTTAAAAGTTCACCTGGGGACCAGCAGTTAGCGTAATGGCTATGTCGCTGGACTCCCACATAGTTGGCCGCGGTTCAAGTCTCGGACCCGGTGGCTTAAAACTCACGCTGGGCACATGTGCGTACGTGCCCAAGATCCCGAGAGGAGAATGGAGGAGAAAGGATTGCGGTGTGGCCATCCCCCCTGGGGGGTGATTTCTCACTTTCTATCTCTCTGTCTCTCTCTGTCTGTCTGGCAGCACATGCGCCCTATAGCAAAAACCTCTCCAAAAAAAAAAAAAAAAAAAGTTCAGCTGCTCCCATGAGTAGATTCATTTTTTCCACCCAAATCTGGCACTATTGACATTTCAAACCAGATCATTCTTCTTCACGGCGACTGTTCTGCATGTGCTGGTGTGTGTAGGAATATCTCTACCCTCCATGCCCTGGGGGCCAGCTGTGCACACCTTGTCTTTGCTGTGACAAATGAAAATGTCTCCAGACATTGTCAAATTTAACCTGAGGGTAAAAATTATCCTTGCTTGAGAAATACTGTGGTAGGCCCCAGGACTGGAACTTGGGAGCGCCTTCATCCACTTATAGAGATCAGTGGATGGGTATTGGATCTGCTTCAACAAAGACTACTGTTTTGGTGGTGTTATTACTAATAAAAGAAACATGATTAAAATATTGAAAATAAATCCTGTTTATCATTATCGTCAAACTCTTTCATTTCTTTTATTTTTTAAGTGAGATTTTTGCTATAGGGCATGTGTACTCACCAGAGAGAGAGACAGAAAGTGAGAAATCACCCCCAGGGAGGACGGCCACACCATAATCCCTTCTCCTCCATTCTCCTCCTAGGATCTTGGGTGCACACACACATGTGCCTAGCGTGAGTTCTAAGCCATTGGATCTGGGAGTTAAACCGCAGCTGGCCGTGTGGGAGTGTAATGACACAGCCATTACACCATCTGCGGTCCGTGAGCCTCTTCTGTGAGCCGACATCTTTCTTAAAGTTTCACATCCCATGCAGTCTTGTTCTGGTAGGTGTCTCAGAGTTAACAGGGTGTTTCTTGGAAGTTTATGTTTATGTCTTGGGAGAAGGAGAGAGACAGAGACACAGAGAGAGTTGCCTGGACAGCTGTTGGGACAGATGTGGGACAGGAACGTGGGGCCTTCCCACATGGCTCAGCCTCACACGAGGCACCTCCTGCCCCTGCTGCAGCAGGCCTGATACCTAGAGAACAACTGTGGTTGAAAACTGGATTCGAACGGTTTCCTGGGGGACAGACCGAGCAGGAAGAATGAATCTTCCGGTACGGAGTGATGGAGGTCAGGACACATGTCCCAAAGGAAGCCATTTTGGCATCAGGAAACAGCAGGAGCAGGAGGCTTGCTCTAACCTTCTCCTTATCTCAATTGCCTAAATCGGGCTGTGGGCAATTCTCAAAGCGCTTCCTCTAAGGCAGGTTATACGCCCTGTGTTTCCGGGATGTCCTCGCATGCCCAGAGGAAGGATGTCCAGCGAGGTGCCGAGGAGGGTCCGAGCAGGTGGGCCCTGCTAGCTCCTGCCAGCTTTCGATCAGTTCGTGCCCTGGCGTCTTGCAATCGTACTTCTGCACAGCTGTCCATGAAATGCACGCTTTTCCCTGCATCTTCATGTCTATAAAACTATAAAACTCACACTGAATAATCTTGCACACTCTTCTCTTGTCAATCTCGCTATAGAGTTCTCAGTCATGACCCCAGCAATGGGTGAGAAGAATCCATTATTCTCCCCTACCCAAGCAGTAAGAAGGTGCTAGAAGGTGACTTCACAATACAAAATCAATTCTTGTTACAAGAATCTCAGCAATGCCGAAAATTTAAATTGGCTCAAGGTTCTTAATGCTTTCAGAACACAAAAGTGAACATTCCATGCACCAGAAGAGGTTCACTGATTATGTTTTCAGTAACTGTTGAAGGCAAAGCCATGATGTTATTTTAGTAAGCTTATTCTGTTAGAAATTTTTTAGAATTTAACTGCAGTGGAATATGGAATATGATGAAGTGGGAATGGACTTAACTCTTTTTTTCCTGTAGTGAATTGAATCTGTGTTCTGGTATTTTCTTACAAGCCAGCATTTGGGTGAGGAGTATATGAGAATTCTACATCCCATATATTCCCAGCTTTTCTGTAAATATAAAACTCTTCTATAACAAAATTCTTTTTTTTTAAAGAAAATGTTACATGCATATAATGAACCCTGAACCAGGGAAGAAAGTCAGCAGGAGGCAACTGTGAGACCCGGCGAGGTGAAAAGCACCTGGGAGACTGAGTCTCCTGTGTTTTACAACTACAGGTTCCTATCCTCAGCCCCTCCGTGACCCCACTCTCACCGTGTGCGCCCAGCTCTCGTTTCCTTCATTACTAATTAGGCTGTTTTTATTTGAATTTCAGCATGCTGTATTTCATATTTAATAACCTCGCATCAAAACAAATGGGAAGTCCGAAAGGCTGGGATTCATTGCCAGGTGTTCTGGAAAGCATCTGGGGTATTTATAGTGAACCCACAAAATTCCTCAATACCCAGAGGAATCTACAACCCACACTTTGAGGAATCCAGTAAGTTCCAGCTGCGAGCACCATAAATACCACAGAACGGGGCATACCCTGGCCCAGACTCCCCGGCTCTCCAGGGGTGAGGAGGTGGGTGTTACAGGAGGGCACAGTTGGTCTCAGCACTTAGCACCTTGTTAACGTAATTGAGGAAGTTCACACTTTGAATCTCCTGTTACTCATGTCGGCCTGCTAGAACCTGAACGCAGTAGGGTCAGGTCAGCTTCTGGCAAGGCTCATGTCTCTAACCAGGAGGAAAGGAGTTTAAATCTTTCCATCGAGAGACATGGGGTCTGCCGTGGGGGGTACGGAAATCCAGGCGCAGCTCCCCAGCTAGACGTCCAAGCCGGGATGTCACCAGCGCCATCACAGTCTTCCCGAGATCTCGCTCTCGTCGTTCGCTAAGACAACATCACGTCCTCTTTCTTCTTAGACCGTATCCGAGAGCCGAACTGATCCACGTGCTGGCCGCAGACCCCACGGCTCCGCTCCTTCGCTCACAGCACTCCCGTCACTCGAGGACTGCTTCGTCCTGCCATCAGAAGTCCGAAGCCCACCACTCCTTTCCATCACACTCAGCTTCTTCTCGTCCCCACAAATGTCCGAGATTCGAATTCCTGTTATCTCGAAGTCTTCTTTCCTTCAAGTATCACTGCTTACTTCCATCTGCATTTTCCATGTTTACCGCGACACGATTTTACTCCTTATTAAATGTGATCTTGTTTCCTTAGACTGGCCACTCACCTGTCCTGAGCCACGTGACAGTTTTCCAGGCAGTTCTCTGAAACCTGTCTATTCTAACGGTGTCTAAGACGGTGCCAACGTTGATCACGCTCCCAGAGAAGGAAGTCGCCTTTAGTAAAGCTTTGTGTGTGGAGGCTCCTTACCTTGGCTGAGGGCCACTGAGGTGACAATTGTCAGTGAAGATTTGGTAAGCCGGAAGTAAACTTCTCTTAGAACAGGCAGTAGGAGGTGATTTGAAAGAGGTCGGTAAAACTTCAGGATTAAGAATCAGGAGAACAAAACATGTGTGTGCCCACACACACATATGGAAATTCCGCGTGCACACTGTATGTTACATGTATGCATATCAGAATATATGTCATATATCAGAAAGAAGGAACAGATTGCCCCCGACACCCAGTCACGGAAAGGGAACCACTGACTGGCTCTGAACTCGGAGGTCACGGGCAATGCGGCATCTGTGAGTGGCCGGAGAGGCTGTGCCTGTCGTCAGAGCCGACCTAAGCGGCCTCGCTCCCAGGGTGCCAGGCTGACATTTCCGCCATCACCACACCTGAGAGAAGAAAACTAAGTGGGTGTTGGGACCAGCAGCTGGCGTAATGGCTACATCGCTGGACTCCCACATGGCTGACTGCGGTTCTAGTCCCAGACCCGGTGGCTTGAAATCACGCCTGACACTTGAGTATGTGTGCCCAAGATGTCAGGGGGAGAACGGAGAGGGAGGGACTGTGGTGTGGCCATCCCTCAGGGCTGGGGAGTGACTTCTCACTTTCCCTGTCTCTGCTGGGTGCCTTTCTCCTTCATCGGTTTTAGAATCAAAACACTTGATTTTTTTTAATGATGAAAGCTCACAATATGACCCTGAGCAGTTAGGGCCTTGTCTATGACACCTCGTGTTTCTTCCAGCACTGAAGTCTGTGCGGTACACACGGCGTGAAGCCGTAAAGAGCAGCTATAGGTGGGAGGAGTGAAACCATCTAAAGCTGCCATCCAAACGGTTCTAAAAACTGGTCCGCAGCACGTCTGGGAAGTAAACCCATTATTTCCCCAAAGTGAGCAGAGTGCACACGTGTGGAGCACACCCCCTGTGCATAGACCTCGCCTCATTTTGTCTGTTTTACTGCGGGTGATGTTGCTCGAACGTGCACGTTTCCGCGTCCAAGGGAAACCCTTACGTGACCGAAATGCACCGACTTACTCAAGTCAGTCCCTCCGCTGGCTGGAGCTCTGGAAAGAGTTGTTTCGGAGGAGGACTTATCCAGGAGAGCATTAGGGAAAGGTAGGCCTTCCATTTCTCATCTCCATTTCTTTCTCCTTGCTCTTTTTTGAAAAGGGTCTGGAAAGTGGTGAACCAAAGCTGGAACGGCAAGCAGTAAGCCGCTCTGCGTTTCCTCACCCCGTGCTGAGCGATCAGGGAACTGATAACACGCTGAACTCCTGCGGAGTGGGCGCGCACTGTTCTTTGTCGAAATACTGCTGGTGTATCAGATGGAAGGTCTGTAAGAACTCCACCTCGCATAGATTAAACGGTCAAGTTGAGGCCCACGTATGTGAATATTGATTGCAAATTTCAGCCGGATTATGTGTTGCTGGCCAGTTAAGTAATAATCGTACGTGGAGAATAGCAAACAGGAGAGAAGCCTGCCCGAGTGGGATGCTGACTCTTTCACCAGGTCTTCTAGCGTTCCTGCTAAGTCTGCTTTTCATGAAGGTCCATTTAGTTCATTATGTAATCTCGGAATCTGTTTACACATGTGCTATGGATTTAGACACCACTGAATTGTCACACTAATTTAAATACCTCCACCTTATATGGAGGCTATCCAAAACAGAGACTGGGTGTGAAAACATTCTAGATGGAAACACGACTAGAACCTTCTTTTCACATTTTCTCTGAAGTTACCCCTCGGCTCAAGGACGGGGAACACTGCCGCTCCAGGTTTGTGCAGATCCACGTATTCGAGATGGTGACAGGCCAACTTATTTCAAAAGTAAAAACTATCATCTGCAAAGATCAACCCTATTCCCTTGCCAAACAAAATTCCATTAACTAACTTAAATTGGACTTAATAACAATCACATAAACCAATTAGTTTCCATTTTAACTCCATTAGGAATATTACTCATCATGGCATTGCTAGATAGGGGCTGTGCTTCTTCAGACGTTCAACTGATTAAATAAATATAACCTGGGGTGCTAATTATACCTTCTGGTGCAGGCACTCCAAGACTACTTCCTTCTATTTAAATAAATTTTTGTAAGATGAATTTTTTTTTTTTTTTTTTTTGATAGAAAACGTCCTTGGTCCAGACTCTGCATTGTAAGTGAACATGTATCTCTGACGTCAGACCTCCGGGACCCTGCGGGCTTGGGTGATAAGCTCTCCCTTCTGTGCACACCCAGGTAATCTTTATTTCTGCATTCTTTGCAAAACCCATGGCAACCTGATCACTGCACTCTTGTGTAGCTGTATAATTCTTCCTGGTTCCGAGAGGGAAAATAAGAAACCCAGGTCATACCCCGATCTCGAAGCCCCAGCCGTGACCATGTCCCGAGGCTCAATCTGAGCCCTTTGTTTGGTTTTGTTTTCCATTTCTACTGCATCTCTCTGGTGGTATTGTGCTCCTTGTACCACTCCTGTGGGTCTGCCTCCCACACCCCTGACTACCGCCAGGCCCTCTTCCCGGAACTCGGGGCTGGCATCTCAAAGTGAAAGCCACTGCCAGTCCAGCTCACAGGGCACAGTGGTGGGCGAGAGGACTGCACTGGAAGCCCAGATCTGGAGCGCACCAGGCACCCAGCAGACTCAGACAGGCTGACCGTAACCACCGACACTTCGGGGCTGTGGAGGGGAATGCAAGTGTCCAGCCGCTCCTCACTGGAACCTGGGGAAACCCTGCAGCCACACGTTACAGAGAGCGGGCCCCAGTGAGACCTATCTACCTCTTGTAAGGGGCCCTATTTCTCAGGATATTTCCCTCCTGCCTCCGTGTTTGCTTCACATAATCCGAGCCCTGTCTGCAATGAAGGTTCAGAGCCAGCACTGAATCCCAGGGCTTCCCAAGGACTACCCTAAGATGTGCTCTCTCCAATAAACCCTACAGCCGGGGCAAGCCAAGCAGCGCCACTGACTACTTTTATCTACGCAGCTTTATGGAAAGTTTTATGTTGCGTCTATGGCTATTTTCACACAAGAGCGGAGCTGAGTAGTTGCAAAAGAGACCACACGGCCAAAGCCAGCAAGTGATGTGGTCACGTTCAGGTGCTGGACTCTCACAAGGCCAGCCGTGGTCTGAGCCTCGGACCTGGCAGCTTGCTCTCCCACATTGCCTCTGTCTGTCTCTCTCTGGTAAGTGCATGTGCTCTATAGAAAATTAAAATTAAACAAATAAATATTCTTTTTAAAAAGAGAGAAAGAGAGAGAGACTGACCATATGGCCAACATAACATTTTCATACTTGGCCCATTACACAAATAATTAGCTGGCCCCTGTTCTCAAAATTTCTGTATCACTTGGACCCTCCATTCCAGCAGTTCATATTATGTTCTCAAAAATGTATCATTTTGAGACCAGCAGATGGCATAAAGGTTACAATGCTGGACTCCCACGTAGCCGACTTGAATCCCGGACCTGGAGGCTTAAACTCACGCCGGGTGCATATGCATGCATGCCTAAGGTCCTGAGAGGAGAATGGAGAAGAGACTGCAGTGTGGATATCGCCCCTGGGCCTCTGTCTCTCTGGCAAGCAAATGCACCCTATAGCACAAACATCTCTTTATCAAAAAAAAAAAAAAAAAGTATCAGTTTAGTTTCAGGGAAACATGTTACTATACATGAACGCTAATTCTTATTTATTTTATAACTTGATTTCAAAAGCACTTTGGCTCCTCCATTGCATAAGAACTGCAAACACGCAGCGCTTACCTACACTTGTTTGCAACTCCAAGAGTTACCGATGCTTGAGAACGTGTTAGAGGTCTAGGAGCAGCTGCTTTCTTTAACGGAGTGCTAGGCTGTTGAGTTTGGGAGAACCTGCTCCAGATAATTACATAAAAATTCTGACCCTCATGGCCACGTACTGGCGCTGGGCTTCACGAGTCTGTTCGGATTTCATCTAGACTCTGGCTCGGAAGCAGCTACTCATACTATTTGAGATGAAGGATTGGTTTTTATTCCCCCCAATACATCAAACTGATACTCTTTAAAGCAAATCAATAAAGTAACTATTTTAAAGAATGGTCACTGCACTAGGATGTTGCAATGATGTCCAATTGCTACAGAAGTTGCTAAATGTATACTCTCAGTTTATCTCCCATCTCACGGAAAAGCGATAAAAACAGTAAACGGAAGAGCACCGGCTAGCAATGGCCGGGCGCCACTGCACCGCACCCCACAGGGGCAGGGAAACCACTGAGAGGGAGGGTCATCTGGACCCCTGGACAGGGTTGAAGAAAGAACAAATTCTTGCCCTTTTTTTTTAGGGAAAATCATTAGAACCCTTAAATCTGTGTGGCATGCCTTTAGGTTTCGGTGCTCAGGACCACACTTCTTCAGCATGACACCTCCAAGTATGCCCACTGGCCACTACGTTAATTTTTTTCATTCATTCCTTACCAAAGAGGTAATGAACAGATAAGATGGTCTACTCTTTGAGAAGAGAGCCTTAGGACCACCAGATGGAGCAATGGTTACATTGCTGGACTCCCACATAGTCGACCACTGTTCGAATCCCAGACCTAGTGGCTTAAAACTCACACCAGGTGTGTGTGTGTATGTGTGTGTGCCCAAAATCCTGAGAGGAGAATGGAGGAGGAAGGATTGTAGTATGGCCATCCCCTCTGAGGGGTGATTTCTCGCTTTCTGTCTCTCAGGCGAGTGCACATACCCTATAGCAAAAATCTCTTTCAAAAGAAAATAAAAAAAAAAAAGAGAGAGCCTTGAGCAAAACCAAAGTCTTAGATCTTGTTTACATTGTAAAGAGAAGTTGGGACATGACAGAATATATAAGCAAGAAAAAAATAGAATAACGACTGGTATTCTACAGAGAATTAAGATATCATGATCTGACAGATAGTAACGGAGGGGCAGTTTTTGTTCTGGTAGCCAAAGGAAGTCTTCACTGAGAGAAATGTCCTTTCAACGGAAAAGTGAATGATAGAAAGGAACCCTCCGTGAATAGGGAAATGCATTCCAGGAAAAAAGAAAAGTGGAAAGTTTTCGAGTGGTAATAATTTGGTGGAGCTCGAAGAGCAACACGAAGGCCTTTGTGACTGAATTATTGTAGCTGACAAGGAAAGTGATAAAAATAAAACCATAGAGGACATCTGGGGACAAATAACACAGTATTAGGTGCCAGTAGAAAGGAAATCGGATGTTACTGAGCATTCCGTGAAGACGACGGAGAGCTTGGACGACCTGAGAGGTTTTCAGACACACTGTTCTAGGTTCTCTGGGCACACAGGATGGCAGGGCTGCCCAAGAGAAAGCGTCCACACCAGAGCGACCTCAGAGCCGCTGGTGACGTGGCCCGCAGGGGCAGTGGGGCGTCTGGAAGGTAGCAGAGGCAGGATCTGCATGGAGGAGGTGAGAACCGTCAGACAGATAGCTCTACTCCAAGACGGATCAAACCGTTACCATTCCCGAACTGAAACAGGTTGGCACGTAGCAGGACGGTACTTCCCGATGTGCAGTGCTACGAGACGGGTCCTTGAAAAAACTGAATTCTCAGTAACCATGTGAAGGCGCCATCACCCACTAATACTGCCGTTTCATGCAGATTTTACCAGCTAAACAATGGGTTCCACCAAACGTCTTATCCAAAGATATTAATTCCTGAACACTTGGACAGGTTCTGCTTGTCTCAATTCTTCCAACCCTCCTCCTCCTCCTCCTTTTTAATGATAGTGTGCACACGTGCGTACAAGCCAGAGACACAGACGCGCCCCCGACAGCCTCAGCAGATCGTAGTCACCTTTCCCCATGCCCCTGGCCTGTCTGCCAGGCTCACCCAGGGTTCCCGAACCACGGTCGGCCGTGTGGCTCCCAGGCTCGAGGAGCGCTGGGTTCTGCTGGGCCGTGTGGCCATGCCTACCTTCATTTCTGAGCTGCATCCTCGTGGTATGACTGCTCAAAACTGGTCCATGCCCTTCATTTCGCCACTGCGATGATAACTGTTTCTACTGGAAACTATGGTCTAACTCACTGTCAGTGCAGCAGACATCCTGACAGCCGCGTCAGAGCCTGCGGCCTGCCTGGGTCCCACAGCAGCTAAAGCCCAGCTGTGTCCGAGGAGCTCGGGCGTGGGGCCCGGCTGCGTTTAGCCTCAAGGATATACTCCGCATCGTTTCGGTTTCTGACTTGAGATTCTGCTTGAAGTGAGCCTGCTCTGTCCTCTCAGTTCACTGAGCTCACAGGGACGCTGGAATTGGAGGGCAGGCCAGCCCGAAGCAGCGGGTCCTGCAGACGACAGAGGCTGCAGCCTTCCTTCAGGTGGCCCAGGCGCTCCCAGCCAAGCGGAGGGGCCCACAGTGGCGGCATTGTAACGCATGCTCGGATCGGATTTTCTCCCCTCGTTCTCGCAGGTTCCTGCGTTTCCCCCCAGGCCACCTCCCGCACGAGTTCTCCGAATATGCCACTGCTTGAGGATGATCCCAAATAAGGACATTCACTACATATGATCATTTCTAAAATATTTCACCTCTGTTCTCTCTAATTCTCATCACACCTTTCCCACTGCATGTTAAGACCATTAAAATTCCAAGAAATTAAGCCACATACATACACACGCACATAATAGTATGAATATTTTTAGAGTTATTTTTGCTATAGGGCACTTGTGAATTGCTGGAGACCGAGACAGAGAAAGTGAGAAAGCACACCCCCAGAGGGATGGCCATGCTGCAATCCCTTCTCCATTCTTTTCTTGGGATCTTGGGCACACGCGCCTGGCATGAGTTTCAAGCTGCTGGTCTGGGACTCGAACTGCAGTCAGTCATGGGGGAGTCCTGTACTTCAACCACTATGCACCTGCTGGCCCCGGAGCTTCTTATACTAACGCAAAGCCCCGAGCCAGCAGGCCAGCCTGTGAGGATGCCGAATACCTGCTCTGCCGACAAGTGCGGATGGCGTGGGCTCCTTCCTGAGTGACGTTCCAAGATCTACTTATCCACTTCGGGCCTGGACATTCCAGCTAGCGCCTTCCGACTGTGCCGGCTCGTGACTTTACTTTACTGTTCACTCTTGGTTCCTTTTCCCCTGGAATGTCCCCAAGCCCTGACAAGGACAGCTGCTATGTCCCGGGAAGGCCATCTCTCCTACATGCCATGGTCTGTATCCTGGGGCAACCGTACACTAAGGGTGAAGATCATGATGCCGGGCCGCACAAGCGGGCTGAGCTCGCGCTATTTCTATAAGGATCACAAGCAACTTTCTATGAAGTATCTCCCTCCAGATATTTTTAAAAATTTCAACTTAAGACATGAATGCTATGAGCTGACTATACTGGCTTGGCCCTGTCTAGACGTCATTTGGAAACCCTAACGAGCGCTGTGTATGAGCCCATGCATGCCCCTCCCCGCCCTGGAAGCGGGTGAAGTCGGTGTGACGTAGGCACTGTCCAACGGTGAGCCCAAGCTAGGCCACTTCCCCTCTCTTTAAGGATATCACGTTTTGTTCATTTTCACCGACCAGACACAGTTCTTCCCACACATTGGTAGCTAAGCAACCTCGATTTATGAAGTCCTAAGGGCTCTTCATGCCTGTGGCAGAAACCACGGCCTGGCTGAGCCACCCCGAGCCCTGCTCCTCCACGTGCTCTTCCTCACTGGGGAGGCTTATTGCATCCACCATTGCGTGTTGTTATAACAGAACACTGAGGGGTGGCTGACGGAGAAGACAGGTCTATCTGACTCATAACCCTAAAGTTTGGCAAGCTTGGAGCGGACGGCACCAGCAACTGCTGTTCTTGGTGAGGACCACGCCTCACGTCCCAGACGGCGAGATGCGGAGGGAGCAGGCCGCCACAGGGACACAGAAAACAAGGGAAAACCTTCCTCCGTAGCAACCAGGTCTCAGGGCGGGTAACTCCGTCCTGGAGATCCACCCTAATCCACCCAGGCCGGCGGGACCCCGGACCCAACACCTCTTACTAGGGCCCACCACTCAGAGGTTCCACTTCCCAATCTTGCTGCCCCTCTCACAAACTCAACCTGAGTTTCGGTGGGGCCAGCCATGTTTAAATCACAGAAGGCAACAGAGATAGACACTGTCCTCTCCTCTTCGGCAAGGGGGCCACAAGGCGTCCATGATTGTGCCCAGGGTACTTCAGGGCACATCTGTTGTTGGGAGTTTTTGGAAAGGCTTTTGCTATTCCTATTAAAGGGAATGAGTGAGGCTCTCCTGACCAACCATTCCCCCATTTCCCTTGTTTTAAATATGAGTTTGTTGCCTGGACCTGTGGCAGCCATCTTGTGACTATTAAAGAAAAAAAGAAAAACCAGGAGGTCTGCTTTGTTTCGGTCAGCACAATAGTTACACAATACTTCCCAGCAATAAAGACTGTGGGACGCTGTAAGTGTAAAGCAAGTGTTTTCATGACTCCTGCCCTAACATCACATCAATGTATTAGTAGAGGGACAGAAAACAGAAAGGACAGTGTGGCAAAACCCTGCAGTAATTGAGCACCATGAGAGTGTGTAGAGGAAGTCGTGCCCAGGGTGACTCGGAGTGTGGCCAGTGTGAGGCACGGGGAGCTGCTGTGGTGACAATCCAGGCTGGGTCCCTGACGGGCATGCTGATCTGGGGACACATCTTTGTCATCACTGTCCTCTCCTCCTGAGGAAGAAACTTCTAGTTGCTTTCCCACCACCCAAGCAATAACCCAGACAGACAGACTGCGAATCCCGGCCAGTACCATGGAGCCGTGGGAGGGAGGGACTCTGAATTCAAGAAGAGAGTAACACTCTTACTCCCTCCAGTTGCCAAAAGCTCCAGAGAGGCGCGGTGCTTTCACCCAAACTGTGTGTCTGTCGCTGTGCGTATCAGGGCCAGGCACGGAGGAACCAGAGGCAATCGGAGACTGGGGGAATTCCTCTCTCAGCCAAGCACGAAGCTGAATTAATGGACTTTTACTTTCACTCTTGCTGAAAGGAGAAAGCTGAAGACTGTCCAGCACGTCCTACCAGACAGCAAGCTCCTGGCCTCCAGGTTGGTTCCCCGCTGTGGGCTGCGTCCAGCGTGGTCTCTTCGAAGGTGAGGACGAGAAGTAGGCGTCTCCCATTTGTATGGGAATCAAAGCAGGAGAGGGGGGAAGACGAGCCCGCGTACCCAGCTGGGGTTCAGCTTGGCCTTTCTGTATGACAGGGAGTATGAACCAGTTGTGGTATGGCAAATAAAGGGAGTGGATATTACATGGCTGACGACCTAGATACGAGAGCTGTGCTGATGTGTATACGTGATGATACAAAATAAAGGACTTAACTTGTTGACTAAAACCACCGGAACAAACTCATCACTTGAGGGAATTTGTTTTCATTGTACACAACTTGTTACTCATAGTTTCACGTGAGATTGCTTACATTTTTTGCTGGGTCACAAAAAGAGTTATAAATCATAGTAAAATCAGAAAAGAGCATTAGTGAAAATAAGGTGTCGGTGAGTTCAGATTAAAATCTTACATTGTACGGTTTAAGTGACTGCGGTCCAGAGAAGAAAGGGATCGAACTTCAGTTAGCAAAGAAAACGCTCCTACAGTGCACCGAAGCTGTGATGGTCCCCATAGCAGATCGTCACGCAGCACGTGGTTGATAACCTTTATGCAAACACGGCTCAGTCCCATAAAGAAAGGTTTCTACACCAGCCGGTGATGTTTTAGGCACCGTTCTGCTGATCTCAGCGTAAACTCACTTCTGTATCTCTGTGCTGGGCGGCAGCGGCCACGTCCAGCGCAGAGCGGGCACCATGGGGGAGCCACAGCTGTTCGGTTCTCTCCCCGCCTGCTCATCGCTGACTCGTGGCTGGAAATCACCCACCATCTATTCTACTTTGCCGGGTCACGTGCACGGATGTCCATTTCCAAAGACAAAGCACTGCCCGCTACCCATTTTGAAGCACAGTCATGTTTGGGTCAGCGTTTTCCACGTCACACCCGTGGACAGCGTCTCTCTGCCATTCTTTAGTGCCTTCCTGTTTCAGGTCAGTCTGCGAAGTTCCAGAGCCCATGGGGCATGCTTCCTGCGGGCTCTTGGGGTATCTGACCGGCCCCGGCCATGACAGTCAGGAGACTGGATTCTTTTCCAGCATGGAGAGGCGGCCAGCCCAGAATGCCCTGCCCCGCTGAGACACACCGCATTAGGCCATGACTGCGTGAACAGTCACCCAGACTTGCGTCAAGATGGAAGGGTGGATTCAGGGGCGTCATAAATAGAAGAGGAAAACCTACATTTATCCATCACAAGGAGACATCAGGAATCAAACCTGCGTCTTCGTCCCGTTGTGCCAAGACCCCCTCAGTCCCTCTGTGCTTTCTGTCATCCTTTCAGCCTGAACGCTTTCTCGTAAGTGACGGGTCCTTTGGACTTCATGTCCTATTCGAGTATATTTTTCCCTTCTATTTTATATCATGATTTCGGAAACTCTTTACTAGTTGTGACTTGGTATGTAAGAAATGACACATTTATCAAATGGCTGTTCTATGTGGTCTCTCATTGTTCTATAAATATTGCCCTGCGGGTAATTTTTCATAAATTCTCCCATCTTTCTGACCTTGTCCTAGTTTTCCAGAAAATTCATTCTGGAGCCATGTCATATTTTCCATATAAAACTGGACATGTTAAGCCTTTGGTTGGAAACGGATTAAAGGTCTAGTTTCTTTTTTATTTTTTCCTTTATTACATTGAGATGCAGTTATTTCAGTAATTTCTCAATATGGACACTGAATTACTCCATTTATTTTGTGATATGGAAGTACCTATAATTTATAGCAATGTTCATGGGAGAAAAGAAGCATTGGGTGTTAAAAAGAAAAGGAAATGGAAATGCCGTGATTTACAGCTCGGGGGAAATGCATGGGATAACTGAAAACACCTCCCTCGATAAAGGCCTCACCCATCTATGCCAGCTCTGCATCCGTTTACTCTGTGGTCTCTGAGTAAACTATGTAGAGGCAAAGTGATCCAAGTTTTAAAGCATTCTTTCCCTTTTGGCATAGAGTTTGGCCAACTAAGACAGAAGAAACAGCACTACCAGTTCGTCCACCGGCACCTTCAGCAGGACTCCACCGCCCCTCCCCACGGCGCCCCCCACAGTCCCCCCCACGGTCCCCTCACGGTCCCCCCCACGGTCCCCCCATGGTCCCCCCCACGGTCCCCGCTCGGTCTCTAACACGCAGGACAGTGCTCCTCACGTGAACCTCACCTGGGGACTTCTCACCACCCCAAGAGGAACAGGTACCCGTATCTGGACAAAACTATAATCGAAGAGAACCTTTTAGAAACAGAAAAGAAGTCGTCCTTCCTCAGAAGATGCGACGCACACCGTCTTTCGTACGTCAAGGATGATGGAATCGGCCTTGCAGAACATTCTGGCCGATCACGCTGCCCTGGGATTGTGAAATGGCGTTTCCTCCCTTGGCCTTCCCAAGTAACAGACGGAAAATCTCCTACTCGCCCACGTGCTTGGCTAGTACACTTCCCATATACGGCCAAAAAAAATCCTGTCAAACAGAAAACCAGACATACCACAGAAAGCAAATTCTAGAAGGATGAAATAAAATCTGACCCTGTTAAGTATGATGTTGGGATTATAATAGTGAAAAATTTTTTGAGTGAAATATTCCATCCTTAGTAAGCCTTAAGTAGTTTAAATTATTTAAATATTTTTCCTGAATCTGAATCACACTTCATAAAATTCTAGTAACGTCCACTCATCTCCTCAGATACACACTGGCATGAATAAATGCCCTACGGTAAACTCTAAGTTAGATTTCTTTAAGCTCTAATGGAGAAAATAGAATATCCCTCCCTCCCTCCCTCCCTCCCTCCCTCCCTCCCTCCCTCCCTTCTTCTCTCTCTCCCTTTCTTTTCTTTTTCTCTTCCCTTCTTCTCTTTCTTTCCTTACTGTTGGCTTCATATTCACCCCTTCTTCTTTTCTTTCTTTTCCCCCATAATCTAGAAATGCAAAGGTCAAGTACCTACAATTAAAAAAAAACAACAAAAACAAAAACAAAAAAAAAACAAACAAACAGAAACAAACAGGATTAGGAAGAGCAGGGGGAGGAAGAGGAAGAGAGAAAAATACCTCACTAAACATGTAAAGTGTTTTCACTTTGTATTAATCAGAGAATTTGTCTGCGTTGATGTGAAAATCAAAATGCTCTTTACAATATGTTACTTGACAAAGCTACTCACTTTTTTTT
This sequence comes from Tupaia tana, assembly GCA_026018925.1. Taxonomy (NCBI): domain Eukaryota; kingdom Metazoa; phylum Chordata; class Mammalia; order Scandentia; family Tupaiidae; genus Tupaia; species Tupaia tana. The sequence continues at coordinate 27,693,991 of JAKSZU010000025.1, read as the reverse complement.
TAATACAAAATAATTTCTGGCAAGAGTTATAGTTCCTTCTTAATAAATAGTTGGTGAGTCATGAGCTATTTTATTTAGCTTAATTATACTTACAAAATAAGGTCTTGCTTATTTTCAACTCTAAAATTCTGTTATAATTATTTTTGGAGAGATTTTTGCTATAGGGTGTGTGCACTCGCCAGATAGAGAGACAGAGAAAGGGAAAGTGAGAAATCAATCTCTCTGAATGGCCACGCCACAATCCCTTCTCCTCCATTCTTTTTTTTTTTTCCTTTTTCTTTTTTTAGAGAGATTTTTATTGAAGGGTACATATGTTCACCAGAGAGACAGAGAGACAAAAAGAGAGAAATTGCCCCCTGTGGGGGATGGCCACACTGCAATACCTTCTCTAATCTCCTCCCGGGATTTTGGGCACACATGCACATGTGCCAGGCATGAGTGTTAAGCCTCTGGGTCCAGGCCTCAAACGGCAGTCAACTATGTGGGTGTCTAGTGACATAAGCACCATACCATCTGCTGGTCCCTCATTTCAAGATTTTGGGCACACACGCACTCATGCCTGGCATACATGTCAAGCCTCTCGGTCCAGGACTCAAACCATAGTTGGCCATGTGGGAGTCTAGCGCCTTAACCACTATGCCACCCGCTGGCCCCAAATTCTACTATGCTTTTATATCTAAGGGAATATCTTTTTATCATGATTTAAAAATTGTGAAAAGCACATACAAAATACCCACGTGTGCACACACACATCTAATTGGCACATTCGGTGTTAAAGCGAACACACGACTAATACCCCCGAGTCTTCAGTGAGTGACAGCAAGGCTGGGCCGCTCTGGCCACGTGGGCTGCAGTGCTCCCTGAGGCTGAGCCCCACGGGGTGTCCTGGGCTCGCATCCAGAGGTCTCACTGAGCACGCCACTCGTGCCCGTGATGCGGGCTGGCTGCAGCCGGGACAGGGTCGTACGGGGACTCCACTGGAGGTCCCTCTCTCTCTCTCATGAAAGTAAGAAATAAAAAGAGCAGAGTGTCCCAGTTCCTTCGAAGTCAGAGTGCCTCATCCCCCTTTTCCTCTCTTCTGTATGGTTATTCTGGTATCTGCACTAACAGCCTCTACATTCACTGGTTTTCTTTATAACGTATATATCATCTTTTTTTTTCTTTTTTTGGAGAGGTTTTTGCTATAGGACATGTGTGTTTGCCAGAAAGACAGAGAGAGACAGAAAGACAGAAAGCGAGAAATGACCCCCCAAGGGGCATGGCCACACCACGATCCCTTCTCCTCCATTCTCCTCTTGGGATCTTGGGCATGTACATGCACACGCGCTCAGTGTGAGTTTAAGCCACCAGGTCTGGGACTCAAACCATGGTGGACTACACGGGAGTCCAGCGACATAGTCATTATGCCAACTGCTGGTCCCCGTATGTATCCGTCTTATGAGACATAGCTCGGTTTTCAGCAGCTGGGACACGAACACTGACTCATGCTCTGTGGGTTACCTTGCGGTGTTTCCTGCTCTAAATGCTGCTGAGACAAGGCCACGTTCACGCCTGACGTGCAGTCCCGCCATTGCCATGGTGATGCAGTGGCCTCCTGCTTCTGCTAACCTTCGGTGTGTTTCCAGTTTGGTCGTATCATCGACAACGCTGTCGTGGTTGGGCTCATTGTGCATCTCAATGTAAAAGTACTCACATTACTTATTCGTGACAGAAACTTTGGAAAATGCCCAAGTATTTCCCAAACAATCCAAAATGTTGCACTTCATTTTAGTTTTTATTATAGGCTTTTGCCAGAGGCCACTTGCACTCACCAGAGACAGACAGAGAGGGAAAGTAAGAAATGACTTCTGTGGGGGGGTGCGATGGCCCACCACAATCCCTTCTCCATTCTCCGCGTGGGATTTTGGGCATGCACACACAAGTACCCATGTGTCTCAGGTCACCAAGCTCAGGCCTTGAACCGTGGTTGGCCATGTGGGAGTCTAGCACCTTAACCGTCAGACCACCTGCTGGCCCCACACATTATTTCCCTGTCTACTTCCATGATGAGGGTGTCAGGGAGCGTGTTGCTGCCATTTGTTAAAATTCTTGCTAGTTTGGTCACGTGGTTTTAACGACATGCTCTGCTTGCTACTGGGACTGCACGTGCTCCTGCCACCGACACACTACCCTGTGTCCAGGGCCTCCATGGCTTCAGTGGCTGCATTATTTCCCATTGCTGGGAAGTGCTTATTTAGCTTTTCTGCTCACATGTTATTATATTATTTATTCAGTGTGCACTGATTTGAGTTTTCTCTACATCAATTCCACAAAATAAAATGCTATAGCCAAAATTAAGACTTAATATTGCATTCTCTTTTCCTCAGTACCTGACAGCAAGTTCATTAGAATTCTGTGCAAGCTTCTCGTTCTAACTTTGAACACCCTTCCTGCTACTGTGACCGTCTATTTTTCCAGACTGAAATTATTTTCTATGATGTAAAAATAGGTAAAAGTACCTATTTTTCAAGATGAATTCTTCCACCTTTTCTGAAGAGCTCTTCACTAAGTTCTGATCTATGAGAGACCAGCCCACCCGTCCAGGCACATCGTAGCTGCAACGCCTACGAAGTCACATTCTTGAGTCTCATCTAGACAAGGGTTCTTCCTTCTGTTTCTCCCGTTTTTGCCATTTTTGTTGTTCTTGAGAAGTAAAGGGACACTAAATTTCTGTATCCACCCACTGAAATATTAAACCAGACGATTTTTAATGTCTCTAAAATGGTTTGTTGAAAGTATAATAAAGCAATTTTATGGATGACAAAACTGAAACTTGGATCAAGTACGGAACCTGCCCAAGGAGAAAATAAAAACTGTAATTACGTAAAGCCGGGGCTTGCATCCCTTCCGTCTGACACCAATGGTCACGTGTCCTCCGCCACGCAGTCCCACCAAGGGGTGGCCTCCCTACAGATCTGGAGCCGCGGCCATGGCACCGCAGGTCAGAGGGTGACCTTGTAAAGGTAGGCCCAGTCCTAACCCCGAATATGATCATCTTTGGCAAAAAAAGAAAAAAAAAAAAGGCTTTAAGGGATCACCAGGTAGCGTGGTAGTGAAGGCACTGAACTCTCCCACATGGTCGACCACAGTTCAAGTCCCGGACCTGGTCGCTTGCTTTCTCACTTTCTCCCCATGCTCTCTGTCTTTCTCCGGTCAAGTTAAAATAAATGAATGAATAAATCAGATTAAATAAATAACTCATAGAAAAGGGGGGAGGCTTAACAGATGTAGTCAAATTAAGGACTTTAAGATCAGATCGTTCGCGTTGTCCTGGCGGGCCCTGCAGCCAACAGCATATGGCGTCAGGAGAGACAGAAGAGAAGACCAGCCGGGCCAGAGGAGGGTCCTGTGAGGAGGTGGCCCCAGGGTGGCTGAGGGCTGCTGGAAGCCAGAGCCGCCTGAGAGGGCCTCCCGGAGCCCAGCCCGGCCTGGAGCGGGCCTTGGCTTCAGGCTTCAGGCTAAAGGACTGTGGGAATGCGTTTCTGTTGTTTTAAGCCACCCAGTTCACAGCAGTTTTTTACGGCAGCCCGAGGAAACTAACGCAGCTGGATTTACAGTTTAGTTTACACACGTCTTTGCCCTGTCCCCTTGGCACGAAATAGTAAATCTCTGTGAGACTCAGTTTTGTCATCTATATCAAAAGACAGAAAGAGGAATCAGGTTGTTTTTTTGAAAATTAAATGATTTAATGCATGTTAGCCCTCAATAAACCTCAGCTACTTTTATCATTGATTTATAATCCTGCTGGCCAAACTTCAATCACTTTGAGAATAGGAACTAAACTACATTTATATTTACATTTACATTTATATTATTTATATTTAGACAGAAAAGCCTAGAACAATTCTCATCGAAATAGGAAATAGGGACCTTGAAATAGCAAACAGCAGGCTTCGCCCGCCAGCTACACTGCTGCACAGACGTGCCACTGATACTCGTGCTTCAGAAAGCAATTCTTCTCTGCAATGAGACCACCCTTTGATCATGACTTAAACTTTCACAAAATCCATTTTATGACACTTCGATAACGCGATGCTTTCAGAAAAGCAAAGGATAGTATATGTCAGGGAGACTTTATCATCTCATCAAATAAAAGATTTAAAACTTTTTTTGAAAAGTAATTAAATATTGAATATGATGGCCTCCCTGTCTATATATTGGTTGTCTCATGTTTCAGAGGCCCGTCAGTGACATGGCGGTTTAGGCGGCTGGATCCCACAGGGCTGACTACGCAGGTCGGACCCCAACCCCAGAGGCTGGGAAAACACACTGGGCAAGTGTGCATGGAGCCCATATTTTCAAAGGATGGAGAGATGCAGGAGAAAGAGACTGAGCTGTGACCATCCCCACGAGGGGTGGTGTGTGTGTGTGTGTGTGTGTGTATGTGTCTGTGTTTGTGTGCATGTGTGTGTGTGTGTGTGTGTGTGTTTGCATGTGTGTGTGTGTATGCGTGTGTGTGTGTTTGCATGTGTGTGTGTTTTTGTGTGTATGTTTCTCTCCAGTGCTCATACATGCCTGCTGGCAAAATAAAAAAAAAAATAATAAAGAGAAAGAAAAAGAATCCATCAGTTTCGACAAACCCAACTCAGCCCTTCTCATCGACTCTTCTCCTAGGTCCGTACAGAACGTGTGGCGGGCTGCCTCTCTCAGGGGTCCAGGAGACCAGGCCAAAGCAGGCAGAAGCAGCCTGGCTGGAGGCTGCCTACACGGTGCAGATGCCCAGCCGTGCTGGCTCGCCCTCCCAGTGTCGAGACCTTGCAGAGGTGTCTCTGGCTAGAGTTTCCTCCCCTCTGAAGGTCCTTTATGACCAGAGTCTGCCGCTGAATTTCTGAGCCCCACCCATGGGACCTGCACCCCAAAACTCCGTGCTTGGTAAAAGGAAGGCTGAGAGAGAACTATATCTGGCAGGACTCGACCAGCCTGGGTGAGCCGCCGACCCGGATTCCTGGGCTCTGCCTCAGTAAACTTTATTTATTTTTTTTTTAGGTATTTGCCAAAGGGCATGTGCACTCACAGGAGAATGACACAGAGAGAGATAGCAAAAAGGAAAGTGAGAACTCACCCCAAGAAGAGATGGCCACAGCACAATCCCATCTCCACTCTCCTCCTGGGATTTTGGGCATGCAGGCCTGTCCTGTGTGATTTTTAAGGTGCCAGGTCCAGGACTTGAACTCTGGTCAGCCATGCGGAAGTCCAGTGCCTTAACCACTATGCCACAGGCTAGCCCCATTTAACAAAATCAACTTATATAAATAATTATTTCAAAGGTATATCAGTCTCCCTATTTTACATTTGTATCACTATAAAAAGCACAGTACTCATCCAGAAGGTGTCAGACATTGGGCTAGAATCAGGGTATGTGAGCATGTCTGGGGACAAAACCCAAGTGCACATTTTGACTATGTCAGGAATTGTAAGAATGGGGACACGCAGGTGGCACGGCGGGTAAGGCTCTGAACTCTCACACAGCTGACCGCGGTTTGGGTACCAACACTAGCAGTTAGGAGGTCATGCCCGGCATGTAGGCATGCACGCCCCAAATCCAGGAAGGCATGCACGCCCCAAATCCAGGAGGGTATGCACACCCCAAATCCAGGAGGGCATGCACGCCCCAAATCCAGGAGGGCATGCACACCCCAAATCCAGGAAGACATGCAATGGAGCAGCAGGGACTACAGCAGCATCCCACCACAGGGCGACTTCTCACTTTCCTTCTCACTGTCTGTCCCTGTCTCTTCCTAGCAAGTGCATGAGCTTTATGGCAAAAACCTTAAATAAAATAAAATAAAACAGTAGTGCGCATGTGGGGAAGTTCCTTGAGCTCTCCGTTATACTTTTACTTGGTCTGTAAAGGAGTTAATAAGAGAACCAAAACACAGGGTTGTAGAGAGAACTCAGTGAGTGAGCGCATCTCTGCTCTAAGTACAATTCAGAACTCGATACATTTAGCTGTTGTTCAATAGACGTTTATCTTGAAGAAAGCTTAGAAGATGAGAGGTTTATGTTTATTGTTTCCAGAAGAGGCAAAGTTGTCCTCTTCAGTGATGACTAGACATTTTTCTCAAAATGGCTCATTTTACCCTCTGCCCTCCAGAGCTCGTGGATGGGCGTTTATAGACTAAATTAGGTCCCCCATTCTCTCAGATTCATGTGTCAAAGTCATAAAGCCCCATGTTTCTGTATTTAGAGATGGGGCCTGTAAAGAAGTGATTGGAGTTCAGCGAGACCGGACGGTGGGGTCCTGATCTGCTGTGATGGGTGTCCTCGTGAGAAGAGGAGATGTCCCAGAGGTGCCTGTGTACAGAGAGGCCACGGGGAGACGTAGCCAGAAGGCAGCCATTCCCAACCCAGGGAGAGAGACCCCTTGGAAAGTCAGCGTGCTGCCACTGCGATCTGAGACATCCAGCCTCCAGAACTGCTAGAAGACTCGTTTCTATTGTGTAAGCCACCCAGGCTGCGGGGTTTCTGTCACGGCAGTCCTTGCAGGCTGACACACAGGGTCTGTAAGGCGCCCTTTTTGCTCAGCGTACTTTAGAACAGATTGTGATGTAAGACACAGGGTTGGCTTTCTTGTAAAGGCAGAGTGGAAGATGAATTCTAAGCTCCTTGTTACCTCGGAATGAGACTCCCGAGAAAGATGGAGGCTGCCCAGCAGACTGAGTGCCAGGCTAATGTCTTCTACAAGCTTTGATGGAGCACGGAGAAGGGGCCAAAGCCACTACCCGCGCCTGCCCCACACTCGGCCTCACGTAACAGAGACACAGGGACCACGAGGCCGGCCGTAAGCCAGGCCACCTCCCACATCAGGGAGGCCACGCACCCGGGGCCCTCCTGCACTGATGAGTCAGGAGCCCTGAAGAGGCGTCCCCGACCCACACGGGCCTTCAGTGTGACCTTCCACTGTGACCTTCTAGTTAGTTCAGTCGGGAACTAGTTAGTGAAGGAGCGGGAACTGGCGATGGGTAGTCACATTTATTTAACTACAAATGCCTTGCTGTTAGTGATATTAAACAGAAGATTCAAAGAAAAATAGAAAGGGAAGAATTTTACTACAACTCAAAATGAAATTTCTGCTTCATACCGTGCACAAACACGCAATATTTTACTAAACACGGTAATGCCACATGTAGGGAACGAGAGACCGTGAGCAGAACTCACACGCATCTGCATGTGCTATTTTACACCACTGCTATCACTCTGAGACACTTCATCAGCTGGAATGAGGTGGCGATTCGCATGAAGAGTAAGGTAAAATTGTGGAATGCCTGCGAAAGCATACATTCTCTGGAACCTCCTGCTCTAATTAAAGTGAATTTACATCTCCACTGCTACCTGCAAAGACACAGGGCTCGGGGGTTTTGGAGCTTGACAGACAGGTACGCTTTAGTCGCCAAAAAGGCTTTTAAAAGAAAGGATAAAAATAAAATGTGGTTGAACAGATGACATCAAACACACAATTTCTAGATGCAGTTATGCAAGCCACATGAATATTTTAGTAGTGCGTCCACATCCAGTGAGGGGTGTGGAAATAACGCAGCCAACGCCGACGCGGTGAACTCAACTTCTGCAGCTGCCCCGTCCTTACCGTAAGCTAACCATGTGTTAAATTCTCACGGCCAGGACTTGAACTGCAGTCGGTCGTGTAGGAGTCCTTCACCTTAACTACACCACCTGTTAGCCCCTGTCTCCAAGTCCTGATTCCACCACTAACTCTGATACTACTACTAACACATGGGCCCCGTATGGCGTCATGTTCTCTGCGGAAATATAAGAAAACTGAGAGGGAAATCACATTAATGTATTGAGAGAATTGAATAGAAGCTACATACAAATTGCTTCTAACGATGTCTGGCACATAGAAAGAATTCAATGGGTCTTACCTTTTATTAACACATAGTGACTTCAAAGAATTTCTTCCTACAAGTTATTTGGAATAGTCATATATATATATATATATATATATATATATATATATATGTGTGTGTGTGTGTGTGTGTGTGTGTATGTATGTATGTATGTATGTATTTTTCAGCCTCTAACAACAACCAATCGAGCAAATTTACGAAAATTAAGTGACTGAAATGCTTCCCAGTGCCACAGCAGTGTGCAAAATCCACATTTTAAAGCGCTCCATGGAGAAGCTTCTCAGAGAAGGGGAAAAAGCAGGTTTGAGCATCTGAAGAGAACCTGAGTTTGGGAGTGTCGTGTAGTGCTGATTTAAATTCTACTCTTCCGGTCCCCACTGGAACTTGAAGACAGGAGGGGCTCTGTCTATGTTGTCATGGTGACTGGCACACGCCCACCTTGCATTAGCAGCTGCAGACATACAGTAAGTAAAGATGTGGATGAATGCATAGATGGCTTACCCAAGCCTGGGGTGTCATCTGTAGAATGGGAACACGAGTTCTGAACCTGTCAAAATACTGTGTGGGAGGGTTTGGCTAAGTTATGTAAACACCTGGCTAGAAGACGATCGGAAAAATGTGTGGCTGTTAAAACTGCATCAGACATGGGGCTGGGCGAGACTTTATAATTACTCTATCTAAGCCTCAGAGTTACATCATGAGGTTGGTATTTTTCTTAGTTAAGACTCTTTTGTTTCCTGGGAAACAAATCGATTTGCACTAATCTGGGGATGAAGAGAGTTTATGACATGACCATAGATGTGTAGCGCAGTCAGAGGGGTGCCATGGGCACATGTCTGCTCACACGAAGAACCGGAACGTGAATGCAGAGCCATCCCGAGCCCAGGCAGGCTGCAGTCCTGGCTCCTCAGTCCTTACAACCACCCCGTGCTGAATACCCCCGATCCAGCCCTCTCTGTAGGAGCTGTCTGCTCTCCCTGTCCAGATGGCTAAACTTGACACCTTATAGACCTTGGTCCCACTGAGGTTAGTGCCTTAGAATAAATCCTAGCATTTCAAAGGAAAAGCAGTGGGTTTAGCTGGCAACAGGACACGAACTCTATGTCCCAGGGGTAACGAGATCCAATTGCGCCAACACAGACAGGTACCAAGTTCCGACCTGAATGTGGGGTGGCAGGATGGATCGTTCCAGGAGAGAGTGCACCGCTGTGAGCTGGAGGTGACTGTGTAAGTACGTACTAAGGTATTATGGTAATCATTTAGAAAACAAGACAAACAAGGCTAGGAAATTTGAGGAAACTTGCTCAAAGTCACCCAGTAAGTAAAAACCTGGAATCCACTTCAGTCTTTCTGCCTGTGTGACATGGACTTTCTCCTCTGGGGGGCCTCCCGTGAAGAAGGCTAAGACCTCTGGTCTCCAACCTTTCTGCGTTAGTCCCTGACGTCTGTACGCTTCCTGGCTTACTCTGCCTAATGCCTAATTCTGCTGTCTGTTGCGCTATAAACATTCTAAAGTCTACATTTCCATTTTTTACTCCTCTGGAATCTTTTCTTCTTTCTCTAGCACCCACAAAGCTAAAAGGAGCCTATTTTATAAAATATAGGCCTCAAGAGGAAAGCAGTTTTAAGAACATAAAGAAGCAAAAACCTCTTGCAAACTTTTGAAGCACATTCTGAGTGCAGCTCCCTCTGGGGCTGACTGCGTAGTGGTTTGGCCCGCTGTCCCCATGCCTAAATACTTTAAAGTTTTTAAAATGGTATGGCTCCCCAAAGCCTTCCTGTGATCATTAAAAATTCATAATTCAAAATAATCTTTTACGTAGAGTATAACATCTAGACAGGTTAAGTAACATGTTGTAAACATGTATCAATTGTACCCTGCAGAGATACACAATTATTTGTCCATCAAAATACAGTGAAAAAGCACCACCAGAAGTGTCTTTGCTAGTGAAATAGCATCAAAATGCTAGTGCTGCTGTCATTGCTTTGAGCTGGTATTTTTAACAGGGCTACTCTAGGATGACAATATTCTGATTTTTAGAACAAATGCATAATAACCTCAGATAACAAATGCATAACTTCAGAGGTCAGCTCAGAGGCTATGATTAAAAGAGAATTTGAAATTCAAATTTCTCTTACTGTTCCTTGTCTTTTTATTAGCTGACTGCATGCTAGAAGAAAGAAAGATATTAATCAAAAAATAATTATCTAGACAGGGAAACTTTTATATCACTTTTCAAAGAGGATGAAAAGAAGAATAAAGCTAACTATTGGCAACTGAGCAGTTTGAAACTTTGTTAGGGCTTTGAAATCTGAACGGGAACCGTAGGAGAGCGTTTAGGGGAAGAGTGAAGAAAGCAGGTCTCATTGTATTTGGTTTGGCCTCTTCAATGTAACATGATGGAACTTGTAACCTGCAAATATTTTCTTAGGTAAACTCACTGGGGAGGTGAGCGTAATTACAGCTGCTCAGACTTCATGTGGACCAAATTGGCGTTATGGACAATTAATCTTTGGAAACGTTGGGGTAGCTCTGTAATTTCTCACTTTTGTGAAAAAATAAGAGGAAAGCAACATAAATCAAATTTCAGTCGGTAGGCCAGAGGTTTACTTCATTGACAACGTGAGATAAAGCCACACTAAATTTTTATGACGTGCATTGGAGTGACCCAGCTTTTGAAGCCTGTCGGGTCCCAAGCAGACACAAGTACAGCCCGGTTTGTACCCACCGAGGAGAGTGGTAAAAGGGGCCCTTTCCTCGGGTCCGTGTGGGCTTACGTTGGATGGAGAGAGCTTACCCAAGGTTGAGAACAGTTAGAATAAAGTGACTATGGTGTGTTTTTGCTCGCTGACGGAGGCTGCCCAAGGCTGCCTGCAGCCCTAACAACAACAAAAAATTGACCAAAAAAAACAAAAAAAGCCATGATTTTGGTGGATTTGGCAAACTAGAAACAAGGTTTGCTACTATGGAATTAGAACTATTAGCACTGTAAAAAAAACTTTCATGCTATTAAATTAAAACTTAAAAATGTCTCCCCACAAGGACCAATGACACTGGGGACAGACGTGGAAACTGTTGGGTCTGGCGTGAACCTACACCAGAGAAGCTGTCGCAGTTAAAGGACAGTGGACGCTTCTGCTGGAATACAACGCTGGCTGTGAGGTGCGTTTCCTATGAGACCCACAACGTACTGACTGCTACACGCAAGGGCCAATTACGTGGCCGCACGCCACACAGAGAAGCTCATTACCTGACCAGAAGCTTCCTTTCTCACTGGGGGGCTCTCTGGTTTGCCTTTGCCCTCGTCTTGTTCACTACATTGCATTTTATTTTAATTGCCACCTTATGATCAAATGAAAGGGAAATATCGCTGGAGGGATAGTGGAAATTAGAGGGTTTGCAACATTCCCCAGATGGGCTGGCTGCCTGACTTCGGGGCCACGGTTTCCTGGAAGTCAGCTCGAGGGTCATGGCCCAGTTCTTAACCCTGCGCTCTACGGACGACGGCGGCTTGGAAAGACGAGGCGGTGACGGAGGCGCTCTGTAGCCCAGCGGTTCTTCCTGTGGCCACCTCGGGCCGTCTCTCTCGGCCTGGACTCCAGCTTCCAAGGTCTCCTTTGGCTGTGACTTACATTTATCTACAACGTAGACAAGGTTGCACCACCTTCCCCCCAAGCTGAGCCAGGCATTCTCCTCTGTGAAGACACATTATCGCACTTCCCATCCCCTGGGGGTTTCCCGTCCATCACGGACCTGTTTCCTACAGGCAGAGACTGCCTTACTCATAGTTAGAATATCAGTGCTTCTAATTAAAAAATAAATAAAAGCAAAGCAAAACTGAACAAAAGGGGACCAGCAGACCGTGTAGTGTTAACCTTGCTGGACTCCCACAGGGCCAACCGCGGTTCAAATCCCGGACCTGGCAATTTGAAACTCACATTGGGCACATATACACACGCACAATTACAGGAGGACAGAGGATAAGGAATTGCAGCATGGCCGTACTCCCCGGGGTGACTTCTCACCTTCTCTCTCACTGTCTATGTCTGTCTGTCTGTCTGTCTCTCTCTCTCCCTGGTGAGCACAGGCACCCTAAGGCAAAAACCTCAAAATAAAAAAAATTAAAAAATCACATAGCACTTAGCCAATATTAGAGACTCCTAAAGCATTGCTTAAATTAATCAGAGAGAAAGGAATGGTGTGTGGCAGTCGTCATGCCAACGACAGGGCCCGGGCAGTGGCTCAGGGTAAGAGCCACGGAGAAGGTGCTCGCTTGTGTCCCGGGATCTCCTGGGATCGCCTCAGACGTGTGCGTGCACGTCCATGATCTGGGCCGACTGGGACCGGGGGTCACAGGTGAAGACACTTTCGGGCTGCCAGTCTTGATGTCTCTCTCTCTCTCATGGAAGAAATAAAGAAACTTAAAAAAAAACCTTTTTTTAATCATGCAGACAACAGCTCAAACAACAGTAACCGAATTCTTTTCCCTGATCATCTGTGTCCAGTATTGACAGGCGAGGGGCTGGCAGGGAAGAGGACAGCCCAATGTCCCGCGGGGTGGCCCGAACACGCAGCGCAAGCCGCCGAGAGCGAGTGCAGACACCACGAGCGCCGTCACCCGCGTCTCACACGCAGCAGTCCCGAGACAAGGAGGAGCGCGAGCACCCTACAGGTACGGAGCCGCGCCTTAGGGCCCTGTGCCGCGGGCAGTCTCACACCGGGGCAGGGAGCCCTGGCCGAGGCCAGCCTGACACCGAGCCGCTGCGCGACCCCCGTGAATCTGCCTCCTGGCCCCGCTCTGCAGCCCACGGCGTGAGTGAGGACTGCAGCCCGAACCTTCTCGTCCACTCCCAGCAGTTCTGTAAGAGGAGGAGCTGCTCATGGCTGTTCACGTGATTGGAAACGTCTGCCCACAGGCGGGTGGCCGCGGACTGAAGTCGATTCCGTAAAAGCTGCCTCGTTACGGGCGAGGTGACAGGTTAGAGGACACGCTTTATCCACAGAGCGGCTCTGAGTCAGATCCTGTCACTGATAAGGACAGAGCACAGTCAGCACCCAAAGGACACACGCACCAAGGGGGCTGGCCCCACCGCAGCAGAGAAGGACGCACAGGGGCAATGCGGGCGGGGGTGCTTCTCGACGGGAAAGTGCGTCACCTGGGTGACACGAGGATGGCGGAGGGTGACACGGCGATGGCCAAGGACGCATCTTAAAAGGAGCAACGGGGTGCTCATGGAGGGAGCGAATGTTCATACATGCACACGTGCACATGTACACACGTATGTGTGTGTGTGAGTGATAAACAGTGTTGGATATTCCGTATTTGTGCCACACAGCTCAAGAGCACCTGAAAGCAGTCTTGTACTCTTCACCTCTGTGTGAAATCTCCACGAACACCTTTTCTCACGTCTTACATCCTGGAAGCCTTTGACCATGTCATGACACGATCTGCTCATTTCTTTTCTTTTTCTTACCTGTTATGCACCCGGTCAGCTCCCCCTCCCGTGGCTCCACACTCCCCGTGTGTTTTGTCTCCTCACGCACAGACGGTGCTGTGAGCTGCAGGCAGGTCTGCGTGTTATTTTATGTTGGCCCAGCTTTTAATGACTGTGTGCGGTGAGTTTGGCCTTCAAGCCCTGCTGAGAATCTAACTTTTCTGCTGTATAACGCCGACGGTGTTGGAAATGATAACACCTCGCTGTAATGTGTTCATTAAATGCCTCTTGTTCGACCACTGATAGCAACATAGTGCAAGGAAATAAAAAAGAAAAAGCACACCTTCTTTCCATTTAGACTTATTAAATATTCAGGAGATTCCTCAGATATGCTCAGGCTGGCTGTGGCTTCCCTAAAGTGCAGCTCCGTTGCATTCACAATGGAGCACGCGCAGTGGGCTTCCTGCAGTGGCTACCCACAAGCAAACAGATCGCTGTATTCCGCACCCACCGGTGCTCCAAAGTAATCCAAAGTCGGGAGCATTATAGTAATAAAGGCCACAGTTTAGAGGCATAAATAATGAAGGCAAAGTCCACATCAGTTAAAAAGGAGGCCGCAACTTCCTCATCAAACGCAGATGGAAATAACAGGCAGCTATGCCAGTCGGGGCTCAGAGCCCTTATCCAAGGGGCCACTGCCAACCACCGGCTGCAGGGAGCCACACGCCCACCAGCACGGCACGGGCACTGCGACATGATGTGAAATGAGTAAACTGTAATTTTTTATAAAAATGTTTTTTTAAAAAGCTACATGCCTATCATGAAATAATAAATAAAAAGCAAATTAAGGCCCACAGGAGTCAAGGATATTCATGGGTTAGGACCGCAGTTGCTTACTGTGGGCATGGACAGATGTGGGCGAGTCCCACAGAAACAATAAAAGCTCCCACAAGCTCCATTGCTCTGCTGCCAAATCCCAGGTATCCCCCAAGCGTTTTGTGCACATTTGTATTTCAAATAACAAAGACATATAGATATTTATATACTTTTATAAGTATAAAAACAAATCCAATACTAAAAAGAACAAATGATGGGCCCAAGGTCGAATAGCAGATACGCTTACTAAACTGTGCTCGGCAGGACTCACCACTAAGCATGCTTTCTCACGATAAATGGTGTTTGCTTGGATGAAAGCATTATATACACTCTATCTCTTTTATCTCGCCCATTTTATTAGACTGATTTTAAATTAAATTTTTAAATCTGCTTTGGAGTGTGCAAAACTGCTGTGTGTGTGTGTGTGTGTGTGTGTGTGTGTGTGTGTCTACCTGCAGAAGTCTGGCCTTACCTTGTAGACGCTCTTCTACCTAAACACATTACAAGTCGCTCTGGAGCTGGCTTTCCTCAGCTTTCCCTCGGACGGCCTCTCTAGACTTTTTTTTTTTTTTTTTTAGAATAACAAAAAATATTTTACTAAAACATAAGATTTACAGAAGTTTCCAGACAAGCCATACAAAATGGTCACAAGCTTCTTTCGAAGGGGTCTACACTTGACAGCACAATCAGACCAAGGCCCAGAGTGAAGAGTTGGTCTGGGAGATCCGATTGTTCCTATCTTACTCGGTTTTGTTTTGCTGTAACAGAACACCTGAGACTGGGCAATTCATAAAGAAAATAGTTTTTCTGGTTTTATTGTTAGTCTGTTTTTGGTTTTGCCATAGAATGCACGTGCTTGCTGGCAAGAAACAGAGACATTGAGAGGGAAAGTTAGGAGTCCGCCCTCAGGGGCATAGCCACACCACAGTCCCTTCTGCTTTTATTCTCTCCAGGAATTCTGAGCACGCACAGCCCGTGTGATTTTCAAGCTCCCGGGTCTGGGACCTAAACCACCATGTGGGAGTCGAGCACTTTCACCATCACGCCACCTGCTGGCCCCAGGAGAAAGAGCGACTTTGCCCACGATTCTGCAGGCTAGGAAATCCACAGCAAGGACCAGCGTCCTCTCGGCTTCCAGCCGTGGTGTCATGGCCCATCACGACACGTGGAGAAGCAAGAGGAGTGGGCGCGTGAGAAAGGAGACCCACAGGGTACTCTGGCGTCCTAACAGCCACCCTTACAGGAACTCACAAGCAGCCATGCAGCTTTCAAGGACAAGCACTTTCTCACTACTGTGGGAACAGCGGCAGGTCACTTACGAGTGTGAATTGACCCAACGGCCCTCATTAAACACCCCCCAAAGGCTCCGCCTCTTAGTGGCTCCCCTCACAACAGCGCTGGGCTGGGAGGAAGCGCCGACATGACTTTCTGTGGGCGAAATATTCAAACCAGTGCTGTTTCCTCTACTGAAACTTCTGTCACACCTGCAGCTAGATTAGAGTCATCACT
The DNA here is from genome assembly GCA_026018925.1 of Tupaia tana. Classification (NCBI taxonomy): domain Eukaryota; kingdom Metazoa; phylum Chordata; class Mammalia; order Scandentia; family Tupaiidae; genus Tupaia; species Tupaia tana. Next base: position 27,678,266 of record JAKSZU010000025.1, on the reverse strand, counting down.
TCCGACGTTCTCACGCAGAAAGAACCTATTCAGCGAGGAGCACAGTAGAAGCTTCTGGACCCAAAGGTCCAGACGGGGCTTCAAAATGTTTGCGGAAAATAAAATTAGAGTTTATTTTGCTGCAAAAAAAAGTTTTTTTTAAATCCACACATTTCTCATGATGCTCATTTTCCATGAACTTTTTGAAGCCCCCGTGTCTCAGGTAAAGGAACTTTAACTCTGGCATCTCCCTCCCCCATCACTGCACATCACGTGATCCTGAATCCCAGACCGCGGTCAGCTCCCACTCACTCCTGTCCCATAACCACCTGCCGCGCACCTGCTCATTCCCATCGCGGGGTCCTGCTCTAGGCCCAGAGGGGGCCGTAACAAAGCGCCAGCACATCAGGCAGGTCGTCAAGGTGACAGGCGATGACTGACATGCACTCCTACAAGACTGGCCGCTGGTGGATAGCAGTGGTTCTAAAATAGAGAAGTGGACTTACCAACGGCAGTTCTAGGCCTCCCGAACCACTGCCTGGTGGAACCACGGGGCGCCTCCTGCTCTCCTTCCGTCGTTGGCCATCATCCGGGAGCTGGGTGACGAGAACCCTGAAAGGTCAGTACCTTAGTTTTAGTACAATCCATACAGCCAAGGCTCATCGCATTCACCCCAAGTACTCTCAACGTATTTAACACACGTAAATATATATTTTTGTAAAGTGCCAATAATTGCTGCAACATATTAATACACCTCACTGGCTCTTTTATGTAGGATATCCCTAGATGTACCAGTGACCAAATGGGGAAAAAAAAAAAAAAACCTAGTAGATACTAGAGTGCCAAAAAAAAAATCTAAAAAAATTAAGAATTTCAGAAAGCAGGAAATTAAAGGGAACCGAAGACTTCTTTTTTCTAATTCATTTTTTCTCACTTTTTTATTCACTCTCAGTCAAGGAAAGGAAAAAAGCCCTGTGTGTATGTGTGTGTGCGTGTGCGTGTGCGTGCGTGCAAGTGTGAATCTGCAGTAGGCGTGCAGGTGTGCACGGACGTTGTAGACAATCTTCAGGGACTGTGAGGATGATGGGTGGTATGGGCTGAGGGAGAGAAGGGCAAATATACAAATGTTATTTACAACTTCTGTCCCCGAGGGGCTTACAGCTGTGTAGAAATAAAAGAAACTACTGATTACATAATAAGAGTGTAAATAGAATAGCCATCTTACTAGATTGTTTGCTGGAAGTTTAAAAGAGGGTAGAGAACGTTAGTCTGAATAATATGGTAAGTTTTTTTAAATGATATGAAATGCAAAACTAAATGCCAGAGATGTTAAACTCTAAGGCCATAGTTTGTCAGGGTAGAGTCAAGAAGGAAAAAAGTCTTCCTAGCTCTCGGGGCCGGCAGGTGGCATGGTGGATAAGGGCGCTGGACTCCCACATGGCTGACCACGGTTCAAGTCTCGGAGCTGGTGGCTTGGCTTGCTTTCTCACGTTCCCTCTCTCTCTCTCTGGTCAAATTAAAAAATAAAATGAATGAATAAATAAAATTAAATAAATAATTAAAAAAAAAAGTCTTCCTAGCTCTTAAACCAATACTGTGCCCCTGTTCTGTGTGCCACAGGGTAAAGCAATGATGAAAATCTCTCCTTCCTTACACAAGTGCCATGCCCCAAAGTGAAAGATTGTTATAGGGAAGTAACTTCTATTAAAAGGAGACATTGGGACCAGCAGATGGCGTAGTGTTTACGTCACTGGACTACCACATGGCTGACTGCAGCTCGGGTCCCGGACCTGGTTGCTTGAGAATCAAGCCAGGCACATGTGCATGCCTGCCCAAGATTCTGAGAGGACAATGGAGGAGAAGAGATTGAGGCATGGCCACCCCTGCTGGGGGTGGTGGTGTGGTGGTGGTCACTTTCCCTCTCACCATCTCTGTCTCTCTCTCTTTCTGGAGAGCACATGTGCCCTAGGGCAAAAACCTCTTTAAAGAAAAAGTAGATATTAAGTTAAAAAATAGACATGAGGAACCAGCAGTTGGCATAATGGTTATGTTGCTGGACTTCCACATAGTCAACCGCGGTTCAAGACCCGGATCTGGTGGCTTAAAATGCACAACAGGCACATGTGTGTGAGTGCCCAACATCCCAAGAGGAGGCCAGAGAAGGGATTGTGATGTGGCCATCCTCCCTGGGGGGTGATTTCTCACTTTCTGTCTCTCTGTCTCTGTCTCTCTGGTGAGAACATGTGCCCTATAGCAAAAATGTCTCTAAAAAGAAAAAGCTAGACATGATATAGAGGAAGTGAGTGTATTTAGGATTTTCTTTTCCTTTCAAGCTATCTCTCCTATTGACAAATATAAAGGCAAAGCTGTGCCCTGCTGTGTTACTTCATAGTATTATACATAGAACGCTTTCTAGGGAGAGGCTTTAAATAATATATTAGGTAGTCGAGGAGGTCATGATGGATTTTTCTACGTATTTTTATGCAAAAATGTGCCATGACTTTCCTGACTATTCAATACATTTTATGGCTTTTAAGGTTGTTTGCTAGTTTAGTATCCTTTGGTATTAAACAATTAAAAAAATGTTTTCATAATCTTTCCCTGAGATATAAAACAAAAACAGGATCATTGAAAATTCCAGGTAACGTACACAGACGACAGAGAGGCAGGTGCACATGTGGGTGAGGCTGTGTCTGAGGGACACGCGTAGTGCTGGGGCTACAGCCGTCGGTGCAGGCGGTGCAGACGGTGCAGACGGTGCAGGCGGTGCAGACGGTGCAGACGGTGCGGACGGTGCAGACGGTGCAGGCGGTGCAGACGGTGCAGACGGTGCAGACGGTGCAGACGGTGCAGACGGTGCGGATGGTGCAGACGGTGCAGACGGTGCAGACGGTGCAGACGGTGCGGACGGTGCAGACGGTGCAGACGGTGCGGACGGTGCAGACAGGCACAGCCCTGGCAGAGACAGAGCTACGGGCAGACAGAGAGGCCAGACGGGGCCCACGGCATCTCCGCTGCGCTTACTGAGCACAGGCGTTACGTAAATCGGCTCCTTAATTCTAACAGTCGATGAAGTAAGGGCTCTCATCCCTCCATTTTTAACGCTGTAGAAATCAAAGACAAGGGGACCAGCAGACGGCGTAATGATCATGTCGCTGGACTTCCACGTTGTTGGCTGCAGTTCAGGTCCTGGACCTGGCGGCTGAAAACTCACGCCAAGCGCGTGTGGATGTGCGCCTAAGATCCCGAGAGGAGAGGGAGGAGAGGGGGCTGCAGCATGGCCACCCCCCCGAGTAGGTGATTTCTCACTTTCTAAACTCTCCGTGTCTCCAGCAAGCACACGTGCCCTACAGCAGAAATCGCTCATAAATTTTTTTTAAATAAACAATCAATCAAAGATAGGCACGCTAGTTTCCTACAGTTACTGCGACGAACGGCCACAAGCCAGTGGCCTGAGACGAGCCTGAGCACGGTCCAAAACGGGCATCGAGGGGGCAATCACGGTGTCTCAGGGGGCACCCTGGGCAGGTTCTGGGCGCTCCCTCCTCGCCTGCTTCAAGGTCCGACTGCTTCTAACCTTCCTCATCTTGGGGCTTCATCACCATCTCTGTCCCAGCTTTGTGCGCGCGTGGGTGTGTGCATACGTATGCGTGTGCATGTGCGTGCACGTGTGTGTGTGCGTGCGTGTGCGTACACGTGTGTCTTCCTCTACCGCAGCTGTGCTGACCTCTCTGCTTTGCGCTCACTGCGACCACACGCCCCACCCAGCCCCAGGGTCCAGGCTAAGCCTCAGCTCGAAAGCCCTAACTTCGCCACACCCGCAAAGACCCATTTTCTCTAGCAGGTAAAATGTACAGAGCCCGGGAATGAGAAACTGGTATTTTGGGGTCACTGTCCTTAATTCAGCCTTCCACAATAGATCAGGCAATTTGACAAGCTCCCAGGACTTGTGACTTGAGGGTGCTCTCGGACACTGTGAGCGCCCGGGATTCTCAGGCCGGCCCTCGACGGCTGTGACATCCTTGAGTATAAACGCCTTCTAAGGAAACAGCACGGCCCAGCTCTGTAACGGGGCAGCCACGGAGGTCACCCACTGTCTTAGAGTTTGGCAACCTTCCGGGACACACTTTACCAAACGTCGTCTCCACAGTGTTTTAAACACGCTTGGGATTATACTCAAAATACTTCACAGCTGGAATAAAATACAGGATGGTGGTGGGGGAACCACAGGTACCAGGGCCTGCCCACAGGACCGGAGCCCAAAGACGGGACGACAGGGGTGACACCGCGCTGCTTAGCCACTCCCACAGGAAGCGACGCTCGAGTTCTATGCCATCACCACAGAGTAACAAAAACGTATTGCAATTTGTTCGAATATTTTACTCTTTATTTCAAGGGCACCTTTTGATTGTAACGGCAAGCTGTTTCTTGCTTATGTTGTGAAAAATTTCGTCATGTAGCTTGAGACTATTCTCATAATTTCTTATCCTTTGTATAATAGAGGAAACCTGACTAAATGATTATCAAAATATTCAATGAGTTAAACACAAATCATTCAATGTCATGAGGGTTATATTAAGTTATTCTGGTATTTAAAAATTGTATTTCTGGATATTTTTGCATTAATTTTCCACAAGTCCGGTGAAACCACCTCAAGGACTAGATGTTTTACCAGCTCCCCGTGATAAAGTCACAAAGAACCCACTGTGAAGTTATTTAGTGTTCAGTGACAGGGCTGCAGTGACAATTACTGCGTTCTCTGTAGACAGTCTGACAGTAACGCGAGCTCCGGCGTGACTACCACATTCTGCCAGTACTTCTTCCCCCTTGGCCTTCCTCTTAAAATTATTACACTGAAGTTTATTTGGGGGCCAGCAGATGCTGTAGTGGTTATGTCACTGGACTCCCACATGGCCATCCAGAGTTCTAGTCCCAGACCCAGTGGCTTGAAAATCATTCTGGGTGCATGTGTGTGCCCAAGATCACGAGAGGAGAATGGAGAAGGGACTGCAGCATGGCCATCACCCAGGGGTGGGGGGGGAGTGATCTCTCACTTTCCCTCTGTCTCTGTCTCTCTCCTTCTCTTTTTGGTGAGTACACGTGCCTAAGGCAAAAACCTTGCAATTTTTTTTAAAAATTAAGTTTCTTTTACCAACAGATGAGAGTGCTCGTCCTGCTGGGTACCTGCGGAGCGACTGCTCCCTCCACGGCACACTCTTCACCCCTGCACTCAAAGGTCCAAGCAGGTGGGCAGACAGCGGCGCGGCAGTAAGACCCGACACTGCAAACCTGACCCACGTGGGCAGGTTCTGGGCTCGTGTGCAGAGAATGCCCTGTACACTGGGCACACCGGTGCCCTACTGGGAGCGTCATCTCTCTATGTCTCTTTCTCTCTTTTCATGAGAGAAACTGACTTAAAATTAGCTTAGAAATGATCCTAACAGGCAATTATGCCCCATTCTGTCATCTTTTGCCCTCATGTTGATTCCATTAATTAATGATCAATCCTGCTACAGCCTCAGGTAGGAAAACTGGAGATAGAAGACGCTTCATATTTGAGAGCTCATGACATCATTAAAAAAAAATAAATAAAAAAACTTTTGGAAAGAGAAACATATAGGAAAAGTTACAAAATAAACAGCTGCCCAGGTCTAGTCTGTGCAAACAGGGATGGGAGTGGAGCGGCTGCCAGGACCTGGAAGGGACCCCAGTCTCACATGAACACCCCAGGACGTTTTCCTAGCGTTAGCCGCACGAAGTCATTCCTTGTCTATGCCTCAGACGATCCAGATGCTTGGTGCAGTTTCTCCATCAGTGTTCTCCAAAGCTTCGGTCTTGGGTAATCGTTCCAATTTGGTTTCCCCAGGGTTGTCAATCTTTGATGTCACTAGACCCAACGTTACAAAAGCTCTGGGTTTCTGCGAAAGATCCCTCAGACATATTGAAAGATGTTGCCTACTGGCTTTAAAGTTGAAGGGTCTAGTATGTACTGGCAGGGTTCATAGACTATTCTGCATACAGATGGAGAAACGTGCCCAGCGCAGTTCTAATCTTTGAATTTCTCGACTGTCTGTTGCAGGTACTAAACCAGCTGATCACAGAGAAGTCGTCTGCCTCCTTTCATCTTCTGTTCCAAAATGACTGCGTTCACATTAGAAGGCTCCCGTATCTAACAATGAGGAGATAAATGAGATGGATTTGAAAGTATTTCATACTACTTACACAGTTGCAAGGAATTATCTTTCATTATTCATCTTCTCATATATTTTTCAAACTGTATTATTATGTAGATTTCTCCCAGCATTTTCACATAATTAGTCTAACCTCAACCTTGATGTTCAGAAAAATTTGCAACTGAAAAATAATATTTTGATTTCTTAAGAATATTTTGATGTGCTGCGCTGTGTAAGTGAATGGGACCAGGCTTCATTACTTCTGCGAGGAAATACTCTCAAAATACACTGCACAAAAATGATCTGTGAAAGTGTCACACCATAATCCATGTGTTTTGGGGAAAAGCTAAAATGCTGATAAGTGATGAATAATGATTAAAAATTGACAAGAATGTCATTGTTATTCAAAGCACTTCACAGAGTATTCATACGAGTTCACTTACTTGTTCATCAAAACAGAGCCTTCTCTCCCCTTCCCTTTCCTACATGGAAAAACCAATGAATCTCAGAAAGTTAATTGACTAAAATGCCCAGCAGGCAGGCCAGCAAACCAGGCATTGGTTTTACTGGACAGTATTATTTGAATTTGAAACACCATGTTTTTTCTTTACATTCACTGCACATTCTACCAGCTCACAAAGACACTGACCCGTTTCTTTACTGAGTATTTACTGCAGGCAGTTGACGGGGATTTCTACACACTGTGGCAAAACTTGTACTTTTTTATTTTTATTTTTAGAATTATTAATTCTATTTATTATTATTATTTTAGATTTGTTATAGGGCATGTGTGCTCACCAGAGAGAAACAAGGGCAGGGAGAGAGGGAGAGAGGGAGAGAGAAAGCAAGCTGCCAGGTCCAGGACTCAAACTGCGGTTGGTCATGTGGGAGTCCAGTGCTCTTACCACCATGCCACCTGCTGCCTAAACGTAATACTTTTTGTTATGGTCTTTTCCATCTACTGAATAAAAGAGTGACATTTCTAAGTAACAATTCAAAGTATAAATAACAATTCCTCAAACAATTAAGCATATGTTTGTAAAAAATAAGCCATATTTTTTACCATCTCAGGGTAACCGTTTCCTGTATTATCTTTGGATGATTTTGAATCCCTGGCCGGGGTTCAGAATTCTTGTTTTAGGCATCCCCGTGTTTCATGCCTGCTTGTCTCTCCCGCCACGGGGTGTTTCACAGGGTGACGTCATGCCACGGCGAGTCTCACCCTCTAATCTTTTCTGCCTTTCCTTCCAGTTTATTCTGGGAAAGTTGGAATTCTCTTTGAGTGATTCTGCAATTTTAAGTTTCTGACTTTAAAGTTAGCGTCTGCCTCATCTTTTTCTCCTAACATTTTGTTCGATTATGAATGTAGACAACCCATCGCAATAATATTGGTCATTTCTGTCTGTTTGTAATCAATGTAAATCACAGGTGTTTTCAAGACTTATTACATTTGTCACGTATATTTGAAGTATTTTTTTAAATCATTGGCATCTTTTAATTTTCTTTGGTAACGATATGCATAATGTTTTGAAGTATTATTTACATGTATCACTACTCTGATATTATGCTTATCTTCTGGCTAGCCACCCTGGCACATTATTTAATGCACTCTCAGTAAAGAAACACATCTGTTGCTACTAAAAATAAAATAAACAGAGAATTGCCATATATTTCTGCAATGCCATTTTTGAGCATACATCCAAAAGAGTTGAAATCGGGGATTCAACAGATACTAGTTTGCCAGTGTCCACGGACAAATGAACGGATGAGCACGCCGTGGCGTATGTACAACAAAATATTACTCAGCCTTAAGAGAGAAATGGAATTCCAAGGCATGTCCTAACAGGCACAGATAAACCTTGTAAAGACTAGTAAGTAAAACGAGCCAGCCGTGAAAAGACAGATACACACTCATCCATGCGGTTCCCAGAGTAGCCAAATGCACGCCACTGCTCGCCCGCCCCACGACCTGTGTGTGGGATCACGGATCTGCACGCGCATCCAGGACTGCGTTCGGAAACGTTCCTCCGTCACTCAGACGTTCCCTCTTCCCCCCGGCACACGTATGCTTTGTAATAGTCACTGCAGCCCCAAACGTGGCGAGGTATCCTTAACAGACACTTCTCTCGTGTTTACTTGGATGGTGGCTCCTCACGCGTGGCACGATTTGCACATTTTGGTCATCCAGTTTGTTGCTGGGAGGGTCTCCCTGTGCCGCGGGTTAAGCAGTACCCTGGGTCTCTGCCCTCTGGACCCCAGGAACATTCTTCCCTAACCCACTGAAATAAGCAAAACATCTCCAGACATTGTCACGTGTCATCTGACAATGTTGGGGTTTTAAATCACTCCCAATAGAAAGCCACAGAGCTACAAAAATGACTTAAACGACCTAATGTACCTGACACAGGTTTGTAGACACAGACAAGTCTACAGGTGCTCCCCTGTGGCGAGCTGCTCGCCAGCTAAGCCTCTGCACTGGCTCATCGGGAAGAGAGCAGAGCCACGGTCCGACGGCCAGTCTTCCAGTGGACGTGTTTTTTTTTTTTTGTTTGTTTGTTTTTTTTTTTTCAGAAAGATTGGTGGGTGCACTGACATAATTACTGGCACCTCCAATAAAGTGCTGGGTGTCCTTTGTCCGCTGAGAAAACTGAACTGATAAGCACAAACACGACGGGCAAGACCTGCCTTCTTACAAAGCCTTGCCGTCGGAATAATTCCAACTGTGGAGACAGGAATGCACTTCGTCACCTTCCAGCGTGGGTGACAAGGCTGGTTACGCTCAGCTACTGACCACTGGAGGATGGACGTTGAATGTAGCGTCAGGGAAAGCTTGATTTTATTAATTATTTTTATACTTTTCAGTAAGGAAAATGACCATTCCAGAATTTAACAGTCCTAGTGGTATGAACAGGCTAACCCTCAACAAGCTCTTTAGGAATTACAGAAGTCTGGATTGTCTTTTAAGAATAGGAAATTGAGCTTAATATCCTTGAATTCAAACCAGTTTGCTAAGTGAATGCACTTTTCCAAATTTCAGTTCATCTATTGAGGGAGAACAGCCGGCTAGAAATCTGTAGAACGCAAGTAACATTTTCTTAAGCCCCTTCTAAGTCTGGATATTCACTGAGGACTTCTAACGTACTTACTTCTTATAACTGAACAGTGCTTATCACCTTATTCCACCACGACTTACTCAGGGAGGTCACATCATTTGCCAAGGTCTTAGCGGCAGTAGCAGGGACAGCTGTGGTTCGAATCCCCGCCTTGTGGGTATAAAGCCCACCCTCCTGGTCTGCTCCCCCACCGTCAGGGCCAAGAGGTGACTTCACTTTGGGAAGAGATGACCTTTCTCACTGCCTTTTGGTGAAGAGTACCACATTTGATGCTTCTCTTTGCTTAGGTACAGAAAGACATTCTTTATATACTTCTGCCAAGGAACAGGACGCGGAGATTCCTAACACTAATAAACTGCTATTGGTTTCATTATTGAGCTTTAATGAGGCCACTCAAGAACCTCATTTATGAGTCATGGGATAATATCATTCTGCTACAGGACATGAAATCGGCAAGGAGACGCACAAAGAGGGAGGATTTATAGTTCGGATTCCGAAGAATTGCCATCTATCTCCCGCCTGCCTCCCACATGTCCGGCTCTATGCTGTTGTTCGGCGTACCCGATTATGTAACCACAGTCTCTGTATTAGTGTCCTAGGGCTGCTGTAACAAATGATCATACACACGATAGCTCAGAACAAGGGAAATGCACTCTGTTTCAGCTCTGCAGGCCGGGACCAAGGTACTGGCAGAGTCACCCTCCTCTGTAGGTTACCGGGACACCTCCTCCCCAGCTCGGGTGACCCAGGCGTTCCCCGTCTCGTACCGGCACCACTGGAGTCTCTGCCACCTCCTCCCCAGCTCGGGTGACCCAGGCGTTCCCCGTCTCGTACCGGCACCACTGGAGTCTCCGCCACCTCCTCCCCAGCTCGGGTGACCCAGGCGTTCCCCGTCTCGTACCGGCACCACTGGAGTCTCTGCCACCTCCTCCCCAGCTCGGGTGACCCAGGCGTTCCCCGTCTCGTACCGGCACCACTGGAGTCTCTGCCACCTCCTCCCCAGCTCGGGTGACCCAGGCGTTCCCCGTCTCGTACCGGCACCACTGGAGTCTCTGCCACCTCCTCCCCAGCTCGGGTGACCCAGGCGTTCCCCGTCTTGTAGCGGCACCACTGGAGTCTCCGCCACTGTCCTTCTTGGCCTCCTCATGTTTTCCCTCGTCTGTTCAGGACACGTGTCACTGAACCTGAGGTCCACTGAGATAACCCCAAATGACCTCGTCTTGAAGCCCTTTTTACATCTGCAAAGACCCTTTATCCAAATAAGGCGAATTCGCAAGATCTGGGGTTTAAAGAAGTGCATGCTTGGGGGGGGGGGGGGCGCAAGCGAACCCATGACAGTCTCTTACTCAGATGAGCTCAGAGTTTAACACGGAAGTGACAGGCAGAGAACTATGTGGCTAAGTATACCGAGGTGACGGCAGGAGTCTGCATGGGGCGGGGGACACTGAGTACAACGCAGACCATCGGCATTCAAAGCAAGCCTTCACAGACAAAGGAGTCCTTGAACCTGGTCTTGAAACCAAAGCCTGAAAACAGGGAAAAAGGAAAGACAAGTGGCCCGAGCTTTCCTAAGCAAGAGTGCTGTCGGCAGCAGATGTGTTCTGTTTGGCCCGAGCCCTATTTGCCTACACAATGTTTAAAATGAATTAAATTAGTTGTCAACCTTTATCCTGGAACATTCCACACCATAATCTGGACTTCCTGCTTCTTCTGAGAAGTGGAAGGTCTAGCCATAGTGGGCCCCGTTAGGGTACAACAGGGACGGGCTGCACGGAGTCGATCCCCCGTGGACAGGACGCATGTGTTCTGGGTTTACGAGACCCCGCCAGGTCACCGTTTGTTACCCTCGGGCCAGCCAGCAGCAGGTGCCAGTTGGTGCTGTTGTCACTGCTGCTGTTTTCCACGTGGCACGGTTAGGACGAAAGGCAAATACTAGCTTTACCTATGTCCCTGTAAAAAGTGGGTAAGTGAGTGATGAGAAGCAGTTAGTGATACATAAGAAAACAGGAGAGAGCAGCCTTGTGCACAGAGAGAGGACCTGTTGTCTTTAATATGCATCGTGTGCATCACCGGACTCTCACATAGTCAACCACAGTTCGAGTCCCGGACCCAGTGGCTTAAAACACACCGGGCACTTGTGCATGAATGCCAAAAATCCCAAGAGGAGAACAGAGGAAATGGGACTGTGGTATGGCCATCCCCCATGAGGGGTGATTTCTTGCTTTCTCTCTGTCTCTCCAGTGAGCACATGCACCCTACAGCAAAGATCTCTCTCAAAAAATTTTAAATATAAGAAGCAAAATAATGTCTTTAGAAATCATGAAGGAGGGGGCCCAGCAGTTAGCGTAACGGCTATGTCGCTAACTGCTACTTTCCCACGTAGTCGACCGTGGTTCGCGTCCCAGACCCGGTGGCTTAAAACTCACGCCGGGCGCGTGTGCGTGCGTGCCCAAGATCCCGAGAGAATGGAGGAGAAGGTATTGCGGCATGGCCATCCCCTCTGGGGGTTGATGTCTCATTTTCTGTCTCTCTGTCTCTCTGTCTGGCGAGAGTACCCACCCTATAGCAAAAAAAAAAAAAAGGTGAAAGATGGACAAATGAGATGAACAGATAACTCTCCAAGGAAGACATACAAATGGCCAAAAAACAAATGAGAAAATTCTCAACATCTCTTATCGTAAGGAAAATGCAGATGAAAAACCATGATGAAATGCCATTTAACGCCAGTTAGAATGTTTAGGATCAAAAAAGTAAAGAATGACAAGTGCTGGTGAGGCTGTGGTGAAAAGGGAACTCTCCCACACTGCTGGTGGGAATGTAAATTAGCAGAGCCACTGTAGAGAACAATATGGAGGCTCCTCCAAACCTACAGACAGGGGCTGGCAGGTGGTGTGGTGGCTAAGGGTGCTGGATTCCCACATGGCCGACCACAGTTCGAGTCCCAGGCCTGGAGGCTTGCTTTCTCTCTCTCCCTCCCTCTCTCCTTCCTTTCTCTCCTCCCTCTCTGGTCAAACTGAAATAAACAAAGAAAGTTAAATAAAATAATTCTTTAAAAAACACCTATAGATAGAACTGCCACATGACCCAGTAAAACCACTCTTGGTATTTATTCATGGGATAGGAAAACACAAAGCTATAAAGACACTTGCACGTCCACGTTCACTGCAGGATTATTCAGTTACTAAGACACGGAGCCAACCTGAATACCCAAGAATGGAAGACTGGATTGAACAAATATGGCACGTATACACTGTGGGATACATCTTAGCCAGAAAGAACAACGAAAGCCTGGCATTTGACACAAAGTGGATGCACAGAGAGGACTTAATGCTAACTGAGACAAGGCAGACTATTAAAGACAAACACCGTATATCTCCGCTCAGTATATACCAAACGGCTGCACTTTACGGCAGGGACTGAAGGACTGGAAGACACAGAAGCAGAGACAGCAGGTGTGGATACCAGAGATGGTAGGAGAGGGTGGGTAGAGCGGGGTGGGAGGGAGGAGTTCAGGGGAAAATACTGAACAGACACAATGGTCATCTGTTGAGGATGATGTGTATGAAAATATCTTGGACTTGACTGATTTGCAGTGCATGTATGCTTTGAAAATACCATTTTGTATGCTGTTAAGATGTACAATGATTAAATATAAAAAATAATTTTTTAAAAAGATCTTCACATACTATGGGTTCAATTAAAGATAAAAATTTAATGGATCAAAGTAAAATGTAATTGCATTCATGATGCTCCCAATTTGAAAATATATTTACCAAAAATAAAGCTTAGCTTTAAAAAAGAAAAAAAAAAGATCATTTTTAAATGTTTTTCTTCTAAACTATAATATTAAAATCTATAAAACTGAAAGACTAAAATCAAGGTTAATTAATAACTTTTAAAAATGGAATTAAATAAAGCCTATGCTTTATCTCATTTTTAGTTTTAAATAATTTACAGGATTTTATAACTATTATACTAATAAGATATGTACTATAATGGCATTGTTACTATATTTTATACACACACACACACACCCATGAACTACATATTAATACATGAGAATATACCTGAAAATGGACATATTTTGATGTGCGTGAATATGTAATATCCATGTTGCCTCAGACAAAGAGTTTGAAAAGTTTATCAAGTTGTCTTTGCCTTTTTTCTAAAGCTCCACCATCAAACCCTCTCTGAACTGCAAAATAGCATACATGTCAGACATCAGAGGGGCACTGACTACAGGCGTTCACGGAATTCAGATGCATTTTACTTGTTTCAAAGATGTAGGTCCAAGGCAGTGTGAAAATTATTTCTCTGGGACTTGAGAAGTGTCAGTGGTGAGAGAAAATGTGTGGTTACCAGGGGTGTACCCGGAGTCTCAGAGGCACCCGTTAGTTCTTTAATACCTGTATTTGCTCTTTTCTATTGGTGATATGTAGAGTTCTCTAAAGCCCGGTACTGGTGGAAAAGACCACCCTGACTTGGACCCAAGGCGGACCCCGAATCTGCATCGTTGCACGTGCTGTGAAAGTTTATCGAATGCCAAATGCCTAATTGCAGACAGCACTGGGGCCTTTATAATGGGGACTGAGATTTTTCAACATTTTTGTTAAGCACCTAGCACAGTGTCTACTACAAGAACTCAACACAAATTTTTGGAGAAATAAATGAAAAATGGAATAAATTAAGGTCATTGTGTTTATGTTTCTTCTATGTTCTATAGAAGCTTTAGACATTTTCTTCTTGGGGTTTGAAACTGTAATTTAGCCTTTCCTTTTTCCATATTTCCTGATGATTATAATTGCCATCGAAGAGCAAAATTTCAGTTTTTGTCTATTTTCATTAATTGTTGACGAGAAAACATTTTCTTGATTTCGGTTATGTGTATAACTCACATTCACATTCTGTTTCCATCAGGTAAATGTTAAAATATTCATCTTGATCCATACATAATATAATGCATAAAAATCTGAGAACTATGTTATAGAAAAATAGTGTTTTGCTTTTGTTGTATTTACTGCTCAAGCACGTGCTATGTTACTTCATGGCTTATAATTTTAATCTATTTTAAAAGGAAGGTTAGGGTTAGTACATTATGTGTCAAAACCATACTTAGATTTTTTTTTCCTAAGATCATCAGTGGCTCTCTGTGAACACGCACATGAAACACACGCACACACACAATCATCTATGAAAACACGTCGGTTATAGTCACCATGGAAAGTGTGTGTGCATGACCTGTACTGTCAGCAGAGCTCCCTGTGAGGATTAAATGAAACTGGACAGTTTTTCACTTGCCTTTTAGAAAAGCTTCCTTATTAGATATTCCAGGAGAGTAGTTCTCAAAGGTCCCCTTGCAAGTTCACCTAATGGATTGTTCCCACATGTGTTAAACTTAACACACTGCGGACTCGGAGACCACAGGCTGTCTGGTTGCCCGAGCTTTCAATGCGAGGCAGTTCTAGTCAGTTACACTGTGAGGATACTTGGGGAACCTGACTCAAGGAATTCTAAAAGATTAATTGATGTAAACTGCAGTGTAACTTTGGAGACTATGTCCAGGGAAACATCTACATAATTTAGAGCGTATTCTGAATCACCATTTTGCTGTAAAATTTACAGACTTCTCCATCTTCTGCTGTGGTCACAGGCAAGGGGATGGAGCTAAAAAATAACACAGAAAAAACAGTCCATTCCATGGACTGCCTGCTCTCCGGTATATGTTACTTTTCTGCTCATCAGCCTTGAGACTTTGTATCTGATGACCCAAATCCGGTTACATATTGTAAGTGGAACAATACTCCAGGGTACACACTACCCTGAGCGGGTACTCTACTTGCCATTAAAAAGAAAAAAAATAACAAAGAAGAGAAACCCAGCTGGTCTGTAGTTTATAGCTGAAAAAAAAAAAAAGATGTCTAAAGATACAATGTATCATTTTCCCTCCTTTAATTCAGGAGAAACTCAGTGCTAAGTGTATGCTAGATGCTACTTTAGAATTCGGATGGAAATAAAGACTAAGGTCACTGATTTAATGGGCGTGTATTTGAATACTTGAAAGGCAGATGAACCCAGCTATTAACAGATGAGAAAAGTTACAGGTATTGTAACTTTAGAGAGCAAGAGTTGTTAGGAAGAAACCAAGTAGATCCAGGAGAGTTTTCTTGCAGGACACAGCCATGTCAAGAAGGCAGACAGGAGGGCTCTTTCTGAAGTGACAACGGGAGATGTGCGGCGTCCTGTCTGCAGCAGACCCCACGACCAGGTCTCTGGGTCTCGCCAGCTTCTCAGAGACCCCATCCGCTGAGTCGCCAAGGCCTTCCTGCTGCGAAGCCGGCCTTCTGCCCATTGTGGGGAACGTGGGCCATCCCGCTGCAACCACTCCTCCACCGTCTCCATCTCCGGCTCTCCTGCGGCGTTCCACGGGGACTGCCCCACCTGCTGGCCCAGGGCGGTGGCCTGTCCATCACAGGTCTCGTCAAGGCTTCTCACCGCTCTCCAGGCACGGGTCATCTCCCAGACACGCCCAGGCGGGTCCAGTGTGCGGGGGACGCCGAGATGGGCCGTGTCCTTACTTCTGTGGAAGGTGAAACGGGACCATCAGGGGCCTGGGGTCCCTGGGTCGGCCATTCCTGGAGATCACGATTTCTGAGTCGGGGTTCGGACTTTCATTTTCTTCCTTTATTTGAGTGGCCGTCCCCTGTAACCGAAGTCCTGAATGTGTGCTCACTCTGCCTGTTCATGGTTTTCATTCACAGAGGCACGCAGTCCTCTCCTGCTTAAAATACAACAAATTGCTTGGGGCCAGCAGGTGGCATGGTGGTAAAGGCGTTGGACTTCCGCAGGACCAACTGCAGTTCAAATCCCAGACCTGGAGGCTTGCTTTCTCACTTTCTCTCTCTATCTCTGTCTCTATTTGGTCAAATTAAAAATAAAATAAAATACTAAAATAAATAAATAAAGCAAATTGTTTTCCTCAAATCCATCTCCTCATCTAGGTGCTAGCAGTCTCATTCTCCTCCCTCTCTTCTTTTTCATTAACTCCTTAATGAAGTGGTGAGCCCTTAAGACCTCTCTTGCATTTCATTAACTCTCCATATTTCACTCTGATCTTTTCTCCAGCACACAGCTCTGAATTCACCTCAGCAAATTCACCACTGATGAGTTTAAGCCACCAGGTCCGGGACTCGAACCATGGTCAACTACATGGGAGTCCAGCGACATAGCCATTACGCTAACTGCTGGTCCCAACTACTGCATATTGAAGGGACGTGGCTCCCATTGGTTCTATCTGACCTGAAATGCAGACACACACCCTGCATTGCTGGTCAATCCGTCCCTGCCGACGCCCCCCTTCCACCTGC
Source organism: Tupaia tana (assembly GCA_026018925.1). Lineage (NCBI taxonomy): Eukaryota > Metazoa > Chordata > Mammalia > Scandentia > Tupaiidae > Tupaia > Tupaia tana. The sequence goes on along the minus strand of JAKSZU010000025.1, from coordinate 27,661,637 downwards.
TCCTCTGAGGAGTCCCCCCTCTGGGGTGCTGCTTGCTTTTGTGTCTATTTTGTGTTTTGGTGTTTCTCGTCGCTCTCCCGGGATCTCGTCTCTTGTGCCTTCTCTCCAGCCCTTCCCAGGCATTTTCAGCGACTACACGGTCCTGAGGATTTCCGTTTCCTGCCGCCATCCTGACCTCAGATGTACAGACACTGATGGCTGACTCTGCAGTTTGGGTCCCGCACCCAGCAGCTTGAAAATCACGCTGGGCCTGAGTAAGTGCGTGCCCTAAATCTCCGAAGAACAATGGGAGAGAACGGACTGCAGGGTGGTAATCCCTCCTGGGGAGAGCTCTCTCTTTCTCTTTCTCTCTCTCTTTCTCTCTCTCTTTCCTTCCCTCTCTCCCTCCCTCCTGTGAGCTTACATGTCCTAGAGCACAAACTTTTACATAAAGAAGGGACCTTTGTAACACTCAACTTGCAAATCAGGTAAGTAGAATTAAAGCTGCTCTGTTTCATTTAGTCTTTCATTAAAGAAATAAAGCGTCCCTACTCCCTCAGCACAGAAGCCTTCCTACTCCTGTTACTGGGTGTCGGGGTTCCCAGGGAACCTTCAGCTTGCTCGCCACGTGTTACCCACTCAGAGAAGCCGCAGGCCGTGAGGACCCGGCTGTGCAGGCCCCAGCTCCGTGAGCACCTCTCTGTAAGGACATTCACCAGTCGCACAGCTGTCGTTGGCTCCGGAGCCTGTCTCCCTCTGCAAACTGGGAACTCTGTGCATCTGAGGACTCCGTCTCAACCCCCAGTGCATCTCTAAGCTTGATGAGAACTCTGAAACACGCGCATTTTAAATGCACTGTCTAATCCTCCCTCTCCTATTACAGACTTGCGAGCTGTCGGGCTGTCCCAGAAAGCAGAATTCCTACAGCGTTCAGAGAAGCCTCCTTGTATTTCACAGCCAGGCGGTTGAGTGACAGTCCATGTGAGAAATACAGATAAACATGTGCATTTAGCACCTGAGTCCCCACCCCGAAGGCTGGCGAAGCTGTCCCGGGGCCTGGCCTCCCCGTCGCTCCACACTCAGCGAGTCGGTGAAGTTCACTCGCTTATCTCGGCTGTCCTCCCCTGCCTCTGTAGCTGGATCCCAAGTGGGACCTTCTGATGTGAGTCTATTTCATGACTGATGCTCTAAGACGCTGATTGCTCGAATTAAAGCCTCTCTGCTCAAGCCATTCACACGCAATAGCTAACAAGAGAACAAAACAATGCCGGCTTCCAAAACGAGAAAGCGACCTGTGCAGCGCTTCCGGTCGGGCCAAGGAAGACACTCCGGAGAGTAAGGAGAGGTGCTCGACGCCAGCGAGCGTCCGTGGTGGCGCTTCCCGGGTGTTGGTTCGGATCCGCAAACGCCTATAAAATCAAAATATGAACTTCAAGGGATTCGGCCTCACGGCTCCATAACCAAAAAGCTGCTTCCCACAGCTGCCGTAGGACGTCCCGGGCACGTCAGGGCCTGAACAGCGACACGGCAGCGTCGTGCTTCGTCCCAGGAGGAAGAAGTCCACCACGGGCCTCGCTGGGCAGAATCCAACCGTGGGGAGCTCCTGGAGAAAACCCACCTCCTCGCCTTCCCGGCTCCTGGGGTCGATCACCGCCTCGGCCCACGGCACTGCCCTGCGTCCTGAAAGCCTGCGGTGCTGGCGAGCCTCACTCTGCAGCCTCGAACAACTGTGTGGCCACCACAGCGCACTCGGCTCAATCCGCGTCGTCTCCTCAGCAAAACTGCCCAGCAAACTTCATCTAAAACACTCTTCTCCTTCGTCGCCAGAACTGACACGTTCTGAGGAGGACGAGGCGGACATGCCTGGGGGGACATTACCCTGGCAGCCACAACACCAAGAATGGAAGCTGCCAGACTACAGGGCACCCAAGGAAGTGTGCATTTCAAGCAGGTAAAATTTTTTGCATAATATATGCCATGGAATCCTACTGTATCTTAATTATACAGGGCATGCTCATACTAAACAATTACCCACTACTTGTCTGAAGTTCAACTTAAGTTTCGGAAGTGTCTTCAAAAATTTCATGGAAAAGGTATAGGAAGAAAAAGCATATATTTCAATTTATTGCACCAAAATAAACTCGTAATTTGATTCTACTTTCCCATAAACTTTTGAAGTTCTCTCATATTTATTTTTTTCTATGTGAGAAAGAAAACGAGTGAGAGAGAGACAGACAGGTAGACACTGGGTCAGAGAGACAGGCACCCCCAGCGGGTCTCTGCACCATCTTCCAGCTCGGTCTCAGTCAGCCCAGATCCCTCAGGGTCCCCACAGAGAGCTGGGGTACACACCCAGGACCTTGCTCATGGGAGCCCTTTCGTGTCACTGCTCTGCCACCACCTGCCCTCAGGTCACACTGAGCTGGTGTCTTAGTTCTCCTTGTCGAAGATGCACATCCTACCAGGGAAAGGTGGAAGTACTGGCGGGCTCTGAGCCGGACAGACAGACGGGACCCAAAACAGCTACCTCACCACCTTTGGCTCTCACCATGCTGTTACAACTGCACGTGAGACGCCTGACTCCGCTCCGCCACAGTAACACCAGAAGCAAATACTCCACCATGTCATGAGAGCTTGTGTTTCTTGGTGAGAGCAGGCATAATTATTTAAAATTATTTTTTTCTTAATTTCTTTTCTATACTGATTTTGTTATATTAAAAATACAGTAAGAGGGACCAGCAGATGGTGTAATGGTTATGTTGCTGGACTCCAACATAGTAGACTGTGGTTCGAGTCTTGGACCCTGCGGCTTAAACTCACACCAGGCGCGTGTGTGTGCATTTCCAAAATCCCAAGAGGAGAATGGAAGAGAAGGAACTGTGGTGTAGCCATCCCCTCCCCGGGGGGGTGATGTCTCAGTCTCTGTCTTTCTGTCTGTCTCTGTCTCTCTGACAAGCACACATGCCTTTTAGCAAAAATCTCTAAAAAAAAAAATGCAGTAAAAGATGCAGTGAATCAGATAATGGAGAAGTTTATCCTGCTTCTCAAAGTACTATTATTTTTTTATGACAAAGATAGGCTACATCAGAGTAATAAAGAAAAATCTAGCCTATATAAAATCTATTCAACATGTAGGAATAGAAAAACTATAGTATATAGTATATATTGGCATCATTTTTCAATTTTTTATTACTCTATTGTGTCCAAAAGTAAACAGTTAAATTATAGCCTGTTTCTCTTAAAGGAAATGTACTCCAATGCCCATTGGTTTAATCACAGTTGAGAAAAGGCATCTCACGGAGGGTATGTAAAGCTGTGATACAATCACGCAGCCAACAGCTCAGGAGTCACTGTCAGACAACGGCAATGCCTTTGCTAATTAGCAACGTTAGTGAGGCCTGGTCATTTCCCACAACTTGCTCTTTTCATTCATGTCTTGAAAGTAAAGCCAGCTGTTAATTATGTTAACAGCCAATTCCTTGGGAATTATCACAATCCATTTTAATGGACTGACAATTATTATTAATCAAACCCAGAGACCTGAAATGTTACAAATTTGAAAATTCAGCATTGCTGTGCATCAGAGTGTAAGATATGTGTGAGGCAAAAAATGGCAGAAGAATTGTCCTCATTTGCTTTTACGGAGTTTTTTGTTTTTGCTCATTCAGTGAGCAGCCCCTGATTTGTAGTACTCAGTTATTCAGTTACACCTCCTTCCATGATGAAAAACAGCCACTATGAAGGGAAAACATCATTTAAAATTAGTTGTTTGACATACTGATGAGAAGGAAAGGATAATAGGCAGAATTTGGGAATGTAGAAACAAACAAAGCTGACATTGCAGGCATAAATGGAAGAGAAAGGAGAAACGCTATAAAAGACTTAGAAAAAAGGACGAAGGAGAATGGTTTTTTCTTACTACCCTTTCCCTTCACAATTTTCTACTTCTAGTCATTTCTTTTTCTGGCGCGTGGATCAAGGGGCGACGCAGGACCCAAACCACGGACGTCACGGACCCTGTCCTGGAGCACAGGCCTCACGAGAGATATGTGGGCACGTCTGGGGAAAACCCAAGGAAACGAGTGTTACCGTATCTCATTTAGCGTTTCCGTTACGGACCTAGGCCAGAGCGTCACACCATTAACTTTGTCATCTCCCCAGGAGTGCGTACTCGCAAAGGCACTGCGGTGCGAGCTGCAGATACAGACGCGGCACAGAGGGAAGGCCTTGCCTCCAGCCACCCTCCCAGTGCCCACACCAAACAGTTAAGTACAAGAAAATGCACACAACTGAGGAAATTGCAGTCTGGTGGTGAGGCTTGTTTAAGGGTAATGATGGTAAGGGTCCCGAATGGGGTGGGAAGGAGTGTTAAATGCGATGGGATGGACAAGGAGATGCTCTCTGAGGATGTGACGTTTCTGCAGGAACCCAAATGGACCAGAAACCAGCGAGGCCAAGACTTGAGGGATCACAGCCTCTGAGGGGAAAAGAGGTCAGGAGCGGCTGAGAAACAGAGAGCCCAGTGGGGCTGGGTGCAGTGCACAGTGGGGTGGAGAGGGATGGCATTGGAGTGGAGGCCTGGCTCAGGCCAGATCCCAAAGGACCTTGCACTGAGGCCACAGGGAAGGCTTACTCCCACTGTCCTGCCAAGGGATTGGCTGAGTGTACACGGGTCCGTGACCGATCCGAAATGAACACGTTCCTAAAAGCAAGGAGTTTTCAGGTGGATGATGGCAGAGGGCGTGGATGGCACACACAGGAATAGGTCCTGAAAGCAGATCACGATTCCCCCATCTTCCCTCTTTAACAAAACACATTTAACAACGACAAAGACGGAGCTTGGCTTTGAATGGGTAGGTGATTTATCGAATCCTCTGTTCTCCGTGAAACTGGTTATTTTAAAATGTCTCATCCATCACAGACACCCAACCACACTGTAATAATCATCGATTCTCACGAGTTTGCTCCTGAGCAGAAAGGAGGCCCTGGTCGTATTTTCAGAGAACTCAGTAAAGGAAGGGTATCAGACCTCGGCAGAGACCAGGCGCCTGCAGACGTGAGGCCAGTGCTGTCCCCAAGGCCTCCCTGAAGACGGACTTCCCACCTACGCTCACGGTCGAGGAGGGCGGCCTCCTCCTACGGTCTCTGTTTGCATCACTCGTTGAGGATTTAAAAGATTTGGAAAGCGTCTGCTATGAGGAAGAGCCTCTGCGGCACTGGGAGAAACAACCGAGTTAAAACGATAGCTTCCTATGAAACCCTTTGCTGAACAAGTGAGTAGACGGACACCTGGGCCTGCAGGAGACGTGAGCTGATTTCAGGCACAAGCACAACTAGAGACCGAGTTCTCTCTGACGGCCTGCGGTTTCCGATACACCAGAGGTCACCGTGCTCCGTACTTGGAGAAACCTGGGCACCTCCGCCTGGCTTCTTCCAGGCCCTTTTCTCTTCTTAGGGATGGAAAGACTAAGTCCAATGTCCAGCTTAGTCAAGGCACCTCCGTGCACTGGTCAAGACGTAAAACGGGCAAAACCCACTGTAGTTCTAAAGAGCTGAGGAGAGTGCTTCGGATAATACACACACTCTCAATGCTATGTGGGTTTCAAGTATCTTTTTTTACCTTTTGTAGAGGTCTCTGTGTTAGGGAGCATGTGTTTGCCAGAGAGAGAAACAGAGACAATGAGAGGGAAAGTGAGAAATAGCGTCTAATTTTTAACTTAGTATCTATTTTTCTTAAGAGGCTTTTGCTTTAGAGCATATGTCCTCTTCAGAGAGAGAGGGACAGAGAGAGTAAGAGGAAAAGTGAGAAATCGGCCCCTTCCCCGGGGATGGCCACGCCATAATCCCTTCTTTTCCATACTCTTCCTGGGTTCTTGGGCACGCACGCACACGTACCCAGAGTGAATTTCAAGCCACCAGGTCTAGGACTCAAACTGCGGTCAACCATGTGAGAGTCTGGTGACATAATCCCTGCACATGCTGGCCCCTCAAAGATCTATTTTTAATTATTATTTTTCAAGTTTTTCATGGGGAGCATGCACTCACAGGAGAGAGACAGAGAGAGGGAAAGTGAGAAAACACCCCTCAGCAGAAATGGCCATACCACAATCACTTCTCCTCCATTCTCCTCTCAGGGTTTTGGGGCACACATGCACATGTGCCTGGCATGATTTTCAAACCATGAGGTCCAGGATTTGAACCACAGTCAGCCATGTGGGAATCCAACATCTTAACCACCATGCCACCTGCTAGACCAGATTTCAAATATCTTTTACACCAAAATAAACTCACATTTAATGCCATTTTCCCACTAGCCCTTAAATCCCCTAATACATTAGAATTCTTAAACTCTTCACGGACTATGCCACAGATCACTGTTCCATAGGGAAATATATAAAATGCATAAGCATTTTTCAATTTTATATTTAAATAATACCTAATGTTGGGGTGAGCTTTATTTCAGTTTTACTGCTAGTAAGTGAGGAGAAGGTGAGAGTAGACTAAAACCTTGCCTTTGCAGAAAAAGCAGTCCTAAAACTGCCTTGCTTAAAATTAAATATCTGTGTGTGTATACACACACACACACACACACACACACACTTAAAAATACGTATTTAATGACCACAGTAAGCTAGACAGCCTCAGCTAGGTGCTACTTTATAGCATATTCATTCTACTCACAGAGACTCACGCCTAAAGTCAGACATGTGCTCACGGACATGTACATATCGGTTGAACTTGCTATGGAAAGCAGTAAGATTAAGGTATTTTGTGAATCCGTAACATGTGGAGGGGGAGGAATGGAAAACAACTGTTGATACCAGAGACAGTGCGGGAGGAGGGTGGTAAATGCCAGAGGGTGAGAAACAGGGAGGAGATAAATAAATATATATATAAGAGAGAAAAGCCCACAGAGGCAAATCCATCATGGAAAGCCCATCATAACCAGGGAAATTCGCCAAGTTCCCGAATCAGCTGAGCCCCGGGTTAGGAAGGAGGACGTCGGGTACAGATCCAGTAAAATAAGCCAGGGCCAACCAGGGAGTCGCATGTACCATGGGAATGAACTTGGAAAAACAACTGATTAATAAAACTAACGACAAAGGTAGAGTTTACTGCCCGTCTGCTCTTGACCAAGCTCTGTGCTAATCGCTGACTGGTCTGTGGTCTCCACGACACGCATGCTCGTAGCAATGAGAAAACTGAGCCACGACAGAACAGTGAGCTCAACTGCCAAGGGGCAGCACTGAGGCTGGGGCCGGAGCCCAGAGCCACCCGCGCCCACCGGGCTCTCACCAGGGCCCGGGCAGGGGCAGGGCTCGTAGCAGCCACATCGGCCCTCGGTGAGCCGTGAAAGTGGAAGAGGCGAGCCATGCTTTGCAAGGATCTCCCTGTTGGAAGAAAGTGTCCGCTCCATCCCCTGGCCTCTCCGCTGCCTCCTCTCTGTAGCATCCTCGTTTGTGACGAGAACTGATTCACCGTTAGCTGGCTTCGCCTCCCGGAACACGTCTGGAGATGGCTACCTGCAGCTGCTCGAAGCTTGTGTTTGCATCGCAGGCTGAGAACAGGGCTCTCCTCACCGACTTCCTCTGTCCGTCCCTTTTTCCCACGGGTCACCAAACAGAACCTCATTTCTCCTGTAATATTCACTCAGTTAAACTGATGCTATTTGATCAGCAGCTTCGCCCATGGAAGGCAGCGATTCAGAAATATTGGTCAAGTGCTACATGTCCTAATTCCCGGCGGTGCCTACGCCTGCCACGCGGACCCTCGCTGGCAAATGAGCCTCTGGAAAGCGCACTAGCTTTTCCACGGCACGTGCTCCATGGAGGAAGGCAGGACCTGGGGTCTGGGGGAAGCCTTAGCTTCTATGGCTAATGGTGTATTTATCAGAGACCAGGGGATGAGATGAAGCATTTTCAATCTTCCTCAAGCTGACCTTATGCCAGTCCTTTTATTCTTTTTCTGTTTAAATCAACTGGATTTTTTTTTTGGGGGGGGGGGGGTTATTATAGGGCACATGCACTCACAAGAAAGAGGGAAAGTGCGAAATCGCCCCACCCAGGAAGGATAACCGTGCTGCAATCCTTTCACCTCTATTCTCCTCGGGATTTTGGGGGCCCACACACAAGCACCTGGAATGATTTTCAAACCACGAGGTCCAGGACTCAAGTAGCAGTCAGCCACGTGGGAGTCTACGCAGAGCTGAGCCTGAGTAACAGATGAAATGGCGATAAAGAATTGAAGGCTCAGGGACTAGCAGTTAGTGTAATGGCTATGTCGCTGGACTCCCACGTAGTCAACCGCGGTTCGCGTCCCGGACCCGGTGGCTTAAAACTCACGCCGGGCACATGTGCATGCGTGCCCAAGATCCAGAGAGGAGAATGGAGGAGAAGAGATTGCGGCATGGCCATCCCCCCTGGGGGTGATTTCTTGCTTTCTGTCTCTCTGTCTCTCTCTGTCTGTCTGGCGAGCGCACGCGCCCTATAGCAAAAACCTCTCCAAAAAAAAAAATTAGTGACTCAACAGATTGGCTTAACAGAGGACTTGATACAGAGGAAATTAGAATAAATTAGATAAAAGGTAAGAAGAAAAATCCAAAAAGTATGAAGAAATGCAAAAGAGAATAAAAGACATAGTGAATACAGTGAAAAAAAAAAAATAGAGGTGTAATTGGGGTCCGAAAGAAGAGGAGAAAATAAAAACAATGGGACAAACAATACATTCTATATCATGACAGATGGCTTTACAACTCTTAAATGGGACAAACAATACATTCATATCATGACAGATGGCTGTACAACTCCTAATGCCACCCAATCCCAGCATGAAGATATCTACCTAAGACTTCTGATTCTGGACTAATGTCATTTAAGAACATTCCTTTTTTTTTTATCTTAAATACTGTAACATAAAAGCACAGGTAATTTTACTGAAGTAACTGACCAAACGCTTTGAAAACTGCCTAGGTAGTATCACGAGGAAGAGCTCGAAGGAGCTTTCCTCAGGGCCGCAGAGACTGGGGCAGTGCCCCGGGTTCCTGCACAGCCTGGTTAGTGAGGCAGCACACAGACCCCTTCCAAAGGGTGAGGTTGAGGGGAGAGTTCAGAGAGGAAGGAGCTGCAGGGAGGGGTCTCTGAACAGGCCCCAAGTGACCGCATAAAGATGACAAGGGGGAACACAGCCGAGCGGAGCACTGGCTGGGCGGGGTGGTGTCGGGGCAGCCCCATCCCTCAGGGCCTACCATGCACACAGGTACGTGGGAGACAGTGGGAGCCTCTTCGTCTTCCCTGAAGCCACGTGAAGAGCCCACGAGAACACAGCCATGTGTAAGGCAAGAAGAGCGCTCGCCCCAGAAGCCAGACAGGCCATCTCAGTCTTTGACTTCCCACCTCCAGAGCTGTGAAAAATCACTGTTTTCTGTGTAGGCCATTTACCTATGGTGTTTTGTTCTGGGAGTCTAAACAGATCAAGACGAGCTGTAGCTGTAAAAATGCCCGGTAAGCAATTATGAACACTCTTGAAACAAGTAAAAAGAAGTAGAAATTCTCAGTTGAAAGAAATAGAAGCTATAAAGTAGAATTATATGAAAATATTGAGCTAAAAAATACAATATAAACAATTACTCCCCCCCCAAAAAAAGAGAAAAACTCACTAGACTTGTTCCATAAATGAATGGAAATAACATAAGAAAATCTCAGTGCACTGGAAGAACTGGCATGGAAAAATAGAAATAAGGTAGATGAAAGCAAAAATGAACAGCGCCTCAGAGAACTGAGGAAGAATAAGAGAAGATGTAACAGTTCTGTGAGCACAGCCCCAAAAGGGGTGAGAGGGTCTAGTACTGAAAACACTGTGAGACACTGACAGGAAGGGGATCCGTAAGACAATGCAGTGAAACACACCCCAGAAATACAGCACACATAATATCCCACATGCAGTCAACTGATTTTTGTCAAATAGAAAAAAGACTGTAACTAGGAGAAAAAAACCACTTTCAATAAATGGTGCTAGAAATAGGCACCCACGTCTTTAAAACATGATACCATTAAGTATTACCATTAACTATTATTATACAAAAATTAGTTTGAAATGAAACATGGACCAAAACACGAAATTTGAAACTATTAAAGTTCTTAAAAATCATTAAAAAAAATCTTTGTGATCATGTTGTTAGCAAAGTTGATTTTAGACAGAGATGCAAAAATCTTACTAATAAAAAAATTGAGTTTCATAAAATTCTCCTTTTTGAAATATACTGTGAAGAAAATACAAAGAAAAGGTAACACCCACACACTGGAGAAAATATTTTCAATTTTTTTTCCTATGGAAATATTGTATCCAGATAACACGAACGACATGTAACAGAAGGTAAAATAACACATTTTTCATTGTAAAGATTTAATTTTATTTATTATTATTATTATGGTTTTTAAATTTATTTCTTCCACGAGTGAGAGAGACAGAGAGAGAAAACACACCCCGATGGGGTCTAGAAACCACAGTCCACCCCAGACTTCGGTCAGCTCTGGATCTTGGGCAATGTGTATTCCGGGAGGTCTCCAGACTCGAACCAGCAACTTCCCCATGTGGGATTGCCTGGCAGAACACCATGCCACTGTCTGGCCCCCTACAGAAAGATATTTTAAAAGCAACATAGTTCTTCTGGGTGTCCACTGCTGCAATGCACCACCCCAAATAAGAGTTAGAAAACACCTGCAAGAACCAACCCTTGAAATGCCTGAAAATAATAACCTCATTACACGACCCTCCATTATGCATTCATTGGCCTTCCACGATGTATCTTAAATTATTAAATCAGTGAAGAGTACACTGTTGAGAGACACTTTCAGTAACAACAGACGGAGCATGTTTTTATTTTCTAAGGCAAGCAATTTTCTGATTTTGCAACGCTGAATTATTACTTAACAACATCCTTAAAATTCAAGTACATTGTATGTGCTATAGATGCACGTGGAGATGAAATACTTCATTTTCCTCTGACACCAGGCTTATCGATGCTAATTTTCCTTTGTCATTAATAAAAACCAGTAGAATGGCCTCCTGCATTAGCTTCTGATAAAGTTCTGGCTTCATTATTAACACAGCTATAATATTATTTAACAGGCACATTTTTACATCTTAATTGGCTATTAAATATAGGAGGGAAAGGAACTGCAAATTTGATATGATACTTGAGAAGTGTGTGCTTTGGTGGCAATTAATTATTTCAGTCCTTGATAATTTTCCTAGGTCCCTAGAGAGAGATGGAGGAAAATATATTTCCTTCATTTTTTTTTTAACATCTGTGTTTGGGTTAATGTTCCTTTCCAAGCGAAACGGTGTGGCTGATTTCACAATCCCTGAAGTTTTCCTTTTTTTTTTTTTTTTAATTTAGAATAACTTGCATTTCAAAGATAATTCGAGATTTCCAGGACATTCCATTTCCCCCATGTGCCATTTTGTATAAATGTAGCAAACACCCTGGGAAGAGAAAAGAACAAACAAGAGAATATGTGGACAATACTAAGCACCACCGCAGTGTCGAGCTAGCCAAGTCACAGAATGTGCAATTCACATCTTTACTTCAAACAGACTGATTAACTAAACTGGAAGGCCTTAATAATTTTCAAAGAAAAATATCGCCTCTGGGAGCCAGGCTCTTTTGTGACATGAGCCAAGCCTGGCATGCTGTTTTTATTAAGGTGAAGAATTATTCGATCAGATGTGGACGCAAACCCTCATTTAAAAAAAAAGATAATTAACAATGCGTACTTGAAGAACATTTATTTGATTTCCCAAGCACCATTTGCTCTTTGTTTGAACAGTTTTGAGTTTCATGAAGCTCTGAAAGAGAGAGAGCGTATTAAAAACTGGCCAGCAATCATGGCAGCCTATGGGATGTCCGGCCAGGGGTCTGCTGTTTAGCAAATACGAATCAAAATTTGCTGTTTTCTCTTTCTCTAGCTGACTGTAAGAAAGGTTAAAAAAAAAGAATTTCATCCTTCCCCAACTCATTTTCTCCTTACTTAACCCCAGCCCCGATAACAAGTGTCACACACAAATCTTAGCACATGCGAATATCCTGTTTTTTTCTCATGAAAGATGAGGCCCAATTTCCTAGGTGATGCAAAAACCCTGCAGGTCCTAAAAGGAAATAACTTCCAAATTGAAAAACTAGTAAATCAGTCATTTTGGGGCCCAAAGCAATCATCGTTACAAAGAAGTATCTTGTTGAAAATCTATCTTGAGTCAACTGGTCAGAGACAGACAGACAGCACTTTTGATCCCAAACATATAAAAAGGCATTTCTTGGGTCATATTGCAGTGACTTTATGTAAATACAGTTATGAAGGCATGAACCAGTTTCGATGGAGGACAGAGAATGGGTAAGGTAAACATAGACAGTGTGTCTTTATTCAATCTCGACAAACGGGGACCTTCCCACCTGTAAGGCGTGGGCGGCGAACTGTATTTTGGCGGGGAGTAACAGAAAGGGATCCACACGGAGAGTAATAGGTTGGAAGTGGTAGGGGCAGAGGCAGGAGAAGCTTTGAGTTACTGGAGGGGACTGAAGCAAGACAATTAGCAGAAATGGTCAAATGAACTCTGATGCCTTTAGAATGGAGAAAACGGAGCATTTTTAGTTATTTAAATTTGTATTTCTATTCTGTGAGAGGCATAAAATGAGTAACTGACAAAATGCTTAAAAAGGGGGCCAGCAGTTGGTGTAATGGCTATGTCACTGGACTCCCACGTAGTCGACCACGGTTCGAGTCCCGGACCCGGTGGCTTAAACTCATGCCAGGCGCGTGTGCGTGCATGCCCAAGATCCCGAGAGGAGAATGGAGGAGAAGGGATTGTGGCGTGGCCATTACCCCTGGGGGGGGGTGGTTTCTCACTTTCTGTCTCTCTGTCTCTCTCTGTCTGTCTTGCGAACACATGTGCCCTATAGCAAAACCTCTCCAAATAAAAGAAAAAAAATACTTAAAAAGAGCAGAAGAGAGAGAAGGGGAAAGGCACTCTGAGTCAAGGTTTAAGAGCTCAAACTGACAAGATGATTGGATAAAAATGAGCATAGGCAATTTAGCTGGGGATACATTTTAAATGAAATGGCACTATGGATAAATAAACAAGAATCTCTCTCACTTCCATACCATCAGTCCTCAGTGCTATAAAGATAAAAATGTCAGACTTGCACTCATTCATTCAGAAAGCATCTCTCCTAAATGAGAGTAATTGAAAAATTTGCATGCATTGTTTTAAGTACTAAAACAATTTGAATAATATGCAATTCACATATTTTTTACCTTTTCTATATCACACATTATTATCAATTATATCGCCATTTAATCCCACAATTATCTTATCTCCACTTGATATATACAGTAGATAGTCAGACAGAAAGGTTGGCAACATCACCGAAGGGCTTAGTCCTCCTTCCCACTACACAAGATGGCAGGTGAACAAGCTGCAAAGAAGGACACTAAGGAGAAGAAACTGGAGCCAAGAAGGCTGATGCCAGTGGCCAGGTTAGAGAGGGTGACCCTAAGGCTAAAAACCAAGAAGGGGAAGCCCCATTGCAGCCCTAACCCAGTCTAGTCCGGGGCATCGGCAGATACTCCAGTCTGCCATGTATTCCAGGAAGGCCGTGTACAAGACAAGATACTCGGCCACTAAATCCAGGATCGAAAAGAAAAAGGAGAAGGTTCTTATCACTGTCACAAAACCAGTTGGTAGGGACAAAAATGGTGGTAACTGGGTGGTCAAACTTCGCAAAAAGCCTAGGTATTATCCTACTGAAGATGCACCTCAAAACCCTTCGGTCGGCTTGTGAGAAAGCCGCGAGCCAGCATCACTCCTGGGACCGCTCTGATCACCCTCACTGGACCCACAGGGGCAAGAGGGTGGTTTTCCTGAAGCAGCTGAGCAGTGGCTGCTCCTGTGAGTGGACCTCTGGTTCTCAATCGAGTTCCACTGCGTAGAACACACCAGAAATCTGTCATCGCCACCTCCACGAAAATTGCTATTAGCAAAGTAAAAATCCCAGAGCACCTTACTGATCCTTATGTCAAGAGAAAGCAACCACGGAAGCCCAGACACCAGGAAGGGAAGATCCTGGACACAGAGCAGGAGAAATCCAAGATGTCAGAGCAGCACAAGGTTGACCAGAAAGCTGTGGACTCGCAAGTTTCTCCAAAACTCAAAGCTGCTCCTCCTCTCCGGAGCTATCTGCGGTCTGTGTTTGCCCTTACAAATGGAGTTGAGCCTCCCAAACTGGTGACCTAAATTTATTGCCAAAAACCTAATTAGATAGTTAATAGAAATTTATTTATTTACTTACTTACCGAAGGACACACAGAATAATATATTGGGTTGTTGGAAAAGTCCTGAGTGTACCTTTAAATCGCGACAGAAAATTACCGAACTTCTCAGTGTGTTTCTCCCATCTTAGAAATGGAGATACCTAGAGTACCTCCAACGTGGCTTTGTGTTCGTCTCGGCATTGCCCTGGTGCCTGCGACGCGGGGCGTCTCTTGGGTATGTTTGTCTGGAGAACTAGGAGAGAACCAGAAAGCAGTGGGACTACCATGCCGTGTGCAGGCCTTCGTGGGTGTGCGTGGGCGCGCATGCACACTCCCACGAAATGTGCTTAGTTATGGTAAAGACCTGGCTCACACGCTATGGAGGCTAAAGAAGTCCCAAGACTTCTGCAGGGAGCAGGCAGGAGACCTGGGATCAGATGTGCAGAGCTCATCCTCGTCAGACAGCCTGAGAACCAGGAAAGCCTACGTGTAAATTCTCATCCACAAGCCACGAAGGGTCAGCATTTCGGTGAGAGTCAGAAGTCACGAAAAGACCAGCGTCCCAGCACGTTCAGTCCACAGAGGAGTGTCTCCCACCCAGTCTTGTTACACTCGGGTCTTTGATCGATGGGACGAGGTCCACCCCTACTAAGAAGGTCCATCTAACTCACTCAGACCGATGACTTAGAGGTTAATCTCATCTAGAAACACCTTCACAGACACATCAGAATTGTGTTTGCCCAAATGTCTGGGCACCCTGAAGCCCAAATGTGCACATCATGTTAACACGATAGAGGTGTAACATAAATTTAATTAGCTGAGCTGAAAAAATGCTTAGGACAGTGCATAACGGACGCTTGTGTACGTTAGTGCCATTTTACACGAAACCCCTATCTCGGTAGCTAACCGCCTGCTGTTCGGCGATTAGATGTGCCTTTCCCTTTCTGCTGCCCTCACTTTAAATGTGACTTTAAGAGCAGTCAGAAGATTACAAAGCAAAATACCTGCAGCACTCGCGGATGGCATTATCAGATCTTGGCCACGTTCATGCTTTCCACATTTTTCCTTTTTCAGGTGATGTTTCATGAAACGGAAAGGCCATTTTAAACTAGAGTAGGTAAACCAGCCACCTTGCTGGGATCGGCTCCCGTGGCCTCCCTGCTCCCCGCTGACATCACTGCCCTCTCAGAGTTGCTAGCAGGCCTCGGGCTGGGAGTAAGCTCCAGGGAGACCTCAAGCGTGGGAGGGAGCCCCCGGGGTTCAGCCACATGGCTCTGGCTCTTTCTCATGGGAGGGAGGCGGCCTCCTCGGACGAAAAGCCCACAGATGGATGACTGCCGGTTCTGCTAACCGGCGGTTCCGACGTCAACCCCGGCCTGCCCTGCTGACCTGCCAAGGCTTCGATGTGTTCCAGCCGAGGGAAGGCTGCTGAGACGGGGTGGATTTCCCCATCACGCTGGGGAAACAGGGAGAGCTTTAATCTAGTGTTCCAGGGGCGTCCCAGAGGGCCCAGGCCTAAGCAGACCAAGGACCATCCTCTGCCAGAGGCCGGAGAAGCCCACTGAGGTTCACGAGCCAATAACCACAGGGTCTGTCTTCTCCACACAGTGACCTGGCTTCCCGGAGGGAAAAGCCAGCATCTTCTCCAGATTTACAATGTTGGAAGATGCTTCCTAAATCACTGATGGACTTTATTTTTTGTATTTTTGATATTTTTACAAAAAGAAACAGCCCTCCTCATAAATATCCCATTAATCACATTCATGCATTTTATTTGGTTATTTGAGTAAGTATAGGCTCAAATTATGAGCAACTTTAAAATAACGTTCATAAAAATCCAAGCCATTTGTCTTTGTTTAAAAAATTAACTGTAATATTAATAAAAGCAGCAACTCCTATATAAAACCAAGTTTGCGGAAAACATTAAAAATCAAAATATGCCTCTTGAAAGACACCCTCTACAATGGATATAAAATTATGTTTATTGAAACGACATAGCTGTATACATCCTTTCCTCGGTGATCTGTTATTAAGGACAGTTAGCAATCAAGTGAGCACACTCGAGCATTCTGCATCTTTATTATTCAGCTCCACATAAAGGGCTGACATTCGTCCCCATGTCCTAGCCAACTAAAACATGCCAGTTGCTCTCAGAGAAGGCCTGAGATTCTGAAAATCCTCCAGGGGCCAGGGGCTCTGAGCCTGGAGTAGGAGAGGCCGGAGAGAGATGCGGAGGAAGGTGAGAGGGGATCTGGAAGGGAGCTGGGGCTGATGCACAGCGACGTCTGTCTTACAGGCCGTTACAGAGCTCACGAGGAGAGCGCAGCAGGGCCGGGGCAGCACAGGGAGGTACTCCGCGGGCGGAGCCTGCAGGTCCCTTCCCTGCACCCCACGTTCTAACTGCACTTGCCTGGATGCTCTGTTAAGACTCTTCGGTTTGCCTGAGAATACAGGCCACCTGCAGAGGTGTGGTTTCATGGCCTACCCCTCTGCTCCAGACATCCAACTTGACATGTCCAGTCTCTTATAGGAAATGGTGCAGTATTTGCATACAACCTACCCCGGGGTGTGGCTGTCCAACCGTTCTAGCGTCTCTGCTGAAAGGCTATCCTTTCTCCGTTGGACTGCCTTTGCTCCTAGATCACAGATCAGTTGCCAATGTTTGTGTGGATCTATTTTTTAATTATTTCTAAAATACTCATAGCAACGAGACGTGTTCCACCAATCTCTATGCTTTTACCCACACGGCACTATCTTGATCACTGTAGTTTTATAGGAAACCTGAAAGTCAGATAGACTCAGTCCTCCAATTTTGTGCTTCTTCAGTACTGGGTTGAATATGCTACGTTTTGGGACCAGCAGTTGGCATAATGGCTATGTCGCTGGACTCCCCTGTAGTTGACCACAGTTTGAGTCCCGGACCCGGTGGCTTAAACTCATGCCGGGCGCGTGTGCGTGCCCAAGATCCTGAGAGGAGAATGGAGAAGGGATTGTGGCATGGCCATCCCCCGGGGGATGATTTCTTGCTTTCTGTCTCTCTGTCTCTCTCTTTCTGACAAGCACACGCACACTATAGCAAAAATCTTTCCAAAAAAAAAGAAAAAGAAAGAAAGAAAAAAATATGCTAGGTCTTCTGTCTTTCCATATAAACTTTGTATCTACAAAGCAACTCATTAGGATTTTGATGACGACTGCATTGAGTCTATAGGTCAGTTCATCTTTTTACTGCCTGGACTCAGTACAAAACTTCGCATATTTTATCAGCCCCATTAATTTTTATTGAAGTCAGACGCCCATTGAGACAAATTAAAATCAAGGAGTTGCTATCCCTCCAAAAGCCCAAGACAAGAGCTTTGCATTGGCTGCTGCAATATATCACCTCCTCTTCCTCACATGGTAAGAGCATGGGACAAGGAGGAGGGACTGTGAGGAGGGGCCGAGGGACATTCCCCACAAGGACAGAAAGGACATCCTTTCACTGCCTTGCTGACGGTTGTACCCCACACACCTGGAACACTTCCTGCCATATCATAGGAACAAAAATAGACATTTATTTTTTTTTGGAGAGGTTTTTGCTATAGGGCGCGTGCGCTCGCCAGATAGACAGACAGAGAGGGACAGAGAGACAGAAAGCGAGAAATCACCCCCCAGGGGGGATGGCCACACCACAATCCCTTCTCCTCCATTCTCCTCTCGGGATCTTGGGCATGCACGCACACGTGCCCAGCATGAGTTTAAGCCACCGGGTCCGGGACTCGAACCGTGGTCAACTACGTGAGAGCCCAGCGACATAGCCATTACGCTAACTGCTGGTTCCCCAAAATAGACGTTTTTTGAATGTTGGATGAATATGGTTTTGGCCAGAGACTACCATGCTGAAGCAGTTTCAGTTCCCAGTCACAGTGTGACCTCTCAGCACCCAAGGCCTCACCTGACCCGTGGCCGCTGCCTGGGACCCTCTCCCCACTTCCTCCACTCTCTACCTTACTGACTGTGGTCGACCTCCAGACACCTGTCTACAATCTGCTGCTTCCTCGTCCATGTCTTCCATTCTACCTCCAAGGACCAGAAGAGTTTGTGATGCATTAGGTACTCAACACAGACCTGCTGTTTAATATAACCCACTTCGCCCCATTCGTGGACCCACTCAGGACTGTAAGGACACATACTTGTATGCAGTTTCTACATGAACTGTTTACACACCAAGGCCAAATCTACACTCTCGCATCTATGACGTGTGTTGGGATGTAGATTCACATTTGACAGAATATCTGGCATGTCCATGTCCGCGATCTATGGGGAATATGGCATGGACACTCTAGATTCAAGTCCTCTCTTGTGCCTGAAAAATTGCCTCCAATATAAGAAAGCATCGTGCATCTCGTCACCTTAAAGACAGCTGTTATCCATTTCCTGAACGTCCCAGTTGCAGCTTCTGGTCTTCTGCTGAAAGATTTCATTTCATTATTTATGATTCAGCCTATTAAATGTCAATGGGAAGAGTCCCTGGAAAGGTGTGTTACTGTGGTTACCAGCAGCCTCTCTCATCCCAGGGAGAGTCTGCCTTCTGGGGTATAGAAAGGGCTTGAAAATCAGCAGGAACCACACATGCTGAAGCACAGATGTGTGAAACCCACAAAGAACCTGCTAGTATTTTCAAAGCATCCTGAAAAGTGCCAGGGAGGATTCTGGGGTTTTCTTTCAAAATGATAATTTCTGGACAGATCGAGCCACAAGCAGTGAAAGACTGGATTCTCTTGGCATAGATAGAACAGTGGCTTTTTATCCCACTGTTACCTTCTCCCACCTTAAAAACACATTTTTCTATTAGAAACCCAAGCTGGTCTTGTCTTGCAGGCAAACACTCCTTGGAGAACAAACGAACCTTTTTTTGTTAAACCACGGAAACAGTGAAAGATTTATGAATCCACCGGACAAAATCCTTTTGTTTTAAATAGTTGCCATTATTCCATGAAGAAATCAGACACCTTGTTGGTGTTTTCTTAGAGTAAACACCAGGTCACTGAGAGGAAGCAGCTGGATGAAAGATCACCACGGTATTAAATGACTTCCATCTGCAAACACGGCAAGTCCACAGACATGAGAAGAGGAGATACGGCTCGGGCTCCGAAGTGTCATGTTTTTGGACTTGAAAAAAGTCCTTCTGCTGAGGACTTTATTCTGCTGCCAAGAGTAAGAAACATGAAGTTGTGACGTGGTAGCTGGACCATGTCAAAAGCGTTCTACACGAGAAATCTCGCTCAGCCTTTTCCTTAGCCCCTTCTGTCCGCTCACGTGTCGCATTACCCAGCTTTCAAGTTGACGTTGGAAGGAATCGCTATGAATTAGAATCAACGTGCACAGCCTCCGTTCTCAGCAGACTGTAAAGAACTTCCTCAAAGCCTACAATTACTCTCTTCGGCGTGTGTTTTTTTCCTTTCCCCACTGATTAGAAGTTGTTTATGGCTGGGATAAAAGTCAAACTGATACCTTCTAGAGAAAAGGTCTTTTATATTTGTAAGCAATCACTGTTATCCACAGCTGCAAGTTCCCTAACTCGCCGAAGTCGTAAGCAGGCCTGCGTGTCCCCTCCGAGGCTCCCGGTGGTTACCACCACGTGAGCAGTGACCGGGTTTTCGTCAGTCACTGACGTCTGAACGTGTGAGCTCAGTTCCGGGTTTGCAGAAATGTGATGGAGCAGGGGTCCGACCATCAAAGGCCAGGTACCTGCTGCACCAGGTCTTGAGGAGAGGACAAGGTGTGAGACGCGGCAGGACGAGGCACCTACACCCACGCTTTGCACCTGGAACAGGGATGCGGACTCACGGGTGAGCCTGGAGCTCGGTTTGCGTGCAGTGGCTGGACCCCAGTATGATGGCGGGAGAAGCAGCACATGGTGGGTGTGGGGGGGGTTGGAGTGGAGCCTCCGAGGGGAACTGCCCTGTACGACCCGGCCAACTCCTCCAGGCCCACCGTGTAATAGTTTATGTCTTCGCACAAAAGCTTCAGCCACCCTGCCTCAGTTTCTTCGTCTGTGAAACACACGTGACATGATCTGAGACTGCCCACTTGAGGTCTGAGCACACTCACGTGCACAGGACAGCGTCTGTCGCACAGGGAGGGCTTCACACGCACACCCCGGCTGGGCCGCTGCTCCCCCCACGGACGTGTTCTCACGTCTGAACCACGTTCCTGCAAATTTCTTGCGGGTGAGTCTTCGCGATTTTTTTTTTCTTAAGTTAATAATTGAGTAAAAATCATTTTACGTGTTTCCTGAAAGTAACCAAAATAAATGATGTTGACTATAAAAACTGAGAATCGTGATGAAGTCCACCTCTAAGCTGATCCACATCTTCAGCAGCAAAACACTCCTACACTAGGGACCTGTTTTAAGTTCAGAAGCGAGACAGCTGTGAGATAATCATTTCTCTTGATTGGGCTCTGTTTGTATTATGCTATCAAATAAAATTTCTGTGCTTAACTGTGACGATAACCACCCTGGAAATATGGCCATATTCATTTCTTCATGTAGATGATTAAAGGATGACTCAGAGTCTGGAAGTAACAGCTACAAGTTCTGAGGTGATAATGGCAAAGCAGAATGAGCGGCTGAGTTCTGTTGAATACAGGGAAAAAGAGGGAGCTTGCCTATTTGTTTTTACCTGTGAATCCTCGGATTTGCCTCAGGGATAGAAGGGCAAGCAGTATTTACCGATTCACAAGGACAGTGCGGGCCTTCCCCTCCTGAGCACGCAGGGCAAAGGTGAACATTCTGTTTGGCTCTTGTTCACACAGCCTGAAGATACTACGGGGACGGTCAGAGGGAAAACATCATACAGACCACACCATGCCTGTCACGAATCTGGCTCCATGCTTAAGAATTCCAGAAGGCTGTCTGGGACACGGTAACACCAGAAGCTTCCTTTGACTCTCTATTTGATAAGATCTCTTCTCAGGGCTTCTGAGAAGACAGAGATAAAAGATGATATTGACAAGAAGTTCTAGCTGCTTCAGAGGAAAGTTGTGTGGTTCACTGCCTTATATAGCTCTCCCTAAAAGAGGAGGACAGCTGTGTGTGGAAGGAAGGCCCAGCCTGCTGTGGCAGTAGCCAGGCCACTAATGACAGTTTCAGAGGTATCAGAGAAGGCAACTTCTTTATATCTCACATCCTTAAATAGCCTTAATTTCTTTCCAGTATGGAGAACTTACCACACCCTCAGATTAACTTGCAAGAGTCCGGGATTTTCCTACTCCCTCGGTGGCATTATGATCCTGACTCCTGGTGGAGGCCGAATGCAGGGCTCTGGAGCAATAGTGGCGTTTCCACCCTCAGACAGCATCAAGCAAAGGTTGCACGTGTCGATAATCAATTTACTGGAGAAGCAATTCTCCATGGGTAATGCCAGGCTGGCACCGTGGCAGGATGGCGAGGCTGGAAGGGCCACCGTAACACTCATTTTATCTCAGCGCTTGTCCTCGCTTCATTGGGACCTGCCGTGGGATCTTCGGTGGGGCCTGCTCCTCTGTTGTCACCATTTCCTTACTGGTTGACCACAATCAACTCCAAGGTAGTCTCTATGTCTAAATTATTACTATCATTACTACCTACTATAATTATATCTAAATTATATATTTTTTAGAGATTATTTTCAATGTAAAAGCAAAAATAAAAAAAAATCAGTAGAAATCCACAATATGCCAATCATATATTTCAGAATGGAATCATCTGAAAATATCAAACAATAAGGCCGACAACAACTAATATCTACAGAGCACTTATCATGTGCCAAGAACATACATAAAGGCTTTAGATAGAGGCACTTATTTAATCCTGCAGTCAACCTGAGTATTCGAATTATAACTATTTTACCCATTAGAAAACTTATTCTACAACTAAAATATGGCAGAGCTAGGACTTGAACCAAGGCAGTCCAGCTTCATTTCTGTGCTCAGAACCACTCAGCCATAGCCTTTTAAAGGTTGAGGGTATATGTGGGTCCAGCAGGTGGTGTAGTGATGACATGGCTGGACTCCCACATGACTGACCACGATTCAAGTCCTAGACCCACTGGCTTGGAAATCACTCTGAGCACGTGTGTGTGTTGAAGTCCCAGGAGGAGAATGGAGGAGAAGGGGTCATGGCATGGCCACCCCCCCCCCCCGACATGCTGGAGATGGTCTTTCCTCAAGGGAGTGACTTGACAGGCTGAAGGATAGAGAAGCCAGGGCTGGAGGTTGCCCTCCCAAGATGCTTCTCTGTCCACACCTATGGTGCCAACACTGAGGCAGGTGGAGCTCAGATTGGCTGAGTCTGCAGGTGAACATGGGGGATCTCCAACACGTCGAGATCTGGGCAGAATTAAACTAGAAGGCTATGAGACTGCACAGCTAGAGGACCAGTGTAAGGAGTGTTCAAGGAAAACCTCTCTGAGGAATGAATGAACTTGAGACCTGAAAGTAAAAACAGACCCAGCCAAGTAAAGAGGATGGAGAAGACTTCCAGGTAGAGCTAGTACAATGCCCCTCAGAGAAGATACGAAGGATAATGGGTATACCATGAGATAAGACCAACAGTGTGTACAGAGAGCAGACCGAGTGTGGCTTTCGAAGCCAGGTTAGAGTTGGGATCTGATCACAGATACAAAGGGAGAGAATAGATTTTGAGTAGTAGAGTGACAGAAGTCTAAGTAAAAACTAAACAAATACACAAAAAGAAACTCAAGGAAAGAAACAATAAATAAATGGAATCCTATTCAATCTCCTCTAACTAGATTCTCCTCTAGGATCATCACAGAGCTCCTAGTTCTCAGCTCTCTCCATCTCCTACCTTGATAGTGCATAAAAGAGAATATTCAAGCCCTTTGCTTTCTCGAGAGATATATGTAGAACATGTTTACAGGATTAATACACATCTAAAATAGGAATAAAATATCTGAGGGCTGCTGAACAGCACAAAATGATATTAATTTCCCTGAAAATCATGGCAAAAACATTTCAACCATGGATCATTCACCTAGGCGTTTACTCATCCAGAAATATTTCTGTTAATTACTAGGTATCTATAAGCACCATAACACAAAAATGAGTGTTACACAGTTTTTGTTTGCATGGTATTTCGATGACAGAATAATGCTTTTTGTTTGTGTGTGTGTGCATAGTGTGTGTGTATTTAGCACTTTTTTACTACATATATACCATATCTACAGTGAAAAATATATAAACACACACACACACACACACACACACACACATACTGTAAAAAGTGCTATTGGAACACAAAGGAAAAAAAAATCACTATTTGATATCCTATAGCAGAAAACACTGAAGACTAGTCAAGTTATACGTCCTGTGAAAATACCCGTAAACTGATTGCTGCGGAATGCATTTCAATGATTGCCATCCTGGCCCGAGAAGGCGGGTCGCAGTTACAGAAACCCTGCATTGCGTGCGTCCACCAGTGTTACCTAAGCAAACTGCACATGAACGTCTTCTGTACGCTCTTCCTGTGCACAGTGCTTGTCTGTCATCGACTGTCCTCGGGAGCTGGAGTCCTTCCACATGAAAGGAATTCCAAACTCAGTACATTCCTTAGCTCCTAAAGCAGAACCGAAAGCCTAGACAATTGTTCCAGATGAAAGACACATTTACACACACGTGTATGTATGCACTTGCGCATGTGTACACACACACGCATCCGCACACATACACACACACACACCTCGCAGAGAGAAGACTGGTGAGAAATGCCGTTGTAATTATTTCTTTCATCCTGTACCTCTCTGAAAATAACTACAGGCTTTTCCAGGTAAATATATTTGCTCAGACCTATAAGCCAGTTATTTACGGACTAGGATAGGCTAAGATAGATACTTACCATCCAGAAGTCTAAGTGACTCATTGGTTCTCCATAATCTACCGGTGATTGTCCAAAATGAAATGATTCCTCTCAGTAACATAGCTACCTCATTGTTTACTTAATTTTATTTATTTTTGTTTCTCTGAGTAAGACATTTAAATCTTGAAGGTAAGCTTTCTGTGTGTTCTATTGACCAAACACATGAAAGCAGAATTTATATGTCTCATTCTCCCTGTAACTTACTCTCCCCAAACTCATGCAGGCTCCCATTCTCACACTAAATCTTCTTGTGCACAGTTATGGTGATCGCATTACCCCATGTCTCCTCTCTATGAACGTGTGGTGCTTCCAAATACGTGGTTAGAGTCAGACACCTGGGTCCTAATTCTGTTTCCACCACTTGTTTGCTATGTTACCTGAACAGTCCTTGCCCTCTGGGTCTCCATGTTCTGACTCAAATACGGTGCGCACTGTATGTCCCCACTGGACATGTTCTGGATATCTGTGACAGAAAGGTCTGGAACTCTGGGGGTAGAGGGAGTAAATGGCGATATCTGAGACTGTAAGTGCGTGGTCGGGTGGGCAGGAGGAGCGAAAGGGAGAAACATGAAGCAGACAAAAGAATGTAAAGTTCTCCGTTAAAAAAAAATCTGTACTTTTTGCTTTATAAAAAATTTTAAAAAGAAATATGCATTATAAAAAAACTAAAAAAGTGCAAAAGATATGATGTCTATATTATAAGGTTATTTTTAAAATTAATTTAGTAGCATATATGAAGCATTAAGAAATGCATAGAATGGCATCTACATTTACTCGGTGCCGTATTGGTGGGAATCAGTTGAGTTTTTCTGTTTGTTTTTGGGCTCTCATTTCTCTTTTTGGTGTCCCTGTCCTGTGTTTCCAAAACTAGGAATGCAACCACTAAACTTCAAAAGCACATCACGTGTCATGACCCCTTATTAAAGGCCACTGAGTACTTCACAGAGAAGTTTTTGCATTTCCTACAAATAAGGGAAACCAAGAAGCCAGGTGAGCTGGGAGTCCAACGTTAGTGGGCAGCAGTTCCTGGGGCTCTCGGGACTCTGTGACGGAACCAACAGCCCATTATCATAAAGGTATCCAACCAGGTATCCAACCATGTCTGCAAACAACCGTTCACAGATTCGTCAGCTCAACATCAGTGTCAGAACAATGGGAGATATGAAAACATGCAAGACACTTCTCTTGACTAGTACGAAAGCATGCATGTGTCTGATTGAACTCGAACTCTCCAGGACTCAACACAATGTGAGCAGGAATGAGACATTTTGCTGAATGAGAGAATGAACATACAAATTGATTGTTGAAAATATAGAAGAATGGTTAATGAATAAATGGCTTTGCAAATAGTAGATTTTTCGAACATTTCAGCTGAAGTAATGAATAAATGAATGAGTTAATGAATTAGGCACTGCGTCCATAATTACCACGCCTGATAGCTGCTTAGGATGTTAGGAATAAAGCATGTGTCCTACACCCTTAAGTCAGACATAGTCAGTGGACCACCTATGTTAAGCATAACATTAGTAGTGTGGGGTGCTGCTTATTTTCTGCCTCATTGAAGAAAACTTTGTTGTAAAAGTTGGCCTTAAATCGATCCTTGAAGGAGACCATCCAAAAATAGCCCAACATAAGCCCAGCATGCTTTTCCTTTCGCTTCCCCAGGCTACTCCCCTATGGAAAATATTTTTACTTAGTTGGTTCATTTCACGTGATGGCAGCATGAGTTATCACTCTAGAGTGGACATCGGCGAAAGGCTAGGAATTTACCATCACGACAGAGAGAGACTGGATCCATTTTGGCCTCCCTCTGCTCCCCCGAAGATAAATGATGATGATGTCAGTGCAATTGGAAAGAATGTTAAATCAGAGGCTGAAAATACCCAGCAGTTCCAGCTCCTCACATCACAAGACCCTTATTCACACAGACTCTAAAAACCAGGATGATTCGCTCATTCTCATTATCGTTCTCAAAAACAAAATGGCCTTTCTGTAATAAGTTTCATGACGCATTGAGTGGAAAAATTCCTCTTCATTATGTCAATTTTACACTTACATTTGGCTACATAATTTGGTTTTCTTCCAGATGCTTTCTAAACATAACTCAGATAAATAAAACACACCAGATCTAAATACTCACCAAAGGAAGAAACAAATACATACCACATGTATGATAATGCTGCTTTCTTATAGCTTTGAAGTTTTTACATTTCATTCTTACAGGTCCCTTCAGCCTTTCTATTTTTTTTTTCTTTTATTTTTTTGGTAAAACATATGATAAGAGTGTGAAGGAGATGATAAATTGAGGAAAAGAACATTTACTTCCACCCTGTCTCCAATCCTTTTTTTTTTTTTTCTTTTGAGAGGTGTTTGCTATAGGGTGCGTGTGCTCACAGAAAGACAGAGACAGAGAGATAGAAAGTGAGAAATCCCCCCAGGGGGGATGACCACACCACAATCCCTTCTCCTCCATTCTTCTCTCAGGATCTTGGGCACACACACATGCACCCAGCTGAGTTTAAGCCACCGGGTCCAGGACTCGAACCATGGTCAGCTACATGGGAGTTCAGCGACATAGCCATTATGCCAACTGTTGGTCCCTACACTGACTCCGATTCTAATAGAAGAGAAAACGAGCTGGACACTGTGGCATGTGTATGTACGTTGCTGCTTGCAGTCCAGATCATGAAAGGGCGTGCAGTGGCTCTTCGCGGATGCCCGAGTCCTAGCCCCTGAACCTGCGAATCAACCCTTACACGGCAAAAGTCCCCCTTGTCATGGAAGACAGTAGAGTAGCCAAGTTGTGACTCCGTTAAAGATCTTGAGTGGGGCAGGTTATCCTCCCGAGCTCCGTGTCATCACACGTGTCCTTGTAAGAGGAAGCCAGACATTAGAGAAGGAAGAAGACCACGTCCTCATGGACACTATGTTGGCGTGATTTAGCCACAAGCCAAGGGACAATCCATCAGGGCCTCAAGAGACAGAGAGGCCAGAAATAAATCCTCTCCTGGAGCCTCCAGAGAAACCGTGCCTGCTGACCCCTGGTTGTAGCCCTGTGAGACTCACTGTAAGACTTCTGACCTCCAGAGCTGTGAAAGAATACATGTTTTGAGTTTAAGTGTCTGATAATTTGCTACAGCAGCAACAGAAAGCTAAAAGCATCTTTGTGTAAGGATTCATAACACCTCGAAGGAGAAACAACTTCTCTGATAGAGACCGCCATGGCTTTGAGGGGCTCATCCAAATTCACATTGATTAAGAGCAGAGGTAGGTCTCGAACCCACATTGTCAGCAAGTGAAGTCCGTGATTTCTTACGGTATGTTGCCCATAATCTGACTCAGAGGTCTTGCTCCTCAGTGTCGCCCAGACGCACTGCCCATGCTATGACCTTCAGTGTCGCCCAGACACACTGCCCATGCTATGACCTCTCAGGGAGTCCAGGCCAGCCTTACCATAGCCCTTGCTTACATGGACAAATTACTCAGAAATCTTGCTTTAATTTATGAAGTCATTCTTGATTCAACTACAGATTCTGGGATCAAATTCTTTTTCTTTGTTTGTTTTTCAATCTGCTGTAAGGTATATGTACTAACCAGACAGAGCGTGAGCAATCACACAACCCCACCCAGGTGTAAAGGCCACTCCTCAATCCCTTCTCCTCCATTCTCCACTAGGGATTTTGGGCATCCACACACATGTACCTGGTGTGTTTTTCAGGCCCCCAGGTCTGGGACTTACACCACACAATCAGCCATGTGGGATCCAGACGCCTTAACCTCCACGCCACAGGCTGGCCTCACGGGATCTTCTGCTTTTGAAGCAGGAAAGAGAGGAGCAGAAAGTGAATGTCAAGACAGACCTCACTTAGGAATCCACAGCCTGTTTTCTAGCCACACCAGAGTCGGGTGAACTGAGTGTGGGGCTCTTATTTCTCCTTTATACCTCCAGAAGGAAGTTACGACTCACAGCCCCTCCTGCCAGAACATCTGGTTATAGGGATGTTCATGGAATTGATTGAAATGGATGGATTTCTCTGAGCTACCAGGGCGCTGCTCTTAACATCCTGAAGGGCAGCTTGGCCTTCTTCCAGAAGAGACGCTGTCTGATTTACTGCCATACCTACGGTGATGCCTGCACAGCCTGGCTTCCCACCTGGCCGTGGGAAACAGCTGCGGGAGACTCCTTCCCTCCCCAGCAGCCCCATTCCAGGGGGAGGGAGCAGGCCTGCTCAACCTCTGTCTTTCTTATCTGTTCCCAACGCGCACAACACTGCACGCTTTTTGGTTGTTGTTTGTCAAAGAAGCTTCCAAGCATGTCAGTTGTTCCTGCTCTACTTCTTGTTTAGATCCTTCTGCAACTCATCTGGGATCTTGAAAAATAAGAGCAATTGCTCCTTCCTGGAGCTCAGCAGGAAGCTGTTAGAGCAGATACACATTTTTATATAGGAGTCCTTCCTAAGATGTTTTCACTGTTCTTGTTACAAGAGTCAAGTCACGAGGGACAGAGAAGATGGAAACCCGTGAAAACGCACTTTCTGAGAAACCGGCACGCAGGTGATGGGAGCCTTGGCAAAGGTGAGACTGGGACTAAGAGCTGGACAGGAATTAGTGTTTCCTCCACGTTTTTCTTCCAGCAGTCTTTGTACCTCCCTCCCCATTGCATGACTGTAAGCTGAGGGTGAATAAAGTGAGCTCAGCAGGTTGTATACATTACACAGCGCCGTCCACTCCGTGGCGAGCTCAGCTCACTTGATGCAGTCCCTGCTTTGAGGAGTGCGTGTGGAAGGGAGAGGGGAGGCGAGTGTGGAACTGGAGATGCTGACGAATACCACAGGGTGCCGAATGCGTTTCTGCGAAACTCAGCATGTATCGCTAGGGTTTCCGGAAAAGGAAGGAGCAAACCAAACCCTAACGTGACTTCGGAACCTACTGTCTTCGTCTGATTTGGGATGTGGTGCTTCCCTTCCAAGCAGAGAGGGCAGTAACAGGAATAATCTGTATGCATTTTAAGAAAAGTTAGAGAAAGATTTTAAATCGATCATGTGAACTTTGAGAGAAAACAGTGGTGAAAAACACATGGAGAGGAAAATATGAAATTAAAGCAAAAAGAAAAAGACTTCTTCATTGAGAAAGTATAGAAAGTAACATTAATTATTTTGATTTCTAAGTTTTAAGATGCGCAGAGAGTGGGACCAGCAGATGGTGTAATGGTGACATTGCTGGACTCCCACGTAACTGTGGTTTGAGTGCCAGGTCTGGTGACTTAAAATGCGCAGTGGGTGCATGTGTGTGCATGGCCAAAATTCCGAGAGGAGAATGGAGGAGAAGGGACTGCAGCGTGGCCATCCCCCTGGGTGGGGATTTCTCACTTTCTGTTTCTCTGTCTCTCCAGTGAACACATGTGCCCTGTAGCAAAAATCTCCCTTAAAAAATGTGCAAAGGGAAAATATGGGAAGAAGGTGAAAATGATCAAAACAGACATGCGTACATGCATTATAATTTGTGTTTCTTTTATACCAAAAGAGAAACGCAGATTGAAAGTGATGCTGATACCCAAAACAGAAAAATCCAGTGATATAGAGTATGTTAAAAAATTATTCTGAAACACTTTTTTCTTACACAGTTTCATTTTTAATAAAAACTGAAG
This sequence comes from Tupaia tana, assembly GCA_026018925.1. Classification (NCBI taxonomy): domain Eukaryota; kingdom Metazoa; phylum Chordata; class Mammalia; order Scandentia; family Tupaiidae; genus Tupaia; species Tupaia tana. Next base: position 27,631,810 of record JAKSZU010000025.1, on the reverse strand, counting down.
ATAATAACACACATATTTTGGAGCCAGCTGGTAGTATGGTGGTTAAGGTGCTGTATTTCCACATGGTCAATCACGGATCGAGTCCCAGACCTAGTACCTTGCTTTCTCACTTTCCCTTTTTCTCTCTGTCTCCCTGTGGTCAAATTAAATAATAATAATGATAATAATAATAATAATAATAATAATAAAATTAAATCAATAATTCTTTTAAAAAGCTTATGAAAATATTAGTGCATACATTTCAGTAAGGTATGCAGACCATGCCATGAATCGGCTTATACGTTGATGTTCAAACATTTTAGGACTCTCCTACAGGTTTCTTGAAAGAGAAAAAAAAAGTTTCATCTCACTCACCGTCTCAAGGACAGCTCCTATTGGGTACTTAGTGCCCAGCTAGACATCATATACACAGCTGGACCTCGGACGACACTCACACCTCGTAAACCCTAATCCAGTCCTTCAGCCCCTATTTCAGACACAACTTCTTTCAGATAGAGATCTCTCCTTCCTTAGGAACTCCTTAGACACAATAATGGTGAGTTTTAACGATGGACTTATTTGATTTACGAACTCCTTAAGAGGATAAATTGTATCCTTTTTGTCTTATATCATCTCAAATAATTCCTACAATACCTAGAATAGGAACAACATAAATGGATGTTGTAAAAAGGTAAGTTCATAGAGATTGTTTTTGACTTTATATGACCTAATTGCATATATATCTGTAAGTATAAAATACGCTAGAAATGGAACAACTCCAATGAAACAGCAGCTATGTTGTTTTTCTTTTTTTCAGAGAGTTTTTTTGCTATAGATTGTGTGCATATGTTAGAGAGACAGAAAGCAAGAAATCACCCTCCTGGGGGGATAGTCATGCTGCAATCCCTTCTCTTTCATTCTCCTCTCAGGATCTTGGGCACACACACACATGCTCCTAGTGTGAATTTTAAACCACCCGATCTAGGACTTGAACCATGTTTGACTATGTGGGAGTCCAGCAATGTAACCATTTGCTGGTCCCAATAGCTACTTTTTATTGAGCCCCATACTAAAGGCTTTATGACAATCCTTTTATATGTTTATATTTTATCTAATTCTTATGAGACATTCTTTCAGGAAGTTTGAGTGCCTACTATGTGCAAATCCAAGTATATATGATAAGCCTATTTTGCATATGAGAATTAGAAAACTGAAGGTCACAGAATTAGTAAATAAAATTAAAAAATTTAAATTCAGTTATGCTTTGATGTCAATATTCTAATCATTTCATTAAAGAACCTAATTAGAAATGAACTGTTTTTAACTGTAACAAAGCAAAATGAATGTCTTCTAAATCTATTCTTAAACCATCACAGACCCATTAATTTTAATTACTCTTCTACAAATATTGAAGAAAAATAATGATGAAACATCACTCAGAAATGTTTGTGGTTTTTAACTTCCAGATTCTGTTTTACAGACAGCTAGTTCTACACCTTTAGTAAACTATCAGTTGATCTCTTTTTGCAGCTAAGAAGGAAGAAGAGTTGTCAACATTCTCTGTGGACGATTACTTATTTATTTACTTAGGCCTTCATATATTTTGTTTTTGCCATAGGGTACATATGCTTGCTGGAGAGAGAGTGAGAAATCACCTCCGGGAGGAAATGGCCATGCTGCCATCTCTGCTCCTTCATTCTCTCAGGATTTTGAGCATCTGCATACACACCCATCGTGATTCTCAAGACACCAGCTCAGAGACTCCAACCGGAAAATTGGCCCTGAGGAATCTGGGTGCCTTAACCCCCACAACACTTGCTGGCCCCTTCATTTTCTATTCTAAGGTTCTTTAATGTACAAATGACTGAGATGCAATTCCAATTTCTTAAATAAAAGAAAACAATAATAAAGAAGAGGGTTGCCAAACGGCTTAAGGAACTAAAAATAAGTAAATTAAAACCAAAGTAGGTTTGTTTTAGGCACTGCTAAAATCGAGGGGTTCAAATCCATCAAATCTTAGTCTCCCTGTCTCTCATTCAAATCCTCTTCCTCCCTCTCTCTCTCTCTGTCTACATTTTCTCTCTCTTATCACTACTTTCCTCTGCGTTGCTTCCAGTCTCATCAAACGGGCTCTCTCTGATAGCAAGGTGGCCATCAACAGCACTAGGGCTACATCCAACATGACGTGACCTCAGAAAGTTTGTGGAGAAAAAGGAATTAAAGTATATTTTGGTGCAAAAAAATTAGGCCCATGCAAAAATTTTTCATAATATTTATTTTTCATAAACTTTTTGTTCATCTGATTAGCAACATGTAGCTAAAAAATAAAAAAAATAAAAAACAAAAAAAAACAAAAAAACCTGTGGAACCACAGTGAATGTTCTTTCGTCATGATAGTTACATTCTAGAAAGTTGCCACAAAGACTGAATTAGCAAATACCGAGCCCATCCTCGGTGAAATGCAAGAATACAGGATTGGGTTCCTGTGAGCTTCTGGTCACATATTTTCATCAGCTAATCAATAAACATACTTGTCTTAGGTCTGTTTCTGTTTAAAGACACCTTATTTAACGTATGTATGAATACACACAGACACACACACACACACAGCAGGTGCACGGACAGTAAATACAAGGCTAATGGTGCCATACCTCACCCATGAATGGGGCTTATATGGCATGTTATTGTCTCTGTGGACACGACAGCATCTTTTGATCTTCAGAACTCTAGTCGGCACTTCAGCTCTATGCCCTGGGTAATTTCATACCATAAAGTTATCAAATAAAAAACATTGATTTACAAATTTGATGCAATTATTATTGTCAGACACATTCTTTTTTCTTTTTTTTTTTTTTTTGGAGAGGTTTTTGCTATAGGGAGCATGCACTTGCCAGGAAGACAGAGAGAGACAGAGGCACAGAAAGCGAGAAATCACCCCCTGGGGGGGATGGCCATGTCACAATCCCTTCTCCTCCATTCTCCTCTAGGAATCTTGGGCATGAACGCACATGCACCTAGCGTGAGTTTAAGCCACCAGGTCCAGGACTCAAACTGCAGTCGACTACATCGGAGTCCAGCGACATAGCCATTATGCTAACTGCTGGTCCCAGACACGTTCTTCACAGAAATGAAGAAGACGATCATAACAATCTATCTGGAATCACAAAAGGTCCTGTATCACCAAGACTATACTGTGCAAAATGAGTAAATCAAAGGGACCTGAAGATGACATGTGGTCATGACACTGGACTCCCACATAGCCAACTGCAGTTCAAGTACTGGACCCAGCAACGTGAAACTCATGCTGGGTGTGTGTGTGTGTGTGTGTGTGTGTGTGTGTGTGTGCCCAAAATCTCGAGAGGACAAAGGACTGTGGCATGATCATCCCCCCAGGAAGGTGGTTTCTTGCTTTTTGTCTCTCTGTATCTCTCTGTCTCTCCTGGGAGTGCACATGCCTATACTAAAAATTTATCTTAAAAAAAAAGGAATAAATTAAGAGGCCTCTCACTACCCAACTTCAAAATATATTACAGAGCTGTGATAACCCAAACAGCAGAGTATGGACACAAAAACAGATATATAGACAGATCAAGGAAGCAAAAAAGAGAATCTAAAAATACAGCCCAAAGCATACAGCTAACTGGTCTGTCACAAAGGGCACAGGAAAATGCATAGGGGAAAAGAAAATCTTTTCAGCAAATGATGCTGGAAGATCTGGATATCCATCTGTAGAAAAATGAAACTGGACAACCATCTCTCTCTCTCACCATTAACAAGAATCAAGTCAAAATGGGTCAAAGATCTAAACATAAAACTTCAAACCATAAAGCTGGAAAACACAGGGGAAACTCTGGAAGACATCAGAATAAGCAAAGATTTCATAAACCAGACTCCTAAAACACAGGCAATTATCCCAAAAATAGACAAGTAAGACTCTCATTAAACTAAAAAGTTTCTGAGCACTAAAGGAAGTAACAATCAGAATGAAAAGAACCCTCAGAATGGGAGAAAATATTCTCCAACTATCGTTCTGATAAGGCATGATAACCATAATTTATCAGGAACTTGAGCAGCTCACCCACAAGAAAAGCAAATAACCCAATTTAAAAATGGCCAAATGAGCTGAAGAGACAATTCTCTAAGGCAAACATACAAATGGTCACTACAACAATGAAAAAATATTCAGCATCTCAAGGGAAATGGAAATTGAAACCAGAATGAGAGACCATTAACACTAGTCTGAATGGCTATGATAAAAAAAAAGAAAGAAAGAAAGAAAGAAAGAAAGAAAGAAAGAAAGAAAGAATGAATCATGAGTTTTCATGAAGTTGTGATGAAAAGGGAACTCTCGGGAACCAGCAGTTAGCGTAATGGCTATGTCGCTGGACTCCCACACAGTCGACCGCGGTTTGCGTCCCGGACCCGTTGGCTTAAAACTCATGCCGGGCGCGTGTGCGTGCGTGCCCAAGATCCCGAGAGGAGAATGGAGGAGAAGGGATTGCGGCCTGACCATCCGCTCTGGGGGGTGATTTCTCGTTTTCTGTCTCTATGTCTCTCTCTCTCTCTCTCTCTCTGTCTGGCGAGCGCATGCGCCCTATAGCGAAAACCTCTCCAAAAAAAAAAAAAGAAAGAAAGAAAAGGGAACTCTCCTACACTGTTGGTGGAAATGTAAATTAATATAGCCGCTGTGGAAAATAATATAGTTTCCCCAAAATCCTACAAAAAGAACTGTGATATGATCCAGTAAACCACTCGTGGGTATTTACCCAAAGGACAGGAAAAGAGTTGGAAAGATATTTGCACATCTGTGTTTATTGCAGCATTATTCCCAATTGCTGAGATATGGAATGAGCCTACATGCCCAAGAACTTATGAATGGATTGAAAACTGGTGGCACACACACACTATTAAGTACTACTAAGCCATAAGGAAAAATAAGGTCTTGTCATTTGACTTCAATAGAATGAATATTGAAGATTTAATGCTAAGCAAAGTAAGCCCGACTATGAAAGACAAATACTGTATATCCCCACTCAGTATAAAGCAAATGTCTGCACTCAAAAGTTGAAAGATCCAAAGATACAGTAACAAGGAGGACAAGTATAGACACGAGAGACTGTGTGGAAGAGGAGTGGATGCAGAGGGTGCATGGGAGGGCTAATCTGATACAAGACTGTGAAGTTCTCTATTGAAAGTGATGTTTATAGTAATATTCTTGATTTGATGGTGTATGTCATGCATGCCTTGAAAAGACATATTGTACGCTATAGGGATGTACAATGATACAACGAAATCACAATTCATAAAATAAGAAAACATATCATAGCAATGTGGCACCGACAGACCTTAAAATGAACCTGGTAAAGTCTCTGGCAAGGTGGTTAAGGCAGCTGGATCCCACGTGGCCTATTGTGCAGTCTGAGTCTTGAATCTGGCAGCTTGAAAAACTTGCCGGGTTTGTGTGCATGACCAAAATCCGAAAAGGAGGGAGAAATAGAGGAGACGGGACTGTGTTGTGACCGTGCCCTATAGTGAGTGATTTCTTGTGCTTTACAGTGAGCAAACATGCTCTCTTTCAAAATTTCAAAAACGGAAACTTGTTGGCCCACCATTGGCGGCATAGTTGGTAGTGTTCCAGACTGTGGAGATGGAAGACACATGCTGAAAGACACGTACTTAATCAGGACTTAATCCGTGTCTAAAACATACTGTGTGGGGGTGGCAGAGGGGGAGGCTGGTCCTGATGAACTCAAGGACTGAGAGGAAGGGACCGCTGTGTGACCAGGTTCCATGGCGGGTGTTGCTAGCTCTCTCTCATGCACGCATACGTGTTTATCACGCACAATGGTGAGTACTGAAACAAAAAGTCAGAGCCTAGCCTTCCTCTTCTTCAGCTCGGAACACGCGTATGGGGAGTCAAATTGCTACTCTGCACGGGTCTGTGAAAGACTGAGAAAGCCCTGTTAATACTAAGCTTGGGGTCACAAACACATTTTGGCAGAATTTTTATCAGCATCCAGTCCCAAACACATAATAAAAGTCATGAATAATGAAGATGGACACTGAGTCTTGTTGGCAGTGTTGACAAGCCTAAGTCACCAACTCTCTCATGGACATTAGAGATGACAGTTTCTCTTGAGACACACGAACAATTCAGTCAATTCAGGATGGTTCTCTAAGGAAAATGGGTAAAATTAGCAAGGAAGGGGTGAGTGAGAGTGAACAGGAAAAAGATCTACTGAGTATTCATGACTTCCCAGCCTGCTTCTTCCAAGGTGAGAGAGGTCAATTTTGAAAGATTTTAACTTTTTAATTAAAAAAATTCTATTATGGTCTCTCGCTTTCCTCATGTGTAATTAGTCTGCTATTTATCTGAGGAATGACGTAAGGAATGCATACCCCAGGTAATAATTATTAACTACCATGAACCATTGAGCTATCCCATATATTATAGATCAAACTTCACCCAGAATTCTAAGGGTTAAAAATAAGTAATGACAATTCTGTTATTTCTTATTGGAGCTAATAACTACCAAAATAACTAAGGAGTTAAGCTTCTAAAATATATGGGGAAAAATTATTGTATTGTACTTATTATGCAAAGCCCAATTTACTTATTATTTTTTAAAGACAAGAGAAATAATGCTAATTGGTCTTATTGTGTGTGTATTAGGTCAAGGCTGTTGCTTTTGTAGATGACACATCAGAAAAACTTCTGAGATGAGGAAACAGGTTGGATTTCTTTAGATAATTTAACTCATCTACGTGAAAATTTAGTTTGCACTTATTGAAATGTGTCTCCATTGCATTTAGTCTTGGAGGTCCAGAGCTCCCAAAGACTTCACGTATTCCCTCAAGAAATCAATAACCCCTGAAGGCACCTTCAGGCTCACGTTGGGCCGATGGGGGAGGAGGGGAGTTCCCTGCCTTTACAGAGTGTGTGGTCACGCGAGAGGGGCTTGCTTAGGGTTGGAGGACTACTGCAGAGCTAAGCACGGCTCACCTGTGGGGGCAGAGGCCAGGGCAGCTGAAGAGCGACACACTAGTGACTTTTTAAAGGATAAGTGAACAAACATGCCTGAGGTGATCAAGGGGTGCGGAAGTCATTACAGTGGTTAATACTCCATCAACTCCAATCCACTGGGCACTTGTAGGATTTTATTTCCCTTCTCCGGGGACCACAAACTGAACTGTGAGTGGGGATGATACTTCAAGGTGAAACCTTTAGGGGCCAGCACGCCGAGGGAATACGCGGTGTCTCTGTATAAGGGCTTCCCATGGGGATGCAAGGGTTCCCAACTAAGAACAGCAGAGTAATAGTTGCCCACGGCATTATCTAATATTTGGGACAATGGGGTTCTTAGGTCAAATACATACCCAAACTACTGTGTAAAAGAGGTTTGCTGTGTGCATTCACCATAGTATCTTCTAGTCTTCTCTATATACTAATAAAACTTGTGATGTTAGAAATGATAGATTAGGGGCCAGCAGGTGGTGTGGTGTTTAAGGAAAATGGATCCCACATGGCCAAATTCGCTGTTCGAGGCCTAGACCCAGCAGTTTGAAAAACAAGCCGGGTGTGTTTGTGTGTTTGCCCAAAATTCCCAAGAGAAGAATGGAGGAGAAGGGATTGTGGTGTGGCCATCCCCCTGGGGGGCAATTTTCCACTGTTTCTTTCTCACTCTCTCCTCTCTGTCTCTCTGATGCATGCATGTGCCCCATAGAAAAAGAAAAAAAAAGAAAGATTAAATGTATAATATTCCTGATATTTGTTTTATATGCATGTCACTAAAACCAATTAATATTTTCCAGTTCTGACATTACTTGATGGCTTAGGGATATTTAACACTGCTGATGTTGGGACACTAAGGCATCTTTATTGATTCCCCCACTTAAGAAGACATCAATTATTCTAGTAACAGCTTTTGACCCTGGTCACATGTTAAGGACCTAATGTGGTCACTAAAGATTAAACAATGATCATAAAAAGCATCAATCCATCGTTTCATGGATCTTAAATTGGCGGATGAAGAGAGACTTTAGATTAGTAAGAGGATGCTTAATTAAATTCAACATAAGTAATCTTGAAAGGAAAAATATTTTAACCAAGGAGGCTGGTCTGTCCAGCAGGGTGAGGGAAAACTGGGTACTTGAGCTAAGCCTGATCTAGGACGAAAGTTGCTAAAGCCAAGGAGAACAGCTGAGGGCAGAGAGACAAATGTTTCGAAGGATTTGTAGCTGTAGGTAGAGTAGTAAGAAACTAAGAGAAGATTAATATGTCTGCTGTGGCTCAAGCACAGAAAAAAAAAAAAAAAAATCGCCTGGCAATAACCCCCAGGTTATGAAGACCTGATATAGGTGTGCTATAATTCAGCTCTTGGGGCCAGCAGGTAGTGTAGTGGCTAAGGCACTGGACTCCCACATGGATGGTTGCAGTTTGAGTCCCAGACACAGCAGCTTGAAACTCACACTGTGCATGTGTGTAAGTGTGCCCAAAATCCCATAGAGAAGAATGAGGAAGGGACTGTGGTGTGACCATTCCTGGGGCAGGGGTGGGAAGGATTTCTCACTTTCTCTCTCTGTGTGTCTTTGGTGAGCACACATGCCCTATAGCAAAAAATCTCTCTAAAGAAAAAAAAAAAGATTCAGCTCTTTACATACTGGGCACATGAGCATGTGTGCCTGAATTCTGAAGGATGGGGAAATGGAGGGAAAAGAATTGCTGCGCGACTATACCCCTGGGAGGTGCCTTCTCCCTGTCCTCTCCCTGGTGAGTGCAGGAGTCCTCTGGCATTCTGACAGCAAAAGCTTCAGCTCTTTCCCCTAAGTAACCTGGTAGCCCACTTAAAGAGTTTGGACCAAAGAGAATATTGGTAGACAAAGAGGTGGTCTTTTGAGCTCCTATCACAGCTATGAATTCATTAAATATGAATTCATAGGGTTGTTGACTTCTGTAGCATCTAAGTTTTATGAGAAAGATCATTATCCTGGAATCCAGAAGATTAACGAGTCCATAGCATTCCATACATTTTTACTGAGAGCGTGAATTACATGACACTTTTCAACTTAAATTCTCCCCCACTTATATTTCATGATTTGAAAAGTAACGCCCCAATTTTCAGTTTTCCAAGTTCCGCAACTTATAAAGCAACACGCACCCTAGTTTAGTGCTTTTCAAACTTTAACGTATGAACCACCTGAAGACCTTGCTGAGATGCAGCAGACCTAAGGCAGGGCTTAAGGATCTTCCACTCTGGGCCTAGCTTTGTGGCACAGGTAGCACAGTGCTTGGCAAGGCTGGAAGTCACGTGGACAAGCCCAGGTTTGGATCCCCAGGTAGGCTTGGAAGCACACCTGGTGATCACGAACACACGTAAGAATCAGGATCTGAGGAGAGGAGAGCAGGAGAGAGGGGATCAGGGCACGGCGAGGTGGCCAAAGGTTCTTTCTCATTATCTATGATGACAGCACATGCTGTCTATTGTTAAAACAGAAAAATAAACAAACTTCAATGCTAATAACTCCCAGGTTAGGCTGCACTGGTGGTTCAGGAACACGCTTAGATTAGCACTGATCGCAAACTTGCATGTAAAACAGAGTGGACTCAGCCTATCACTTCTCTATTGGTGATTTTCATAATTGGCTGGCCATACAAATAACCCAGGATTTTGTTTTCGTGTTGGTTTTATACTCTCTGGGCACCATCATTAGAGATCTGGAATTGGCTAATCTGGAGTGGGGTGCAATCACTGAAAGTCTCAAACAGCTCTCCCTCATAAGTCTAACAAGCAGCCATAGCTGAGATCCGGGGATTTCCAGGAAGGCACCTCTGGCTTGCTTGGCCATGCCGCCCTCTCCCCACCTCCTCCTGTCCCTGCCATCGCCTGCACAGATGGTGCCCGTGGGCATGCTGATGACTCCCATCACGGTCAGGCTGCTCATCGCCACACGGTGCAGCAAACAGTTGTGAGGTGTAGCAGGGAAAGGAGGATTGATGCTGGAGGGATCTTTCCTTTGTGATGTATTCCATCAAAATCAAAATGCCCCTGGCTGACTTGCAAGGAAATACACTTTGTCATGTTAATACGAAAGAAAATGAATGACATAGGCACAGACTCCTGTTCCCTCTTCTATTTTTAAACCATCCAGATGTTCAGAAACTCCGCATTTAATGTCCCATGTTTGACCTTACAGCCTTCTGCCATCTGCTCTCCAGGGTGTTTGGCAAGCTAACGTGAAAAGGCATGGGATAACGAATTAACTCGGCTGTGACACATTTCGATGATCTGAATTCAAGATAAAAATTCCATTACTAATAATTAAATGAGGGCTTTCATGTATCTCCTCCACATTTTCTGATGCCCTAAGCTTTTTGCAACTCTAAGGAGACAGGACGATGTGTGTATATATATATATATATATATATATATATATATATATATATGTGTGTGTGTGTGTGTGTGTGTGTGTATATATATATATATATATATACGTATGTGTATATATATATATATATATATATATATATATATATGTTGTTCAACCTGTGAACTGAATGACACAGATTGAACTGGTATAGATCCACTTACATGTATACTTTCAAAAATAAATTATGTAAATGTATTTTCTCCTGTGGTTTTCTTTACTTTTAGGAGAGATTTTTGCTATAGAGCACATGTGCTTGCCAGATAGACAGAGAGAGACAGAGAGACAGAAAGTGAGAAATCACCCCCCAGGGGGGATATCCACCCTGTAATCTCTTCTCCAGTCTCCTCTTGGGATTTTGGGCACACACGCACACACACCTGGTATTAGTTTTAGACCACTGGGTCTGAGACTTAAACCATGGCTGAATCCATGGGAGCCCGGCGAAATAACCATTATGCCACTGCTGATGTAACACATCTCTTTATTCACTTAGTGTAAGTCATCGTGGTTGCTTCTAGTACTGGCGAGTATAAATAAGCTGATATACATGGTTTTGTAAAGGCATCTGTATGAACACACATTTTCAACTCCTTTGGAGCATGATCACTGGATTTAAGGATAAAGGTATGTTTAGTTTTGTAAGATACCACCAAAATATCTTTCAAAATGGCTATAATATTTTGCATTTTCACCAGTAGTGAATGAAAATTCCTGTTTTCCACATGTTCATCTGCATTTAGTGTTCTGGATTCTGGTCATTCTAATAGGGGCATAAAATTATCTTTGTTGTTTTAGTTTATTTCCTGATATGGAACCTTGTCCCCTAATTATTTAACATCTACAAAACTTCATTGATGAGGTTTTTGTTAAGGCTTTTAGTTTATTTTTCTAAAACTCAGTTGTTTTCTTATTGTTAAGACTTAAGTGTTATTTATATATTTTGGATAACAGTCCTTTACCAGATAAGTCTCTTACAAATCATCTCCACTCTGTGACTTGTCTTTTTCTCTTGATAGTGTCTTCCAAAGAGCAGAAGTTATTCATTTTGATCAAGTCCAGCTAATTGATTCTTTCTTTCACATATCAGGCTTTGGTGTTATATCTAAAGGATCATTCTCAAATCCAAGGTCATCCGGATTTCTCCTATTTTATCTTCCAAGGGTTTACAGTTTTGTGTTTTACATTTAGGGCTATAATTTATTTTGAGTTCTTTTTGTGAAGGTTATCAGGTTTGTTTATAGATTAATTATTTACTATTGTTTATTTTTATTTATTTATATTTTCTGGATGTGGGTTTCTGGTTGTTACAAGGCAGGGAGGGTTTCAATTCCTAATTTGTTTTTTTCTTCCCCCCAATGGATTCCTTCCCATTCACCCAGTTTTTCATTTTGAGCAAACAGAGGTATCACTAAGTTTTCTTTACCCAGTAAATGAATCTCCTTAAATTTTATTTGGATGCTAAGAAATGAAAAAAAAAAAAAAAAAAAAAAAAAAACCTTATTTACCGTACTTAACTTGAGGACTGATACAATTCCAAGACATGTTTCTGAAGGTAAGAGGAACTGAGCCAATACAAGGATTCTAGGTGGTGGGTGTGTAGTACTGAATTTCTGACTTGGTGAGCATGAGAAGAAAAGTTTATAAGATTTCATCTTCAAAGACATTTGGCAACTTCCATGCTGCACTGGAAACAATCAACCAAATAAAAAGACAGCCAATGAATTGGAAAACAATCTTTGCAAGCCAGAAATACGATAAGGAATTATTATCCAAAATGTATATGAGACTCCTATAATTCAATAACAAAACAATAAATAACCTTATTATAAAAATTGGCAAAGGACCTGAATGGACATTTTTTAAAAGAAGACATACGAATGAATAACAGATATATGAAAAGATGTTCAATATCACTAATCGTCAGAAAAATCAAACTAAAACTATAATGAATTACTGCCTGGCATGTTAGCATGGCTGTGATCAAAAAGACAAGTGATAACAAGCGTGGGGAAGAATACGCAGAAAAGGGAATGCTTGTTCACTGCTGCTAGAAATGTAAATCGGTATCTCTGTTACGGAGAAGAGTATAAAAGTTCCTCAAGATATTTAAAGTAGAACTGACATATGACCCAGTATTCCTCTCCTGGCTGTGTTTCCAAGGGCAATAAAGTCACCACTCCACAGACACATCCGCACTCCCATGTCCACCGTACTATTACTCACAATAGCCAAGATAGCGAAACAACCTACGTGTCCACCGACTCATGAACTGACAGAAAAAGACGTACACACACATGCAGAATAGGATATTATTCAGTCTTAAGAAAAGGAGTTTCTGACATTTACAAATGCAGGGATGAAGCTGAATAACACTATGTGAAGTGAAAATAAATCTAGATACAGAAAGAAAAATACTACATAATCTCACTTATAAGTAGAAACTAAACAAAAATAGAATACATGGAAACAGAGGACTGGTAATTACCCAGGGCGGGGAGGGGAAGAAAATGGGGAGAGGTAGGTAAAGGTGTTCAAATTTATATTTACTAGGGTGAACCAGTCCAGGGATCTAACGCACAGCGAAAGGTCATAGTTTAGTCATGTAGGTGACATATTGTAATGTAAACTGAAATTCTGCCAAGAGAATAGATTTAAATGCCCTTCCCCATCATCCCCTCCACATAAAGTAACTATGCAAGGTGAGCACAAGGTTAATTTGCTTGACTGTGGTAATATATGCCACGATGTGGCTATCAAAACATTTTGTTATATGTATTAAGTATAAATAATAAATATATTTTTAAAAAGACCTTTAGGGATTCAGGAAACAGTTTCCTGGATTTTGAGCAGGGGTGGTAATAAAGTTTTCAGTTTGGCCCCAGGAATATTATCTCTGCTATGGATTTAGCGTTGAGATATATAAATACCTTATTTTTTTTCCTCTCAGATTTTATTCCATTACAGAGGTTAGAACCTTAACCAAAGACTAGCAGTTCTTCGTCTTGCTGGATGATTAATTTGTGAAATCTCCGTGACAATAAATTTTATATTCTGGAAAATATTATACACTATTTTAAAAAATACTACACACTATTAAAAGCTATTTTTATCAACAATGAAAGAAAGTGACAGATACAGATCAATGAATGCATACGTGTACATATAGCAAGAAAAATGTTCACACGGTTACCTCTGCAAGCCTAAATAATATTTTCTTGTTCTACATTTCAGTATCTACAAACTTCTCCTCAATTGGTTAAAGCACTTTTTAAATTAGGTCAACATAGTATATGTTATGTAAGAAAGAACAAGTCTGGTTGATAGATTTACTCATTATGTTCTTTTTAAAAAAATTTCTTTAATAATTTCCCTATTTTAATTAGAAAATCTTTTCTCAGAAGCTAGAATAAATTTCTCAGGTGTCAGACCTTTAGGTGAAACTTGACAAAGGAAGCCTTCTTTCATACCCACTCTTTTTCCTTCTGGATAGGTAAGAACCCCCTAGCCTACTGATGATTGCCTAACTCCCTTCACACATATTTTAATTATCCAGCTATAAATAAACAATAGTTTTTCCAGTGAGTGTCCTAAATCATAAAGAGAACACACACCCTTTTAGGACATAATATCCTGTGGGTTTCTAACACCCAAATTTGGTGGACCCAGACTTCCCACAAGTCCCACAGTCTGAGCTGTCTTCCCTGTTCTTCTGAATACATTCTGAACATTCTACAGGTGTAATTCCCTACTTCCAGGGGCCAAGCAAGAGTACCAGTAGTGACAGTAATATTGACTCACCTTCCTTCCTCTTCTGCTTGGATTCTGTTCTTTGAGAGAGGACTGATGTCATGGACACCAACAGCGCCAATGAGTAAGAAGACACAGCTGCACCTGCAAAGCTGCCAGAGCTGGTGGTGACGTGCATGCCCAAGCACGGGAGAGACTGTCAACACAGCGTTCTCTTATGAACCACGTAACCAGGTTGGCTTGGGGACTCAGCTCACTGCTGGTTGTTTTGCAGTTATGAAAACCCTTGTCTAACTCAGATCCATAATTTTTAGAGCTTTTTATATTTCTTAACTTGTCGTTCCTTAAGGATAAATCATTTCTTAGGAACTTCTTAATCTCTCTTCTAAATCATTGTTTAACTGCTATCTTCACCACCACCAATGCTGGCCAACTAGTATACCAGACATTTTTTATTATCAGAGGATCCCTAGCAGATATTCATTTATAGATATTCCTAAAATTAAGCCACATTCACATAAATTAGAAGTATCTAAATGGCCACTTTTATCTTTAATGGCATCAATGCAATTTGAGTTCTAAAATGCACAGATATGAGTGGTATAGCTATTAATTATGACATGGTATACCAGAAAGAGTGAACTGAAAAATCAAGAAATGGATTAGGCCATGTTTCTCCCTGAATTAGATTTATAAACAAGAAAGTTTCAAAATTCCTAGCTTATTTGAAAAGTCAGGGATGCAACTCAGTCTCAAAGATTCCGTTTCATTCTGTTCTGAATGCCATATCCCACTAAAATGCATTTGTTGAATCTGATCCCTAATATGATGGTATTCCACAGGTGAGGCCTTTGAAAGATGGATCCCACAAAAGAGGGATTTTTGACCTTTAAGGGCCCTTATAAAAGAGGCCCCAGAGAAC
Organism: Tupaia tana; assembly: GCA_026018925.1. NCBI lineage: Eukaryota > Metazoa > Chordata > Mammalia > Scandentia > Tupaiidae > Tupaia > Tupaia tana. Next base: position 27,616,734 of record JAKSZU010000025.1, on the reverse strand, counting down.
TCCCTTGTCCCCTTCACCATATGACAGCACAGCCATCTACAAACCAGGGAAAAGGCCCTAGAGAATCTGCGGGTGCCTTGATTTGGGGATTTCCAGAATCCGGAACTGTGTGATATAAATGTCTATGGTTATGGTATGTTGTTACAGCAGGCCAAACAGATTGGAATGTAATTTTATTTTCAGCTCCAAATGAAAAGAAAAAACAAAAAACAAGGGGCCCTATTTAGGAATAGTAGCAGTTAGAAGGAGCTTATCAACAGAACTTAACACTGAAGTGTCAGTTTGCATAATTAGTGTTAGACTAGCTAAACAGTCAGCTGGTGGCATGGTAGTTAAAGTGGCTGGATCCCGCATGGCTAACCGCACAGTTAGGAGTCCCAAACCCTGTGACTTAAAAAACAAGCCAGGTGCTTATGTGTGTGCACCAAAAGTCCCCAAAGAAGAAGTAGAGAAAGGATTGTTTCATGATCCTTTCCCCATGGGGATGCTTTCTCACTTTCCCTCTTTCTGTCTTTCTTGAGGGAGAGCACACTCACTCTAGGATTAAAAATAAAATAAAACAAAAATGCAAAAAAATAGAAAAGAATAACTATTATAAAAAGAGGAACTTCATCAACCAGATCTCATATGACACTTTTATTTTTTTATTTCAAAGCTCGTAGGTAGAAACAGGCTTTAACTTTGCTTTTAAGTTATATTTCTATCTACACAAAGGAAAATAGGTCTTTAAAAAAAGTACCAAAGTCTGGAAACTGTCACAATGCAATTTAGGAAGGATTGCAAGCATAACAGTTTAAGAGTACAATATAAAGCAGAATCAAATTCAGAGAAGAAAAAGACATTTATAAGTTCAGCAAGAACCCTTAGCCACTTTTTATTCAATGAATATAAATCTTTAGGGGGGAAAAAACTCCCACTGAGATTGAAATTACATGTATAGAGAGAGAATATGAGTTATTTATGGCAGTGTTACTAAGGTAAACGCAAATGCCACTGTAAAATGGCTATGCTGGTAATGGCATAATGGAGGTGCTTGCATTATTTTTCTAACATCTACTAGTGAATTTGAAGGTAAAATGGCAATTCCAATTCAAGGTGAAGAATGAGAAATTTTCCTCCCTGGAAAGAAGATTAATCTCTCTTTAATTGACTCCTTGATCAGAATAAAGATTTACAGAAAGAAAATGCAATAAGCCTCTGATAAGGAATTAGGAATGATGAATAGAAGAACCATTAGCTTTATAGAAATTCTAGAAAGCATATGTTTCAAGACAAAGTAATCTCCAGTGAAGCAAGATAATTTAAGAAGTGAATTTTTTGGTTAGATTCAAACTTATTTGCAAAATACTTCTTAAACCTCCTACCAGCAAAATCCCAGTTCTTGCATTGTTACAATAGCAATTTAGAACAAGCTCTTTTTTGTCTTTATTAGGCACTTGACAAAAACACAGAGTAGCCTATAAAGTGGCATAAAAGCAGAGAGAGTGTTGTTTATATTTTCCATAAAGGTCTTAGCTCACTATGAATGCTAAGTGGATACTAAATCTGAGTCATGAAAATGCCTCTCTAATGAGTACTAAAGAATTCCCAGAGTTAGAGCATCTCTTTGTAGCCAGTGTCAAAAATCAACGTTCGTGCCTTTGTATTATAATGGCTTCCCAAAGCTCTGCTCATAATCCTTTATCATCCACAAACCAGGTACTCTGTAAATGTTGATTAAATTAATGGGAAAGTTTGGCTGAAATAAAATGATCTGGCAAAAAGGAGTTTAGTGGAACCCATATCTCCAGCTCTATTACAATAATGCAAAGGTGTTTTTTGTTGGCTTCGTTTTCATTTTAACACTCTAACACAATACAAGTGGATTTCAGCCTCAGTTTTATGGACAATCGTGATAATCACCTCCCTGCATACAGGTACTCAACGCTTTCTTCTCTTCCCCCTTCTGTTCACCTTACCGTGCCAGCCTTGGTTCAACTCGACTTCACATCTCTACCCACACAACTAAATGCGGCCGGAATCAGAGGTGTGCTGGCTGATCTCACTTTGAATTTAAGATTACTAAACTTAAGTGGGTTCTCCATGTTGTCTAGCCATTGGAAAATATTCCTCTATTCTAAATAGCTTCCCTCGTTGCTGGACAGCCATGCTGTACTTACTGGCTCTTCCGGAGCATCCAGCCTCTCTACTGCCATTAGCAGTTTCCGCCAACACCTTATTTTCTGTTTCACTTTAAACGTTGGTCCCAGTATCCTACCTCTCACATCTATCCACGGAATGGTGTCTGTTCCACACACTCTGTCTTCTCTCCCGATAGCCTCGATGAACTTCGCCCACAAGAACATTGCCCCAGCAATTCTTCCCTCAATTCTGCTACAATTTTTATCTCTTGATTGAAGTATTTCTATCAACATACAGACCCATTTAAAAAAAAAAAAAAAAAACTAAACTCTCTCTACTTCTGCTAACCCTATTCTCCAACTGCGGCCCTCTTTGTCCTTACCCTGGAATAGAGAACCTTCTCAGAAGCACTGCCCATGTGTGCAACTCCCTTCCCTTCTCCACCTTACACTGACTCGAGCTGAACTAGGCTTTTGCCTCCACTGCTCTGCCCAAGCTGCTTTGGTGAGGTCACTCCGACCTTCTTATTGTTAAACCCCAGGATCAATGCAGTCCTCTTCCAATGGAACCTGTCAGCATCATGTGAGAATCAGTCCCCACTCACTTGTTTTTAATTTGCTAGAGGGCTCATGTGCTGCTAGAGAGAAACAGAAAGGGGGAAGTGAAAGAGCGCTCCCCATGGGAACAGTCACACTGCAGTCCCTTCTATTCCTCCTTTCGGGATTTGGGGCACACATGCACACACATGCCCAGCATGGTTTTGAGGCTGCTGGGTCTGGGGCTCTAACTATGCAATTGGCCATGTGGGATCCAGTCGCCTTAACCGCCATGCCACGGGGTGGTCCCCCATCTCTTACTCACTCTGTTCCTTTCACCTTATCCTCTTCACATCACTTCCTGTAATGTCTTTTCTTCCTTAATGTCCTCTTCTGGTTTGTTCTCTTTGCTCCAATGAATTAAAGTAGAAATATCCCAGGGCTCACTTCCATGGCTGCTTCTGTCATTTCTCTGGGGCTCTTTCTCAGAGATCTCCTGCAGTCACTGCCGACTGCCAGAGGCCTTCCTCTGCCACGGTGTGCACCGACTCCAGAATACATTATGGGTATATACATGAAAATATGTACGAACATTCGTATGACTCGCTCTTTCTTGAATCTCTGTACAAATGTAACCTTCTCTAACAACACAATAGATGTATTTGTTTGTTGTTTGATTCTCATAACCAGAACAGAAAGACTCGAAGAGTAAGAAGTTTGTACCGTGTGTTTACTGCTGTCTCCGGGGTGACTAGCACAGTCCTCGGAATGCTGAAGAAGCTCAATAAATATATTCTTTAAATGAAGGAATGTATGTTACGCTTGTTTAATTCCTAGTTGTATTTTATTTCATTCAACTGCCACAGTTCATGATTTTGCCTTCTTGAGTCGCTCTGACCTCATTAGACACCGTACGCGGAAGGTGGGCTCATACCCACACTTGGGAACACGCAGGAGCAATATGGGTACCTGGCGTTTGGGGCAGTGTCTTGCTCTCAATATGTAAAGGCTGAATTATTCCTGTGACAAAGATGGACTCTCATTAGGAAGCAAATTTGGCAGTAGAAAGTAATCGACTCTCCAATAGCACCGTGTAATTTAAACAGTCCAAAGAGTCAAAATGGTTGCTTCATGGTAGTGTACGGTGTTGAGGACATTAAGCCTAGAACTTACATGTACATATACCTAACTAAGCCTGATCTCCATGAGTGCTGGAAGCCTGGAAGCCATCTGTTCTGCTTTGGATAATGGCTTCCCCCAAAGGTTCATGTTAGAGACCTGGTCTTAGTGGGTGGGGACTGGATAATGGAGTGAAGGCCTCACAAATGGATTAATGCTATTCCGTGAACGAGCTGAGGGATTCTAACTCTTGAGGGAAGGTGTCAGTTTTCACAAGAGCGGGCAGCTCTCTGTCTCTGCGTGATCCCACCACGCTCACTACTTCTGTCAGTCATGGCGAAGGCTGTCCTGACGTCACACGTTGGACTTCCGGGCTTTGGAAAAATAAGTCAATTAGCTTCTTTCCCTTTGTGAACCACCTGGACTCAGCTATTCCTGTCAACAGCACAGTGAGATGCTATCCTTCAAAGCCTTTTAGTTTACTTTTTTTTTTTTTAAGAGAGATTTTTGCTATATGGTGCATGTCCTTGCCAGAGAGACAGAAAGTAAGAAATTATCCCCGCCCAGGGGCATGGCCATGCTGCAATCCCTTCTCCTCCATCCTCCTCTCAGGACTTTGGGCATGCATGCATATGCACTTGGTGTGAGTTTTAAGGCCCCAGATCTGGGACTTGAACCATGGTCGACTATGTGGTAATCCAGCGACATAACCACTGTGCCATTTGCTGGTCCCAAAGCCCTTGAGTTCATCTTAACTTCAGCCCAGTTCTCCTTCCATTCAATCACATTTCCTCCAGGAGAAAAATGACGACCTTCACAGGTGACACCACAGTGCTTACGAGGGCCTCCCGGGGTCTCTCACCAGCTCAGCTTCATTCAGAACCGCAAGATGTGAATAAATCATGAACTGCCCAAAGTGCCCTTTCCTCATGGGCACGGGTCATTATTAAAGAGAATCAAGTTCCCAAGTGATGCATTCACATTCTCCGGTGGCTGTTGCTGAATCTCTCTCAGAGCCATGCTGACCTCATACTGTGGTCCGGAACGCAGTCCTTAGGTGAGACCCTGACGGTGCACCCGGCTGAGGCAGCGTCATGAAGGTTTTCAAAGACACCTGGGACCAGCAGTTAGCATAATGGCTATGTCGCTGGACTCCCACGTAGTCGACCGCGGTTCGCGTCCCGGACCCGGTGGCTTAAACTCACGCCGGGCGCGTGTGCGTGCGTGCCCAAGATCCCAGGAGGAGAATGGAGGAGAAGGGATTGCGGCGTGGCCATCCCCCCTGGGGGGTGATTTCTCGCTTTCTATCTCTTTGTCTCTCTCTGTCTGTCTGGCGAACGCACGCGCCCTATAGCAAAAACCTCTCCAAAAAAAAAAAAAAAAAAAAAAAAAAGACACTTTTGCCTGAACAAAATTTGATCCTTGCTGAGACCTCTGCACCACATGTCAATGAGGAGAAGCTTCGGATATAAATATGTTATTGACGACGAAGTCACTGAGCTCAGAGCCCACAGAGGTATCCCACACATCATCTGCAGATCCACCTGGAACGGCAGCCCTTGGCCCTCTGAGGAGGGTCATGCTGGTGCTTCTGCACAGGCAGGGAGGCAGGGTGCAAATTGAACAGAAGTGTGACCCCGCAAAGGACGCCACTCACAATAAACTTGAAGGATGTGCACGTACTTTGAGCTGGTTTCTTTTCCTGGTATTAGAAAACAATTATTCACTTGGCAGCAAATTCAAGAAACTGTTTCATATTCAGGAGGTCACGATGCTTCAGAATTCTGCCCTGATTATAATAATTCCAATTCTTTTAGCTTTTATTGAGGGCTTACTCAGGACCGGACAGTCAGCTGACTGTAAGCATTATGCCATTAGTTCTAAAGTAGCACCAGGTCATTTGATTTTTCATTTTTGAAAAAGTTTATTTGGGGGGCTGGCAAGTGGCATGGTGATTAAAGGCGCTGGACCCCCACATGGCCGACCACGGTTCAAGTCTCGGACCTGGTGGCTTGCTTTCTCACTTCCTCTCTCTCTCTCTGTCTCTCTCTGATCAAACTGAAAAATAATAATGATAATAATAATAAATAAAGTTAAATAAAATAATTCTTTAAAAAAAATAAAATAAAAAAAAATTAAAAAAAAGTTTATTTGGAGGCTGGCAGGTGGCAGAGTGGCTGAGGAGATGGACTCCCATGTGGCTGACCGTGGATTGAGTCCTGGACCTGGAGGCTTGAAACTCACAGCAGGAATATGTGCCTACATGCCCAAAATTCCAGGAGGAAAATGGAGAAGGGATTGCAGCATGATTTCTTACTTTTCCTCTCTGTGTTCTCTGGCAAGAGCATGTATACTATAGCAAAAATCTAAAACCTAAACAAGATAGTTTATTTGTATCCTCAGAGTGAGAGAATCAGAGAAGACAGCAGTGGGGATCCTCACACTGCGATCTCCCCACCCCGGCTTCCACCAATCACACATAGCTAGTGTAGTCAGGGCGGTCTCCAGGCATGAACTCGGGACCTTCCACGTGGGCCGGCCTCCAGAGCACCACACTTTACTGCTCCTCCACTGTCCAGTCCCCTGATTTTTCCTTTCAATGCCAATTTTTAAAAAAATTAAGAGGTTTTTGCCTGAGACAGTGTGCACTCACTGGAGAGAGAGACAGAGACAGTGAGAGCAGAAGTGAGAAATCACCCCCCCCAGGGGGGGATGGCCACATCACAGCCCCTTCTCCTTCACTCCCCTCCCGGGATCCCAGTTGCACACACACATGCCCCCAGTGTGATTTTCAAGCCACCAGGTCCGGGACTTGAACCACGCAACTGGCCATGTGGGATGCGGTCGCCTTAACCAACACACCACTGGCTGGCCCAGTAAGCCTGTTAGCACACCTTTATCAACCTGTCTCTCCTGTAACCGCCAACCAGCACTGTCTCTCTCCTGAAGGATTTCAGTAACACCCAGGCCCCGCCACGGTGGTGCAGGTGACAGGAGCCCAGCTGTGGGACAGCTGCACCTTCCCAGTGAAGCAGGCCAGCTTGAGGCTCAGCAGGTCTGCAGCCACCTTGCGATGAAGAACAGCTCTGACGACAGCAATCAGACCAAGTACAGAGGCACAGAGAGGTTTGAGGGGTGGACGCGTGAGAAACCAGGAATGGGCATTTGAGGAAGAACAGGAGCCAAGAGACTAACTCGGAGAAAGTCCTTGACTCTGATGACAGGGTATGGAGCACACCTTTTTATTCATTTCTTATATCCCTAGCAGGCAGTTGTACGATCCAGCCATAATTAGCATTAAGTATAAATCGTTGAATGAATTAATGTCCTCTTACATCTGTAACATTGGGAAGGATCACTTTCACAGAGAAGAAAACACCTTAAAGGGGGCAAAGAAAACAATATCGGGAAGGCGCACCTCCATACCAAGGCCGACATGAGGTCATAGCAGCAGCCCCCAAAGAGGAAACCATGCAAATGTAGCCCTAGGAAAGTACACGTGGAACTGAGGGTCAGCTCACATACACACCCAGGGGCAGCATTAACTCGCTTTAAAAAGAAAACAAATTTTTTCTCTAATTCCTTCCCCCAAAGTGACCTAGGAGGCAAAGATTAACGACTGTCCACACTGACTTGACTTCCTGGGGACTTCCGGCTCTGCAGCTTGGTCACCTGTCCTTCCTGAGCTGGACTGCTGTGCTCCTCGGCTGCTCTCGGTCAGGGTTCCCTGCTGTTACTATCTCGGTCTGTCTCTGACGGTCTGGGTGCCCTAGCGTCTGGACCCTGCCTTCTCTTTCTCCGTGTTTTCTACTCAGCTCTCTGATCTTCTACACTGACTAGACGTTAATCACTAAAAAGAAAGCTACACAAATTGTGACTGTTTTCCTGTCATTGTGGCATCTGAGATTCATCACTTTCTACTGAGCACTCTGTTGTACATGCTTGTCAAATGAGGTGGGGATGTGCTATTTGGAAGATGTATATCTTTGGTTATATCGAAGTATAATTGCAAGCTAACATTACCCTCTAACTGCGGGCCCAGTCCGGCATGTCCGTGACTGTCTCAGAGAGCATTCGGAGTCAACTGGCTCTCTTAACACGAACGACCGGGATGGTTTTCAAATGAAAGATTTGTTTTGGCTAGACCTATGAATTAAAGCATTTTGATATTTTGCATTCCCATAATGTGCTATTATGTTCACTAATGTACTCCAACGGTCCCCTTCTAGAAATGCAATTAAAGTCCACTCCCATCTCGGCCGCCATTTATCAGAAACCTGCTGGCCCTGAAGGTCATGATGACTTAGCTCCGGCAGGTTCCAGAGCACACAGATGTCCCTTTGTAGAGAATTACACAAATAAATTTTCCTGAACAAAGAATGAACAGAAAGCATTGTAATAACTCACAAATAGTTCTTAATTGGAAGGTGGTTTTTGAGATAACTATTGAGAAGAAGGATGTCAACCATAAATGTGCATGAAATTTTCTGTTGATTTCAAATAGCAAATTAGATGGGCCTGTGTTCCTTGATCAACGTGTGGCCAAAACCATCCAAAGATACTTATTGAATTTCCGTATTTGGCATAACATCATTTTTAAGCTTAGCATCAAGGAGACTATAAAGAATTTCTCACAATTGTTCAAAAATAGTAAAAGACAGAGCCCCCATAGATTCCCCCAAAAAGGCTAAGCCGAAGTAACAGAGGAGAGTCTGTAAACGGTGGCCTTAAAGATTTACTCGAGACCAGCAGTTAGTGTAATGGCTATGTCACTGGACTCCCATGTAGTCGACTGCAGTTCAAGTCCTGGACCTGGTGGCTTAAACGCACGCCGGGTGAGTGTGCGTGCGTGTCCAAGATCCCGAAAAGAGAATGGAGGAGAAGGGACTGTGGCGTGGCCATCCCCCCCGGGGGGTGATTTCTCGCTTTCTGTCTCTCTGTCTCTCTCTGTCTTTCCGGTCAGCGCATGCGCCCTATAGCAAAAACTTCTCCAACTTTTTTTCTCTCCAAAGAAAGAAAAAAAAAAAAAAAAAGAATTACTCAAGGAGCCAGCAGGTGAAATGATGGTAAGGTGCTGGATACTCCCATATGGCCAACTGGGGTTCGAGTCCTGGACCTGGTGACTTGCTTTCTCACTCCCTCCCCCCAGCCCATATCTATCGCTGGTCAAATTAAAATGAATAAATAAAATTAAAAATTCTTTAAAAACAAAAGATTGACTCAAGGGCTAATGACTCAATCAGAAATTCCTCTGCGGCAGGTAAGAAGAACGAGTTTCTTTACCATCGGTATCTGTGGCAGTCTTTAGTACAGTCATCCCGTCTGCAGTTTTACTCTCCCTGATTTTAGTTACCTGTGGTCAAATGTGATTTGAAAATTTCAAATAGAAAATTCCAGAAATAAACAAGCCATAAGTGTAAAGTTTCACCCAGTGCTGCGTAGTTGGATGAAAGTGGGGGAATGACCACATGGCAGGCACTTCTCCTCCATTCTCAGGATTTGGGGCACACACGCACGTGCCCAGTGTGAGTTTCAAGCCACCTGGTGCATTAAAACAACTGAAGGTCAATCTTTTACAAAAGCCAGTGAAACGAATTAAATATTTAATAAATCCAAATGATTAGTAGTTTTATAACAGTACAGTAGGTTGCGAGGGGAACGACATCGCCTTCGTGTTCTGGGATACGAGTTCATGTGCCACGTTTTGAAGAGCATCATGCACTGAGAAACAGTACTTCGAGTAAAGTTATACGGACAGAATACTGATTTCAGCGCAGTGTCTGTTTTTAAAAGAATTATTTACTTTATTTATTTTATTAATTTGCTATAGGCCACGTGTGCTCACCAGACAGAGAGACAGAGAGGGAAAGTAAGAAAGCAAGCCACCAGGTCTGGGACTCCAACCACAGTTGGCCAGGTAGGGATCCAGTGCCTTATCCACCGCACCACCTGCTGGCTCCTCAGCACAGTGTTTTAAAGTAGACCACTAAGAGCATATAAGCTGCTCTACACACACATATGTGTGCAGCCCATGGTGTAGGAAGTACGAGCAAGAGAAAAGCAGAGGTGAAAGGGAACGTCGTCGGCCATCAACAGAAACTCAGCCCTCAAGGTCTGGCGTTTCCAAACATCCGATTTGCCATTTCCAAAAGCAATGTGAGGTTTGAGAACATGATGCTGGGGCCTGGAGAGGAGCCGGGTGTGGGGCTCACAGCTTCCCAACAGCGGAAGGGAAGATCATTGTTCTCACGCCAGGTCACCCTTTCTCAGCCTGAGAACACTGAGGGTGCTTGGGCAGAGGCGGGGCACACGGTGACGGTGGGGCTGTTTCCTTCTGCCTCAGGTCAGCCCACGGTCTGGTACAGAGAAAAAATCTTCCATCTGGTGTAGAGAAAAGCAACAGGAAAATGAGGAGACCTAGCTTTTGACTTCTTAATGGCTAGTTGGAATGTCCTGGAAACAGCTGCCAGAGAGGAAGAGAAAGGAGGTGCATCAGAGACTAAGAAAAGCAGCCGAGGAAGAGTCTCTGAAAAGCCACCCTCACAGTCAGTAATCCGACATCTGGGACAGGGACGCATCTGCAGGGGTGACTGCCGCCAGTAACCGAACTGTGATTCTTTTTACATGTTCGCTGAAAATCTATGCTTAGTAACCAAGTTTTAAACATGGGAAGATTTTTGGGGACAAAAGTGCACCCTACTCTTAGAGACTGTCTCATGGACTACAGGAAACATCTGGAATAAGATCAAGTGGGTTTCAAGGCTGTCTAGCCAACGGATGTTCACACTGTTTGGTTCTAAACCTATAATGGGTAGTTAAAACTCATTTGAGGGTTCCCTAAATACATATGGCTGTGCCAGCATTTCTCAGAATCCAGTCTGAAACAAGACAAAAGCTACCTCAAGACCAATCCCAGACAAGGGAACAATATTCCAAATTGAGCACTGAAGTAAGAGACTAATCTATTTAACGCTAAAGGGCACCTTCAACATACGAGAATGACTAAAGAACAAGAAATCGTCGTTTCCTGCGTGTCTTGTGATATTATGAGAAACGCCTGTTAAGTGAACTTAACCTGCATTCTCACTCCATAGTTCAGACAACCTAAAACAGAGTCAGAAAGTAAGATAATTTGACAAAACAGTTTTAAAATGTTCTTTTCAGGGTCCATATTTTAAACTTATGTAAGAACAATTACATTCATAATTAGGTACACAAATTTTGCATGGTGAAAGATCTGGAAGATTTATGCAACAGTAGAAATGGGACAAGAATAGGAAGGAAAACATAAAGTACACAGTTTAATTGCTACTACATTGACATTATAAATTAAGAATCTTAAAATAAGGACCAGCAGAGGGTATAATGGTTACATCGCAGGACTCCCACATAGTCGACCATGGTTAGAGTCCCAGAACTGGTACCTTAAAACTCATATGGAGTGTATGTGTATGCACGCCCAGAATCCCGAGAGGAGAATGGAGAAGGGATTGCCATGTGACCATCTTCCTTGGGGGGTGATTTCTCACTTTCTGTCTCTCTGACTCTCTCCTCTTTCTATCTTTCAGGTGAGCGCATGTGCCTATAGTAAAAATCCCTAAAAAAAAAAAACCTTAAAATAATGGATATAATGTTGCCAAGAAAAATACATATGCAAAGTTATTCATCACAACATTATTAGTAACAAAGAACATTTTTAATTGACTTAAATCTCCAAATAGAAATTAGTGAATTGACTGATGAGGAAAAGTCCTATAACACATGTATTGTGAATTTTAAAAATTAAGCATTTGAAAACAAAGGTAAAAAAAAATCAGTCACAAGATTTGTTGGATTCATGTTGTAGATATTATTTAGATAATAAACATTTTATCTTACACCCTAGATAAAATAAAGTGAGAAGACGCACCGTGTAATGAAACAATATTTTCTCTTCAGAAGAATATCAAACTGTATTTAGCACAATTCTGAATCTGCATGTGCAGGTGTGTGTGTGTGCGTGTGTGTGTGTGTAGTGGAACATGTGCAGGTGTGTGTGTGTGTGTGTGGTGAAACATGTGCAGGTGTGTGTGTGTGTGTGTGTGTGGTGGAAGGGGAGCTTTATACTTGCAAGAACAGAAATTTAATAATTTCTCCAGTAAATATTGGTATTATAGGGTTGGTTTCATGTGATCCTTTGCATGTCCAAACTCACAGAGACAGGTAGCAAAGAAATGCCATTTTCGCAATGGGACAAAAAGCAGGAAAGGTTTCGGGGAATGTGACTCGGTGCTAAAAGGAGTATGAGCGTGTGGAGATTGAAGCTGTGAAGGCCTGCAGGTGACGACAGCTGGGAGATCACGAAGGATTGCGAGAGATGTAGATCCCTATTAGTTAGCGAGAGTACCTAAATGAAGCAGTATCTGTTAAAGGAAGTATATCATTTACATTGATTAGGAAGCATTTTTCATTATTTGAATTATTTTTTAATTTTTAATTTATTTTATGTTTTTACACTTAATCGGTGTACATCTCCACAGCATGCAAAACGGGGCTTCCCAGCAGGGTACACTGCAGATCAGTGCAATCAAAGGTATTACCATACACTGCATCATTAACAGATAATTTTCCTCTTTTGTGTCTGTTAGTTGTTTTGCTTTTATTTCTCCTCGATTCCCTTCCTCTTCCCCCGGCCACATTCATTTTAAATAGTAAAAATATAGATAAAATAGTAATAATAATGGCCGAAATCGTCTAGCTAAGCATCATCGCGCATGGACAGGCAATGCAGTGAGTCCTCACATGTATTAAGTTGTTGGGAAAGTCCTGACACATTTTTGCATAGAAAACCATAGAAAAATACACCATGACTTTGTTGAAACCTTAAGGCAACCTTACGCCTGCAGAGGAGGGAGCTGATACTGAGAGAGGTGGAGACGCCCAGGCAGGCAGACCATAGGTGTAGATAGGCGGCAGGTGTACCTGTGTGAGCTATGGCTCGGTCATCGTGGAAGAGAACTGAAATCCAGGCCGCTTCACTTCAGCTGCAAGAACATCTACCTTGACTCTCAAACTATACTAATCCCTCTTAGCTGAAATTATGTGGTTATAAATATAATTAGAGATGTAATTATTAATTTTAGATTCGGGTAAGCAACATGACATGTACGAGACCTACTGAGTGAAGGTTTCTCACTATAGGAGATGCTAGAAGGTTAAAAGTACTGCTAGTAATAAAGGGAGAAGAAAAGGGCCTCGCTGTCGAGCACGGGCTCTTATTTCAGGCGATTCACAGGCTCCCAAAGTCCCGATCCTGGACAGGGATGAGGAACCCAGGAGGACAAGGGAGCAGAGCAGGAAGAGGAGGGCGGCGTTCTCCGTGATCGGAGTTCAGGACTCCCCATGTCCGCTCAGTCCTGAGCGGGGTCTTTGCTCATGCGGTGAAGACCCGTGCTTCCGGGCAGGGCCATATTCCCCCACCCTGGGCGGGTGTGGCCTAACTGGGTCTGACCCTCTCAGGGCTGAGACTCGCTGGAACTTGCCCTACTCTGCTTCCTTGATCACACCGTGTGATGCACGTGGTTGTATCGTGGTTTTGAGCTGTAAGCCTGAGCACACAGCTGTGTGTACATGCCACTTGGCTTCACAGTCAGGGGAAAACAAGTTGAGGCCAATGAAGTGCTCACAGGTTGTAAGTAGGAAATACTGTTTTCTATTCCATAAGCTCCTGGGAACTAAGCCGTGATGGATACAGAACTGTCAAGCTCAAGGTTGACATCACTCACTGTAGGACGTTAGTAAGTTCAGGATTCTCTCTTTTCCCCTGATCTTCATCAGATCCATTGCACACTTTATTCAAGCGTTCCTCTCAACTCTACATATAGACGGCTCATTCTGGTCACATAATTCAAAGGGCTTAATGCCTGGTGGGCAGATTTGCTCGTAAACACTGAAGGAGAAGGTGCTGTGTGCCCAGCGCTGGGGACACTGGGCCGTGTCCTGTGAGGCGGGCGGGCGCTCTTACACTCATGGGATGTAACCTGACGGGGGCAGGACACGGGGGTGGGGACAGCAGGATGTGAAGTGGTGAAGAGTTCAAACTCTGAAACCCAACTTGGATCAAACCCAGTCTTCACCTCTTAGCAACAGCGACGTTGAGGTGACTTACTCAACCTTTCTGTGAGTCTTCATCTATCTAAGTGGAGCTAACGTTAGCTAATGCACAAGGTTGTTTACAAATAAAGTAGGTTGGCACAAGTGAAATACTTACAAAAGTACCACAGTTCGCAGCACGTGGAACATGCTCCATCTATGTAGCACAGTAACTGATCACGCAGAACCTGGGGCCCCCAACTGGCACTGAGACGGCCTGGAACAGAGGGGACTCTGCTCTCAAACCCGGCTTCCTCGTAAGGCCCTTGCTGCACTTGAAGCCAGGAAGATTTGTTGATATATGGATTAGAGAAAGGCTAGCCAGAGATTTTCAGGGAGAGCTTGTTGTTATTTTGTGGTTCCTAATAATCACAGTAGTCTAGACACTGCAGAATTATGGGAAGAAATACACATGTCAAGTGATAGAGATTTCGCTCAGCGCACAGACCAACAGCTTGCAATTACCAACCGCTTACTTTGGAGTAGTTACTCTTAAAAGACTTCATAGAAATTAAATTGTTTAATGCTCACACTACGGCTTTGGCAGTGGTTACATTATTTTAAATTTTTTACAAATTATAAAAGGAAATATAGAAAAAGAAAATGACTTAAACTGTTCACACACTTGACATGGAGCCAGGGCCCTAACCTGAACAGACACAAACGGCTTTTTACCTGACACCATCATTCTCTTTGCTTGTCAATGTAATTAAAATGGATGAAAACATCTATAAAAATTAATGTACTATTGTATTCTAGCAGAGTTGTTAGATGATTAAAAATATGAGTCACTTTCCTGATGTCGAAAAATAGAGAGCTTTCATTTTCGAAAGAAAGCTCACATTCCATTAGGTCATTGGAAAAGTCATGGCATCTTCTTCTATGCAAAAATGCATGGTTTTTCTGACCCAAGAGGACGAGTATGTAATACCTAGAAGAAAACTTAAGGGGAAGAAGAATATGTTCAGATATTTAGACACTCTAAATAAAGCCCAAATTGTTCCTAGGTAAGAAACAATGACCAAGGAGATAGAGGTGTGCAGATCAGATGGTGGTGCAGTGGTGACGCTGGGACACTGTTCCATGTGGGAAGGTTTCTGGTTCAAGCCCGAGGACTCCCTGAGTCCCCATGAGCTGGGACGGGCTGGGGGCTGGAGGCAGGTCATGGCATCAAGACCCCCTGTGGGCTCTCTCTCTCTCTCTTATTCATGGAAGAAATAAATAAACTTAAAAAATATGAAAGTAGGTGAACACCAAAAGCAGTATGAAAACTGGGTCTCTCCAGTGGGAATTACCTTGGTGCGGCAGGAAACTGACTGTAGTGACTGACATTGACAGGAAGCTGGGCATTTCTCTAAATAACATGATGTGTGAATCAGTACTCAGAATACTGGGAGTTAAGCTTTTATATAAGCAAGAACTTTATAACAAACCACATTTAGCCCAAGTCCGTGTTGGTGTTTGGGAGGTTAAGGAAGAAAAGCCTCTGAAGGTGTTAGAGACGGGCTGGCGGGCGCTGTGACGGGGCGTGTGGACCCAGGGCCACTGCAGCCGGCTGAGCATAGAGCCTTCCGCACCTGAGAGGGAGCCCTGAGTTCCCTCGCTCCCCGAACCCTTCCTAAGAATCTACGTGTTGGCCCCTGTATTCCCTTCACCAGGAAAATAATCAGACCCCACTTTTACATCCATAAACGCGGCGGCGTCTGGTGACACACCAAGGGCTTTCTGATTAAACATACTCTTGTAAGTCACATGCTCAAACATCTACTAAAAAAAGAAACGTGTTTCATTACGTTTTTTAGAAGAATTGGGCAGAAGAGAAAAAAAATTCCACACTAAATCAATGTAATCAGTGCAAAATAGGCAGCGAGCTAGGACTCCGTACAGATACGGGCTCTGTAGCACGTGGAGAAAGGAAAAGCCTCACCCAGAGTGGACGTCCGGAATCCCGCTGCCCTGCGTGGTCCGTGTGTGCAGGGGGGCACGCACACACTCGCCTGGGCTGCACGGAGGGCGCACCCTGCCTCCAAAGCAAGGCCCACCTGCGGGTGACCGAGGCCACGGCACACGTCCTCCGGCCTTACTGCCTCGGCAAAGGCGCTGATATTGCCCAGGTACAGCTGCTCTGGGAGCAGTGGCATGTGGCAGCAGAGGGGTGCCCTTGCAGATGGGGCATGCGCTGCAAACCTGTGGTCAGGCTCTACGCAGCCAGAAAACAGGGACGGACGGGACCAGTGCCGGAGCGCTGGGGTGAGGGAATTAGCAACACAGGCCCAAGAGCATCTGGCTCTGTGTAGGGAAGTGTGCTCGCTCCCACTCGGCGTCCCGGGTGCCGGCGCTGCTCACACAGCAAGTCCTGGATGAGACGGGCGGCCAGCGGCACGTGCAGCGGGGAGAACGCACTTTATCTGAGTCCCTTTTCAGAAAGAGGAGCGCCCAGCAGCGCAGCCTCCTCTCGGTTACCGGGAGGTCTGGACGCCTGCCAGAAAGGAACTGCGAGAATAAACACGGCCCAGGCAGAGTTCGACGGGAAACCCTCAGAACTTGCGGAGAACGGCGAGGAAAAACAACGTGAAACATGAGTATACCCAGAAAATCAGTCCATTTACGTAACCCGTGGTGACTGGCGGAACTCGTGGCCTTCCTGAGCCAGTCCTCGAACAGGGAAACGAACGCATCTGCAGGGAAAGGCACCCTTAGATGGGAGTCTGCGAGACCCGCTTCACCACGCCATGATTTCTAAAAGAAAAGCCATTACCTGCAACCGCAGTTACCAGCCAGCCTGCTCACCCCTCCCCAACGCCGTGTCCTGTCGGGGAGGTGCAGAGCCCGTCCCGTGTCACCGTGACTCGCGCATCCAGCCCTCGCAGCTCTCAGGTCTGGCTCCGAGCTAGTTCCCGTATTTCCTTCCATCCTTCTTCACTACAGACACATCCCTCGGGCACAGGGCCCACAGGAGTGTTTGCACACTTCATAGCTCGGCCAGTGTTCCCCTCTCTACACCTCACCCACCTGACAACCCCCTACTCTTCTCCGGAAGTACAGCTCAGATATTCTGCACTACGAAGACGCCATGGGGAGCACCCACCCCATTCCACATTATCACTAACGACCCCTTTGTCGCTTTTTACACTTAACTTTGCACAGGCACAACACTCAGGTTTTCAGAGATGTTACACCGTCACAATAGCCCTGCAGAGCAGGTACTAATATTTTCTCCAGTGTACGGGCGGGAAGACCAGGGCAGAGGGAGCGTCGGGGCTTTCCCCGAGACCCCATCCCCGTAATGACAGAGCTGGAATCTGAACTCAGAACGCATGCCTCTGTCAGCTAGCTCTGGACCGGGCTCGTGCCTGTTACGATGGAGTTCAAACGTTCCGTGGCCTGCCTGTGTCCGCAGTGTGTTTCCAGCGCCGTGAACACGGTCTGAAGTGCATTCACCTGCATTCGGAGGACCCGCTGCAGGGCCTGCAGATGGGGGAGGGGGGCAGTAAGAGCAGCAGCAAGTGAAGAGTACAGAGGAGCTGAGCGTCCGAGTCTGAGGTTCCGAATAAAGGGCGAAAGATCATCTTAACAATAAAGTATTCCTTCGTTTGTTTGTTTTAGTTTATCTCTTCCGCAGGGGAGAGTGAGACACAGAGACACATCCCGTCAGGGTTTCCATGCTACAAACTGCCCTCCTTCCCGGTCAACCCAGATTATGGGCGCACACTCACACCCGCTGTGGAAGGAACGTCCCAGAAATGGACCGAGGGCTTTCTGTGGCCCAGCTGCGTCACCACTGTGACACTTCCTGGCCTCAATACCGCTCTGATTATAGGGCTCTTTTGGTTTTGTGTTTGCGTAGGTATTTTTTCCTCCCAAGTAAAACAAAAGACGTGGTGAGTGACGTGAGATTTTAAAAGGGAGCAAAGACAGATGGAAAACCGTGTTGGCCTCAGACGGAGGGAGGAGAGTGCTGTGGCTAAGGAAAAGGCCAGGGCACCTGGTGGCACCGACGACGGCAGAGCGTCCCACGCTGGCTGCCAGCTGCTCTCTGGCTGGGACGACCACAGGCTTCAGGCCGGGAAGCTCTGGGGGTGCTTCATTCCCACGAGCTGCTTTGCAGGGAAGTACATGCCACTTAGACCGAAGGAGGAGGGTGGAGGGTGACTGTCTCTCCTGGGAGAGGGGGAGAACCCTCGGTGCCTGGGTCAGGCCTCTCTGTGGCCGTGAGGACCAGGTCTAAGCCGTAGGAGCAGGGTGAGCCAATCCTCCTTTCACAGAGGAGCTTCGAGACCCCAGTGTGCACTCTCAGGGCATGTAGAACTGGAAGGTCCCACGGAGGTCTCCAGTCACTGAAAGTCAGGGCGTGACCCCAGCAGGTCCTGCAGAGACGGTGCAAGGTGGGCACGGACCTCCTCCTGGTTTCCCTGAAGAGTTTCCGGCAGCAGCTGGACCGTCTCCAGGAAGGGCTCTTCAGGGTCCACATCCGACGCGCCCCCTCCCTGTCACCACCCCTCCGTCTTCACCGCCTTCCTCGCCACAGTGTCCACGAGCCCACCAGACGGGGGAACGCGGCCAGCCTGGGGTCACGCATTTTCGGCCATATACAGCCTCGATGCTGAAAGGACAGCTGGGCCATTTCTTTCTCTTGTATTTTCCTGTTTCTTCTTCATTTGAACAGCGTATCTTCAGAGGAGGATATGGTCCTTTGAACTAATTTTCCTGTGATAAGTGGGCCATGCCTGGCCTCCTGCCAGTCTCTGCGCTCTCTGTTCAAACTTCGCCCATAAAGTCCGATGACCCCAAAGCGGACCTTCACGGGGCTGGTGTCTTACACTTAGCATGTCTGGGCAGTCCACCTCACTCCTCTCTGTCTTGAGAGAAAGCTGGACATTTCACTGACAATTAACCAGCCCGTAAGTTAGCTTCTTCCTTTCTCTTTTTTTTTTTTTTTTTTTTCTTTTTCCTCACCAGAGAGCATGTGCACTTGCTGGAGAGATGGGAAGAAAGAAGGTGGAGGGAGAGAGAAAGCACCCTCGTGGGGAATGGTCCACTTCCTCCCTGGTCCTCCTGGGTTTCAGGCACACACGCTCATGCATCTTGTCTGTTCTTCAAGCCACGGGGTCTGAGACTCGAACTACGCAGTTGACCACGAGGGATCCAGTCGCCTTAACTACCACGCCACCTGCTGGCCCCGTGATGTCATTTCCCCTTGGACGCTGTGTGTGTTCTCTCTATAGAGTAGAACCTGGAGGAGGGAGGGTGGGCCCATGGCACGTGGGTCCAAAGCGTGTCTGTGCGGTGCGCTGAGCAATCCCCCTCAAACTGTGGAGGGTATTCCCCAGGGAGCTGGCAGCAGGCAAGGAGGGAAGACACTCTGGGAGGTGAGTCCAGCTGACAGACATCCAGGAGCTCAGGAACCGTCCTCGCAAACGGGAGCAAGACGACTCTTGGGAGCCGTGAGCAGACAGGTCCTACCGCTAGGATACGGGTAAGTACACTGCAATTAGGATCCCACAAACAGCCGAAGACTGGCCAGGCCTGGTGACATGCGGACGGTGTTGTCAGCAGAGAGCAGGGAACAGGCTCACGGCAGATCTCTGAGCTGCTTCTACCTGAGTAACCTCTGTGAACAGGGAGGCCTGTGTACCGCAGCCTCTGGTCTCACGGCAAGTGTCTCAGACCACCTGTGTGTAATAACTGAGTACCAGAGACTGCGCAACTGATGAACGAGAGGTGTACTTAGCTTGTGGTTCTGGACCCCGGGAAGCCCAAGAGCATGGCACCTGCATCTGGCAAGGGTCATCCCGTGGTGGGAGAGCAGAGGGTAAATGTGAGAACGGGGGCCCAGCTTATCTCTATCAGGAGCCTCTTTCTAGATAATGCCCTCATCCCTCCACAGTGGCAGTTATCTTTTTTTTTTTTATTAGATTTTTGCCATAGGGCAAGTATGCCCACCAGAGAGACAGTGACAATGAGAAGGAAAGTGAGAAATCATCCCTGGGGGGATGGCCATGTCACAATCCCTTCTCTTCCACTTCGCTCCTGGGATTCGGGCACACACGCCTGGCATGATTTTCAAGCCACCAGGTCTGGGTCACGAGCTGCAGTCGGCCATGTGTGAGGCTAGGGCCTTTCACGCCACCTGTCAGTTCTAGCCTTCATCCTTTCTTAAGGGAAAACCGTCATGATCTAATCACCTCTTAAAGGCCCAACCTCTGAACACTGTTACAATTGCAATTTGTTTCCAACTCCTGAAATTCGGGGAACACGTTCAAATCACGGGTAGCCTTGGAGTTGATATTGGAGACGATTTCTCCCAGCTATGTGATTAGGTGCTGGCCCCTTAACTCCTCTGAGCCTCAATTTCCTCAAGGAAATTTGGGCTATAACATCACTCTAGGCCTTCTCTGGCCACACTGTGAAAGTGACAAAGGAAAACTCCTCGACATTGCATTGGGTAGGAAATGATTAAAACAACAACAAAAACCCAAGATACTGGGGCAAGCAGATGGTATAGGGGATACATTGCTACATTGCTGAATTCCCACATGGCCAACCATGACTCAAGTCCTAGACCTAGCCGCTTAAAACTCATGCTGGGTGTGTGTACATGCACTGCCGAGATCCCGAGAGGAGAGTGGAGGAGAAGGGATTGCTACATGGCCGTCACCTGGGGGATGATTTCTCACTTTCCCTTTCTCTGTCTCTCTCTCTCTCTAGTGAGCACACACACCCTAAAGCAAAAACCTCTAAAGAAAAAAGATACCTAATAAAATAGAAATGTTGTTTTGACTTTTTAAAAATTATTTTAGTGTTACCTAGCATTATTAGGTCAGATCACAGATTTTAGGAAAAATAGCAATAGCAAAAACCGCCCTGAACGAAGGGGAATGACTTGCCTTGAATAGTCACTGGGTTACTTTTCAGTTAAAAAGCTGAGGTTAAGATAAGATGAATTCTGCGACACTCAGTCATCCTGTCCGTAATGCGAAGCAAATAATAACCAGATTAAAATCTTGAATTCCATGATCCAACATCACCTCCGCAACTAATCAGCAATAACCTTGTGTAGCTCCAGTCCTCCTTTCTTCTTCCAAACAAAGGGGTTAGAAATACCCAAAGGCGACATCTAGTTATAACGTTTGGTGGGACCAAGAGGAAAGGTTTTTCTTCCTGTAAGTGATTTAATCTGGTTTGCCCAGTGGGAAAGCACTAAGACTATCATTCTGTTTTCCTTAGTTGAAGCTATTAACTCTAATTGCTTTCGTTAATAATACTTTACTTATTATAATCAAAGCTCCATTTTTGTACTTATACCCTGGGGCCAGTTTGCAGAGGCACAATTTATAAATAGATGAAAAACAATTAATAACAACTAGAAAGTCCATTAATGATCTTATCAACAAACTGCCATGTAATCTCCAATTGCAAAACCATGTACGGCGCATAAAATAGATACCCAGCCTCAGCTCGAACCGTGGGCTGCCCCAGTACCGACTAGACCACTTCAACGGCAGAAAAATACTGCCTCTGAGGGCTTCCACCTTTGTGCTTAGCGGGAGATGTATCTATTAATCTACTGAAGGTCAGAAGCAGCCTCTTACAGTTCCCGTGGGGCGTCAGCCTTCAAAGAGTGAAACTACAGTAACTCAGAGAGAAAAATCTTCCTTCGCAGGTCCCTTGTAACCAGCAAAGCAATATGGGATGAAGCTACTTCCTCCCAACCGCACCAGCCTACCCCCTCTGCACCCCTTAACCTCAGACTCCAATTCTACCTCTAGAAAAGGCGTAATGTTTTCCATGCAGAGTCCTTTATTTTCTCTCCTCTTGGCCTGCAACAGCTCTCCCAAGGGAGCTTCCTCCCCGTACTCAGGACTCGGCTGCCATAGCCCTTCCCCAACCTCCCTTCTAATTCAACAGCCCCAGTCAGGGCGTCGCGCAGCCTTCACTACGGTCTGCAATAGCTGATTTCAGGGGTTCGTCTGGCTTACCACTCCATCCCCAGCACCTCCAACAGGTCAAGAATAGTACATATTCGATAAACAGTTGTTGAATGAGTGGGCTGCTCGATACAGGATCCATGAATTAACTCCTTCTAGACACTGAAACATAGAAAAGAACCCTGAGTCTCTCTTGCCTTTTTTGTCTGGTCAACAGCAGTCTTCAGTGACCCCATCTTTCCTTAAATCCCACCCACTTAAGACCTTCTTCTTCGCACTCAAAGTTTGTGAAAAGCCCAGGCTCAGGGGTCCAGCAGGCTGTGCCTGAGTTTACTCCATGGAGTTGGAGGTCTGTGAAGACAAGTCTTTAGAGGCTTTGCTCGTAGGTCACCCCTAGGAGGAGCAGAGGGAAGGTTCATGCTCAATGTCTATTTATCACCAAGTGAGAAAAATTATCTGCATGGTTGCTATCTACTCTTTCTTTTGTGGTCCATTTTATGATTTATTCTATTTACAACATTTTCTCATGCTACAATTTATATATATATATACATAGATTTTATAATATGCTTTTTATATTTGTAGCTTTATATACTTCATACATTCATACCATTGCTCATATCACATTACACATTCTGATAGCCTTTTCTCATTTTTTCTAGTTCCTTTTTTCCACATTTTATTGATTCATGAAAGATCTTAATTAAACTGCATATTTTCAATAGTAAGGACAGTTGGTAATTGGTATAAACATATCTATGAACGCATGTCTGACTTTAGGTATAAAACTCAGTGAGTAGAATGAACATACTATAAAGTAGCACCTTGCTGAGGTGAGATAGCTTACTGTGATCATTAAGTAAGTGTGTTTTTTATTTTTTGTTTGTTTTCTATGTTTTTTTTTTCATTTCAAGGAAAACCCTTTTAGCTTTAATAAATCAAAATTTTAAAAAATTAAGAAAAATTTGCTTAGACTTAAAGCCAGGAAAAAGGTTAGGCTTCTATTTTAAAGAGTCTAATCTGAAGTTCCTTGTAAAAGGTACCAGCAAAGCCAACTAAGTCAATGAGCATTCTTATGGGGCTTTGTGCAAATAACAGACCAAACTGAGACTAAACTTATTTTATTTTTTTCCAAATTAGTTAGTTTATGCTGCTCTTTAGTAAAAGGATGAATGGAGAGAGAAAAAAATGTTTCAGAAGAAAATTACAGTGCTATCTATTCTTTTACTTTCTAGCTAGGTGATGTCAGATAAGTTACTTAACCTCTTTAATACATTCTCCTCATAAAGAGCAACTTTAAGATACTAATTACCACTTGAGTTTATTTTAAGGATCAAGTGGAGGCTGCAAATGCCCAAAGAGAATAAGCCTTCAATACATAATTAAGGATTTTTATTACTCAAATGTCCTCATTCATACATGAACGTAAGGACTTGGACCAATCACTTTGCTTGGACATTTCTCCATCCCTGCAGTACTGGACAACCTTTCCTCGAAGACACCATGGCCCACCACAAAACACACCTGCACACCTTCAGCCGCCAAGCTGAGCAGGCCTCCATCCACCAGAGTTTCTAATTTCAAGGTCAATGCTACCTTGAAGTTGGAACTCTAAGCAACCTCAGTCCACGGAGGTGGGACTTGGAATGTCACAATTCCTGAGCACTTCGATTACTTTCCAGGACTTAAGACATCCCCCAGCCAGGAGGATCACCCTTCTGTCAATGGGGACTTTAACTCTGAGTTCCTGATTTTGCACCTTTATTGAGGAAATAAGATTCCTGCTTTAATTCCAAGTTAGAATGCGTTGGCGCAAAATATCAGGTTGGGGAAAACGTCAAGGATTTATCTGCCTACTCTTGTCAGACAGCCAGATGGGGAAGTATCCAAAGGAAAAAGCCAGCCTGGCTTTATCTTTACATCCTCAGCGGAGGCGACGAGCTGCTAGTGTCCGTGCAGCCCGTTCTTTCACCAGCTGATGATTAATTATGCTTTAGACCCGAGCTTCGGTGTTGCACCCTCTCCCCTCTGTGAAAAGGTCAGACTCTCAGACAGAGCAAGGCGGGCCTCCACTATATAATCAGACTTTTCATAAACTTGTTCATTCGAACAACCTTTTTTTAATTTTTTTGTAGAACTTTTCTGGGTTGTGTGTTCTTCTAGACAGGAGTCATACATCAGTGAACAAGAGCAAGCAAAACAGGAAAAAAGCTATTTTCAGAAACCTAACATTATGAAAGGAGAAAAAGGCAGTAAGGCAGAAAAATAAGTAAAATGAAACCACGCATTACAGCTTCTGAGCAGAAAGGTAAAGCGAAGTGGGACATGTCCCGGGGCGATAAACTTTCACCGAGAGTGTCCCCGAAGTCCTCACTGTTGATTAAGGCGGCGCTGCGGTAAACAGGCGTAGTGAAGGATGAGGCGTGCGAGTCCTGGTGCCACCACTGCCTGCGTCACAGTGAGGTCACCTGTTCGTGCTCTGGTCCTCCAGAAGGAGGTCGCGTCTACTCATACCCCACCCTTGGCCTAGCCCAGGCAGTGGGGCACCGTGTGCTCGGCCCATACTTGGGGCATCTCCCGCTGGCCACAGCCACACTGTCCTTCAGTGCCCAGCCCTGTGTTACTCTGCTGTGCTCTCCACGCAGGGCCCTGCCAGCCTCTCTTATCCTTTCCACGCCCGAGACCGACTTTTCATCACCAGATTCAACCCACCTTGTGGAGGAACCCATCCAGAAGGGCATCTGGGGGTTGAGCAACCCCTTATATAATGGGGTACAAAACGTTTCTAAAAATGTAACTTGATGGAGAAAATGTATCTCCAATGTGTCTTCTTTTGGTGATTGAACAGATCAGTTTTATAATCCGTAAAGAGGTCAGGCCCTCCTGAGTCATTCTTCCTAATGTTCGATCATCACTGGCCGTGGATTAGTCTTTTCTGGACACCATAAAAGAAAAACTGGGCGTGAAGCAGTCAGTGCTGTCATAATGATGCTGCTTAACCCACGACTGCAAAAGCTCAACAATGGCAGCACTGTTTCACACGCCTGCGCTCAGCTAAGGTCCCGCTGGCTTAGCTGGTCTCGGCTGCACCTTGACAGTGGGTAATGCCAGTGGTTACCAGACACAGTCTCACGGGAAGAGGCAGGAGCATGCCAGGGCAATTCCAACAGTGCTCGCACATTTCAAGTCCCTGCCAGCGTGTCTGCTAACATCCCATCATTTGTTTAATCTTTAATTGTCCACAACAAGTCAAGCTCAAAGTTAAAGTGCAGGATGAATACGCCATCCACTGGGACGCCATGGCGAGGGCGTGGAAGTGCAATAATGCTCCAGGGGAGTGAGGAGTCAGGGTCCATCACCCAGCCTACCGCATAATTCGTTTCATTTCAAGACATTATTTAATACTGACAATGCTTGTATTCAAGCATGCTAAAAACTTTTGAAGACTATGCATAATTATACAATAAACTTTGCAAATCCTAGGTGCTTGTAATTAGCTTATGTTACACTGAAGTATCTGTTTTCTTTAGCACAGCTAATATTTCTTAAACTTCTTTGTTAAACTTTTATTTTTATTGCAGAGACAATCCAATGCTGTGGAAACAAAATATCAGTGGGAATTCAAATATAAACCACGAGCCTGCCATTCATTAACTCTGAGACCATCAGCAAATTAGTTCAATTTTATTGGCATATTCTCCTCTCCTGGAAGGATTTGGACGGCATGGTACATTTCGAACTTCTATCCCTTAGACTGCATGAGTGTATGTTTACAGACGTGGAAATGAGACCCAGACTTTGTTTCATCTTTTTTCTTCTTTTTCTAAATATTGTTGCATTATATTAAAATGTTCCACTGCCAGAAATCCATGTGTGAACCAAACTGGGTTCTTGTCTAAAGTCATGGACAGCATCTAGATGCTTCTCAGACGGACCCAGAGTGAAGTGCCCCCCACTGCCGAGTCCGGCACTGCCTAGTCCTGCACTGCTGAGTCCGGCACTGCCAAATGCAGAGTCTCTGCCGTGAGCTCAAGGTCGCTTTTGCACCAGATTTTAAATTGTGTCCAGAACACAGGGAACTTGCTGCGCTGGAGCTGGAACGCACACACAAAACGTGTTTATTTACGGAAATGCAAAGTACATTTTTACATACGTGGTCATATTCGTCCTTTTGAAGTGGGAATGAATCGCAGGTGTTTGTTTGCGAAGGTAATAACATCAGCAACTCATGACAGTGACTGGTCCGCGAGCTTTCATTAGGGCCCCGCGCACTTCGAACACTGCGGCTGAGGTCCAATTCGAGCTGAAGCCCCGAGTGACTATGAACCAAACAATTCTTTACTGAATTTTTCAGTCCTACTGTGTGTGCTCCCTAATGACCCGCAGCCTACTCACACCGAGCAGGACGGCAGGAAGACTTCCTTTTCCTATGCTCCAGGCCCCAGAAAGACAAGGCATACTCTGGAAGACTACTTGAGGGTGACCAAGATGAGTCTAAAACACCCGCAGCCTTTGATCAGGGAAACCTGCTTTCTTTTAATTGTTTCCAGAGCGCTTGCTTGAAAACGCGTCAGATTCCACACCCCTGCGCGGGGACTGATGTCTGTGTTCAGGGCCTTAATTCTTGGCTCAGGGAGGGCGGTGCTAACCTCAGCTACACTTAGGGAGCTGAACCGCGGCCAGACAGGAAGTTGATGTCGAAGGCTGCCTCTTTTCACGAATACCCGAAACTTGAAAGGAGCTGCAGGACCGTCCAGGACGGCGTGAGGGAGTTGGCTGCATTAACTTTAATCAAAGCTTCTCCTTTTCCTTTTTGCTTTTTTATGGATATTTGTGTAGATCAGTCCTGTAACTTTTTTTTCTTTAGCAAACTAACAGGCAAAACTCCGTTAACATCAAAGAAAACTTCCTTAAAACCAAATACGTTAAAATTCGTTAATGCTTAAGAGCAAACCCGAATGCCCAACACTGAATAAGGGAAGAGCCCAAATCCAGAAGGAAGGACAGACCCTTCCTCAGTGGCCAGCACCTGCCCGGCCCTCGAGGCCTCTCTGGATGACCTCACACGAGCCCCACAGTTTCAACCATGGCTTTGGTGCACACCAAGTATACGGTTTCAGCCCCATCTACACGCTCAGCCATACGGACGTCGCTGACAGAGGGTGGTCACGCACTCAGCCCAGATTCAGTGTGGCTATGGCAAGCCCGCTGTCTCCACCCAGCCCGCACTCCATACCCAATCACGCGTCCTTCTGCATTTTTCATTTTACAGCCGGCTCCACCATCCTCCTGTTCTACCTACCAGCAGACACTCAGACATTTCCCCAGCTGCTCCCTGGCTCTGGCAGTTAAACTCAGTCTGTCGCTAGGTTCTTCTTAGTCCATCCCCTCCCTCCTGGGAGCTTCCTAAATTCCTCCTGCCTTTCTGCTCCCCACGCCCAGGAAACAGCTCCTAGCAGGACCTAAGTCTTCTAGCCAGCGCATTACCAAGTGATCCTATATTTTAACATGGAAATCGCTTTGATGATGTCACATGCTAGTTGAAGTTAGTTCACACTGACTACAGCCCAGAGGTCCAGCTCCTCCTCCCCTCGGAGCGTCATTGCTGATTCTGGGTGGCACCTAAACTCTTGCTCTAGGCCGCGTCTCCACTACCACCTGCACGCAGTCGTACCTGCTGGCACACAACGGCACGTTCTCTGGTCCCTGGAGTGCAGCACCTTCCGTTTCCTTAGCCAGGAAGCCCTCCTCCTTCAAATCCATCTTCACAAACCCACTGGAAGGTGACATCTTCTCTGATCCTTAAAGTGATGTATGTGCCCCTTGTGTGCTCTAGCAAAATCTAGAAAAAGCCCGTATCATCAGGGTGACCAATGGCTCCTCTCTGCCTGAGATTTTCCCTGTTTTGGCCACGTAAGTCCCACCCCCAGGAAGTCGCTCAGTGCTAAGCAAGCCAGGAAGATCGGCCACCCTCCGAACACAGTGAGACCCAGTTTGCAAGTCTGTCTCACCCGCCAGCCTGTGATCGGCTGAAACTCAATGACAGTTCATTGATATTAATCGCTTCATAAAGTTCTGCTCTTTTCTGTTGAGTTCTCAACATCTTTGGAGGATGTTGATTTTTTTTTGGGAGGGAGGAGGTTTTTGCTATAGGGTGCATGCGCTCGCCAGATAGAGAGAGACAGAGAGATAGAAAGAGAGAAATCACCCCCCAGAGGGGATGGCCACGCCGCAATCCCTTCTCCTCCTTTCTCCTCTCGGGATCTTGGGCACGCACGCACACGCGCCCAGCATGAGTTTAAGCCACCGGGTCCAGGACTCGAACCGTGGTCGACTACGTGAGAGTCCAGCAACATAACCATTACGCTAACTGCTGGTCCCGGAGGATGTTGATGTTAACTCCGAAGTTTTAAACATAAAGAGAAGCTTCCTGGAGAAATTGAGTGACCTGCACAGTTACATGGGCAGGCTAGACACACATTTTTCTGATTACTAAGCTACGTTTATTTCACCATGAAGATGGTAAGTCATTGCTGGGGTGTTCTGTGATCTGTTGGACTGAGTACTTTTTTATACACAAGCTGATTTGGAGAGGATAATGTGTAAAATCAGATAAGCAGTTAATTACCAGCTCTTCCACCCAATTAAATTTTAAAGTAGTTATTTGTTTGAATTAAATATCTTCAGACATGACTATCTAGATATAACTAGTACAACCAAAACAACGGTAAATAAAAATTAATGCTAGTTGTACAGAAACCAAGTGAGATAATTGAGAGAATAAGACCACTGAGATTTTCAGCTAACATATTTATGAGGTTGCTTCAAAAAGCAACTTTTCCAATTTTGTGGAAATAAAGTGTGAGTTTATTTTGGTGCAAAAACATTTGCAATCCATGAATGATTTTTTTAAAAATTTTTCATTAATCATAAACTTTTTGAATTTTGAAGTTCCCTTGTACAAGTCACAGTTACACACCAATTGCTTAGTCCAATGGTCCATAACGGGTTAATTTTGTCCTAAGGGACACTTGGTGTTGTCTGGAGACATTTTCAGTTGTCACAACCAGGGGGATAGAGGCAGGACTGCTGCTAACATCCAGCAGTGCACCAGATGGCCCACTCACCAGACTTCTCCACCCAGAACGTCCAGTCCACAGCGCTAAGAAACCATTTTTATTAAAATGAAAAACAGGTAAAGCAAAAATGATCATAGATGTATCTAATCTATTATAAGTGAAATATTAACAAATATACCTATGTTTATATATATACTTATACATGTATACACAAGTAATATATATATGCACATTTGTGCATGTGTGCGCATATCTATATATGCACGTAAATATAAGTACATATATGTGTTAGAGGTATGTGTGTGTATATATGTATATGTCTAGGATGTGTGTATATGTGTATGAGGGTGCATATATGTATATGAGTGTACATGTATATAGGTGTGTGTATATATGTGTGTATATTTTATGTGTGTGTGCCTGTGTGCATGCATACATACACACACGTATACACAGTCTGCTCTGTAACATGACAGTTAAGCGCCATGCACAGAAATTCGGATCCTGCCCGCATGACTGACCAGGGCTTGACTGCTGGCCCTGGTGGCTCACACGCCGTACTCCCCAGTGTGTTCTCAGGGCCCCAATGTGATGGAGACTGGGAGGGAGAAGAACTGCAGTGTGAGCAGAGCCTCCTGAGAAACGTGCTCTCTCTGTCTCTCTCACTTGTACATGTGTGTGCTCTCTGCTATAGTGTGTGTATGTTCATGTATACACATACGTATATATAAAATATATATATGCATATATAATATATAAATATACATATGAAGGGACTTTAAAGATTGGCGGAAAAATGGAATCAAAGTGTGAGTTTATTTTGGTGCAAAATAGTTTTGGAATCCACACATTTTTTCATAATGCACATTTATCATTATTTCAAAAAATATTATTTATACACACACACACACTCACATAGAGGTTGTTTATACTGTTATATAAACAGATAAAGTTTTTGATTTCTTAAAAAAATTACTTTTTCTTGTTCTAAAAATTTAGGCTTTCTGTAGGTATATAAATATAAATATAAAACATGATTGTTAAATCTTATAACTGAACCACTGAAATGGAGTAGCACATTTTATTCTATTTGCTTTAGTCTATAATTTGTAAAATTTTTTAAAATGTCATTATACTTACAAAAACAGTTTTGAATCATGTTTTCTTAACATTATATCATAAGTTTCTAAAAATGTCACTTTATTATTGAACAAATTCCATCTTCTGTGTAGGCCATAATTTATTTAATAAATCTCCTAAAGTTGGATATTTGGAATTTTTCTTCTATGTTTTGTTATAATAAATAACACCACGATGAACATTCCTGTATATAAATCTTTAGTCCCTTCTCTGATTATTTACTTGGGATAGATTCCATGAACTAAAATGCTGGGGTCAGAAAGAAGCCATTTAAGGTTTAGGGTTTCAGTGATATAACCCATAAAGCAGGAATAATAAACTGCGGCCTCTCCCTAGCCCATAGTATGAAGGGTCACGGAGCATGCATTTATTAACATAAACCATAGACGGGCTTCTAGCCGCGAAGTTATCTCTACATGTGAAATACAGGTGGGGGCACAAAGGCCCCGTCACAGAAACGGACCTGCTCGTGTTTGTTTTTGCTCTGGCTCAAAGGCTAGGAATCCATAAGACCCCACTTCAATGTCGACTGTGACAGAATGTTCCAAGGAGAACTGTGTGAAGGGGTCCCACTTCCCATCCAGGTACAGCAGAAGAAGAGCACACTTTCAATGTGTATTTACTGTAACATGCATGTAACACGCCATTTGGTGTTTATTTAGTGAAAACTGCTACCTCCCAGACACTGTTCTATCTCTCATTTTTTTTTTTTTTTTGAGAGCGATTTTTTCTATAAGGTATGTGTGCTTGCCAGAGAGACAGAGAGAAAAAAAAAAAATCAAGAAGTCACCCCCTGGGAGTATGGCCACACTGCAATCCCTTCTCCTCCATTTGCCTCTCGGGGTTTGGGACACATACACCCACACACCCGGTGTGAGTTTCAAGCTGCCAGGTCTGGGACTTGAACTATGGTTGGCCATGTGGAAGTCCAGCACCTTAACCACTACACCACCTGCTGCCCCTTCTCTCATTTTTTATTGCAGATTTTGTTTTAGATACTTTTAACAATTCTGAATTTCACAGTCTCCATTTCACAATGACCCTGAGGATCTCAGGGAATTAGTAAACTGGCCACATAAACACATTAGTAAATGGGGAATTTATTATCTAAACACTCCTCTTCATAATGCCTAAGCAATTGTTCTTAAGCCCACCACTGCCCTTTGTGTTTATAATATTTATAGCCCACGTACAAGAGGCAATTCCATGTGATTATACAGGATGTAAGTCGGTACTGTCCTCTCCCCTCTATCTGATCGGCTTCTAAGCCTGACTCTCCACCCATCATGGAGGCTCATTGTGCTGCACCAGGTCTTCTCTGTGGGCCTGACACTGCAGTTAAACCCAGTCTTGCTTAAAGTGGCACCAAAGACTCAAGGAAACACAACTGAATTTTCGCTTGAAAGGCTTCATGCTGGAGTGGACTTAGGGTATGGTATGCTTTTTAGACTGCAGCTTGGAAACAGGGATCTGTCTTCATTTCTCTCGAGGACTCCTAATGTAAAGGGAAAGCAAGTTCCACAACCTGGGATCAGTTGTCCTGAGAGTAAGAAACCACCATGCTATGTGAAAACTCTTACACACAGATTACATACAGCTCCACGTGTAGAGAATCTGTGCAAGATGTAAGCTCTGTTTTTTTTTTCTATTTTTTTAAAATATGTTGAAGGATTTTCTTTCTTTTGAATTTGTCCTTCAGAGCTTTTCTTCTGACCAAATATAAGGAGTCAGCTCTTTTTCTTCTGGTGCTCTGTTATTTATCTTTTCAGTTCATGCTTGAGGTACGCTTCCCAGCTCCCTCCATCCCAACTATCCGTCTGGTCATCACCTGGGGTTGGGGTGAGCCGTGCTCCCTCCATCCCAACTATCCGTCTGGTCATCACCTGGGGTTGGGGTGAGCCGTGCTGTTTTCCTGAACGACCCACATTCACAGACAACTTGTGGCTACATCTCCTGCTCACCTCCTAACTGAAGGCACATTATCCCACTGAATGAGCTTTCTTCTCACACCTTAGCTTTTCTCCTACTGTGCCCAAGATCCCGAGAGGAGAATGGAGGAGAAGGGATCACGGCGTGGCCATCCCCCTTGGGGGGTAATTTCTCGCTTTCTGTCTCTATGTTTCTGGTGAGCACAGGTACTCTATAGAAAAAAACCTCTCTAAAAAATAAATAGATAAAGATGAAGGGCAGCCTCTCGAAGTTAGAAAAAGCAAGATTGCCCACTAAAGTTAGAAAAAGCAAGATTCCCCACTAAAGCCTCCAGACAGAAACACAGGCCTGTGACCATCTCAGTTTTAGCTGCTGAGACCCTGTTAGGCTTCTGATGGTAGAACATATACTCGTGTTGTTTGAGGACACTAGTTTCTGGCAAATGAATGTTCACTCTGGTTTTATTTAAAGGTGGCTTCGTTATATGAGTTTGTAATGAAAACTATAAGGCCAGGCACTTAAAGATCATAAACTGTTTATTAATATGTTTTTATCTTGGTTGACTATTCGAGTGAATTATGGCTTCAGTTCATGGAGGAAGGACTTGCTTACCGACCACGTCAGTTCTTCCCTTTATGGTGTGCTTTAGGGATTGTTTGCAAAAACACAGTAGATTCTAAAGAACTTGATATTATGTAATAGCTTACATAATAAATATTAAGCTACAATTATTTGCATTATTCATTTACTTACCATTCTACAAGTATCTTTGGAGAATTTTACAAGAAAAGAGAACCTTCAAAATGGAAAAACGCACTTAATAAGCTGCTTCTCCCCTCACGGAACATCAAGCAATAAAAAGCAAATATTAAAACGCAATACTCCAGATCCTAGAATTCCAAGCTTTACCTTAGTACCCCTGCAACTCCAAATCTAAACACAGTCTATGGCTCATAGTAGGTCTACAGAAAATAATGGGAGCCTTGTTGAACTGACTATGATATATGCTATGGAGTAACAACATAAGGACTTACAACAAGGATGATCTGCAAAAGCTTTATGGAAGAGATTTACTTAAACCGTCATCATAGGCCAAGAGAATGGCCATCCCCGTGGCCTGGCGCGTGACGGAGCTGGCTCTCACACAACCAGTCTCGTGGTTGGAGTCCTGTGCCCCATAGCTTGGAGATCGCACCAGGCTCATGTGTGTGCATGCCCCAAATCTCAACAGGATCAAGACATAGAGGAGGGAAAATGGCAGCAGCGTGTCAGTGCCCTGCTGGGAAATCCTTTACGCCTCTCCTTCTGTCTGTCTCTGTCTCTCCGGTGAGCACACATCCTGCTTAAATTAAAAATAAAAAGAAATGCAGACCATTCATCTGAAAAACTGGGCTGTGTGTAAAAGTGCAATAACTAAAAACAAGAGCTCATGAGTGTGGGCTGCGGACAGGTTATAATTTGGATTTCCAAAGCAGAATTCCGGCACTAGAAATCTGAACAGTTGATAAGCAGCAAAAACAAATGGTTCTTTAGTCAAATATCTTTGGCTGGATTAAACCAAGTTAAGCAGGTCTTTTCAGTGCGGGATTTTTCAGGCTTCACTAGGCTAAGGTGCATTAAGCTTTTCAAGTGAAGGAAAACATGTCTGTATTAGTTACTTACTGCTTCATAGCCAACTACCCCAAATAATGGCTCTGAATAGTACTGTCTTGTTTCTCCTGACTCTGGGGGTCTGCTGAGCAGTTCTGAGCTCGCCCCGCATCTGCTTTTCGCCTGTTGGGGAGCTAGAGTTTGGGCACCTAGATGGCTGGGTTTCCCTCCCCATGCAGGCTTTTCTTTAGTTGGTGTTTTCATTTTATTTTCTGTTTCTTTCCTTGATTTTCTAAATCTCAGGCTTCTTCACATGATGGCAGAAGAATTCGAAAAAGGTAAGAGTGGAAGAAGCTACAGGTTTCCTAAGATGCAGGCTCCGACTGTACGCAGCACCCCTGCCGCTCCTTACCCAAGAGGGTGGAGAGATGGGCCAGTCCCTTAAAGCACAGTGGCAGCTTCAGTGTGCAGAGGTACGCACGCAGGGCTGGGGCTCGTCACCACACCGTGCAGCCTGGGCTTAGTGGGATCAGTGTGCAGAGGTACGCACGCAGGGCTGGGGCTCGTCACCACACCGTGCAGCCTGGGCTTAGCGGGATCAGTGTGCAGAGGTACGCACGCAGGGTGGGGGCTCGTCACCACACCGTGCAGCCTGGGCTTAGCGGGATCAGCACGTTCGGAATTCCCGAGACCCTGGAACTGTCTCTTTCACTTTCTGTAACGTGCAGTTTGCTCATGCTGATACCAGGCTTGGAATTATACTTGGTTCACTTTGTTCCTGTATCCTGTTTTATAAGTGGGTATTATCAGAGATTTTAATTGAATATTTAACTTGAAAGGTGTGTGTGTTTTAAATTTTTGCCAAAGGGCCCATGCACTTGCAGGAAAGAGAAAGAGAGAAAATGAGAAACAATTCTTCTCCCTGGGAATCGGTCACACCACAATCCCTTCTGCCCCATTTCTCCCTCCTTTCAGGGTTTTGCACACGTCCTCACAACCGTCCGGCATGTTTGCCACGCTGCTGGGTCTGGGACGCAAACTGCACAGCTGGCCATGGGGGATCCAGCTGCCTTAGCCACCATGCCATGGGCTGGCCCTGAGTTGTATATTTATAACAAAGAACTTTCTGTCTTGAAAATTCTATGTATGACAACATTTAAGGCTGGAATGGGACAAACCAATATAATAAGTTACTATTATAACTCAGATGACGGGAAAAGAAATCTTTATTCAGGTTAAATGATAGTAGGATAAAAAAGAGTAAAGATATGTTTTATTCTAGTGATAGGAAACATGTCATCTGATTAGCCATTAAAACTGTATCTAACCATAAACCAAGGCAAGATTTAGTGAAGAAGAAAAGAAGAAAAGTTTTCCCCACAGATTCAAGCTTTTTGATGATTAGAACAATGCCAAGAACATAACGAAAAATAAAGTAGTTAAGAAAAGGAATTTCAGATAGACAATGGTCCACTTTTTTGTGTAGGCTTTTGATTTAGAGTATTGGCAAAGCAACTGTGTAGAAGTGTTTTAGTGTCTCTTAGTTGTAGGACTGCGCTTCGAGAAATAGGTCAGTTCTAGAGAATTATACATAACAGATCAATTCATTACTGATCAAGAAAACATCTGTACAAATATTCATTGACATGATACAAAGCAAAATACGATGAACATAGACCTTGTCATCTCGGAGCTTACGAATAACTAAATAGGCAATAAAGATGCAATATTACTGATCTTCTATCTTTAAAAACAAACAAAATAAAACTAAGAATTTCACCAGAACTGTCAGAACTAAAAAATTCAGTAAACTTGCAAAATATAAAATAACATACAAAATAAGTAGCATTTCTACACAGCAATAATTAACTAGTTGAAAAAGAAATCAATAAAGCAATCTCATTTATGATGGGTACATAAATAAATAAATAAAACCTAGGAATAAATTTAACCAAGGAGCTGAAAGAATTCTACAATGAAAACTATCAAACACTGATAAGATCAATCCAGCTGCCTTAGTCACCACGCCACTGACTGGCCTCACATTGTAGATTTTACTATAAGCACTTCAGTGACTACCTCTAAGAGATCACAGCATTTAAAAACCAAACAAATCCATAATCTAAAAGTTGGACACCTGTGTCCCAGCTCTGGGGATCCGCTTACTTGACGAAGGGAACTAAGGCTGTGGGCCGAATAAGGTTGTAAACTCCCTATCTCTTAGATAGAGATTTACCTGAATTATTCAGGTCAGTCCAGAAGCCCTCAAAACATACTAGTGTGGGGCCAGCAAGTGGCTTGGTGGTTAAGGTGCTGGATTCCCACATTGCCAGCTGTGGTTCAAATCCTGGACCTGATGGCTTGAAAACCATGCCAGGCACATCTGTGTGCATGCGCAAAATCTGAAAAGAGAATGGAGGAAAAGGGATTGTGGAGTGGCCATCCCCCTGGGAAATGATTTCTCACTTTCCCTCACTCTGTCAATCTCAGGTGAGTGCACACACCCTATGGCAAAAATAAATAAAGTAAAATAAAATAAAATAAAATAAAATAAAATAAAATAAAATAAAGAAAAAGAAAGAAAGAAAAAAGGTGGAAGAGACTTTTAAAATGGAAAAGGAATGTGGAAGAGTATTCCATGAGAGAGACTCGACCAGACAGTGCAGCTTTAAAGACGAAAGGAGAGGCATACGCCAAAGACAGTGAGCACCCTGTGGAGCAAGGAAAGGAATTTTCTAGACTCCAGGGACGAACGAAGCCCTGTGCAAGGCTCCATTTTCGTTACGCCAAACCTGTGCCCGCTTTCTAACGCACAGAGTGTAAAATAATTTGTACTGTTCTCTGCCTTTAAGCTTGTCATGATTTGTGACAGAAGCAATAGGAGACGGATACATTGAACTATGACTCAGGCCCAACGACAGCCTGGACCAACGCGTGCACGTCTCTGGGACTATACATTGAACTATGACTCAGGCTCAACGACACCCTGGACCAACGCGTGCACGTCTCTGGGACTATACATTGAACTATGACTCAGGCCCAACGACAGCCTGGACCAACGCGTGCACGTCTCTGGGACTATACATTGAACTATGACTCAGGCCCAACGACACCCTGGACCAACGCGTGCACGTCTCTGGGACTATACATTGAACTATGACTCAGGCCCAACGACACCCTGGACCAACGCGTGCACGTCTCTGGGACTGTACATTGAACTATGACTCAGGCCCAACGACAGCCTGGACCAACGCGTGCACGTCTCTGGGACTATACATTGAACTATGACTCAGGCTCAAGGACAGCCTGGACCAACGCGTGCACGTCTCTGGGACTATACATTGAACTATGACTCAGGCTCAACGACAGCCTGGACCAACACGTGCACGTCTCTGGGACTATACATTGAACTATGACTCAGGCTCAAGGACAGCCTGGACCAACGCGTGCACGTCTCTGGGACTATACATTGAACTATGACTCAGGCCCAACGACAGCCTGGACCAACGCGTGCACGTCTCTGGGACTATACATTGAACTATGACTCAGGCTCAAGGACAGCCTGGACCAACGCGTGCACGTCTCTGGGACTATACATTGAACTATGACTCAGGCTCAACGACACCCTGGACCAACGCGTGCACGTCTCTGGGACTATACATTGAACTATGACTCAGGCTCAACGACACCCTGGACCAACGCGTGCACGTCTCTGGGACTATACATTGAACTATGACTCAGGCTCAACGACACCCTGGACCAACGCCGTGCACGTCTCTGGGACTATACATTGAACTATGACTCAGGCTCAAGGACAGCCTGGACCAACGCGTGCACGTCTCTGGGACTATAACCGTGCTTCAGAATCTTCCTGAATGGGGTCAAGATACCGACTTTCTGCTCCCGTACTGAGAGCTCATGCGATGTGGGGCTTCCAGAAAAGAAGAGTCTGCGTAGAAGGACATAGGGCCGTCGAAGCAGTTCCTGAAGATGCCGACAGCTGAAGAGTGTGTGCCCGCTGCACCTCATCAG
This sequence comes from Tupaia tana, assembly GCA_026018925.1. Taxonomy (NCBI): domain Eukaryota; kingdom Metazoa; phylum Chordata; class Mammalia; order Scandentia; family Tupaiidae; genus Tupaia; species Tupaia tana. The sequence continues at coordinate 27,579,129 of JAKSZU010000025.1, read as the reverse complement.
GTCAGGCCACAGGTCTTCTCACTGAAAGGGCAGCCCGGCAGGTCCCTGGCCTTCCTGCCTCATCGAACATTCTAGGCACACTGGCTAGATCATCCATCCTAACCTTCCCCACCACCTGCCAAGAGTCTGCTTGACCAACACGTCCACCTTTAAGTCCAACCTCTGGACACAGCCCAGCGAGCCGCTCTACCGACTGTCCGCACCACACCCCCAACAACCTGCACCACCTTCCAACATGAGGTGTGTACACTGAAACACGTCCAGTAATCTTTGATTTATAAAAAAAATAATAGTCTAAAACTTCAAAAAGATTACAAATACAATATTTCACACATACACACACATGTCCTGCCTCCCTCCACGAGAAGATAAGGTTGATGAGGGCCGTCTTTGGGTGTTTATTGATATCTCCCAAGCACCAGAGATCTGCCTGAGCCACGGGACACACTCGGTAAGTACTTGCTGACGACACACACCCCGTAGCACTTCTCAGTGTGCTAAGAGGCCACGCTGCACCGAGGTCATTCCGTAGGTGAGGCTCCGTCGAGTTCGAGACCTGCCTCACCCAATCCCGGCTCCTCAGCCTGACGCCTAGGACTCGCCATGCAATGTCATTTGGGGAAATGTGTCCCCTCTCTATACCTGGGCGTTTTCCACCTGGAACAAGGAGTTACCCTCTGCCCGCCAGGGAAGTGTTCAGTAGAAAGCACTAAACATGACGCCGTAAACTCTGTGAGCACCCAAGATGCAGTCGCTCTCATCCCATTTATTATTTATTATCATCATCACGTGAGATGCCACTGCATCGCCTCCCCTTCCTGTCAAACCAGAGTGACGGCCTTTTCCTCACAAGTCTACATCTCCCACTTTCTTGCTTCACTCATTTTGTTCTCTGTATCAGACTCCCCCGCTCTTTCTCCACAACTCAATTTTCAGTTCAATTTCAGTGCCTCTGACACAGTCACGGAGTATCCACTCACCCCTAAGTCCAGAAGTGACCTCCCTCGTTCGCTGCCTCGTCTGACTGGCTGGGTACATGGCTTTTCTCCTCTGTCCGACTTCAACCCCCCTGAAGGCAGAGCCCAGTCACTCCAGCTGTGTGTTCTAGAGGACCTTGGGGAGCACGATCCTTTGCTCACCTAACTGTAACAGGAGCGGACCCCAGCCAAAAGCACAGCCAATATGAAATTCTTCCTTGCTCAAATCACAGTCTGATATGAAAACTGGATCCCTTCATGTCTTCAGAAGGTACATAACAGGATGCACTATTAGTTTGGGGGAACTGAGGATAGAATGGAAAGTGGTGAGGTTAAAGGCACAAAGCCTTGACATTGTGAGTATTGAATTTTTTGATTAAATTACTCAGATTTTTATAATTTCATAGGAAGCCAAAAGATTTGCATATGGTTAGCTTAAACACTACTTATATGCTGTAACAAAAAGAGAATTAAATGTTTTTATCAAAACACCTTACTTCATAGGCAATTTACTTAATATGACTTGCATAATTTCTGAAAATATGCAAAATGAATTTAAGATGCATTATTCATGATGATCTCAAAAGGAGCTTGTGGCGACTGCTGTACTGGTATCTTTCCTCATTTGTAATCCACATCCGCAAAAAAATTAATATTCAGGAGCCATAAGATTTTAAGACTTGGTGATAGCGAATTCTCAAAGAATATGGGTTTTAGAGTCATCAAATATTTTCCTAAAGGAGAGGCACATAATGCTCTTCAGCCTTTAAATCCATCAGGTTAATTAAAATAAATCATTGAGATGACTTTGATCGGAACAAAATAGGTTCACGAAAGGAAAAAGAGAAATGAAGACGCCGAGAGCTGGGCTGCCGGGACGCGAGGACAGGAAGGCAGAGACCGGGTACCGTGTCTGTCTCCGCTGGGAACAATTCCGTTCAGGGGACTTCTTCAAGTGGCTATTCATGACTCGCACATCGCATAGCACACTTAGAATAGAGCCCTGCCAAGGCTTCTTCCATCCCTAAGTTCTAGAAACCTGCAGAGAATTACCCGCACTGCCTCCCACGAGTACCACTCACTGGGTGCTCGGGAAGCTCCTTACGACGACACCGTGTGTCACGTACACAGAGTGCGCATCTACTCTAACTGTGTACATGTGACCGCCTGAGGGTGCATCTGTCGAGGGAGAGAGGGAGAGAGGCCCCGTGGGGCACGGCCATGCCCGATTCCTTTACTCTGTACCTTCACCCCTCAGGAATTGGGGTGAGCACTCCGGCTCGCCCAGGATGTTTCCCAAGCTGAAGGGCTGGGCCCCGTGCTCCCTGGGCCACGAGTGCTCTGCCCGGTGCACAGGGCTTCGCCTCCGTCAACCGTGAGGCCCAGAGTGACCGAGATCTGACAGGAAGACCAAGAGCACCACGGCGTAGTCTCACCCCTACCACCCAGAGACTCACGTCTTCGGGACACACGAAAAAGCACACGCAAGTCGGCATGGCTACCTGGTGTGATTGCTCTGCAGGGCCTCGATGCTGTGCTGCGTGTGAGCAGTCATGGCGTTCAAGCTCCCCCACGATGCACGGACGAAGGCAGGCACCTCCAGCTGAGTTCTACTCCACCCTCCTCCCCGCGGCTTTCCTCGAGGACACATGAGTGTCAGCCAGGGAACCGAACTCTGGTCCTTCCTATGGCCCCAGCACCACGGGGCCGGCGGCGTGCCACCCCTTCACCACTCTGGCTGGGCAAACATATTTATTAATAAACTAATGGATTAAAACATTTTAAATTTATTTAAAAATTTATAAATTTTTATTTCTAAAAATGTGCCTGTTTGTTTCAATGATATTTATGTCAATAAAAATACAGAATCACTACCTGAAATTAAATACATACATGTAATGCATCTTTGCTTAACAGAAGACCTGGCAAGTATTGAAAATGAATTTTTAAAAGACCTCCTAAATCTAAATCGGCAGATGACATAATGGTTACATCACGAAACTACCACGTAGTCGACCATGGATCAAGTCCCGGGCTCGGCAACTTAAAACTCACACAGGGCACATGTGCATGTGTGCCCAGAAGTCCCAAGAGGACAAGGGAGGAGAAGAGATTTGGGCATGGCCATCCCCCTGGGGGATAATTTCTTGCTCTCTGTCTCTCTCTGTCCCCAGTAAGTGCATGTGACCTATAGCAAAAATATCTTTAAAAATATTTTCCCTAAAATTACAAGATATTTTAGGTAAAAATGTAAGATGCTGGGATCAGCAGATGGCATAATGGTTACATCGCTGGAATACCACATAGTTGACTGCAGTTCAAGTCCTGGACCCAGTGGCTCAAAAGTCATGCTGTCACTGTATTAAGTCGATGTTTGGAAACGTTTTAACATCTGGAGCCTTTGTGGGTGGAAATCTGTCTCCAATTACTCCGCACTGGATGTGAAGAAGCAAAAAACGAATATATATATATATGTGTGTGTATATATATATATATATATATATATATATATATATATTCAGTCTGCTCACAAAACAGTACATTCTGGAATATTATGGGGGAATTGTACCAAAACAAGAACCGTATGAATAATGCACAGGGGTAAGAAAGGAAAAATTATATAGCCACAATAAAGGAAACCTAAGAATGGGGGTTACAAACATAAAACAAGATTTTTTATTTTTTTAATTTAAGGTTTTTATATAAATTTTCCCACATAGTGGAGCCTTGTTTTGCATGCTGATGAAGAACTACACAAATGAAGCAAATAGAGGTAAAATCAGCTTGCCTTCCCATAGAAGCAGGTTCTTGGAAGTTACAATTTAAGGTACCCCCCCAAAAAATTGGAAATAAAACAATTTAAACAATGAAAATTTAAAAAGTCATGCTGAACCACATGTGCATGCGTGCCCCAGATCCCAAGAGGAGAACGGGAGAGAAGGGACTGTGGTGTGGCCATCCCCTCGGAGGGGTGATTTTTTGCTTTCTGCCTTTCTCTCTGACAAGTGCATGTGCTTTATAGCAAAAATCTCTAAAAAATAAATAAATAAATAAATAAATCGTAAGATGCTAAAACAGGTGAATATGGTGTGATTTTTATATTCACACATTTCAAGAATGGAAGAAAAGAAAACTATCTTAATAACTGTCACCTTTTGGGTAGTGAAAACAGCGTGGTTTCTCCTTTTATCTGTGTTTCATGCATTTTCAATTCTAGAGTAAGAATGTATTGTATCCTCCAAGGAATTTTATACAACAAACTTTCTGGGTGAAAATGGAAAAACAGTAAATATAAGCTTGGTGTATGATTACAGTATCTTGAAATTCTCAAAAGAAAAACTAAGTTTTAATTTACATTAATATCTAAATGAATAACAGACACCATTTGATATGTTTTTTCCTTCTATGCTGGGACACTGTTTGGTTTTGGAACCAAGTAAACCTGATGAAGTTCTAAGTTTAGAAGACCACAGCAGCGGAAGATGCGTGCTAAGAGAACGACCAGCAAACCCAGGTCTCCGCTGTCTCTACTCAACCCACACGCTCGCCCTTCCCACCTCCCAGGGCTCTTCAGACTGTTCTGCTTGTCACTTTGATCAGACCCCATAGTTAAGATGTTACTTAGTTTTTGTTCTTCTACATTTAGGAAAGAACAATTGGAAGAGACAGTGTAACAACAATTGGAAGAGACAGTGTAACACTATTATTTATGGTAAAGGTTTTTTTTTTTTAATGGAAAACAAAATTTGAGTTTGATGGTTTAATAAAAATTATTTAACTTAGTTTGGTATGCTGTAAGGACACACAGTAATTGAACATAAAAAGTAAATGAATAAGTATAATAAGAAAAAGAAAAAACATAGTTCTGTGTGAGAGCGTAGTTAAGTTCAAACAATGTTGCCTGATTCCAAGTACTGCTTGCTTCATTTTGTAACTACTGAGTCATGATGGCTCGTTCAGCCTCTTGCAAACTGTTTTCTCATCTATGCAAGGTGCTAAGGAGGTGGACTGCAGAGGATCATGGTAGAATCTAACTGAGGAAAGGAGGGGAAGTGCCCAATACAATAGCTTTGATGATAAATTCGATTTTTTTGAACAGTTTGTACAAGATAATCGGGAAGGAAGTATGCCATTTTTGTTAAATTTGCTTTTATTCTTTTGTTTTCTAAGTGGAACTGCTTGAAACTGTGGTGCTTTTCTTTTAGGGCGTCTCTCCTTCCTATGTCTCCACGTGCCTGTCTCTTCTCCACCTGGTCTTCCCTCCGATGCCCTCGTAACACAGCGGCAAGCCAGAGGGCAGGAGCAGACCGCTTCGTCTAGCAAGTAAAACAAGATCGTTTCCCAGAAATAAAGGTCCCTGCGTTTGGAGCGTAAACCTTCACACTTCTCCATTTCTACCAAGTACGCATCCACCAACGCACACTCAAACACGCACATGCATTTCTCTATGTGTGTAAATACATACATATGCAAAGTCCTATATTTGAAGACATAATTAGTTTTGTGTTTCTGTTTTACCAAATAGGATCATTTCATGCATATCATTCTGTAGGTTGCTATTGCGATAACTGTGGATATCTAAGTTCACTTTCATATTTCTATAATCATTTTATTAGATATATAAAACTACTTTATAAATTCATTAAGTTTTGCTCACCAGAGAGAGAGGGAGAGAAGGGGGGTAGAGGGAAAGTGAGGACAGGACCTAGCACATTACGTAACCGCGCATTTTACTTTGCCAGATTTCAGTTCACTGTGTCGCTAACAGATACACCTGCATCTGCGTCATTTCAAAGAACAGAGGTTTACCTAACTCACAGCTGGGCAGGCCCCAGGTCAGAGCCACGTCTGCTGGAGGTGCTGTTGGTGGTGAGGGGCCCTGGGTGGTGCAGAGCTGCACACCCTGAGCCTGAGCCAGAGCAGGGCTTGGCCTGCTTCGTCCCTGTCCCCTTAGACTCGCAGAGGTTCAATCTCGGGGACCACCACGATGACCTAACCTAACCCCCCACCGCCCACAGCTACCAACTTTCAGCACGTGATTTCATTAAGCTCACCTTCCAATCCCACATCGCAACACGTGAATTTTGAGGGGGACACATCCAACATCCAGCTAATAGTAGCCGCTGTGTGATGAACTTGTTTTTTTTTTGTTTGTTTGTTTGTTTTTTTTAAAGAGAGATTTGTGCTCACTGAACAGCCAGAGAGAGACAGAGAGGACAAGGCGGTAGAAAGCAAGAAATCACCCCATAGCAGGGATGGCCACACCACACCATCCCTTTTTCTTTGATCTCCTCTAGAAATTTTGGACACACATACACATGCTTTGAGATTTTTGTTTTGGATTTTTGGAGAGGTTTTTGCTATAGGGCTCGTGCACTCGCCAGACAGAGAGAGACATAGAGACAGAAAGTGAGAAATCACCCGCCGGGGGGGCGGCCACGCTGCAATCCTTTCTCCTCCATTCTCCTCTCGGGATCTTGGGCACGCACGCACACGTACCCGGCGTGAGTTTAAGCCACCAGGTCTGGGACTCAAACCGCAGTCAACTACATGGGAGTCCAGCGATGTAACCATTATGCCATCTGCTGGTCCCGACAAACCTCTTTTTATTATTGCTGTTGTGGCTCTACTTTGACTTATTATCCGAGCTGTTGAGTATTAACTTCTCCACATGCTTTGTGTTATCTTTATGCAAATTACTTTGGCTTTTAAAATTATTTGATTATTTATTAGGAAGAGGCTTAAAATATATTATAGAAAATAGAACTGAGTTATATGCATTAAAGGCATTTTCTATCATTTCAACATTTAAAAAAATTTTTTTTAAACTTATATTGTTTCTTCCCACATAAAATTTCTATTTTTTGCATTGTCAAACCTGTCAATCATCTTCTTCATAAATTCTAGAGTTCACCTCATGTTTAAAAATCCTCAAGCTTATGAAAATATTCTTTTATATCTCATGCTAATTTTTTCAGCATTTAAATTAAACCTGAAGAGCCTTAAGTTATTTGAAATTGTTTTTGTCTGCTGTGTGGAAGACAGTTTCTCCAACATTGACAATAACGTATACCAAAGTCATTTCTTATTTTTTTATTTTTTTAAATAACGATTTTATTTTATTTTATTTATTCATTCATTTATTTTTTAATTTGATTAGAGTGACAGAGGGTGAGATTGAGAGAGAGAGGAAGTGAGAAAGCAAGCCACCAGATTTAGGACTCGAACCCTGGTTGGCCATGTGGGAGTGTCCAGCACCTTAACCACCATGCCACCTGCTGGTCCCCCCAAAATCATTTATTGAATGTCATATTTTTTTTCCACTCTCTTAAAATGTTTTTACCTCACAAAATTTTTATATACATTGCTGTTTCAGAATTACCGAATCTAGTTCCTAGGACTTATTTACCCCTGCCTGGTGTACACTGTTCAGTTTCATTTTCTCCGTAATATCCTATGAGCACAGCGTCTTACGCCTGCTCTGCACGGGGAGAGAAGGAGGGGCTGGTCTTGGTGCTGCCCTCCTCCCAACGCCAGGAACGGTGATGGGGTGAGTGCCGCAGCCCCCTCTGCTGGTCGAGCACCGTGAGCCCACCCTGGCCTGTCACAGGATATAGTCACAACCAGTCTACTACACTTCTCCTTCCAGGTGGCACTCGGAATTCCTTACAAACTCATCAACACGAGAAATTCTGATTTAAATGAAATGTACTTATGATGTAATGTGGAAAGACATCATGCCATCCCAGATGGTGAGATAATTCTCCAGTTATTACAATCTCATTTTAAATCCTTTAGCAACATCTCGATTTCTTAATATTGGTCTTACGTAGGTTTACAGTAAATGTGTTTTCACGTTTTATAATGTTAGCTTAGATTTTTGCTGGTTCCCATTTCATATTAGCTTACTGTTTATTAGTTTTGCTTATTAATAAAATATGCAGAGCTCTCGTCAATTGGGGCCCAATGGTAAGGCAACTGGGCCCACAGAGCAGGCCCCTCTCGGCCAGACGTTGGTGCTGGGCCTAGGGCCTGGGCCGACGAAAGCTGCTTCTGTTCCGCTCTGGCTTTCTCTCTCTGCTCACGACGCAAATACCTTATTAGGATGGCTGTAGTCCTCTACTGAGTACGGTACTAGATGCTTTCATAGCGCATACTCTAATTTTTGTTAATTTCTAAATAATTTGAAATTATAATTCTATTACAGGTTATTCGCTTTAATTATTTCTTAAATTATAGCTCATTTACAATATGTTTATTAATTTTTTCTAGAATTTTAGCCCAAAAATACAAGATCTGTAAGTTTTGTTTTGGGGAACTTACTAATACTTACTTTATAGTTAGTTATCGGTTGTTTTTCATTTATTTGTTTTTGCAGTTGGTTGATTCTTGGCCATAAGAGAAAAATATTAATTTTATGAAGTGTAAATTCTCGCAAACAGGATGTAAGTCGCTCTTGTCCGTTTTGTAATACACAGTGTAAACCTCTGTGATAGTAAACGCTACCTGGTCTGTCACTGCGACTTCGCTCAGAGTTTGGCGTCGTTAATCCTCCCTGCCCGTGTGCCACATACCTCACGGCTCATAGCTGCCCTCACCCCTCGTGAGTCTTCCTCTTCTCTTCGTTCCTGTCCTAATGTGCAATATGCCTTTCTATCGCACAGCCTTTCATTTTATGTCCTTTAACATCTTCATTGCTTCCTCGATTTAATCTCTGTGCTTCCATTTTCCAAATATGTTACCTCGTGGGTTTTTTCCTTACAAACTGCATATGGCATTTAGTCTTAGATGGGATGGTTGTAAAGGGTGGATAGCTATACTTTTGACCTAATTGAAGCGAATTCACCTCTAGTTTTTACAATCCTCACTTCTGAACTTTAGCCTTCATCATTTAATTCTGAACAAATCGTGAAGCATCAGGAGTTGTCGTAGGACACAATATTAAAGATAGGCTTATAGATCTCTGAATCCTCCTTCACTGTTATTATATGTTGATTATTTGGGGCAAGCTTGCTTCGCATGGGTTCTGCAGGACTCACAAAGCAATCAAGGAAAATATGCCAAGCTCCATATCACGTTCTTGTTTCCGTATAATCTCCACAGAAATATTTCTTTTATAATATGAAGGAAAATACAGCATAGTACTTGGACACCTTCACATTAGGGGGGAAAAGATACACACACACACACACACACACACACACGCGCGCGCGCGCACGCACACACACGCGCACACACACACACGCACACACACGCACACACACACCCACACACACACACACACACACGCACGCACACATCTCCCTATAAGTAAGCACATGAATTATAAATGCTAAAGGTTTCCAACCAGAAATAACTGCCTCCTCCTTTTCAGAAGCGTTCCCTGTTTCCCCCTCAGCTCTGTTTTTCAGTCAACAAATATTCTTGAGAGAAATCTTCATTACCCCTAACTTTGTCAAAATCGCATTCGGGGAGAAAAACAAAATGTGAATGAGAAAAGAGAATTGTCAATATAGCCGGAAAATAAAAGCATCCCAGCTCCGAGTGTCCCTTGGTATGAGCTGCTGTCACTCTAGCTCGTCACCAGGGAGACTCAGTGTTAGAGGTTAGACCGCTCGCCTGCAGGTGCATCGCCGCAGGTTACCAGGGGCTGGGAAGGATTCCCTTCTCGGAGAGCACCTGGCGCAGAAACAGGGTACCGCGTCTCCTCATCAGGCGGGCCACACCCTGCCTCAGGCCCACTAAAACAGGGGCAGTCACCTCGTGTGGGGTCCCAACTCCTCATCTGCGACGCCGGAAACTCGGTGTGAGGGCACTTCACTTTCCAACCTGGGCGTTTCCTTCTGTGAAGATGAGTGGGAAGAGGTCTGCTACCAGGCACAAAGCTGCTCTAAGGAACAGCCGGGCCACGCAGGCAAGTGCCCGGCTCGGGGCAACTAACGGCTCCCAAAGGGCTTCCTTCTCCCTCTGGATGAAACCCGTCTCTGGAACAGCCCGATGAGCGGCAGCACGGGGAGCACGGGGCAGCACGGGGAGCACGGGGCAGCACGGGGCGCACGGGGAGCACGGGGCAGCACGGGGAGCACGGGGCAGCACGGGGAGCACGGGGAGCACGGGGAGCACGGGCAGCACAGGGAGCACGGGGCGCACGGGGAGCACGGGGCACGGGGAGCACGGGGAGCACGGGGAGCACGGGGCAGCACGGGGAGCACGGGGCGCACGGGGGAGCACGGGGAGCACGGGGCAGCACGGTGAGCACGGGGCAGCACGGGGAGCACGGGGCAGCACGGGGCGCACGGGGAGCACGGGGCAGCACGGGGAGCACGGGGCAGCACGGGGAACACGGGGAGCACGGGGAGCATGGGGCAGCGCGGGGCAGCGCGGGGAGCACGGGGCGCACGGGGAGCACGGGGCAGCACAGGGAGCACGGGCAGCACGGGGAGCACGGGCAGCACGGGGCAGCACAGGGAGCACGGGCAGCACGGGGGAGCACGGGGGAGCACGGGGAGCACGGGGCAGCACAGGGAGCACGGGCAGCACGGGGGAGCACGGGGGAGCACGGGGAGCACGGGGCAGCACGGGGAGCACGGGGCAGCACGGGGAGCACGGGCAGCACGGGGAGCACGGGGGAGCACGGGGCAGCACGGGGGAGCACGGGCAGCACGGGGGAGCACGGGGGAGCACGGGGAGCACGGGCAGCACGGGGAGCACAGGGAGCACGGGGGAGCACGGGGGAGCACGGGGCAGCACAGGGAGCACGGGCAGCACGGGGCGCACGGGGAGCACGGGGAGCATGGGGCGCACGGGGAGCACAGGGAGCACGGGGAGCACAGGGAGCACGGGGCGCACGGGGAGCACAGGGCAGCACGGGGCAGCACGGGGCTCCTGAGCCCAGCTGGAATGCGGGCCCTCAGCAGCTGGAACAGGCGTGGACCCAGCTGTACGCGGCACAGACACGAACGGGCTGGACCAGCACCGAGCGCGGGAGAAGCCAGGGGACACGGCTCTTCTTCACTCATTTCTAGGGAATACTCTGTTTTTCTCCTCAGGCTTGTGGCTCAAACCTAATTTTTCATTTTTTGTAATTCCCAGAAAAGCCTAGTGGTTCCAGTGGGAACCATCAAAAGAAATTAAACTGTGATGTTTTCCAGGGTTAAAAACGTTGGGGGGGGGTGCGTATATAGAGATCAATTTCATGTAACCCTGCCACAGTACCATTTTCAAATAATCACTTAAGTCTCATTAGTACGGCCTGGGAATAGATTTGGGTCATTCGAGCATTATCTAGACCTAACCCTCGGGTAGACACCCATTGATTTTAGCTTCCATTGCTCTGTAAAGCAATCTGGGTCCTTAATTAACAATTTGCTAAGTTGGAGACAAATTTGTTATTGCTCGAACATGTCTGACTGAAAGCACAGACATAATGCCATAAAACGTGGGGAAAAGGTAATTGGAAGTAAGGTTATAAATTAGTTTGGACTTCAGGCTTCCCTCAAGCTACAGAAAACAAAATACAATTATTTATCTTTGGAGATAAAATTAGCCTTTTTTCTGCTATCTAATCGATGTGTGTTTTCTCCCTAGCCTGGTTTTCTAGCTGGTAAACTGAGGTCCCAATTTGTCCAAGCACTCTACCTGGTTCACCTCCTTTCGTTCCTTTTTCAATATTATTTTTTAAATGATACTTGAATACACAGAAGGCTTGGATATGTCGGGCAAAGCAGTTCAATACCTGTAATTAGTGACCTTGTTTTATTTGAATTTCCATCCTGGATAGACAATTGATTTTATTAATGTTCTTGTTTTATTAAATGACTGCTGAATGAGAGGCATCTGTGTCAAGCATTTAAAAATGCATCCTGAGAATGCATCAGAGAGAACTGCACTCAGGCGCACGCGCTGTGGACGTCCTGTGTTTTGCAATAGCAGCTGAGGTCGACTTCTGTGGCACGGCCATCCTCCCTGCCCCGACCCCGGGGAAGGTGTTTGGTTTTCAGTATTTCACTTGGACACTTGCAGCGCAGATGGAACGCTGTGATGCAAAACACTTCATTTCAAATTATGATTAGACTGTATTCATTGTCTGCCACGACCAGGGCAGCTTAGCAAGTTACAATCTCCTTTTGTTCTAAATAGCAACCCAACATTCTAAACCCAGGGAACTGTGTGTGTGTAAATATACATATACGTTTATGTGTGTATGCATATATGTGTGTATATGCATGAATATATATATATATATATATATATATATACACACACACACATATCCTTTATATAGCTCACTGTTACCAGCTCTGTGCACACGCACACACACTGCACACACACACACTGCACAGAGTGTATACACACACACACATCCTTTCTTTATGTAGCTCACTGTTACCAGCTCTGTGCACCTGAACACACACTGCACACACACACACTGCACACAGTGTATACACACACACATCCTTTCTTTATATAGCTCACTGTTACCAGCTCTGTGCACATGCACACACACTGCACACACACACACTGCACACAGTGTATACACACACACACATCCTTTCTTTATATAGCTCACTGTTACCAGCTCTGTGCACATGCACACACACTGCACACACACACACTGCACACAGTGTATACACACACACACATCCTTTCTTTATATAGCTCACTGTTACCAGCTCTGTGCACATGCACACAGACTGCACACACACACACTGCACACAGTGTATACACACACACACATCCTTTCTTTATGTAGCTCACTGTTACCAGCTCTGTGCACATGCACACAGACTGCACACACATACACTGCACACACACACACACTGCACACATATCCTTTCTTTATATAGCTCACTGTTACCAGCTCTGTGCACACGCACACACACTGCACACACACACACTGCACACAGTGTATACACACACACACATCCTTTCTTTATGTAGCTCACTGTTACCAGCTCTGTGCACATGCACACAGACTGCACACACATACACTGCACACACACACACTGCACACATATCCTTTCTTTATATAGCTCACTGTTACCAGCTCTGTGCACATGCACACACACTGCACACACACACACACACACACACTGCACACATATCTTTTCTTTATGTAGCTCACTGTTACCAGCTCTGTGCACATGCACACACACTGCACACACACACACACTGCACACAGTGTATACACACACACACACACACTGCACACACACCCTTTCTTTATATAGCTCACTGTTACCAGCTCTGTGCACATGCACACAGACTGCACACACACACACTGCACACAGTGTACACACACACACACACACACACACACACTGCACACACACCCTTTCTTTATATAGCTCACTGTTACCAGCTCTGGCCATTTACAACCTAGAAGTGGAGCTTTAGTCAAAATTTACCTCCAAATAAACACGTGACTCAGTACAAGCCACTTCCGGCCGCTGGGCTTCAGATCTATCATCCAGAAGATGAAGCGGCTGAAGCAGCCGTGGCGGAGGGTCTCTGGGTCTCAGACACGCTGTGCTGATCACACCGCCCTGTACGAAGGAGGCTCCCCTCCACCTCCCTCGTGGGACTCCATGAAGACTAAGGGACAGTGGGCACACCCAGCGCTGACTGTCCACCTCGGTATCTACCTACCTCTGCATCTGCTTGTTGCTACGTGCATGTCTGTCTCTCCTCACCTGCTCACGTCAGCCCCTCACCTAAAGGAGCACGTGATATGCAGGGAGCACACAGCCAGTGCCAGGGAAAGGACCCCACGGATGACGACTCCTGCAGCAATTCGCCTACCGAGCTGTTCCTAAGGGCTGACTGCCCTTCAGAAAGCCGGAACAGAGACGAGAGAGCCGAGTGGGACGATGTGCGGAAGGCGGTCGCAGGAGCTATTTGCTAAGTGTCACCAGAATCTCACCTGTCTCCTCCTCCCCTGGTTGTAAGCACATGTCTCAACACGGTATATCCATGAGACCAGCAGATGGCGTAAGGGTTACGTCGCTGGACTCCCACGTAGTCCACTGTGGACCCAGCAGCTTAGAACACATGACGGGCAGGACCAGCAGCTGGTGTAATGGCTGTCACTGGACTCCCACGTAGTCCACTGTGGACCCAGCAGCTTAAAACTCATGACGGGCAGGACCAGCAGCTGGTGTAATGGCTGCCACTGGACTCCCACGTAGTCCACTGCGGAGCCAGCAGCTTAGAACTCATGACGGGCAGGACCAGCAGCTGGTGTAATGGCTGTCGCTGGACTCCCACGTAGTCAACTGCGGACCCAGCAGCTTAGAACTCATGACGGGCAGGACCAGCAGCTGGTGTAATGGCTGTCACTGGACTCCCACATAGTCCACTGCGGAGCCAGCAGCTTAGAACTCATGACGGGCAGGACCAGCAGCTGGTGTAATGGCTGCCACTGGACTCCCACATAGTCCACTGCGGAGCCAGCAGCTTAGAACTCATGACGGGCAGGACCAGCAGCTGGTGTAATGGCTGCCACTGGACTCCCACATAGTCCACTGCGGAGCCAGCAGCTTAGAACTCATGACGGGCAGGACCAGCAGCTGGTGTAATGGCTGCCACTGGACTCCCACGTAGTCCACTGCGGAGCCAGCAGCTTAGAACTCATGACGGGCAGGACCAGCAGCTGGTGTAATGGCTGTCACTGGACTCCCACATAGTCCACTGCGGAGCCAGCAGCTTAGAACTCATGACGGGCGTGTGTGCATGCATGCCCAAACTCCAAGAGCAGAGTGGAGGAGAAGGGGTTGGGGCATGGCCATCCCCCTGGGGGAGGATGATTTCTGGCTTTCTGTCTGTCTCTCTGTCTCTCTGGTGAGTGCATGTTCCCTATAGCAAGATCTCTGTTAAAACAAAAATTTAAAAAATCCGGCATGTCTCCAGGCCTAGAAAGTCCAGCCAGAGCCACTGTCCCAAGGGAGAGCTGGGACGAGAGAGCATTCTTTCCCTCCCGTGTGACCAGGCACCAAGGACAGCACTTCTGGTGAACAGACCTCCCTCCACCCCCAGCTGCCAACCCCCGAATCATTAGTGTTAGCCTACCAAGGATGTGGCCGGCTCGGAAACTGGGGGCTCGTGGCAGTGTGACAAGCACAGTCGTGCCAGACAGCCCAGATTTCTTCCTGGGTTTCTTAAAAGCATCAAGAGAGCTCGTGTGGTGCCAGCTGTCTTCTAGCTGTCCACGGCCACAGGGCTGCCACCGCATGGGGAGCCATCCAGGGGACCCTCGCAGGGCACAGGGGGCAGCCGCTGGCCCTGCCACTCCCGTATGGGGTGAAGCTGCTCTGGACAGCTCCTGGGTGGTGGGAGGGGACTGAATACAGACATGAGCACTCTGGGGTTTGAGAACTCAGAAGACACACTTCTCCATGTGTTCTTACATGAGCTACAGAATCAGCTGCAAAATAGATTCAGAAGGTAGGTCCCAACTGTTTAGGTCGCTAGGCACGGGAGCTTGCTAGTCAGCTAGCCACAGTGACCCTCAGCCAGAGTGCTGGCCACGCCTGGGGAAGGTGGGCCCTCAGGGCCTCTGCACCAGGGCCTGGTCCTGCACAAGGCACGTGTGAGCACTGGAGGCACACACACTGCACACATGCACACACACTGCACATGCACTGCACACACGCACACTGCACACATGCACACTGCACATGCACACACACACTGCACACATGCACACACACTGAGCACACACTGCGCACACACACTACGCACATGCACACACACTGCACACATGCGCACCCACACTGCACACACATACTGCACACATGCACACACTGCACACATGCACACACACTACACCCATACACACACTGCACACATACAGACACATGAACACACACTGCACACATGCAAACACACACTACACACACACTGCACACATGCACACACACTACACACACACACACACACTGCACACACACAGACACACACATGAACACACACTGCATGCAGGCACTTCCTGTACAGAAAGATGGATTGTTAGTGTTACTGGCTTCATTCAGGGTCTTGGCATGATATAGAGTCTACTCTGGATGGCTTCAACCAGCAGAAATTGATGGTGGGACTATTTTAACAAGTGAGAGCAGAGGGGGGTTTTTTGGTGTGTGTGTTTTTGGGTTTTTTTAGAGTTTTTTTTTTTTTTTTTTTTTTTTTTTTTTTTGCCTTCGGGTGCACTGGCCAGGGAGAGCGAAACAGAGGCAGTGGGGGGGGGGGGGGGGGATGGCCACACCGCAATCCCTTCTCCGCCATCCTTCTCCAGGGATCTTGGGCACGCATGCACATGTGCCTGGCATGAGCTTCAAGCCTTGAACCGTGGTCAGCCGTGTGGGAGTCCAGCAACGTAGCCACCATGCCACCTGCTGGCCTCAGAGTTTACGAAACAAAGGAGAGGAATGCACCAGCGACCAGCACCAGTGCGGAGCCGGTACCACCCGCAGGGCCTAGGGACAGACATGTGTGCTTGGAGCCCAGGGAAGACAAGGACGTTGGGGAAGGAGCCACACGGGAGCCACAGCCGTGGAGACACAGCCAGGAGGCGGGACCAGGGCAGTGTGTAGGAGGGAGACAGGAGGAGAAAAGACGGTCCGCCCTCTCTGTCCTCGTCTCCTGCTGATGAAGAATGGAGGAGAAGGGATTGCAGCGTGGCCATCCCCCTGGGGGGTGATTTCTCGCTTTCTCTCTGTCTCTCTCTGTCTGTCTGGCAAGCGCACGTGCCCTATAGCAAAAAACCTCTCCAAAAAAAAAAAAAAAGAAGTGGTGTCCATTTCTTGTCATGATAATTAAGACCACTTACATCACAATTTCTCATGGGCTATTATCAGTCTTATGTAGCAAAATGCTATCATTCTGATTTTCAAAGAAAGAGATTGCACAGAGATCTCTTTTCTTTTCTGCCTCTTCTTTCCACTCCTCTTCCTCCTTTTCCTAAATCTGTCTAGGTCTTGATGTAACCCTGTCTGGAAGGTAACATACCACCTGGAGACGCAGAGATTCAAGGGGAGAGAGAGAGAGCAGAAGTTCGGGGGACACAGAAAGGAGGACGGCTGGAGGGTAGCAGGAATGACAATATCTGTACCTGGACTGGGCCGTAGGGTGTTTTTGCTCAGAAAATTATTTTCACTAGCTGTGGTGACATGCAGTGATTGACTATATAAAATAAAATAAAGTAAAAATAAAGAGTATGAAATCAGAAAAATAAATAAGTTGCTAGTATACAATGATCCCTTCCACTTTTTTAATCTTATAGATAAATGTGAATTTGAAAAGAAAATAAGAGCTAACAGCTTTGCATTGACGGTGTGAAAGCTAGAGAAATAAATTCAGAAAAGAGTCTAAAAACCTCTTTCTATTTAAAATCTATGTCCAAACAAATGTATTACAGTTTAATGATTAGAATCACATTAGAAAAGGCTGCTACTTTTTTTTTTTTAATCTTGGATGTGACCTATAAATCCCACTCGCTTCGCCCTGGGGCACACACCGCCTGCCACACCAGGCGTTAATCACCGAGGACAGTGTGGTCATTCAGCAGACCCGCTCTGGAGCAGGGTGACACGGAAACATGGTGACCCTTCGCACTGGACTGTCAAGATGGGACGCGGCCCTGGGAGCTGGCGGTGCAGGGCCACAGCAGGGGAGGTGCCAGGGCTGGCGGGCAGGACTCCATGACTCAGCACCCCCACACCTGGCGCTATGGTCTTGCTCCTTTGATCGGATCATCACTTTGAGTTGATACAGAACGTGTTCTTAATTCATGTATCATTTTCAAGCTTGTAATGAAAGATCTAAAAGGGCCTGCTTCTCACTTGTGCATCAGGGGTACTTCCAGTGCAGAGGAAGAGGCACAGGCCAGGGTAGGAAAGATGCATGGCCGCAGCGTGGCAGGTGAAGCAGGAAGGTTCACGTGATCGAAGATCCAAGGCTGAGCATCTGCCTGAGAATCCTCTTTCTGTCCGTCTTTGCTATGGAGGATGAATGACTTAAAACCCTGAATCTCTGCTCCTCTAGCTATAAAACAGCGTTAATGACCAGACGTTCGTAGCTTACAGGGCTGCTGAGTTAAGAGGATTTGAAAGAGGATGATACGTGTGAACGTGCGTTGGGTGCTGTCAGCGACAGCAGACGCGGACGGGAGTTACAGCCGCAGTGTCCGGAACAGCAGCAGCAGTACTCCGAGCTAACGCAAGAGTACCACTGCTGAGGCTCGGGGTGACCTCGGAGAAGTGGAGGGATGAGGCCATGGCTGGAGCTGGGAAGGAGAGCGGAGGGGCACAGGATGCTGAGCAATGGACAGAGAATCGCAGGATAAGAAGAGCGATTTCTGCTGTTACAAAATGTAGCAGGGAGAACACAATTAGCAACATTGTATCCAAAAGTACCTAACAAGAATAAAGTACCCAACAAAAGTAATGTCAAATGACTGAAAACTAAGACTGTTACACATTAAAAACCCACTAAGCTTGTCATAAGTACTATCATAACTGCCCTGATCTGATCTTGCACACATTGTGTTCTTGTGCTGAAATCACTTTGTACCTCCACAAACTTGTACAATTGTTACATGTCAATAGACAAGAAGATACACCCTGACACTCTCCCCGGAGAGGAATTCTTCTCCATGAGTATGGACACTCAATACGGTACCTTTGGGGACTCGCATCATTTACATATCACACGGAGGAAGATTTTCAAAGCACGCCTTCCCTCTCCCTCACTTTCTCCTCTGGCTGGGCTGAGAACCTCTGTCCGAGCTAACCCTGCAGCGGGAGTGTCGCCCCCCGGTGGAAGGGCACTATACTGAACACTGCTGACAAAGGCTGAGTCTGTGAGGAGGAAGGGTGCCACGGGGACAGCAGGATTGCCATGGGACTCCTTCATTCATTTACTGCCTACCTAAAATGCAAATTTAAGGGAGTGTCCTCCACTGTTAGCTTCCAGATCTGACTAGCCTACAGGAGGGAATGGCAGAGAAATACCACCGTCCCAAGCTTGCCCTTCCCGTTTGGGTTCCTCTCAGGTCCTTGCCATACTTCCCGGCATCGTGGCGCAGGTCACAGGCCCTACCAAGCCCACCAGAAGCAGCCATGCATGTCGTTACCGAAGCTCAGGGACGCCAGGAGCTCCTCCGTCCTCTGCAACATGGTGTGACACTCCGGTCAGCCCTACGACCCTCTCGTCATTAGTTCTCCCGAGCGGAGCACTAGGGATGTTCCCAAAGGAACAGGAGAAGTAGACTTGCAAATTGGGCCTTTAGAAATGGATATCAACTCATTCCTTCAGCATGCACTCCGTAAATACGTTTAATAATTTTCCTTTATACAATAGAATGCCCACGTGTGTGCATGAGAAAGAGACAGACAGACAGACACATCCTCACAGGGTCTGTCCTGTGGCCATCCCCTCCTCCAGCCCTCCAGCTCACGGGATCCTGGACACTCGTGCATGGACCAGGCGTGTCTGAGGTGACGGGGCCGAGATTCGAACCACGGTCGCCGTGTTAGTGGACCTCCCTTGGGCAACGTATTGCCCTGCACCAGGAGCACGTCAGTAAAACCTTACCTTGCGCACAATCTCACCCCTGCCGCCTGCCACACAGACGGCAAATACGTGTAAAGCGAGGGGGTGGGTGCAGGAGTGGCTGCACGACTCGCCCCAGCACATCCCCAGGGAACGGGAAGAACGCTGGGGCCCTGTGACCGAGTTAGGGCCAGCGGCTCAGCGCCACTCAGCCATTCCAGAGTCCCGTGGCCAGTAACGGCCGTTTTCTTCAGAGAGTTTCTAGTTTGGAACGGACTCAATTTCTATAAATGGACGTAATAACAAATATACTATCATACATGAAAGAAAAAACGCGGTCTTGAATCAAGCCCAAATCATCTGAGTAGCAGCACCCCGAGAATTGGTCTTCCTGCCAAACCCACTCCCATCCTCCACCCTGCTGCAGAGCCCTCCCCGGCAATATCGCGGTCAGCTGGAACTTGTCAAGGGTTTGCTGAGCCTCAAACACCAGGCCCAAAGATCCTGCTGGAGGAAGTGACCCAGAAAGTCGGCCGTAAGCGCACATGGACAGCCTCCAAGTGCTGTGGCCGGGGTCCTTCTCAGCTGTGGGAAGGGAAGGACGCCCGGGCCAGCTCGCCTTCTTCCTCTCCCACACCACTGCAGTCCATGATAACCAGAAGCTAGAAGCAAGGAGTCTCCAAACGGCTCCAGGTAAACAAATACTGCAGAAAACTGCATAAGAATGTCCCGTTCTTTGCACCAAAATAAGCCCGCTCCATAATTCCGGTTTTCCCTAAACCTTTGGGCATCTGCTCTAGCCAAGCTGCCTCGTGACACCAGACCCCTGACCCCCTGATTGGTCCAGGTACCACTCGAAAGATTTTATTCCCGACTCTCATTTCCACAACTGAGCTCTTCACACACTCACAAAGCTGTGTCATTACCATTATTCCTTCCTGCGATATTATATTCTTAAATGTTTTGGTCAATCGGGGACCAGCAGTTGGCGTAATGGCTATGTTGCTGGACTCCCATGTAGTCAACCTTGGTTCAAGTCCCAGACCCGGTGGCTTAAACTCACACTGGGCACATGTGCATGCGTGCCCAAGATCCCCAGAGGAAAATGGAGGAAAAGGGATTGTGGTGTGGCCATCTCCCCCGGGGGGTGATTTCTCTCTTTCTGTCTCTCTGTCTCTCTCTTTCGCGCGAGCACACATGGCCTATAGCAAAAACCTCTCCAAGAAATTTTATTGGTCAATAAATATGAAGACAGTAGTCATATCCTGATGCTTGGGCTGTTTACATAAACTATTCCAACATTTCTAATAGGATGTACCAACAAAGCATCTCATGATTCACAACATTACATATTATAATATATTAATCAGCTGTATCGTTCTCACATGGAATTTGAAAAATTTATTCTGGAAAATGACAACACTATGGTATAATGGTGATTGTTGAACTCTACAGATAAGATCAATGAACACTCAAGTAAAGTCCTTGTGATATCTGTCTCTATATAGAAGAAAATGTGCAAATGATTTTTATAAAAAAAATTAGAGTCCAAAATATTACAACTATTACAATTAAATGGTACTTTACAAAACTTATGAAAGTGCTTCGAAACAGAAGAGGCACGATGCTCAGTAGGAAGCTTGGTTCAGTGGCAGACACTCCCCGCCGTGACGGGTACATGGCATCAGCATCCCCAGTGCACAGTGAGTAAGCGGCGCACTTCCCGTGTATGTTTGGGCTGGCGCACTGAGAGAACTCTGTGTAAGACCGTGCGACAGGCAGGAAAGTGCCCCATTGCCTAGGCAGCAGCCGGACTCAGCCTGAGGTCACAGAGTTGACAGGGACCATCGCCGAGCCAGCCCTCCTCCAGTGACAGGAGCCCAGACCCATTACGCCCTCGTCTGCTTTCGTGTTGCTTTGTATTCAGAACTTCCTTTCTAGAGTACTGGAAAAACAGAGCACCAACCTAGATTCTGAGCTTGGAGAGAGGACGCGGAGGGTACAGGTGAAGAGGGCAAGCTGACCTGCCAGCTGAGTTGGCTTCCCCAGCCGACCGTCACGGTGGCCTCTCAGCATCTCTGCGGAGCCCTCGGACACGTCCTGTAAGCTGAAGGGGAAAGTCTAACTGGAAGGTGATAAGTCATGGGATGTGATCATGCTTTTACCAACTGTGCAGATCTTGAAATAAATGTAGGTTACATGTGATGATAAAAGCCATGCGTTCTTATCAGTATAGAAAACCAGAATCAATGAAATATATGGGGGGGGTGGGGGCTGGACAGTGGCTTAGCCGTGAACTACGGCGTTCGTGAGTCTGCTGCTCGTGGGTGTGCGTCCAGAGGCCTTCCTGAGTCCACTGAGCACACGCGTGCCCACCGTCCAGGGCAGGCTGGAGCTGGGGCTACACTGCAGCTTCGGGACACGAGTGAGGAAAGTGTCTCTTTTACACAGCAAATAAATAAGTAAACAAGCTTTACATTTAAAAACATAAAATATATGCGACGTACCATGTTTTCTATAACTAAGCTATCACTGCACAGTTGCTCTTCCAAACATTTTTCTTCTTTTGTGTTTTTTGTTTTTATATCTTTGATGAGAGAAAGAGGGAGACAAAAAGAGAGAGGGGCGCCCAGCAGGGTCGTCACACTGTAACCCCCCGGACCCCCATCTCGGCCAGCTCAGGTGACAGGCTCGCGTGTCCGCATCCAGCACGTTCAGGGGCTTCGGACACAGACCCGGGGTATCTCCCAGAACCTTTGCGTTGCTACTGACCCACCACCTAGCCTCTAAATATGTCTCTTTGTTTTTCACTCTGTATCTGTGTGCATGCGATAGCATGGATCTACATCTGAAGGCATTCATTGATTTGGAGTCCTACATAGGTTCTCTTGTGTGCGTCCTGGTAATTCTTATAAATGATGTAAAGATTCGTGATCAGTAAATAAAACAGTACCTTATTCAAATAGTCTCTCTGTATGGTGGGGGTTATCTTCGTAGTTACTGCTTTGTAAAATAGTGCACTGAACTGGACCTATTTCCACCTCTCTTCACTTACAGAGTCTATATACCCTAACGAGCGTGTATACACTGCGTATTCTAGGGGCGGATGGGGTGGGAGGTGTACAGAGATCTCAGCTTCAGCTTCTGTTCTGCATGTGCAGTGAAAAACATCTCCACGGACACAGTCCACTGTCATGTGATGGTCTGGAAAGGAGCCAGGGAGAACGCCGGCTACCTCACCATATCATCAGAATAAGGCAGCTCAGACTCCTGCCTAGGAGGTAACAGGTCTTGTCAGTGAAGCACAGTGTCCACCATCCCCTGCACGTGCTGGTCTTTCTGTCTGACGTGCCTGGTCCTATCTGATCCTCTGGTCACTGACGGCACCTAGGGCACTCCTCCTGGACAGGGCTCTGCGTGCATTCCTAGAGCCAACGATGGTTGCTGTTGCGTTGTTTCAATTAACGGTGACAAAGAGAGAGAGAGAGAAATCTAAACCTAAAATATCTAACAAATAATTTACTACTGAAGTGATGGTGGCTGGAACCAACAGATGGCATAATGGTTACATCACTGGACTACCACGTGGTCAGCTGTGGTTCCAGTCCTTGACCCAGAGGCTTGGAATTCACGTTGGGTGTGTGTGTGGGTGTGTGTGTGTGTGTGTGTGCGCGCCCAAAATCCCGAGAGGAGACTGGAGGAGAAGGGATTGCAGAGAGGCCATTCCCCTGGGGGGTGATTTCTTGCTTTCTAGCCTACTGTCTCTCTGTCTTTCTCTCTCTGGCGAGGACACGCACCCTATAGCAAAAAATCTCTCAAAAAAGACCAAACAAATAAAAGAGTGATGGCATATGAGATGATAATATATTATGTATGTAATTACTAAAATATTTTAGGAAAATATTTAAAAACCTACCTACATAAAGGATGATGCACTATTCATAAAAATTTACTTTAAAAATTGAAAGTAGCATTTTCATTTTATAAAAGCCAAAATTTGATGGCATATCTATATATCTATATAAATGTTAAGGTCACAAGCAAAGGAAAAACACTGAAAGGACACAACAATAGTTTCCATAGTTCATATTTTCAAAATTGATAAATGTGTGCATGTACATGTGCAAAATATTTTCTTAATTGGAAAAATAGGGACATGAGACAAGTATCCGTATTAGGGTGTGCTGCAGTGGAAGTATCATGTACTTCAGCTTCGATAACACTTCTTTAATCATTGCTTCTCGGTTAGCCGCTCTGTTGTCACAGAGATGCCCTCCAGTTGCTGTGGTAACAAATGAATAATAACCCACACTCGGCAGCTCTTTGCAGCTCACACATTCCATTCTCATGCAGCACCTCGTCTAAGACCAACAAAAACTCAGTACCGGTTCTGAGGGAAGCAGATCTGGTATCCTCCCGATTTGCAGATGAGAAATTAGAGACAAAAAGGTGAATTAAATGCCTATGGTCACACAGTTAATAACGTAAGGAGCCAGTAGGAAATCTGCACTCTGCAGGATTGTTCAGAGTAGGTTTTATTTATCTTAGGGGTCTGTTTTTCTATTTATATATTCGTACAATTCAAGTAAAGGCTTTGGAAGGGCCGAGGGTATAATAAAGTGGGGTTTGTCATCTCTACTGCACGTTCTACTCCACTCGCAGTGCCATGGACAGTGGTGGCTTTAACAACGTCAGAGTCAAACCCTGTTCTTCTAAGCTGAATCTAAGTGTGTGTGTGTGTGTGTGTGTGTGCGTGTGTGTGCGTGTGTGTGCGTGTGCATGCGTGTCTTCATGCTCTCAAATGCCTGAGAAATGTGAACTGCTGCTAAGAATGAGAGCAACTGTCTCACATACTCCGTGGTCTACAGAAATGACACTGCTGGCTGGGTAGACAGAGCTTCCTGGAACACTGCAGTCCAACGTAGCAGCCAGGAGCCACACATCGCGATCTAAATCTAAATCGATTTTAAGTAGATACAATTAAAATCCACTTCCTTAGCCATACCAGCCATTTCAAGTACTCACTAGTGACATAAACCCAGCAGCTGTCACATGGGACAGGTCACGTATACTCCTACGGCAGACAGTTCCACCAGACAGTGCTATGTTCCAGTTACTGCGCCAGGAGCGAGAGCTAAATACCCTTGGTCTAACCCCAGCTCCTCAGCAACCCCCCAGGTTACAGAATCTTCTGTAAAGGAGTGACAGAAGATAGTACTGCCCAGGGTTGTTGTGGAGACTTACACATAAGTCACAAATGTAGTAAGTTCAATTTAATGACCATGCAAACAGGAAGTAGATTCATGTTTTCCCACCAATCTGCTCAGTTCTCCCTCTCATATCCCTGGACCATAAGTTGGACTAATGTTTTCGCTTACATCATTTTGGTTACTAAAAGGACAGAAAGAGAAAGTGGGAACAGTTATGGTTCATTTTAAAAATTTTAAATTTTTGTCTAGATTAATATTAATGCATAAATTTCACAAGTAATTATTCTTCCTTTGCTACAGATGAACTGTAATCTTTTAACTGGTCCAGTGGATTTGAGGAGTGCTATTGTGTGGCCAGTCGGTTTGTCCAATTTCAACTATCTTCGGAGACAAGATCGGGGAGGTGAAAAGGGGCACAAATCTCATATGTTGGTGTTACTATATTTTTCTATTTTTTTTTAGCTTTTTCTGTGTGTGTGTGTGTGAGAGAGAGAGAGAGATTTTTGCTATAGGGCACATACACTTGCCCCCTCGGGAAGAATGGCCACGCAGCAATCCATTCTCAATTTTCCTCTTGGGGTTTTGGGCATGCGTGCACACATGCCCGTCATGAGTTTCAAGCTGCCGAGTCTGGGACTCAAACCATGGTAGGCCACAGGGGAGTTCAGTGCCTTAACCACTATGCTACCTGCTGGCACATTCTCTCTCTCTCTCTAGATATATATTTATATTTATATTATATATATATTTATACACACACACACACACACACACACACACACACACACACACGGCTCTTCTACTTCTACCATAGCAAGCTTCCATGTCCAGGTTCTATAACGAGTTTTCAAAGCCATTGCAGAGTTCAGGGTCTCTCCTGTGAAACTGCTCCTCTTACTTCAGAATCTGCTTTCTGGTCACTGAAGAGCGCTCCTGGTAACTGTTTTCCTTCCCCGCGTTATGGGAGGATAGGACGGTGTCAATCTCCTTAGTGATATGAGTCCCCAAACTCCAGGAGACAAAAGTCAATTTTCCCTAAGAATCTTTTGTCTTACTCTTGACCCTTTACCGAATAAGCACCTCATTTCCGTAACTCCATAAATACAATAAATGAAATCTTCAGAAACTTATCTCCCAGAACCCGCCTTCCTTGCCTGGGGGTAAGGTGGAATATTTTCCCTTCCTCCATGACCGGATATTAAGGGAAATACCACAGTGTTCTCTCTCAGGTCAAAAACCCCTCACCTCCTTGACTCTTTACTTGCAATTTCAAACTGCTAGCATGTCTCTTGGGAAGACGGGCAGTGAGTGACTGGGGCTGGAAAGTTTGGACTAGATTCACTGTCTTAGAAAGGCCAGAGGTAACCATCACCTGTCATGGCCCTTTGTCTTCAACTTAGACACCTTCGCCAAAGCTCAGAAATCATTAGAAATGCTCCCTCCCACACCTGGTGAGACGTTCCCTACACACTGTGATCAGAACCCAGCTCACACTATGAACACGGGAGGTCTTACTTCCAAAGTTATCAGGAAATACTGTGCTAGGAGCATCAGTGGCAAATAAATGTCTGGTCTAAGTGGTGACAGGAAATGACTGTGAATGACACATTGATAGGAAGGTGGGATTCCCGAAATACGTGATTAGATTTTTAAAAGAGAAAATCACCATTTTTCTATTTCTGTAGGCTTTCCTTGATTACTTAGGATGGAATCAACTGTAAAGACTATGAAGACCAGGAAGGCAGCACGAAGGCCACTGCCCTTCCAATGATCCACCTAAAGAACTTGGTGGATTTGCATTGGAGGGACCCCCAAGCACCGTGGCTATGTGACCTCAGACAAATCACTTACCCTCCGGGGACCTCTGAGAAAATGACTGGTTTGGATAAGATCTGCTCGCAGACACACTCGCTCAAAATATCATGCATAACACATACGTAATTTGCTCAAATATGACAAGCTATTGGCCGAGAAGAGAAAAAGGTCACAGAAAAATCACTTGTTTCTTTGATGTGAAGCCTAACATTTTGGTCAGCATCCAGTTAAACGCAATCAGTTTCGCCCAGCTATGAAAGACACTCATTGAATAACTCCACATCAAATATGGCTATTTTCTTTGTCATATAAACAGAAAGCTCCCATTAACATCCGAAGAATTGCTAATAAGAGACACTGTTAGGTGTCTGTCGGATACCACACTCTTGCAAAGAACAGCTGCTTCTTACTGGTCTTGCTAACCTATACTTATTTCTTTACAATTCCCGTTTTGGAGCAGCTGCCTTACTAACATGCTCTCGTGTTGCTGAAATGTTTGATTCAGAGTTACCATTATTTTCACACGCCTTAAAATACACTGTAGCAGTTTGAGAAATACAGACCACAAGCAGCCTCAACGTAAAATGACTCATTTGGGTGGCAAAAGCAGCATCCCCAGAGAAAACCGTTATTAATAATTGTAATTAATTTTGGTATGGCTATATCCACAAAGATATGCAACAGTGAGCTCAGTAATTTCTTTCCAGATAATTCTTTCTGACAAATAATTCATTTCGTTTCCTAAGATATGTTAATGAGGGAAGCAAAGTGCCCCAGATAGATTTCTCAACTGCTACAGAAAATTAAAAATGGCTGCCCCTTAACTAATCCCTGTACTAATATTCATAAGCTTTTAATCCCCAATCAATTCTCCTATGATATTTAGTTTCATTATTCTTTGCAAGACATCTTGTTTCCTTTTTTAAAGAATGCCTTAACTGATCTGAAGAACGGTATAGAACACTGGCCTCTGGTGTGTTGGAATGTCCGTTTACTACTAATCTGCTTCAGGTCTAAGGTTCTGTTTGTATTTGGCTGATGTAACGGCAGTAAGCCCAGGGTGCCGATGAGCATCGAGGAGAAGCGTCTAACGTTTCCTTTGTAGAAACGGGGGCATTTCGCGAAGCATCTAAAAAGATGGATTTCATGGAGGGTGTGCTGTGTTAGGAGTTGCAAAACCTACTTCTGAGATTTACCTTCTCCACCAACCACACACAGCTTCAGGTAAATTAATGTGATTTTGAAACGTTTGGTGTGATTTCCATAAAACAGCGAGGAACACATACTGCATGTCACCACGTCTCTCGAACGTGCTCCAGCACTGTCCCCACCCACCATCCACACTCACGCCGCATCTCTTAGTGGGTTCTTCCCACCCTCCCATCGCTCCCCTTCCCATTTCATCCCAATTTTAAGATTGCTCTTTCCAGTAAATTCCTTTTCCTAACTCCCTAGTCTCTTGAGGACTGCAAAATCCAATTCTCTTCAACACCATTTTCTTTTCTACTATGGTCTATTCGAACATGAAGTCAGAGGATACAATCACTTATAAACCATGCTTAGCTTGAACATGCATTTTCTTGAAATCTGTGCATTTTTTCCTTTTCCTTCATAATTTCTAAATCACCTCTGAAATGCCAACCTCCTTACCTGTTCTAGTATCATGTTATTATTTTATTTGTGAATGTACATACTGTTTCTCTGTAGTAGAGTAAGCATTTTCCATGTTTTATGTAAAAGTCTATTAGCTCTTTCAGAGAATTATAATTGGCAGTCAATATGTACTTGAATTTTTCTATGGTCTCATTATACAGGATGGAGAAACTGACCTTGGAGAAACAAATTTGATAACAGCTCGGGAGGATAATTCTCAATACATACTCAACATCACTAGTCAAAATAATTTTCTGCTTTGGTATTGATGTTTCTAATGTTATCAATTACTTTCTGAGACTGAGTGATGTTAGCCTTTGGACATGGATTTCATAATTTGGCATGATGGAGACAGTTTGTAAATAAGTAAACAAGGCACCATATACATTCCAAGTGTCAGATGAAGCTAGGCGAAGGAATTGCAATTAATGGGAAGAGATGTACTAATGAGGAAATGCCAAACACAATCAGAAAGAAACCAAATGAATAAATTTATTTCCATTATAAAATGGAAATGAACACAGCTCCAATAATTGTCCACCTGTCAAAAAATAGCAAAGGAACTACAAAACTACATAGTTTAGGATTTTACTCTATTTTTATATTTGTTCCTAATCTAGACTTACAAACCTTATGAGTCATAATTACTATTTCTTTTGTTTTGTTTTCCCACAAGACTTGTTACTTGAGAGAGAGAGGGGTGGGGGGGAGGAGGAAGAGAGAGAGAGAGAAAGAAAGAGAGAGAGAGAGAGCACTCCCAGGGAGGATGGCCAGGCTGCAATCCTCTCTCCTCTATTCTACTCTCAGGATTTGGGGCAGGCATGCACACGCACCCAGCATGTTTTCCAAGTTGCCAGTTCTGGAACTTGAACTGCGTAGCCAGCTATGGGAGATCCAGCTACCCAAAGCACCATGCCACCAGCTGGTCCAAGTCATAATTAAATTCTAATTTGTGACTGATGACAGTTTCCAGAATTATCATCTTACTGTTACTTTTTATTTCTTTTCCTCAAGTTTTCAATTTCATGGTATCTTACTTACATTCACTCATTGCACATTTCTATAATGCACATAAAATAAATCCTTAGTCATACCAGCCATTTCATATGGTTTTCAAAGCATGCATGCCATACATGACAATCATACCAAGGACATTGCCATATATATCTTTTTCAATAGATAACTTTACATTCTTGTGTCTGCTAGGTGTTTCTAAAGTCAAGCTCTACATTTTTTTTTTTTTTTTTTAAGAGAGAGAGAGAGATGTTTTCTATAGGGCACATGCACATGTGCTCACCGGAGAGAGAGACAGACAAGGATCTGCCTCATCTTTATGGCCAGTATCATGCCGTCATCCAACCATGTCTTCAACTGTTCCAAGGTCAAGTTCAGGTGAGCAAACTTCCTTCTGCATACCCAGTGGCTCTCCAGAAAACCACCTCTGACATGCTAACACTGACTGTGGTTGCCCACTGCTGTCACTCTCTTCTAGAAGTCATGTATGAGGGTACTTCCACAATTTCATGGAAAATAGAATTAAAGTATCATTTTGGTGCAAAAACATTTAAAATCTACATATCATTTTTTGGAGAAGTTTTTTTTTTTTTTTTTTTTTCTTTTTTGCTATAGGGCGCATGCACTTGCCAGACAGACAGAGAGACAGAAAGCGAGAAATCACCCCCCAGGGGGGATGACCATGCCGCAATCCCTTCTCCTCCACTCTCCTCTCAGGATCTTGGGCACGCACGCACATGCACATGGCATGAGTTTAAGCCACCGGGTCCAGGACGCGAACCACGGTCGACTACATGGGAGTCCAGCAACATAGCCATTACGCTAACTGCTGGTCCCTATATATCATTTTTTATAAAAGGCATTCCCCATGAATTTTTAAAAGATTCCTCATACAGACTGGTTTTAATATTATACTATACTGGGGCCAGGTGGTGGCACAGTGATTGTGGTGCTAGCCTTGCACATGGCTGACTGAGGTTTGAGTCCTGAACCCGGTAACTTGAAACTATAGCAGGCACATGCACACACATGCCCCAAATCACAGGAGAGAATGGGGAAGAAAGGACTGTGGCAAGGCTATCTCTACTGGGTCATTTCTCACTTTGACTCTCTCTCTCTGCTGAGCACATATGCCCTAGAGCAAAAATCTCTTCTCTGGGGGGAAAAAAAAAAAAAAAAAAAAAAAAAAAAAAAAAAAAAAACTTATGATTTGAAAATCATATTTGGAAATCAAAGCTTAAGTTTCCAAGGAGAAATGGAGGAGAGAGGATTGCAACCTGACCATTTTCCAGGCTTTTTCACTTCCCCCTACCCCCATGAGTGCACTTGCTCTCTGGCAAATAAAAAAAAGAAAATAAATTTTAAAGAAAGAAAGCTCCAGGTTCAGGACCGAGAGACGCATGGACACAGACTCTACTTGGCTCTCACTCATTCTGTGAGTACACAGCTTTTGGCAAGACACCCCCAGATGTGGCTCCTGGATGTTGGCCCTTCGAACTGTGAGGTGATTAAACATCAACCCTCATAAACTACCCAGATCCAGGTATTCTCTCTTATTAGCCTTGGACAATGGACAAGGTCAGCTTGCCTGCATAGCTCTGGCTATAGACACCCTCAGCCTTTCGCTTCTAGCCAGGAGCCAAGAGGTGCAAGTGGTTTCTTCACTGTTGCTCATGTCCTGGTATAGATTCTGTTTCCTCGCAGTGAAGCCTCCCAGGCCCTCTGCTCACTTAGGAACAGTTGGTCTCCACTTTTATCTTGCTTATAGGAAGATATTCCACCAAATTGTGTTCTTGAATCCCACACGATGGTGTGTGATTCTGTCCATTTCTCCTTTCACGATTTTGAGCATGCATGCACACAAGTGTCTGGCATGTTTTTCAAGCTGCTGGATCCAAGACAAACCACAGAGTCGGCCATGTGGGATCAGCCACATGAACTACCGTACCACCGGCTGGACCATTAACTCTTCGTAAACCGACCAGGAGCCAATCATGGGGCCTTGTCCTAATTTTCTCCCACTTTTCAACACTATAGTCAAATTTAGTTCTTACTTTTTTAATCCTGTCACAACCCAATCTCAACACATGAATTTGGGGGAGGGAGGAATTTGGACCAGAGCACAAGTCTACTAGCTTGATGCCTCCACCACCAACTTCGAGCAGAACCTTAACCCAATGTTATACGTCTTGTTAAACCAGTAGACAATGACAGTCAATATTCAAAGGAGCCCAGTGCTATAGTTTAAGTATGTTCCCCAAGGTTCATGTGTTCATTCAATGGAGTGAGACTTAGAGGGTAAACAATGTGATTATGGTTTCCAAAGGCTGGGCTCGGGGAAGAGATGAGTGATTGGGTAGTTAGAGTAATACCTCCACTACTGAGCTCAGGTGTGTAAATAAAGAGACGGTGGGGAAAGCAGAGCCCACGTGGATAAAGACCACACTCTGCTCTGCACAGGGTCCTGCCCCTGCCCTACTGTAGGCTCACCAGAAGCAGGACCTCCAAACTGTGAGCTGAGTAAGTCTCTTTACTGATACACCTCTCAGTCTCTAGTACTTCTGTTTGCTAACATCCCCATGATAATGGATCAAGACACTCCCAATCTCTGTCTCCTGGTACTCACACCCTGTCTGTTCTGCTCCTACAATGAAGAGGGCTACCTTATGAGCAATAGCATACTATGGAAACGACAGTGTGGTTTTCTAGGCTCTCAGAAAATCCATGGCTTTTTTCCTTCTTCTTCCTATTTTTTTAAAATTTTGTCAGTAGCATCATGCACTTGCTGGAGAGAGAGATAAAGAGAAGGTGAAAAAGCACCCCTCACGCAGCAGGGTCACATGGCACTATCTTCCCCTTCACTTACTTCTCTTTCTCTTTGGAACTTAGGGCACTCATGTACAAGTGCCCCACTGCAGGGGTGGCCATGGGGGATCCAGCCACCTTCATCCCCATGCCACTGGCTGGCTCCAAAACCCAAGGCTTCCATCTTTCCCCCTTTCATCAGTCCTTCTGGGGAAGTCATACTCACTCAGCCTGATTAGAGGATTCTCCAGCAGCTTCATGGAGAGGTCCACAGGCTGAGCAATGGAGACTTCAGCAGTAGACACCTGAGTGAGCTATCTTGGAATAGGGTCCTCAAGCTCTAGACAAGTCTTCGGATGAATATGGATCAAATCAACACATTTATTTTAAGATCATGAGAAATCCTAAATGAGAGCCATCCAGCTGAGCTGCCACAGAATTTCTGACAAAAACTTCAAGATAATAAATATTTATTATTTTAACTCTCTCTGTTTGAGGACTTTATAAAGAAATGCATCATTAGGAAACAGACAATGAAATTGATTATTAGATTATAAATGTACTATAGCAAAAATTATTTTTTAGAAAATACTGAGATAAAGATTTTAAGATAAGTATGTTTAGAATACTCAAAGAGATAAATGATGGAAAAATACCCATCTAAAGAAAAATGTATTATTAGACAAAAATTCATGGAACACTAGCAAGAACTAGACAAGAAAAAAAAACTGATTAAAAATTTTTTTTAACGTTATGGTCATTGGTTTTAATGTTTTTATTCAAAGTAAATGGTAGAACACAAAGAGTTATTTAATGAAATGAAAATGCATTTATTCATTTACTGCACTCTCCACCTAAAGTATTCCATACTAAGCACAGCAGCGAGGAGCATGGCCTCCCAGAGTGAGTATGTTGAGAAGAGAAATCGTAAATAAAGAAATAAATTATACTAGATAGACTTAGTAATGTGAATAAGATATGATAAGGAAATAATCAACTAAAAGGGAAGCTGAGAATTTTAACACGGATGCCAGGAAGTCCTCCATAAAGAGATTGCATTTGAGTAGATATATGAATGTGAGGTATGTGTACTAGGCAGAAAAAAATAATCTTTTCAGTAAATGGTACTGGAATAACTGGACATCCATATGCAAAAGTGTGACTCTCGACAAAGTAACTAAAAATGGATAATAAGCCTAAATATAAAATGCAAATCTATAAAAATCTTAAGGGAATAACATAAGTGAAGGTCTACCTAACTTGAGCTGTGCCAATGACTTTCAGACACAACACCAAAGGCATAATCCATGAGAAAGTTGATAAGCTGGATTAAATTTAAATTAATAATTCCCTCTTTGTGAAAGACACAAGGAAATGTAAAGACATACCACACACCGAGACAAAATATTTGCAAAAATTATATCTGATAGAGACCTGCTGTCCAAAATATACAAAGAACTCTTAAAATTCAAAGATAAAAAACCAAACAACTTAATTTAAAAATGGGCCAAACACCTTACCAGATATCTGCCAAAGATATACAGATGGCAAATAAACATTAGTAAAATCACTTCAGATCATATGTTATCAGAGAAATACAACCTAAACACCTGCTAGAATGGCCAAAATCCAGAACAGGAATAACACCAAATGTGAATCGAGTGTGAAGTAACAAAAATTTTTATTCACTGCTGGTGGAAATGCAAAATTGTACAGCTACTTTGAAAAATAATTTACTGTTCTTAAAAAAAAAAATCACACTCTTACCATATGACTCAGGAAACATTCCATGGTATTTACCCAAAAGAACTGAAAAAACATCCACACACAAACTTCTACATGGATGTATATAGCAACTTTATTTATTATTTCTAGAATTTGGAAATGATCAAGATGTCATTCAGTATGGAAACTGATACGTAAATAGTGGTAGATTAAGACAATGGATCATTTAGTGCCTAAAAGAAATGAGCTATAAAGCTATGAAAAAAAGAAATGGAGTAACTTAAAATACATATCCCAAAGTGAAAGAAGCCAATTGGAAAAGGTTAGATACTATATAATTCCAACTATATGACATGAAAATGGCAAAACTATAGAGACATTAAAAGGTCACTAGTTGCCAGGAATTATAAAGGAAAAAGGAATGAATGATGGAACACACAAGATTTTTAAGGCAGATAAAATCAATAGCAAACTTAACAGCAGTGCAGAAAGCTTCGTGACTAACCTCAGGTTCAGATCCCTGGATCAGCTTGTAAACATACCAGGCTCATCAAGTGTTAAAAAAAAAAAAAAATCCGCAACTCTGCTGGGGGATGTTAATGGGGAGTGCTATGCATGTGTGGGGGCAGAGAGTATGTGGGAAATCTCTGCACCTTCTGCTCAGTATTTCTGTGATCCTAAAACTATTCTAGAAAGTAAACCTAGTTAAAAATGAAAAATACAAAGTCTACAAATTATGAACAGAGTTTGTGTGTTTAAGGAACAGAAAGAAAGGAAGCCTGTGAGGCTGCTGCAGACTGAACAAAGAAGAAAATGTTAGAAGACAAATTTAGAGATAGCCAAGGGTGATATCATGGACAGCCTTATAAGATATAGGAAGGATTTTGAATTGTATACTATATTTGATCTCAAGTAATTGAAAGATAGGGGAAATTGCATTATATATACACTTACATTACATGAATAACTCTGGTTTCTTTATTAAAACCAGACTTGGAAAGTGCAGTCATGAAAAATGTTGAAGCAAGGAGGCTACATAGAGAGTATTTTCAGTAGTCAAGGTTAAAGAACTTAATGGCTTTCACAAGGGTAATATGGAAGGAGGTGCTAAGAAGTGGTCAGATTTGAGATATCAGTTGGAGGTAACCTTAGAAGGATGCCCTTATATACTGAATGTCAAGTATGAGGAAATGAGAGGAGTTAGGGGTGAGCCCAATGTGTGGCACCTTGGCAACCATCTGAATAGAGACAAATCATCCTGAGATAGGTCAGGAACAAATATGGATTTATTCGGATTCTTAAGTCAGGTCATCTTAATCTTGAAATGCTTTCCTACATCTTAAAAGAGGTTAAACAGGCATTGGTATGTATATACATGGTATCTATATAATAGCTAGAGAGGCTGACCTAATTCTGATATACATATTTATATATAAGATAAAAACAAGATAACCTAAGAGTGGCTAAAAAATAAACAACATCCAAAAACTGGGGAACACTACTATTTAGAGGTTAAGAATTCGAGGAACAAGTCCATCACTGGACTCCCACATGGCTGACTGTGGTCCAAGTCTCAGACCTGGTGGCTTGAAACTCACACCAGGAGCATGTGCATGTATGTCCAAATCCTGGAAGAAGAATTGAGGATAGGGGATTGCGGCATGGCCAACCCTCATGGGGGATGACTTCTCACTTTCTCTCTCACTGTCTCTGTCTCTCTCTCTTCGGTGAGCACACACACCTTAAGGCAAAAGCCTCTTAAAAAAAAAGATAGGATATGAGAAACAGACATCAAAATACATATCTAAGAAACATCAAGAAGATTCAAGTAAAGAAGATCCTTTCAGTAAAAAGTCATAAAAGTTCAGCAAATGCTCCTGAAAGCTACAGTAAGGCAAGGAATGAGAATTGATCATTGCTTATGGAAGTATAAAAGTCAATAATGACCTTAATGAGAATAGTTGTGAAATATACTCCAAAAAAGTCATAAAGGGAGAAAGAAATTTTAAATATAAATAACAGCAATAGAAGATATGGAGAAAGGTTATAGAGGCCTAAAATTTATATTTATAAGAACTGTAGAGAAAACATGAAAGAAAAAATTGTAGCAAAACAATACTTGACAAACCATTGCAGAAATTCAAATGGAAAAGGAATGCTGAGTATCAGGCCAATAAATAAATAAATGCATATACACACACACACACACACACACACACACACACACATTGTAAATAACTGGTAAAGTATCCAACATAAATATAAAATTCTAAAAACTACTAGGGAAAAATATACTACTTTAAAAAGAGTAGTAATTAGGTTAATATCAGATTTACCATTCCAGCCCAAATGATGAATATCTTCAAAATTGGAGATAAAATTTTTAAAAAACTAAAATTTTATACCCTGCTAAGATATCATTTAAGAGTAAGAGCAAAATAAATGCATTTTTCTGACTGAAAATGTGATACACATAAGAATGAATTGTGTAAACCTAGTGAGAAGGTGTGAGAAACAAGGAAAACGTTGCAAATAAATTAACAAAACATTATAGAAAACTTATTTAAGAAATTGTGTATTAAAAAGTTTATAGACTATTAAGTGTGTGTTTTGTTGAGAATTCTAATATCTAACTGTTCAAGGAGAAATTGTAATTAATGTTATATGCTAAAGTTTTAATTATTAAATATTAAAAATATAAATGATAGCTTCTAAGTCAGGATAGAAAAATTAAATCTTCCTTAATTCAATAGAGTAACAATAAAAAAAAGGAAAGGGAAACTATTAAATACAGTGTGACCAAGAAAATTAAAAACTGAACTAGTTCTGGGAACCAGCAGTTAGTGTAATGGCTATGTCGCTGGACTCCCACGTAGTCGACCGCGGTTCGCGTCTCGGACCCGGTGGCTTACAACTCACGCCGGGCGCGTGTGCGTGCGTACCCAAGATCCCGAGAGGAGAATGGAGGAGAAGGGATTGCGGCGTGACCATCCCCCCTGGGGGGTGATTTCTCGCTTTCTGTCTCTATGTCTATCTCTGTCTGTCTGGCGAGCGCACGCGCCCTATAGCGAAAAACCTCTCCAAAAAAAAAAAAAAAAAAAAAAAAAAAAAAAAAAAAAAAAAAAACTGAACTAGTTCTATGTGGATAAATCTCAGAACATAATACTGAACAAAAATAGTAAGTTGTTAAATATGTACTCTATGGCTGTATTTATGTAAAGTCTTAGAACATGAAAAATAAAACTGTTTGCTTTGTGAATATTGATATATGTGATAAAGCTAAAGAAACTGCAAGGAAGAAATAAATTTCAAATGCAGGGAAAGGAACATACAGTGAGCTTCACCTCAGCCTGTGAAGTGTTATTACTTTAAAGAAAACCCGAGGGCTGCCACAGTGGCACAGAGCTGGCATGCTGCTCTGCAATGCTGAATTTAGGTGGAATTTCAGGGCTTCGTTCCCCCAGCCTATCTAGGCATGCTGGGTGCACACACGCCTGAGAGCCTGGTGGCTGAGAAAGTTGGCAGGAGGATAGCCTCCTGAGACCCTGTCGGGTGTGCTTGTCCTTCTTTCTCATGAAATAAACAAAAATTTTCAAAAGTTTGAAAGGCAACTCATTTTTAGATTTCTTTTTATTTAAAGCAAAATGAAAATTTTGTTGAGTGTGACATAAATATATACCTATATCGTTCCATTTATTTTCAATTGCTTGAAAATTTTCAAAGTAAGGCAAAATGTGCTGCAGAAAGACATTCTAAAATAAAATACATGTTCGAGAAGAAACTACACCTAAGGGAATAAATATGCATTAATTCCCTGTATCTGTTGACTAGTTTTTGTGTCCCACCCATCAGACTTATTCAGCTTCTTGGGGTCTAAATTATTTATCCTTAAAAATTAATGTTTACATGCACTTAGATTCTTTCTTAAATTACCATGATAGTGATAAAAATATGGAATCGTTCAATAACTCTTATCTCTAGGAGAGCTTACGCTCTGGTAAGCAGTACATAAGAGAAAAATGTAAATAATGTAATAAAGTCAACCGATATAGTTATTGGGGAATGAGGGAAGGTTTTGAGAAGGAGATGAATTGTGAGCCAGAGTCTGAAAGACACCCTACGCACCCCTAGGACTTAGCCAGGTGAAGAGGAAGAGAAATAAGAAAGTCTGGGCCAGGGTGACGCCCATGTTGAGTTTCAGACTGCAACTAAGATAAGTGAATCGGTGAGTAAAATGCACAGAGGTAAAGGAGCACATGAAGTACACACTGAAAGGAAAGAGATACAAAGGGGAAATACATTCAGAAAAAAATAGGCAGTGATGTTATTAGCCAAAGGGAAGAAAATTCAGATCACTGCAGAAATAAGAGACCAGTGAGAGCACTGGTGGACTGATATGTTTGAACCGTAAGTTTTCACCAAGAATAAGATGGAGTTAGAAAGAGTTCTAGAACTTTCCTGGTGGAGACCACCAGGCCATTGGCCTAAACGCCGTCAGTAGAGTCACCTTGATCTGGAAAGTAGTCAGAGTCTGATGACAGATGGCCAGGCTCTTAAAACCATGGAAGAAGTTAGCTGTGGTCTAGATTGGCTGAGATCACATCTGCTGTGTCTATTAGTCAGCAATTCCTACAATTCTCATTCTTTCCCACTTTTATGTTTACAAACACATCTGAGGGTAGAGATCAAAGCATATAATACTTTAACTGTCCTTAAATAAACACTCTGTGATAGCGTGATCCATTATAAATTATTGATTAAAAGATTTTAAACATGTTTAAGGCTCCTGATACATAGTGGGGGTGTTGTGAGAAATCATGGTATCTTGGTCTGTTTTTTGTGGCTAACAGAAATACCTGAGACTAGGTGATTTATTTAAAAAAGAGAGAGAGAGAGAGAGAGAGAGAGAGAGGGATAAGTTTATTTGAAAAAGTCATAGTTCTGGTGTTTGGGATGTCAAAGGGCATCAGAAAGGGCAGAAGGTCGAATTTCTAGCAGACCAGAATACAGTCTGTATCTCTTTAGCTTTCTCTCTGATGTGGGTCTCATTCATTCTAACTAGAAAGCCACCAGGACTCAATCATAGAGATCCATCCCTAATGACTTTGTCACCCACAAAATTCTCAGCATGGGACACCATTTATCAACACAATCAAGTCATAATACATGGATGTTGGGGAGACTTCCAAATTCCAAGAAGTGAAACCTTGGGGGATAAACTATATTCCATTTACAACACATGGAGTAGTTCAGAAGCATCAGAAGTCTGGAAAGAATGTGTTTGACTTCTACAACGAAAGTGTAACCTTGCTCCCAGAAAATATTTAGAATTGTTTATTTAGACAACAGATGGCCCTGAAATATTTAGAAAGGTAAATACGGTCATTGGGATCTAGCGTGCCATTCATGACTGAACGCGAGGTGTCGTGAGTGGCAGCCTTGTGTGGCGAGAAGACGCTGGTGAACCTGATTCTTACATTTACCTGTTTTATGTTAGCAGGTCCAGGGAAGAGCAGATGAGGTCAGAGAAGTGACCAAAGGGCCAACCTTGAGAGCCCTAGGGACTGTAAGAAGGACCTGGGTTTTATTCTGAGTGAGAAGCCAGGGTCTGTATAGGCTCTGAGGAAAGGAGGAGTAATGGCAGTTGTGCCGCATACATCACTGCTTTCAGTTCAGAACAGACTTTAGGGGGCTCTGTTCCAGGACCACCAGCACAGCCGGTGAGAGCGGACAGCACCAGGAGGGTGGGCGGTAGCACTAGAGAAAGCGAGAGGCATAGGATCCCCAATATATTTTGAAGGTACAAATCAGTAGTAAGGCAAATTGAAGTGAACAGAAATCTTAAACATCTCTTTCCTTCACTCTTTCTTCATTACTTTATAATTCATTAGAAAGACACCGCAAGTCTGACATTCCTTCCTTCCACAACTCAATACATTATTTTAGGTTTTACTTTGGGTACTTTCATTTGATGTTGCAATGAAATGATTTCTGAATAAAGTGCTCACTCCATATGAATTTTGCAACATTTCAATCAAGTTCATGTGTAGCTGATAAAATCCATCTTCTGTCAGGGTTTGAACCACAGCAATCGGACAATAGGTTTGTACCCCTGTGCACCCAGATCTGATATTTAACTCCAGAGACTCTGGGCTCAGTGAGTATCTGCCTAGGACCCAGCTGTATTTATTCTTTGCACTTAATGGGATAGTCTTCCCTGTCTTTCAGATCCCAAGCTCATTTACAGACTTCATGCCTGGTTTCCAGAGATTTCTAAAACCAAGACTTCATTCCCTTTCAGAGAATCTCGCTGCTTGTATACCATCCATCTTTCAAGATTTGCTTACTACTAGTGGCCCCTGTTCAACGTGATTTAATAAGGGCAAGAATGTTTTCTTCAGGCTGCATTCAAATTCACCTTTTATTTTTTTTAATTCCTCTGCAGCTGTAAGAACTCCCAGCTCCTTGGAGACTCTTAGAACAAATTGAAATGCTCTTATTTGTCTAGACTTAGCTGTTGGCTAATATGCTAAGAGTGTATTTTATATTGTATTTTCATCATAGCCCTTTGAAACACTTTGCATAAAAGACCCTTTAGAAACTGTCTCTGCCCGTCCCCTCTTGCCGATAGAAGAGATCTGTGCTGGGAGGACTGTCTATTTCTCCTCCTGCGATCATCCCCCTCCCACTTACTACTTCATTGTTGGAAAGAGCCACTTGATTTAAGGGAGCTTGCCAGCAGCAGTCTCTTTAACTCTTTCACTCCTGCCTCCTGCCAGCTCTCGGCTTTAGGAAGAGCCAGCCAAGATGACAAAGACATCATGTGAACGTCCGATCTTTGGACATGTGACTTGATCTTTCATCTACGACAGACACCATTAAGACAGCATCACGTTCAAAAACTGGTGCTGCTTTTCTTGGGACAAACAAAATAGATTCTAAAACATGATTGAAATTGCGCGTCCAATCATCGTGCAGGTCATATAAATAGAATTACATGGTGGAGGAAGAAAATAAAGGAGCATAAACTATTAGATGTCTGTATAGTTTAAGACTTTCCGATTTTTTACCTTACCATTCGATCTTCAAAACAAACTCTAAAATGTATATTGCTGTCTTTAATTTGCAGATGAATAAACAAAGTCTGTTCAGTTATTTGTCTGAAATGATAAAAACTGACAAAGCCGAGGTCTGAAAAACTGCCTTTTAATTCAAACCCACCGCCCATTCCTGCACTGTTTCCCGTAAGGAAGCAGCGGCCTTCCTCAGGTAGCCGACCGCCTTCCTCCCAGAGCAGCGAGGGCGAGGGCGAGGGCTCTGCGATACCATCGCACCCACGACCCTGCCATCGCGTCCCTCCTGCCATTCCTGTTGGTTCAAACCAGGTCCCAGGTCCCAGCCCCTTTCAAAACTCAGGGATCACGTACGTGACTGGAGAAACTAGAAGAGGCAGGTTTGGGGTCTATGAGCCACAGGGGTCACACGGAATATGAGTCACAGATTGTTGTGACAGTTAAACTGTGACACTGTTAGACTCATAGTAAGTTCTCAATAAATATGCAGTATCTGTTAGAGCTGAGGCATTTTTACAAAAATATTGTTTTAAAACAAAGCACTCGGCCAGGCCATGGCTTGACAGACCTGGATCTCACACAGCTGACCTTGTAGTTCGAGGCCCAGACCAGCAGTCTGGAAACAAACGGGTGTGTACCCAAAATCCCGGAAGGAGGGAGGAAGGAGGAGAAGGGACTGCAGTGTCAGCATGCCCCATGGGAAGGAGAGGCTTTCTCACTTCCTTTCTGTCTCTCCTACGTGAGTGCATGTGCTCTCTGGCAAATTCAAATAAATAGTAAAAGCATCACAATAACAAAGATTCACCTACTGCAAAATAAAACAACATTCTTGCCTTCCTCACTGCCTCCTCCAAAAGCAGTTGACTTATTTCTTCACGACCAACCTCCCTGAAAGAGCATCTTTACTCAGTGACACCACTTCGCATTTCACTCAGGAAGGAGTGTTCGAACCTCCTCTCCCAGGCTAAGGTACCAACGCGACCGCAAACGTCAAACCCAACCGTCTCTAGCCGCCCCACCGAATGCAACGACTGCCCTCTTCTCACACCGCTCGCCGGTCATTGTGCCACTGCCACCTCTTATTTTCTTCCTAGGATCACTCCTGAATTTTTCTCACCTACTTGCTGTGTTTTCATAGTAGAATGTATGTTCCATTCAAACAAAAAGCTTGTCTTTCTATGTACTGTTGTATTTGCAAAGCCTGTCGTATTGCAACCATCTAATAACTGAATATTAAACCAATTAATGAACAAATGAAAGAAATAGCTTTCTGTCTCACAAAATGTTACTAAATGGGTGGGCAGGGGCACCACCTACTGTATTTTCTCCCGGCCATCCATTCTCCACACGGGAGGTGAACTGTTTCCTGTTACAGCATGAGGAAACTTTAAATAGTTAAATTTTCACCTTCTCTTGGTGATTTTTACTACTCCAAGTAGGCAATGCATTCAATGATTCTGGAAAAGATTTAAAAGGTATGGAAGAGGATACACGAGATCCTCTTCCAGTAAGCCTACCACTGGGTTTCGTGTCTTTTCTCACCATGTACTAGACAAGGGCCCTTCAAAATTTCACAGGGAAATGAAATTAAAAGTGTGAGTTTACTTTGATGCAGAAAATTTTGAAATCTATGTGTAGTATTTTTCACAATAAGCTTTTTCTGTGAGGTTTTTGAGCATCCCTTTGTGCATTCCTTCAGCAATAACTTCATTACATCATAGTCTTTCCTGTGCACACCACACTGAGCTGCAAAGTGCAAATACTCCTGTTTATCAAACACCATGGATGAGAGTCACTCCTTTCCGCAGATCCATTAGCTGAGATGCTGGTTACTGAAGGGAAGTGGGGTAAGGAGAGAACATCTTGGTTATGTTTAAATATTTCAGGTGTGAAAGAAAAGGACTAAATGCAGATCTAATCCTTACAATATTTTACAACATTTACAATATGGTGATTTTTGTCAGTTATCAGTATGTGCCATGTATAACATCATTTATCTTAGAGCTTTTATTTTACACACTAGAGTACCAGGAGCTAAATTATCAGCAAATCACCATGTCATGAAAATGTGTTCCTATGTCTGAGAATTAAGTTAGGTTCATTTACTTCACATTAACCCTGATTGGTTGATGTAGAAAGCGCATTGCGTGTCAATAAATATCCATTTGGTCTCACATTTCCTAACATTTTTTGCAGTTTCTTTGGGGCTATATGATTAATTCTAGCCACAGAAATGTGAATAAAATCAACATGTGTTACTTCAGGCTTGAGGCATTTAAGAACTGGTACCCAGGACCAGCAGATGGCATAATGGTTATGTCACTGGACTCCCAAGTAGTCGACCATGGCTGGGGTCCCAGACCCAGGGGCTTAAAGTTCATGGCAGGAGCATGTGTGTGCATGCCCAAGATCCCAAGAGGAGAATGGAGAAGGAGCAATCGGGGCATGGCCATCCCCTCTGGGGGTAATTTCTCACTTTGTTTCTCTGTCTCTCTAGCAATCACATGCACCCTGTACAAAAACATCTCTCAAGAAAGAAAGAAAGAAAGAAAGAAAGAAAGAAAGAAAGAAAGAAAGAAAGAAAGAAAGAAAGAAGAACGAACGAACTGGTATACCACCTTCGTGCCATCTCTCACCTCCCCACTGCTCCAGAGCTCATGTCTTGGGGTATAAGCTGCGAAGTCCTGGAGTGTCACCAGACTCAGTCTCTAAATGGCTGGAGATGGCAAGTTCCCCTGTCCACTCCCTGGTGCACCATAAGAAAGGACTCACGTTCAATGTGCAGCATGAATGAAGAATGCCCTCCCTCTGCATGAAAACCTGAAGACCCTACGGCTTATCCGCTCCTGCAGCATGGCTTAACCCATCCTCACTAATATCAATATTCAT
Source organism: Tupaia tana (assembly GCA_026018925.1). Classification (NCBI taxonomy): domain Eukaryota; kingdom Metazoa; phylum Chordata; class Mammalia; order Scandentia; family Tupaiidae; genus Tupaia; species Tupaia tana. The sequence continues at coordinate 27,535,425 of JAKSZU010000025.1, read as the reverse complement.
GTGGAAAAATCTAACTTTGGAAGATATCTCTTCTCTTATCTGCAGTTGGAGAAACTCCAAACATTTTAACTTGAACATTTATTTATATATATAAATAATCTCCAGATGGCTTATGTGCTTGCCAGAGAGAGAGGGAGAAGGAGAAAGCGCCCTCTCCTCAATGGTCACTCCCTAATCCTTTCTCCTCCATTCCTCCATCCTCCCAGGATTTGGGGCACAGCCTACGGAGACATCTATTTCCAGCAAGCAAACTTCAACACTTCAACAACCTGGCAAGGTTTGTTTTGTTTGTCTGTTTTATGTTTAAATGGCAGTGAAATCGTGGGAAGTAAATGCAAAGGAATCTTGAGTGAATGAGTGAACGTAGAATTGAAAAAGAATATAGTGATTAGTTATCTGAACACACTTTGAACTACACACACACACATACACACACACACACACACACACACACACACAGAGTAGAGTCTAAATAGGACACGATAATTGCAAAGGAGAGACAAAGTTAAACTAAACTCTGTACTCCCTGTTGACTGAAGTCACAGATCCCGTGAGTCTGAAAAGGCTTCCTACCCAAGTGCTATCTAAGCAATAGAAGAAGCAATAACCAGCTTCTTGCTCAGCAGAAGGCTTCAGAATTCTGAAACTATAAAAAGCAAGCAGGACATAAGAGACAGATAATTCCCGTAAAAGTCTAGAAAAAATCAAGAACAAAGATAAGTGACAGGCGACTCTGGGGTGCTCGCATTCGGTGGAATTCAGTCGCAAATGGAAGTAACATCATGGGGACTGCCTTTGCTGGATGGCCTGTGCTCATGCACTTGCCAGAGACAGACAGAAGGAGGGAACGTGCAAACTGAATCCCCAGAGGCAAAGGCCACCCCAAACCTTGTCTTCCATTGTCCTCTAGGGCATGCATGTGCACGGCAGGTTTTTCTTTTTCTTTCTTTCTTTTTTTCCTTTTCTTTTTAAGAGAGAGATTTTTGCTATAGGGCATGTGCACTTGGCAGAGACAGAAAGCGAGAAATCCCCCCCCCCCCCGGGGGGATGGCCATGCCACAACCCTTTCTCCGTTCCCCTCTCAAGATCTTGGGCACACGCACGCACACACCCAGCCTGATTTGAAGCCACCGGGTCTGGGACTCAAACTGCGGTTGACTACGTGGGAGTCCAGATGTAACCATTATGCCATCTGCTAGTCCCAACCTGGAATGTATTTTAAGCCACCAGGTGGGGACTCAAACCACAGAATTGGCCGTGTGGGATTCAGCACCTTAATCACCACACCACCTGCTGGCCCAGTGATCTTATTTTTGAATTGAAACTTTGTTACTATACGCTTGAGATCCTCTGGGAAAGTCATGCAAATTTTTAAAAGAAACAGATGAGAAATAATTTTCTTAGTCACGTATTAAATGTTTTGATCAAACAGTGTTCTAGGTGCTGGGATGTAGAACCAAACCAAACACCCCAGGTCCTTCGAAGAGTTTATACAAAAATGGCAGCCATTTGTATAGGAAAGAGACTGTCAGTGTCTCAAAGCTTCTACTTGAAAATGCACCTTCTCCTAGAAAGACAGCGTCAGTGGCCTCAGGTTAGGACTCGGTGGAAGTGGAGAACAAAGGTCATGTTAGCCAGGGAATGCGACTGTCCTCCGTCCTGTGGCTGATCCTGCCTGCTTGCTGTGGACTGACTTCCCCTGAGTTTTTCTTCATTCATCTATTTAGTTTATTAATGTTTATCAACAAATGCAATTTGTAAGCTCTGTGGTAGAAACCAGGGCTTTAAACTCTTCATTCTTAGTCTAATTTACACAAATACCGGTAAGTGGACAATACGATATAATCATACAACTCTATCAGGAGAAATATTTCAATGTCCAGATGTTGAAAGATGGCGTAGTTAGTGGTACTGCGGGAAGAATTCGCACACACTATAATAAAGCTATTTTTAAAGAAAGCATAGCAGCTTCTCAAGCTGATGTCAAATTATTAAGTTGTTGAGTTCAGCAGAATGAGAGGGCCAGATCTTTCAGGACAAGTGAATATTAAGTGCAAATATGTAGAGTCTCTTATTTAAAGAACTGCATGTCACAGTTAGGTTTGTATTTCACATTACTTTTTATGTAGGATGAACTGGGGTGGGTGGAAAATTTATTGGATCCTAGCCATTTATTTGCCAGGATTTAAAAATGTCCTGAAAAGAGCTCACCTAAAAATGTTAGCAAAGGGAAAAAAAAGAGGTGTTTTTCTTTCACATTCTCATTTAAGATTCAATTTGAAACTTGATTTTCTAGGTTATATTTAGGTATTGTAGGGTAATGGAGAGAGAGGCCTTATCATCTCAGCACATTGGCACGCACCTTGGGTTTGTACTTTTAAAGCAATTACAGAGAAACGTGTGTATTTATAGTTGACTTTGACTTTCTCACAATTATTTAATAAGGCAGGCTCGCCATGCTGCGCTCATGATCTAAGAACCTGTAATCTCTCTGGGGCCTCATTATTTCCCGATAACCTTGCCCCTTGACGACATCTGTATTGCTATTATAAAACATGTTTATTTTGGGACGGGACATACATTTTGTAGTGTAATAGCATTAAACTGTCAGCCGTGAGTGTTAACAGCAATTTGCCCACAGAGCTTTCAGAAAAGATTAGCTCAGGCATTATACGTAGCTTATCGGACAATCTTAGAGGCTCAAAAGCCATTTTTATAACACCAATTTTCTTCTTTCTTGGAAAAGGAAATATTGCAACACTAGAACCTGGCTCGGTATCCTTGCTATTTATGCTATCCTTGCTATTATTATGCTATTTATGCTTTCACCTGTTAAAACTGTACCCAAAGGTGGGACCAGCAGTTAGCGTAATGGCTATGTCGCTGGACTCCCACGTAGTCGACCATGGTTCGAGTCCCGGACCCGGCGGCTTAAACTCACGCCGGGCGCGTGTGCGTGCGTGCCCAAGATCCCGAGAGGAGAATGGAGGAGAAGGGATTGCGGCGTGGCCATCCCCCCTGGGGGGTGACTTCCTGCTTTCTATCTCTCTGTCTCTCTCTGTCTGTCTGGCGAGCGCACGCGCCCTATAGCAAAAACCTCTCAAAAAAAAAAAAAAAAAAAAAAAAAAAAAAAAAAAAAAAAACTGTACCCAAAGGATGCAGCCAGTCTGGGCTACACGGAGGAAGTGTGGCTGGCATGAAAGGGGAAGTGAAGCAGTGCTGCTGGAATGGAGGCCGTGGTTAGAGAGCCAGGGCGGTGCTTCGCATTCCGACTCCCCGCTTCCTCGCGTGACCTTACAAAAATGGTCATTTCATTTCCCTCAACCCATTTTGTCAGATGTAAAATGGGAATGACAGTGGGGGTCAGGTAATGCCAGTATTCAACTCACATTAGAGGAGCAACCAAAATACATACTAGTTACAATGTCTGTCCGACGGGTAAGACTATAACGATCTTTTAAGAAAAAGTTATTACTTGTACTAGTTTTCACCAGTACCCATTTTTTAACCTAATGGATAGATGCAAAAGTTTGTCAAAATCAAAATGGAGTCATCTGTGCCAACTTTAAATGAGCCAGCCTGGGAAAGGCCCCGGAGGAGGTGTTTTCTCACCTTTATGTGCCTCGTGATGAGAACCGCGATCTCGCACAAAAAGCAATGACCTGTTGGTGATAACGTGTACAGTGCTCCCAGCTGCACTGACCTGAGCTGTTCATGTTGGGTACACTGTCTTTGTAAGCCAAATGATGTGTGACAATTGGGCGTGTAAAAAAAGGAGGAGAAGGAAGAGGAGGAGGAGGAGAAGAAAATTTTAAAAAAACAAAAAAAAAAAAAAAAAAAAAAACACTTCACCTGGACACAAGGATCACGTATGCGAGGGCATCTGCCCAGGAACCGTCTAGTCCCACCTCGAACTGGTGCCACCGCTATTACTGACCCTAGCGACACTGTCCTAAAATGACTAGGATAATCCCCTCTCCTCTCCCTCCTTCCTATGGTTTTCATCTTTACAATGTGCTTGAGGATTGCGAGAGCTTGTGAGCAGAGACTGAGAGACTTGGAAATGTGATGGTGGAGAGGATGGATGTAAATGGGGGAGACTGACAGGGGGAGAGTGGATCGGAGAGAGCGGGTGGTGCAGGGTGTGAGGAGCAAGCGGGGGAAACATTTGACAGAAAAACGCGACAAAAAATTAAAAAGAAGAACATGTGCATTATGAAATTGACTAAATTCTGTTGTGTGATAGGTTATTTAACAGCTTGGTTTAATTATATATGTTCATTAGGACTAAAGTATGCATGAGGGCATTTCTACTCATCCCAATAATATCAAGCTAATTGTCGATTTGTCATGTATCTTTCCTTTCTATCATTGATTATAGCTTAATAGAATGAAAAAACATCCTCGCTTCTCATGGCCAAGACTATGAAATATAGATTTCTCTACCTTAGAATCTAGTTCAGCACGGATAGCAATTATGAGTGGATGAATCTGCACTGTACCGCCCTATTCAAACATATATTGTATTACCATGTGGCTCCAGCCACTCTACCTCATTAATATGGATATAAATCCTGGCCCAAAGGCACATGAGCACATTCCGGCCTTGGCCCCTTGCAAGTGACATTACTCCTGTGTCTCTGAGCAGTCCCTGCTACGCATCTCCAAGCTGTCGACTCTGGGAAGTGGAGCTCTGGGCCACCTCTTCAAGTCTTCTCCAAATACCATTCTCCTCCAAATGTCTTTAAAACTTTGTCTGAACCACTCGTTTGCCACTCTGAAACATATGACTGGGAGTTGTTACCTTCTGATAGATATGTTCTGTCTCCCAGAATAGAATTTCCATAATTTATCAGATTCTCTGAAACTAAACTACAATTTTAAGGGGGGGAAAAAAGATAGGAAAAGAAAAAGGAAAGAAAGCAATAGATAGATGATGCAACTTCTTCGTGAGGAGGAGAGCTGATACAGTAAAGGAGATATCAGAGGAATTAACAAACTGCCTTGAAGAATGAGGAACTTCTCAGAGGATAAAAGCGTATGGGGCTTACCAGCAAGAATGTGGCAGGAGACCTGGTAGTGAATAAATGATCCATTTCATTAAGAATAAAAATGCAATGCTATCGAAGCTTTTCTTCACTGTTTGTTTGTTTGTTTTGTATAGGGAGCTCACCAGAGACAGAGAGAAAGAGGGAAAGTGAGAAATCACACCTGTGGGGGACGGCCACACCGCAATCCCTTCTCCTTCAGTCTCCTCTCTAGTTTGGAGCATGCACGCACATGCACCCAGCATGATTTTCAAGCTGTTGGGTCTAGGACTGGAACCTCACAGCTGGTCAAATGCAATCCAGTGCCTTAACCTCTATACTGCTGCTGATCCTTTCTCCGTTTTTTTCAGTGAACAAAAAACTAAAAGTTCCACGATGACTGGACTATGTATGGTCTTGAATAAACAAGTAAGATTTCATCTTTCTAGTGTAGTTTGCCTATGTAGGGAGGAATCAGAATTGCTTACCAGAACCCCCCCCCCCCCCCCCCCCCCCCGCCATGCATGCACATGCCGTCTCTGGAATAATATAAAGAAGGGAGGACAGTGTGCATGTATGCAAGGCAGTGCTTTTACGTGGGCACTGTGGTGTACAGGACTTGCTAGGACTTACCCGTCTCATAGGACTGAAACTGCATGGCCTGGACTCCCAACTCCTAATGCCTCCCCATTCCCCCCTGACCTGGCCACTATCAACCTGCTCTGCTTCTGTGAATCCCGTACTTAGCATTCCTCCCATAAGCGACATCACGTGCTCTCTGTCCTGGGTGAGGGCTACTTTAACGTAATGTCCTCTACATTTGCCCGTGCTGCTTCAAATAACATTCCATTGTGCACATACAAACTCCATTTTCTTCATGCATTTGTCTATCGGTGGACATTCAGGTTGCTTCCACGTCTTCATTACTGCAGATCACTGAACGAACATGGGAGTGCAGATACGCCATTAAGATAATTTTAACTCCTTAGAACATACATCCAGAAATGGAGTTCCTGGATCATATACTAGGTCTAGTTCTAATTTTTTGAGGCACCTTCAACTCTTTCCCATAGAGGCTGCACCAATTTTAATTTCCCACAATAGTATACAAGGCTTCTCTCTCTCCACATCCTGTCCAACCCTACCGATTTACTTTGGGTAACAGCAAGGCTATCAGAAATAAGAGCTGGCTGTGATTCTGACTCGCATTTCCCCAGTGGTCAGCGATGCTGAGTGACTTTTCCTATTCCTGGGGATCAGCTGCATGCCTTCTCTGGGGAAATGTCTGTTCAGTTCCTTTGCTTATTTTAAAACAGGATTATTTGGGGGTTCTTGCACTGAATCATAGAAACTTCATCTCTATTTTGGACACCAACCCTTTATTACATAAATGTTTGTAAATATGTCCTTTCGTACCTGACCTTTTCTTTTGTTCAGAAGCTTTGTAGCTGAGTGTGGAGGTTCTTTTCATTTTGTCGTTGCTGCCTGTACTTCAGGCGCGGGATCCAAGAACCAAGGTCAATGTCAGGAAGCTCTTCTAGACTTTCTTCTAGGAGTTCACAGTCTCAGTTCTTACCTTAAATTATTCATCCATTTGGAGTTGAGTTTTGTGCATGTTGTAAGGTAAGGGTCCAATTTCATTATTTTGCCTGTGGATAGCTGGCTTTTCTAACATGATGCAATGTAGAGACAGTTTTTTCTCCATCATGTATTCTCAGAACCCATCAAAAATCAGTTGAGTGGGTATTTTTCTGTATTCTCTATTCTGTTTCACTGGTCCGTGTGTCTGTTTTTGTATCTGAACCATGCTATTTTGATTACTGTGACCTTCTGTTACATTGTGGAACCAGGAGGTATGAAGCCTCCCACTTTGGCCTTACTCAGAGTGGCTTTACCTACCCAGCCTTCTGTGGTTCCATAGGAATTTTAGAAAATGTATTTCTATTTCTGTAAACAATGATTTAGGATTTTGATAGAAATAGGCATTTAATCTGTTGATTGCTTTGGGAAGTATGAATACGTTAATAATATCATTTTTTCCAATCCATGGACATGGGCTATCATTCCACGTATTTGTGTTTGCTTCAATTCCTACTGGGTTGTTTTAAATAAGTCAAATTACAAATCCTCACTTGACGATAATTATTCCAGGTAATTTCTATTCCACAATTAAATGCTTACAATTATGAGCATAAAGGTGTCATTTTGAGGAAAGTGTGACAGGAACAACTACTCTCTGAGGATTTATCAGGGAAAAATAAACATGGATTCAGGAAAAAAGTAATTTGATGATTCCAGGATTTGTATTTTGCCGTTTTATGTTTCTCATCATTAGAAAACTGCCTGAGGCTGTGGTCTGAACAATCTGACCATAAGACATGGAACTCAGCCCAGTTCTATTCCAAGTTTGTAACTGAAAGCAACATAAACAAAAAGTTCTCTATAAGAGAGCAATGCCAGGAACACGGTGGGTGTTCAAAGAAGTGTGAGTTTTACTCTTTAAGAACATGGGCAATACCTTACCAAGGACTGTGTATAGTGGACTGATCTTAAACGAGCTTCTGAACTCACCCCTGTACTTAGCATCATCCAGCAACTGCTATTTTCCAAAGCCCAAAAGCTAAATCCTGGATCTGGAACAGAAATCCTCACTGTCTTTCCAACGTCGTCTCTCCCTACTTTCTGAATGCTTTGATATTTGGAAGTTACTTAGATTTCTCCCAAGTTCTCAGGCTATTTGTTATTTTCCTTTCTTTCTTCTTTTTCCTTTCCTATTATAATTTTCTGATGTTATATAATCACTGTATATCTTTGTGGCTATAGAATGACATTTTCCCAGCACGCACTCACGTATAATAGGGTATATTAATCAAGAGTGTAAACGTTTTCACCACTGAGCACTGTACCACCTTGGGCAGATCTGGTATCTGTCCCACTGCTTTGGGAGGTATGCATTAAATCGGCAATGACATTTTTCACTCTGTTGTGGTATACACTCCATAATCTCTTCTACTTGTTCATATATAGTGCTGTGTCTTACTGACTTCCTCTCGAATCCTCACCTCGGGCCCCTGCCCCAGCTGCCATCAGCCATTACTCCCTCTGCTTTTGGCTACCAGGTCCTTCAGTTTTTGCCCCGGAGTGCAGACATCCTGCACTCAGTAAGTGGAGCCCTACAGACTTTGCTCTTCCTAAAATACCCTTCCTTTCTTCATCAGCCTGGGGAACTTCAACCTCAATAGTCAACTGAAATTTTACTTTTTTCAGTGAATCTTCTCCTGGGTTACCAGGCGAACAAAACTGGACGGTGTTACCTCCAAGTCCCAGAACACTTGGCTTACGTATGTCACCCCTGCATCTAAGCATAGTCTTATCTGTGCTCCGTGGTCCCGCAGGGGTGTGCGTCTGGCTCAAGCGATGCTGGGTTTCCATGGAAGATGGCCAGTTCAGTCCCTGTCTGACATGTTCACGCTGGGCGCGCCCATGATCCTGGTTGGAGGGGACACTGGAAGGAGATCCCAGTGTCAGGCCCCATTGAGGGTGCTTGTCTCTGCCTCACACACTAGTGAAATAAATACAATTTTTTAAAAAGAAAAAAATATATAAAAGTCCTTTTCACCCTTCTCAGTGTTCTACAGAAACAAGGACATGATCTGTTTCTCCATTCCTGGAACATGTGGGAAAATCAATAGAAGTTATTCGAATCACTGGATGAGTGAATGAGACCCATCATCCCTGCATGTACCTAACTCTGGGCCAAAAAACAATGTATGATGTTCGAATATTAACCAGGTAATCTTCTGCTCTGTGTAAGAGCCTTTAAAATACATTGCCAGGAAAACATCATGTCTGCTGAAGGGCTGGGTGAAGTGCGCCAATCTTTTAGATAAAAGGAACGACACAAAGTATTCTGGTTCCTGGGGTGCCAAGAAGAGTCAATTCCACTGATTTCATTTAAAATGTGTATTTTCCTCCTTTCTAGAGTCCTGACTTCTTTTTTTATTGCTTTATCTTTTTTGTACACACATAGACATACGCCATATATATATATATATATATATATATATATATATATGTTGTTATAGAAATTTCTAAATGTCTTGAAAAAGAGAAGAATGAGAAATAAATAGAAGATTAAGATCACTAAATATTTCTTCACTTTCTATCATATGTCTTAGGTTGGAAAAAATACAAGCAAGTTAAAAATGACAGTTAAAAGAAAAAAATACTTCTTGAGGAAGACATCCTCTTGATATATGCACTATTTAAATAAAATGTTTACATTCTATATATGTCTAAATAGACTTAAAATTTACAATATACTAGGGGGGCCCTGTGGTAGAGTGGTGATTAGGGCACTGGACTGTTACATGGTGGACCATGGTTTGAGTCTCAGACCTGGTGGCTTGAAAATCATGCCTGACGTGTGTGTCTGCATGCCCCAAATCCTGAGTGGTGACAGGTGGAGAAGGGATTGGAGCATGGCCATCCCCCGGGGAGGGAGATAATTTCTCACTTTCCCTCCTCTCTGTCTCTGTCTCTCTTCTGTGAACACAAACATTAAAAACATTGACAGCGCCCTGTGGAACTTCACACTCCCTGGTTTTACATTTGCACGTCTTTGTCTTTTCTCTTTATTAAGCTCCCATTTTCCAACAAAATCCTCAATAAGTGAACAATGCAAAAGGCATTCAGATCGGGTGAAAATAAATACAAAGAGAAAACACTTTACATGTAGGCAATGCATGCATTTCTGAGCTGTGTGACCTTCAGTAAATTGTTTCACTTCTCTTAGCTTCTGTTTTTTCGTGTGTATGATACACTCACGCTATTTATCCGTCCTACTTTCTGGGCTGTTACAGCCATGGAATGGGACTCCCAGAGAAGTATCATCCTTGAGTAAACGTGAGCGTACATGTATTCTCTGCTGTGACACAACCCTGCAACGTTATTGATTAGGGTCAGTGGACATAACTATTCCTATCAGCAAGGTGGACACCACCTCTAACACTCAGCCCGTCTAGTTGGCCATGGTCATTTTTAGCCGTGATACCTCGATGGTCTCCTGAATTCATATACTCATCTGCATGTAGAATTGGTTACTTAGCTTTACCCCGTTCTCTAGTGGTTACTTTGTCACGGCAGGGGGCTGCTGTTTCTTTTTGGCCACTGCTACTGAACGACACAGGCATTCATCCACTTCCTCACCCACCCACAGATTCAGTGGGGACAGGAATTCTGCTGTTCTGCTCATGGTTAGAAGAGTACCTGGCATACATAAACACTCAAAATGTTTGCTGAATAAATTAAATAAGTAATATGTTCACTGAGCAATAAATGTATAATGGTTAAAAAAATGGGGAAGATTCTTGCATTTCTAAAATTTTGCTGTTAGTTAACAAGTAAAAAAAAAAAAAAACAAAGGTAATCCAGCCAGTAACATGGTGGTTAAGGTTGCTGGATCCCACATGGTTGACTTCCTGGTTCAAGTTCTAGATCCGGCTGTTTGAAAAACATATTAGGTATGTATGTGTGCATGCTCCAAATCCCAAGAGGAGAATGAAAGAGAAGAGACTATGATGTGACCATTCCTCTGGGGGGGGGGGGTGGGAAGTTTCCCAGTTTCCCTCTCTGTTTGTCTCTCTCTGTCTCTCTCTCTCTCTCTCTCTGGAGAGCACTTATGCCCTATAGCAAAGATTGAAAAATAGACAAAATTAATTATTTCAATAGTGAAAACAGCTATGTGGTTGGCTGAAGCTGGCAAGGACAAATTAAATCAAGTGGTCAGGAAAGGAGGGCAGGCGTCATCTAAGTTGGTATTTTTTTACCAAGAAGAAAGGAGGCCTTCCGGGCAAAAGAGAAGGAAGAGAGGATAAAGGGCAAGGGAAAGGCAGATGCAATCTTGATTTAATGTATTAAATGTCTACCATGTGCCAAGCATTATGAAGGATTCTATGGATTAAAATACATAAAAATATAGTCTTACCCCAAGAACTTTTAAGGCACAAATACACATAGCAGGTGATTCTAATCCATTTCTAATCAAACAATTGGTTGTTCATGGAGGAATCTTCAACAACAACAAAGAAAACATTTAACTCTGTTTTCTATAAAGTGCATTAAAAAAAAAAAAACAACCTTGGCAAGGTTTGTTCCAAGCATATAAAAATATTTAGAAAATGCATTCCCTGAGTTTTTTAAAATACATCCTATCTGCAATCTGCACTTGTTATTACTCCCTGGGGACTGAACCAGGCTTTAGAAGATGTGCAAAAAAACACATTTAGAAACAAATGGACCAGAAATCTTAAAACATTAAGGAGCTCACCTAAATTAAATATTTAAAAAGCAACAATATAATCTAACTTCAGTGTTTGTCAAGAATATTTAAGTGGTTAATACAAAATTATAAGCAAAACTCTTGCAGTTATGGCACAGTTATACCACTCTATTAAATTGAGTGATGCAAAATCACCCAAGTTCTAGCAGGTTTAGCAGCATTCATTAAATCTACGGTACCTTTTGATGTGCATTATGTGGACTTTTACGTATTTCAGGCAGGCGTTTTATATACTTAAAAAATAATTGAGGAATATTTTGTACCATCTCAAAATGTAATAAGCCACTTCAAAGATGAGTGGGAAAAAGAAAATTCACAGTTCTGTATATTCCGAAAAGTAGTTCTCTTATGGGTTTTAGAAATGGACCTACAACAACTATTGATTTTCTAAGTAAGGAATGAGAAGACTTTCACTCTGCCTCCGGGTGAAAAGTGAGAATCCACCATCTCGTGTTAGGGATGGGCAGACTGTCTTCATTTCAACACAAGCAGGGACCTCCGTCCACTCCATAACCACTGCTGAAGTTGAGCCCAGCCAGGCTGGTCTCACACTCGTGTCCCTTTTCCAAATGTGCTAGTCACCCCCAGAACAGGAAGAGGCCCGGCCAAAGGAGCGGGCCTGAGTCTGCGCCATTAGGCTTGTCCCAACATGGGCTGCTTTGAGCATGAACAGCAGGTAGGAGCAGAGTTGGCAGTAGGATGGTAAGCGAAAGACAAAATAAGCTTTTATTTCCATGCGGCAGAATGTGAAGAATTCACCCATCTGATCTTTCTACCTTAACATGCTCTTTCTCAAGGTAGCAGCAGCCTCTCAAATAAAACCCAATCTCACCAATCTGTCACAACTTGTGAATTCCACACATTGCTCTTACTTTTCCTGCACAATGATTCCAGCCAGAGTAGCACAGTTTATGCTCCTCAAACCTACTAAGCTGGGACCAGCAGAGGGCGTAATGCTACATCACTGGACTCCCGCATAGTCAACCGAGGTTCGAGTCCTGGACCTGGTGACTTAAAACTCATGCTGGGTGTGTGTGCATGTGCCCAAAATCCCAAAAGGAGAATGGAGGAGAAGGGTGTGCGACATGGCCATCCCCCCCAGGAGGGGATTTCTCATTTTCTGTCTGTCTCTGTCTTTCTCTGCCAAGCACACGCGCCGTATAGCAAGTTTGGTTTAGTTTTTTGTTCTGGTTTTTGTTTGGGGGGGCGGAGCATTGAGCAAAACTAGAGTTAAACGTGTTCTAGCACTGTAGCCCGACAGTTTAGTATTCCTGAGAACTTTGTCCTTTAGATATTATTCAACTACTTAAAATAGTTGATCATTTCTTCTTTACCCTTAATTGCTTTACATCTCTGTGGTAGAAATGGCAGGATCTCGCTGTTCCCCGTGCCCGCCGGGCCTGTCCCCGGCTTGGGTCGAGCTTGGCTCCCTCTTAGGCTTCCACGAAAACCCGGGGCAGTGAGGGCAGCCTCGCTTGGTCTGCATACTACCAGTACAACCTTCTCTCCTGCCAAGTCTGGCCTATACTGTCGCTGTGTTTTATTTTCTCCATTGCTTTTATCACACTTTTAAATTGTTTTTTAAATTCATATGTAGTTGTTTCCTTTATAGCAGCCCCATGGTTCTGTTTTGTTTATAATTTATTGTGATTTTGGAAAATTATCTCGGAACTTTTTAGGATCTCTGTGAGAGCTGTTTCCAAGACTTCTTAGACAAGGGACGGGGATATACCTCAGCTCAGTGAGAATTTCTCCTCCTGAGATTCCCGGCTTTTGTCCGGAGACCTCCTTCAGTATCCCACGCACACTCGTGCCCATGGTCTGGGCTGACTGAGGCTGGGTGGGCCGTGGTGCCAGGATCCTTCAGGGAAACAGCCTGATCGTGTGGGTCAGGCACTGCTCAGAGAAAGCCAGATCCTATGTGCCTCGTCGTGGTTTGAGTCGCAGGCCTGTTTGCCTGAAAAACACACCAGATGGGGGCCAGCAGACAGCATAGCAGTACATGACTGGACTCCCACATAGCAGACCACGGTCCAAGTCCCAGACCCAGCGGCTTGAAAATCACGCCAGTTGAGGATGCATGCATGCGCATGATCCCGGGAGAGAAGACTGCAATGTGGTCGTCCCTCCTGGAAGTGATTTCCCGCCTCCTCTCCCTCCCCCCCCCCCCCCAGCAAGTGCATGTGCCCTAAGGCAGAAACCTCTAAAAACAAAAACACTCAGGGAAAGCACACATGCCCAGAATCCTGACAGAGTGGACACTGGGAGGAAAAAGGGTTGTGGTATAACTAGGCCCTACCGGGGGTGTTTCCTCTCTCTCACTCTCTCTCATACAGTATGCATGTGTCCCCTGATATAAGTAAGTAAATACACACACAGGCCCTTTTAACTATGCTAGCTCGCTCTCTCTCTCTTGTTCATGGAAGACACAAATAAATAAACTTTTAAAAGTAAAAAGGAGTTCTCTTTCTGGTATTTGAGACTCAGGTTGAGTATTTGAAGAGTAAAAATGTTTGGAGTCCACTCTCTTCAGAACCAGGTATCCATTAGTTTGTCAGATAGAGCCACGGAGTCGCCACGGTTCCTGCACTGGTGTAATTTTTTAGTTATTTTGTTTTGTTTTACTTCACCTTGGTAGCTCACAGTCTTCCAATGCCTTGTTTTACTTTGGGGCGAAACTTCAACAGGATGAACCTCTATGGCCGTACTGCTCTGTCCCACGCTCCGCGCGAGCAGACTCCCCCTTTGACCGTTCTAGAGCGTGTCTGACGGTCGCTGTGCACCGAACAATTGTGTTTGAATAAACGAATGAATGACGTCTGCTTATGTCCTGGAAGGAGCCTCCACAGCTGGAGTGGTGGGACCTCAGAGAAATGCCAGCTCAGGCTTGATGTGCTCTGCAGTGAGTGTCCCCCATCACAGTCCTTGTCTCTGATGGACAGGGAAGGCGTCCCCCTGTTCTGTGGCCTCAACCGTCACTTCCTCCAGAAGACGTCATGTTCTAATTTACCAACTCAAACAAACCCAGTTTACTAAGCTAGTGGTCTTGGGCAAGGTGCTTAAGCACTCTCTAAACCTGCCTCCTTCTACACAAAGTGGAAATACTATCTAGCGGCTGATGCTCTGAGTTGATGCCCTATTTTATTGGCTTTCCAACCACTCAGCAAGGCTTGGTTTTCAACCTTTGCGGGTGAGTTAGGACGGGCCTGGCCCTAAAAGTCCTAGGCTCAGGCCTCCACACGCTCTTTCCTCTGGTTCGTTGTCCATGTCACACCCAGAAGAGAATGCAAAAGACCTGCAGGACAGTGCAGGGAAATGAGTGTAGATCCCTTCCACGTGAGGGCATTTTCCCCTGATGGGAGCACAGTAAGCCTCCAACAGCTGGACTTCTTTGTTGTGGAATGACAATGACAAAGATCCTTGTGAGCATTCCTTAGGCTAGAACCCAGTACAGAGCCCGGCCCATAAGGGAAGTTTAATAAACACTATTTCCATTTTTTATTCTATCCGTTTTTTACCACTTTCCAATAATCTTCACCAGCTCAGGTTTATAACAGCCTCTTCAATTAAAACTGTCTTTTTCAGGGCCCAAAGGTGGCATGGTGGTTGGGGGGGCTGGACTTCCACGTGGCCAACCATGGTTCGGGTCTCGGATCTGGCAGCTTGCTTTCTCACTTTTTAAAAAGAATGTCTTTGTCTTTATTAGAGGATAAACACTGGGTACTTACTTACCCCAATCTGTGGGATTCGCTCCATCAGTTTATTTTTCTACTTCCTGCTGGAAATTTTCCTCTCCAGTAGGCTCCCTCCGCCCGCAGACTCCCTCCTTCATGTTTGTAGGGAGGGCTGCTGCGCCTCCGCAGTACACTTTCCCTGCGTCGTTCTCCCTCCACTTCACTGGAACATTGCCCCGGGAAAAGTAACTGCTGCTCGGGCATCTACTTTCTCACTAGCCTTTTACTCTTTAAAAGTTTTACATTTTTTTTTCATGTTATTCCTCCTACTTATAACGCTTTCTCGGAGATCACGCATGTCAAAATGGTCAAATTAAATCTGCAATTTTCTTTGTTCTTCAGCATTGAAAAGTGCTAGCCCCAACCTCCTTCTTTAGTGAGAATTATAGTAATTAGCCTTGGTTTTGTTTTGTTTCTTTTTTTTTTTTTTTTTTTTCATTTGCTATAGGGTGCATGCACTTTCTGGAGAAATGCAGGGAGAGAGGAAGGGAAAAATGAAATATCACCCCTGCCCCTGGGTGTTTGGCCATGCCACAGTCCTTTCTCCCTCGCTCTCCTCTTGAGATTTTGGACACACACACACACACACACACACACACACACACACCTAGCTTTTCAAGCTGCCAGGTCCAGGACTCAAACCAGGCAGTTGGCCATGTGGGACCCAGCACCTTAACCTCCATACTACCTGGCTGGCCCTCTCCTTGATCTTTTTTCCCATGGTAAGTCCATGGCCCAGTATCTTATCCCCAAAACCTCTTTGGAAATTAGCCACAATCCCAGCTTGCACTTCCCCCAGCCCACGCCTACTCACTTCATAAACCTGGTGCGTAGTTGTTTCTGGAGATCCATCCGGACCTTCCCAGTGGTCTGCTAGATTTCACCATCCGCGAACATTTATTTAACACCTAACCTTTTCGTCTTCTTTAATCATCCTAAACGTGTCTAAAAACCAATGACTTGCTACCATTAGTGCATTTTAAATGTGCTGACTGACAAGGTTTCTCCGACCATCGAAGTCTGAAAACACCAACCATCAGTTATCACCCTTCCTTGTCCGCCACATTCCATTGGTTGAATGAATTTCCTCTAGACGATATCTTGAATATCTCTTTTCCTTTTTAATTTCTTGGCGCATGAATGGTGCCACCAATTTTCAAATGCTCAGGACAGAAAAGAGCATCCATATTTCACTATCCTGCTCCCTTGTCCCCCAAATTCCAACAGTGCACAAATTTCTACAGTTTCTCATTACGACGGAATATTACCCCAATTCCTCTTTAGTGGTCGGTCTGCACGGCCAATATTCTGGGATGGCCTCCATCATCTGTTGTCTGTATTACTGAAAGGTTTTAGTTTTTGCTCTGTCATACTCATTCTTCCATTCCACTAATATTACTAAATTAATTACTCATAGACCAACCATGGTGATATTTCTTTTTTTTCCCCCCCTTGGAGAGATTTTTTTCTTTTCTTTTTGTTATAGGGCATGTGCACTTGCCAGAAAGACAGAGAGAGACAGAGAGACAGAGAGACAGAAAGCGAGAAATCACACACACACCCCCCCCAGGGAGGGGGGGTGATAGCCACGTCGCAATCCCTTCTCCTCCATTCTCCTCTCAGGATCTTGGGCACTCACACACACATGCCCGGCATGAGTTTAAGCCACCGGGTTCGAGACTCGAACCACAGTCAACTACATGGGAGTCCAGCGACATAGCCATTATGCTAACCACTGGTCCCTATTTTACATTTTCTACAAAGACCATTTGTAGCACTGATTAAACCCACAGCATTTTTGAAGCTGCTTTTACCTCAACCACTCAAGTAGGTGGTTCCACGCAGCACAGGACAGAGCTGGAAGGGAACCGTCAGAAAGGTCTGTGAAGCGAGCGCACGCGCAGTGTGACTGCACTCCGTTCAGACGTTTCCAGGTCAGACTCGCTCTAAATTCCCATCACAGCATGTGCTAATGCACCCACGTCTCACTGGCAGGTTTTCTTTCAAATGCAGAGACTGTTCCCAATATGCACAACGTGGATTTGCCTTTG
This sequence comes from Tupaia tana, assembly GCA_026018925.1. Taxonomy (NCBI): domain Eukaryota; kingdom Metazoa; phylum Chordata; class Mammalia; order Scandentia; family Tupaiidae; genus Tupaia; species Tupaia tana. Next base: position 27,518,273 of record JAKSZU010000025.1, on the reverse strand, counting down.
GGGTGATAGGCGCAGAGGCTGGGGTAAGGTGCATGCAAGGCTGAATGTCTTCCTCTAAGGCGTGATTTTGTTGCTAGGGAATGTGATGCTAGCTGCTGCAGTGAACGGCTACCACGGCCTTCTTCTAAGAGGGTACGAGTCTATTTTTTGCTAATGTCAGATCTAACGCAGACGGGCCTGGATGGTGGGAGCAGCTCAGAGATCCTTACAGTGGGTAACTCCGCCATCCTCCAGGGCTCCAGAGGCCTCGACTCAATCCTCCGCTTTCAAACACTGGTGGAAAGCGGGGCATTGAGCAAGAAGGGTATTCATGGGCCAGTTCTGGAAACGGCTCACTACTCCACCAGCTCCAGATGGACAGCGGCCACATCTAACTGCAGCCACTTTGTGCACAGGAGGGAAAGAGCATGAGAGTCGATGAGTAAAGTCGGTGTGCAGGGTGGGTGTGAGCAGTGCCAGCACAAACACGCGGTGTTGCCACCATCTGCCAAAATCTAGACATAATTCCTGCAACTCATCCCAACGTTGATCAGAATATTAACAGAAGAAAGCTCATTTTCAAGGTTGCTGTGTGGAGGTCTTCAAAATGTTTGTTGAGAAATATAAACAAACTCTGAATTTCTTTTTTTCTTTTTTTTTTTATTTTGGAGAGGTTTTTGCTATAGGGCACGTGCTTGCCAGAAAGACAGAGAGAGACAGAGAGATAGAAAGCGAGAAATCAACCCCCGGGGGGATGGCCATGCTGCAATCCCTTCTCCTCCATTCTCCTCTCAGGATCTTGGGCACACACTGGGCATGCACGCACACATGCCCAGAGTGAGTTTAAGCCACTGGGTCCGGGATTTGAACCACAGTCGACTACATGGGAGTCCAGCGACATAGCCATTACACTAACTGCTGGTCCCATCTCTGAATTTATTTTGAAGAAAGTTTTTAAATCCACGTACAGGGTTTTGTTTTTTTGTTGTGTTTTTTTTTAAATAATATACACTTTTCATCAACTTTCCAAAGATTTCTGAGACTAATAAATAACACAAAATAATGCAATAAGGCAACACAAATGTAAATTCCAAACACGATTTTCTTCTAATTTTACCTTTTAATGATAGGTTTAATTAGTTAATAATTAAGCCTGTTTCCTAATTAGCTTTGTAAAGTTATTCCCTTTTCCCCACTTTCTGTCCCTTTCTCCTCAATACTTTTTCCCTTCCCATATTATTAAGGGATGCTCTCATTTTGTGTGATATATATGAGATCCTTCATTCCACAGAAAGCTCCGTTTGGATACCGTTCCTAACCTGAGACAGGTTTCCAATGGTTTTCATTTGAGCTAAACCACCCTAGAAATAGAGGTGGATAAGCTACCTCTTGGGAAACAGAGCAGGCAAGTGGTATCTCAAGAGTTTAATAGCTACCAAGAAGGAAGTAAGTGACCAGAAGATGGAGGAAAATGGAGGGAAAATATCTACAAATCACGACCAGCTTCTACAGCGGCTTCGCGGACAGCGCGCCCAAATGGATTGATCTGTTATGTCTCAATAGACGTCACACCTTACTAGCTGCAGCTTAAACAGAGCAATCTCTTGGCCGTGGGCTTGACAAATTGCTCAGGTTGTAAGCGTCAGAACGCATCCTTGGTCTGCACTGCGTTCTATTGTTCTCTGGGTTTGTTTTGTTTGCCTGGAAAAAGTTCACTCTGGGCCTGCAGTACCCAAGTTACCCTGAGGCTGTAACTGGCATCGTCTTCTCCCGAAGCTGTCGCAGACAAACAAGGGTTTGGGGTGATGATAGAAAGTTCATTGTGTATTTGCTGCTGTTCTGTAGTAAGTTTTGAAGTCAGGAAGTGTCAGACTTCTTTCTTTCCCTTTCTTTTCAAGATTGTTTTGACTATTCTGAATCTGTTTTAGTTCCAAGCTTGTCAATTCTGACTAAGGAGTTATCTGAGATGCTGACAGGGGTTTCATTGAATCAGATCAGTTTGAGGGGTATTGCCATCTTAATCATTTTGTTTCCTAATTCATGCATATGGATTTTTTTCATTTGTTTAAATGTTCTTACATGTTTTCATTTCTGTCAACACTATTTTGTATTTTTCAGAGTATGGGTTTTGTATTGTAAAGAAAAAATTATTTCTAAGTATTTTATTGGTATTATTCTAAAGGTAATTCTTAATGTAATTTTCTTTTTGGATTATTCATCAACTACATTATAAAGATACAATTGCTTTCTCTATATTGATCTTGTATCTTCCAACTTTGCTGAACCTTTCATTACTTCCAATAGTTTTGCAATCTCTCAGGATTTGGGGCATGCATGCACACACACCTGGTATGACTTTAAAGCTTCTGGGTCTTGGGACCAGCAGTTAGTGTAATACTATGTCGCTGGACTCCCATGTAGTTGACTGCGGTTCGTTTCCCAGACCCGGTGGCTTAAAACTCACGCCGGGCACATGTGCGTGCATGCCCAAGATCCTGAGAGGAGAATGGAGAAAAAGGGATTGTGGTGTGGCCATCCCCCCTGGGGGTGATTTCTCGCTTTCTGTCTCTCTGTGTCTCTCTGTGTGGCGAGCGCACACGCCCTATAGCAAAAACCTCTCCAAAAAAAAAAAAAAAAAAAAAAGAAAAAAAAAAAGCTTCTGGCTCTAGGACTTGAACTGTGGTCCCATTCTCTTTCTTCTCTACTTCTGATACTTTGGTTCTATAAATTTTGTATCATAGGCTCCAATCCTACAGATCCCCTTAATTTTTCTTCAGTCTATTTTTACTCTGTTGTTCAGATTAAGTAAATTCTAAAGATCTGTCTCAAAGTATGCTGGTTCTAACTTTGTTCTTCTCCTATCTACTTTGAGTTCACTCAGCAGATTTACAAACGTTTCAGCTCTATACCTCCCATTTGATTCTTTTTTACAACTTCTATTTCTTTGACAAAACTTTGTCGTGTTTCACTTGTTTCTGAGATTTTTATATTAGTTTTGACGCATTTCTGTGAATGTTTTAAAAATCTTGGGAAATGATTCTAGCATAAGGTGTATCTGGTGAAGTCTTTTCTTGGCGCTGCTTTTATACATGTGTATCTTTTGACACATGATCTGCTATAGTCCATGTCTCCCCCTAATTTCACATTAAAACCTTGCAAAATATCATCAGGAAGTGGGCCATTAGCAGGTGGTGTGACTACACAGGAAGAGCCCTCATGGATAGTTAAGGCCCCTGTTAAAGAGGATATGAACACTCAGGACAAAGGAGAGAGCGTGGTCATGTCCCCTTCCACTCCGGGAGCGTAAAGAAAGAACGTGCCTTCTGTGATCAAGGGGGTGGGCACTCGCTGGACACTGAATTAGTTTGTGCTTGGACCTTGGACTTCCCAGCCTCCAGAACTGTCAGAAACACATTCCTGCTGTTTAGGAGTTACCCCGGTTGTGGGGTCCTCTTACAGCAGGTCCAGCAAAGTTAAGACACCGAACCTACTTCCCTGGCCCTGAACCACGCGTTTGAACCAAAGCAATATGAGCTCTTTCTGGGCCAGGGCTTGGTCAGAGATGCAGACTAAGTGTTACGCCTACTTCACTTGAACAATACAGATTACGAGCTGGAGTGACATGATTCACTCTCATCCTTACCCTCAACCACAGCACCCACAATAACAGCAGAGTGCAAGCAGGAAGCCAGATTCTGCAGTAATTCCTACCCTCCTGCAGGAGCCACGCAATTGCTTCTCTGCAATCCCCTCAGCTATTTCTAAGAGCTTTATCCAAACCTTCTGCCTGTTGCTACGTGTAGGGCATGAGGACATGAACTCTCTCCTACTCAGTTCCACACCTCACTAGGTAAGGAGCATATTACAAGTAGTAGATATCGCTATTTCACCAAGCTGACTGGAATTATTCTGCAGGATGTTCTCCGAGTGAAACATTAATATGGCTTTTAAAGGGCTCAGTTTCATATTAAGACTCAACATCTGCCCATAGAAACTCATTTCTAAAATATCATTGAGGATGAAGGGAGTCTCTTTTGAAATGCAAATACCTTCTGTTTACATTGCTTTGAGGAATGTGACAAAAACAGAGCTGTAATTCTTTGCTGTAAAATGAGGGCTACCATTCCTGCAGTCAGCGGCATCATGAATTGCAGTTTATAGTCAGGATTTACAAGAGACTTTTTTTAAGTGTTTTTGTTTTTGTTTTTCTTTTCCAGGAAAGTACGGTTCCTACAATCTACTATGTTGCATCAAATATTTGACTGTAAGCCCTGTACAGGGGGCACGCATGCGTGTGGCTCTAGCATGTTAGAAGGGCCTTTGCAGAACCAAAATCTGAGACCAGTGAAGCTAATCTGGAATCCCACTGACGGATCGACTGTCCATTTACCTCACTCTTTCACTGGAGGGGCAAGCAGAAATCATAGGTATTTGTTATATGCTGTAAGAATGACTAACATCTAAGTGCTGAATACAATCTCTGGAGAGCTATCAGTATCTTTTAACAGAACTTGGAAATGCAGGAGAGATCTCTCTGCCAAAGGAAGTTCTTAATACAAGGCTCCTGTGAGGGCACTGGATTTGTTAAGAAGCTTCTGCAGCCATTTGCAAGGCTGCCAGCTTTCTTAGGACACCACCTGCCTCCAGCGTTTACTCAGGAACTTTCATTGCGAAGCAGACTAGCACGCTATTTAAGCTTTCTTTTCTGCACACACACTCATAAGTAGGTGCATGCACATGCATGTACACAATTATCTTTCTCAAAAAAACTACGTTAGCAATAAAGATTTGCATTACGGGGCCAGCCTGCGGAGTGATCATTCAGGCTACTGGACCACATGCCAGTGGTGCAGTCTGAGTCTCATGCCTGCCACTGGGAAACTCCGCCAGGCACATGAACACGCATGCCCAAATACCGAAGGAGGGAGAAGGGATTGCATAGTGACCGTCTCCCATGGGGGCTGCTTTCTCACTTCCCTGATTTCTCTCTTTCTGGGTCTTTCTCTGGCAAGCACATGCAGTCTCCGGCAAGTTTTAAAAAAAATAAGAAAAGTTTTATTACGTTTGCAGAATGAGTCTCCTTGTTCCAAACTTTTAGAACGCTGGCAAGTTTTTAAAGTTCATTAAATCTTTTATTTTATAAATGAGAGAGAGAGAGAGAGAGAGAGATGAATATTCCCAACAGGGTCCTCACACTATAGCACAATTCCAACTTTTGTAGCTCGTACACACTCGTGTGCCCGAGGTCTCTGTGTGTGTCAGCCTCACGGGGTTTTACCACCTTGCTGCTGCTCCTCCATTCTGCCCCTGGAATATCAACTATGAAGAACCTCAGTGCATGACACGTGATTCTCTGTGTGCGTGTGTGCACACGCGTGTGTGTAGGATGAATTCCTTCACCTGGCTGACCCCATGAGAGAGTTTAAATGAGGCTCTGTGGAAGTTACTGCACACAGAAACATTATTCAGGGCTACTATGAGTTTAAAATTAGTATTCAATTTATTAAAGCTACAAATTCAAAGGCTCAGTTATTTTTTTTACAAAGCACTCAAATTTAATTTATAAACTTATGATTCTATTTATAAATTCAATAAATTTTAAGTATGACTTTTAAAGGGGACTTTACAGCTTAGTTAATTAAATCCCTTTAAATATTTTAAACAGCATTTATACATCTAATATATTTGACTTTCTTTTATATGCAATTCAGTTATCTGAACACAAAAGCTCCCTAACTTACTATTTCCACAAACCTAATAAATCGGCAATACAAATACAGTGAGTCTTACCTTAGATATTGTAATATTACTTGCAAAACCTTGTAGGATTTTATTTAACATTACAAGCATAAATCAATTATTCGAGTCTGTATTATGAACTAGAGTCACAAGGTTTATCTGGTGGATCAGTGACTGCTACCCAGAAGTGGCATTGCTGTCCTCTTGGCGAGACTTACAGAGAGCTAAGTAATTGCCACGCGCTTCGGGACTGCTCCAGACACCTCGCGGGTAGTGATGAGAGACAGAAAGGCTTTCCAGAGTTTACGAGAGCCCCAAGTGGCCCCCTTGAAGGTGTGAACGCTGTGGTTTCTATTTTTCTAGACTCTGACTCTTGCAGAGGACTGAACTGTACATGATCTGTCTGAGAATGAAGAAAACACTAACTTGTAAGGGAGAAGGAAGTTTCCCTCCCAGGGCAACTGGAACCTAATATAACTGAGGACACCCTAGGAGTCACTGGACCACACAGGCCTCCGCGTTCTTCCCACAGGGGCGGGACAGCTGGGGTAGTGACACGCCGACTCCACCGTCATCGACTGAGGTCCTCTCCGGGTGGGTTAAGTCTCCTGCACTTCAGACTAAGTCACAATAGATCTAGTGGCTTGAGAAACATGCTGGGCACGTGTGTACGAGTGCCCGAAATCCTGAAAGGAGGGTGAAATGAGAGAAGGGATTGTGGCATGACCATACCCCATGGGGTAAGAGCAAGAGGGAGGGGCTCTCACTGTCTCTCTCTCTGTCTCTTTCCAGTCTCTTTCCAGTGAGCATATGTGCCCTCTGGCAAAATCCAAAATAATAAATACTCTTAACTGTCAAGAGAGAGAAGGAACCTAATCTCCACAGACTTAAATGACCCAAATGAAACATGATAAAGTGCAGAGTATGGTAATACAGTCATTCCCTCTAGGGACCACGGACCTCCGCCTCGGAGCTTCTGAGCCTCCACCTGAGATGGTGAACATGGCTGTTACGGCCCCTCACGGCCACAGAGAAAGGAGGACCGAGAGTTTGACCTCAGGTAACTAAATGAGACCAATCCGTCAGCCAATTATCCACTAGAATGACTGCAAATTATCAGCATGTTCTAATTTTTCAGTTTAAATTGAAGTTCATTGTAGTAGGGTAAGAAATTTCAAAAGCTTCATATTGTGAAGTGGTACCCTTGGAACTTGTACCTTCTAGCAATCTAATTTCTTCTTTCCCTATTCTGTAGGATTTTCCTGGAGGGATGCTAGCAGCCTCTCAATGGCCAAATCTAATGATTTACGTCCTAAATAATTTAACTATTTTTTCCTACACAAAAATAATGCATTTTCATTGTGAGCAATTTAGAAAACACAGCAAAATGAACACCATACAAATAACGTGAAATCCCAGCTCATAAAATATTAACTGAACCATTTGGTACGTGGCGTATCTTACAGAGAGATGACAGACGCATGCATTTTTAATAAATCGAAGAGACCAAAACATTGAGGGGCATTTTGGTGTCCCTCTAAGCCCCACTAAGAAGATGCCATGTCTATTCACTGCGTTGTAGCATTGAAATAACATGAAGACACAGAACTGGAGAACCCAAAGGAGACATTGTTTTCCAATAAAAATGACAAGAACAGATGTGGTAGGAAAAAAGACAGTTTTGGAAGGCAGAAAAGGAGCAAGAGGAAAGGCTGAATCACAGGGCACTCTGGAGGAGTTTGGGAAGCCAGACTAGGAATTAATGAGTTTGCTTCTGCTTTCTTTTATTCACTGCACTTTGAACAAACGTGACTCTGCTAAGTCTAGTGTAAGTTCCCATGGAAACAGACAGGAAAGGCCCACCCTCAGGGTGTGAACAGCCAATGGGAAACCTATATGCAAATCAACAGATAATTCCCAACTAGGATGATGTGCATCTTGATATAACGAAGCATGGGACATGGGAGAGCAGGAACAGCTAACCCAGACTGAGCTGTAGGAGAGTTTCAGCTCAAGGGGACTTTCTAGGGGTGCCGAGGGTGGCAGGACCAGTTGAAGTTAGTCAGACAAGGGGCAGCATGAGGGTGTCAGGGGAAGAAGTTCCTGTCACAGCAGTGCAGTATTCCACAGAACAGCCAGACAGCAGCTCAGGCCCCCCCAGGCTGGAGGGGCCTGAAGGAGCCAGGCCTTGGTGGCATTCTTGTGCCCTTCACATGTGAGCTATGCAAACGCACACACAACAGGAGCACGAATTACATGTGGAGGTGTCTCAGTACCATATGTCTGTTTCGTCATGAACATATCCAACTGTCATTATGGCAAGAAAGAAACAGAGAGTAAAAGTTGAGAGGCAGGTCTCAGGAACCAGAGAAAGAACTGCTCCATGATCGCTATCAAAAGAAAACCAAAGTTAAGGGAGTGAAAGGAAAAAAAAAAAAAAAAAAAGTGGGCTGGAGGAAAGAAGAGAAAGGAGCAGGGGTGGAAGGAAGAGTGAAGGGAAGGAAAGTGTCAAGGTGCCAGAGGGGGAGGGAAGGAGAGAAGGGGGAGAGCAAGGGCAGAGGGGAGGGGGGAAAGCAGGAAGCTAGCAGGGAGGGGAGGCAAGCAGGAAGCTAGCAGGGAGGGGAGGCGGAGGCACTCCTTAGAAAAGCAGTGGGGTGGCCGTGCACCCCCACTGTGCATGCAAAGCTCCTGACCCAGGACCCACATGGGAAGGTCTCAGGTCCATGTCCCGAGCCATTCCTGAGCGTGCTGGGTCGCGGTCACGTGTACACACCTGTGGCACAGGCTGGCTGAGGGTGAGGTGGATCATGACATGAAGACCCTGTTGGTGGGGGTGGGGTGTCCATCCCTCTCCCCCTCTCTTTCTCATGAAGAAATAAATAAATGAATACGATTTTTTAAGCAGTCCGTTCTCCGCCAGTGGAAACATCTCAGCAAAGACCTGGAAACACCACAATTCCATGATGTGCGGTTCAAACAAATGACAATACTTGTGGGATGTAAGATCCTCGTTTTACAACTAAAAAATGCCCTGTATTTCAAAGTTCTGCTCACCTCATAATCCAATATTTAGAAGTTCACAAGTATAGAAATGTATTTAAGCTGCGGTACCTTGGAAGAGGGCTCTTCCCTATCGTTACCTTCACTTACAATTTAGGACGCAGTGCCTGTACAAACCAGGTCCTGTCGCAATCTGCTGACTGTTTTGTCACAGCAGGTGTCTTTATTATAAAAAGCACCCAGGTCCAATTTGGTAACTACTTTGGTAAAGTACAGAACCCCCCCATAGGCGAAACAAAACCAAATCCTAGAAATCACCATAAACAAAGGGAGAAAGTGACAACTGGAAAAAAACAGTTTTCCTGAACTACAGAAAAGGGGAGTGGTCCAGAGCAGGTCACAGCCCTTAGAGACCAGGGTTACTTACACCTGGCGGCGAAGGTGCTGTGCTTCACAGTTCCAGACCAATGGAGGCTCAGGTTTGAATCCCCGACTGACCTAAGCGCTGGCAGGGGCATGAGCCTGAGACCCCAGTGATGGGGCAGGCCGAGGTGGGAGCACTGCAAGTTTGAGGCTGGTCTGGGCAGCAGCGTGGACAGGGAGGGAGGAGTGTCAGGGCAGAACAACCTGTTGAGCATGGCCCTCCCTCTCTCCCTCCTCCCTCCCCTCCAAAAGAGATAAACTTTTCTTTTTTGAAAGAAAGCTAGGTAAAGAATTAAGTAGAAATGCCAAAAGCCAATAACCACAAGAAGAAACTCTTTTCACCAGTCATCATGGGGAGGCAAGCCAAAAACGGCCAGAGAGCAACGTCGGGCCTCAGACTGGCAAGACTAAACGTTCACGAGTGAGTCGTGTGCACAGCAGCTGTCCGGGGCGTTCTGGCAGTATCTGTCGCTGTGGTGAAATGTGCATTTTCTCTGATACAACCGTTTTTATCCAGGAGGTTTTCTTTCCCAGATTTCACTGCATCTGTGTACACAGAGGAGAGTGATGTGTAGTTTTCCCGTATTCATACTGGGAAGACCACGTATGCTGCAGAGGTGTTCAGTGATTAAATGTAAGCACAAAAATCAGTTAAGAAACAGAGGACGCTCATCATAGTTCCTTAAGAAGATGGGATATACTGTGCCAATGTTTCCATAAGCATGATGGCTACAAATGTTACGGGACATTGACACGACAGACACATGGCGGCAGTTTAAGATACAGCTTTGCCATTTTTAAAAGGGTATATTCACCTGTAATACATGGAAGAGGGTTTAGAAGGGCACGTATCAAATTAAAGGTTTTTGTTCAGGGACTGGGACAGAAATGGGAGGTCAAAAGAGACATTTGCTTGTTTCGTGTTTCTTATTTTGTCTTACATGGAGGCCGTGTCCTATGTGCGAAGTTAACAATGCTTAATGAAAGAAAAATCAGTTTCATATTGCCTCGTAACATTTTGGAAGAAGAAGGCAATAGAGATATCGCTCAGTTTGTTTAAAGATGAGAAATCTGATGCAAAGAATTTGAAATGACACAGCAAAAGACATTTTCCTCGTGCCCTGATAACTGCAGTCTCCTGGTTTAACCTACTGGTCTACACTGCCCCTCAGGTACACCGCAAGTATCCCTTCACTCTGAGCACAGCATCGGCCGTTTTTGTCACTGAGATGGTGACAATCCTGAGGGGAGTACGTTTTCACTAAGTGTAAGCAGATGTGCATCCCCGTTCTAGGAAACGGAATTGAGTAAAAATTAATTACAACCACATTGCTTCCCCCAGATTAATCACCACGTGCTGGTGCCAACCCTTCCCCAAGTCCTGCCGGGTAACTGTCGATTGAAGGGTTCATGGTCTTCACTATTTGGTATGAAGGGCTCGTTCTCAGGGAACAGCAATATTCCACAAGACAGAGAGCAATGCCTCTGAGACCGGCGTTTACAGGCATGACGGTTTCAGGCACAACCACCCCTTGAAGAGGACTTCAAGAGTTGCAATTTAGAATAAGAAAGCCGAGGGTACAGGACACGGTTCAATTAAAAAAATAAATAAATAACGTCCTGTCTGCAGATAATTTCACATCACTATGAGAGGTGGGATTGCTGCTTTACCCCAATCCTTTCAGCGAAGAGCTTTTCTGCCATCCACATTTGCTAGCGAGATCTGCACCGCTGTCCTTCCATGCAGGGACTAAGGGACAACAGGGACCATTTCCTTGCAGGAGAAAAAAAATAAAAAGGGCCCCGTGTCCAGACCCCACTCCATTGTTCATTTACAAAAACTAAAACTATGATGAAAACAAGATCATGGACTTAATATTGGCCTCTAAAGTACCTCTGGAAAACTAGCGATCCAGGAAAAAATAATCAAAAACTTCTATATCAGCAATAAAACTTTCTAAAAATGCAACAAATAATGTAATAAAGAACAGAGGTAGAATTTGGCTCCGAATTCAGTTGCCCACCTGCAAGCTATTTTTAGGCATCCCCAAAATGGAAAAGGAAACATTAAACATTAAAAAAAAAAATCTTTCCAGAAGTGCCCATAAGAAGTATTCTGTGGTTGAATCTTCACTCTGATTCCAGATCAGGTCTCAGCACAGTCTGCACAGACTGTGAGTACACAACGACTAGAGGAAAATAGAGAGAAGCGGAGAGAGGAAATCAAACATTCCCCTGTATAGGAAGAATAATAAAGCATCGTAAAGTCGGTTTTCTTCTCATTCAAAGTGAGGGATAATTACGCTTACTGAGCGAACAGCCCGTGAGGCAGGTTACCTGAGAAGCTCTGAAACACACTTTGTCTCTCTCATTTCCAGGAAGTACCGAGATTGGGTGGGAGGAACACCAAGAAGGGGCCTGTGATGACAACAGCCCTCTTCTCCCGGAATGTACCGGTGTCCTGGTGTTAATGGAACCGCAGTGAGATCGGAGCAAACGCCAACCAATAGAACCAGGTTCTGTTCAGAGGATGACATGTCTCAAAATCATCCAGGAACAACTAATATACCCCAGGGGCCAGCAGGGGGCAGGAGGGGAAGGTGCTGGACTCCCAGGTGACCGACCATGGTTCAAGTCCCAGACCCAGAGGCTTGAAATTCACGCTTGGTACATGTATGTGTGTGCCCAAAATCCCAGGAGGAGAATGGAGGCGAAGGGATTGCAGCATGGCCATCCTCCTGCAAGAAATTTATCCTTTCCCCTCTCACTGTCTCTCTCCTCTCTGGCAAGCACATGTGCCCTATGGCCAAAACCTTAACCAAAAAATACATGTCATGTATCTCAGAGTTTATTTCCTTCACAGCACTTGCTAGTACAATCATCGTGTATTTGTCAAGTCTGTCTCCCCTACTTGCTCAGGGACAATCTCTTGGGTGACCTCTCTCTCTGCCCCACCAGTGCCTAGCAATGTCACGGGGTTTCTACAGTCACTCAGTGTAGATTTAGGAAACAGATGAGCGAATGAATGCAGGAGTGCCAGTGGCGGAAGGAGAGAGGGCAGTGCCCTCCACACAGAAGCCTCGCTCCGTAACTAACAACTGTCATGCATCGGTGTAGGTGGTGGAGAAATGCGCACGGGCGGAGACGGGGACACAGGCTCCAGCCTCCCACTGGGGCATGCAATGTCTCTGACCTCCTGTTTCCAGGAGCATCAGGCACCAGGATTTGCCTTGATGCCTGTGTTCACTGCAGTAGTGCCCCCCCCCCCCCCACTGGGCTCCAATCAGCATTGTTAAAACGAGCTGCAAAGGGCCAGCAAGTCCCACAGCTGGTGGCTTGAGACTCACATGAGGCACATACATGCGTGCCCAAGATCCTGAGAGGGGAATGGAGGAGAAGGAAGTGTGGCGTGGCCATCCCCCCCAGGGGTGATTTCTCAATTTCCTTCTCACTGTCTTTCTCTCTCTCTGGTGAACGCACATGCTGTAAGGCAAAAAAACCTTAAAAAAAAAAAAAAAAAAAAAAAAAAAAAAAAAAAAAAAAAGGAGGGGGGGTTCAAACCCCAACCCTAAGACACACTTCCAAGGAGCCCAGCGGTCCACAGGGACCACACGGCTCGTATGGCAGGCACTGTGGCCAGCCCTGGGACGTGGGCATGGGAGGGCTAGGCCATGCAGGGGAATCAGCTGCCATGCCCACCGAGGCTGCTCCCTGAGCACAGGGACGCACAGAGGCTGGGAAGGAAGGGCTTTGTGGCGAGCAGCAAGCGTGCAGAGAATCCCGGAACGTTCCCGACCACACTGCGGCCAGCCCTGCCTAGAGACTCCCCACCCGCCCATGCACGGCCAGCCCAAGTCTTCTCCTCGCTGGGGACTTTGCGTTTCACCCACACCTTCCTCTCCCAAGTCTGTGGATTTGTATCATGGCACTCGCTACAGTGGACAGCTGTTTAACCAACTTGTGCTGGTCAGCAGGCCCCCACAGCACAGTACCACACACACGCTAGGTGACTCAAACAACAGGGAAGGACTTCCTCACAGCGCTGACGGTGCGAAGTGCAAGACCAAGGTGCCAGCCGGTTGCTGGGTGAAAGCATGCGTCCTGGTTCACAAATGGCCGCCTCCTCCCTGAGGCCTCCCGGGCAGTGAAGGAGAGCCCTGGCATCTCCTCCTTTCTAAGGACAGCAGTCCTCCCAGATTAGAGTCCTGTGACCTCACTGAACCTGTACCTTCTCCTCAGAGACCCCACGTCCAAATACAGAAGCACTGGGGGCTAGAGCTTCAACATACGAATTCCCATCCGTAATGCACGGCTACCCCTCAGGACCATGTCCTGGCCATATTTCAATCCCACCACTTGCCAGACTGAGCTCTCAAAAGATAAATCTTCACTGAAAGGATGGATGAGTAAATGAATAGATGAAAACGTCCTAAAAGAAGAGATAATATATTCCAATATAATTCTTTTTTTTGTTTGTTTGAGAGGTTTTTGCTATAGGGTGCATAAGCTCACCAGAAAGACAGAGAGAGAGAGAGAGAGAGACAGAAACTGAGAAATCACCCCCCAGGGGGAGGGCCATACCACAGTCCCTTCTCCATTCTCCTCTTGGGATCTTGGGCACACATGTACATGCACCCGGTGTGAGTTTAAGCCACTGGGTCCGGGACTCAAACCATGGTCGACTACATTGGAAACCAGTGACATAACCATTATGTCATCTGCTGGTCCCTATTCCAATATAATCCTATTTTAATTTTGTTCCATAGTTATTTGATTATATTATACATGAGAACCACCAGCTTGTAAAGGAGTATACTGGTGGGCAAAGTCCCAAGAATCGACATGACATGGCTATACTCAGCACACTCAGTCTGCCAACCACAGGGCATCATATTTCAGTCATCTAAGTAAGCTGAATTTTCCTTGTTGTAGTGCTACATGTATTTTATACTATGGCAAGGTCAGAAAGAACAGTTTGAACATTAGAAAAGAACCGATTCTCTTATTTCTCACAGTATACTCTCTTTCCTCTGATCGTGACATTAATTCAAAGCCCATAGAGTAGAAAACAGTGTTCCTGAGATCTTTTTAACATGATGTTCTCCATAACTATTACCTTATTACCTTGGGTGTTTCCTTTTGAGAAACACTATATATTTAAAAGAAGTAAAAAAAAATGCCCAGTTTATTGCCCCATGAATTATTTTATTCATAAACCCACATATCTTATAAAGTCCCATTGGTTAAATAAAAGGAGAAAGTATACAAAATATGCATAATGCTATTGCTTTCAAAAATCGAAATAATAAAACAAACAAAAGCAGCCAGCAGACATACTCAAGAAGAAAGAAAAACAAATATATTTATTTAAAATGCCTAAGGGTGCTATTATGGCAACTTCTTTTTCAAATTACAAATAACTTAAACCCATTCCCTTCCCATCTTAAGAAAAAAACACAAGGAATCAGATTTGGGTAAAAATATTCATATAAAACAGAGATATGTCTTAGTCAGTTTTTGCATTGCCAATGGAAATATCTGAGCCTGAGTGCTTTTATAAACAGGACAGAAGTTTCTCTACAAACTGAGGATTCTGTGGTTGAGAAGTCCAAAACCCTAGGTCTACGGCATAGCCAATGGAGGCAGAGAGGATGGCGGGCACATGCAGAGAGAAGCACCTGACGGATTTCTCTTTTATAACTGGCTCTCAAGAGAACAAGCCCTTTTTCACTTGAGCTAGACTTCATTGGGTCTCACTAGACAACACTAATCTATTCGTGAGACGACTGCCTCCATGATGCCGTCACCGTGGGCAGTCACTGCCCTCTGGACCTCACCCTGGGACACCATAAAGGAATGAATGAAGTGCTCACTTAAGAACAATACAAACAATAAAGTCAAGTCCCCACGCATGAATTTCTGGGGCCTGTATTTAAATCAAAGCAGTCTGCATGACCTGGCATTTGGACCACAGTTAATTTTATACCCATCCTTTCTATCACACCCTTCACATTCCAACCCCTATGCACTTTCATCCCCAACATTCTGGCCCGGTTTTTCTTTATTCCCCTCAGCTTTTATCTCCTCCTCACTGTGTAGCTGGCTACGTGAACCAAACATACTGTAGAGCTGACTTATTTATTTAGACTTTAGTTGATGATCTGCTCAATGTAAAAAGGTACGCCATACAAGGGCAAGGGATTTTGTTTTGTTCTGTCCACTGATCTACTAGGTCAGCATGTGGCAAAGAACAGGCACTGAGTGAACACTGCATTCATGAAGTAATTAAAGTGACTATTATTTTTCAAAAATGAATATATTTTGATTATTCCTGATCTTATCATGCAATAGAGTAAAAGTTACTAAATTTTGTCAATATTTGTAAATGAATGCCTATATTAGTGTTTACAGATGTTCTAACTTCAAATGTTAGCATGTCTGCTTAACTTTGATATAACCAACCACCAATTTAAGAAAAGTAAACAAACAGACCAAAAAAAATACCTGATGACTCAGGTTATATATATTTTAATTAGTGATGTCTCCTGGATAATTTCATTGACCTATATGTTCCACTTTCCTATCTGTTCATTTACTACTATATTTTCAAATAATTATTCACTTTGTCTCTTTAGCTCAAATCAACCCATAAACTTCTCAGTTGTAAGATTTTCTACGGAATATAAGAAAAACACTGTTTGATCAAGAAGAATCACAGTCCTACAAAAGCAAATCTAAAAGGTTTGTTTCTTACTTGAAGTAGTGATTTATAAGAATAGAGATTCTTTTAGCTCATAGGTCTGGGGGGTCCAATCCAAAATCAAAAGAATGGATTCAGTAAAAGTTTTCTTGTTGGTTGGTAATTGGTGAAGGGCATTGCATTGCAGGGAAGGCATTGCAGTGTGAAACAGAGCAAGTTCTTACAAACCTGTGTTCCTGTGCCAGGATTTGGTCAGGGGTACCCCATTCTGAGGACCTTAATTTGAGTCACCCTCCACCTCTTAACCCCATAGTCAGATTAGGGTCTCAACCTCTTGCTTCCACTATAGCCAGTATTATCACATGAATTTGGGGGAGACACATTCAAACCATAGCATGGTCCTAAAAATAAAATGGGCTTTGTGACATTTCATCTTCTTTGTCATTGTAACTGGACTAAGGAATATCCAAATAGCTAGGAAAACATTCTGCATGTGTCTGCAAGCTTCTTTTCTAAACCAGATTGAATTCTGAGTCATTAGATTCAGTGGAAAAGATCTGTCCTTCCTTCTGTGATCTTCAGGCCTGGACTGAACTACATCTCCAGCTTTCCTGGTTCTCATGTCTACAGAAAGCCACCGCACAGGACTTCCCAGCCCTCGTAATCTATCTCCTGTGATATGAGAGGACTTCATGAACCTCATGGAACACAAGAGTTGAAGTACAGGTTTATTGTTGTGGGGGAAAAAAGACAAAAACAGAAAAGAAAAAAAGAAATCTATGGATGATTTTTTAAAGTAGACATTTTCCCTGAACTTTTTGAACACCTAGAGTCTATGTATCTTCTGCATTCCACAGAACTAATTATTCTCCAGAACCCTGACTAATACAAGACTACAAAAGACCTAACATAGCCCAAATATTTTTGGAAAAACAGAGCAAAGTAAGGAGATTTTAAACTTACAGTAAAACGACGGTTGATGAGACTGTGTGGTATGGGCACAAGTGTAGACACACAGATCAACATGACAACACTGAGAGTCCAGAAACCAGGTCTCGCATTGTCAGCTGAGTTTGGACAAATATGCCAAGTCAATTAACTGGGGAGAAAGATAGCCTTAGTAAAGATAGTGCTGTGACCATCGTTTATCCGTGATAATATGATCTGAGACCCTACACTACAGATAAAAATTAAATTTTATTATAGACTTAAATATAAGAGCTAAAACAATGATAAAATCAGAAATGGCTTAAGTATCCTAAACGAATATACTAAGTGGTATAGCCACACAAGGGAATACTAGCAGCATAAAAGGAACAAGCTACAGACACCTGCTGCAACCTGGCAAACCTCGAACACTCACGCTGAGTGAATGACGCCAAGGTGAGGCCACAGACTGTACTATCCTGTCTATGTAGAATGTCGAGGAAAGACAAGTCTATGCACATAACACATCCCTGGCTGCCAGAGGCAATGGGGTGGGCGATGGGGGGACACAACCAACAGTGCACAAGAAGGGTCTCAGCGGGGCGATGCAGAGGTTCTAACGCTGATCCACTGTGATGCTGCACAAGGTTGCATTGACTGAAAATCAACACATTACACAACTTTACTGGATGAGTGGTGCAGATATCTGAGTATACGGGGACCAGCAGTTAGCGTAATGGCTATGTCACTGGACTCTCATGTAGCCGACCGTCGTTTGAGTCCCGGACCCGGTGGCTTAAAACTCACACTGGGCACGTGTGCATGCATGCCCAAGATCCTGAGAGGAAAATGGAGGAGAAGGGATTGCGGCGTGGCCATCCCCCTGGGGGGTAATTTCTCGCTTTCTGTCTCTCTGTCTTTCTGTCTTTCTGGTGAACACACACACGCCCTATAGCAAAAACCTCTTCCCCCTGAAAAAAAAAAAAAGAAAATATGTGAGTATATGCCTCACTGAAATTCTACATAAAAACGTGGGTTTTTCCTGCAGTAAAGACCTGATCTTTGATTTCTCTATCCTTGGTTTAAAACATTTCCTTTTGATACCATAAAATCTGAGTGAAAGAGATTTTCAAAACACTTCTGCTCGAGAGAGTGAGACACAGCTGTGAAGCTACCCTTTTTGAAATGAGATTATACAATTTACCAACTGTCCAAAATTGACAACTCCAGCTTACACACTTAATGCTTTTTGAATGAATTTTTATGATGAAGTTTCCATTTAAAAATAAATAGATGTATTAGTGACACAAGGGCTTCTGCCAACAGGAAAATAAAATGGAAAATAGTCTGGAAGCTTCCTCCCTAAGTCTAATTTGTTAGTCATAATGAGGTGATTTATTAAGAATCGAAGACTAACAAACAAACAAAAAAGACTCAGATTGAAAGGAGATAGCTACTTTTATAAATTTGATAATTTTTGAAAACGCATTTAACTCTCATTGGACTATCACTAGACACCTTGATAACTTTTTTCCAACAAGGCACCTGTAGTTAGAATTGATAATAAAATTCAAGATAACAGAACGTGTAATTCATTAACATTTCATTCAGTGAGCCATTAAGCAGGGGACATGTTTGCAAAAATCAAAACCTGGATGTATTTATTATTATTTTCAAAGAAAGAATTCTGGCACAGATCCTAGACTCCACATCCAGAGCAGAAATTAAAGCAATTAAAGTCTCATTGAGTATTACTGACAGTAATACCACATAAACAGTGGGCCTCACATTCTGTTTAGATAAGCTACCATTAGAGAAGAGACTAGAGCAAGCATAAATTCCAAGTCACTTATTTTTCAGTTGCTATTAGCAACATTTGCAAAAAAATTAGGTCAGGTTATGGGAAAAGTAAGGGATCAAGAGTCCAGGAAAGAATGGAATGATAGAAGCTCTCCCTTCTACCTCTCTGACACAAAAACTGATTTACAGGGAACACGGCATCTACAGAAATAGACTCATGACATTAAATCTCATACTCATGGAAAAAACTAAAAGGAAGGTCCATTAAAATAATTTTGGAAAAGTATGACGGGTTCTATTTTTGAAATATCAATAGATAAGATGACTTGGTGAACAATCCATTCGAAGATTATCATTCATAAGAAAAATAAATGAATAATCACCCAGTATCATTGGTCATTACTTTATCACCACCGAAGAATAAAAATTATGATTCTATTGTAGACTTTTTTTAGAGGTTTTTGCTATAGGGTGAGTGTGCTCGCCAGACAGACAGAGAGAGACAGAGACAGAAAGCGAGAAATCACCCCCCAGGGGGGATGGCCATGCCGCAATCCCCTCTCCTCCATTCTCCTCTCGGGATCTTGGGCACGCACGCACACGCGCCCGGTGTGAGTTTTAAGCCACTGGGTCCGGGACGCGAACCGTGATCAACTACACAGGAGTCCAGCAACAAAGCCATTATGCTAACTGCTGGTCCCTCTATTGTAGATTTTTAAAAATTTCAAATGATTAACAACTTTCCTGGTACAATTACTTGGTATTAGTTAATAATTTTAAAATATATACTATATTTTATATTATTTCACATAACACATTTCCAGAAACCAATAACCTAAATTTTTCAGTTTTCTGTTGGTTTCAAAACTTACAATAGGAGATATTTATGTGAGGATGGGCCCTGCACTGGGGAGAGGGGGTCATAAAATATCTAATTATTTGCCACAAAATACAGTTCAATAGCCAATATTGTAAACATAAAGACAATATTTTAGCTAAATTTATTATAAAATCGACTTGAAAACTGAATGTCACAGTACTAGTTAAAATCAAGGCAAAGCAGACTTCATTTTATCCGCAGACACGAGGCACAGGCTAAGTCCCAACTAAGTCTCAACTGAAAAACGGAACTACCGCCTTTTCACACTTGGAAATTCACAAGTAGAAACGTGCTCCATTAATGGTAGATTTTATCTTGGTGTTAAAAACATCAACTATTCCTGGCCAAAAATCAGTAAAAGAGCGTCTCTAACAGTCTCCATTCCCTTCGAGACTCAACCTCCTGCCTGGTCGAGAGCGTGGCCTCTGTGGCCAGGCCCCTGGAGCAGCCCTTCCACGATGGAGACTGTGGCCAGCTAAGTAGAAGGCAGAACGAGAATGCAGAAGAGGTTCTGTGCGGACAGCCTGTGTTAGCACGATGGTGTATGCTACTGATAATAACCAAGTCCTCACACCTCGCTGAACCTTCACAACTGGGTGAGGATTACATATCATTAATCCCCTCTACAGTCAGTCACGTGGGATCCAGCCACCTTAACCACAATGACACCAGCTAGCTTGATTTTGTGAGCTTTAGCAAGGAAAGAATTTTTTAAATTAACTTTACTTACTTACTTATTTTAATTCGACCAGATAAGGACAGAGCAAGAGAGAGAAAAGTGAGAAGCAAGTCGCCAGGTCTAGGACTTGAACCGCAGTCAGCCATGTGCGAGTCCAGCACCCTTAACCACCACACCGCTTGCCGGTCCTTCATATGTTTCTTTAAAAAGTAATTTCAAAAGTCCTTTGACCCCCAAATGATTAAGAGCTATGGATTATATTACTGCTATATTCATTTTCACTCTATTATATAATTATGAATGAATAAGGTATTCAGATACATATTGTTTTTATCTGAGCCCTAAAATTTATGAAACGGCAATTGAAACTATAGACTTGGCATATTGAAAAAAACGAGACACTCAGTTTTAAACCTTCTATAATCTGCTAGGCCCAGTGATTTCTGTCTTTTTAAAAACAGCCAGATTGGGACCAGCAGTTAATGTAATGGCTATGTCGCTGGACTCCCACGTAGTCGACTGCGGTTCGAGTACTGGACCTGGTGGCTTAAAACTCACACCGGGCGCGTGTGCGTGAGTGCCCAAGATCCCGAGAGAAGAATGGAGGAGAAGGGATTGCGGCATGGCCATCTCCCCTGGGGGGTGATTTCTCGCTTTCTGTCTCTCTGTCTGTCTCTGTCTGTCTGGCGAGTGCACGCGCCCTACAGCAAAAACCTCTCCAAAAAAAAGCCGGATTATATTGGACGGGAAGCTTCTGTCACCTGGTTGATTTGGTTTGTTCTGGAAAGGTTTGTGGGTAAAGGGGATGACTTTGGCTCCGTTTCTAAAGTCTGTCTTTTTGGAACAAGCTGACAGGTATGCATGAAAAATACCAACTTCAGACAAAACGTCTGTCCCTCCCCACTTCCAAGTCATTTTGAAGTGCCCCTGCTGTAAGTGTTAAGCAGCTCCAGGCCCTGGCAGTGCCCAGGGCCCGTCTAGTGAGAAGGCACCTGCACCTGGAGGGAAGCACTGCAGGCACAATGTTCTTACCCCAAGCAGACGGATCAAACCCAGTTCTGAATGGCTTAGATAGTCAAGGACAAAGAACTGAAAGGCATCCAAAATAGAAAAGACATTCAATTGCCCATTTGCAGATAACTTGATCTTAGGAAGAGAAAGCCTTAAAGACTCCACCAATAAACTCTTTAAGAAATAAATTCTGTAAAGTCGCAGGATGCAAAATCAGCCCACAAAAATCAGTAGTGTATGTTTATGCAAACGAAAAACTATATTAAAAACAAATAAAACAACCCCACTTATAATAGCTTAAACATATTTAAAGTTAAGCAAGGAAGCAAAAGATCTATACACTGAAAACTATGAAATATTAATGAAAGAAATTCAAGGAGATACAAATAAATTTAAAGATACTCCATGACAAGAATAAAAAGAATTAATATTGTTAAAGTGTCCACACTACCCAAAGGTATCTACGGGTTCAATGGGATCACTTTCAAGATTTTAATGATATGTCTTACGAAAATAGGGAAAAATCGCTAAAATCTGTATGAAGACACAGAGATCCCAAATAGCTAAATTAATCTTAAGCTAAAAGAACAAAGCTGAAAGCACTACGGTAACAGATTTCAAAATAATATTAATTTTTGTTTCTGCTTATATGATGATTAAGCTTTAAAATAATTGCAGGTTTTAGTTCACATTATTTGAACAATATCCTTCCCTTATCAAAGCATATCATGTCCCTACATGTAACCAGCAATCCCTAAACAAAGCAAGAACATAAACAGGATTTTTTAGAAACCTAGTAAGATATATTTTAAGTCTAATAAAGAAATGCATATTTAAAATAGTAAAATGGCAGTTTCCTCCTAGAAAAGGAAGCACATAATTGAATTAGCCTGATTTTTCTAGACTAAAAGAAAATTCATTCAAAGATTAACAAAAAGAAAACGAAATCTTGGGCATTAGTGTTTGCCTTTTAATTAGCAACTTTAAGTTAGTTTTTAAAAAATCTCTCTAAAGAACATCACATAAACAAACACACAAACAAATAAATAATTTACAAACAAAAGTTGCAGTTTGTCTCAGTGAGTTTCAATATTCCATGAATTTTAAATCAGGCTTGGCTAGAGATATTTTGTTAGTTCCTAAGGGAAATCAATACTGCTTAAAAAAGAAAAAAAAAATTTCCTTTTTTTGACAAAAGAAAACTAAACCCAAATTCCTTTCAGAAGCTTAGAAGGCTTACAGTGTCGGACTAACCTCTGAGAGCCACGTGGAAACAGGCACACACAGACGAAAATTGCCAGAATTAACTACATCCCGCCTTGAAGGGGAAGGAAAATGAAGCTTTCACTTCGTCTGGATTTCTGGAGGAGTTCAATCTGATCATCTCTCTCCCTTCTTGGAAAGCAGGTATGTCTATTTTGAAGTGTTTATGACTATTTAGAAAGGGACACAGCTGAGTCAACAGAAGGAGGCACGACTATCACTGTACCTGGGAAATTCAGTGTGTGACCTTCAATAGTTCTGCCTTTCTAATTCAAACAATGTTCAAAAGTACACACTTTTAATTTTCAAATATTTAATATTTAATGTAATTGAAAATGCATTTATGTCAGTAGGAAGACTGGACCTCATGACACTCAGGTCCCTGCCACCCTGAGGGCTAGTCTGCTCTGATCACTGTCACCCGGACGGCGTCAGGTCGAAAGGGACGTTCAGAAGCCTGGAAGGAGAGTCGTTCGACAAGAAGACCCTCTCACCTGACGGACACGGGTCTTCCTCCATGGACAGGGGTCTTCCTCCACGGACAGGAGGAAAGGTTTCCCGCCAGGACGCGGGGAGCTGCAGGGAGAGGGAAGCATGCAGAACAGGGCCCAGCGGCTGCACGTGTGAGTTTCAACCAAGTGTTAAAGACAGCGCACCGAGACGCACGGTTCTCTCTCCTTTCTCCTTCCCGCAAGCCCACTGTAAGGGGGACTGTGTCAGCGCCCTGTACATAGTCCTAGAAACCGCGATGCAGCTCTTTCTGCAGTATTTCCAAAGCTAGGACTACAACCCTATACTGTGGGATTTATCCAAAATCATTTGGGGGGGGTAAATTTTTGCTATAGGATGTATGTGCTCACTCACAGGAGAGACAGAGACAGACAGAAAGGGAGAAATCAACCTCCTGGGAGACAGGGTCACACAGCAATGCCCTCTCATTCATTCTCCTTTCGAGGTTCTGGGCACACACGCACACACGCCCATTGTGTTTCAAGCTGCTGGGTCAGGGGCTCGAACTGCGGTCGACCACGTGGGAGCCCAGTGCTTTTCTTCCCACACAGGTGTGCAGACTGAACATGCTGAGGCATTGCACTCACTCGGGTCTGGCTGGTGAGAGTTGGTGTGTACACTCTCAGCTCTCTCGCCCTTCAGTCGGGATAATTCTGAGGGATTTATTTTCCATTGTTTCCAGAGTTTCTCTGAAGAACAAATCTCTATTACCAACAGCGGTGATCGGCCAAAAGTGCTTTTTCCTGATTTCTTGGAATCACTTTTTTATCTGCTTATGAATATTTCCTTCGTATCTGGAGGAAACTACAGGAATTTGAATCCTTGTTGGAAGATTTTATTTTCAGAACACCTAAATGAAGGTACTTCGATTTTAAGCAAGTCACCATTTATCTACTCACAGTTTGCTGTATTTCTTCTGCTAAGCTGGGTCCAAGGACCAATTATTTATGTACATGTGTGTATATATGTGTATGTGTACATATGTGCATGCATTATATGTGTACATGTGCACACACACATGTGCATATGCATATGTATATGTATGCATATGTGTATGTGTATACGTGTGTGGATTTTGTACACACGTATGTATATGTATGTGTGTGCATATATACTCACGTGTGTGCATGTATAGGTAGGTGTGTGTGTGCGTGTATATGTGTGTGCCAACCAAAGCAGAAGGGAAATGACCAAGGACGAAGGTGGTGGCAGCCATTTTGGAGGCTGCTCAAAGATCTTGCGTGTCTATTTTCTGGTGGGCCAAAGAACGGTAACAGCATGTCAGCATGAGAGCTCTGCAAAGCCGGCCCAGGTGCGTGCAGACTGACACCCAGGGAAGCTTAAGGGTTTCTTCCCCGTGCCCCTCTGGCCCTCCCTCTACTATCTGCTCCTCTCCCCTACCAAGAAGAACTGCCATGACCCCGTAACCCCCCTCCTCGATCACCCCATCGACAGGGAAGACGTGGAAAGGACATTTGTATGTCACGGACAGATCCCGGCTGTCTGAGTTCCTGCCCTTCTCCCGAGTTCACGTGGTATTCTTATCCCAGTAACTAACTCCTGACGTGTTCTTCCATGTAACTTTCTAAAACTGGTTGTCTAAATCTAGCTTTTTCCCCCCCTTTTCTCATCCACAGTTAGGTCGTTCTGGACGGATTGCTCTGTCTGGCTGAACTGCACAGGCCTGGCCGCGTCAGCACACAATGTCCAAAGGACGGTTACTGCCCTGAACGTGCCGGCCTACCCAGGGCGCGAAGGCCGCCGTGACCAGACGTTACACTAGACAGCAAAGCCCTTCCGGACGGGCACAGGGTGGCATTTCCAGAACCCCCAGGCTGGCACACTCACCCCAGCACCGGACTAATGCATACACTAGGCATTCAAAAGTGGTTCTTGGGACCAGCAGTTGGTGTGATGGCTATGTCACTGGACTCCCATGTAGTCGACCGTGGTTCGAGTCCTGGACCCGGTGGCTTAAACTCACGCCAGGCGCGTGTGCGTGCATGCCCTAGATCCTAAGAGGAGAATGGAGGAGAAGGGATTGCAGCGTGGCCATCCCCCCCTGGGGGGTGATTTCTTGCTTTCTGTCTGTCTCTCTGTCTCTCTCTTTCTGGTAAGTGCAAGCGCCCTATAGCAAAAACCTGTCAAAAAAAAAAAAAAAAAAAGTGGTTCTTAAGGCATATGAGATGTTGGTTAAGATACATAATTACAGGTAGGTAAGGAAAAAATTCCAGGAGATTTATTATACTACAGGGATCTAAAGTTAATGTCAAAATTGTGTTCCTGAGAAAATACAGAGTTATACTGAGTGCTCTCTCTACCAAAAAAAGGGCAACTCTATGATGTACTGCATTTGCTGGTTATATATATGGATCGGTTCACAAGGCATGCATATGTTAAAACATAATGTTGCCCATGATAAACACATACATCTGTTAATTTGAAAAAAGTAAAAATTTAAAAGCAAACCAAAAAATTGTTTATTGAATATGTTTTAAAAATGAGTAAGAATATAAATGGAAGAAATAAGTGAATGAAACCAATGCGTGGTAAGCACGTGAAGAGGGCAGAGAGTGTACTCTACGTGACACGTGACAGAGCCCTGGTGATGAAGCGAGCACCTCACGGGAGGAGCCCTGAGCTCCCGCTCACGGGAAGCACGCTGCCCCGTACGGAGTCTTCAGAGCGGAAGTGGAGTGCCGAGCACTGGCGGGGGAGAAAACGACATTCTTTCTTTAGTAGGGTGGTGATCCGGACAAACTCTGAAACACAGGGTCTACACGGTAACACATCTTTTAATGTAACTTTTCACCAGATTAAAAAATGGAAGCTATCCTGGTTGGTAAACCTTCTTACTGAGAGCATTGTCTTTTTCGTCTTTTGTTTGTTTTTACCAAAAAGTGTGTGTACTTGCCAGAGAGGAAGAGAGAGAGTGAGAAATCTCCTCCCAGGGGACACGACCACACTGCAATCCCCTCTCCCCCATTCTCCTTTCAGGATTTTGGGCGCACACAAACATCTCCAGCATGATTTTCAAGCCACCAGGTCTGGGACTCAAACCACCAAGTCGGCCATGTGGGATCCAACAACTTAACCTCCATGCCACTGGCTGGCCCAGAATCCTCTTCTCTAAACAAGCAGCAGCCTGTGCACTCCACATTGTGGTAACATCCATCTTGGAAATGGTCGTGGTATTGGGTCAACCAGAACGGAACCAGCTGGGTTAGGCCACAGTCACAGCCCAGATCTCAGTAGCTCAGCACAGTGAAGGTGTGTTTCTCACATAGTCCACGTTTCCATGTAGGGTCTGCTCTCGTGACGTTTACTGAGAGACCTCCCCTCTGCTACGTCACCTTGGCAGAGAGGAGAGCGGGAGTTATACAGCTGCTTCCATAGTCTGTGCCAGAGGGGACGGGCCTTCCTTCCATGTTGGATTTTTGGTCTAAGCCAGAGCCATCCGGTTAGACAGGAGATAATTCACTTTATTTTATTATTTTCGCATACTGTTTTAAAATTAGCTATTCAAAATGCTGTCAGTCACCCAAACTGGTGGTCTTTGCTTTTTCAACGTAAGGAATGATTTGGGCACAAGCTGTATTTCAAAAGTGACAATGAAAGCAAGAAACAAGCTGTGACTTCCCTGTGTGGATGGCTGGTATAAAACGCAACACTCTGGAAAAAACACTAGCGAAGCGGCTCAGAAATCTGACCCCGGGAACACTGATGGTGGGAATATGAAAAGGTACAGCTGCTTGGAAATAAACATGGCGGCTCCTTAAAAACCGAAACACAGAATTACCGTATGACCCAGCAATTGTACTTCGGGGTATGTGCTCAAAGCAATGGAAAGCAGGAACTCAAAAACAGATCCTTGAACGTTACTGTTTACAGCAGCAGCATTTATAATAGCTAGAAAGCTGGAAATAACCCAAATGCCCAGCGGTGGGTGAGTGGATAAACAAAACAGGGCACACGCACACAGTGGCATATTATTCAGCCTTCAAAAAGGAACTGTGATGGGTGTCCCAACATGGACGAACCTTGAAGATGCCACGTTCAGTGCAGTTAGTCGGACACACAAGGACTAATCGTGTATGATCCTACTCACACGCGTGGTGCGGAATAGTCAGGTTCACCAAGGAAGGAAACAGAAAAGTGGCTAAAAGGGACTTGAGGGAACAAAACAGGGAGAGCGTGTTTAATGGGTACAGAATTTCCGTTTCAGATGACTGAATGTTCTGGATTTGGTACGGGGAGTTACACGACGGTGTGATTGTGCCCTCTCAACACCAGTCAGTTCTGTGTTCTGTACATTTTACCACGCGTTGAGAGCGAGCGAGCAAGGGCGAGCTTTCTTCTTCCCGGTCACTTTATACAGCTAGCTGTGACGCCCTCGTCCTCTCCATGCCCGGATGTGGCTTCCTGTCAATGAGACAAACCTCAGGGGACTTGCTCCTTGGATGCCCGCAGTAACTCAGAGCACAGAAGACCTCAACGGACGGAGACGGGTCCCTGCCAGTGGGATGAAGAACATCTCACGATTAACAGATGCAGCTTGGTTCCCGAGATGACAGAACAGAGCACACCGCTCATACCAACACAGTGTGAGGGCAAGGTCTTCTGTACTCTGTCATCCTCCCTAAAACGTCCCCTCCATACACACAATTCCGTGTGTCTTTCACGAACTTCCAGTTTAAATGCAGAATTAGCAGATCTAACTATAGACCTAGTGACCAAATATTTATGCACTGCTCACTACCTGCCAGACTCAGCACGAAGCACAGAGCTGAAACGCCAGGTGAGCGGGACCCAACCTTGGCCTTTGCAGAACTCCTAGACTAATGGGAGAGACGGGCGAGTAAATAATTCATAACGAAGGACGTTTTTGGTGTTGCTCCCGGCCAATTAATTCTGCAGGGAAGGGTCAGAGAGCTGCCCTGGTACTTGAGGAATGCTTAAAAGGGCAAAAATGAATTGGTCGAACGGAAAATGGCACATGGGATGGAATGAGTTGGGTCGGGTTGGCGTGGCTGGCAGAAGGAACGGGAGGAGGAAAGGCACAGAGACCCCAGGGCCTGAGAAAGTCTTCACTGTGACTGCAGATGAGGCACTGGAGAGGGTGGCCTGAGCCCAAAGGCAATCCGAAGCCAGAGCGTGCAGGTCCCTGAGCAACACACAGGCATCGCTGATAATCTTGTGCTTGAGCTGTCCCACAGTTGTTTCTCACAAACATCAATCATTTCTGCTCTTCAGATGCATGAACGATTTATAAAAATATCTTTAAATCTTCACATGCTCTTCTGACGGCTGGCATATAATACTTTGAGATCTTACAAAAAAAAAATGGGAAAATAAAAATAGGCTGTATTTATATGCCACATAAAAACATTTAAAATATAAGCCATTTTCCTTAAACAAAGAGATCTCTATTTTCCTTAAACATACAGACCACAAAAGTTTGAGGGGAAAAAATATATGTAAACAATGAATTCAACACTTCAATTTCATTCTGTCGAAGTCCAAAGGGAACTGCCTGGTGGGATCAGACTCTGATGACCTCGAGTTACACAAATAAGCCTTGTGTTATACGGCCGAAAAGTCTCCACCAGGAATTCGCGAAATGGAAACTGAATCTCAAGTTCAACCTCAAAGCCAAGTCATCCTCCCTGAAGTTACCAAACACCCCGCCCCCTTGAGCACAGTTACCGCGGAGTCGCTGTGGAGTCAGCGCTGTTTCGGTGGCTAAGGCTACTCTGTGCACAGCGTCAACACTAACTATAACCTGGGGACAGAAACGGTAATGACCAACATGGCTGACAGGTCCGACGACTCCGCAGGACAGTCCTCTGTACGGAGGAACCCACACGAGGTGTTACAAGTTTAGCACAATGGTGAAAATTTGAGAGAGGTTCTGGGGGACAAGGGTCAGCCATGGGGAAACTACAAAATGATTTAGTGACAGCAATTCTCAAACTCATGGTTCTCAGACGCTTTTCAGACAGCTTACCTAGAAACGGAAATTTTCCTCTAAAATCAAACATCGACAACAAAAAACTAAATAGATGAAGCAAAGGAAATGTTAACAGGCCTTTTCTGTGCTCTCCTTTCGTTCAGAAGAAAACGTACGAGCTGCGAGTTACCTGGGTACTGTACATGTTTAGAGACTCAGACTCTGAGACATCAGGTTTACGGTGAATGAAGATGCTTATATTGTGAGATCAGATATCAAACACCTTGCCAACGTTCCAACTCGCTATGACTTAAAAGGGCAGTGCAAAGGAAAGATTGTTCATCTGTAGATTCTATAAAAACTTGTAATGTTTCTCTCAAGGACTTAGAAATTATTACATAGGTGTCCTTCAACAGAAACGTCTCCTGTAACAATCAGTGTTTCCTGTGTTTCAAAAAAGTCTGAATGTAAATGGCCCCAGGAATGGGACTGTCGGGACTCAGCTGTGTCTGTGACGGTGCTACACCGCTTGGCTTGGGCCACCGTAACGAAATTCTGTAGGCCACGTGCAGTGGACAGCAGAGAGTACAGCCTCCCAGTGCTGGAGGCCAGAAGAGCCCCGTCCAGGTATCTGTCACTCTGGGTCCCGGCCAGGGATCTCTTCCAGGCCTTCCTGGTCAGTACCCTGCTTCTGCAGGCCATGGAGAGAGAGCTCCGGCATCTCTCCCTCTTCTCAGGAGCACACCAGTTCTAACTAAGACTCCATCCTTACCACCCCACTTTATCCTTCTCATCTCCTTTGAGGGCTTCTCTCAAAATGCAGGCATCGTGGGAGCTGGGTTCCAGCAGAACGTGGGGTAATAGGTTACAGCCTCTAACAGGTGCTTACCTAGAACTCTCGGCACCGTCTGACTGCAGAAAGCTACTCGGGGTTCAGCTACATTACACAGAAGCTGGGTGTGGACGTTCTCACAGAAAGGGAAACTGAAAGCAAGCGCAGAAATGCAACCTGTCCTTCTCCCGGGAAGAGGCCCAGACAGACACAACAGCTCGATCCATGAGGCCCGGAAAGAGGGAGTGCAGTGGGACACTTCCGCACCCAGGTCGCCAGGCCTGCCTCACCCCACCTGTCCAACCACGTGCCTGTCGGTAGGTCTCAGGGCCGTGTCTGAGCAACTCGACTCACAGGAACGCGCACGTCAGGCGGAGAGTCTCGCTGCTGGACACGGTGCAGTGAAGAGAGCTGCCCAAACACTGCCGATCGGCAAGGAGAATCCGGCCACATTAAACACAGGAGGGGCCGCTGGATCGAGGTTGCTGGTGACCAGGAAAGGCGCGAGGAGCACGGGCATCTAGGAGCCTAGGTGGGCCACGGCATTTCCAAAGCTAGCCACTGCTGGCTGCAACTTCACAGTCTCAGCAGATTTCATCTTGGTTACCAGGTACGTAACAAAGGCTTCACTGGGTCGGCTGTGAATTTACTCTTTAATATAAATTCAACGAATACGTGGGATTCCTCCCTCCTTCCCGATTACACCAGTAAGATCATAGATTTTTAGACGACGCCTCACTCTTGTCCTGCAGGTTAAGGGTAAAACGCAACAGCGAGGGCAGAGGGCACCAACAGCAGGAGAACGGTCTCCAGAGACAGCAGCGGGAGGCTCCAGAGGATGTTGGCTAAAAAGCTCACTTTTCAGGCGAGATCTGGTTTCAGATTCTTACTTCACCACTTCCTGGTTGAACCATCTTGAACAAATCATTCTCCCTCCCCCCCAAACCTTAGGGTCCTTATCTGAAATCAAATAAAACTGTCCGCCTCACAGAGTTGTCTTGAGGATTCGATGACACAATATTTTAGAAGCACTTAGCACCATGCCCACATTTCAAGGCCCCACATGGTAGTCATTATTATTATTAATGCCATCAGCAATGATGCTGACGAGAGAGAGAGTTTTGTTTCACATGTATGGCATGTGTGTAAATTAATGTTTAAACCTAAGAGCAAGTCTGCAAAGATATTTGGATACATTTCTACTCAGAATCGGTCTAAACGTGGGTTTTTTTTTTTTGTTTTGTTTTGTTTTGTTTTTTTTTTTTCCCATTTGGCTGGCTGTTCTATTCATCCTCTCACTCAAGGGGATTCATTGAAAGACTAACTCCACATCGGCCTTGCACTGAGAATGAGACCACAAACTACAGCTTCCCGAGTGCTGTTTTTGGAATGAACAGCTGAGTCCTCACAATAATCCCATTTTCTAGATTAAGTAGCTGAGGCTCAGAGAAGTTAAGTAAATTCTCAAGGTTTTCTGAGCTCCTAAGTAGGCTGGCTGAAATACACATCTCTACAAAGAATGGTGTTGAGTATCTTCTAGTTCAGGAGTTGGTAGCCTTTCTTTTAAAAAAATAAAAATAAAAAAAGACTAGGTATATCAGGCTTGGCAAATGACTTCTGGCTCAAATACTCATGAAAGGAGCTCTTAACAGCATGAAAATGAATGAATGTAGCTGTGTCCCAATAAAACTTTATCGATACACATAGGCAATGGGCTATAGCTTGCTGCAGCCTGTTCTACCTGGTGGTAATATTATATTGGGTTGTCAGAAAAGTCATTCTATATCTTTTCATGCAAAAATGTGTCATGACTTTTCCAACAACCCAACAGTTCAATTTGAGCAAAGACACTTAACCACTAAAGACAATGGTGTCTATGGCGCGTCTCCCCAAAAGAAAGCCTTGAATTCTAATTTCCTGCATCAGAGGAAAAGCATCTTCCCAAAGTCTATTAAAACTGTGTTTTACTATGCATCTCTAGCTTAAGATATATACTTAATTGTTCAAATATATGTTAGATGGGTTGTCACAGTAGATACTTAATATATTCAGTGAACAAATAAATAAGTAAGCAAATGAATAAATCATTGTGTTATATGGAGATAGGACATCTGTACCATAATCTGCTTCCTATTCAGCTATATTTGCCGAGTATTATTCAATATCTTCTACATGACGGTTCTCCACTAAGTAGAGGAGCTAGGGAAAAGATGTCAGCTTACCTTTCCAAGGATCTGAAATCTGGGAGGCAAAGATATATGACAGATATCAAATTTAGGACAGTAAGGTTGACTCTTTCAAGCTACTCACATCCAGTACCTGTCCAGAAATACTCACACATCTAGCGTTCTACGATACCAGAACCTACGGCACTGTGATGTAAGAAGCTCAAGGACCCAGCTTTCAAACGGCAGACCATACTATGTCTACATTCAGCCTAGACTGCATTTATTTCAGGAGGTTCAAGACTAGAAACAGCATCCCAGGTTGAATATTACTGTCTTGCTGTCTCCTTATGTTGTCAGAAAGATCAGTCGTCGTACGTGGGACTTAGCATGGCCGCTTTGGCCCTTTCATGACTCGGGAAGTGAGTTGCACAAATTTCTCCGCATAGTTCCTATTCTTTCTTCTTTAACCTTGTGCTTTGCTGGTGTCCTCCAAATGCCTTTTCTTTTTCTTTTTCTTTTTTTTTTTTTTTTTTTTTTTTTTTTTTGAGAGGTTTTGGCTATAGGGTGCGTGCACTCTCCAGACAGAGAGAGACAGAGAGACAGAAAGCGAGAAATCACCCCCCAGGGGGGATGGTCACACTGCAATCCCTTCTCCTCCATTCTCCTCTCGGGATCTTGGGCACACACGCACACGTGCCTGGCATGAGTTTTAAGTCACCAGGTCTGGGACGCGAACCACGGTCGACTACGTGGGAGTCCAGCGACATAGATATTACGCTAACTGCTGGTTCCCTCCAAATGCCTTTTCTACATTTCCCTTAGCCACAACCACAGCACAGTGGAGCAGTCAGTGGGTTCTGTCTTTATTTTGTAAAATGCACGAGGCATTATTAAAATTGCCAATGCTGAACTGATGACAATTCGAGGAGGATGAATCAAATGCAAAAATATGTGGGGAGAAATGTCAATACTTAAAAACAGAAGAAAAATGTCTGAAATCACCACGGCACAGCTTCTGAAGGCGAGTTACAAAGAAAGGGTTTGGAAAACACTCATCTAATCTGGGTGAGATAAGTGGGTTTCATTTGTCACAACCCCAGGATGTAAGCCTTTCAGAGCGCCGTGAACGATGCTCTGAGTGTTATAATAGGAGCGAAAAGATGGGAAGCATTTGATTTAACACACAGACATCAGTTTTGTCTGCCAAATCCCAAGGAAGACATCTATAAGCCCATCAATCAACATTAGGATCTCTGTGTTGAGCAAATGACATCCAAATCATAAAGCCGTCATCATTTAAAATGCGTTTTTAAATCACTGCTCCACTACCATTTATAATGGATATATTTTTAACTCCAGTAATTAATCAACTCTGACACTTTTCCTTCCTTTTTTCCCTGTTCTCCTCTGACATCCTTCTTTTATAAGAAGTCATTTTTAATTTCCTGTATGCAGAAAACAAGTCAAGGGATTCGGGTTTCGAAGTTTCATCTGTGAAGGGGCTTTGGAGGTTTATAAATGAAGAAAGTAGGAAAACAGTCTTCAGCACAGACAGGATCTTGAAGTGCATGTGCCGTGGTCAGAGTGGCACCTCTGCAGGGAATGCGAACCCAGGGCTCATGACGGCCTTTCAGAAGGCACAGCCTAAGAGGATGTGCTTCGAGGACACGGCCTGTCACTTCCCCACTTCTCAGGAACTAGTTCATCAGATAATTTCTCTTAGAGATTCCAGTACTGTAATTTGCCTCTGCTTTAATCAACAGTGAGATAATATAGAGGCCGCAGTAAATGACTCGGAGTGATTTCGTCGGCAGGAAACCCATTAGCCTAACCGTATTTTCCCATACTTTTCAGCACCATGTCCTGTCATCTGGAAATAATAGGTACCATAAAAGTAAATTCTGAAAGCTTAAGAAAAAAAAACTAAAATAGAGCACACGGTGTTTATCTGGAGGTTGATAATTACCAGGGATTAATCAAAATTAGGATTTTTTTCCCGGTATATTTGAATTAGATTTCTGTATGAAAGAATGTTAAAATGTTACGCTGAAGCATGATTATTCACATATATACTTTCACGGGATTGGAATATCCCAGAGGCGCAAATGTAAAATTGTAGTCATGTGAATGTTTTCATTTCTGGTAAGTCAGTGCACACACTGAAAAAGGGGAAGGGGTAGGAATGGGGACCTGCAAGTCTGAGGACATAACTAACGCACGCTGGTTATGCTCAGAGCCACTGGCCCAACGAAGGGTGCATCTCTCATTATTTTTAATTAATACCTTAAACACCTTAAATGCATTAGGAATAATCATTACAAAATACAATTACCAAAATGTTATAGCTCTGGTTGGGGAGGGCAGTGACAGGGTAATGGAAGGAGATCCAGAAATGCAGGGTTTCATCATCCCTGTGCTCTGAGGACCCACTAGGGCTTCTAGTCTGAGGGCTCTCAGTGAACACTGATTGATAAAGACTGGAATTTCAAAAAACCCAGACTCCCTAGGACGGCCTCCGTTCTCAGAGTGCACCTCTCAGCATGCCAAGTCGTCTGTAGCCAGCAGAGGGAAGAGTTGGGAGGAGCATGGCCTCCAACGATGGGGGATGGAAACAGCCGGAATAAACTTAACTGAAGGAAAATTTCTAGTTATCCATTTTCAGAAGAAACTGGTAACATTAAGGCACGTGCATTTGCCAGAAAGACAGAAAGCAGCAAGAAATCACCCCCATTGGGGATGGCCACATCACAATCCTTCCTCCACTGTCCTCTCGGGATTTTGAGCGCACATGCACACGTGCCCAGCGTGAGTTTAAGCCACTGGGTACAATTCAAATGGCAGTCTACTACGTGGTGGGTCCAGTAACGCTAACCATTATGTATCTGCTGGTCTCAGAAAAGTGTTCATTCTTAATGAAGGCTCCAAGTGCCTGCTCCAGATCTCCACATTAACTAGGTCTCTGCAAGGTCAAGGTGAAGGAAACAGTTAGCAAGTGACAGTAAATACCTGCGCAGTTTTCAACAGGCCACGAAAATCAAGTGGTCTTCCGTGGTTTACCCGATCACTACACCATTCACAAAAACCCACTCAGTGAAGATACGTGGAGCGTTTCAGCAATGTCGCCACACCGCAGTAGTCGAGACCTAGTTTCCATTCCACGTGCGCCTTCTAAACTCACTGGGAAGAGTCAATAAACTAATGGATGGAAAATTATTGATAAGTGATTGGCCATCCATAAGTAAAGACCTTGAACGGTCTTTGTCCTGATGGAGGTGATGATTAAAATGGTGGATGAGGAATATTAGTAAGCAGAAAAGGAGAAAAGAACCCACATGTTTTTGATCAATTACAAAGCAGAACACTTGACGACAATTATCACTTGAATGCATTAAATGCTTTTGGAATATTAACTCATGGAATCTTCGTGACAACCTGATGAGAGAGTTACTCTCTCTCCTTCTATTTTTTTTTTTTTTTTTGGAGAGGTTTTTCGCTATAGGGCGCATGCAATCGCCAGACAGACAGAGAGACAGAAAGCGAGAAATCACCCCCCAGGGGGGATGGTCACGCCGCAATCCCTTCTCCTCCATTCTCCTCTCGGGATCTTGGGCACACACGCACACGCGCCCGGCGTGAGTTGTAAGCCACCGGGTCCGAGACGCGAACCGCGGTCGACTACGTGGGAGTCCAGTGACATAGCCATTACGCTAACTGCTGGTTCCCTCTCTCCTTCTATTTTATGGATGAAAAAAGCTGGACCACAGCGAGGTGACGTGACGCCCAAGTCCAGAGCCAGTAAGAGGTGGAGAGAGCGGGGATTGAAATTTAATAGGCAAACGGCCTCCATGTCCTATTCTTGGGCCATCGGCTGTGCACTTTCTTACTGGCATTCCTCCTGTGACTATTAGAAATTAAAACAATTATGGGACCAGCAGTTAGCATCATGGCTATGTCACTGGACTCCCACGTAGTCGACCACGGTTCGAGTCCCAGACCCTGTGGCTTAAACTCACACCGGGCGCGTGTACATGTGTGCCCAATATCCCCAGAGGAGAATGGAGGAGAAGGGATTGCGGTGTGGCCATCCCCCCTGGGGGGTGATTTCTCACTTTCTGTCTCTCTGTCTCTGTCGGTCTGTCTGGCGAGCGCACGCGCCCTATAGCAAAAACCTCTCAAAAAAAAAAAAAAAAAAGAAATTAAAACAAACTATGACCATCCGACTAGCTGCTTATAAACACAAGCGGTTTTCAAAACTGCATCGTTGTGGTAGCCTAGGAATTACGAAATGACGAAATCACAAAATCTGTGCATCCGAGCCTCGAGGAGAGCTGTGTGAGTCCACACCATTCTGCCTTTATTGTCCCTTCTCAGAACAGGTGGAAAGCTGTAGACTAGGAACAGCAAAGACGTCTGTCTTCATGAGAAGTAAGTCCCCACGCCAATAAAAATGATGAAGAATAAGGTGTTTTGTTTCGAATTCATTGTTTGACTAAAGCCCTTCAACCTCAACTGTATGATCCCAGAATGATCTAGGTGTCCATCATCCGTCACGATGTGAAAGACAATTTGGATTTTATTTGGATGTATCCAAGGAAACAAAATTGGGGGGAGGGGATGGCATTGGAAGAGGGAAAAGAAATACCCCGAAAACTTTTTAAAAATATTCCACCCACACTACAGTTTTGAACAACATTGTCACAGGAGAGACATTTAAAACCCACTTTCTTTTAAAGCTGGATTCGTTTAACTGACCAGGGCTTAAGAAAATGTTATGTTTATTCTGTGGGAATTTTTGCTAAGAATGAATTTAACTTGGCTACTATGAACGTTGTTTTTGTTGTTTGGGTTTTGTGATGTTCCTGTTTGGGATGACTTTGTTTTCTTTGAAATTGAGGAAGAAACTTTTCATGCAATTTCGTGGTTACATGACACCACCTCTACTGGACTATTACATTCCACATATGATGTATAATGTATATTTCAGCTGGGTTTGTTTTCCTAAAACCCAAAAACTTCTGTATAAAGTTGTGCAATTCAGAGAGATTTAAGCCGCAGGGGGGATAATTCTAGATGACACCAAACTACAGGGGTTTCCTAAGCAAACTGCATCTCCTTTACCTCTCGGCTTCTGCCTTCCGTCCTGCATCCTGGAGCCTCCCTTGAAAAACCACCATATTCAGATGCAATGTGTGTCTGAAGTAGAGGTCGGACAGTTCTGCCTCTGCAGGAAACAGCGCTCTGAGGCTCCTTGCTCCATCCTGACATCTCACCCTGTGACCCTCTCTCCCCGCACATACGCCCAGCATACACAAGTCAGAGCTAACACATGGCCTGGGCGTGGGCTCTGTCCCTCACACAACCTCAAGGACGTTATGCAAGCCAGCTCGGACGCGCTCTCTTGCTCCAGGGACACGGGCAGTCTGGTTATGGACCTTGTTGACAACAGGGCACATGAGAGTCAGGTGGAGGGGTGTAATAAGAAACTTTCAGCATTTGTACATTTCGATTGTAAGTCATTCTCATTCTGCTTTTAATTATCAAAAACAACTTGGAATAAAAATTTCCAACTCAAAAGATGCAAAATCATTCCCCAAGGCCAACGCATAATAGAAGGGGTGCTGCCGTGTGATTCTGGAGACTGGGCAGGGGCTCAGGGGGCACACCCAGGTCTGGGTCTATCAACACGCTGCGGAGGCCCCTAGGTGCACCTGCAGCCCTGGATACAGAGCTGGGGGACGGATCACAGCATAACGATTGCCACGGGTGCCCGATTCTCTCTCCTCCGTCTTTCTCAGTAAGAAAGTAAACAAACAAACAAAAATGCTGAAGAAAAATTGCCAAATTGGATTACAGTGACATATATGTTCACTCAGACAATGTTGGCGAGAGTTTTTGGAGGAACTACTCAATGAGTGTGGGCAAGATAAAGAAAAATAAAAAGGAATAGGGAACCAGCAGTTAGCGTAATGGCTATGTCTCTGGACTCCCTCGTAGCCAACCGTGGTTCGCTTTAAAAGTCAGACCCGGTGGCTTAAAAAACTCATGCCGGGCGTGTGTGCGTGCGTGCCCAAGATCCCGAGAGGAGAATGGAGGAGAAGGGATTGCGGCGTGACCATCCCCCCTAGGGGGTGATTTCTCGCTTTCTGTCTCTATGTCTCTCTCTGTCTGTCTGGCAAGCGCATGCACCCTATAGCAAAAAACTCTCCAAAAAAATAAAAATAAAAATAAAAATAAAAAAATAATAAAAAGGAATGATAAAACACACAGCCTTACCGGGACTGGACCAGGAGGGACATGGGAGGGACGGAAGCCCATGCGTCCATTTGAATTTCTTTATTATTTCCACTCTTTTCTACTAGGAAGTGTAAGCAGAGGAGGAGGAAGCAGATGGGGAGAAGTACTGGGCCGGGAACAGGTCGCCAATCCACTGTAAGCTACCGAGGACAGCAAGGACCCACGAAGAGGCAGAAGGGCTTTCCTTGAACGAAGTAACTGTGCCGTCCGGGACACGGGACATCTACGAAGGTCTCAGCGGAGGGGGACCCGGCTGCAGGGCAGAGGTGACGCTGCGCAGAGACAGGAAACACACAGAGGAGCGGGAGACCCTGCACCTCCAAGAGGGGCAGCAAAGAGAGTAAATGGCAAACGGCCTGCAGTGGGCGAGTCTGCGCTCACGGGCCGGGTAAACGCGGGCGGTGAGGACGGGGGAAATTCCAGTCTGCGCATGAACTGCATCAGCATTTCCCAAGGAGCTTTGAAAAAATAAAATTCCTGGCCACATTCTCAGAGATCTGGTAAGTCTTTGCTGGGATCCTAGAAACTGGAAACTTCATGCTGTCCCTTGGGTGTTTCCTTTGATTTGAAAACAACCCAACTGGAAAGGGAGCAGGTGCCAATCCCTGGGGACTCTCAGTTCATGCTGGGGAAAGCCTGTGGGTGGGCAGAAGGGGTAAAGTGTGGAAGAAGGTAGAGCAGAGAAACACTCTCGGGCCGCGGTTTATGTATTTCTATCCTTTCGGTATCCATGTCTGGATAACCTGGCATCATTTGGGTGTTTATGGAAAAACTAAGAAGAA
Source organism: Tupaia tana (assembly GCA_026018925.1). NCBI lineage: Eukaryota > Metazoa > Chordata > Mammalia > Scandentia > Tupaiidae > Tupaia > Tupaia tana. The sequence continues at coordinate 27,479,336 of JAKSZU010000025.1, read as the reverse complement.
AATGTGAAGAATAAAATGTAAGTTTCTAATGACGTTTGCTAAATTAGCAAAGTAACTTTATGCAAACTGCAGGATAAAATCTATTAATACAGAACCAATGGCTGATCTGGACATTTATTTTTGCTTTTCTTGCAATATTCTTGTGAATTTATAATATGCAAGAAAAGTCTCAGATACCTTGACAGTTCTGGTGCCGGAGCAATAGAAAAACAATTCTCATCTGTAACGTTACGTAAAGAACATACACCAGCAAATCGCCAACTTGTAAGTTCATAAAGCCACTTATGTCAGAGCTCTCAGCACAGCAAACCGGTGCTTAATCGTCAGCTTTCTTCTGTGAGCACTACAGAGCAGAAAAAGTGCAGCAAAAGGAACAAACAAAAACCAGAGGCGATCTGGTGGAGCCCACTGACTGCAGCAGTCAACAGCATGCAGTGATCGGACCATGGTAGGACCACGGTATCATGTGAGTACTCTCTCTCAAGCTGGATCAAACCTATGTCCCCACAGCTAGGATCCAAATGAATGTTGGAATTAATCATGTAATTTATTTACTTTTTTTTTGTTCCTGAATTATAAAGTTAAATGATGCAAATAATATCATTTGGTAGAACAAAAATATTTCCTTTGTAGTCAACGTCTAATGACATTGAATACAAACAAACTTATTTTTAAAAAAGTATAGTTTCTACTCTATAAGATTTGTCAGAATTGATAGAAGCTAGTGCTATTTTCATCTCAGGCTAAAGGTCTCCTTGTTCAAACAAGACATTCCACCCGGAGATACGTTCCTGCTGCCACCACGGTTGAATTAAAAAGTCCTGAAGAAGGCACCCATGGCTACCCCTCAGCAGTGCAGACTGACTCATTCCTGGGGTATAAAACTCAGCCACGCTTTCGATGAGTGAGTGAACAGGTGAGAACAGCACCTGGCCCTGGCTCCCTCAGCACACTCTCCACACCATGGTTCCTGTGCAGCAGCACTGCCCTGTCCTCACTGGTACAGCTTTGAGGGAGCAGGTCATGAACCCAGCCTATCTCATCTGTTCTCCTCTCAAGACGAAGACTATCTTGTCCTTTGTATGGCTTTTCTCTGAAGCAATGGCAACCTATAAAGACCTATCATTTCAGGAGGAAATGTCTTACTTTTAACCAAATGCACAGCTGTCGCAGTGGAGATGCTATTCCTGTGAGGAAATGTAGAGCTCTACAGTGGCGGGCTTCACGGACCATCTTTCCAACCACCTTCCCACTCCTGCCTTTGCTGTTGCAGGGCTATGCTGTCCAGAAAACCCCTCGAACCTGCAGCTGCAAGGACCCCTGAAGACCTTTCCTGCCGCTGACCAGTGTCTTCCACAGGGCTTTGTGTGACTACGCTCTCTAGACCCTGAGGAGCTGGAAAGCCGTCATTCAAAATGGCGCCTGGCCTTGGTCGGTGCAAGCACATGCTCCAGTTGCTTCCACAGTTACTTCCCACTGGCTAGACTCCAGGAGCAACAGGGGAGTCCGGAATTAGTCACTGATGTTCCAAACCAACCAGTCATAAGATATGGCAAAAGACGCAGAGCAGCTGAAGAATGACTCTTGCTGAAGCCCTACGTTAGATCTGAACCGCAGGGCCATTCCTCTGGTTTGCAGGGCTCACAGCTACAAAGACCACGATACTCGTACTAGCTTTTTTTCTGAACAGTTTAATGACACGAGCGTTGTAGACTAATGATCGTAGGAACAGTTCCTTTGTAACATAATTGTGACTGTGGCTTTTCTTATGGAATGAGACACAGGAGTCTAGACACGGCCTTCAATGTTTCTGGGTTGACATATTTTATAGCCACCCACGGTGGGAACTGCCATACACACTGGATCCTGGTTTCGATACAAGAGCCCTGATGTTAGTGCTCTTCTCTGGGTTCATTCCTATTTCCAACAACAAGAAATTATGTTTGCATCAAGCCTTTTAATCAACGTGTGAGTACGGAGATGAGCGAAACCGTAACAACCCAGAGCAGAATCCATCCTGCTGGCAAGCCCACGGGCACCTAAAAAGCATGAAACGATGGGGAAAAGACAGCAAAATAGATTTAATTGGGATCCAAAGCCCATCAAGAATCACACCTGAACATGCAAATGACCTGAAATAACTGGGTGAGTCATTTCATTTTGACCTAGAAAATGTCTAAAACAGGTGTTCAGATCAGGAGAGCTCGGTCCATAATCTGACGGATTTTAACTCAATTTTCAAAAAATAATGTATACCTACTATGTGCCATTCTCAGAAGGGCTTGGAAAGATGACTATGAGTATCCTAAGACTAAAAAGCATACCATAGGTGTTTTGTTTACCAGGTCCTAGCACAATAACTGGATGACGGCAAGCAATCGATAAGTATGTACTTATTTACACAGAGGAATGGATTCCTTTCCCCTCTTCCAGGAAATGAACACAGACTTTATGGCTGGATTGCATCCTCTAGTTCAGAAAAGATCTTCACACACCCACACCTGTTTGTTCCACTCACCCCTGGGACACGGGCAGGAGAAACATCATTCATTTTGACAGCCTGATGAAGCACTTAATTATCAGAGAGTTTAAGCAAATTACCCAAACCAGGAAGATAAAAAGGAGCAACACAGGGAATATTCTTCCCCTTGACTGTGACGTCAGTGGTCACAGACCAGGACCGAGCTCACCTGCACTGTTTGCTGTTAAACTCAGTCATCAGGGACACGAGCATTACGAAGAGCCCTCCCTGGGTCCACAGGAGCTGGTTCACTTCAACCATAACTTCCTGGGTATTGGGTAGAGGCACACCTGGGCCCTTCCTCTGGGCACTGAAGTGGAAATGGAGCATAACTTCAAGACTAGGTTGAAGGTTCTGTATCTCTATGTCTCTGTGTCTCTCATTCATGGGATAAGCTAAACACTGAAAAAAGAACATAACTTACATAGTAACATGCTTTGCAGACAGCCACTGACAATTGCTGAGCCCTGGTTATGTGACAAGCATGGAGCTAGATTTTATACATGTTAACTTATTTAAATCCCCCTAGTTACTCTCTAATTTAAGTATCATTTCCCATTTGAGGCATCAGATATGGGAAAATTAAATAACTTGCCCAAGGTCAGAGCTGGTAAGTGATAGAGTTGGGATTTCAACAATCTCAGTCTTGTTTCAAAGCCCATTGTCTTCACCTTATTACACACAGCCTCGATAAGAGGGGAAGTCAGCTACTCTTCGCAAAATAGCTGGCGACTCCTGCTCTAAGAAATGACTGGGTACGCGCACAGTGGACCTCTCTAATAAGAAGTAACCCTGGTTTCCTTTGATCAGAAAGAATGCTTCAGAACTGTGCGGTGTTTGCAATGCCCTGCTCCAGGAATCGCTTTCTTTCTGCTGAGATGTGAAACCGCAAACGAGTTGCTTGAGGTAATTAAAGATCCTTTGCACTATCTGAGTGTGTCAACAGCAAGTGTCCTGGGTAAATTTCAAGTAAGTAATTACACTCTGCCTACCCGAAGTGCCTTTCTAATTTCATTCCCCTAACATATCCATTGACTGCACCTTTTAGTGTGGCTGTGGGTAATTCTAAAGTAACCAAGACCCAAATGAGGATAAGAAAGTGGACGTCCATCTGAAGAGTGTGTCAAGTTATTCTATATTGTTGGATAGAAGCCTACATATAAATGTGGGCATTTACTTTTCTCCTTACGTATCAGATTTCCAGGGGTGAATGCAAGCAACCAGAAATGAAAGTTGATTATATCTTCTTTTCCTATTTCACCCTTACTGCTGTAGTGGGTAAATCAGTTTATTCATATTATAAGAACTTTGCACTGCTTGGAGAAAAAAAGGTCTATTGAAATATTACTTTTATAGCTACAGACAACCTAATACCCATGATATTTTTAAAAGAACTCCATTCTAGAAAATAAAGTGTCATCCTAAAATCTATTACACATGCTTTATTATAACAAGCCATGTTATGCCCCAAAGGAAAAGAAATGTCTCAATAGCAAGTCATAATTTCCAGGATATTTTTCTCCTAGGACTTTATAGAGAGGATTTCCCTGCAGTAGATCACTTTAAAACTTACTGGCAAATCAGTTGGATAAGTAAATAGTACAAGCTGAAAAACTACATGATATTCTATAAATTAATTTCCTGAGCAAAAACCCTCAAAGAATTTGCTTTTATAACTAATCCTTTTCATTCGAGAATATGGTATGTAATCAAGCAATTTATAAACTAATGGTCTGGCTGATAATTCTGTAATTGCTATGGAAGCAAATGAACCATTGTTAATCCTATCTAAAAGCTCTTGAGGTGGTTTTATAAGCGTTCTTCCACGCCCACCCAACAAACCCTCACAGCACGTGCACACACGCACACTCACTACACATCGCTGATATTACTTCGAAAAACTGTTCTGTAGCTGTGCCTCGGGATTTTGAATAATATAAATGCAGAAAAGTTGGCATAGGAATATGTCTGTTTTATTTCCATAAAGCCTGAACGTTTCTTATTTTTGATTTCATGAAAATGTTACCTTTCTCAAACACTCCCCAGGTAAGTCATTAAGCAGGGTAATTAACTACCCAGAATTTTCTGTTGGTACCAGGTCAAGTGTAATGATTCTTCATGTTGGTAGCTTTGAGGCCACTAATTTGTTTTTTCTTCTCGCTAGAGTGAGTACACACTTACCAGAGAGAAAGGAGAAGAGAAAGCACCCCTGTGGGGAATGGCCACCCACAGCTGCTCCGTCTCCATCCTGTGGGATGTTAGGGACCCACGCACGCACAACTGGCTGTCTCTCCAGTCACCGCGTCCTGGGCTCGAACTGCAAGATCACCTATGTGGGATGGAGCCAGCCTAAACCCCATCATTTTTAAACTTAGTAAGAGGTCCAGAGATGCTACGGTCACATTCGAATGGAAAGAAGAAGGGAATTGTTGCATTACAAGCTTGAGATCTTCAGGAGTGGGAGGTGGCAAGTGGGGAAGAGTATCTCTTCATTCAATCGTGGGGCCATTTCAATCATCTGAGCTTTGACCTTCTGTGCTAGACCTGGAACCTGGTCAAATTAGACTCAAGTTCAAACTTGGAAGTCAGGCAAATAGTTCAAATTAGTCACATAGTTTAAGAGAGAGAGAGAGAGAGAGAGAGAGAGAGAGAGAGAGAGAGAGAGAGAGGGAGGGAGGGAGGGAGGGAGAGAGAACTGTCTGAGAAGATGCCCTGATACCCCTAGCAGTCCTCAGTTTTCAGTCAGAGGAAATTAAATGCAAGAAGTCACAAGACTAGAAGCGAAGTAGAACCTACAATGCAAGCCAAGATACTCCCAAGTTGGCTCTTGGATATACTGAAGCTGCCATACGAACACACACACACATACACACACATGTACATACACATACACACACAACACACACACACACACACACACACACACCCATCCAGTGATATTCTTATCTACAAAATATAAATGCTTGTGGCAAAGATTCAGCAATCCTCACACTAGTAGTCACCAGTATCAATCTTGACTGAAACTTGACATAAGAGGACCTCGGTGTTTGCTGAACCACCCTCAGTGCTTTGCCTCGCGTCATCATTTCGTCCTCACGTTATCTTTTATCGACCCCCAATATTAACCCTGCATCTCTGTCCGTGTGACACCTGATAGAAGAAAGGCAGAGTCCCTTGTCCTTTATGAAATGGATTTTGCATTTTTATTATGTATCTCTGCAAATGAGGCAATGGCAACTTCACAAGGACTTCGAAGAGATTCGCGATGGGCTCAAGCATTGTGTTCACTGGTCAATCCTCAGTTGATTATTTCTCTGTTACGTAAAGGTTTTGACAGCTACACAGTCATTGCGAAAATATGCTCCAGGCCTTAAAGTAATTCATCCCATTAAAGCTTGACCTTTCACCAATTAAAAAAAAAAAAAGGCATTAGCAGCTACTTTACACACTTCCCACGGAAAATTCACTTCTCTGTAAAAGAGCAGTCCAGCAAAGAGACTGGATGACACAACAGGTTTTATGCAGAAAAAAAGAAATCAATAATCATAAGATGATAACGATTACCCAGAGAGGTTACTAGAATGCTGAATAAATTGTCCACAAATACTTTTAGACGGCCATATTATAGAGAGGAGAATGGAACTCCTACATTATCTCATTTTCCTACCAACGAAGCAGAAGCAATGATCAGTCGAAAGCTTCCCCTAGAGGAACATGCACTTGTGACTAACATTGCCTATCCGAGTACAAGCAGCAGAGCAGGAGCCTCTGGATTACTGCGCATTCTAAGAGCAAGCCAAGAAGGTCCACCACCACGCCCACTTTGCCCAACACATCCTTCATGTATAATTTTCCTGAATTAGCAAAACCACTATTTTATGAATATTATATTTGTTCTTCAGAGGATGGTGCTAATAACAAGAAGCATTAAACATCCAGCTTAATGTCACACAAACGGTAAATGAACAAACTAGAATCTGACCCCAAGTCGACCTACTCCAATCTCTCTCTGTGATGGTACTTCAGTAATTTCATGGAAAAAATAAAGTATGAGTTTATTATTTTTTTAGAGAGAGATTTTTTGCCATAGGGCACGTGCACTCACCAGAGACACAGAGAAAGAGAAAGGGAGACCCTCCCCCCAGGGGAGATGGCCACGCTGCAATCCCTCCTCCTCCCTTCTTCTCTTGGGATTTTGGGTACGCACACACATGTGCCCAGTGTGAGTTTAAGTCACCGGGTCTGGGACTGAAACCACGATCGACTACATGGGAGTCCAGCAACATAACCATTACGCCATCTGCTGTTTCCAGTGTGAGTTTGATATTAAAAAAAAAAAAATTAATCCTTACATACTTTTTTCATTAGGCACATTTCCATGAACGTTTTGAAGACCCCTGTCTTTTAATAGTTAGTTGCAACAGTTAACTTTTCCGACACCTCAGAGGAGCTAGACAGGGAAGAATAAGAAAGATGGAAATGTTCTAGAATCTGCAGTGGAGTATGTATCATCTTAAACACACACCTTGATTAAATGCTGTTCCATTATTAGCGCACTGTGGGAAAGTGTGCATAATACTAAGAAAACATTTTTATTATCATTTTTAAATTTTTGTCAGAGAGCCTGTGTGCTTACCAGAGACAGAGAGAGGGAGAAAAAGAAAGGGAGGAAGCACCCCCGACTGGGACACTGTTAAGGTCCAGAAACAAGTTCCAAGGTCCAACACAAGTTAAGGTCCAGAAATCTTCAAACTACCTCATATCCGGTACTTGGAAAACAAGAGAACTTATTCAAACCTAGTTTCATTAGCTTTTTGGACAAAGAAGAAATATAAAAAATGTATTCCTATGAACTCCCATTCCTGAAAAAGAGAAAATACTAAGAGAGTGAGAAGAATGTGGGATTTCCACTGGCACTTCCACAACTTCCATGAAAGAAGAATGGCATAGACCAAGCAAAGTTTTCATCTTCCACGAGGAAATCTGGCTGACAAGTTTAACCAATCAATAGCAACACATTTTTGTATTAGTCTATTCAGATTGTTTTAACAAAATACTAGAGATTAAGTGGACTATAAACAACAAAAATTGATTTTTCACAGTTCTGGAGGCTAGGAAGTCTAAGATTCCTTAAACCAGAGGATTTGGTGTCTGGGGAGGACCTGATTTCTGGTTCTTGGGTGGCACCTTCTTGCTGTATGGTCACATGGTAAAAGGGACAAGGTAGCTCTCTGGGGCCTTTTTTATAATGTAGTACTCCCATTCATGAGGATGAGCCCACCCAGGTATGTTTATCAAGCCATGGAATCAGGACTCAAACCATGGATGGCCAAGTGGGATCCAGCCCTCTATGCACAGGACCCGACCTCTACACCAGGGAGCCAGCCTTATGCATTTGTTCATTTTTTTTTTTTAATTTTGTGAAAATTTTGTTAGGGAATGATTTATTAGTTGCATTTTTATTGTTTTCTCTGTCTTGTAGCTCTCCTGTCTCTACTCTTGCAGAATTCCTTTATACTGTGCTGGTTTAATGGAGTGATGTGCTTTGATTCTATTCTCATACCTTCTGTATTTCCTTTGTGGATATCCTGAGGCTTACAAAAAACATCTTACTGTTATAACAATCTATTTTAAGCTGATAATGACCAAAGTTCGATCACATAGAAAACCTCAACACTATTTTATCCCACCCCATGTTACGTTATTGATGTCACAAATTGTAGCTTTTTATATTGCGTATGCATTTTTTATGGTTTTATTTTTACACTTTGCAACTTCATGCCAGAATGAAAAGTTATTTACTTGCCATAGTTTTAGCGTTACAACATTCTGCAACTGTTTATATATTTATATTTATTCTTGGGGTTTGCATTTCAAATGCTATCATGTTGTTTAATATCCTTTCACTCCATCCTAAGAAACTCCCTTCAGCATTTCTCTTAAGTTGAATCTAGTAGTGATGAACTATGTAAGCTTTTGTTTATCTGATAAAGTATTTCTTCTTGATTCTGTATGTATAATATTGTGAGATAGGATATTCTTGGTTGGCAGTATTTTTTCCCATCACTTTGAATATACTAGGTTGTCAAAAAAGTCATGATGCATTTTGGCATAGGAAAAATATGTCATGTCTTTTCTGACAGCCCAATATTATCCCACTCCCTTCTCACTGGTACGGTTTCTGCTGAGAAAGTCACTAACAGTCTTACAGAGATTGCTTTGTGATTAATCACTTCTATCTTCAGATTTTCAGATTTCCTTTCTGTAGTTGACTTTTGACAATTTGACTATATGATGAATATTTTTGTGAATTTCTTCAGTTAATCTTCATTGAAAGCCACTGGACTTCCTGAATCGCTGTCCATCTCCTTCCCCACAATAAGAATTAGGAGCATGCGTGCACATGTGCCCAGCACGCCTTTCACGCCTCTGAGTCTTGGACTCAAACCATGACTGGCCATGTGGGAGTCTAATGAAGTAACCATTATGTTACTGCTGGTCCAACCAGTAGCTTTTTCTATGTCATTAGGCATGATCATGTTTAGTTTTTCAGGGCTGACAGCCTTAGACACTTCCAAGGTTGTACACAAACCCCAACTATCCATGTATGGCTACTGCTCTGTGGAAACACTTCTGAGAAAATTCATCTTTTAAAAAGAAAAAAAAAATCACGACAGAGCACTTCTTCTCAAATGAGAGAGGGAGGAAGGAGAGAGAAGCCCCTCTGCAGTACTCAGTCACAGTGTGATCTCCTTCCAGCCCACCCGGATCCTGGGACATGCACATGTGCTTAGCATCTTTTCAGGTCATCCCCAAAAAGCAGACAAAATAGGAAAGTCAAAAAGGGGACAGTTGATATAGGCAATGGCCAGATGGCAGAACGCAAAGAAGCATTCTCGGGAGGAAAGATTTACATGACTGAAGTAGAGGAAAATCTGGATTAGCATTGAGTGATCAAATGGAGAGACCTTAGGACACACTGATCTGAGTTTTGAACTGAAAGGATCCACTTCACTAGAGGGAAGGTACATGGTTCTTTGTAAAATAAGAATGTTAGAATGATTTAAGCTTCTATAAGAGCCAAATTATAAACTTCACATTAATTTTTGCGGTAATCTTTGGTGGTAGTTGTTGTTTAATCTGAAAAGAACAGTTTGGTTTTCCCTAGGTTAGGTCATTTTTCCAGAAAGAAATATTCAATCACACAATAAATAAAAAGTACTTTGAAATTAAAAAATTCCACGTTGTAAAAGAAAAATTTAAACCACGGATGCATGTCTATTTCCAAGTACAGTGTAATATATTATTAAATGTTTCCCTCAATCCCAATCTTCAACAGAAAAGCTACAAGGAAACAAAATCACTCATTGTCATCTGGCAAAACCTAATCAAATAGCCCCCTGGAAAGAGGGTACATCTTTCCTTTAAGGATATTACAACAATTTTCTTTTAGGCATTCTGCTCCTCCTTGCCAGCTAACAGAGTAGGTAAGATGATGTACTTCATTTAGATGGAGACACTACTGGATGGTCCCATGTGGGCTCGGCCCTGTGACCTGTGAACCAGGGAGAGGTGAGGACAGTTCCCCCACCCTTACCAAGGAATGCAGGATTAAGTGATCTGCAACCATGATGATGAATCAATGTGTCTGACTGTTCCTATGCAGGATGATGCTACTGAGGCCCACACAAGCACTTAACACATGCCATGAAGGAGTTGGAAATATAACAGAAAACATCCTGCTGATCACTGGCAACAACTCAGGGTCAAAGCATCCACCCATGACTCAGCATATCCTTGCCGATGCTGACTGTCCAGTGTGTCTTTGTCAGGAAGAACATAGAAATTTATTACTTTAGGGAATTTTTAAAGCAAAGATCTTGAATGCTTTTGCATTGAAAAGTTTTATTTTGTTTTCCTTCACCCTTAGGATCATGAGTGCTTGGGATAAAGAAGGTGATTAGTCTTGAGTGCTGGAAAGAATAGAGAAAGAAGCAATCCATAAAGAGAACAATATGGCAGAAAGACAGATATGGTAACCTACTTAGATGACAGTAACCTCATATGTTGTCAAGGTTTAAACTCAGTTCATCTCTTTTTTTAGTAGTACTAGTGCTCTCCATTATACCAATACTCTTACTACTGAAATTATGATGACCACTACTTGCCGTTTACTGAAAACTTGCAGTGTGCTATATTCCAAAAATATGTATCTAATCCCTGCTATACACGGGACACCATGGTACATCCTGAGCACACCTGACCGAATTTCCTTTTCCATGCTAAGCACTTTCAGAACTCATATGCCTTCATTTTGGGTCTGAAGACGTGATCATGGGTGGTTATCCAATATTCCCTTTTAGCTAGTATTCTCACAGATAATAAAGATGGGACTGTGAAGTGAATCATTTATATAGAGTAATGTATGACAAAGAAATGCCAAGCAATTAGGAAGAACCCGGAAGAGTCTGCATGAGAGGAACAGAAATATTTCCTTCCTTTATTACCTCTTGAACAGAACCACAGGAATCATCTTTAATAAGGCCAAACGTTTATCAATTCAGTGTGTGCTGTACTAAATATAGCACTGTGATTTTTTTTAATTAAACTTCTTGTTCTGAGAGTATGGTAGAAAATGTGTATCATGTCATGTAGGAAACGAGAGTGGGATCTGGGTACCTTTCACCAATTTCCCTCATTGTGAACATCTTTCCAAACTATGCACAGGCCACATCACACCCAGATGTGGACGTCAAAGCAGTCAAGATTTGGAACATTTCCACGACTACATGGAGCCCTCGGATTGCTGTTCGGTAACCACAACCTTTTCGTTGCCCTGAGCATAATTCTCTGGAGAGACCCATCGACACAGGTGTCATAGTCGTTGTTTGTTTTGTTTTTACTGTGAAGTAACAGTTCCAAGGTGTGGATGACCCCCAGTTTGCTTACTCTTTCACCTGCTGAAGAACATCTGTTCATGTCCAGCTTACGTTTATTAGAAAGAAACAGCAAATTCATGGATAGGCTTTTGCATGAATGTCAGTTTCACTTCTCTGAGATAATGCCTTGGAGTACTTAGTAGTGTGATAATTGCAGATTTCGATTAAAAAAAAAAACTGACCATTTGTTTTCAGATCAACTGCACCGTTTTATGTTCCCACCCACAGTGTATGAATGTCCCAGTTTTTTTTTTTTTTGAGAGGATTTTCGCTATAGGGCGCGTGCGCTCACCAGACAGAGAGAGAGAGACATAGAGACAGAAAGCGAGAAATCACCCCCCAGGGGGGATGGTCACGCCGCAATCCCTTCTCCTCCATTCTCCTCTTGGGATCTTGGGCACACACGCACACGCGCCCGACGTGAGTTTTAAGCCACCGGGTCCGGGACGCGAACCGCGGTCGACTACGTGGGAGTCCAGCGACGTAGCCATTACGCTAACTGCTGGTTCCCGAATGTCCCAGTTTTTTCACATACTTTGCAGCATCTGGTATTGTCATTTTTATTTTCCCATTCTCACATGAATGTAGCAAAAACTAAAAAAGAAAAAAAAAATCACTGGAATTTCATTTTGCTTTTCAGTCACTAGTGATGATTCATATCTTTTCATATGCTTATTTGCCATCCATATACCCTCTTTATTTTGCTTTTTGTGAATTTATTTGTTCTTTTTACGAGTAAGAGAGATAGACAGCACCCCCAATGGTGTCCTGATGCAGTGACCTACCGCAGCCTCTGCCAACTCAGGATCATGGGCACATGGTCACCCAGCCTGGGATCTCGGGCACACGGGCACCCAGCCCGGAATCACAGGCATACAGACACCCAGCATACTCAAGGAGGTTTCCAGACACAGACCAGAACCTTCCAATGTTGGTGAGCCTAGCAGGCATCACACTTTATTGCTTTCTGTCACTTCCCCTCTGTATATCCTTTTGAATGTAATACATCTCTTCATAGCCTTGCCCACTTGCTACATGAGTTCTTTGGGTATTTTTACTGTTGAGCTTTGAGAGTTCGTATACATTCCAGACACAAGCACTATGTTAGATATATGGTTTACAACTACTTCCTCCGAGTTTGTAACTGATCATTCATCCACTTAGCAGGCTCTTCTGTAGGGCAAAAGTTTTTAATTTTGATGTAGTCCAATTTATCAGTTTTTCCTGTTGCAGATATGTTGGGATACTAGTTCTAAGAACTTTTTGCTTTGCCTCAGATCTAAAATACTTTTATTTTAAAGAGTTTTAGAATTTAAAATTTTGAAGTTAAGACTTTAATTCACTCTGAGTTAATTCTTACATTATGTGTAAACCTTTGGTCAAGTCATTTTTTGCCTAAAGATGTTCACTTGTTCTAATATCATTTTTATGGAAATACTTTTTCTCCCCTATTGAATTGATTTTATACCATTGCAAGTCAATAGGGTATATCTGTGTGGATGCAATTCTAATTCTGTATTCTGTTTCATTGGTCTGTGTGTCTGATCCTCTACCAATACCACATAGCCTTGGTTACTATAGCTAAATACAGTAAGTCAGGGAAGTAGAAAGAAATTCTTCCCATTTTATTATACTTTTAAAACATTTTTTAGCTATTGAAGTGCCTAAGCCTTTCTATATAAATTGGAGAATAATCTTATCTGTATCTATTAAAAAATCTTGCTGTGATTCTGACAGGAGTTGCACTGCCCATGTCTACGATGCTGGGGAAAACTGACAACTTTGCTGTGTGACTCTCCCAGAGTGTGGATATGGCACACGTCTCCTCATTTCCTATAGATCTTTGATATTTCCTAAGTGTTTTGTAGTTTTTAGCAATATGACCTGAAAATTTTTGTTATTTTTAAACCTAAGTATTCTATTTTCAACTGATTATAATAGTATTACATTTTATGTTTTTATTTCCATGTGTTGATTGTGATCTTGCATATACAGAAAATATAACTGATGCTTTTATGTTTGCTTATATTCTAAAAATTTGCAAATATTACTTATAAATTCCAGGAGGGTTTTTGAAAGATTTTGTAAGATTTTTCATGTAGACACTCATGTCTTCTGCAAATAGAGGCGGACACATCTCTCATTACAGCAACATCCCTTTTATTTATCTTTCTCACTTTCTTGTGTTTACTAGCCTTCTGCATTACAATATTGAATAAGAAGGTTAAGAGAGAATGTCTTTGCTTTAGGGAGAAACAGTCTTTTACTGCTGAGTTAGTGTTAGCTTTAGGGATTTTGTAGAAGTGCTTTAGCAAGCTGAGGGAGTTCCTCTCTATTTTCATTTATCTGAGGATTTTATCTTGTACATACGTTAAGATTTGTCAAATGCTTTTTGATATGAATGAATATGTTTATGTCTTTTCTTCTCTAGTCTGTTACTATAGCTAATACATTGTTTGATTTGCCATGTTGAGCCACCCATGAAGCTCCAGAATAATAAAACACTTGGTTATTTTATATATACATAAATATATATACAAAGATTTGTACATTAATAAATAACTACTAAAATTTTGTTACTTGGTTTGTACATGCATTAATAAACTATGACCACACACGTCTGTACACACTGGTCAGTAATTATCTTTTTAACAGTATATTTCTGGTCGTACGTCAGTCCTGTTTAATATTCACTGGAATTCACCAGTAAAATTATATGAACCACTGGATTTATTTTATAGGAGTTTTTTTAGTTATAACTTCAATTTTCTTAATAAATATTTATTCAAATGATCTATTTCATTTTTGTTAAATTATGATAGCTTATATTTTTCTTTTTAAATTTTTTTAGAATCATTTCCATTTTATTTATTATTATTTTTTTTATTTGATCAGATAGAGACAGGCAGAAAGAGAAAGAGAGGGAAAGTGAAAAAGCAAGCTACCAGGTCTTGGACTTGAACTGCAGTTGGGCATGTAGGAGTCTCGTAGCTTAACCACCATGAACTTGCTGGCCCCTAGCATGTGTTTCTCAGGGAACTGATCCACTTTACCTAAGTTGCCAAATTTTGTTGTGTAAAATTTTTCAGAGTATTTCCTTATTTTTATTATGTCTACAAGTTTAGCATTATAATCCTTACTTTATTACGGACACTATTAATTCGTCTTCTCTTTTTTATTTTTTTGATCTGAGAACCTTGTCCATTTTATTACTATTTTCTAAGAATAAAGTTTTTGTTTCCTTAATTTTCTGTACTTTTAAAAAATTTTGCTATATAGTGTATGTACTCACTGGAGAGAGACGGAGAGAGAGAAAAAAAGAGAAAGCACCCCCAAGGGGCATGGCCACACCACAATCCCTCCTCCTCTGGTCTTTGGGGATTTGGGGCATGCACACGTACGGTTCGGAATGTTTTTCAAGCCACCAGGACTCAAATAGCACCACCAGCCATGTGGGATCTGGCCACCGTAACCACATCCACCTAGCTGGCTATGTTTTTTCTGTTTTTAATTTCATTAATCTCTGTTCTTGAGTAATTTTCCCCCACATGCTTTGGGCTTATTTGTTCTCCTTTTGCTCAGGTTTTGAGGTGGATCCTAGGTTATTAATTTAAAATTCTGTACTTTTCTAAGACGTGCACTCAGCTGTCCTGCCTTTCCTTGTAAGCACTACTTTAACTCTGTCTCATGAATCCCACTATATTGGCTTTTTTCTCTTTTATGCAGCTCACTATTTTTATTTCCCTCTAGAATTTTTCACTGACCCATGCATTATTTAGAAATGCACTGTTTTGTTTCCAAGTATTTGGAGATGGTCCTATTTCATTCTGTCATGAAATTCTAGTTTCATAAGCTTGTAGGCTGTGGTTTTTGCTAAGTTTGGGAAATAACCATTTAAAAAAAAAATAACTTTTTAGCCCACCTTTTTTCTCCTCTCCTACGTCACAGACTTAAATTTTCTTAAATAGTCCCGCTGTGTGTAAGGCTCTGTTTCTTTTGCTTATTTTGCTTCTAGTCTATTCAGTTTCTATCATTCAAGTTTGGTCATTTCTATCTATCTTCACTTCTATTGATTTATTCTTCTGTTCCCTCAATTTTGCTATCTAGTACATGTACTGAATTTTTTATTTTATATTTTGGCTATTACATTCTCGAGTTCTAAAACTATTTGATTCTTTCTTCTATCTTTTATTTCTTCCTAAGTCTGCATATATTTTCATTTATTTCAAGCATGTCCATAATTGCTCATTGACACAGTTTATCTGATGGCTTATCAGGCCGACCCTTGGCAGTGTGCACTGGGGCCTGCTGCTCAGAAGGGCGAGGCCACAGCGGAGGCCGATGACCAGGCCACCTGCAGCCAGGCAAGGTGGCAAAGCCCGCCCCACCCCGTTCCCACTCACGCCCCAGACAGACAGAACTCCTCCTCAGGTAACTGTAACATCTCAATGTCGATGTCTGTCCACTGTCTTTTCTTATTTATCTCGAGAGCATCCTTGTCTGTTGGTCTGCTTTTTAATGACAAGTGATTTTCGACCAGACCTTTCCGTAGTATGTTCTAACACTCCGACCTCATTTGGGTCTGCGTTTCCCAGAACTCCTCTGACACAGGTCCTGCGGGAAAGGGAGCACCGCCTTCCTACAGGTAGGGGAGACGGAATCCCCACGCGTGATCTCTGACTCCGCTGAGACCCACAGAGAGGGCTAGGCAGGTGTGTGGGCAGAGGTGAGGGTTGGGGCTCTCCATGTGGACTCTGCTCACACCAGCTGGGGTGGCAGGTGCAGGGGAGCTGTCCTAACAGAGCTGAGGGGCCTCATTGCTGCCGACGGCAGCTCCCACTAGGCCTTTCTGTATTCCAGTCCATAGAGAGGAGCCGTCTGACCGCATACCTGAACCCAGGCTTCTCACTAACTCTGCCTGGAGCACCTCGCTGCTGCGAAGTGTGGACGGATTGCCAGGCGCCCAGTCAGCCTCTGACGTGGCTCAGCAAAGGCTCTGGGGCCTCACAGCCACCCGGTGAGAGTGGAAGCCCAGCTTCTCCACCCAGGGTAGCTGGGGCAGTGGGCTGAGGACGTAGTTGTACTGCACAGCTTTGGACTGGGTTGGAGAGTGTACTAACAGTTTCCTGTCTTGCCAGCCTGTCCATCCCAGCTTTATATTAGATAAAAGGAGCTTGAACTGGTGATGTTGTGCTTTTATTTCTGCATTGCTAACTTCTCCAGTACCTAGTCTGGAATGTTTGAGGAGGAAAAAGAATAAAAAATTTCTGAAGAACTAACCGCCACGTCATCCCTTCTGCTGTCTCCTCCCCACCTTCCAGCTTTATTACTTCTTTTTAACGGGGCTTCTGTCTGTGCTCTTGTTCTGCTGTTCGAGCTTTGCTAGGGTGACTTACTTATTCCAGGGGAGAGGGAGACAGACACCATCCCCGGACTCCCCAGGAGCCTCAGTTCAGCCCCAGATCAGGTAACATGTGAGCAGGTCTCGGGACCGAACTGACAGCCTTCCCTCACAGACCACTGCGCTTTACCACCGTGCAACAGTCTGGCTCCTTCTCTGTGTTTTCTCAAAAGTTTTCATCAACATTTAAAAAGAACAGAAGTAAAACAGAATATTTTTCTGAAAGTGGAAGACAGCCATTAAGTTTCAATTTTATTTCTTCGACTTACTCTACAAATATTTATTTTCTACTAAATGCTAGTGATAGAAAGGGACTAAAATATAGCTATGGCTCCTATTCTCAAGTTAATTAGAGTCTAATAAAGAAGCTAGATGTTGAAAAAAGATACAAAATTGCGGTCAGCAGGTGGCATAGTGGTTAAGGTACTGGACTCCCACGTGGTCGACTGCAATTCAAGTCCCAGACCTGGTGGCTTATTTTCTCAGTCCCTCTCCCTCTTTTACATCTCTCCAGTCAAACCAAATAATAAATAAATAATTCTCTAAAAAATACAAAATTATGAGTTAATTATAGTTGAGCTAAGTTGTACCATTCAAAGTAGCACATGAGCCTATGTAAGGGGACCTAGCTTGGTTTTAAACGACACTTTATACAAGGTCTTATACACATGTAAATACTAAATAATACTACAATACATAAAAAATAATGTATATTTTTCATCCAACTGGAATACAACTCAAGTATGCATCTTCTGAAGTCAATAGATCTGAGGTGCATAAAGCAGTTACTCAGTGACTAATGAACTTGTGATACAGGGCTGAGAACCACATGCATGACTGCTGAATCACAAACCTGGAGGCTGAGGCCACTGCTGGGTGGTATGCATTTGCTCTTTCAAGGCTATTACAGGGAGTGCCGGCTCTTTCTCTCAGAGTCTCTCTTATTACCACAAGTAGGACGGGATTCCAGCTTCCACGCTGCAGAGTGGGGTTCTTAGGGTACTGTGGTACCTGGGAGACTCTAACTGTCACCCCACTCTTCAATTACCGGACGCTCATCTACTTCCCCGGCTTCGGAGAAGTCTGACTTTACTGCCCACCATCCACCAAGGAACAGGCTGACATTTTTAATTTGATGGACTGCCGAGAAGCCCCAGCAGGATACAGACGACCCATCAGAAGCAAACTGAGCACTCCACTGATGTGAAGAGCTAATTAGGTGAGATGGGGAGTGGGGCGCTGATTGAAATGCACAGGACTTTTCTGGGGCTCGCCCTGCAGGCTGGCTCCTCAGTGGAATTGTACAGGAGGCGAGCTGTGCTGTGCCCTCCCCAAGGCACAGCCTCATCCTCTGCTGCAGAGACCTGCCCCTCGCCCAAAAGGAAGTCTGAAGACCGGCAAGGACTGCCCTGTCACAGATCTGGCAGGGGGCTTCAGTTTGCCCTGACCAGATGCTGTGAATCCGCTTTGCAGGTCCTCTACCAAACACATTGCCCCCGACGATGCCTTCTCTCAAGACTTTAGGTTTGAGTACTTTAAAAATAACAGGGATGGGGACCAGCAGGTGGCTTGGTGGTTAAGGTGCTGGAAACTCCCACATGGCCGACCATGGTTTGAGTCCCAGACATGGTGGCTTGGTTTCTCACTCCCCCCCTCCCCAGTGTGTGTGTGTGTGTCTATCTCTGGTCAAATTAAAAACAAATGAATGAATGAATGAATAAAATTAAATAAAAATAATTAAAAAACAAAAAACAGCAACCGGGCCAGGCCTAAGTCTATGTACAGGCGCATATATGGTCTATAGCACATGTGCGATTATTTCTATTTTATTTATATAGTTTGTTTAAATTCCTTAAGAAGAGATCAGTTCTATGAAGTTGTGAAAAAGGTTCTTAAACTTGAACCTGGGCTTGAATTCCATTGAGAAACCGAAATATTGTACTAGAAAGATTTCGTAAGACGGAGCGTATCATCGGATTCCTTAAAGAACGACTCACTGAAGAGTAAAATCTATCATTTTCCTCCCAGGGTGCGTCTTTTCTCCGGCTGCCCTGATCTTCACAAGCCTCAGATGTTCTCCCGGCTCACCACCTGCTGCGTCTGCCCCCAAGGCTCTCCGCTGGCCGCCACACATACGCAGATACCGGTTTTACTCACGTTCCCGGGCCATGAGGTCCCCGCTCTGTGTGCCAACCACTGCCTCAGATTTTTGGAGTGGCTGGCCCCACCTCTCCTCTCATGGCTCATCTTTCTGACCGAGTCAGACCTTGGGTCTCTAGCTTAGACTCTGCCATTTTAGCACAGCTAATCAAAATACCTTCAGGAAAGAGAAGTAACTTCTTCTGAATACAATTTATGTGCCAGCTAAGACGATAAATTATATATTTTATGGACATTACTTTGTTCAATTCTCTGAACCTTCTTTTCCAGATATGACCATATTCAGTTTTCAAAACACATCATAGAAACCCGGAGAAATCAATAGCCGTATGAAACCGTGTGTCCTGAAAATGCATGACCAGGACTGTGATCTGTCTCCAAATGCTTTGTGATTTATCCGTACGCCAGTATTTCTTACAATCAAAAGATGAACTAATTCCTTCGGATGGAGGGAGATTACGGTGGACACCCACTGGTGGTTTAAATTATGATCTTCACAGTGCTACTTAGAAAATGCAAAAGGTGTCACTTTCATACTTATGTTAATGGAAGCCACATTATTTCAAATCGAAAGGAATGGCGCCATCCGTAACTCCCCTCGCCTCTCATTCTCCACGTAAAGACAGAGCATCAGCAACTCCTGTAGGCCCAGTCATAAAACCACACCCAGCAGGCGAGCTTCTCTTACAGCCCCACTGTCCCCACCCTGGCTCGGGCACTGCTGCCCGTCTATGGCAGCCCTCCACTTGTCTTCTTGCCTCAGTTCTCGACACCTTTAAGCCAGTTCTAGGCACACGGGTCAGAAGAATCCTAGTTAAACCCAGACCAGATCACACTTCCGTGCTGCAACCTGTCCAACGGCCCCCACAGACTTGGACAAAAAGCCAAGCCTTTCAGTGGCTTCCGGAGCCCCACAGTCTGGGGTAAGGTTTGACCTCTCTAATGTCACTCCGCCTTATTCTTCTACTTAGATCTCTCCAGCCACATGGACCTGAGTCCTCCGGCCTTCGCTGCGCTGAGCCATCGTCTCACTCACCGTCATTACCCCTTCTAATTCTGTTATGAACAGCAAGATTGTTCTCGATCCGGGAGCCGATAGTGAAGTGGGGCACCTCGAGCTACAATGTGAGAGGAGAAAACGCTTCCACTGGGGCACAGTCACCACCACACTCACTCCCACTGAAGTGCGGACAGCTGCAACAGAAACAACTAAAACTGTCCCCGACACACGGATTCACTGTGTGAAGGTGGTCCCAAGAGCGGGGGTGCTTTGGTGAGCCTAAACCTCGTGGGCGAGACTCATCTCCACCTACGGTGCCTCCGCATTTGAAGTATTCTGAAACTTGGGTCTTACCTTGCCAGGTGAGGTCTTGGGTCATCCATCCCTTCTGGAGTTGCCTGCAGACAAGAAAGCACACAAGGGCATTAGAAAGGCACACCAAGACTCAACAAGGAGGTTGTTCCACAGGTGACCCAGGGCACACGTACACGGTGTTGAGACCATCCGGAGGAAAGTGCGAAGTGCATGCAGTGTCCTATAAAGGAAGACACGACCTACAGACTCGCGGGACCCAGGAAGCACTGTTTTCGAACGTTCCTTATTCCACAAAGAGTTTGCGAGGCAGTATGAGAAATGTCGTATCAAAGATATCACGGCAAATTCAATCGAGAGACATTTAATTTGTGAGAAAGGGCAGTTTGAGAAGCGGCATGTATGCTAGGGCCAATCTAGCAAAGTGGGAACTGAAGAGGAAGTTAATTCAGGGAGATAGAATTGCACGAGCAAAGAATTAGAAATGGGATTGTTCTAGAGACCTGGCCATGGTGGGACACAGGTCGTGCTACCACTGAGGAAACTGGTGGCCACGTGGGAGGCTGGGTTCAATTCCTAGGCCAACCTGAGTGCCATGGGGTGTGTGCGTCAGGTGAGCCCCTGTCTAAACAAACAAAAAGCCCCTCTCTCTCTTTCTTACCCTACCTTTGTCTCTGTTTCTGTTTCTCTCTCTGCAAGGGAAAAAAAGTAAAAGAAGCCCTAAATTTACCAAGAAAGTTTTTTAAAACCCTCAGTTTGCTGGAAAATAGGGCACAAGAAGAAGATGCAAACTAGCAGGAAGGGACAGCTGGATTTTAGCTCTGTTAGCAACAGCGAGGGCCAGTAAGGACGCAGAGTCTTCAGGCCAGAACCCGCTCTGAGCGCTTCACACTTAGGTTTAACCCGACCCACGACCTTTCGAAACGGGTATATCCATATTTTCCCCTCTCAGGTGAGAAAGGTACATTTCTTTTCCAATGTCACATGGTAGGCAGGTCCCATGGCTAGATTCTGGAGTCCTCGTTTGACCCCGATGTCCTGAACTTCTCAGTGGCTAACCAGCACAGATCACGAATCAGAAGCCCCAGAATACGCTCAATTATTGACCACTAGCGTGGCAGGAATAGTACAAGAACTCTCAGGAGCAGAAGCAACACTTTGAAATTAAAATCTCCTAAAGGTTAATAAAATGGCTCCCAGACCCGGCTTTCTCGTGGGGGTAGATGAGAGAAGGGTTTCTAACGGTCTCTGCGTGTTCACGAGTCACGTTCCCAGGAGCTCTCTGGCCTCTCCACCCTTCTCCGGAGCAGCCTCCTGGCAGCACTTCTCTCTGTTCAAGCCCGTAGCTCGCCCTGCTCACTCCTCTCTGCTTTCCTTTTCAGTGACTACGTATTTCAGTAGCTTGGGCCCCAGGAATCTGTTGTGAGAAATTGTTGGCCTTCAGGGATCTCACAAATGCTAAATCTGATCTGGGCAAACTTGGAAAACGGATGTGAAGATCTTCCTTTCCCGTGTTCGCCACCCTCAGGAGCAGACAAAACGCAGCTGCATTTCCAAGAAACGCAATTGGTCAAGCAGGAGAGGCAAAGCGATTTTATTTTTCTCTTTAGTAAATCACTTGCATTTCTCGGCTGTTCTTTCATCTGCCAACTACACACTGAATGGAAGGTCCTCCATGCATAAATTAAAACCAGTTTTAATAAATATGGGTGGACATTCTTTGTTCTTCCCCACACATTGGCTTTACTAAAATATGCATTCTGATTAAAGCCCAATTTAGGTGATATGCAAAATACAAAGGCGCTTCGTATAACCTTATTATAATGGCAGGATATCATTAAAAATACCCAGCCACTTAACGTCCAGTTTAAACTCTGCTAAATCAATTTAAAATATAACACAAAAATATTTTTCCTTTTAAAGAGGCTGTTCCATAATTTCAAAAAATAGAGTAGAATATTTGTCTGCTTCTCTTTTCACGTTTTGGAAATAATAATGGTAGAATTTAGGCATTTATGCTGATAATTCTAGAGTCTCAAGGTAATTATAAATTATGGTAAGTATTCTGTTTTACAAAAGCATGCATGCATTTTAATGGTTGCTTTATTGGAATATTTAGTTAAAGAGTTTTAGTTATTGAAAGGGTAATAAACACCATTCATCAACAGCATCTGCAATCAAAGCAGTACTGGATCAATACTGTGTTTGCTTGTGCATTTGGTGGATGAGCGTGGTAGACGGTCAACGAGCATTGTTAGTAACTCTGGGCACGAGAAAATGTGGGTATTCCATGAAAAAGGGGTCATGCTACTATAGTCAACCCTTTATTTAACATAGCCATTGAGCCCAGCCATAGGCCACTCTTCTATGCTGGAGATAACACTATCTGGTGATGCAGAGAATGAAAAAGGTGATGCAGAAAGGTCGACCTGGACCTTGCGAACTCTTATTTGACATAGAAAGAGGGGTACGAGGGTCCTAAATAATTATGCAGATTAGTAAACTCGGACCAGGTCCTCAGCAGAACCCGGTAGAACAGACCAGGGAACTGACCATCCGACTACGGTGTACGCGTGGTGAGAAGAGTGCTCAGAAACCCAGACGAGACCGAAGACCTGCTGCACCGAGTGCTGGCCGATGACCCTGGGGCCACATCACCTCCTTGGGTCCTTCCTTCCCACGGAACATGAAGCTATTACAGGGACTGAGCTCTAAGCCCTCCTCCGTGATGACCACTCGGATTGACTTCCGTGGCTGAGAAAAATAAAGGACCCTCTCCAAAGAGAACAGATCACCTTCACACACAGATGGCACCACAGCCTCAGTTAAGTGCTCAGTTGTGGGGCTGGCAGGTGCTGTGAAGATGGAGGCGCTGGGCTCCCACATGGCCAACGGCAGTTGGAGTCTAAGACCTAGTGGCTTGCTTTCTTGCTTTCCTTCTTTCTTTCTCCTCTTTCTTTCTCTCTCTGTCACTCTGTCTCTTTCTCTCTCTCTGTCGCTCTATCTCTGTCTCTTTCTGGTCAAATTAAAAAACAGTAATAATAAATAAAATAAAACAATTATTTAAAAGAATGCGCAAAGTAATGTGCTCCATTTGAGTTGAAGACGACCCTACTCTCGTTTGACTTTATTTCCCTCACAAGACTGAATTAAAATAAAAACAAAGTGGCATTTTAGGAGACACATGTAAATCCACAGAGAATAAGGAGACAAAAGTATCTCATTTTCCAAGCCACAAAATATGTGGCTTAGCAAACCAAGAAAGCATCTGAGAAGCCGATAAGAAACTGAACTTACAGAAACATGCACAGAAGACGCAGAAGTTGTCATGACCTGGCGTCTCTGCGGTGGTGGGACAGTTAGGGCTTACAACTGGGGTCCTGGCACGATGCCCGTGTGAGAGCTTGTCTGACATCCTCTCTTTCAGATCTTGTTCGCCACTTTCAGTCATGTCTGATGCTCTGAGAAGCTGACCCACAAGGAGGGTTCCTGGTTTATGCGCAAAGACCTCCCTGAGCCAGGCGTGCGTGTACCTGTGAGGGGTGGGCAAAGCCTGGCGTGGATTTTGACACTGGGACACTGTGGTGGTCCTGTCTTTGTCATTCTTGCTCATGGGAAAAAAATGTCTTAAAATCTCAAATCTTAAAAAATATCTAAAATTATGGCTCAACTCCAAAGAATTATTGTTTTCCTTTAAACTTTTATATCTGGTTTCAGTTTTAATGTCTTAACAAAAATATGCTCTATAAAATTTTCAAATTTTAGAACTTTAGCCAAACATATGAAGTTTTATAAAATGTGCTGCCATTTAGAAACACATGGTTCTTTTGTAGGGTACAAATACATGTCTATTATTTCAAGCTTATTAGGTAAGTTGTTACTTTTTTTAATTAACCACAGGCAAATGATGATATACAAATAAATCTCTTTTATCTACTGGCATTTAGAATACTCTGCTGGTATTTATTATGTAAAGTTTATAACTATTACGAATCCAGTATACACTGCATTTATCAATAAAAAATTACTAATCCAAAAACACCTCGTTTATTTAAATTAAAACTGGGTTCTATATTACATTATCTTCTTAAAATTTAAACAATAAAAATGGTATAGTCTAACAAGCCCTAAAATCTCGTGTGTGTGTATCTGAGTATTTGTATCCAAACATCAATATCTACTTACTTCCCCAGGGTCCTTTCACTATAGCAAAAACTACAACGTCTGAGAGCAAACGGAGAAGCACTGATTTATATTCAGTTGGTGACAAGACTGAACAGCACCGATATTCGTATAAATTCCATGTCTTAGTTTAGATACCAAAAAAATAAAAGGAGCAACTCTCGCTCTTCCTTGGAACTCGTCTGATTTAGTTCCAGGTCTTAAGAACGTCAGTACTTTCTTCTGTGTTACTAATCCTTTAGAGAGAAAAAACTAAGACTGGAAAAGAAAACATGATTTTTAAAAATGTGTGACATGTATACAGATATACTTCTGTGTGTGCATATGGGTATATTATGCACACATAGACCTCATGTTTATGTGCGTGTGCGTGTGTGTGTGTGTGTGTGCATGAACGAGATTGAAGCTCATTCCTCACTCGTTCTCAGGCAGCTCTGGGCTCATTTCTCAGGCTCTCCAGGCAACATGGGTCATCTATTTTTACTTGCATCCAATTTTTATCATCATTATGGGAGGGATTAGATGGAGTTCATCACACAGAGGAACTTTCTTACAATTTGCTTAAACGCACGTTATCTGAGTTTGTCAACCTTTCTGCAGACCTGTCTCTAAACCAGGTTGTGCTAACATATACATTAAGATATTAATGGACCTTTCTTACTGTCATAAGTATTATTCCTACAATAACTTATCACCCTTAACGAGGCCCAAACAAGTCAAGGGTACCAAGTCGTGATTATTCAGAACACTCAGGAAGAAGGCCAAAATTTGGTATCTCTATTTTTTGTGCAGTTTTTTTCTCCTAGTTGTCTCTATACTCTGCTGGGATCTCTCTCTCTCTCTCTTTTTAACAAAGATTTTTGCTCTATGGTACACGCATTCACCAGAAAGACAGAAGGATAGAAAACAAGAAATCACTCCCAAGGAGCGGCCACACTGAAACCCCTCCTCCGTTCTCCTCTCGGGATCATGAGGACGCATGTGCAGGCTCCCAGCGTGAGTTTAAGCCACGTGGGAGTCCAGCAACATGAACATCACGCCATCCGCTGGTCCTGATGAGACCTCAAGTCTTTAATAAAGGAAAATTGCTTACCTTTCTCTTTCCATGTGGTGAAGATGACACAATTTTGCTCAAAAGAAATAGAATTATAAAACAGAAAATTAATTACGAAGACCATGAATTAAAACTTTCAGACTGGGGGGACCAGGAGGTGGCATAATGGTTACATCGCTAGACTCCCACATAGTCGACTAGACTCCCCGTAGTGGCCGCATTTTGAGCCCCAGACTCTGTGGCTTACTATTCACACCAGGCACGTGTGCATGCGTGCCCAAGATCCCAAGAAGAGGAGGGAGGAGAAGGGAGAGCAACGTGGCATCCTCCCCGGGGGAAGAGGTCATTTCTCACGTTCTGCCTCTCCATCTTTGTCCCTCTGGCAAACAAACGTGCCCTACAGCCAAAAACTCTCTCTCCAAAGAAAAGAGAAAGCTTTCAGATTGGGTCAGTGCAGTAGCGCAGTGGTTAGGGAGCTGTGTCCCACATGGCCAACT
This sequence comes from Tupaia tana, assembly GCA_026018925.1. Lineage (NCBI taxonomy): Eukaryota > Metazoa > Chordata > Mammalia > Scandentia > Tupaiidae > Tupaia > Tupaia tana. The sequence continues at coordinate 27,453,270 of JAKSZU010000025.1, read as the reverse complement.
GCACAGTTCAAATCCCAGACCCAGGGAGCTGAGAGCATATCGGGGTGGGTGTGCACGCCTGCACGCCCCCAGTCCTGAAGCGGAGCAGAGGCGACTGTGGTTTGATCACGCGCTGCTGGGAGCAGGTCCCCCGTCACTCTCTCTCTGTGTCTCTCCAGTGAGCACACCCACCCTCTGGCAGAACTGTGTAAAATTCAGCTAACTCTATTAGCTATAAACCATACACGCATTTTCAAATAGTCTTCCCTTGACTAGACTTGACATATTCTGTGTTATTCCTAACGACCACGGAAGGCAGCAAAGCCCGATCTGGCATGCTGCAGGCGAGAACCCTGACTACTCAGGGCTGAATCACAGGGACTGGACCCTCCGTAGCGTCAGTCCGTATAGGACTCCTCCGGTCTGACAACTAACGTGGCTCTTCCATTCCCTTAGGACTGCACGAGATACTCTCAGTCGCCCTCTTCATTCCATAAACGCTGCCTGACACCTGAAGGGGCCGAGCACACCCCAGCCCTCGAGAGGAAAACCAGCCCGCCTCCGGCCTTCACAGAGCGGCATCCACCCAGCCCACCCATGAACAAACAAGCCAGCGGTGCGTGCTGTGGAGACCAGGCGGCCGGCGTAGGTGCCGCATTCAAGCACGGTGGAGAAAGGGCCGTTTAAGCAAGGACGTGGAGAGAGTAAGAAAGTTTATTTGAACATCAGGGAAGAACGTTTCAGGCCAAAGGAGAAGAAGAGTTAATATTTAGAGAGAAACGATACATTTTCTGAACTAAGTTGCCATCAATTTTCAAGCTCTTTGCAACTAAAAGTTGAATTTGACGAATACCTACTGTACGGTTTCTGCAGAGCCACTCCGATTCAGTACGGCGACCCTGAGCTTCGCCGTGGTCTCCAGAGCTGTCTCCCCCACGGGTACGCTCTGCAGCCCTCCCTACCAGCTCGGCTCTTCTAATCACCCCTTCACTGAAACCAGCTCTTGGGGGAACCACGTGGCGGGTCGATTCGCACTGAAGGTGCACAAATGCGTAACCCTTACAGTTAACTGCCTGGCCCTGGCGTATTAGAATTTTAAAAGTAAACTGAGCTCCAAGTGAATTAATCAGTCCAAAAGAGTGGCATTTAAGATCTTCCAAGGGCGACAAGTCATAGACAGAAAAGTTTCAGACTTCAGAAGCCTTTGGTCTCTTACTAAATCGCCCACTGTTTGGCACATCATGGAACTTCCAGAGCCTACAGTGTTTTACTTATAAGGTGTGGGACCAGCAGGTGGCGGAATGGTTATGTTGCTGCGCACCCACAGGGTCGACCAGAGTCCTGGACTCGGGAGCTTGAAACTCACACTAGGCATGTGAGCATGCGTGCCCCAAATCCCGAGAGGAGAATGGAGAAGAAGGGATTGTGGTGTGGCCATCCCCCCAGGGGGTGATTATTTGCTTTCTGTCTGTCTCCCGGGTGAGCACATGCACCCATACTATAGCAAAAATCTTAAAAAAAAAAAAAAAGAAAAAGAAAAAGAAAAAATTAAGGTGTACGTGAAATAGCTCTGAGTTACCCACAGCTACAATGCAACATATTCACCTCAATTTCTTCTCTGTGAGATTCTATAGGAGACATTAAAAAAAAAAAAAAAAAAGAAAGAAAGAAAGAAAGAAAACAAAGGAAGAACATTTTACTCTGCTATGTCAGACGGGATTTCTAACTCAATGCCTTCTAGTTCTTAAGTACTCATTAAATTATAACTCTAATTTCAAATGAGGCAATCCTATAAGTAGGATAGGGTGGCTAAAAAGTCCCATGGCGTTTCTGTATTAAAAGTACAATCAGTGAATACTTGGAAACATCTGATGGGACCCACGTTGTATTCCGCATATATTTCCCCAGTCAACCAATTGCCTCTAAATTTGCTGTTTATAATTTACCCAGTCTTAATTAGCAGAATGCTCCCCATGTCAATACTGCTACAGGCAGAACATAAAGCAGAATATAAAAAAACAAAGTGTTTCTGGTTGCTAAAAGCGAGCTATACATATTCATGGTGAAAACAGAAAATCATTTGCCAAACTGTGGATGGTAAATACAAATTAACCCTGGAACAAAAAGTGTAATATTTGCATTTTCAAGCCTTAGATCTCTCTGGGATTAATTAGGTGATCAGTAAGAATTAAGAGTTATCACGAACAAAACTTGGCCTTAGATTAGAAGTGAGTGTGTGTGTGGGGGGGTGACATTATTATTTTCTCTTTCATCAGAATTATCTGGTCTAGCCCTCAAAGAGCAATGTATAGACTAATTGATTAAATCTCTCCATAGAAATATTTTGTAAACTCTAAAGCCTACAGAACTACGATAGCATTTTATTGTTTTTGTTTTTGTTCAACCTATAACAAAGACCTATACCAGTGACCTGGAAGGCTCTCGGATGACATCCCCCTGTGCGCCCTCGCTGGGCCCGCCGTGGCTCGGCTACCCACCGTCTCCTTCCTGCTGGAGTGCACCGACCTCTCCACCGCTCTCTCTGGCTCTAGATTGGCTCCAGCCTGGTCCTTTCCCATAGTGCTGCCAGAGCACTCGCATCGAGTCAGATCATTTATCAAGTTCCGCCAAGACTTTTGGATACACTTCAACATTCTCAGCTTGCCATAGATTTTCCTGGTCCTGCCCGCCTCTCCGGACTCATCTCCTGGCACTCGGTCTGTCCTCAATGCTCCACCGCGCACCAGCTCTGCGCCAGGCGTAATTCCCGCCACTACACGTTTTCTTCTCTGTCTCGTCTGGCTTTATTAAGTCATAGACACCCTCCCCCCCCCCCGCCCACGTACGCTGGGGCTTCAAAGGCTCCTGTGCCTTTTTCACATGGTTCTTCCCTACAAGGAACATTCCTTTTCCATCAGCATTTTGCTAAATGCTTACGGCTTAGGACCCAGCGAGGACATAAAATCCCGCTGGAAGCCCTCTCTGCCGGTTAGCTGCACCCACTGTCACGGCACATACCCCATGCACCATGGCTGTTGGCTTTCTGTCTCTCTCCTCTCTCAGAATCCCTGCCCCTTCGGACCAGCAGTTAGCGTAATGGCCATGTCACTGGACTCCCATGTAGTCGACCATGGTTCGAGTCCCAGACCCAGTGGCTTAAACTCACGCTGGGCATGTGTGCGTGCATGCCCAAAATCCCGAGAGGAGAATGGAGAAGGGATTGCGGCGTGGCCATCCCCCCTTGGGGGGGGGGGTCATTTCTCGCTTTCTGTCTCTCTGTCTTTCTGGCCAGTGCATTTGCCCTATAGCAAAAACCTTTAAAAAAAGAAAAGTAAAGAAAAGTAAAGTAAAGTAAAGTAAAGTAAAGTAAAGAAAAGAAAAGAAAAGAAAAGGAAAGAAAAGAAAAAGAGAATCCCTGCCCCTTGACAGAAGAGACAGTATCTGTTGTACCTGCTTGGAGAGCACCCCGCATAACCCAACACACTGCAGATGAGATAAATACACACCAAATGAATGGATGTCGGAATACCCGACACACTGCAGATGAGACAAATACGCACCGAGTGAACGGATGTCGGAATACCCGACACACTGCAGACCAGACAAATGCACACCCAGTGAACGGATGTCAGAATGCTAGACATCTAAGACAACAAAGATGAGTCATCTGTGACATCTGGACCCACAAATTTTGTTAATTATTAAAATATTCCAGGTAAAGCTAGATTTATGTTTTGTAATATATATATATATATATATATATATATATATATATATATATATATATATACTTATATCCAGTAAGACAGCCTTGGGAATTTATTCCAAAATTTAATCTATCATGTCATTAGGAATCCTTTCAGTTATAATTTACTTAAAAGAAAAAAAAACTATCTTTGAGATCACAAGCTTAAAAAAATAACATCTTAATGCCTCAGGATTTATCCACTCGGATAAAAGTTGCCAACTTTTCTGAAAATACCCAAGAAACACAGGGTGAGGACCTGGGGTTGGGCCAGCATGTACCTGAGAATAAACTGTAAGAGCAAAGTTTGGAGAGAAGAAAAGCCAGCGAGCAGGTGAGAACAGGCACAGGCCAGACCGTAGGGACAGTCCCAACGACAGTCAGCAAACCAGCCCGCGACCAAACCCCACTAATCGCTGGCTGGCTGGTTTTGTTTCCTTTTATGGCCATGATCTAAAAATATTTTTTATGATTTTTAAATGGTTACATTTTAAATGGTTATCAAGGACCTATGTAGCATCCATACTTTTGCCTCTTTATAAACCCTGAAATATTTAAGATCTGGCTCTTTATAACGAGATTTTAGAGTCCTGGTCTACTGAAAGAGACAAAGAATCTGGGCATGGAATAGGAACAGCACAGACAGAATACAGCAGAAGCTGGAGACGTTTCCATGGAGGTCCAGGAGCTCAGATGTACACATCCCAGGAGCACCTGAAGCCAAAATTACGCACGAAGGGTTCTTCACGTATACTTAGGAAAACAGAAAAGGTCTCCTTTTAATCCATTAAATCAACTGTCTGGCTCTAGGGGAAAGTCTTATTCTAGAAGCTCATCCATATCCTAGAGGGTGTATAAAGATATTTTATGGGAAAATGGTGGTATCAAATAGAAAAAGAAATACTTCCAGTTCAAAAACAAAAAAAAAGGCAAAGAAATTTCTAATCTTGAATACCCTTTTTGTCTAATTTTTTTACATATTTTTATAATTTATATTTCATCATTATATGTTTCATAGCATAGAATATGAGCTCTCAAAGCATAAATGCATTCATGTCCTGCAAGTCAAATACATCTTCTTGTATATAAAAGAAAGTGGGGAATTACTGGATGGTTGGAAAAGTCATGACGTGTTTTTGCATAGAAAGACATAGAAAAAGACATCACGACTTTTCCAAAAATCTAGTAGTCTTGGCAGAGTTCTCTTCTAAAACATACTCTGATAAAGAATGGCTATTTGGCGGCCCATATGATGGAAGAGTTCCATTCACTTTGAATTTCAGATAGAACTGTCGAAGTTCACCCTGATCTTACCTACCCTGCTCTCCACTGAGGCTATATACTCTCAATTTAATTTAGCCTTCAGATTTATCGGCAATGATAACAGGGTTTACCCATGTGATCAAGTGTACAAAATGATGCTGGACCAGGAGTCAAAAACTACTTTCATAAGTAACTTGAAAGTCGCTGTGCTCTGTAAACGTGAAAGGCGCACCTTGACTACAGAGATGTGCAGAGCCCAGAGACGAGGAAGCACAGGTTCCGTGGCTGTAACACATGGTCTTCTTGCTCTTCAGAGAGTGGAAGCACATGTAAAGGCACACACAATGGAGGCGATTACGTGTGAAGTCCTAGGCAGAAGACACGGGGGAGTATCTGCTCTAGCAGACTTCGATCTAGAGGCCATTGCTGTCCTGGGCAGGTACACTCAGCTCTGAGGAGATACTCTTTGACCTTGATTCTCCTATGTAACTGCCTCTCTTCCACATCTTTGTGTTCAAAACAAAGTTGAGAGCGGTCCTCCAGGAGCGACCAGTTGCAAAGATGCATCTGATTCATAACATAATCATTGATGACATGAGCGCCTGCGGCATGCTAGGCTCTGTAAAAGCATTTCTTTGTTAACAACTTGGGAAATGAGAGCCTCGGGTCTTCTATTGAGGAAACTGAAGCTCGGAGACAGTAGGTAACACAACTGTGCTGCACGGGGCAAGGCCAGGACTCTGCTCTCCATACTCCCTTCGCCTTCCCGCGTCCAGGTTAGCTTGGTCAGCAGTGGTGCTCACGGGGATGTGCCAGTGAAGCAGGTATTCCGGCCGTTAGCCATTAGCCACAAGGACTGGGCCCTCACGACTTCACTCCTGCAGGGCCCACAGCGTGCTCCTGTTACGTTGGCAATCACATCCCAACATATGAACGTTGGAGGGGTGCACGTGTTCAGACTACGGCAATAAAATAACAGTTACTTCTCTCAAAGATGGCTGCAGGTAGACAGAGCAGTGGACCAGAGCGGCTTGCTCCTGCTCTCTCACACTCTATGTCCATCACCTTCTAGGGTGGTGACCTGCTGACCAAGAGCAACCCACTGGCACCACCAGATACCGGCTGCACGCCAGAGGCTGACTCCACACAGAGGCCACAGCTCTCCATAGTCCCCCTCAAGCTTCCTCTCTGTGTTCCCAACTAAACAACCAGATTTACTTGGCTTTTCTATGTCCTTGAAAGTTCTGTCTAGCTGGTCCAGTGCTCAGGAAGGGTGGATAGTGCTCTTTCTCTGACTCCAGCCTTCCCTTCTAGACCTTCACTTACCCAATGCTCTCCACGCTAACCTCTAAAATATTCCATCACTACCATAATGTCACTGTGGCTTTGCTCCCCATCGGAGCACCGGCAGACGCACGCAACTGAGACCACAGCGAATGAGTGACTCTAGAATAGCCACAGCCAATGCCCACTCCCATTTTTAATGTTTCACTGCTTTGAGCCATTTTTATATTTATATTTAAAATGGCATTGGGACCAGCAGATGGAAAATGGTTACGTCACTGGACTCCCTCGTAGTCAACCACCGTACCCAGTGGCTTGAAGCTCACGCCTTGCATGTGCATGTGCGCCCAAGATCCTGAAAGGAGAATGGTGCAGAAGGGACTGCAGTGTGGTCATCCCCCCCGGGGGGTGACTGATCACATGTTATCTCTCCAGCAAGCACACATACCCTATAGCAAAAATCTCTCTAAAATAAATAAGTAATAAAATGGCATTGTTTAGAGAAAGAAGAGAAAAAAGGGCAATAGGGAGGCTCGAGCTGCTTGGCTTGAGCCCATCCGGAACCCTACGCAGCCTGCTGGGGGGGAGCCCATCCGGAACCCTACGCAGCCTGCTGGGGGGGGGGGGCCCATCCGGAACCCTACGCAGCCTGCTGGGGGAGGAGGGGCTTCCCTGGCTGCGTGGGGCACTGGCACGCGTGAAGTGGACACAGATCGATAACAACACTGAGTGCCAGGGTTAAATTAAATGCCCACTAAAAAGCTAAACGTAAAAAAAAAAAAAAAAGCTAAACGTGCAGATTCAACTATTGTACGCATGAGCAGGCTGAAGTACAAATCGACCAACTATGTGATAGTTATCTTCAAGGTTTCAGTTTATATATTTATTATGACTGTCACTCATTGCATAAAACTAGATCACAGAGGAAAAGTTCAAAATAGTACAAAGAGCTGAGTCTTTGAAATGAATTTAAGGAAAGCTAAAATCAAGAACTTTGCAAAACCAATAAATCACCAAATCACTGCCTTCACTCTTCAACGTCTCTTTCCAGTTTGGTTTTGGTTTTGGGTTTTCGAGGACTTATTTCTTAAGGCACAGCATAGTGCCATGGGCTTACCAGCACTCACACTGAGTAAGTCAAAGTTTCCTTTTCTCTCTCTTCCTCCTGAGCTGTGGTCATGGACAGTTTCACCCATCTCTAACCGGACTAATGATAAGGCAGATCTTTTCAGGGTATACACTCTTATCTCCCACAGTACTGTGCATAGAAATGACAAACCTGGGACCAGCAGTTAGTGTAATGGCTATGTTGCTGGACTCCCACTGGGTTCGAGTCCTGGTCCCAGTGGCTTAAACTCACGCTGGGCGCATGTGCGTGCGTGCCCAAGATCCCGAGAGGAGAATGGAGGAGAAGGGATTGCGGCATGGCTATCCCCCCTGGGGGGTGATTTCTCGCTTTCTGTCTCTCTGTCTCTCTCTGTCTGTCTTGCAAGCATACGTACCCTATGGCAATAACCTCTCCAAAAAAAAAAAAAAAGAAATGACCAACTCTCCTTTCATTGGCTATGCTAAGATGATCTGTTTTCAAAAAGCCATCCTCATTAATCTACGAGACTTATTTTGGCCTGATGTGTAATCGATTTGTTTTTCTTTAGAACTGTATGTCCCAGTAAAGAATATCATAGACAGTTTGGTACATCCCTCCAGAATAACCAGTGGGGAGGGCTTCAAATGCGCACAACAGACTGCTACATGGCGAAGGTCCCCACCTGTTTACCTCCTTGGTTTGTTCGTGTTACACTGTATATGTGCTTCCGAAGATCATTCTGTACCCTACAAAACTGTGCAATCATTATGTGTAAGTCACAAGTTACAGTATTTTTAAAATAGCATTGGTTACTTAAACACAACGGCAACTCCAAAACCCTATGCTCTGTGTGACTCTGTATCACTGTGGAAGAAACCAGATGAAGCAAGCTTAGCGCCAGCCCTGAGAGGATGACAGAGAATGTCCCACGCACAGGTCACACGACACCAGGCAGGAGGAACTAAGGAATTGCAGGCAGAGCGTCGCCAGGGGACTGTGCTGTGTGGCCCGCATGAGGACAGGTGCTCCCTCGGCACTCACGGAGGTCAGAACACATGAAAGCACAGAGAATGAGGTCGTTATGTAACTAGGCAGAGACATGGCTGTTTTTAAGAAGTTAAATCTGGAGGCCAGCCGATGGGGTGATGATTATGTTGCTGGACTCTCACATAGTCGAACGTGGTTCTAGTTCTGGACCTGGTGTCTTGAAACACACCAGGTGCGTGTGCGTGTGTGTGTGCCCAAAATCCCACGAGGAGAATGGAGGAGAAAGGACTGCAGCATGCCATACTCTCTGGGGCAGTGATTTCTCAAAAATAAGTAAATAAATAAATAAGAAGGTACCGTACACTGAATGTTCTAGGTGTGCCGTGCCTTTTCACCATCCCAACAATTTCAGGAGGCCACGCCGCCGCCTTCATCCTGCCAATGGGTAAACAGTTCTACAGCAGCTGAATATACAATCACTAGTGTGTAAGGGCCAGAGTCCATCTGAACCAAGATCTTTGACTCCTGAACCCACATCTTAGTCTCCACTTCTGCTGGAAACAGTTGTATTCACCATGGTCTCGTATTCACTTAGACCCTGCACTACGTCAAAACCAGATTATTTCTGGAACACTGCACAAAACAAGAAATCTGCTATCAATTTTTTCTGGGGCCAGTTCTTATTATTGTTGAGTCAAATGAGACAAAGCTGCGTATCACTGTTTCTTTTCATTAGGCGCTTGGGAAGGGCCTTTTCAGCTATCACAATAATGTTAACATGATCTCAGCCACTCTTATTAAGACAAGTGTTTTGAATTAAAAATTAACATCTTTGACATGTTAGAATGGTATACATTAACTCCAAGTCAGGTTTCTAAATAGGAAAAATATGAAATAGCATGATCTAATGGGCGAGGAAAAGGAACACCTTCTCCCATTCCTACCTTCTCTGTCAGGAAAAAATATTTCCTGTGCTTTTGTTAAAAATCAAAAGGCAGGGTTAGAAGGCCAAGTGGATATATAATGTAGTCGACAATAAGTTTCATCATACATTCAAGTCCTGTATTTTTGAAAGGGGACTTGATACAAGAGCCTCGTAAATCAGAGAGGAAGTCCCTAAGCCATGGCTCTCCTGACTCCCTCTCGCACCGCGGACACTCGTGACTACCGAACGTCTCTTTTGTCTTGTTTTTAGGTAATGTCAGTGTCTGACTTAGTACGCAGTAGACTTTCACATCTATGAAGGACACACCCAGTTATTAAAAACAAAAAAACTAAAATAACGGTTGACGCATGAGACATGGAAGTCCCGGGATGTCAGAGGTAGCTGCTCTGTCCTCCATACTGAGCCCTAATGACCAATAAGCCAGCACAGGTAACCAAGCGCCTAGCTGCTCGGAACACGTCTCAGAACGAGCGATGGCTTGCACTTGCTTCTGATGCTTGTATCTTTGTTCTCCTGGTTTTAACCACATTGCTTTTCGTCTGTTTTATTTAGTTAGCTATTGGGTACAGACTGAACAAAACACTTCAGGGTCACAAGAATGAAAAATTATCTGTTGATGATAACATGATATTATCTTTAACTGGACAATGTACAGTGTGTGTGTGCTGGGAAAATCATTTTGCTTATGCTGTAATAATATATAGTGTTTCAAAGTATAAAAAGAAAATGAAATTAAAAGACATTGACTTCTAAACTAGTAAATACTCACACCCATTTATGGTATCAATAACATTTGGTGAAATTGGAACCAGCAGATGGCATAATGGTTACATCACTGGACTCCCACATGGCTGACCGAGGTGCAGGTCCTGGACCCAGCAGCCTGAAACATGCCAGACACGTGTGTGTGTGCCCAAAATCGTAAGAGGAGAGTGGAGAAAAAGGGACTGTGGTGTGGACAACCCTCCTGGGGACGGTGAGTTCTCACCTTCTGTCTCTGTCTTTCCAGTGAGTTCACATTCCCTATAGAAAAAATTTCTCTTAAAAAATCAGTGAAATTATCTGAATTACTCATATTTAAAAATTTGTGTAGGGGGACCAGCAGTTAGCGTAATGGCTATGTCGCTGGATTCCCACGTACTCGACTGCGGTTCGCATCCCAGACCCGGTGGCTTAAAACTCACACCGGGCGCGTGTGCATGCGTGCCCAAGATCCCGAGAGGAGAACGGAGGAGAAGGGATTGCAGCGTGGCCATCCCCCCGGAGGGTGATTTCTCGCTTTCTGTCTCTCTGTCTGTCTCTGTCTGTCTGGTGAATGCACACGCCCTATAGCAAAAAAAAAAAAAAAAAAAAAAAAAAGAAAGAAAGAAAAAGAAAAAGAAAAAGAAAAAATTTGTGTATGTAAACTTGAGCAAGGATAAATCCTAATTATCAGAGAAACTCTGTTCCCTTTGGTTTTTGTTAAGATTGAGGACAAACTTTAGCAAACATTTTCTGTGAAGGGCCTGAGAGTGAACATTTAAGGCCACAGCCTGTCACCCCCAGCACGGCTGACATCTCATGTGACGTGACTGTGTTAAGGGGAGCTGTACTGCTCAGTGTCAGATATTCACCCACATCCCAGCCTGTCCCCGTAACACTCCAGGGTATCCACCTCATCCCGTTCCAACAACCAAGTGTGTCTCCAGACTTTGCTGAATGTCCTCTGAAACCCAAAAGCAGACTCAGCCCTGGCTGAGTCACAGAAACAGGGCCCTGCTGCTGTGGAAACAGTCACCAACAGCGTGTAAATGAAGGGGCCAGCCCTGTGCCAGCAGAAGCTGACTGATGGACACCTAAACTTTAATACTATACAATTTTCATGTGTTGTGAATTAGTATTCTTTGTTCTGTTTTCCCAGCCTTTAAAACTTTCAAAGTCCTACTTAGCTTACCGGGTAACCGAAATGGCAACAGGCCGTGGTCTGCCAGTCTATGACCAAGGGGATAAAACGGTAATCTTATCATTTTGCTCTACAATAACAAATGAATGCTTCTTTTTACTTGGCAAATTCTGTGAAGAAGGCATGTAAAGGGAAAGGTTGTGGCAGTGCGAAGGAGCACGGTCTGTGGAGAGGGCTGAAAAGAGACGGTACTAAACTGTCCCACAGGTGATCAGGAGTCCACCAGTGTAGTGTCCCTGCCAGGGGCAGCATATATGTTGACTATATCAGTATACCAATAACGTATCAATCGATATGTATGTGTATTTATTTCTATATTTCTATATACATGTGTTGTTTTTCTTTCCATTTTTCAGCTCAGTTATTGTATCTTATCATTTCTTATGTATATTTATCATTGAACATCTTCATAGCATACAATATGGTTTTTCAAAGCATATATGCAGTGCATGACAATCAAAGATACTACCATGTCCATCATTTTCAAGAGAAATCTTTACATTCCTGCATTGGTTAAATGTTTTTCTGTGATCCCCTCCCTCTCACCAGCTACTATCTCCCCTCCTTTCATTCTGTCTCTGGTATCTACACTGGCCCTCCCTATAATTCTATCTTTGGTTCTTTCCGTTGTTGCCATGCAGTGCAGATATTCTGAGTATACTGAGTGGGGAAATACAATGTTTTGTCTCTCACCGTCTGGCTTGCTTTGCTTAGCACTAGTTCCTCTATGTTCATCCATGTTTTATCAAATGACAGGGTCTCAGTGTTACTTAAGGCTGAGTCGTAGTCCAAAGTATACATGGGCCACATTTTCAATCAAGTCATTAGTTCTCATGCACTTAAGTTGATTCCATGTGTTAGCAGTTGTGAATAATGCTGCATTAAACATGGATGTGCAAATGTCTTTCCAACTATTTTTCCTTTTTGTTTTTTTTTGGAGAGGTTTTTGCCATAGGGCCTGTGCGCTCACCAGACAGAGAGAGACAGAGAGACAGAAAGCGAGAAATCATCCCCCAGGGGGGATGGCCATGTCGCAATCCCTTCTCCTCCATTCTCCTCTCGAGATCTTGGGCACGCATGCACACTTGCCCAGCGTGAGTTTTAAGCCACCGGGTCCGGGACACAAACCGCGGTCGACTACATGGGAGTCCAGCGACATAGCCATTACACTAACCGCTGGTCCCTTTCTAACTATTTTTCTAGCCTTTGAGTAAACATTCTGGAGTGGGATTACTGAGTCATATGGAACTTCTATAAAATATTTGTTGGTTTTTGCAAAAGAGCAACATCCAAGGATAGAAGAGTCTTCTTTCAATCCACCTTTCTCTACATTTTTGGTCGGTTGGTTGTTGGTCATAATTGTTTGTCTTGATTCTAGGGTTCACATGAATAATAACAGGCATTTTAGAGAGTCTTGAGATAAATTCCTTCTGGTCAGGGGACATTATAACAAAAGCAATCATAATCACAGCAAGTTTATAAACCAATTCATTCACCAGAAAAAGTTGAGTCAGCAAATACTGACAGGTGTTCATGTGGAAAACAGTTTGAACATTTTTTTCCTCAAGCATTCCTGAAGAAGGCCTTCGAGTATTAGAGGGAACAACTGCATATATGTGATCCTTGAATCCCTGAGGTAAAACAGTACGTTCAGTGTTAGAGAAACGAGCATTTCCCGTGCACGTCTGTGAGTTTCGCCCCACTTACTCACTTTCTGCCATGTTCAGACTAGTGGTCTCTGGAACACATACTGATACAGAGAACCCTATATCATAATGACTTCCCATGTAACTTTAATCCTCAGTTTAGACCTCAACTATTCACGGTGACTAACGCCAGCTGAGCCAGACAGTTGTGCGTTGTTTTCAAGAAAAGTATCAGTGTCACTTGTGGGAATCTGTAGCAACCGCTGAAATGGACAAAATTAGGGGTTAAGCTACCCGGTGGCCCAACCATTTCCTTGTGAGTATCCAGTCTTAGAGTTACTCATCGGACCTCTTCACTAAACACACCCTTACACTGCGACTCTAAGAGATGAAGGTTCTGTGGAATCCAGGGAGTGACTGTGCTTGTTAGGGTACTTTCCCAAATGACTACAACATACCCCCTTGATATATATAGATATAAATACAGATTCACACACGAGCACAGACACATGTGTACATATTTGGAGACATGTATGTGTATCTGCACGCAGACACACACGTATTTTCTATGCTGTGCGTGCCTGTTAGGAGTTTTCTCTCTTTTGTATTATAGTTGGTAACCAGTGTTTTTCTTTTTAAAAACTATTTTTTCTATTTTTAAATTTTATTTTATACATTCAATCACTGTACATCACTACAGCTTGTAAAATAAATTTGCACAAGATGGATACCTTCCCACCAGTCCACTTGAAGGTATCATACTCGTTATTATCAGTAGGCAATCCTCCATTTCCGTGTCCTTTAAATGTCTTGCCTCTCTATTTTAATTTATTATTATTTTTTTAAGTTTGCAATAGGGTTTGTGTGCCCTCCACAAAGAGAGAAAGAGAACAAGCCAACAGATCTGGGACTCCAATTGCAGTAAGCCATGCGGAAGTCCAGTACCTTAACCACCGCGCCACTTGCTGGCCCCACTAATGTTTTTCTTTTACCACATCATCACATTTTTTTTTTAATTTATTCCAGGAGAGTTAAAGGGACAGAGATACAGTGCCCCTGACGTGGCTCCAGTGCTGCAATCCACTTCCAGCCCCATCAGTGGGCACAAACACGTCTAATGTACTCAAGCAACACACTGTAAGTGGCAGCCTGTCTACATGAACCTGCCCACGAAGGGTGGGTTTTACCATCGCACCACTCCTTGGTTTCCTGTTAATGCTTTTGAGAGAAACAATAATGACTTGTTTATTCCTGCAGCCACTACTACGCTTTGCATGGTGCTTAAGTATTTAATAAGCATTTGTAGTATTTCAATCGAAGTCCTTGGTATTTCTAAAAATACAATAATTGGTAAAGTGATTTTTTCAGAAACAATTGTGGTGTATGGATTTTGTTCTAAAGGAATTCATTTTGCAGAGAAGTCTTGCCAGAAAATATTTATTTTTATTATCAGAAAGCTAGGGCAAGATTTAGACCACCAAGAAATAGTCAACAGACCAAATGATTTTAGTTTATTTCACAAAATACTATGCAGAAATTGTCGGCTCTTCCCCACTCTGGCTCCTGTGTCTCTGCTTTAGGGGAGGGTACATCTACTTAAACTATTCAAAAATAATTAATTAATTAAATCTGAAGAGAGAAGACAGCTCCTCTGTGGAATAGCCTTCGAAACAAAGATGATCTTGGCTTTGCTGCAGTGGCGCCGGCAGCTGGGCACCACTACATGGTGTTGGAGGACCTGTGGGCAGTCCAGGATGTGTTCCAAGTCTGCCCGCGCACCCTCCCGGGAGATGGCCATGCTGCAATCCCGTCTCCTCCATTCTCCTCTCATAATTTTGAGCAGACACATGTGCCCAGCATGTTTCTCAAGGTGCCTGGTCTAGGACTCAAACTACAGTTGGCCATGTGGGATTCAGCTCCCCACTCACACCACCCGTGTATTAATTATTCAACAATTATTGCATAATTTTATTTTAGAGGAAATTTATGAAATCAGCTAAATCTACTGCAGAAAAGAAAATGTACTGTTTACTTTTATGATCACTCATTACTACTAAATACATAAAGTATTACAAAAACACAAAATAACATAATTTTGAGAAGGTCTACAAATGAACAAGAATTCCAACTTCTCCTTTCCAGATGCAAAGATTAGAATCTGTCAGGAATCTGGACACACTACATTTGGGACAGTATTCATTTTCAAGTCTCACCAAGTAGCACAGACCTGACCCCTCACCCAATCTGCCCTTCCTGCAGGCTTCTTCACATCCACCTGCAACAAGTCTAGTCCGACCACCCGGGACAGACACTCGTCTCCTCCCCTCTCCTCAGGCCCCACTCCCAGTTGGAGGGAAAAGTCACCCCTACTGCCCACACCCCCGTGGCTGAGCCCCACCTGAGAAAGTGCTCTTGATGTTAACCTAGCTCGGCATCTCGTTTCCAGAGTATAATTTTCCAAGGAGCTCCTGGCATATCCCTCCACATAAAACAATCTCACACTGCTCTGGTTTTCTTAACCTCCTGGGCCTAATTTCTGTAGTCTTTTTGCCTTAATTTTTAATCTCCTAGATTACGGGCTGAATTGAGGCTTCCCAAAATTAATACTGAAGGGGAGTTGAGACCATCACCCTGAGAGCCTCAGTGCTCCGTGTTTGGAGACAGGGACTTTAGAAGGGCAGTTAACCTGAAGCCATTGCTAGGCCTCCCCACAGGACAGGTACCCCTATAAGCAGGAGCGAGGAGGACACAGGGGAGGACAGAGGGAAGGCCACGCACACGCAGGGACCAGCAGCCATCTACGCAGCAGAGAGGTGTCCGAAGGAAGCAATTTTCCAGCGCCCTGACCTGGCATGGGGACCGAAGGGGGCATGTCTGCTGTTCAGGCCACCCAGTCTGTGGTACTGGTTAGGCACTCCTGCCTCTTCAAAGGTCTCCTAAAGTACTCTGTTAGGGCCGAGGACTTAAACCAGCTACCACACTCCAAGGAAAGGTCTCCAGGAGGAGCTTCCAGGGCTCTTTTTCAGAACCCAGCATGCCCCCCTATTGCTGCAGGCAGACTCTCTTCTTCCCAGAAGAGTAACCTAGGTGCTGTCCCTTAAAAGTGTTCAGCCACCGTCAGGGGACACGGGAGCGCTGCAGTTCTCTGCCTCCGGGAGGGCAGGAGCAGCGGTGTGGCTCGCTGGGAAACAGAACGAGAGCAGAAGCGGTGTCCGCTGTTTCTAGCCTCAAGTTCCAAGAGTCGGTACGCAGCCTGCCATGTTTACTTTTCTCTGCTTCGATAAAGACGGAGGCTCCTGAGCGGGGACGGCAGGAAGCAGACCTGCCCAGCTGGTCTGTAAGGGCCATGGAGAACGCGTGGGGACGGGCTGAGGTGCTCTGAGGCGCTGAGACTTGGCGGCGGTTAGATCTTGCAGAACAAGTGAACCTCTCTTGACTTACACACCTGTTTGGAGATATTTTTATTTTCCTTTCTACCTATCCTTCCACACGAGTGATCATTATAGTCTACTTTTCTTTCTCTTTCTGAAGCATTAAAGGTATTTTTAAGTAAGAACGTCAAGAATGATGAGTGGGCTGCATCAGAACAGTGTGTTCGGGATGGTGTGTCTAAATCTGTTCCCTGTTGCTAATAACAGGAATACCTAAGACTGGGTAATTTATAAAAACAAAGTTTATTTGGCACACAGCTGCTTAGGTTCAAGGTCGAGGGGCCACACTTGGGGAGGGCCTTCCTGTGGAAGGGAGTCCTCAGGCGGCCCAGGCACTGCGCGGTGAGACGGTGTGAGCAGAGCAGGCACGTGTCTGCCCATCCTCTCTCCCTATCACCAGCTGAGGCCCGGCCACGAGGCCTCCACCCTCCTCAGTTCTCCAAGGCCCTACCTCTCGATCCCACAGTCAGATTAAGTGGCCATCCTTTAAGTTACATCATAACCAGCACATAAATATCGGGGCACACGGTCCGTGCACAGCGCAGTGCTTTGGGTTTCTTCAGTCCTCTAGAGGATTCTGCGGCCCAGCTGGACAACCCGGTCCAGAACGCTATCTCTGCAGCGATGGAAATGTCTGTGATGCTCCCAACACGCTCACTTCTTAAACACCTAAGTAAGACTCCCTGGCATTTATCATTAAAGAAATTCTTTGTGATTCCTTTAACTGACTCCCAGCTGGGTGCTGCCCTTCGGGAGGTTAGGAGTGACAGAAAACCCTTCTCCGCCCAACCTCAAGACAGGGTGCTTTGAAACGCAGCACAGCCCGAACATTCCAGGCCTCGTGCCACCTCCAGACACCCTTTCCTGAGAGCAGGTAAAGTCGGGGGTACCCGTGCCATTTTGCAGACTTTCATGCATTCTAACTCATAAACCTACACCATTCTGGAAGCATTTGGACGCCAGCTGTCTCATTCCCTTAGTAGAGGCGTATCTCAGGGATTACCTCTCCCCTCCTCCCCATCCCCACCTTTCTGTTTCATCTGGAGGTTTCAGAAGGATGGAATTTATCTTGAGAGGGTGTTTATGAATAGGGTTGGAACTATTACTGAAATAACTGAATACTCGGGTGAGAAGATCCTGCCCAGAGTCATGTCACGGGAGGGAGTCATGGTTACCATTAATTATTCTTCATTTTCCATAAACACAGGACTCAGCCAGCCAGACAGGGGAGTCAAAGCTGGCAAATGATACACCTGGCATCTTACGTCGGGCTCTTTCTTCCCCTCTGCGCGTGTTCTGGGTTCACTGTATTTCCTGGAGCACCGAAGTGCTGGGTCCAGCCCTGCTCCTGCCGTGGGACTCCCGCCCTCCGTCCCTCACCATCCAGTCAGTGCATGTGTGCAGTCAGGGTGCTCTGCAATCCCCATCTCTGAATGGACTGCAGTTTCCGGAGAAAAGCCACCGTAGGCTTCTGAGACGTTAAAATGTTCCTTAAGTTGCCTTTAGGCAAACAAAAGACATTTTAAGAGACCGCCAACTATATTTGCACTTCAGGTATTAGAGGCTGATCAACCATGGGGAGCGCTTTGGACTTAGGGCTGTAACGGGTGTGTTTCTTGGTGACATGGTGACATCATGGCTGACCCTGCACAGAGACCCCACGCTGCTCACCACGTGTTGGGTTCATGTATCTTGGAGAATTAGACCAGGTCCAGAGGCAGAGCTCACAGAACCTAACCCACTCACGGTTATCCCAGCTCTCTAGCCATTGCGAATGTCTACGAGGTAGGCCAGTGACTGTAGGCATTTCCTCAGGAACGTGAAGTTTCCCAGGGCCAGTCCATGATGTGGTGGTTAGGGTACTGGATACCACATGACCTACTGCATGGTTCGAGTCCTGGCCTGTGGCCTGAGAAACACACTGGCATGTGTGTGCGTGCCCGAATCCTGAATGGAGGGAGAAATGGATCTGTCTCTCCTGAGAGTGCATGTGCTCTCTGCAAATTAAAAATTAAAAAAAGAGCCATAACTTGGGGCAAAGGATAAGAAAAGACACTTGCTCAAGGCTTGTGGAGAAGGAAAAGAAGCTTCCTCCAGTTTATGACATTCCTTTTATTTATTTATTTTTTTCTGAGAGATTTTGCCATAGGGTGCATGCATTTGCCAGAGAGACCATGACAGAAAGCAAGACATCACTCCCCGGGGGGAGGTGGGGATGGCTACACCACAATTGCTTCTCCTCCATTCTCCTCTTGGGATCTTGGGCATGCACACGCACAATGTGAGCTTTAACTCACCAGGTCCTGGACTCGAACCACAGTCAACTATGCAGGAGTCAAGTGACATACCAATGTGCTATCTGCTGGTCCCATGACGTTCCTTTTAGAGTGACGCTTTTTCTTTTCTCCAGACAAGATGAGGAAGGAAGTGGCATGGACAGACAGCACTGACGCCATCGTGGGAACAGAGGGGTGGCTCCGTTACCGTGACGGTGACATCCGAAAGCAGAAGAAGGGGATCAATGGGTCCTTGACCCACTCACTACGCTCCTGAACAGAACCCACCCTTCGGCCCAGGTCACTTCTGTGTTTCTTCTCAATTACATCAAATCTTTAACTTTTTCAAAAATTTCAGTATTTTTAACTTGCAGCCTAAACAATCCTTCAATGGTACGCCCTCTAAGGACAAGAGTCTCTGAATACCTTAAAAAATAATCCATATATGTCCAGAGCCCAGGTGGGTCACAATAAGATGTGTTCATTAAAAAAATCACTTTTTGTCAGATAAATTTATGTTAAGAATACCTCTGAAGAGTCTTTCTCCATACTGAATAAGAGTAATGCTGGAAATCACGATTAAAACTGCATAGTCCTTGATGCAAATATTTGCAAAAATACTCCCTTTATTTTTGATCTAAGGAAATGTCATACATACTGGGAGAAATGAGACCATGCAATTAGATTTGGTTAGTAATGCACAGATGATACACTTACGAAACAAGGATTTTGTCATCTTCCTCTTTTATGTGCCTGATAACATAATACAAAAGTCAACTATCTGAAAGATAAAAAGTGAACCCATTTCTTGGCATAGTAAGGTATTTCTATTTTTATAAGAAGAGGGATAAAATGAGGGGAAAGGGAACTCTGAAGGCAGGCATAAGTAAACACATAAAATCGGTCCGCATAGCTCTAGGATAGTTCTAGAATCTCTGAAACGAACGCCTTCCTTGTTCCTAGGTCCCCACGTCCCAGCCCCGTCAGCACACAGTCAGTTCTTAGTACCCCGCCCCCATGGTCTTTACACCTTTAGTTCTATTTTCGACACTTTCCTTTTTAAGTTTCCTTTGTACAAAATGGGCTTTCTTTAAAATTGAGGGTTAAAGAGTCCATGTGGGTAGATCTGTGAGCACCACCTGACCAGGACACACACCCGCTCAGCGTTCTCCCGATCAGTCCACTGCTGTCCAGCCACGGATCTGTGAGATCAGCCATCCACGTCTTCCAAAAGACAGGGATGAGACAGGAGGAGGGCGGACCTTCCTATGTCTTAATAGCACGGTGTGCTCTGCTCACACAGCGAGCATCTCGCCTGCCACTCTTCATAAATGCAGTTTTACTGGATACATAATACGCCACCAAACGAACATATAATACTATAGTTACCTTTTTTAAAATGTGCTATAGGGCACGCACACTCACTGGAGAGAGAGGAAAGTGAGAAAGTATGATGCCGAAGCGAGGTGGCCACGCTGCAGTCCCTTCTCCTCCATTCTCCTCTCAGGAGGAGGGCACACAGCTACACATGCTCAGTGCAGTTTTCAAGCTGCTGGGTCTAAGAAATCATGCACTTGGCCATGTGGGATCCAGCTGCCTTCACCCCACACCACTGACTAGCCCTGTGGTTTCCTTTACCTTGTTTCAGTTGTTAGACAGTCACGCTGATTCTAATTTAGGGGTTATTGACATCTATTTTACTGTTACGAACAAACAGGTGATGAATATTCACTTTTTTGTATCTTTGCATACAACACTCTCATTTCCTTTGGATCGAGTCTCAGAATTGAGATTGCTGGGTAAATAGTCACACTGGTGTGGCACAGGTCCTCCAGACAGTCAACAGACTTCCCTACATTTAGGCTCCTGACGGCTCGAGCCTAGTTCTGGCCAGTGGACAGAAAAGTAAATTGTAGTCCTTTCAGAAAAAATATTTAATTGGAGATCCCACATGGCTGACCGCAATTCAAATCTGAGCCTGGACATCTGGAAGATAAACTGGGAGTAGGTGAGGGAGGCCGAGCAGGGGACCATCCCAGGCTTCGTCCTGTCTCCTAACTCGTCCTGGGGACATCCTTCTGCCGTCACTTCCCCAGAGCCTGTGCTGCCACTGACCAGGGAGGCAGCGGTCAGTGAGGGAGGCGGAGCAGGGGACCGTCCCAGGCTTCGTCCTGTCTCCCAGCTCATCCCAGGAACATTCTGAGACTTCATAAGTTTTCTGAACCACATGGCACATTGCGCCGGGCAACTCTTTTCCCTCTTCCATCTGAAAACCTCCAGGTTAGCCCAAGGTGCACCAGGTCTCAAGAAACTGGGAAAGGAAGCAATACCTAAAGATGCTGTACACACTCTCAGACCAGAAGACAAGGCCCTCTACCAGGAACACCTCTGAGGAGGAGTGACACTACAGAATTGACAAGAAAAAAGGAGAAGTGCATAATCCACCAGACGACCAGGAGCCAGTACAGAGGCACGAAAACTATGGGAAAACAAAGAAACACCCCTTCCTCCATGGAACAGAGTAACTTCCCTCAAACCATGGGCAGCACAAAGGAATTCGAATGTTAGAAATAGAGTTTAGAATATTCATGGTGACAGAGATGAGGAAGTCCTTCCGGGATTTGAAGGAGATTGATACAATACAATACAATACAATACAATACAATACAATAAATAAATAAATGAATGAATGAATGAACGAACGAACTCCCAGAAATGAAGACAGTAATACAGGACATCAAAACCTCCCTTGAAAGTATTAATAGTAGACTGGACCACACAGAAGACAGAATCTCTGAGCTGGAAGACAAAACTTTGACATAGATAAAACAAACAAATATAATAAAAAAATAATTAAAAGAAATGAGGATGGGACTAACAGATGGCGTAATGGGTATGTCACTGGACTCTCATGTAGTTGACCATGGCTCAAGTCCTAGACCTGGAAGCTTAAACTCACATTATAGAATAGTGAAAGGACTAATTCATCGAGAAGCTATAACACTCATAAATATCTATGTGCCCAACACAGGGGAATTATATGAGAAACATTATCAAATAAGAAATGGTGTTTAGCTCTCTGTGTATAGAAATTTGTGTCAATGTGTGTTCCAAAATTGTATGAGATTGTTAAATATCTATTATCTAAGAGAATGTTATTAGACATACTTACAATGTTAAATAGTTCTGATGTAGTTTGTCACAGAAATGATCAAGTCTGTCAATTTTGGGCTATGGTAAAATCAGATCTCAGTAAAACTTTCCACTGATTAAATACTCTCAGGACAAAGGTTAGACTAAGCATAGCACCTCCTGCTGACATAAATTAGTCTAGTGAAGAAACTGGATTCTGTATTGTCACTGTGGTACCATCGCCCTGGAGCCACAAGTCCAGTGCACTTTTTTTTTTTTTTTTTTTTTTTTTTTTGAGAGGTTTTCGCTATAGGGCGCGTGCACTCGCCAGACGGAGAGAGACATAGAGACAGAAAGCGAGAAATCACCCCCCAGGGGGGATGGTCACGCCTCAATCCCTTCTCCTCCATTCTCCTCTCGGGATCTTGGGCCCGCACGCACACGCACCTGGCGTGAGTTTTAAGTCACCGGGTCCGGGACGCGAACCGCGGTCGACTACGTGGGAGTCCAGCGACATAGCCATTACGCTAACTGCTGGTTCCCAAGTCCAGTGCACTTTTAATACATATTTATTGGACCAGCAGTTGGTATAATGGCTATGTTGCTAGACTCGCATGTATTCGAATGTAGTTCGAGTCCCTGACCCGGTGGCTTCAATTCACACTGGGTGCATGTGTGTGTGTGCGTGCCCAAGATCCCGAGAGGAGACTGGAGGAGAAGGGACTGCGGCGTGGCCATCCCCCCCGCGGGGTGACTTCTTGCTTTTTGTCTCTCTTTCTCTCTCTCTTTCTGGTTAGCGCATGTGCCCTATAGCAAAAACCTCTAAATAAATGTGTGTGTGTGTGTGTGTGTGTATACATGTTGGAATTCTATGACAGGATTATGTTTTTCCATCTGAAGCTCATTTTCTTTTTATTCACTGTTATGAAATTGCTAAATAACAATTGTACATATTTATAGGTCATGGTGTGATGTTTTGATACATGTATATAATGCACAATCCAGTCAGAACAATTTCCATCACCTCAAACACTCATCAATTCTTAGTGTTGGAAACAAACTCCTCTCTTCGTGTTTTTTGAAATGTACAATACATTATTGTTACATACTTTGGCTAGAGCATGACTGAGCTCTAGAATGTACCCCGTCTGTCCAGCTGTACTCTGGAGCTGCTAACAGCGTCTCCCTATCTCCCCTCCCCTCCACGGGCTCTAAGTTCTTGGAGCCACTATTTCGCTCTTACTTCCATAACATCAACTGTTTAAACTTCCACACAGGAGTGAGAACACGCAGTATTTCTCTTTCTGTGCCTGGCTTATTTCACTTAACACAATATCCTCCAGGTTCATTTATGTTGCCGCCAAGTATCTTAAAAATAGCTCACTGAGGGTACGCAATGAAAAAGCTGTATAAAGAGACACATTTAAAAATACTAGGAACAAACTGAAATAAAATTGAAGCAAGATGGTGGCAGAACAGTCCATGCTGGATCCTAGCTGACTGACTGCGTGGTTTGAGTCCCAGGCCCGGCAGGTTCTTTCTTTCTCCTGCGAGTCCCTGCTTTACCCTCCGTCCTTCCCCACCCTCCTCCTGCAGGGTCTCCAGCACCACCACTGCTCCCCCTGATTTCAAGCCTTCTGATCTTCCCGAATTTGCCAGAGTGCCAGTGTTTGGGACATACAGAATGGGGACATACAGTGCCTCTCTTTCCTATGGTGACATTTAAAGGTACTAACCCTGCCAGCACCAACTGGAGTGAGTTCGATCCCCAACACATTACTGAAGACGGTGCTGAAGAGCGATCATGAACCGGATGGAAGAGATGAACTGGCATGAAGGCAGAAAATACAGACTCCTCTCGGGGGGCTCTGGAGCACAGTGCTAAAGTGCTACACAGGAGAAACTGGATCTCACACGGTGACCACAGATCAAATCCCCAGTCCGGTGAGCTCAAGATGCGCAGACATGGCAGGAGTTCCTAGGAGCCCAGGGGCTAGAAGACGGGGAAGCAGAACCAGGCCCTGTGGAGCGGGTCCTTTTCTCACTTTCACATACACCTGCACGAACTCTATCATGGACTGAGGGGGGGAAACACACACAGTCCTCTAAATTCAAAACCAAATAAACGACTTACTGGAGGTTTTCATGAGGTGTTGGGTTGTCAGAGAATTTCACTGTCAGTCAAGATTCTGCTTGTCAAATCAGTCCCCACTAAAATTAGTGTGATTTTTATCTGTCGGCTCCCATCAGTTTCGAGTGTAAAACTGACTGCATTTATGTCTCTCTTCCAGAGATGTCAAAGAGATTTACCATCCCTTTCAGGCCATGCCATGGTCTTAAAAACAGCATCCTAAACAATCTTCTTGCTTTTTCAATATTTCAGTATTTCCTCTCGTTTCCTCAGAGTTTCAAATGGTATTGAATGCCAAAGCAACGACCTAGTTCTACAACTGTAGACTCAGGGGCCAGCAGGTGGCATTATAGATTCTCACATGGTCAACGGTGGTTCGAATACCAGGCCAGATGGCTTGAAAATCCCAACAAATAAATAAATGTTAAAATATATATGTGTATGTGTGTGTGTATATATATAAGCTTTAAAAATAAAGTGTTTGGCTCAAATGTGCTTAACAGAAGTTAGGATTCTTTATATAGATATAAAATTATAGAATCAAGGCAACCAGTGTGCAGCAAAAGAAACGAAAAGATTCCCTTTTCACCCCAAGTTGTGACTAGATAGTATTTATTATCTTCCATAGATCAGCTTAAATTTGTGATGTAAATTTATACACTGCAGATAAAAACAGCAGGTTTTCTATGTATATTTGTTCATTAATTTTTTATTCTACAAACACATAACTGGGAGAGGCACACTAAGTATCAAGCACAGAGACAGATAAGTCAGATTCTAAGATAGATAAAAACCTATCCTTCTGGGACCAGCAGTTGGTGTAATGGCTATGTCACTGGACTCCCATGTAGTCGACTGAGGTTCGAGTCCCGGACCTGGTGGCTTAAACTCACGCCGGGCGCGTGTGTGTGCGTGCCCAAGATCCCGAGAGGAGAATGGAAGAGAGGGGATTGTGGCGTAGCCATCCCCCCCCCCGGGGGGGGTGATTTCTCGCTTTCTGTCTCTCTGTTTGTCTCTGTCCCTCTGTCAAGCGCACGTGCCCTATAGCAAAAATCTCTCAAAAAAAAAAAAGAAAAAAAAGAAAACCTATCCTTCGATACAGTGAGTTCTCAAAGGCTCCCCACCTGGGAAGGCACACAGGCCAGCAAGCAAACCACCTCCCATTTACGGAGCCTGCCTACACACGAGCCCTGGGCTAAGTGGATCCTACTTAATCCTCACTCCTAGAGAGTAGATATTCTTATCTTCCTTTTATAAAAGGGTCACCCCGATTCGGAAGGCTAATAAACCCCCCGAGTTCCGGAATGAGCGAGTGACAGGCAGAGTTTGCTTCCAGGCTTCTGTCTCTCGAGCCCTGAACGCCTTTCTCTGCCCTTCCTATAAACGCTCATGTAATCAGGGGATGGAGGAACAGTGCAGAAATCGTCTGGGCCTGGCTACAGGGTTCACATGCATTCCCGCAGCTTTTACTCGGTGCTGAGTACGTGTGAGTACTTAGCAAACATTCACTGAGTTATGTACAATTTAACTCGAAAGACTGAATTAGAACCACTTTGTTTTCCACTTTTATGTTTGGCCTATGTCCATAGAGTACCTCTAAGATACAGCCTCTAGAGGCATATAGAGATTTTTTATTTTTTAGAGGTTTTTGCTGTAGGGCATGTGCGTTCGCCAGAAAGATATAGAGAGATAGAGAGACAGAAAGCGAGAAAGCACCCCCCAGGGGGGATGGTCAGGCCGCAATCCCTTCTCCATTCTCCTCTCAGGATCTTGGGCACACACGCACACGCGCCCGGTGTGAGTTTAAACCACTGGGTCTGGGATTTGAACCACGGTCGACTACACGGGAGTCCAGTGACATAGCCATTACACCAACTGCTGGTCCCTGAGTTCTTTATTTATATCCTTATTCTAATGTGCTATCACTTTTTTCTTGTGGAATACTTGCTGTAGCTGGTTCCCTTCCTCAATTATCCCAATTCATACCCCTTCAAACGGCTTTCTTAAAAACTCAGAATCTAATAACCCAACACTCCGGGCACTCGATATGCTAGTAATTACCGTTTTGTGAACAAAAGTCATCCAACTGAATCTATACTTTATATTTGTTTTCAAATATGCTAAGTACCATTGTATCAACACATACTTTTTATTTTCTTTCCAGCATTTCTGAAGTTAATAATATTATGTTGGCAATTCATTTACGTTTTAAAACACTTGCTGGGTATGTTATGTTTTTATGGTTTCAGGAGGGAGAAGTTAGCATGTCTGCGATATGGAAAGATTTTTATTTCTGTTCTCTCTCTCTTAAAAGTTCTTCTGCCACATCAAATTTGCACTATATATTCCCATGCATTAAAAATGCCGGCCTTCCAAACGACTGTGTGCTGCTTTTATAAAGGGCTCGGAAGGGTATTCCCCATTCCTGCATCATTTTGATCATCATTTCTGCCTCCGCACATGAAGGGATTCTTTTGTACAATGGATGTTGGAATGTGTTGATAACTTCAGCAGACGGTTGTTAAATCAAGCATTTACAAAGCAACTTGTCCCAGCCCTAACTACACTATCTCGTGTGCTACCAGAAGAAAGTGACGTATCTCAGGAAGGGTGATCGCTCATAATTCACTGGAGATTAAATGACGAGACTGGTTTAACGCAGTCCATATATCTCCCCCCGGTTGACATGTAACTATTTTACTCGTCCTGGAGTGCAAGTCAAAATGACATCTAGTACTGCGCTCACATTTCAGATAATCAAAGGCTACGATAATGGAACAAATATTGTTAGATGTGCATTATGGCAGCATCGCTTTCATCTTCATCACCATCATTACATTAGCTGAGAACATGAGCCGGGAGCACGGCATTCTCCCGAGTGCTTCCTGCCGTCTAGGTAACGATGCCGGCGTCTGCAGAGGGGCACCGATTAATCTGAATTAACAACCCCCCCATCAGTACCCACCCACCCCGACGGGGTAAGCATGCCGTAGAAACCCTTCACACTGGGGTCGAGCTCTGCTGTACACGCATGCTTCCTTTCTTACGACGCAGGGTTCTCCACGATACAAACCGCAGAGAGAGGAGGAGGCTGCGGCGGACACAGGTGCCCTCCGTGGCCGGCAGGCTGGGCCGCCCAAGTACCGGCACCAGAGCCAGCCTGTCTACCAGCCATCGCTTCGTCTTTGTGCGTCCATATTTCTTTGCTCGCAATTGCTTCTCTTCTTTCTCCACTTGGTAAAACTCCACTCGTTCCTTCAGGACTGTGCGTGGAAATCAGCACCTGCTGAAGGCTGTGTGTCAGCTTCCTCGCCCGCCTCCCTGCCTTTGGACGGTGACGTATAAAGCAAGCTTGCAGCCAGTGCTCCGAATGAACGGCTGAACTCGGACGACGGGACCAGCTTCACAAACTGCAGGAGGCTAAGCAAGTGTCCGTGATGTCGGAGCCCTCTGACGTCAGGAAGAAAGATCAGGCCTAGGTCTTAGGACTGCATACACCATCCACATCTAATCTCGGCACAGCCTTAAACTGGGACTCGCTCCCCGTTCCCCATTGCCCGTCTCATGTCTTACCGTCATGGTTCCCAGATCTCTCTTGAGCCTTCTTCCCCCATTCTTCTTCAGGTTCCCAGAACCAGAGTTAAGACTTCCTGCACCCAAAGGCGCAGTGAGCCCCCTTGTCAGCCTGGGGCTGGATGACGGCACCCCTCACTATGAGAAACGGACTTCGAGAGGTAAGAATTCCAGAGAACACGGTTTCTCAGAGACAGGATGGCAGAGCAGAAGGCTGCAGCGGGGACACGAACAGTGATGCTCTGAATGAGAATTCGCACATCCCACGCATCTCGACGCCCTAAACAAAGTGCACTGCTTTCATAAACACTCTCCAGGAAACCCGGAAAGGAGCCAGAGCATACAGTGAAGAGAGGAAGACACCGAGTTAGCGATGTGTGGACGTTGTTTTAATAAGGGGGGTATTTTTCTGGATTTCGTTATTTGTGAAGTTTTGTTTTCTTTTTAAAGAATTACTTATTTAATTTTACGTATCATTATTATTTCTTTAAATTTGCTATAGGGCATGCACACTTACCAGAGAGAGAGAGAGAGCAAGAAAGCAAGCTGCCAGTTCTGGGACTCACAATGCGGCTGGCCAGGTGGGAGTCCAGTGCCTTACCCACCACGCCACCGGCACCTTCAGTTTGTCTGTTTTTAAAAATGTTCTAGTTTGCTGTATTTTTTCCTTTTAAAATAAACATTCATTTTCAACACTTAATTCTGTATTCTTTTACTAAAAGGGGCTCAAAATTTGTTTCAGCACCTGCCTATAAAACTAGATCCACCTTTACTTAATAATAATTTAATAATTTAATTTATTGTCCATTTTCTTATTTAGACAGAAGGCCCATGGTCTAAGAATCACATCCTGCCCATTCACTTCTGCATTTCGGTGTCTACACTCTAGCCCAGAGTTCACATTCTCTGTCTTTAAAGGGATGATGAGGTGTCTTGCTGTACTACGGTCCACTGTGAGTGCCTCCCTCGAGGTCTCCTTCACATGAAATGTCCAGCCTGGACATAAACAAAAACACAAGTGGTCTATCAGGAGCGCACCGCTGCCAGTCGGGAGTTACCGTCAGGGGGAAATCGCAGGAGGATATGCACCTCTCGGCCACTCGAGCTTGTGGTGCGGCTGGAAACGCCCAGGTGGCCTACGGACACTGAAGCATAACTTCTAATGTGAGTCTTTGGCTGTGGGCTCCTGGGGACAGTAAGAGCAGACAGAGAACACTGCCTCAAGTGACTAAAAACAGAGTGACTTGGTTTTTTTTTTTTTTTTTTTGAGAGGTTTTTGCTATAAGGTGTGTGCACTCGCCAGAAAGACAGAGACAGAGACAGAAATCGAGAAATCACCCCCCAGGGGGGAAGGCCACACTGCAATCCCTTCTCCTCCATTCTCCTCTCAGGATCTTGGGCACACACGCACACGTGCCCGGCATGAGTTTAAGGCACCAGGTGCAGGACTTGAACCGCGGTCGACTACATGGGAGTCCAGAGACATAGCCATTACGTTAACTGCTGGTCCCGAGTGACTTGTTCTGAGACTGTCCTAGGAGATGACTGCAAACTCGAAGGACACACCCAATGAAACTGCCTCTGAGTGCTCCTGTCTGGGGAGAGGCGAGAGCTGACAGCACAATGCTGTGGCTACTTCAGTCTGCAAAGTGCCGCAGAGAGTAAACTATTAACCCTGTCGAGTTAGACGCAGTCACACTGAACGTACCCCTGAAAAGCCATCATTAATCGTAATGTCCTTCCAACTAAGACAGGAAGAAGGAACACATTCCAACCCAGGAAATTCATACAACAGGTTTTTGTTCAAGGTCAGAGGTCAGAAAAATACAAATGTTATTTTTTAGAAGTTAAGATTTTGCCATGGTTGTCTCACTCCTGTCCTCCGCTGCTATAAGGAAGTGCTTTTTCTGCTAAATGGCATTTCTAGCAGAAATAAATACTTTATAAATCCATTCCCTTTGAAACTTGCATTCAAGTAGTCGAACCTATTTTTAGAACACTTACGCGTTCCTACTTTAAAAAATCATTTTAAGTTCTACTTATAAAGATCATATTTCTTCTCTACTGCCAAAAGATCACAAATGCCTACCAGGCAGAAAACTTCCTGTTCAACAAGAGATTAGATGAAGTTTCAAGAGAAGATCACTTTGTCTATTGAAACACAGTTGGTATTGCTTAAGTTGATGATTTTCTTAGCAACCACTGCAAGGAAAGCAATAGGACGTAACAGCATCAGCTTTAACGAGCGAACATTTCGGTCGTACCAAAATGCATTAGGTTCGGTTTTAAATAAAGTCGTCGTTTACGTAAGTGACAAGAAGCACGGCATGATCAGTAAGATAACGTAACAGACATGAAGAGCTGAAAGAGTGCTGCCACATTCTTAAAAGTGAAACCCTCAGATAACACCACCAGGGCTTCCTCACATTGGGAAGACGGGCAGACCTTCAACATCGAATGGCGAAGACTTCGTCCACCGAACCAGGTAAAGAAAGACACGGTGTCCTTATTTAAGAAGGTTCTCGAACCACCAATTGCTCTGTAGTACATTCTGAATATAGGTAAGCCTGAAGTGGTTTTAGCCCACCTCTGCATGCACACATCAACACAGAAAACGGCTGCATGTTTAAACATTTTAGACCCGACCCTGCGTTACTGAATTCTCGCTTACAGCATGATTACACAGATTTCGAAAGCCTCAAATAGCTCCAGTTTTATCTCTCAGGATTTTTTCTTATTTTCTATTTTTTCCTATATTTAATCAGGACTCAGATAATCACATATGGTTTGAAATGCCTTTCCTGCATTTTGGACTCTCAATTTTACAAATCCTTCAAGTCCCTTCAATTAAAATACCACCACGTCTGAGAGACTGGCCCACTCTCTGATTGTGACCGCCGCCACCCCCCCACCCCCCCCGTGGAACTGACTTCTCTTGAAAAATGGACTTTGGCTGGTAGTCCCCCCTTCCTGTCTTTCTAACTCCCCACTGAAAAGCCTAAAATAACCTGGGCATTTGAATGCACATGGAAACACTCAAAAAAAAAAAAAAAAAAAATGACAACTGACCCTCAGATCTGAGCTGTATTTTCACAAAATTTTAGGGTAGATGGCTCCAGGTTAAGAGTTCGTGTGGGAGAGGGAGGGCGGGCTACTTGGGTACTTGGGGTTTAGCTCCACACAAAAACACCGAAATTAAAGACCAGGATGTCATATTCCCTTCAGAAAAGTACGGGCAGGACGGATGTCCCTCATGAGCATGGCGCTCTGGAGAACAGCGGGGTAGGGAACGAGGCCCGAGTGATGGCTGCGGCCGAGAGCAGGGCGGTGCGGACCTCAGGGGGCAGCTTCCTCCTGGACCACAGCGGAGGACCGGCGTGGGAGGTGGGTGGGTTCCCGGAGAGAAGGGGTCCGTGGTGTGCTCCACACGGAGAGACCCGGAGCCGACTGAGCAATGTGTACCTCCCGCAGCACCACGGTGCACGTGACAGCAGGGCTTTGGGGACACAGCACGAATTTCAGCGCTAACACGTAACGGGCAAGCTTGACAGCGTAACATGGCCGTCGCTATCACTAGAACTAAGGTGAAGTTTTAAAAATTAAACGGTAAACATAAAAATCTTTTCTTTGAGAGGTTTTTTGCTATAGGGCGTGTGTGCTCGCCAGAAAGAGAGACAGAGACAGAAAACGAGAAATCACCCCCCAGGGGGGATGGCCACGCCACAATCCCTTCTCCTCCATTCTCCTCTCGGGATCTTGGGCACACACGCACACGTGCTCGGTGTGAGTTTAAGCCACCGGGTCCGGACTCGAAACATAGTGGACTACATGGGAGTCCAGCGACATAGCCATTATGCTAACTGCTGGTCCTAAAATAAAAATCTTCATTGAGACGTTTAATGCGGGAAATTGAACCAGGGCAGGCCCACAGCCTCATGGCTAAGGGAGCCAGATCCCTCGTGGTCAGCTGCACAGCTGGAACCTCAGCCCCAGAGACCAGAGAAACACTCGGGCCTATGCACAGGCCTGGGACCCCAACAGAATGGAGAAACGCCAGACAAGAGACTGCAGCGTGGCCATCCCCGCGGAGAGGCCTCTCCTCGACAGCTCCCTGACCTCTGGCAAGTTAAGAACGCTGAACCCGTGGGGGTGATTTGCGAGGCACAGTGGGGACTGTGAGGACCGAGTCACGGAGGAGATGTCCACAGCGATGGGGGGAGAGACGGGGGAAAGAGAAACCACTGCGGCTCAGGTGGAGCTGAAGCCCTCTGCACAGAGGGGACCATGCCCATGGCCAGGGGAAGAGGCAATTCACACATGGAGGGAAACTCTGAGCACCTAAAGTATGTCCTAAGATGGAAGATCAGAGGTGGTCAGAGCATTCGGGGAAAGTCAGAACAAGAAGACAGGGAGACAGCAACGCAGAGAACTGTCACTACAGTAAGAAAGGAGAAAAGCCTCCAAGGAGACATTCGAAAAAGAGCAGAAACGAAAGGGAACGTACAAAGGGACCAAATGGGGCACTCTGATTCCCCTGCAACACTGAACGCCGGAATATACTAGAGACACATTCACAAAACTGTGAGCCATAAATTTGTTTACCCTGCAAATTTCAGTGGTGTAGAAAGCTCAGAGAAAGGAATTCTAAAATAACTGGAAGTTTCGGAAAAAGAAACCACCCACGTGGCTACAAAGGGGAAAAAATAGCTGAAGTTAATCTCTAGCTGACATTAAAATGAATCGGAATCAAGGCCTCAACAGCGGGAAGGTATTTTAAAACACAGATGGCAGCACAGAAGCTGGTAAGCAATCACGCTGGCGCTCTCTCGCTGTAAACAGTGTTACAGAAAAGGCAGGCGTCAAAAGCCACCACTGGAAGAGGCAAGACGATATAAAATTAGTATCAACAACTAATATCCAAATTAGGGCACCACAGGATGGGGTCTTCAGAACATTCACGGAAGAAGAGTACAATGAAAGAAAGCAAGCATGGATCTCAGAAAACTTTTCTGCAGCAAAATAAATGCATACTTTAATTCTGTTTTCCAAAGGCTGCAAACCAAGCAAAGTGTGTTAAATTCTGTTCTATACAGAAGACAGAGAAATGTCACTTTTATTTTTCTTTTATTACTCTTTCCTTTGATAAGCAGGGAAATAAAGTTTGAAAATATATTTGTAAATGCATTAAAATAACCATTAGTTTAAACCAAAAGTTTAAAGTAAGACGCATTTTACAGATCTCTATTTAAAAAATGCAAAGAAGGGAACCAGCAGTTAGCGTAATGGCTATATCGCTGGACTCCCACATAGTCAACTGCGGTTCACGTCCCAGACCCGGTGGCTTAAAACTCACGCCGGGCGTGTGTGCGTGCGTGCCCAAGATCCCGAGAGGAGAATGGAGGAGAAGGGATTGCGGCATGGCCATCCCCCCTGGGGGGTGATTTCTCGCTTTCTGTCTCTATGTCTCTCTGTCTGTCTGTCTGGCGAGCACACACGCCCTATAGCGAAAACCTCTCAAAAAAAAAAATGCAAACAAAGGTAACTCTGTAGTGTTGAAGAAAGATGAGATGACAAAGGTATATTTTCTTAATACGTCCTTTTTCTAGTGGGTGTGTAGATGCACCAGAGAGAAAAATAGAGAGAGGAAGTGAGAAAGCACCACCCTCCTCGCCATGGGGCGCGCCCAGCCTTTCTCTTCCATTCCTCCTCCCTTTCGGGATCTGGGCACACCACCCATGTGCCCGGTGTGTTTTCGCGCCTCTGCCCAGACTCTGGCACAGTGAGCCACGTGGGATCCAGCCACCATAACGACCAGGCCACACACTGGTCCAACTATTTCAAGTACTGGGCAGGTCCCCTTCTTACGGCTAAGGAAACTGGACGCTGCATGGCCAAGTGTGGTTTGAATCCCAACCCAGGAGCTTAATAACCGTGCCAGAAATGTATGTTTGCACAGCAAAAATCCTGACAAATGGAACCATGGAGGGAAAGGGATGTGGCATGGTCACACTCATGGGGCGGCATTCTCTCTCTGCCCCCTCTGGTAGGCACATATGTCCTTTGGCAATTAAAAAAATGTATGGGAACCAGCAGTTAGCGTAATGGCAATGTCACTGGACTCCCACGTAGTCGACTGCGGTTCGCATTCCGGACCCGGTGGCTTAAAACTCATGCCGGGCGCGTGTGCGTGCGTGCCCAAGATCCCAAGAGGAGAATGGAGGAGAAGGGATTGCGGCATGACCATCCCCCTGGGAGTGATTTCTCACTTTCTGTCTCTCTGTCTCTGTCTGTCTGGCGAGCGCACGCGCCCTATAGCAAAAACCTCTCAAAAAAAAAAAATAAATAAAAAGTATGAAGCTAAATTAAAAACATACAGATAACCCAGTCTGGACCAGTAGATGGCATGATGATTATGTCGCTGGACTCCCACATGGCTGACTGAGGATCAAGTGCCAGACCCAGCGGCTTCAAACTCAGGCAGGATGTCTGTGTGTGTGCCCAAAACCCTGAAAGGAGAATGGAGAAGGGATTGCAGCGTGGCTGGAGTCCTGGGGGGTGATTTCTTAACTTTCTGTTTCTCTGCGTCTCTGGTAAGCACACGCGCCCTACAGCAAAATTCCGTGAAAATAAATAGAAAGATAACCAAATCTATTCTAATAAATGAAATTATTAAAATTCTGTATTATGAGACAAGTGCTCTCAGACTGAGATAAGAAATGAGCAAATGCCACCACCACGCTAACAGCAGCTACGCCGATTTACTGCCAACCCTGCTGCAGGCACATCGCAGGCACATCGCAGGCACATCGCAGGCACTGCTTCAATTACTCTTTACAGGAACACCCAGGCAGTACTACTTCTGTCCCCATTCCACAGATGGAGAAACAAAAAGAGAAAGAGTTTCAAATGTTCTGAAGTGCACAAGAAAACTGAAACGGAACTGAACAGAGATTCGCCAACATCCAACACATCTGTAGGGGGGACAGCAACACTGATCTCCAACAGTTGCAGGTATTGTCATTCAAGAAGTTATCCTGCGATACTTTTTTCATTAAAGAATTATTTAACTTTATTTATTTATTGGTTCATTTATTTACTTATTTAAATTTGACCAGAGAGGAACAGAGAGAGAGAGAGAAAGTGAAAAGAAAACCACAAGGTTCAGACTCCAAACGCGGTCAGCCACGTGGGAGTCCAGCGCCCTTAACCACCATGCCATCCTCATGTGACACTTTTGATTTGATTGAAATCCCAGTAAAAAAATAAGGTGAATAACCACTCAGCTTTTAGCTTAAAAAGTTGTTAGAAATGCTGAGAAAAGATGTAGCCATGGGGATGGGGGTTACGGCTGGGTCCCATATGGCCGACCTCATGGTTCAAGTCCCCCCAGCAGCCCAAGAAGCACACTAGGACACGTGTGTGCACGCCCAAAATCCTCAAAGGAGGGAGAGGTGGAGAAGAGACTGCAACGTGCCCATGCCCCACGGGGAGCACGTTCTCACTTTCTCCCTCTAGTGAGAACACACAGCCTCTAGTAAATAGAAAAGAGAGAAAAATATATATTTAGAAAAACTGGGAGTCCCTCTCATGACAAGAGACTTTCCCTCTCTCAACCTTTGACAAATCAAATAGTTCAGAAATAAATATTAGAGCCTTTTCAAAATTCTAAAACAAACGATTACATCTAAGAAAGTCCAGCCTTTCCTTTCAAATATCATACATTTCTTAGGATATTCTGAAAAAGGGAGCATCTTCCATGTGCTCCCGATGGGAACATTCTTTTGCATTTTACACATATTAATATATAGGCACAGAAAAATATCTAGAATAAGGTTAAATGCATGTAAGCTTGATTTGCTTGTAGAGAGGTGGGTAGATATTAATGGTCTTTGCATTTACAAATTCTCTAAATTTTTAATATGTCCATAAAGGACTTCTATAATCAGAAAATGTATCCATCTAATATTCATGCTTACAAAAAGTGCTTATTGAACATTTAATTAAGTGTCTAGATCAGTGCTAGCGAGGGGTGAATGACCCTCGGGGACGACATCGATAAGGAAAGAATACAAGTCCCTTTATCGTCAGAGAGGGATCCATGAACTTGACCTCTGGGAGCACAGCTGCAGAGTCGGGAAGCTGCACAGGGCAAACAGAGCAACCCCACTGCCTGGGAAGGCACCACCCTTCAGCCTCCAGGGCTGCTGAGGGGAGAATGCATCACGTGCTCTGAGGAGCTCGCCTGCCACTGCCACGGGCTTTTCCACACCCCCTCTGGCTCTCCCAGCTGCTCTGCAGACCCTGGCTGGGTACCCATCCGCCCACCAGGTGCAGGTAACTGTCAACAGCCCACATTCCCAGAGTGAGAACCGCAGACAGGCGGTATCAAAGTGGATCCCAAGTGGTTTCTGAGGTCTGTGTTGCCCTGGCAGTTCCAGGATGTGCGCCTTTGTAAAATCGGTCCCAGAACTAGCCGCTGGCGATGCCACAGGGAAGCGACACACGTACCCTCCCTTCCCGCATTCTGAAACGTGATGCCGCAGAGGGGAGTCCAGCACGGGATCACTGACTACCAGTGTGAGGAATGGGACCCGAGGCAGGGCTGGGTGCCATACCGACCTGCTTCCCGTTCTCCCGGGTAGACCCTGCTCCCTCCCGTGCTGTTCCGTGCGTCTCTGTGAACACACCTGCCTTTTTTAAGCAGTTTCTTGTAGCCATCTGCACAGTGCCTGCCTTAAGCTCTCAGTAATGTCTTGCAAAAATGAAGGAGAGGAAGCCCACAGCGTCTCAACATGCTCCCCTGTATTGATATTCTTATTTAGACACGACTTCGAAGACATCAGGAGGCATGTTTGTTTGATAAGCTTAAATCTTGTACTAAGAAGTTATTTCGTAGAAGTTATTTTGTTTTTTGCTTGTTATTACGTAACCTTGAGAAGTGATGACGTCAAAGTGTTTGCATAAAAAGCCATCCTTCTACTCACTGCACAGAACACCTGGTGTCCATGACACATTTCAGCGTACCAAAAGGATCGAAATACTTACTTTTTCTACCGTAGCAAGTTTGGCGGAGAAAGCTTTATGACGAGAAGGTCCTGATTCTGAAGAGAAGATGGATGCTCTGAGGGGCCACCACCTTGCAGTGCCATAAAGCAGACTGTTTCTCGGGTGTGACTTTGAGACCTGGTGAAGCCTTCCCGTAATTTAGCCGGGGTCACTCGCACCAGCGGTGTCACGGATTAGAGGAAGTGCAGCCATTCAGTGCTTATACCTGGACTAGAATACGCTTTGGGGCCAACGGTGGAGAGTTTTGCTAGAACACTGGGCCCTCCACACCCGCAGGTCCTGCCTCTGAAGATTCATCCAACAGAGTGTCCAAAACGTCCCAGTACTACTGATAACCCTGGATGGTTTTGTCTGTACTGAACATGCCCAGACTCCTCTTTCTTGTCCTTATTTCCCAAACAATACAGTACAGCTATTCGCAAAGCATTTACGGTATCCTAGGCATTACGGATAATTGAGAGATGATATAAAACATGTCAAAAGATGTGGCTTGGGAACCAGCAGCTAGCATAATGGCTATGTCGCTGGACTCCCACGTAGTCAACGGCGGTTCGCGTCCCAGACCCGGTGGCTTAAAACTCACGCCGGGCACGTGTGCGTGCGTGCCCAAGATCCCGAGAGGAGAATGGAGGAGAAGGGATTGCGGCATGGCCATCCCCCCTGGGGGGTGATTTCTCACTTTCTGTCTCTATGTCTCTCTCTGTCTGTCTGGCAAGCGCACGCGCCCTATAGCAAAAATCTCTCCAAAAAAAAAAAAAAAAAAGATGTGGCTAGGTGATAATGTAAAAACTGCACCTTTTCATATACAGGACTTGAATGTATACCAATGTTGATAATCCACAGGGGAACCAAGCCCTTGTGGATATTGAGGTCTGACTGCACTTCTCTTTTCATTAACACTAATTGATGCACATCAATTAATTGGTTTGGGATGACCGGATTCAGTTATTCCCACTGACGAGTGAGGTAGGTCCTGCTCTATCCCTAGACCCAGCACAAAGGCTACGTAGTGGCGAGATACCCGTGAAGACAATGCTGACGAAGCTATAGCCAATGTGTCCTGGAAGACTTCAGTGCTAAGACCTGAGTGTTGTATCAAGTGGAAAGTAGAAAGCGCTTCAGATAGTGTGTGGCATGTGTTCAGTCTTCCTCAAGAGGTCATCGACTCCCTGCTCTGGTTTTATATTTCTATCCTCTGAATCAGGGACTTCAACCCCTTCTCTAACTCATTTTTCTTTCCTAACTCAGGAGACATGTGGTATATTATTGCATCCTGAAGAGCTCTGAATCCGGGGGAGGGCTTCCAAAGCAATGCTTGGTGATGATTATAGGTTAGGTTGACTTTCAGTTCTGGCAGGCCTAAAATTGAGCATCAGATAAAGTTACATCAGAATATCTTTTTAAGCCTAAAAGGTAATATGTCATCCTTCCCCCAGCCGGTCTAGAGCAACCCAGATCATCACTAAGCAGCACCTAGGCTCAGAATATTTCCAAGACTGAAATAAACTCTCTGGTTCCGGTTTACGTAGGTTATATTCTCAGGCACGCTGAAGCTGCTGGAGGCCAAGCAATCGTCAGTACCAAAAAAATTTCAAAATTCCACGTGCAGTCAAAAATTCTGATAGAGTCAGTCTCAGCTATCATCATGTGAACATGCCTTACGCTTTCCCCACATCCACATTCTTGGTGCTGCTCCCCAAGAGCCTGAAAATAACTGGCCACATTTGCTGGAGAACTACCCAGAGTACATGCCGAGCGCCACGCCTGAGTTATCGCGTTATCGCCATTTATCACGCGCTGAGAGAAATGTTATCAGATGACGCTCTTTCCAAATGATGAAACTTAGGCCCATGGTCAGTAGCAAACGTGAGTCTGCACAGCTATAAATCACACATAGGAAAACACATTAGAACTCCACATGGTAGATCAGGGACAGCTACTACGTCTGCTGGAGATGTCACAGGAGGGAGAAGAAGTGAGGCTCATCTGAAAACTCAAGCTTAACTCAGGGAACTGTGCAACGGAAGTAGAAAGGTATCTGATCAGAGAATTGGATTTTTCTCTTCATTCATCCCATCGAGCTTATTAATGTATGAAATGTATATTGATAGTTACTGCGTTCCAAGTTCTTCTCTGCACTGGGATCCACTTTCTATTAGCAGTCAATACCTATAGCTTCATAATGCTTCCATCTCTTAGAAGAACAGAATGAGGGGCCAGCAGTTAGCGTAATGGCTATAGCTAGCGACATAGTCGCTGGACTCCCATGTAGTCGACCGCAGTTCGAGTTCCAGACCCGGTGGCTTAAACTCACACTGTGCATCTGTGCATGCGTGCCCAAGATCCTGAGAGGAGAACGGAGGAGAAGGGGTTGCAGCATGGCCATCCCCTCTGGGGGTGATTTCTTGCTTTCTGTCTCTCTGTCTCTGTCTTTCTGGCGAGCGCACGCGCCCTCTAGCAAAAACCTCTCCCCCACCAAAAAAAAAGAAGGGAATGAGACAATACACAGATGAACCCATACACGTTGGTCTGTGGTGAAGTCTATGAAGATGAAACAAGTTGACGAAAAACAACAGTCATGGTGGTGTCAGGTCCGCCATTTTCATACAGTTCCCAGGAAAGACCTCTCTGAGACATGGTAGCCTGCCTGAGG
Source organism: Tupaia tana (assembly GCA_026018925.1). Classification (NCBI taxonomy): domain Eukaryota; kingdom Metazoa; phylum Chordata; class Mammalia; order Scandentia; family Tupaiidae; genus Tupaia; species Tupaia tana. The sequence continues at coordinate 27,414,129 of JAKSZU010000025.1, read as the reverse complement.
GAGGGAGCCATTGGTGTATCTGGGGGAAGAGGAGCTTATGTGAGGCTTTGAGGTAAAGGATGAGGTCAGAGAGGATTTTGGGACCAAGTAATTCAGGGTCCTGTAGTCAGTGAGAGCTCATTCTATAATCAGAACAATGTAAATAAGAACGTGATTGTGTTTGTGGAGAGAAATTATATTTAGATATATTTTTTAAAAAGGATTACTCTTTCTGTCGCTTAAGTGATGAATCCAGCATTACAGCTTTGGACCTAGAAAGATTAGTCAATATAAATCCTACAAAATGCACTCAGACAGGCTCATGACAACAGATCTTGGAATCCTAATCACATCTTATTGTCAAAATAAACCTGTAAGTGTGGGGTAGCTAACAAGAAGGCAACTTAGATTCACTGCAAAAATTCACATAGGGCTGAAGACTAATCGTAAGTTCTGTCAGGAGTTCCAAAACTAGTTTAGAAACAGAGAAGAACAAGAGACAATCCAGCTACCTTAGCCACTGAGTGATTTGTCTCACGGTAGGGGAGCTTTGCCTGGAACAGCGCTTCTATTAACTTCAGCAGGAGGTCAGACGGCACTATGTCTAGTTACTTGCTATAGTTCCAGACTTCCAGCTCCACATGGAACTGTCTTTTACAAAGACAGTAGACTCTGCTGCTGGAGATAATAACTAACTGCTCTCACTTACCCTTGGCAGAGCTCAGTACCCGTATCTGCAGGCCACACGTCAAGACCTCTGCTCCACACCTCCTCATTTCCACTTACATGGAGGGCCAACTTACTAGCAAAACCCCCCACTCTCCACCATGGACCCCAAAGCATATTCCAAGTCCAGGTATATGCACCGAATGGCTGTACTTCCTCTAATCCATGGTATGGCTGGTGTGAGTGGCCCCTGCTAAATTACAGGAAGGATTCAGATCCCTCAAATCACATGCTGAATCCTTACACCAACTTCAAAAAGCCCACTATCTTCTCCCAAAGACATCTGTATTTTTGTTCCAACTTCCTCCTTCCTAGGACAGGTACTGTTATTATCCAGACCTCCAAGACAGTTCACTATCACATTCAACATTTCATTCTTTAGATTCAATATCTGATGCAAGAAAAAAAAGATCAGTTTTTCTTTTTGAGCTGCTTTACTGGTCTTGGGGAATCAACTAAGTGCCAAGAACAGATCCGAGTTGAAAAAATGTGGCACATATATGCAATGGGGTACCACTCAGTCATCAGGAACAATGGGATACTGTCATTTGCCTCCAAGTGGTTCAATATGGGAGTCTTACTGCTAAAAGAAGCAAGCCAGACTCCAAAAGACACACACTGCATACCCCTGCTCAATATGTACCAAATGTCTACACTCTGTGGCAGAAATGGAAAGATCGGAAGATATGACAATGGGAAGAACCAGTATAGATACCAAAATCTGTAAGGGAGGGCAGTAAATGGTAGAGGGTGCATGTGAGGGGTGAAGAAAAGAAACAACACATAGTAGGAGATGAGGAATTTGTTGAGATATTAAGTGCGGTCAGATATCAAGAATGGAAGGATTTTCTCTAAAATGATTTATCAGGATTCTTGCTTAAATTGGCCAATGCTAAGACGGACGATGGAAATTCAAAGGTCTGGTTCAGAAGGTTCAGTGGAATCTGGCCATAGTTTCATCAAAAGAAGTTCCCTGTCAATACCTCACCATGCTCCATGTAACTGGTGGGATTTAGCAAGATTCTACTCCTCACAGACCCTCTCACAGAACACACACCTACCTCTGCCTTTCCACATAAGAAACCCCTACATGAACTACATGAACTGTGTATTTCCCCTCTCTACCTACCCAAATCAGTCTTCAAAGCCCAGAGGAAAAAAATCCATATCTTCATGGAACCAACAGTTTCTCATTATTCTTTGATATCTAAGGGTTTATTTTTTAAGTTGTTGAGCTCTTCCTGAGCACAGACTATATGTCAATACCTGTGCCACATGCAGAGAGAGATAACAACACAAGATGATCCCATTAGTAGTGATGTGTCCCAACATATCCATTCTCTTCTTGTTTAATAAATCTCTTGAACTTGGGCTTACTAGATGTAAGAAGAAGAAATATACTATTGCCTAGTGGTTAAGAGAGCTGGATCCTACATGGCCAATCATGTGGTTAAAGTCCCAGCCCCAGTGGCTTGAAAAACACACTGGACACATGTACATGTGTGTCCCAAATCCTAGGATGGAGAAATGAAGAGACTGCAGTACTGGGGTGGGAGTATGTAACTTTCTCCTTTTTTTTTAAGCGAGCGCATGTGTCCACCAGGAAAAAAAAAAAAAAAAAAAGGACAATTTCCAGGTTAAGACATTAAAGAAAAAGGAATGTGTCCTCTGCTTTTCCTATTTCTCCTACCTGCTGGATAGAATGTGTTCATGTTGCTGAACATGGTATAGTCATTTTGCATCATGAGGTCAAAGCCATATGAAGTAAAGGAGCTGTGTTCCAAATTATTGTGAAGTTTGTCACATAGGAAATTGAATTTCATCAATTCAACTGTGAAAATTAAGCAGTAGGCTTAATGGTCAAAAGTAACCTAGATTATATCACTCTTCCACATTGGGACAGAAAAACTAGTCATGCAGCTTTTGCTAGCTCATTACTAAAATCACTTATCTTATTTTTAAAGTAGATTCCAGAAGCTGGTAAATAGAAAAAGGCCGAAGGGCTGAAAAGAGGAGGAGTGGACCGAGCAGAAAAAAAAAAAATTAATTTGATCTAATAACAAAGAATTTTGTATTTGGGTATAAGATTGAATAAAGGCCTCACAAACTAGGACTAGGGAGACAGCTGGTGATTTCTTCTCATGAAAGCCTGGGAATGATTCAGGGTTTACCATGAATGGCAGAGCGAAAGATAAGGCTTTGAGGAGAATGCTGTAGGCTATGAGTTATATCTCCTTCTCTTTTGAGAGATTAAAATAAAGATTAGAATTCCTTTTTAATTGCTAATAAGTGTTTAGATCGGGATTGTTTGAACTTTAATCCACAGAGAGGCTGGACCCTAAAGGGCCACAATTTTTATTAAAGATACAGATGCTTTAACATGTGAATTTTTAAAAATAGCAACATATACTTTTTTAATTTGCCACATTTATTTTAAGTATATGACAGCATTAAAAATATTTTTTAATTTTCTAAAATATATAAGCAAATTGTGGAACATGATTCTAGATGAGATACCTGAAAAGTTTGGTAAGAAATGTTGTATGACTTGTGCTAATCAAGTTGTTTTTACATGAATATGAAATAGAATGACATACACTAGAATTATATAGAATTATTATAAGTCAAATGAACTGTAAACTACTGCACAGTAAAAACTGTACTCTGTACTTTTCCTTGATCATCCAAACCAGCGCCTATGTACATGTTTATCTTCAAGGACCTTGTCACTAAGTATTATTGTGCAGCTCAGAAATGGAGCTGGGACCCCAGCGGTCTCAGAACTAAGGCAAGGCTTCAGCATTTCCGCAAACATCTTCCATGCACAGGCGGCCACACTGACAATGGAAGCTAGCAAAGGAGGAATGTGAAGGATGCTAGGAAGGAAGGAAATGCAGGGCCATTATGAACTACAGAGCCACGCCTTTCAGGAAGCCAGGGACTGATATGCTTTGCCGGATGCAGATTCACTTTTGCTGTATTTCCCCCCTTTCCAGAAGAAATTAGAAATCTCTCCTTTTAGGAGGCCAGACATTGGCACACAGTAAAACAGCACAGCATGGGAGGCTGGCTGGCAAGGAAGGGTTTCAGGTTTCTAACCAGAGACTTCCCTGAGTAAGCTAGGCACGCACATGCCCGTGATCCAGGCTGGTGGGGTGGGGGTGGATCACGGCATGAACATGCCACTGGGACTGCTGCCCCTCTGGCTGTCTCACACACGGAAGACATAAATAATATTTTAAAATCTTTACTTTTTTTTTTTTAAAGAATTACTTAATTTTTATTTATTATTATTTTTAAAATTTATTATGGCATACATGTGGCCACCAGAGAGAGACAGAGAGAGAAAGCTGCCAGTCGGCCAGTACTGGGAGTCCAGTACCCCAACCACACCACTCACAGCGCCATGAAACTTTACATTTAAGTGAAATTTACCAATCTGTATACATTTTTGTTTGTGTTTTGTTTTGTTTGTGAGCCAGAAGGTATGTGTGCTCATCAGAGAAAGAGAGAGAGGGAAGGAGAAAGTGCCCCCAGTGGAGCGCGGTCATGCTACAAGCCCCTCTCCATCCTTCGGGAATCTGGGGCAGCCACACGTATGTAGCAGGCATGTTTTTCAGGCTGCCAGGGCTGAAAATGACCAAGATGCTGGGAAGAGAATGAAGAAGAAGAAATTGCTGCCTGGCCATTACCCCGGGAAAGATTTCTCACTTTCCTGCTCACTGTCTCTGTCTCTCTCCCACCCCACCTCCACCCACGGGCACAAGTGCCCTAAGACAAAAATCTCTACAAAAAAAAAGTCCTGAGCTTAAGTGAAACATCTCCCCTTTAGGACAAAAGCATCAACAGTTTCTGACCCCTGCTGGTCATTGTCCATGCGAACTCTGCAACACTGAGGTGACGGGCACAGAAAGGCCGTGGGCCTAGGATAGGGGCTGCAGAGCTTGCTCCGACTGACAGAGCATTTATACTCTGAGCCTCACCATTCTCCTCTCAAGTTACCACCATACTGCACCAGGGTCCTGTGACAATTAACAACGCATGTAGGTCAGTGAGCACCACGCCTAGCTCCCCTTGTGACCACCCACCTCTGGAGGGAGCTCCCCGAGCAACTGCAGTGAAGGACGTCGGCAGCTCGCAGTAATGTCCTGGAAACCAGCTGCAGAGAAGCCCGGCCCTGTGACGTCTGCAACCCGTGAGATGATATGTGGATGATACATGTATACATACACGGGGGGCACGGCCACACACCGATCCCTTCTCCTCCAGGGGCACGGCCACACAGCGATCCCTTCTCCTCCGGGAGGATGACCACACTGCGATCCCTTCTCCTCTGGGGGGATGGCCACACGGCAGTCCCTTCTCCTCTGTGGACACGGCCACACTGCGATCCCTTCTCCTCCGGGGACACGGCCACACTGCAATCCCTTCTCTGTGGACACGGCCACACTGCGATCCCTTCTCCTCCGGGGACACGGCCACACTGCGATCCCTTCTCCTCCGGGGACACGGCCACACTGCGATCCCTTCTCCTCCAGGGGCACGGCCACACAGCGATCCCTTCTCCTCCGGGAGGATGACCACACTGTGATCCCTTCTCCTCCGGGGACACGGCCACACTGCGATCCCTTCTCCTCCAGGGACACGGCCACACTGCGATCCCTTCTCCTCCAGGACACGGTCACACTGCGATCCCTTCTCCTCCGGGGACACGGCCACACTGCGATCCCTTCTCCTCCAGGACACGGCCACACTGCGATCCCTTCTCCTCCTGGGGCACGGCCACACTGCGATCCCTTCTCCTCCAGGACACGGCCACACTGTGATCCCTTCTCCTCCTGGGGCACGGCCACACTGCGATCCCTTCTCCTCCAGGACACGGCCACACAGCGATCCCTTCTCCTCTGTGGACACGGCCACACTGTGATCCCTTCTCCTCCGGGGACACGGCCACACTGCGATCCCTTCTCCTCCGGGAGGATGACCACACGGCAGTCCCTTCTCCTCTGGGGACATGGCCACACTGTGATCCCTTCTCCTCCGGGAGGATGACCACACGGCAGTCCCTTCTCCTCTGGGGACACGGCCACACTGTGATCCCTTCTCCTCCGGGGACACGGCCACACTGCGATCCCTTCTCCTCTGGGGGGATGGCCACACGGCAGTCCCTTCTCCTCTGGGGACACGGCCACACTGCGATCCCTTCTCCTCCAGGGCACGGCCACACTGTGATCCCTTCTCCTCCTGGGACACGGCTACACAGCGATCCCTTCTCCTCTGTGGACACGGCCACACTGTGATCCCTTCTCCTCCGGGGACACGGCCACACTGCGATCCCTTCTCCTCCGGGAGGATGACCACACGGCAGTCCCTTCTCCTCTGGGGACATGGCCACACTGTGATCCCTTCTCCTCCGGGAGGATGACCACACGGCAGTCCCTTCTCCTCTGGGGACACGGCCACACTGTGATCCCTTCTCCTCCGGGGACACGGCCACACTGCGATCCCTTCTCCTCTGGGGGGATGGCCACACGGCAGTCCCTTCTCCTCTGGGGACACGGCCACACTGCGATCCCTTCTCCTCCAGGGCACGGCCACACTGTGATCCCTTCTCCTCCTGGGACACGGCCACACTGTGATCCCTTCTCCTCCTGGGGCACGGCCACACTGCGATCCCTTCTCCTCCAGGGCACGGCCACACTGCGATCCCTTCTCCTCCGGGGACACGGCCACACTGTGATCCCTTCTCCTCCTGGGACACGGCCACACTGCGATCCCTTCTCCTCCGGGGACACGGCCACACTGTGATCCCTTCTCCTCCTGGGACACGGCCACACTGAGATCCCGTCTCCTCCAGGGCACGGCCACACTGCGATCCCTTCTCCTCCGGGGACACGGCCACACTGTGATCCCTTCTCCTCCTGGGACACGGCCACACTGCGATCCCTTCTCCTGCGGGGACACGGCCACACTGCGATCCCTTCTCCTCCAGGGCACGGCCACACTGTGATCCCTTCTCCTCCGGGGACACGGCCACACTGCGATCCCTTCTCCTCCAGGGCACGGCCACACTGTGATCCCTTCTCCTCCAGGACACGGCCACACTGCGATCCCTTCTCCTCCTGGGGCACGGTCACACTGCGATCCCTTCTCCTCTGTGGACACGGCCACACTGTGATCCCTTCTCCTCCGGGGACACGGCCACACTGCGATCCCTTCTCCTCCAGGGCACGGCCACACTGCGATCCCTTCTCCTCTGTGGACACGGCCATACTGCGATCCCTTCTCCTCCGGGGACACGGCCACACTGCGATCCCTTCTCCTCTGGGGGGATGGCCACATGGCAGTCCCTTCTCCTCTGGGGACACAGCCACACTGCGATCCCTTCTCCTCCGGGGACACGGCCACACTGCGATCCCTTCTCCTCCGGGGACACGGCCACACTGCGATCCCTTCTCCTCCGGGGACACGGCCACACTGCGATCCCTTCTCCTCTGGGGGGATGGCCACACGGCAGTCCCTTCTCCTCCGGGGACACGGCCACACTGCGATCCCTTCTCCTCCAGGGCACAGCCACACTGCGATCCCTTCTCCTCCGGGGGGATGGCCACATGGCAGTCCCCTTCTCCTCTGGGGGCATGGCCACACTGCGATCCCTTCTCCTCTGTGGACACGGCCACACTGCGATCCCTTCTCCTCTGGGGGGACGGCCACACTGCGATCCCTTCTCCTCCGGGGACACGGCCACACTGCGATCCCTTCTCCTCTGGGGGCATGGCTACACTGCGATCCCTTCTCCTCCGGGGACACGGACACACTGCGATCCCTTCTCCTCTGGGGGCATGGCCACACTGCGATCCCTTCTCCTCTGTGGACACGGCCACACTGCGATCCCTGCTCCTCTGGGGGGACGGCCACACTGCAATCCCTTCTCCTCTGTGGACACGGCCACACTGTGATCCCTTCTCCTCTGGGGGGACGGCCACACGGCAGTCCCTTCTCCTCCGGGGGCATGGCTACACTGCAATTCTTTCTCCTCCATCTCCTCCTTGGATTCTAGGGTCGCATGCACATGTGCCCAGCATGATTTTTGAGTTTTTGGGTCCAGGACCGAACTGCAGCCAGCCACATGGAGGTCCACCCCAAGTCCAGCACCGTACCCACTATGCCACTGGCTGGCCCCAATTTTCTTATATTCTTTGAGCTCTCACTTTTTCCTGTATTAACATGGAATAGTTATTCTTGCCTTAGTGGACGAGTTTGAAGTAATTAAGAAAATACCTGCAGAATATGCAGCATAGTATCAGACTCAGGACAGGGACCCAGAAATTGTTTTGTCTTTTCCCCTTTCCTTTATGAAGGCATTCGATATTCCCTTTGTTTTAAAAGATTCATCTTTAAGAGCTGTTTCTATTTCTAGCATGAGAAGTCCCTGTTCTGATCAAGAGAAAAATCCAAATTACCGCCACATTCGGGTCTCCTCTCTCACCCTGCACCCACCTTCACCACCTCTCGTTTCTGCTCCGTCCTTTATACCACCAGCCACCTGGAAGGGCCTTTCCTGCTGCCATTTAAATGATCCTATCACTTAGCTGTCTGGCTTCCCCTCCAGGGAAACAATGTTCACAGACAGCACGAAACTTGTCCCTGGCATTCCCTGATGACGTTGGACATCGATGCGGTAAGTCCCCAGGACAGGACTGAAGGAGCAAGGTGTCAGCGTGAGGGCTTTCTCTTTCATGGAAAACACACGCGCGTGTGCGCACACACACACTTTTATCTGTACATAAAAGAGATCTGTCTATAAAAACAGCACGCGTGCGCACACACACACACACACACACACGTTTCCTTTTCCCTCTAGATCCTTCGCCTACGATCTTCCTATAGAAATGGTTTCTCCGATGAAACTTCAGACGGTGGACCCTCAGTCCCCTCTCCACTGCGTCTGCCCTTCTGCTTCCGAGGAGTGCCTGGTGTCAGGCACTTTCTCGGGCAGGGAGTTGGGGCAGACTTTTCTTTTTTCTGACCACTCTCACCTTATATTAAAAAAAAACCAGCTCAGTGTGGAAAACGGGCATTTGTAAAATAGTGTTTTATTAGAATAAGTCCATTCATAGAAATTAAATCTCCTCTATGCTTTCATTGTTTTTTTGGTTTGTTTTTTATTTTATTTTTTGAGAGGTTTTTGCTATAGGTCATGTGCACTCGCCAGAAAAGCAGAGACAGGAAGTGAGAAATCCCCCCCAGGGGGCATGGCCACGCCGCAATCCCTTCTTCTCCTTTCTCTTCTCAGGACCTTGGGCACGCAGTGTGTGCTGCTGAGATGCCAGGCTCTCTCCCCGGGACCAACGGCAGGCCTGGTGCAATGTCCCACCAGCCTACGACGCCAGGGACAGCAGTGCATGCCTGTGAGGCCAGTGACTCCGGGATGTTGATCCCGAGGACAGAGAGCTTGGCACTGGCTTGGCCAGGAGAGACAGAACCTGTCTGCAAGAAAAGGGCCGAGCGTGTGGTGCACACCACAGTCCCAGCCCCTTGGGAGGCTGGGACAGGAGGAGCCCGAGGCCCTGTCTTAGAAATGACACAAAAAAGTCCCGGCTGTGCTGACGTAGGCAGGAGGCCATTACTGCACCACACGGGAGCCACCTGGGAAGGCCTGGGTGTGGTCAACCAGGACACAGCAGGGACATCCTAATTCCCGACGGAAGACCAGACGAGGATCAGAGCATAGTCAGGGGCCGCTCTCTCTTCCTCTCTCTCTCTCATGAAAGAGAGAAATCAAGAAGCTTTGAGGAAAATAGGTGACGAAGGAAACAAGAATACAGCCTACTCAGGTACTCCCTACATGGATCTGCGGTTAGAGGACATCATTCCATTCCCAAAGTGCCCCTGCAAAGTCACCGTCGTTCCTCAGGTCACAGACGTGGAATGTGGGGCTTCTATCAACCAAATGGCTCGCCCAGGGCCCGCCAGTTTGCTCAGCGCGAGGCCCGGCTCCACACCGCCTTGACGCTCCGTTCCCTGATCTGTGCCCTCCTGCCCACAGACAGTCTGGCTGCTCCGAGATGCACAGCACTGCCAACAACCTCTGGGAGCACGCCAGTTACGAGAAAGGTAAGTGATGTTGCAGAAATGACATGACCAGGTAGAGGGCTCAGTTCTCTCTTCATACACGCCTTCTATGGGAACAAGAGCGGGCATCGCCTCTGGGCAGGCAGTAACTGCTACGGGAAGGGAAGAGCGCTCTCCTTCCAGGTTACAGCAGCTCTCCTGCTTTGCCCACGACTTCTGCCACCCTGCTGAGGCTACAGATCCCTTTCAAAATGACTGGGGGCTCCTCTGAGCTGTTAAAAATAGTAACCATCATTTCTCGGGAACTCAGCTGGGCCGGGAGCTGTCCCTCATGCTCTGCAAGGCAATGCCCAATTTACCCTCCCAGCCCCTGTCAGTCCGTCCTACGGCCGCCACTGTTCCACAAAGAAGGAGACTGAGTATTATTTAAATTTAATGGCTATGTGTGCAAAGCTGGGATTCAAACCTGGGTCTTTCTGAATGCAAAACCTGTAAATTTGACCCCTCGAGTCTGCCACTGCTGTTGTTATGAAGGTGCACCTGGATGGGTGTAAAACAGTTCAAGATGGCGATGTGAGAGCTGGAGAGGTCTGAGCACCCAGGCGAGGAGCAGAAGTGGGAGAAAAGCCAGAGGACCTGTTTCTCAGGGCATTCCACGTGCTTGACATTTTGCCAGAGGGATTTCTTACCCCTTCAGCGGAGCCCTCCTTGGGGTCTATGTTGACTCACAGTTTTAAGTTCTGTGACTCCACATGGACTTGTATTGGGAAATATTTTCCAAATGATGACCTCTAAATTGCAGATGATCACCCCTGTTATCACTACTAGCAATTCACATGTGTAGACGCCGCAGGCAACCATCTTCCCAAGATGCTCCCTGAGAGGGGCAGCCAGCGTCCAAGGAGGCTGAGTGACCAGACCACCGTCATTACACGTGGGGCCAAGTGGCCTAGCTGCTCGCTTCACTGACGGCTCAACTCTTCTGGACTCCAGCTCTCAGAAAGCAGACCCCACGCAGGGTCAGTGTGCAGATGAGTATCCGAGAAATGACGACATACAGAGCACGGATTCGCCTCATTTCTCCCTGTCTGCTGTGTGAGAGCACACAACCTCAGGGAAGTTCTAGGCTTCAGAGGTGCTTTTTTACACTTCAAATTTTTACCACCACTCCATCCTTCTCCAAATCAAGATGCTACCCGGAATGTATTGATATCCAAAGACAACAGTTCTGCCAAGAAAGGAGGAACACGACTCTGCCGTTCATTCTTCCCAAATCTCGATTACTTTCTTCATGGGGTTCAGATCCAGAAAACCACCTGGACCGACCAATTCCAGCGTGAAAGGCACTCGCGGTTCCTGGAATCTTAGAACTGGCAACAGGCGGCATCGCCCGAGTCACACTTGACAGAACTGAAATCCAGAAAGAGGGCATGACTGACGAGGTTCCACCTTGGGAGATGCGTGCTCAAAACTGGGTAAAATATGCAGTCTCTTGTCACACGCATTAAAGAGCCCATCTTTTCTCTTCTGGCATTATTTGTGAAATTTAGCTTCAATAAATACGGTCAAGCTTCATTATACCTACACTGATATTAATGCAGCTAAAGCAAATTTCATATTCAGGCTCTATTAGTGCGCAATGTAAATTGAAAACAGACTCTAAATGGCCAGCTACTCAATTTTTTAACAACACGATAGGCCCCTGGAAACAGGCAGCTGCGCTGACATTCTTACTAGAGAGGAAGGGAGGGAAACGTGCGGGCCCCTGGCTGGTGTCCCTCCGTCACCAGATTTACTGACCCGCGAGAGAAGTCAGTGGCTGCTCTGCTCTGTCGATATTCCTTCCTAGGGTCAATAAATCCTGGTAATGAATGAAGAACGTGAGCCACCGTGTCCTCATTAGACATGTTCACAAAATGTGCCGTGAATAAAGAAAATAATAATCAACCATATCGATGTTTAAATACGATTTCTGATAGCTTGTGGGACATTTTTTTCCCATTGTTTTTCTTTTGAAAGTGAGTTTTGTTGAAAAAAAAAAAGAGAAAAAAAATCACCTTGGAAGGTTGAAGCTGCTCCTACGTAGTGGCTGTCTCGTCTTCCCATGGCCTACCCTGTCCTGTCCCCGTGCTGGTCCCAAGAAAGGGCTGGCAGCCCTGTGAACGGACGGTCATCCCCCAACCCATGAACTGGTTTTGCTGCTTCCAGCCATAGGAAGTAACGGCCTATCTGCTTTCCGGTCAGGGTGAGGACAGCAAACAGCCACCAAGAATGGACGACCACAAGCCCACCTGGTAAACATCCCCATGTGAAGGGACACACGCCAGTCTTTCGTAAGCATGCACCTGGGAGGTATGTGGTGAATTTGGTGGACATCAATCATTAAAACACATCATTTATGGAGCACCTACGAGAGCCAACACCAGAGGCAGGCGTGCGGCTAGACATTTTACATATCTTATTGCTAATCTTTTAAAAGCAATTCAAGATCTCTATGTCTTCCCTGTGTAGAAAACGATAGCAAGTAAGCTAACTTCTCCGGACTGCTCTTTTGCAGAGTTCCAAAGCTCTGGTCTTTCCCACACTATTTTGCTTATCTACTATATCTTCTTTTATCTTTTTATTAATTGTCTCTTATCTCATTACCTTCTATAGCAAGAGCTCAAGGTGAAAGAGAGCAAAACTCCTGGAAAGGCGAAGGCGCACCCTAGGCTGGTGCCCTGGAACATCTGTATCACCAGGAGTCTGTCTACTCCGCCTGTTTTGAAGAGCTGATTTCTCCACGTAATTTCTAATGTATTATTTGCTTCTTCTGATGAGGGGTGGGGCACACAGGCAGGGCCTTCCTGCTGGCCCAGCCTCAGCCTTGGCCAACCGAGATTACCAGGGACCTCGGGAACAGAGCCCAGGCCCTCTCACGTGGGCCGGCATCACAGAGGGCCTCAGCTCCGCCAGCCGGAGGCGGACCTGCACGGAGGGCCTGCACGCCGTTCTCGCTGCTTCTCTGTGAGCTCGCTGGGACTCAGCAGGGACGCAGAAGCCGCTGCTGAGAACCGTGTCCTTCTCAGCATGCTGTCTCACGTTCTCTTTGTGAACTTGATGGTTGCAAAGGGAAAAAAGAGACTATCAGATGTGAAAGAATGAAAATTGGACGTTGGATCCTCAGACTGCTTTCTCGAGGAGGAGCGTGATACGAGGGCTGGGGGAAAAACCGCTCCCGAGTTCTTTTACGCCTTTCTGAACACGCAGAGCCCTCTGCACACTGACCTAACGGAGCACCAGCCTGGACTCCAACCCTCGAATTCTCCCGTTTTTTAAGTTTTAGAATGATTTCATTTTATTATTATGTTATTAAATTTGCTATAGGGCATGTGTGCTCACCACAGAGAGAGGAGAGAGGGAGGGGGAGAGGGAGGGAGAGGTGAGAGTGCAAACTGCCAGGCCCAGGACTCGAATCATCGTCGGCCATGTGGCCAGCACCTTCTCCAACACGGTCCCTGCTGGCCACCAGCCCTGGGACGAGAGCAGGCAGGGCGGGCTGCCCACCCCCAGGAGCCACTTTGGACCAGCTGGGCTTCTAAGACGGCTTTTCCTAGGAGCTTCAGGGTGGCCCTGAGTACTCCGTGTGTCGCGCTGCAGTAATTCAGTCCTTAACGGTTCATGCTTCGGGCCAAGTCCCGATCTCCGTAACACGGTGACAGAAACGCTCCCACGTGCTCTCCTGAGCACCTGCACTCCGAGCCTGCGGCAGCCAGCGCCTGGTCCCCGTGACTTTGCGGAGACGCTCGTTTACATCCAGCCAGCTGCCCCGTGGATCTGAGCTATCTGAGCTTAGGGGCCGGGGGAGCTCCATGCGCATGCAGGGGCTGTCGATCTGCATGTACACCTGGGGAAACATGCGCCGATTAGCACAGGAATGCCGTGAGGCGCCAGCACTTGCGCTGGCGTCCTCTGGCTGCAGCGGGGACCCGGCGCCTCCTGGGCCTCTGCCTCGTAGCTGCTCCGTCGGAGACTCCTCGTCTAGGCTCAGCACTTAGCTCTCCTTCGTCCTGCATTAGAACGTAGGCCGCAATTTCTCACCACCTGCCCACTGTCTGACACCGCGATGTCTTTCATCAGAACCCCGAAACCCCGCAGCCTTACACACGTGTTATGCTCCTAAAACCTAGAGACGCCGTTTCAGAAAGACGGCGGGACATGTCCCCATTGCTGTAACCTGTCTGTCTCCTCACAGGACAAGAACCAGCGAGGAGCGTGTCATCTCTCTTCATTTGTCTTCCTTTGTATTCAGTCCGAGCGAGGTCACTGTGTTTGAGGAATTTCATTACAACACACACAGAGCATTCCTCAGAGCATCGCCAGGCTGAAATGGTTTCTGCTCTCTGCCCCGGCTGCGGGCAGATGGGCCTCTGTCCTGTATTCTTTCGTTAAATACACCAGGCCCAGGAAATGGTGCTGACCGTGAAGATACGGCTAAGGGTGGCTAACTTCGCGGTCTGGAATTCTTCCGAGTTTTCTTATGGCATTGTCTTTTATCCCTAAGATACCAGATGGAAAACACCAAATTACTGTTTGGAGTTTTATAATATCAATACAGGCAACTGTTCATTTCGTCGACTGACCCTGACACACGCCGTCACGTGAGGCAGCGCTGTCCTTGGCGGGCACGGAGTCCCTCACCATGCCAGCCTCCCGTGCGCCAGTCTGCCCTGACTTAGCCGACGCTTTGCCTTTCCTGGTTTCCATTTAAATGACGCATTTTTCTCATTATCCCTCCACGTGGGATAGAAAGAAAGAAAGAAAAACCTAGCAAGGTGATAGGGCAGAAAGAACGTTAGGAAAACACAGAATCGAACTCGAGTTCGCCCCTCTCATCCAGGAACAAGGCTTTTGGCACGAGAAGTCGAGTTCTCTCATCAGTAAATCGAGGATACTAGTTTGCCAAAGAGAGTCTCAAAAGCAACAGCGCATTGCTCATTCTGTCATCGGCAGAGCTAGAGTCAGCGTAAGCCAGGGACGGCTGTGGGCTGCACTGTGTCCTTTAAAATGCACCTGCTGCAACGAGACTCCTGGAAATGGGGTTTCAGAAGAGGCCATCACGGGAAAATGAGATCAGACGGGTGGGTGTCAGTCAGTACGACGAGCGTCCTCGTGAGAGAAGACCAGGACAGATACGCAGCAAAGACAGCATGAACACAAGAGGAAGGGGTCGCCTGTGGGCAAAGACGGAGGACTTTATTCCTAACTAAACCTTAAAACTGAGACATGGGGGAAGTCCTTCCTCTGCCCCTGGAACACATGCAGGTCATCGTCCTACTTTTTAGAAGTGTTTCCTGGGTGACTCTTCATTGAAGTGGACACGTGCGTTCCCGGTCCCACAGCGCAGTGTCCAGCCCCACCTGGCCGTGCAGAAGGCACCTCGGTATACTGTTCCACGCTCTCCCCCGCCCCCCGTGGGAACCTCGGCTCCCACAGGCTGGATGGGGGACTGGCGCCGTGGCCTCCCTGCAGTGGCCACACCTCGACCTGTCCTGGCATGCGGCCCTCCTCCCCTTTGGGGATCTGATGGCCACTCACAGCCTTTTCCTCTCTCCGTCACTTGGCCTCTTGCCTCCAGCCTCTCAGTTCTGCAATTTGCTCCGTCGAGCTCAGGAAGCACCAATTCCTTCGGCTGCTAGATCCACAAATGCCTTCACCCTCTCTCTGCGGCAGCCTGGGCCCCCTGGGAAGTCCTACCGGTCAGGATCCACTCTGGCCCCACCAGGGCCCGCTCACGGGCATCCGTGTGTATCCGTGGGCTCCCACCACACACCTCCTCGCGGTTATCGGAGTGCAGCTGAGCCTACGCCTGACTCTGGCTTGTTCACTGGCGCCTACCAGGCCTGGTCTTGCCCCTTAGCATTCTGAGCCTGGAATCTTCCATGAGACCACTGTGGCCTCACCTGCAGACGGTGAGTCTCAAGCTCCAACGGTGTCTAGGCTCGTTGCGAAGCAGTCATGGGGTGACCTAGTGTTCTGTTTTGCCCAGGGCTGTCTCAGCTCTCACACCCAAAGTCCTCTGTTCTGGAAAACCTTCAGTCTTGGCCAACCAAGAGAGATGGTCACGCTCTCTCTCCCTCGGAGGGAGGGTAGGTTTTACAGTACGGCTCTCTCTGAATAAATAGTTTAAAACTCATTTACCCTTTTATCACTAATATGAGAAAGAGATTAAGAGTTGTCTAACTGTGGGGCCAGCAGGTGGCATGATGGTTAGGGTGCTGGACTCCAACATGGACAAGCCCAGTTCGAGTCCTGGACCTGCTGGCTTGCATTCTCACTCCCCCCCACCCCCACCCCCGTTGAGCGCACATGTCCTGGAGCAAATTAAAAATATACATTGGGTTGTCAGAAAAGTCGTGATGTATTATTTTATGTTTTTCTATGCAAAAATGCGTCATGAGCTTTTTGACAACCCAATCTATAATAAATTTTAAAAACAGCTCTGATTGTTTCAAAATCACCTTCTTTCATGATCATACAGATAGGAAGTCCAACATTTCAACAAATGTCACCGCTGAGCTTTCTGCAGGGACTCCCTGTTGAATATTCTCTTAGACTTTTTAAAGATGTTTTCCCAACCAATCAAAATACATGTGATTACTATAAGGAGTGCTCTAATTTTCTGACATACATTATTTGCAACAACAGCTCTCAAAGTATGGTCCCTGGAACAGCAGTGTCACCTGGGACCCTGGTAGAAATGTAAATTCTCATTCCCATTAAAGAACACGAAATTAAAAACTTGGGAGGAAGCCTGTATTTCAATAAGCCCTCCCAGTGAACAGCGATAACCTACAGTGTGAGAAGCACTGGTCTCTAATTTTTTGTCAATGCGGAATGAAGATGAGACACATCTAGGAACCTTTTAAAACCAAGCACCAGAGTTTAAAAATCCCCTAAGGTGAATCTGATGAGTAGCCAAGGTTTTGTCTTTGAAGGTTTTTGCCATAGGGCAAATACACTCAATAGAGAGAGACAGAAAAAGACAGTGAGGGGTAAAGTGAGAAATCACCCCCCTGGGGGGGGGGGGGGGAGCAAGAGCCACACCACAATCCTTTCTTGTTCTCCTCCTGGGGCTTTTGGGCACACACGCACATGCCCCAGTGTGGTTTTCAAGCCACAGGTCTGGGAGTCAAACTGCAGTCGGCCATGTGGGAGTCCACATCTTATCTACTGTGCCACCTTCTGGGCCCTAGTAGCTAAAGTTTTCAATCACTTGTCTAGAGTATCACTTACTGAATCTCTTAGTTGGAGGGTTGGCTAAGCTGTTTCAGATCAGCAAGACCCAAGGACTGTATCTTTTTCAGATTAGATGTGACGAAGTATTCAATTCACTCAGTTTCCTCCCTACGAAACTCCACCATATTTTCTATTTCATTATGTTAAAAAAAAAAAAAAAAAACTTAGCCAAATTTTAAATGAAAGAGAACGTCATCACAATCTGGAATGGTTCATTGTTATTTGTGTGCAGTCTTTATCTGTCCTGGCCAGGACAGCCAAAGAGATCTGTCACAGAGCAGCCAGACTTGGAAAGGCATTCACATATGTTTGCTTGATGCTGTAAAATATGCTTTGAGGAATTAAAAGTGGATGGTATTTATTTCACTAGACTGCAAATCTTGAAACAACCTACCGTGTGTATGTTACAAATGACAGTGGGACATGATCGTTTGCAAATAGGTACATTAATCTGTAGGGCCACATCAACCCAACGCAAGTTAGGGCTCTTCTAAACCATTAAGACTATTAGTTTTGAGGTTAGATAAGCAGAATAAACAAATTCTTGCTGAACTGGAATTAGTCCTGCTACCTTTCAAAGTTCTCTAAAAAAGGTTCATGAAGCCAAAAGATTTCGAGCCCAGAGCTCTCACTGATGTTTCCTTTTTCATTGTTTAGCTTACTCTGCTCCTTCCCTGTGAGTGGAATTTAACATTTGCATTGCTAACTGAGCTTTTCCTGAGACTGTCCTCCTCCGGTTGACTTTGGAAAAAGAAAAAAAATAAAAATAAAAGAAGGAGCTTAAGAGATTCTTGGGATTTGGGCTGTGATGATTTGGCTCAGTACAGAGATAAACCACATTCTAGCTGGAGGCATTTCAGATGAAAACAAAATCAGAAGAAAGGTAGGAAATCACCCAAACACATGCAGAAGTTAACTCTGTCTCCATCAACATCTTTAAGCATGCCCGAGAAACCTGGCCCACCGTAAAATAAAAGTTAAAATATATCTGATACTAACCCCTAAATCTGCTTTGAATTCAGACACAAACCAGAGAGCAAAACCAACAGCAAAGGGCAGGGAGGGGTGCTACGCAGCTTCCTTCTCCAACTTGCTAAATTTGGGTCCTTTGGTTTAAGTGGCAAAGAGTCAAAGACACACCACTATGATCCTTCTCCATAGTAAAAATACATTTTGAATTACAAACGGATTTAAATGAGCCTACAAACTAAACGGAAGATATGTATCTGACAGGCTTAAAACATTTAGTCCTACTCAGCATATGCAGAGCCTTACTAGGAATTCTCTAAAGCACTTGCTCAGCTCTGGAGAGCCGCGTTAAGGTTCCCAAGATCACACACTGAAATGTTCAAGGTCAGGGATTACATTGCTTTTTCAGGGAGCTGGATCAAGTCCATCCTTCCCCACCCTCACTACCCTGTCCCTCCACCCACCATGGCAACAACCGAGCTGAAACTTTACATAAACGTCAACGCGCATTATGTCAAAAACAAAGTAATGATTAATAACTGTGCAGAAAGAATATTTTATCCATACAGCTAAGTAGTCTTCCAAATGGGTAACTCTCTGAAATGACACCGTAAAATGGCCTAAAAGGTAAAAGCCATTTCCAAATGTTAATATAGAGTTATGTGACTCCACCTCTGGCACCCCGAAGGACAAGGCAGTTAGAGAGGTGATAACTTTCCGGAGTCAATGAAGGTATGCAGCCCCTCTCCCACCCCATGGGCTGGAAGTTACAGCCATAAATCTCATGCAGCATGAAAGAGAAAGAAGTCTTCTTTCTCTTAATAGGCAAGAGAGAAAGGTTCTCTCCTCACAAGGCAGGAATTCTGCAGAGATCCCTTCGGAGCTAGACCAGGGCTAATTAGGCTATTTACATGAAACCCAGGATGGAGCATGATATTTAATAATATCATTTTGACAGATAATTAGGAGATAAATCACTCAAACGACAGCGCTCCACTACCGTAGAAATACGGCGAAACTACTGTTGACAGCATTTACGATTGCACCTACTCATTTAAATTTTTATTTAACAGAAAAGAAAGCAGAAGGCAAATCTGTGCACCAGCCAACTTCGCCTGCAAATTCTGGCATGGGCTGAGCCTGGGCACACACCAATCTTGCATGAAATAGGACTCTGCTTCTCATTTCTAGGGAGCATTGCAAAGTTATAAAATGTAATATGTGGTTTGGGGTCTCTTCTTGTTAACGGAGGGTAAATACTAGCCTCTGGGTTGTGTGGGAAATACCAATCCGTGTTTCCGCCTTTAAAGGGTTGCTCAGATACTGCTGCACAGGAACCTGACTCATTTCTCAGCCCCTCACACTCTGTAAATGTTGGGGAAAGCCTCTTGACGGGTGCTCACTTTTATTTTAATGCATTTATCTTTGAATAAAAGCAAACGGAAAAGACCAGGAAAATGGTCAAAGTACGCATATTATTCAATGTTCTGCCATTAGCATTTATAAGAGAGTTAAGTGAAGAATGAAGAACAACGTGGAATTTAGTTTCTCATTAGCTGCTAAGGACTTTAAATTTATGGTTCATGACACTTCTCTTTTTTTTTTTTTTGGTAAAATTATTGTTTTGGGACCAGCAGAAGGCATAATGGTTACATTGCTGTAATTCGCATGTGGTTCGCGTCCTAGATCTGGTGGCTTAAAACTCACGGTGGGCACATATGTGTGCGGTGCTCAAAACTCTGAGAGCAGAGTGGAGGAGAAAGGATTGTTGCATGGCCATCCCCCAGAGGGTGATTTCTTGCTTTCTCTCTCAGTCTCTTCAGCAAGCGCACACGTCCTATAGCAAAAATCTCTCTAACGAGAAAAAAAGAAAAAGATTTTGCTTCATCTTATTCATTAACTAGAACTGATCATAAAGCTGGAAGCGGAACTGCTCTGAGGATCACGCTTGGAGAAGCCGGGCCTTAGTCGGTGTGTGGGCGTCCAAAGCATTTGGAGACTAACAGCCTGAGTTAAACACCATCCCCAGGATTTGTTGGAGCTGGTGTTGCGGTTACTTGTCCATGGACTGTGCCATGTACCCACTTCCATCTCAAAATAACTATAACGTGTTAGCGTATGAAAACATCGAGAGGTACTTTCTCGATGGTCGTCTAGTGACTCTTTCCCGAGCACCTTCCACAGCGTGTCAGGCACCTCACTGGGCTCCAGACGTACAACAACGACCAAGAGGGGAGTCCGTGCCTCCCGTATTTCTGATCTCAGAAGGGAAGAGAACGCTGCATTATTTAAAGTGTTCTCCCTAGTGTTAGAATTTTATGTTGGGAATGCAAAAATATTTCTTCCGAGTTCTGACTGTCCATACTATATTCTGACTGGCCGTGTGACACTCCTTGATTTATAAATAAGCAGCCAGATGATAATCAAACTGCTCATAAAAAATTCCCCACCTTGCTTTATTCATTTGAGAACTCTTCCTAATGATAGAATGAGACTGAATAATGAATCAAATACTGAGTCTATGTAAAACGCTTAAAAATAAATCCTTTTGCCTCTCTGTAATAGACTTAAAGTATTTGAGAACACGAGACTCCATTACTTCAGATACTCTGGAAAGAAATTAAAAGAGAAGGGAATTGCAATCTATTTACCTGCTACATTTTTTCCATATTGGGACCATTTTGCTACACATAAAGTGTATTAATCATCACAATAAATTCTAGATGGCTTTGCGTGTGTAACAGCAATGTTAGCAGAGTTTTATTTGAGAGAGACTGGGGTAATGACATCATGAATTGCTGTCACTGAACTACGGCGTACTGGGTAAGTTCCGACGTGAGATACACCAGGTGAGCAGTTGCCTTGTAACGTCTTACACATCAGTAAACGGCGTATGCTGTTGCAATGCACAAGTGCACACAGACTAAATGATTATTTCTAAATCACGAACATTACTGTTGTCAGAACCTGTTCATTTTGCTCACTCTGGCACAAATAGTAAAATCTAAAATACAATCAAAGTTATATGTAAAGTGAAATCTTCGTACTGTAAAATACCTAACAGTAAACAGGCCCCCCAAAGGACATGCCCCTCAAACTCCCTTTATGAAAGAAAACGGAGGTTATCCCAGACCACCTGCAATGGCAACGAAATAGCAAGACCACGCGGGAGGCCCTTAGTCCTAGGGAGAGGCCCACGTGCAGCTTCTCGGCCACTGAACACACCAGGTGTGGACGGCGCGCACCTGGAACCCCAGCCACCTAGGGGCAGCCAGGTACGGACGGTGCACACCTGGAAGCCCACATACCTGGGAGCCACCAGGTAAGGACGGCGCGCACCTGGAACCCGAGCCACCTAGGGGCAGCCAGGTACGGACGGTGCACACCTGGAAGCCCACATACCTGGGAGCCACCAGGTAAGGACGGCGCGCACCTGGAACCCGAGCCACCTAGGGGCAGCCAGGTACGGACGGTGCACACCTGGAAGCCCACATACCTGGGAGCTACCAGGTAAGGACGGCGCGCACCTGGAACCCCAGCCACCTAGGGGCAGCCAGGTACGGACGGTGCACACCTGGAAGCCCACATACCTGGGAGCCACCAGGCAAGGACGGCGCGCACCTGGAACCCCAGCCACCTGGGAGCCGGAGGAGAACGGCGACACTGGGCTGCCGAATGCCTACTTCTCTGTCTCCCCTCTCTCTGTCTCACCGTAAAGAAAAGTTACTCTCGGTGACGGTCTATTTTCCAGTCACCTCGACTGCGCTAAGGGACCCCGGCCCCGGGGAAGGCATGGTGTCCGGCTGCGTGTGCGAGGCCCCTGGCGGCCGGCGACGCGGCTGCGCCCGGGAACGGTACGAGGGCGGCTTCTTCGGCCGAGCCCAGGGCGCGCCTCCCCGCCCTGCAGGCCCGGCCTGGCTCTGCGCGCCGAGAGCCTGCGCCCGGGCGGGGACGGTGCCCGGACAGGCGGGAGGGCGCCCCGGCCGCGAGGTCGAGGGGCCTGTGCTCAGGGGGAACCCCCAGGGGCTGACGAGGGGGGGACCACGACTCACAGCTCGGCGGGGAGTCCGGGCGCAGGCCTGGCGTCGGGATGGTCGGAGCCGAGCCCGGGGCATGGCACGTGCGGAGCAGGAGCCGGAGCCGGAGCCGGAGCCGGAGCCGGAGCCGGAGCCGGAGCAAGAGCAGGAGCAGGAGCGGGCGCAGAGCCGGAGCCGGGCGGTCCTCGGAGAGCGCCCTGATCTCGCGAGACAAGCTCGGGGCTGCAGACTGGGCGTCGGCCTTTCTGGGCGCTGCTGGGGTGTCCCCGCCTGCACCTCGGCCCCTGCTGACACGCTCTGGGGACACCGGAGCCCAGGAGCGCCAGGCCTTCGAGCTCTGGGGGGAGCCAGAAATCCGCCCGCGCGCCCACGTGCCCGCGCGCGCCTGCGGCGGTGTTTTCAGGCCGGGCTGGGATCAGCAGTCAGCCACGTGGGATCCAGGCCACCTGCTGGCTGAGAAAACAAATGACTGCCATTGAAGTGTTGCTTTTCTAACTCTTCGCACGCGCAGTGGAAACACACCTATGACGAGTTACGACCGGTCAGGCGCCCAAGTCCATCCTCAACACAAAAGCCGGAATTTTGCTACGGGGTGTGCGGCCTCTCCAGGGAGACAGACCAGGGGCAAAGGGGCGGGAGGAGCCCCACGCCCGCGGCCACGTTGCGGTCCCTCCTCTTCAGTCCCACTCAGGTTCTGGGGCGCACGCCCGTGCACCTGGCGTGGTCCCTGCTGCCAGGTCCTGATCCAAACCGCACAGCTGGCCATGTGGATCCTGCTGCCCTAACCGTGGGCCCCGGCTGACCTCAGAATGGTTCTCTTAGCACATGAATCAGCTTACTTAACATTCTCCAGAGTCCCCCGCTCTCACCTGAAGTAAAACGCAACCTGCAGTAGTTTGTTTCATGTTCTGGAAGCATCCAAATAGAAATCATTTTACATTTTAGGAAGCCACGGTCTATGCCCAGTTCTTTCTGGTGGTACGGAATGGAAGAAGAGTCTTCAGTCCCTGGCTCTGGAGAATTCAGAGAAGAGGAATTACAGGAGACAAGAAGAAAGACTACGACTGATTGCAAGATAAATATGCTGAAGAACGAAGTTTTCAGATTTATGAGACATAGTAGAAATCTTCAAGGTTTGTCTGAGTTCCATCACAAAAAACGTAATAAACACAAATTCCTAATGCATCTTGAATTTTTGGACAAATGTATTATAATGTTAATCATAACTAACAGGGTCAGCTTACAAATGAATTTTAAAAATTATTTCATTTTATTTATTATTATTTTTCACCAGAGAGAGAGAGAGAAAGTGAGAGCACAAACTATCAGGTCTGAGACTCAAACCACTGAGCCATGTGGGACTCCAGGGCCTTAACTACCGCCACCTGCTGGCCCCAGTTTACAAGTAAATTAACAAATAATAATAAATAGCATATACAAACAAGAAATGCAGAACAGGAGAGATAAACCTGGGTAGAAGGTATTCATTGCCATGGGGTATAGTGGTGCAGTTTTAATAGAAGGACCCAGGGAGGTCTCAGGCATATAAAGATGTTTGATCAAAGACCTGAGTGTGGTGAAAATTGAAGTTATGAAGATCTGGCTTTTCTTTCAAAAAACATTAGTCTGGAAATATATGAAGTATAAGCAAATTTGGAGAAAACATTGTCTAATACCCATTTTCGCCCTCGCGAATGGATTTCGGTATATGTAAATGTCTGTCTTTTGCATTGAGTTCTGATATAGTAATAAAAATTGAGAGTTGGAATTTGGAGGGAAAAATTACACCTGCTTTCAGCTAGTTTGGTTTTTCATGCTGAACTGCATATTTGCTGTATTTAAATGTTTATTTCTTTTCAGCTGTAGCTCGAAAGAGTCCCTCTGGAAATGACGTAGTGCACCTCGGTGGGATATATTTCCTGCCTTTAAAAAATATACAGTAGAAAATAACTCTTCAAAATGTCTGTATTCCACAAGCCACAGCCTAGTTTTTAATTATATGCATTCTCCTTTTAAAGTTAATTCTCTCCATAGATAAACATCTTAACAGACTTATTGTTAGATCTGTGCTTATTCCATTTAGAAGAGGAGTATTTTGATTTTTTTTTTTTTTTAGAGAAGTTTGTATGTCTATGATTAACTATCAACTATGGGCCTCTAAGATAAAAACTAGATAAAGAGCAAAAAAAAAAAAAAAAAAAAAAAAGAACAAAAATAACCTTGTTTCCACAAATTCAATTTGAAGATAAACTTTCTATTCTAAATTTGCAAGCTCTTTGATATGCTTGCTGTTTTACAAAGAAAGAAACAAAGCCTAAGATGTTACGTTGGTAAAAATAAGTTAACTAAGCGAGCATGCTAAATTATTAAATTTGGAGAATACATTGTGCTTATTATGTTACTTACCCTTGCAGTGAACTAGAAAATGAATGTGGTCATTCCAGACTGGTTAAATTGGAAATATATTTTATACAGATGTGTCTAATGTGGTTTCCTGGCAGAGGAGTAAGGCACACAACTTCTATTTATAAGTATACAAATCTGGTTTTGTATTACAATGCAGTTCTGTGAAATCAGATTTCCCCCTCTGTACTGTGGTTTTCACTTTCAGGATATATTTACCTCTTTTTATCATTTCAAGTATCTTTATTAAAACACTATTTTCTCCAGATCCTCTGGAGTTGGTTTCATTTATGGGTAGACTAGGGGTTGGGGATTGAATGGAAGGGGATTTAAGAATAAACAGTGAGAGAGCTATTTAAAGCCAAGGGATTTACCCTTCTTAATTAGTACAAAATCGATTTTTTACAAAATCCTATTTCTGTTGCCAACTTAGTCGAAATTCCGGTTCCTTTTATTTTGTTTTGGATCTTTTTTAATGCTAACTAATTACACTTCCATCTGTTGGAATAGCTAGCACTAAGGTGTCCAGTTCAGTTCTTTCGGCTGTTCTCATTAGATCAATCTAGTCCCACAGACAATGAGAATTTACCCAAACTGCGCTCACTTCTCTGATGTCTTGGACATTGTGTGTGTGTGTGTGTGTGTGTGTGTGTATTCGTGGGTTAGAGCCTGCTTAATTAGTTTTATTGCATATATTTTAAGATAAATGAAACTTATAACAAAAATAATATGCATATTTTTTTCACATTTGCTTTTGGGTCTAGCTGTTACTTTCCACTTCTGAAGCTCGATTCAAGCATGCTGTAGATTGCGTGTTTGTCTCCTCAAAATTCACATGTTGTCACCTAATCCCTTCTGTGGGACCCACTAGAAGGCCCACCTTTGGAGGGATTAGGCCAAAGGGTGGACCCTGAGGATGGGACTTTGTGCCCTAATAAAAGAAACCCCAGAGAACTTTCTAGTCCCTTCCGCCCAGGGAAGAGACAACATGACCCTTTATGAACCAGGAAGTAGGCCTGTGTACGGCAGCCAGGAAAGCCCAAAGGAGTCTGAAGACTTTGAGCTTTAATGAGATAGTAATGCAAAGGCAGCAGGAAAAAATAAACAATTTAGACATATTCACCATTTACCAGGTGAAAGTTCCATGGTGCTGCTCTCCTAAGGTAACCACCACTTAGGTTCCTTCTCAAGGTGTTCTGTAAAGTGGTGGCTACTAATTAGTTGTTTTCTCAGAAAGTCTGTTGCCAAATGACTCCTGGAATATATTTTTATCAGTGGACAATTATGCAGCAGATAGGAGAGTTCACATCCCTTACGGGGTCTCTTGTTCTCATTGAACTGGTCCACAATGCAGTATGCTTACAGGAATGAAAATCCACACTGATCTCCTGGGGTTCGCCATTGGCTATGGCCAATGGAGCTCAAGACTGGTCCTCATCCAGCAGTTAGCGTAATGGCTATGTTGTTGGACTCCCATGTAGTCGACCGCGGTTCAAGTCCCAGACCCGGAGGCTTAAACTCACGCCGGGTGCATGTGCGTGTGTGCCCAAGATCCTGAGAGGAGAATGGATTGCGGCGTGGCCATCCCCCCTAGGGGGGTGATTTCTCACTTTCTATCTCTCTGTCTCTCTGTCTGTCTGGTGAGCACGCACGCCCTATAGCAAAAACCTGAAAAAACAAAAAAAGTGAAAAAAAAAAAAGCCTGGTCCTCAGCACAGTTACCAACGAGTCCACATTCGCCTTAGCATCGTTTCACCTTTCCCTTCCCACCTGCCACACTGCTCAGAGCTAACTTGCTCTAGAAGTTATTCCCTGGTGACCCCATGTTCTGGACTTCCTACACCAACAGAAAGTCATACAAAAGCAAAGCGAGCCAAGCCATGCTCACTAACAGTGCAAACGCCCTCTGACTGCGCAGAAGGAAAAGCCGCCGTAGCGGTGGCCAGTCTTGGGGCCTTCTCAGCAGCAGCATGTAACAAGCATGTGCTGTACGTCAGAACTACGCTAGAACGGTGTACATCCCTTCCCACTTCATCCTTGTGATTACGTCATAAAGCATGTGGCAACCCCTCTTGTATGAGAGTACAACTCAGACTAAAGTCGATGATGTCCATGCTTAGAAGTACTGTCCTGGGACCGCAGATGGCATAAGGGTTTTGTTGCTGGACTCTTACATGGTCAGCTATGGTTTGAGTCCTGGACTAGAGGCTTGGAACTCAGGGTGTGTACCCGAAATCCCAGGAGGATAATAGAAGATCAGGGATTGCAGCATGGCCATCGCCCCTTCCTCAGTGGTGGTGGTGGGGTGATTTATTGTTTTCTGTCTCTTTGTCTCTCTTTGTCTCTCTCTGTCTCTCTGATGAGTACATGCACCTTATAGCAAAAATCTCTCTAAAAAATTAAATACGTAAGAAGATAAAGTCTGCTACATCCATAGATTATATATTGTGTGTAAAGAAGAACATGTCCTCATTCAGTGAGCTGTAGGTGTCTCCTTTTATGCAGAGACAGCCACATGGCATCTCTTACAACACCTTCTCACAAAGGTGAGGCAGTGACAGCAGGAGTGATGAGCAAGGGGAGGTAGCAAAGATGGAAGATTCCTTCCTTAATGAGCAAGGTCCTTCTAGATTTGGAATAAAATTTCTGAGACTTGTCGAAATATAAAACTTAAATCTAGATACTAGTAGAGAATATAAGACCAAGCTGAAGATGATGTTCATTTAAATGCTATTTATGCATGAATCACTAGATTAGAAATACATTTTAATGGTCCATTCCTCATCCATACACTATCAAACTCAACATGAAAAGAAAGTCTTGTGTGAGTCCAGCAGATGGTGGGATGGTTATGTTGCTGGACTCCCTGATAGTGAACTCTGGTTCAAGTCCCAGACCCGGTGGCTTAAAACTCAGGTCGGACATGTGTGCATGTGTACCCAAATTCCCAAGAAGAGAATGGAGGAGAAAGGATATTGCAGCACAGCCACCCTCCTGGGGGTGATTCCTTACTTTCTGTCTCTCTCAGTATCTCTGGTGAGCTCACATACCCTATAGCAAAAATCTTAGTTTTTTCAAAAGTTTCTTGATACTGAAAATGTAATTTATTTTGGTGCAAAAACATTCAAAATCCTTGCATAATACTAATTTTTCATTCCTTTTTGAAGACCCTGTGTGTGCATATATGTGTGTGTATTGTACATGTGTATGTATAAATGTCACGTCATTTTGTGCTTTTATTATGATGCAATAGTGTAGGCCCATGTATATTATAGATTGCACTATATCAGAGGGAAGTGGTGATATGTGTGTGTGTGCATATACACATACATATATGCTATATTTGTACATATGCACCACATATACACACATATACACTATATACACACATACACACTATATACACATACACATGATATATACATATATAAGCACTATAAATACACATACATATGCACTGTAAATACACATACATATGCACTATAAATACACATACATATGCACTGTAAATACACATACATATGCACTATATATACACATACATATGCACTGTAAATACACATACATACGCACTATAAAACACATACATATGCACTGTAAATACACATACATATGCACTATATATACACATACATATGCACTGTAAATACACATACATATGCACTATAAATACACATACATATGCACTGTAAATACACATACATATGCACTATATATACACATACATATGCACTGTAAATACACATACATATGCACTATAAATACACATACATATGCACTGTAAATACACATACATATGCACTATATATACACATACATATGCACTGTAAATACACATACATATGCACTATAAATACACATACATATGCACTGTAAATACACATACATATGCACTGTAAATACACATACATATGCACTATATATACACATACATATGCACTGTAAATACACATACATATGCACTATAAATACACATACATATGCACTGTAAATACACATACATATGCACTATAAATACACATACATATGCACTGTAAATACACATACATATGCACTGTAAATACACATACATATGCACTATATATACACATACATATGCACTATAAATACACATACATATGCACTATAAATACACATACATATGCACTATAAATACACATACATATGCACTATATATACACATGGGCAGGACCAACAGTTGGCGTAATGGCTATGTTGCTGGATTCCCACGTGGTCAACCACAGTTGGAGTCCTGGACCCGGTGGCTTAAATGCACACTGGGTACGTGTGTGTGTGCGTGTGCATGTGTGCCCAAGATCCTGAGAGGAGAATGAAGGAGAAGGGATTGAGGCATGGCCACCCCCCCATGGGGTGATTTCTCGCTTTCTGTCTGTCTCTCTGGCGAGCGCACATGCCATATAGCTAAAACCTCTCCAAAAAAAAAAAAATACACATAGGTATGCAGTATATAAACACATGTATGCACTAAATACACACACACACACACACTATCTATACACATATATGCACATATATGCTCACTATACACACATACAGATATACTATATATATGTACATATGTACTATATTTACACATATGTGCCCACTAAACACACACACACACATGCACGCCACTGCCTGTCCTCTCTGGTCTAGTGCAATCTGTAACATACATGGTCACACTAGGAAACAGTAAAAGCATAGAGTGGTGAGAGCTGAAGTGGGAGAGGATCTTGTTTATTCAGTCGTTAGTTCTTTTTCTGAAATCGAGATGCGATGGCACACGATGACTCGTGTGTATTTATGTGTACAAAGCACTGCGTCGTAGCGTATGTCCACTCCTTTGCCGCCACCTAAGGAGTATACCACCCACCACCCGCAGGCTTCTCTTAAACATACGTGTGCAGCTGTAAGAACCTCCGTAACATCTGTGTCTGCGAGCTGTCACATCAGATCCGACCTGTGTCAACTCTAATTCACTGGCTTTCCTCCTCATTAGAGGTGGTATTTTCCTGCCTCTTCTCATGCCTGGTAATTTTCACTACATCCCAGATCATACATGTTCATTTGCTGGGTACGGTAGATTTCTGTATTTTTAAAAATATTCTTGAATGTCTCTATGAGATGTACTTTAGTTACTTGGAAGCGCTTCAGTTCTTTGACATCTCGCATGTAAGATATGCTAGTTAGACGGAAGAAATGCTGAGTGCAGGGCTGATCTTGCTCTTATGGTCACAGACCTGGGAGCAGGTAATATTTTCAGAATGGTGTGAGTCCGAGACACTCCGACCTGTGATCCTCTCGGGAAATGATCTCCCGGGGCCTGGGCAGTTTCTGTCCGTGCTGACGCCGACCCCTCTCTGCAGTTCTGGCGTCCGACGAGGCTGGCCACCTTGCTGTCCCCGAACCCCCGCTCCACCTCTGAGCACCGGAGTCCCGGCGCCCTGCACCACGCAGGAGGGCTCTCCAGGGCCACGCCGGCGGGGGATGCAGGGCGGCCCTCGCTGTGCCCTCCCTCCAGCGCCCCTGCCCTGTGCTGCCGTGTCCAGTGTCTACTAAACCGCCGTGCCACTTCTGTGCTCAGGTCCTATGGTCATTCCAGCCAGGAGAGAAAACGCGGTGCCTGTTGCTCCACCTCGGCCTGAAGCAGCAGCCCGCTGATTCATTCCTGTGTTGAATTTTTAGTCTGTGATGTGGATGTACGTGGGAAAGAGCAGGGAACAGATGCACAGAAGCCAGCCCCACGGAGTGGCCCACTTTACACAGAACCAGACGTGAAATTCGTGTCCAGCGGGGCCCCGTGGCATGGTGGTAAGGTGGCTGCATTCAGTGTGGCCAGCCACAGTTCGAGTCCTGAGCTTGGCAGCTTCAGAAACACACGAGGGGCAGGGGCGTGCCTAAGTCCCTGACAGGAGGAGATGGAGGAGAAAGGATTGTGGCATGGTCCTGTCCCATGGGGGTGCTTCCCCCCCTCAGGTGAGTTGCCACACCCTCGGCACAATGATAAAAGATAGCCATAGATATTTATTATACCCACATCATACATAACATCTTAGAGTGAGTGTGTTGTAAAGACCAGGGAGGAGATTACACCCGGGAGGAGGTCGGCAGCACTAACGGGAGACGTGCTGAAAACCGAGAGGCCGAGGGACGCTGAAGGGCACGGCGGCCATGAGCGGGCAGCGGGTCTGGGAAGGTGAGCGGTTCAGGCAGAGGCGAGCACGCGCAAAGGCCCTGGGGCGGGACACGCCTGGGGGCTGTCCGAGCACACGGGCCCTCATCCCTCCCTCCCCTGCCCCTCCACTCCGGCATCAGGGACTTCAGCGGACGGCGGAGAGTCTCTAAGAGCTTTACCCAAGACTTTCGGGACTCTGCGGGTGCCACCGTGAGGTCGAGATGCCGAGCTGAGAGGACGCCCATGGCGGGTTCCTCCGGGAGTCCCTGGCACCCACTGCCACGCGGCGAGCTGTCACGTGGGGAGGCGGCTGCGGGCCAGGCAGGCGTAGGGTAATCATAGATGCAGTGACTCATTTCGAGCAGAGGTGTCATACAGACTGTGAGAAGCAAGACGGAAGTCACAGATGGCAGATGACACTCCGAAGAACACACACACATTAACGCACCGCTCGGAGGAGCAAAGCGACAGCTAGCAGGAGGCGACCCAGAGCATAGGAAGTGTGCGGGGTCCTCATTCCCCGTGTCCTGCTACGGTGCTGGGAAACCAGGGGACATAAACGTCCCATCAGCAGAGAGATTTCCCTAGACCTAGAGCGAGGCGTCAGCGGAGCAGTCAACGGCTGTCATTCCTTCTGGAAGGACAAGTCACCTCCCTGGTGCTGTCGCCCCTCCCACATGCACTCCGAGGAAAACGGCCCCTCTCCGGCACATCCACCTGCGGGAGGTCCCTATTAGACACTCAGAGGCAGCCCTCGCCGTAGCCCGGGGCACAGAGACGGTAGCGGCTGTCGGGCGCTCCAGGGGGTCTGGGTGCCAGGCACGGCTGGGTGGGTAGGAACGGGATAACCGGCCGCGGCTGAGACAGGGTCGGCTCCGCGTGCTCCGCAAAGCAAACTCCTGTGTGCACTGGAGTACTTCCTCTCCCGGGCCGAGAAACGAGGCGACAGGACCGTCCTCCCCAGCAGCTCGGGGGCGTCCCTGGAGCGTGGACACTGGAAGACAAGTGGATGGTCTCTTGCAAAGACCGAGTCACAGCGTGGACGTCAAGCGTGCAGTACTCGCGTGGGAGAGGGGGCCCGATGGCCACGCCGTAACGAGTCCGGAGGGTTCGAGGCTTCTTGTACGTTATTTGTAAGAAAGAAAAGGTGATACCATCGATTTATTTATTCTAGACATTCCATCCCCTTTACCATTTCTGTGCATTTAAATGTCCCGCGCCATGTGCCTTCAAATGCTCTAACATCCTCAGCCCAGGAAAGCTCCTCACCCCCATTCACAGTCCTCCAGAGCCCAGCGAGCGGCGCTGCCCGTGTGGACTGCACAGGTGCGTCCCGCCCAGCCGTCCTTCCCAGGGGACAGCCCTGCAGCAGTGGGGGCTCAGCCTCAGTTCTAGCGCTGATTGTGGCCACTGTTTTAGATCCCTCTCTCTCACCCCCAGTTACTCTGGGGGCTCTTTACGGAGAGCTTTGACCTCCTCCGCGTCTTCATCTTCCTGGGTCCCTGAGAACAGCAGATGCTAGCCAGGCTGTTCCGTGACTAAATCCTGAAGGAAGTCACCTGGATGTTCCCAACTGCTTCGTTTTTCTTCTGCTAAGGGAAGGCGTCAGAGCATGTGCTACTAGGGCAGCGGGCTTACGTAAATTCCTCTGAAGGAATGTGCTCGGCCAACACTTCACTCCTCACACAGGGATTGTTCAAACGGAAGCTTCTTCAGATAATCGCACCGGACACCTGTGTGCCAGGACAGGCTTTTCAGATGCTGGTTCTCCATCGGGCCACATTAACCACCTACGTACTGTGGGAATGTCACTTCAGAGGAGTCTGGTTGGCCCACATTGTCTTGCCACTTCATCTTAAATCGTTAGCTTCACAGCCTGAGGTTTGCGACAGATAAGGTCGGGGAGAGCTTGTACTTCCTAAGGTTATCTCATTCTGCAGAGCCTCGAACACGGAGGAAACATTTTTACCACCACCGCGAGGCAGAAAACATAGGCGGATCTAGACACATGTAGTGATTCATTCAATAATGAAATTGACAAATATTTACCGAGCACGTATACATGAATGATGCTCTGACAAAATAAGAAAAGGTAAGCCCAGTAAACAAAGAACTTCTAAGAAAAAGTGTAAAACTAGACGCTTCTACATCTCAATGAATATTCACCATTTGAGATTGTCATAAAATGATTTGGAAGAAACTTAAGAAAATGAAACTTACAAATTGTTCAAAAATAAGAGTAAGTTTATCACTAAATATTTTATTATGTTAATTTATTTTAATTTAGGGAACTGTAAAAACAGAAAACAAATTAAGGTTCAAGCTAACGGAGGAAAAAAGATTGAATTAAAAACAGGGGCTTTTCAGGACCAGGAGCTAGCATAGTGGCTATGTCACTGGACTCCCATTTAGCTTACCGCGGTTCAAGTCCCGGACCCGGTGGCTTAAAACTCATGCCAGGTGTGTGTGTGTGCGTGCCCAAGATCCTGAGAGGAGAATGGAGGAGAAGGGATTGCGGCCTGACCATCCCCCCAGGAAGTGATTTTTTGCTTTCTGTCTTTCTATCTTTCTGGCGAGTGCACACGCCCCATAGCAAAAACCTCTCCAAAAAACTAATGAACAACAACAACAACAAAACAGGGGCTTTTCTAGACCACGAGGCTAGAAGACCTTGCCCAGCAGCAATGACAAACCTCATCATCTCCTGCACCACGCCTTGGTCTTTGCCCCCTCACCTTCAAGACCCTCAATAAACTGGTTTACCCAGCCGCCCCCACCCCCAACTGAGGCGTGGACAAGAGGGGGCTGTGGTGCTAAAACGTGACACCTGTGAGGGTGACCCACGTGGGAGGCTCTGGTGTGTGTCCTGAGAGCTCTCCGAGCACGTCAGGCATGGGGTCAGCCGAGGCTGGAGTGGACTGGGGCTTCGAGGTCCTCCTGGTGGTGTGCGTGCTCGCTCCCTCAAGCACAGCAAACTGAAGCTGAGGTTCCTTCCGCGTTCTCCACCCACCCTGCATGTGACCCGAGGGAGAGGAAGGAAAGACGGAGAACTCCCCACCCATTAACCTAGAAGTGAGAGCTGGGAGTGAGTCCCTTTCTAAAGTGATGACACCTTTTTATTCACCAGAGAATGAAGAGTACAATTCATACCCAATACCTACCACGAAAAGCCGGAGAGTGTAATTCAGACTTAACGACATGCCATGAAAACTTTTCCCGTAAAACACTTCACTCCTGGTGCTCATCCATTTGCCGTTCTCCAGAGAGCGACCACGGAGACCTCTGGGTTTTGTGAGAATTATTTGGTCTGATTTAAACTGATTCTATATTTTGCTGCCTATCTTTTGCTGTTTCTGTATTTGGTTATTTTGTAAAGTAACAAAAATAGGACGGTCGTCTCAGGGAAAGTACGTCCAGGGAGTGTCGCCTCTCAGTATGTAAGAGGCCCGACTCACGGTGGATGCTCTACGCTGGCGAACGACCCTGCCGCCTCCATTTTGCAGGTGAAACTCAAGCAACAGAGTGACACAAAGTGTGGACGGACTACGGCAGGGTCAGAGTTAACGTGTGGCTCTAATGCCAGTATCCTTTTCTTGGTACTAGAATAATATATTTCAAACTATGAGTCATAAGCTACTCGCAGGCCTCAAAGTCTGTAACTGGCCAGGATCGCAAAGTTAAAATGGAATAAGGGGGCAAAGACGCGCCCATGTAGCACCCAGCACAGCCCAACGCAACCCCGACCAGGAGCAAAACAGACAAAGGAGAAGTCAGGGCCCCTGGCACCTCAGGGTGACGGAGTAGGGGTGTTTTCTCCCTCCTTTCCTCTTTGTCTCTGTGTCTGGTGGGCTCACCTGCCCTCGGGCAATTAAAAAAAGAAAGAAAAACTCAGTGATAGTTTAAACCTCTGTGGGACACGGAGACGATGACAGAAAGAAGGCCCCGCTTACCTCCCCGCAGTTTCCAGTCGTGTCACGAAGGAAAACGAGACGATAGGAAAGAAAACAGAAGTCCCCACAAACCTCAACCAAAAACAAAACAAAGACAGTAGGTGACATTGATCTCATAGACAAAAGAGTCACAAACCTCAACCAAAACAAAACAAGGCAGACAGTAGGTGACATTGATCTCATAGACAAAAGAGTCCCCACAAACCTCAACCAAAACAAAACAAGGCAGACAGTAGGTGACATTGATCTCATAGTTCATCATTTACTCCAGAAGCTGGAAGAGTTTGGAGACGAAGGGGGTCAGGAGGGATAGCTCTGGCTTGGATGTTGCTCTCCGGAACCCTTCCCCGCCACCCACTGTCGTCCCTACCGAGATGCCTCCCCAGGGGCGTGGAGGCTCTCCTGCGTGTCCCTCACGTGACGACGTTCACCGTAGACCACGTGAGCCCTGAGAGCAGGTTATGGGCACGTCTCCTTGCTCTCACACTGCCTAGCCCATGAGGGGCCGTCTAAAACTACCTGCGGAAGGACAGGAAGACAGCACAGAAAACGGGGGAGGAGGCAGAGAGAGCAAGGAGGGCAGGGCACGAGGGCCTCCACGTGCAGCCGCCAGGAAAGGCAGCCATGGGTGTGGATGTTGAAGACTGTCGTGCACATGATTTCTTGATTTGGGGAAGAAGAAGGAAAAAAAGCCTCTTCCAAGGGGGTTCTTTCTTGCTCTCACTTTACCTGGAAGCCTCCTGCCACGATGCCAGGGATTGAACTCAGCGTATTAAGTACGGTCAGGGAAGCCCGTCGCCTCTCGTCCTCACAACAGAAGTGTCCCTGATGATGCGTAGGGTTTTATTACTGGTGCCATGTTCTCTTCAAAGTCTCGTTTGACACCGAAGATATGAAAAACATCGATTCGCAGGGTTAAAGATGGAGCAGAGAAAGAACGACTGACAGGCGTCTTTTAGTTGGAGCAACGTGTCAAACACTTCCAGTGTCTTGGCTTCCACGCTGCCATCCACCGTGGCTGGACTCCGAGCAGAGAATCCAAACTTTTGTCGTTTCTCATCTAATAGCTATAGCGGAGCCAAACACCAGCGCATTTTAGAAAAATTAATTTACCGTTTTCATCTCATGCTTCCTTTTCTGAACACGATAGTCTAAATGTGTAGTTTCAGCCTGATATGATGCTGATTTTGTCACTCAGGACAGTCTATGGAATTATGCTTTGTGGTTTGGTTTGCTAAACCTATGGCTGAAAACAAAACATTTATGGAGGGAAGATGGATAAGAATATCCTACACTTATTGAACAAGGCCAAGAAATTTATTTTTAATAACTGAACCACAGATGGCATACCATCTGGCAGCATTATGGCATTGGCTCTTACAGCAATGTTTACATCTGGGCGATATGGTGCTTTCTTTGAGAGAGCAAGAGACTTTATTGGACTAAACAAGAAGAGGAGAGCGATTTTAGACTCATGAATATTATAAGTTTGCTAAGGGTAGAACCGGCATGTTTATATGCATACAGTTTTCATACATTTGGGTAGATAAAAAGAAAGAAAATCTGTCAATTGAAATTCTGTTATGATAATGAAAATAATTATAATTTTGAAATTGTTCTTTTTTTCTCCCATGACAGACAAAACTATTAGTATAAAATGATCAGATCACCCACTGTGTTTTATATTTTCAGTATTACTCTATAAGTTCCCTAGGAAGTTCCCAATATAGTATATTAATTCCTTGAAATATCACGTGGCAGCTTTAGTGTATTGAAAAACTTGTACAAAAGACATAATTGTTTTTCCTTAAGTTCCCAGAACTTAAGAAAAATGTATCTGGTATAATTTTCTTCTGTTTTACAATGTAAAAATGTTCTTATTTTTAGTCAACATTGCATTTTGAAACAATCAGAAATGTGTCTTTATTATGTTTTTATTATAAAAGCACTAACATGATTTTTAAATAAATACACTTGTAAGAAAATTGTGTTTTGCTTACATGCAATTAACTCTCTGATCAGAAGCAATTTGAATACATTCTGATTAATAACACTTTATTTCCATTCAAGTACAAAACAAATTTAAAACAGAATTTCTTTCTTCCACCCCGTATGACAATGTCTCAATTTCCTATATTTACGAAATGACACAAATTGTCAGATTCCAGAGAGTAGCGTGTGAACAAATGTCCAATAGTAATGACAGCAATGCAGTGACAATTACTATTAGAAGAGTATTCTCTCTGTGGCAGATACGTAGGGGATTTATAAGCTTTCTCTTGAATCTTGAAAT
This sequence comes from Tupaia tana, assembly GCA_026018925.1. Classification (NCBI taxonomy): domain Eukaryota; kingdom Metazoa; phylum Chordata; class Mammalia; order Scandentia; family Tupaiidae; genus Tupaia; species Tupaia tana. Next base: position 27,377,244 of record JAKSZU010000025.1, on the reverse strand, counting down.
GAATCCTCCTAGATTATAATGTTCCTCTAGCTGCAGTTGCAAAAATGGGTTTACCAAAGCTAAGACGGCAGGATCTTTAATCCGCAGTACGTGCTAAAAGGTTCATGTTCTCTCTCTGTGCTGCTGCCTCCCTGGGTGAGAAAACGTCATTAATAAGCCAACGTAAAATATTTATTGATTGTTGAGAGGAGAAAAAGGTCGGCTGCACTTGTAATTACATATAAATTGAAATCACAGCAAAGCACCAATTTCTACTTACTCGTCTGAATTTTTCTAAGTTTAATGATTAGCCTTTTCAAAAATTAAAGGAATAGCTAAAATCATGTTTAAAATCTAGTTGTGTGTGTATAATGTGCTTTGGACATAGAAATCAAGATTTTAAAAACGATGTTCGTAATTTTGTATTCATTACTCCATCTTCTGAAGCTTTATGTTATTAAAATAATTTCAGATAGGAAGGAAAATATGTTGGTGGAGGTTTTCTCTGGACCAAAATGCATCTGGGAAGACAGAGAAGATAGGCCATCCTCAGTAGAAAGGTGGTTAAATCTTATTATATCACACTCACGTAATGATTCTGTTGATAAAAACATAATTTACAAACACACAGGAGGAGGGAGAAATATCGTATCAGGAACTCCTATATCTGACTATATCATTTCTTAGGAAAGTTTCTTATTTAACTTCTGAAATAAAAGGCAGTTTCCCATTTGCAAGATGGTAATAATAATAATAGAAATGCCTCTAAAAGATATTTAAGATACTGAGATCACGGCTAAAACACATGAATACTCAGCGCTGCATATTGTGAGTTTCTTAATTATGTAGAGTTTAGAAAATGTGATCAGTGCTGCAATCAAAGATATTGTAGAAATACAAAGGAACAAGTACGTGAAGAGAAAAATGTTCTGTTTGTTATTTTATGATGAGTATTTATTATCCTTGTGGGCTTTTTTCCCACTGATATCTGTAATTATGATTAACTACATTCATAAATTGAAAAATTCTATTCCTACTGGGCCATCCACGTGGCCTGGTCTTTAAGGCGGGTGAATCTCACATGGCCAAAGCTCGGTTAGAGTCCCAGACCCAGTGACCTGAAAAACACACCGGGAGCATGAGTGTGCCCCCAAACGCCTAGAGAACAGAGGAGGAGGGACTGCAAGGTGGTGTCCCTCGGGGACAGAGGGGTCTCCCCCCCACCCCGGTGAGTCCACATGCTCTATGGCAAATTAAAAAATAATAACAATACTTCTACTACAAAGTCACTCTTCAAACAAAATATTTGAGGGAAAGATTATGTTTAGTCAAAAGAGAAAACTTTAAAAAAGTCACTGGACTTATTCTTTTCAACACATGGTTTTTCATAAAAGGATAAAATTTCCTTCACACAAAGAAAAGAATAAATAAAGCAAAAATCCTTTCCCAGAACTGGGTGCTCAGCACACAGCCCTGGGTATCTTACATCCAGTTGCACCTCAGAAATCAAAGGCACACCCCTTGTAGATGCCAAACGCCACAGCGTGACTTTCTGAATCCAGAAAACTAACTGGATTTCAAGGCCCGGAGAAAGGCACGTGGGCGTGCGAGTTGTCCCCGTCCAGGTCCCGGCTGTCGTGAGCAGGCCGTCAGCCATGTATCGGACCGGACAGCCACAAACCGCGGAATAAGAACAAGTACTTTTTCTGTTTGATTGCTTTCTTTTTGACTATTTTAAATACAGAAAAATACAGAAGAGAACACTAACTTTACCCACAATCCAGGCCAGCAGATGGCATAGCAGTTACACTGCTGGACTCCCACATGGCTAACCGTCGTTCGAGTCCCAGACCTGGTGGCTTGAAACTCACCAGGCACAATGCCCAAGATCCCAGGTGGAGAATGGAGGGGGGAGGATTGCAGCATGGCCATCCCCCTGGGGGTGATTTCTCACTTTCCCTCTCACTGTCTCTGTCTCTGTCTCTCTCTCTCCAGCAAGCTCACATGCCCTAAAACAAAAACCTCTGCAAATAAATAAATAAATAAATAAATAAATAAATAAAATACCCACAATCCTCTTACACAGAGACTTTCATATAACATGAGGGATTTCCTTTCAGTAGTTTTGATGCACTCTTTTTCCCTACTTTCAACATATTTTTGTGCTTTTCTACTGAAGAGCTTTTTCTTTTTTCTTTTTTTAAAGATTTATTTATTTATTCATTCATTCCTTCATTTTAATTTAACCAGAGAGAGACACACAGAAAGAGAGAGACGAAAGTGAGAAAGCAAGCCAGCAGGTCCAGGACTTGAACCCTGGTCAGCCATGTGGGACTGTCCAGCGCCTTAACCACCACACCACCTGCTGGTCCCATGAAGAGCTTTTCCTAAAAAAAAATATTTTTGTGGGATTTAGTATATGATTTTTCACAGCATGCAACTTGCAGATGTAGAAAGTCGTATTCATCTTCTTCAACACTGAGCATCATATGACGTTGTGCACCTTCAATACTGGTCCTGCCAGGTCTCCTTTCCTTGTGACGTGTGTACTGAACTGTCCGTGGCGTCTTTTACTCTACTGTGACCCACGTCCCTCGCTTGCACACATTCTCATGTCTACTACTCACTGTCTCCTGCCCCTGTCCCCAACCATGTCCCTTCCATGCACTCTGGCAGCTCCCATTCCTCTCCCTACTTCCCCTTCCGGCACAGAGTGAGGACACCCGGGGTGTGTTAAGCGGGGACTGCGGCACTTGCCTTGTGTAGCCCGTCTTGCCTCACTCGGCGTTCTGTCGCTGGGTGCTCTCACTTGTGTGCAACGACAGGCTCTCCCTGCTCTTTGTGGGTGAGTTGTATAGCATAGGTGTTCTGTGCTATGTTGTCTTTCTTTCTTTTCTCTTTTTCAGAGAGAGGTTTTTGCTATAGGACACATGTGCTTGCCGGAGAGACAGATAGGAAGCAAGAAATTGCCCCCTGGGGGGATGGCCATGTTGCAATCCCTTCTCCTCCATTCTCCTCTGAGGATTTAGGGCATGCATGCACACGTGCTTGGCAAGAGTTTTAAGCGGCCCCGTCTGGGACTCAAACCATGGTCACCTACATGGGAGTTCAGCAATGTAATTTTAATGCCATCTGCTGGTCCTGGTACGTTTTCTTAATCCATTCATTGGGTCTTGGGCACTTAGGTTGACTCCATGACTTAGCTACTGTGAATAATGTTGCAATAAACATGGGTGTGCAAATCTCTCTCTGACTGAATTAGTTTCTCTCAAGTTGCTGGCAATTTTGACATTCTTGATATTTAAACAAAAGATCTTCAAAAAGTTCATGGGAAGTTGTTAAAAAAAAAAAAAAAAAAAAAAAACACTGCATGAATTTCGAAACGTTTTCCAGCAAAGTAAACCCATAATTAACCTTTCCCTGAACTCTGAAGCCTCCTTGTATTGTTGATCTTGAATGAATAAGTGAGTGAATGGACTTCATTCTCGACTGTTAGGTGAGATCATGTCATTTATAATTCAAAAATATTCAGATTAGATAGACCGTGTACATGTATGCCAGTGTAGGACCAATTGTCATCATATCATATACACGTGTGCCAGTCTCTGACAATTGTCATCATCATATATATGCATGTGCCAGTCTAGGATCAATTGTCATCATCATATCATATACACGTGTGCCAGTCTATGAACAATTGTCATCATATAATATACACGTGTGCCAGACTATGACCAATTGTCATTATCATATCATATATGCATGTGCCAGTCTATGACCAATTGTCATCATCATATCATGTACAGTGTGCCAGTCTATGACAATTGTCATCATATCATATACACATGTGCCAGTCTATGACAATTGTCATCATCATATATATGCATGTGCCAGTCTAGGACCAATTGTCATCATCATATCATATACGCGTGTGCCAGTCTATGGCCAATTGTCATCATATCATATACATGTGTGCCAGTCTATGATAATTGTCATCATATACACGTGTGCCAGTCTATGACCAATTGTCATCATCATATCATATATGCGTGTGCCAGTCTATGGCCAATTGTCATCATATCATATACACGTGTGCCGGTCTAGGACCAATTGTCATCATCATGTCATATACACATGTGCCAGTCTATGACAATTGTCATCATCATATATATGCATGTGCCAGTCTAGGACCAATTGTCATCATCATATCATATACGCGTGTGCCAGTCTATGGCCAATTGTCATCATATCATATACATGTGTGCCAGTCTATGATAATTGTCATCATATACACGTGTGCCAGTCTATGACCAATTGTCATCATCATATCATATATGCGTGTGCCAGTCTATGGCCAATTGTCATCATATCATATACACGTGTGCCGGTCTAGGACCAATTGTCATCATCATGTCATATACACATGTGCCAGTCTATGACAATTGTCATCATCATATCATATACACGTGTGCCAGTCTATGGCCAATTGTCATCATCATGTCATATACACGTGTGCCAGTCTATGGCCAATTGTCATCATCATATCATATACACGTGTGCCAGTCTATGGCCAATTGTCATCATCATGTCATATACACGTGTGCCAGTCTATGGCCAATTGTCATCATCATATCATATACACGTGTGCCAGTCTATGACAATTGTCATCATCATATCATATACACGTGTGCCAGTCTATGGCCAATTGTCATCATCATATCATAACATTGGATACAAAGATCAAATAAGGTCAGTCGTGTAGCATCGCCCTTCCCAGCACCCATGTCTTTTCTTTCAACAACACAAGGTATTATAACTCTGTATTTGCAGGTACCTACCCCATCAGTCTCTCCATTCCTAATACCTGGAAAAGCCCACTGCTGGTCAGTCAGCTTTTCCCCTGCTGTGTATGCAGCCTTCTGGGTGAGAGTCTGGAAAACATGAAATCACGACTTTGGACGTACTCATGGCCACTGTCCCCTAGGGAGTTCTTACAGGTACCTGACAACGCCTCTGCTGGGACCAGTCCTCCCACTGTTCTGGCTAACCATTTCATATCTTTCTCTTTCTTTGACCTTCAGCCATACTGTCCCATCCTCGGTATCACCTAACAACCATGTACACTGCAGCAGTGCAAATGCAGAAGTAACCAGAATGAAGCTTGCAGGTGCCCAGCCACATGGGCACCCACCTGCAGACATCTGGGCCCCTTGCAACCCGGCTTCGATTTCCAGAGACAGGCCATCTGCTTGTACAAGGCGAACTTCTTATACTTACGCCCCTCTTGCCCTCTCGGGGATAATGCTCTGTTCCTTATTTCTCTTTCTGCAGGATCATTAAACTTCTTTCTGGATTACTTCTATAACCATAAAATATATTATTCTGCCTATCTTAAAAATGATCAAACACACAAAAACCTTAGGCCACACTTTTGCTCTGCACCAACCACAGTTCACAGCTTCTGTCTACAAAGCAAAGCAACAAAAACTCCTTGAAACTGTGGTCTATACGCGTTATCTGAATTCCGCCCCCACACCGTAAATCATTTCCTAAGATCTCTGCAAATGTGCTTTTATCCCTAGAGTTCTACTGGACGCATTTATACATTCCCAACGATGTGCATGTTGGTAAAACCAATGACCAATTCTCCAGCTTTACCTTAGGAAATCCATCATGAACACTTGGTCCAGACGATCAGCTCCACTCCCTCGATTAGAAACTCCCTCATTTCTTCGTTTAGCATCTCACTGCCATACCACAAGCCCCTCCTTCTCAGTGTCCTCAGTCCATTCAGTCCCATCCACTGATCGTTTAGTGTTTCCAGGACTCTTCCTCCTCTCTGTGTTCACTGTCCAGGATCTTACCGTTTCCTGACTTAATTACCCATCATCTGCTAACTACTCTCGAAATGTGAAGTCCACCAAGCCTCTGCCTCATAGTCTAGCCAGCATTCAGCAACCTCACTTGACATTTCTAACAGCATTTCAATGCTATCATGTCTAAAATGGGGCTCCTTATCTTCTCTGAAGCATGGCTTTCCTCCAACACTGCCCTTCTCGGTGAACACCCATCTGTGTTTCCAGCCTGTTAGGTGGGAAGGCTTGGAATCGTCCTCGACTCCTCTTTCTACACGTGCCTTACATCTGTCAGCAAGTCCGTGTGTGCTGTGCTTTCAAGATCTACCCCGTATCAGACCACTTTTCCACACCTCCACCAGTAACACTCTGGGCAAAGGTGTTATTTGTCAAGACGATCTTTTCCCTAGATTAAGGTTCTCGTTGGCCCATCTATCCCCTTATCCGTCTGTGGTCTGACATACACAATTGCAAAAGTTATTCTCCTAAAACACAAATAAAAGCAGGTTATTCCTTCCCCCAAATCTTCCTCTGTGTCTTATTCTACAGGCCAGCATCCTCATTTCAGCACTGAGGATTCTACTTACCTTTCCTCTGCCATTATAGAAAGGGTGCCCTGACTCCCAAGGTGAGCAATTTGCATGGTAGTGAGCTTTAAATGATGTTATACAAGGGGTCTTCATAACGGTCATAGAAAATGCATATTATGTCAAAACCATGGATTTCAAAAACCTTTTGCACCAAAATAAGCTTACACTTTAATTACATTTTCACATGAACTTTTTGCAGTCCTGGCATATAAGAAAAAGCCCATTGATGTATGCATTCATCCACTAAATAATTTTAATTGTTTCCTTTATTGGGTAAGCATCCGATATTAGGTGGTAAGGGCATATTATTAAGCAGAAATTAGATGGAACTTCACTCTTCAAGGCTGACTATTAGGAAAAATAAGTAGATAGCCAAACAAATATTACAAACTGAGAAAAGGCACAGAGGAAGAAAACCCTAGAAGCTCTGAGGGCTCATGGCTGGGGAATCTGATCCCGTCTGGGAGTTACAGAAATGTTCACAAAGAAGGCAACATTGTCACTGAGAATTAGAAAGAGGTGGCCGAGTGGCCAAGTGCTAGGTAGGCAAATTAGGGGCAGGGTAGGAGGGACAAGCAGCGTGATCCAGGGCAGCCGGCTTACCGACTCCCTCCGTGTCTCTGCACTGCCTGTAACACGATTTCAGGTCGAACTTCTGCTGGGCTTTCTGGGCCCTATTAAGAGCATCTCAAGAACAGTAGGAAGTCCTTATAGGATACGTCTGGTGAAGGAATATTATTCTAGTTCCAGAGCTAGAAGCAGATTTTTTTTATCCTTCAAATGAATCGTCATGTATACATGACAGACTCTCTAAATCTGGCATATTGTTTCAATTATATTTGGCTGCAACTAACAGAAACCCTCAAATTTATTAAGTCACTCATAACAGATGGCATAGGAGTAGAGTGGTCTACAAGATTAATGCACTCAGCCGCTCAAAATTTTATCATAAGAAAAGGTTCTTTCTAGCATTGTGCTCTATTACCGTCCGTGTTGGTCTCACCACTAACCTGGCAAAACAATGGCCGCTGGCCTCAGCCAGTCAAGACCTCCGGCACTTGGTCTAGGAAGGCTTCAGACCACCTTTCTACCGAGCCGGGGTTGAAGGTAACATGGAGAGACGTGGAAAGGGGGCTGAGTACAGGTTTAAAGCTTCTCCTCGTCCTAGGCAGGCCTCCACATTCAGCAAGAACAGAGGAGGCTGAGTTGACTCGTCTGGACCATCTCGTGGTCTTGAGATCGTTCTTGCCTCATTTAATCAGATGTGAATCACAGAGAGGCCCCATGAGCAGTGGAACGCCCTCCATACTCATCCTGTTGTCAGCGTTTTAAGCAGTTTTTGTTCTTACAAACAAGAGCAATGAGTTGTAGAATGCAACAAGACATAACTGCATTATACGTGTAGGAAATCCCTTCACTGGAGAGGCTAGGTGCAAAGGTGCTCACCTCATTTTAGAAACTTCCAATACAAGAGAAAAATCCAGGCTCAAATGGCTTCACTAGTGAATTTTACCAAATATTTAAAAAAGAATGAATGCTAATTCATCACAAACTCTTCCCCAAAAATAGAAAAGAAGGGTTACCTTTCCAATGTATTGTATGAAAGGAGAGTATTACTCTGATTTGAAAACTAGACCAAGATATCATAAGAAACAAAAACTACAAACCAATACCCTTTATAAACATAAAATTTCTCAACAAAGGATACTAGCTAACCAAGTTTGGCTACATATTTTAAAACAAACAAATGCACCTTGAGTATTCACCCTGACCAAGTGAGATTTATCCCAGGAACGCAAAGTTTCATAAAACAATATAATATATCCCATTCATAGAATAAAGGATAAGAATCACAGAACTATCTCAATAAATGCAGAAAAAGCGTATCTGATCAAAGGCGAGCCCTTTTATGATAAACGTACCCAACAAAATGAACAGAAGGACACCTCCTTAAATGAAAAGTTGAGGTCCCACCCAAAATTCCATAGCTACTATTGTTAATGAGGAAGGTTAGAATGCTTCTACTTGGAGATCAGGAATAAGATCAGGATGTCCACTCTGACCACGTCTGTTCAATATTGCAGTCGAGAATCTAACCAGGATGAGAGAGAGAGAGAGAGAGAGAGAGAGAAAGAAAGAAGAAGAAGCCAGAGAAATGAACACAGAAAGAGAGAGACAGAAATAGAGAAAGAATAGAGGAAAAGAAGGAGTGAAGGGAAAAGGAGAGAGAAGTCGAAGCATCCACATTGGAACAAAGAGGTAGGGCCACCTCCGGGCTACCTGGTAGAGAGCAACGTGCTGCCAAGGGGTGCCAGGTGCAGGTGGAAGGGCAGAGGTGCTGTTCCCTGGTCTGCCCGTCTGTGCTGGGTGCCCTGCAGGGCCCAGCTAGCTGGGGGCAGGGGCAGGCGCCAGTGTGAGGAACCTCCTGAGAGTACTGGTCTTTTCTACCCATCTCTCTGTCTCTCACACTCAGAAATGGAATTAACTTCTTTTACAGATAGACTTCTCTGGGGGTGCTCTTAAATAGAGCTCTGAACCCCGCGACTGCCATCCTCCCATCATCGTTGTCTGATTTCAGCAGGAAGCAGGTAGATTTCCCTAGCTGCATTTCGGGGCACTTCAGGGGGATGGAGACAGCAGCTGGACCCCGCTTACAGGTGCATCGAGGAGCCCCAGCCTGAGGAGAGCTCTGTGTGTGACTCCTGACAGCTCCTCTTCTCCCAGTCACCGTGCTGCTCTGACCTTTGAGACGGAAGTCCTGCTCTTGAATTATTCCTGGCCCAAAGCTTCTCGCAGAGGATCTCCTGACCTTGGTACCCACACCAAAACTGGGGGAACCAGTGGACCATCCAGCGTACGCCCCTCCCTACCATGAGGGGAAAGGTGTGCAGCCCCACCTAGACCAAGCCTGAACCAGGACCCCTAGACCTAGAACAAAACCCTCTCCTCAGTTCCTCCTCGCCAACCCACTTTCTAGGCCCCCTCCCTTCCTGGGAGCTCACTTTCCCTTCCTCTCCTTCAATAATCTACTTGTCTGTAGAGAATTCTTAGCAGAAGAATTCCCAGGCAACGGCACGGCAATGGTGCAGCTGGACCTCACGCGGGGAAGGTCCCCAGTTCACATCCTGGCATCCCCAGAGCACGTGGTCTGATGAGCGTGGCCACATTCTCTCCGTTTTTTATTCTCAAGGAAAAAGTAAATAAGTTACCTTAAGAAATATGAAAAAGTAAGGAACCTATCAGAAAGGCTATAACGGCTAGTAAGGGAGTAGGGGAAGATGGCATAACACAAGATTTAGTAACAAAAAGCCATCGTGTTGCTTTACATTAGCGATAAACCACAAAACTAAGAAAACAATCTCACTGGCATTCACATCGATAATAATAATATACTTAGGAACACATCTAACCAAAGAAGTTAAAGGCTTGTACCTTGAGAAGCAGAAAACATCCATTTAAGAACTTGAAGCCTATACATGGCAAACAGCTCCGAGTCAGGAATCAGAAGACTTAATAATATTCTTAAAATGGCAACACGCTCCAAACTAATCTACAAATTCAATGCAATTCTTATCAAAATTCCATCTGGTTTCTTTACAGAAAATGACAAGCTGATCCTAAAATTCATATGGAAATGCACGGGGCCCAAAATAGCCAAAACAATCTTGAAAAGGAAGAAGCGACTTGGAGGACTCACGCGCTCTGATTCCGAGTTTACAGTAATCAAGGCAGTGTGGCACCGACATACGGAGACACATATGAATAAGTGGAAACGAATCGAAAGGCCAGGAATAAACCTAAAGCTTACGGCCAGCCGATTTCCCAGGGTGCCAGAACAAGGCAGCGGCGACCAATGGCCTTTTCAACAACGGGCACTTAGAGGCCAGAGAGCACTGACCGTGCCCAGAGCCAGGAGAGAAAGCACACAGAGGGACAAACGACCCGGCTTTACCTTCCTTCCATCCTCGGACGCCACCGATGTCATCCTCTGAACCACCTGCCCCAAATCGAGGACGGCCAAGGCGACTCATAAAAACAGCCTCCTACGGACATACTGAGCGAGAGGCGGGATTCGGGCCTGAATGGAGACCCTGACGGAGGCAGCTGAGCGGTTAAATAAGATCACATTGGATCCACCCCGATAACCCAGGAAATTTCCCTACTTCAAGGTGCATAGCCTGAGTGACGTTTATAAACTCCCTTTTGCCACTTAAGATGACATAGTCAGATTCTGGAGAATGTTCATCTTTGCAGGGAGATTATGTTCCCTGCCACTGTTTGTCACTTCATTCTTTTGCTATCATGTAAGTTAAGTAGCAACTGTGACACAGCCACGCAACTCAGCCATGTGTTCATGGCAGTGTTTTCATAATAGCCCCAAAGAAGAAATAACTCAAACAATGGCAGAATAACTGAATGAGAGAACCCACACAACGCAGTATTGTTAAACAAGGAGGGACGTGATGACACTCGCCACCCGGATGAGCCTCGGAACTGGGCGAGTTAACTAAGCCAGTCGTTGCAGCAAACACATTAGCGATTCCATTAAGCACCCAGAATAAGCAAATATACCGAAACAGAAAATGGGTGGCCAGTTGCCTAGGGTTGGGATGGGGAACGAGGGGGAAGTGAGAGGTGACCATGGATAGATAGTTTCCGTGCGGTGTGGGGAAAATGCTCTAACAGAAGTGAATTAAATCCTCGTAGAGCTATTTAAAAAGAAGTCTGCCTGTGAATCTATTGGATTGCTGGAAAAGTTATGATGCATTTTTACATAAAAAATATGTCATGACTTTTCTGAAAACCCGGAACTACATAGTATTCAGAAAGCAGGTGTCCACTAGGGCAGAGAGGATGGGGAGAGACCAGAGGGGCTGAGAGGAGACCACCGCTGTGCTGCCTCTGCTCCATTCCCTGGCCACGGGGTATGATACGAGCATTCACTTTACCATCATTCACTGAGCTGTACATTAGGACTGAAGTGCTTTTCTGTATCTATATCTATATTATACTCAAAATGGACCATCTAAACAGGGTTTACATTACTAAGAATAAATATATATATCCATAACAAGAAGGAGTAACAATAATTTGGAAGTATTACAGTAATAGTAGGGAGATAGAAGAAAGCATAGAAATGCAGGAAGCACTTAAAAAGTTAAAATTCACTGAGAACCCGAGGTTGGAAGGCCAACGAGAGGGTGGTGTTAAGGATTACTTCCAGCCTGCGGAGGGGCAGATCTTTTTGAACAGCAAGAGGACTGAAGTTAGGTGGGCGACAATGGATATGTTTGCAACAACAGGGTCTGAGCTGTCCTAAAGCCGCCCAGCTGAAGGTGTGAAGTCAGAGGTTTAGGTGTGCTGAAGCTCAGAGACACCCGCATTGGCTGTCCCACCGGACTTGCACCACTTACGCACCTAAATCTGCCTGGAGTCCTTATCCTCTCTGAATGTGGTTTGTTTTTGTTTTTGCTTTTTTAAGTTCATGGAAAATACATATTACAGAGAAGGTGTGCATGAATTTTATTTGTTTATTTTTGCACCAAAATAAACTTATATTTTAATTTAATTTTTTGTGAATATTTTGATGTGTTCTTGTCTGTCCAAAGGGCATGATTCTTCACGAGATGCACAAACTCTACCTCTTGACCGCTCCTCGGGTTTGTCCCCTAGGAGGGGGCAAAAGAAGGACTGAGGACGAAGGGAAGGAAAGCCCGAGTTCAGAGGGATGAAGGCACCCAGGCTTTGCTAGCCACGGTGCTCCACCATCTCGTTTAGCCTCCCTTATCCCTACTCACACCTCTGTAAATAGCCCTCTAGTAAACCCTCCTTAATTGGCCCATTTGATAGTGTCATCTGTTTCCTGTCAGGATCTTCAGTGATTCGGGAACTGGCAAAAGAAGTGGTCCCAGGAAACACCCTTAACATAGGCGTCTGGGATTGGGTAGCTACCGTGTTCGGGACACGCACAGACAGCGTTTTTACATTGAGAAATGAGACGCCGATAACCTCTGGCATGCTGTGACATCATGATTGGTCCGATAATCACTGGTGGTGGCACCGGACGAAGTGCAGAGGCAGTGAGGGCGTTGGGAGATCAAGTGACGGTGGCACTTAGTCACTATGGCAACAAAAGTTATTACAAAGACTGTAGCAGAAAGGAAGAAAAAAACCTGAAGGACTGTGTTAGAACATGAATGAAAAATCCAAAAGCTTCCAGGGAAACTTTAAGAGCCCCTTACCGCCAGCAGGCACAGGGCAGGTTTGAATGAGACAAATCCTCAAGTCCTGGGACCGAATGTAATCGCACAACTTAAACCCATCCAAACAAAAAACTCAGCCAGGTATCTCATGCTAGAATAAAAGAACTTAAGGGAAAAGAACAGGACCCTAAGACTTTCAGACATAGAGACAAGGTTAAGAATTCTGAACCCCCAAATTCTAGGGGAATTCACCAGAGATTTGAATAGTAATGAATGGGCTTACTTCCCTGAGGAGTGATATTCACATCCAAAAGAGCAGTTGATTGAAATCTGGGCTCAGTGACGGCTTACAGCTCATGGGACAGAACGCAGTGGCTCTCAAACCTGGCCATGCTTCGGGGTCACCAAGGAGGTCTTGGAAAACGTGGACGCCGAGGTCCCACTGACACAGAAGGTCTGGTCTTATCTTTCTGGGAGACATCCGTGGCAGTGGGCTGGAGCTGCCCACGTGATTGTGATGTGATATAAAGGCTTCGAAACCACCGCTAAGAAGGAGGACCCTGAAGGGTTAGTAAGAGGAGGATACAAAGTGCATTTATGATGTTTAACCGCTCAGCTACTCTCTGCCAGTCACCCCGAAAGCACCTGGAGGACTCTGCCGTTACCGAGAGACCTTTGAAAGTCTCCGTGGTAAATGTCTCCTACAGGCCAGGAAGACTGATGGTAGGAGAGACTACGCTAGAACGGGGCTTCACATTCAGTGGGGATAATGGCACGGCAGTGTCGGAGAGACCATGGCAAAGGGCTTGCCCATCAGAAGCGAGGCGCTCAAAATCTCATGAATTAATCGGGCGAGTGTTGAACTGGTAATCAGTGTTCTGACCCGCATTAACCTCTGTCACGGCTTATTGATCGTCCCAAGGTCCCTCAGAATGAAATATATGAGCGGCTTACTGAGATGTGGCTTCATACATCAGAGCAGGACATTTCTAGTTCAAGTGTTCGGCAGATAATAGGAACGTCATAATGGGACTCTGTAGCCTTGAAGCCAGTCCCAAGACCTAACCGACGCACAGACCCAGAGCTCCTTCATCAAAGGGGAAGCGGCTCCCCTTGAGAAAGGATCTGCAGCACAGCCATTGATGGATACCGTGCGTATTCCCAACCCCTTTGCTGTGTGACTTCCAGTCACCTTCCAGGAGGCTGTGCACTGGTGAAAGAGAAATGCCCAGAATTCCAGGGGACTATCACAGACTCTCCACGCTGGTAATCACTGCTCATGCTGAATGCCAGCCTGGTCCAGTGAGAGTGGGCATTCACGGAGAACAGGTGACAAGTGGAATCTTAACGCAAAATCATCGCAAAGTGAGTCTCATGGGATCACTGGTTGATCCGTGGGGTCTATGTGGGTTATTATGAAAGACTCTAAAACTGGGCATGCACCCACTGCCAAGGCCCTACACCAGAAGCAACATCCTCTCCCTGGGTAAATGCTGAGCTCCAAAAGACGCACATGTCGGGCTTCGGGCACTCGGAGTACATGCTCAGTAACTCACACTCACGCCCGATGGAGTGCCCAGTGGATATGGAGAAAAATTGTGCATCGTCAAAAACCAAGAGCAGGTATTAGGAGCCCAGCAGCTTTGGTTTTAGAAGGAGTATCTTTTCTGGAGAAAAATCGGTGCCATGAGAATGTGTTCTCAGAACACGGCTCCTGGGCCAGCAACGTCAGAATCAGCAAAAATCGTACTGGAAATGCCATTCCGGGTCCCACTTCCCTCGGACGTCAGGAATGTCAGCGCGGGGCCCGGCAGTCTGTTCTTCAACAAGGCTCCCAGGTAACTACCTGCACTTGCCTATTAGAAAAAGAGCAGCTAGGGCAATGCTTTTCCCTCCAGTTCCTGCTGGGAAAACACTATCGAGGCCACAGGGAAGACTCGGCCGCACCAGCTAGCCAGCGCGCTCCCTTTTATAATACAACCCGCGAGAACTTAAGCATCTTCCTGTCCCGAGCATCATCGCCTTGATCTGGACGCCATGACCTGCTGCTGGCTGAGTCCGTCCCAGGGGCTAGCAAGCACTAGGCGCTGTGTTAAGACATAATGGTGTCGCCGTTAAGAGAGAAGCCTTGGGAAGTTCAAGGCCCCGAGCTTGCTGGGCTGACAGGTTTATGAAGTTTTCGCATATGAGACAGGACAGGGTATTTTGCCTGAAGTGAGAGATAAATTACTGGAACTTGCAGCCCTTCTTTTAAGGGGCGCAGAACTGGATGAACCTTTTCAAATTATGGGAGGAAACTATACTAAGGTTCACATGACTTAATCAGTTGCTTATTCAAAAGAAAGCCAGGTTAGATTGGGGCTGGAATTAAAAAGCCTCTGCCCCGAGTCCACGCTGCAGTGAGTGTGCTGTCAAGTGAGTCGTGTGACAGCCAGAGCAGCTGTCTCAGGAGAAAAAGAAGTTGTATGGGACTTCTGGAAGATTCCAGAAAGGAGTCACTGTGTAGAATTCACCATTTTTTATTTTAGCCTACTTTTACACTTTATGCTAAGATGTACTTCACACTTGCATTCGGGCCCATTCAGATGTTGAATATCTGACCATAGACCTGAGAAAAACGAACTTTGTGTATGAATTGGTCATTGGGATAAAATTAAATCTTAAAGATGAACTGGGACAAGATTTATTCTCACACCTGAAACAGCTGAAAAACAATTGGGCAAAACATACGGAACAACAGTTTTCTTTTCTTTTCTTTTTTCTTTTTTTTTTTTTTTTTTTTTTTTTTTGGAGAGGTTTTTGCTGTAGGATGCGTGCGCTCACCAGAAAGAGACAGAAAGTGAGAAATCACTCCATCACTCCTCAAGGCGGATGGCCATGCCGCAATCCCTTCTCCTCTATTCTCCTCTCAGGATCTTGGGCACGCAGGCGCACGTGCCCAGCATGAGTTTAAGCCACCGTATCCAGGACTCCAACCATGGTAGACTACGTGGGAGTCCAGCGACATAGCCATTATGCCAAATGCTGGTCCCCAGAACAGAGCAGAGTACCAAAGAGGTGAGTGGTGACAGAGAGCCAATGGATTTGCAAAAGATCCTCCACAGATAATAGCTGAATACCAAAGAGCATATATTCGGGGGTCAAAGGGAATCACTTGAAAGAATTACCCAGATTAATCATCAGAGGTTTGGACTAGTCCCTGTTGCCACTAGCCGGTTTAAAAGACCTCCCGATTCAAGGGGCATCTGACAGAGTTCTCAAAGTGGTTCGACCTTGAGAACTGGGCAAAGTCCTAGACCAAATGCTATTCTTAAAAGAGCTTAAAAATAAGAGGATGTGCATCGGTTCTCCTCGTCTAAGCTGCCAAGCAGCAAATGCAGTTCTGAACCCTAATGGTACACTGTCTTCTGAGGGGATGAACTAGCCCCCTGGGAAACCAGTCAAGGACTTTCCCCGTAGGAACTGACTCTGGGTGTGTGCCCGTAGCACTTCTGTGAGTACCCTACAATGGACGTAAATAATCTCTTCTTAGGCATCACACACATGGCTCCCAACTAAGGAAGATACTTGACAGTAGAAGAAAGACCGTGGACTAACTCCGATAGGGTCTCTGGTCTCGCCTGGTCATCCGTCTCCCCAAAGCAACCAACTTCAAAATTCATAGTCCAGGACCCTAGAGATGTGTTTTACCAAATAACCCACTGAAGGGACTACTTACAGTGGCCTCTGAAGCCTCGGGCTTGGTGTACTGTGCTCCCGCTAAAGTAAGGACTACAGCTACAGGAGTAGCCTCTGTCCAGGTGTATGGGAGCTGCAGCTCATCCTCCTCGTGCTGCCAAGGCCATCAGCAGGTGTTCCCCTGCACCCCACGGGGCGTCACCCCGCAGCCCCGTGTCTGCAGACCACAGATGGACCTGGAGCGTCTCTGTAGTACTCCTCACCCGCCAGTGCTGATGGATGGGAAATGCCAATAGCCTAATAAAGACAAAAGCATGAAGGTTCGGATGTATCTGTGCCACTCTTCATTTAAAGAACACCCTCTGGTTACAGGTTAAGGTGAGGAGAATGCAAAACAGGTTCTGGATAAAGGAGACTCAGGTCTCAGAATGTGCGGTTGAAACACGCATTAAAACATCTGTTTAGACCAACATTGTCTTCCATTTTCAATCTTCTCCCCATTCCCTACCACCTTACACGAAGAGCATTGCTAGCAGGTGGTCTAACTCTGGGGCTGGGGGAGAGCTGGATTGTCATGAGCCAAAGATGGTGAACTGGCCGATGGACGTCTGTGATAAAGACATGCATTCGTCTCTTCTGGACAAAGATCACAGGCGGATATTGGGGGCAAAGAGCTGCATGGTGTCGACTGTGCTTCGTCTGTCCCCTCAGATCCAAGGTCTGCCCTGCTTCTCCCTGTTCACCAGTGCTGGGGGTCAGTCAGTAGCAGGTGCCAGCAGAGGCTCGGGAGGCAGAAGAAGAAGGTCACTGGGACACTTTTCCCTGCCAGGCCTACAGCAGACATGAGAGTTGGGGAAGGCGACGAACGCGAGGTCTGAAGAGCACGCAGAAGTAGGCTGATCTAGCAAGAGGGTATTGTTTTCGTCTTTATAAGAGAAACATTCTTGGTTATGTAGACCAATTACATCCCTCAGCACCCCACGGGAAAACCGATGGGCCACGCTAAGGAATTGAACAGAAGCTTCATGAGGGACTACCCAGAGCTGTGGGCAGGGACAAGGCCACCGCAGGGAATGAGAACGCATTGAGCTGGGGAGAACCGTGGGGAGCCGTTAATGCCCCTAGGTACAAGGAGGAGGGAATCTGTGAAGCTGATTCCTCCAAAAGGGACAGGACCAGCGCATAGGGAGCATGGGAAAGAGACCAGACGTCTCCACCTCTTTCTCTCATGCTGTCTTACTTCCTGCTGCGCCTCCCACTCGCCAAGTCCAACCAGAAGCGGAAGAGCTAAGGAGCCCAGTGCTGCCCCATGTACCGTGGCCGGGTATGGCAGAGAGCAGAGCAGCAGAGGGAGAGCCGATGAGCATGGGGAGGGGTGGCGGGAGGGCGGCCACGGATCCAAAGCAGCACACTGAGAAGTAATTTTCAACTGATGTTGTTAATGAGCAAAATCAAAAACAAAAGACGGAGTGGGAGTACGTTGAGGAAGTTCACATTTTTAAGAAGACTGCTTAGAATCAAAAAGAAGAGTAAGAGCAGGAACATAAAAACGTTCTTGGACCCAGCCTGTTTATAACCGTTCCAAGAAGCTGGATGGAATAGCTGTGATTCTTGCTTTCTCTTGATCATGCAGTCCATGTTATCTGTGAAGGCCCGGAATAGTGAACACTATTTTAGATTCCTTTGCATCTCTGGAATGAGGCCTTGGAAAAAGGTAATTACTAAAAATAGCCTCACTTCTGCTAAAAACTATGACATAAAATTTTTATGCGAGAGCAATAAATCACACAAACAGCTGCTCTACCAAGATCCATCATACCAAACTTATGATGTAGCTTATTGGGAAAGAATGCAATTTTCTAAAGTGCCTCTTTGAATTATTCCAAGTTTCCGTTGTAGCTAATTAATTTAGAGCACATTATCAAAATGAAGCAAGGAAAATAAACAAAAACTGAGCAAAAATGAAAGTACAGATGCTAGTAATATTCTGCTTTCTGTGACGGTATGCTTCAAACATGGATCCCCGAAAGGTAGAAATTAATGAAGAAAATTGATATTCTTTTAATATGTTTTATGTGTCGCCAAGTATATTTACTCGTGAAAATGATGTGACTTGTATTTCAGGGAATACACTCAATGAGTGACTATATAATCTGGGGGAAAGAGTCATTAACGAAAACTAAATTGAGCGATGACTCTGTATTAAGTACTCCATCATTTCAACTCCTTCCTTATTTATTTACTAGCAAGAAGCTGGCTCATGATTGCATCAGACTGTTTATTTCTTGTTATTTACTTATTTAATTTGACCAGCGAGGGACAGAGTGAGAGAGAGAGAGAGAAATAAGTCATCAGGTCCAGGACTTGAACCATGGTCAGCCATGGGGAGTCCAGCACCCTTAACCAGCACGCCACCTGCCAGCCCCTATCATTACTTTTTTTTTAATACATTCAATCGCGATACATCATTTAGCTTGCGTAGAGGATTTCCCCAACATGAAACACATCTCAGACTAGCCCAGTTGAGAATATTATACAGGTCGTCATCAACAGGTAATAAACGATTTCTGTGTCCTACTAATGTCTTTCATTTCTAACGTCGGATCTCTTTTTTGTTGTTGTTTGCTATAGGGTGTGTGTGCTAGCCAAAAGGGAAGAAAAAGAGGTTCTGCAAGTGCGTAGTGGTCAAGGTGCTGGACTCCAACGTCGGGGGCTGTGGCCTGAGTCCCGCATGGTGGCTTAGAACTCTGGTTGTGAGCACGCAGAGGCAAGCACATGTGCCCTATAGCAAAAATCTCTCCAAAAAAATGTAAAAGAAGGAAAAAGAGAAGAAGTGAGAAGTCACCACTGGGGGGCTGGCCATGCCACCATCCATCCTCCTCCATTCTCTCGGGACTTGGGGCACCCATGCACATACACCCACCATGTTTTTCAAGTTGCCGGGTCCAGGACTCGAACCATGCAGTCGACCCTCTGGAAAATATAAAGTGCTAGATACATACTTAATTATGAGATGGAACTTTCTTATGTTAAAGGATTCACTACAAAGAAAGAAAGCAAAATACACCAAGCTCTGGGAAAGAGACTCGGCCATTGGAAACCTATCTTCTTCAGGTAGTTACACACTTAGGGATAGATTTAAAAGAAACCCTTTCATGGTACTTGTTGCAAAACAAAACAAAATAAAAAATGAGGCCAGAGTTACATAATATTTTCCAAGATAATGAGCTCTATGGATCAGATTCACCTAGAGGATCTATCAATATTTCAAGAAATCTGGTTAAATGTTTCTTTTTTTCATATCCCCACTACTCACCTGAGGTTATTTGCTAAGGAAGACACTGGCCCCAAAGAGAACATGCAGAGGATCAGGGCCAGTCCGACACACAGCGGCAACACACGCTGAGCAGCGCTGCACCCACTGGGAAGGCTGTGGGTTCGCTTCCCCGGTAGACCTGTGCATTCCAGGTACATGGACCCATGACCTTGGCGGGCTGGAAGGGCTGGGAGTGCGGACCACAACACCAGACCTCACTGAGGGTGTGTGTCTTTCTCTCTCTCCTCCCTCTGTATCTCTCTCACAAGGGAAGTAAATAATTTTTTTTTTTAAAAAAAAGCACATAGTAATAGTAATAAAAACTGCAAATGATTGCTTCAGCCCTTTTTATTGATAGTTTCTGACCCTTGATCTTATATTCTTTCAAGTCTCACTCACAGAGTTGTCATCTGATCAGGATCGGATCAGCCTCAGCCAGCACCTCTGTATGAGGATTAAACACATAGACAAAAATAGGTCCTTCAGGGACCAGCAGTTGGCGTAATGGCTATGTCGCTGGACTCCTATGTAGTCGACCGTGGTTCAAGTCCCAGACCTGGTGGCTTAAACTCACGCTGGACGTGTGTGTGTGTGTGTGTGTGTGTGTGCCCAAGATCCCAAGAGGAGAATGGAGGAGAAGGGACTGTGGCATGGCCATCCCCCCGGGGGGTGATTTCTCGCTTTCTATCTCTCTGTCTTTCTGGAGAGCACACACACCCTGTAGAGAAAAAAAAAAAAAAAAAACCTCTCCAATAAATAAATAAATAGGCCCTTGATAAACATTTCAGAATCTATATGCTCTCTCATTAAAACCCTTTCTCAATGATCACTCTAATTTTCAGGTCATCATGAGCCAAGACTGGTGATTGCTATTGTCCTCCCTGGTTTGCATCTACGTAATACCGATGACAACTTACAGATATTTTCCCAAGTGACGGCAAGAGGACCCGAGGAACTTCCTCATTTAGACATCTCAACATAATTTAGGGTGGAAGTGGCAAGCAGACATTTGGTGATTTGGCAAACAAGCGAAAGAGCAGCTAGTAAGACAGCCTCTAACAAGCAGATGTGCAAGGGTAGCACAGAGGCTGTGTCATTATATCAGATTCCATTATGGCACCAGGTCACGTGTTCGCTGTAATAAACTGTCTTCAAATTTTCACTAGACTCAGCTGAATTATTATTTTTTTAAATTCAGCTTCTTCCAAGCTGTCAGCTATTGAATGTGACTGTGAAATTATTTGACCAGAAAAGGAGGATACTAAGACAAAAAACAAAAAAAACAAAAAAAAAAAACAACAACTAAAAAAACCCTGAGATTCAGAAGGGATTATATTTAAGAATAATCCATGTTTGCCCTGTAAATAATCCCTCAACATACCACCTCGCTATACTTACTACCTCCATTTTCTTAGTTATACTGCGTATATTGCTTAGTTATGTGCACAGAGAGAGAGCTGAAGTCCAACAACTTTCATATTATTCTATTTTTTAAAGTAAATTTGAAAATGTAAAATATGAAACTGGAAACTAGGTACATAACATAATCGCTACACCATCCACTGCCCCCCCCAACAACCTCATATTTAAAGTATAAGATACCATAAAAAATACTAAACATCAAGGACCTGTGAGTAAGGGTTGGTGTTTCTGGTTGTATGTAGGACAGCTACGTTGTGTGAGGTAGAAGTGTAACTTTACGTTATTGCTGTACGTTGGAAAGTAGGTTCAATGTAAGACGTGTACAGGTGCCAGGTGGGCAGGTAATGACCCTCCTGCTGGTTAATTGTGTTGGTCAACTTGACCAGGCCACGGCGTGCCCGGCCACCTGGTTAACATTATCTCTGGGGGGGTCTGTGAGGGAATTTCTGAAGACAAGTGTTTGAATTAGTAGACTGCGCACAGCAGGCAGCCCTCCTCAGTCAGGTAGCCCTGCTCAGTGTAAGACGGCAACACCCAGCTCCTTGGAACTGAGAGGAAGGGAAGGGTGGGGACAGCTGAACGGGCACCTGGCGCTGGAGCTGCGATGTGGACTTCTTCTCGCCCTTGGCATTTCTGCTTCTCAGGCCCTCGAGCCTACACCTAGACTACGTAAAATAAGGTAGATGCTAGGGATTGGAGGTTAAAATAAACTATTTTTAAAAATAAGACAATATAAATTCTTTGGAATTGAAACTTCAGAAGATAGACCTAAGATCACGATAACTCAGAAAAATTAGGAAAACCTACGACAAATTACAACATAATTACAATGGTAGCGTTTCTGGGTTTTTGTTTTTGTTTTTGTTTTTTTTTTTGGAGAGGTTTTTCGCTATAGGGCGCTTGCGCTCGCCAGACAGAGAGAGACATAGAGACAGAAAGCGAGAAATCACATCCCAGGGGGGATGGTCACACCGCAATCCCTTCTCCTCCATTCTCCTCTTGGGATCTTGGGCACGCACGCACACGCGCCCGGCGTGAGTTGTAAGCCACCGGGTCCGGGACGCGAACCGCGGTCGACTACGTGGGAGTCCAGCGACATAGCCATTATGCTAACTGCTGGTTCCTGCGTTTCTGTTTTTTGAGGGAGAGGCTTTGTTTTGTTTTGTTTTTTGCTATAGGGTGTATGCACTCACTGAAAAGACAGAGAGACAGAAAACAAGGAATCACCCCAGAGGGGATGGCCATACTGCAATCCCTTCTCCTCCATTCTCCTCCCAGGATCTCGGGCACGCACGCACAGGCGCCCCGAGTAGTCTCAAACCACCAGGTCTGGGCTCGAAGCACGGCTGACCACGCGGGAGTCCAGTCATGTCACCGTCACATCCTCTGCTGGTCCCGCGTTTCTTATACTGATAAGGAGCAGTGGCCACTACTGGAATCAGTCACATGCTCAATCTTACGTATATCCGCTATTAAATAGGAATGGCTAGAAATAAACATGGAATTCATAAAGCTAGAAAAAGAAGACAAGCTTAAAGAGGATGGAAAGGCAGAAATCAATGAGCTTGAAACTAGAAAATGGAAGATAAAATAAATAAATCTAACAACTGAACTTTTGGAAAATAAAAGCAAAGTGCATAACCTTTGGCCAATCGAGTAAAGCTTGAGACCATTGAAATTTAGAAATAAGAGGGACCAGCAGTTGGCGTAATGGCTATGTTGCTGAACTCCCACGTAGTCGACCGCAGTTCAAATCCCGGACCCGATGGCTTAAACTTACGCCAGGTGTGTGTGCGTGCATGCCCAAGATCCCGAGAGGAGAATGGAGGAGAAGGGATTGCGGCGTGGCCACCCTCCCAGGAGGTGATTTCTCGCTTTCTGTCTCACTATTTTTCTTGTAAGCACACACGCCCTATAGCAAAAACCTCTCAAAAAGAAAAAAGAAAGAAAAAAGAAAACCATACAACCCCCCCAAAACAGATTTTTAAGATTACGATAGCAAGCATAATTCTCTGCAACACTTGATAATCCCAATGAAATGAACACTTTTTCTGGAAAAACTTAAATGTCCAAAGTTGACTTAAGAAAAATGTAGAAGATATGGCTAGACCAATAACCATGTAAGAAACTGAACTACTCATAAAAGAGCTGATGTCTGAAAAGGCACGCGGCTTTAGTAGTGGTAGTGAGAAATCCTGGCACCTTCTAGAAGGAATACGTTTTGTGCTGTGTAAGCTCTCACGAAGCGTGAAGGAAACGGGAAGTGTTGCGGTTCATGTTACCAGATTCCGAGCTGCTTTCTGTAGGCCTCCCCGCTCCAGCCCCAGTCGTCAGGATTTCTAACTCACTGCCTCAAGGACTCCAGGTCCTGCTGCTCTCCTCTTTTGCAAAAATGTTATTGAAGAGACTGGATTGAGTGTTTTTGTGGGATGAGCTTTCACATAGAGGGAAAAAAGGAAGACATTTTTCCGAACTGGAAAAAGAGAGATTTAGGTTCCCTGGAACACCTGGGACTGGTCTCTCTGGCATGGTTTAAGCAGCAGCAAAACTGAGGAAAATGGCAGCTGGGGGACCGAGGACCCAACAGTCAGGGGTTGGGGACAAACGAAAAGCAGAGGTGACGGATGACAAGGGGTTTCAGCCAATGTCCTGGTACTTGGTTAGACTCTAGAAATTTCGTATCTTAATAGGACAGGATAATTGGCCTTGAATCCTCTGCCCACCTAGGGGGATAAAGACTGGAAGCTAGAATTAAACAGATGTAATGAAAATGAAAAACTGTGATATTTCTTCACGGTTAAGTTTGTGCCTCAAAATTCATACTCACTACCTACAGATTGTTTTCAGTCTGAAGTATATTTCTGGTAAATTAAATCCAGGCAAATAATAAAAAATCAAACGGGGTTAATTTCACAGATGGTTCAATATTGAGAAATTTGTTTATATAATTGTGGTCAAATTTCACAATTATGATATTGCTACCAGCTGTTGAAGAGGAATTTGAAAAATGTAGCATTCTGGATGTTTTAAGTGTGAAATTTTTAAAAGTCAGTGAAATTAAAAACGAAAGGGACTGAGCTTCCATTTCACTACGTATTTTCCTACCCTTTCTTGTTTTCCTCTCCTAATGGCTCTACCCTGTTTTTGGAAACATGAAAATTCACCCTAGGCCATGAAATAAGTGGCCTCCTATGTTCATACCAATTCCTGGTGATGTGGCAGTTCAGGAAGTCAGTTTTCTTTTCTTTTGAAAGATGGTTGCCACAGGGCTAGTGTGCTTTGTGGAATGAGACAGAGAAAGAACGAGAGAGAGGAAAAGTGAGAAATCGTGCCAGAGAGACCAAGGCCACACGCAGTCCCTTCTCCTCCGGTCCGTCCTCTGGAGTTTGGGCACGCACACGTGCAGACCGAGCGCGGTTGTCAAGCCGCCAGGTCTGGGACTGGAACTGCAGGCAGCCACGTGGGAGTCCAGCGCCTTATCTACCACACCACCTGAGGGCCCTGGGAATCTGTTACCTTACACACTTACCACTCTGCGAAATTACATGTCGAAAACACAGTAAACGGCAGAGCGAGGAATAAAGCGAACACCTCTTCCTCTGCGTCTGAGGCGTCCTTCTCTCCTGCTAACGGGTGAACCGAGACGCCCCCCTTCCCTGCTGTTTATCACGTTCCCGGAGAGCAGGATTTTGTTTGCAGCCCATTCCAAGCTCCATGCAGATGTTCTGCATAAATACATGAGCGTTTTGAGTAGAACCTGTGGGCAGGAGTGATAACAACAGCGTCTAACAACGTCTACAGCACAGGCAGCAGCTGATCGAACGGGCCCAGGTGGAAACAACCCCACGGCCACGTCAGCACGTTCCGATGGCCGTCAGCCATGACAGCGGGCGGCCAGCTCAGCCCACTAGTTCTTTGGTCCACATAAGATTGCCACTGGGACCCCAAGGGTGTTTTGTTCACCCTGTTCCTGCTGCATCTGACACCCTGTCTGGACTCGCGCTGGGCACTGGCCACAGCCTGTCCACTTCGGGCCTCCCTGGACACTGCAGATCGTTCCAGGGCACAGCGTATGAGGCAGATGGGCCAACAACGTTTGTTTCCTGAGAATTCAGACTCCATTAAGAGACAGAGATACATGCTGAGCAGGGCACGGTTGCCCTTGGGTTGACTGGACATCCAAGTGACTCCAGAAATTCTCAGAGCCACATCTTCCAACATGTTTTCTGGAGACGCATGGGAATACTTCTCAAGAGGAAGAGGAGCTTGAAGCTAGCCCAAGAAAGGGGGGAAATGAGGGCGTGCTTGACGTCTAGTGGTTCCTAGCACGTAGCGGCCAGGGTTCAGTCGTGGGAGCATACCCCAAGAGAAGGTACGAGAGCCGGCCCTCCGCCGGAGCCGTGAAGTTCCTGTCCATTCTGCTGCTCCTGGCCTGGTAAAGGTCACCTTGCAGAACTGGGGCCCTTCCTCGGGATGCTGAGCATGCGCACACGCACACACACGCACACGCACACACGCATCCCAGATGTCAGAGGACGTGAAGACCAAGGGAAGTGGAGGGCAATCGCAGGACCAGGCCCTGCTTCACGCGGAGGAGGGGAGTCAGCAGGCCCCCTGTGACGGAAGTGCCCAGTAGGAGCCGGCGTGGCACAATGGAAAATGCCACGCTCTGCAAGGTAAGCATACACAGGAAGGTTCCCGGTTCAAGCCCAGCGACCTCCCTGACAATGCTGAGCACACTCACGCCGTGAGCTGGTGCTGGCTGAAGCTAGGGGTGGACCTGCTGTCAGCAGTGAGTGCTGTATCTCTGCACTCTCTCTCCCCGTCTCACTCACTCTTGGGATAAATAAATAAGATTTAAAATAATAATAACTGTTTACATTTATGTTGTTTTATACTTTAATTTGTCGTAAACAATATTCAAATAACTTCTGGAAAATAATTCACCGTGGACCCGCCCATGGCTCGGTGGTTAAGGTGGCTGGACCTCTCATAGCTGACCACGCAGTTCAAGTCCTGGACTCGGTGGATTATAAAATGCGCTGGGTGCAGGTGGGTGCATTCCCAAACCCTAGAAGCAGAGAGAAATGAAGGAGAAGGGACTATGGTGTGACCATTCCTAACAGAGGGTGCTTTCTCGTCCCCCACCTCCGTTTCTCTCCAGCGAGCGCATGCACTGCCCTCTCGGCAAGTTTAATAAGGAAGGAAGAAATGTGGGAGGAAGGGAAGAAGGAAGGAAGACGGAAAGGAACTTGGCAGGCTTAATGCCACTGTTTCTGCTTACATACGCCCCTTGGGAAAATACGCATATTTGCATGAAGAAATAAAAGAACTCAAACGCCCCAAACTGAGAATTATACCTATCTATCACTCCCTGTATTTTATATGATATATATGTGTGTACATGTGTGTACATGCATGTGTTTTCATGTATCTCATCAGTTAAGCCACTCTTTGGAATTTAGCACATCAAGGATTTTCAAAGAAAAAACTTCACTGCCCTAAGAACCACTACAGAGCAGTTTACGGGGTGGGCTTGTGTGACATTTTCTACGTAGTTTTGAAAGTGGGACAGGCATCCTTATGCTATGAGGGGGGGCGGGGGGTGCTACAGTCTAACCAGAGGGGTTGACGTAGATGACTTCTCAAGATTCTCTCCAACTTCATACTGTATTACAAACCAAAAATTCCTTATTTGCCCTTATTCCGAGGGCTTCAATTAGCTGCCCATAATAAGAATCTTTTCAGGCTAAGAAAATGTATTCATAACTTATTGGCTGGAGCAAGTGTTTTCCATGAAATGCCACAAGAAAGAAAGAAAAAAAAACTCTCCAGAAGAATAACTTCTTCCAAAAATTTGACTTGGAACAGGTATGTAATACCTCTCCCGGTTATGAGAAGCATACGTGATCGGACCCTAAAAATAGCCTGTTGGTTTACATGAAATGGCTCAGGGTTAAACTTTGACAAGGAATAGAAGCCAAGCCTGTCAGATCTCTCCCGATTGACCTAGACAGCTCTCGTACTGGCACGGATTTTGGACACAGAGGATATGTCTGCATTTGATAGAGTTGGCCTCCATCCGCCCAGGTAGTCTGCCCCATTCATCGTCAACCACAGATCACACTGAATGCTACTAATTACATAAAACAACATGTGATTTTGACAAGCACACAGAACCTTGCTTCGGCCTTAATTTGGTGTTCTCGGGAGAACGTGCATCTTTCGGAAACAAGCAGGACAGGGAGCACAGTATCCAGAAACTAATTTTATTTGTGGGCTTGCTGTCCCTGTTCTTAGTTATATATGTCCCTTGGGAAAGTACAAATATTTGTTCAAAAATATAATAAATAAAACACCAAAAACTGAACGACTACGCCTCATTGTCCATCTTTCCAAGCATTTGATATGATACATATGTTTGTGTGTATATGTTTGTGTGTGCATGTGCTCAATGCATCAGGGAAGGTAAGCCGCTCCTTGGAATATAGAGCACGCAAGGGTTCTCAATGGTTTGGGAAAATGGAGCAAATACGAATCAGCCTCTCCCCTACTCCCAGACGTTGCTTCTCATTAAGGAGACAAGGTGGAGTAGTTCAAGTCCAAGAAGGTCTAGAGAGCCAAAGTCCCAGAGGCTCAGGCTCACGGGCTGTGTTGGGGGGACTTGTAGGCCTCTCTAACTCCTCAGATCTGGAGAAATAGCCTCTCCCCCGCTCCTGCCTTTCAGTTCTGAGAATCCGTCTTCCAAGTGCGAAGGAAAGAAGCCCACATGCCACACCTGCGCCTGGTCTCGGCAGGTCTGAGGTGATTGGTGTGAACCAGCGTGGCCTGTGCACTGGCACGGGTCCTTGTCTCCTTTCCGGAAAGCACGTGGTGTTCTCGGCAGTCGGTGGGAGAATCCGGCAGTTGGGATGTGAGAGGAAAGGCACAGCATGAGGCGAGTTGGGGCCCAGGCTGTTGTAGACTCGCGGGAGCAAGCGGGGCCTGCACTCCGGCCTGGTGCAGGTGCCCGTCGGTGCTCCGTGGATCACGTCCCCATCTCTCCCCTCAGTCCTGCAGAGCTGTGGGATGAACTGAGGAAGCCAATGTGATAGCTCGCAATTCCATGATGCTTCCTGCTAGCAAATGTCCAAGGTAGGACTCTGAGGTGGGTGAATGAATGACGACTTCTCACAACCTCTCTATTAGATTACAATGAATGCAAGTCCAGATCTCTTTATCTTTGTCAGTTCTTCTTCTTTTGTCCTTAATCATTCCACCTAATCGTTCATTTCTATTGGCAACCCTGCTTTGTAGATGACAGGGTTTTACCAGAAGCCACAGCTATAAAGAAACTGAGCCGAACATGAGCCCAGAGCTGAGTCTCTACCAGACTCTCCTCTCTCCACATGCAGAGATAAGTCTTTGCAGTAAGAGATCTGGGAGATGGAATTCCAGATCAGACCTCGGTTCCACTCACAAGAAAGGTATCATGTGCCACAGTAGACGGTATTTCCACATGCAGCCTTCCTACCGTGTGAGGAGGGTGATGGCATGACTCAGATGAAGAGTCAGTCTCCTGAACGTCTGCAGGTGGGACGCTCTGGGATTCATACTAGACTGGAGAGCCCAGGGCCACGTGGCCATTTTTCTTTTGCTAGCAGAGTCTTCCAACCACTGAAGTGAGTGGCTGATTCCTAGACCACCCTAACCTGTGAGGTGGCCAAAAGTCAATTCTTAATTACATTTTCAAATGGAAAGGTTAAAGCTACTATGATGCTAAGCCTTTAAGGAAATACCTTGTTAGTGTACATGGTTATGGCTCCTCCAGGTTTGTCATCTACCCAGAGGAGACAGAAGAAATCCGTTGTGGCTGGTCACCTGAATATAAAATATGTCGGCATATGCTACCAGCTGACAGACTGAGTGACTAGCTGACAGCTACTTTCAATCTTATTTTCCACATTTACCTTTTTACTTTTCGAATCTTCTGGTGAGAAAAGCTACCCACCTACCTAAACAGCAGTCCTCTCCTTTGCCTACATCTGCTTGAATTTTTTCCAATACTTTTTCAATAATTATCAATGTTTTATAGAAATCCTGTTTTTCAATGTTATATGTTATGTGCTTGTGAGTAAATACACACACACACACACACACACATACATAATAAACATATATGTATACATGTATATATACTTATATCTACACCCACACCCTTATTTTTAGATTCCTTAGATAATTTCAGTAATATTTGAGTGAGAAGATGTAAATGAACATACACACATAACCATTTGAGACTCAAATCTGAAAATGCAGTTTTTGAGCCAAACCATTAATGTAAAAGTCAATTTTCAAAACTAAAATGTGGTTTAGAATATTTCAACTGCTCACATATGTACTTATTTGGAGTAAAACGTTTTCATTATTTTCAAAACAAGTAACCTTGTCTTTTTTCATGTTGAGAAATCTTACGTATTTATGAACATTAGAAGGCTTGAAATATGCTAACTTTATCTAAAAACCAGACTTAGTCTAATTTGGAAGGAGGGAGCTAAATTGATAAACAGTCCTCTGCAAGTTCAGACTTTACATAACAGGATCCTGCATTCACATTTTTCCTGTAATATAGCTTAACTCATCAAATGCTAACACTGCCCGTGGTCTCCCAGACCTGAAGGTCTGAGGGATACGCTTTATCTTTAATTAAATGTTGGTAATACTTACTTGACAGATTTAAAGCTCTTCTTATCTGCTCATTTTTAACCATATTACAAAATGGTTTTCTTTTGATTCAATAGGAAAAAAATCAGGCCATGTCACAATCTTCTGTCACGATTCTACACTGTCACGTGCTCCTGTGAAGGGAGGTCAGGAGCCTGTCCCCTCAGCCATTGGTGGAAGCTGCTGAAATCTGTCCGATTGGCTCATCGGAATCTGAGATGCAGGTGGCTTCTGTCAGAGCCAGCAAAGTAAGAAGGTAAAGGAAGGGATTCCTTAACCTGGAACCTAAAGGGTCCTGAAAGCTCCCTGGCAGTCTGATGGCACGGCCGGAGGCAGACAGCTACAGTCCTGGGAGCCAGGCTGTCCACTGTGGGTCAGAGTCTCCGAGACCCGGAAAGCCTGGATGGGTCCACATGCCAGGACCCTGAGGTGTTGGAGGCTGGGGAAGGAGGCTGTACCTCGACAAGACCTTGCCAGGGGGCTTCACACACACTGTCTCGTGAACGTCATATACTCACTAGTGTGAATAAATACGTAAACTTTCCTCTCTTTTTTACAAAGTTTTTGCTGTAGGGTGTGTGGGCTTACTGGAGAGAGACAGAGACAGAGAGAGACAGAGAGACAAAAGTGAAGACTCACCCCCTCCGGGGGGATGGCCATGCCAGAAAATGAGAAATCACTCCTTGGGAAGATGGCCATGCCACCATCCCTTCTCCTCCATTCTCCTCCTGGGATCTTGGGCATGCACACATGCACATGCACCCGGATGTGAGGTTCCAGTCACCGGGTCTGGGATTTGAACCGTGGTCAGCTCCATGGGAGTCCAGTGACATAATCATTACACCATCTGCTGGTCTCTCCTCCCAACTCTTCACAGGCTTTGTCTCCAGATGAAAACACAAAACCGTTGCGTGGGCTTTTAGAGAAAAGTTCACAAGGGAAACTCTTAAAATCTCTTGAATTTCAACATACTTTGCCCGAGTGATAAGTTTCAGCTGTTTTTCCAAGTTAAAATCCAATTCTCACCCTTTAAAATTTTCCTTAGGGCTATAAAGTGCATTTAGAAAACAATATTAATATGGGGAACTGGCTACTTGTGGGGTTAAATCAATCTTGCTTCCATCTTGTTATTGCTTTGTCAGTAAAATATTAGACCCTGGATGATATGTTTACTTCTAAAAATCCCAGACTTTCCGATGCTGACGACTCTGTAAGCTGAATATGGAGCATCCCGATTTCCACGTTGGCTCCTTTGTGACCGAGGAATGCATTTTCCAAATGTGGCCATCACGCTACATCTTCACTGAGTTTTTAAGCTGTTATTTTAAACGGCATATGTAATTTTTACTTTTAAATAGCATTCTTGTTTTCCGAACTTCACAAATGCTATCCAGAAATCCCTTAGATCACAGCTATGACTAATTTATTTTTAATTGCGTACTGATATTGCTTAACTTCCTCTAAACTTTGGCAGTTTTCTACCATTCAATGCTGCAATCTTCTCGTGAGAAAAAAATATTTAGTCCAAAGAGAAAACAGGTCTCTCTGTGGGTGTTCTAATGTATTTGTCACTTTCCAGTTCTTAGCATATTTTGGCTTTGAAAGTTACCGTTAGAGAAGGTTTAGAAATAACTATCATGATTTAGTGTTATCTCCCAATGCCTTTGAGTTAAACTTTGCTTCAGATTTTGATGTTCATGCCTACTTATAGAAGGAAGGCAACACTGTCGAGTTCCACTGGAAATACATGTTCAGACTGTGAGTGTGTGTGTGGGTTCCTAGCTGACAGATGGGAATATGAGGAAACCTGACTCAGGAACAAGTAAGACTGCGAATGAGGGTATAGATTCGATAGTAATGTGTCCATTGTTAACATGAAGAGATTTAGGGCACCAGAAGTTGGCATAATGGCTATGTCGCTGGACTCCCATGTAGCTGACCATGGTTCAAGTCCTGGACCTGACAGCTTAAACTCATGCCAGGTACATGTGCATGCATGTCCAAGATCCTGAGAAGAGAATGGAGGAGAAGGGATTGCAGTGTGGCCATCCCCCCTGGGGAGTGATCTCTCACTTTCTGTCTCTCTCTGTCCTTCTAGCAAGTACACATGCCCTATAGCAAAAACATCTCCAAAAAAAATAAAGAGATTTAGACTTAGAGAGGTTAAGTGACATGCCCAAGGTCAAAAGAGAGAAATAAAACCTACCATCAGAACTCAACAGATGTTCACGTTACTACCCCACACTGACTGTACAATTGGGTATTTCTGAACGAATGCCATTTACAGAGATATGAAGAAAAAAACCAGAAGAGTGAGGAGTGATTTCTGTGGCTTTGAGACAATGAACAAATCATGTATTAGCCATTTCCCTACCTCCCACCCGGCTTGGAACATTCAGACAATAAAGCATTTTCTGTTGTTGTTCCAGTAATTCTGCAAATTGTTCTAAGAAATAAAGGGCAAATCTAAAATAAATTTGAGACCTAATCTCTGATCTGAGGCAAATACAGTAGACAGGGGCGGGGGGGAATATACACCCAAATGAGGAGAGAATGGCTTTAGGAAGGCAAGTATTAGTAAGTGTCAGTTAGCAGGTATTAGTAAGTGTCAGTTAGCAAGTAGACGAGCGTTGAAATGCTGGCCAGGCCACAGGGGTGCGGGTGGGTGGACTATTATCGTAATCAGATGTACTTCTCATCAAATCCTACTCAAAGGAGATTAATTTTAACCAGATTTCAAAAAGAAAATAAAAATGGGTGGGAAGAAAAGGAGGGGCAAGTTAAATGTTTCGAATGACGAGATTAGCGTGAGTGAGCTGAAGGGCCGTGGAGTTGGAGAGATTACAAGGAGAGAGGAGGAACATCTGAAGTTGGCAAAAATTATTGCATTCCAGATAACAAAGCCAAGTTTTGATCATGAACTCTTCAAAACAGTCAAGTCATGAGAAGACTCCTTAGGATTTTGTTCTTTTGGGTGCCTTTGACGTAAAATTTCTTGAATCAGATACATGGCCTTCCATCCTTTCGGTCATCCTGTTTTAATTCCACAAGCCAGGACTCTAAGTCATCCATAACTTCTTTCCCCTCCCTCTTCTTCCCTCAGTAAATTTATTCCAAGTCCTGGCAGTCTTACTTCATAAGTATCTCTGAAGTTCATCCAGTCCTCTCTGAGTCTATAACCACAATTGTAATGCAAGCTCCCCTGTCTTCCTCCTGAATCAGATGAGTAAAGTAGCCTAACACCTGTACTATCGGTCAGCAGGCCACTCTGCAATCCAATAGCTCATTTCGTCAAAATCTGATAACGTGGCTCTGTTGCTTAAAACGTCCATAAATTGTCCCGTGAAGCCCTGGATCGGCCCTCCCCATCTCTCTGCTCCTTACCTCGCTCTCTTCATACTAGATTCCCTGACACCCTCCAGTTACACACGTCCTAATTTCCCTCGACACTTGGCCTCTGCTCTTAGTGCCCTTCCTCTCCTCTCTGACTGTGTTGACATGAGCCCGTTGGTTTTCCTGC
The DNA here is from genome assembly GCA_026018925.1 of Tupaia tana. Lineage (NCBI taxonomy): Eukaryota > Metazoa > Chordata > Mammalia > Scandentia > Tupaiidae > Tupaia > Tupaia tana. Next base: position 27,343,978 of record JAKSZU010000025.1, on the reverse strand, counting down.
CCATCAGAGAGCTCACGGCGTCCTTCGCTGACGACCCATCTAGCTCAAAGCCCTGCTCCAAGCTCCTCGCGTATCATTTTTCTCTTTCCAGAAACACTGACCATCACGGGTATTTTACATTCACTTCGGTGACAGTTTGCAAGTTCCATGAAGTCTGTAAATGTCTTCTTTATTTTTCCTCTCCCACCATTATATATCAACTCTAAAAACCGCCTAGGTGCCACCAGATGGCAGAGCAGTTACAGGGCCGGACTCCCACATGGCCAACCATAGTCTGAGTCCTGGACCCAGTGACTTGAAAATCATGCCAAGCACGTGTCCAAGATGCTGGGAGGAGAATGGAGGAGAAGGGATTGTAGTGTGGCCATCTCCCAAGGGGGGTGATTTCTCACTTTCCCGTTCACTGTCTCTGTCTCTTCTCGGAGAGCACGCGTGTCCTAAGGCAAAAACCTCTAGGGAAAACCAAAACAAAACAGTGCCTCTACATGGTAGCCACTCAATTATCATTTCATGAAAACTAAATATTTTAAGTTTTCTTTATGTCAAGTACTACTCTGTGTCATGTATTATTCCTACTAATTCCCAAAGCATGTCTACAGAGACGGTTCAATGATCTTTTCTTCCTAGAGTAGAATCAAGAAGTCGAGTGACTTGTTGAGGCTCACCTGCACGACGGTGATAGAACCGCGACCCAGGCCCAGGCTGACTTCCCGGCCGGCTCTCAGTGCTCCAGGTGCCTCTGCAGACTTCTCTGGTGAGTGGCGGCCAGGGAGCCGAGTAGGCAAGCACGGTTCTCAGCTGCTTCTAGGAATGCTTGTGATTTCGATGGAAGGACGAGGAGGAAGGAAGGCCGTCTGTAGGGCTCTCAGAGCAGTCCGTGTTGATCACGGGCGAGATGAGTAATGAAGAGAGATTAGCAGAGCACATCCTGCAGGCCAGGAGCAACAGGGCGTGGTGCTGATCTGTGCGGCCAGCCTGAGGGTGATGCTGACTGCGATTTTAAGAGCATGGCTACGGGGGCCTATGTAGTGTGGGCATTAACATGTGGTCTATGTAACACGGGCAGTAACACGGGACCTATGTAATGCAGTCAGTAACACAAGGCCTATGTAATGTATGGATAGAAACACGGGGCCTATGTAATGTGGATAGTAACACGTGGCCTATGTAATGTGGGCAGTAACACGGGGCCTATGTAATGTGGGCATTAACATGTGGCCTATGTAATGTGGATAGTAACACGGGGCCTATGTAATGTGGATAGTAACACGGGGCCTATGTAATGTGGGCAGTAACATGTGGCCTATGTAATGTGGATAGTAACACGGGGCCTATGTAATGTGGATAGTAACACGGGGCCTATGTAATGTGGATAGTAACACGGGGCCTATGTAATGTGGATAGTAACACGGGGCCTATGTAATGTGGATAGTAACACGGGGCCTATGTAATGTGGATAGTAACACGGGGCCTATGTAATGTGGGCAGTAACATGTGGCCTATGTAATGTGGATAGTAACACGGGGCCTATGTAATGTGGATAGTAACACGGGGCCTATGTAATGTGGATAGTAACACGGGGCCTATGTAATGTGGACAGTAACACGGGGCCTATGTAATGTGGATAGTAACACGTGGCCTATGTAATGTGGATAGTAACACGGGGCCTATGTAATGTGGACAGTAACACGGGGCCTATGTAATGTGGATAGTAACACGGGGCCTATGTAATGTGGATAGTAACACGGGGCCTATGTAATGTGGACAGTAACACGGTACCTATGTAATGTGGACAGTAACACGGGACCTATGTAATGTGGACAGTAACACGGGGCCTATGTAATGTGGACAGTAACACGGGACCTATGTAATGTGGATAGTAACACGGGACCTATGTAATGTGGACAGTAACACGGGGCCTATGTAATGTGGACAGTAACACGGGGCCTATGTAATGTGGATAGTAACACGGGGCCTATGTAATGTGGATAGTAACACGGGGCCTATGTAATGTGGGCAGTAACACGGGGCCTATGTAATGTGGATAGTAACACGGGGCCTATGTAATGTGGATAGTAACACGGGGCCTATGTAATGTGGGCATTAACATGTGGCCTATGTAATGTGGGCAGTAACACGGGGCCTATGTAATGTGGATAGTAACACGGGGCCTATGTAATGTGGATAGTAACACGGGGCCTATGTAATGTGGACAGTAACACGGGGCCTATGTAATGTGGATAGTAACACGGGGCCTATGTAATGTGGATAGTAACACGTGGCCTATGTAATGTGGATAGTAACACGGGGCCTATGTAATGTGGACAGTAACACGGGGCCTATGTAATGTGGGCATTAACATGTGGCCTATGTAATATGGATAGTAACACGGGGCCTATGTAATGTGGACAGTAACACGGGGCCTATGTAATGTGGATAGTAACACGGGACCTATGTAATGTGGACAGTAACACGGGGCCTATGTAATGTGGACAGTAACACGGGGCCTATGTAATGTGGATAGTAACACGGGGCCTATGTAATGTGGGCATTAACATGTGGCCTATGTAATGTGGGCAGTAACACGGGGCCTATGTAATGTGGACAGTAACACGGGGCCTATGTAATGTGGATAGTAACACGGGGCCTATGTAATGTAGACAGTAACACGGGGCCTATGTAATGTGGGCATTAACATGTGGCCTATGTAATGTGGATAGTAACACGGGGCCTATGTAATGTGGGCAGTAACACGGGGCCTATGTAATGTGGATAGTAACACGGGGCCTATGTAATGTGGGCATTAACACGGGGCCTATGTAATGTGGGCAGTAACACGGGGCCTATGTAATGTGGGCATTAACATGTGGCCTATGTAATGTGGGCAGTAACACGGGGCCTATGTAATGTGGATAGTAACACGGGGCCTATGTAATGTGGACAGTAACACGGGGCCTATGTAATGTGGACAGTAACACGGGGCCTATGTAATGTGGGCATTAACATGTGGCCTATGTAATGTGGACAGTAACACGGGGCCTATGTAATGTAGACAGTAACACGGGGCCTATGTAATGTAGACAGTAACACGGGGCCTATGTAATGTGGGCAGTAACACGTGGCCTATGTAATGTGGATAGTAACACGGGGCCTATGTAATGTGGACAGTAACACGGGGCCTATGTAATGTGGACAGTAACACGGGGCCTATGTAATGTAGACAGTAACACGGGGCCTATGTAATGTGGGCATTAACATGTGGCCTATGTAATGTGGATAGTAACACGGGGCCTATGTAATGTGGGCAGTAACACGGGGCCTATGTAATGTGGATAGTAACACGGGGCCTATGTAATGTGGATAGTAACACGGGGCCTATGTAATGTGGGCAGTAACACGGGACCTATGTAATGTGGATAGTAACACGGGGCCTATGTAATGTGGGCAGTAACATGTGGCCTATGTAATGTGGACAGTAACACGGGGCCTATGTAATGTGGGCAGTAACACGGGGCCTATGTAATGTGGATAGTAACACGGGGCCTATGTAATGTAGACAGTAACACGGGGCCTATGTAATGTGGATAGTAACACGGGGCCTATGTAATGTGGACAGTAACATGGGGCCTATGTAATGTGGACAGTAACACGGGGCCTATGTAATGTGGATAGTAACACGGGGCCTATGTAATGTGGATAGTAACACGTGGCCTATGTAATGTGGATAGTAACACGGGGCCTATGTAATGTGGATAGTAACACGTGGCCTATGTAATGTGGATAGTAACACGGGGCCTATGTAATGTGGGCAGTAACATGTGGCCTATGTAATGTGGACAGTAACACGGGGCCTATGTAATGTGGATAGTAACACGGGACCTATGTAATGTGGATAGTAACATGTGGCCTATGTAATGTGGACAGTAACACGGGGCCTATGTAATGTGGACAGTAACACGGGGCCTATGTAATGTGGATAGTAACACGGGGCCTATGTAATGTGGGCAGTAACACGTGGCCTATGTAATGTGGACAGTAACACGGGGCCTATGTAATGTGGATAGTAACACGGGGCCTATGTAATGTGGATAGTAACACGGGGCCTATGTAATGTGGATAGTAACACGGGGCCTATGTAATGTAGGCAGTAACACGGGGCCTATGTAATGTGGATAGTAACACGGGGCCTATATAATGTGGGCAGTAACATGTGGCCTATGTAATGTGGACAGTAACACGGGGCCTATGTAATGTGGATAGTAACACGGGGCCTATGTAATGTGGATAGTAACACGGGGCCTATGTAATGTGGGCAGTAACACGGGGCCTATGTAATGTGGACAGTAACACGTGGCCTATGTAATGTGGATAGTAACACGTGGCCTATGTAATGTAGACAGTAACACGGGGCCTATGTAATGTGGACAGTAACACGGGGCCTATGTAATGTAGACAGTAACACGGGGCCTATGTAATGTGGACAGTAACACGGGGCCTATGTAAAGTGGGCATTAACATGTGGCCTATGTAATGTGGACAGTAACACGGGGCCTATGTAATGTGGGCATTAACATGTGGCCTATGTAATGTGGATAGTAACACGGGGCCTATGTAATGTGGACAGTAACACGGGGCCTATGTAATGTGGATAGTAACACGGGGCCTATGTAATGTGGACAGTAACACGGGGCCTATGTAATGTGGGCATTAACACGTGGCCTATGTAATGTGGATAGTAACACGGGGCCTATGTAATGTGGGCAGTAACACGGGGCCTATGTAATGTGGATAGTAACACGTGGCCTATGTAATGTGGATAGTAACACGTGGCCTATGTAATGTGGGCAGTAACACGTGGCCTATGTAATGTGGGCAGTAACACGGGGCCTATGTAATGTGGATAGTAACACGGGGCCTATGTAATGTGGATAGTAACACGGGGCCTATGTAATGTGGATAGTAACACGGGGCCTATGTAATGTAGGCAGTAACACGGGGCCTATGTAATGTGGATAGTAACACGGGGCCTATGTAATGTGGATAGTAACACGGGGCCTATGTAATGTGGACAGTAACACGGGGCCTATGTAATGTGGGCATTAACATGTGGCCTATGTAATGTGGACAGTAACACGGGGCCTATGTAATGTGGATAGTAACACGGGGCCTATGTAATGTGGATAGTAACACGGGGCCTATGTAATGTGGGCAGTAACACGGGGCCTATGTAATGTGGATAGTAACACGGGGCCTATGTAATGTGGACAGTAACACGGGGCCTATGTAATGTGGATAGTAACACGGGGCCTATGTAATGTGGACAGTAACACGGGGCCTATGTAATGTGGGCAGTAACACGTGGCCTATGTAATGTGGGCAGTAACACGGGGCCTATGTAATGTGGATAGTAACACGGGGCCTATGTAATGTGGATAGTAACACGGGGCCTATGTAATGTGGATAGTAACACGGGGCCTATGTAATGTAGGCAGTAACACGGGGCCTATGTAATGTGGATAGTAACACGGGGCCTATGTAATGTGGATAGTAACACGGGGCCTATGTAATGTGGACAGTAACACGGGGCCTATGTAATGTGGGCATTAACATGTGGCCTATGTAATGTGGACAGTAACACGGGGCCTATGTAATGTGGATAGTAACACGGGGCCTATGTAATGTGGATAGTAACACGGGGCCTATGTAATGTGGGCAGTAACACGGGGCCTATGTAATGTGGATAGTAACACGGGGCCTATGTAATGTGGATAGTAACACGGGGCCTATGTAATGTGGACAGTAACACGGGGCCTATGTAATGTGGACAGTAACATGTGGCCTATGTAATGTATGGATAGAAACACGGGGCCTATGTAATGTGGGCAGTAACACGGGGCCTATGTAATGTGGATAGTAACACGGGGCCTATGTAATGTGGATAGTAACACGGGGCCTATGTAATGTGGACAGTAACATGTGGCCTATGTAATGTATGGATAGAAACACGGGGCCTATGTAATGCGGAGTCTGCTCAGGATCTAAGTTTTGTCCATTGCAGTCTCTGAGTGAGTTCACAAAACCTTCTCACACATCCCTTCCACAACTAGACACCCCTGTTCTAGGCCGAAGTCCCTCTGGGACATACCCCTTTCAGGGTATTGGGATGGCAAACCGTATGGCAGGACTGGCTTTTGAGTCGGCCTCATTCATGCTATTTTATGACAGGGTAGTTGCTCATTATGGCTCATTGAGATTTTGGCAATTTTATTCCAGCTCTCATTTCTCCTCAAAACAAAACAACCAGGACTACCAATGTGCAGGATACAGATTTAGAAGCCAATTGTTGTAGGCTAAACCTGTTCCCCAAATTATTTAATGATTTTATAATGCTTTGACGCAGTTGAATTTCTTTTCTGGAAATTTTTTAGGCAACACATTCCAAAACACTATTTTCTTTTCAAGAGATTTCTCTAAGACGAACAGCCACTAAGTTCACATAATGATAATAATAACATAGACTTTATAGTCTATATATATTACAGATAGTCTATAAATACAGTATACTTTATAGTATGCCTCCTCTCCAAGAAACAGCCATGCTAAATCAAAACTTCAGAAGCAGCACTCCCAAGGTTCTATAAATTCTTAAAGTTTTATTTATGAATACACTCTTGTTTTCTAAATAACAAGAGTAACCGCACAGTGACAACCATGAAATGGTGTCACTTGAGTATGAGTCCTGGGCACAGTTTCCAGAAAACTCTACCCCGCCATCACACGGGACCAGGCGGTGTGGCTGGTTTATGTGTTTTCTTTCGTTATTAACACAGATACGACACAGACCCTGTGAGTTCAGTAATTCCCCCAATGAGCTTTTGGAGCATTAACACCAAGGCTGTCCTTGAACTTTTCCACAGCGGGTGGGGGAAGGATCTTTGAAACACTGATCATGGCAAATTTGATTTTGTTGTTGTTACATTAGTTGATGGAGACCAATGGAAATGAGAGAACGAGTGTATAATGGCAAGTCTAAGGCAGTGGTGAAGGGTGTGAACTCTGCCGATCCGTGCCACGTTTTAGCCGTGGAGCACTGAGCAGCTTACTGAGTGGCCCCACTCGGCCTCCACTTCTCAGTAGGCAGAGTGGGGCAAGGGCAAAGCGGCTTCAGGGAGTTTTTCACTCACCAGGTGGATCGTACCGGGAAGAGTTCCAGGCAGGCAGTGAAGACAAAATCGGTACACTTCTCATCGCTACTACACATTACATTTACCACGTCAGTCACTTGTTCAAAGTATTTTACAACTTCCCTTCCTCTTCAAATCAAGCCCAAACTTACTTTCTGTCTTTAATGGAAATCCGTAGATTCTCACTCGCCCTGTCTAATCTCTTACCTGTTACCCACGGACCACCAGCCCTTAAGGCTGCCTCATTCCTGACCTACAATTACATCATTTCCATGACTTTTAGTGGGTCTCTTTACAAATATTCTTCATGCATTAGCTAGTTATTTTTCCTTTACTGATGGACACAGGATTAGGTTGACTTACTATTTTGCTAACCATAATGCACACTTACTTAAAGGTGTATTAAAATTTAAATCTCAGTTTGGTTATTTTGTAACTTGCCAATATTTTTGAAGCTTGTTTGTAAGTTTAAATAATAAAGAATTACTGAGAATATTTTGATGAAAATTAGGAGGAAATTTACTGCCCAGACATGAAAATGCCCACTAAACTATAAAGATCCAAAAAATATGGTAGTACCTAAGAAGTGAAGCAGAATAAAACAAGACAGATGTCACATTTCCTTTTGTTTTCACTGTCAAAGGGCACATGTACTCACTAGGGGGAGAGACAGAGAGACAGAGAGAGAGGAAAACAGAACCCTCAGTGGAGCACGGTCATGCTGTAACGCCTTCCCCTACATTTCTCCAATCTGTCGCATTTGGGGCATGCACACAGATGCACCTGACATGTCTTTCAAGTCACTGGGGCTTGGACTCAAGCCGCAGTCACCCATGTGGGCTCCAGCTCTGCTAGCCGCTAGGCCACAGGCCTGGCTCAGGTGTGGAGGTTCTAATGGAAATCCTCACCAAAGCCAGACTGCAAAGTGGGACACCCTGGACACAGAACAGCGTGTAAAAGGGGAGGTTTTTTTCATGTGGCTGTAAAAGGCCAGTGAGAAAAATTAAGTACTAAATAGAAATTTTAAAATATACCATTTGAGGAGATAAAACTCTTATTTTTCCTCACCAAAGGCATTTCTGTATATTGCTGACAGAAATTGACTTTAATTGACAAAACACTATGTGACGAGATACTTAGCATTATTTTTCAAAGGTATCAGTGGGCTCCTAACTTCTGATACAGTAATCCCATTTCAAAGAACTTAACCTAAGAATCATTTAAAGAGATGTAAACAAATACATCTGTAAGTATGTGCACCATCTCATTATGTTTTAAAGAAATTATTTTTATTTAATTTTATTTATTTATTAAATTTGACCAAAGAGGGACAGAGTGAGAGAGCAAGAAAGAGAGAGAGAGAGAGAGAGAGAGAGAGAGAGAGAGAAAGTGAGACAGCAAGCTGCCAGGTCTGGGATTCAAACCGTGGTCAGCCATGTGGGAGTCCAGCACCTTTAACCACCATGCCACCTGCCAGCCCCCACCATATCATTATTAAGATAGTAAAAAAGGAAGAGGAAGAAGAGGAATAGAGAAAGGAGAGAGAAAAGCACAGGCCTATGTCTGTCAACGGGGTACCAATTCATCCGTTAGAACAACGGGGGTTTTATTCTCAGATAACAGCTAACGACATGAGAAAATACTCACACAATCACGTCACACAACAAATGCCACGTCACTTAAAACATGTGACAGTTTAAATTGTACTTCAAGACCTGGGTTGCCATCCCAAGACACCGAGCAAAAGGCCCACCGGCAGCAAGAGTGAGGACGTTTGAATCAGCCGTGGAATGAGGGACAGTGTCAGACACAAATGTCAAGGAATTCTGACTGGCGTCGTACAGATGGAGACAGATGGAAAGACAGACTTCCACGACGCTGTCCAAGAAAATGGTGCCGCACGGCAGGAAGCATGGAAACACCTTGGCACGACACCACAGCCATCCCTACTTCCGAGAAACAAGGTTTACCATCGAGAGATTTCTGCATGAACAATTAGGACCTCTGGCTAGGGCCCTTTCCTGTTTTCTTTTGAGAGGTTTTGCTGTAAGGTGCATGCCCTCATCAGAAAGACAAACAGAAAGCATTGCATCTTCCCCTGGGGGGATGGCCACACCGCGGCCCCTTCTCCTCCATTCTCCTCTTGAGATTTTGGGCACGCAAGCACACACGCCTAGAGTTAATTTCACGTGACCAGGCCTGAGACTCAAACTGCGGTCAGCCACGTGGGAGTCAGTGCCTTAAACACTGTGCCACCTGCTGGCCCCAGGGCCCGTTTTTGGGGGACTGGATTTAACGTAATCAGAGGGAGCATCGGTGGGTTGTTGGGGGGAAGGGCGGGGGGCTGCACTTGGTGTCCCCTGACTGTCCTCTGCACACTGTCCTGGATGTGGAAACGAACAGACCACGTATCACCGCTAGGTCTTTATTTCTTCATCTATAAAACGGAAATCATAATCATAGTACTGTTTTATGAAGGGGTAAAGTTTGAAGCAAACTCAAATACACAGGACTGTCTCACTAGGTCTTGTCCCTGAAAATGTGAGGGAGTGAGTTCTGAAATGAAGGGGTCCCCCGAGATCCGGCGTCTCGGGCTGGCACTCCACACGCCGGAGCTTTGCCTGCAGCGGGTGAGGCCCTGTGGGCCATAGGCCTGGGGAGGAGCCGGGCCGCAGGTCAGAGCAGCCAAGGTCCCAGCTCACGCCTTGAGAAGTGTCCCAGCTGGCCTGCTGCTCCGGGAGCCCTGGACCAGGTTTCGGCAGGTGCTGCCCCTGGGGCAAGCCCACTGGTGGGGAAGGGCTCGTACCTCTGAACCGGGGCAATTCCTCGGGGAGCCTCAGCCGAGCCTGCAAGGCCGCTGACCCCACGGGCTGGGGGAGAGGCGGCCCAGGCTGACGGGGTCTGCGCCACGCCCCACAGCGCTCACTGCCGACGGTGCTTGGAATAAATTCAGAGTTAGCGGCGACAGACCAAGAGCTGAAGCGAGATTGGGATGACCATGCCGGGTAGGAGCGCTGCAGCAGGAGGAGTGGCATTTTCCCTGGCCGGACTGTCCATCTGCAGACAGCCATTTTGGACAAAGACTTCCTCAAAGAAGCTTGTTCAACCCCAAAAGGCAAAAACTCCAAAAGGGAGTAAAGGCCCAATTTCATGAAGACCTGTAAGGGATACATGTAAAAGTGAAAGTCAGGAGCCTGAAGTTGGGTCCGAGTGCAAAAGCGTCAATAACTTTATGGGAAGAAAACACACGTGTGCACATGTGTGCGCACATGCACACACAAATACCCGCGAACACACACAGAGGCAAGTTCCCCCCACACTCTCCTTTGGAACTAACCTTTGACCTCCAGTCTCTGTAGAGGTCGATTTGAAGAACACCAGGATACATTAAAAAAAATGAATCTAACAGGATGGAACCAGGAAAGGAGGGCTTCTTTCCAGTGTCCAAAAACTGATGTCTTAGAGAAGACTGCTACATCAGTAAAAGTATTTCCGATTTTAAAGAGAGTTCTTCTTCCTTATTAAAGAGAAAAGATGCTTTGCTCCGGGGAAGAGCTGCTGCAGAGTACACAGAAGCAGTGAGGTTACTCATGGGGGGCTGGAGGGCCAGGAGTCAGGAGCAGTTGCCCCCCACCCCATCCTGCCGTCAGAGGAGAGATTCACGCAGGCTTGTCAACCTGAAGATGCTAAAACTCCCAGAATAGTGTGGATATTTACACAGTTTTGTTTGTTTTTGTTTTTGTTTTTGTTTTTATGAGAGTTTGCTATGTGGCACGTGTGCTTGCCAGAAACACAGAGAGAGACAGAGAGACAGAAAGCGAGAAATCACCCCCCGGGGGGATGGCCACGCCGCAATCCCTTCTCTTCCATGCTCCTCTCGGGATCTTGGGCACGCACGCACACGCGCCCGGCGTGAGTTTAAGCCACCGGGTCCGGGACTCAAACAGCAGTCGGCCGTGTGGGAGTTCAGCAACATAGCCATTACGCTATTTGCTGGTCCCAATTTTTATTTAAATTTCTAATAATTTGTCTTTATGTATGTATTAGATTAACTCCAGTATTCCAGAAGTCAAATTTTCTATTAGTTCTGATATGGTGGGAAGGACGGAATTTTGGTCAACTGGAGTTTCTGTTTCCTCTTTCTACCATTTTGCAGCTGAACTCAGGGCAAGATGGGAGTGGGTCTTAGACACACTACAGACAAAATCAAGTCCCTCCACCAAAGGGCGGAAGGAGGGAAGTAGGCTTTCTCTCTTCTCTGACCTGCCCGGGTAGATGTTCACTGAGGTGTGACTTGGCTTTAGGGCCAGAAAGGCCATTAGGGCCTTTTTCCAGAGAAATGGAACCAAGAGGCTGGGTGTGTAAACACAGGTTATAAAATATAAACATGTGATTACAGCACGTTGTTCTCTCTAGAAGTTCTGACTGGCTCTTTTTTTATCATGTCTCTCTCTTCTTCAAATCCTAGAAAGATTCTCTCATCTCTGCCACCGTGAATACTCTGGCGTCTGTTTCTGGCATTCCCGCAAATTCTCGTGCTGTCCGTGGTTGAAGAAGACTTGCCCTGTTCCATTCAGGAGGAGGTGGTTCCTGTTTGCCCACGTTTCTCATGCCTCTGTGCTGTTTTCTAGTCACCTGGTGGTTTGTACCCTTCCTGCGTTTCTCGTCTGGATTATACAGTGTCATGGGGTGGGAGGACTCTGTTCCGGTCCCTTTCTCTCTCTCACAACATGCACACACGTCATGTATGTGCATACTGAGAAACTTCTCATCTTGTTTTTGCCTAATACCTTCTCTATAGACATCATTATAACATTTTTTAAATTTACATTGCTCCCCAACTTTGAAAAAAACATGCCTTTCTAGCCCAGCCACTATGGAGCCATAATGCAGATGCCCTGCAGAGCTAGAAGTCACGTGGCCTACTGTGGTTTGGATCATCAGCTGGCTTGCAAACATACCTGGAAATTCGTGGGTGCCCAGGATCCAGGGAGCTGGAGGGCTGGGGGAAAGAGGTCACGGTGCCCTGAGACCCCGCTGGGGTTCCCTGCCCTTTCTCTTTCATGAGCTCATACATGCTATCATAAAAATATTTTTTAAAAAATCTTACCTTTCTTTGGGAATCATTTTACCTCTTCCTCAAATGCACTAATTCCTTTAGAAATTCATTTCTATTTGTTTGAAATATCTGGGGGTTTTTTTGGCCCTTTTTCTTGAAACATTATTTTGCTAACTATACACTTTTAGGGAAATAATTATTTCTCAACACATTAAATATATTATTTCTTCCCACGTTTCTCTCCTATTTCTGTATCTCTGCCTTTAGTGGTTAGTTGTTTTACTGTGATGCGTTTAAGCATGCATTCTTTTTGTTTACTCTTTGAGAATATTTTGTGCTTCCCAAATCTGAAGACTCACCTGTTTGGCCGATTTTCAGAAGGTCTTTAGTCGTTATCATTTAAAACTTAGTTATTGAAAGCACAGAGTCTTATTTGTCAATTACATATTTAAAAAAACTTTTTAAGGAGTTAATAAACAGAAGTGCAGACTGCAACTAAACTGATCGCCTGTGGGATCACTGGGAAGTTCAGAATTGATTCCCGCTTCGATTTCCTTACCTATAAAGCAGGATAATAATAACATCCACCTAATAATATTAGAATACTAAATGGTCTACAACAAATATGTATAAAATGTTATTAAGGACCTGGCCATGGTGTGCTGGTTAAGGTGGTTGGATCCCGCACAGCTAATTGTGCAGTTCAAGTCCTGGGCCTGGAAAAACCTTGAAAGGAGGCAGAGATGGAGGAGAAAGGATTGCAGCAAGACCATTCCCCCTGGGCTTGCTTTCTCATTCTCTCTCTCTCTCTCTCTCTCTCTCTCTCTCTCTCTCTCTTTCTCTCCTGCAAGTGCATAAACCCTCTGTCAATTTTCTTAATTTAAAAACTTTATTTATTAAAACTAATAATTAGTTGTATTACCAGTCTGTTTAATTTACCTTTTGAAAGTGTGGTCAGACATTCATGCAGCTCTATCTTTCAAATCTATTAAGAATTGAAATCTGTCAAGATTTAAGCCATTGGGACAGTGCCCCTATGACTGAATTCTAATAGGTTTATAAATCTATTAGGAACTTGAAAGATAGAGAATATGTAGCTCTAGCTTTCTACTCTTTTAACTCTTCCATATAGTGCTTCTTCTTGCTTCCCTGTTCTTCTTCAAGAATGTTTTTCACGTTTCTTAACTTTAGCTCTATCGAAAAACTTTTTAACCCAGCCACTGAATTCTGTGTAAAACCTTCTAATTTTCATGGACTCGGTTATGCCTCTTGTTTCTGCAGACTCTCATTCATGGTGCCTTGTTTCCTTATGTGTTTTGTGTTTGTGTAGTAAGCTTGTATCATGCTTTGGATAATGGTTTATCCTCCCAAGATTTCATGATTTTGCATTCAGTCTCATTGGCTATCACACCTGGCCTAGAATCCTAGCTTTATATAGTTCTCTAAAATGTGACTTCTTAATTGTCAGTGGTTGAAATGCCTCCCCCCTCTCCAAAGTTCACGTGCTCATGCGTTCAGATCTGGTTTTTATTGTAGAGGTGGTACGTGAGAAGTTTGTACCTTCATGGCGTCCTGCTGTGGACGTTTGAGTGTGATAAAGTCCTTGGGACGGTGCCCCAGTGCCTGAGTTCTCATAGGTTTTTAGGAAAGGGAATGAGACCAGAACAAGCGAGCAAAACTCGAGTCCAGACCACACTCTGCTCTGTCAAAGTTCTGCCATCATGCATTTTGCGATGCTTTGAACTTTCCAGCCAGCAGAATTGGAAACTTGACAAATACATTTCTACTTTGTAAATCATCCAGTCTCTGGTATTTCTGTTACCAACACAATAGACTAATACAGCTTGTGTTTTTGAAACTTACAGGTAATAATTCTTTGAGCACAGGACTGCAGATACATTCCTTCCTTAAGGAAACCAAGATCTCCTAACATTCGGTCCTTGTCTTGAGACAGTATGACCCCTAAGTTGGCTAGAGAGGTGCCCCCTGCGAGGAAGGCTCGAGGAAGACCCCCACGACTCCCTTCCCCAGAGCCCAGTGGCATGAGTGCCCTCATCACGGCAGACCGACCCCACAACTGCTGCGCCCCCCGAATGACCCACCCCGATGACGCCTTCGCAGAGGCTGTGGTCCTCTTGGACTCCTGGCTGACTTCTTTATTTCTGTTTTAAGAGACATGGTCACACTATGTTGTCCACGCTGGCCTCAAACTTGTAACCCTCGTGGCTCGATCTCTGAGTAGCTGGGATTATAGTCTCAGGCCCCCGCACCTGCCCTGAGATGCTCGTTTTCTTCTGTCCTCTAGGATTGGGCTTCCCAACTTGTCAGGACCCTGGGCTTTGGCTCCTGGACCCCCAGCTGCTGTCCTCACTGAAGCTCAGGTTCGTGGCGACTCTCCAGATACCCTTCGTGTTTTAGCATTCACCACTCGGGACGAATGCTCAAGTTTTTGTTTTGCTTTGTTTTTATTGTTACTCTTCAACTTTCCTCGGACTTTCTCTTACTTTCTTAACAATTTATTCATGCTTTAAAAAAAATCCAGCATTTTTGTGTGTTTTACAGTCAGAGGTCTTAGCATATTTTTTCTGATATGTGAATAGGATGAAAAGTAGATATTTAATTTAAAAAATTCGTTTATATCCTAAGAGAATTCAACTCAATGCATAGCTCAGATTTTTTACTATATACTTAACCAATAAAAAAATATTTTAAAGCAGGGACGAAATCTTTACGTGTGCTCAGAGTTTTCAATCTTGTTTCTGTTTGACATCACTGCTTCGCACACTCATACAGAAAGGCTAAGTTGATCTTCATCCAGTTTGTTGAAATAGGATTTGCTGATTAGAAATAGGGCCTTGTGAGAACCAGCAGGTGGCATGGAGGCTAAGGCACTCTATCCCACGTGGCCCACTACGCAGTTTCAGTCCCGAACAGTGGCTTGAGAATCACGCCAGGCACGTGTGCAAGCATGCCCAGAATCTCAAACGGAGACTGGAGGAGAAGAGATCGCCAACCCCCCTAGGGGTGATTTCCTTCTCTCTCTGTCTCTCTCTCTCTGGTCTCTGGCAAGCACATGCACCCTAAAGCAAAAACTGGAGGGGGGAAAATGAAGAAAGGAAGGAAGGAAATGGGACCATGTGAAAAGAAGGATGGTGATCTCTAGGGAGTCCCTGGAAAGCAGGGGCTGATTCCCTTAAATCAGGAGTCGCAAAAAGCAGTTAGCCAAGGAGCTGCTCTCCCAATGGTGGTCAGTCGTGATGGTGGTTTCTTTACTCGCTACTGGGATAGCTCGCTGTTACGTGCTGTCATGAGGAAGATAAGCTCTTCTCGGCAGGAGAGTCAGCACTACTTCATGGGTGTTATGCAAGTTTTCCCTAAATTAAAATTAGACATAATTTACCAAAGCCATTTTGGCTTAGTAAACACAATTTTAAGCAAGTATTATTTTTATCTAACTTTATTTATAATGTTATTTTCCGTAAAGATTTTCATGTGAAGTATGAAATTGTAGATCTATTTTTCTAAGTTAGATCCTCAGAATATCTTTAAGAACAACTTTAGAGATGAGAACATATTTTGCAAAAGTAAATTTTTTTTTTTGGAGAGGTTTTTCTATAGGGCGCATGCACTTGCCAGAAAGACAGAGAGACAGAGAGACAGAAAGCGAGAAATCACCCCCCAGGGGGGATGGCCACACCGCAATTCCTTCATCAGAAGAAACGCAGCCCTAACAACAACTTGATTTCAGAACGTCTGGCCTCTATAAAAATGGGGTAATAAACTGTGTTGCCTTAAGCCACCAAGTTGAGGGTAATTTGTTAGCCAGACGTGAAACTAATGTAGTCGAGAAGAACCTGCTTAAAGGGGCCAGCACTGCGCACCTTTCGGGTCCCACTCTGGGCACAAAAACCCACTTGAAGACTGCAACCAACCCGTCTCCGAGGCCCAGCCGCGGTCAGCTCTGTCTAGGACCGCGGTAAGAGAGAACCAGATCTGATTTAATGCTTTATTTTGCAAATGCAGAAACCATGCCAAGAGAGTAGTCTGAAACTGAGCGTTAACAAACACTTGGCGAATCATCGCCGGCTGCGCAGAGGCACCGTGTCCTCCACCAGAACCTGATACACCTGACAGGGATGTCAGCCTTGAAGGCCCTGTTCATCTCCGTCACTGAGGGTATTTGTTTGGCTGCATGAACCCGAAAGCCAAACACCGATAACTGAATTCAACTGTGTTATTCATGTTTCTTAATCCCTTCTAAAAATGGGCGGCACGGATTGACTACATTTTTTTATAGTTCGTGAACAAGACGTACCAGTGGGATACGGTTAAGTAGGTTATTCTGGCAGAAGGCAATAAAATGCTACTTTCTGTCAAAAGTGGTAAGGGATGTCCTTATGATAAAGGAAAATGGGTGGGATAAATACGTCAGGTGTAAGCATACATTTTTTTGAAGGCTGCCCTACACTCTCTGGCAGTATTCTAACCTGTGCAGATCTGGGTATCTTCAATAAATCATCAGCCTTTCACTCTTAAGTAAGGAAGACTGCTTTGGTTTGAAACTTTAATAGTTTAGAGGCTGAGAAATTTCTAAGCATTGCAAATCGCTTACCCATCAAGACACTAATCGTGTAGTAATGGAAATAACATCCGATTACCTGCTTCCAGGGCTTCCATAAACACATTTGTAAAATATATTTCATGTCTCTTCTACTTGCTTTTCCAAGTTGAATATTTTGAAGGAGCACACTGGAATAATTTGTTGTACTTAGGAAGATGGATCTAAATGTACTTTCAGGGGAAAAACCTCTAAGAGAGGCATATTTTTACCTGCATCACTTCTTCGCAGCACAGTAAGAAGACTTGCCAAGAGATGTGTTCTATGAAGTTACAGCTCAGTAGGGAAGCTCTGGTAACTAACTGCTGGATTTTAGCTGTCACCCTAGTCTTGTAAGTGGGTCTGTGCCTGCAGTGGAAGGAGCATATTGACTAAACAATGATCTGAATAATAAAGACTCTAGCCAACTTATACTATATGTATAAATCTTATGTCATAGTCAAAGGAGCAAGAGAAAGAGGAGTAAACAGGCGTATGAAGGACACAGGCACCCGCGGATCAATGTAAGGGGAACCAGGAATTGGCAGGTCCTTTAGCCAATGAATGAGCAAGAGACGTTTCCAGTCTTGAAGCCCGTCCAATGGAATCCGAAGTTCCAAGGGGAGCACATGTGTTCGGCCTAGGTTGTTGATGCGTCTGCTCACCGGGTGTGGATCAGGATTCGTAATGCGACTACTGTCTTCCGTATTTGCCATCCGAGATGAAGCAGCCGTGAAGTGAATTTGGAAAGCTGACTGCCGGCTTGGTTAGGCGTTACACATGCAAGCACTTCTCTGTGCCTGTTCAGTGGGAGTGAGAAAACCACCTCCCACCGTGTCGTTCTAGGAACGAGCCTGGAATTAATTCTGGAGGGTCGTGAGAACATGGAATTGGAAGATGATTTCTTATGCATTAATTAGAGCTATTCCTAGAGCTAGTGATGGCGGTCATTTTTCTTTCAATCTTGTACATTGTTGTGGGCAGGAAAATACCCAGAACAATATCTGAGTATCGTTAGGAAGGGCGTAAAGGAGAATCGATGAAAATAAGCAAAAAGAGTATCAACTATAAATAGTAAATAGCACCATTAGGTTGGAATTCACTACGATCTGCACTATCATGCAGAGATTTATGGAAAAAAGAGTATGTTATGAAAAATACTCCAGAAAGCATGGTTTAGGGTTAGTGTCAGGGCTAGAACTCAGTGTATTCATGGAGCAACGTAGATGATGACACTGAATACACCGTGCATCGGCTCCCGTGGCTGAGTCCCTCACAGCTGAGAGCTACTCCCCGGTCATCAATTCTTTATGGCCTAAAATTATTTAGAAATATAGACACGTGTATAGCTTGAAAGGTATGGCACTGATCATTTTTAATTTTTTAAGTTTATTTTCTGCATGATAGAGAGTATATGCATGTGAGAGAGAGAGGGAGAGAGAGAGGGAGAGAGCGAGGGAGAGAGCGAGGGAGAGAGCGAGGGAGAGAGCAAGGGAGAGAGCGAGGGAGAGAAGCGTCCTTGACAGGGTCTCCAACCCTCCGGCTCCTCTGGGTCTTGAACATGCACAGGCACACCTGCTGTTTCAGAGTGACCTGTCTGGGGGTCCAGACCTGTGTGCCATGTTGCGTCCAGCCCTGCCGTCCAGTGTACTACCTACTGTACCACCGCGCTGGGCCAACGTTGATCCTTAATAACGGAAACTGGGGCACCAGCAGAGGGCGGAAGAGTGACGTCATTTGACTCCCACGTGGCTGACTGCAGTTTGAGTCCTGGACCAAGTGGCTTGAGACTAAGGCCAGGCATGTGCATGTGTGCCCAAAATCCCGAGAGGAGAATGGACGAGAAGGGATCACGAAGTGGCCATCTTCTCGAGGGTGATTTCTCACTCTCCCTCTCACTGTCACTGTCTCTGTCTCTCTCTCTTTGTCTCACTGGTGAGCATATGTGTCCTACAGCAAAAAATCTCTCTAAAAATAAATAGATAGATAGATAGATAGATAGTGGAAACTGAATGAACATTGCTTTTAATTTTCTTTAATATTGACAACATTTGTATCAAAATAGTGTATCTTTCTTCTTAACTGAATAATGTGGAATGTTTTTTAAAATAACTTTTTGAAAACATGAAGATAACTGTAATTTTCAATATTCTTTTTTTAATTCATGATTTTTGTATGAAAATTAACGTGCACATTTTCAATAAATTATGTTTTATTTTTAACCCTTTAGAATGTGTAGGTTGGTGTGATAAAAATAGATAACAAAAATGCATATCAGAAAAGAAAGAAAAGGAAACAAAATTTTCAAAATTCGTTTGATTCATATTGTAAAAATGAAAAAAATGAAAGTAAGCAGGACTCTTCTCGAACATTCTCCATACAAAATGTGTGAATAAGGCACTATATATTCTTTATTTAATAAAAACTTAATTATCAAAACAATAAAATGAACAAAGATTTCCCCATCAAATCTGTAACTTAAACAGGTTGGATGAACTTCGAACTTCATGTTCTTTATTTCCCCCAACAGGTAGAACTACCTTTATTAATTTTTTTTTTTTTACAATTTCTTATTTACATTTAATTGTTGTAATCTTTGTGGGGTACAATGTGGTTCTTGTCAAAGCATGCATCAAAGTGTGTGGTAATCAAATCAAAGGTACCAGCTCAAAATTATGTGACGAAAACTACTTCGAAGAAACACATGCCACTCTGGGGTCCCCATTAGAGGGTGAAAGAAGTTTGTTCCCAAAATCAACAAATTGAAAGAGAGAGGTCACGGTCTCTGGAACATGACTGTATTTTTTCAGATGACAATTCTTTTTTTTTATTATTATTATCATCATAATCTTCTTTATATTACATTGGATTACATATAACTTACAGTGTATTACATTGCTTTTTCAAAAGGGAATGCCATGCATGTCAGTCAATACAGAGACATTAATCTCCCCACTTCATCATTCAATATTTTTTCTATGTTTTTCCCAATCATCATTATTATTATTCTAATTATTTTTTAAAACAGTCCATCACTATTTCTCATTTTGCTTATAAAAAGACTTTACCCATCATGAAATACTTCTCAGACCAATCCAGTTGAGAATACTATACATGTCATCATCAACAGGTAATAAGCCATATCTGTTTCTCACTAACGTCCTGCCTCTCTATTGTTCTCTTGCTATCTTTCTCTATCCTCTTCTCTTCACTCCCCCATTCCACACTGTCCTATTCTCATTAAGTACCTTCACTGCTTTTATGTCCTCCAGTGTATGTTATAGAGATGTACAATAATTGTGAAAAAGAAATTCAAGAAATAAGTAAATGCTTTAAAAAAACAAAAGAGAGGGACCAGCAGTTAGCATAATGGCTATGTCACTGGACTCCCACGTAGTTGACCATGGTTCGAGTCCTGGACCCGGTGGCTTAAACCCACGCCGGGCACGTGTGCATGCATGCCCAAGATCCCGAGAGGAGAATGGAGGAGAAGGGATTGAGACATGGCCATCCCCCCTGGGGGGTGATTTCTCACTTTCTGTCTCTCTGTCTCTGTCTGTCTGGCGAGTGCACGTGCCCTATAGCAAAAACCTCTCAAAGAAAAAAATAAAATTAAAAAATTAAAAAACAGAAGAGAAAAATTAAGAAATTGCAAATAGTTTTGGGATTTTGTTTCTGTTTGTCTAGGGAATTTTTTGTCTGTTTATTTGCTCAAAGATGAAACAAAAACGACTTGATGTATCAATTTGAAAATGTTGAACTTATAAATATTAAACACTATTAAAGCAATAAGATTTCATTTAGGCAGGATATGAAATAATTTAGAAGAGTAAAGATAAACCAACAGAGGACCCTCAGGTAAAGAGCAAGTGTGACCTGAGGTGAAAATTTCAATTAATATTGAATATGTGCTACTCAGTTATTTGACATGAACTGCTGCTGGGTATTAATAATTTAAAATTTTGTCAACTTCTGCTTACAAAATCTAAATTTAGCAACTTCGCGTTTTCATTTTAAAAATACGTACTTACAATTTGTTGTCTTTTTATATTAGTAGGAGCTACACATGAAATATGCAGTCAGAGTGACATTGCAACAAAATATGACATTGGAACAAAGAAACAAATATATTTTAGAATTACAAGGAGACAAAGATTACAAATAATCACAGATTTCTACAGCAATTGTTTACCTTACTATCTTTTCCACAGTTACTTTGAAATAATTGTACATACCGTAAAACTCACCTCTTTAAAGTGCACAGCTCAGCAGTTTTCAGTACGTTCAGAACTGTGCATTCATGACCACCACCTAATTCCGGGATATGTCCTCACCCGCAGAATGAGCCCTTTAGAAATCAGCAGTCACTCCTTTCTTCCTCTCTCCGCTCCCCACCACGCCTCCAATCCCTGTCATCCATTAACCAACTTCTGTCGCCATAGGTTAACCTATTCCGGAGATTTCATACAAATGGAAATATGACCTTCTAGGTCCCACGGCTTCCACTAAACACAGCGTCCAAGTCGTATCCACATTTAGAATATCTGGAAGTTCACTCCTTTCTGTAGCCTAATAATATTCCTTCGTAGGATATGCCACATTTTATTTACCCACTCAACAGTTGATAAACATTTCGGTTGTTGTTATTATGAATATTTGGGTGCAAGTTTTTGCGTGAACATCTGTTTTCTCTTCTCTTGGATATATGCTTAGGAATGAAATTGCTAGGTCTCACAATAATGCTTTTTTTTTTCTTTTCTTTTTTAACTCTTTGGGGAACTGCCAAACTATTTCCCAAGGCCATGACACCATTTCATCTTCCTACAGTGACGTCCATGAGTCCTAATTTCCCCATAACCTTCCTAACACTTGTCGTTGTTTCTCTGATTTTTGCCATCCTAGTCTGTACGAAGCGGTGTGGCATTGTGATTTTGACTTGCATTTCCCTAACGAGGAATGAAGTTGAACATCTTCTCATGTGCTTATTAGCAATTAGTTTATCCACTTCAGATAAATGTGTATTCAAATTCCTTTCTCTCTCTCTTTTTAAGTTTGCTACACAGTGTGTGTGGTTGCTAGAGAGAGAGACAGAGAATGAAAGAGGAAAAATGAGAAAGCACACCTCCAGGAGGGATGACCATGCCACGATTCCTTCTTTTTCATTCTCTTTTTGGGATTCTGGGCACACATACATATGCTCCCAATGTATTTTCCAAGACACTAGGTCTAGGACTTGAACCACATAGTCAGTCGTGGGTGGCCTTAACCACCACACCACAGGTTAGCCAAATCCTATTCTCCTTTAAAATTGAGTTATATTTGGCTTTTTATTGTTGCTTGTATTTCTTGCTAGTTTTTAAAATTTAATTTGATTTATTTTCATTGCCAGATGATGTGTGTGCTTCTCTGAGAGATAGGGAGAAAACACATTCCACATGGTGTGGTCACACCACAATTCTTCTTCCTCTATTTCTCCACCCATGAAGGCTTGGGGCACACGTGCACACTAGGCCAGTGTGATTTTTCAAGCCTCAGGGAACAGGATTTGAACCATGGCTGGCCATTTGAAAGTGGGTCTACAGTGCTCAGCACGTAACCGCTGCACTTCAGGGGCAGCCCTAATTCTGGCCATTTTATAATTAAAATATAATCTTGATGTAATAGATAGTTTGATGAAACTGAACAAATCCTACTATTTTTGTGTCTGATTTTTTCCATGAGAGAGAGAGAGAGAAATAGGGAGAGAAGAGGCAAGGCAGAGAGAGAGAGACAGCCACGCCTAGCAGAGTCTCCATGCCATAGTCCTACCCAGCCTCAGCCGGCCTGCATGTGGCCATGTGCACGTGACCAGCCTGCACAGGAAGACATGGGGTGTGGGCTCAGGGCCCCACCAGGGGCTCAGCGTTGTGGAGTGTTGTGTCCCCACCAGGCCACCATGGTGATTGCTTTCATTTTTCTTAAACTGTACTAGAGGTTTTCAAAACGTTCATGGAAAAGGCATATCATGTAACAAACTTTGCATGAATCTCAGCTTTTTGCACCAAAATAATTCATATCTTAATTTCATTTTTCTATAAACCTTTTAAAGTCCTGCCTTTTAAATTTTGTAAAATTTGAAAAAAACATAAACAATAGTTTTATTTAAGTATCACTTTTAAAAGATAGTAAACAATCAAAAATAACAGTGATGTGCATACAAAATTAAAACATGTTAAATAATTTTATGATCTGGTAATTTGTCAGTAGGACCCTTTGATGGGCGTTTGAACATGGTAGAAATGTCTATAGTTCGTTTCTGAGCTTAAGTATCCAGTTCCAAAATTTGCTTGCAATTTCTTCTACTACTGCTTTTGTAGGGCAAAATTTTTCCTATTTGGCATTTATAAAACAAACATAACAACTGTCTAAACACTATATGGTACTTTAAGTTGGCACGACTATCAGTAAAACACAAATTATGTGAAAAATCTCAATTATAATAATATATTAGTTAGGGAAAGGTTCATTTTCTGGTTAAATTTATAATTTATGAATTATATATCTGGCATTACTAATCTAAATCTTCCATTAACCCAAGAAATCTCAATCATCCGTCATAATAACTAATCTAGTTGTCTTTGATAGCTTTCCATTTTTTAATCAAATGAAAACCACTATATTTTTCAGTTTTGTAACATGAATGTGCAGGTCAAGGTATGAGGATATAGTATATTTATTTAACGTTTATTAACTGGTCTATGATTTTCAAATATTTAGATCTATTCAATTGTTCTCTTGTCCTAGGCAGGCCTGGTCATGCCTACTGTAAAACAAGTTGTGAATGGCTTACGATGGTGTATATTTAACAGTCGCACAGCTTGAATTAGGGAACAGGAGCTCCGTGAAGCTTCTTCCTGCTCATCCTGGACAGCCTGAGCATCACGGTTAGTGAGAGCAGAGCCAAGTGTCAGAAACAAACCGACAGAGCCGCGTATCCACAAAGGGCCTGTGAGCGGCCATCACCACGTGCTGCCTACTGACCTAACAGAGTAAAAGCTCTAGGAGATTAGTAAAAAAACAAAAAAAGTGCAACTAGGGCCAGCAGATGGCATGGTGGTTGAGGAGCTAGACTCCTACACGGCCCACCGCGAACCTAGCAGCCTATCAAAATATTAAACTGTTGAGGACCACCATGAACCATGACTATTATC
Organism: Tupaia tana; assembly: GCA_026018925.1. Lineage (NCBI taxonomy): Eukaryota > Metazoa > Chordata > Mammalia > Scandentia > Tupaiidae > Tupaia > Tupaia tana. The sequence goes on along the minus strand of JAKSZU010000025.1, from coordinate 27,319,948 downwards.
TTTCATTTATCTTTGAACTGCCTTTGTGGGCTCCATAGTGACATTTAGACCTAGGAAGATGTGACGCCTTGCCCCATGGAAACCTGAGGGCTTCTCCTGCGTCTACAGGATTTACAGTTTCTGCAGGCACCGCGAGTTTGGAGTAATGGAAGCTAATGTGCACTTTTCTCCCAGTCTCTCCCCAGGAGACTGGGCCGCTTCTCTCCATCTTCTGGTTGCTTTTTCGAAACAGCTGGAACTTAATTCTGGAAACAGAGAGACAGCATTGTCCTGCAGCTTTTAATGGCCAATTAAGTCATTATGAATCTGTGTTATATGTGATTAGCACAGAGTTTTAAGAAAGGATTTTAAGCACGATGAGGATTACTTCTTTACATTCTTTACTTGGGTTATTAGGGTTAATAGGTTTTCTCTACAGCTATCAATAAAAGTAAATGTCTTTATGTAAGTATTTAAGGTAAGTAAAGTATTGGTACCGTCTTGCCTCATATATGGGAGTAACATCTCTCGTTTTCTCTGCTGTCTCGCTCATTCATAGAAGAAAAAAAAATAAACTTAGGAAAGAAAATAAATAAAAAACAAAAACCCCAGTCCCAGTCCCAGTCGCCTCTCGGCTTCCTACAACGAACACCTACCTCTTGCACAGCAGCCCTCAATCTGGTTTCACATCAGATCACACGGAGAGCTTTAAAAATTTCAGATGGCGTTAATGTTTCTGTCGCTGGATTACCACGTAGTTGACTGCAGTTTGAGTATCAGACCCAGCGACTTAAAGCTCACACTGGATATATGTTTGTGCATGCCCAAAATCCCAAGAGGAGAATGGAGGAGAAGGAATTGCAGCGTGGCCATTCCCCCTAAGGGTGATTGATCGCTTTCTGTGTCTCTGTCTCTCTCCATCTCTCTGGTGAGTTCACATGCCCTATAGCAAAAGTCTCTTTCAAAAAAAAAGATAACAGTGTGTGTAAATCTTGTCTGTCTTTTAATTTTAGATTCATAATTCAAACTGATAAAATATTATAAATTCACAGGAAGTTGCTGAGGCATGTACAGGAAAGTTTCATTCATTCATCCCACGGCTTCCCCTGTCATTACCATCCTGCATAACTAGAGCACGATATCAAAACAGAATGCAGACATTGGTACAACCAACTTATACAACGGTCTGTTCAGATCGCCCCAGCTGCACAAGCATTCTCTGGCATTTGCACACGTGCATGTGTGCGCGACCCTGTGCAATGCTCACATGTAGCTCCATGTAAGCGTCACCACAGTCAAGACATTTAGGAACCATCCTCCCGATAACCTCCTCACGCTCCCTCCACAGGGCCACGCTCACTCCCCTTGCCTCTGCCCAATCCTTTCAACCACTCATCTGTTGCCATCCCTATCATTTTGCATATGGATTTGAAGTATTGGATATTCTCTACCCGGAGTGACCTTTTTATCCTATGTAATGTTCCTCTCTGTCTCTGCTGACTTTCTTGCTTAGAAATCTACTTTCCCTGGTACGTACATAGCCACTCCTGTATCGTTGATTGATGTTCGCATGGTGTATGTTCTCCTTCTCTCATACTCCACCTACCTGTGTTGCTGTACTTCAAGCGAGTTCCTTGTGGAGAACACAGAGTCGAGTCCTGATTTTCAGCGCACTCTACCAGGCACTGTCTTTTCATTTGTGCACTTCTTTCAATGGAGTAATTGATTGTTATGGCGCCCACTGGCATTTACATTCTTAATTTTTTCTCTGTAGTTTTTCTCTTTGGTTTATTATTTTTTTCTGGCTTCCTGTGGGTTCTTTGCACCTCTTTTCTGTTCTATTTTGATTTCTCTCTGGCATTTTTGAGTATCTCTCTCCGCACACCTTTCTTCAGTGACTGCTGTAGACATTGCGCTTTATACATATATATGTACATATATTATCACGGGCAACTCCTGCTGCCATCTCACCAGTGTGAGTGAAGCATGGAAGTCTTACTTTAGTTGCCATCACTTTATTAACACCCATTTATAATCGTCTTCCATGTCCCTGCGCACGCAGTGAGAATCACAATGACAGTGTTTCACATTGCTTCAACCAGCAAACATGGAGAAAACGCAAAAGGGAAAGGAGTACTCTGCCTTTAGCCACGTTTCCAATGTGTTAACAGCCTGCTCTCCCTCCCTGGTGTTCCAGAATCCCTGCTCTCATCACTCATCGGATCTGACGGAGCCTCCTTGACCATTCTCTTCCGGTAGTCTGCTGTTGAGACAAATTCAGTTCGTTTTCCACTGCAGACGTCTTGGTACCCCGCTCCCGTGTCTGAGTGCTATTAGTTGGCATCAGTTGGTTGTCTTTATTCGGATTGTGGTTTTCTTGGGCCCTTGGCATAGAGTGGTTTTTCTGTTGTATACTTGACATTTTGGCTAAGACGTTAGGATTCTCTTTCTATGTACACCTTGTATCTTAACGTGTAGGCATTGCGCTCAGGTTTGGCGTGCTGGTTTCGGTGCACATGCGTGGGGTCTCGTTCTGAGGGCAGTTTGGTTTGGAATTGCATTGCCTTTACCATGCCTGTCACCTGCAACCCCGGCGCTGCAGGGCTCCTGCTCAGCTCGCGCTGGTTCTGCCTGTGGGTCCTGCCAGAACACACTGGGTCACCTTGTCTCACAGGGCGAGGGAGGCAGGAGCCAGAATGGGGCCAGGGTCTCCTACAACTTGGTCCCTCGTGCGTGCCTACCCCTAGCACTACGTGAGGTAGAAAGAAAACCCACAGAACGGACTGTGCGGACATCCCTCCGCTCATCCTCGTCAATCCGCCTGGTCTCAGCTCTGAGTCCTCCTATAAATGCCTGTTAAAGTGTCCCCAGGTGTGTATTTGTACACCGATGGGCACTATGCAAAAACAGGGCCTATGGCATCTTACTCCAACATTGGATATTTTTATAGTAAATACTTCTCTTTTTTTAAAGTTTATTTTCTTCCTTCCTTCCTATTCATTCTTTTTCTTTTTCTTTTTTCTCTTCCTCCCTCCCTCCCTCCCTCCCTCCCTCCTTCCTTCCTTCCTTCCTTCCTTTCTTTCTCTCTCTCTCTCTCTCTTTCTCTCTCTCTCTCTCTCTTCCTTTCTCTCTTTTTCCTTCTTCCATGAGTGAGAGATGGAGAAACAGTCACTCCCAAGAGGGTCTTCGTGATGTGAACCCCCCACCTCGGCAGCCCTGAGACGTGGGCACTTGCGTGCCTGTAGCACTATGGAGGTCTCCAGATGGGAACCCACAACCCCCCGTGGGGTTGTCGCATTGTCGCCTTGTTGCCATGCCACAGCCTGCTCCCTCTCAGCGCTCATGTGTGTTAACCGATCAGTCTCTGCCCTGACTTCAAGACAGGACAAAACACAATCTCGTACTTCACACATATGGTAAGTTAGGGAAGCAAAATTAAAATGAATGAAATTCTCACAGAGACACCATGGAAGAGGACTATATGTGATTTTAAATCACACACACACACACTCACACACGTGCAATGCATGGGCGAAATACTGAGTGATAGCCATGGCTGTGACCTGAATAGATGCACAGCCGTTGTAGCTACTTTAATCACAAGATCACACAGTATGGAATGAATGAACAAGTTTCTGAAACTTCATTTACTTTGATACATACCTTTTTTGAATGTCATTATAACTTACATTTGACTTTTCATCATTTTTCTGACCCGGCTTGGATAATGTACTTGGGAATATTTTCAGTTGTGTTAGCTTGTAGTCCCAATGAGGAACACACAGCTTCATGGCCTGATTCTTCTGAGAAAACAAGAGGTGTCTAGCTAACGGGGCCTGGGGTAAGGGTGCTGTGTTTTCAGGCACTGTCACTGTGAAAAGTTGAACTTCTCTGCTTACAGTTAGAGGCTCTCCTTTACATAATGGTTCTTCCTAAATTTACATAGACTAGCTTTACACTTAGGTCTCCTGTGTGGTGGAGCGTCCGTGTTTTTCTGGGAAAATGTTCCTTCGGTTTTATGTTACTAAGAAGAATGTATTGCAAATTATGTAAGAGAAGTGAAATGATCCACTAATATGGGAAGATAGAGATACAAAGGGCTGACTTAAGTCAGATTGCATTCGCTGCAGTGATTCTTAACTAGATGCTTGTACGTTGTTTTGTCGTGCTCATTGTCTTAAAAAATAACAATACAAAAAGGCACACTAATACTTTATTTTAAAGTTTATGAAGTTCTTGCATTTAGGGGTGTTAATGTCATTATTAACATTTCCTCTGATTCACACATTAGCGAGGACTCCCTGCGTTGGCCTGTGGCTCCCTAAGTTCAGACCCTAACTCTACCTTCTGGGGGTGCATAACTTTTAGCAGGTACTTAACCTTGCCCTTTCTGTCCCTCAACTTCCTCAGCTCTAAAGTAATACAGTTTCCAAGAAAGATTAAATGAGAAAATAAAGAAAAACATCTGGGCAAAGCCAGCATATAATACGTACGTAACAACCATCCCTGAGGGTCACCTGCATTGTATGCCGTACTGAGGCCCATCTGGTCACCAGGTAGGCGTGGCTCACGTGTAGGAAGTGCATATGTGGCCTCTCTTGTGCTCATTTAGTTTGTATTAAAATGAGATGCATTTAAATTTTCTTTAAGTGCTTCTGCAGCATTGCATTTCAGAGCTAAAGACATAGGGAAAGCTGATAGATAATACCGGGAGAGACGGTCCCTGCGTGCTATAGAGCAGCCACCCGAGAGCTCAGAACTCTTCTCTGTATGACATCCCTCTGACTATCAACACAAGCGCCGCTTAGTAAATGACCCCAGACATCGATAACCCACCATCTGACTAAGGGAGTGATCTGCAAAGTGCAGGCGGCAGGTCAGGCCTAGTCAGACCTGCAGTATGTTTTGGGATGGTCAGTGAGCTAAAAATGGTTTTTGCTTATAAAGCTTTGCAGTCCATTGCATGACACAAAATACTTACTTTGAACCCCAGTTAAGTGAAATGTTACCTTACCACCCCAAATTCCACGATTCTCGTTAGTAGAGCTGTATTACAAAAGACGAAAACCCACTGGTATGTTCTTACCTGTGTCGGTAAGACGTCTGTGGGCATTTTCTTTCTCTCTTTGTTATATCATGTGTCTACATAGTAACCTCGACTTTGTCTATCGTCCTGCAAAACCGAAGACACTGTCAGGTTCATGATAGGAAAAACTGCCACCTCTTGCACCAAGACACTGACTTGACTTTTCATTTGAGAAAATGACTTTTTGGCTATCTGGCAGGCATTCACGGGAACTCTCGTTTTCCAATGGTGTTATGAACGGACTCTGTTAGTCAGAGTTGATTTTTATCTAAACTACATAATATTTAGCTTTGGGATTTTAAAATATTGATTTTGAGTTTATAGGAGACTAGAGTGGATTGCTTTGTAATTTTAGCCTGATAAGGTGAACTGTGGGAGGAAGGTCAGCCTTTTTCAATCTAGCAGCGGGAGGTGTTAGGGGATCCTATCCCTTTTGTCTTTAGTAATACAGAAAGATGTTTTTTTCCTTGTCGTTATTAGCTATAGTAAGTCAAAAGATGAAGGCATTTAAACTATTTACTAGTTTACTTTCTAGTTCTCGATTGTTGTATTTTTGAGATTTTGAGAGAGATTTTTGCTACAGGGTGTGTGTGCTCGCCAGAAAGACAGAAAGCAAGAAATCAGCCCCCAAGGGGGATGGCCACGCTGCAATCCATTTGTCCCTCAGGACTTTGGGCATGCATACTTACCTGGTGTGAGTTTTAAGTTGCTGGGTCCGGGACTCGAACCATAGTCGACTACAAGGAAGTCCGGCGATGTAACCATTACGCCACCTGCTGGCCCCAAGGTTACTTATTTTACGATCATAGAGAGTGTGCGCTCGTGGGGGAGAGAGGAGCACCCCAGTGGTCTTGTCCTGCTGTGCTCCCCTGGCCCCGCCCTCCATTCGTCAGGATCTGGGGCACCAACCCTGGCATGTTTCAGAGCCGGCCGGGAGTCTGAACCTGTGGCTGTCCACGTGGCTTCCAGCACTGCAGTTCAGTTTGCCCCTGACCCTACCAGCAGGCTGGGTTCGACTCATTCTTGAAAATGATTCTGAACCTCATAAAACTATGAAAACTTTTCTGTGAATTCTTACTTAAGGCCTTTTCATATTAATGTGTTTCTTAACCTGCGTCATTGAGGGTGGGCTGTCTTTTGATTTATTGTTCTCACTGCAGTTTTTCTGTTATGAGTGTGTTCTCGTTTTTGGCTCAAGTATCTTTCATATTTAATATTCAATGTCACTTTAAAGTACTCGACTCGCCCCTCTCCCAGTACATTTTTTCAGCTCTGCATAGAACAGGTCATCTCACGCTGCACTCAAACCATAAGATGTAAGGGACAGCGCATTACAGTGTTTGTAAACGAGGCTTGGTGTTCAGCTGGGGTTCCGGTTCCTCCTCTGCTGCTCGCTGGCTCCAGGGAGATGGCCAGCTGAGTGAGTTCTTGTGAGCCTGTTTTCTCCTTCATAAATCGAAGAGGAAAATATTACAGGGCTTCAAAAAGTTCATAGAAAATGCACATTATGGAAAAAAAAGTCTGAATTTTAAGCATTTTTACACTAAAATAAATTCATTCTTGAATAAAATTTGTCCACAAACTTTTCAAAGTTCCCTGATAGTCTCTAACGGAGAGGACATTGTGAGAATTAAAGGAGCTGAGGTATACAAGATTACCGGCCCAGTGTGTGGACATCCCGTACTAAATACAGTCACTGGGAAGGATTCGTTATTCCACTGTCTAAGCCCAAGAAGATATACATAAGAAATTACAGCCAGAAAATCTGATGCGGCGTGTTCAGAGCCCCACAAGCATCCCCTGTCCACGGCAGACTCGGGTTCAGGGCTTTTTATTTCAATTTCGTAACAGGCCCAGAGCTGGTTCATTGTGACAACAGCAAACCCACCTCACCTGTTCAAAAGAGTCATTTGTATCGAGGGGTACAGATGTCATGAAACTAACAGTACCTATTCCGCGCGTGTGTGTAGAACACGTACAGGCCCGGGTGGGGCAGACCATCATACACCTGCTGGGCCTTTCCTGCTCATCCGTACAGCCCTCGGCTGATTGTAGAAACGCTTCATAAAAAGACACCACCTATTCTCACTAATAAAATAATTTAGAAAATCTCACCCATTAATAATAGCAGCAGTGATGAAATAATATTACCCGTTCTTTAATACACACCAGGCCTTGTGCTCTTAGGTTGGCAGTTATTACCTTATTCTGCACCGTCGTCAAGAGAGGTAGGACTTATTCTTCTCACACATGGGTAGTATTAGTTAGGCTAGAAACAAACATCTAGGTGTACACTTTAACTGACTGAGATGTAATAGTAATTAAGACAGGTTGTTGATGTAATGATTAAGAAACTCCTTCTACTTCTGAAGGCCATTTTCTTGGAAAAATGCAAGCGAGGTCTTGTTCCCTCCATGGGGCTGTCCATGAAAATATTCTAGTGCCCCCTAGAGGTTATGAGGAAAGTGCACTCGTCAAATCCCAGGCAGGAGTCGCAGAGGGGGTTCAGCGGTGGTAGGGCCTGGCCTAGTCAGGTGGCTCAGAGAAGCCATGGGGCAGCTCTGGATAAGTGGTTGGTAAATTCTGCTGAGAAGACAGCTAGGACAGACTTCCGGTCACTGTCCCTCGAATTTCCGATTCTGTGGGTTTGACGTAGGGCTTGGGAACTTGCCCGTCCAACCACAGTCCCTGGTGATTGAGATAATGCTGTTCGGAGAACCACTGACCTCGCGGGTCAGCTCAAGGCTTAGCATCTCTGGAAGCAGGTGGAGCTCCAGGGTACCGGCCCTGTGGTGCTGGGGCCCCTAGCTCTCGACTGCTCCCTCTCCGAGACCAGGACTGGTGTATTCAGAGCCTGGACATGTTGGACGGGAGGGTGATAGTTCCCAGGGGCTGTAGAGTCCTTGACCCCCCAGAGCCCCAGAGGATCTGAGGTCATATTTGGGAGAGCTGAACCAGTCAATGTCTGAGATCCAAGAACGCAAGCTCTGGTCGCAGCTCTGCCTCTCAGTGATTCACCAGCAGGTCTCTGCTGCTACCGAGCAAATTAGCAGCCAACGATGAGCTCTGTCAAATAGGTTGGCCTCAGCAGGCATGAGACAATTTAGTTAAATTCTAATCTCTGATATTAGAGGTTTATACATTTATAATACAAAGGTACTGCAAGAAAAAATAGGTAATTTTAAACATGCTTTCTTTTTTAGGGAGATTTTTGCTATAGGGCACGTGTGCTCGCTGGAGAGACAGAGACAGAGAGACAGAAAACAAGAAATCACCTGCAGAGGGGGATGGCCACGCTGCAATCCCTTCTCCTCCATTCTACTCTCAGAATTTTGAGTGTGTGCACACACACGCCCAGGGTGAGTTTTAAGTCTGGGACTTGAAATGCAGTTGACTACATGAGAGTCCAACGACATAACCATTATGCCATTTGCTGGTCCCCAAAATACACTTTTAATCATTGGAAGATCGATTGTAGCACAAAGGCAGTTAAATCTGAGGAATTATTCTGCAAGCTTTAGAAAGCTGATGAATGCTCTTGCTGTTACCTATCTTTGTTTTAAAAGAGACAGATCTATATTTTTACTCACATTTGCCTCTTTTTCATCATTTTTTCTTACATCCTTTTCCCACATATCCTGAATTCACAACTTCTATTTTTTTTTTCAGAGAAAATGTTAATTGGGAGAATTTTGGTTCATTTGTTTTTCTCTGTATGGATTTTTAAGTGTCTAAATTGCTTGAGGAACTGGATTATTTCTCAAGATAATAGGAGACCTGGATGTTGATTATGGTGGGTTCCACTTCTGCTTAATCCAGGTCAGGATTTATGGAGACCTCATGTGGTGACAAGAGGCACCAGGAGGCAGGCTTTCTTCAGACAGGGTGTGACAGCCTAAGGAGGCTCAGAACTCATTTGAGAGCAAAATGATCCAGAAAGAACGAAAACCCATACCTTAGTGCTACTGAAGCGTGCAAGGCCTCTAAAAACATCCTGCAATAATAATACTGCAAAATAACATGAAAAAAAATGAGACCCTTGGCCACTCATATACGCATTCCCTTTATTAACCAAAAAGTTGATGACATGAAAAATATTAAAATGTCATGCCACTCCAAAAGTAGCTGCAGTCTTTTTGTTTGTTTGTTTGTTTAACGAAATCCATTGGACATACCTTCTTATTCAAAGTTGCATCCAATTTGAAAATATTCTTCTGTAGGTATGTCGTTATGAATGTTATTTTCTACTGCCTCATGGCTTTACACAGAACAGAAAATGAGCCAGAGAGAGTCGAACTTGAACACATGTCTACAATTGTTTATTCAAGCAATAATATTCTTTATGAATATTATTCATAAAGACACGTCCTTGCAGTTAAAATACAGAAAAATGATTTCATGTGGTAGATAAGGTTGAACACAGGTTGTTGCTGACATATTATCAAAGTTGTGAAATGAAGTGAGTGTGAACAACAATAAACATACTCAAAGTACACAATTTCCTGGTACGGACCGAATTAAAATTCCCAGAGAAAAGGATCCTTCCTCAGAGACAGCTTTTTCCTCACAAGAAAACGTGACTATGACTTCTCCTTTCTCCCTTTTAAGGATGTTACGTAACAGACCTCTAAGCGAGAATCCACAAGGACAAATGAGTTAATAAATGTTAAATATTTTGAAGACTTTAAAAGAACAGAGCAGCATGCATCAATGGCATTAAAGCCAGTAATCCTGAGTTCCAATTCACTTATCAGATGGGTGCCCTACCTTTGCAAGGGACCTCAAGGAGGCTTTGAGTTCTTCAGGACAAGCAAAATGACATAAGGACACGTGGTCCTTATAACAGGATTTTGGAAAATGTAAGTGGGAAAAAAGTTGGCAAGGACATTGCAGATATTTTAGGTTGAGTATATTCTAAAAGACATTGATAATTATCGAGGCCCGCTCTGGGTGTCAGGAATATTGTTAGACACTGGAAATGCGTTGGACAGGTCGTCTGACTTCAATGGAGCTGTAGGTAATTACAGAAATGGTGAGCAGGCCGCCAGCCTGGTATTAAGCCAGGGGCTTCTACAAATTCCCCTGAAAGCTTTTTAAAGGTGGACAGAGTGACTAGGAAGAAACAGATGACGCGTTTTAAATTCAAGCGAAGGCGTCGACTCATTTAAATGTCATTTCAGCCCCGTAGTGGCACTGGTTTTTGTTGGGGGAGTGGTAGCTGTTGCCAGATACACATCACACTGAAGAGACAAGGACATTCTTGTTCAAAACATAGTGTAGGAGGGGATCTACAACCGTCCTTACAAAAAGAAAACCTGGGCAATACGCGTTGCTACGAGCTGTCCCTGTTCCCTCCCGTGCAGAGAGAGAAAAACCAGACAGTCAACCCTTAGGGGTCCATGAACGTTGTATGCTCACGACGTCAAGCCGCCCGGGCTCAGTGCGTGGCTGGCAGGAAAGGGTTAAACGGAAGGGGCTGGGTCTGCGCTGGGAGAGCCAGCGGGAGGTGGGACACCGTTCTCCAACTTGCGGAAACTCTGAACTTTGAAGCTACCAAAAATACACGCGTGTGCGCGCGAGCGCCGAGGCAGCGCTATTTCGGTCGGCTTCCGTTTTTACTCGGCATCCTCGTGCTCGGCCTCCCCGCTGCCGCCGCCGCGCCGCACACACCACAGCCCCCTGACGGGCGCGTGGCAGACGCTGCAGCGCCCGCACCGGCAGCGCGGCTGGTTTACGACCCGCGTTCAAAGCCGCCCCCTGCTCCTTCCCGCTCCGAGCCCCGCGGCCCTGCGGCCGAGGACAGCGGGCGGCGCCGGGCGCCTCCTTCCTCCCGCAAACTTTGCGGCGCGGGGGCGCGAGGGCGCGGGGGCGCGAGCCGGACGCGAGCACGCGCGTCCCGCCGCCCCCGGCGCTGCAGCCCGGCCTCACCTCCGCCGCGAGGTGCGCGCCGCCAGGGGGCGGGGCCGGCGGGGCGGGGCCGGGGGCGGGGCCGGGGGCGGGGCTGCGGCGGCTATATAAGGGCCGCGCCGCCGTAACTTCGCACTCGGGTTATTTATCTGGAGAGCGCCCGGACGGCCGAGGGCGGCGGCGGCCGCAGACCGGCTTGGGACCAGCGCGGCGGCGGCGGCGGCGGCGCGGCGGGCGATGGGAGCGCCGAGGCTCGCGGGCGCAGGCCGGGGCGGCCGGGCTTTCCGCGCGCGGCGGGAGTGCTGAGGAGAAAGGCGCGCCGGGCCGCGGCCGGCTGCAGGGGCGCGGGCCGAGGGGCTGTGCGGCCGCGCCAGCGCAGGCAGCCCGGAGCAGCTCGCGTTCCGCCGCCATCCACCCTCCGGCGGCCCGGCCAGACTTGCGCGGCCGCGTCCGTCCTATTGTTTAGACACTTGCCGGGGCTCGGAGCCGAGAGCCGCGCAGGGCCCGCTCCCTGCGGCCGCCCGCCCTCGCCCTCGCCCCCGCCCCTGCCTGGCGCAGGAGGCTGGGCGCGCGCTCCGAGAGGGGGAGCGCTGCACGGGGCCGGGCTGCCCGCCGCGGCCGCCGAGGCAGGTGCAGCGCCGGGAGCCGGGCGGCGTCGCGACGTCGGCGGGCACCTCTCCCCGTGGCCGCGGGGCCGGATTCCAACCCTGGGAAAAGTTCCTGCACTTCCAGGACGAGGACCCACTTGTGGGCGGCTGCGGAGGGGCGGGGGCCGGCTGCGCCCGCCAGCCGCCGACTCGGGCCCGCTCACCTTTGCCATCAGGTGTGCGGCGGGTCAGCTGCCGCCCGGCCTCGGCGCGGAGCTGCGGGGCCCGCCGCCTCCCTGCCGCCTAGCTGCCCTCCGGCACCCAGCGAGACGCGGCTCCTGGACACCTCCGCCTGGCCTTCGCCTGTCCACTCCTTCCGGCCGCCCGCCTGCTCGTCCTGCCCCAGTCTTCGCAGCAGCTCTGTCTCAACTTGGCCTTGGATCTCCTCGCCGAGCGTGCTGCTCGCCCGCGGCCGTCCACTGCCCTTTTGTCTTTTCTACGTGACCTCGGGGCCGGCCCTGGTGCAGCGCGTCGCCAAGGACGCCGTGCGGGAGAAAGGATTGCCTAGACGCCCTGGCGAGGTGCGTGTGTGTTTGCGCACCACCCTCGGCTCTCCAGAGGCGGCAAGGACCGGCCCGGGCTGCGGAGAAGCCGCGTGAGTGAGCCCAGCCGCGCCCGCAGCTCCCGCCCCTCGCGGCTGTGCGCCCCCGCGCCATGCCCTGTGGCTGGCCGCGCTCGGCTCGGGGCCGGTGCAGCTCCTGTGCCTTGTAGCTCCGGGCGTCCGCTTCGACTGGGGCACCAGCCCTGCTGCGCTCCGGGCTCTGCCGGCGCCCTCCCCACTGGAATCGGATTTGCCGACCGGCGCGTGGGATCGGAGTGTCCCTGCCCCCGCGCGAGCGGCCCCTGCATCTTGGCGGTCTTACAAGCCAGGGCTTTTCTACCTCCAAGTGGATCCTTGCTGGACTGAAGACGCGTGCTCGCCTTCCCGGGCTCCGGTCCCGACGCGGCCTGGAGCAGGCGGTTCATTCAGGACCTGAAGTTGCCGAGCAGCCCCTGCCCTGCCGGCCGCAGGCTCTGGATACCGCCGCCGTCTGCTGTCCCGCACCGTCCCCGCGCCCGGCTGCTCGCCCCGCCGGGCTCCGGGCCTCCGACCCCGACGTTCCCTCGGAGCAGCCGGCGGAGAAGACCCCGCGCCGGCGAGCGAGGAGGGGAAGATGCGCGCCGGCGGCTGGCGGGCGCTGTCCCTGTCCCTGTCCCTGTCCCTGGGGCTCGTGCTGGCGGTGCTGAGCGAGGTGGCGGCGCAGGCGTGCCCGGCCCAGTGCTCCTGCTCCGGCAGCGCGGTGGACTGTCACGGGCTGGCGCTGCGCAGCGTCCCCAGGAGCATCCCCCGTAACACCGAGCGACTGTGAGTAGCGCCCCCGGGCCCCGCGCACCCGGCCCAGGGGCTGGAGGGACGTGCCGGGCCGCCCTGAGCTCCTGGCTCGCGGCCTGGGGTGGGCTCCCTGGGAGGGCGACGCACCCAGGGCAGTGCCCGGGGAGGGGCCGCCGCCGAAGGAGGGGCGGGCCCGCGCCTGGTCCCTCTCCTAGCTCTGTTGTCGCCCCTCGCGGCAAGTTCTCTCGGGCAGGGGAGCACAGAGATGGGACCGGGTAACCAGAACCCCAGGGTGCCCAGGGCGAGGGAGACGGACTTTGTTCCCGACTCCTTAAACCGAGTCACCTTGCGGCTGCCCGCACTCACAGGCCGCTCTCCGGGCAGGGTCCCCGCGCGTCGCCGCAGCGGCTGGCGCGGAGGGGGTGGCAGCAGATCTCAAAAGAGAAACTTCCGCTCCCGCGTTGTGTTGCCCCCTGAGGACGGGAGGAGGGGAGGTGGGGTGCGGGCTCTTGGGGTGGCTGCCCCGGCCGGGGAGGGAAGGGTGCCAGTCCCAGCTTGGCCTCGTGCAGTCCTCGCTCTCCAGGCGGCCCCAAGGGACTTGTCCGAGCGGCGACTGCGGCGGGGCCCGCGTCCCCACGTCTGCTAGAAGTTGGTGCGGGCCGGGTCTGGCTGCCCCGGCGACTGGCGGCCTCCCTGCGGCGGGTTTGGCGCTGCGCCCTGGTGCCCGGGTGCGGCGGCCTGGCGGGGCTGCGCCTTCACGTGGCGCCGGGCTGCGCGCACACCCGCCCCTGTCCCTGCGGGTCGCTCCTGGGAGGCCCCCGCGCGCTCAGTGGGCCCTTCCCGCCGCTGCACTCGGGGAGGCCTGGTCTTTGTGAGCGCCCTGTGCCCGCGCTCCCGCTCTCGCGGCTGGGGTGGGCAGCGAGCTTGGCCGCGGCCTGGGCCCCCTCTCCCGGGCTGGAGAGGTCGCACTTGGGCTGGCGCCTCCGCCTGCGAGGTCCGAGCTCCGGAGTCGCCCTGGCGTGGAGGCCCTGCAGAAGGCGTCCACCCAGGCCTCCGCAGCGGCCTCCCCTCCTTCTTGGCTGCATCGGAGCCCTCAGTGCCCCCCAGGCCCCCCGCAGGTTCCGGGGGGATGTCTGTCAGGGTGGGCTCCGCATTTGTCTGGGCGAGGGGACACTCATGCTGTGTGACATTGTCCCTAACAGACCCTGGCTGTCCTACCAACTAGTTAAGGACCTTCCTAGGCATGGAGAGGAGAAGAGGGCTGGGGAGCAGCCGAACTGTCGCATTCCCCTCCGCACTGGTCATTCCGTGCTGCTCGGAATGGTTTAAAGTTTAAGCACTAACATATCCTACTCAACGAAAGGGGAATACGCTCCCAGAAAGTAGCAAGTGAGTTTCAGGACCTTGAAAAAGTGATCCCTATGAGGGTCAGTCGGTCAGGAGTTTTCAGAAAACAGTTTACTCGGCGCTGGGTTATACAGTTCATAAACACTGAAGATGGAAACTTCGAGCAGGGTGTTTTAAAGTCAAAGAGAAGGTCCTTACGTGAAGGAGACCATTTGACCCTAGCTGAGCCTGGTTTTACTTGGAGCAACAGGAAGGAGTGGAGTTTACATCTTGGTCCAGATGCCAGAAAAGGGGTTGTGAGTCCCAGGGAAAGTGAGGAACACAAGTGACAGGGCCCCAGCCCGCTAGTGGTTAGTGCTAGTCATTCCCACTGGAGGCACGGCGGGGTTCCGTGAGCTGCAGATGAAGAGTTCAGTTTTCCTACAGACACGGAAGGGTGTGGGAATTGTCGGAAATGCCTATAAATGCAAGTCTCTGAAGTGCCTTTCTTTTGATGGGACTCTAACTTTTTTCCTTTGCCTTAGGAAGTTTAGCCACTATGCTACCTAAGGATAGGATTCTGAATTTTTCAAAGTTCTTGAATAGTATGAGGAAATTGTTCATTTCACTCTGAAGGGAACATTCCGGGTGTGCCGAGCAGGATAGGAAAGGAGTGGATTCCTCGTGAGCTGAGTACACATTTCCTATGTCCAAACCCCGAACTTGCACACACCACCAGAGCGCTTGGTGCTCCCTCCACTTTCTTGTCACAGGCCAACAAGAAGGAACTATGTAAACTTGTGAGCAGTCCTTTACAATAATCGCCCGGAAGCTGCCCCCTCCTGTCCTCTGTTTACTTATAAACCACCTTTATTGATTGAGTTTTAGTCTTGAAGTTAGGAACGACATTAAACTTGACTGTGTTTAACCACATACTGCGAGAAGTAAAACGGAACTTTACTTTTCTGGTTTTCTCTCAGGGATTTGAATGGAAATAACATCACGAGGATCACAAAGACAGACTTCGCGGGCCTCAGACACCTGAGAGTTCTGTGAGTGTTCTTTCTCTGTGTCTTGGACTGTTTTTTGTTTCTCTGTTTCAGGAGTTGCATATATTGCATCACTGTTAGTCTCAGGTTGTGAACCTATTCCAATGACAGCGACAGAAAAATTTCTAAGGGTTTCAGTTTCCTTTCTTTTTTTGTCATTGTGCTGGGACTTTTAGTAAAAATGTGGGCTTTCGTCTTAAGATTGGAAGCATGCCATTGAAACAGTGTTACAGAAATGAACTCAAATCTTTGTATATTGTACCCTAAGTGCCTCATGCAAATAAAAATGTAGAATAATTGCTTTCACAGTATGAATAAGTAATGAGAAAGACATTTGATATTTTTAGGGGTTGAGATTAGCTAGCAAAAATATAAGCAGATCTTTTATCGTATGACTAAGATCAAAATGTTCAAACTTTTAAAGCAAAGGATAATTAGACGTAATTTCTAACATTAAATCAAGCAATCCATCTTTTGAGCAGTTGTTCATGGAAAATTATTTATCTATAAAATATATTGGCTATAATTTAGTTGTTTCTTATATTTATATACTTTTGACTTTTGTAAATTTGTTACAGTATGATCCTTTAATTAGTGGGATCAATTAGCTGTGAGTAAACCTTCACTTGAGAGTCAATGTCGTGTAAAATTGTTTTTAGCCAGAGGAGTATAAATATTTACATCCCAGTGGGCATATGCTTTTGACCACTGCATGCTCACTGTTTATTTCTTAAGAGACGTATTTTGGCCGTTAGGGATTCTTGCGCTTGCTGGTGTGTATCCCCACGCCAGAACTGAAGTGTGTGTCTGATGAGTCACTAGACACTGATTCTTCAGTTAAGAACTGGATGGAAAATCAGTGTACCGAAACACAGCTATCAGAGCTGCAGTGTTGTGGGTTGCTTTTCAGATGTAGTGTCGTCTGCGTGTTAGTTTCCTCTCGTACATCTGCTGAGAAACGGCATTCGTATCTCCCACTAAAGTTCTGTGATGTCTGCAGTCTCCCCTCCTCGAGTTCTCGCTACTACGTCATCATTAAGTTTTGTACTGGATCTCAAATCAGAGCAAAAGTTTACTGCGTGAAGTGAAAGAGGTGACACGTTTCCAGTTGCTAAAGTGAAACTTCCTCCCATGGGTGGTGACATTAAGAAGCACGTTTTGTTTTGCCTTTCAGTCAGCTTATGGAGAATAAGATTAGCACCATCGAAAGAGGAGCATTCCAGGATCTTAAAGAACTGGAAAGGCTGTAAGTATTTCCGATTCCAAACTTATGACAACGTATCTGTATTTTTTTCAATAATTAAGGGTTATGGCTTCAATTTCATGTGTTAGCTGAGAAATTTACAGAGAAGGCAGATGAGTAAGTGGTCTTCAGACTGATTTGCAAGCGGAATTTTTTGCAATAAGCACAAACTTGTAATAAAGCTCAAAAATACAAGTTGATTTTCCTGAGACATTTTCTTGATGACCGATGCTTTAATACTTAGAGATGTACATAAGTTCCCAATTTCCCACCTAGCTTGTTTCATTTGCTCATATAAAGAAAAGTGGTCATTTTATTTGTATTTGTGTTGCATATGGAAAAGAGAAGTTTTCCTGCTAGTTATTTTCCATACTATGCTGTTGCTTTGTGTCATTACTGACAATTGAAGAAATATTTAAAATTCTTTCTGAAAGATTTGCTTTTCGATATTTAACACTTGTCGTAAACATCATTAATAACTGGCATTTGCAGTTTTATTTCATTATTTTATAGTAGTTTTAAAAATATTTCTGCTGAAAAAGTTAGGAATTATAATAAGAACCATGTTATCAAAGTGGGACCATTACTTTTCCAAAAAGAATTAAATGTCGACTTTAGACTTTAAGACTTTTTTTCAGAAACAGTCTTATGAATTGATAAATATTATTCAAGACAGTTTTAAATATTACAGTATATGTCCACAAAAAGCAAAATCTCTATCTAAAATAATTAAGAAAAATTATAGACTTTGTAATATAAAGTATGAATTCTATGCCTCGTATGTCAATTATTCAAGTTTGGTAGGTTTGTATTTTAAAGGCAAGTAAAAGTTCTATTAAAAGTTACAACAATTATTTTAATAAGTTTCCATGCCTAATTTAATAATCACTTTGGGTAAAAATTTTTAAAAAGATATTTAAAATAATGAAATATGATGTTCATTTTCAGTATAAAATATTCTGGTTCACTGGACCCAGGGGCAAAAGTTAGTTCTGTATAATTGACCAAAGTGGGAAAATGGCTTGTTAACTTCTAAGATATTTGTAAATATACAGGTTCCATTTTTTAGCACTTCGAGTAAAACACAACGATGTCTACTTTATTTTACTATACAACTTTATCCATGATAAATATGATAAAATATGAAATATAACTGTGAATTTAAAATAAATTAAAAAATCCCTACTTTGATCTAGTCTAGGAGAACTAAAAAACAAGATAAACATTTGACTGAGTTCATATAAGGTTCTTAAGTTTGTAAACTTATCTTTAAGTCTATAAAACACTCTGTAAGTATTTATTCTTTGATCTCCTTTATGGGCTTTCCTAAAAAAACTAATTCCTAGTGAGTAACTGGGCAAAAATGTTTGTAATCCACCTATTTAAAAAAGTTATCAATATAATGTAAATGCTTCGTAAGAGGAACAGATACTTCCAGTTGTTTCAGCATCCACAGTGTTTTTCAAGAATAACTTAAGAGTCATCACATGGAAATATCTGTATTTTTGTTCTTAACTTCCAAAACACTGAGGGAGGTGTTGGTTGTGTTCCAGGCAGTCTCTCGTTGTTGGGTTCTGTTGTAGTTTTAAATGTTTTCAGGAACTCTGTAACAAAACAAACTTTCTCATTAGTTTTCAAACCACTTCAGAGTATCACTTGAACTTTCATCTTGAATAAATTAACTTTTCCTACCAATTATTAACCAGATGCCTCAAGATTCGAAATTCGATTAGAATATAAGTAGGTACTAGTTTTTGACTTTCGCTTCCCCAGGGAATGTCACTTCATTTCAGAACAATTTTCTATTCTACTAAGACCAAGTCAGATGTTTCAGAGTGGGAGGAGGACTTGTAATTTTGAATGAAAACTAATATATATGCAGGACGTCTTTAAATCAGCCCAGCTGCTGGCCCAGAGCAAATATTTCATATTTGTGAGGAAAAGCTGAGAAAATTCCTTTTGTTTACAACTGCCAAGTCCATCTGATGGAGCCACATTGTTATCTGACAGCCAATCCATCTCCTTGGGACTCTGGAATTCAAAACCATTCCTTAGGAACATTGTGGATACACTTTTCAAATATTTATTTTTTGAAAATACATTAGATGGCAGGACAGTTTTGCTAAAGAATGCATTCAACTTATTGTGAAGCCAGCTATCTTAAATTTTGTTCAGTTATATATTAAAAGGAAAAAACGGTCCAGAGAGTTCCATAATCACATTATCAGGGCCTAGGGTATACTTTTATTGTAGTCTGTGTCATCAACACCACAAAAATTGCTGCTTTTTATTTTTTTATTTTTCCCAAAAACTGCAAGAGGCAATGTGAGAGACAGGAAAAAAGTCAGTGAATTGACTTTTAATTATGGATTGTGTGATATCTGGTCTTTAACAAATTCAACATGAAATTTTACATTGGAGCTCTAAATTAGCAAAAGGTGTGTAAATGCAGGTTTATGTTGTAAATGCCGTTATACAGAGAATAGTGACAGTTTTCATTCCCTGTATGAGGAGCAAAATAAAATTAAAACGTTCATTTTACCTGTGCCTATTGTATGGTTCCAAGTTGTTTTCATTTGAAAATGATAACACAATTCCAAATAATACTTTGTGACTATGTCCAAGTTATGTTTTTTTCCTCCTTATTTTATGCCGACGGCGTTTTCACTTGAGCTACTGAAGACAAATGTGAAAACAGAAGACAGCATCTGTGCCTTTTTGGAACTTCGGCTTTTTCATCTAGGAGACGTAGCGTCATGTTATTAAATTGACTCAAATCTTAGCATGGAATGAGAAAGTAATTATTTGTCACCCCAAACGTTACAGCTACAAAAGAAAGTCATGTTCTCCAGTTCAAAGCATGATTGTCATGCAGAATATTCAGCCAGAATGTCAAGACGTAGATGAAGTTAAAGTCCTTTCTTCCCCTGCCGCTCCGCTCTCCTTCCTCTCGCTTCTCCCCTCCCACCCTCCATTTCTCTCCTCTCTTTTCTTTCCTTCTTATGAAGAACATGGCAGCGATCCTCATGGCAAGCAGTCATGGGTCTTTGCTCACCCCGTGCCAGAGCACACGTTTCTCCCGCATCAGTGGTGTGCATCTGTGCGCCCGGACCCCGCGTGTCCGGGACCGGCTCTCGAGGATGGCTGCATTGCCCGCAGAGCCTGTGTACACGGGGAGAAAAGGGACCCTCGAGAACATGCCATTTGCAGCTTCCACGAGCAGGTCTCCTACTGTTTAGTCAGAATCTCCAAATGAAAACAAATGTGGTTACAGTAACCAGTGACTGCCACAGAAATGAATTCAGCCAGAGCAAACTACAGATAAGCTACGATGGCGTAATGATTATGTCACTGGACTCACACGTCGTCGACCGCAGTTCGAGTCCTGGAACCGGCAGCTTAAAACTCAAGTCTGGCATGTGTGCATGTGTGCTTAAAAATCCCGAGAGGAGAGTGGAGGAGGGGGCATTGCAGCATGGCCATCCCCCTTGGAGGGGTGATGTCTCATTTCTGTCTCTCTCTGTCTCTCTGGCGAGTGCACATACCCTACAGCAAAACTCTCTCTAAAAAAAAAAAATAATCAGGACACTCATGAAGAAAACTTATTTTTATATTTCGCAGAAGATACTGTGTATAGTGCAGTGGATTCTCCATGGAAAATCATGCGAGATACTTTTACTTGTACATAATATTCTAGGGGGTTACAAAATAGCTTGGGAACCCAGGAATTCCGTGGGCTGGTGTAAAATTCTTTCTTCAATAATAGTTCATGGGGTTATGTCGTAGTCATTAAGTTCTATTTTATGGCTTTTTAGGGAGGCCCAGACTAAATCAGGATTCCACTTGAAAAAAATCAACTTCTCCTTCTGAAAGTTCTTTGAAACCCAAACGCAAGAGTCTGAGAACATTTTTGATCATTTTTAGGGCTGTCGTTTTTAGTATATTTTGGTATTTCCTCCGAAACTGCACAAATGAAATGGATAATGAAAATTGAATTGCATGAAAAAAAAAAAACATGTATGGATTTCAACATTTTTTTGCACCAAAATAAACTCATAGTTTAATTCTGTTTTCCATGGTTTTTTTGAAGTCTCCTCGTATATTCCTAGATTACCTTATGAGACCCTATAGCAGACCTTGAAAAGTCTGGGTGTTTAGCTTTGCACCGTCACCATAACCATTTTCTCCCCTTATAAAATGGAAATTTGCAGAAATGATAAAGGCAAGCAAGTGGGCTGGTCATTTCTCTCTGCCAGTAATATGTAAATGTGTATTTTAAACACAGATATTGCTTTAAACGCTTCTATTTTAGTATCTTTGGATTAAAAATGACATTTTTTTTCCTACTAGCTAAGTCCTTTGATACTCATTGTTATGTAAACAGTGAATCCTGAAAAATATTACTATTATGGAAACTTGTAAGGAGTCCTGGAAAATAAACCTGTTAACTTGGATGTTTTAAAGTTTCTACCAAGTCAATGTGAAGGAAATTTTAATTTAGAAAAATCTAAATCTCAGCCTCGTGGATCTTAAATGCAGTGAAACACAACCTTTCATGAAAGGATGTCTAAATGGCACATTTCTTTTGTCTTTTAAAAAGATGGTGGGGCCGCTAGCAGGTGGTGTGGTGGTTAAGGACACTGGACACCCCCATGGCCAACCGCGGTTCGATTCCTGGACCTGGTGGCTTGCTTTCTCACTTTCTCTCTCTCTCTCCCTGTCACTCTAGCTCTCGCTCACGCTGTCCCTCTCTGGCCAAATTAAAAAATAAATAAATAAATAAAGTTAAAATAAAAGAATTCTTTAAAAAGAAAACATCTATCCATCCACCGTTTGTGAACACGTGAAGACGGGGTGAGGCTCGAGCTGTGACCCGGTGTTTCTGCTGCAGTCGCTGCGCATGAGATCAGGCAGGGAGTATGCTGTCGAACAGGTCTGGGAGGAAGCAGCATTTAGCTTGTATTCATCACGGATGTGGAGAACCCTCTGCCGGCTAATCCTGCAGTTTACAGGTGACATGTACGACATGTCTTTTCCAAACGGAATGGCACACCGACGGCGCTAATCTCCTGGGAAGAGAACACAAGCCCACGTCAGGAGAGTCCTTCTCTGGCGCCTGTCTTCACACTCGTTTCAGACCCGTGCCTTCATCTTCTTCGTGCATCTCTTTGGAGGACAGGCCTAACTACAGCCAAAGCTGAGTGTGCACGTTGCAGGAAGTGAAGGTGCCCTGTGATAAACACCATGCTTCCAGGTCGTGTCCGTGGGTCTCCTCCACATCTAAGCGACGGGACTGTGTGAATTCTGCTTCCTGACACTGGACACAGGACGCTTTAACGTGTACGCGCTGGTACCAGCTTAGCAGAGCTTCGACTCCATCTGAGGGGACTCTCATGCGACGTTTTTATGGGCCTGGAAGTTGAGCGGTGCTGAGAAGACCCGCTGGCTCTTTGTGAGCCACTTTATAAATTCTCGAGCAGCAAGGCTGTTTATTTTTCCCACATCTGTTTTGGGCCCAGCCTTTGTGACTCTGTTTGGGATGCGGGGGCCTTTATCCCAGCCCTGAGCGAGTGTCGCAGTCTGCACTGTTACAATGTATTTGCGGAAGCTCTGAATGTCAAATATTTTACATTCGATTCTGCCTTTCATTCCTTGGGATACCTTTCTGCTTGAACTATGCCTCCTAGACTCAATCTCACCACTTTCGGCACAACGAGAGCCTTTTCTGCATGGGCTTCACGTCTATGGCCCTTCTCAAAGCAAGTCGTCGCTGTTGAACGGGAAGAAATATTGTGAAAGTTCTTTCAGAATAAACGCTTGGTAAGGATAGGACTGATTTGGTATTATTGAGATTGGAAGCGTACTTCAAGATAAATCACGTTTACAACAAGCTGTTTGCTTGTCCTTTATAAAACGCCGTCTGTCCGCTCTGCTGAGGAGCAGGCCTGGAGGGCCGTCATGAGCTGCTGTGTTGGAGTCTGGGGAGGGGGCACAGGGATGGGGCATCTCGACACCTCTGTTCTTAGGACCGGGTCACTTTCCTTGCTGGTGCCTGGTGCCCGGTACGGCTCCAGACACATACTTGTTGGCGTATCATTGATTGTGCTTTCTAACCAGGTGCAAACTCCCTCCCCCTGGTAAAATCAGGACCCTGAGGTAAGAGTGACAGCAGAAATCCCTCAGCTTCCATTCTTCTGTGAGGTCTTGATTCTTCTGCCTCACCTTTCCAAACTTCAGTTTCCACATGCTTAAAACAGATCATTGTTACAGCTCGTGGTGATGTGTACTTTAAAAAGAATACATACATATTTTCACAGAAGGCTGAGCACTTCCCCTATAGCAAAAATCTCTCTTAAAAAAAAAAAAAAAAAAAAAAAAAAAAACTATGACATACATTTCAACAAAAGTTCTGACTCTCAAAACCTGAGCTGAGAAATTTTAAAGCCTTAGGATTCTCAAAAGCTGACCTTAGAAATTAAAAAATTTTATCTGAGATGCTAAAGTGTGTGTATAATAAATTGAACTTTTATTCATTCAAATTTATTGTTGTTTTCATTTAGATTTCTTCTTATGGAATCTATCTGATCAATAGAAGAGATGTGGAGAAAGTACAAAGTCCCAAGTTTTATTTCAGAATGTTTATCACAATCTCTCTGAATATGCAGAGAAATACCAAGAAGTTCATGAACTAGAGAGGAAGCAATGTCTATATTAATAAATGTGGACCTCTCTAGAATAGAATAAAAACACGAAATTACCATTGATACCGCTGCTGAAAATACTTTATTTTACTTATGTAACATGACATAAATGTTAAACTATCTGCATTAAAAATATTAGCATTAGAACTTTTTTTGAGAGAGGGAGATTTTTGCTATAGGGTGTGTGCATTTGCCAGGCCTCAGCCTCCTCTCTGCCACTCTCCTCTCGGGATTTTGGGCCTGCACACATGTGCCCAGTAGCAGTTTTAAGCCGCCAGGTCCAGGACTAGAACTGTAGTCAACTATGTGGGAGTCCAGTGACATAACCATTACGCCATCTACTGGTCCCAAGAATTAGAACATTTTTTGAGAACAAGTGGAAAGAAACCTGAGAAGAAGCCCAGAGAGGGAGTGAATTCGTTCCTCTCCTGATGGTTTATGTATGAGAAAGAGGGGGTTCGAAATGGCAGACTTTTTAAGGCAGTAGTTACGAAATGCTTATCGTAGAGGTAGAGCTGGAACACTGCTAATATGCCTTATATTTACAGTGACATGCAAGTATTTGTCACTGGTTGGTCAAAGTGTTTTCATTTAGACTGAAGCTTGCAGGTGTTAATCGAATCGAGGTGAGGGTTGGAAAACGTGAGACGGTAACTTCTACCAAAGGTGGGAATCACGGGAGCAGCTGGCAGATAATTTAAACACTGATTTAAACAGAGCTGTCAGTCATGCCCAGGTTGCCCTTCAGACGGAGGTGACCGAGGGTCTGCATTTCAGAGGTCAGGGGTGTTCTGTGCAACATGCAAAGAGCACTTGCTCTCTGACACACACAACATGTCTAGAAGCACAGAGAAAGCAGTATTGGCATCCTTGCTCCTCTTTGGCCGGAGAAAATGATCTCAGAGACATACATTTCAAAGCTTTCTGCAGCTGCGAATTGCTGTCGGAGGATTCCCTGAGTCCTAGCGTCGTGCGGACCAGTCCAGCTCGGGCTGAGAACAGGAGAGCTGATGTCCCCACGCCTCTGGAGTGTCTCCTACACAGCTGAGCGAGGGTCGTCGCTTCACCTCGGTTTAACGAGGATAATTCCTTTCGGCTTCCAGAGATCATCCTTTCTGCTGTCCTTAGTCACCACATGCTGCTTCCTGTTCCGGCACCTCCAGTTCTAACTTCAGCTCCTGTACACCAGAGATGTTCCTAGGACACGATTGTCTTCAAGCTGAAGCTGCTGAGACGTTTTCTGTGGCCTTAGAAGCTAGCTTAGTAATTGCTGTGCACTTTGATAGTCTTTAAAGTAACCCTCGACCTAAAAACATGCTCCTCAGTTTCAGCGTTTCATTTCTGGTCATTGTGCAAGAATCTCTTCTTTAAGATCGTCCTGCTAGGGGATATTTTGGAAGGGTTTCACTGTTTATTTTAATGTCGTCTGTCCATTTAACCTTAGCACTGATGGAAAAGGAATAGAAGAACGTGAGCCGAAGCTGTCTTAACACTGGTTTAAGGAAAAAAGGAAAGGGCAAGCTTGCGCTGTGTTTCTGCGTTTTTTTACTAAATCACGTCTCTTCACATGTATAAGGCCTCATATGGTCCTCAGTCGGCTGGTTCAGACGTGTCCATAACTCATGTGCTAACACTCATGGTAACTTTAAGGGAAAGATGATACGTTGCTCAAATCGAGAGAAACACGTTTGTATACTTTTTTGTTTTTCTCTCACCTTTAGGTATTTTAAGTAGGTGTTGAAAGCAGTGAGTTAGGCCTGCTCGGTGACCTGGTGGCTAAGGCAGCTGGAGTTCACACGGTCGAGCTCATAGATCAAATCCTGGACCTGGTGGCTTGAGAAACACGCTGGGTGCGTGTGTACATGTGCTCACATCCTGATCGGAGAAATGGAGGAACGGGCTTGGGGCATCACCGTCCCCCTGGAAGGTTCTGTCTCATCTTCTCTCTTTAGAGAGAGTGCATGCACCTCTGGCAAAGCAAAATAAAACAAATCCAAACAAATAAACGGAAAACCAGTGAGCTGACCGTACAGCTAAGCTTTTGGGATTTGTCTGTTTTTAAAATAAAACGATGCCCGATTTTCAGGTGGTTAACTTGTAGGTATTTAAGAAACCAACTGTAGTAAGTGTGTTTTCCCTCAGGACGGACCGTGGGAGGGGAAGTTCAGGACACGTGGTTTTTAGGGATGACTAGGCTGTGTGTCTTTGAAGGAATGACCCCGAGGGGGCATTGTGGCCTCCATGCCCTGCACGTAAGTCCTAGCTCTGCCAGTGCGCTGCGTGTCTGCAGGACAGGAGGTAGAACTGCACCCACTCGGGGCTGTCGGTGTGAACCAGGCGGCTCTTGAGCACCCCAGGGCAGCACCCATCACGCAGCAAGCTCGGTCTGTGTGGGGTGTGAGGAACCGCTGGGGGAGGAATACGAGAGCAGCCACCCAGGGAAAAACACTCGCACCCCACGTGAAATGCGTCCTGTCTCACGTGAGGGTCTCCGTCAGGTCGTGGCAGGGCATCCGCGTCCTGATGAATATGGCAGTCTACTTACTTTTGGAGAGACAGAATGACAAAGTCACAGTACACTCCACATTGTCACACTGTAGTGGGAGACTGCAGGTACGCTTGTCTTAGAACCTCTGCCCCTCCAGACTCTTACAAAGAAAAGTTTGGGTTTCGCTTTCCCTCTCGCCTGCTCTTGTGCCTCACTGGTGAAAATCGGCATCAGTGGGAAGTGAGTCCTCCCTTTCAACACGGTTTTACCACTCCGGACGTCTCTTGACATACTTTCTGTTATTAGTACACACTGATTAAGCATTGAGGATGTTTCTTTCGATGATCAACTTCTTAATTTATTCTGTAAGAGACTGAGAAAGAGAGAGACAGGTAGGACCCGCCCCAGCAGGTCAGTCACACCACGGTCCATCCCAGCCTCAGGACTGCAGTGGCGTGTACAGACCAGGCGTACAGGAAAGCCTCTGGGTGTGAACTCGGGACGTCTGTGTGGCCTGAGGGTCACGGGAGCATTCCCGCCACACCACTGCTGGCCGCCAGCTCCCGAGTTCATGAGACCACAGGTACCAAGACCATGGCCTCACGCTGTTTGAGAACTAGCAGCTCTGGAGTTCGCCTTGTCCTGTGTCCCACCTGCGAGAGGATTGGCTTTGATTTCGTTTTCTGCAGGAAAACAATACCTAGCTTCTGCTCGAATCTACCTGGGGTGAGGACTTGAGGGTTTCTCAAGGAAGGTTTCTCTGTTTCCTAGTGTCTCTGATTTTGGAAAGATTCTTATAATCTACTGTTTTAGGAGTTGGATCTACTGGTCCCGCATCTGGCCTCTAGAAACAAAAAAATGCTTAATTCTGCTTTTACCTTAGGACCCTTTAGCTATGTCAAGGTTGACAGACCCTCCTATCTTTCCCCTCAAGATCTATCTTCAAGGCTTAAGAAATGCCTCTGGTTTTCCAGGGTGACAGTCATTTCTGAGCCTCGTCACCCTGGGCAGCCAAGCTGCTGAGAGTCTTCGGTGTACATTTATGTCAACTTCTCGTCATTTTGTTTAGGTTTGGGAAAAGCAGAGAGATAGGTAACTACTTTTAATAAAATGTTAAATTGCACACCTAAAACAGATAGGCTTGGGGTATTAGTCCATCAGAGACAGAATTTGCCCACTTTTAAGTTCACAGATATGCCTAGTCCAAAAAACTTAGCTCCGTAGCATCTGGACTTAAACTGAGGTAGAATTGTAATCAAAGAACTTTCAAAAAATACATTCCACTATCAGCTACACACCTCAACACGTGAGCTAAGCAGTGTGTGACACCACTATTAGTTATAACTGAGCCGAATTCACTTAGGGTGAGAGCTGTGGGCCGGGGTTTGAACTTCGTTGGTTTTCTTCTGATCTTGCCTATGGGGATGAATCACGCTGACGATTCCTCACCTTTCTTTTCCCCAAAACTTAATGAAAAGCTAACAAAATAGAAATTTCCATCTCCCCACAATGCTTTGGCTGACAATTTAGGCCGTTTGGGACAGTGACTGTGCTATTTCTGCTGTATGTTGAAGTTCCTAGCTTAGACCCCAGGGGGCTGAGTTACAGCACCTTTCATGGGTGTGCACGTTCCGGTCCGAGCTGTTGCACAGGACGTGAGTTCCGAGCTGGGCCCCAGTCAACCTCTCAGTAAGCGGAAGGGAACCTTGCAGAGTCGTGTACCAAGGTGTCGCCAGCCTTTGACTTGCAATGCTTGAGTTCTGCCTGCCATTTTATTCTTTTCTCAAATATAGGATGAGGACGACAGAACCGAGTCTCAGTCTCCCAGTTGGCATTGTCTGTGTAACATAAGCTTTGTTTTTGTTTTCTCAAAAGGCGTTTAAACAGAAACCACCTTCAGCTGTTCCCGGAGTTGCTGTTCCTCGGGACCGCGAAGCTGTACAGGCTGTAAGTAGACTTCACACACGCGGCCGCCGCTCTGGGTAGTGCCTGCTGCTCTGTGAACCGCTTTCGGAGCCGCGTCCTCGCACTTTCCTGGAATCCGTTCACCAGATGAATGAGTTAAAAATGTGCCTTTTGTTCTGAAAGAAATTTATGATTGGTTATTCCGTGGTTCCAGTCGTTGTATTTGTTTAGTGTTTAGTGATTTATGTGTGTGTTATTGTAATTATTTTTCGGTCACGTGGTGGTGTGATTTACCTATGTTTTTATGGAAACTTTTGAGTAAGTTCTGAAGGGAAAAATTGCTACCAGGCTTCCTTCTAAGAGAAAGTTGGCCGTGCTTTCTTACAGCTTCTATACTCAAGTAGTAGTGTTTATTAGTCTGAGAATGTAGTTATAAGATATCCAGAGAGGGTTGTAAGTTTCCTCTTCGGTGTTTTCTTGGTTTTTCTTAAAGCTGGAATTCTAAACTCTGCAATATGAATGACTTGGAGGCAAGGTTTTCGTATCAGTATGTCCTAGACTGTTTAAGGAAGGCGCACCTTAAAGAGCATAATGTGAGTATTAGAACGATCAGCGTTTCCTCACTGGAATGCGTGTTTGCTGACCTAATGTATAATAGTGAAAACACATTTCTGAAGGCTTTAAAATGAGATTTTCAGCCACATGAGTGATCTTGTGCAGAGGGGAGATAAGCTAGGGGGTGTTGGGAAAACAAATAGCAACGATCCTGGGTGTTCGTGCAAGTTGTGAATGAACGGCTCAGACACAGAACTGCCCAGGGTGGCCCCCAGCTGGACGGGGAGAGTCCCCCGTGGCAGTGTTTGGGGAGGGAGTCGGCCTATGGCTTCTTCCGAACTTGAATACTTGAATTTGTAGCCAAGCCTTTTAAATCTATATCTATAGCTATATCTATGTATTTCATTTTAATTTCTTTAATACATTCAATCACTGTACATCACTTAGCTTGTAAAGTGAATTTTCCAACATGAATACTTTTCTCACCAGTTCAGTTGGAGATACTACACACATTATCAGCAACAGATAATAACCCCTTTCTTTCTTTAACCTGCTAGTTCAATATTGTTACTGACTCCAGAAATAGGAACATTATCCCCCCACACACACCTGTAATCAGGACCTCCGCTAGGTCCTCCTGAAGCCCTAACTCGGCACAGAGATCTCTTCCCACTGGCCCCGTGCAGCTTTTTCTCTGGATGGGACAAGCAGATGGTGTAAAGGCTATGTTGGTGGACTCCGACGTGACTGACCGGTTCGAGTCCTGGACCCCATGTCTTGAAACTCACACCGGGTGCATGTGCGTGTGTGCCCCAGATCCTGAGAGGAGACTGCAGGAGAAGGGACTGTGGTGTGGTTATCCCCCAGGAGTGATTTCTCTCCTGACATGGTTCCTCTGGGAGAGCCAAGGTTGTCTGGCAGTACTTCTCCCCGCTCTGCACTCTCTGCTGCTCACTCGGTCCAGTGTAAGAACTTTTTCCAATATTAAAGAAATCTGAGAACTGCATTTTTAACACAGATTCTCCCAGGACCACTTTTACCGAGTAAGTAGGATGGAGGTTTCCGTACAGATTACATGCGTGCACGTCAGAGGAGATTTCTGTTTAAGTATTTGTGCTTAACTTCCAAGAAGGGTCGCTGAGGGAGTTTGAACAGCATTCCAGCTCCTGCTTTAATTTTCGGTGGTGGGGAGGATGCAGAGAATTGACGTGAGGGCCATGCCCACTGAGCACTGACCTGAGCTTGGTCCCACCACACCTCTGCTGGCAGTCACGGTGGAAACACAAGGCAGGGCCGTCGAGGGAGTTGTTTTCTTGGTACTGCAAAAATAGAACTTACAGAGACCAGCAGGTGGCATAATGGCTATGTCGCTGGATTCCCATGTAGCCAACCGTGGTTCGAGTCCTGGACCCAGTGGCTTAAACTCAGGCCGGGTGTGTGTGCATGCGTGCCCGAGACCCCGAGAGAAGAATGGAAGAGAAGGGATTGTGGCGTGGCCATCTCACTGGGGAGGGGGGGTGACTTCTCACTTTCTATCTCTCTGTCTCTTTCTCTCTTTCTGGCGAGTGCATGTGCCCTATAGCAAAAACCTCTCCCATCGCTCATAAACAACGTTTGATGTTCCATCTTGAAGAACGTGGATTGATTTCCCCGGAAGTTTTGAGGTGTATAACTCATTGCAGAATTCCACATCAGCAAATCGTCCTCTGTTGGACACAGTGTCCTCTCTGACAAAATCACATAGTGGACTAAGAGATTTTCTGTTATTTTTTCCAGTATGATTTTATAACTTTATGAAGGTGAGATTACCTACGAGAGTGTATTTCAAGATCCCTGAAGTTATAGCTTGATGGCAGCTTAGTGGTTAGCGCCGACAAAGCGTCTCTTCTGGAATTTGAACCCTGCCCAAGGCAGCGGATGCACGTGGAAACCCCCAGGGGTGATTTCTGTCTCTGCTCTCAGGGCAGGAATGGCATTTTGAGTTGAGGACCTGTTGCCTCACCTGAATTAGACTCAGGTGAATTGTCTACAGTGACATTTCTCTTGAGAAGATAAGTGACCAGTTACATGTGATCAGTTTGTTTGTTTTTTTTTTAAATGATGGTGACCACTGCTCAAATTAAACAGCCATCATTACGAGTCTTTAACAGTGGAACGAAAGCTTGCGAAGCTGACCACAGGGATCTGCGTAACTACGAAGAGCAGGGATGCGGGTTCTAACGTTCCCCGTGTGATCCAGGCGCCAATGGCGTGTCTGAAACAAAGACCCGGGCAGATGGCAGATCTGCAGTCACTCACGTGTCCTCTCAAATGTTCATTTAAACTTGCATCTCTGACCAGAAAGGTAACTGGCAAAGGGTGCAGATAACAAATGACAAGGAATGACTGGCTGTGGCATCTGGGAAGTGAAGTGACCCCTCGTTGTCCCACTGTGTCACGTCGTGGAACCACAGGTATCTGGACGTCATCTAAGACACCAGTGCAGGATTTATTTGGCCTGTGTGAGTTGTCGCGTGATGCTAAGTACTGTCTCAGTTTCTTTTCTTACAACTTGTATTCCTCCTTAATCGTGTTTTTCCGTGTTGTGTCACCGTGAGCAAGTTTACCAGTTCAGTGTATAGCTCAGTGCCCATGTTTGCTATTTAGCATTTCCGTTAGGTGACAGCCTGCCTGAGACTGGACGTGATGTGGATTCTCCTTGAGCTTTGGAATCCAACAGTCACCATTTGACTCTTGGCTGAAAATGAGATGCCACGGGAGAAGCGTGCATGCTTTTCATGGCCTCGAAATGCAGTCGGAAAGCAAAGGAGGGTGTCCTGTGTTTGACTTAGGATTCAGCACGCTTGGCTGCTGCAGGCAGCCGACTTGCCTTCCCTCTGCCGTCTGCTCCGGTTTCTCCCCGGCCGGCAGAGAGAGCACAGCGTGCCCAGGAGGAGGTGCTGGCTCAGAAACAGCAGTCCGGCCCAGCTGTGCTGTTAGAGCAGGACACCAGCGGAGACAGCATGGCCACTGACCCACTCCGTTAGCGCGGTCTGTAAAGTGAGACCAAGTCCGCACAGACCACAGGACGGTGTCATAAAGGGACGAGCACTCGCTGACAGATGGGAAGTGAGAGGGGAGGGAGGTGAGGGAGGGTGACAGGTTGGAGATAACAGGCAGCCATAGTTTCCTCACTGCCACGCAGACTCCATCCTCTCCCTCGCTCCTCCCACGCTGAGGTGCATTTTTATCATCAGCTGCAGAATGGAGAATGCAGGAGCTGGGCAACTGCAGAGCAGGCTACAGTGAGGTTCCGAAAGGTGGACTGGGATCCGGTGAGAGCGACGGG
Organism: Tupaia tana; assembly: GCA_026018925.1. Taxonomy (NCBI): domain Eukaryota; kingdom Metazoa; phylum Chordata; class Mammalia; order Scandentia; family Tupaiidae; genus Tupaia; species Tupaia tana. The sequence goes on along the minus strand of JAKSZU010000025.1, from coordinate 27,288,422 downwards.
GCGCACGGAGAGCCTCGCTAGCAGCGTCTCCTCCATGCCGACGGGGCGCACACGGAGAGCCTCGCTAGCAGCGTCTCCTCCATGCCGACGGGGCGCACACGGAGAGCCTCGCTAGCAGCGTCTCCTCCATGCCGACGGGGCACACGGAGAGCCTCGCTAGCAGCGTCTCCTCCATGCCGACGGGGCACACACGGAGAGCCTCTCTAGCAGCGTCTCCTCCATGCCGACGGGTCCGCACCACTGCCTGCAGCCTCCCCAGGGCAGCGTGCAGTTAGGCTTGGTGATAAACATTGGCTTTGTGGTTTTCAGTTTATTTCTTTGCATATTATTATATGTGTCCAGTTTGGGAACACAAGCTTGAGTCTCCAAAGCACTTTGTAGACACTCATTTTTCACTTGTGTCTACAAAACCAAAACATCAGAACAAAAATGACTGTCATGTCCAAGGTACGCCTTTTCTTCATTCCTTGAATTAAACTTTTTTATTTTTAGTTCAGACAAGGCATGGCATTATTCCCCAGTGAGTCTAGAGGAAATTTCTAGCACTAGAAATAGTTGCATTAGAGTGAAGACTCTTGATGGCCCACTGAGTATGCACCTGAGACAAAGGTGGATTTCGACGGCTCACGTGGACTGGTCAGGCCCAAACTCATTTGCTCTCACGCAGGCTCTGAGATTCTCGGATTGGTTTTGAATCCTATACTAACAGGAACTTTTTAAAGGGGAAAACTTACCTTCTTTTTTATTTAGGTTAAAGATTCATTTGCTAAGCGCAACAAATACAGAATCAAGCTGTCTTTATTTTCCTGTCCTTCATACCCATAGAAAGAGCCTTCATTTCTCTTTTTGTTTGTTTTTAAACAGTTTTAAGAATAACACATGCTCATTGTGAACATAGTGTAGGACATTCAGAAAAATAGAAAAAAGGAGGTAGAAGCTGCTCACCAGCTCGTCACCCGGAGAGAACCACGACGATGTTTGTCGATTATTATTGTCTTAGTTTTATTTTGATGGTTATGCATATAAATGCTGGTTATACAAGTCTTACAAAAGCATTTTTTTAAACATCCCCAGGGTCAGGTCAAAGATATGACGTTTAGAAACTCTCAGTACACATTGGGTCGTTGGGAAAGTCATGATGCATTTTTGCATAGAAAAACATCGAAAAATATGGCATGACTTTCCCAATGACCTATAATCAATGTATTGAATTAAATTTCTATTTGGTTCAGGGTTTGTGTTAGCAAATGAAAACTCTAGGAAGTTCATTATGAATAGCCACATGAAATTTAAAGAATAACCTGGCTAATTCCATGTTTGGTCCCTGTAAGTTTCTAGATATTGAAGGGTTTCGGTGGACACAGCATCTGTAAGGACCCAGTTTTTCACCTAAGGAAGGTATACTGAATTTAATCGAATGCTCTGCTTCCATAAGACTGGCCCTGTGGTTCTCAGGGGTCCCCCAGGGTTCTCGTAGAAAAGCAGAAAAGCAGGGGCCGACAGTGGGGCCGTGTGAAATCTCTCTGCGTTCATCTCTGCCAGCTCTAATTAAAGTGTGGGCGGCCCGTGGTGGCAGGTGCCACAGCTGCCTGCCCCATCGTGCTCTCGGCCTGCTTGGGCCCTACCACGCTAAATCCGGCAGTGGTGGTGCAAGAATTGCAGGTTGCGGTTGCTACGGTTACCGTCGTCCAGCCAGATCGGCATCATTACTCAGCCAGCAAGCTGCCACCAGGCCTCTGCTGCGGTCTCTGCCGAGTGCACAGGAGTGTCCCGTGCCGAGGGTGGGCGTTCTGGCCCGGGAAGGTGTACTTTGGGCCAGGAAACACTGTCCTGTGGACATACTTCAGGGGAAGCAGGTGGACTCTTGTCAACAGGAACAAGAGAGCTTCAAAAAGTATCAAGCGCTTTTCAGCAGCCGAAGCACCAAGCCCTCTATTAGTTATCAAGTAATTTATTAAGGACTTACTGTTTCTGAACCCAGGGGACTCTGTTTTTCCACTTAGAAAGTAGTGGTGGAGGCATGGTGGTTAGGCGGTGGGATCTCAGATGGCTGACGGTGTGGTTCAGGTCCTGGATCCGGTGGCCGAGAAGCACCGTGAGTACACGTGTGTGCCCCAGGCCCCAACAGGCGAGCGGGAGAGTGGGGGCTTGACGGGCCGTTCCTCCTGGGGAGTGATTTTTCTCTTTCTCTCTCGGCCTGTCTCTCTCTGGCAAATGTGTGTACCCTCTAGCAAAAAAAGAATGAAATTCAAAAGTAAAATAGTGCTCTATGAGAAGTATTTTATTTTAAAAAGATGACTGGTACAGGGGCCAGCAGGTGGCATGGTGGTTAAGGCACCGGAATGCCCATACGGCCGACTGCGGTTCGAGTCTTGGACCTGAAGGCTTGCTTTCTCCCTCTCTCTCTCTGTCTTTTTGTGGCAAACTCATGTGAAAACATAATAAATAAATAAATAAATAAATAAATAAATCTTTTTTATAAAAGATTACTGGTACATAACCGAATATTTGTTTTCTAAAACTTGATAATGAGTATCTGGGCTCATTTCAGAGTGGCCATTACTGCTTGCCATGGATGAAGGAGATCTAAACCATGGCATAAGAGCTACTGTTGATTTTATTTTTAAACTTTTTAATGTAAGTATTTATTTTTTTTTAAGTTTATTTCAAGAGGAAGAGTGAGGGGAAAGGCACCTGTACAAGGTCTCATCATGCCGCGGTCCCCACACCCGTCCTCCAGCCCTGTCCCAGGCAGCCCCGCGTGTGTGTGCCTGACACGTTGCAGGTGGCCCCTGCTTCCAGACCAGTCCTCCACGATGCCTCGTCCATGCAGAGCCGTACCCGCCCCTGCACTGCTGTGGTGGGGCTGTGTTTCTGAAGTCAGTGTGTAGTCTTCTGATTTACAGATTACCCACTTAATTAAGATTAATATGGCATTCAAGGGGACCAGCAGTTAGCGTAATGGCTATGTCACTGGACTTCCATGTAGTCGACCGCGGTTCGAGTCCTAGACCTGGTAGCTTAAACTCATGCCAGGCGCGTGTGCGTGTGTGCCCAAGATCCCAAGAGGAGAATGGAGGAGAAGGGATTGTGGTGTGGCCATCCTCCCTGGGGGGTGATTTCTCGCTTTTTGTCTCTCTGTCTCTCTCTGTCTTCTGGTGTGTGTACACGCCCTGTAGCAAAGACCTCTCAAAAAAAAAAAAAAAACCAAAAAAACTATTGCATTCAAGATTGTGCCTGGCCCAGCGTCGACACTTCTCACTTCATAGGGCTCACTCGCTTGCTTGTGAGGAAAGCCACACGCTGTACTGTCAGTTCACGGCCTGGACACGGAGTGTGAGAGCCACATGTTTCTCAGCCAGGGCCTTCCCGCTGAGCTGCACTCGCTTGAGTGGCTGTGTTCCCAGCTGTGGAAGTTTCTGTCCCACTGACGAATCCACCTGTCCTCTTACTGGCTTTGGAGAATACTGTGACAGGTGCCAGGAGACACTGGGAAGGACGTGTCCACAGAAGAGGGACGTCCGTGTGCCTTGACCATCGCTAACTTGTCCCGTAATATGTAAATTACCGCTCACTGGGAGTGGTTGTGTGTTCTGAAACGTGAACTTAAGTACATGGTTTTCATGTCAAAATGATACGATATACACATCATCAGACACTATTCCACAATGTGACAGCAAAGTGCGGAATAGCCATAACGTCTCAAGGTTAACATCTGGGACCTGGGGACTGAGGTTTGCGTAAGAATTTCCAGAAATAAGTGTTGCTAGCATTTTATCTATACGTAAGTAATTTTACTGTATTTGCATACTTATATTATTTTTAAAACATTAAAAATTTAATTTGTATCATAAGGGAAGTGGCATAAAATATAGCGCTTAAAAGCCTGCTTGGGTACTTGCCGTCTGTTATCTTGGGAAGCCAGTGGACACCTGGAGTTAAGTTCTTCCGCTTATACATTTTTAGGCATGGTGCTACTATTTACCCTTCCAGAGACACAAGTCATAATTTAGCTTCGGTATCCAAAAGAACATTGTCAGCCTTCCAGTACGATTGCAGCTACATTTGTGTTTCCTGTTGTCGTTGCAAATGAGGTGAGAAGAACAGTCACTCAGCTGCCCTTGCAGCTTGCCCTCAGGCAGCAGAGTTCTCCACCCTGTCCTCAGTTCTTAGTGCCCCCTCAGGGCGACACACTTACACGCATGGCGCATGGATGTTTACTGCAGCCAGTGGACACCCAGTGTGCGTTCATCCACTTCCTGCCCCTTTGCACAGTTAGGGAAGGGACGCTTGGCCAGGATATTCTTAGTGAGCTGGCTTAACCCTCTCCCGGCTGATGAGTCATACAACTTTAAAATTCACGTCTAAGAAACAAAGGGACCGTGACTCAGCAACTATTCGTGTTAGTCCATGTATTTCGACTGTCGTTTTAGGGGTGTGTTTCCTTCAATGGCAGGTTTCAGGAACAATATGAGTTCATGAGAAACGGCGGAGTAAACGCCTTGAGGTGTAGAGGAACTTTCTGAAAGTTTTAAGTGGCTGAGGAACGTTTATGCTACGAATGAACAGCTCAGATTTTCAGACAATGTGAGATAATCGATTCGTCTTCGTGACTGTGACTTAACCTGGGGTGAAAAGGCGGTATTGTCTGTCATCTTCGTCCACACTGCATGTGTTTTAAGTGCAACTTCAGACGACAGAGTACGTCCACCTGCAGTGCAAGCTGCACACCTTTTAGCCCCTGGAATTTCAACAGTGATTCGTGATGAAATAGGTTTAGGTTTTTAGAATGTGTGGTTTCAGGTCCCTCTTAACCTGTTCGTTACCCATAACCAAGTTAACTGCCAGTGCTTTATGGAGCACGGTTTAACTTAGTAACGTATTTAAGGAATTGTAATACAACAAAACTGTAGACGGAAATAAAAGGTAAACCTACATGCCAGCAGAGGAAGCAGTGGGCAGTAAAGGACTTGTCGGGCTGCTCCGTGGCCCAGGGTGTGACAGAGGGCTGTGATGTGCCTCTGGCCACGTCCCCCGGATGTTCACAACGACACTTCGCACCTTGGTGGCACCGTCCCGGACAAACCACAACAGCAGCAAGCACCACACGAAACTTAAAGAACGTTGAAAGAAGGCAGTCTCGGCACGGAATGGGAAAAGCTGGCTTTGCCCCACCATGCTGGGTTTCTGCTAGTGAAAGATGAAAGCTCGGTGTGTGAATAGCTGGGAGCCGCACTGAGCGGGGTTGATTGCTTCCCTTCCAATTGATTGAAAACAGCCTAATTTAACGTCCTGTTTGTTCTATGTCTTAAACCATCAGAATTCTCCTTTAGGACCCGAGGAATGCTCGGGGGAAAAAGAATCCGGGGATAAAAAGTCATTGCAAGCCAACAATTGTTCCTAATCCTCACAAAATGCCGGAGAAATTAAATTTATTCTCGATGGCTCCAAGTGTTACCTAGGTCACTGGGCGGTGGGAACGGTGCCCTGGAAGTCGCGTAGGCGCGAGCTTTGTTTTGTGTCTAGATGCTTAACCTTAGACACGACCGGGCGGTCTTGGCCTGTGGTGGGAACTCGCTGCAGAGAATTAGCACCGAGCTTTTATTACCCTGGGTTTATAAGACGCTGTGCTGTCAGGAGATGAAAATGTTGTGTTTACATTTCAGTGTTAAATGATCATTTAATTAACACCTAAGGAAAAAAAAAACTTGTGAAATTCTTAGCAGCTTTTATGGTTGGTTTCCTGGGAGGTTTTAATATCCAAGTTTCATTGAGATTTCTTTTTTTGTAAGCAGAGACACAAAGGACGGTCTAAACTTTTTAAGGCAGACAAACAGTTTAACCTTGACCCTTTTTATTTTCTAAAATATTCATTTAAATTACATTTTAAATCTGGCCTGCTGATTTAAGACTAATATATACAGACGAATATATTAAATATACATCTTAATTTTGTGCTTTTGTGTAATTGCTTAGTATATTAAAAACCAATTTACATTCTATAGTTTCTACTGTAAAACATTTGAAATGACTAGTTTATTTTCAGAAGTTTAATACTTTTAGAACAGTAATTGTATTTCTTCTTTCAGTTAAGATCGAGTGTGTAATAGTAGTAATTGACATTTTGAATATTTTATTTTTTAAATTTAACTTTTTTTATTTATTTATTTTTACATATTTTATTGATTCACAAAATACCTTAAACTAAAACTATGGACAGAGCTAGAATCTAGTTACAAGTGCACTGTAATTTTCTTCGGAAACATTTTACATTAATTGATTAACTTATATTCATTCCCTGAGCATTGTCACAGCATACAAAATGTGATTTCCCATCCAAAATACACTGCATAGTGGCTTACTCATACATGTTACCATCATTCATTTTCCATTTCTAGTTTCATATATATGCATGTATATTTAAACTGCTAGATTAGTTACAGTCTTTAAAGAATTGAGTTCAAAGTATATTGTAGGCTAGCAACTCTTCTGGGGAAAAAGTATATATTATTGTTATCTTACAATGACTTCATTTAGAGGTAGTTACTATCATGATGAAAGAGGTGAATGTGTAGGCAGCAGGAAAAAATGATGACATTAATATGAAAATTCAGATTCCGTTCCTCAATTCCTAAAAGATTAGATGCTACCAAATGCCTGAAGTTAGTGGTGGTGGTTTGTGAGACAGTGAGCTGTCGGGTTCTCAGGAAAGTCACGATGCATTTTCCACAGAAAACACAGGGAATGCGTCTCCCACGGTAACGCTGGGTAGTTGGAACACTTGGAAGGTGTACTGTACACCGCACACACCGAGAGTAGATAAAGCTGTTTTCCCAAAGTGTCATTCGGCTTTTTGTCAGTTTCTCCTCTTATGTTATCTGGATATGGAACTTCATAGCCAAATATATGAAACTTTAAAAAATAGTTATCAGGTAGCCCGCTTTTAAAGTTAACGCTTTCTGAATCTTTCTAGACATGTACATGCCATTATAACACAGCTTTTTCCCATCTAAGTGTGCTGTCTTCATTCATACTGAAACAAAAAGTGCTTATCCCTTTTTTAAAAAGGTTAAATTCAAACGCTTCAGGGTAAAACCCACTTTCTGTATTCACTGGGAAAGAGTGCAACAAGGATTTAAAATCTCTTAGCAGAGAGCCCCGCTTTGAACTAAGAATTACATCCGTGTTCGCAAGATTCTGGGAAGCATTATGTGGGCCGTTGGGGCGATGTTATATGCCCTCCCCGCTTCGATCAGATTTCAGCTCTTCTGCAAAACGGCCCTCATTTTTTAACCCACATTGTTCTTTTTTCTTTTTTTTTTTTTTCCCCTAAGCTACTTCTCTTCCCATCTCTAGTCACATAGAAAAACCCATAAGTAGAAATACTTTTTAAAATTGCATCTTCTTTATGTAAGGATGCACAGTTTTGCAGAGGTTGTCATGCGACACAGCGTATTCAGAAGTTTAAAGGTTTGAAAGTGGGGGAGAGAAGTAGCCAGACCAGTTACCGAATAGGCTAGCTAGCCAGCAGGTCCCTAGCAATGCTGTGTGCTCGCTGGCCTTCCAAGCTGGCCGGGGGGTGGAGTTGACAGGTGTGCATCCTCGGAAAGAGAGAAGCAAAGATTTCGCAAATGTTCAAAATACTTGAAAATTAAGCTTTCTGGAAAATTGCAGCAGGTTCCCTTTAATATAGATCGACGTGTTGCTTTTTTAGGAAGAACGTCAGTGCGAGACTTTTACACCCAGGGAGTCCATGATAACATGGCGTTCTTTAGTTATCTCTGCCTAGGGACAAGAAAGAAAGATTCTAGCACTCCTTCCAAAGAAACAGTTCAGATTTGCTTCTTAAAAATAGGAAGAACCGGGGCCAGCAGGTGGCGTGATGGTTAAGGCGCTGGACTCCCACGTGGCTGACTATCGTTCAAATCCCGGACCTGGCAACATGCCTTCTCGTTGTCTCTAGTGAGCATGCGTGCCCTACAGCTAATTAAAAATAAATAAATAAAATGAAATAATCCTTCCAAAACTAGGAATAATGCTTCCAAGTACAAGCATGCTCTAACAAATACACTTGGTAGTTGTTCTGGCAGCTTTCCGTCGGCACCGTTGCACCTGCTGAGTCGGGAGCTAGGCTAGAGCACGCTGTATTCGCAGGTGGGACTTCCGTAGTTAAGGTCCACTTGCCCGTGTCCTGTGCTCCGCTGGCTGTGCAGACCCGGGCATGTCCTGTGGTTCCGCACTGGCCTCCAGTGTGCCGCCTGCTGCCACAGTGTGCGCTCCGTCTCTGGAAGCAGGTTTTCCTTGGCTTCCTGGGAACTCCCTGCACACTTCTGGAGCTCCTCCTGCCTCCTGTTAGGGAAGCCAGGTGTTCCCTTGCTCCTGCCACACCCCAGCAGGGCGGTTCCCCGCTGGGGCAGTCCTCACACTGAGGCTCCCGGCAGACCCCCACATACTGCCTGTGTCCCCCGGGAATGTCACTCGATTACCTGGCTGTGCCTCGGTTTCCCCCTTGTGTTAAACAACCAGACAAGTGGTCAGTCAGTGGCATGGTGGTGAAGGCCCCGGACTCCCATGTGACTGACCCTGGTTCCAGTCCAGAACCTGGCAGCTTGCTTTCTCCCTTTCTCTCTCTCTGGTGAGCACACATGCCCTGTCGCAAATAAAATAATAATAATAATGAAAATAAATCATTCTCTATAAAAGGGTATGAGCAGAGTGTCCCTCATGGAGGTGTGTGGAGTAGATTGCTTATTAGGTGAGCGGGGTTAGTGTGACCCTTCGTGTACAGTAAGTGCTGAGTACTCTGTTTTGTATGTTGGTTTTTATGATAAAAACCCCTTTTCGAGTGTTCTGCCTCGTGGGGGTGCACAGACATGCTATTCTGTCATCGCAGCACGCGTGTTGCTGTGACAGAGGGTGCCTCAAGACTCGCGTGACTGTCACAGAGAGCGCTCAGCCTCATGCAGCGTGGTTAATAAATACTTCCTGACAACGATGGCTGGGAGCTAAGCCTGAGAAAGACGGCGAGAGCAGGTTGAACTTGGACGCACGTGGTGGGAACGAGCCAGGGCAGGAGGTTGGAGAGATGCAGACACTGTCCAAGCTTTCCCTAGCTCGGCGGATGGCGCGGGGCGGGTGCTGAGCGAAGTCACGCCACCTGGTTCAGGAACAGTTTCTGTGTTTACAAAGTGTCTAGGAGGTCAGATCAGAGGGACCCAGGCCAAGGTCTCCACCGTCGCATTACTGGGATTTATCACAGGGATATTGAAAAATAATTGCGAGCAAGGTGGCAATCCATTTAAGCTTCGTTCTAGCTCTTCTTCCCAGGTGTACAGGGGACTGCTCCCTGAACTTGCAGGAATTGCAGCAGTGGGCTTCTTCATGGTAATAAGCCAGGGATTAGATAATTAGGTTGTCGGTGAGTGATTCTCAGACGGTTCCCTTTACTATTAGTAATTACAAAAAGTAAAGGCAGTTTTCTTTTGTTAGATAAATATTGCCCACTGAGACTTTGCATGGCATTGTTAGTGACTGTGAATTGTTTGAAAACTTAGAAGATTTAAAAAAAAATGATTAAAGATTTGATAGCTGCACCATCGTAAGTGGTTATCTTAATACTCGACGACCCCGCCACGCGAGGTAAGTGGCAGACAGCTGGGCTAGTTTCACACCCACCTGCCTCTCCAGCCTGGCTTGGGGTGGCGTGAAGGGCCGAGTTAGAATCCAACAGGGCAGACCAGGAGTGGGTAATGGACTCCCTTGCTGAGGGTCTCTGGTTCCTGTTTGCGTTCTGGTCTTGTCAGTGAAAGCTTGAGAGCAGGGATCACCGTGTCCCGTAGTTCTCTTACCTAGGAATGCATTGTGCAGTCTGGACAAATGAATTCTCCCGACCTTTTGGGAACTGAGCGCTTGGAACCTGAATACCGTGAAGGCAGACAGAGTCCGAGGCTGTTTCTAAGAGGGCAGCTGCTCTTTGAGTTGCTGTGGTTTTCTTTCTCTCTCGAAGGGGAGTAAATTCCACACCTAATGAATAGTTTCGAGGAAAGTTGTTAATGAGGTACTTGAAGTGACCACCCTGGATTCTTGGTTCCTTGCAGGAACATGAGGCAATGAGACAGAAACCCAGTCACACTGGATAATAGGAAATACCTTTTTCCTCTCCCCACCCACCACCTAATCCCCTGGAATTTACTTGACTCGGGAAATTACTGCAGCAAATGATGTGTTTGAAAGAGCGAAGTTGTATGAACAAGCATCACGCTGGTAGCTACAGTAATTACGCTAAAAATCACAAAGTGTCGCAGTCATCTTATTCAGAGCAGGAATTCTCACTAAGGGGGCGGGGGAGAATGGCCCCTCCATTCTCATCCGTCGTCCCGTGAAGTGTAACATGGCCAGCATGCCCACCTTACCAGCTTCACATCTTCTTCTTTTCTCAAGTCATTGTCTTGACCGTAGTTTAAGAGCTAGATCGCCATCAGATAAAGAACTAGAGGGGCAAACATGAATTGTAAATATAATTGAATTTTATTCTAGTGGGGAATTTTTATTATTTTTTAGGGCTTTGCCATATGGTATATGGGGGGGGGGGCGGAGAGAGAGAGAGAGAGAGCGAGAGAGAGAATGAGAAATCACCACCCCGGGAGGATGGCCGTGCCACTGTCCCTTGTTCTCCATTCTCCTCCTTGAATTTTGGGTACACATGCACATGTACCCAGCGTGAGATTCAAGCCCCTGGGTCTGGGACTTGAACTGTAGTCATCCACATGAGACAGAGTGTCTCCTGCAGACTCAGTCCATGGTGACTTATGAGGGGTTTTCAAAAAGTTCACGGGAGGGGCTAGCAGATGGCATAGTAGTTATGTTGCTGGACTCCACATGGCTGACTGTAGTCTGAGTCGTCGACCTGGTGGCTTGGACCTTGGCTCATGCTAGGTGTGTGTGTGTGTGTGTGTGTGTGTGTGTGTGTGTGTGTCCAAGATCCTGGGAGGAGAATGGAGGAGAAGAGATTGTGTCATGGCCTTCCCCTGGGGGGTGATTTCTCACTTTTCCTCTCACTGTCTCTGTCTCACCAGCGAGTGCACATGCCCTAAGGAAAAAAACCTCGAAAAAACCCCAGAAAGTTTGTGTGAAATACATGCTATGGTAAAACTATGCATGGCATGGATTCAAAAATTTCTTGTACTGGGGGTCAGCAGGTGGCTTGGTGGTTAAGGTGCTGAACATTCTCACTTGGGTGACCGTGGTTCGAGTCCAGGACCTGGCGGCTTGCTTTCTCACTTCCTTCTCTCTCTGTGTCTGTCTTTCTCTGGTCAAACTAAGATAAATGAATGAATAAAGGAAAATTAAATAAATAATTCTAAAAAAAATGTCTTGCACCAAAATTCATGACTTTGTTTCTATTTTCCAAAAACTTTCTTAAGGCTCCCCCCTCACATTCATGAATCAAAATAACTCTTGAATTGATTGAGGAAAAAAATGACTATTAAAAATAAGGAATTATTGTTTTCTGACATTTGGCTGCGTTCTCCTGGAGTATTGTGGTCTTGCTCCTGGGATGTGGAAGTCCTGGCGTCACACCCAGCAGGGCACACCTTCGCTTCCTCTCGGCAGGGACACACTGAGCCCTCACATCGCTGTGCAGTGCCAACCGACAGACGCCTTCCCAAATGCAGATGTAGTGCTTATATTAACATGGTCGGTCTGCAAGCCCCTCGTCCGGAGAATAAAAAATATGCTGCGTTGGCTAAGTCTAACCTATTATAGAAAAGTTGTTTAACTCTGAAATCGTGATTATTAGTTTACTAGCGACTTCGCCTCTGTGGGTCCACACTCTTTCAGGGCTGGGTGAATTTCTGTCCGGGAATCCTGCAGCGGTCCTGTATGCAGTGGGCACTCTGACGTCCATAAGCCGAACCTGAGTGCAGAGAGGACGGACGGCCACGTAGTCACCCGGCAGACGGGCCCGGTAAATGAGGCGCAGAGGTGTGGGAAGCTTTATCTTATTAATATCTGCCTCTGTTCTGCCTCTGTCGCGTTTGAGCTCGGGGAGGCGAGCGGTCAGGAACGTGTTGAGTCAGTGCAGCTGGTGCTTACACACTGGCCTTTGGTACCAACTTCCTCGCCGCGGTTTGGGGAAGCTAGTCTACTTTCGAAAGCCTGCAGAGGGAACACTACAGTCCTCACAGCGCTTGACAATGTATTTGGGTATTTACATGGGCGTGGGCTTGTCTGCGATTTTGTTTGGTTTTGCTTCATGGCAGCAAGCGGGTTGCTGTTGTCAGCTGGTAGGCCACGACCCAAGCAGATGGCTTAATCTGCCACGTGCGTCTCCGTGGGCTGCTGGGGCGCCCCCACAGTTCTCGACCGTTGGAGAGCACGCATTTCTGACACTTCTACGAGGCTTTTGTGTTTGGTCACTGTATGAATCCAGCAATGTTTTCCTTCCCGCTGAAATCACCTTCTCCGGACCAGGGTGGGGAGAACTCACAGCTCCTGCCCGTGGCTCCTGCCATCACCTTACCTTAGCAATCTGGCCGTCCAGAGACGGGGGTCAGGACCGCTCAGCTGGGAAACACGGGAGTGAGACTTGGAGGGCGAGGCCTGTGACACAGGAAGGTGGGGGCCAGCCCGGCAGCAGGGACTGGCACCCTGTGGGGAGCCCGGCCTGACAGACCATCCACTGGATAGACAAGCTGGCGTCCAGGGAGCGTGCCCGGCGTAGCCTGCAGAAACCCCTCGCGGTCCTGGTGCTGCTCCTGCCTTAATCAGAGCACCCCTTCTCATCCCGTTGGGGGTTCCGCTCACGGGTGCTCTAGTTCTTCACGTGCATCGCTGGGCAGGCTTCAGAGCCAGCGCCCTGGAACCTCGGTGTGCGACTTTGGTTACGGCCTTCGTCCCGTGAGCAGGAGGCGAGGCCGTGGCGAGGATGGACGGGAGTGTGGACATGACGCCCGTGTGCGGGATGGCTCAGAGGCTGCGGACGGGCCTGGGAGAGCTTCCGAGATTCGTTCCGAGAAATTAGTCAGCGTACGTGAAGACGCTGGGACATTGCCCGCTGGACGGTGTTTATCGAAGCTTCGAGTTTTGAACTACAAAACCCTTTTTCTCATTGACCAGCAATAATGAAATCATTATCTGCGTGAGGTCTGGCCCGAGGGCTTTTTTAGTTTTAGGGCTTTGTCATAGGGCCTGTGCGCTCACTGGGAAGAGAGAGACAGAGAGATCCGGAGAGAGGAAAGGTGAGAAATCAGCCTCCTACCCCTCGCCAAGAAGGGATGGCCACGCTGCAATCCCTTCTCCATTCTCCTTGGGGTTTTGCACATGAATGCACACGTGCCTGGGGTGAGTTTCAAGCATTAGGTTTGGGACTTGAACAGCGGTGGGACATGTGGGAGTCCAGTGCCTTAACCACCATGCCACCTGCTGGCCCTGAGGTGTGTTTGTTTTGTTTTGTTTTCCTTCTGGTAAAGCTTTTTTTTTTTTTTTTTTTTTTTTTTTGGAGAGTTTTTGCTATAGGGCACGTGCGCTCGCCAGACAGACAGAGAGAGACAAAGCGAGAAATCACCCCCCAGGGGGGATGGTCACGCCGCAGTCCCTTCTCCTCCAGTCTCCTCTCGGGATCTTGGGCACGCACGCACACGCGCCCGGCGTGAGTTTTAAGCCACCGGGTCCAGGACGCGAACCACAGTCGACTGTGTGGGAGTCCAGCGGCATAGTCATTACGCTAACTGCTGATTCCCTGGTAAAGCTTATTTTTTGTCTCTATTAAACTGGCCAAAATATGACTATGTAGTAAGATGACCGCCCCCCCAAGGACTCCCCTGTTTTGTGAGGAGTGATATTCTCCTGGCCTTTTGTTGGTTTGTTTACTCCACGTAGCCGCGTTGTGCATGTAGTATTATGAGTAAATGGTACGGTGTCAGGCTTCCATCAGGGGCCTGAGTAGTGTCCAATCCTATGGATAGTACAGGGATCGAGAGTAAAGTAAATCTGGGGCCAGCAGATGGCGTAGTGGCTACGTCTCTGGACTCCCACATGCCTGGCTGCAGGTCGAGTCTTGGACTCAGTGGCTTGAAACTCACGATGGGCATGTGTATGTGCGTGCGCAAGATCCTGGGATCCGAGGATGGAGGAGAAGGGATTGCGGCATGGACATCCCCCGGGGGAGGTGATTTCTCACTTTCTCTCCCTGTCGCTCACTCTCTCTTTCCCTGATGAGTGTATGCGCCCAATGGCAAAAACCTCTAAAAATAAAAATCAATTCTGACCAGATTAGCTGGAGGGCCCCAGAGATACCTGCATGAGAGCACCGACCCATGGTGCAGTGTAACGGTGTAGGCGAAGAACGAGGTTTGAAATTCTCGGCCGGGCCTGTGCGCATCGCCCAGCACACGGGTCCCCGCAGCGCGTCGGCGGCTGCCCTGTGGCCCCAGATCGGTTCCTCCTGCAGATCTGTGAGACCGCGCAGTGCCGGGCAGCAGGTGGCGTGGCCGTGGGCGCTGAATCCCAGGCCTGCCTGCTTGCTTTCTTGCTTTCTCTATCTCTGTGTCTCTGGTCAAATTAAAAAATAAATGATAATAAGTAAGATTAAATAAATAAGTCTTAAAACAAGACGTAACAAACCACAACACACAAAACCAGAAGGGTTCAGGGGAAGGCACCTGCCCCGCTGCTCTGAGTTTGGAATCCTGTGCCCACTCATTCCTGACTCTTTCTTCTCTGCCGTTATCTGAAGTAGAGGCATGACTAGATGAACGTGGCTCTTATTTTTCTCTGTTGTAATAAAAGGACGATGAACTCGTCACGCTGGAACGGACCTTGGGAAGGCAGGTGCAGAAAGGCGCCAGAGCCCTCACGTGACTTGCCCGGGGCTGCTCGCCTGGGGAGGGGCCTCCGGTGTGGCTCGGGGTCCGGTTTCCAGGACCCGTCACCTGGCCTCTGCCTGCTCCAGGGACACTAATCCTTTTCCTTTCTTTTTCTCGCCACTTCCTACTATTTGTTGTGTAAGACTCCCCCTGAAATGCACAGAGCTGTGCTGGAGGCTTATCACATTACTGCCCTCTGTCCTTGCTCGGGGGCCGGGCTGGGTGTGTGGACAGCCAGGTCTGGTACACAGGTCCGCGTCTCATCTGCATGCACTGAGTGTGCGTTCTGGGGTCAGGGGAGTAGCTGCCAGTGGGTCAGTGCTCCTGTGAGCTCTGGCACTGCTCTGAGAAGGGTTTAGAGGTGTTTCGTTTTGTTGCATTTATAATTTGAGGCACTAGTTTTGGCTCTACAGAAAGAAAGAAACAAATTTTGTTTGCCTGACACTTTTGCAAGAGGCCGTGTATGGGTTTCTCATTTGTATTTTAGGTTTTGGATGACAAAATGGAACATTGGCTAGCCTCGCTACCAGGAGGTAGAGGTCTGTGATTGATGTCCATGTCTCCTTGGGTCTGTCAAACAGGCCACCTCGCTCTGAGAAGGGAGGTTGTAAGAGCAGCAACAGCAAACTGAAAGGCATTTCGAGAAAGAAAGGGCTATTCAAAGGTCTGAGTGAGGGGCCAGCGGATGGTGTAGTGGTTAAGGTACAGGACTCGCACATTGCCAACCACGGTTCAGTCTTACATCTGACAACTTGACACTCGTGCAGGGGGTGTGTGCGTACAGGGGGTGTGTGCGTACAGGGGGTGTGTGCGTACAGGGGGGGTGTGCGTACGGGGGGTGTGTGCATACATGCCCAAAATATTCCAGGAGGAAATTGGAGGAGAAGGGATTGCTGCGGGGCCATCCCCCTTGGGGCAATATCTCACTTTTCCTCTCTCTGTCTCTCCAGTGAGTACGCACGCTCTATGGGAAATCAAATAAAAACAAAACAAAAAGAAAACAAAAAAGAGAATAAGTCTGGTTGAGCTGTCACTGAGAGTCTGGGTTAGAGAAGCTTGCCAGTGTTAGGAGAAAGACAACCAAAATGCTACTTAATGAAAAATCTAAAAACAACTGAGTGTATCAGATGTTTCAAAGAACGAAAAGTTACATATCGCAACAAGAGTGAAGTCATGTATCCTTAGAAGTAGAAGTAACCATTAGATTTGCAAGGTGCATGCAGAGGGTTTGGGGGCCACAAGTCCCGCGCTATGGGATGATTGCACAAGAACCTAATCTTAAAAGTTTGTAACTTTAATTTCCCTGTCGGCATTTAGTATGAGCCTGATACAAAATATCAACATGTAGTATGGATGAACCAGGATTTCTCTGATGGAAGCAAGGATGACAAAGAGTCCCTTACTCTTGAAAACCTCCAAGGCCCATCTGGGAAACACTGTGTGCGAGATCATCTTAACGTGAAAACCTCGGCAGTAAAGGATTTCGAATGTCCATTTCTTTGGGAAAATAGTAATTTAATTTAAGCAATTCAGTTTGTGCCGACTCTTGATTTGCCTGTGACTTTTGGGAAGGATGCCCTCCCAGGTCCGTACCGCGGTCAAAGGCCATCAGCCCCCCTCACAGCCAGCACAGCCCGACTGGCTCCTGCCACGTTGCTCCAGCCCCTTCCCAAGCCCGGGACAGCCAGCTCAGGGCCTGAGGAATTACTCACCCCGAAGTGAAATAAACAAACAGGTACATTTCAAGATTTTCAAGAGATGGAGTCCCTTTCTGTACAGAAGGATTTTTCAAAAAGAATTATTTGTTTAATTTTATTTATATACTTTTGTTTGACCAAAGGGAGACAGAGAGACAGAAAGAAACCAGGCTGCCAGGTCTGGGACTCGAACCTTGGTTAGCCATGTGGGAGTCCACCACCTTAACCACCACACCACCTGCAGGCCCCAGAACCTTTTTCTTTCAAAGGTCTTAAATCAGTGCTCATTTGGGAAGGCAATAATTAGAAGGGAATAAACTTAAATTTATAGACTTGATTTTTCTTAATGGGCCACACTTTTGTGTGTTTGTTTGTTTGTTTGTTTGTTTGATATAGTGTGTGTGTTCTCACTGGAAAGAGAGAGGGAGAGAAGAGAAAGTAGAAACAGTCCCTCAGGAGGGATGGCCTGCCACAGTCCCTTCTCTTCTGTATACCTCTAGGGATTTGGGCAAACGCACACACACGCCCGACATGATTTGCAAGCTACCACGTCCAGGGCTTGAACCGCGTAGTCAGCTGTGTAGGCTCCAGGTGTCTTAACCACTATGCTACCCGGCTGGCTCCAAAAGGCCACATTTAGAAAGTTTGCTTGTTTCTTCCACGTCAGAGACAGAGGGCAGAAGGAGAGAGAGAAATGGCACCCGCGAGGTATCTCTGCTGCCGTCCCTCAGCCTGAGCCCGCCGCGTCGTGGGCACACCCAGGGCACTCAGTGGGGTCTCAGACCCACTCCCGAGTGTGCCTCGCTCTTTTCACCTTGCCATCGCCTGGCACCAAACCGCAAGAAGGGCAGGAAGGGTGGACGGACGGGCAGGGCTCTGTGGGAGACTTTCTGCCACGTCTGCCTGGCGGTCTGTGCGTGGCTGAAATCCTTCCAGTCCACAGTGTCTGGGAGACAGAGGGATACCCACACGAGCTCCCCTGCCGGCCGTCCACACTGCCTTCTCCTTCTGCAGATCGCCTAGAAACGCGTTCCTTAGCTGCTCCTGCTGTGGCGGTGAGGACACACTGCAGTTCAGGGGTGTCTGGGACTGCAGAGATAGCGGCGTGGACTCAGAGATGGCGTGGACGCAGAGACAGTGGCATGGATGCAGAGATAGAGGCGTGGACGCAGAGATAGAGGTGTGGACGCAGAGACAGAGGTGTGGACGCAGAGAGCGGCGTGGATGCAAAGATGGCGTGTATGCAGAGATAGCGGCATGGTTGCAGAGATAGCGGCGTGGACGCAGAGATAGAGGCGTGGATGCAGAGATAGAGGCGTGGATGCAGAGATAGCGTGGATGCAGAGATAGAGGCGTGGATGCAGAGATAGCGGTGTGGACGCAGAGATAGCGGTGTGGACGCAGAGATAGCGGTGTGGACGCAGAGAGAGAGCGACGTGGATGCAGAGAGAGTGGTGTGGATGCAGAGAGAGTGGTGTGGATGCAGAGGGAGCGGCGTGGACACAGAGGTAGCAGCGTGGATGCAGAGATAGAGACATGGATGCAGAGATAGCGGTGTGGACTCAGAGATAGCAGTGTGGACGCAGAGATAGCGATGTGGATATAGAGAGAAAGTGGCGTGGATGCAGAGAGAGTGGCGTGGACGCAGAGAGAGCGGCGTGGACGCAGAGAGAGCGGCGTGGACGCAGAGAGAGCGGCGTGGACGCAGAGAGAGCAGTGTGGACGCAGAGGGAGTGGTGTGGACGCAGAGGGAGCGGCCAGCTCTCTGCTCGTATTACCGACCTGCCTAGAGTCGTAGCAGCATGGGGAAGCCACGGCGTGGAGGGTAGCGCGTGCCATCACATACAGAGTGACACCGAAACCAAACCAATCACCTGCAAGGAAAGGAGCTAAAAATTGTTCCCTGCTGCACAAAAGTTGCCATGGCATTACCTTCCCTTTCGTGTCTGCAGGCGACTGAATCGAGTCGTTTCAGAAAACGTGTCTATTGCTGTGTCTAACGTTCTAATTAGCGCCGTGGGTAAAGGAGTCCAAGCACAGGCGGTGTTTGAGAGGCCTGTGAGATTGGCGAGGGACAGACAGGTGGACGTCCCTCCTGGCCCTGATGGCCCAGCCGTGACTCCAGAGGGGCTGGCCCTGCAGCCTCGGGCGCCATCCCCAGTTCTCACTGAACCTCACCCAGGCTGGTGTAAACAGCACGCTCTCCACTCCCGATGGAGCATCTGCAGAAGGGACCGACAGGGACCAGCCGTAACGTTTCGCTGTGTCTAAACTCTGAAGGAAAAGCAGAGCCGATTTCGACTAAATCGAAACCATCTAAAGTGAGCGAGGGGGTGGCATTTCCAACTGGAATGTCCCTTTAGGACTCAGGTGCCGCGGCTGTCACCTGGGGCCGGAGCACTCAGGTCGTCATGAGTGGGGCCCATCATTACTGTAGCTTGACTTTCGGAATGTCATTTTTTCCTCTCCCCTGGGCCCAGACTTTCTAAAGGTAGTTTTCTTAACCCCCAGGTGATTTTTCTTTTTCTTCTTCTTTTTAACAGCACTTCTCTGTCTTCATTTATTTTTAAAAATTGTTACACTAGCTTGCTTCAATAGAGTGTTTTGAAATGGTCAATGAAAACAGAGACGCACTGACATAAACCATCCAGGGTTCTCATTCTGAAATGACTTTTATCACATTTATATATATTTTATATATTATAGTTCCATATATGCTTATGTAAGAATTATACAAATACCGGGAAAACGTGTGATTTTTTACCTGTATGTTAGTTTCTTTTAGTAAATGATGCGTTCTTGATTTTTATGAATATTTTTGGGGAGTATTATTTCACATAATTAGGAATAGACTCACCATTATAGAATTTACTGGTTGAAACTTGGTTTTCCTGCATGTTGAAATTCGGGGGAGACGGCCCCGGTTTGTAACCTCGCTATGTCCCTGAACTGTTCCGACGGTCACGTTAGGGCCTGGAGGCCAGCTGTTCCTGGCGGAGGTCTCCCCCAGCGTGGATGCTGAGCACTTGGGTGTTCTGACGGAGCTGTTTGCCAGCAGGTGACAGGGCCTTCCAGAAAAATGAGAACCCGAGGACAGTGGATCTGTGTTTGCTAACCAGCGAAATCCAGAACGTTGCATTTTTGAGATTCCCCAGGCAAAATCGTCCATTTTGTAAATGTCAGTGGGGTGACGGGAAGAGAGTAGGGTGGGTTTGGTGGAATCGGAGCAAGGCTGGTAGAGACTTACCGTGTGCTCTCGTTGCTCATTTAAAAACGACCTTGAAGCAGTTTTGCACACGAAAATGATAACCTGTGTGAATCGTGGCATTCTCAGTCCCTGCCAGGCAGTGAAGGAAATGGGGGCAGAGAGGGGGTCCGCGTGAGGTAGCCGAGGTCACCGTCACCCGTGTCCTGCCTTGCGGACGCGCCTGGTGAAACCTTCCACCAGCGTCTTCCCGACGTGGGTCAGCGATGTCGAAGGTGAACGTCTCCCCGTAGAAACACTGTGGCAGATTCTGGTTCGGTTCCTAGGCCCGCCATGCAGCCTGTTCCATCCACACGCGTCTTAGAGACGAGCGCCTGTGGGCTGGAGTCCTAGATGCATGCCACAGAAAGGAGCCCAGGACGCATTCTAGGGACAGAGAGGGGTTCTCCAGGAAGTTCCAGAAGAAGCTCATTTCGGTATTTGTCCTTTTTGTTTGTGCTTCTTTATATATGTATTTATTTATTTTATATTCATTCACTGAGTCCCGTTACAGCATACACAATTGAACGTTCCCATCCGGAATACACTGACAATCGGCCCCATCAGAGACATCACCACATCCGCTATCCACAGATCGGTGTCTGCTTCGTTCTGTTTCTTCATGGTTCTTGTTTGTGCTGCGTATTCAGAGGTCCCGAGCCGTCCTGTGGCGTGAGACCTCAGGGCCCGAGTGTACCTAGCCCTCTTTGAAGGACGGCCACCCTCCACCGGGTTCCCCGCAGGCCAGGGGGAGCTGACCCGCTCTCACTCTGCCCGTAGTGACGAGGCTTAATACCCTCCGCCGTCCACGCGGCCACATTTCAACACAGATAATGATGGGAAGTTGAGAAAGAAGTATGAAAAAGACAGTCAGGGTAGGCCAGGAACGAACTCGCTTCCAGTTTAGGAACCTTAGGGCTTAGTTGCGATTTTTTAATTCCTTTCCTTTTCTTCCTCTTCGAAATGCCTTATTTCTATAAAAACGGAGGTTTTTCACAGACACTAAACATACATTTCAGTGTAACTGTAGGTCTTTATTTTTGTTGGTTATTTGGCTTTATAATTTTTAAATTTTTAATTAAGATCTGTGATGTGATGGTCAAATATGTGGGCTTTTCAGCCCCAACAGGGGAGCCAATTCCGTATTCGACTGAGGACCCTGGTTATTGTAGTTCCCCACTCATCAGAGCAAAAAGAACTTGCTTTGCCTTGGTTGTCACAGGGCCCCATTACAGATTCTCTTCATTAAAAACGTGCAGTATTTTGTACTAACTGTCTCTGAGTTGGTCATGCTAAATTTTTTAGTCTACTATGGTTATGCCTATGAAACTCTCAAATGGGATCATTATTTTCAAGTATTTGATATTTTTATTCAAGGTAAAGGTAATCTTATAAATATAGCTTTTCCTCATAAAAATCAATGTAGAAAACATAGAGCATTTTAATGGTCCTAAAAGCTTTAGATATACTGTATAATAATTGGGTTAATAAAGATGGAAAAATCTCTTTTCTGTTTTTTCACTAACCATAGTTAGTAAAATAATAAAAATCACATGACTCTATCATATGGATTTTTACAAAAAACATGTACTTGGATTTTTAAAAATAAAGCTCTTTGGTGGAGGTCAAGGTCCACCACAATGAATCATTTACAGTGGTATTGAATTACCGTCATTATTTGGTTTTGTGTTCTGTCCTCAGTAGAGAAGGTGGAATGGTTTTACTTATTCCAATTATGGAGGTGTATTTTGTCATAAGCCATTCTCTGAGATTATAAATAATTTCAACTTGATATTTACACTTATCTTGCCAAGGGGCATGGAATTACACTGTGTAAGGGCATTCATTTCTTTTCAGTTTAGAATACATGAAATTTCACACTTTCTGTGTAGTATCTTTTTTTTTTTTAGAGAGAGAGCCTTTTGCTGTAGGGCATGTGTGCTCAACAGAGAGACAGAGATAGAGACAGAAAGTGAGAAATCACCCCTGAGGGGAGATGCCCACACCACAATTCCCTCTCCTCCATTCTCTCCTCTGGACTTTGTGCATGCGTACTTGCTTACGTTCTTAGCATGAGTTTTAAGCTGGTAGGTCCAGGACTCAAACTGCAGTCAGCCACGTAGGAGTCCAGAGACAAGCATTACCCCGTTGGCTGGTCCCTAGTTGTTATCTTTTAAACCTTAATTCTCTAGTAGCTCCATGTCTACATATCCAAAAAAGTAATACATGACACATGCATTTGAGTTTTCTCTTACACATGTAGACATGTGCGCACACACACACACGCACACACACAGGACCACATCCCCTAAACTACCACAAGATTTAGTCTCTGTGTCTGTACACTTAGTGACTACCATGGGGATGGACATTTATCATGTGTTGAATAGCTAATTGTTGATCAATGATTTGTTTTATATTTCAAGAGTAATAAATGTCCAGCTTGCTATTTGATTTTAGCAGAAGAATATGAACACATACACATGTATTTTTTCTCCTATGGAACTCTTTTTGTTGCTTTTTTAACTTACTTCTGCTGGTACTTCCGTGGAATGCGATTATGTTACCAGGAGCCTAAAATACAGTAACGTTGAGTGAATTTGCAGTTTTATTTTTAAAAAATGCTATCTGCTGTTAAAAAATAACAACTAGGGACCAGCCAATGGGGTAATGGTTGTCACCGGACTCCTACGTGGCTGACTGCAGTTTGAGTCCGGGACCTACTGGCTTAAACGCTACCTGCTATTAAGATTGTCTTTTCCTTCAGTAAGTTTCTTTCTCTCATGAGCGAGAGAGACAGAGAGGGGCAGACGGCACCGCCACGGGGTCCTGATGCCGCGCTCCGCCCTCTGCCCGGACAGACCTGGGCCGTGCGTGCACCTGTCAGCCTGAGGAGGAGGGTCTCCGGGTGCAAACCCAGGACTTCCCCTGTGGTTGCCCCACAGAGCGACGCACCTCGGGGCACCACCCCCCAGCCCAGGCTGTCCAGGGTTTAATGAAAAGACCAGTCAGGCAGTGCTTGTCCTGGTGGGGCAGGTGGCCGCCTCTCACGGGGCTGACCGCTGACCGTGCAGTCCAGCTTGGAGGCTTGAGAGGAGTGTGAGGTGTGTGTGCGTGTGCTCCCGGAGTCCTGGCAGGAGGGGTAGCGGTGCGACCATCTCCGTGGTGGGCTCTTCCTCACCTTCCTCTCTCACTCTCTCTGGGTCTCTCTCGGACAAGCACACGTGCCCTCTGGCAAAATAAAACATAAAATGAAAAGATGACTCTCATTCCCTGTTGTGTCACGTCACACCCAGCCCAGTGTGTGCCGTGTGGCGGGTGCTCTGGGGACGGTGGACGAGTGAACGAATGAATGCATGAACAGGACGTGGGTGAAGCCCTGCTGGCTGTGGGCAGTGCGTGCACTTTCTCACACACCACATCGGATGCTCGCAGTCTCCTCTGCTCAGAAGGTCAGTGGGCAAACCAAGGAAGTAGAGAAAAGCTTTAAAAATGGTAAGTCTTCCGTAACCGTGGACTTGTGAATGACGAAAGCTCTACCTTTTTACAGTGAAAATATTGACGATTTTGCGAACGTCTTTGTCACCATCTATGCAGAGGTAGCCATGTTGGTGTGTATTTGGAAGTTCCTCTCCTTTTGGCATGCTCTGGCGAGTCCTGCTCGGGGGAATGGCAGTGCACCCTCGTTAGCTGGCGGAGGCCCTGTCACGCCCTGGCGCCTGCTGGTTCCTCAGACCCCGGAGTGTCACTTTAGTCGGAGGCTAACTAGCATGTGGGCTGCTCGTATGGATTCATTCCAGACTGCTGTGGACCGAAGCACCACCTGGTTAAGCCACACGTCACAAGTTCCAGTTCACTGGGAGAGTGAGGAAGAAGACTCTATTGCAACTTTTTCCAAATTGCAATAGAGTATTTCTTTAAAATAGATGAAGATTTGGATTAATGAGATATTAGTAGAGGAGAGTGTATTTTCATCTCTAAAAGAAGTGAGATTTTAAACCATTGTTAAAGAAGACCATTTCAGAATAATCCTATCCCTCATGAGAAGAGTTGTCTTGACAACCGTACCATGTATAATTAGAAAGGATGAATATTTTATTTTTTGAAGAAAAATGCTCCCTGAGTATGTGAGACAGTGATTGCACTAAATGTTCATCAGACTTCATCCTTTCAGTGCAAAAATACAGTGATGATCAACTTTTTAGTACAGCAATATCAGGCCTCCGTTTTATTGGCTTGTTGGAAAAGTCATGATGCGTTTTTGTGTTGAGACACATAGAAAATTACTCAGGACTTCTCCGACAGCCTAATAATTTGTATGGAAAGGATTTCCACATACATTCTTACTCGGATTCTGTGAGATAAGAAAAGGAGATTTTTTTTTTCACTGCATTTTACAGAAAAAGTACATATTTAATGAGTGGTAAAAATACAGCTAGAGAAGTGAAGACTAGTTTTTTTCTTTCCACTCTTTTGCCAAAGGGTAGAGAAGCCTATGACACCGTTCAGAGTGTGCTTTCTCTTGTGTGGGCATCTACTGTTCCATATCCTGGAGTTGGTATTTTTTAAATGCATAATATTTATTCTCTTTACTTATGAGTGAAGAATTAGTCAAAATTAAAATGGCCAACACAAACTGCAGGTTTCTTTCTTAAATGATCATGGCTTACCTAAGTGACTTTTTAGACAAAAAAATGAGATTTAAGAGGCCAGTAGGTGGTGTAGTGGTTAAGGCGCTGGACTCCCACGTGGCCGTCTGCATTTCAAGTCCTGGACCTGACGGCTTGGAAAGCCCTCTGGGTGCATGTGCGTGCAAGCCCGCACACTCAAGAGGGGACTAGAGGAGAAGGGATTGCGGTGTGGGCACCCCCACTTCCCTCTCACTGTCTCTCTCAGTGAGCACACACCCCACATTCAGATTGCATCTGTATACCCCTGTATTTTGTCAATCATCAAGCGTGCATCTAGTGTTTGCTGCGTGCTGTCTGTGGAGGGTTGGAGGGCACACGTGTGCAAAGCGGTGACCTCCCCTCCGAGCACTGAGGTGGGAATGGCTGTGTGAGCTCACAGGGCAGGGCGTTCACTTCCACGTAAAGACGTCGTGGGTGTTACGGGGCTAGAGCAGGGGTGGCGGGCTGGGTTGTCACAGCCAGGGAGCTGTGTTTGTGGGGGCGGCGAGAGTGTGGGTGTTAGCCTTCTGTGGGAGCCAGCGTGCTGTCCGCCGTGGCCAGGAGCTGGGGCGAGGTTTGCACATCGGGGTCGTCCCCGTGGGAAGCTCGTGGTTACTGCATCCTCTTCGAGCGGCCCCCGTGGCTTGACAAAGCCCGAGTGACACGAGAGGCCCGTGTGGAGGAGGGCGGGTACCCGGCCACACGGCCTCTGCACTTCCAGCCACTTCCGGATCAGGCCGTCGTATCACTTCCAGCCGTCCTGGCACCCCGGTGCCGCAGCTGCCGCACAGGAAGCATGAGCACTGCGACTCAAGGTGCAGGATTTTAAGAGAACGGTTGGTGCTTC
Source organism: Tupaia tana (assembly GCA_026018925.1). Classification (NCBI taxonomy): domain Eukaryota; kingdom Metazoa; phylum Chordata; class Mammalia; order Scandentia; family Tupaiidae; genus Tupaia; species Tupaia tana. Next base: position 27,263,097 of record JAKSZU010000025.1, on the reverse strand, counting down.
TTCTAAGTCGCTAATTCCGGGGTAGTTTGTTACATCGCAATGAATCGCTCCAAAGGGAATTAAGAATGGCCGCAGTATTTATAGGCTGAATTAGTTGATAATGACACTTCCATTGGCTTACTTTTCTTTATTGCCAAGGGGCGAGTGTACTCACCAGACAGAGAGCGAGACAGAGACAGAGAGAGAGAGAGAGAGACCACCTCCCCGTGGGGCGTTCTCACAGTGCAATCCCCTTTTCTTCATTTCTCCTTTCCATCAGGATTTTGGGTGCGTGTGCACGCACACACGTGCCCTGGGTGTTTCTCCAGCCTCTGGGGCCAGGGTCAGAACTGCCCATCCCACGTCCCCGTAACTACTGTGCAACTGGCCCAGAAACCACCATCCTGTTTTTCTCCCCAGCTATGGGGGAGTCCAGCACCCCACGCAGTACACCACCTGCTGGCCTTGAGAAATAATGTTTTTAAAAATGTATTTAAAAGTTTATTTCTTCCATGGATGAGAGAAGCAGATGGGGCAGGGGGAGGCAGCACCGAGGGGAAGCTGGGTGTGACGGTCACCCCAGCTGCAGCTGGTCCTGGGTCGGGGCGCCCACGTCCGGCACGCTCAGGGTGGCCTTTGGACGTAGACACACTCACGCACACGGAAGGAAGCCTCCGGCTGTTGGAACGAGGGGGCGGCGTGTCTGGCTGTCGGTTAGGGCCTTCGACGACGGAGTGTAACTGGACCGTCCTGCACGTGCCAGCACCCGTGAGAGGCGGCCGCGTGTGCTGGGCTTTCAACGCCGCGAGCCTCTGCTCCTCACACCTTCTTCGCTATCAGAGTTTAATTGGGCCGAGGAAGAAGACTGCAACTTCGGTCATCCTAGGACAAAAAGGAGAAAAGCAGAAGATGGTGGAGTCAGTTCAATCCCCGAATTGGAAAGGCATTTATTTTTTAGCTTCTGAAATCAAAGCAGCAGGGGGCAGTAGAACATTTGTGGACAGGGAAGGGGACTGGTCAGTAGGAGGGACCCGGCAGCTCGGGACGTGCTTTTGTTTTACTTTTCGTACACGAGATTTCCTCTGATCGTCACGTGCATGTCCTGCAGGCTGGGGCAAGCGTCACCCACAGCCAGCGTTCATATCTAAGAAACCTACTTGTTTGGAGAAGGAGCCGTGGCTCCCGGGTCAGCTAAGCCAGAGCTGCGGTTTCTCTGTCCGCTGAATAGTTTGCTCCCACGCACAACATGCGGCACCTGTTTGGGTTTCAGTCCTGTTTTTTCTTCCGGAGAAGCATGTTTGAAAATCCTGGCAGGTGAGGGAGGCTCCACTGGGGAAGCGAAGGCTGGCAGGCCGGAGGGCCAGCGAGGAGCGGACGTTTCCGTGGTGCTCGGGTGTGTCCCCTCTGCAGCCTGAGGTCTTACCCCGGCGCACGTTCTGGTCTTCGTGCTTTATCAGATCAGACCAAAGCCGTCTTCATTCCCAGGGAAACCCTTTGGCCTCTGTGCCCTCGTTCACACTGGACCTTCTATCTCAGGTGACGTTCTCTGCGCATTTACGACTCTGAGTTACAAGCGTATTTCAGATTCCAAATCAATCTTTGGTGGCCACTTCTGGGCCTCCCCCGCCCCAGGAGGTCGCCTGTCCATCGCCTTGTCCGCGGCACACGTGCGCTTCGTGACAGCACCCGGTTTTCTACAGAAAGTTACTATTTAAGTACAGCTTGTACCTTAGTGTGGATGGCCGGCTCCTCGGTGCAGGTCCGCCCCTGCACAGCCCTGTACCGACCCCCTCACCCCGCAGGGCTGTGCCTGACGCTCCTGCGGGCAGCAAGCGCAGCGACTCTCCCGTCGTTGGAGCAGGTGACCAGGAAGGAAGGAATGGCGCGCTTGCTCAGTGCCCACCTGTGTTCAGGGCGCTCGATCTTTCCGCCATCTTGCTTTCCATCCTCGGGGACTCTGTAGGATAGACTGTGTCACTTCCTGCAGGTGAGCACGTGCAGCTCCCAGACAGTGACCTGCCGGAGCTCCAGGGATGGTGGGAAGGAGAATGGGGCTGGAGGCCGCTCCCTGCTCCTGCCCCTCCGCTAAGAGCCAGCAGTTGTTCAGGGTCTGCCGGGTCGCACACCGCTTTAGGGACTATTGATCCTGCGTTAAGTACAACACTATTGTCTTTGGAAGGCTCACGGTCCAGCAGGGGCCAGATGAGAGTAGTTATTGCCATGCCGAGTGGAAAGTGCTCTGAGAGTGTCCTGGGGGTCCCAGGCGGAACCGCTAGCTCCCCTGGTGACAGATGGCCCTGCAGGGGTCCCAGCTCCCAGGCGGGGTGGCAGGAAGGCTCCACAGGCCAGGGGAGGAGTCTGAGGTCGAGAAACTGGACGGCGAGGTGCGGATATTCCGGCATCGGTGAACGGGAGCTCAGTCTGTCCGCCGAGACAGTGGACGGCGAGGTGCGGATATTCCGGCATCGGTGAACAGGAACTCAGTCTGTGTCTGCGGAGAGAGTGGCAGGTGCCATCACCTCCGAGGTCCACAGAGCACCCGGTGTCTGTGAGCACCTCGATGTGCCGAGTCGCAGGAGTGCAGAGGGCTGGAGTCTGTGGCTCAGACATCGGACTACGGGCTTTCCCTGGAACGGCAGGTCTGACAGGAAGTACGTAAGAGTTGCCGCGTGGTGCGGAAGGCCTGGGCTTTGAAGCCGGGACATCACGCCTTCAGTTCTGGCTGGACACAGTTCAGCTGTGGTCTCAGCGACGATCTTGAGCAGTTCCACCCATGAGCATTACTTTCTGCGTCTACACAACGGGGATGTTCACGACCTCACAGGCTCGCAGTGGCCTTAGAGGAGGGAGAGCCCTGAGTGTGACGGCATGTGTGTGTGCGCGCGCGTGTGTGTGTGTGTGTGAGATTTCCTGCATGGGCACGAGGCTGCTTAGCAGTGTGCACTGTCTAACACTACTTCTTATATATGAATATAGGAGGGAGAGCCCTGAGTGTGACGGCATGTGTGTGTGCGCGTGTGTGTGTGAGATTTCCTGCGTGGGCACGAGGCTGCTTAGCAGTGTGCACTGTCTAACACTACTTCTTATATATGAATGTAGGAGGGAGAGCCCTGAGTGTGACTGCATGTGTGTGTGCGCGCGTGTGTGTGTGAGATTTCCTGCGTGGGCACGAGGCTGCTTAGCAGTGTGCACTGTCTAACACTACTTCTTATATATGAATGTAGGAGGGAGAGCCCTGAGTGTGACGGCATGTGTGTGCGCGCGTGTGTGTGTGTGAGATTTCCTGCGTGGGCACGAGGCTGCTTAGCAGTGTGCACTGTCTAACACTACTTCTTATATATGAATGTAGGAGGGAGAGCCCTGAGTGTGACTGCATGTGTGTGTGCGCGCGTGTGTGTGTGAGATTTCCTGCGTGGGCACGAGGCTGCTTAGCAGTGTGCACTGTCTAACACTACTTCTTATATATGAATGTAGGAGGGAGAGCCCTGAGTGTGACGGCATGTGTGTGCGCGCGTGTGTGTGTGTGAGATTTCCTGCGTGGGCACGAGGCTGCTTAGCAGTGTGCACTGTCTAACACTACTTCTTATATATGAATGTAGGAGGGAGAGCCCTGTTGCTAGTTCTGTATACAGACCTCCTGACGAGGGTGCAGGTCTGAGACGCACGTCCGCGGGGCTCTCACGCTGCCACGTGGGCTCCCACCACCGGGCCCCTGCCCACTCCACACCCGGTGTATGGCAAAGAGGGCTGTGCCCCTTCACACATGTGCCATGTCTGACCGAAAGGCGGTTGTGGGGTGTGTGACTGCATATACAACATCCGTCCTCACGAACATGGGGTACTCTGAGCTCCACGGGGATGGGGCCTTCACATCCCTTCTGTTCCCTGGCATGTTCTTACTAATAGACAGTGGAGGTATTTTGTCATTCTTCACTGAATCTTACTTGGGAAGATTAGAAATTAAATTTAATTTTTTGCTGCTCTTAAGTCCTTCCAAGGTCTGGCATCGAATTTATCATGCTTAGCATTATGAATTCACAATGTTACAGGATATGGCTCTTCGGGTTTACAAGCTAGTTTTTTCCAGTTTTCAGTGTGGTTTTTAACGATCATCCAGTGTCTGTTCCTGATAATGCCCGTCAGAGATCAGTCCAGGGGGTTCTCAATGAAAAGCGTCAATATTCTTAGTACAGTCAAGCTAGGCCCTTCTGCGTCACACGTCTGTGGTTTGCTGAATGTTTTGTGCAGGAGCGGCTGATAGACAAGGAGGTCTTCCACGCAGCGTCCCCGGCCGCACACCTGACGGGCCAGCCCTGCTTCCAGCTCGGAATAAGGCGGCAGGCCTCTTCCTGCCTGTAACTAGCCTTCCTTCTTGTCTGTAAATCTGTTTTATTCGTCTGCTGGGTCCTTTTGCTCAATTATTTTCATTTGTTCTATTTTTTAGCTTATAATTATTAATCATATCTTTTCCTATGTATGGTCAACAGCCTCCTGTCCTCAAATGAAAAAAGAAGAGAGTATAAAGGAAGGTAACAAATAAAACTTTGCCATTTAGTATTCCCTACTCATTAAGAACCTGCTTTTCTCCCTTTTCTAGCCAGACATCTTGGTATAGTGGTTTATTACTCCCAAATTACTAATTCCTCAGTCCACTCTGGTGACCCTGCCCTTTGCCACATCATGAAAGCTGCTTTCATTAAAACCATTGGTAACTCATGGGACCAGTAGACGGTGTTTATGGCTACTTTGCTGGACTCCCATGTAGTCAGCTGTAGTTCAAGTCCCGGCCCCAGTGACTTAAGTCTCATGCTGGGCATGTGTGTATGCATGCCCAAAATCCCAAGTGGAGAATGGAGGAGAAGGGATTGTGGCGTGGCCATCCCCCTGGGGGGTGACTTCTTGCTTTCTCTCTCTCCATGTCTCTGGTGAGCACCTGCAACCTAGAGCAGAAATCTGTCTCTCGAAAATGAAACAACAAATCACTGTTCATTCCTACTCTAACCACGTCTGGTGGTCCACTCTTAGTCTTCATCTTTACTTGGAATAAAATTGATCACTATCCTTTTTTCTGTACATATTTTCTGGTCAAGCTCACCAATTGTTAAGTTTTTAATTACTACCGCTGACAACCCTAAATATCTTTGCCTTCATCGCTGAACCTCAGGTTCATACAGGACAGTGTTTCTTTCCCTACAAACGTGGATGGATTATTAGCAACTCCAACCTGGCCAGCACAAAGCAGTGCTGCGTGTGCCCCTGTTCCCCTTCAGCCTAGCCGAGAATTCGCTTCTTTTTCTCCACTTTCCTCTGCAGTTTGCAGCACTGTCAGGCCCAAGTCCCCCAGGACACAAGCGAGGTAGCAGACTCAACCCTCTCTCATCCCCTGTCCTATACGCCTGGATCCCTGAAGTAGCTTTAGAATCGTTCTCTTCTTTTCATATCCTGTTTACCGTCAGTTCGTGCTGCCTCTCATCGCTCTTTCCCAGATATATCGTGGGCTCGGAATGGCCTTGCTGGCCTGACGCATCCTTTTCTTCATTGACTTCTCCTCGATTGCTGTGGAGTGCGCCCTGAACTGTTTCCTCAAACATATTACACTCCATTAGTGGCTGTGACTAGTCTAGTTTGCAAGGTTTTTTTCTTACGAATAATAACCGCTTTTAGAGTTACAGAAAAAAGTCCCATCAGCGATGATAGTTGTGTATAACGATGCAAATTGAAAATGGACTACGGCTTATAGAATATTTGATAAAGTCGAGTATTGAGATGGGATTCCTTACAAAATTAATGTGATTTTGCTTGAAGTATACTTTATTAAGCTACTGCGTGAGTCCAGTAAGTCATTTGAGTTAAGATTCAGAGGAAGCGTATTGGATTTCTCAAGCTCCCAGTGCCAGCCCTGTGGCTGTGAGCGTTTTAGCTCTCCTACGTGGGGAATGCAGTTTGAACTGTTGACTGCTATAAGTCAGTGGTTATTTCCAGGCATAATGGAGTAATGGTTTTTAGGCACAACGTGGTATTTTCTAAAAGCACATGAAACGTTTCGCGAATAAGATTAGCTAAAGAATTTTGCCCCGTTTTATGACCATGACAGTTTAGGTGTGCAACGTGAGCGGGCCATATTTTCAGAACACTTTCTCAGAGTGCTATTTCAAAGAAAATGAAACTCTTTCTTACAGGATCTGATATTTGGTTTCCACTCACTGTGCGAAATATCTGGTTTTAAGTTACAGTGTGGAAAATTTGGGTTACCCACCTATTTAGGCATTTTATTGTGAACTAAGGAGAATTTAATCATTTTAACCTTCTAAAGCTGTCAGATGTATGTGATGGTGTGATGGTAAATGTATTCTTTTAGGAAATACTATGGATGTTATCATTTCATCTTCCTCAGAATATCTTGGGGACTTGTGTCTTACCCTCCTGCCCTTCTCCCTCCTGCCCCTTCATGCCCTTGGCTGGGCGTGAGTTGTGAGGGGTTGGAAAGGCATGGCGGGGGTGCAGCTCTGGACGCCTGGGCCCGACGTGGGGATGGAACTCTCTTCAGTGGGCTGTGCAACCTCAGTAGCTTCTTCAGTTAACAAGAATACGGAAGCACAGCACAGTAAAGTCTACTGGTTCCTGTCATGAATGAATTTTAGAAAGGACACATGTGGTTCCATTTAAAATCTGGCGGTCCAGATGTTGGCAGGTGGTGTAGTGGTTAAGGTCACTGGATGCCCACGTAGCTGACCGCAGTTCACGTCTCAGGCCTGGTGGCTTACTCTCTCTCCCTTTCTCTTTCTCTGATCAAATAAAAAAATAATAATAACAAATGGAATTAAATAAATAAATAATTCCTTTAAAAAAATCTGGTAGTCTGTAAAATAAATCTTTCTTTGTTGTGAAGATCTTATAAACACACACACAAAAAAACATCCCAAAGTACTTGTAGAAAAAAATGCTCTTAGGATTCTCAGAAACATCTTCTGGAAATAAGTGTTACCATTTGAGTTAGTTCAGTTGTTTACTGAATTGATGTTATTTTATAAATATTAAATGAATGTCATTGTGATAAAATATTAGCTGGAATTTATGAGAAATAATTTTTTTATTACCAAATAAGCATTTTTCCCCTAATCAAATCACATTACGAGTTCCTGATCAAATGGAAGATAAATTGGCTTTGATTTGTCTCTTGTATGCATCAGAACTTCACATTAAAAAATTATAAAGATGTTGAGGATATACTGTCTCCTAAAAATATAAGTATCAACGTGTCAAGAAGTACAGATTATTTTAGAGTATTGCTTTTAATTTATATCCCCCTAAATTTTTGTGAATAATCCCTAATTATTGGGAACCAGCAGTTAGCGTAATGGCTATGTCACTGGACTCGCATGTAGTCGACCGCGGTTCGCGTCCTGGACCTGGTGGCTTAAAACTCACGCCGGGCACGTGTGCGTGCATGCCCAAGATCCCGAGAGGAGAATGGAGGAGAAGGGATTGCGGCGTGGCCATCCCCCCTGGGGGGTGATTTCTCGCTTTCTGTCTCTCTGTCTCTCTCTGTCTGTCTGGCGAGTGCACACGCCCTATAGCGAAAACCTCTCAAAAAAAAAAATCCCTAATTTTGAGTGTTATAGAAATTACACGTTATAGTTGTAAATACCAGTGAATATATAATAAAGGAAAAATATTAGAGCAGAGCTTATAATTAATATTTCACCTCTCCTCCCTTAGCAAATTTAAAACAGGTTTTCTTGATTTTATTCGTTGTTTGATTCTAAAACTTATTTTCATGGGTTCTGTCTATAAAAATAATTATAATTTTTGACACTGAAATAGTTTTCAGCAATTAAGAATGTATTTGATCAGCATTAACTCTTAAGGCAAACTTTCTTGTCTTCCAAAATATTCTCACACTCAGAAGATCGACAAGAAAGAATAGCATTTAGTCCCAGCCAGAGAATAACACCAAGGGTTTGAATTGTCCCAGAAAACTGTGTGGAGTTGGGGAGGAGGGTTTTTGTTCATCAGTCTTAGTCCACTGAGTTCGTGACACGATTGAATCCTAGCGGTCATTTCATCTGCCAACTCCCAAGTGTGGTAACCATTGGTATTTTCTCCAGTCATTCATTGTTTGTGTCTTTGCTGGCCCTTACAAACTTTTTAGCAGAGATGTTTGTACTCTAATGTAATTTTACAGTGAAAAGAAATTGTACTGGCTATGAATTTTTAAAATAATCAAGTTTTTTGCCTGTGGAACCATTTCTGTTAGCCGTAAACCCAATGGGAAATGCGTGATAGCTGTCACTAATTACCTCTGGAAAGCATTATGACAAATAGCATGTAAGAAATGAAAGGAAAACATTTAACGAGACTATTGCATGAATAAAAGCATATTAGAGTTATAGAAATACTAAAAGCAGTGACAATTAAATTTTATTCTGGAGAAATTTCTAAATTATGCCACTTAGCAGTTTGGATTTTTTTTAAAAAAAGAATTATTCATTTAATTTTATTTATTATTATTATTCAATTTGACCAGAGAGAGAGGGAGGGAGGGAGAGAGAGAAAAGCAAGCCACCAGATCTGGGACTTGAACTGCTCTCAGCCCTGTGGGATTTCAGCATTTTACCCACCATGCAAATGTTCCTTAAAAGAACAAAGATTTGGGGGCAGCAGGTGGCGTGGTAGCTAAGGCTCTGGACTCCTGCATGGCTGACTGTAGTTTGATTCCTAGACCTGGTGGCTTGAAATTGATGCCGGGTGCATGAGCGTGCATGCCTAAAATCCCGAGAGGAGAATAGAGAAGGGTTTGTGGTGTAACCAAACCCCCTGAGGGGGGGATTTCTTATTTTTCTTCTCTCAGTCTCTTTCTAGCTAGTTCATGTGCCCTACGGCAAAAGTCTAAAAAAAAAAAAGAGCTAAGATTTAATTTACACACACACACACACACAAGAAAACTTGCTTAATAAGGCTTTTATCTTTATTATATCAACTTGCTGTTGAATTTATTTTGTGGTCTGAAATGCTTTTATCAGCTTTTTTGGGGCAGGAGTACAGCGGGACGGCAACTAGACTAAGCATGGAAGGGTTCTGGGTTCACATCCAGGGTCCTGTCTGAGCTTGCTGAGGGTGGGGAAGTTCCTGTCCATATGTGGGGTGGGGTGTCCTGGCATGAAGACCCTCTTGGGGGTCTACTTCCCTCTCTGTGTCTCTCTCTCTCATGGAAGAAATAAATACACGGTAAACAAAAGCTCTTATTATTATTGTCTTTGACAATTTCTGTATGGTGATGTTAGACTTTGACGTGACTAAGAGATTTTTCAGTTCTATGAGTGGCATGGTATTTCTAGACTTGTTGCAGGGTTTTGTTCATAAAGCACATCGATTTATTGAATCATATTCTGTAGTCTCTTGGCACAATATTAAGCTTTTTGTAAGAAGTGGCTTTCTGAGTCCTTCTGATTTCTATTTTATTTTTAAAAAATCTAGTTCACTGCCTATGTCGTAAAGGCCATGTTCTTACAGCGATTTTTGGAGTTACAAAGATAAATATTTTATGTATTCTGATTACAGATATAATTCGATTCTTCCTGTGCAGATCTGAGATTATTCCTCAATCCCAGGGCAATGAAGGTGGAAAATTAGGTGGTAGTGATAAGTCTCCCCCACCCCAACCCGATCAGTTATTCATGCTAGTGAGCCAAAGGCAGCACTGGGGAACGTGTCTCTGATGTCAGAAACCCGTGGATTTATGTCCCAGCTCCCTGTCTATTGGCTGTGTTATCTCTAACATCCTTTCAAGTCCTGATTTTCTCATCTATAAAAGGTGAATGACAAAATTTGCCTCTCAGAATTAAATGAGATAACGTTAAGATATTGTAGGCATCAAAAACTCTCAACGATAGCTAAGTATTCCTTTTGGCCCACTTGCCAAACAGATCATGTATAATTTTATAAAGTTTATGTGGGGACTTGAAGAAGTTCATAGAAAGTGTAATTAAAGTACAGGTTCCTTTTGGTACAAAATACATTTGAAATTCAGACCTGGCTTCTTCATGATGCCCATTTTCCACGGGCTTTTCCAAGGCCCCTTCTACATACATACACACATTTGTTCAGCAAATTCATATATTGAATTAATGTGTATGAAGCTGTTGCTGCCTGGTGCCAGGCTCTGTTCTAGAGTCTCAGTCTCTATTAATTTAACAAGATAAGGAGCCACCCTTTTGGAGCTCAGTATTCTAGCAGAGCATGCTGCAGGCTTCCCTCTGATATTTCCCTGTTCTAGCAGCCCCAGCTCTCTGCTTTCTTGGCTCACAATACATTCATACCCCTGTGGATAAAATGGAAAGAAGGAAACTAGAACAATGTAAGAGTTATTTATTTCTTCGGTAAAAAGAAGTCTTGTGAGTTGATTTTAAAAAAGAAAAACAGTGTAAGGGAAATTGAGTAAATGATATTAACAGGTAATTCACAAACAAAATGCTGCAGATGGCCACTCAATTCGTGGAAAGCTGCCCAAACTCAGCAGCCATCAGGGAAATGCGAATACAGGCAAGGATGTATGTTGTTTCGCTCCTAAAACTGACCAAAGCAGAAGCTGTTAATAATACCCAGTGCTGCCGAACGTGTGGGGAAAACGGGCACGTTGCTACGCAGAGCTGCAGACTGCATTGTACTTTTCGTAATCCCTGTTAGCAGTGAAATTTAGAAAAGAGCGCAGTCATATCTCGGAGTCCTTGCTTTTAGTAATCTGTAATGCTTTGTGGAAATACGGGCCAGAATGTAACACTTTGTCTTCAGCACTGTACTGTGTTACTCTCTGAAGTGACAAAAAGTCCACAACAAGAGCAGGGACAACAAAACTTGACGTCCTTAGCGAAGGGACCTTTCAAGAGAAAATCACGAGTCTGTGGAATTACGGCTGCCACGTACAATGCGTTCATCTATGTCTGTGAGAACAGAAAACCTGGAGAAAGCCTCAGGTTCGTCAGTAACACAGTCACTTCCAGGTCAGGTGCAGCCCAAGTACGTAGCATCCAAGGATTTACAAACAAATGAATGAGTGTGATCGGCGTTAACCTAGAGGGGTATCTGCTCTGTCTTGTTAAGTGAAAAAAGCAAGCAGGCTTGTGATGAACCTCGGGTCACAGTTGGGTATAGAAATTTTTCAGGGACCAGCAGATGGCATAATGGTTGCATCGCTGGGCTCCCATGTAGTCGACTGCGGTTCAAGTCATGAACCTGGGGACTTAAAACTCACACCTTGTCTGTGCCCAAGGTCCCTAGAGGAGAATGGAGGAGAAGGGATTGTGGCGTGGCCATCCTCCCTGGGGGGTGACTTCTCGCTTTCTGTCTCTCTGTCTCTCTCTGTCTTTCTGGCGAGTGCACGTGCCCTTTAGCAAAAATATCCCTAAAACGAAGAAGAAAAAGAAATTCTACATCGATGGTTATTCCCAGTTTGAGGATGTTTTGTGACCGTCAGGTAAGATGGGAAGAAAATATGAACATAGCAAGTTGTTAGCGTCTGTCACTGTAGCGTGGGCCATTAGGAGGTGGCGGCGCACAGCATGGGTCTTTGCGATGTATTCGTGTCACTTCAGTTGTCATGTACAACATAGTTATAAACAAAATCGGAAAGCTAAACTCCGAGTTAAAATCCCAAGACCACTGGACGGTCCGTGTGGACTCTCAGTCTGGGGCCAATATGGAGGTCGGCCGTGATGCGGGCCACAGCCACAGTTTAGAAAATATTTCAATTACTCACTAATCAAAATATATTAAGAATGGGATATCAGTGCTCTAACACAAATACACATTGTTGATACATTAGCGTATGTGTCTGCCAATATTTGGTGCGTATTAGTGATACTTGGAGGGCTGTTCCATGCCAGTCCTTCTATCTATAGATGGTTTTCCTTCTTAGATCGGACCTTCCTTTGTTTTCTCGGTAGCAGAGCTGACCCAGGCAGGGTTAGTAATAGAGCCTACAGCAAAGTCCCCTTCCTGTGGCTTCTTACAAACCTCACAAAAGGTGGGCCTCTCTCTGGCTTCCTGTAAGTCTAAGCGGGGCAGGACATGGAGCGCGTTCTACGTTCGCTGACTCGTCATTCATGGTTTACGGCTTGCCAAACCTTCTGAAGGAAACCGAGATTTATTCACAGGTCTTTTACCTACAAGGAGTTTACAGTTCCTCGGGTTATAAATGTGTCATCAATTCCATGTCACTTAATTTCTTCCTCTTCGGTTTAGATTAAGGTTTTATTACATACTTACCGACTTTTACACAAAAATCAAAGCCTTGCCTTCCTAACCTTTAAATATATCCTCAGTGAAAGAGACTAGACAAGGTACGGTCTCTCCGTGGGACCCTAGAAGGTATACTAAGTCATAGCCAATACGTAGAGGTAATTCAGATGGAGTGTAAAAAAAAACACGCGCCTACCATGGGCGTGGCGCGTGTTCAGTCCCAGAGTGTCCTGTCTTCTTATTCTAGGTGAACTGGTCTCAGTGTCATCGCTGAAAACATTCTCATGGAATAAGACGTCTATTGTTTAAGTCCAGAATGCTAAGCAGAAAAAAAGAACTCTAATAAACTTTTATTTCCAAGATTCTCATTCTGAAAATACTAACTTTTACTATATTTGTCTATATGCATAGATATTTATATATTTTATATATTATATTTATTATATATGCTTATGTAAGAACTATACCGATACCAGGGAAACTGTTGTGATCACTTTTTACCTATACATTGGTATCTTTCAGTAAATGATGCGTTTTTAAGTTTTATGGATATTTTGGGGTAGTGTTATTTTTTTCATGTTTATATCAAGACTTGAGCTACTTTGTTATCCTTAGGAATTCTTGCTATTTGTGATTCGTTGTTCTTGGTTGCTTGTGAGCAAGGAAAGCAGAAAGTGAAGTTTGCTGAATTACGTTCTAATAGACTCGGGAGGAGGGCCGCCGTCTTTCCCTATGTGCGGAACCCTTGCGCCTATGGAAAAAGATGTGAGGAGGATCTGGACCGCACAGAGGCCCTCGTTTTTATTTATTTGGTGTTCGTTTGTCTTACTCCCTAGTTGCCACACATTCTGAAGCACTGAGGGTGTGGGTTTGAGATGAATTGCTTCTAGACGTAAATGGAAGAGTTTGCTGTCTCCCCGAAATGTTTACGGTGCCGCAAGTCATCAGCTTGTCCTTCTGCACCTCTGTCACACAGTATTCATGATGACTAGGCTATTCAGACTTGATTTACAGAGAGCGAAGGAGTCTCATCACGGAGCTCAAGTTTAGAAAGGAAAACAAAACAAGAGGCTGCACCTTCGTGTGTATTATGAAAAGCACCGGAGCATTGGACCTTCAGTGAAGAGTTACAGGGAGACCCTCCGCAATAGCACATTTTGGAGAAAGCTCATTAAAAGAACATTCGCTAACGGGAACTTCCCTGGTCCTTCCGGAAGGCACGGGGAACTGCAGGCGTCTGAGCTGCGCTTCCGTTCACATCTGAGTTGGGACCGCCGTGCTTTGCTCGGCTCTCCGAAGCGTGTTTGCTAACCGCTCCGAGCCTCCGTCTCTACAGCCGAGTAATGTAATGCTCGCTCACGCTGGACTTCGACGTTCGCTGTGACAGGTCAATGACAGGTATTCGTCAAGTCCCTCCAGACGCCCAGGGCCTGTCCCTGCGCTCAGCGGTGGTTCCGCTCTCCGTTTTCACGGACGGCATTTCTGTGATGCATCCCTGCTGCAGAAACACGTTTCTCCGAATCGTTCTTTTCGGCCCTGTTAGGGGATAAAGGGACAAACAGCGAGACAGTCCCAAAGATCCGGCCACTCTTGTGGTGGCAGACTAATGAAAGGAAAAGAGAATCTGAATGAGGCCCTTCCGCTGGGTCTTGGCTGAACAGGAGAGGTATTTTCCAAACGCGGATATGTTTTAATTTGACAACGTGCTCATGGGAGATGTTCCGTTTGGGGGGGCGTCCAGCATGGCCCTACAACCGCGTGTTTGGGTGAAAAGCATGCAACGCTCGCCTTGTTCTAACATCAGAAGAATTTTTCCTTTTGTCCATTTTATGCTTGTTTCCAAAGGCTTAAAATGAAAGCTTTGTCTCAGCGATAATGGCTTAGTGTGGGCTTACAATGTTGATCCCCTCAGTAGATGCAATGTAATCCACTTTGGTAATGTGAATTTTTAAACAGTCATCGGCCCCTGCCATTAACCCTTCTCTCCTAATGATAATACTCTGCAGAACTACAAAGGATCCGGCCAGGCCCCACATGAGGCTTGGAGTGCACTTAGCCGAATTTGCATTTCTTATTTTAGTGGCGTGGATTGTGGAGCATATGTTGAACTTCATCAATACCCGAGGTAGAATAGGTAATTGTGAAAGTGATGTTTGAGTGCACGCATTCAAACACAAACACGGGAAACCAGGAAGAAATAACAATAATACCATCAGAATGCTTCCTAGTCCCACATTTCCCTTCAAGAGGCTTCGGCTGCGGTTGCTTTTCTGCAATATTTTTAACGTGACCTGTTGCTTTGCTTAGTTCATTGTAGTGCAAATGTCTCAAATAAAGCTGTCCATGAGTCATGTTCCCCTCCTCGGCTCAGGCTCCTTGGATAATAGGTCACTTTGAACGAAGCATGGGAACCTATTGAATGTTTCCTGCAGACAGCCCGAGCTTTGCTCTGCGGCCTGACATGTTTCTCTAGGCGGGAGAAATGGTAAATTAGCTAAGAGTAGTTCTGTCCCATGACATATTTCCAAACTAACTTTGAGCACACATTTCCACTTAGTGTCTGGATCCTGCTCGGGGGACTTGGAAAAGGTTTCCTGCGTTTGGCGAAGCGGTATAGACGGGGGACGGTTAAGTTACGCTCTGCTTCAGGGATTTGCAGACATTGAAAGCTTTACCTAAAGGAGAGAAAGCGCAACTGCTTTTCCATTGAAGCCACAGAGCTGTTTGCCTTCAGGGCTGTGGATTTAATAAACAAAAGATCTGTCACCAAGCTTGGCTCCCAGTATGGGGTAGATGTAATTATATACTTTGAAGGGGAAAAGGCTGTTGTTCTTATTTTACATTTATTGAGTGCCAACATTATGCAGTGCGCTGCACCTAACACCGAATTAGACACAGTCCTTGCCCAGCCGAGGATCTCTTTAAATTAGACACAATCTAAATATTTCTCTTAAGTAGCTCCTGTGTTTTCAAATTTGTTACCCAGCGCATTGTCGGAGTACAGAAGTATTATTGTACTTGCAAATGTTATTTAAGACTGGAAAGGCGTTCGAAGACAGGTGGTAAAAGATGATGTGATTGTGAGACTGAAAACCGCTTGTGTGTTTCAGGTCCTGTCTCTTAACAACCGCGGTAGATATCACTTAAAATAGGAAAGGGGGTCTAAATGTGGAAAATGATGGATGCTTCATTTTGATTTTTACTTTGAAAAAAAAAAAAAAAAAAGGCAGTTTAACAGTAATATTGTCTCTTACGTGCGTGACCAGGTTTGGCGTTGCGTTTATCTCTCTGGTTTTAACGACTCCCGTCCTGGACTTGCAGGAGGTCGGGACCACAGCCTGCCCGGCCCCGTCCGTCGGACCCGAGAGGCGGTCGCTAAACACTGTGGAAGGAAAGCGTATGTCGGGGCCGGCGTTTCTTAGCACTGTATTTTCTGATGTTAAGTCTGAAGGGGCAGTGCTGTGCTGGCTGTGGGCCAGTGCTGAAAAAAAAAAAAAAAGCAAAAACCAACAAAAAACCCCAGCCATTCCCCAGTGGAAAGAAAAAAAAAGCCTCCCTGGGAATGCCTTTGAAGAGCCCCAGTATGGAACGCCTCATTCCTGATAAAGATGTTCCTCGTCTCTCAGCTGATGGCCCCGCGGGTCTTCCAGGACGTGCAGTGCTCAGAGCTGTCTCCATCCCTGTGAGGGACCAGGCCTTTCACACGGATGCCTGGTTTCCGGGGTGGAGACGCTGGGCCCGGTGTCAGCCCATTGGCCCGTGGCGTAGACAACTCGGTTCTTACCCACGGATTTAAACAGGCTGGAATTCGGGGAGGCGCGAGGGTGAGCAGAGCAGGTGCGTCAGTGGGTCCGTGTCCCTGGCCTGTTTCCTGTGACTGCTGCACGACTTCGTCCCCTGCAGCAAGCCCACGGGGCTCCCTCTTCCTCTCCCACGGGGCTCACCGGGCCCTGGGGGGACTGCGGCTGCTCACCGTGAGAACAGGGATTAGGGTTCCTGGTGCTACGGTGAACCACCCACTCTGCCTTTCTATCGGTACGCCTCGACCCTCCTGCCGTCCAAATCACGTGACTCAACTTTTCGGAACCTTGAGACTTAGTTTTAAAACGGTGATAATGGCTGTGCTGAACTCTTACAAATCATGTGAAAGTTAAGCTACATGAAGTGCTTTGAATGTAACTACTCAAATTTATTGAAAATTATTATAGACAATTACCTATTTTATGACATGGTCGATGGCAAACGTGAGGGGTCTTCAAAAGGATGGAAAACGTACATTATTAAAAAAAATGCATGGGTTTCAAAACTTTTTACACCAAGATAAATCGTGTCTTAACTCCACTTTTCTACAAACCTCCTGAAGTACACTCATACTAAAAAATCTATTGGGTAAACCAGGTGGCATGATGGTTGAGGCGCTAGATTCCCCCATGGTCAACTGTGGTTCGAATCCTGAACCTGGAGGCTTACTCTCTCACTTTCTGTTTCTCTCTCTCTCTCTCTTTTTCTCAATCTGTCTCTTGATGGGGACTGCAAGTGCCCTATAGCACATGAAAAATTAATAATTAATAAATAAAATTCAATAAATAAAAAGAGAAGGCTGCTGTTGGCTCAGCCAGGTGGCGTGGAGGCTGAGGCGACTGGACCCCATGTGGGTGGCTGTGTGGTTCCAGTCTCAGATCTGGTGGCTGGAGAGATCACACGGGGCGTGCGTGCGTGTGGCTAAGGGGCTGGGCTCCCATGTGGTCCCCAGGAGTCTGAGAGGAGCGTGGAGGGGAGGGATTGCAGCACGGCCATCACCCCTGCGGTATCCTTTCTAACTCTCTCTGTTTTCTTCTGGTGAGCAAACGCACCTTTAAAAAAAATAGCAAAATTACATAAAAGAAAATAGTATACTGTGTAGATGCTTATTTTAAAATACAAAATCTTGGCATTCCAAAGCAATTAATAAATAATAAATAAAACTTCACAATGTTTATTTCCACTCTGATCTTCCAGCAGTGTCGGTGTAAAGTTGGGGTGTAGGAAAGTGGTCCTCCTCTTTGGTCACTAAGTTCCCCCGCCCGCCTTCTCGTAACCAACTGCTCACCCTGGTCTCCATGCTCCTGACAAAGCTCTTCCCCCGTCCTCCTCGCCCTTGCCCTCGCCCCGTGAGCTGCCTTCTGGCCCATCCCGTGCTGTTAAACCTTGGCTTCTCGCCCTCACAGAGTAAGCAGGTGTGTCTGACCTCATTTCTGGACGTACGTCTTTCCTTTTCCTCCGAATGCATGTTAATCTCATCCCCTTCCCACCTTCCCGTTCCAGAACAGCAAGAATTTCTGAGCACGCTAGTCTGTGCACCCCCTTGCCCTCCTGACTGGGAGTTACCCCCCCAGACCCTGCGGGCCTGTCGTTTTCCTCTTCTCCTCGTTCTCCCCGCCCTCGCTGTGCCCTGATGTCTGCGTGTCCTGTTCCCTCTCACCATCACCCTTCTCCTGTCTTCGGCCCATACCGTGTTCTGGAAACTCACTTGTCTTCCATCGCCAGATCCTACGATCTCACCAACACGTACCCCTCGCCTCACGGCTGCGCGTCAGCGGAGGTGTCCTGGGCTGCGCTGAGCTTACCATCACCCTCTCCTTCGCGAGGTCTCAGGCTGTCTGTTGCTGTCTCATGCTTGACGTCGGGCCTCCGAGCACTCTGGCTGCATCTCAGGCCTCGGGCCTTTCCTCTCCAGCCCTGTGCTAGGTGGGTCCGTTCATCGTCTTGAGGCACTGCCCCTGAACCATAGTGGAGTCAGACGTGGGGCCCGCAGGTGGAGTTGTGGGTAAAGCGCTGCACTCCCATGTGGTCCACCATGGCTCGAGTCCCAGACTCGGTGTCTTAAACTCACACAGGGCGCCCGTGTGTGTGGGCCCAAAATCCCGAGTGGAGATTGGAGGAGAAGGGATTGTGCTGTGGCCATCTGCCCTGAGGGGTGATTTCTCGCTTTCTGTCTCTCTGGGAAGTATATGCGCCCTATAGCAAACAAACAAACAAACAAACAACTCTAAATAAATAAATAAATAAAGTCAAACGTAGCACCTCTCCTGCAAAACAGCACCTCTCCGTGGTTTTCCTGTTTCTGCTAACGACACCAGAATTCTCCCCAAGAGATCCAGGCTGCAAACGCTTGGGTCATTTTTCTGACCCATTTTCTCACACATGTTCACTCTTCACGTGTTTGTTTTCATGGTGCCTCACTCTAGCATGGGAAGCTCCTCCGTGGCCTCCATGTCTGGTTTTCGTAGCCGTTAAAGAACCGTCCGGTCCATTGGGATTAGGCCCGATGCCAGCTCAGACCCCGTGGCCGAGAGACCTGTCCCTGGCACCAGGCCCCATGGCAGCCTGCCCTTCGGCCGCCTGGGTGAGTGCCCTTTCGGAGAGAGCAGGAGTGATGCTACGTGACCTTGCGGCCCATGCACTGGGGGAGTCACGGGGGAGGATTGCAAAGCGTGACGCAGGCAGGGGCGCGGCCCGAGGCTCCAGTCCGCCCCACCGGGGTTCACCCCGCTCCCTCCATTCCCGATTCTCCAGCCGGCTTCCTTGTTTTTACTGCTTTGAGCCAGGCCAACCTCGGAAACTTCACCTGCTCCTTAAACTCTCGCCCCATGTGCAGCAGCTGGATCCTTCTGGAAGGATGGTGGTTCTCCAGTGCAGCCTCAGACCCGCTCCACATCCATGGGAATCCTCAGGAATGCACGTGCTTAGCCTGTCCTAGGCCTGCTGATAAGACTCTGGGGCGGGCCCTGTGGTCTGTTTTAACAAGCTCTCCAGGGGGTCTGAGGCCTGGAAAGGAGAGAGAGAGAGCAGTGTGTTAGTGGGGGGCGTTAGTGGGGCGCGTTAGTGGGGGGTGTTAGTGGGGCGTGTTAGTGGGGGGCGTTAGTGGGGGCGTTAGTGGGGGGCGTTAGTGGGGCGCGTTACTGGGGAGCGTAGCGTTCACAGGAGCGGGGCTTCCACTACCCCCTCAGAGCAGGCCGGAGGCCGCAGGCTCAGGGTTCCCACTTCTCCCCTCCCCAGAAGCTCCTTCACGATCCAGCTCTCTGCGAACGCGGGGTCCCTGCATCTACCATATTGTCCGTCGTCTTCTCCTTTCAGCCAAGCGTTTTTCGCAGTTTAGCGTCATGCCTCACGTCCATGAAACGCCTCTAAAATGAAACCCTATGGTATTTGTAGAACGGCACTGCTGTTCTTTAAGAGCAGCCATGCATTATTCTCTTTAATCATTACCCCAAATAAGGTCTAGGAAAAGAACGTCAATGTCTAAGCCTCGCTTCAATTCCCCATCGTGTCTGGCAAGGCCGCCTTTTATACTTTTTGGTGGTGAATCTCAGGGCTACACGACTAATGGTATCGAACGCTCTGGGTTCTTCGTTCCTCCTTGTCGATATCGATTCCCCTTCCAACCACCAGCTCTTAGGGACACTCTGTTTGTAAGAGGAGTCCTCTGTGTCAGCGGTCATGTGGGAAGTGCCATTTTATAGACGCTTCGGTGTTTACCAAGTACCCTCATAGCAGTACATCATTAGGGCCTCATAGAAAACCTCCTTTGTAAGTGCTTTTTACTCTCCGTTTATAGATAAAAGGACTGAAACTTGTCATATTTGGGTCAGTTCCATGGCCTGCTGGTGAAGGCAGCCGGATTCCACATAACCCACTGTGCGGTTTGAATCTTGGATCTGGACACTTGAAAAACACACCAGGTGCATGTGCGTGCATGCCCAAACCCCAGACGGAGGAGGGACAGCAGAGGGGACTGAGGTGTGACCATTCCCCGCGGGGAACCTCCTTTTCCTCTCTCTCTGACCAGTGCACATTCCTTCTAGCAAAAGTGAAATGAAACAAAAAGCAAGCAAACATAAAACAAACAAAAAAAACACCAGTCATATTTGAAAGTGCTGTTCCCTGGCGAGAGTGGAAGGACTGGAGACCGGGGTAGGAATGTCCCGTCTCGCCAATGAAAGGACAGCTTTCAGTCTCTGACTTTCACTCCCAATATATTTTGGCTTTGAATTTCCAGAGACCTATAGCAAAATGCGGAGATCTTGTCTTCTAGGCAAGCGTGGCCTGGCCTTGCAGTTAAGTCTGGTTAAGTAGAGTAATACGCATGACGGAAAGAGTGAAGGCTGCCCTTGGACGGAGATGTTAACATGGGAGGGGCCGGACGCAGTGATGGGGCTGCATGCTGATGCACACGTATGTAAAACGAGTCAGTTAGAGCTTTAGCTGTGTAAGGCGGATAGACTTTGAAACACTTTCCGCTTTACAAGAAGACAGATATACAGAAGTGTTCGTGTAAATGTTAGCTCTTTTCCCAGTTGTTTTTTTTCTGCAAAGGAAGTGGTGACAATTTAGAATCTATAGTGCATAGACAGATGGGCTCAAGACTTGTCCTTAGGGTCCATGTGGTGGTGACATTCCAGCCCACTCTAATTGGACGGTAGGCCGTGAACACCAGCCTGCACTGCAGCTGTAGTTGGGAATAGGAACGCAGGGCTACTTGGGCATCTGAGATTACTGTAGGACATGGGACCAACAGGAAGTGTAGTGGTGGGCACTGGACTCCTACCTGGCCGTCTATGGGTTGAGTCCCGGACCCGGTGACTTGAAAAGAGCACAGGACATGTGTGTGTGAGTGCCCCAAATCCTGAGAATAGAGGAAAACAGAGGAGAAGGGATTGCAGAGTGACCACCCCCAGGGCCTGAGTTCTCGTTTTCTTTCTCACTGTCTCCCTCTATCTCTGCCTGCTGAATGCATGTTCCCTATGGCAAAAGCCTTAAAAAATATGAGGGCAAATACGTAGAATCTTATGTACACTAAATTGAGTTGTATCACTTGAAGGATTACCATAAATACTCTCTTGTTAATTATTCGTTTTTAATTCTCACAGTGTGTCTTACACTGGACATTGTTTATAGAAGCGTTTGATTTATGGGTCAGCTGTGGCAGGGTGTTTAAGCTGCTGGGTCCCACAAGGCCAAGCACAGGGTTCGAGTCCCTGAGTTGGTAGTCTGAGAAATGCTGGGTGTAGGTGTATGCATGCCTGACATCCCAGAAGGGATGAGGGAGGGAGGAGAAGGGATTGCGGCATGACATTCCCCAGGAAGGGGCTTTCTCACTTTCCTAGTCTCTCTGTCTCTCTCTGAGTGGGCATGCACCCCCCACCCCCCCAGCATTAAACAAGCAAAACAAAACAAAGAATGTTTCAATTCGTACTTACTGAATCATTTGACTTGTACCTGAAACTAATTTGACTTTGAAAGTTTATAACATGACGCTGAAGACTCTTTGGAGAACTTCTGACTCATAACAGTTGAAATTTTGTGAGGCAGAAGCAGAGGACACTTGAAGTCGGCAGGAAAAAGAGTATGACCCGCTGTGGGAGCTGGACAGCAGGTGGCATGCATACGTATGGGGACAGGAACAGCTAACGAGCACCCGAGGTGGCCCCGAGGTGGCCGGCCAGTCCTCCCAGCATGAGAAAGTTGGGCTGAGCACCAGATCAGGTGACACTGCTCCCCAGAGGAGGATCCCTGGAGTCCCCGTCTAGATGTGACCGCATTGGCTTTGTCGTTTCTGACCTGCGATGTCTGACCAGGCCACGTCCTGCTCTCTTTGCCATTGGTGTGGAAGCAGAGGAGGGGATCCAGGGACATTCTTTTTAGAAACTCTCTTAAAATAGCAAAGTGATACAACCAGAGAACCAAACTGTGCAGCCCCTCGGCCTCCCCTGAAGATGGCATCAGGACTGAGAAGCCGTGGAAAACCAGGCAGCTTCTTGTTCTCTCTGAACTCTTCTCCCTCTCCTTTACCCTTTTCTCTCCTTGTCCTGCCAAGCCTCTTTCTCCTCCTTCTCCCCAGCTTGTCTTTGCCACCAGCCGGCCGTGCAGAGGAGCTGGGGAAGCCGGCTTTCAAGGTGCTCTATGGTGACTCTCACCTTCTGTTCTGGGGAACCATCTGCACAGTGTAGACCGTCAGTGTCTACATGTGGTAAGGGTCTCAGAGTGCTGTTCTTGGGGAGACTGTCTCACAGGACAGCTGGAGCCTGAAGGCAAAACCCGAGCCCGTACACTATGGCCTATGACTTGTCCCCAAGAAGGACAAACCTACCCAAGCGTGGAGGAGATGGTGTGGGTATAGTTGCGTAAATCTCAAAAAAATTTAAAAAGAGAGAAGAAAGAAGACTTGGTCAGTGTGGACTCTGCATATGTCCTAAATAAAAGTCATCTACTGCACCGTTAATTCTTTCAGATTTTTACAGCAGTACCAGAACGGAGCACACCAACATCATTTTATTGTAAAATGTCCCCCATGCCCTCAACATAACCATGACCGAACACCTTGCTCTAAGCTTCATCAAAGTTTGTTTTAAAAAACAGTCCTACACAGAACATTTGCATTTTGTAATTTGGCTAAAAGTGACACTTCTTAATTATGTTGGTTTTTTTGTTTGTTTTTAATATCAAAATAAA
Source organism: Tupaia tana (assembly GCA_026018925.1). NCBI lineage: Eukaryota > Metazoa > Chordata > Mammalia > Scandentia > Tupaiidae > Tupaia > Tupaia tana. The sequence continues at coordinate 27,240,390 of JAKSZU010000025.1, read as the reverse complement.
TTCCTCTTTGAGCTCAAAGGTAGGGGGAAAAAAAACAAAAAAACAAAACCAACTCTTGATGAACTAATGTTTTTCATTTTACCTGACTATAATTTTATACCTGCAGTGTGATCAATGAAGTATTTGCTCCACAGTGAACTAAATAAAGGAATAAAAGAAATCCATCTTTAGATTTCCCTCTGCCTGCTAGAAATTCAGTGGTCAGTTTTATAAAATGGCAGTGGCTTTCTTGGTGAAGTGTTCCTGGAATATTCTTGCTCACCCTCACTATTTTAGTGTTCTTTTATGATTTCACTGTGTCTGTGCCCTTCAAAAATCTGTTTTGGAAGTAGTTGGAGTATAAATAGCATTAAAAAAAGGTATATTCTGACATTTACGGTTGTAAGGATAATTTCATTTTAAAGATAATTCAGTCTACAAGTAAAGTTATTAGATGTGTATCTAATCTAAATATATTTTAGAGTGATTTTGATTGCCATGCAGCTTTTCTCAGAAACTAGGGTTTCTTGTTTTTTTTTTTTTTTTTTTTTTTTCCCATTGAAGCATTTCTCTCTTCACCCAAAAATGTATAATGACTTGGTTTGGCTGAATTTATGAAACTATTGTTTTGAAGGACATTTAACACTCCCGATTCCTGTCACAGGCCCTACATTTTAATTGTGCAAATTGCAATGCGGATTTTTTTCAAGACAATTTCTAGAGGGAGCAAGTGCTCTTGTGGGGGGGGGCACTGAGGGAGAGCGAGCGAGAACCCACCCATGGGCACGCTCACAGCCCTGCCCCGGCCTTCCTCTCGCCATCCTGCCAGGACTGGGGCCTGCACACACAACTCCTGGCGTGTTTGTCAGCTTGAGGCGAGGTTGGCTCTGTTGGATCCGCTTCCTGTGGACAGCACTCACCCTGTGCCTCGGACCCGCTGTCAGTGTGGGTTTCCACACCCGGAAAGCAGCGTCTCACACCCTTCCATTTCCAAGTTGGACTCTCAGCTCTTACTTTGCATGGATATTGTTCAATGTGCAATTTTCTTTTTTTCTCTTTTTGCTTTCAACCGTTCTAGTTCTTTCTTGCCTTTCGAAACCTTGCTAAGGTCTAACCGCTTTGTTAAGCCTGGAAGACTTACTTCGTGACCTCTGAGTGACTCTGATTCCAGGTCTCCTTGGGATCGTCTGCTCGGTTTTTACTCTGTTCATTTGCCCTTGTTTGTGTGACATGTTGAAAGCATTCCAAAGCCTTTTTTTTTTAAGTACATGAATGAATTCTGGCTCCTTAGTTAGAAAACTTGATCATTGTTTCTTAAACTGTGTCATCTTTTCTTTTTTAGATTCTCCCAGGCCATAGCGTTTCATGTTCCATGGGATGAGCTAATGCTGATTAAATGATGCCGGCTCCTTGACGCCCAGGGTTAAGCCTAGAATAAAGCCTAGGATCTGGGTTACGTGTGCCTTAACACACTCCTTATTAGACAATGACGTAAGAACTGTTTCCAGAAGATCTAAGTTCCGTTTTCTAAGTTTGTGGTTCAGGTATACGTTCAACCATCCCAGACACCAGGTCCCTAAGCGAGTTTTTCTGTCCCCCTTCTGTCCTTCATGGTCTTTCCAGATTGGTGCAGGCACATGGCTTTCATTCTCAAATATATGCTCAGGACGTGCAGAACTGGCGCTCCTCCTGACTTTTCTAACGAGGCTCGTTTCAGACAGCAGCGCTGGCCAGATGATTTTGCTGTATTATGACTTTACACGTGGACCAGAGGGGGCCAGCTAATCGGGAAATGCCTCCCCCAACTGTGGATTTGTTTCCCAGGAAGCTAATTTAGTTTGGTTATAAAATGAAACTCTTCATTCAGTATAAATGAACTTAGTCATATAATACCGATATGGAGGTTTGGGGAAAATCCTGTAAATTAATGAAATTCTGAAAATAATACTAGAAAAAGTAATAGGTGCACTTTACTGCTCTTAGTTATCCCCTGTCAGGCGGGACATAATATTAAATTCTTGCTTTTCTTCCCTCTTTTACTGAATTAGCAAGCATGATTTCTAATTCATGGGATAATTGTTTGTAGGCAAGCAGTTGCTAAAATGCTTAGAATAAAAATCAGTGCTTTTGCTGTCACTGGAAAATAGGCAAAACTCTCTCTTATGCTGAAGGGATAAAATTAAAAGCAATTTTATGACTCCCATTTAAATAGCAAATAGGACAAATATAATTTACGTTTATTATGGATCAAAACGTCAACCTTATTTGAAACCATACCATGCTGGTCACCAACTGTCTGGGCCGTTCGTTAGCATCGTCACTGTCGTTTGAATTAAGGCACTCTGATTTCTGTCGAAGCAGAGGCTGTATCTGTTTTTTATTTTGAAATGAATGAGAACAGCCTGAAAGGTGACTGTAAATTTGGACCTTCGGATTCTGACCTTACGGCCACGTGTTAATTGCACGCACAGCCTCAGTGGCTGCAGGGAACATCGCACCTTCCACCTGTGGAGCGCACGCTGCCTCAGGGACTGTGCAGTGACAGGGCCGAAGGACAGAGTGCATCACTGGTCAGCGTGTGTTCCAGGGAACCCAAGGGCCTCTTGGAACAGCCCAGAAAGTTCCAGGAGGAGTTAGAGTATTGGTCAGAGGGGAGTTCCCATGCCAGTTTTTAAAATGATTTTAGCAGAAACATGGGTTTGACTTGGAAACAAGTGTCGAATACTCCAATAACTTCTCTCAAAGATGAGAAGTCATCTACACGCGTGAAGTAATTTGACGAGTCTTACAGAATGTGTTTTTCTGATGTTTGGATTTTAATTCAGCACTACAAATTTTTAGCTGATATCTTTTGATTTTTTTAAGGGTTTTGCAATAGAGCATGTACGCTTGCCAGAGAGAGGCAGGGAGGGACAGAGGGAGGGAGAGCGGGAAACCACCCCAGGGAGGATGGCCGTGCCCCAATCCCGGCTCTTCCATCTCGGCCCGGTTCTTGGGCACTCACGCACGTGTGGCTGGTGTGCGTTTCCAGCCGCTGGGTCTAGAGTGCCCTGTAGTTGACGACGTGGGGGCCCAGCACCACAGTATGCGAAGCGATTTGGAGAGGGGAAAGATGGAAGTCCACTGTGAGTTTTAGGATGGTCCAGGTGAGCGTCCTGTTCTAGGGCAGTGTGGCGAGAGTAAAGAGAAGGAAACGGGTCAGAAACCGGGCTTGTAGGAAAAGGCTCCGTGCAGCCTCTGACCACCATGTGCAGGGAGAAGGAAGAGTCCTGTCGCTGACGGCCACCTCTCAGTTTCAGGTACGAGTGCCCAGAAGGGTCGTGGTCCTGGTTAATAGCAATAAGAGAATCACCTTCGGGATGGGTGATTAGGTTCGTTTTTTTAGCTTACCCCATTAGTAAGACTTAGTCATTCATTTTTGATATCTAGCAGTGGTTCTGAATAAAAAGTGGTTCTGAAAATGCGGAGAAAAGACAAGGCTGGTGGTAGACAAGCATTATTCATCTGGAGGAGATTTTATATCAGACTCACAGCCCGAGAGTGCTAGTGGAATGACCAGATGAGGAGGGAAGCTTAAAGCTCCATTTACAGGAAATACCTCCCTTCAGAGTCGGAAAAGCCAGAGAAGTCTACATTGAGGGAAGACAGACAGAGCCTGGAGAAATGTGTCTGAGAAGATAGTCTAGAGAATCTAGGGAAATACCACTGAGTTAGCGACAGGTAGACAGCCATCTCTAACCACTTGACTTCAGTACTAAGTGCTGTGTTTAACAATTAGGGATGACGATGCTTTTAGGACAAATTCAGGAGACTTGGAGCTGAGAAATCAATATAAGGAACTGAAGAATAGAGAAGGCACTTTCAGAGTGCCTTTATACACAAGATTGGATACATGGAGAGGGGATCCTAACTCATTTTTGTTCGAATACTCATCTTCCATCGTATGTAGCCTAACGGTGTTGATCAAGGCCCAGAAGGTCATTGCATGGCTTGTTTGCATGTTCAACTGGTCAGAGATAAGACTCAGCAAAAGGTTCTGGCACTCTCAGGGACCAGCCACAGCAAATGTCCCTTTCCTATGTCCAGAGGGCTAAAGAGAAGACAGTGTCACCAAACCCAGCAGGCGATGGTGCGGTGGAGGAGGGAACCACTCCCAAGAAAAGCCCCAGGGCAAAGCCAGCAGGTCTCCTGCCAGTGCCTCCACCATAGATCAAGCTGGAAAACAGCCAGCCGGGGCTTGTTGAGTGACTCATGTGCAGAGTCAGGCCCATGGTGCACCCTTGGATCCGGGGGGAGGACCGTGAGTGGACCCGTCTGAACTCCAAGATTAGCCACAGACTTTGCATCCATTCAAAGTAAAACTGGGGCGTCGTGGCCTAATTATTTCTGATTTCTCTCCTAAGCGTTATCAAAGTATTGTATGAGAATTCTCACAATCAACTACTACAATAGGAGATAGTTATTATTACTTTTCAACAGAGGCTAGGTGAAGCAGCAGACAGATTAAGGGGCAGACACTAGACCCAGCGGACGGTCAGGTGTTGGGTCAGGACTAAGACAGATAGCCCGGCGTTCAGTTGGGCTGTCTTGTAGAGATCAGTGGTAAAAGTGAAAATGATGCCTGCACGTGGGCCAAGCCAGGGTCAGCTACTTTAGGCTCCTGTATTTCTGCGTGGGGGCAGAGGCCGATCCCAAGCGGCAGCTAACGACGTCCATAGTCTTTTCACAACTGACCAAATTCCCACCTTTTTCTTTTTGTTTCTTCTGTGTTAAAAAGAACCAGAAAACTCTAGAGGTACCAGACAATTTATATTTTAAAAGGAAAAAAAAAACATGATCGTGCTAAATATGACAGACATTTCAGTGGGACAAAGCCCTGAGTTCAGAGCAATTGCGTGAAAGCTGCTTAATAAATTAGTTGTAAATCCAAGTGGAAAGGGAGAAAACCTGCCGCTTGTCACTACTGGGAAAGGGTGCTCATTTCGGATCCATGGTTAGGTAATTTTTCAGGGTATCACTCCCAAGTAGGGTTTTTTCGGTGTACTTAAATGATTAGTTTCCAGTCACTCATACGTGTTTAAATTGTTCTCATTCAGGTTGTCACATCTTGACAGGATTGCTCATAAGGAGTTTTCCTCCCTGTGTTAGCATTACAGAGGATGAAAGCATTTTTAAATATCTGTTGCTGCAAAGGGGCAGGTGCTGCTCAGCCTACCACGTCACGTTGGCTCCTGGGGCCCTCGGGAGCATTATGGGACACAATGACTCTGTTTTGCATGGCAAGAATGATTTCCATAAGCTGCTGCCTCTGAAGGATTCCGAACATGACTCTTTGATGTCGGCTTTGGGGCTGGATATTTTTGCGGCCCTTTCAGTGGGAAACACGGAAGGTTTATGTTAACGCGATTTACACACCCCACTCCAGTGGAATCTCGTGGTGACTAATAAAAACGAGCGAGGAGCCCGGCATGAGGCAGACTCGCCGTGTCCTGACTCACGCGGTGGGGCTTCTCTCAGGATCATGGCTAGTGCCCTGAGGAAAACGGCTCGAGTCCGCGGGCTGAGCAGTTTCCAGACCAAGAAGACGAGTGTGTTGTTGAAGGTGGCTGGGAGGGGCTCGCCTGTTATTTATAACATTCCTTTTTGTAAGAGCAAATACCAATAATCTACTGTTCCCTCGGTCAATACAGGGACTATGGTGGTTAATTGAATATTTTGACAAAAGACATACACTCCGTATTCCACATGGACTACAAATGCTTCCATTATTGAAAAGATAATAACCAACTCTTGAACACGATAGTGTAACTGCGTCTGATGTAATCATTTGTGGCAGGGGGGATTACAGTGTCCCAGGGTTGGACTTGCTTACATGTTGAACAAATATTAGTTAAAAGCCGTTGTATAACAGAAAGCGTCTTAGTGCCATGGGTGGAAATAGCAGTTGAACACACACACTGCGTTCCAGGCGTTCGGAGTTAATACTAAGACACACACACACACACACACACACACACACACACGGGATATCAGGAGCAAAGGGTACGTTCCTAATTCTGCATGGGCTATTCAGAGGAATCTTCAGAGGAAGTGGTTAGTGAATTTGTATGTGGTTTCCATGTGGTCTCTGGGGCGAAGTCCATTCTAAGAAGAGAGACTAAGTACAGAATCAGAGTGCTTGGAATGGTATTACCTGTGTAGGTCCTGTGGGATTAGACGTGGCTAGCACATAAGTGGTTTCTGTTTGGAAGACAGTGATAACATTGGAGTTCTTTCCTAATCTAAAGATAACCCACAGTTGTTTACTCTACCAGGGTCTTGGATTTTTTTTTAATTGCCACAGAGCATGTGTGCTTACCAGAGAGAGACAGAGAAAGAGATGGAGAAAAGGGAGAAAACATCATTTCTCCCAACAACATTTCTTCCTCCTGTCAGGATTTTGGGCATCTGCACACATGCATCTGGGGTTTTTTCCGAGTTAGTGGGACTAGGAGTCAGACTATGGTTGGCCATGTGGAATCTTCTCCCTTAATACTGGAACACAGGGCTGGAGCAGGATCTTGGACTTGTATCCTAAAGGCTCTGTGTCACTAAAAAATTGGAAAGCAGTGTAAAAATGTCACTGAGGTTCAGAAATACCATTCTGAACCATATCGTATATCCCCATTATCTCTTGTATGTCTCTCTGGAGCCCCAGTGTCCCTAGAATGGTGTCTAATACATTGTCACAGTAACCTAAGAGTCATTCCAGGTCTCCTCCAATATTAGCAATATGTCCATAGCTCATTGCTGGTCCCTTCTACCAAGCTAATCTGAATAACTTGCTTAGTAATCTTGTTTTCTCCAAACCTGTATTTTCTCCTTTAACATTTCTCATAAGCTAAGTTTGTCTGTGGCTTGCCCTCTTCTTTTTTCCATATTTCTTCAACCTTGGAAGGAAGAGAAACTGACGACTAAAGAAATCAAACTCTGGATAAATTCAGTAGCGTGTTACAGTTTTCTGTTCATATATCATCATCTATTTCAAAGCAAGGGAATATATATCTTGTCCATTCATTAAATAGCTATTAAAAATCTAGCACTGCTTCTCTTCTGAGTGCTAGGAGTTATTAATAAACAAGATAATCAAAGATGTTTGCCCTCATGGCATTTACTGTATGGTTGGAGGAGACAGACACAAACCAGCCAACTGTATACTATATTAGAACATGGTAACTTCTATGGGGGGAAAAGAAATTACAAATAAGCATAATTGAGATGGTTGACTTTTAATTTAAAATACAGTGGCTAATAACCCCTATTAAGTTGGTGAGATTTGAGTAAACATTTCAAGGTGGAGAGGAAAGTGGATGCCCGGAGATGGACAGTGGTGCTGGAGAAGTCACAGAGGACAGCTGTGGGCGCGTAGGTGGTGTGGTGGTTGAGGTGCTGAACTCCCACATGGCTGACCATGGTTCGAGTCCTGGATCTGGTAGATTGACTTCTCACTTTTCCTCTCTCTTTATTTCTCTGTCTCTCTTTGGTGAACACATGTGCCCTGTGGCAAATTTAAAATAATAATAATAGTAATAATAAAATTAAATTTACAAAAAGGAAGAAGACAGCTCATGTGGGAGTCTTAAGGACAGGTTGCTCTTAGTTCCCCAAGTGGTGAGGACCTCATACTTTATCGCTGTGTGCTCAGGGTGTGTTGAAATAAAGAGCGAGCGGGGCATAGCCTTCGGCTCAGAAGCGTGGAACTCAGGTAGGAGCAGAGGACTTGCTTTCCCATTCAGTACCGTGGAGGGTGTGTCCTCTGTTGTGTAAGAGAGAGCTGGCGTCTTGAGATGCTGTGCTGAGTCAGGGTTTGGACCATAATAATTCCTTCCTCTCATGCTGACCGTACACCACCTTCAGAGCAGCTAACTAGCCCCACCCACTTTGTTTACCGTATGGTGTTTTCTAAACACACTTTCAAGGGCATTTTAACAGACTTGTTTTGAATTAGAGTGAAAGAAAATTTTCTGGAGGCATTTGTCATTCTGTGTTTTTCTGCAGTCTAGAGCAGCCGGGGAGTAGGTGGGGAGACCCATCTGCAGGTTAATCTAGTGGAACCAGGGGCTGTGGCCATTTGACAGCAGGAGTGATTGCATCAGGGAAGTACTTAGGCCTCCCCTTTTCAGTAAATATCCTGCTCTCCTAAAATGGCCTGAGGCTGGAAAATAAGACCCTCAACCAAAAAGCCAGTTAACTATCTATTGACAGGTACACATTTTTAGAGGTACACACTGGTAATTAAGTATGCTGCATGCCTATGGGAAGTACTTGAAATAGTGTAACTTTCTTTTAGCTAAGATAGAGTCTCTGATTTGTGCTGTTTACTCCTTATTCTTTAGTTGTTTGTGAATGTGCTTATTTTAGATTTTGTTTTAGTTCCTCTTTCTCAAACAGCATGTTGTCATTTTGTATGAAATTGCCTTTTTGTCCAGGTGGTTTGCTTCCTATGCCCATCAAAGATGGTTTATTGATAATGATGTTAGTTTAGAAAAGACATGGAACGCATTTTGTGTTGATTCATGGGTTAAACTCTTTGGAAAAGGGAAGATTGTAACATGGATTTCAGAAGCGTGTATAGCTTATTGCCATATTTCTAGGGAATTAATGTTTTTTCCTCTCATTGTGCCTTCAAATGATCTTAGCTTCTGCTTATCAGTATATGCCAAAACTTATGGTTGATGTAGATTTCCTAGAGATTGTTACATTAAAAATAATGAAAACAAGGGCAAATTTTCCAGTATTTCATGACTCCACCTGAAGTGTCATTTCATAGGCTGAAGTGTCATTTCATGACGATATAATCAATACCGTAGGCCAAAGTGGCAAAGCAATAACCCTATTGTTTATTTCAGCCTTGATTTCAGGGGTAGTCATGACCTATCATATATGCGAGTGGGTTATACTATTGCTACCTGTCTTATCTGTATATTTGGGAAGAATTGGGCACAGGATTTTGCCCAAATATCTCTAAAATCTGGCCTGTGTGTCAGAATAAAATCTTACTGAAGCTAGAATATTTATCATAATGTCTGATTGATTTGGGATCTACAACCAGAAGTTAAACTTGAATATGGTACATAAAATAAATTTGGGGAATATATACTTTAAACAATTTAAATCATGATTTCTGATGCATATCTTTGTGGGCTATAGTATTGTTTTTCAAGGCATCAGATGGTATAAGTCATCAAATGAATGATATACCGTGTTCATCTTCTTTAACACTGACCCTTACATCATGTTGTGCACATTCGTTAATAGTTCTGCTCACTTTAAAATTTAAATATGTAGTAATTGTGCATATTTTTAGCTCTGTTGTGATATACTGTCCGTACCCTCTTTGTTTTATGGACATGCTTTCTTGTGTCCATTATAAATTTTCTAATGACCTCTCCCACTCCACCTCTCCTGGTGTTTACCATTACTGTCTCTGTTTCTGTGATCCCAAGTTCAGTTTCCACCAGAGTGCAGATAGTTAGTTAATTGGGGACATACGGTATTTGTCTTCCATAGTCCGGCTAATCTCACTTTGCATTTTCTAGGTTTGTCCACATTGTGTCAAACGACAGGACTTTGTTATTCTTCATGGCTGGGTAGTACTCCATTGTGCATATGTAACCTAGGTCCCCAATCCGTTCATCTGCCATTGGACACTTAGGTTGATTCTGACTTTGCTATACTGTAAATAATCTGGCAATAAACTTGGATGTGCATGTGTCCAGTTTATCCCTCTGGTCCGTTCTTTACCTTTCAGACAGTTACCATATGGTTACTTGAGTTAATTCTGATACTCATTAGCTCGTTCAGTCGATCTTTTGTCTGCATGCTTACATGTTCCAGTGTGCTTCAGGGCCTAGGGACACAGGGACAATAACAGCTTACGGGGCTAGTGTGGATGGACTGCTCAATGCTTAGAAACACAAGGTTTATTGGTTTCTGACATAGACGGCTAAGTTTCTAACCATTCAGGACACAGGACTCTTTTCCTTAGATGGGTTGAGGCATTTTGTGCACAGTCCTTATGGTGCCTTACCAAAGGTAGGTCACAGTGCGAAGTCCTCCTCAGTTCGTTCAAAACATTTTAATACTTCGTAGGTTTATTTATCGTCTCTTCTATGAAAGAGAGAAACAGAGAGAGAGGCACCCTACAGGGTGTTCACACTGCGATGCACCCCCGGTCTCAGCTAGCCCAGATCACACACATGTGCAAGACCCAGCATGCTCAGGAGGTCCTGGGAGGACACGAACATGGGGTTTCCACATGGCTCAGGTGTGTTACCACCATGCTACCACCTGGCCGAACCGGTTCAAATCTGAGTAGCAAAATCTGAGTGGGAATTCTAAAGGGTTATGCCTTTTATAAATTACCCATACAGACACAGCAGGCTTATTAGCTGTTGGGCTACACTCTGATTCCTTCAGCATTAGCAGCATAGGATCATTCTTTCCAGAAGGCAGCCGAGCTGGGGTGTGGGGAGCCGAGTGAGGAGGAGAGACGGGATGACATCTCCAGAGGAAGTGGAGTGTGCATGGTGTTCAGGACAGCAGGTGCACAAATGCAGGGGAGGAAGAGAAGAGAAAGGGAGGTGTGGACACTTGGGGGGTTGGCTGTGCAGTTCCATTAGGCCACACCAATTCACTTTGACTATATGCTCTAAGCCACTGGGAAGCCTTGGAAGGATTTTAAGCAATAGCATTGTTCGATAAACAGATCTTCGTTCTAGGAAAAATGAAACAACACTGTTACTGTGATGATTTGAGTATCGGCTTTGAGCAGCCCACGTTTCTGAAGGAGAAGAGTAAAACACTGTTACCGTCATCCAATCAAGAAAGTTAAAGTCCTGCACCAAAAACGGTGTCAGGCATTTTTGTATTTTACAGTTTTTTCCCTAACTCAGAACTTCTCAAAGCTTAACGTGCATCTATGTCCCTTGTGAACATGTAGATTCCAATACGGTAGATTTGAATGAGGCCCAAGATTCTGCATTTCTAACGATCTTCCAGGTGGTGCCCGTGCTTTGAGCCCAGGGGCTGTAGTGGCCAGGATCTGAGTGACAGCCTCTGGGCCAGGCCTGGGAGGACGAGGCAATGGAATGGAGTGTGGACGATGTGGTTCCAGGAGAAGGGCATGCAGATCCTCTGACAGTCATTGTGAGTTGTCTTCCTCTCTGGTTTGCACATCTGATGTTGGATTTAGTCTCCACATGGTGGCCTTCTGAGCTGAGAGCTCTTCCTCCCAGATTCCGTATTTTTTCTTTGGTCATGATAGAGCATGTGCTTACACAGGAGAGAGACAGAAAAGGAGAGAGATGCAGACATGCTCAGATGCCCAGGCGGGACTGGAACCATGGCTGCCCTGTGGGGTCCAGCCTCCCTTGAGTAGAGCGCCACCAGCCCAGGTTCAAGTGACTTCTTTTCAGCAGTCCCAGTGCAAAGTCTCGCTGCATTACGGTGGTCCCAGCGAAGTCACGCGTCTGCTTCTGAACAAATCCCTGTGGCCAAAAGACCACGTGAGATTTCCCATGAGCCTGGGTGGAGCCAGCGTATTCTTGGAACTAGTGGTAGAGGCACGTCTGCGGTTTTCCTGTCATGCAGTCGGTTTTCTCTCGGCTTCCTGAGGAGGGGCGGACTCCTGTGTGAGCACTGTGTGTTACATGTCACTTTCTGGACCTCAGACCGTCACCGTCACCGCAGCTCATCACGCAGCTGCTATTCGTCTGTTCATCCCTCTCCTGCTCATGGGGCAGAAAACACTCTTCTTTTTCTTTCTTTCCTGTTTTTTTTTTTTTTTTTTTTTTTTTTTTTTTTTTTTAAGAGATATTTTTGCTACAGGGTGTGTATACTCGCCAGAGAGAGAGAGAGAGAGACAGAAAGCAAAAAATCACCCTCTGGGGAGGTGGCCATGCCGTAATCTCCTCTATTCTCCTCTTGGAATTTTGAGCACGCATATACATGAACCCAGCATGAGTTTTAAGCTGCTGGGTCCAGGACTTGAACCATGGTTGACTATGTGGGAATCTAGCGATGTAACCATTATGCCAACTTCTGGCCCCATGCCTCTTCTCACCTTTTATTTCTTCTTAGCACCACAAATATATTCTATATCCATGTTGTCACTGGCAATTTAGAATAATTTTTCTGATGTTTGCTAATTAAAATAGTCTTCCACCAAAATGAAGACAAAAGGTAGTTTGTTAATTACATAGTAAATATAAATCACCAAAGCAAGAGATTTTGTGCAAATAAATGGATCAGATTGGGTCAAGAGTACTGACCCAATACTTTTGGCTGTTCTAAAGGAAATACTGACCTGGATATTAAATGTGCTGGTTCCTCTGGCAAACATCGGGTGATTTGTCTTTTAACGATCGTTTGCTTCAGTGAACGAGTTTGAAATAAGAACCGAAGAAATAATGACGCTTAAATGCCTTCTGTACAGAGGATGCCTTCGCCATGTGACAGCGTCACCGAGAGAAGCCCTCACGTGGTGCTCAGAGAAGTGTGAGCTGCAAGTGTGCTGTGGAAAAGAAAGGTTTGCGCTGACTCGGACTCAGGGCGCGTCCACCGCAGGTGCAGAATTCCACGTTGCAGCCCGAGAGTGAACATTTGGCAGGAGCGAGATACCAGGGCTTCATGAAAGTTCGACTTTTAACTTGGTCGGGAAAAAGGGGCATATTCTGAAGCAGGAAGCAAGAGTAGGATTTAGGCAAATGTTAGGAACTTGACACTTTCAAAGACAACCTTAAAAAGGTGAGTTTAATGACCATGGTATGACCCTTCGGCGTGATATAATAAAGCTTTTGACTGTGCCCAGACATGTTATAAAAGAAATTCTTTAGGAATTGCATAACCACAAAGGCAGAAGCCCATGAAAATAACACAGCATTTAGTTTAAAAACAAACCAGCTGCATTTTGCTTCAAGTAGGGGCTGCATCCTTTGCTATGAAATAGGGGCTGCGTCCTTTGCTGTACCGTGGACAAAATATTTTGCGACTGCCACGGGGTGTTTGTCTCGCACTTGGAGAGCATGGGTAAGGACGCTGGAACCTTCTGCATCCCGAGGGCAGCTGCCTTTAGTGTCCCTCGAAGAGCAGTGCATCTGGTCCCCTAGTCTTTGTGTGCTAGACCAGGGAGTGACTCCTTAGAGAAGAGAACGTTCCTCATGGAGGAGGAAACTAGAACCAGATTTCTCTTATAAATTTGCACCGGGGGATTCTGCACTTGGGCTTTCTTAAGCTCAGAGTACTAAGATTTCAGCAATATTGCCCATTCAACTTTGGAAAGAGGTGGGGGCCGTGGAATAATGTATTTCTATAACCCAGAAATGAGCGTGCACATTGCTTAGGGTGCAATGACTGGTTACTCCGAAACCAGTCGAAGTGGCAGTGAGAAATGAGCCCTGCGTTTGCATCGACACAGATCCCCTCTCCAAGCTCGTGTAAGTGTATGATGCGTTTTCACAACGGCTCTCGAGTTAGAGACCAGGCAGGCATTCTTCTGTCATTTGTGCACATTGCACCCATGCATTTAGTGCTAAATTAAGATGGAAATACAGGGTTTTCTTTTTATTTGAACCTTCCCTTTCTGGAAAAGACATCAAATATTTATTAACTGCTTCCTATTGTTGTCTGTGTCTTTAGAAGGTAATCTGTGGTCAGAGGAGCCCAGCAGGGAAGCTTCTTCTCCTCCAGATGGCTGTGACATTTGAGAAAAGCTGGGAGGATTAGAGGCACTGTTGTGGGCACTCACAGCCCAGCCCTGACACAACTTGACAGTCCTAATCTGGGCCTCAGCTGACTGGGTGACCGAGGGCACGGGATCCCCACCCCGCGGTGCGGTCACCACGCACATGGCTCAGGGCGCTCGATTTTCTCCCGTTTCGGTGCCCGTTTGAAACAAAAACATATAAACCTATTCTTCATGGCAGGTGTTAGGAAGGGCCCGTGGAGGCACCTGAGTGGCTTAAAATAAACTCTTAGTCTTTTTGCATGAGTGAGCACAGCGCGCCCTAAGTGTCTTTACTCTTTGCTAAGGAGGGTTTGCAAACAATCTGAATGGTGAAACGATAGAGAGACCAATAGAAATGGATCTCAGTGAGCAGGGCCTACCAAATCTAATTAGATATTGTCACCATCTGCTGAAATACGATAACAGAATTATGACGACGACTTTCAGAACATAGCAGAAAAAGTTTGAAAAGTGCTGGGTGAATGTAGCGTGTGTGTGTGTGAGAGAGAGAGAGAGAGAGAGAGAGAGAGAGAGAAAGTGAGAGCGAAAGAGAAAAGAAAGAGTAAAAAAAAAATGTACTGCCATGTCTGGTTTTTGGTTTTTGTTTTGTTTTGTTTTTGTTTTGTTTTGTTTTTACTTTTTTCATTGTCAATTGTTGAAAATAATTGAAAAGCTTTTTCTCTTAATCGTTGAGTTGGTTAAAGTGATCAAGTTTTAGTAAGGAGATTTTACTGGTTCGGAAGTGTAATTATACCCACTGCAGCTTCCCAGATCACCATGGCAACAGGTGTGCAACGATCCACATTGTGCCCAGCTTCCATGCGAACTGCGTTCCTCCTGGCTGAGAGGAAGTTATACTGCTTAACACCTCCTCTCCCGGTGAACACGGAAGGCCTCGCTCCCGGCCTGTAAACTGACCTTGCTCCTATAGGTTCCTTTTACTGCGAAGCCATTGAAGGGAGTCATTTGTGCCCTCGACGGTATTTACATTTTATTAGAGCATGACAGAAAGTCTGGTGTTATTTCATGAAATGGGGAGAAAATGGCATTAATTACAACTTACAAAGGCACATATGAAATGGAATCCTTGAACTAAAACATAAACTGTCTAGTCTTCATAGAGCAGCTCAGAGAGAGAGTGTGATCCGTGCCTTCTAAGAGGAGCCCACCCTTGGTGATGTTTCTGATACCGCGGGGCGTGGGGGGGGGGGTTCAGGCTGAGTCCCACCTGGGAGTAGGCCAGAGGGTGACGCGGTCCCCTGACTGGCAGATCCAGTTGTCACCGAACTCAGCAGCATCTTAAGTATCTAATCAAAGAGGGGACACTTTGGTACCTGCTGTTATTATTCCCGGCCATCTAATAGCGTTTACTTTCTGAATATACATTTGTTGGCTAGACAGGAGGCTCTTAGGGTGCTAGCATTCTAAGAAACACATTTTAAACAGCAGATCAAGGAAGCTGTGAGTGCTCTTAGGAACTAGGGAGGAGCTAGACTCTCACACCACTGTTCATTACTCCGCGTCTGTGTTTAGTGGACGTTCTTCCACAGTGCCACTCCGTATTTTGAAATTATTAATGAGCCACAATCACTGTTGGAACGGAAGCTGGCATGGAAGGGTAGACCAGAAGCTGAAGTCCGGTTTGCAGAACTGCTGAGTCTACAGAAGGCTCTGTGACCACTGCATGCTCTATTTCTGCCTCTCCCCCCGGGCAGATATTCTCTAATATTTAATTTACGCGTCATCGATTGTGATTTTTCTCATATTTCCATGTTCATTCTGAGATGGGTACTCAAGTGGAGCTCACCAGTGGTGGGAGAACCCACCGCCCAGCTCCATGGGGTGCGAGGTGAGCAGCAGCCTCACCCCTGTTCGCCCGGAGACTGGCGGTCGGGGGAGGGTGAGCTTTGCACTCACACAAACAGGCCCATATCCCCGAAATAGTGTCTACCGTCTGGAAACCGTGCGGAGAACTTGGGGCGTGGAGCGGTTCTCTTCTTCACTCAGTTTTCCATGTTTTCAGGTGTTATTTACTCTAGCTCGTGTTTATACCGTTTTATTTCGTTCTCGTAATTTTAGAGAAAGGGTAAGTGCACACCCGTACTCGTCTGCTTCGGTGGACTCACTTTTAATGGCGCTCTGCCAGTGTCAGCCCTTGTCTCTGTGCAAGGTTGCCTAGAAACGCTCCTTCGGGGCAAAGCTTTCAAGCCCCTTCCCATACCCCCCAGTTCAGGGCTTAAAGATGCAGGCAGTCCAGCCACTGCATTCTTTTTACAATCTTCTTCATCAACTAACGATCTTGTAAACGTAGGAAGCAAAAAATAACTTCCTAGCCTATGGGGAAGGATGCCAGTTTAAAACAGAACAAAAACTTTCAAAGGCATTTTTATTTGTAGTTACAGGTTAAAACAAAATTTTTTTCTTAAGTGATTTTGAGATAAAATTTTCTTAAATAATTATTTTATAATGTAGATTTTTGGGTGTAGAAACTTTTCTTTTTCTATCTTTTTTTTTTTTTAAGAGATTTTTGCCCCAGGGTGTGTGCACTTGCTGGGAAGAGAGAGAGAGAGACAAAGACAGTGAAGAAAAGTGAGGCGTCACCCCAAGGAGGATGCTCGCACCCCAACCCCTTCTCCATATCCCTCCCAGCATCTTGGGCACACATGCACACGTGTCTGGAATGAGTTTCAAGCCACTGGGTCCTGGACTTGAACCTCAATCAGCCATGTGGGAGTCCAGCGATGTAACCATTACACCATCTGCTAGCCCCTAGGGGGAAGCGTTTTAAATTAATATCTGGCACAATCTCTCAGCCTGGAATCTGATGCTGTTCCTATCAAGGTATTTTCATTGAGGTAATAGGGAAGGTTGAAAGTTAGATACCTTGGTTTGAAATGTTAACTTTATCTACTTTAAAAAATAATTGCCATGCTGGTGGTTAAGGCAGCGGGATCCCATGTGGTCAGCTGTGACTATGACCTCACGGCTTGAGAAATATGCCAGGTGCATGTGTGTGCGTGCCCAGATCCCAAGAAAGAGAGAGCCATGCTGGGGAAGGTATTGCGGTGTGGCATGGCCATTCCAGGGTGGGGTGATTTGCTTTCTCTGTCTCTGGCAAGTTTTAAAGAAATACCATTAGTAGGTAAAAGAATATGATCATTATTTATTATTTTTTCCTTGGTAAAATTTGAGTAAGTCATGAGAGGCTTTAGAATGATAAAATTGGTGTAATATTTAATAACATTTATTGAATGAATCTTAACTTGTGTCTTCTATTGAGTCAGTTGAAGTACAACTCCCTCATTTAAAAAATTATTTCTTTATTTAATTTTATTTATTATTTTAATTTATTTTTTATTTTGACCACAGTCAGAGAGAGAAAGGGAAAGCAAGAAAGCAAGCCACCAGGCCCGGGCCTAGAACCACAGTTGGCCATGTGGGAGTTCAGCACCTTAAGCACCACCCCACCCCCTGGCCCCCACAACTCCCTCATTTTAACAGCAAACGAGGAATGAAAAAATGCTGAGATACCTCTTCCACGGTTAGCCCAATTATCTAATACCGAAGCATAAGATGGAAATATGGTATCATTATACATGAGTTAAATGTATGTCACTACATAATACCCATATACCATTCCTACTTTAGAAAGATTCTTTCAAAAGTAGTAGTAGGTAGTTTTCAGCCTCTTTCTTTTGTTATAAGTGTTTTTAAGTGATTGGTTTGTGATACAGGACATGAACAGAAAGATGTGCTGCTCCACAGTACTTGAAAGTCGCCTTCATCAGACTTCCCTAAACTCCGAGCTAGTGAGACGTGGGTCTCCTGGCAGCTTCTCACAGTCAGACATTTTAGTTGCTCAGTACTAATGCCTCAAGGACACACCTTTTGCCAGCCCTCTACTGAGGTTACATAGATTCAATTGGTTGTTAGATACTGAAATTTCTCTATAAAGTCATGCACATTCAAATTTATTTAACTGCTTTCCTCTAACTTACTTATTCAAAGAATAACTTCAGTTGATACACAGATTTTTCACTCTGCACAAATGCATTTTAGGGTTATTAGTGAAGCTAATTTTTAGTTTTAAATGCCTCTGAGACCTGTGATTGCTTTACTGACTTGGCCTCACTTAATCCTAGGAACAGCTCCATGACTTAGGCAGTGTTTTCTCGCTGTTTCACAAACTGAGAACTCATGCTTACTGAGGTTAATGCAACTCAGATTTCTCTGAAGCATTTCTGTTTTCAGAAGGATGAAGGGAGCCTTGGGGTGATGAAAGGCAGAGAGGGGTCAGCTTGCAGCTCCGTGTAACCCAGGAATGGGTTTTGGTGGTAGAGTGGTCTCTGACGAGGTCCAGGAGTCAGTGTCACCAAGGGCCTCTCAGGGCAGGCTAAGGTGTCGTGATGCCATCTTGCCGGATACTGAAATCTACGAAGCACTTGTGAAGTCCTAACAAAAATATTCAGACGTTTGTTCAATGACCACATTTGAGATTATCAAGAGACTATGTCTAGCAAAGGGGGGAGGTTAGAGTCAGTAAAATCAGATGGATGCTCTGATCTCAGACTACAGATCTTAGCCTGAAAAAAAAATCAGTGAAATATATGTTTATATAAATACACATATATTTATACACACATTCATACATATGTAAGTGCATTATCGTATATTTTTAATATGTATTTAGTATGTTTTAAAAATAAAGTTCAGATTAGAGAACAGCACATTCAAAACAGTGTGTTGTATTTCAGGCTCTCTCTAGAGTTTGCGCAAACACTAATGTGAGTGATAACGTTAAGCCCAAATTGACAACAAAGTTACAGATTATCACTGTGTTAAAAAACAGTGTTATTTCCTGTTTGAATGTACACATACTATCAATAAAATACAGTATTGCATTTTTAAAGTAGGTAATACTTTTAAATATTCTACAACAGAAAAACATTTTTGAGCACAAAATGATAGATATCTCTAAATAGTTTTTTCCTTAATAAACGTATTCAGAAAGTTTCAATTAAAAAAAGCTTCAAGTGATCTTTAGTCTTTATTCAAAACATACCACACATGATACCTTTCCTGTTTTGTTTGGCTCTTTTCCTGTACAAGAACGCTACACTATTGAGAAAGAAATATAAGAAAAAAAATGACTGGATTCTACTGATTAAAAGTACTTCTGGGGACCAGCAGATAGCATAATGGCTATGTTGCTGGACTCCCATGTAGTCAACTGTGGTTCGAGTCGTAGACCTGGTATCTTAAACTCACACCGGCGTGTGTGGATGCATGCCCAGGATCCCGAGAAGAGAATGGAGGAGAAGGAATTGCGGCGTGGCCATCCCTCCTGGGTGGTGATTTCTCACTTTCTGTCCCTCTGTCTCTCTCTGTCTTTCTGGTGAGCGCACGTACCCTATAGCAAAAACCTCTCCAAAAAAATAAATAAATAAACTTCTGGAGGGACCGCCCCTAATAAGCACATGCCTTTCCTTCTCTCCCACCCCCTCTGTCCTCTAGGGAATGACACACCACCTGGGGTAGGTGAGGGTGCCCACAGCAAAGGCCAGTCCGGGTTGACTTGGAGGATTAAATCATCTCCAGAAAGGACAGGCTGAGCCTCAGGTGATACTCTCAGTACTTTGGGTGGGATCAGGCCCCAGTGTGGGCAGGTGCAGGAGTGAGCAAGGGGGGAGAGCGCATTACAAGAACTCAGAGCAGAGCCCCAGTGGACTCTAACCAGGATGCTGGGTCATCGAGAAATGGTGGGCTCTGATTGAATACTTTTGTTGAATCCTGTGGATTTGGAGAGGATACAGAGAACATCTTCTTTTTCTCATGGTTTAATTTTCTAAGCAGATTTGCAGGTTGTCACAATTTCAATGCAGGTTATGTGCATTTGACTGAATTCATTCTTTATATTACTCTGACAATGCTGTTTTAACCTTTGCTTTTGGTTTTATACACTTTGTACCTTCTTATTAGCCCTCAGCAATGTGTATGTCCTTTAAAAAATAGGCTTAATTTTTCAGATGGAGTAATGGTTATGTTGCTGGACTCTTATGTAATCGACTGCGGTTCAAGTCCTGAACCTGACAGTAAAAACTCATGCTGGGTGCTTGTGTGTGCATGCCCCAAATCCCAAGAGGATAGAGAAGAAGAGATTGTGGCATGGCCATTTCCCATAGGGGGTGTTTTCTCACTTTCTGTCTCTTTATATCTTTCCATCTCTCCAGTACGTGCACATGCCCTAAAGCAAAAAATCTCTTTTAAAAAACAGACTTAATTTTTATTTTTAAAGCTATATCTAACAGAAATGTGCATAAACACATTTTTTCCTGAACCTTTACCCTGAAAGTTTTGCTTTCTTGTTAGTCTCTTAAAATTATTATTTAAACTAAACATTTCTGTTACATAGCTTAAGTAATGACTGAATTATTTTTCTTGACATTAAAACGTTTCCTTTAAAACTTCATTTTCCATAAAGAATTGGACATTTTTTAAAAGATTTAATTTATTTATTATTTGTATTATTTACATTTCCCATAGGGCATGTGTACTCACCAGAGAGAGAGAAAACTTCCAGGTCTGGGACTCCAACTGCAGCCAGCCATCTGGGAGTCCAGCGCCTTAACCACCATGCCACCTGCTGGCTCCAGGAATAAAAATATTTAAAAGAGAGATTTTAATGTTTATAAACTGCTTTGGGGCTCACACTGTAGGTTAAGTAAACCTTCAAATACTGAAACAAGAGCACTTAGGGCCTATTGAGCTATAATAATAATGGCAACCAAATAAAATAAATCCTAGAACTGGATTCTACATCAGATGTCTAATTAAGAATACATGTTTTAAATGGATACTTTAGAATCTCCTGAAAAAGCAAACACAGACTAAACAATTATGATGTTAAAATAAGAGGCTACAAATATTTATGATTTATGTCACTGTCTTAATTTGAAACACGTGCATGATCTCCAACATGTACTACAAAAATAAAAATATGATTAAGCCAGGATTCCATTTTGCAAACAACATAAAACAGTGATCCATTCCATTAATCTGCAGAGGTTGTTTAAGCTATAGCAGTGTTTCTGCCTTACCATAATTATTTCTGCAGACAAGAATAAGTTGGAGGGAATTTACATCTATGTTTGCTTAATTTCGTTTCTGTCATTGGCTTTCACTTCCCTCCCATGATAATATGTAAAAATAGGACCACCTGTTTTCCATTGGGCTTTTAGTTTGGGTAAGTTTGTATGATACAACAATGCATTTGTACTCAGAATTTTCTAGAAATCTGAGGCACATTAATTATAATAATGATGGTTAACAAAAAACTGCAGTCAATAAAATGAATTCCAGGAAGACTCCCTCTCCAGTAAAGAAGAAATCTAGAAACAGGCACACAAACTTCCTGTGCAGACTTAAAAGCTTTGCGAATTGAGTTTTTGAATAAGAAATCAGTTCACTTTCATAAGGATCCGGAAGGAGAGTATTTAAATATAAAAGTGGATATATAAAATCTAGGCAGCATGCATTTTCCTACGACAAATTACAAGAGAACAGATCATTATAAAGTCATGTTTTTAACGAGCTGGAAATATTTTTGCCTTCAAAAGGATTGCTGTGAATTGTGGAAGGTGGAGGAAAAATTGTTCTTCCTTGAAAAATTGCATGACTCTTCTAAAGTAATGTTTCCCAGTTTTTATTTTAAGTTTCCAGTAAAGTTATTTTCTTATATATGTGTCAAAAAATATCAGATCAGAAAGGCCATCTACAATTGATTTTTCTACTTGAAAGGAACAAGGAAGGGAAAGTCAGTCTTTGCTCTCGTCCATCAGAGTATTACGCCTGTCAGCTTGTGTGCAAATGATTTATTCCGGAAAGCAGACTTTATGTTCGGGAAATACCGGGATGGAGCGTTTGGGCCCAGTGGTGTTTGCAAATGGAGTAACACGTCCACACAGCAGCCTCCTGCACACTGTCGCCTGCATGCAGGCAAGTGTAAGCATAGGTTTTTGGTCTAGGCCCACATAATTAAAAAAATAACAGATCTGAGGGGACAGCAGGTGGCATAGTGGTTAAGACACTGGACTCTCACGTGGCTGACCGCTGTTCCAGCCTGGGACTGGGAGGCTTGAAAGTCAAGCCAGGCGCGTGTGCGTGCGTGCCCAAGATCCTGAGAGGAGAATGGAAGAGAAAGGATTATGGCGTGGTCATCCCCCCTGGGGGGTGATTTCTCACTTTCTGTATTTCTGTCCTCCAGTGAGTGCATGTGCCCTGTGGCAAAATCTCTCAAAATAAATAGATCAAGGTCTGAATTTTGGGTTAGGTCACAGCTCACTCACCTAGTACCTCTGAGAGAGGAAAAGAAAGCAGAACTGCTTATTTTTACATTTTAACAGGTAATCAAGCACACTAAAATGTTAAAAAATCTCTGTGTAATTAAGTCATAGACCTCAAAAATCAGGCAGGTTTATCATGTTATCTATGTTCTAGCACAGTTCATTTAAGTTCCAAATTTTCTTTAATTGCAAAGTCGTTATGTTTAGTACCTTAATTACCATTCCATGTAATGGTATTTATTTTATTCCAGTGAAATGTTTTTCTGTTCTACAGGTTATTTAGATAAAAGATTTAACCTCATTTTTTGTCACTTACATATGTAAATTAGCCAGTACAAGCAATTCCTTTCTGTAAGAAGCCACGTGTTTTCAGTGATCTAATAACACATTAGAGACTGCGATTTTTATAATCCAGATGCCCTCCATTTTTCCTGTCAGCCTTCAAAGGTGAATTGGAGGTGCTAGAAGGTCACAAAATTAAACAGCGTTAATAGCAGTTTGCTGTGAACTTTGTCCTGTTGTATGACCTGGTGTCACAGAGTTTCTGAGGGCTGTTGTCCCCATAGTCAGTTAGTTCAATTAAATCACCAATATACACATTCGGTCTTCCCATTGTAGGAATTTTATACATATTCTGCTAGATAAAATCACACTTCTTTAATATCTCAGGTTCTCCAAAATCATGGACCAGTCTCTTGCCAGTTTCAACTCCTAGTGCTTTCTGCTTGTCAGCTGACTAAGCTATTCATTATTCCGAGTGGTTCTTCCCAAAATATTTAGCAATTTGGCCAGACCCCTGGGGCCAAACTGTAGGGTACTGGTTTGCCATGCTGGAAGCCATGTGGAAGACCAGGGTCTGGATCCTGGTTTGACCCGAGCACACTGATCCTGACTGGCAAGAAGATGAGCCGGGTAAGATGGGGATTGTGCTGTGATGGTACCATCTTGAGGCAGGCTGTCTTTCTCTCTCTCTCTCTCTCTCTCTCTCTCTTTCTTTCTCTCCCATGAAAGAAATAAGCTTTAAAAAATTACCATGCTCCATAAAAATATCAACTATTCAGAATAGCTGTTCATACACCATGGAAATGTTCAACTGCTAGATATTATTTCTAATTTTTTTCTCATACCTGTTCTTTGATTTTCAGCATCCCTTTATCAGCTAGTAATGATACATTTAATTGAATGTACAATTTGCAGAGCCTTGAACACACTGTTGGTAAGAAAAAACTTGGAGATGAGAAGTTGAGGGTTAATGCCTAAGAGGGATGCCTTTAGGGCCCAAGCTCTTTCTGTCTCTCAACTGCACCCTTTTTAGTATATTGACTTTTATCCTCATGATTTTTGCCTCATGCTCACAACATGGCTGCAGCATCTTTTAGTTCTCATCCACATTCCAGGCTAGGAAAAGGGAGATGTGAAATGCAACAACAGTAAAGGATTGAACCAGGCGTTTGGTATCATTTTTTGCCCTCCTTCTTTGCCCTTCCAGGAAAATGCAGACTTGCTCAGAAACCCGCTCCACCAGTCTTGGGATCACATCTCATTGGCCTACATGTTGTCATGGTTGCTTCTGTCTGAAAGATGGCTGGGGAGAAAGGGTAGTGAGTGAGGATGGGGCAGGGCAAGAACCACCTGCCACACTGCCTGTGGCTCACAGCCGTCCCTGCGCTGCGAATGCCCCTCCTCTCACTGCCCATAGGTGTTTCATCCCCATCTAACGTGAAGGCTGCCCATTTCTGCAGCTCCAACCAAGCTCCCAGAGCTGCTCTTTGTACTTTCCGAGGGAATATCATTTCTAACTTGTGTGATAAAAAGCAAAGCAACTGATGAGCTGTGTGCACCTGGGGCTCCACCTCGAAGTGAGAGACTGCATGTATGTACAGCGCTCTCCTGCATGAGCTGTGTGCACCTGGGGCTCCACCTCGAAGTGAGAGACTGCATGTATGTACAGCGCTCTCCTGCATGAGCTGTGTGCACCTGGGGCTCCACCTCGAAGTGAGAGACTGCATGTATGTACAGCGCTCTCCTGCATGAGCTGTGTGCACCTGGGGCTCCACCTTGAAGTGAGAGACTGCATATATGTACAGCGCTCTCCTATATGAGCTGTGTGCACCTGGGGCTCCACCTCGAAGTGAGAGGCTGCATGTATGTACAGCGCTCTCCTGCATGAGCTGTGTGCACCTGGGGCTCCACCTCGAAGTGAGAGACTGCATGTATGTACAGCGCTCTCCTACATGAGCTGTGTGCAGCTGGGGCTCCACCTCGAAGTGAGAGACTGCATGTATGTACAGCGCTCTCGTAGTTGTGATTGCTGGAAAAGAATGCCAGCTGGTTTGTCCCATGGTTTATTTGCTCATTGAACATGAAGTCCAAAGGTGGCTGGTTTCAGGCGTGTCTGGAGTCCCAAGCTGAAGCTGATGCCTGCTGTGAGCTCCTGTGGTATTCCAAGTCTGACCCTCCTCTTTCTCCTCTCCACTCCTTTTTCTTTTCCTTCCTTCCTTTCTCCTACCTTGTTCTACTTCCACCTGTCTCCCTCCATTCTGAAACAGGTTCTCAATTCATTGTATAAGAGAGAGCCATTTGAGGGGGCCAGCAGGTGGCGTGGTGGTTAAGGCACTGGACTCCCGCATGGCTGATTACTGTTCAAGTCCTGGACCCGGCAACTTGAAAATCACACCAAGCATGTGTGCATGCATTCCCCAATTCCTAGGAGGACAAGGGAGGAGAAGGGATTGCAGTGTGGCCATCACCCCAGGGGGGTGATTTCTCTCTTTCCCTTTCACTGTCTCTCTAGTGAGCGCATGAGTCCTATGGCAAAAATCTTAGGGGAAAAAAAATAATAAAGAGGGTAGCCATTCCAGCTCTGGGCTCACCTGGTTCCTCGTAATGCCAGGCAGGGAGTTTCTCTTTCTCCTAAATGCATTTTTTTTGGCTCTTCCTGAAAGCAACCTGGCTAGCCTTGGTCGGCCACACTACACACATCGACCAGTCTTACTGGAGGACAACAGGAGACTCAGGTGGGCTGGGTGTGGGTCCTGTGGCTGGTCTAGTGGCCCAGGGTGGGTGAGGACCACGGCCAATGCCTCACCAACTCTGTGTGGTGCTGGGAATGCTGATTTAATCCAGCCCTGTAGTGCTAGGTTTTCCGATCGTCGAAGTAACGTGATGAGATAGATGAGGAGAGAGAGAGTGGGAGGGGAAGATGCTGAAGAGTGTCCTTTTATTTCCAAGAAAAAATATTTTATTGCAATATTTGCAACTAACAATTATGCCAAAGTAGTCATAATTATAGGAAAATCAAAATTTAAAGAAAACCGAGGAACAGACCATGCACTAGCAAATCCCTGACAATCTTTTTTGTTTGTTTGTTTAAGTTTTTACAGTAGGGTACTTGCATTTCCTGGGGATGGAGACAGACGTATTGAGAAATCCCCACTCCTGTCCCCTGCTCAGCACGCCCACCCCTCACCACCCCCAACCCCCACCTTTCTTCTTTCTTTCTTTCTTTAGTTTTTGGGTTTTTTTTTTTTTAATACCGACTATCTGCACTCTGTGGTAGATACTAAAAGATAGGAGGACATAAAAACATCAAAAATAGTTATGGACACTGGAGATAGTGTGGAAGGAGGGTGGGAGAGGGGAAGAGAGTGGGGAAGGAAATTAGGGAGAAAAACTGAGAAGACATCTGTGGGACACAGAAATGGTTTATTACCTCCTGATGATAAGGTGTATAGTATTCTCAACTGGACTGGTCTGAGGTGTTTTTCATGTTGGGTAAATTCTCTCTCAAGCTAAGTGATGTATAATGATTGAACATATATATGTGTGTGTGTGTGTGTGTGTGTAATAAAAAGAATTTCTAAGACAATCATTTAACAGACTGACTCACATCGAAGTTCCCAGTAGCCCTCTGGGAAGAGGTGAAACACACTTCCTGGCCTTTTCTAAAGAGGTCATTGGAAGTAATTCTCTGCATACGTGGCACACTGGAATACTCTTTCTATAGGGTGTGGACGGAAGTAACCAAGCCATGCAGAAATAATGAGTAATGGGGCTTACTCTCACACGGGACTGAGCGGCGTGCCCAGGAAACACGAGCGTGTCTCGGGGGCTGAGGAGCACGGTTCCTTCACAGAGATCTCAGAGCAGGACAGGTGTCAGTCAGCTTTCCATCGGCCTGTCCACGGAGGGGGACATCTGGAAGAGGACACGGTAGGTTGCAGGTGAGTGTGGGACTTGCAGGTTAGTCACTGGCTGAAGAAGAGCATGAGTCTCCGTTCCTGGGAGAAACCGGCTAGAGAATGTGTCCCTGCAGAGAGACTTGCCGTGTGTCCTAGGCACGCTGCCAGAACTGGGGTGGCATCCCACCGTCAGCAGCAGAGCTGTGGGCCCCCGCCGATGTTCATGGGCGACTCTCGCAGGCACCTGCAGACTCTTCTGGAAGAGGAAACGCAGGCGGAGTTCTGTCCTCAGTGGTGACGCTCACAGCAGATGCCGCGGGGACACGTGAGTGAGGGGCTTTCGCAGGATCGACGTGAATTCCAGTTGAGCAAAGATGAAATAAACACAGCGTAACATTCGAGCACCTATTCTGTGCCCTGGATCTTTGCTGGGATCTGAAAAAAAAATTATTTTAAGCATCGGGTTGTTGGAAAAGTCATAATGTGTTTTTCTATGCAAAAATGTGTCATGGCTTTTCCGACGCCTCAATAATTCCTATATTGAGATTCGGGGTCTAGTGGGGAGAGTTTAGAAATGTGAGGAACGCTCATGACGAGATGGGACAGGTGCACCAGAGCAGTGAGCGCCAGGATTACGGGAACCTCGCTTCCGACCGCATGTGCTCCGAGGAAGGGCTTTCTGTCGTGGTCCAGGGGTAGGGGTCCCTGTGAACGTGGAGGGTGACAGAAATGTCTTTTTTCTCGCCTGTCATGAGGTTAACACTTACACCGCTCACTCAGACATACAAAACACTGTCCTGTTTTATAGTCGGTAGCTAGCCCGCACCCTCAGGGATGAAGACAGAAAACCGCTTTGCTGAGTGAAACGATTCCAGCGAGTTCCAGGGTACACTCGTCTCTTCCAGAGGAACTCAGTTGCAGCTGACTAAATCCTCAGTCAATTTAACGTTCATATTTCATGTCAGGAATGTGCCTTCTCTGAACAAGTCTGCATTCCTTTCTGTTCCCTTCCCAAGGTGGCCCTGGAACAGGCCTAAATTCCTGTGTCCCGCACTGACGTGGTGGGGGGAGCTTCTGTTCTGTGTGTGTTCTGGTCTTCATCAGTCGCCTCTGGGATATGGGGGGATGTGGTGTCCGGTAACCCGTGTTCTTGGCCACCAGTATCTGGCCATGAGGGGGTGCTAGTGCTCACACATGTGGCTGAAGTTGGAGGATTTCTTTTTTTTTTTTTTTTTTTTTTTTTTGGAGAGGTTTTTGCTAGAGATACAGAAAGCGAGAAATCACTCCTCAGGGGGAGTGGCCACACCACAATCCCTTCTCCTCCATTCTCCTATCGGGATCTTGGGCACATGCACATGTGCCTGGTATGTGTTTAAGTCACTGGGTCCAGGACTCGAACTGCGGTTGACTCCATGGGAGTCCAGGTGGAGGTTCTTCGCCTGTGGTGGTTGCCATCCCGTGGCTGACAGAGGGGTTGACAGGTTATGGCAGGCAAGCAAAATCCAGCTTCTGTGGCCGCACCCAGCTACACCTGTTAGTTGGCATCGTCTGAAGTTGTCGCTTTTAGTTCTACAACAGCAGAGGTGAGAGAGAGATCTCCACTCTCTGGCCCTGGACAGCGAAAGCTCGCCAGCCCCGGGTCCGAGTCCTAGAGCCGACTGCTTCTCGTTGGCCCTCCTTGGGGAGTGCTGGATCGGGGGCACACAGCAGTACCCGGGCCTCGCACAGAAACGCGGATCGCACAGGCTCAGGAGTGACCTCGTGACCTCGTGCACCTGTGGGACTTCCTGTCCCTCCCCTGCTGCTCTGCTGTTGTGTCGGGCTGGGTGTAGACAGCGCCTGCCGGCCTGGACTTCTCTGCCGTCACCATGTGTAGGGAGACTACAGTTCCTGTAGTGTGAGTTTTCACCCAGTGGCTGAAGAACGTTGGTGTCTCCTTAGAGACGCCTGTACCCTTCCCCACCTAGGTAACTAGCCAACTGCTGGTCCCCGTCGCACTAAACTCTGCCTTTAACTCCGGGAAAGACCTTGTTTTCCGTCATATGAGCCTCCTCGACCTACTTGTGCTCTTCTCCCCGTTTCGCCTGTGACCTCTACAGACTTTACACGGGGGAAAGCGAAGCGTGGCCGAGCAGGTGTGGAAGCCACACGCAGCTCCAGGGACCGTGATACGGAGACGGAAGGCAGCACACCGACGTGAGAGAGTTTATTTCTAGAGCTTGAAAAGACCTCTTAGATTAAATTGGATTCATTAGGAAACCCCATTTTGTCGTAAATGTGTTTACAAAGGATAAAGATCTTATTTCATAACCTTGGGACTAGTGGTTGGCGTAATGGCTATGTCGCTGGATTCCCATGTAGTCGACTATGGTTCGAGTCCTGGACCCAGTGGCTTAAACTCACACTGGGCGCGTGTGCGTGTGCACGCCAGATGCTGAGAGGAGAATGGAGGAGAAGGGATTGTGGCATGGCCATCCACTCTGGGAGGTGATTTCTCGCTTTCTGTCTCTTTGTCTCTCTCTCTCTTTCTGGCAAGTGCATGCACCCTATAGCAAAAACCTCTCAAAATAATAATAATAAAAAAAGATCTTATTTCAACCTAACCTAGAGAGGACAGGTTGTCTTTAAAGGCATCCCCAGATATAGGCACGCGGTGGGAACACTTCTGTGTAGGAGCATGTGGTTTTCCCACGGCCGCCTCCGTCCTGGGTGAGCAGGAAGTGTCAGATGCTGGCTGTCCTTGCAGTTAAATTCAAAGCAGCTCTTCTGACTTGAGATGGCAGCTTTCAACTAACACATCTGACTTTATTTAACCTCTCGCCCCATGGCATTTTAAAGGTAGGGAATTTGTCGTCAAAATTAGTTAGATTTTTGAAAGAGGCAGATGTTCCCTACCAAAGCAGAATGTCCACAAACGCAGCCTCTGTCATCACGTTTAAGACAGCACCTTTGTCCACGGCTTATCTGTGTGGCTGGCTTAGGATAGACAGAGCCTTCTGCATCTTAATTTACGGTTATATGTAATATGCATCCAAATTTCTGAAATACCTAACTCAGTAATGTGTGAAATAACTTGTAAGATAATCTATGCCATTTACAATGTGAATATGATTGAACTGTAAGTTTTATGAGATCGTTATTAGTGTCTTGGTGCCAATCCTGTGAAAATTTTGACTATCTTTTCATATTATGGGTGCACCTATATTCAAGGAGCCTTCCAAATTTGATGGAAAATGTGGTTATGGAAAAATACAGCACAGATTTTTAAATTTTTCCAACAAAATAAACTCATACATTTTTGTCAGAGGGCATGTGCACCTGCTAGAGAGAGGCAGAGAGCGAAGGAGAGGAAAAAGCACTCCCCACCGGGGATGGTCGTGCCACAGTCCCTTCTCCTCCACCGCTCCTTCTCCTTGGGATTCTGAGTATGCATGTATTCCTGCCATGTTCCCCAAGCTGTGACCTGGGACTTGAACCACGCGGTTGCCCATGTGGGATCCCATACTCAAACGACAAGCCATATCTGGCCCTAAACTCATACTTATTTTCCATTATTTCAAGGACTTTTTGAAGACCCCTCGTGGCTGCTCTGTGTGTGTATTTCTCATACCTCATGAGGCATGGTGTCTGGGTAGATGATGATACAAGGGTTTGCAAACACCTGAGCATGCATTTCAGTTATTCACTAAAGAAACGAAGATTTACAATGCAGTTGGATACCACTACACACCCACTGAGTAAGAGGAAAAACCGTTGAATCCCCAGTGTTGCCGACTGCAGGGAGCAACTAGAACTCTCACACAGTTTTAAGAGGAATGCAAAAATGGTTTATTCATATTGGAAGACATTTTGGCAGTATCTCATACAAGTAAACATGAACTTCCTATGTGATAAACTACTCTGCAGAGTGATAAACCGGAGTAGGGTTTTTTTTTGTTTGTTTTTATTGCTGTTGTTTGTTTGTTTTTTAAATCATCATCCAAAACCAGAAGAGGACTTCATTGTTCCTGAGCTGTCCCTGGGCAGCAGACGTGGGCACACACAGCGGAGCGCTGCTGCCCGTCAGTCTGAAGTGGTAAACTGAGCGGCCAGTGCCCGGCACAGCGCTCCGTGGGAGGGGTCAGGTGCAGAAGTGTCCGAGCTGCCATCGTATTGACGCTCTAGGGAAGGCAAACCCGAGTGGCAGAGAGCAGCTCCGTGGCCATCAGGGATGAGGCGCTGTCACGGTCTGGTAAGGGACTACCAGCGAGCAGGCTCTGGGAGCTTCTCAGAGTGCTAGAAGAACCCCGTATCATGCCCATTTTAGTGGCTTCATGGTCACATCCATTTGCTAAAACCCCTTGAACACTTAAAGGTAGTTCATTTTATTGTTCATAAATTATACCTCCGTAAACTGAATAAAAACAAGATGTGAGAGTCTAACTGCAGGCAGTTCTTAACAACGATGCTGACAGTCGTGTCACTGAGGTGTTTCCCAGTAATTGGTGTAGACTTGTGGGCTGCTAAATGGATTTAAGCAAATGACGAGAAGCGCTTAGTGTTACTTTAGGAAGGATCTGCCGGTCAGTGATCCTGGGGTCGGGCAGCACAGCGAGACGAGCACGTCCTCGCCTGAAGTTTGGTTCTGCTATTAATGAAACTGGGCCGCGAGGCAGCGCTTGTCAGTAACTGTAATATAATGGTGGTGACGACCCGAGTATATGTGTGCATGTGTGCGGGTGTGTATGCCTTAGTTTTTAAAGTAATTTAAAATTTATTACTGCGTAACCTGGAAGATCTACTGACCTACGACTTATCCTGGTCATGGGGGCACAGAAATGAGAGAGCATGTTGGTGCGGGAGGCAGACGGCCCTGAGGTTTGGGGTGCCGTGGCCAGCAGCTGACAGGCACACAGCTGGAGCCGCACGGGAAGGTCCCGGTCCCCATCCTGGGACTTGTCTGCTTGTGATCCGGCCTGGCTGTGGAAGGAGGTGTGGACTGTGGACTGAAGACCCTGCTGGGTGACCTGTCTCTGTCTCTGATGGAAAAAATAAGGAGGCAAGCTTAAAAAGAAAGAAAGAAAAAGCACTGCTCTTCTGAATGCAGAAGAACCGAGCCCGAGCCTGAGCCCGAGTCCGGTGGGTTACTCTGCCAACCTGAGGGCCTGCCTTCTCCTGCTACTCCGAGGAGCCTCCCTGGGACGTTTCCAAGTCTAACTCACGGTGCCTGGGTGTAGGTAACGAGTCACTCTCGGATCCGGAGGACACTGGGGAGAGCTTGCCTCAGACCCCTGTGCTAGGGCGAGGAGTTACTGGAAGGTTATGGCCGCCCCTGGTCTGGGCAGTGGCGACCGACCACATGCACGTGTACGGTGAGGACAGCGTATTCAGGCCATCTTCAGGACCTGATGAGACACGAACAGAGCAGCGAGGTCCTCGCGAGTTCTGCAACCTGGCTGAGGTCACAGAGCCAGCGCACGCTAAAAGGACACAGCGAGCCTGCGATCTTTCCGGCTTTGGGGTATCACCCCTCCTGCACTTGCTCACCCCGGTTTCACCTGGGAAAAGAAGGCAGCGGTTGCGCCTAACCTCCAGGGTCCGGGAAGTATTACGTGAGGCGGCACTTGCTGTTTGCAGGCCATGAGCACATGCCAGGTTCTTGGGAACTGCTTAATTAAAACGCAGGGTCCAGGATGATCATAATCTCTATGATTCCTGTGCGGTACGGTGTAAACTAAATGCCTGTTTTGTGGAACAAAAGATGAATATTAGCAGAAACAAAAGCAGTTTATTTATTTCATGATCCTTCTGCAAATACGCTCATTACCTGTACCTACTTGTAAAGTTGTCTTCACAATTGAATAGTGTATCTTACCAGGTTTAGCGAAATCCAAGCTCTCCAGAAACTATGTATCACTTACTTTCAACTATTCATAATGCTGCAGGAATCCAGGAAATAAAGAAGTACTTCCACCTCCCTCTGAGCAAATGCCTCGTGTACGAGATGCGTAGACGTGTGCAAAAGGGCACACGCGTGAGTCGGGAATAACCCGGGCTTTCCTCCGATCTTCTTGACTTCTTTTGAATATAGTTCTGACAAGCTGTTATCTGATTTTCCCAGAGAGCACATGCAAACTAGCCAATTAAAAGGAAACTAGAAAACTGACAAAACTGAGAATTAACCATTTTTCACAGACCGTACTATTCTGCCTTCAGTAATTCTAACAATACAGTTTTTATGGCTTTGCCTGGGACACAAACTATTATGTGAAAATGTCTTGGTGATAGAATTGTGTTTGTGTTAAGAGGCTTATCCTTAGGTCATCCCAAATATAAATAACTTAGAAAATATTTCTTGGTTAAGCAGCATTTGAAGTCCTACAAATTGAGTAGACTTACTAAGATACGGATCCTGATGATCATGCAGTAGTGCCAACTAGAAATACGATGTGCAGGGGCTGGCAGGTGGCATGGTGGTTAAGGTGCTGGACTCTCACGTGGCCAGCCACAGTTCGTGTCCCGGACCTGGCGGCTTACTTTCTCACTTTCCCTCGCTCTCTCTCTGTCTCTGGTCAAATTAAAATGAAGAAATAAAGTTAAATAAAAAAATCATTTTAAAAAAGGGAAAAAGAAATACAACGTATAAACCTCATTTTTTTGTCTTAGTAAGAAAATCTGTTCTTGAGTTCTCAGCCCCTGATTAACTGAGAGCCGTTTATAGGTGCCACGGGACCCCCAACTGTCCTTAACGCAGATGTTGGGTAGATAGATTCCAGGCAGGATCTGGAAGTGGGAAGGCGTAACTGCTTTGGAGAAAATGTGGGACTGACAACCTCCAAAACCAAACTAGGTCTGTGAGTGGCACGTCAGGACCTGATCACGTGCAGACGTGTGTGTGTGTGTGTGTGTGTGATGTCTGCTATGGGGCATGCGTGCTCACTGGAGAGTCAGGGAGACAGAAAGGGAGCAGTCACTTCCCAGGGGACGGCCATGCTGCAGTCCCTTCTCGCCCCCTCTCCTCAGGCACACACGGGCACGTGCTTGCGTGAATTTCAACGTGCTGCATCCAGGACTCGAACTGTGGATGGTCCTAAGAGAGTCCAGCCGTGTAGCCATTACAGCATCGGGTGGCCTCCTATGTGGACAGTTTCCAGAGGGACGTCCCTCACCTGGGTTGGAGCCTGCAGGCTCAGGTGCACGGGCTGGCCCTCGCCCTGCCCCAGGAACGTGGCTCCCTGTGGCCACGAGGGTGTCGCTGGCTCACACCCACTTCCTGCACTGGGAGGAGCAGCGGAGTAGCATTTCCCAGTGGCGAAGTTCACCCCATGGCCCCGCGGGTGGCGGCCTCCGGTGCTTGAGCTGCCGGGTCTGTGCCCCCTTCTGGGGTTTTCTCAGTGAGTCTGGTGGAGCCAGGTGCCTCGGTACTTGCAGCTCTGCCCGTGGGGTGACTTCCTCGAGGGCTTCCTGGCAGGTGCATTCATGGCTATCTCAGGTTGGGGAGCTGTGGGCAGCAGTGGTGGGGTCTTTGGAGCCAAATTGTCTATGGCTGGCTCGAGACCCATGCTAGCTTTTGTTTCTGTGTTTTTGTATCTTTTTTTTTTTTTTTAATTTATTTATTTTTGTATATACTTTCAATCATATTGTTTGGCTTACAATGAGACCATTTTGATATGTGAACATTTCTCTCCAGACCTGTTGATCGAAATATCTTCAACAGATAACACCACACCTCCCCATCCCGTCAATGCTCTACCTCTGTATCCCTTCTCTAAATGTCTTTCGTTGGGCCCCACTCCTCCACATACACCTCATCTGACATTCACACCCATCTCTTGTGTTTGTTCAACTGTTAGTCAATCAGTTTCAGACATAGAATGCAGACAAACGGTATATGTTAAGTGGGGACATACAATGTCTCTCCTTCATAGCCTGGCTTGCCTCACTCAGCAGTACATCTTCCATATTCTTCCACTTTCTGTCAAAAGCCAGGGCTCTGTTGGTTTTTATGGCTGAGTAGTATTCCATAGAGTATATGTGCCACAGTTTTTCAATCCATTCCTCCATACGGGGGCATCTGGGTTGGTTCCATGACTTAGCAATTGTGAATAGTGCCGCAATAAACATCGATGTGCAAGCACTTTTCCAATGAAGGATTCTTCTGTCTTTTGGGTAGATACCGAGGAGTGGGATCTCTGGATCATATGGCAGATCTATCTGTAGATTTTTGAGGAATCTCCAAATTATTCTCCACAGTGGTTGGACCAATCTACATTCCCACCAGCAGTGTGTATCTTTTTTTTTTTTAGTTATTTTCTTAATGTGAGAGAGAGAGAGTGGGGACAGGCACTCACAAGGCCCTGGTGCCACGGTCCCCCACAGCCCTGCAGCCAGCCGGGAGTTCAGGCATGCCCAGCGTGTTGAGGCTCACCTAGGACGAGACCAGGGCCTCTGTGGTTTCCAGCATGGTACCGTAGCAGCCCTCTGCCTTCCCACTGTGGGTGGACCAAGCTTTATTATTATTGTTATTGTTATTATTGGCTTTTTATTGTTCTCAGGACTTGTTAAACATTTTTTGAGGATTCTAAAACAATGTGGTTTATATTGGTTATATATTTTGATATTGACTGTATTGGAACTTAAAACCATTTTTTTTATTAATTAGCAGAGGGTGTATGTGCTTGCTAGAAAGAGACAAAGAGACAGAGAGAGAGAGAAAGCATCCTTCACTGGGGGTATGGTCACGTCACAATCCCTTCTCCTCTACTTTTTCCTTTCAAGATAGCAGGTGTTAATAATAATAATAATAAATAAAAAAAAAAAAACAGGCGAATGCACGTGCAAATGTGCCTGCTGTGGGTTTCCAGTCTCCGAGGCCAGGATTTGAACTCTGATTGACTCCGTGGGATCCAGCTTTCTTAATAACTAAGCTATAGGTCTGTCTTGGAACTTACAACAAATTTTAAAAATATTTATTAAATGTTTAAAAATAGCAAAATACACTCACGACTCATTAATATCCATAGCATGTATGTGTGTGGTGTGTAATATTCTTTCAAAAGCCAGTGAAAAGAGTAGCGTCATTTACCATTTGGGGAAATGTTCATTTTAGGTGGATAAAAGACAGCCCACGCCTCGGGATAGCGGCTGCATTCAGTCCGCGGGAATACCGTAGGGCCACAGAAAACCCCTCCGGGCATCGCTGCCGGGAGTGAGAGTGCACAGGGCGATGCCAGGTGTGCAGGAGAGGCGGCGCTGGCCAGGGGGTGTGAGGAGGATGCCATGAGCCCCTGCCGCTCCCGGTCGCAGGGCTCCCCACACCTGGGACTTGACCTGGACGAGCAAAGACCCGAGAGGAGCAGCAGACAGGCAGAGCACCCCCAGCGGGCACCAGCCAGGAGGGGCAGGTCCCAGGCCTGGAGCCACCTGGAATTAGGGCTGCGGACAGCCAGGGTGAGCCTGGAAGTGGGGTCTCCCCTCCCGCCTCCGGAGGAATGCAGTTCTGCTGACACCGTGGTTTTGACCCTGGATCCAGGGGCTCTCAGATAAGGCATACGTGCTGCTTTAACCCACTCCCGCCTCCCACAGCAAGCCGTGTAACTCCTCCTCTTAACCTGCCCGAGGAGCCGACGCCCACCTCCACACACAGAGAAAGCACTGCCGTCACCCGGCATCCCTCCTTCATAAAGCCTTCATGGGTGTGAA
Organism: Tupaia tana; assembly: GCA_026018925.1. Classification (NCBI taxonomy): domain Eukaryota; kingdom Metazoa; phylum Chordata; class Mammalia; order Scandentia; family Tupaiidae; genus Tupaia; species Tupaia tana. The sequence continues at coordinate 27,204,442 of JAKSZU010000025.1, read as the reverse complement.
GCAAAGCGAGTCCCAAAACGGGGGAATGACATCCACACGGGACGTGATGCGTACAGGGGAGCGGCCAGGTGCAAAGATAACGGAAGCGCAGTTCTGAAGACGCTGTTGACACGTCGACTTCATGAAAATGTAAGACTTCTCCTGAGTGGCGCGTGGAGAGAAAGAGAAGTCGAGGCACAGCCGCACACAGTATCCGCAGCTCTCGTCTGATTAAAGGCCGTGTCCAGAATGTATAATGGATTCGAGCAGCTCACAAATAAGGGTAAGTCATCCAATGAAAGACAACGAATTTGGAGCACAATTTACAAATCTAGGTTCGTGACAGGAAAACCAGGTTGAAAAAAGAGAAAAAATCACAGAAAAACCATATGCCCCTCTCCGTACACAGACAAACATTTGACAAGTCAAACAGCCTTTCTTTATAAAATCCTCATGAATACGTGAAGCAAAGGAGCAGCAGGAAAGAGGAGAAAAGGGAACGGCGTTAAAATATGAGGGCTGGGATCAGCAGATGGCATAGTGGTAACATCGCTGGACTCCCACATGGCCGACCGCAGTTCGAGTCCTGGACCCAGTGACTTGAAAATCATGCCAGGCACGTGTGCATGCATGCCCAAGATCCTAGGAGGAGAATGGAGAAGAAGGGATTGCAGCATGGCCGTCCAACCTGGGAGGCTGTCTCTGTCTCTCTCTGGCAAGCACACACACCCTAGGCAAAAATCTCTACAGACAAACAAACAAATACATACATACATAAAAAAACGACGAGGTCTGCTGCAGGGGTGACTTCGAGCTCCGTGCTGCTGAAGCCACGCGGAAGGTGCTGGTGCATATCCCAAGGTTCCCGGTACGTGCTGAGCGCACGCACATGCCCTGTGGTCCTGGGTGAGGAGGTTGTGGGTGGGTCTCTCTCGTGAAGAAATAAATAAATTTTTAAAATTGGAGATATGAGCAACTGTTAACAAAGTGCGGTTGGTTCACTCTACTCGTACCTCAAACATCTGTTTTTAGTCTCACTACCTGTACAGTGTACGTGTGTGGTGGGCAGCTCTTAATTCTTTCAAATATATGCTCATCAAATGAGGTCATCTCTGTGCATGTAATTTATGAGTGTACATTACCACAAGAGGTATTATTACCACGATTGATATATTGTAATTATTATTATGGGGCATTATTCCCAATATATTCTTGTAATTATTATTATTAAAGTAAGTTACTATGTCATCATCAAAACGAAACTAAAAACAAGCAAAGCACACCTTAATAATGTTATTAAAATAGTTTGGAGCTTGCAAGTATTCAGGATCCCCAGGCCACACGTCGTGCCCCCCCCCCCCAAACATTCTCTCTGTGACATGGTGACGGGACAGAGCAGCTTTCTCCATGGGAAAGAGCCCAAGATTTAGCAGAGTCCCAGCTGGTGTGCGATGGGACATCTGAAGAGTGTGAGGAATGAGCTCATTGGGTTTTTCTCTTAAGCACAGAGTTCAAGACTGAGAACCCAAGTACAGTCCTTTGCAGCACAGAGGTGGACGGTCCCGCCGCGCCCAGTGTGGAACCTCTGGCAGGCAGGGGTAAAGGGAACCTCGGCTGCAATCATGTAGGCCTCCCTGTCTGGGCCCCTGCGTCATAGCAGGTGCTGGACAGAGGCTCGGGTAGGAGCCCCTTATTGTGTAGAGTCAGGGCGGGCGGCAGCCAAGCCGAGACTTCCTCACCACACACGGATCACTGTCCGATTCTGACAAAATGGACTATCTTTTCTTGATTTTTATCTGCTGGTGAGCGTGGTCCTGCAGTCTTCCAACACACACCGTCCCTGTTAAATAACCCGGAGTTCTGGTCTTCGCTTCCAGAACACCAGCTAGCTTTGTGCAGTCAGATAAATGCATTTTTTTCTCTGTAAGAAGTTATAATTCAGAACCTCCAGGGTTCTTTGATCATGCTTTCTATTAGGGACAAATGTGAGCATAATTCCCTGCCAGAAACTTCGATGACTTTTATAGAGCAGACAAGTCCTGCTTGATCAGAATACATTATTCTACAATGTAACCTCCCTGCTCTAATGAAATAATAAGTCAGCTGTCTGATAGAAATGTAAAATATCATAGGCAACATGGGGGAAAAATTGCAATGCTTGGGATAATCGGCTCTATTGATCCTGCGTTCACCAATATGCATCTTCTAGTGTCAATTTCTAAAATGGGGAGGCATGTACTAAGGCAGAATTTTCAAGGCTCATGCTCTGCAGTGGACCACAGGGAAAGTGACACAGAGAGGACAGTGGGATGCCAGCTGAGTCGGCTTTGATGGCGTCTGGCAGAGACGTTCCAGGGCATGGAACCTGGTAGGTTGAGTTGAAAAGTCTTTGAAAAATACATCATTCAGTCACTGTGGCACTGCAGGCCTACTGCAGTGGGGAACGGCCAGTGCGGTTTTTGTTCTGTGCTTCATCCAAAGTAGTCCTGCTTTAATTGGCATTTTAAATTGAAATGTTTTAAAAAGAAGTCTAATGAAATCTTAACTCTGAAATAATATCAATTCTCAAACTCATGACTTTGGGAAAAACACTTTTGAAAATATTCTAAGATAATTGCACTGTTCCTAAAATACCTTAAAATGGTATCTTTTTTTTTTTTCATTATGAATTACTGCAATTCATTTCTTAGTTGTATGCTCGCAGTTATTTTAAAACTAGTGTACAGTTGTGAGACCAGCAGGTGGCGTAATGGTTACCTCGCTGGACTCCCACACGGCAGACCATGGTTCGAGACCTAGACCTGGCCCCTTGAAACTCACTCTGGGTGCATGTTGGTGCATGCCCAAAATCCCAAGAGGAGAATGGAGGAGAAGGGATTGAGGCATGGCCATCCCCCGTGGGGAGTGATTTCTCACTTTCTGTCTTTGTCTCTGGTAAGCACATGCGCCCTACAGCAAATATAAAAGAAAGAACACTCTCTTAAGAAAAAAAAAAAAAAAAAAAAAACAGTGTGCAGTTGTGCAGTTGCTTCTAAGTTAAATTTCAAGGTAATTAAAAATGTAATCCATAATCTTGTGTGACTTTCCAATGTCCACAAAGAATTCATTTCACAATGGAAACTCCAGTCGGCCTCAGAGACTACCCAGACAAGTTGCTTTGATCACAGGTACCTGGGTGGTTCTAAAGACCAAAAGGCCTTTTTATAAGAATCGTCGTTCAGGTTGCCAGGGCAGCTCTTCCTCCATAGAACGTGTTGTGTTGCCCTGTCCTGTGTGGTTCTCGAGGCCTCCTCTGGTGGGGTGGCCTGGTGGTTTTGGAAGGGCATCGGCCGCAGTGCACGTGGCTGTCTCTGAGACATCCCGGTCAGTACCCTGGATGTGGGAGAGCATTCCGAGCAGCTGGGCAAGTGTGTGAGACGGAGAGACAACAGAGACCACGCACGAGCAGAGGCCACCGAGAGAACTGCCAGCAACGCCCTGCACCACGGGGACAGACAGAATGTCACAGAAAGTCCACTCCTTTTTTCTTTTTTTTTTTTTTTTTTTGAGAGATTTTAGCTATAGGGCGTGTGCGCTCGCCAGAAAGACAGAGAGAGCCATAGAGACAGAAAGTGAGAAATCACCCCCAGGGGGGATGGTCACGCCGCAATCCCTTCTCCTCCATTCTCCTCTCGGGATCTTGGGCACGCACGCACACGTGCCCGGCGTGAGTTGTAAGCCACCGGGTCCGAGACGCGAACCGCGGTCGACTACGTGGGAGTCCAGCGACATAGCCATTACGCCAACTGCTGGTCCTGAAAGTCCACTCTTTACAGCGGCTGACTGTGATCAGCAGATAAATTGTTTTTGAGGCTGGCACGTCAGGCTGAAGCTGGAATTTTTATGATACGATTAATTTGTTGGAAATCTGAATACCTCAAGTCCATGGTTAAAATCGTGATTTATCGGGACCAGTAGGTGGTTTGGTGATTGAGGCACTGGACTCCCACATGGCGGACCGCGGCTTGAGTTCCTGGCTTGAAACTCACACTGGGCATGTGTGTGTGCCCAAAATCCTGAGAGGAGAATGTGGGAGAAGGGATTGCAGTATAGTCATTCCCCAGGGGGTGATTCTGTCTTGTCTGTCTCTCCTACAAGCGCATGTACCCTATAGCAAAAATCTCCCCCGCCAAAAAAATTATGATTTACTATCATTTCTGACTCAGCTCTGCAGGACCAACGATATACTGTTGGGGCATTTGATTGATGACTTAGTCATCTTTCTGAATTGTATGTTCTGAAAATTCCTGAGCTGCTTGTTGCCCGGAGAGTTTCTGAATGGGATATTTAAACACAGACTCAGTAAAGAAGGCTTGGTGTCTGCATGTTGCTTTCCTTTCCTTTATTTGTTCTGAGGACAACTCGGTCTTGGGGAAGCATGATCAAAATGGGTTTCACAATGGCCCTAGTCCACGTACCCCGGGAGGAAGAAACCGGGGTACCGAGTCAGAGCCAGGTACGCAGGACTGCAAGGGCAACCACGTCCGTTCTGGGGAGAGTCGGTCCTGCTCAGCCGTAAGGCTGAGAGTGAGCGCTTGTTAGTGCGAGAGCTCCGTGTCCAGTGCAGCACGTGAAAGAGAAAGAGAAATGCTTTCGTGCCGGTACTGCTTGTCTTGTTTATTGTTACCGTTTTCATGCTAGCGGGAATGTGCACATGCCAGAAACAGAGAGAGAGGAAGAGAGAGTGAGAGAGAGCGAGAGAGAGAAAAGGAGAGTGAGAGAGAGAAAAGGAGAGTGAGAGAGTGAGACAGAGCGCTCCCAGTGGGGCCTGCTCACTCTGCAACCCTTTTTCCCCCCTCTCTGCATCCCCTCGAGACCCCGGGCATGCACCCACATGGGCCAGGCATTTTCTGAGGTCTCCAGGACTGTGACTTGCGCCGCAGTCCGCCACGTGGGGTCTGGCTGCCTTCACACAGGACGCTAGCTCTGTCCGTACGGCCAGCCCTGCTGTCACACTTTGAATCTAACTGGTGTCTTCCATGTGGAGAACCCGTAGAGAAAATGGAAGCCGGAGTGGCCTTTGTTCTCGGCTCTGCTCCTCTCCCAGAACCTCGCCCTGGGGGATGCGTCCTGGGGCCGGGGCCACGGCCGGGTGGGGTGCTACGTGCTCTCCCGACACTCGTTGGCACTGCACCTGCCGTGAGGAGCGGTTGGCAGTCGGGCGTTTCTGCTTTTGAGTCTTGGAGAACATCTTTAAACCTTGACGGATTGATTTCATGTTACATATTCACCCTCTGGACTGATGCGATGAAGACACCCAGGCTTGCCGGGGACCCCAGGCTCCACTGCGTGTCCCACATGTGTGTCTCCCAGGAGTGAAACATACATGACTAGCCCAGACATACCTGACCCATGAATGTCCCGGCACGCTGCTTGGGCTTACCGCCTCCCCTGCGTCCTTGTCTCTCTGCAGGGTGACACCCTCATGTTGTCTGAGACTTCACAGGCCCCCGCCCACGGCTGACCGTTCACGGCTGACCGTTCACGGCTGTCACGTGGAACTCGGGGTGCCTGCTCTGCCCACAAGCCCCGTGCTTTCACGCTGGCCATACCGACAGCCACGCAGTCAAGCCACCCACATCCTGTTGGGGCGACCAGTGGTGCCGAATCAGTCTCACCCCTGTCTTACACCTGTAGGCCGGTTCCTGTGACAGCGTGGCCGTGGCGTGAGGGCGTAGTGTAATTATGACAGCGTCACTGTGCTTGTGTCGCCAACCACACAGTGACAGTGTCCTTGGCTGCAGTAGGACTTGTGAGCACAGCCGTCGTGTGACAGCCTCAGGGGATGAAGACATGGTCCAGGGGTCCAAGGCAGGCAGGTGGACAGGGTTTCCATGGAAATTGCATGAAAGAGGACTCGATGATTGTAACTACCCAAGGAAAGGAAGCTTTACCATTCTGATAGCATAAATCTCATTTCAAGATAGCATTTTATTATTTTCAGAAGGGTACGTCCCTCAGTTTTTCCTTAGAAGTGTGTATACAACTTTGCTAAAATGCTTCCCTTCAGAAACGTGACATTGTAGGAAACCCGTTTAGAGTCATTGTTGGGATTAGCATTTCAAAATAATAGGGTTTTAGCCCATGGGTGCGCTCCGTAGCGTCCCATCTCTCCAAGCCACCCCCTGATCTTGTCTGTTCAAGTGGGATTGCCAGAAGCTTTGCATTCTCTTCTAGAGGAGAGGACTCTGCACAGACCCTGGTATTCTTCCAGCCGCAGGGCCACGTGCACGGGGGTCCACACCTCAAGTACTTCAGCCCCACCTCTTCCAGGCCTCGCAGGATGGACACATTAGAAACCAACAAAGCCCTTCTGTGTGTCTGTCTCTTTGGCTGTCGGCTCCCTGTGCATTTAGATAATTCAGCCAGGGGGCATTTCTATAAAAACAGCTTTCAAGATCTCCTCCTGAAAAGGCATTTGTATACTCGTTATGCAATTTTGTCTTTTATCCGTAGGGAGTTCTGTAAATAAAACACTGAGGGCTGATACTCAGTAGCTGATGGCCGCCACCTCAGACAGAGGAATTTGTTATTCTTGGTATCTCCGACAGTGCGTTGGTGTGTGTGGGGGGGGGGGGGGAGCTGGCCATTTGGGACAGTAAATCACGATGACTCAGAGACTCTTTATTACAAATGCTGTTTTGTTTTTTTTTTGCCTACACACCTGTTCACCTGTCTCAAAGATCGTTTACTCTGAGATAAATCACATAGCAATCTACTTACCAAAAGTTGACGACCATTACATATTGTCCTTCTTATTATGTATGATGATGTCTCTAGATCCTGTGAATATTCAGTGTGGGCAACTGTGCATCTTGCTAAATACCACATGAACAAGGTTATTTCTGAGCTGAAACTTGAGTGAGCAAAACGTCGCTGCCCCAGCAGGAAAAGAAATAACACGAAGAAATTCGAATGATGATGAGAATGTGTGTTTAGGGAAATTTAACTTTCTCTTCTCTTCTTTTTTTCTTTCTTTTTCTTTTTCAATTTGACCAGAGGAAGAGAGTGGGAAAGTGAGAAAGCAAGCTGCCAGGTCCAGGATTTGAACCACAGTTGGCCATGTAAGCATCCAGCGCCTTAACCACCATGCCATCTGCTGGCCCCAAGGGAAATTTAACATTCTTTGGATGACTGTTTTGTCAGATGCTTGTAGGGGCCGGGGTTTCTGAGGGTGAAGACGTGTAGGCGGGTGCCTGGTCAGGGCCTTGAGTGAAGGATCGGTGTTATCTTGGACACTTAGGGATTGTGGAGAGACTTGGCAGTATGTGATGTGCTGACTCACTGTAGCTATTTGGAAGACCAATCCAGGAAGAGAACGGGAACAAGGCATATATTTCATTCTTAGTTTAAATGATCACAGCATTATTGAGCAGTTTACAATAAAATTCTCCCTTTACCTTTGGAAGTAGTTGAATACAGGACCTTAGCACAGATCACCAGACTTACAAATTCATAAATTTTGACCTCTCAGCTGATATAATGTAGATCAGACTTTAACCATTGAGAATATTAGTCTCATAATAAGTAAAACTTGGACCTCATACCTGTATTAAAGCCCAGTTATTGAAATTTTTATAAAAACGCTAATAGCAAAAAGCCCATAGTTTTGTAATCAACTTATTATGTGATTCTGGGATTTTCAGAAAATCCTAGATAAGGATTTATTTGATTTTATGGTATTAAATATTATAAGATGAACTTAAGTGAAATAAAGTTTTGAAAAGTGGACCACAAGAACACAGTATTGATAGTAAATATTTAAAAGTATTCCTGAAGTGTTACTGTTAATATATTACTTATCCACAAGTGCACCTCCGAAATATTTTGGCACAGAGCATATAATAAAAAGAGAAGTGGACAATCACTTGTTCTTCCTTTAGATGACTGACCTTGGACATGTGGCATTTAGCAGTGTATGCTGTATACACACACACACATGCACACACGTGCGTATGTATGCACTTCACACATACAGGCACATGCAGGCCTGACTCTGCGAGATACCGTCTAAATATTTTCTCAGTTAAAGGATAAATGCACAAATGAAAGTGCCAAAGATGTGCTTATCGTGCAGCTCGTTAATGATCAGATATCCTTTTTCTCTTTTCTCGGGACGCATGTGCTCCACAGAGAGACACAGAGACAGTGAAAAGGAAAGTGAGAGGTCACCCCCTGGGGGTCGATGGCCAAAGCCACTCTTACTGAAGAGCTACAGCAGTCCTGTCAGGACGACCTGGGTGCGTCTGTCCCAGGACTGTGTCCCCAAAGCCACTCTTATCAAGAGCTACAGCAGTCCTGTCAGGACCACTGAGGAGGACGAGTCTCGGAGCTGCTGCAGAGACGTGGTCTGGTGTGTGGGAGTCTGCGTGGAGCGCGGTCACCCCACCATCCCTTCTCCCTTTCTCCATTTGAACTCTCGGGCACATGTGCACGCACGTCCGGTGTGTGTCTCAAGCTACCGGCTCTGGGACTTGAGCCAAGTAGTTGGCCATGTGGGATCTGGCTGTCTGAACCACCACCCCACTGGCCATTGATTGATTTTTATCATTGCTGTTCTTCCAGTACATCTTCAGTTATCTGTATTCAGTTTTGAAGCTGAATATTCATTACCTATGAATTTTGAAACTGAATATGCATTGCCTATGCTAATTTTGAGAACTATGAGGAATTTCGTATTATGGTTATACTAAAGGCACTGGATTTATCTAGATTGACTGACTAGCACGAGGCGCTGCTTTTAGCACGCGCGTTGCCCAGCCGACACCGCTTCGGTTTCCTTCATGACACCCTCTCGTGCTTCCTACCCTGCCCGACGCCCTGCCCGCCTGCGGGAATTCAGCACGTCACAGTCTGCCTTTCCTCGGGCCGCAGACCTGCACAGTGCAGGCGGTGGGCTAGGACTGAGAGGCCAGAGGTTGCATCAGGCTTTGCCCTCACCAGGAAATGCCCTTTTACCCTGAGCCCCCAGTTCTCCTAGGTAGAATGAGGAAATCGCAGAGACTCATGTTCACAGTCAGGATGAAGATGACAGAATTTCCAGCCACCTTGAGAAGATGTTGGTACATTCTTTTAAGCTTTTAAAAATTTTAATGTGGAAAAAAAGAATGAGTATGATTTATAAATCAAAATGTAGTGAAATTTTTAATATACAGGGTAAGTACTTCTTTAGTTTGTTTTCATTTTTGTTTTGCCAGGGCATGTGTCTTCACTAGAGAGATAGAGACAGAGAGACAGAGACAGAGACAGAGACAGAGGGAGAATGCATCCTCCATGGGGAATGGTCACGCTGCCTTCATTCATCCTCAATTTCTCCCTCTAAGGATTTTGGGCATGCATGCACACACACCTGGTGGGTTTCTCCACCCGTGGGGTCCAGATCTTCAACTCCCAGCTGGTCACGTGAGATCAAGCTCCATTAACCATCAGGCCGTGAGCTGGCCTAACGCTTTTAGTTTTAAACAACAAAATATTGAGGTTCTAAAAAGTTAATACAAATAGAGGTACTTTTTAAGGTCTAAATAGTGTGTAAATTGTATCGTGTTAGCAATATCCTTTTACATTTATACATTTACATTTATTATGCTATTATGATATCATTTTTATTTATATAAAGTTCACATAAAATTCTAAAATCATGCAGTACAGACAAGTCAATATATCAAGATGTATCTAAATTATTTTAATTATGTTAATGTATTTAATAATTTTTCACTCAAAATTACATTTGGATTTAAACTATTTTGGTCTTCAGACATGTACATGTTTTTTTTGTTTGTTTGTTTGTTTGTTTGTTTTCTTTTTTTTTTTTTTTGGAGAGGTTTTTGCTATAGGGCGCGTGCGCTCGCCAGACAGACAGAGAGAGACAGAGAGATAGAAAGCAGGAAATCACCCCCCCAGGGGGGATGGCCACGCCGCAATCCCTTCTCCTCCATTCTCCTCTCGGGATCTTGGGCACGCATGCACACACGCCCGGCGTGAGTTTAAGCCGCCGGGTCCGGGACTCGAACCGCGGTCGACTACGTGGGAGTCCAGCGATATAGCCATTACGCTAACTGCTGGTCCCTGGACATGTACATGTTTTAAACAAATTTGTTAGAACAGAATCTAGCTGCATTTTATCTTTTGGGTTGGAGCAAGATACAATTAGAAAACTAGAAAGAAATCATCATATTAATTTAAAATAGTGCTACTTTATGCTATTTTTGTTGAAGTCAATTCAGAAGATGCGAGTGAGTGTCACTAAATGAGAAATACAAGTAGATGGAGAGTATGTTAATGTGGATGTGTGGTAATGCAGTAATGCCCTCAGTCTATCTATCATGAATCCTTACTCAATATCCTATCTAAATATGTCATTGGTGGGACCAGCAGATGGCGTCATGGTTACACCATCCAGTTGCTGGCAAAATGGTCGCTGGACTCCCTCATAACAGACCGAGGTCTGAGTCCTGGACCTAGCAGCCTAAAACTCACTCAGGGTGTGTGTGTGTGTGTGTGTGTGTGTGTGTGTGTGTGTGTGCCCAAGATCCCGAGCGGAGAATGGATTAGAAAGGATTGCTGTGTGGCCCTCCCTTCAAGGGGTGATTTCTCACTTTCTATTTCTCTCTGTCTCTCTGGCAAGCACACATGCCCTATAGCAGAAATCTCTTTCTTAAAAAAGAAAAACAGTATAAAATATCTCACTGGCAAACCATACAGCAGTTCCCAGCAGTTTCCACTGGAGAGGATGTTCCAGAGGTGGTGGAGTGATCACTGTCTGGGCCTCTGCGGGGCCGCTGGTCCTGGGGTTGCTGCTCTGGTCGATGCCGAGCTAATTGGCCTGCCAGGACTCCTGTGGGAGGGCAGCTCTGCTCAGCTCATCAGCAGCACGGTTTGTTGTCATTTCCTCTTCTCGTCCCACTGGGGACTGGAATTGTGAGAAGACTACCTACCAGGGGCATTCGGTGCTCTTGACTGAATAAGGAGCTTTCTTTCTTTACTTATTTATTTATTTGGTACAGTCTTAATTAGCAAAGAAGGAATGACTTTATTAGGCAAGTATCTGCTGTGTTTTGGATACAGATGAGTAGGTGTTAGCAAAGCATCTGAGTCGCAGAGACTTGTCCAGTCGGGACCCCCTGCAGGTAGAAAGCGTACATCAAGTGTTAATTTGCTATGGTAGAGTGGTTTGCCGTTTTCATCATTGTTAGTCATCCAGGGTAGACATTGACGATAAGTCCATGGCTGTTAGCTGGCCTTCCAGAGGGAAAGAAAACAAAACCAAAGGCCTACAATTTGGAAGTTTGGGAGATTTATTTCTTAGGACACATACAAACTTAAGGTTTTAATTTGACTTCAATAAAGATGAATTACTTGTCCGAGCAACATATCCAAATGTAAACTTGAACAAATTGTTCTTAAGTTTTAAAACATTCACCATTTCCAGTTGCATAATCTTGTCCTTAGTGTGCGCACTTTTAGACAACAGCTGTCGTGAGATCTAAACATGGTGATGGCTGAAATCTGATATCTTTATTTTTTGTATTTTTTAGAATTTAGTATTAGTTCACTAGGTTGCTTGTCCTGAGAGTAGAGGCAGAAATCACAGTGATTATAAACTCTCGCTCTGAAATAAGGTAGCCTTCATTTCAGTCCCTGCTCTGTCCCTTACTAGCCCTGTGACCCCAGACAAGCAGTTTAATTCTCCGCATTTCACAGAGTTAGGATTGGGACAATGATGCCATACAGGGGCCGTTCTTGGAAGAGTGCCTCGCACCCAGGGCTTGCTCGGGGGTGTTGGCGTTATCACATGCACTCTCAGTAATCCGGGCCAAAACGTGGCACCAGAGATCCTCAGCGAAGAGTCCGTAAGGGACTTAATTAATGAGTGAATGAACAAGAGACTCATGATAAATTCACATTTGTTCTACATATCTGAACAAAACAGCACATTTCCATATAGTTTTAGAATTATAGCCAAATGTTGGAGACGCTCTAAAGAGCTTAGAATTTATATTTAGGTAGGAAAAACTTATTATCCTCCACATCTTTGCTGTATTTTGCGAAGTGTCTGAGAATTATTTGCAGTGTTCTATGAGTCTGGGTGACTAGAAGTAGAATTTAAAGGATCCCCAATTCAAGCAATGTTATCAGATACTTGTGTGTTTTTCAGAAATATGCCCTATAGCATTCTTATGAACCCCTGTGAAAGACCTTACTTGTATGCCGTCCTCGTACGTCTGAGTGAGGGGGAGAAGGACTGTCCGTGTATGAAGTTGGCACCATGTTCTGTGCAGATACTTTGAGTATTAGAAGAAATCTAGGGCCTGTTCTTCCACCCCCAAAAACATCTATTTGGATAGGCAGTAGTGCAGTGGTTACATATAATAATTAAGAATTAAAATATGTATACCATCTATTACATCTACAAGATGACTTGAGAAAGTTCACAGAGAAGTCAGATTTAAGTATGGGTTTATTTGGGTTCAGATAATCTTGAAATCCATGGATTGGTGTTTTCCAAAATATACATTACCCACGAACTTTTTGAAGACACACATTTTATGATATTGTACCCGCTCTAAATCAAAGGCGGGTGGGTTCAGAAAATGAGAACATGTCCTTCAGCTACTGAGGCTGCCCTGCTTCTCCTCGAAGGAAGGGTCTGGTGGGGGACAGGAAACAGAGCCCAGTCCCCCTGTTTACCCGTCCCACTCTCTCCACCTCCTGGACGGTGCCTGCTCGCGTGGAAGGTGGGTCTTCTCTCAGCGCCCTGACTTAGATGTCAGTCTTACCTAGCCTCAGTCTCTAGACACATCTAGGAACAAAGCTTCACAAGCCACCAGGCAACCTTCAATCCCGTCCAATTGACTCTCTAAATTAACCTTCATAACCCTTTAATCTTCTCAGTATACAGATGAGGACACTAAACTAGAGAGGAAGGTATTTAGGGGAAAAAAGACAAAAGCCTCACAGTTTGTAAGGATAGAGGTGGAAGTCGAAGCCCGGCGTTCTGCTCCTGGACCCCGCTCATACTCAACCACACTGATTCTCTAGAATCTTGGTGCCTTCGATTCTGTAAAAGTCTTTCTTGGACATATGGTTGTATACATTTATAATCAGTTGGAATTTGGAGTCTGAATCTTTGATTAGTACATAGATGTATCATTTTTTTCCTAGTCTGTGAATTTATGCCTTTTGATATAAATGATTAATTCATTTACTTTAATGTAATTACATTTGATAAGCCTGGATTTATATCTCATTTAGAAATTGACAGATTTTCCATTTCAGTTTGTTTTCAGTATGTTTTATGTGTCTTTCCCCCTCTTAGTCCTTTACAATCTTCTTTTCTATCAAATACATATTTTCTACTGTATTATTTCTATTACCTTCCTTTGACTTTTAAGTTTGTATGTCTGTTTTGTTTTGCTTTGTTATTTTCTTTGTTTCTTCCCTGCAGATTACAATGAACACTTTAGCTTATAATAATTGGGTTTGGATAAATAGCAACTTGGTTTTATTAGTATAAAAGCTGTTTCAGTGGTTTTTTTTTTCCCTCCTGAGTTCTTTATGCTATTGTCATACAAATTACAATTTTTTAGTATAAGTTTAGATAGCAATAAAAAGAAGTCACTGGGACCAGCAGTTAGCGTAATGGCTATGTCACTGGACTCCCACATAGTCGACCGTGGTTCGAGTCCCGGATCTGGTGGCTTAAACTCACGCCGGGTGCATGTGCGTGCGTGCTCAAGATCCTGAGAAGAGAATGGAGGCGAAGGGATTGCGGCATGGCCATCCCCCCTGGGGGGTGATTTCTCGCTTTCTATCTCTCTGTCTCTCTCTCTCTGTCTGTCTGGTGAGAGCACACACCCTATAGCAAAAACCTCTCAAAAAAAAAAAAAAAGGAGTCACAAAAATATTCTATACTCTTTTATATTTATTCAGTTAGTTTAACAGTGCCTTTCTGTTTTTTTTTTTTTTCATGTGGAATTGATTCATTCTCTAGTGTGTGTGTGTGTGTGTGTGTGTGTGTGTTTAAATGACAGATTTTTTTGCTGTAGGGCATGTGCACTCACCAAAGAGACAGAGAGACAGGGAGAAATCATCCCCCCTCCCCCCCAGGGAATATGACCATGCTGCGATCCCTTCTCCTTCATTCTTCTCTCAGGATCCTGGGCACACATGCACATGTGCCTGGCATGAGGTTTAAACCCCCAGGTCAGGGACTCCAACTGCAATCAACTAGGTGGAAGTCCAGCGACATAACCATTAAGCCATCTGCTTGTCCCTCTCTAGTATCCTTTATATATCTTGTAGGTCAGGTCTGTTAGCAACAAATTCTTTCAATGTCTTTTTGTTTTGTTTTGTTAAATCTGGAAATGTCTTGGTTTCTCCTTCAAGTTTTTGAAGGATAATTTCGCTAGATAAAATTCATTGAAGACAATTGTTTGTTTATTTACTCAGCACTTTGAATATGCCATTCCATTTCCCTATACCCATCATAGTTTTGGGTAGGAAATAAACTGTTAATCTTATTGAAGACAGCTTGTGTATGATAAGCCACTTGCTTCTTGAGTTTATTTTGCCTCTGTCTTTAAAAAGTTTGGCTATAACATGTCTAAGTATGGATCTCTTTTCTTTTATCTTACTTGGAGTTTGTCAAAGTTCTTAGATGTCTATATTGATGTTTTCATAAAATTTTTAAAGTCTTCAGTCATTTTTATTGTCAGTGGTTATGTACACTCACCAGAAAGAGAAGGAACGAAGGTGTGAGAGGGAGAGAAAGCATCCCCCCCCCCCCCGAAAGCATGATCACAAACAATTCTAAACTTTACGTTTCTAAATCTTTGAAAAACAGAGAAGCCATGTTGGGTCTGCACTGAAAATGTAACTGAAGGTAAAATGTAGTGAATATTTCAGTGCTGTTCCTTCTGTATTTGTCTCCTCGTACTATTGTAGCAGAGTAACGCAAACTGGGTGTTTTAACAACAGAAATGTATCTTCTGCCGTCCCAGAGGCTGGGTGCCCTGGACTAAGTGGCAGAGACTGGGTTCCAGACGAGCTCTCTGTCTCACTTGCAGGTGGCCGGCTTCTTGCGGTGTCCACAGATTTCCTTTTCTGTGTGCAGAGGCCCCACTCTGGGGCCTCTTCCCATTAGGACATTATGACCACTAAGTTATGACCTTAGTTATTCCCTTAAAGATTCTGTCTCCAAATATAGTTACATCAGGGCTTAAGGCTTCAGTCAATGAACAGTTCAGAGCATAATACCATCATTTTTGTTATGATGAGATACTAAGGAAAATACTCCTTTCAAGCTGTTCATAACTGCAGAAAATATGATATAAACTCTTTAACTTTAAAAACTAAAATGCATAGGAAACTAATTTTGTCTTAACAATGCTCGCTCCTGTGTGATTTGGATCCCATTAATTGAGTTGAACACACGCTATTCAATTATGAAATTTAAGAATAAGCTAAATGGCTCTGATAACAAGAGGAAAAAATTCAACGTTTGCTCAGTAAGTCATTCAGCTCTCCTTTCAATTCACGTAAGAAGCGTTGACACTGTTTCCGTGTGAAGTTGTCCAGTTCAGCCTGATTTTGAGTGAACCTGACTTGCCTTCCGCCTTCCTCGGCCACAGAAAGTTCCCGTGCCGAACATTCTAACTTCTAACGACGTGTTTTCTTACTCCAGCATGACAAGTTTAACCATGGTGACGTGAACAAATGGAAACAGAATGGAGCCTTGAGTTAGAATAGGAGCTTGCGTCCTTGCTCACCAGTGAGGCATTCAGGACGTTGTTTCCGGTGCTTTCCACGCCCTTGTCTGCAGAGGAGGGTGGCAGTCCACAGCGCACAGGTGATGGCCACGCGAGGAGATCGTGCTGCACCCTGCTGCCCGGTCTGGCTCACCTGGTTGCTGCCGTGAGTGCCTGCTGTCCCTGGGGTGCTCAGTTACATTTTGTCATGGTCGCATGCCTTGGAGATGGGGTTCCAGCTCCCGGCCCTGACACGATTTCCGGCCCTCTTACCCCATCAAGTACATGCCACCCCCAGCCCGCCCACCAGAACTTCCCGGGTGCCTTTCGCTCTGTCTCCTCATCTTGCTTGAGGTCTTCAGATAAGCCACCTGCTTCTCCCCGCGGCGGCCCTCCTAGTCACACCTGTCCTATGTGGGGCCTGGCTCCCTCCCCGGCACAGTCCTAGGCCGTGAGCTAGCCTGGGACCTGTTAAATGTCTACACTCTGCGCTCTGCCAAGTGCCCTGGGTGTTAGCTGGGTCTCTCCCGGGCTCGAATGTTTCTGGGCAGAACTGAGATGGAGACACTTTCTGTCTTAACTCAGTCTTTGGCACTCGGTGGGTTCTGACTGTAGATATTGTTGGACAAGCGCCAATGGCCAACTCTGTACCCGCAATGCCTAATGAATAACAATTTAAAAATCACTTATCTGGGGGCCGGCAGGTGGCGCAGTAATGAAGGCGCTGGACTCACATGGCCAACCTCAGTTCAAGTCCTGGACCTGGTGGCTTCAAAATCATACTGGGCATGTGTCCATGCGTGCTCCAAATCCCAGCTGGAGAATGGAGGAAAAGGGACCGGCCATGCCCCCAGAGGGTGACTTCCCACGGTCCTTCTCACAAGTGCACGTCCTATTGCAAAAACATAGAGCAAGAAAAAAAGGGAAAAAAATCGCTTATCTGATTTAGGAGCGTATTTGTCCCCCTGGGCTGTTGTTGATTTTAATTCTCTGAAATTACACGTTGTATTATGCAAAGTGATCCAGAAAAGTGATGAGTGTAGAGACTGTAATTCAAAATGTACTATAGAGGATATATAAATAGGAAAAGACATCTCAATTAAGGATTAATTAAGATGCTATCTGTCATTCTATGGATGTATCCATGTAAGGAACTATTTTTCTCCATTATACTTAGCTGAAAATGAACAATAAGGCATGTGACTAGTATTCTTTTTTTTTTTTTTTTTTTGGAGAGGTTTTTGCTATAGGGCGCGTGCACTCACCAGACAGACAGAGCCAGAAAGCGAGAAATCACCCCCCCAGGGGGGATGGCCACACCGCAATCCCTTCTCCTCCGTTCTCCTCTCGGGATCTTGGGCACGCACGCACACGCGCCCGGCGTGAGTTTTAAGCCACTGGGTCCGGGACGCGAACCGCGGTCAAATACGTGGGAGTCCAGCGACATAGCCATTACGCTAACTGCTGGTTCCCAGTGACTAGTATTCTTATCTCCAAAGCCTCATTCCATCAGGAGTAGCCAGTCGATCTGCTTCAGGGTAGCCTGAATATTTAATTAACTTTTGATAAAAACAGGTCAGACCGTCTTTTGAAAACTAACAGTAAGAGCTTGAGGATGATTTCACTAACCCAAATCCAATAGCACTTGTCGGTCAAAGACATAAAAGCCGTTAAAAAAATCCCAGCGAATTTCTTGTCCCTGAGACGTAACGGTTTTTTAAGTTTAAGGACGATTCCTCTAGGATGTCACACGATGAAACGTTTTCAGTCACCAAGATGCACAGAAAAGTCACTTTCTCTTTTCTGACTCACATAAGTAGGAGGGCACATACACACGCTGGCTCACACACAGTGTGGAGTTTAGGAGGCGCACACACACGCTGGTTCACACACACACAGTGTCAAAGTTAGGAGGGCGCATACACGCACGCTGGCTCACACACAGTGTGGAGTTTAGGAGGACACACACACAGACACGCTGGCTCACACACAGTGGAGTTTAGGAGGGTGCACACACGCTGGCTCACACAGTGTGGAGTTTAGGAGGGCGCACACACGCACGCTGGCTCACACACAGTGTGGAGGTAAAAGGGAGGGGACAGGTGTGGAAGGCCTCCAGTGGGAACCGTTTGCTCCCCGGCTCACTGACTGCATCCACTCCCCCTTCTCGCTCCCACCCACAAACACACACAGAAGACAAGCGGATGGAAATGTTCATGCAGGACGTCAGAGTGTGCATCCTGTGGTTTTCCCCGCATTCACACCGCGGTGTTAGCTCAGCTCGCTGTTCCGCGGCCGCCCAGGAGATGGCAGCATTGCGACTCACATGTCCGGCAGGCTGGGCGCTGCTGGGCCTGCTGGGCGCTGCCGGGCAGCCGGGCGGTGCTGGGGCGGTGCTGGGCGCTGCTGGGCGCTGCTGGGCGGTGCCGGGCGGTGGGGCGGTGCTGGGCGCTCACCTGGAAGCCTTCCTGGGCTGATTGCTGACGGGGGCTGCCTGAGAAACCTGCTCCTCAGGCCCTGCACAGCCAGAGAGCCGCTGCAGGCTAGGAAACGTCCCGGGAACCCCACCCCCTGCGTGTGTGTGTGTGTGTGTGTGTGTCCGCGCGTGCGCGCGTACCTCCCGCATCTCACAGTTTCTGCAGCTTTAAATTTATTTTCATTTTAAAAATAAATGATACATATACTCTGTCCTGTTACAAATTCTGAAACTTTCCAACAATTTCTGTGACTTTGACTTTTTCCCACATTTTCCAAACAGATTATAGCTGTGCAGGGGACGGGAGTGTGAGAGTCGCTAAATGCCTCGATTTTCTCTGCGAGCAGTCGAACTTCCTCGCCGCTCTGTGATGTAGATTTTCCTGTTTCAGGTACATGCGTTACCTGGTCGGAAGCAGGCTTCAAGAGCGGCTACCTTTCTATAAATGAGGCTTATAAAACGTCACATTCGGCTTGATGGCTTGCCTTTTCCCCCTTTATTTCTCTTTTTAATTTGCAAGACGCATGTGTACTTGAGAGAGAGAGAGAGAGCACGTCCCCTTTTGGGGAATGGTGATGTTGCAGTCTCTTCTCCATTTCTCACTCTTTTTGCGATTTTGGGTGCTCACATGCCTGAGCCTGGCATGTTTTTCAAGCTGTCCGATCCGGGACTTGAACCTCACACCCCCCCCTTTTTTTTTACAGTTTTGCCACAGGGCCATGTGCACTCACTGGAGAGAGGCAGACAGAGACAGAGGAAAGGTGAGAAATCACCCCTACGGGGAATGGCCATGCGCACAATTCCTTCTCCTCCATTCTCCTCCCGGGATCTTGGGCACTCACGCACACATGCCCGCCATGATTTTTAAACCATTGGGTTCAGGACTTGAACCGCTGTTGGCATGTGAGAGTCCAGTACCTTAACCACCACGCCACCTGCTGGACATCGCCGCCCCTTCCTTACCTGCTATTTAGTTTCTCCAGCTGTGCCTCAGTGCCGCCACTCACCAGGTGGTCAGGAGTCATGCACTGACACCGGCAGACACCCAGCACTGACGAGATACCACCTCAGGAAGCACACAGTCATTCACTTGGTGGCATTGCTCGTCACTCCCTTACTGGGTGACACAGCAGATTACTTACTGAACTTTATTCTTTGGCTTAAGACAAATCTTAAACTCTCGAGACCTTAATTTTCTCATCTGTGGAATGGGACAAATACGTTTTACTCCTCAGGATTTTTTTTAACTCTGCATCTTTAAACTCTTTTTTTTGGAAAGTTTCTTTATTTCTTTGTTGAGCTAGAGAAGGAGAGAGATGGGATAGGCCCCCCGACAGAGTCCTCTCACTGTGATCTCATCCCCAGCCTCAGCTCGCCCAGACCAGAGTGCCTGGGGGGACCCGGGATGTGAACCTGGGACCTTCTGCATGGGCCCAGTTTTATCACTGTACACCACTGGCCAGCCCCCTTAGAATGTCTTCCAAGTTTAAATAAAATAATTCAGGAAAAGGTTTAGCATGATTCTTGGATCGTGGTCCACACTCCGTAAGTATCTTCATAATGCCCTTGTGATGTCGGCGTTGCCTGGTGAAGGCCTTACCCCACATTATTTCCGTCCTGTTTACTGCATTGAAATCCAGTTCCTAGACCTTGTCATTTGAATAGATCTGTCCAGTTGGGTAAATCTTAAAGTATTAGGGATTGCGCAAACGGAAATTATATCTTGAACAAACATGGAAAATCACACCTTTAAGAAAAATCCTTCTCCGTTTCCCTTCTCGGTTGAATTTTTTTTTTTTTTTTTTTTTTTTTTTTTTTTTTTGAGATTTTCTCCTCCTTTTGCAGACAACATAGCACAGCAATTTAGGGAAGATATTCTAAGTTTCCTGGTCTGAAAAATAGGGAAAATATTAGTAGATACCTCAGAGGGTTGTGGTGAGCAAAAATAATACAAGCAAATTGCTTAGTATACACATGTCAGTATTAGAAGAATGTTATCCATTACTTTTATTATTTTTTCTTTTTAAATCTTTTACAGATGGTATATTCCATTGCTTTTCTTTATAATTCTCTGAGGAACACAGGAAAAATATCAAATTATTCATAAATGTATTCAGGTATTGAAAGTGTTGCCTATCGTATGTTGTAACTGTTAAATGTTGTCGTAGAAGCCAGTGTAAAAAAGTACAGGCCAGATTTTTTAAAACGGTTATTTTACTTCACTTTATTTATTTTAATTTGATGAGAGAGAGATTGAGAGACAGAGAACAAGAGGGAAAGTGAAAAAGCAAGCCGCCAGGTCTGGGACTCGAACTGCTGTGTGGGAGTCCAGCGCCCTTAACCACCATGACACCTGCAGGCCCCCAGACCAGATTTTGAACATGTGCTTCACCAATAAGTTTCCAGCCCAGAATAAGCTTTAGCACAAAGATCTTACGGAGCCCTCAGGAGGAGCAGACACTCGCTATGAAGAGAGGGGGAAGGGAGCCGGGCTGTCTGGGGGTGAGGATAAGGTTCGTGGAAGGAGAGCGGCCCCACGGGGACAACCTGGCACTGGGCCAGGGTCAGCAGGCCCCCCACCTGCTGTTCTGGAGGTCTGCGGGCTGGCAGCTCAGCTGGGCTGCACGTGGAGCCGTGAGTGTGAGGGGTAGGTCTTAGCTGGGATCCTCAGAAGTGGACTGAGAGATTTTGGGTCTTGGGAAAACTCATGATGTTTTTTCTGTTTTTCTACGCAAAAATGTGTCGTATTTTCCAGTGACCCAACATTTGGTGTCTAACAATCTGTAGGAAATGTTTCAGAGCCGCGGTACGGGGGCGGGGACTCGGGAAGACAAAGGTGAGCTCCCAGCAAGGGGTACCGCCACCTGGGCTCCACCCTGCAGGCCAGCGCCACAACACGGCAGGCCGGCTCTCCACGCGTGCGCAGGGACTGGAGCTGCTGGGCGGGTCTGGGCGAGGGCCAGGACTGGGCCCAGGGGCCGTCAGATCCCAGACACGCCGACGATCGCATGCACTGGGGAAGTGTGTTCTGACACTCTGGGAGCAGGCGGTGAGGACAAGGTTCGGAGCTGGCTGTGGGGAGTAAAAGCACACAGAAACTGGCATGAACAAAAACGGCAAAGGGACCTGGCCGAGGAGAAGTGGCAGGATACGAACCTCCAGTACAGGCCGTGCCACCGTGTGTGTCTAGAGGGCAAAGACGAGCTGTGTAAACGGTAGAAGGAATCGTGGACTGCATTTTCCCTTAAAATGTGACTTTAGCAACTTTTGCGATACTTTTTCATCCCTAGCAATGGCTCGCTTCGTATCCTTCCGATTCATAAAGTGTGTCATTGCCTGGTTTTACTTTAGTAACTGAAAGTCTCGCAGACATCCCTTGGGTGGACGTGGTATCTAACGTGTTTGCATATGCATTTTCTTTCTGAACCCATAACAACTCTACTATCGGGAAATCATGAAGTGTTACTCTTACTCCAGGGACAGCATACATATATTGCTAGATGACTTCTGAGTCTCAGATAGATAAAGCCCAGAAATCTGTCCCCCCTTGTTTATAACTTACGCAGTCTGACAACTAGCAGGCAGCTTTGGCCAGGAGGGAAATGCTTGGTCACAATTTTGGTGATTGTGAGCATTATTGAACTTAATGACCCAGGAGAGATCTGGTGTTTGTTGCATCTGTAGAAATTATACATAGATCCAGCTTGCCTACCAGTGTCCTCCGTCCCAAAATATCCACTTATAAAATTCTGTAGGTACAAGATAAGTCGTGTTTCCAGGAAGTTCCCTCAGCATTTCAGGCCTGCTAGAGAAATCCCTGTATTTTGATTGTTGATGATAATGAGGGTGTAAGTGAAGTATTTGTTTTTTAAATTTCTAATTTTTTATTTTAATTTACATTTAATCACATATATCTATACAGTGTACAACAGTGCTTTTTCTAGTACAAATACCGTACATGTCAGTCAAGACAAAGATATTACTATATACATTATTATCAGCAAATAGCTTCTCATTTTTTGGTCAATTAAGCATACTTTTACTTGTTTTTCCTTCCCCCATCTCCTCCCTCCCTTCCATACTAAACTTTTTTTTTTCCACATTTTATTGATTCACAGAAGATCTTAAACTAATTTTCTGCTGAAACATTTTTTTCTCTCTCCATTTCCCCTTTTACTAAAGAGAGGTATAAACTAACTTATTTGAAAAAAAAAATTAGGTTAATCTCAATCTGGTCTGTTATTTGCACAAAGCCCCATAAGAATTCAATTTCTGATGTAAGGCAACAGATTCTATTTGTATTATTGAACTTATGCAAATAACCATTCTGCTACAACTAAGAATGCTCACAAATATTTTCCAGTTGCAAAGGGGTCAGGAAAGGAGAAAAGTTTTTCAATTAAAAAATGATTTTAGCAATTGCTGAACCTATCAATAACTCAAAAGAAAACCCAAATCCTTAAATCTGGAAGACAAATTATAGAAGAAAATCAGAAATGTTTTAGACAAAAGTCACAGAGTTCTATTTCACCAGTTCAGTCTTATGTAATCCCTCTCTTGTTGAATTTGTTGTGTTACTGTGATCTGATCTCTCCATTTAAGCCCTGGAAGTTAACATTCAACATTATTATTGATATTTCAGAACTTGTCCCTATCATTAAGTTGGCTTTTTCCTTGGTCATCTATAGGGCGCGTGCGCTCGCCAGACAGACAGAGAGAGACATAGAGACAGAAAGCGAGAAATCACCCCCCAGGGGGGATGGTCACGCCACAATCCCTTCTCCTCCATTCTCCTCTCGGGATCTTGGGCATGCACGCACATGCTCCTTGGTCATTTTTTGTTGTCTTATTTCTGTATGTCTTTAGTTTTCCTGGTATAGCACTCCTTTCAGAACTTCTCAAAGCACTGGTCTGGTATTGGAAATTTCTTTCAGATTTTGTTTGTCTAAGAATGTCTTGGGCTTTTCTTCCCATATAAAGGATAATCTTACCGGATATAGTATTCTTGGTTGAAATTGTTTTTCACTAAACACTTTGAATATATTTTCTCATTCTCTCCTTGCTTGCATTGTTTCCAATGAAAGTTCTAATGTTAGCCTGATGGGATATCCTTTGAAAGCAACTTGACATTTCTCTCTTGCCAATTTTAGTATCTTGTCTCTGTCTGTGGTTTTGGTCAATCTGGCTATGATGTGCCTTGGAGAAGATCTTCTTGAATCGATTCTATGTAGGATCCTTTGTATTTCTTGGGTCTGGATATTTGAATGCCTCTCTAGGTTTGAAAAGTTTTCTTCTAGGACTTCATGGAATAGATTATTAATGCCCTTATTAGTCTCTTCACCTTCTGGGATACTGATTATCTGGATGTTAGGGTGTCTAATGATATTTAGTATTGCTCATATATTATTCTCATTTTTAGGGGTTATTTCCTCAGTCTTTTTGGTGAATTTTTCTAGGTCAGAGGTTCTGAATTCTGCATCTGAGATTTGATCTTCTGCATGATCTAATCTGCTTTTAATACTTTCAAGGGAGGTTTTGATTTCCTGTATTATAGCCTTCATCTCTAACAATTCTGTTTCTTTTTTATGGTGTGTATTTCCTCTTTCAGATCGTACAAGAACTTCCTTGTCTCCTGGAACTCATTGTCTCTTTTCTCCTGCATTTTCTGGAGTTTGTTGTCTCTCTTCTCTTGGATCTCTGTTAGCTTTGCCACTATGAATATTCTAAATTCTTTATCTCACTTTGTACTGTCTGTAGGTGATGAAGGGAGAGATATTTTCTTGGTTTCCCATATTTCTTGTACCTCTGTGGTGGTTTCTGGTCATTTGATGGATTATACATTACCTCTTCTTTCTTGGAGTTAATTATGACCATTAGAGGCATGTGGGAGGTGATGACCTGCAATATTTCTGCAATTCCGTTTCCTCTTGGGATTTTGGGCATGCACAAACATGTGCCCTGCACAAGTTTTAAGCCACCTGGGACTTGAACTACCGTCGGCTATGTGGGAGTCTCTGGTGTCCACAGTTGCTCTCCTTTCCTTTACATTGTCCAGTATTTAAGTTTCTGCTGTAGAGTGCAGATATTCTGTCTATATTAAGTGGGGACTTACAGTTCCTCTCTTTCATCCATAGTTATTGCAGCATTATCTACTATAGCTAGACACGGAACCAACCCAAGTGCCCATTGAACAGATAAATGGATTGAAAATGTGACACACACCACGGAATACTACTCAGCCATAAAGAGCAATGCGACCCTAACCTTTGCTAGAAAATGGGTGAATATGGAAGACTTACTGCTGCCCGAAGCAAGCCCGGCTATGAAAGGGCTGCGTCCTCTCTTGTTCTTGCTCTCTCCTTGCCCCGTGAGGACACACTGAGAAGGCAGCTGCGGGCCAAGAAGAGACCCTTTCCAGAAACCAGCCGCAGAGCCACTCTGGGCTTGGACTTCCCTGCTCCAGAACCGGGTGGAAATAGACTTGTGCTGTTTCTGCCACCGAGTCCGTGGCATTTTGCTCTGGCATCCCGAGAATTCTAAGACGATTCTCCCTTTCGTGAGAATCGAAAGACGAGTGATCCTGGCACTTTAACCTTTCCGTTTCCTAAATTTGAGGAAGACTCTAATGAATGCCGTTATCCGTTTTAAAGTGTGTTTCTTCCACGAGAGAGGGTCATACCCAACATGGTCTCCACACTGCAGTCCTCCCATGGCAGGCAGGTGGGCCCGGGACGCGAACCCCAGACCTCTCCCGTGTGGTCCAGGTGTGCTGACGCTGTGTCCCTGCCCGGCCCTGTGTTTGGCATTGTTGAGAAATCGCCATCAGACTTGTGCCCCTTCCGAGGAGTCAGGCCACAGCTCTCAAATCCCAGCTAGGTCTGAAAGTGACCCCACCTGCTCTCCGCAGCGCCGGGCCCAGTTCTGCTCGTGAACGTGTTCTTGTAACGTTTTTCCGTAGAGACGCTGTGTTGCCCGTCTGCGGTGGAGGGAGCTGACTCATGGCGCGCCCCTCCCGTCCCTCCCTTTGCCATATGTCTCCCTCTCTCTCGTTGAATTCCTGTTGACATTAAAAGGAGCAGCCCCTCCGGAGGAGCTAGCAGGAACGCTTTAAATTTAACGCTGAACTTTCGTAAAAGTACACATCAGATTTTCTTATAAAACCATTTAGAATGCAATGCAGACGGTGTCTCTCATGTTTTGTAGAAATGTGTATGAGAAGTATTAATAGTGCCTTCTTCCCACCCTGCAAAAGGTTAAGAAGAATGTCGCAGGTAGGTTTGTCTTTACGGACTGGGGAGGGAGCCCTGTGGGGAGCTGGTCAGAGTCTGGTGGCTCAGCACGAGGCCGGTCAGACCTACTCCGACGCCGCTGGGCTCAGAGTGCGGGCCACTTCCCAAGGACGGTCCCCTGCCACTCCCCGTCCACTGTGCATGCCCACGCAGGCTCCTTGGCACTGCCACGCTGTGGCCTCATGTTCGTCCTTGTCAGAAAACCAGCCTGGACTCGGCAGGGGTCTGCAGTGGTGCGAAGGGGTGCCTGGCACAGCACTGTCCCCACGTGTCACTGCTGTCACCAGGACGAGCATTTCAGAGTCATTGCTTACCTCGTTTTATTCTCCTTGATCCCACTTTTCTTCTCCCCTCGGGATCTTGGGCATGAGCATGTTGTCTGGCATGCGTCCCTGGGGCCGGGACTCATGCCACCTGCTGGCCCCAACTTGTAATATATTCTAAATTGTCACCCCATGGAGGTGGCTCAGATTTTTAAACCAAAGTCTGTATCACAAAACATTACAAATCGGGGGCTGGATTCATCGCCTGGTGGGCAAGGCAGCCAGATCCCACACGGCTGATTCTACTGTTTGAGTCCCGGGCCCGGGTGGCTTGAGACGCACACTGTGTGTGTGTTTGTGTGTGAGTGTGTGTGTGTGTGTGTGTATGCATACCCAAAACACCAACAGGTTGGAGAAATGGAGGAGGGTTGTGGGATTGTGGTCTGATCATTGTCCATTAGGGGTGTTTTTTCCCTCTTGGTCTCTCTCTCTGTGTCTCTGTCTCTCTCTGGTAAGCATATGTGGCCATTGACAATTTTTGAAAAATTTTAAATTGGATGATTTTTCAATGTGAATTAGATAATCCGCTATTTAAGAAACCTTCAAAGTATTTTCTAACTTGCCTGAACTTTAGTAGTGAGGTCGATAGGCGCTCAGGAATTGATCCAGACATGGGCTGAAAGTGTCACACAGGTCTGGCCCTTCATCTGTGTGGTCGATTTTTCAGAAAGGAATAAACGCAGAGGTGAGAATTAGTGGAGGAACTTCTTACAAGTAATACAAGTAATCTGACGTCTGCTTCACATGTAAGAGCATGCATTTTAACCATAGGAAATTGCCAATACGAGGGGGCTTCAAACAATTCATGGAATACATATTATAAAAAAACTATCCCTGGGGACCAGCAGGTGCCATGGAGGTTAAGGTGCTGAGTCCCACATGGCTGACTGTGCAGTTCGAACACCGAACCCAGCAGTTCGAAAATCATACAGGGCACGTGCCTGCAGACCCAAAATCCCGAGAGGAGAATGGGGAAGGGATCGCAGCGTGGCCCTCCCCTCAAGGGGTGATTTCTCACTGTCCATCTCTTTCTCTCTGTCTGGTGAGCTCACGTGCCCTATAGCAAACCAAAAAAACAAACAAGCAAGCAAACACAATTACACATGAATTTTCACATATTTTGCACCACCATAAACTCACACTTTAATTCCATGTTCCCTCAAATTTTGAAGTCCCTTGGTATTTCATCATTTCAACCCCCAAAAAACAAACTCTTGAGTGAACTTTGGTCTAGTAGTCTGCCACCTCCTAAGTGTCGTCGTTTGTGTTGTCATCAGGCTGTTTGAGTTTTGATGGACTTCAGGATTCCGATTTCTCAACAGTCCTGTCTGGGAGGTGGCCCGTGAAGGTTCTAAGACCCTGTGGGAGAAATCGCTAAGGAGCGTTTACCCCCAAGGAAAGTTCTATTCAGTGAAAAGCTTGCCGAGCAGATCGTCCGACACCTCCAGGTGGGGCAGGGGTATAGACGGCAGCTCCTGTGTGTTGTCTTGCTGGGGAGGCCACTCGGGGCTTCCTCGCTTTAATCCTCATCTCCACACAGATGTGAACATGCTTATTTTGTTTCAATGCAAATACTGAGCACAGGAGATGTGTCCTGTGTTCAGTTCATTTCCTTCTTTTTTTAAGTTATTTGCTTATTTCTTCTATGTGTCAGACAGACAGACAGAGAGAGAGGAAGACAGACAGCATCTCTAGCAGAGCCCCACCTGTGGACGGCCACCGTGTTCAGCCAGCCCCGGTCAGACGTGCCCACGTGCCCAGCTCACTCAGGGAGGTCTCCGGACTTGGACTGAGGACCATTCCACGTGGGTGATCCTCGTCTGTACCAGCACTGAGCTCCTGAACGGGGACACTTCCGAGTCCCTGCCCCCGGGAAGTTCAGTTCTCCCGTAAACAGGGAAACGCATGGTTAGATGGTCTCAGTGTAATAGAGCCAGGGGCCGGAAGGGGGCATACGCGGCTCTCACTTAGGGACCAGTACAGGAAGGCCTCCCTCGGGACATTTGCAGAGAGGCATAAATGAGATGGCCGGACGGTCACAGAAGTGACTTCCCCTCTGAAGGGCCAGAGGCAGTGACAGACAGAATTTTTCAGAAACACAAAGAAGCTGGTGTCCACAAAGGAGTGGGGGGAATGGGATGGAGGTAGGAGGCGGGCGTGAGGTCGGCGTGTCGGATATTCGCTTTTTCCGAGGGGGAGCCTCTGGCCCCTCTGCCGAAAATCGCTCGGGGTTGGGAGGGAAGTGTGTAGCCAACGTGCATTTAACCTTTCACCTGCCTTTTGTTTCCGCTCCCTTCAGTTTTTTTTGTTGTTGTTTTTTAATTTTTTAAATGTTTTTAAAAACATTATCTGTTGTATCATCTGATTACCCCTGTGTTTCTTTTTTATTTCCCTGTAGGAGTGAGTACAGTTTTGACATATGAGAGGCAAAGTTTTAGAGTATACCCAGAGTAAATTCACTTGCAGACGTCGAAGAAAAATAGCAATGCTGGGGGTGTGGGGGTACAATTCTTATCTTGTTATATTTCCAGAAAACCAACTTAATTGGGATGGATGGGGCTATTTAAAAGCAAGAAAAAGACAAAGAGACGTAGGGCAAGGGAGAGAGTTAAAGGAGAGACCCTCCTGAACATTCCCTATGTGTTCTGTCAGACCCTTAGATGTCGACCAAGGTAAAGCACCTGTAAAAAGAGAGATTCTATCGTTTATAATGTTAGCATGACCAAATCAGAACTTGAGAAATAACCGTATTTAGCATGTTGGTACAAATTTGCTGCTTACTTTATGTTTCAAGCGTGAAGAGGAAAACACTCTTCTGATCGTAAATGAGTAAGTGAGAAAGTTGTCACTTGCAGTTCCACGCAGGACGTGTGTATCTCTTAAGCCGTTACTACTGCCGTCGGCATGAAAGGGACCCAGGGGAGCCATTTCTTTATCTAATCAGTGAGTGAAGTAGTCAAACGTACAGACCTAATGCAAATACAGATGCCATGGGTAAAGATGACTTGTAATTGAAGAGCGTTGTAGGCTTAATGTGTATTTGATCCACTAATCAGTGATCATTGTGGGATCGCGTACATATTTGCGTTTTAAGTCTAGCTTTGCAGTACAAGTCTGTTCTTAAAGGAATGTAACCTTGGCCCGTGTGGCTGGCTCTGTTTACCACCTGGATGCTTAAAGAATCTATTGACAACACTTGTGTCTTCATTGGTATACTTTTTTGATTGATTTTCTTTTTCAGGCAAAGGTAATATTTTACTATGCTTCACAGAATTAGTAAATTAAATGTATGAATGAAACCTTTAGCTCATGGTCGAGTTACCCAGAGCTGACGTAGCAGTAAGGCGCACGGGGTAAGTTTTGGAGGGCACACTTTCCTTCGACTCCCGTACTTCTCAGGAATGGTGAACTGAGTCGAGTGAGCACAAACTCGCCATAAAACACTTTCATCTGCTTATCAGTTTCGGAGCACCTTAACTTTGTGAAATGA
This sequence comes from Tupaia tana, assembly GCA_026018925.1. Classification (NCBI taxonomy): domain Eukaryota; kingdom Metazoa; phylum Chordata; class Mammalia; order Scandentia; family Tupaiidae; genus Tupaia; species Tupaia tana. The sequence continues at coordinate 27,175,100 of JAKSZU010000025.1, read as the reverse complement.
AAGTCCCCTTGTTCTCTGACAGTTCTTTTTGAATTAGATTATTTGCTCATCATCTGTATTTATGGAATTCCACCATAAAGTTGTAATAGAGGGAAGTTTTGTAAGGGAAATTTGAGAAAATCAGTTATGAAATTAGAAGGATCTGAAAAGCTCATGTAACTGTTTTACAGCTTCAGAAATATGATGCAGACTCCTCTATGGGAAAATGTCACAGGCATGGCTTTTCTCAAATGTTGTAGTGGCCATTTATTCCCAAAGGAGGATTTTGAAGTTCAATTGCCACTCTTCACTGTGGTACATCTATATTTTTGAGTCATTCATGACACAGGTTATTCTGTATGAAGATCTGTGTATGTTATTTCATTCTCATACAGTGGTTTAATTAAGTAGACGTTTTCTCCTTCACATATACTTTCATATTAAGTAAGTTTGTTGGCTAAGTTTATTAAAATACTTAGAATTAATAACCAAAGTACAGGCATCCAACATGATTCTGTGGAACTTGGTTTTCTAGGGGAATTTGTTTTAATACTCAATGTGTCGCTAAGAAGCATTTAAAGGGTGTGTGTGTATCCCTTCTCTGGGCGTTTATACATTTTAAAAAAGAGAATTATTTATTTCATTTAATTAACTAATTAATTAATTTTTATCAGAGAGACACAGAGAGAAAGAGGGAAAGTGAGAAAGAAAGTCAGCAGGTCCAGAACTCGAGCGACACTCAGCCACGTGGGGGTCCAGCACCTTCACCACCACGTACATACTGGCCGGTACATTTCTATACGTAGTCACAGAAGCATTTGTTGGGGTTCTTTGGGATGCCTTGCTGCAGGTAGCTTTCTCTACTATTCATGGCCTTTCTTTTCCACCTCGAGACATCGTTAGTGGCTATCTTTATATCCCTCAATACCTCATCTGCTCCAGTTCCACAGGAACTCTCACAGGTTCGAGATGTTACAGTGTCTGGCTTCACGTCTGAGTTAATCGTGTCTGCATATTTCCCCTGTTGACTATGACTCTTCCTGAATACTTTGATGAATGGATAAAGCATAACTTGTCTCCCCAAAACTCTCCCCTTCAAAAGATTGTGTTTGCTTATTTTTGCTGAACTTTCTGTATGGTTTAAACACTTTGAAATTCTTTTGGTTGTCTGAAATTTTGTTTTAGCTCTGGTAGCTTCTTGGTTGCTTTAACCTTAAAATACTGTGGACTTGGGCAAACTATCTTTTTAATACATGACATTTCTTTGTATCTAGAGAGTTTTTTTTTTTTTTAGATTTCCGTTTAGCTTTGTATTTTGCAGGGTTTTTTTTTTATTTTGTTTTATGGGTTTTAAAAAACTTTTTTTATACTAGTAGTTCATTTTTGTATGAACTTCTGAGTGCTTTTTTGTTTGGGTTTTGTAAATACTTCCCATACTTCTAATGGATATTTTGTATGTATGTTAAAGGGATACAGGAAAAACAAAAAGTCTATAGATGTGAGTGGGATACATCTGCAGCAGAGAATAACGACCCCATGTGAAGAGGGACATTGTGACTAGATGCAATTATAACTTGTCAGAAATTATTTCCTAAAGGTAATTTTTTTAAATCTCTCTGTCTAGAAATCAGCTCGTTCAGGGAAAATGTCACACTTAACAATTAGAAATTCATTTTCGTGAATTCAGTTTGAAGTCCCTAGTAAATGCGGATAACAGGTTTTACACGTGCACTTCCATTCGGAAGTGGCGTTTTAGCAGGAAGCTTGACGTAGTGGACAGAGAAAAGCCAAGTCCGGGATCTGGCAGTGTGGGATCCAGGCGGACCTGGAAGAACTCCAGAGTCCGACGCGGGTCATCTGCAGGCTGTGGTCACTGGAATCGTAGGGAATGGGTAACTAGAGTAGCTTTGGGTTTTGGAAATGGATTAAAGAGGAAGAGAGAGAGAGAGCCTTAAACTGTAACTTGAGAAAGAAGATCTGGAGGCCTGGAGAACAGGAAATGAGGCTTGGCTTAAAAGACACAGATGCAGAATAAAATGACTTGGTTTTTAATTATGATGATAACGATGAAAAATGGTAATGACAGTCTATGATGTAGACCAGGCTGACGTTATTTCCTGTAACTCTCAGAACAACCACCTCAGGAAAACTTCACCGTTTTCCTTGGAGGAGTCAACAGCAACTTCCTGTGGTTACTCAGCTCTCGGAAATTTTGGAGTTGGAGATGGAGCCCAGGGAGAGGATCCCCATTCCGATGCACCCCCACCCTCCGCTCTAAGCATTCACCACACCCCAGGCAGGGTCTGTGGCATGGTGCCCTGAGTGACGAGGTGAGCCCATCTTATCTCACACGAGCTTCCAAAATCTGCAGGGTCTGATCATCCTCACCGAGAGGCAGGAACGTGAAGGCCATTGAGAGGTTCTCCCTGCAGATCTAAAACGTGTGATGTCAGCCGGCTGCAGGCTGGAACCCCTGGCGTTTAGTTCTAACAGGAGCTCATTTTGCACTACACCTCGCTATCTCCACAGAGGCTGTTCTCTTAGAGGAAGAACATGCATGTCGGGACTTTCTTAGAGGACACTGAGTGTGCGTCTCCCCAGGCTTACACACGTGTGCTCCAACCTATTACACCATGGCGTTTCGTCATATTCCGTGTCATAGGAAAACTCGTATCTTACCTCTGGGCGTGCATGTCCCAAGAAGCGAGGGTACTGGCGAACATTTGCCTTGACGAGTTACAGAAATGGGAGCACGTGGGTGCACGTTTGGAGCTGCTCTAGCTGAGGGGCTTGTGACTGCGACATTTCGTGTCCAGAGTGGGCTCCTCGTGGCCTCAGGCCAGCTCCCGTAGGAAATCCCGTTCAGTTCCTGTATCGCCGCGTCTTTGAGCACGGGAAGTGGAGCCAGGCGAGGAAAGCAGCGTTTGCATTCCTCTTTTCCAGGGCAGCCTGAAACCATGACAGATGTTCTAGCATTCTCCACCAGTTTATCAGGGATGATTAGATAGGACCCAGCGGATGATTGCTTTTCCTCTTTGGACCTTTGTCTCCCTCCAGGCACATATAGAATGTTATCTAAAATCGGGACCAGCAGATGGTGTAGCAGATAAGTTGCTGGACTCCCACAAGGCCGACTGCCGTTCAAGTCCTGGACATGGAGGCTTCGAATACACAGGGTGTGTATGTGTACACCCAGGATCCTGAAAGATGGACATCCCCTCTAAGGATAATTTCTCACTTTCTCACTCACTGTCTCTGTCTCTCTGGGTAGCGCACAAACCCTAAGGCAAAAACCTCTTTACAAAAATAAAAGAATGTTACCTAAAATCACCAACTCCAGCATGTGTTCTCTGCCACTTTAACCATGATTTCATTCATTTTTAAAGCTTCTGACCTAAATTAGTACCTTGAAGGCTTTAAAGAAGAGGGGATAGTGAGGAAAAGAGGAGGAAGGCCCCGGTCACCCCCCAGTGGTCCGTGCTGACCCACAGCGGCCTGCAGAGCCAGAGTTCCATGCCTGTTGATCCCAGGGAGGGAACTGAGAGTGGGGACTGGAAACGCTGGAGTCTGCAGGGTGAACGGGAGGAGTGCATGTCTGACCCTCATGCCACGCTTTTTCATCTTTGTCCTTAGAGCTTCCTGGATTTAAAGTAGCTTTTTAGCATATGTGTGTGTAGATTTTTGCCATAGGGCACATGTGCTTGTCCGAGAGAGACAGAGAGGGAAAGTGAGAAATCACTCCCGGGTTGGGGGGACGGCCACGCAGCAATTCCTTCTCCATTTTCTTCCAGGGATGTTGGCTATGCATGCACATGCGCCAGCGCGATTTTGAAGCCACCGGGTCTGGGACTCCAACCGTGGGTGGCCAGCCATGTGACACACTGACCGTGGGTGGCCGGTCCAGTGACAGCCGCCATGCCACCTGCTGGCCCACGCGTGTGTTTTGTTGATGCCGTTAGCGAGCTGAGAGCAGGTGGTCGTGTCCTGTGCAGGGAAGTGACGCAGGCACGGCTGTTACCTATGACGCCGTGACTGCTCGCTGCCCTCTGCAGGAATCCTGGGCGTGCGGTGGGGGCCGAGCACCGTTTCTAGGCCTCCGAGCGCCTCTCCGCGGCCACGGCCGAGAGCACACCAGGTCCAGCTCTGGGTGATTTCCTGATTGTGACTAGAACTGACTGTCCTTGGGGTTCCCGGCCTCACTTCAACATCCTGCGTCCCCTTCCGAGGGTGCCTGGACCTGGACTGGCCTAGCAGGGCGTCTGCACAGGGTGAGCGTGCGAGAGAGCCTCGGCCCTGCCCCGGGAGCACCTTCACCCCCGCCGGGCGCCGCACCAGCTGCGGATTGGACGAGGCCGAGGCCCAGTCACGTGCGGCTTCCCTCCTGTCCCCAGGGCGCGGTCACCGGAGACAAGGCCTGTGCTGCGTTTATGCCCTGCACAGTCGGGCCCCCGGGGACGTTCCAACTCTCCCCGACATGTGAAGCTTTCTCCTGGGGACAGGCTGCCTCCGAACATGCAGCTCCCTGGCCCCACCGGTGAGCAGAGGGGCTTTCAGCAGGGAAAGAGGAGAGTGCTACCCCTGCAGGACTTTCCCTGGCCAGAGCTGGCTGGTCTGCTCCTCTCCTATCAGGCCAGGAATTCTTTACTCTTGTGTCTTCAGGGAGCCCAGACAACCCCCGCTTTTCTAAAGACGGGAGATATGGAACTTGGTGTAAATCATTACTCTGCACATATGAGCACGCGTATCCGGTCAGGAAGCAGACGAAGCAGGTGGAAGTAGGATGTTAGAATTACTAGTCTGAAGTTGGTATGCATTTTCTCAAAGCTCTTCTCTTCCTGTTTCTTGTAGGGATTTCTTACTGATGCACACTTGGTTTTTGAGACTTCGACAGTCTCACGTGCTAGAGCGTAGAGCGGAGCCTGTTCTGCCTGTGAGGCCCTGGTCCCAGCACAGTCGTTTGCTGTTTTGCTCTTTCTTGAGGGGTGTTGTAAGATGTCGCCGTGACCCTTGCTCGTTTGTGTGTGTGTGTGTGTGTGTGTGTGTGTGTGACAGAGAGAGAGGGAGGGAGGGCGGAGACACACAGAACCTGAATGAATGAGCAGGTGAACGCATGTAGGGGGGAACCTTTCTGTAGGCCGGGTGGCCCGCAGCTTCCGGTGGCTAGAGTTACGTTCACCTCGGCCGGTCAGCTGCTACCATGCCGTCCCTTAACCACTTACATAAAACCCCCATAAAGCCAGGAACGCTTTCCATTCTCTCTCCTTAAAAAAACAAAGAGAGATAAAAAAAAAAAAAAAGGTTTGCAATCAGTATTCAGACCTTCTTATAACTAATAGGATTAGGGGCGTTACAGAGGGATTTGAACAAGATAATTAGTTTACTGCTTAGTCCACACTGGAGCAGGCAAAATCCTTCCGAGAAAAGGCAGACAAAATAGGTCAGAAAACGTGTGGGAAATGAGTTGAGACCTCAGGATGAGGACCCCGTCAGCTCGAGGACTGTGAGCGAACTCCAGGCCCGTCACAGTGCTGCGGACTGCCGGCCTTGTTTTTTTTTTTTTTTTTTTTTTTTTTTTTTTTTAACTTGGCCACCAGAGGTGTGAAGAAAAGTGATTTACTCCATTTTAGAGTTAATGGGTGTTGTTCCTGGGCCCTGGGCCATCTGTTCTATGTGCACATGCTGCCGTCAAAGAATCTCCCCCAACACAGTCTAGAAAGGAATGTTTCGGAAAATCCAGAGTTCTTATCAGTCATTTTACAAGCTGGAAAAACTTACACAATTAAGAGAACCCTTTAAAAAAAAAAAAACCAGATTTCTTCAATGGATTCATGATTTTAATTGCAAAATAAAACAAAATCTGGCAAACGGAAATGTGAGGTGTGTCCTGTGCTAAGTTAGAGTGCGTACCTACGCGTGTTTGCTCTGGCCTGCGGACTCACCGTGGCAGAATATCTTCACAAGAACCATTTGGATATTTTTTCTTTTAATTCACAAAGATTAAGATTTCTTTCTTCATGGGCATGGGCATGGGCATGTTCCACTTTTCCACCATGTCCCCATCTTCTTAAAATCAGCGTCATCAATTGTGCGACCCTCTAGGAGTTGGAATGCACCCCCAGGGGAATACCGGGAACTGTCTCAGTACTTGTGTGTGCGGCGTCCCACAGCTTACCCGACCAGCTTCTGCGTGTGCTGGAAACCACGGCCAGATCAAAGCCAGCCGAGGACGCTAGGAAGCCTTACAGTCTGACTTCAGTGCTATGCTGTCTTTTTATTTTTTATTTTATGACTAGAAGAATCACCATTTTTTATTCATGCTTAATAATCACTGCTATATTTACATATACTTGGTCCAAGTAAGAACATTTATGAAAGTCTGGAAAAGGAATTTAATAATCAGAAAGAAATAACAGTTTGGTTTGGTAAAAGTACTGCAAATATGCTAATAATTGCTTTGGGAGGCCCTGTTATTATTTTTTTTAATTTATTTTGCATTCGTTCAGTGAAAGTCATTACAGCTCTGTGCTGTCTTAAGGGGGGAGAGGAACAGCAGGTCTTTCCACCTAGCGAACTGTCCGGTAACGTTGCGGAAGTGGGTCTTCATCTCCATCAGGAAGAGGGCGAAGGCTGGCTGACAGAAGAGCTTGTTAGACACGACAGTGATTAAACCCCACAATAACGAATCGTTCAAATACGACCTGATAATTAACTTCGAGAGCCCCGTCTCTACCTCCAGAGCTCAGCTGGTTTGTACCCCTTCCTCCTACGTGGGATGAAGCCCCTGGAGCTGGGCAGGACGCACTGCGTGTGCTCTCTTTCTCCTTGTCTAGCATCTTGCCCCAGGGCATGTGCACTTGTTGGAGAGAGACAGAGACTGGGAGAGAGAGAAGGAAAGTGAGCTCTCACTCCCCAGGGGGATGGCCGTGCTGCAGCCCCTCCTCCATCTCCTCTTGGAATTCTAGCTCACACACTCATGCCCAGTGTGTCGTTCTAGCTGCTGGCCCAGGACTCGAACAGAGAGGTTAGCCACGTGTGCTCAGGCCGCCTCAACCACCACGCTCCTGCTGGCCCCGAGTCTCATTTTTAAGAACATTCATTTTATTTTTCTCCTGAGCAAGGCAGACAGAGAGTCAGAGGTGGAGCTGTGCCCCCACACAGGCCTTGAGGCCCTCATCCACACCCCACTTTGGGAAGGTCTGGATGGTGGGCGTGCGTGAGCAGAGTGCTCATGGAGGTCTCTGGATGTGAACCTTGAACTTTTCACAGTGGATCGCCTCACAAAGGACTGCTTTCTTCTGCTGTGTCACCATCCAGCCCCACATTGGATGTTCTTATTGTGTCACAATAAACTGTCACGTCAAGGGCTGGGCCCATGGCCCGTGGTGGAGGGACTCAGATCCTGCAAGGCCAGCCGTGTGAGGCGGACCTCAGACCTAGAAGCTGGAAAGCACGCTGACCGCATTCGGACATGCCTGGATCCTGGCAGGATGACGGAACAGAGAGGGGAGAGGGGAGAGCCCGTGACCTTGCCTTGGGGGTTGGGGCTGGGGGAGAGGGAGAGTCCCTTCTCCTTCCCCTTCTCCTCCCTCTCCCCCTCCCTCTCTCTCTCTGTCTCTCTGTCTCTCTGGCAAGTGCACGTGCTCTTTGGCGTGCTGTCTTCATCTCCAAGTATCTGGAGCTATGTTTCGCTGTCACTTTCTAATAGGTCTCAGGACAGCAACTCCTTATCTAGAATTTAAACTGAATGAAAAGGCTATAGACGCTCTCGTGAGTGAGTCTCTTGTGTCATACATGGAGAAGTGCAGTGTGAAGGGCAGGGTTGCGGGAGCCCCGGGGGTGGTCACCGGGAGGGGGCAGATACAGACCCTGCAGAGAACGATGAGCGGGTAGCAAGGGGCAAGGGGAGCAGTGAGTCTGTAGGAGATGGTATTTCAGGATACTTGAACTTCACAGTTAAAACAAGAAATGGGGGCCAGCAGGTGACATGGTGGTTAAGGCGCTGGACTCCCACATGGCTGACCATGGTTCAAGTCCCAGACCCGGAGGCTTGAAACTCGCTTTGTGTGTGTGTGTGTGTGTGTGTGTGTGTGTGCTGAAAATCCCCAAAGGAGAATGGAAGAGGAAGAACTATGGCATGGCCATTGCCCCAAGAGGATGATTTCTCACTGTCTGTCTCTCTCTCTGTGTCTCTGGTGAGTGCATGCACCTACAGTAAAAATCTCAGGGGGGGAAAATGAATCAGCTAGTGGTGGATGGATGGGTAGGAGCCTTGGGCAGTTTGTGGAGGGACATGGAGCACAGAGAGGTGGGGCAGAGGGCAGTGTGGTCAGGAATGTCTGTTTGGACCAGACAGAAGGGATGAAGGGAACTGAGGAGTGGGGAGCTGAAGGGGTTCAGTGGAGCCTGCGAGTCTGTTAGGAAGCCGATGCTGCAGTGGTCGTGTATAACATTACAGGGAGAAGCTGGAAGGCCCGACCAACAGCAGTGATGACGGCAGAATGAAAAGAGCCCTAAGAGGAGGACCTGTCTGGGTGTGGGCAAGATTCTGACAGCTGAGGAATGTGGCATATAGAGCTCTATCCCCCTATGTCCTCTGATCACTACGTTCATAGTAGCAATTACCTTTAGAACTATTTATTTGACTTATTGTCTGATAGTGGTGGGCTCTCACCTATCTATCCCATCCTCTCTTAGTGGGCACTTAGCTTGCTTTATATATAACCCTATCTTTTAATAATGGTATTTATTTATTTTTTTTTTTGGAGAGGTTTTTGCTATAGGGCGCGTGCGCTCGCCAGACAGACAGAGAGAGACATAGAGACAGAAAGCGAGAAATCACCCCCCAGAGGGGATGGCCACGCCGCAATCCCTTCTCCTCCATTCTCTACTCGGGATCTTGGGCACGCACGCACACGCACCCGGCGTGAGTTTTAAGCCACCAGGTCCGGGACTCGAATCGTGGTCCACTACGTAGGAGTCCAGCGACATAGCCATTACGCTAACTGCCGGTCCCTTAATAACGGTATTTTGAAGAACACATTTGCTCATAAAAATTTTGGCAAGTGATCCATCATTTTCTGGGTCTAGATTCTGAAATCATTCATTGCTTCACTAACAGTTGTGCGAGAATGGCGTGTGTGCAGCCGTTGGCGAGGGATGGCGTCTCCACGCTCTCTGCAGACTGGAAGCTGCGATTTCGAGTTGGTGCGATAAGCGGTGACCCTCGCACACGACAGCTGTCACTTAATCCCTGCACTAAGGCACTACTCTAGACTCCATTGAGGGAAAGGAAGGAAAAATAACCTTGGGCCTTAAGGGCTTGCAGTTTAGTAAGACAGTATGATTTAGTACCAAATGGCATGGCATGGTATGGTATTCTCACAGTAAGGCTGCTAGGATAAACCCCTAGGAGTTTAGAGACTAAGCCTAAAATGTGTACTTAGATGAGCATAGTTCAACGCACAGTGCAGTCATTTTAGAGAAGGGACAAAACATTGTAGAATGGAGCTGTGAGGACAGCCACACTGAACAGTCCGGAAAAAAACAGACATGCTTCCATTTAATTCATGACAGAATGAAAGATTTTTCTTATGAGACTAATATGCATACAATCTTAGAGATGAACATAGACATTTTTCCTTAGAAAAATGATATGTTGACTCTGACTAGAACAGAGCATTCCAAGTGAAGATGGAGGTTTATCAGACAGGTAAAAGTGGATGGAGGCATGCCTATAAAGCCAGGCTAAATGTTAACCTCATCCTACACATCGACCCATGTAGATTTTGTGCAGAGAAATTAAACTTGATGGGCATGTGGAAGAAAAGTACTATGTGGTGGTCCGGCCAGCTACCAGGGTGGGTTAATTAAGAGCTGGATTATAGAGTGAATTGGAGAGTTGGATGTGTGATAGGGAGTCTGTTTTGAATGAGGACGAGAGGGACTGACGTTTACCGAGGGCCCGCTCTGATCTGCCTTCATGCCGTGCTTCTTGCTGTGTTTCACTCCTGGAGTTGAACTTAGTCGTCTTTGTTAGCTTGGGACCTTCTTAAACGTAATAAGCATTCAAAAGACAAAAGTCCCAAAGTTGTAAGGCTTTGGTGATGTAGATTAGTAGGAATAACCATTTCCCGGATGAATTATTAAGAATCAAATAAATAAAATGCTCCATCGTTCACAGTGCCCATTAGCTTTCTCAAAGTCCCTCCACCTCTTTCAGCATGAATATAAGTCAAAGCTGTGCAATTGTTAGTCAAGCAATGCTTCCACATAGGCACCTCTTCCCAGCTCTGTCATACCTTCCATCCCAACCCCTTCTCTATGGACGTCTGGTGTCCTCCCAGCTGTGGCCCACTAGTTCACGTTTTTAATGGTATTTCCTGGGTTCTGGGATATCCTGAATCAAGACCACTGCAACGTGAAACCTCTGAAAGTATCTAATGTGATATTGAGAGTGCTTGCTCTGCAGAAAAATATTGTGCTCCTTTTCTGCATAGCCACCTTTTATTATATCAGCCTGAAACATCCCGTTAGTTCAGATCACTGAGTAGCAGAGGTCTGCAAACTGCCACCTGCAAGCAAAGTCCCACCCTGTGCCTGGTTTCAAATATGCAGTAACGCTGGAATAGGCCCCTTTACATGGAGTCTACATCTGCTTTCCAGAGACAACCCTGGGAGCGAACTTGCTCCAGGGACCATGTGACCAGCAATGCTAAGATAGTTACTGCCTGGCTCTTTACAGAAAAAGTTCTCTGACCCCTGGCTTAGTTGCAATGTAATTTTGTTGTACTCTATTGGTCACGATCAGCAATATTTAGATTGATGAGAAACAGCCTCTTTTGTAAACCAGGCAGAATATAAAAATCAGGATGAAAATGCAAACTATGGAATCACTGTAGAGTTAGTTACAAGAATTAATGAGATAACATATGTAAAACATTTAGAAAATTGCTTGGAATGCAGAAAGCACTTAATAAATGTTAGCACTCGGGTCTCATGCACTTAGTGATGTCATACAACCTCTTGACTTTAAGTTCTCTAATGAGTCCCAAATTTTTATCTGGAGCCAGGACCTGCTCTGTGAAATGCAGACTTGTATCTCACTGCCTACCCTCCATTTCCTTTTGAAAAACATCTCCATCCTCTGGTGACCAGGCCAGGGAGTGGACAGCTGTCACCACGTGAGACCCAGCTCCCCCTGAGCATCGTCAATGCTGCCGTGCAGGGGCTGGCCCAGGAGGTCCATCTGTACCTGTGCAAAGTCGGGTTTCTGGTCGTGCCTCCCACACAGGCTTTTCCTGAAGGTTTGCAGGCTTGTGCATCTAAAAGGTGCTTAGTAGGTGCTTGCTGGGTGGACCATCGTTTGTCACATCAAGGCTGCCGTTTGTCGAGCATTTACCTTGTGGCAGTCAGTGCAGAGGGATTATTCCTAACATACAAGAAGACTCATAGAGGTGAGCCTGGCTCTCGGCTCTCACTGTGGCTTTCTAGGGCGTCCACAGCATCTGCAAACTGAATGGCCCAAACGAGGAAATGTCTTCTCCTGCAGTCCTGGAGGCTGCGTGTCTGAGATCAAGGTGTTAGCAGAGGGGGTCCCTTTGGGGTGCATGGAGGAGGGATCTGTCCACGATCTCTCTTGTAGCTGCTGGTGGTTTACTGGAACTCGAGCCACTCCCTTGGCACATTGAAGGATTATTCTGATTTCTGCTTCATCTTTTTTAAAAAAAAAAATATTTTATTTAACTTGATTAATTAACTAATTTTAATTTACCAGAGAGGGACCGAGCAAGAGAGGAGGGAAAATGAGAAAGCAAGCCGCCAGGTCCGGGACTCAAACCGTGGTCGGCCACGTGGGAGTCCAGACCTGTAACCACCAGGCCACCTGCCAGCCTCTCTTTTTCATCTTTATATGGCCTTCTCCCAGAGGTGCATGTCTCTATGTCTAAATTACCGCTTTTTATAAGGACACTAATCATATTGGATTGGGCCCACCCTGCTGAACTCAGTTTAACCTGATTACCGTAAGGACCCTATCTCCGTGTCAGGTCACATTCTTGGATTGAGGGTTAATACGTATAAACTGGGGGAGGTGAGCATATAAATTCAACCCACAGGAGCCACTCCTCTCATCAATACGAGGGCATCGGCGAAGTGCCTGCTTTGTGCTGTGGTCTCTGTCGGGACTGCTGTTGAATGAAGTTCAGCCCCAGCCTGGTAACGTACCACACAGCCGAGAGGGAGGCATCAGAAGTTAAGACCTGACTTACAAGCAGCCAGAACGCAGCTCACTCGCCATTTTTAATTATCTAAAGCTTCCCATCTATCAGGTTTATTTTGCCAAAGCCTTCTAATGAAGTAGTTCCACCATTTAATTTAATTTTCAGTGGGGTTGCCAGAAGTGCAATTAATTGTTAGAGGTTCCCACTATGAAATTTTGCTTTGGAAAGCAATCTGCCATATCTTTACATACCATTAAATTCGATCATATGCTTGTCATCCTGGCAGAACATCTTGATATACTTGAAGAAACATGGTGGGGCAAATAAAAGAAATATATTGTCCGTCCTCCACTGTAAGGGTTTCCAAATACAAATGTTAGCATGATTGGGTGACGCCGATCCATCACTCGGTTCCGTCTCCCTGGAGTTCCGACTCCATCTGGGCTCGGCAGAGCTGCATTATCACCAGTCAGAGTGGGGACCGTGTGTCACTCTCCCCAGGAAGATATATGGTCTCGTGTGCTATTAGGATTGGATATGCTTATGTTGCAGACTTTAAATCAATTTCCGAAGCCTTTCTGCAGATGTTGACGGCTGCAGGTCTGTAAATCGCATGGGGTATGGTGAACTTCAGCTGATGCATCCAGCCTGAAAATAATGCTGAAATACGGTAAAATAGAAAACAGTATGAAGAATTCAAAAAGGACTGCTCAGAATGTGCTGGAATGATGGGGGCTGTCTGATGGCATCATTGTTTTCTATGATAGAGTGTGCACAAGAGAAGTGGAGGGAGAGAGGGGAGGGAGGAGCACCACCCCGTGCCCTCCCAGACCGCGACCTCCTAGGGCTCACTGGAGTCCCTGTGGGTGCCCAGCACGCCTGCAAGTGCCCGGGGCCGTAGGGTCTGAAGCCTGGCATGCACTGGAGTGAGGCTCACAACGGCGGTTAGGCCTGACAGTGACTTCCTCAAGTCAGATTACCTCTGAATTGAAGTGCCACGTCTCTGCTCAGTGCACTGCTCTAGTGACTTTAAACCCCCAGCAGTTTCTTTGGTGACCTTATCATTTGATGGGCACTCGGTATGAATTTGCAGAAAGTGATATATGCCAATACACCAATATTGAGATAGGTTTTTTTCCAAAGAATTATTTAATTTTATTTATTTATTATTATTATTTTATTTGCTATACGGCATGTGCACTCACCAGAGAGAGATGGAGAGGAAAAGAGGGAACGTGAGAAAGGAAGCGGTCAGGTCCAGGGCTCGGAGTGCGGTCAGCCATGTGCGAGCCCAGTGCCTTAACCACCGTGCCACCTGCTGCCCCCGAGATAGTTTTCATTTCCTATATATCCTATTAAAATGCATTCACTATACTCTAGCATGTGGCAGTGGGGTGAACCTGATTTTTAACAGACTCACCCGTGAGCGTTAGCCTGGCCAGGCAGAGCCAGGGCACACGAGCTCCGAGTACCCTGACCTTCTGAGCACGAGGTTTGCTCTGCAGTCCCCCCACTCCAATAAATCACGTTTGTGTTCCAAGATTTTATGAGGGGGGAGGACAGGATTAATTGAAAATGGCTGAAGTATCTATATTAAAAAAAACTTCATAAATGGCAGTTTTTTAATGAATAGGTGTTATAATAGTGGCTTTAAACCCCCTCACATGCAGTAGCTGGTAGAAACCTGAGCTTGGTGTGGAAGGGAGCACACGCGTGTCCTAGTGGAGATCCCGTCTTTCGTAGCCTGGATTTTATGTACCTTCCTGGTGCCTATTTTAGTCATCCCCTTTGTGTCCTGTGCCCAGAGGACCCTTTTCTTTTCTTTTCTTTTCTTTTCTTTTCTTTTCTTTTCTTTTCTTTTTCTTTTTCTTTTTCTTTTTCTTTTTCTTTTTCTTTTTCTTTTCTTTTCTTTTTTTTTCTTTTTTTTTTTTTTTTTGAGAGGTTTTTGCTATAGGGCACGTGCGTTCGACAGACAGACACAGAGAGATAGAAGATAGAAAGCGAGAAATCACCCCCCAGGGGGATGGCCACACCGCAATCCCTTCTCTGTTCTCCTCTCGGGATCTTGGGCACACACGCACACGTGCCTGGTGTGAGTTTTAAGCCACCGCGTCCGGGACGTGAACCGCAGTAGACTACATGGGAGTCTAGCGACATAGCCATTATGCTAACTGCTGGTCCCAAGGACCATTTTCTTATATCAGGTCTTTATACCACTGGCAAAGAGCTTTCAGACTTTTGCTTATATTTGCTTCAAATGCACAATTCGAATACGGCCAGCAGTTTGCTGGGTCAGCTCCTGCAGCCAACCTGGATTTGCTGCAAAATGACGACTGTGCTGGAAACTGAGGAACACACTCATTTAGTCAAACAATCTGTCTCCCCGTGCCCCACCGTGGACACAAGTATGCACACATGTACACAGTACGCAAATACACATCTATAAGGAATACTTCTTTGTCTCTTTGAGTTAAGGATGTATAGCCCTTGAGGTTTGCTTAGAAGAGAGTAACTGCCAAACTGCAGGAAAGCTTTTATGAAAGTGAGTCCTGTCTGCTCTCCAGTCAGCCTGGGGTAATTCCCCTGTAGATTATGGAACATTCCGTTTACTGTACAGCAGCCCAGAACGTGACTCTAACCATTTTATCACCATTCCATAAGGCGCTTAAATACTTTGTTGAACAGGACATTCTCTATGTAATTACTCTGTCCTAGGCATAATCTAACCTAGTCAGAAAGCCTGATACAGAAATATTTTTTAAAATATCATCTGAATAAAACAGGAACATAACAAAATCACAACAAAGTAAATGATTTCATCAATATGTGCATAATGTATATGTAAGAGCAGAAGAAGAAACGTACAGATGTAACAGATGGGTGGGAGAGGAGAGGCATCGAAGAAAGATGAACTGGGTTCACGTGGGTCTTGACTCAGGGCTCTTTGTCAGTGGAGAAGGAACTTGGGAGGAGGCAGGTGGACAAAGGAGAGAATGCCAAAGCTTGTCAGCAAATGTGGGAGCAGTGTGTCTACGAAAGGGGACCATGAGAGATACACAAGGTGATGAGGCTGAGATACAAACCTGAGAAAGGAAGAAGGCAATACTTTGCAAACCTCCAGGGCTTCGCAGCATAGGAATCACAGGAATGAGGAGACCGTACTCGCATTTATTACTAATTTATTTATTTATTATTACATTTAATTATTACAGCATACAAAATAATTTTCTTCAGCCTGACTGTGATGCACAGTGGTCAAGTCAAAGATATTGCCACATACATTATCATCAACAGATAATTTTCATTTTTGTGTTTGTTTGATGTTAGTTTGTTTTTCTTTCCCTGAGTTGTAAAAATTACTGGCTAGTGCTCTGGAAGGTGAGTCAGAGAGGACTTAGACCAGAAGCAGTTTTTGTGGTCAGTGTGAGATTTATCTAGAGAGGGAAGAAGAAAGATTAGGAGGCATTGCTGTATTACCAACTAAACCCACAGAATTTTCCTCTCAATTAACACAATGGTTAAAGTTTTATGTCTACTCTGTTTTTCTGGGGAATGTTTAGAAGTGTGATAGATTGAAAGTTTTTTAGGTGACAGAGATGACCAAGGAAATAAATGACAGTGAAAATGTTGTTAATAGCATATTAAAGTAGGAAGCAGCTCCCACAGCGTTTGTGACGAGGAGAAGCCCCACGTTTAAGAATCTCAGCAATTGGGAACCAGCAGTTAGTGTAATGGCTATGTCGCTGGACTCCCACGTAGTCAACCGCGTTTCGCGTCTCGGACCCAGTGGCTTACAACTCACGCCGGGTGCATGTGCGTGCGTGCCCAAGATCCCGAGAGGAGAATGGAGGAGAAGGGATTGCGGCGTGACCATCCCCCCTGGGGGGTTGATTTCTCGCTTTCTGTCTCTATGTCTCTCTCTGTCTGTCTGGCGAGTGCACGTGCCCTATAGCGAAAAACCTCTCCAAAAAATAAAAAAAAAAAAAAGAAAGAAAGAAAGAAAGAAAGAAAGAAAGAAAGAATCTCAGCAATGAACAGAACTTTCCTTCTCTCGGGTCATACACGCCTAGAAAATCTCCAAGTTCTTTCCGGCAGTACGTCAGGGAAAGCAGTGACATTTCAGCATACGCTGTCCACATTATTTGTCATGCACACACACAACTTTGGTGATTAGAAAGTCCTTTATTAAAAGGTGAAGTATCAGGTAGGCCACAAAGGATTCACTCTGGCTTTTTTGAGAAAAGCCACTGAAATTTTTAACTTAGGTCTGATGCACACAGATCGCTGACACACGCAGATCGGAATCAATTTATTTCCATATGAGAGATTGCTACCTCCTTAGAACAGGCTTAAAATATTTCTCTAGGACAGAACCTTGAGGACTGCAGGTTCAAGAGATTGGTGCTCAAGGGGACAAGGCGTGGAAATGATACATTTTCTCATAAACTTTAAATGCGTTTTGGCCCGAGCAGATAACTCTTAGCTCAAGGCACTTGAGTGAATCATTCATTCATTCATTCATTCATCACAGCTTTACTGAACCGTAGCTGAAACAGCCAGTCATCAGCTGTAGACTGAGAAGAAGAAAAATCTGAAACAGAAACTAAAAATACCATCTAGAACTAGGCTAGCATGGCTTTGCAGTTAGGACTTGTGGTATGTATGGACCACTTCCTGGGTAGCAGAGGTCTTGAGTGCTGGTATGTGAGGAGAACTGAAGCCTTTAAAGTAGGAGAGATAACTTAGTAACCCCTGAAGAGTCTCGGCACATAATGGGATCCCTGGAGAGAAGGAAGGAGAAGTTAGGTGGAAATGGAAGACTTAGCTGGCAAGAGAACCAGGAGGCAAAAGCAGAGATTCGAGAGGGAACAAGGGAGTCAACGTTGAGATGCTGGAGTGGAGTCAGTTGCTTTGGCAGTGACGATAGCCTCTGAATATAAAGAGGAAAGGAATACTAGTTTAACACCTGGTCGGGAAAATCTGTGTTAATCAGTGTCCTTGGGGATGGCGGACCTGGACATGACTACTGTGGATATTTTACTTGCTAATGTGAAAGGGGGAGGCAGGAAGTTGCTCCCAGAGAGTCCCTGGTTTCTTAGCTCAGTGGAAGACAGGCTTATTATTTTCTAGAGTCAGGAGCCTAAACATAGGATGGGAAGCTTGAAGAATGATGAAGCCAGCCAGTGCCACCGACTGCCATAGTGGCCAGTGGAGAAGGACGACATGGATCCAAGAGGACGACTGTTGGAGCCCAGCAACGTGGAAACCCTAGATGTGTACAAATGTTACCATCTTGCAGTATTTCCCTGTTTCCCTCAGTGGTGTTTCAGAAAGAAGAACCAGCCTCATTCGTATTCAAGTGTCACGGCCCCGGAGGGAGCACTGCCCTGGGACGCCTTCTGAGTGGTGGACATCCTCGTCCAACGCTCGATCCCACACACCTGTGCTAGACCCTGGCGAGCACTGTGACCCGGACGAGCTTGTCAACTGCAAATGGAGAGTACCCAGCCCGTCAGAGTGCCTCCTTTTCCTTCGGCATTAACAATGATGGCGCTGTGGGAAGCCCAGGGCAGTTGATAAGTGCTGCTACTGCCACTGTCATTTTTAATCTCTCCTTTAATAACATAGCGCTTGCTTCATCATTTCATTTTTAAGAGAAGAATTCTTTAAAGTCTCTCAGCCTGCCAGTTTTCAGTTCACCACCTCTGCCTTCTGCAGCATTCCAGCACCACTTAATTGCTGACTCCACCTCCTCCATGAAGCCTCCTCTAGTCCGCAGGGCGGCTGACAGAGATCTCTGTCTGTGCTCCCCAGTGCTTGTCTCTGTTCCGTCTGGAGACTTAACGTGCTCTCTGCGGCCCCTACTGTGTGCTGTGTTCATGTCTAGGAGAGCACCGAGCCCTGTATGCAGACACAGCGTGCGTGTCTTCTCAGTGTCTTCCTCACCCAGGGAGCTACAGCGGGGGCGTTCAGGGAGGGCCAGCCGTAGCAGTCAGTCCTGTCCTGCTAACAATCGTGTCATTTTCTGCGACTCCCCTCGCCCCTCTCCTGGTCATTAATTCAGAGAGCTCTGCATCCAACCCTGTTATTAAATTATCTGCTATTAAAATGAAAAATTGGTTTCTGCTCCAGTAATTCAATGTGCTCCAAGACTATTCTTTCCAGAACCTTGCTTTAGATTAATGTGTTACTTTAGAAGATATTTCTTATCCGGACACTGTGTTTTCAGGAAGTCACTATTTTTATTATGTATTTGGACCCATTTGGAAAGATATGGTAAGGAATGTTTTAAAATGGAATGCATTTCCACCAAGCAAGCACCATCACAGAGCATGCCGGAAAGGTTCTGAGGAGCGTCAGAGCATCAAGCTGAAAAGGGCTCGCACCCTGTCCTCGTTCAGACGTTGCCGTTCTCCGGGGCACTGTGCTCCTGCTGGGACCAGGGTGCCGCTTCTTCAGCATGGCCCCCAGGACGGGCCTGGATCAGGGCTCCGTGCTGCACACCCAGATGTAAACATGGGCATGATCTTGTGCTGTGTACGTGTATATTTTTCCAGGAAAAGGTCCACAGACTTCGTAAGAGTTTCCAAGGCTTGTAAGTTCCCCTTTCCCTCATAAAATGTAAGAACCACTGCTCTAGTGAAAAGGACTTTATAGTTTTATAAAATTAGGCCCACACACGAATTCTACCACTTACTTATTTTGCCATTTTAAGCAAGTGGAGCGACCCTAACTTTGGTCTTGGCATGCGTTCCCCAAGTGAACTAAACGAGGTGAAGTGTGTACAAAGCCTGGCTCGCAGTGGGTGCTTTAGAAATGTCTTGAGGGCTTCTTCTTGTCTAAGTCCTCCTTCCTGCTGTAACAGACTCCATTCCCTCTTGTTCACCATCCATCAGAGACAGAAACCAGCTGCCTAATCCCCCTGCACAGCAACTGTGTGCTTGGGGCGCTTCTGCACGCCCTCGCCCCCTCCACCGCGGGTTAATTCCTCTGACCCCTCATCGAAGGCAGTTGTCAGATGGGAATGCTCTCGGTGGTTTGCCCACTTCAGTCAGCATGTCTCTGGAGGCCGGCGGTTGAAGGGGGAAGCTGGGTAGTGTTAACAGCAAAGCCCAGCCGTGAGCTCAGCTTTCCCGTGTGTGTGTGTGTGTGTTCATGGTAGCCCAGATGGTCTCTGCTTTGCAGTAAGGTAAGGAGAGGTGGTTGTGATGTTTCATGCATCCCCTCATCCCTGAGCACCCCTTCCACTAGAAAGGAGGAGTGAGTCTGAGGAGCCATCCCTGTTTGGGTGATGGATAATTACGGAGAAAGAGTGAAGCAGCGACGACCGGAACGTTGGAGAACGTGCTCGCAGCTGTATGCGGGATTTCCAGCGAATTCGTGGCCGAGCAGAGCGGGATCATCAGTATTCAAGAGGAGCCATCAGCATACCTCTTTCTTCATGATCATACGTGAATCAGGCAGCTTTTAAAAGCATAGGCTTTGCATCTTCAAAGTTGGAAACTAAGAAGAGATCAAAGAAGAGATGCATCTTTTAAAATAAACAGCTACACCCTCTGGTGATCTGCGTGGACATAGATGCAGAACATCGCGGTCCTAAACCGCAGGCCAGCTGTCCACACGAGGGACCGTGTGCACAGCGCACGGACAGACAGCTCTTCCAGTGTTCGGAGAGATGCGATCGACACCCAGCTCCTCTTCGTAGGATCAAACACGATAACGCAGATGAGATTATCTTACAAGTTAGTTGGGATTGGTTTGTTGTGAATGTTTTCCTAGAGCGAAGGCAGGAGAGACGGTCAGAGGCAGAACCAGGCCCATGGGATACAGATTGTGAGCAGGACAGGAGCTTCCCCCAGGGGGAGCTGGGAATGTTCGGCCGAGGGGGGCTTGCAGGAGAGGGAGTCTCTGGAAGGGCGTCCTTCAGACAGCACCGGCCCCTCCTTGTTAGATGGATTGCATCCTTAAGTTTCTGACTTCCAGGGCTGTTGATAAACCCCCAGATCTCCTGTACCCGTGTTCAGGGCCAGCAGCTGTCCTCGTCGGGGAAGGCAGCGCCCTCTGTGAGGAGCCAGGGTGGACAGTGAGGGCGAATGCATGTGTCTGGCGAGTGAGGAAAGGGGTGGAGCAGCTGCAGCCACCCTACTACAGGAGGCGCTGAGGTCCCTTTGGGGTCACCCCTGTGGGGAGGTCCCAGGCTGCTGTCCTCAGACCTCCCAGATCGTGAGTGGCCTACGCCCAGGATCCGGGGCTGGCTGAGTCGGGAGGGGACCGCGCATCAGGACCCCATTGGGGTGCTGTCTCAGTCTCTCTCTCTCATAGAAGAAATGAATAACCTTAATGAAAAGAAAAAAGTTAAATGTGTAAAAGCCTCTCTCTGTTTCTCTTCCTTCCTCTGTCTGTGTCGTTTCTCTCTCTTACACACACACACACACACACACACACTCACACCCCACATACACAATAAAGCAGAAAATGAATCAGAATTCTTACTTCACTGCTCTCCCACAGCAATACAGTGAAAACCCTTGGGAATTGTCAACCACTTCACTTACTGGACACTTGAGGGGAAAAGAAAGGAAGGGAAGTGTGGAATTAGAGGAATGGGTGGCTTCTGCTCGGTGGGAAAATGCTAAGTGAATCCGAAGAGAAACAGTTGCTGACAAGGAAGTGGACGCAGGCCAGACTGTAGCCTGGCGATTATGGGAGCTCGGTCCTACATGCTGACTGCAGTTCGAATCCCAGCCCGGTCCAGTGGCTCATGAAACATACTAGATGTGTGCATGTGCGTGCATGTGTGTGTGCATGTGTGTGCGCATGTGTGTGTGCATGTGCGTGTGCATGTGTGTGCGATGTGCGTGCATGTGTGTGTGCATGTGTGTGTGCATGCGTGTACATGGGTGTGTGTGTGCCCAGCATCCTGACATATGGAGAAAGAATTGCATTGTGACTGTGCCCGATTAGAAGGCCTCTCTCTCTCTCTCTCTCTCTCCCTCTCTCTCTTTCTCCGGCAAGTTCATGTACCTTCCGACAATATAAAAATAAAAAGAAATAAATGAAGGAAAGAAGGAAGGATGAAAAAAAGGAAGAGGGAAAGAAAGCAACCAAGCAGTAAGGGGCAGTAGGTGGCCTAGTGTGGTTTGAGCCCTGGACCTAGCAGCTTGAAAATCACGCTCGGGGCAAGTGTGTGCATGCCCAAGATCCTGGGAGGAGAATCGAAGAGGAGTTGAGGCATGGCCATCCCCCGGGGGTTTCTCACGTCTCCTCTCCGTCTCTCTCTCTGTCTCTCTCCAGCTAGTGCACATGCCCTGTTGTAAAAACCTAAAAAGGAAAAAAAGAAAAGAGTAAAAGAAAGAGACATTTGTTAGGCTGGGACCTTCGGAAGCCTATATCCACATATCCACATAGGAGTATTCGGTGCCCAGAAAACACATGGTTAGTCTATGTCACCTGCTTGACTTGCAATTCGGTGTCTTTCTGAAAGACTTAAGAAGTACAGCTCTTCCTTCACCTTTCAGAAGTGTGAACTGGTGTAGACATGCCGATAGTGCACTAGGCTTAAGGAACTAACCACACCGAATGTGTATTTGAAAGTCTGTACTTTCATACAACCAATGACTTAGTCGCTCAAGTCATCCCAAAGTATAATTAAAAAAAAAAAAAAAAAAAAAAAAAAACCTCTCTTTATGAGAGAGAGAGAAATAATCCACCTTTTTTTTGAGAGAGAGATTTTTGCTATAGGGTGTGTATGCTTATTGGGGAGACAGAGAGACAGAAAGCAAGCAATCACGGCCCTCCACGCCCCAGGAGGGATGGCCACGCCGCACTCCCTTCTCCTTCATTCTCCTTTTGGGATCTTGGGCATGCACGCACATGCTCCCAGCATGAGTTTTAAGTCGCCAGGCCCAGGATTTGAACTGCCATTGACAACATGGGAGTCCAGCGACGTAACCATTACACCATCTGCTGTTCCCAATAGTCCAGTATTTCTAAGAATCTCAGGTCAGACACCGTTACCTTTCAGATGGCTCCTTTGTTCCTGTGATCACAGCTAAGGACAGCATACATCAGGAAGGGATAAACTGGATACTGAGTGCATGACAATTGTCACAGTCCCACCACTGAAATCTGTCATAATTGTTAATGCACCAATGGCACCCACAGGCTGAAATGATCGCATCCATGACTCTCTCTCACAAGGACCTACTGAGACCAACGTCTGCACTCCAGTGCGAGCCTTGGGTCTGCGGGTTAGTGACTGAGGACGGTGGCTCCGTCCAGGCATGCACAGACTCTGTGCCATACCTCAGTAGCAGGTTGATTTAAGTGCCTTTTGGCAGAGTTGTGAGGCAGAATTGATCTGGGGCCAGTGGAGGACTTACACAGCAAAATTGGGTCTGGGTTTACCCAGACATCTAAATAGGTTTTTAAACAAATGGGAGGGCTGGAGTGCAGCCCCCCATCAGCCTGAACTGTGCAGTGCTATGATGGACATTATTAAAAGAGACTCACTCAAGTATGATGGGTTAAAATGCCCACTGACAATTGGCAAAAAGTAAATAAATAAATAAAATTAAAATAAAAATAAAAAGCACTTGAGTTGCACAAGAAATGTTAAATTATATCTTACTGCAATGGTCAGATCTGACATGGTCAAGGCAGAATGGATGAGGCGTTCCAATTGGAAAACTCTCTGTGTCCCGGATGAGAAGCAGTGTACGGCGTGGGCAGGTGTGGTGATGCGTTCAGCGAGTGTATCTGATGAATCTGTACTCTCTTATTGTGCCAACTTGAATCATCTTCCCAAAGCAGAACAAACACAGCCTTAATGCTTTTAGATTTTTTTTTTTTTTTTGGAGTGGTCTTTGCTATAGGGCATGTGCACTCACCAGAAAGACAGAGAGAGACAGAGAGATAGAAAGCAAGAAATCACCCCCAGAGGAGATGGCCATGCCACCATCCCTTCTCCTCCATTCTCCTCTCAGGATCTTGGGCACACACACACACGTGCCCAGTGTGAGTTTAAGCCACCAGGTTCGGGACTCGAACTGCAGTTGACTACATGGGAGTTCAGCGATGTAGCCATTACGCTAACTGCTGGTCCCATGCTTTTAGGTTTTATTCCCTGAGACAGGAGACTTTGCTTTGTCCACTGCTGTCTCCTTGACACCTGTTCCTACTTGGAGCAAGTCCTTCTTTCTGGGACCCCATTTCCTCCCCTCGGTGTTGGAGGGCCAGACCCCTGCCCTTAGTGTTGTGAGCAGTGAGCGTGTCACAGGCGTAAAGCAATGAGAACGAAATCTCCAGTAGAAACACATAGAAGATGCGTAATGGAAGATAAACAGAGTGGGCAGTTTAAAACCTGCTCAGTTCGACGTTTCTATCTTTTGCACCATTTCGTTTTTGTTCTTTAGTGTTCCAGACACCCTCCATTTTCCCCCTTCTCCCATTTTGTCTCTCTCCCTCCTCCTTCCTCCCCCTCCCTTCCTTTCCCAGCACAGCTCCCAGTCGTCTCTGTGGGTTTCGCATTTCTGTGATTAGTGGCCTCTGCGTGTTGCGAGGCTCTTTCCAGCCCCTCCCGCTGCTGTGCTTAGGGAAGCCTCAGGGACAGTGAGAGGCCCCTCGCTGCGGCCCGCGTGGAGGCCTGTCTGGCTGCAGAGCGGGGGCAGGTGCTGGAGTTACAGGTGCGCATTCGCATGACCTGTGTCCGCGGGGCCCACCCAAGGCAGCTCCCCAGTGCAGAACCAGTTCTTCTAGTGTCATAACTGTGGCTCACGCTCTGACGTGGACTCAGGAAACCACGGTACCAGGGACCATGACCGCAGACCCCACCGAAGCGTCTGCTGCGTAACCGAGGGTGTTTGTGCTCCGAGTGGGAACGCAGTCTCAAGACTGCTTTCCGATTGTTGTAGAGTGGCCTCTTACATTCAGAACGTTTCGGCATGCCTGGATACAGGTTATGACCCTCCTACCCTTATTAGTAATTCAGAGCGTATGTGTGATGAATCTAAATTTCCTGAGTTGAAAGTGCATCTTAAAATAGCTCTGTGCTTGCTGGGATTGTTTTAAGTATTTATTGATAATGACAGCAATATAATTCACAAATACGGTGTTTCACAGTGAGCAGGGCTTTTCTGTCTTATCCGAAATTGCACTTTCTTTGATATTATCCGCATGCTAAAATTTTACGCAAGTCAAATCCTGCAAAATCCCATCTGTTAGTGTCTATTTCTACATCAAATGATCATGGGTAGCATTCGTTGAATGGTATTAAGATGCGTAAGGCCTTACTTCAGATAGTCTATGTCATTACCCCAGTGGCCCTACGAAATGTGCTCGCTTTCTATCTCTGTCTTTCTCTGTCTTTCTGGCGAGCGCACACACCCTGTAGCAAAAACCTCTCCAAAACAAAGAGACAGATAGACAGACAGACAGACAGGAAGAAAGAAAGAAAAAGAAGGAAAGAGAGAGAGAGAGAGAGAGAGAGAGAGAGAGAGAGAGAGAAAGAAAGAAAGAAAGAAAGAAAGAAAGAAAGAAAGAAAGAAAGAAAGAAAGAAAGAAAGAAAGGAAGAAGGAAGGAAGGAAGGAAGGAAAGAAAGGAAGAAAGAAAGCTGCTCTCTAGGAATACTGAAGAAGGGTAGAGAATATTGGTGGAGAACACTTCTCCTGTGCCCCAAACCTCTTCTCAACTCTGTACGCGTTTCTGGCCTTGGGATGCTTGCAATTCTGTAATGACACCCCCAGTTCCTTCCCATACAACACCACTGCGTACCCATACAACACCACTGCGTACCCATACAACAGCACTGCGTACCCATACAACACCACTGCGTACCCATACAACACCACTGCGTACCCATACAACACCACTGAGTACCCATACAACACCACTGCGTACCCATACAACACCACTGCGTACCCATACAACACCACTGCGTACCCATACAACACCACTGTGTACCCATACAACACCACTGCGTACACAACTGTCTTTCTTCTGAACTAATGCAAACATCTCTGTCTCATGAGAAATCCATTTTTTCTTACCCATACTCAAGTATTACTGTGTTCAAAGGAATTCTTTTTCAAGAAATGTTATTACTTGATCAGATATTTCAAAAAATAGTTCCATTAAGTAAGCTGAACTTTCTATCAAATTAGGAATTTAAGCTATGGTGGCTTTTGCAGACTGCATAATTGTTTCCCATCCACACTTACACTCCTTTGCTTTTCTTCAGTTGAAATTCGGGCAAATACTCGTTTATCATTACCCAGTAGTTTCCAAAGTAGTCCACGGAAGTACAGATTTATGATATTCCTGGTCAGACTCTAAGAGAGGTTAAACCGTGGAGGAAAATAAAATTACCAGTAATTAAATTTACAGGCAGGTTTGCCATCTAAACCAAATTTATTGCTTCATAGTGAAAGATAGTTTAGACACTTTCACATAAAGTGAATCCATTTGTACATGATATAGGTATTATACATTGCTGTTTCAATTTATATAATTAAAATGGTATCATTGCACTCTGGGGTTAATGGGATACTCAACTGGAAACCATACGTCTTGGGCAATAAAAACACAGCATTGCGGTGCCGGCGCTTTTGTTAAAAGCTGATGCAGTAGTTCAGCTCCATTAGATTACGTTCCAGTTTTGAAAAATCTTTAGAACCGTAAGAAACAAAGAGATGTTGGTTTAAAAAGAAAAGGCATACTCTTTTTTAAAAATTGCCTTTACTTCTCAGAAATGGGAGGATTAAAGGAGTCTGTACAGAGTGCTCAGAATAAACATATTTGAAAATTATTTTCTTCTTACCTCCTTTTTGGTTCTTCCAAAGAATGCTCCGGAGAATGCTTCGAGACTTCCAAAATTATCATCTTAGCATTGACAGTGTGGGTTTGTTTAAAGCTGAAAGTCATTAGGATCTTCTTAAATCTGGGGATAAAACTTCCTTAGACCACAATATCTTTTTCCTACCTAAACTTTAGATAATGCGATCCATGTAAGACACCTGTGTAACATGTGTGCATGTATGCATATGGTGAGCCTTTCTTTCTGTTTCTCACAGGTGAACACATGCAGATACACAGGAAACACATACGTATTATATATATATTGCATATGTTATATAAATGCAGGTATTACATATGATACATGTATTATATATAATGTATATGTATGTCGATCTGTCATATCTATTCAGCTTGTCAGCATGAGTATACATACGGGGAGAAAACAGTGATAGTAAAATACGTCTATCCCCATTTTTGAGAATCGTTTTACCCCAAGTCCAAAATAAATGAAGAAATGTTTCTTTAGTCTGTGCGATTTCTTTTAGCATGACCCAGTGGATTTACCGTGCATTGTAGAGCTGGTGGGGCGTGGAGGAGAGATGAGGGGAAGAACACGGCGACCCAGTGTACCGAGTTGGACCAGAACAGACGGCTCTTCTGAGGGAAGTGTGGCACCAAATGGTTTGAGATGGCCTGAAGCAGTGAGCACTGCCTGACGCCCATGGTCCAGTAACTGGGTATTTGTTATATTAAGGAATAATAGCAGGCCAGTAGGTGGTGTGGAGGTTAGCGCCCCTGGATCTGATGGTCAGCTCCGCAGTGGAGTCCTGGACCTGGAGTCCTGATAGTCACGTGTGCACGAGTGCCCAAGATCCTGAGAGGAGAATGGAGGACAAGGGGTTGTGGAATGGCCATCCCCCCTGAGGCATGCTTACTCTCTTTCCCTCTCTCGGTCTCTCTGTCTCTCTCTGGCAAGCACATGAGCCCTGTAGTGAAATAAATTAAGAAAAAAAAAAGTCAAAAAGAAATCTTAGACCACGTACAAAAATGCCAAGAAGAATCAGAGTATACTATGTACATAGGCCCCCCAAAGGGCTAACTACTCATTTTTAAATTCCCTCACGGAATCTATGGGACACATCACCTGAGGAATAAACGAAAATGTGTTAGTCCATTCAGTGGAATATGGTTGAGCGCTGCAACTCAATGAAGTTCAGGTCCGTCTTTTTTTTTGGAGAGGTTTTTGCTACAGGGCACTTGTGCTCGCCAGAAAGACAGAGAGAGAGACAGAGAGACAGAAAGCAAGAAATCACCCCTCAGGGGGCATGGCCACGCCACAATCCCTTCTCCTCCATTCTCCTCTTGGGATCTTGGGCACGCACACACACATGTCCAGTGTGAGTTTAAGCCACCGGGTCCAGGACTTGAACTGCGGTTGGCTACATGGGAGTCCAGTGACACATTCGCTAACTGCTGTCCCAGGTCCATCTTGCCACCTGAGGCTGGAAAGGGAGAGTGGCTGCTGTGAGTACAGGTTTCCTCGGAAATGTGTTCTAGCAGGGACCGTGGCCGTGGAGAACGGGAGGAGGGGCCCGGCCGGAGACATGGCTGAGGTATCTGAAGGGGCGG
Source organism: Tupaia tana (assembly GCA_026018925.1). Taxonomy (NCBI): domain Eukaryota; kingdom Metazoa; phylum Chordata; class Mammalia; order Scandentia; family Tupaiidae; genus Tupaia; species Tupaia tana. The sequence continues at coordinate 27,147,479 of JAKSZU010000025.1, read as the reverse complement.
GTGCAGTAGAAGGGGAGGTCAGGGCAACCTCCCAGGGTTGGTGACGGGCTGTTAGGCCCGCGTCTCAGCTGGGGCTCTGGGAAGGCTGCGGCTCTCCGAGGTAGACTCTGAGGCTGTGAAGTCTTCCTGTTTGAAACCATTGGCCTTCACGTACCTCCGCTGACACCTTTCCACCAAGTCTTCCTGCAGAATGGGCACTGTCTAGCTTCTTTCACATCCTTGTCATCTCGGGAAACGAGCAAACCAGGCTTCAAGTGCATGGTGTTCGCTACTTTTCATTCTGTGGAAATTTCCATATCATCATATGGGGGCATTTTCAGTAACCTCTGAGCAGAGCTGGTCGGTGCTCGTTGTCCTCAGTCCCGACTCTCCGGTGTCCCCTGCATCCCTCGCACCCTGGTCTTCCCCAGCCCCTGCCCCCGGTGGTCCTCACTCAGGACAGCTGCGTGCACCTGGCTCCCCTCCGGAGGACAACTGCCGGCCCTTGCACTGAAGACCCTGTGTGGGCCTGAGTCCAACTCCCACCTCCATTCCGGCCTGTCCTCCAAGCCACTGCCTGTTTCTGGGGACCCACCGGCTCTCTGAGAAGCTGTGTGCCCCCACTGTGTGCACGGTATTCCTGCCTGTGCTGACGTGCAATTTCCTGATTACTCGTCCCCAAAATCAACTCCAGTCAAGCCATTTCCTGCCTCGGAAGCGAAGTTTTGCACTCTACTGCCTGGTGATGTAATTACAAACTCCTCTCCCTAAAGCTCCACGCCCGTGACCCGGTAGCTCTGACTCATGTGGCCCATTCCACGCGGTTCACGGAACAGTGCGTTCCCAGCAGGAAAGCTTCTCATTGTCTGCAGTGATCTTCAAAGAGTAGAGCAGGGACCCAGTGTCTTGAAACTCATGCCGGGTGCACGTGTGTGCGTGCCTAGGATCCCTAGAGGGGAACGGAGAAGGGGTTACAATGTGGCCATGCCCCCAAGGGAGGTTTCTCACTTCCCTCTCTTTGTCTCTCCCTATCTCTCTCTGGAAAGTGCACATGCCCTATGGCAAAAACCTAAAACACAAAAAAACAAACAAACAAAACAAAGGGGAGAGCAGACTCTCAGGGCACACACTGACACGTGAGTGCTCATTAGATGCTTGGTACTCTTTGAGCATCTTCATAGTAAAAACCCATTGAACCCACTCTGAAAATCCCACGAGGTAGACAGTTACTGCTCCATTTTATCAGTAAAGAAACCGAGGCACAGGAAGGTAAGCAATTTTTTTCCAGGGTCACATGGTTAGCAAATTGCAGAACTATAATTTAATCTCAGATCATCCAGGTCTGATGTCTGTGGCCTTAATGGCTCTTGCATGAGGCCTCTCTCCTCAGAGTCCTCCCGTCCACCACCGTCCACCCACCTGCCCAGCACCGGAGGCTGGGAATTACTGAGCTCTGTCATTTCCAGCAAGTTTCAAATCATGTCCCATTTTATTTTGAAAGCAGCTTGGGTCAGCGAGGGCTCTGGGGGCCACTCCCCCTCTGATCTCCATAACCTACCAATCCTACCTGACTTACCACAGTCTTGGTCGCCCTCGAACTGTGTACTACAGATCATATCTGTCGGACCAGACTGAGAAGTTTCCAGAACCAAACTTACAGTCCACGTTCCGATTGCCTTCTGATTGCCGTGTTTTGTCAACGATCCCTGTCATCTGCGTTCGGGTTGACCCTGCCCCCTCCCTGCCCCCGCCTGATCTGTCCCCATGTGCCATTCACTGCCAAGTCTGGTTTCCAGGCAGGCCTCAGTCTTAATCTTCTCCCCCATTCCACGTGCTCTGTGGAGTGGCCTCACACACCAGCTGTCCTAGGCTGGGCAAGGTTGTCATTCCACCTGGGGCTCTCTCTGTCCTTTCCCCAGCCGTCGTAAGTCTTGCGTGTCACCCTCCAGATCAGACATGATTGCACTTGGCTCTGGGACCCCAGGCATTCATCCTAAGCCCCATCGCGGGCTTACTCTTCCTGAGGAAGCGCTCTGCCCTGCCGTCGTCCACTGCCCTCCCCTTTCGACTCTTGCCTGATAGAATGGCAGCACGTTCCTCAACTCAGAGAGGTTGCGCGGCACACGGCTGCTATGGCCGTCCAACCTGGTCTCCTGGTCCTCCACCACATACGTCGCATGCTCTGAACAAACCAGACCAAAGTGTACTCCCATCTAACGCTCTGGGGGCTAGGAGTGGTGTGGTGGTTAAGATGCTGGCCTCCCACATGCGGCCCACGGTTCGAGTCCTGAATCCAGTGGCTTGAAAATCCCACCAGGCACACACGTGTGCAGGTCCAAAATTCTGAGAGGACACTGGAAGAGAAGGGATGTGGTGTGGCCATTCCTTGGGGGATGAGGGGGCGATTTCTCACTTTCCCTCTCTCTTTCTCTCTCTGGCAAGCACATGTGCCCTATGGTAAAAATCTTCTTAGAAATTTTTAAAAATTAAAAAGAAAGAAAGGGAAAGCTCTGTATTTCTGTACTCCCAGGCCTTACTCCTGCTATGGGCCTCCAGAACAGGTATTATGTGCTCGCCCGCCTCCGCCTTTGTATCCGTGCATATCAGCGTGTGTTTTCCTTCTTAGTATAAGAGACTTCTTACTTCTCGACTCAATGATTGCTTTACATTTTCATTTTTCCGTATAGAAGCACATCTGGCTCCTTGCCTCACCTTCTTCACTGGGTTTGAAAATTCCTGAAGACAGAAAATTGGCCTTACCCACATCAGTAACCCTATAACATCAGCCAATTTCTCTTATGCCATAAATATTAAATAAATGTGTGTTGGATTGAAATAACTGCTAACCTCTGCTTTGTCATATGTAAGAATATTAGGCCAGCCTGTGGCATGGAGGTTAAGGTGACTGGATCCTCCATGGCTGAGCACATGATTCAAGTCCCAGACCCAGAAGGTCGAGAACCAGGTGGGGCATGTGTATGTCCCAAATACCAAAAGGAGAGAGAAATGGAGATGGGATTGTGGCGTGATCATTTCCCACTGAGCTGCTGTTTTACTTTCCTTCAATGTCTCTCTCTCTCTGGCAAGTGCATGGGCCCTCAGGCAAAATTTTAACAAATCATGAATCACCGTTCACACATCATCTGACCCTTCATTTAACACATCGCATGAGTCATCAGCTCAGATGAGTAAAGGGAATGCCTTCTGAGTTCTAGACCACAGGAAGGACACACTGAGATTGTTCAAGCAGCCCCTGGTGTTATCTTTAGAAAACCCCAAACCTTTCTTTTACTTTTTACTTTAAATATGTACTGTAATTTTTGATTTACACATAATCATTACACATTGTCGTAGGTTACAGAGTGGTCTTTAAGAGCATGTGCAGGATATGTGATCAACAAATTGAGGATATAAACGTATTTATCAACTTCTGCATTTAACATTATGCTTTGGACATTCGAAACTCACTCCAGTCATTGATTATTCTGCAAGCATATACGGAATTGTTTATGACATTCTTTACTGTGAGATACAGTTCTGAAGAAAAACATACTGATTAAAAATCAGGTAACAAGGGACCAGCAGTTAGCGTAATGGCTATGTCGCTGGACTCCCACATAGTCGACCGCGGTTCGAGTCCCGGACCCGGCGGCTTAAACTCACGCCGGGCGCGTGTGCGTGCGTGCCCAAGATCCCAAGAGGAGAATGGAGGAGAAGGGATTGCGGCGTGGCCATCCCCCCTGGGGGGTGATTTCCTGCTTTCTATCTCTCTGTCTCTCTCTGTCTGTCTGGCGAGCGCACGCGCCCTATAGCGAAAACCTCTCCAAAAAAAGAAGAAAAAAAAAATCAGGTAACAAACAATCTCATGAATTAACAAAGCCAGTCATAGCCAATGAAAGAAGAATTTGTAATTTCCATGTAGAGGACTGTGGGAGATAAGATTTTATAATGTGAAAAAAATCTGTGGGTATCAATCATTGGTCCAGTTAGAGATAGGTAAAATTGTACATAGCAGTAACTCATTAGGAACAAATAGAAAACTTTTACTCACACACTGTGAGTTCTTGTAAGACCATAGCACTGTACTGTATGTAGAGAAACAAGTCCTCAAAAAATCAAAGATAAAACAAAATTGGAAGGAGATGTTTAAAAGTGGATACATGGTAAAGTCAACCATTTGGTGATTTATAGGCTTTACAAAGTTCTTAATCTTAGCTTTTCTTTTTTTCTTTTGTTCTTTTTCTTTCTTTCTTCCAAAGAAAGACTCAGCTATAACATTTTGGACTTTTTCTCTATTATCTAGTTTTATATAATGAGTAAGGGTTCTCATAAATATATAAATTGAAACCTCGGGAGACAGCTGTCTATCAAATCATTGGTGGATTTGTATTTAAACCTGCTGTGTGTAAACTTGTTGAATCTACGTTTAGTCCCAACATTAAGTGTTATTATCCATGTGTGACCTTAGCCTTTTTCCTAGTTGTTTTGTGTTCTCTTGCTTCTGTTTGTCTCCCTTTAGCTTTCCTGGTATAGTAGTCCCTTAAGTATTTCCTGAAGATCAGGTTTCAGTTTGGTGAATTCTTTTAGCACTTGTTTATCTGGGAATGATTTTATTTCTCCTTCCCATTTGAAGGATAATCTTGCTGGGTATAGTACTCTTGGCTGAAATTGGTTTTCTTCTAGAGTTTTAAAAATGTCTTCTCATTCTTCCCTTGCCTACAATGTTTCCACCAAGAGATCCAATTAGTCAGTTAGTCCCATGGAGTATTGTGTTTAAGTAGCTTGGTATCTCTCTCTTGTAATCTTTGGAATTTTATCCTTGTCTTTGATTCATACCAATTTGGCTAAGAAATGTTTTGGAGGGGACCTTTTTATGTGATTATCTATTTGGTGTCCTTTGTGTCTCCTGGGTTTGGATGTCCAAATGCCTCTCTAAATTTGGAAGGTTTTCAGCTAATTTATTATGAAGAATATTTTCTATGCATTTAGCTGTCTCTTTACCTTCTGGAATAACTATTATCTGGATATTTGTTTAATGTTGTCCAGGATTTCCTGTTTATTGTCTTCATTTTTAATGGTTATTCTTGTATTCTTTTCAGTTGCTTGGACTAAATCAAAGGGTTGTCTTCAAGGTCAGAGATTCTTTCTTCTGCATGGTCTAATCAGTTGTTGCTATTTTCAAGGGAGGTTTTGATTTCCTGCAATGTACTCTTTACGTCCAGATGTTCTGTTTGATCGTTTTTCACTGTATCTGTCTCTATGGAATGACCCCGTCACGTTGTTAAAGGGTTTTCTAATCTCCTGCAGTTGGCTCGTTCTCTCTCTTGCATACTGTTGAATGTTGTTGGTGTGGATATTCTTTTTTTTTTTTTTTTTCTCTTTTTTATTTATTTATTTATTTTTTGGAGAGGTTTTTCGCTATAGGGCGCGTGCGCTCGCCAGACAGAGAGAGACAGACATAGAGACAGAAAGCGAGAAATCACCCCCCGGGGGGGGTGGTCACGCCGCAATCCATTCTCCTCCATTCTCCTCTCGGGATCTTGGGCACGCACGCACATGCGCCCAGCGTGAGTTGTAAGTCACCGGGTCCAGGACACGAACCGCGGTCGACTACGTGGGAGTCCAGCGACATAGCCATTACGCTAACTGCTGGTTCCCGTTGGTGTGGATATTCTGACTTGGCTTTCTCTCTTTTGCACACTGTTGAATGTTGTTGGTGTGGATATTCTGACTTGGCTTTCTCTCTCTTGCACACTGTTGAATGTTGTTGGTGTGGATATTCTGACTTGGCTTTCTCTCTCTTGCACACTGTTGAATGTTGTTGGTGTGGATATTCTGACTTGGCTTTCTCTCTTTTGCATACTGTTGAATGTTGTTGGTGTGGATATCCTGACTTGGTTCTCTCCCTCTCTTGCATATTGTTGAATGTTGTTAGTATGAATATTCTGACTTGTTTTCCTGACATTTCTGCAGCTTCTTGTCTTTTATCCATTGTTGGTGAGGAGTGATGATCCTCTGAGGGGGAGGTATTTCCTAATTTACTCCTATTTTTGGGGGTTTTGCTTTGATTTTTAATCATCGGATGATATGCTCACTTCTTCCTACTTTTTTGAAGTATGTTTTTGTAGCTGTGTGCTCCTGCACTTTCTTGTGGTACGTGTAAGCTCTGTGCCAATGTTCCCCCTCTACTGTGGGTGGGAGTGTGGTATCCACAATAGGAGGTCAGGGTTTAGGTATTCAGAGGAGAGTTTCTCTCCTTTGACTGTTAAGGGCGTTATGGGGAAAGAATTCATCCAGACTTTCCCATTTTCAGGTGTTTGATTCTTGAATGCCTATACCTGACAGCTCCCAACATGGTAGGGGTTGTGGATGGATCGAATGTAAGGTGGTGGAATGACTCGTGTGGTGTGCTTGTGTCCGTGTAGGCTGGGGAGCTGCCCCTCCCCACAGCAGGCTGGGTGGGGACCTCTGCTGATGAGCTCGGGCCAGTCCTCTTGCCTTGATCCTGCTGTTGGTCCTGGATGGGTGAGGAGCAGAGTGGTGTCAGCACACGTGGGCCAGCAGCTCTTACATTCTGTTTCTGGGATTGTGGGGTCTCCCTGTTGCTTCTTTCTCTCAGAAACCCCAAATCTTAATTCAATAATTTTCTGTGTTTTCTATATTTGATGACTTCAAAAAGTACATGGAAAATGAAATGTAAAAATCAGAACTATGAGCTTCGTTTTGCAATACAAGCTCCACCAGATCAAGCCATGTTATAAGCAAAACTACCGACATTTAGTCTATCCCTAAGGAGCTGAGAATCTAGCCATGGTCCTGGGACCCATAACTAATACGGCCCAGCAAAGTGGGTTGGTCGGCAGAGCTGTTATGAGACCCCGTGACACGGTCAGCAAGCCCCCTACTCGGGGGACAGCCAGTATAAGCCATCAGCCTTCGTGGGTGAGTGGGTGAGGAGGCTGTGCACCTCCTTATCCACGGGAAGCAGGAGACTTATTTTCTGATGTTTTGTTAAAGAGCTTTACTCTGTGAAGCGGCCTCAGCTCCCAGGGGGGAAGGCTGCAGAGCCTGGCGAGTCTGACATCACTCACTCCTTTGTAAAAAGAAAAGACTCCTGTTAGAGGGTAACGTTCTATGCCAGAGTGGCTGGAGGGACTGAATGAGGTGCGGAAGGAATGGCGTTCTGTGTGTTCACGCAGTGTTCTCCCGCGATGTTCCTATGGCCTGACATCATCCCTGTCTCTTCCAACGCTGCCCCACATTGTGTGGGACCTGCCCCGGCTGTGAACAGCAGGGCTGAGGCTGCAGGCGGGTGTGGGGGCCTCAGCTGTCCAGACAGATGGGAGGGCTGAAGAGCCAGGTCACAGGCAACTGCAAGCCCCGTTACCACTTCACTGCCCACTTACTCCGAAGCTTTCTTTGGTTAGAAGTGGAAGAAGAGTAAGTGATTAGAAAGCCTGGAATTGGTGAGGACACAGCTGTAAAAGCACTGCTAATAGTTTTCAGGAGGCATTGCAGATTTAAATTTGCTGGGATTCATTCCTTTCTTCCTTTTCGTTTCTTACTCCTTTCTGTTTTTTCTTTCTTAAACATCCTTTCGCTTTCTCTGCTCTGCAGTGTCTTCTGAACAATGTTTCTGGCATCAAGGCTTTTAAACATATATTGTTAAGTATTATTAACTCAGTGTACTTAAAGGAAGGAAGTCGGCCTGAATCAATGACGAGCTGGAGAAATAAGCAATTTTTAAGGAAATGAAGTTCTGTTACTCTCAGGGACGTACTGACTCTACTGAGAGCAGTGACCAAGCTACATTGCTTAGGAAATCGATGGATGCCTTAAAAGCACCTATTGTAGATTTATTATTTGAAACTATTTTTTTGTTGTTTTACTAGAGACCTTTACTTTTTAAATAGATTCACTTTTTTTTGTTTTAGTTTTTACAAATTGCTTAGCTAACTTTCTTGTTTGGAACATCAAAATAAACATGCACATTTCAGTTGTTTCAAACTGAGTACCCTTGGGGTCAGCACTGATGGGGTCGGTCTGGGACCCGCCAATGACCTGTCTGCGGCGAGCAGGCGTGCACACGAGCGTATGCAAAGCTGTGGTCGTAGCGGCCTAGGGGAGAGGGTGTGGATGAAGTCGTCCAATATGCTTTACGGGTTCAAAATGGCTCTTCCCATCTGCGATGCGCCCATGGTCAGTAGCTTTATCTGTCTTTGTGAGAATGAGCTGTCTTCGAATTTTAAAGATAATTTTAGTACCATTATTATTATTGTAATAATGCCATTGACATTTCAACTTGCTGCTTTCTGGAAATGTCACTTAGAAGCACGTGAAAATTGACTGTTTTCAATGGGGTTTCTCGCCTGTGTGTGTCTATCTTTCTCATTCAGGCTGATAATACCATGAACTAATAGGGTGTATCTAAACTCTTTGAAGGAAAAATAATGACCCGCCTCACGAGATGAGCGAATTTTACAAACTTCTCATTCTAACTTGGAGAGTGCTTTTTTTTTCCCTTGATTAAAATGTATTTCTCAATTAAATTAAAATGCAAATATAGACAGTCTGTGTTTATGGTTATAATAGAATTATTTAGAGACGGTTTTAAATCAACCTGCTATTAATATTTCATGCAGAAACTGTTGGTTTTATTGCTGGGCCAGTACTGCCCTGTTCCATTTCCAAGATGACTTAAAGTGCTGTGGAAACTTAATCATACAGCACAGATTTTATTCACTCTTCTCTGGGAAGGAGAGGGGCCGTTTCCATATACTTTCTGTCTGTGATGTTGGAGAAATATCGAGTACGAAAACTTCAGAACCAAAGGAAATCGAGTTATAAACAATTTGCTATTGGTTTTAAATATATACCTTATTTAAAAAATTGGAGCAACTCTTAAATTTAAAAGTACATGTTATAGTTTATTGTACAATTAAAAATCAAAGCGTATTGCAAGAAACCATTTAGTTCAACCTTTTAAACTTATATTAGAAATTTAAAATATTATAGCAGAGATTGTATCTCATACTATAAATGACATTATAATTTTTTTAGGTTTTGTTTTTCTTAGTGTCCTACCACTTCAGAAGCACTTTGATTAAAAGTATTTATCAGCTGCATTTTATAACTTGATCTTTTTCTCTTTTGTTGTTTTTAGTGATCTCAGTGAAAACCAAATTCAGGCAATTCCAAGGAAGGCTTTCCGTGGGGCGGTTGACATTAAAAATTTGTAAGTATGTGTATATTTTCATTTATAGCGACTTACTGGTTTTCAAAGTCAAATTTATATGAAAGAAAGTGTCATAAAAAAGGTGAAAGTGCCGTCTTTCTTTGTTTGCTTAGGAGACTTTGTAACACTAAGTTTTCAATTCTTTTCACAATTTTGTTGAAGACATTCTCATTTAGAAGACATTCGGAAATTGAAGTCATTATCGAACTTATTCTTCAAACCTGGTGATTAATCCTTTTAAACCTAAATAAATGATTTGACGGAAAAGATTTACAGTGCATTTTCTTCCTCTTTTCCGTCAGCCTACTTCAGTAACTCCCTTTTCAGTTGCTATCAGTGTTTATTGGAAATGCAGCGTATGAGCTGTTTTTCTCTGGAAAGAATAGATATTTTCTTGTTAGATGTCTCTTTAGCCTAGGGCTACAGCATTTTCTAGAGCTTTAAGATTACCATTTTCATTAAATGCCAGAAGTATGAGAATAAGAAAAAATACTTTTCCCTTTAGGTGCATATTTTCTTACATATTTTTTCCTTGTATTTCCACAAAAGAATATATGTTTAGTCTCTTTTAAAAACGAACACCAAAAATGCAGTTTTGTTTTTTTCCCTTGATAAATCTTTAGTCTGGTGCCTGATTCAGAGCTGTTTTTTAAGTGCCTGTAGCTCTTAAAATATGTGTCAGATGTAAAATCTCAATGGCAATCCTACGCTGTCAGCATATGTCTTTATAAACTTGAACATACCATATTAGCCTTTTAAAATGATGGTTTTGATTGTGAATACTACGACATAAAGTGTTTTCCTTTGCTTTTGCATCAGTTTGGAATGTAGTGGGAGGAAAGCCCTTGTGTGCTGAGATTAAGTATCAGGAATTCAATATTTCTTAGCTAGTAATAAATGGGCTAGATGCTTTTTCAAGAATTAACTTATATTGAGAATTCTCCATGGTGGGTTCCCATGCTGTTTTTCCAGGGGTGAAAGTGAGACAGATGTTTTTCCTTGTCAAAGAAGACAACTGTTTCTGAAGTCACAGATGTCAGCCTGGACATTTCAGCATGAGTGGCTTTCATTTTAAACTTGTTCTTTCTCAGTGTGCAGGTAAAGACAGGAAACGGCAGGCTTCTCGGTATAAATACAAGAAGCCGTTCAAATCATACCCTGGGTTTATATGCACACTCCAGTTAGAAGGATCTCACTTGCTTTCTTTTTATCTCCGCTAGCTAGGGCTTGGAGAAGTTTTCAGGCAGATTTGGGGAAATGGTGGGCTCGAGTGTGCCTCTGTTTATTTTGCCTGGTCAGAAGAGCATAAGAACCCCTGAAAGGAACCTATGGAAATTGCTTTTAGCTCCCCATAAAGGAATTCCAGTGGTTATGGTGGACCACCCTGTGTGTGTGTGTTTTGTAAACTTGCAGTAGTATTAGCTCTAAGCTCTTAAAATAGGCACCTTTTAGTATTCTTGTAGGGATGTGTATAGAATCTAAGTCTACAATCTCCCATACTAAAAGGCTCATTGAGGAGTGAGGACTGACCGTGAGCGTGCTGCTCTTTACGGCGTGGGATCTCAAAATGAGATACTAGCCAGCGCACTACGAGGAATGGAATGTGTAGTTAGCTGGATTTCCAATGATTTGTTCTGTACATGCGTGATTGTTTTTGCTCCCAGTTTAAAGATGATTAGTAGGCAGGGACATGAGTTTAGGGTTGAAGTCTCAGCATGTTGTGCCGTGTGTTTGGATTTATCATCATGAGCAAAGCAGTCAACTTCACTGAAGCTTAGTTTTATGAAACGAATATAATAGTAGTTTGAGTTTATAGAAAGGATAGGCAAGGACCGTGTAAAGCAGTAAAATACTGTGGAGAGATAGAATAGTGTATGTGTCATTGCACATTCAGCTAATCCGCTGTCGGATATCGGCCCTGAAAAATGTACGGTGAGGAGACCGGAAAGTGGGACGTGAAGTGACGCGGAATATCGGGAGGGACGTGACCGTCCCGTGTTACCTGGACTTGGGGCTGTACGGTGGGAAGAGGAGGTGTACTAGAATGTGCCGAGGGAAGGGACCCAAGAGCCGGAGCCCCACACAGGACCGTGTGCTGTAGGTGAGGGGGGCAGGGGAGGGCTTTCTGGAAGATTTCGGGGTTGCCGGGGGAGCTGTTTGTTAAAGAAAGCTGAGAGCACTCTGAGGTCCTGGAATCGTCGGTACTGGCGAGCAGTGGTGGGTGAGGGGGATCGAGAATGTCGGATTTGAGGAAGGTACCCAAGCCCGGTTTAGGGGTTTCGCTCAGATTGGAAAACGGCACTACAGTGCGGTGCGTATGTGTGTGTGTGTGAGTGTGTGTGTGTGTGTGTGTATGTGCATATGAGTGAGTGTGCGTGAGTGTGAGTGTGTGTCTATGAGTGTGTGTGTGTGAGTGTGTGAGTGTGTGTGAGTGTGCGTGTGTGTGACCTAAGGAATCAAGCACCATCTTTTGGTTAAGGGAAGCAGCAGAGACCCTGACCAGCTGCGGGGTAAGAAGCGTGGCACTCTAACTGTGGGGAGCTGAGTCGAGGGGCAGCCCAGCAGCTCAGCTTTGGAGGCCCACGTTGCTGTGGAGGGGAGGCACCCAGAGGCCGTGTGGCTGCTGTCTGATGATGGTCACGAAGGCCGTCGGTCCCCTCCTGCTCAGCCCTTCCACGTAACAGCGGGAAAGACGTTAAGGACCGCCCTAGATGCCACAGTGTGTTTGTGTATTTATTTACTAAATTAGGATCACAGTTAAAATAGAGCTTTATGGGTAAAAGGCATTCCTCTATAATGACAACAAAAATATGGTTTAAACTATGTAGTTCCAAAACAAAACGAATGCCAGTCTCACGAGACTTGGTGCAGCGCAGTTTATCAGGACAGCCGAGGGAAGCCACCTCATGACACCGGGGAAGGCCCGGCTGTGGGGAGACGGGCTCGGAGACCCTGGTCCTTCCCAGGCTGGGGCCACAGGGAGGCCCGGAGCCCTCGGGCTCAGTGGACATGCCATGCCTGTTGGCCACGCTGGTCTGTGAGACAGGAGGTTAGTACTTTGCGAGACTGTCTCAGAAAGCCAGATCAAATAGAACAAGGCAAAAACACTGAGGATACATTCAAATTTACATTCTTAGTGAGCAATGATAACTCCTCAAGTCGTAAGGTAATACAACCTCACTAGTATTAGCAGCGTTATTAAGATTTGGTGTGAGAGCAGGTTCAGGGCTTCGTCCTGTTCGCCATGCTGGCGTGCACATTTTCCACTTAGACAACCCTGGGTGTGCCTTGGCGGCTGCTGTGTAGACTGAGTCAGGGAGTGCAGGGGGTTAGGAAGAGCAGGCAGGAGGAGACAGGTGATGGTGCTTCGGCTGCCTCCGGACGGAATCGTGGGTGACACCACAGGAGGGCCAGTCTCACGTCCCCTAGCCGGCTTATTACGCTTACCACCCTCAGACCTGCTTCAGAGACAATTCCAACTAACATGAGATGTTCACTGGAAGCAGTTGCTGTAGTTTTGCAGATGGGTTAAATATGCTCAGGGCAGCATCCTCACCGCACCAATTGATGCCGTGGAAATGTTGCAAATTAGCAGATCGTGTTCCCATCCCTCCAGGCAAGCCACGCTCAACTCTGCAAGACAGCCAGACATCGATCTCGCTCTTAAACATCTCTGGGGAGGGCTTCACATAACTTTTTTGCTCCTCTTCATTAATTTCTGTTTTATATTTAACTTTGTTATCTTATTTTCTCCAGGCAAAATCTATACTACTATTTCTCTGACATTTTAGTGTAATATAAGTGTAAGATGGTCATACTGACATGTCAGCTGTAGTATTTATAAGGTCACAGGCTGTGCTGTTCCATAGGGTGTATATATGCTTTAAAAGTCCCAGAGAAAATGTCAATTAAGTATTGATACATATTGTTACCAAGTGATGCCTCGCCAAAGTGATAACCAATGTTTACAGAACTTTTCTTTGGAAACTTTATGATAGATATAATATATATGATATACACACACACACACACACACATATAACATGCACATATTATATATAACACGTATATATTATATATAACATGCATATATTATATATAACATGTATGTTTTATATTTATAGATATATGATATATAACAGATTTAACACTGATGCTGTCATCTTTGCTGTCTTCTAATCAGATCTTGAAGGAAGAGTCGTTACATTGTGCTGCTGTTCCGTTCTCACCTCTCTGTTAGTCATCTCCGTTTAATTCACTACTGTAGGAGAACATGTGGGTTACACCTGCCTTTGCACATTCATTTGGGCTTATTCTTTTTTTTTTTTTTTGGAGAGGTTTTTCGCTATAGGGCGCGTGCGCTTGCCAGACAGACAGAGAGAGACATAGAGACAGAAAGTGAGAAATCACCCCCCAGGGGGGATGGTCACGCCACAATCCCTTCTCCTTCATTCTCCTCTTGGGATCTTGGGCACGCACGCACACGCGCCCGGCGTGAGTTTTAAGCCACCGGGTCCGGAACGCGAACCACGGTCGACTACGTGGGAGTCTAGCGACATAGCCATTACGCTAACTGCTGGTTCCCTGAGCTTATTCTTAAAGTCTGTACTTTATGAGTACAGTAGGTCCAAAAGTCTCGTCTTTATGAGAAAAGATCCCTAGTTAGAGTTGTTCTGAGATCTAAGCAAGTGTGCATACATATATATATATTGTATATGTATGTACATATATATATATATATATGTATATATATATATATATATAAACAAACTACAATATATACAATGATATCAAATAAGCCCCACTGCTCTTGCTTTCTGTCGTATTTTATCACGTGTTCTCTATGTCCCAGTAGGACTCTAACATAAATATATTTCTGTGTGGTCTGCTGGCATGATCTCCATTCTCTTTACCCCACATTTGTTACAAAATTTACCTTTCTTTTCTGGGGTGGTGGGGGAATGCCTTTTGGGTTAAAAACAAAAGAGTTTAGAGAAAATAGTTAGATCTTTTTTTGGGGGGGGCCTTATTTAACTTTTAGGGGCTAAAGTCACAAGACAATTTAGCATATTTCTCTTTGGGTAAGTCACAATATCATTTGGAAAACAACTCTATATAGCCATGACATTTTAGGAAAGGAATCATTCAGTTTGGAATGTGTTGTTTATAGGAAGGTTTGGCAAACAGGAAAAAGAGAGGTAACCCACTTGTTGTTACAAAGCTATTTCCGTTACCTAGAAATTTCATTTTTTTTGCGGTAACTCTGTCATCTTTGATCTTATTATTGGTAGATCAATTAAAACCCGTATACAGGAAACACATTGTTCTGTCTTAGGTAAATAGACTTACGTACTTCACTCTATTTTCACACCTTTCTAGTTTTACATTTCTTCTAGTTTCTCTCGCTGTCATCTATACATTCATAAGGAAGGAGAAAGGGCCACCCGTGTCTGATAGTATGAGTGTGTAGCCATCAGGGAGAAGAGGTTATCCAAATTTTGCCGTGCAAAGCAAGACTTTATTTAGCTTTCTTGTACGAGTCATAACTCCAAAGTGTCCACGTTGATCAGTTAGCATCATATTGGTTCTTTAAATTTCTTAACTATAAAATTAAAATCCATCATTATCCAATCAAATAGTAACTGTGAGCTTCTCAACTCCAGTCTTGAATGTTTTCAATAAGCCTGGGGCTGATAACTGAGACCGTTCCTGGTCACGGGGAACTGCTCTCTTTAGTCTTAGAGGAACTCCTGCCGGTCTTCGGTGGGGCGCAGAACCTTCTGAAGAAGCCCGCAGGGATGGCTGTCTGTTTGTGTACTAGAGAGGCAGGGCGTGAAGGTGAAGTTCAGCTCAAAAAGGCCCGAGTTCCCACCCCTTAACACCCAGAAGGCTACCCGAGGATGAGAAAGACAAGCAGGAGTTGTCCTTGGTATTCAGTGTAAACACACAGAGCTCACCAGAGGCAGCGCCGTGGGAACTGTCCATGGTTCTGTAAATGGCGTGGCGTGAGACCCTAACAGCACTCTGATCTTGGATCATCCCTGCAACCGCAGTGACGCTTGCTCCAGGTGACCGCCTGCACTCAGCGTTGAGCTTTGTTTCCAGAGCATCTGAGCCGTTTTCGTCAGCACTGCATTCTCTGTTATGTGATCTATGTGAGGATCCTCATCAGTGTGCTTTCTCAAACACAAACACAGCCCAGAAAAATCCAATCGAGCAATTGGAAATCCAATTTCACATGTTTGTAAGGTTGAAATGGGCATGGCCTGGCTGTGCCTCACGTGCTGTCCTGGGAGAGAGAACGAATCTTCAGAAATCTTGCTCTTCAACCCTGAACTGCCCACATTGCTACCTTGGGTGTAGTAAAAATAGCCTAACAGCTGTGTTTGGACCCTGGTTTATATTCTCAGTCGATAATTTTTTAAGCATTGCTTTATTTATTATTGTTTTTATTATGATTTATGGAGGGGAGCATGGGCATGTGCACATATGAGAGACAGACACCCTTGGCAGGATCTTGTCCCACCGTGCATGATCCCCCCACAGCCGTCCAGCTCCTCGGGATCTGGGGTGTGCACACCCCTCATGTTTTCAAGTCCACTAGGGCTCTGAGACCGTGGTCAACCCAGCGACTGCTAGCCCTGCAGTGCAGTTCGCTACCAAACGTGCCACTGAGGCTGGGCTTCCTGGGATCATTCTGACAGAGCCGATGGATTTCTTTAGAAGAGAACCTTGATGTTTTCATCCTTTACTACCTGCTCAATGCCACTCAGTTTATTCGAAGGGCACTTTTGTTACAAGCATGGTGGCAAAGCCCAGGGGACCTGAATGTCACCCTGGCTCTGGGGGGGTCTCTGGGGTGCAGTCCCTTTGGTGAGACACCTCTGCCTCCCTTGAACGCCGTGGTGTCCAGTGCCTTGCGCACTCCCGGCCTCACATTCTGACTTCAGCCCGGCCGGTCCTCTGAGTGAACACGCACATGCTCTCTGCTCCAGCCGGAGGGCCTCTCTCTTGCACATCTCACTGCGAGCATTGCTGTCCCTCTGCACACAGCTCCTTCGATCAGACCTTCTTCTGCATGGGGAGGAAGCCCTTCACTTCTGTCTACCTCGATTGTACCCATCTCATAAGTACCAGTTTCTCCCCCTTCCTCACTCATGACAGCTTCACCCCCGGAATCATCTCCTCCTCCCCTGAAATGCTACAGTATTCTTCATTGACTGGCCTTTTAGTCTTGAAACACAGACATCAGAGAGTTCGCTGACACGCCCATTTGAAGAACAAAAAGCGTCTAAGTGTGTCTCCCTAGTATTTGTGAATTGAATGCGGTATTCGGCAACACAGAGATCCGCATTCCAATCGTCGCTTACTGAACTATTTCCCACTTACCGCTATACAGTACTAAGCTTCGTGGGCCTCATGTTCCCTGCAGGAGAGCAGGGTGACACCAGCGCGTACCTCCATGTCACTGTGAGGATAGGAGGGCGCACGTGCACACCTGGCCAGGTGCTCTGTGTTCAGTACATGTTAGCCATTACTACTGTCGGATTTCCACCACCTTCGAGGGCTTACTAGGAACTACCAGAACCTGAATATCAACCAACTTGTCTTTCCCTGTTCTCTTTATCAGAATTTTCCCTCGATCTCTGCTAGAGGTACCTTTTCTTCTTCCCAATAAGCAGACAGGTGATGTAACTTTATGCAGCAGATTATTTCAAGAAAAACTGAGATTCTTTATTCTTGTGAAAAAAAAATATATATATATATCACCTGAAGGATGGTAAAAGGGTAAAATTACCCAGCAGTATGGACCGGGGGTTTCTTTAGACTAGTCCTTACCTCCCTTGTTTCCCTCACCGGTGTCCTGGTTAATACGGATGTGCTTCTGTGCCAAAGGAAGTGACATGGTGTTGAAAGTCCTGTCTAGAGATCGCTCTGTATTATCCCATGCCCCTGTATGTGTTCATTTAAAGCCTGGATGGCTGAGAAGACACTGTTGGCATGAGATCAGTGTATGTCGGCACTCAGGCCGGCGAGTGGAGACACCGTGCTCAGAAATTAAGGGTCTTTCCCTCCCTTTCTCCCAGGTGATTTAAAGGCTTCATCGGATTTATTTGCAGTAGTGAAATATCACTCCCTCACACTGATTGTCACCACCTTGATCTGTACTAGGTTGGCCAAGCTTTGGGTGTTTTCTATTTCACGATAGTAATAGGAGCGTAAACTAAACCATTTGTAGGACCGAAATCAAAGTCCCACGAACACACAGCGTCATTTTGTTGAGACACTGAGGACTCTGGCCTGACTTGGTAATGATTAAAGAGTTGCTTGTTTTGTGTAGCTCCACAGTTAAGTGTATTTCATGGGTTCTACTTCTCACCAGAGACAATCAGTCCATAATAAGGTTTTTATTACTTGCGTGCCACAGGGAAAGAAGAATTTGCCTTAGGGCAGGACCCAACCCCTTGAGATTAATACCGAAAGACAAGTTCTAGAAGAGTGCTCAGGGCCAGAAGGACTTCAGGATGTTAGAGTAGCGAGAACAGAGACCTCCCGAGGAGACACCCATGGACCAGCATGCAGTGTCCCCACCGTTTCGCCATGCTGAATAAGCAAATGTCTAACCTGTCTGCCTTTTAATATAGCCGTTTTTTAAACTTTTATTTAATGACACTATATATTATCTCCACTATCTAGACTAAATCAAACTCTGAAGCCAGCTTAAGTGGTTTTTAGGCTTAAAGAAAATGAGATGGGTTTCAGAAATGTGTGTGTGAGGTGTGGCGTGGTGTCACCCTGCATCCATGGAGACTACATTTACCATTGCCAGGAAGACCCAGACGGCAGTCCAGTGACCTCGGGTGTTGGGAGACACACCTCTTACCAGCTACAAATGGGTCATGAAAAGTTCATGCCGAGAGATCATGGTTATTCTTTCCAAGCTCGTCAGCTTTGTAAAACTAAGCAGGGAACCAGCAGTTAGCATAATGGCTATGTCACTGGACTCCCACGTAGTCGACCGCGGTTCGTGTCCTGGACCCGGTGGCTTAAAACTCACGCCGGGCACGTGTGCGTGCGTGCCCAAGATCCCGAGAGGAGAATGGAGGAGAAGGGATTGCACCGTAACCATCCTCCCTAGGGGGTGATTTCTCAGTCTCTGTCTCTATGTCTCTCTCTGTCTGTCTGGCGAGCGCACGCGCCCTTTAGTGAAAACCTCTCCAAAAAAAAAAAAAAAAAGAAAAAAAAAAAACTAAGCAGTGTTTTAAACCATACATTTACAAACCAGGACAATGAAGGATCTGGTGAAGATCGGACCTGGAATTTGAATAGACGTGAAGGGGAAGATTGGCGACAGGAATAAAGGAAGAGCAGGACCCAAAGTCTGAGCGAGGGTAGGGCGACCGCAGATCTGAAAGAAACCGTTACGATGCCACACCGTCCTTTCTCCCCAGAAAATAAGAAGAACCTCACTCGCGTGCCCTGGGGAGTTCCTTGTACCAGAAGAGCCTCCCTGAGTGTTGACTGCGCCCCATGAATGCCCTTGTCACCCAACCCTCCCCAAAGGTCAGCGAATGTCCCCTCTGTTCGGCTGAATGATTGGAACATTATTTTTAACGAAGAAGAATTAAAAAAAAAAAAAACCAAACCAAACTCCTTTTGCTATGTCCTTAATTCAGAATAATTTCATGGCACAGATTGGAAATCACATCTAAAAAGACCAGCCAGCCACTAAATCAGGCTGAGAGGAGGCCCTTTCCTGCTTACAGAGAGCAGGAGAAGCAGGCTTGAAAGGTGGCAGAGAAGGGAGCGGGTGGGAGAAAGAAGCTCCGTGCAGGAAAACAGCCCAAAACCTGAACTAAATGACGCTTTTGCGTGGCCTCGACACTGTTTATCTTGAGCCGTATGCAGACAAGTGGAGGGCTTTCTGGGGAGGTGTCCTCACGGACAGTCCATCAGCATACGAGTATCACCAGACTCGCAATCGGTGGGAAAAATATTCTCCCGTTGGACTTCCATCGTCCTCTCGTCTGAGCGACTCCTTTGCAAAATACCTTTGTTCTGGGCAACCACGTAGACCAAGAGATGGCCATATGTAGAGGACTTTAAAGGATGACTTCCGTCCGAGGACAGCTGAGTATTTTTCGTGTCTTAGGCACCAATAAGGGCTTACATGTCTGTTAGGAAAGAACAGCATGTGACCGGGGGCAGTGCTGAGGAGGGGTGACATTACCGAAGCTCCCAGCAGCGTCTCAACTTCTGCCGGGCTGAGGAAGCAGTCTGCCGGTTGTAGGACAAGATCTGCCCGAGTGCCTCCTGGCACTCTGAGTTTCCTTTGTGTATTGTATGCATGATTTAGAAGAAGCTGTGTCAGCACTGATTTATACATTGACAGCTAAGGATAATAAGATAGGGGCAAACATACAGCTCCCCCTTTACAGATTAACCTGGAGACTGCATTAGGCAAATTCGATAGCTTTAAAAGATTTTGCCAATTTGTCTGGAAACAATTTCTCTTTTGTTGAGTGTCAAGGCTAACACTTCATGCAATTGGACTAATTTAAATGGCTTTGATAAATTGGGCAAGAGGTTAGAGAATAGCAGTGTAGATATATATTTAGCACTTTAAAATAAAAAGGCTATTAACTTAATTGTTAAATGAATTTAATCTGTAAAAATCAAAGCGCTCAAGAACGTAACATGGAAGGGTTTTCTTGGAACCGCGACAACCGTGTCACATCCTAAGGCTTTAGAAGTCTTCTTAGAAAATAAAAATGAAACTTCTACATTGCTTCCTAATAAGTAGAAGTGCTTTAGGCGACCTCAGCAGCAGGGATGGCAGTCACTATTTGGGGAAAACCTTGTTTTACAAAAGCAGTAAAATCGCGTCCTCTCCATGCATCCCGTTTGCATGACTCCGAGGAAGTCCTTGGTATGATTGTGTCCCAAGAGCCCTTCCTAAAAATGAGATGTGTATTTCATGAGACGTCCTCTATGTACATCATTTCTGAATGAGGAATTAGAAGAGGTCCCTCCCAAAGTCACCAGATGCAATCGTGGCACTAGCCAGTGGCCCAGGGTACAAACGGCTCTTGGACAGGAGTGTTTAAAAAGTTCTGTGAGAACAGACTCAGATGTGAAGTCCGAGCTGGACACAAGAGCTAGCCTCAGTTGGATTACGGTGATGGTCTTACCCCTTACCCTGCCTGTCCTCCCACAGCCCACAGACCCGACGGCTCCATCTTCTGCTGCACTAAGTCCTTTCTCTTCACTGGGATAATCTCTCTTACTATCTTGCTACTGAGTTTAAACTTCTGCTTCTTTGGAGAAGAGGATAGTTCAGACAGGATTTAATACTTACTTCTTCCTCTCAACCAAGTGTGTTCTTCAATATGAATACAGAAATTTTCGTTACAAAAACAAACATCAGGAAAAAACAAACTTAATCAAGTTTGTGCCATCTTTTTCTTGTATTCCTCTGTGAATTTTAACAGATGAGTGCTCAGTCTACAGGAGAATATGTATTTGTTTGAATTATGTGTTACTGAGATTTTGGAAAAGTCATGACATATTTTTTCTGTTATCCTATGCAAAAATGCATCATGATGTTTTCCGACGACCTGATATTTATAGTGAACCAATGCAAAAACTATTGTATAAAAAGTTTTATTAGAAAACTTTACCATAGAAGCATGCACTATTTAAACTACAGGTCCATAGTATATGTTTCTTAGAATTGTGGCCAAAATTTGCATCTTTGAAAAAAGCAAAATTCTTATTAATTTCTTAATCCTTTAAAACTTATTTTCTGAAGAGTAGTGTAATTCTGGAAGTTCCTTAACTCACAAGTATGCTATGTGTCCAATGAATAAAATTTGCACGTAATGATAAAGGATGCAAATTGTGAGAATAATGAAGATTTCTACAGAGCAACTGCTGGCTTTCTGGGATGCATTCTCGGTTGGGAATAGCAGGGAGATATACGGAATGTCATTTCTCTTTCCCGAAGGAAAACTGCTTTGGAAAGAAGGAAACCTAAGAGTCGTCTTGCTCTCTCTTGCCAAGGATAGTGGAATTAACATGCAGCTGGGCTTCTCTGATAAATGGATTCCGTTAGGTCACTGAGGGGGTGCATGTGACATTAAGTGATTTACAGTCCTTTACCTTAATGAAATTGTTTCAGCACGATGACGCTGAAAGCTCTTAATGGATAGCTTTTCCTGATGTAATGAAATTGCATTCCTATGGCATTTAATATAAGGTGCAGTTATTATTTACTAGAGCTTTCCGAGGGCTGCTATTTGCACAGACAGTTCAGAACAAAAAGGGATTTCAGCGGTGACACCAGGCCTCAGTGGCTTGTGACATTCCTAAGCAAATGTGTGTGTTGTGAGGGCATTTCAGTTACTGTGGCCAGGGCTTCCCAGGCCCTTCGGAAGACTTCCTGTCACGTCCCCTGCTTCTGTCCACCCTTTCACATGTTTTCTCTGATCTGTTGAACAGGCAGCTGGATTACAACCGGATCAGCTGCATTGAGGACGGGGCATTCAGGGCTCTCCGGGACCTGGAAGTGCTGTAAGTACCACTTTCTCCTCCCCTTCACGCCAGCATGTGCCTTGGGAGTTCTGCTGTGGGGGCTTCGCTGTTTGCTTAACATCCTGTGTCAAAATGGTCTCCTGAATAGAGAGCCGGAATGACTCGCGGTGGATCAGAGAGTCGAAATGTGTGCGAAAGCTTGCACATCTTATCTGTGTGTTTAGGTAACTGTGTATTTAAGAGGGTATTCGGAGTTCTCCTTATAATTAAACATGCTCAAAGGAGTCCACAGATCTGTGAGAATGCCCAGAACTGCTACACACTGAGCTAAAATAACTTGGATAGGAACAAACAATACTATCAAAAAATAAATCTCTTTGTTATCCGATGGAAAAAATTTTTCTCATTTAAAAATGTGATTTTTAACCAGCTAACATTATCTTTGTAAGTTCATTTTGAAACTGACTTTTGAATTTAAATGAATCTCCCATTAGGTCCACTTCAAATGTAAAATAGAACACACTGATTAGAATCCCCCCCCCCCTTGCCATTGTATAGACATGGCTGATGAAATTGGTTAGAGGCAACTAAATAATTCCTGTTGACCTTTGATTAGTGAAATTTAACTTTAACGAAAAGTATTTTTAATGAAAATGATTGTTACTAAAGCACTTTACAGCACCCATATGTTTCTGAAAATTTTTTCAGTCAAAAATTTATGTTTCGAGCTTTTTAGATAGACTTACACATTTCCTTCCTATATAAAAATATTTTTCTTTGTTTTATTTCATCCTTGACACAATTTAGCCAGAAATCCAAAATTAGGTGAAGGTGAAGAAATTTTGAATTTTTAGTCTACTTGTGAAAAGTTTTCTAGAAATCAACAATTGTTTTGTGAGGGGGAAAACAGCATATAGCTTTATAAATTAAACTTCAGGAACAAAATGTAATCATGAAAAAAATTTAATCTTTCAAGTAGAATGGCTTATTTTAGCAATACTTTCTATACAATTTTGGTTTCGCTTATGAGTAAGTTAATCAAATTTCTAGTTGTGTTATGCGTTGTATTCTTTTAAAGAATTACGTGAAAATCAGTTGATTAAAAAAATTGTAAAAGTAGCAAAACATATTCGGTACATGAAAGGTCATCTTTGCTTCTATTAATAACCGTTTAACCATTTTTTTGAGGGGGAAAAACATTCAAAATGCATATTACATGCATTTTAGTTCTAAGGCCATTTTAAAAATTATTTCCCAGAGCCATTGTTAGTATTCAAAACTTTGCGATGCCAGCTCAGGGTCGGAATAACGAGGATACGACTCTGGCTTCATGGGAGCGGGCTGGTGGTCGGACCAGACTTGGTCCATGTCACGGAACTTTGTATGTGAAGAGACCACTGCAGGGCTAGGAGATTGGAGGGGTCCGGTCAAGCCAAACCGTAGGTGGGTGAGTCAACCAAGTCAGTGATTCGAACTAGAGATACAAATGACACCAATAATTCTATGAAAACTTTGCTAAATTGTTTAGATCAGTTAAATTCCATAAAGTACTGTTATTAAGTAAGAAAATTGCATTCTTATTAGTTATGGAATCATCAAACTTATTTATCCTGTAGATGTACGTGTGTTTTTAAAATACACAGAGAGAGAGAGAGAGAGAGAGAGAGAGAGAGAGAGAGAGAGAACCGAGCACTGTGTTGGGTACTGAAACTTTGGAGTCCCGAATACAATGACTATATATTTTCTATAAACTGATATCCTTGCTTTTAGAAGCAATAAGTTTGCAAAAACACGAAGACCATATACATTTTGTGTCATGTTAGCAAAGCATCTGAAAGACGGCTTTAGCCAGGACTGTTATCATGAAATAACCAGAGAGTGCTCACTACTGTTTTGCTCTAATGGAAATGCCAAATGTTGAGAGCTCTTCTGAGACCTCAATATCTATGTCTCAAAGAAATGCACAATGGTCAGAGCTTGCTGACTAAAAGAAAATCATGAAAATTAGCACACGATGAAAAAAAAGTGAATGTCTTTTAATACATTTCAGTCTTTTTATTACAATTTTATAGAGTTAAGTTCGCATTATTTTATTATATGTTAATTCTTTTAAAAAATCATCATGCTTTAGACAGGCTTAAAAAAAAGTCATCGATGAAGAGTTTAAGGCAAAATTGGATAAAGCACTGAACAGACTGGGATTTATTGAGCCCAAGTCTCTTGTCAAGTAAATTAAAAGTTTGCCATTATAAACATTTGGCCAAGTGCCTTTTTAAAATAAGAGTTTGTTCTTGGACGCATTCCTGAGGAAAGCTGGTCTATTTTGCATATTTTACTGCTCGGGATCCTTACTATCTCTTTTCTTATCGTGTGGAAATAATGAAGGAGCGGTGACTTCCAGAGCACCTCAAACGTCCTGGTGTTTTATATACTTTCTAACCTTAATTCCACGAGCCACTTGTGAGTACAGGACTGTTCTGAGGGCAGACAGAAGGCATCGTGACCCTGGGCCGATCATGAAAACCAGCTGCATTAGGATGCATAGCGGGAACAGTGAGGAAGTCGAGGAGTGGAAAGCAAGGACACGCTCTCCCGCGTGGAGGTCCGTGGAGAGCTTACCCCACGCGGAGCGCTGCTGGGCAGGGTGTAGACGTAGCTGTTCCCCTCCTTCCCAGGGACGTGCCGTCTCAAAGATACCCCTGGAGACCAAGTCCTGGTAGATACTGTCTTTGTCTCTGAACGCTAGCCTCAGAGATGACATGTACCCCCTGAGTTGCCAGTTTCACGTAGTTTAAAAATTCTTTTCCACTGCATGGGCATCATTTAATTTAAGATGGTGATTTAGACTCATTAAATACCACTCTTTGCCCAGTTCTATCCTCAGCACTAAGGGAAAAAGAAAGGCGAAACCCAAGTGTGAGAGATGCCCCATGATCATTGAAGTACCCATGTTAGATTTTTATGCCAAGATGCCCTTTGTACTAAAACACGTGGTCAACCCAAAAAGAAAATCTGAGATTTCGCATAGAAACACACTTGTACATAAGAGAAAGTATTCATGAATAAGTAAGTACGATCCATAAATTTGCATTTGTTCAGAATATGAATTGATTATAACCATAACATTGACTGTCATCATACCTAATTAACAGATAGGTGTTAATACTTTTAAAAACATTTGAATTGGTCCACATATTTTCCATCACTAGGAACTTATATTACTTTGCCAGCATCAGTACTGAATAAAATACTGAGATAATTAAGTTTTTCATTTGTATTAGGTGAATTAACATTTTGAGAAAAGACTTCGGATTGATAGCTACAGGTCTCAGCATACAATGAAAACATTCCTTTGCATGGAAATGTTAAACAACAACGAACTATTGTTCAAAACTGATGTTTGTCTGCTGGGTGAGAATCACTTTTCAAACTTTATATCCCCAAAGTCGCACTTAGAGTGCTACAAACACTAAAGAGTTCAGCCATACTAAGTCAGCATAAACTCTGAGGATGGAAAAGGGATTATTTGAAAGCAAATCCCCTTGAGAAGTGAAAACTTTTAGATCAAACGTCGAGATATATTTTAATGGCATTTTAAAAAAATCTCATTGCACTTAAGTGCAGGAAAATGCTAGACGCTTTGAGATTACATGAGCCGACCACTTGAACTTTATAGGTCCTTCGTGGTTTATTTTCCTTTGTAACTTAATTCAGATCACTTCGACTAGCCCTTATACCACACAACACATTATAAACCGGGTGGAAGAGTCACTGCGTGGCCCGTCTGTAGCCGAAGTACCCTACCTCGCAGATAACCGCATGTCAGTCCTCGTCCCCCAAGTGGCCCATATGCTGCCATGGATCACAGCAGAACCAGCTGACCTCAAGTGGCCTCACGGAGGCATTTTTCTTAGCCCTCGGACTATTTGAAATATTGGAATTAGTTGCCGGTATTTAAAAATTAGGACTATTGAGTTGAAGGTCTCCATTTGCAGCCTTCTTTGGAAACATGGATTGTCTGGCAGTCTCGCATGACAGCGGGCAGCAGACCTTGGAAGCCACGTCCATGCCCACCATGGGGGCAGCGTTGCCGTCTCACCGCAGTCCCCACCACGCCTGCCTGTGCGTCTGCTCTTTCCAGCTCGTTGCCCATCGTGCTCCTTCACACGTGGCCTCCTCTCTCCTTGGTGTCTTCTGCCTGGCCTCTGTAGGCAAGCAGCTCTGCAGGGCATCCTAATGCCGGTGCCTTCGCAGTCTCCCACCTGACCCTGTCTCTCTCCCTCCTTTCCAACCCGGCCTCTGCAGTCGGCACCCGACACATCGCCTGTGTCATCCGGTCTCAGAATCCGTTCCCTCCCCGTAACCCTCACACCCTTCGGAGAAATGTGCTCTTGTTTTCTGGTTATGACCAGGTTTCTCCAAAGCGGAGTGAGACTCTTTTCTTAATCTCATTCACTATTAAATTTCTGTAATCTGTCTAATTAGTCTTCCCAAGTGGGCTGTGCACTGTTTTAGGACAAGATTTATGCCCGATTCATTTTTATAATACTGCACTTTGCCATGAAAACAGCAGCCACTCAGGAAATATTTGGTGAATCAACAATAGTAGTGGAACTGAGTTATCAATGAGAATAAAGCGAGCAGAGCCGTGTTAGAGGATGAGTAGGAGGATTATCCTTAGCTTCATGGAAACTTCCTTCACCTCATGTCTTCTGGCTCCGCTTCAAGAACGTGATTGCTACCAACGCAGGACCAGAGGCAAGTCCTTGCTGTGACGAAATGGCAATAATCTGAGCTTTTAACGTCGTGCTGCGGCACCAGGCACAAGTCTTTCGGCCTCCATTTCAACAGCAGCGATGTCCGCCAGGAAGATGAACCAGCAGTTCTGTGTGGCTGCTTTGAGGTTGCGGCAGGAGGGTTCGAATACGCCACTCACTCGTGGGCACTCTGCACTCGTAGTAACCCTCTGGAGAAGTATAGTTGTGATCTTTCCAGCTGCAGCTGCCTCGTGCTTATTTCCTGACACATATAGTAAGAGACGTGCGTGCATGAGAGGCAGAAAGCCACAGGCAGCTAGTCAGAGATGCTACAATAAAGCCATGCATTTGTGGTAAATGTGGGCTAAGGCAGCGTGCAGTGACGTGTCCAGGTATTGGGTTTATTACCAGCTGGGCCGTACACCGGGCATGCTCCATGTCATTTCTGCAGGCGACTGTTCAGGTACGCTTGGTCACGAGTCTTGTTGCGTCCTTGTATGGTGGCTGGGCTTCCTCTCTAAAGTCCTTCCTTTGTTTTCTTACTCTGCAGCACACTCAACAATAACAACATTACCAGGCTGTCTGTGGCAAGTTTCAATCACATGCCTAAACTTCGGACTTTGTAAGTAGTCACCACGTGCATACAAAGGTCAACTCACTCCATTAACGGGCCCCTTCAGTGCTAGTTTTAGTAAACAAGACAAGGACCGCTGGATCATTATGGGATGGACCCGAACACATCCCTTTAAAAACCAATTCCAGACATGCTATTTCACTAATCAACCATGATTCTGGAAGACTTGAAAGCTTTTCCTACATGGCATGTGTTATGGAAAGTTTGGAGGAGAAAAAAAACAAGTGCTTGCTTTGAGCTATTGTGGAAGGTCACATTTCATTAAGAAATGGAAGACTCCTTGATTGGCTGTCAGAAATGATAAATGGGAAATCTTTATGATTTTATTACTGTACTGCAAGCAGACCTAATAAAGCTAAACTGGCCCTCCAACATTCTTTGTGATGTGAAATTACCACATCACCCTCTAGTGCTTCCATAATTAAGGTGTGTCAGCATTTATATTTAAAAATATCTTTTTAAGGGTTACAAGGAGACACTGAGGCCATTTTATTTTTGGTGAATAAAAATGGTTCTCTAATGAAGTATCGACTACAGCTATTTTTTCTCCTCTCTCTTGAAGAAAAGATAGTTCTTCAAGAAGGGTGGTATTTACCTGTAACATTTTCAGAGGTAACTCACTTCAACTGGGTTTCTGAATCACAATGGCCTAAAAAATTATTACATGTAGCATGTCAAAAATGATGGGCAACCAAAGAAAAGCATAGGACTTCTGAAAGGGAAATATGTTTTAAGTAGGGTAGATAATTCTCGACTGGCTTTTCAAACAATTCCCCACATTATAATAGCTTATATCTGGAAGAGTATTGCACTCATTTTCTCCCCTTAATAAAATAATTGATATACCAGTGTTCTAAAATAAGTGAGGTGATACCGATCTCAAAGTCATGTTGTTTTTCCTAAATAAAATCTACTCTGTATGTTCTAAGACATCATTAGAGCTTTAGATTATGATTTAGTAAAATAAAGCAACTCTAGAGGTATATAGACAGAGCTATATTTTGTTTTCCTGAGACTAACAAATTGGGATTAATCTGATTGAATTAACACCCCAGTTCATTGCAATATGTTTAAAAAAGTTCATTTATCATTAACATTAGCTCATTTTTATTTTATTTTCTCTTATTTAAATTTTTTATCACTAGAGGGTGTGTACACTCACCAGGGAGAGAGAGCGAGAGAGAGAGAGCCCCTTCAGTGGTATACTGGCATGTCGTTTCTCCATCCCATCAGGGCTTGGGGCATGCACACACACCCAGCGTGTTTTACAAGGCTCCAGGGCTGGGATTCAAACCGTAGTTAACTATGTAGGATCCAGCTCCCAATGCACAGGGCTTTCTTCACCACTGTGCTGCATGCCCACCCTAGCTAATTTAAAAAAAAAAAAAAAAAAAAAAAAAAATGGCACTAGCAGATGGAATAATGGTTATGTCGCCAGACTCTCAGTTGGCAACCACAGTTCGAGTCCCAGACCTAGTGACTTAAACTGGGCGCTTGTGCGTGCGTGCCCAAAATCCTGAGAGGAGAATGGAGGAGAGGGGATTGTGGCATGGCCATGCTCCCCGGGGAGTGATTTCTCACTTTCTGTCTCTCTGTCTCTGTCTCTCCAGCAAATGCACATGTCCTATAGCAAACATCTCTCTAAAAAAAAAAAAAAAAAAATCGATCAAGCTTTCAGTCCTTGTAAAACTAAAGCCACTGAAACTGTAAAAGCCCACATCATGTGCATTTGTATGCTTTCTCTTATTTTCTTGTAAAAATCTACTAGCTTGTCTTACTTAGTTTTAAAAATTTTGTGTCCCTTTCTCATTTCAAATTTGTGCACATCTAATTGAGTTATTGTCATGAGTTAGGTTGGGACAGGAATCTTTAGAGAACAGTGACATGGAGTATGAGTATGC
The DNA here is from genome assembly GCA_026018925.1 of Tupaia tana. Taxonomy (NCBI): domain Eukaryota; kingdom Metazoa; phylum Chordata; class Mammalia; order Scandentia; family Tupaiidae; genus Tupaia; species Tupaia tana. The sequence goes on along the minus strand of JAKSZU010000025.1, from coordinate 27,118,439 downwards.
CTTTGGGGCTTCCGTGGGTGTCATTCCAATGCCACGTGAACCTTGTAAGTGACCCGGCTTCCTCAAAATGTAGCCCTCTGTCCTGGGGTAAGCCTTCTCATGTCAGCACAAGACAATCTGCTTCGGGACCCAGGCTCAAGGAGAACATGTCCAACTTGAAATTCCCTTGCTTTGGCAGGTCCTTATTCCGGAGCATCACTGCTGCTTAAATATTCCATTTTTATAGTCCGATTATCGTTCTGGACTGAGTTCCCTGTTTTAATATCCATTACTGTGATTGGGTTAGAATTGAGTCCATCAGCTAAGAAGGACTGAAATGGTATTACCGTGTCAGAGAGGACTCGGGGAACGCTGCTGAGATTTATAGCTCGAGATATCCTGTTCTGTAGTCTGAGAAAACATAAAGGCCTGCTTGAAGCCATTTCCCTAATTTAGTGGATACATTCGTCTGATACTTTATTAATGGCGAAGTGCTGTTTGCCGTTTGGAAACAGCCCATGGTCTTGGGGGGACCCTGCCAACGTGGGGGGACCCGCTGCATTCCCCCCTTGCCAGCACTTATGCCTTTTAATTCAGTCCCTGCTCTTCGAGGCCAGACCCCTGAGAGTCAAAAGCAGCTAATCCCCTTTCTGTGATTAAACACAAAAGAAATCAGAATAGGGATGTGAAAAAAAAGCACTTTATATTAAATTATTATTCTGCATTATTCAGCAAAAAATGAAAGTGACCTGCTACAAAGATTTAGCCAGCAGTTTCTATAGAGACGAATACTGGCAGGATGGAGTATCTCACACTGGGAGCCACCACGTTTATTAACTTGTTCCCTCCCGACTCTGCCCCTGCCCGGCCCTGTCAGTTCTTGGCATGTTGGTGTTGCCACGCGGTTCGCTTCAGACTTAGTTTTCTCTCTTTACCTTTTGAATGAACGTAGGAAAAAGATTTGTTTTAAGATCATGTTCAAGTTTCTGTATGCTTGCTTAGCTCTGAGTAAATGAAGAGAGACTTGATTCTGTGCTTGTAAACTAATTTAGGTTTTAGAAAAACAATTAGGCTAGAACTTGCTAAGCTTTGTCTTTTTCTGTGTTAAGAGATAAATGTATTTTGTGGCCAGCAGATGGCGTAATGGTTACATTATTGGACTCCCATGTAGTCAGCTGTGGTTCGAGTCTTGGACCTAGCAGCTTAAAACTCATGCCGGGCACGTGTGTGTGTGTGCCCAACATCCTGAGAGGAGAGTGGAGGAGAAGGGACTGTGGCATGGCCACCCTCCCCAGGAGATGATTTCTTGCTTTCTTTCTCTCTGTTTCTCCGATAAGCACACACTCCCTATAGCAAAAATCTCTCTAAAAAAAGAGAGAAAGAGAAATATATTTTATTGTTATTATTGATGAGTTTTTCAAGTTCGTGATTAACTGTGTTCCATTTTCTCATTTTACACCTCTCTCCACCCACGCAGTCGGCTTCACTCCAACAACCTGCTCTGTGACTGCCACCTGGCTTGGCTCTCCGACTGGCTTCGCCAACGGCCTCGGGTCGGGCTGTACACGCAGTGCATGGGCCCGGCCCACCTGCGGGGCCACAACGTCGCCGAGGTCCAGAAGCGAGAATTTGTCTGCAGTGGTAAGGGGACGGGGCAGCGTGGCGGGTCCTGTGACGTTGCTGCCACGCAGCGGGTGTGAGCATGTGAGGGGTGCGGTCCCCGGGCCTCGGTGCTGCGTGAACACAGGCACTTGCACGCGCATCACGCCCTGAGGACCCCTGCTCTGGTGACAGTTACACGGGGACGTGGTGGGCGACTGCGGAGTTCCGGTGCCCACACTATGTCTAGGGCTTTTTTCCCCTTTTCGCTCGAGGGGAGCTATGAGGAATTCCTGGCCGACGGCTAGTCTATGTCTGCTTTTACGCTGACGGTGGAAAACTGGTCAGCTGATGCTGACCCTCACCGTGACATTCAAGGGCTAATCTAGCTGTCGTTGCAACGTGGTGACAAGTTTGCACGGATACCTGTGTCCTAATTGTTCAGTTCTACCAAATTAAATAAATCCCGAGTTTTAGTAACACAAATCTGGAAAGAAAACTCAGACGTGGACTATAAAATTTCAGTAGCTAACGCGTGCTGAGTGTTTAGATGTGTGAGCACCAGTCACAGCAGTCCACGGGTACTGACCTCCACCCCAACAATTACGTGGGAAGTGCAGTGTCACCTCCATATGGAAGACTGTGGGAAGAGTAGCCTGTCCAGGTCTCTGAGTGGAGTCCAAGGATGGCGACCCGGGCAGCCTGACTCCCATCACAGGAGCTATCTGTAGACATAACGGTACTGCATTTTAGATATGGAGCTGGTCCTGCCTCAGAAGTGTCTGCTCAAAAGACAATAAAACGAAAACTTTAGATGTGTGATACACCACCCTCACCCATTTTTTGAAAGGCAGAGTGGGGAGACTTCGCTAGTACTTGAGTCTATCTCGGTATCTTCCAGACCTTTGTATGTGTTTTTTCACGCTGTTTTATGATCTCAAAAGAAGTTCTCTTATAACATCATGCAATGTTCTCAGTCGGTGTGATTGCTTTTTAAAAAGTTAATTAATGGAATGACTAACAATTCATGACTAACCACTTTTTTCTCTCTTTACTTTTCCCTTCCTGTTTTCTAGATGAGGAAGAAGGCAAGTTCACGTTTCTTTTTCAGACTAAGAGTATTATGAAGTATTATTTGAGGGCTTGTCTGGAGGGGTTGGGGTGCCCGCTAGCCAACTGCATCCTCTCCCTGGAGGTCTGTGGTCAGGGTCCTTCCCCGCAGGCCACGGGTCGGAGAGGGCATTCCTTGATTTAACTTGGCGCTGCACCTTTGCAAATGCCCCACTGGGGCAGTCCTGCTGGCATCCCGTCGTTCATCACTTAACAGTACAACCCGTTTCAAAGTAGCTTTGCTTCTGAGTCCTGAGAGGTGAAAAGACAGACCTGCAGGTCACTGCTTCGGCTAAGGCTTCCAATCTTGCAAAGCCAGACACAGGTCCACAGCGAGAACCGTTACAGACTGTCGGACACGCAGTATTAGAGCTGCAAAGAAAGCAGGCACTCTGAGCCTAGGTAGACATCACGCTCGGCATGGTCTAAATTTTATCGCACGTACGAGCATGTCATTATCTAAGCAGCAGTTATGTCTGCAAAGGTGGAAATCTTACTATTTTCTTTCCCTGTTTGAGACCAAGTAAATTAAGCCACATGAATTTGGGAAAGACTGAGCTATGAAGAAGCTATTAGAAATGAATATAGACAAGTCCGAAAGTGCTGCTTTTTTTTTTTTTTTTTTTTTTTTGGCTCTTACAATAGTTTTGAGTAGAATTCTGGCTTTATGTTCCCTTTTTTTTTTCCTTCAAGTTTTAGAAATGACTCTTTTTATGACCAAGTTTTAAAATCTCTCTTGCTTCTTGTCAATGTTGACCCCCAAATAGAAATGCGTGCTCTTAGAACTGTAGGACCAGTTTGCGATCAGGCGTTTAAACACACAGATCGCTGCCAGGCGCTCGGTTAATTGAGCAAGCACATGTCACAGTGGCGACATTCGAGGAAACGCTGACTTGCCGTCCCTGTGTCACCTGTCCTAGGTCACCAGTCCTTCATGGCCCCGTCCTGCAGCGTGCTTCACTGCCCTGCCGCTTGTACCTGCAGCAACAACATCGTGGACTGCCGCGGAAAAGGCCTCACGGAGATCCCCACCAACCTGCCGGAGACCATCACGGAAATGTACGTGCTCGAGGTTCCCCCTCTGCCCGACCTGTGGGGTTTCCTGCAGATTCAGGCTTACCAAAGGCCTGGGCGATGTGCTCCTCTGAAGGAATGTTCCCTTAAGAAGTGTATTGACCTTTGCTCTCTTTAATACCTAGATGAAGTGGCTAGGATTTTTTTTTTCCCTTTCATTTTCTGTTTTGTTTGTTTGTTTCTTTGTTTGTTTTTTGCACAGGTAGAATGAAAAGGAATAAAAAATAACATTCCTCTTCCCTCGAGATGTTAGGCTATTCGGGAAGGAATGTGTTTGTGTGTGGTTGGACTTTGGGTCTGCAGACAGCTGTGGTCCGTTTCTGTCTGAGGGCAGAGGCGATACAAAGAGGGCCCCAGCCAGGGCTGGTGGCCATGGAAATGAGGGGTCAGGTGGCCTTCTCCCTCTTGGCGAGCTTACGGTGTGGTGTGCCGTGCCCACTGGCTGCATTGACAGCGCGCCACACAGAGTGTGACAGGATGATGCGACAGAGCCCTCGGGAGGCAGTTTTTACCCAGTGAGCGTCTTAGCCTGTGTGAGCCAGGACGACCGTCACCAGACCGAATTCTCGTGGCCGAGTTGGGTTCCGCGTTCTGTACAAACTGCCGAGCGCATCTCCAGGTTCTTGGCGATGTAAGGCCTGTGGGTGAGCTGGGTCATGTGAGACGCGGTACGGAAGAGCAGCTTGGGAACACGCACCAGGGAAGACGCTTCCTCCTTACCCGTCAATTACGAAAGCGCCTTCTAATCACCCGTCCCACTTCGTTACTGCCTTATCGGCCAAGTCCCAGTTCTAACTAAATAAGAGATTTTGGATTTTTTAATGATAAAATAAATAATAAAAATAATAATAATAAAAGTAAAATAAAATAATAATAAAAATAAACCCAATTTCTTGTGATAGACCTACACCATAGGACAAAAAAATTGCTAGTTTTATAAACCGCTCTTTTTTTTTTTTTACCAATTTGTTTAATTGCTATGATAAATTAACTGCTCTCATTTACTTTATCTGGGGATGCCCTTAGCTCACAAGACTCACTATTATTTTTTTTTTTTTGGAGAGGTTTTTGCTATAGGGCGTGTGCGCTCGCCAGACAGAGAGAGACAGAGACACAGAAAACAAGAAATCACCCCCCAGAGGGGATGGTCACGCCGCAATCCCTTCTCCATTCTCCTCTCGGGATCTTGGGCACGCACACACACGCACCCGGCGTGAGTTTAAGCCACCGGGTCTGGGACTCGAACCGCGGTCGACTACGTGGGAGTCCAGCGACATAGCCATTACGCTAACTGCTGGTCCCAAGACTCACTATTATTTCACGTTGCTAATATGGGCATGACAGTGAGCTTAGAGCTTCGGAATAAGACCTGATGCCCTGCAGGAGCTCTGGGATCTGCAGAGACTGAGCACCCATCAGAACTGTGCACATGATGATAATATTCTCCACACCGTGTAATTGACGGAACACTACCTTACCTATAAGGTACGTTCTAGCTGGAGCTTGAGAGCATAGAGGGTTTGGGAAGACGCAGGTGACATTCCAGGAGAGAGAGACGTCAGAAACACAGAAACAAGACGTTGTACCGATGAGTCTAACTGAAGTGATAGGTTCGTGTGAGGCATTGTGGGAAATAACGCCCTGAAGACAGTCTCTCTACCGGGAAGCCACAGAGCGCTGCCGGCCAGTAAGCTCCCAGGAAGCGGCTAGCAAATGTGCTGTGCAAACTAACAACCAGGACGGAGCCTGTGGCCTGGTCGGTTTGGTAGAGAGTGGCAGGGAGCCAACTCCTGTCAGTGCTCAGAAAGAGAAGCTGAGCACGGGGAAGGCGTATGCGGAAGTTTGAGGAGTTTGGGTGAGAGAGGACTCTGTACCAAAGAGACGGTTGTTGCCATGAAGGCAGACTCAGATTTACCCTAAGCTGCAGATCCCTGTGATCGTCAGAAAAGAATGGGTTTGGGGAGAAAGGAGAGGCAGAGATAAGATAGATACGTGCAAACAAGACCATCCTAGGTACAGGGGGGACTGACTGTCCACATCCTGGAGTGAAGAATAAAAAGCTGCTGCAGGTGGGCCCAAGGAGAGGGTGTAGACATGGCACATTGAAGGCTATGAGACATTGAACATGGTCTATTTCCTGTCGTCTGTTTTATTTTTATCTTAGTGGTGCTCTTCTGCCTTGTATGCGCTATAGACCTCGTAAAATAGGTGGGATTCGGTAGCATAAACGTTATCCTAAATAACACGGCTCAGTGGGTTTGCCTGTTTGGAGAAGGCGCAGCAGATACAGTTACAATCAATTGAACTTAAGTAGAAATGAAAACACAGGTAAAGCCGTGGCAACTTTTACTTCTCCAGTCGTTGTGGTATAGCTCCACCAGGAGAACACCTGGTGACACTTCATACTGATCTGCAAGCCCAGTACAATACTTTTATTACCGTTCATTTTAACAGAATAACGTACCGGCTCAGTGACTCATTGCTAGTATTTTATTTTATTTTTAAAATTTGCCAAAGGGCATGTGTGCTTACCAGAGAGAGAGAGGAAGTGAACAGAGAGGCTTCACTGTGGCCCAGGGCTGGCCTTCCCTTCTGTGGGCTAGAAATCTTATTTCGATCGCCCCTGATCATCCCATTCTGCAGTGGTGCGCGCGTTTCTTTCCAACTTCTGCCTTTCCTACTGAAGAACAAGTGTCAGAGAGCTGAAAACAGCCTGTCCTGTTGGGCATGCTCAGGTTTCATCCTGAGGTCCTCCGATAGCAGAAACTGTTCCCAAGTGTCATAAAAGGGGTAGGTTTTCCTTCTATCAGATAAAATCATTTTGCCTAGAAGTATCATGAAATAAACAGCTCTGGGATCAAAGTGGAATGAAGCCGTCAGCAAAGGCAACATAGCTAGCGTTATTTCAGCTCTGGTCTGAGCTAGCATACCTCTGGGTAGAAAAGCAAGCTATCATGTTAGCTTCTGTATTTTGTATGGAGGAAGAGTCGTAAAGACATTTTCTGTCAAAGAAGTTTTCATCCAAATATTATTCATTTTAAAATGCTGTTTTCTAAAGTTCCCACGTCATGGTTTTATCAGGAAGACCCAGAAGGGTATCCAGCAACTGAGCGGACCGCAGACTGCAGGGCGCCAGGCTGTGTGGCTGCGAAGGAGCTGCCAGACGCCTGCAGGGCTGCCCTGTCCCGAGGGTTCTTGTCCCCAGGAGCCGCACTTGGGGCACTACAGAGGCTTGCTGGTTTCACAGTGAAACCGTGGAAGATAAGTCAGGGAAAACACTTTCATGGTTCCAGAGGCTGAGCGGGAGCACACTAATCCTGGAGTGTTTCCGTCTTTATTTTGGTGGAATTCCCGATTTCGTCCGTGTATCTTAGGTAATCTTTAATTGCCATTAAAAGAAATATATAGGGCCAGCCCTCAGTGACTTGGTAGTGAAGGTGGCTGGATCCCACGTGGCCAACTTCACTGCAGCTTGTAAATCATGCTGGGATGTGTGCTTGCGTACCCAGAATCCCAAAAGGAGAATGAGGAGAAGGGATTGCAGCATGGCCAGCTTCCCCGGGGGTGGTGGTGGCGGGGGTGATTTCTAACTTCTCTCTCTCTGTCTCTCTCTCTCTGGTGAGTACATGAACCCTATAGCAAAAGTCTAATTAAAGAAAAGAAGAAAGAACAGCTTGTCCTGATGACAATACGGTATAAGACGTGAGCAGGGTGGTGCCAGGATTACATGTGTGTGTTAGTAAGCTCTGGTAGGGGTGGAGGGTGACAGGGAGGAGAGGAGCCCACAGAGACACCGCGGCAGTCTGGCCAGGTCTGGGAAGGCAGCCTCAGCCGCAGATATGACGCCCAGTATTCCAAGACGTGGCTCAAGTCCTGCCACGTGTTGGAGCAAACTGGAGACTTTTCAGAGACGCCATTGCAAAAATGAGACATCTGGGCAAAATCAAAATGCCAATTGTTAGAGCAAATGAAGTTGTCATTCGCTTTAACAACTGACGCAGAGCTCCGTTGGTTCTCCGATGCTCCTCGTGGGCTTGGTGACATCTACAGTTCAGGAAGATCTCGAGTGACACGGAGAGTCACAGCACAGGGTGGCCACTCACTGGGAATCCGTGAAGCAGGTTGTGTATCAAGGAATATGCATTATGGTTCCCAAACTAAGGCGGTCAGTGCCTGGAAGATCGCTCTCAGTGCCTGACTCCTACTAGGTGTCTGAAAGGCTTTCGTTATTAATGAATAGCAGAGTGTCTGTGTGCTTTTCTTTCTTGGATGGATTAAGAGTCATTAGCTATGAAAGCGTAGTCGTTGACAGTCTATGTCCGTACTCTGCCCCCTTGAAATCAGGGTGTCACACTCATACGTCTTCCTGCACCCCAAGTCGGAGCCATCGGCATGTACTTACTGACTGTATTTGCATTTTGCATGTCCATGTGAGTGCATTCGTGACAATTTTGATGTTGAAAAGATGCCCCCAGACACACACACATATTTGTCTTCTTGGAAAGGCATGGAGATGACCCTGTGGAAAAAAAGTCATTTCTCTACTATGAAAACATCAATTGAATTTACATCCCAGGGAATGTATGCTAGAATGACATCAGAAGAAATAAAATAAGATTAAGGAAACGGATAATTTTCAAAAACAAGTCATCCCAAGACAGAGATGGCTGATAATCGATTAACATGGACACAGTCTTAAGGCAAAAATGCTAACTCTGTTGCAAAGTATGTCCCTCCAGAGGCCAGTACTCACTCAGCTGCCCAAGACGGTCACTAAACCCAGCAAGTTCTGAAGGCCGCTGTTCCAACACAGAAATAACATCGCAGTCTACGTTATCTTGGGTGATTTTATGAAGGGGCATAGGAAGGGTCGCAGTGGCATGCATTTATGTTGAAAGTTGGAAACAACATCTCAGACATATTATGTACCTTAGCATTAGTACATAACGGGCGAAAGAATCCCTCCTGTCAGAAGACTAGTACAGCTTCCTCCTTTTTAAATGCTGGCCGATGTTCCCGATGATGAGGATATATTAGCTACACCGAATACTTGCAGATTCAGAAGCCAGAGTCATTTCGCCTCCCGTCCTGTCAGCCCGGTAAATCTATGTTCTGTTCTCCAGCAGCTGTTTTTACCATTTACATTAAAAGCAGATGGAGAAAATGCAAAGAACTGTCAGTTTTATTGCCGTGTATAATCAGCATCTGGCCCTGCGTTACAGACACTATCAATCCAAACTCATACTTTACTGGGTATTCCAAAAAGACTTTGGAGTCTCCAAGACCGTCTCGAGATTAGGGAAACTGCTGTATTTTAATCATGTCGATCGTGGAAATTGCAACCAGTTAGGTCTTTCTCAGCTTGCATGAATACTGCATGTGCATCTGGGCTTAATATAGAGTGACTGTGTTATCTGCAAAACCGCACTGCTAATTTGTTTAAAAACATGGTTTGGATCTGTATGTATTTATTTCACACTGAAGATCAAATCATATGTCAGGCTTGCTCCTTCATATAATGTGTGTGTGTGTGTGTGTGTGTGCGTGCGTGTGTGTGCGTGCGTGTGCATGCGCATAACTAACACAGCATATGTACTGCTTCATATTATATTCACTTAATAGGCAACGACATATGTAAAGATACATATATGCATATATATGCGAGGGCATGCCTGCACACATATCACCCTATGTTTTTACTCTTTCACAGCTTTTGGGTGCAAGGAGAATATATATTTCCTTTATATTTTACGTAAAGGTCGATTCCCCCCCATTTTTTAGACAGGGAACTGAGACAGAGCAGTACAGTCGTCTCTGTAAAGTCCACGGAGCTCTCAGTGTCAGAGCCAGAGTTCCAGCCACGTCTGTGTAAGTCCACAGTCGTACTCCGATCCCGTGACATGTTGTCTTTATTTTTTTATAAACACATATGCAAAGTGCATAAATGCTCCCGGAGGAGGGCTGTGTAAGATTTGGCATGTGGATGTTATTTTGTATAGTTTGTCAAAATAATTTAATTTTTTAAATAGAATGCGCCTAAGAATTGAATGCAAGCGAACCTAAAGGACCGTTGAAAATAGCCTAATGTTGCTTAATATTGCATAAAGGGCGAGTTGGCGTGTTCAGTTGCTCGATGGTGCTCGCACTCTGCCCCTCCGCTGATGTCGGACCCTCCCACTGGTAACCAAGAGAGGATTGTACGTGTCACACAGCCCTTCGGTCCACAGGGACAGAACTGGAATTTCTTTGCTGCGAGTTGTACCTGCACATAATTGCCATGTTCTAAGGGTAGAGGTTTTTGCTATAAGGCGCGTGCGCTCACCAGAGAGACAAAGAGACAGAGAGACAGAAAGCGAGAAATCACCCCCAGCAGGGATGACCACGTCGCAATCCCTTCTCCTCCATTCTCCTCTCGAGATCTTGGGCACGCACACACATGCAGCCGGCGTGAGTTTAAGCCACAGGGTCTGGGACTCAAACCACGGCCAACTACATGGGAGTCCAGCAATATAGCCATTACGCTAACTGCTGATCCCATTTTCTATAATCTTTAAAATAGATGCCAGTGCGGCCAACACGTGGCATGGTGGCTGGGCCGCTGAACTCCCACGTGGCCAACCATGGTTTGAGTTCTCAACTGGATGGCTTGCTTTCTCACTTTCCCTCTCTCTCTCTCTGGTGAGCATGTGTGCCCTATAGCAAATTAATAATAGTATATAAAATTAAAAAGATAACCCTTTTAAAACAAAAAAGAGGTACCAGAAAGTGTTGAATATTGATCGCCATTCATTCTTTAAGAACTCCAAAGATGTGAAGCCGGGTGTGATGAAATAGCAGTACTTGGAGAGCAAGACGAAAAGTCCGGAGGGTGAGGGTGGGTGGGCAGAGGGGCATTCTATTAGTCTAACACGCTTCTAAGTTTGTTTGTTTTGTTTACTAGAGCAGTTAGAAAACTATCTCCATTTTCGTATCTGATTGAGCATGCTAAAACTGAATTTTGAAAAACTGCTAAGAGGCATTGCTTTGGTTAAGTGATGAATAATTATTGATTTCATACACATAGAGTGATAAAAAATATCTTGAAATAGTTCACATAATGTTCATGTAACATGAAAGTCTTCCTTGTAGTATGTGGTCTGCAGAATTTTCTCCCTCTTTTCACGTTGCTAAATGTGTTTTTACTTGAAAAATCAAAACATTGAATTTTCTCCGAAGGACCAGCGTTTGGAAGGCTGTTAATTATGGTAGATCTTATCCCTAGCATGCAAATATCTCTTAGCCACTATGCTATCCATTTTTGTAACCCTAGAATTTTTTTAATTAGATTCTTCATGGAACAATGGATTCAAATTTGCACTCAATAAAATTCAGCAGATTCTGTGCTATTAAAGCAGAAGATTAAAGGATAGCAAAGCTAGAAAATGTAAATTTTATTTGCTTTATTTTTAACCTGAAGCTAGAAAGTCTAGTATTTCTCTTCCCTAGGTTTTGTAATCTGGTTTCAAGACTCTACTCTTTTCTTAAGAGAAAGGACACCATTATTGAGATACGTGTTGTTTGTGGTTTATAAAAATATTCCAAAGGTCTTGTAATGAAAAAGACAAGCTTTTTACCCTGAAGATCCAAAAATTTACAGGAAACGCATAAAAGAAGAGACAACATACATGTGACGTGTTCTCACGTGTATTGACAGCTCTGTAGGGTAGGCCATTTTTCCCCCTGAGAGTCTGTCTCGCTGAGTGAGCAACGCCATGATGTTTGGTCTTGATGGACCGCGGAGAGTGCGATAAATCCCAGCTGGGTGGCTGAGTCAGTGTGCCCCACAGTCTAAGCTCTGTCTTAAATGCCCTTTTGAGGGAGCAAGTTGGAAAACGAAGAAGTAGAAGAAGGCAAGCAAATCTACCATATATGTTGTTCTTTAGCTTTCTTTTATATACAGATATAATGCAAAACGTTCATGGAGAAAGGAAATTAAAATAGGAGTTTGTTTTGGCATAAAACATGTATTGCTTCACAGTGCCCATGCCCATGAGCTGCTGAAAGGTCTCTTCACTGTGGTCAGTGAGATAGTTTGTAACGTGAAGGTGGAACCAGGGGACGTGGCAGTCGTGAATGAGACGCGAGCGTTGGTTTGTCCGAAGGGTGACTGCTGCATGGAAAATCGAGTGCTAGTTCATCATGAATTCTCTTGGTTTTATCATTTTTTTTAAAGTATTCGATTCTAAAAAAAATGGGGCCTCAATTATTGTCTGTCTTCTTGTTTTTGCTATATCAGGATATTTATTAATGAAACTACTTATAGATTAAATGCCGAAGTCATCCTAATAATATATATCTAAGGACCTTTAGAACAATTGGTTATTATTATAGGTATTTCATATGTTAAGGAATTGCTTATTTAATTTTATTTATTCAGTCACTTACTTTAATTTGATCAGAGAAAGACAGAGAGAGAGAGAAAGTGAAAAAGTTAAGCCACCAGGTCCAGGACTAAAACCATGGTCAGTCATGGGGGAGTGTCCAGCGCCTTAACCACCATGCCACCTATTGGTCCCCAAATTATTTTTGTTATTCTAAGGTCTGAGACTTTAAATAATAAGTAAATTTTTAAATCTCCAAGGTATATGTTCACTTATGTTAAGTGATAGAATTAGTTTTGTCATGTTTGTGAGTGAAGGTCATTGATATTTCAGAAGTCTCAATTTTGAATGTAGCATAAAAAAACATGTTGGAGACATGTTGGAGAAATTAACTTGGAAATCCAACTGCAAAATTATCCTCTTTATAAATGCAACCTCCTCATGAGGACATTTACATGATGCTTTTGATCAACGTTGAATTCTATGATGTTGCATAATGTTTTGCCAGAGAAGCAAAATATTTAATTAAACATTTGTACAGTAAATGAATGGGTGGATGGATCAATGGATGATGGATAATTATTGATTTCTTTACTTTCAAGAACCTAAGTGGCAGTTATGAAAAGTAATTATATAAATTAGCTTTGTCTTACTATCAAGAGAAACCTACTAGTCCCTGAGAATTGTTAGTTTTTCTTCATCATACCATTATGTTGTTGTAAGCAAACCTTTAACACATTCAGATAACATTTCATTGGACTTCGTTCTAAGAAAGTCCTCTAACTAATCAATAGGATTGCATCTAGAGCTTGTTTCCTTTGTATTTTTATTGATTCCATTAACAACTTGAAATTTGAATAGAAGAATAAGTTGAAGCAAAGAAAATGTCTCTACACCATCCACTCAACATATATAATCAATAACGTAATAGTGAATTGAGTTAAATACCTTCTTCTGTATTTAGAGCTTTTGAAATAAGTATTCTTTCTTAAGACCTAGGTACCTAGATAAATAATGACAATGCCAAATTCACATTTTCTTCATACTATTTATTTTATGTCTTCTGGGGTAAATGTGCCTCTTAGAAGCCAACAGCCCAATAAGCAAGAATATGTAGAAACTAAACAGAATACCATGAGACACCAGCAGAGAAATTGCCAGAACATCCTGGGAGCGGGGAAGGGAATAGCCAGTCATACCCAAGAGGCTAGAGGAAGGTTTCAGAGGGGGTCATGCGTCCGTTCCTTAAATACTTCTGTGTTAGTAACCGCGTAAACCGGCCACTAACCTAATGTCTAGTAGAATGGGTTAAAGGGTAGGGTCCGTTTTGACAATGGGATCCTAGGAAGACATGACAGGTAATATAATCCAACAGTTTTTAACTGACACATAGTGTGCATACGGAGGGGGTAAGCCTTGTAAGGACACAGGAAAGCACGAGTGGCATGATGGTAGATGTCGAAGATGCAGCATGCAGTTAAGACCCGGATTACACAAAATAAGCAAGAGCAAAAAAATGGTCCACATACTGCATTGTGGGTGACCTTAATAATCTTCCTTCCACATTTTAAGATTTCCCAAATTCTGCAAAGAAACTTGACTGTCTCTTTAATGCGAACAAAACAACCTGTTGTGTCTTTTTGGTTTTTTGAGACAAAAACCACAGATGAGAGAGAGACAGAATTTTGCCTTTGGTATGAGAGGAATGGAATCTTGGGAAATAGCCATACTTAGGGAACTAGAAGGTGAAACTAAATTGAGAGGGAGAAGTCTCAGGAGAAATCAGGGGCACGTGGTGTCACATCGGGGAAGGGTTTTAACAAGACCAGGGCTGCAGTGAGGCGGAGAGGAAGACTGAGGAGCCCCCTCGCGTATGGGAGCTCAGGAAACGCACCCGAGGGTGCCGAAGAAAGCACGGCTCTGAGAAAGAACAGGAAAGGCCCAAATTTAGGCTATTCGCTTTAACCTCCTTGGAATATTTTGTTTGGATTTTATTTTCCTTAAATATTATTTTTATATAGGTTATATTTATTTATGTTCATACACACATGCACATACGTATGGTCAAGTATTACACTGCTCAGTAAAAATGAATTCATGTGTGATACATACCGTGTCTTTATATTACACATAAATCATTAAATCCGTATGTGCAGGTACACAAATGTGTGTTACATAGACACGGACATACACACATAACTTATGTCTGTGTGTGTATTGTTAGAAACTCGGGCAGGAACATGGATCTCACACGGGGTCTGTCAGTAGAGGGATTTCTCACGTGTAGGGAGTTGACCTCTTGTGCAAAGGTGACACCAGAAAGGCCATTACCAACACTCGGGGACAGCAAAGGCCAGAAAAGAAGGAGGTGTCGGGTAAGGACGGAGCCCCCACAGGAGCCAGCATGAAGAAGGGGTTGAGACAGCTACTGTGGACCTCCCCTGAGCCGGAGAAGGGGAGCAGCATCCTGGCTTCTCCCTCCCTTGCCCCTGAAATCTCCCCCAGTGCCTTTTAGATTAGATATACAGTTTATTTTGCAGTTGGTGGATAACATATGTTGCCTTCTGATTTAGCAACAATGGATATTACCTGAAGATACCATTTAGTAACTTACCAAAGAAGATGCAGTATGTCTCACTAACACTCAGGGTGGCCGCACACTCTCACTGGCCGAATCTCAGAGAGCAGCCGGCAGGTGTGGCCGGTTGTGGTCCACTGAGTCAGCTCTGGGGCAGGGAGCAGGCAGAGAGGCACGAGGACGGGAAACAGGACGGGGAGGGGACCCGCAGGGAGCTGTGGCTGAGAGGCAAGGTCTCGATGGACTCGAGCGTGTATCAGAATATTTAACCCAACTGCTCCGTGTCTCACCTTTCTCTAAAGCAGGAAGAGAGCAGAGGGGCAGTGACCCCCACCCCTGCGATTCTAGCTGTCGTAGAGACCTCCCTTGTGTTCGCGGGACTTGGCGGTGGTGGGCTTTCTGTAAGGGACTCACATAATGAGGTGAAGGGGCTCGCACTGTCTCCCTGAGACTATCGACCGCCTTTAAGGGTTTTAAGATTTTTGTCTCATAAGCTTCAAAATTAATTTCGTGAGTATATTGACTTTTTTCCAACCCGTAATACCTTGTCAGTGGAAGAAAAAGAAAGTTTACGAAATTTAATTTTCAAAGTTGTTTTCTCTGTGGCAGACTTATGGTTCTGTCTCCAACCCGCTGTACCCTATTCAGCATTACTTATATTTAGGCTATCAAATGTATCCCCGGGTTACGTTTTTAAAGGTGTTTTCTCGTTTTTACGAAGTCCAGACTTAAATACGGAGGGACCCACAATGCTTGATGATGGGAATATTTTATTACTGTTACAATTGCCATGATTATAATCTCAATCTTGATTCACATTTTATTAGTTACAATTGCCATGTTTATAATCTCAATCTTGATTCACATTTTATTACTGTTACAATTGCCATGATTATAATCTCAATCTTGATTCACATTTTATTAGTTACAATTGCCATGTTTATAATCTCAATCTTGATTCACATTTTATTACTATTACAATTGCCATGTTTATAATCTCAATCTTGATTCACATTTTGGGAATAACATGATTCATTTAGTCATTATTTTTAAGGAAAGAACATTACTTATGAAGAGTATCAACTTTGCTTCTATAACACAAACGGATCCCGAGCCGAATTAAACATTTCGAGAGCTCACGTTTCCATTTAAAAGCTGAATTTTTCCTTGCAGACGTTTGGAACAGAACTCAATCAAGGTCATCCCTCCTGGAGCTTTCTCACCATACAAAAAGCTTAGAAGAATGTGAGTGGACAATATTCTAAAATATATGTAATTTTTAAAATTATACAGGTCATGACCAGGCAAAGAAACCCAAGTATGAATATTTTAGTGTTTGACAGCTTAAATACTAACTGATGTGGTGATGGGACTGCTGGTTCCATTATAATATTCCAATCTTATTAGCTAAACTCTGTCATTTTTTAAGGTTCTCTGTAGTTCCTCATCTGTATTCACACACGTGTGAGTGTACGCGGCCAGTATATTATGCAAATTCTCAGACATTATAGTGTTAAAAGTAAGATGTGACATTTTTTTTAGAGGTTTTTGGCGTAGGCCACATGTACTCCCTGGAGACAGAGAGAAAGAAACAGAAAGACAGAGAGAGGGAAAGTGGGAAATCAGGAGAAATCAGCCTGCAGGGTGATGGCCACACTTCAGCCCCTTCCCCTCCGTTCTCTTCCCGGGATCGTGGACACGTGTGCACATGCACCTGGAGTGTGTTTCAAGCCACCGGGTCTGGGACGCCAACTGCAGCTGGCCATGTGCGAGTCTGGGGACATAACCGCTATGCCATGGCTGGCCCCCAAGACATTGCCTCTTTCATAGAAATTTAGGAAAATAGCTAGTGGTTGATACAGAAAGTGTGTTTCTTTAACAAATGGAGGGTTTGCAGGTGTTTCGTGTTGCACACGCGGTGTGCGGATCACCAGGTGCAAAACCAGCAGGTAGGGGCCGTAGATCGCATTCCCCGATTAACTGCACCGATTTCTGTCCCCAGCGACCTGAGCAATAACCAGATCTCGGAACTCGCCCCAGACGCCTTCCAAGGACTGCGCTCGCTAAACTCCCTGTAAGTACGGCACCTCAGACCTGGGGCTGAGGACAGGCACCTTCGTCGGTGTCCTGAGGAGTTAGGAAATCATAAATTATTCACAAGTTCCGTCATTCTGTGGGCACTGTCACCTGTCATGAAGACTAGCTGGTTTATCTTTTGTTTTTTTTAAGGTTTTATATAGGGTACCTGTGTTCACTGGAGAGAGACAGGGAGAGAGACAGAGAGAGGCCAGCTCCCAGGGAGAATGGCCACGCTGCAGTCCTTTCTCCTCTGCCCTTGGGATTTGGGGCACCTTGCACACACGCCCAGCCTGATTCTCAAGTTGCCAGGTCCAGGACTCGAACCGTGGCCAGGCTTGTGGAAGTTCAGTGCCTTAACTAGCATGCCACCTGCTGGCCCCAAATTAGCTATTTCTAGGGGTGCATGTATTATGGTTTAATCATTTTACTACTAAGAGAACAAGAATAGCAGCCCTTTCCCTGTGAATAGACGGGAAGTGTTTACTTGGTGTGTCCTGGACGCGCTGTACCTGTAATCCCTTAATCCGTAGCCCCGTGTGACAGGACAGTGCCAGTCCCCGTAGACTGTCTGAAATGGCGAGACAGCCCGTGAGAGCCCTCCCCTCCTCTCTCACCGCCTGAGATTTCCCTGGAGAACCACCGCTAATCTCCTAGGAACAAAGGTCAGGAAGTATGCCGGCTCTCTGAAGTCAAGAGGGCTTCAGGGAGATACTATGTAAATTAAAGTTCTAAAATAAAGTTATCAAGACTATTATTCCTTCAAACTAGTAAAAAAAAAAAAAAAAAAAAAAAAAAAACAAAGCAAAGCAAAGCAAACTTCAAAAGTCCAGCAGCTAAAGTACCCTTTATAATAAAAGATCAAAAACAGGGGGCTTTGTGTGTGTAAGCGTTGGTGCTCGGGCCAGCCCTTAGCATGGTGGTAAGGATGACTGTGCCAACATGACCAGCTGGTGGTTCGAATCCCAGACCCTGCGGAGGTGTGCACATGCCCAGAATCCTGTAAGGTGGGAGAGACGGAGGAGAAGGGACTGTGGCCTGGCCATTCCCCACAGGGAGGGCTTTCTCACTTAAAGTCAAAACCCCACGTATTTAATGCCGAGGGGAGGGCTCCCGCTGTGTGACTCTCCGAGTGTCTGTGACAGAGGCCGAGAGACCCCCGGGGTGTGCAGGAATGACTCGCCCTCAGACCCAGGGAGGGACGATGGCAGCGCTCGCCTGGGTGTGGGGTGGCAGCGCTCAGCCCTGCCCTAGGGTTCACTTCTGTTCCTTCCTATTTCTGTTGGAGGGGTTGGCTAGAAGAAACCCAAGACCACAGGAGGACTCGGCAGGAAACGTAGACCTCAGGGTAACTGTCAGGTTCTAATCTGACAAAGTTCCAGGTAAAGTGCAGCGAAGTCACCCAGTCCTGCTGCTCTCTGAGTCCTGAGGGTCCCACCCCGGACAGGAACACAGAGCCTCTGTTCAGAGGGGTGTCATGGCAGCTCCGTCTGCCTCATATAAGTTTCGAGATTGTCCTAAAGTCATATTCACAGTCACCGTCTGCACAGGTGTTCCGTTTCTCAAGCGCACACGGTATTAAGTTTTCAGGGAATGCCTCCCCTTCATGTAAGTTTCGTTCAGGGTAGACAGTGCAGCCAGCGACAGCTCACCCTGGACCCAGCAAAGGATTCCACAGCCGCCGCTCCCCTTCACTACAGAGCGTGTTCCTTGTGTGTGCGCTGAGCATGAACAGCAGAACAACAGGGGCGATGTATGTGAAGGAGCAATGAAACGATGAATTATGTTATTTTTGTTCATCTTTGTTTTTCCCTGTTTACCAAATTTTGTCCAGTAAACAGATATCTAATCTGTAATCAGGCAGAGACATTTGCAAATGAAATTTGTTTACGCAGCTGTGATTTGGTGATAGGTTGAGCGCCTCCCCCCTCCTCTACACGTGAATACATTTGCAGTAGATGAATTTGCTGTGCTGGTTTGGTGTCTGATATTTTCATTGAAAATTTTTTTTTCAGTGTCCTCTATGGAAATAAGATCACAGAACTTCCAAAAAGTTTGTTTGAAGGATTGTTTTCCTTACAGCTACTGTAAGTACTTGTTTATTTTGGATTGGTTGAATCTAATATCATATTTTAGTTAGCTTATCATCTCATATTTTCACAGAGCTTCATAAAAATTAGACTCCAAATGATACAGTTCAATAAAATGAAAGGATTAGTCTAAGGGCCAGCAGGTGGCATGGTGGTTAAAGCACTGGACTCCCACATGGCTGACCACTGTTTGAGTCCTAGACGTGGCAGTTGAAATCCACACTGGGTACATGTGTGCCCAGAATCCAAGGAGGAAAGAGGAGGATAGGGTTGCCATGTGGCCACCCCCTTGGGGGTGATTTCTCACTTTCCGTTCTCACTGACTCTCTCTGCGTTTCTCTCCTGCTTGGGCACATGCCCTATGGCAATAACCTAAGGAATGAAAAGATAATTCTAGAAGAGCTAACATTGATAGTGGTTCTTGACTTGGAGAACAACTTCTGAAACTGTCCCCGAGTCCTCCCGCGGTCGTGAATGTGCGCGTTCTTGCTGCTGTTCCGCTCGAAGCTTGTGCAGCCCTTGGTTCTGTGAACCATCTCCGTTCTGAAATGATCAGTAGTTGGAAAAATGAAGACCTGGCGATACAGTCATCAACCTTTGCTTGGGAAATCTGAAGGGAGAGCGGGCTGGGGTAGCTTCCCCAGATACGAAGACGGTGTGCAGGGGCTGAGCCCCCATGGTGGTCTCCCACCTACTCTTTCATGAGAGCTGCCTGAGTGCCAGGACTGTATCCCCGAGAAACTCTGCTTAGGCAGGTGCCACGACTAACTTGTCAGACTGTGGCGGGCTGCGCAGGAATTCCGCAGTGAGCGCTCCATAGCCGCCGGTCCCAAGGCCCGTTTTTAAGCCCATCAGGGGAAATAAATGGCATAAGTACCTCTTCAGCATGCTGAGACTAGGGTAATGTTAACTATCTCGCTTTGTTTCAACACATGAGATTTGGAGTGAAGACACAGGCAAAGGAAGAAGCAAAATGGTGGTGTCCAATATTTATGTCCTCAGTCCTTGGGCTGCACTGATTTAAAGAAAGTACCATTGTTTACAGTGTATTTAGGATGGGAGAATTCATTTGGTATGCTGTAATGATACCCCATGATTGAATGTAAAGAAAGAAAGTTTTAGTCACTGTGCAAGGTACCAAAAATAAACGAATAAATAATAAATAAACTGAGTACGAACTACCCACAGTAGCCTCTCCTCGCAGTGTCTCCAGACTCCCCACCATTTCCTGACCCTACATTTGGCTCAGCCCTTCCTTCGGGTGGTTTAAGAAGGAAGGTGCATGGCTAGGATGAGTGTGCTGTGGACCAGAGTGGAGAGGTGTGTGGTTAGTCGATCCCTACCTCACATCATCCCTTCTGAACTTTGTTTTTTTAAGTATAAAATGGGCGAACAAGTGGTACAGTGGCGTGGTGGATTCCCACATGGCTGACCACTGGTCAAGTCCTAGACCTGGTGGCTTGAAAAATTACATGAGGTGTGTGTGCATGCATGTACCAAATCCCAGGTGACCATCCGCTCTAGGGGTTATTTCTCACTTTCCCTCTCTCTATATCTCTCTCTAGTGAGTATATGCACCCTATGGCAAACACCTAAAAAAAAAAAAAGTATGAGCTATCCCCTAGAAAAGACCACATGGCCACCTCCAGGCAGGGGTCAGAGAGCCAGCAGGGTTGCCACAGGATGCTCACGGCTTTGCCTGTTCGTGGAGGGCCAGGGAAACCAAGCACACAAAGTGGAAATAACCTGTGTTAACGAAAGATGGAGATTTTTGTTGTTGTTGTCAGAATAGAAAACATTTTGGGGTCTGCTAGATAAGGAGGCATGCCCACACCACAGAGCACAGATTGTCTTGGACCACTGAACATTTGTTGAAGCTCTAAAATATCAAAGCACTGAGCTAAATAGCGACAGAGAAAACGAGTGTCAGAAATGGGCCTGGCTTGAAGAAAGCTACGTGGCCTTTGGGTGAGCAGGTGGGTCCAAGACTCGCAGCTCTGAATGAAGTCCTCAGGAGCCAGGAGGGAGGAGTGCTGCCACTGGGGGAAGTCGTGTGCCGACACGGTCGGGGAGGGTGGAAGGCTGGCTAGTGTACCCGCAGGGAAGCCGTGCACGAGTAAGGCTGGCGTGCAGTCACAGCACCGTCTGCCAGCCACATTCTGCAGATACTGATGTAATATACGGGGAGGAAGGAGCTAGTGTTAGAAAGGTAAATGGGCATAAAAATGGAAGATTAGCTGCTGATGATAATGTCTGTGGTGATATCTTTTACTGGAGTAATATTCAGTGTATTCATGCTGGGAAAATCTGTTTTGTGGGCTGGAAAGATGTACAGTGAAGAATGCAGAAAAATAAGAAAGTAACAGTGAAATTTCAAAAAAATAAAGTTAAACAGTGTTTAACTTGCCTTTGGTATGGCGATATGTCACTCTCCAAAAGGGTTGTAAAGTATTCATTCAACGACAGATATTGAGCACACAGCACCTGAGGACAGGGTATACCGTGAACACGATGTGTGATGTCTCCAGGGTATGTACGAGTAACGGCCAGAAGTAACAGGAAGGTTAAGTAGTGTATGTGTAACAGAAATATGTAAATACACGTGCCTGAGAATACAGCAAAAGTGGGTGAACGTCATGGGGATTGAGGGGACGAGGGATTGGGGAAGAGGCAAAGTTGGGTGTGAATACTAAGACAGTGTTAGGTAGGCAGGATTGAGAACATGAGTTCTGAGCAGACTGGAGGGAACCAGGGGATTACCCAGGCAGGCATCTGGGAGAAGAACATTCCAGATAAAGGATGGGACAGTTTGGTGTATTTGAAGAGCAGGGACACAGGGTAGGTGGAGCTGAAATGCAGGAGGAAGAGCTGGGAGGCAGCAGGGTTCTAGGGAGCTGGGGGTCTACAGTCCCTCTGTGCATTCCAAGTGAAGACTTAGCAGCTGCCACATGGTGTTCAGACAGGGACACTGTCTCTTCCAAACTTCGGAAGGTCTTTAGCTGCTGTTTTCAGAACAGACTGAACCTCCTTGTCACAGAGCAGCTGGAGGGACTAATAATGTTCTATGGCATTTCTACGGCGTCCTTAATAACAGCGATGGATCTCACCCACGTTTGTCTACTGTTTTACCTCTGCAATTTCCCAAGAAGAGAGAAGGATTGCTATGAATCACGTGTCTAAGTACCCTACGGGTCTAAGTACCCTGCGGGTCTAAGTACCCTGCGGGTCTAAGTACCACTAGATTTCATTTCATTTGACCACATGTCTCTTGCTTGACCTGGTAAAACCCTAATCTCCACAATGTGTAATTCCTGAAATATTATAGCGAAAGAGTTAGCATTGAGGTTAAAGGAAATGTATTTCTTGGTTAGGTTTTCTCAGGAAGGACAAGATCTTGCAGGTGGGTTGATGACATGCTACACCTTAATTCTGCAACTGTTTGATCAAACAGATTATTGAATGCCAACAAGATAAACTGCCTTCGGGTAGATGCTTTTCAGGACCTCCACAACTTGAACCTTCTCTCCTTATATGACAACAAGCTTCAGACCATCGCCAAGGGGACCTTCTCCCCTCTCCGGGCCATTCAAACCATGTATGTATACGCGATCCGGATCTCATTGCATGGCCGTTGTTTTTGCTCTGAATGTGAGTGGAGAACCATGTCAAGTCATGGATCAGACTCTTCTCTGTGTGTTTCCGGAAGGCACCTGGCCCAGAACCCCTTTATTTGCGACTGTCACCTCAAGTGGCTGGCGGATTACCTCCACACCAACCCAATCGAGACCAGTGGCGCCCGCTGCACCAGCCCCCGCCGTCTGGCCAATAAAAGAATCGGACAGATCAAAAGCAAGAAGTTCCGCTGTTCAGGTAACTCTCTCTGTGTGACGTTTCCCCGTGTGGCTAAAAATACGGGTCACATGAGATCCAACAAAAGCAACTGGCTTTCTCGGGTGATGGCCAAACATTGTAGAGACAGTTTCTTTTTCCTTTTGCCTATGAAAATTAAAAAAAAAAAAAAGAGACTATGGTAGACACAGCTTCTGTGGTACGTGTGTACGCAACGCTGTCAACACTGTACCCACTCAGGCTGTGGGCCAGGGTGCAAAGGTGCCCGGGGGCTCTGCACTGTATTCCCAAGAGTCAAACTCACCCAGGGCCTGTTAGCTATCTCAGAATGACTTCGAGATCAGTGAAGGCTCACGTTGGTTGTACTAGTCTCTGAGGACTGCCATCTGGTCACCATCACGGTTCTGTGTCTTCCGAGCGAGAGTGAAGACTTGGTTATGTGATGTGCTTGGGCTCAGAAATGTGGGAGGGGCATCTGCTGCCTCTTCCTCTCTCTGAACGCCCTTTCTCATTTTGCACTATCTTATTCTGAAGACCGTGAGGATACCTTTTTGTTCCCCCAAAGGTCATCTTTTAACATTTGGGGAATATTACATTGATTTATAAAATGCTAAATATAATGCAGTGCATTACTGTTGAGGAGAAAGCTTGCGTATTGCACTGTCCTGGTGGCTCTGCTGTTTCTCATGACGGAAGGCATCCTCCACGATTCCGGAAGTATGCTACCCGTCTACTCCAGGCGTGTTTCACACTGGGCAGTTAATTCATACTAAAATGCTGCTTTCAGACCCACGCTGGTTATTGTCGGCGATTTTAGATGCATTAACTACTCACCGTATGTTAGTATACTTTGGCCTCTGCTGGGATTACCCATGTGTTCACTTAATGATCTGTAGTAACTTCAGTCCATTCTTGATCTAATATAACTCATATCTCTGCTTGCTGACATTCAGGTGCATCTTCTATTTTTTTTCTCTTTTTTTATTTAGCTAAAGAACAGTATTTCATTCCAGGTAGGTTTTGCTCGGTAGTAGGACTAACTGCAGACACCTTTACCTCACCTTGTAGAAAATAGCTTCTAAAACTTTGATCTGCATGCTTTGGAAATACACTGGATACTCTATAGATAGACTGACTTCTGCATAGAGCACTTCTAACTATTTCCTGAAAACCCGACCTTTGCATGCAGCTTCCGATGTTAAACGTATATATTATTAAATTCTGGCCTTTTCTCTTTCTTCCACTTCGGCACATTATCTAAAATGTATCACAGTAGCTACAATATTTGAATCTGGCTTCCTACTGAAATCATTTTCTCTTCTTACATTGCATATCTGACCTTCCAACCTGTTTTTAAAATATGCTTATTGAGCTGGTTTTAAAGACAGAAACCTTTCTGTTCTCAAAGAGCTAGTTCTACCTGAAATCAGTTACAAGTATACAGAATTGCATTATCAATCATGATACTTATTTCTTTATAGTTTCTTAGACTAAAAATACCTGAAAGTATACTTTACCTTTGCTTACTTTATTTTTTCTACAAAAATAGCCGTTTCCTGCTTACTTTCTATGAAGTTTTATCCCTTATTTCGGTATGACTTTGCATTCTTGCATGACCAGAGTTACAGTATAACTCTACATAAAGAATATCGCTGTCCATCATGAAGTCCATAGGCACTAAATGCCTTGAATAATTCAGGCAGATGAATGAAGTGTGCCTAGGAGAAGTCATTGTGATATCTTACTACCGTAATCTGAGCACTATCGAGACTGATCGTCCTAGAACTAGCTCTTTAAAATGTTTCTTTACTTATTTTTTTCCTTGCCTGCCAAATGTGTAAAATGCCTCTTGACTTGTGTGTTTTAAAAATACATGTTAAGTATTGACGGGCCACATTCACCATCACTCAGATACATTCTAGACGGTAGGATATTTAAGAGCTATGAGTAAAAAGATGTCACCACAGCATTAGGGTACAAATCCAAACTCATTTCTCAAGAAGAGCGCCAGGTTTGCTAGGAGCAAAAAATAAACACATCAACTTTACAGATTTGGTCATATGACTTAAGTTGAGCTGGATTGATCAACAATATTTTACATATTATACTGTACGACAAGTAACGTGTTGGAAAGAGCAGTTGATTGGCCTTCGTTAGCAATCTTTAAAGTGCATCATAGTCATCATTTTGCCTAATTATTAAGTGGCCACTTATCTAGTAGCTATTACTTAACCTAGAAAAAGGCATATTTTAAATACTAAACCACCTGTAGACAAGAAAACATTCATGTGGTTTGAACCCCAGGATTATAACAGTAAATGTAACTGTTACCAGAGTATTTAAACTATTCCATTTATTTTATGCATAATGCAGAAATCAATATTGCCAAATCACCCAAGGAAAAAAGTCAGGTGTTTTCCTAAGTTCCAATACTATTTATCTGTTTTACTGATACCAGTCAAAATAGGATTTGAAAAGTATCTTATATCAGATGCCATGTCATAGCTTTTCCATTTTTGATCATTCAGTTTACATTATTTGAAAAACTAATTGTGTAAGCCAGGACTCAAAAGGAGTCTCTGCCCCCTCCATTTTTTCCCAGAATTTCATTAGCTTTAAGTCTAACAAAGTAGCTACCATAAGGTAAGCATTATTGTTGCAATAATTTCAAGATATTTGAAATGCAGAATGTTTAGGGCCCTGTCACTTAGATTTTGTTGCCAGTACACTCTGACTTCGCTTTGGACTAAAGTTTAAGTCACATGCACCGGACCTCAGTAAATGCCATGTCATTCACTGGAAAGGTGACACAACTATTCTATTCATCACGCAAACTTCTTATGCAGCCTGACTGCACTTCCACTAAATAGCATTTATAAGTTAGAAAGGTCATTAGTGTGTCAGCCACTGCCTAAGGTTTAATCCAGATGTACTCAGGGTAGTCCTCGCGAGTCTTCAGTATTGGATATTATCCAGTTTTACGTGGGTTCTTGTCTACGACCATTCTGATTGGCACTCCAGATACCATAGTGATAACGCAGAAGGAAGTCCGTCCTGCAGAGCTCACTTTCAGAGGAACTGACAGGAACTGAATCTGTGCTATGTCTCTTTATTGCATTGTAAGACGGCCGTGCTTCCATGATGATGTTAAAATCTCCCCAAGCATGACTACCCCGCCATGACATGCTGTCCCCACCCATTGCTCTAGCAAAGAAGGAAAAGGGCTCGTTTCTGTGTCTGTGTGCATTAACCATAATTGGGATTCCTCTCTCTTTTCTTCTTGGTGGTCTTTACTTTTGCAGGAATTCACCATTTTGGCTGTAAGTAAAAGTGTCTGATCTGAACCATAATGGTCCCCCTTTCAATCCTGATGTAACTTCTTCTAGTCTTGGTCTTTTGCACCTTTTTCTTCTGCCCCTCCCCTAGAAGGAACTGCAGATCTTTGAGTGTCTCTGTCGTCCGTGTAGCTCTCCTTCCACCTCCTCCTGGCTGCTGTTCCTGAAAGCTGTTCTTCCATCCTGCCCTTCCGAGGAAGAGCGGAGGCCCCTCGTGTAGTCCCTCTTTGTGTTTGCAGGAAATCTTCGGTCGTGACGCTCTTCCTGGGATCTAGCCCCCCAGGAAGAATGCATGTCACGCGGCCAGCCTGACATTTCCAGAACGTCTGTAGCTTCTCTCCTCCTTCCCTCCTCTCTCCTCTCGGTCTCCCCTTTCGCCTGGTGATTGGTGTAGTGATAATGTAGCGAGATTTTCTGTTGTGCTTGATCTAACCATGTGGTTGCGAGGTATGAGTAAAACATGGTTCCGTCAAGCACCATGGAACGTCACGCAGCTTTCTACAGCATGACAAGCTGCTGAGGCTTCAGTCGGGACTTCCTTGTCTCCTCTTATAAAATCGAATAAAAAAAAAAATAAAAGAGGGCTTCGTAGGCATTTCTGAAGATTATGTGAGAGGGAGAGAATAAGGCAAGTCCACAGCAAATTTAAAATCCTGAGTGCATCTATTTGCCTTGAAAGCCCTCATTTACAATGAGATACAGGAATATGTTTATTACTGGATACATTTTCAATTCTTGACTCAGAGGGAAAAAAAAATGAACTTGTTCACAATTGATGGCCATTGCGTGACTAGCTGTAAAGCAGGATAGAATGGCTCAGAACTGGATCAGCAGAAAGTATGGCTGTGAAAAGCTCAACCTTATTAATGTTTTCCTGTCGTGTGAATCTGCTCGCTCTTTTTTTTCCAGAAAATTCCAAGCCTCTTTTTTACCTTCTTCTGGCATCCATTGACCAAAAGTCCCCAAGTTGTCCCCTGCTGCATAATCTATAGTCACCTTACCGTTCTCGTCCTGCAGCAGAGCATGTACTCACCTGAGGCTCAGCACCTGTTTTTGGCTTGAACCCCCACTAGGTACGGAAGATTACCGATCAAAGTTAAGTGGAGACTGCTTTGCAGACTTGGCTTGCCCCGAGAAGTGCCGCTGTGAAGGCACCACCGTGGACTGCTCCAATCAGAAACTCAGCAAGATCCCGGACCACATTCCTCAGTACACGGCAGAGCTGTGAGTCCGTGCCCCGCAGAACCCCGGAGCGAGGGAGGTCCCGCACGGATCAAAGCGTTGACGTTTTTGTCTTGCCATTTCGATGTCAATGAGTGCATCCATTTTAATTACAACACATCATATTGGTACAAGTCTTTGTACAAGAAGATATAGGAGGCTATATTAATTTATTTTTATAACTACAGACTCAATTATGGAAATTAGGTTTGAGGCCAGCAGATGGCATAGTGGTTAAGGTGCTGGACTCCCACGTAGTGGAGGGCAGTTCAAGTCCTAGACCCAGTGGCTTGAAACTCATGCCAGGGGTGTGTGCGTGCATGCTCAAAATCCCCAGGGAGGAATGGAGTAAAAGGGGTGCAGCATGGCCATCCTCCCTGGGGGTGATTTATCACTTTCTATCTCTCTGTTTCTCTCCGTCTCTCCAAGAAATGTACGCACCCTATACCAAAAAATCTCTCTCTCAAAAAAAAAAAAAATTAGTTTCTCTCTCAACATTCAGTTTGTATTTTTTTCCTGAAAGTTCATTTTTTTAATGAGAGACAGACACTCTGCCCAGGGTCTTGACACTGTGACCCACAGCCAGCCCACATCATGGGCCCTCACGTATGTGTCAGAGTGTAGGAAAGGCCTCGGGGTGTGAACCTGTGACCTTCCCATAAGGGTCACTGCTGGAGAATTTGGTTATCCCTGGCTAGTCCCCCCCCCCCCCCCCGTTAGCAATTTACACTAGTAACGATAGTGTTTGTTCAATATTTATTTATTGGGTATTGTCTCTGCCTAAATCCATATCCCAACGTTTAATATATTCGTAGTGTATTTAATCCTTCTAGAAATCAACTATAAAGTAATTTGAGAGCTAGCATTGTGAATCTCTGTTAATTATGAATCCCATCAGGGAATTCATTCTTACTTGCTTTACTGCCCGTTCACTGACTCGCAGGTAGAAAGATTCAATAATTACCGAGTGTTAAAGGGCAAAGGATCGCTTCTCCTGAGCTACGGGCGTCCTGTAGGGAACTCTGAAAGGACAGGGTGTGATCAGATTCATCCATACTGCCCTGTCATAGCCTCACACATTCCAGGTGCTAATGATGACTGAATCATTTATAGATGTCTGTGTGTAGGTTTTGACGTTACTGGTTTTCTTTGTAAATGGAAGATTTATAGTATTAGTTCAAAAATGCAAGAAAAATCTAGTGAAATCTTACTTTCTGAACATCTTAGCAATATGGATGTAGAACATTACCTGGTTTTTGCTTTGCAAAGTTGGTTTTCTCTCTGTGTGCATTACCCTCTGTCTTCAATGGCATTAAAGCCTCTTGATGACAGGGATTGTGAGTTATATTATGTATTTATCTCCCACTGTGCCCATACTCATGCCTCTTACTGTACGAATGTTTAGCAGTTTGAGTAGGTAAAAATGACGATTCCACTCCTATGATTATATTCAAAGAAATTGAAAACATAGCCACATAACAATTTGTATGCCAATGTCCGTAAGCACCGTAGTAGTCAAAGAGTAGAAGCACACAAACACCCACCGCCTGCTACGTGGGTAAACAAAATGTGGTATGTCCATTCAGTGGATCCTTATTCAGCCATAAAAATAGGTGAAGCACTGCTATGTACTTAAAGTACTATGAACCTTAAAAATGATACAAAGCAGCGGATCCAGACACAAACGGTCACATTTTGTGGGATCCTATTTATAGAAGACATCCAGAAGAGGACAATCAAAAGGACAGAAAGTAAAGATATTTCAGAATTAAATAGCAGAGATGCTTACACAATTGTGTGAGTCTACCCAAAACAACTGCATTGCACACTTTCAAAGGGCGAACTTCATGATAGCTGAGTTGTATTTCAAAAAAGCTGTAAATTTAAAAAAATGAAGGGAGCAATTAGGAAAAAAATGTCTAAACATGCTTCTAACGAAGATGCTGAGAAAAAGTTTGAGGTACTTTGTTTTAGAGACTACTGAATGAGCGTGTGCCTCCTAATATATTTTATTTGGATAATTAAAATTTGAGTTAAGTTACAAAGCTATCAGTACTTTTTACACATCTTCGGTGATATATCTGCTATATTTCACTTTAGAATTTTCATTAAAAATGTTATAACACAGTATGATTAAAAACAAAATTAAACGCATCACGGAGGTAGTGAAACGTTGCCGCTCTGTCTCTTTTCCCTAGGCGTCTCAATAACAACGAGTTCACGGTGCTGGAAGCCACAGGGATCTTTAAGAAACTTCCTCAGTTACGTAAAATGTAAGCTGTCTGTTACTGCCTTTTAAAATGTCAGTAGTGTTGTATTGTGGTTCTCCTATCCTGCTGCCATTTTATTTAGGTTTCTTTGGAAAGTGGAAAATGTAAAAAAACGAGAGAAATTCGCATACGGTGCCTCCGTGTGGCTGCATTTAGGGCCGCCCCCCAAGGTAGCTCCTATGGGCGCACTGCCAGCCCGGTGTCCGTGGGGAGCCCGAAGGCCCGTCTGCCACGCGGCCTCAGGGACCTCACAGTGAGGGCATGGCCGCAGGTGCAGAAATGTTTCGTAACTTCCCGACCCTGGCCCAGACCGTGCTGCGACTTCTCTTCCAGCACGTTCAGATCAACCACTTGACTTTTCGCTTCATGACACTTTCATTAGAAAATAGGCGGAAGGAGCTAAGTGGAAACTGGCTGCATAGCCTATCGGTGTTAGGACGCACGGACAACTCACGTTTTAAAATAAGTTCGTAAGCGCTGCACTTTCAACAGCCCTCAGCCGGTCCCCATGCCCTTGAGGAGGGAGGCAGGGACAGGAGATGCCAAGAGCGGAGGACAGTGCGGCTCTCCCCGGGAAACGGCAGCAGGAGGCACGGAGCAGTATTCCACAGCATCAGTCCCTGTGTGTCCGTGTGTCCGGCTGGCCCACGGTCCTGTGGACGTGGTCAGGCAGGCACAGCACACTGACCGACTGCCGCTGCGCGCTCCCCTCCCGAAGGGTTCTAGTGCCTTCACTGGCCTCTTCATGGATATCACTGCACTTCTCAGCTATGTGGTGATTTCAATGCAGCAAATCTTTCTTGAGCAGCTACTATGTGGAGTGAAAGGAGGCATAAAGTGATGCTTGTTGGGGGTGTTTCTGGTCTTAGATGATCAGTGAGAAAGCAGAACAAAAAGCCCATAGAAATGTGACGTGTCCACTCGAGCTCGCGCTCCACACAGGCGTTACAGCATTGGGTATCAGACGTGACTCTGACAACTCGGTCGTGTCAACACGTTGGTGCACGGAACGTTTCACTGAGAATAAACCCGTATTTAAACACGGGCCATTCTTTCAAAGCACTCATCTACTTTAGCTCAGCCTTCTCTCTAGCCAGTTTTACTTTTACTCGTTAATTCACTCAGTGATTTTAATCAGGGACATTGCTTTGAAAAGCTGCTTATTAAATTTTGTGGAAAGCTTCAAGGGTTATGTAACCCCACACCTGCCCCCAAGAACTCTCGACTCCTGAAGAGCTTTGCAGACCACTTTGACATGGCCAGCGTGGTGTCCTTCCTACCACGGGCATTTCTGTGGTTTCACTGCCCTCTGGCTTGAGAGATTAGGGCAGTGGTGTCTTTTTAGAACCCTGGCCCTGCTTGGAGGTTGTGGAAGACTCTTCAGGAGAAGAAAATGACCACTCGTGTTGTTCTAGTGTGTTCACGGCTCGAGAGGAATTGTTTAAAATCTTTGTTTGGGTCATTTTTATTTAGAAACTTTAGCAACAATAAGATCACAGATATTGAAGAGGGAGCATTCGAAGGGGCCTCGGGTGTAAATGAAATTCTTCTCACGAGCAATCGTTTGGAAAGTGTCCGGCATAAGATGTTCAAGGGATTGGAAAGCCTGAAAACTTTGTAAGTATTCTTATCTGCGTCGCATTCCTCCAGAGGGTTGTTCTTGGCTGTTCATTAGGTTCCTGGGAGAGGAGGACCTCTCCTGCCCACACCCACCCCGCCCCGTCTTCCTCACACTCCCTGTCACACACGCACACTTGCTCTAAGAATGCAGATGTTGCCACACTCAGTACTCCCGCCTTCAGTGTTCTGTTAGCAGATGACCAGGAGAGGCCCTCCTGGCTGCGGTCCCCTCCACGGAGCAGCCTGTCCTCGCTCTGGGGCCTACATGAATCCAGCTGCTCTAGTCCGCCTGAAATGGTCGCTCTCATTAAACACTCTCCTCTCACACGCCCTCGTGGCCTGAGGCCTCTCCAAACCCTGCAGCAAACCAACCCTTAATAGTTTATCGGGAGACCACCTTTGTCTACCCCTGCAACGTCTTAGTGAAACAGAGCTGGACTGGTGGTCCTTTCCTCTCCTCTGTTCCCAGAACACAAGTCAACAGTTATGTCTGCTAGCGGAAGGGCAGGGAGGGAAGGACCGGATAAACTCCATGTTTCCAAAAGGTCGTGGGCAAGGAGGACGGGGTCGGCCTGGAGACGGGAGCCCCTCGCCTGCTGGTTATCAGACACAGTGGGGCAAGGGCGTGCCCAACTTCCATCCCAACCAAGAAGCCCTGCACTTTAGAGAGGCCCCCTGAGCTCCTCGGAGCACCCCGAGACTTCGATCCAGCAGGACCAGCTTGCATCGCTGACCTCTCTCACGGACGGTGTCAGGTCCCTCTAAAACCACATGTCGACACTACTCAGGAAATGTGTTTAGGAAGGAGAGGTGGAGGCGGGTGTGGAGAAGGAGAAGGACAGAGACGAGCCCCTGTGGCTGCGTCCTACCTTCCCAGAGCTCTCTCAGGTCTCTCTGCAGGGCAGTCCTGCAACAGGAAGAAACCGCCTGCGTGCGCAACATTGAGGGGCTGTTGTTGCTGGAGATGGCCCCGGCAGGAGTCACGGGGTGTGGGAGCAGGGCTCAGGCTATGACTGTCCGCCCTGCTGTGAAGGCCGCCCGCCCAGGGTGCTTGGACCAGGCGGCTCGAGGAGCAGGGATTGACTTTCTCACCGTTCTGGCGTCTGGAAGTCCCAGACCGCGGCACTGACAGGATGGATGAGTAGTTAAGCTCTCTCCTTTTTTTTTTTTTTTTTTTTTTATTTTGTAGAGGTTTTTGTTATAGGGCACGTGCACTGGCCAAAAAGACAGAGAGAGACAGAGAGACAGGAAGCAAGAAATCACCCCCCAGGGGAGATGGCCACACCACAATCCCTTCTCCTCCCTTCTCCTCTTGGGATCTTGGGCATGCATACACACGCGCCTGGTGTGAGTTTAAGCCACCGGGTCCGGGACTCGAACCACAGTTGGCTACATGGGAGTCCAGCGACACAGCCATGACGCTCTCTTCTTGTCTGGTCGATGGCCATCTTCTCACTGTGTCCTCTCATGCCCTTTCTCCATATGTTCTTGGAGACAGAAGGCAGGCTTTCCGGGGTCACTCTGTCCTTCTGTAAAAAGACGTTGTTAAAGGATGAGTTCACTCCACGAGAGAGAGAGAAGGGGGGGGTGGCTGCACTGCAGTCCGTTCTCCTCCATTTCTCCCTCCCTTAGCAGTTCTCACCACACACACACGCACACGCACACACACGTGCCCGGTGTGTTCTTCGAGCTCCCAGATCAGGACTTGAACCTCGTGGTCGGCTGTGTGGGATCTGGCCACCTTACCCACCACGCCACCAGCTCGCTCAGGTCCCATTCTTCTGACCTCCCTCCCTCTAACCCCTCCCTGGTGACTCTCCCCAAATGCAGTCCCAGTGGGGAATGAAGGTCCCAGGTCCGGATCTGTGTGTGCAGGGGGAGGACTCCCGCAGTCCTTAGCGACCTGATGAAGGTATTTCTTCTCACTGGTCCCACTGACGGCACTCGGGGAGTTCTGTAAATGGCACTGTCTCCTGTCCCGGAATCTCCGCCCTGTCCATGTCTGTGTGCCGCATGTGGCTTCCAGCCGGAGGGCACCCCCCGCGCTCTCCCTAGCGCAGCTGTCAGAGCTACACTCGGGACGCGAGCCTGGACACCCACTCTCCCATGCGGCATTCCTGCCCAGGTCTGTTCTCCACCCCCGGGCTTCCTGACCCTCTAGGACGAGCAGAGCACTCACAGCACCTGCCGTGTTTCCAGGATTCTCTGACTCCTGGGAGTGGCTGCCAAGCTTGGTGCCTACTGGTACCTCGGATTTCTCCAGAGACCTAGAACAAAACCTGCCTCTGCTCCTCCCTGGAGCCCAAATTCCAGCAGGATTAAGGCCAAGGGCTTGGGAGGGGCACTGTCTGTTCACGTGACAAGGACAGTCACCTTCCTTCCTCCCTGTGACTCAGCATAGTGCACGTTTGTGCTTTCCTGTTTGTGATGGAGGAGCCTGAAACCCGGGCCGCCCTTCCTGGCTCACCTGTTTGCCTCTTTTACATTCGGCACTTTGTAGTCGGACGGTCAACCCCGTGTTGAGAAAAAATAAGGACCCCACGAGCTTTTTGGAATACGAGTAAGATGGTGATAAGGCTTCCTCTTTCCGTGGAGTGGTAGAGGCTTTTCGCTCCTTCTCTGACCCCCATGGAGACACGGCGAGGAACCGAGGACGGAGGCCGAGTGTCAGCGAGGCAAGGACGGCAGTGTTACTCCCGTTCGTGGCAGTAAATTCAAACACCGGCAGAATCTTCTCACGGTGAACCCAGCTGAATTTCGCTGGCCACAACTGACAGCTGTCACCCTAAGGTTTTGTTTTTTTAAGTTCTAAACTTAAAAAATAATCTTTGCTTCATAAATGACATTGCTCACGTGACCTTCACACACACCCTCACGTCTGGCTCCCAGCCCTTCTGGGACAGGGGCCCCCCCGGGGTCCCCGCGACACCCTCACTTCACCTGAAGTGGCTGTTGGCTCTCTCCCGCCTCCTCTGTTCACCCTCAAAGGCAGTATTACCCTGTCACACAGCCATGGGCGCCGGGGCTGGGAGCCGCAGGGGAAGGAGGATCCACGGCATTGTGCAGACGGAATCACAGTGTGGAGGAGGAACACGGGACCCTCACGTGGCGTCAGGAATCCCTGCTCAGGCCCCTGGACCCTCATGGCGTCAGGAACCTCGCCCAGGCCCGCCCAGACCCTCATGGCGTCAGGAACCTCGCCCAGGCCCCTGGACCCTCATGGCGTCAGGAACCTCGCCCAGGCCCCTGGACCCTCATGGCGTCAGGAACCTCGCCCAGGCCCCTGGACCCTCATGGCGTCAGGAACCTCGCCCAGGCCCCTGGACCCTCATGGTCAGGAACCTCGCCCAGGCCCGCCTGGCCCTGGCAACTGCATCTCACTGTCGACACCTCCAGCACTGCGGTCCTGCAATGTCCCCTCAGTACAGACCCTATCAGTTCCACCATGGCAAGGCCTAAAAATTAAGGGGGGAGGGCATCGTCTTGGCTCGTCTGTCCTGAGTGTCGGACGCTTTATCTCCCTAACGAGGCCCCTTCCGCCCCCAGGATGCTGAGAAGCAACCGCATCAGCTGCGTGGGGAACGACAGCTTCGTAGGCCTGGGCTCCGTGCGTCTGCTCTCCCTGTACGACAATCAGATCACCACGGTGGCGCCAGGAGCGTTCGATACCCTCCACTCCTTGTCGACTCTGTGAGTAGAGACAGTCTCCACTTGGTGCGGCTCCAACAGCTCCTCGCGTGGGTGACTTACCTATAAGGTTTTCCCCACAGTGTGAATGTGCTCACTGGAGAGAGAGACAGAGACAGACAGAGAGAGGGAGAGGGCGAGGTCTCCCCTCGGGGGTGGCTCTGCTGCAGTCCTCTTTCCTCCATTCTCCCCTTGGGAATTTGGTCACACAGACCACGCATGACTCTCAAGCCACTAGGTTTGGGACTCGAACCACGGTCCTTCACATGGGAGTCTAGTGCCTTAACCACTGTGCCACCTGCTGGCCTCAGCATTTGCTACTTGTATTAATAACAATTTAGTGCATCACAGGGCATTTTATAGAAATGTGACCAAGGCGTTATGTATTTTTAAAAAGGACAGGTCCTTTCAGATTTGACTCGTTTTATATTTCTAAAAATATTACCTACTCTCTTCCACTGCATTTTAACAAGCCTGTACTATTTTTCAGTCAGTTCTTTTGTATAGTAATCTAATCAATAATGTGGCTTAGTTTCTTTCTTTCTTTTCTTGTTTGCTTTTTGTTTGTTTGTTTTGTTTTGTTTTGTTTTTGAGAAGTTTTTGCTATAGGGTGCGTGCGCTTGCCAGAAAGAGAGAGACAGAAAGCGAGAAATCACCCCCCAGGGGGTTGTCCACGCTGCAGTCCCTTCTCCTCCATCCTCCTCTCAGGATCTTGGGCACACATGCACACGTGCCCAGTGTGAGTTTAAGCCCCCGGATCCAGGACTTGAACCGCGGTCGACTACATGGGAGTCCAGTGATGTAACCATTACACCAGCTGCTGGTCGCCATGTGGCTTAATTTCTAAGTTTTGGGATTCTTCAAAGTCGGTAGTGCTGTAAATAAATGCCATCAGTTTCTCCCCATGTCCTCACACTGGAGCGTTTTCAGTAGAAATGTCATAGGAACAGGATCAACAGGGTCACTGTCAAAAAATCGTGCCCAAAAGGGTCATTTTCAATGGCAGGAGACACACGATGACCTGTTCACCAGAGGGCATTTACTGTGCCGTAGGGAAAGACAGACGAGATTGAGGCTGTCCAAAAGGATACTTTATGTAGAAAATCTTCAAGTAAGAAATTTGTGTAGGTCGATAAAGTGACCTCAGGAAAAAACCTGACTTCAAATGGTATGCTCCGGGGCTCTTCCATGGCAGTATATAAAGAGCAGTGTTTGAAATGATTACTGTTATAGTGCATATGATGTCCCAGGAATGGAGGCATCTAAATATGGCTAGAATTCAGAAAGTGGGAAATAAAGCAGTCAGAGAGAAAGTCATGTTTTACGTAGCTCAAGTCACTGAAGAAATAATTCGAGGGAAGATCCATCCATCAGAAAAGTACTTAATCCTCTTCCCACATAAAACATGACATTTTACATCGA
The DNA here is from genome assembly GCA_026018925.1 of Tupaia tana. Classification (NCBI taxonomy): domain Eukaryota; kingdom Metazoa; phylum Chordata; class Mammalia; order Scandentia; family Tupaiidae; genus Tupaia; species Tupaia tana. The sequence goes on along the minus strand of JAKSZU010000025.1, from coordinate 27,082,169 downwards.
GTGACTAATTTGTGCATATTAAAGATGGCATGTTTATAAATAATGGGATTGTCGATAGGTTTGTGCTGACGTGCCGAGATGCCATGCGTACTGAGATTTGTCGAAGTGCATTCATTTTGATAACTGGCATTTAATCAACTCAGCTGTCAGCGTGTATGGGAAACCTATTCTCTGGAGCAAATAAGAGATGGAAATCTTGAGCTGACAAATTAATGAAATAACTGTTGTCAGGTTAAACTCAATGATATAAGGTAATCAGCCTTCATCTTTTTTATTAAATTATTGCATTATCAGTGCCAGGAAGTTTGACAGCAAGTCAGATTTCTGACAACTTTAAATTATTTCTAAATGAGGTATTTTTCAGGACCTACTGCAAAAACCTTGAATTGCCGTCTTCGCTGTATTTTTTTGCATGCAGTTATCTGAAGGATTCTCTGACGTGAAAATGTTGTTATGGTTTAAGTTCCAAACTTAAATATTTTAGCAAAAAACAACAACTAAAAAAAAAAAAACCAACCAACCCCATCTACTGTATGTAATTGATTATGAATGGGAGGGTGGGAATACAAAGAAGAAGAGTCAGGTAGAAAAGTGGTCCAGGGGGCTGAGAAGCCAGCGCTACCCTGCACTAAGCTGTGTGTTCACGTGTGTGCGTAGAAACCTCTTGGCCAACCCTTTCAACTGTAACTGCTACCTGGCCTGGCTGGGGGACTGGCTCAGGAAGAAAAGGATTGTGACGGGAAACCCTCGCTGTCAGAAACCCTACTTCCTCAAAGAGATCCCCATCCAGGACGTGGCCATTCAGGATTTCACCTGCGATGACGGTAAGGTCCTCGCCCAGGCGTCGGCCACCTCCTGTCCACCTGACCGTTCCATGCTGTTGTGCATGCGTGTGCACACATGCTCTCGGACCGCCTTCCCACCCCGGTCTGTCTGAGCCATGCGTCCGAAGGTCGTAGGTGTTCTGGTTTCCAACTCGTGGCTGGTTCTATTTTATAACTTCCCTTTAACGTCGGTTTTTTGTCCTAGAGAATCCCTTTTAGTAACTACCATTTTCAAGCGAGAAAATCACCTGACTCATAGATGTTCAAGTAAAGCAGACAAAAATAATACTTGTCATTCTTTTTTGTTTGTTTTTTTTTGGAGAGGTTTTTGCTACACTCACCAGAAAGACAGAGGGAGACAGAGAGACAGAAAGGAGACAGAGAGCGAGAAATTACCCCCTGGGGGGATGGCCACACCACAATCCCCAATCCCCTCTCCTTCATTCTCCTCTTGGGATCTTGGGCATGCACGCACATGTGCCCAGCGTGAGTTTAAGCTGCTGGGTCTGGGACTCGAACTGTGTTCGACTACTTGGGAGTCCAGCAGCATAGCCATTTCGCCAGCTGTTGGCCCCAATACTTGTCATTCTTTATTGCTCTGTCTATATCATTGCATTTAATTCCCAGAAAGCCCAGTAAGGGCTTTATGAGGTCATCATGAGAGTCGTGGTGTATTTTTTTCTTTCTCTACGCGAGGTGCATCATGACTTCCCCAACAACCTGCATACTGTTAGTGAGCAGAGAGCTCACGGGAACTGTGCATTCTAAAATAAGGGACCCAGGCCGATTTGGTAAACACTTCGAGCTCTCTGTCACTCTGTCGCTTCCCATCTAGCTCCTTGTAGTTCGTCCATAGTCGAATGTACATTTATGTATTCTAATTAACATCCTAATCTGTGTAAAATAACTGAAGTGACTGCTATCGTTGTGAGCTGTTCCCGGAGCTCCACCGTCCTCACTGAAAATGGTGCACGGCAGACCATGTGGAGTCGATCGGTTCAGCCTAACGCCCTCTGCGGCCCCGGGCTCCAGTGCCCCGCGCTGCAGGCCTGCAGTCCCTTCCACGCCTTCCAAACCACAGTCTGGTTTCCGTATCTCTTCGGTGACAGGCAATGACGGCGACAGCTGCTCCCCACTCTCGCGCTGTCCCCCGGAGTGCACCTGCCTGGACACAGTCGTCCGATGTAGCAACAAAGCCTTGAAGGTCTTGCCAAAAGGTATTCCGAGAGATGTCACAGAGTTGTAAGTAGAGCTCCTCTTTCCCTTTCCTTGACCATTAACGTTTCCACACCAAAGGGGATGGAGACCCAGCCGGACCTTAGCGTCCTCTCGGCAGGCTCCCTCTGGACCTCCGAGTGTGATCCCGTAGAACGGAACCCTGCCAAGGCGCTCTGGGCCCGCTGGCCTGTCTGCCTGTGTGTCAGTGCAGGATTTCTCAGTGTCTGCATTGCGCTAAGACTGCAGAGCTCGGGGAGGAAGGAGAAAGAGAAGGCAGCCCCCACGTCGGTGTCCATGGCCCTGCTCTCAGGGAGCAGCTCGCGAGACGAATGCTCTTTGAATGCCTGTGGGAGAGGCTGTGCTTTTAACTTCCTCGTGGTGTCCGGAATATTCCATATGTTCAGTTCTTTACTTCTGTGAGCGCTGGGAGACTCTCACCATATGGGATAAACAGTGATCTGGGATGTGGGAGAAACTGATGTAATCCTTGCCCTTAAACAGAGACACTGCCTTGGGGACTGGACTCAGCGTTCATAGACCCTTAGGGGTGTGGGTCAGTCAGCCCTGACGTTTCCTCCCTGACACCCACGCACAGACCCACGGCCGAGGTTCACACTCGGAGACTCCAGCTCTGTGCATGCTCTCCTGGTGGCCTCTCACCGCTGCGGGGACCCGGGATGTCAGGGTGCAAGCTGGGCTTCATTGTGCCACGTGCGTGCCCCTCACCCCATCCTCTTCCTCTGCGCTAGTGCGAGCAAAATGCTTGATGCGAATCTGGCACAGTTGTTTTGCCTGTTTCTTTAGTTTTGTTTTTGTTTCTGTTTTTTTTTTCTTTTTTTTACAACTATGCATCAATAATGATTTAAATCCAAGCGTCACATATGCAGATGTGCGTCGTGAATGCGTGCGCACGTATGCAGGCACACAGAGGAGCAGCCTCAGCAAACCGGCAACATGCGACCCAGGCAGGGAGGGTCCCTCCAGTCCAGGACCCCCTCACTTTCAAGGCCTGTGCAGTTCTGTGGGTCCTACTTTGGTCCTGAGTGAGGCACTTAGGGAGGGGTTAGAACCTCAGCACAGCGCCCAGGACGTCCGTCTCGGGCAGGGGCTGCCGCCCGTCTTCGGTTCCCTCTCTACCAGCTGCACTGTGAGCTGTCAGCTCCCACGAGCCCTCTCCCCTCCCCTGTCGGAGGGCTGGACTCCTGAGAGTGTTCTCTGTGCCACACATTAATTCTTAGGGACCCCACAGTGAGGAGCGTGGCACTTCCTTTGATGCTAAATTCCTTCTTCTACCAGCTCAGCTGGCCCAGGTTTGGTCCTTTTCCTTAGTTCTCCTCAAATCATCCTAAACATTCTTTAATTTCCTTACGAAGCTCCGTCAGAGAACCCGCTCGATTCGTGTCCTGCCATGGCGTCTCTGTGTTTGCTTTGTCGGGCTAAATTTTTAGTCTATTTCACCACTCATCATTAAAGAGTAATCCTTTTTTCTTAAAAAAAAAAAAAAAAAAAAAAGTATGTTACAGAGAAGGGAGCATGTTAACTTTTCTCTTTTGAATTCAAGTTTACTTCCCAGAGACGTTATTCTTAGAACCTTAGTGAGCCAGCAGGTTCCTGCTCTGCAGTGACATCTGGGCATGTATTAGGAACGTGTCTTATGGATTATGTTCAGTTATCGAAGCATTTGGCCAGAAAGAGTATGTGTCAGTGGACAAGTTCGAACAAATGTTCCCATTATTTGACATCAGTTCCACTTAACGTCCACCTCTGACGGTCTTGCACATAAACGTCTACGGCACATATTCTGAAGCTTTTGGGCCCTGTGCTGTGACGAGTTTCTGGAAGAGGGAAGAGCGAGGATTATGTGGGGTGATGTTTCCCCCTAGTGGTGCCGAGAAAAACCCAGCGAGAGCCAAGACGGAAATGCGTCGAAGAATAAGTAGGAAGGCAGCAGATTGAAGAGGGCTTGGGTGGCCCTGGCACACACCCGGCTCTCACCCACAGGTTTGTCACACATTCGGACACCCTGTGCCTTTTACACAGCCGTCTCTGTTCTGAAATCTTAGCAATAGCGCGCACTCGTAGACTGCTCCTCTCCTCTGCACCCAGCAAAAACACCAGCTCTGACCTGGGATCTGGAGATGGGCCCCAGCGCCGCGGCAGGAAGGAGGGGCCCCGTCTCCAGGCCCCAGGCCGGCCAGGATGCCCAGAGATCATTGCAGCTTCCACCATCTTTACCCTGGGGAAAAGGGGCCTTCAGAGGAGATGAGGTTTATTTTTCTTTTTGGGACATCATGGCTATAACTTGAAAGCCTAATGTGTTTTTGTGTCTTGCCAGTTGACCCAAAGCCTATCTATTTTCTGATTGATTCCAGACTGTAGTAAGAAAGGGAACATTTACTTTCATGTGGTCATTTGATTATTCCTTTTACATATACAACATATACATACACACACACACACACACACACACACACACACACACAAGGGGGGTCTTCCGGAAATTAATGAACAATGCATAGTATATAAAAAAAAATTATGCATGTTTTCAACTTTTTTTGCACCAGAATAAATTCATACTTTAATCCTAATTTTCCACAAACTTTTAGAGATAACTTTGTGTTTAGGTACTTCGCACATGTTACCACATCCATGAAACTTCCTAAAATGATCACCAAGCAGATATATGGTGGCAAAAGCTATATTCACACTTAGACCTGGTCATGTTCAGCTCCCTAGCTATCTCCTTAAAATGGCCCGTTGCTGCTCACCAAGTGTGTTTGTGGCGACCGAGGCAGTGGAAAGTGGCCTTGCTGGGTGGCGAGTTTGTCAGCAGAGAATGTCGTGGTGTTACCCCACGTCAACCCAAGCACACTGGATGCTGACCAGCGTTAGGGCCGATAGAGACATCCTGCCGACGCCCAGCGGATGAGAAGTTCACCCTTCCTTGTTAAATGAGCCATAGACGTGGACTCAGCAGGGCTACTTGGTTTAATAGTGTCGCCTAAGCAGTCTACAGAGTATTTGGGTGGATTAGACATGTATGCTTTTTCTTTTTCATTTCTCTTAAATAATGATCCCAGCTAGAAGCGTGACACCCCCCACCCCAAGCAAAAATTGCCAGAAGGCTCCTTGTCTCCGTGCATAGTGCAAAATGTTTCACTTATCTTATGACATGCTGCTGTAACTTTGTAAAACATCGCATCACTTTGTTGTTTTCAGGTATCTGGATGGGAACCAATTTACACTGGTTCCCAAGGAGCTCTCTAACTACAAGCATTTAACACTTATGTAAGTACCGTTTTGTGTTTTCCCATCGTGGACGTATGCTAGTTTGTGAAAGAGTGGCCAGGAGGGGCAGAAAATTGAGTGACCCTTCCAGTCATGTAAATCACTCGCAGTTAGATGTGTCCCTCCTTACTCATGGGGTTCTATCACTACCTACCTCTTCGTTGAATATAGATCAACTGTGGAATGTCTTAGAAAAAGGTCCTCCTCTGTCTAAAGAATAAATACAATAAAGTCTAAATAGCAGAGGGTTACAGAAATGGGGTAAAACAATACCTTTATTGATAGTGACTATTTTATGACGAGCCAAGCAAAGAAACATAGGGGACAATATCTTTATTCTTGACTTTTAGCAAAAGATAGCAGATTTTAATAATGTGGCTGAAAATGGACTATAAATTTAGTTTATTAAATTTTAGTTTTTGTATTAATCATTATTAACCAAGTTACGGGTTCTAAATATTCAAATTTATTTTGTAGAGTTTATTTATGCACTCTCCATGTAAACTTGACAAAGTCGTTAACACTCTGAGCATAAATTTCAAAATACTGAGTTTCTTTCAATTTGGTTTTATATCCTACTGAAACAACATATTTTTCCATAAATGTGAAATACAAGAAGATATTTACACAGACATTTTGATCTGGTAATGTGCACCTTTGAAAATAGATCTAATCTTGTTACATAGAATTTCACATGGTTAGAGTGGCTTTGCTAGGAATTGACAGAACTTTTCAGGACACACACACACGCACACGCGCACACACACAAACAGCAAAAAGTAGATGTGAATGAGGCACACCTGATCATTGGTTTAAATCTGACTTTAGAGTGAATAAATCTACTGAAGAGGCAGGTTACTAGGGCTCCTAAGTTTCTGGAAACCTAAGTACGTATTACATGCCCTAATATAAACTTTACCTAAGCGTATCGAGGCCAGTTAAAATGCTGTTGACCATGTTGGGGCCAGAAATAGCATAGTGGTTAAGGCACTGTACTGGACTCCCACGTGGTTGACTACAGTTCAAGTCCCAAACCCGGTGGCTTGAAAATCATGTCGGGCACGTGTATATGTGTGCCCAAAATCCCACGAAGAGGATGTAGGAGAAGGAATTGACGTGTGTCCATCTCCCCTGGGGGCGGTGGTGATTTCTCACTTTCCCTCTCACTATCCCTGTGTCTCTCTGGCGAACACCCTATGGCAAAATCCTTTAAAAAAAATGCTGTTGATCATTTTTGATTTGAAGTATTGGAAAATTAAACACTTTATAGAAACGTGTTTAAATGACAAATGGGTAAATTACAGGAGAATATACTCTAGCATGCCTCGTCCTGCCTGTAGTTATTTATTTAATAGCAGCAAGAACTGATGACATACATTTTGTTCTGTTAAATAAACCATTAAATTGCTGCAATTTCCAGAGGGTCCCTTTAGCAGAACTGGGTCATTTGTGGGACAGCATGTGATTATTTAAAACCAGTTAGAAGTGAAAAATGAGAATTTGTGGATCCAGAAATGGTTTTACTAGTGATTGCTTATCAAATTCTAGGCCACTGTCTTCTGCTAATTTAGATACATTTATTTTTAAAATTAGGTACGGTACTTCAGGAGCTAAAAACATGGATTATGAAACTCCTATAAGGCTCCTACCATTTTCACAATTTTATAGATCTATTTTACTGATATCTTGATATTTTAATATGAAAATGAATAATTCTCAGCTCTTCTGAATTTTCTGTTTAGTCATACATTTTTCATTGGAAAAAAATTAGTGAATATATACAGTGAATATATATGGTGGCTATACATAGGTATATTAATGAGTATGTGTATATTTATATACACATATACAGAGATCAAACTCATAGAATATATATTATGACTCAGTATAAACTGCACTTCTAAATAGCAATTCAGCATTGATAGACACTCAGCATTTCTCTCTTTTACTTATAATTTATTCAACAAGTATGTATTGAGGACCTACTATGTGCAATGCCCAGGCTAGTGGCAGAAGCAAAGGTGACTTTAGTGGAATTAAATCAGGGTTCTTCTGGATGTCTGAGTGTGTGCGTAAGTGAATATGTACGCACCCATGAGGTCATAGCATCTGTCTGGATCTGAGGGGGACTTTGAAGAACACAGGTTAGTTTCTCACCCACAGAAGACACTTTCCCTAGTCAGCTCAGGGGAGCTCTCTGTGGACCATCACACGTCTTGAGGAGGCGGGAACGGGGGGTGTGGGATAGCGAGCTTGTTCCGGAGTTGCTGCCCGGATTGAGGCCAGCGCAGTGCCCACACATCCTCGGCCAGAGCCAGGCACAGCGTCACTCCTCATTTAACATGGCAGGGGGCAATGATTGTGCGTCACGTTCCAGCCTGCCCCGGGGGGAGCGTGTCTGGTCATTTGCAGATAAGACTTGAGCATACTGCGGTCTACGTCTAGGAGCGAGGAGAGACTTCTCTTCCGAGGAATGACGATTACTTCCATTTCTGTTCCTAATGGCAGCCTCCACTTCTTTCTTTTTGTCTTTTAGAGACTTAAGTAACAACAGGATAAGCACCCTTTCCAATCAGAGCTTCAGCAACATGACACAGCTCCTCACCCTGTGAGTGTGACAGTGTGGTAATGAGTGCTCACTAATTCTCGGAGCAAGAGGCATTTCCCGGATGCTGGATATTACTGGCGAGCAAGACTACCCTCAAGGAATGTTTCTACTGGGAGAAACAAACAAAACCTCAACCAATGCACAAATACAGATATTACCCCCTCAAAAAAAAAACAGCAGTGGGCTTTATGAAAGTAACAAAGAATGATTTATGTTGAGGTCAGGGTTAGGGGAGATCTTTAAGGGAACGTCAGAAGGGGATGGTCAAGACACCAGCCTCTGTAGGGATTGGTACAGGGAAGCCATATTTAGGAAATAAATGCATTGTATTAGGGAAACAACACAAAAATATGTTGTATGTCCATTTATAGTGGACAGATAGTCCTTTATTAACATTTCTACTTCAAAACTGCTGTGTGTCCGTCGGGCATTCCTTAGTAAAACACCCTGCATTCCTGTGCCTGCAGAATCCTCAGTTACAACCGGCTGAGATGCATCCCGCCCCAAACCTTCGATGGGCTGAAGTCTCTTCGATTACTGTAAGCATCTTAGTTCAACAAGGCACTTCTTCCTCAGGAATCTGAGGCTCGCGTTGTCTTTTTAATGGTCTCATTGCGTAGCTGATTCTTGGCTGTCTTGGGATTTGCATAAATAGACAAACTGGAGAATTGCATCTTACTATCAGTTCATAGCTTTGTCTGGATAAGGTAGAGCTGTTTTGTAATAGTAGCTGCTCTAGTCGTGGATTTGATTATATGTAACACTAAAATATGTGTTTTCTATTCTCCAATTAATTTTGAGAGGAAAAGGAAAATTGAATTGCCTTAGAAATTGCGTAGTACATGAGTACATCTTGACTATACAAATGTACTTTAAGGTATGAGAAATAAAACATATCCTCAACCCCACTTCCCTAATCCAAGAATTAACAGTTAAAACAGTATGATATGTTCTTCCGCTCTTTTCTTATATACATTTTTTTATATTCTAATATATGGATGGCCGCAGCTAAGTAACTATTAAGAGCCATAACAAGCACGTCGTCCGGTTCTGTCGTTAGCTACTTTTAAACATATGCTTTGCACTGTCTCCGTTCCATCACACACAGACGTCACTCAGCTCTTGAGCTGATTCAGGGTATTCCGTTGATTGTCAGAAGCATCCATTATTTAGTCCTCCTTACCTTTCCTACCCTTCGTTTTAATTACAGTTCCGTTGTGCTATACCTTATTCTCTTGAATCTAACTCATTCTCCAGGGTGCTGCTGTGCTCACATTTCCGAAAAGATTTAGTGAAGGAAAGATAGTCGCGTATATTGGGAGGACACAAAAGTAACTGTCAAGTTGTCCCCTAATTACGGTTTTGTCAATTGGCAAACTTTTCCTTCTACTATAGAATTAGAACCTTGTACGAACCACTCTCACAAACAGTGAATATTATTAATGTTTTTATTTTTGTCCCTACGACAGATGGAAAATCATATTTCCTTCCTGTTTCAATTTGTATTTTCAATTACTGGAACATTTGAATACATTTTGTTTATTGAGCATTGTGCTTCTTATTCCATTAAGCCTGGTAATATTGTGTCCCTCCTTTCTAACAGGTACTTTGTTTTATCAGTGTCTTTCTGCATCTAGTACTTGACCTTATGCCGTAGGTGTCCTTATAAAGGAATTAATCATTGCATTTTATAGTTGTTGAACATACTTGCTGTCCTGCTCTTCGTAAGGAATCGTTTGTCATATGAATATATTTTATGTCGTCAGTAATGTAGCATTCTTTCCCTTGATGGTTTGTGGGTTTATACCATGCTTTTGAAAGCCTCCCCATCTCATATTTATAAAAAAGAGCTCTTCTGTATTTTCTTTTAATACATTTGTAGTTTTATTTTTACCCTAACTCTTCAATCTGGAATTTGTTTGGGGCATGTGATGTGAAGTAGGAACTAACCTTTTGCTTTCCCAGGCTCGTATCCAATTGTCCCAAGATGACTTATTGCATAGACTCTTTTCTGCACTGACTTAATGTTTATTATAAACTGAAATCCCACAAATGCCTGGGCATCTTTCAAACTCTCTGAAATATAGGCATAATTCCCCCCCCCCTTTTTTTTAATTGTGATTTTCGGTTTACATGTAGTTATTGTATGTGTTAGTAGGGTATACTAGGGTTTTTCAAACACGCCTACGGTGTGTAATATATGGACATACTCGTCATCTTCAACAGTGAACATCGCATGTCAGTTCAGTAATAGTCCTACTGGATATTTTTTTAAGTATAATTTTGCTTGTTCTCGCTTTCAGTTCTCTACATGGAAACGACGTCTCGGTCGTGCCTGAAGGTGCTTTCAGTGACCTTTCCGCTCTGTCCCACCTGTGAGTACCGAGGCCATCCGTGGGCTCAGGGCTGACTCTGCCCAGTAGCGACTTAGGAACACTTCCCTGCCCCCCTTTTTGTCTCTGTGTCACGAGACACCGGATGCAGTTCTGTGTACAAGGTGGCTGTGACCGCCCTCCCGTGCCTGTCCCGTTAGTCGGACTCTGCTCGCCCTGCTAAAGGAGTCTCTTCTGCAAACGTGACTTGCCAGCTTCACTAGTGCCCCCCTTTTCTCAGCACCCCCATTTCTAGGATATCAGCTCCCCTACCAGTAGGTCTGCCCCACCCTGCCTTCCAAGTCCCAGCCCAACTAGTGCCTCCTCCATGAAGCTCATTCTGATTGCCTTGAACTGGATTCATTTACTTCGCAAGTGTCGCTTGGCATCCACTATGGTACCATGGGAACGTCAGCGCGACGTGGTTGAAGGCTTTAAAGCCCGGGAGTGGGAAAGCCCATCCTCACGCTGGATATGTTTCTCCTGTGTTTTCCTCTCTAGCCGCCCATTCTAGTGCCTTCATGTTTGGAAGAAAAATAAGGCGAATTTTACAATATGTGATTGTCAGGGTCTGAGTCCATTCCTGCCCTGTGGGTCAGATGCTGTCACTTCCAGGTGCAATGCTAACTAAGACCATGGCAAACCGAGAAGGGCACTGAGGAGTGGCCCTGCAGCCAAAGCCCCCCGGTGACGCTGAGCTGGGTGGAGTTAGTTATAAATTAGAATTCATATGATTTTAAATGCCATGGCTTACATGCACTGCTCGTATCAAAGCGTGGCAAAGTTATGAACCCTCTGCTTAGCTGATCGACCTCGGTTTGTAATCTCTAACGGGGACTGTTAGCCCCACTGCCTTCAGAGGGTTGCTGTTTAGGATAAATCGCGGCGGTTTGCATAGAGCAGTTAGCCGAGCTCCTGCTCAGGACAGTACCCTAGGAAACGCCGGCAGGGACCTCCGTACTGTCACAACTACTGTGCAAGAGCCAAGTTCCGAGGGGAGACTTTCTTAGGGAGGGCCAGCGTCAGGCCTGGTGAGCTAGCCATAGGGTCTCAGCAGTGGACACCTTCCTCTGTCCTGTCCACACTCCCTGGCCTGGCCAAGCCTTTCCACGCCCTCCCCTTGACTGTCCACCCAGCTGAGGCTTCCCGAACCACAAGCCCGTCCAGGAAACGCCGTCTGTCTGTTCCCAGTCATCTTGGTAGCCTGAACAGCAGCATTTCCAATAACGATCTCGTGTGTATCCATGAGTATCTGCGAATCTCCTGGGCGGGAGGGATTCTTCGGCGTTCAGCTCGTCGCGTCGTTCACAGCGGGTCCTTAGAACCTGGCAGTCGTGGCTGCGTTCTCAGGAATACTGGGGTGTGACAGGAGCGTTAAACGCCCCTCGGGGTCGGCTTACACCCGGCCTAGACCTGTCTTTCCAAGTAGAAGGAGACCACGTGGATCGCTGCTCCGTGTTAACTCGAGCGACAGCTCGCTAAGTCCTAGCCGCAATGAGAGTCAAGGAATGAGAATCCCCAGTGTCGCCATTTTCTTCCAAGTTGGGATCTGCTCTAAGTCTGTGGGGATTTATTTTCTACTGCGCGTCGCTTCGACTTCTGTGCCCTTAGGAAATAACAGTGCCCCCGTCCTTGTGTGTGTGTGTGTGCCTTTGTGGTGTTTTCCAGCGCGATCGGAGCCAACCCTCTTTACTGTGACTGTCACATGCAGTGGCTGTCCGACTGGGTGAAGTCGGAGTACAAGGAGCCTGGGATCGCTCGCTGCGCCGGTCCTGGGGAGATGGCCGACAAACTCTTACTCACGACCCCCTCCAAAAAATTCACCTGCCAAGGTAAGGGTTTCAGCCACGTGGTTTGCTTTTTGTAGAATTACTGTTTCGATTAAAATGGGAAAGAACTGCTGCTGGACTGCAGAGGTGCAGTTGGCAAAGGGCGGTAGACCCTGACTGCCGCACTGGTCCTCGGCAGCACAGAGCGGCCTCCGAGGCAGCCGCGTACACAGGGACCTCGGAGGCAGCTCGTGGAAGTGATCGTGCGTTCGCACAGTTCAGAATGCCTGCCAGTTCGTGTCACAGCCTCTAACGACTAAAATGTTTTGCTTTTGCCTTGTCTACACCCGTGCCTGGCCCTAGAGCTGCCAGGGCCCTGTGGCTTCCTGAGGCCAGGTAAGGAGACAGGCCCTCCCGCGTGTCCAGGCCAACCCCTCTGACTTGCCCCGCGTGCTGCCGTCTGTGTCACTGTCCCCGTTCTCGCTTGTCCGTATCCTGTTCCTTTCCCTCCGGGGTGTGTGCGAATTCCCAAGAGTGTCTTCCTAACGGTTTCTTCTCATTGCAACAATACAGAGCATCAGAATAGGAACAAGTCCGTAACAACATTTTATTTCTGCAAGAAGAAATAAAACTGACCCTTACTCAAATTTTAAAAATTACAAAAAATAATACAAGATCCTCCTTAATGTATTTCGTTGTTTTTTTTTTCCTTAGCTTCAGTTTTTTCCTTAAATTCCTGTCTAATACCTCAAGAATTGGATCGCTTTTTTTCCTGCAAAAACTGTGTAATTGTAATTTTTAAAATTTCCCACAACCACAAGTCTGTAAGTTTTTGCATTTTTCTCTGAATCCATGCCAATAATACTCATACATCCTTGATTTAAATAGTCTAATTGCATATCAGAATTTTAATGTATTTATTAAAAATTGAAAGTAAAATATCATTGCAATTCCTCTCTGCTTTGATTAGAGGAAGTTTGCAAGTAATTGGTATGTTAAGTTTTTCTTTTGTTGCCATAGATGTTTTGGGGGGGTCAGTGCCCCATGAGAAATTCCCAGTGGGTGGAGAGGTATATCGTTCTTTTGTAAAGTGGAGGAGAAGCGGCTGTCAGAGCAGAGAAGGAGACGCGGGCGTGCACTTGTCCTTAGACGAGTTACCGGGAAGATTACTTGGGTGGTGTCCCTAGGGCCCCAGGGATGTTCGTAACCCACTTTGAAGAATGCTGGTGCTGGGAACCAGCAGTTAGTGTAATTGCTATGTCGCTGGACTCCCACGTAGTCTACCGCGGTTCGCGTCCCGGACCCGGTGGCTTAAAACTCACGCCGGGCGCGTGTGCGTGCGTGCCCAAGATCCCGAGAGGAGAATGGAGGAGAAGGGATTGCGGCATGACGATCCCCCCTAGGGGGTGATTTCTTGCTTTCTGTCTCTCTGTCTCTCTCTGTCTGTCTGGCGAGCGCACACGCCTTATAGGGAAAATCTCTCAAAAAAAAAAAAAAAAAAAAATGCTGGTGCTTATCTCCATTTCTGAATGCTGGTGCTTATCTCCATTTCTGAATGTTTACAACTCTCTGGGTAGATCATATTTCTTGATAAGAACAACTTAGAACGCGAATTTGGGGTCTCTGCACACTTACACTAACTGCTGGTTCCCGATCATATTTCTTGATAAGAACAACTTAGAACGCGAAGTTGGGGTCTCTGCACACTTACACTCCACTCATGGCGTGTCACAAGTCCAGCTGTAACTTGAGATTTAGCTAACTCATTTGACCTTTAAAGCAAATGTAATGTGGGGACCAGCAGATGGCGTAATGGTTATGTCGCTGGATTCCCATGTAGTGGGCCGCGGTTTGAGTCCCAGACCCCGTGGCTTAAAACTCAAGCCAGGCACGTATGTATGTGTGCTCAAGATCCTGAGAGGAGATTGGAAGAGAAGGGATTGCAATGTGGCCCCCGCCAGGGGGTGATTTCTCACTTTTTGTCTCTCTGTCTCTATGGCTTGCACACGGGCCCTATTGCAAAAAAATCTCTTAAAAACAAACAAACAAACAAATGTAATGCTGTAATATCTCATGGACTTGATATACTAATGGAAATATGCTTAAGGGAAAATTTGTCCTCATCAGCAATACCCAAGATGACTTTCTGCAGTGATGAAAATTCTAGATCTGAGCTGTTCAGCAGGGTAGCCAAGAGTCACAAGTGGTTTTTGAGCACCTATAGTGTAGCTAATGTTAGCGAAGAAGTGCATTTTCTATTTTATCTTATTTCACTTAAATCTGCACAGGTAGGTACCATGTTGAGTAATATCATTGCTATAAGGGCTCAGAGGAAGAGATCCCTTTAGAGGAGAGTGTCCTAACACTTCAGAGGTGCGCGTGTGTCCGAGTAAGCTGTCTGGGTGACAGACCAGGGTGAGGAGAGTGTTGCAGGTGGACAGAGCTGCAGGAGAGGGCCACACTGCAGGGAAGTTCTGGATGTCTTCCAGGGCTGGCTTGAACCAGCGGAGCTGAAATTTTGACAAATGATCAACAGCCCTAAATCTCTCAGCTGAACATTAGCAGTTTGGCTTAATATTTACTAAGTTATCAAATCAACAGATGGCATGCATTTCAAGGTAGCGAACAGCCCGGGTGTAGACCAGTTGCAAGCAAGGAAAACACTTGAGATGCAACGAATATATATATAGTGTAATTGCATTCGGCAGAATCAAAGACTTACCCCATTTTTCTTAACTCGTAATATCAAAATCATTCCTGTCATGAGTACTACTAGATCTCCATTTGAGAAATGGATCGATTGTAATTTAGGGAGATTAAGTAATTCGCTCTGGGTGATTCAGCTGCCGAACAGGGTGAGCCTTGGCACTCTGACTCCGGAGGTTGTTGCTAGAGTTCACTTTATAATTTTCAATAAAATTATTTTCAAGATACATTATCCATAGGAATAAGATTGCTCCCTACTACTGAAACAGGCCTAGAAAATGAAAGTTTTTGAATCACCCTCCACTGCTTTCCTGGAAATACTCATTTATACGAAACAACGTGGTGAAAGGTGAAGTATGTTCTTTTATTTATTCATGAGAGATTTTTTGCTCTAAGGTGCATGTGCTCGGGGAGAGACAGAGAGAGAGAAAGTGAGAAGTAACCTCCCGGGGCGGATGGCCATGCTGTAGTCCCTTTTCCTCCATTCTCCTTCTGCGATTTTGGACACGCACGCCTGCCTGGTGTGAGTTTCAAGCTGCTGGGTCTGGAACTTGACCTGTGGTCAACCATATGGGAGTCCAGCGACGTTAACCATTATACCATCTGCTGGTCCCAGTGTGTTCTTTACTAATTAAAATAACGCACTGAAGAAAACTGGTGGATACTGTGGCGTGGAGCATGTGTGCTTTATGAGCTTCTCAGCAATAAAGTGATGTATCTTTAAATATTTTATAATTTGAGGTTTTCACATTTTAATTTCACTTTCCCCAATATGCTCTTATCTTATTCATGAAAGTCTTGTAAATGCAAACTCCCAGTATGACGACTTGTCAATGTAATTTCAAATTATAGCAGGAAGGCAAATCTTGTGTGTAGGGGCCTGATTATCAAGTTATGTCTGAGGATAACGGGAGTATTTTTTTTCTGCTAGAAAAGGCTATGCTATTATTTCAAGTAATTTTTTAAAGAATTATTTCATTTAACTTTTAAAAAATTTATTTGTATATATTTTTAATTTGACCAGAGAGAGACAGAGTGAGAGAGAAAGTGAGAAAGCAAGCCACCAGGTCTGGGACTCAAACCATGGTTGGCCATGTGGGAGTCCAGTGCCCTTAACCACCATGCCACTCGCCAGCCCCATCAAGTAATTTTTTTTTTTTTTTTGAGAGGTTTTTGCTATAGGGCACGTGCGCTCACCAGAAAGACAGAGAGAGACACAGAGACAAAAAGTGAGAAATCACCCCCAAGGGGGGATGGCCACGCTGCAATCCCTTCTCCTCCATTCTCCTCTCAGGATCTTGGGCATGCGCACACACACACCTGGCGTGAGTTTTAAGCCACTGGGTCCAGGACTCAAACTACAGGTGACTACATGGAAGTCCAGTGACATAGCCATTACGCTAACTGCTGGTCCCTCAAGTAATTATTTTAATAACATTTTTATTCTTAATTTTTCAGAGTATTTTGTTGATGGTATACTCTTGTTGTTTTTGATGCACGAAAGAAATAAATGAACTGGAGGAAATAGGTTATCAGCACATATTTAATTCCTACCCTGACCAGAGCGTGGTCGAGTGGGAAACAGATGGGGGTGACCTGTCTTTGTAACTCAAATATCCTAGTCTGCTAAATCTCTCTAAAGTTAGCACGCTTAAGCAGTCTGCCATAAACCGAGGATTCTGCCTCTCCAAGTTTTCATTGGGAAGTCCACGTGTCCCATGAAGCTTTGCTCAGTTTCAACATTCGCATTCCTGGTTCAGGATGGTTTCCCTAGACGGGCACCTGAATCAGTCTTTTTATTGTTTTATTTTGCACAGGGATTCACTAAACATGTGAATGTACTAAAGAGAGAATAATATAATGGAATTGAACGGTGCATTGTTTTTCATTCATTCAACGGATATTACCCAGTTCAGTGGACATGCACTGGGCATGTGAGTCCAGTGTATCAGTGTACCCAGAATTCTCCTGAAGCTTATGTTCTGCTAATAGATCATTCTAGAACAGTATGGAAGCTTAGAGATAAACAGGATCTCCAAAAAGTTCATGGAAAGCATGTATTATGGAAAAGGCGTACATGGGTTTCAAAAAAATTTTACAACACAATTAACTCAGGCATCCATTTCATTTTTTCCTACAAACTTTTGAAGCCCCTTACATATCCAAACTAAACACCTGTGGAATCGTCACTGATCCTTCAGGCCATCAGAAGATTCCTGTGCTGAGCCAAGCTCACCTGGAATAGGGTACGAACAGGGCTGAGGCCCGGGCATGCAGGGTTTGGTAGTGCAGAGGGTCGAGGAGAAGGTGCTGACAGTGTTTCATTATTCATTCATAAAAGCTAGCTAAAAGGGCAAGAAATCTGGACCTTCTAAAATCTAACTTTTCACCATCTCATGATTGATCTCTTCCCTTAACTTTATACACATTAACAATCCCGGGGCCAGCAGGTGGCATAGTGGTTAAGGCACTGGACAGGCTGACCTTCGTTTGAGTCTCGGACCTGGTGGTTTGCTTTCTCACCTTTTCTCTCTCTGGTGAGTGCATATGTCCTATAGCAATTTTAATAATAATAATAAAATAAAAAATAAATAAATAAATAAATAAATAAAATTTAGTAAATGAGTCTTTAAAAAAAGTAAAAAAGCATCCTGTAGCTTCTGGAATTCCTGGAAAAAATCCACATCTCTCAACGATAACATTGCAATATTACTGTCTGTCTTAGCGGGACAGTATCTTCCTTCTCTGAAAGAAAGTTTTTGACAAGCTTGAATGAGGCCAATTGCTCTCTATCGCAAAATTATGTGTTAATATTGTCCTTAGTCATTTTATTAAGTAAGATGGTAAATAAATAATTCAGTCTAAAGTAGGAGTAATGAAAATTTCACTAGTTTGATCAGTTTGGGAGCATTATTTAAAACTCGGTCAAATTCATTCTGCATTTTCACATTTCATTATTACTAGCACATAGCTCTAGCTTTGAAATTACCTTGACTTTTTGGTATTATGACTTCTTCACTGGCCAAAGAAAACATTCAGGTGTATACACGGTTATTTGTTCAAGTGCCCTCTTAAAAAGCAAAGGGGATTTTCTGTGCACTTTTTAAACCTTAAAACACCAGGAAAAATTTAGCACAGTTATTTTAAAAGGTGAAGAGAACCAGCAATTAATGTTCTGTCCTTAAATATTTTACATCCATATTATCTTTAATATTCACAATAATTATAACCTATTTTTTCATTTAACTCCAGCTCATTTACTATCTGAAGGTCACATGCAAATGTGCTAAAGTCCAGCAGTCATGTAATATTTAGTGTTTATATTTTTTTAACCATTTAGATAATGAAAACTTACAGGTTGTTTATTTGTTTGTGTTTTATTTTGTTTTGTTTTTCCATAAAGAGTGTGTGCTCGCCGAAGAGAGAGGGGCACAGAGAGAGAGAAAGTCAGAAATCACCCCGGAGAGGGATGGCCATGCTCTAATCCCTTCTCCTCCATTCTCCTCCTGGTCCAGGACTCAAACCTCGGTCATCCATGTTGGAATCCAATGCGCTAACCACCATGCATCCTGCTGGCCCTGAAATTTACAGTATTTTAACCCTGTTATCTGAGGACCATCTCAACACTCTCTGCTGAACTTATAAGGACACCAAGATCTTGCCTGTTGCCAACTTCAATGACTCCTGTTAGTTATTTCCATTCCGTCCCTTTTCATCTTAGATGTGGCCACTGCTTCGCCTGCTTCTTCATCTCTCTGTCTGACACCTCTTTCACTTTCATCCATGATTGGATGTAGAGCTATGATGGGGCTCTGTCCTTAAGTTCTCAGTTGATTTCAATCCGTGTTTTCGAATATCTAGCCGTGACCTTTCTTACAATCTCAGATTTTTATTTCCATGCTCCTTGGCGGCTTGCAGAAACAGGAAACACGTAGTCCGAGCGTGCACTCTCAGTTCTTGTGTCCTTTGTCTCATTGATTCACGCATCTCTCTACTGCTGAAGTCGACGTTTTTCCAGGAACTCAGGTGTTCCTGTTGCCTTTGATCCCCCAAACTGAGACTAGTGCCTGGTACAGAGTAGACGCCCCCCCCCCCCCATATATATTTGACAAGTGAATGAGTTAGTGAGGGAGGGCTATTAACAAATGTCTGTCTGAGACTGACGTTTAAAAATGTGCAGCGTAGACCAACGGGTTGCAAAATTAAAATCTCATCTCAGTTAGTTAGCTGACGTCAAACAGCCCCGCTTCTCTCCTGAACTGACGTTAGACAAGGGCAGTGTGAGAGCATCTTACCTCACTCAGGTTTGCCAGGAACGCCAGGGTAAAGGCAGACTCTGGGACAGAGTTAGACGTGTCTGTCTGGAGCGTAGGTAATAAATCAAAGTGCAGTACAGTTCTCAGTGGGTGGCAATACTGGCGTCAGGTGCTTATGTGTGATTCCAGTCAAGCAGGCAATTCTGCCTACCAGCTTTAATGGAGCTGAGGTCCGACGGTCTTCCCATTAAAGATTAAAGCAACTGACAGAGACAGATTGTTAACCAAACTTTTTTCTCATTTTCCTTTGAATTATTAAGCTAAACACACCTCCATCTACATAGCAGATAATGCTCTGAAGTCAAGACCAGACCTTGAAGCAATCCGGTGAGCCTAGGCCGGTCTTCACGGTGGCGTTTGTGAATCTCTGTATCCTTGAGGCGAGCTTGCTTTTCTCTTCTGCAGCCCTCATCTCGCGAGGGCTGATTTGTCGGCAGTATTTTAATACATCTTGGAACCAGTTAGCTTTAGGAAGGAGAAAATGGTAGGGTTGTAGTCCCTTACCAAATGCAATGCAGTATTTCCCAGAGTGGGGGATACAACGGCCTGTGGAGAGTACCTGTGGTCGCATGTTAATCACATGTGCTTGTGTCCATGCGTTTCCATCAGACCGTAGCCATCATGAGCTCTAATGTGTAGAATAGCGTGATTTAAGTTAGTTTAGCTGGGCGGAAGTCGCACCATTTTGGTTGACTGCCTTATAAGGAGGCGCAGTGACGGGCGCCCTGGGGAGGCCCCAGGTCCACATCCACAGAGCTCCAGGAGTAAGCCAGAAACATGCAAGCCCGTGATCCAGAGCTGTCTGAGGCCGGGGGTGGATCGTGGCATCAAACCCTGTTGGGATGCTGTCTCTCTGTTTCTGTGTCTCCCTGTCTCACTCATGACATAAATAAACTTAAAAATCAAAAGGTGAGAGCAGGGCGGTTGGGGGTGGGATTTCAAGCTCTCCACCTGTCCTGTATGACGGTACACGCCATTGGAACTTCACGCTCCAAAGAGGACCAAGAACCACCGAGGGGCCTGTGATGGCAGAAATGGAGCTACCGTTGTAGGATAAAGATCTGTGTCTTGTATATAAGGGTAGCACTGTCGTTGTCCTTGTCAGACCTCGTCTCCAAGGGGCTCTCCACGGAGCTCTCACATAGGGTATAAAAACCAGCATCGGGGTCTATAATTTCCGGAACATTAGCCACTTAGGGAACAAGGACGACTGACCAGAAGAAAGACTGCAGCCAGATTGGCATTTGATCTAGACCTGTCACGGGTTAGGAGTTTTCTAAATGAGATATTATAGTAGAGATTTCAATGGTGTTTTCTTCTTGAAGAGGAAGATACAGAACCTCACCCCATCACACATTGTGCTAACAAACAAACGCTGAATTGGAAGACTGTGAGGGAAAACCTATCCTTCTGGAGAAATGGAGATATGTTTTGGGTTTATTTCCACATGTTAAACGTGGCACGGTTTTGTCCTGGGAGGGATTGCCTGTAGCTGTGACGTCACTGAAGTTAGACCCCGACTCTAAGCAGCCAGGCCAGGGTCCCACGCTGCTCTCAGAGGGCCCACGGTGCCAAGGCCCGTGTCGGAGTCTCGAGCATTATATGGTAATGCCGGTTTCTGGTGTTCTCCTGGAAAAGAGACAGAAGTAAACTGTACACAATTACTATTAAGGCATATAAATAATTTTATGTAAAACAGAATAAAATGTACCCACTTTGACAATTTAAAATTAATTTTTAGGCCCTGTGGATGCCAGTATTCTAGCCAAATGCAACCCCTGTTTATCGAACCCCTGTAAGAACGACGGCACCTGCAACAACGACCCGGTTGACTTTTACCGATGCACCTGTCCCTACGGGTTCAAGGTAGGCGGCGGCCGTGGGAGTCGCGCTGGGGAGACATAGCTTCCTCGGCATGCCGTCTTGCCCTGGCCTGCCCCCCTGTATGTCCAGACTAACTGACATGGAACTGTACTGCCTGCCCCTCCTCCAGGGCCAGGACTGCGATGTCCCCATCCACGCGTGCATCAGTAACCCGTGTAAACATGGAGGAACCTGCCACTTGAAGGAAGGAGAAAAAGATGGGTTCTGGTAGGTCATCCGTCTGTGACCGGCGGTGTCGGAAGTACTGGAGCAGAATGACTATGGAGATACGTGTTTTTATTTTTAAATCAAAGTGTTGTCCTTTAAAAAGAATGCCAGGGGACAAGCAGATGGCATCATGTTTATGTCACTGGACTCCCACGTAGTTGACTGTGGTTCGAGTCCCAGACCTGCCGGCTTAAAC
Source organism: Tupaia tana (assembly GCA_026018925.1). Classification (NCBI taxonomy): domain Eukaryota; kingdom Metazoa; phylum Chordata; class Mammalia; order Scandentia; family Tupaiidae; genus Tupaia; species Tupaia tana. The sequence goes on along the minus strand of JAKSZU010000025.1, from coordinate 27,060,781 downwards.
CTCATGCCAGGCACATGTGAGTGCATACCCAAAACCCGAGAGGAGAGTGGAGGAGAAGGGACTGCAACATGGCCATCCCCCCGGAGGGTGATTTCTTGCTTTCTGTCTCTTTGTCTCTCTGGTGAGCGCATGTACCTGTAGCAAAAATCTCTCTTTAAATAAATAAATAAGTGAATAATATAAAGAGTGGCAGACTGAAGACGACATGTATTGGCTTTGAGCCTCAGAGCTATGATAATATTAAAGATGGATGGGGACATGCGGTGTCCCCCTCGGGACGCCGTGACATCCGGCGGGATAGAAAGTCAGGTCCTCACGTTAGGAGTAATCACGGCGGACGGGAGCAGGATGGGCATGGGCTAGCCAGTCCCCACTGCAGGGCGGTGTGCTGTCACTCTGCTTGCTGCTTTAGCAGACAGTGTGTAGGGATAAGAGGAGGTCTCTCTGCCACCAAAAGTTAGTGACTTACTCGCTAGCCACAGTACAAGGGGACAGGCATGCTGTGAGCATTTTTAACCTGGAGTTACTTAATCATACGCTACAGTAACGTCAGACGCTCTTCATGAATTATGAAATGGAATTCTTTATCAGATGACACTAATAATTACACTTCAGAATACTGATCCACCGCGACAGCTTGTTAGCAACGGCTCTTTTTAGAAGAAATATGCCTCATTTCTGCAGGCTGTTATGAAGATGTTTTCTTCTGGGTGTTACTCAAAGATTATTCAGATAATTACTTAAGATTAGATATGTGATGTGTGATGCTGGGGGGAAACTGGATTTACTGAAACTCAAAGAGAACATTCTCATCATTGCAAAGGAGGCAAGATTTTACTTTCAGGTATCGTTTTTCCCCAAAGCATCCAGCCCATTATACTCAGGGGAGTAGGTGCTGTGATTTTAAAAATCAGAAGCAGCTTCTCTCCATGCGCGAATTACCGCATCTCGGTGTGAGTGGAGAGCGGGACACGTGGGGCCGTGCCCTGGCGGTGTGTGTTTAGGCGGCAGCTAAACTGGGCTTGTTGTCGGTGGCTGCCAAGCCGTTGCCATCTTGCTGCCAGCCCAAGTGTCCTTTTCTGAATGGTTTCTGGCTTGGTGGGGATCCGTTTAAATGGATTCTTAGAACTTGTCGTTACAAAGCATTGTAACGATCAATTTCTTGTAGTTAAACGCTGTCTGATTGGTGAGTATGTGTATGCTTTTCTCAGTGTTGGTTTAAAATGCAGCACACGCATGGTTTTGCCTTTCGTCTCCTGGTGCCCAGGTGTATTTGCGGTGATGGGTTTGAAGGAGAAAACTGTGAAGTCAACATTGACGACTGTGAAGACAATGATTGTGAAAACAATTCTACGTGTGTGGACGGAATTAATAACTACACCTGCCTGTGCCCACCTGAGTACACAGGTATGCAGAGTAATGCGTGGCATGCCCTCCATCAGAACACCTGTCCGATACTGTCGTTAGCATGCGTTACACGTGTTTAGTAAACCGCGGTATTCTTTGACAATTGGTAGGCGTGTTGGAAATTACATGCAGATACAAAAGGGAATAGTTGTTTTATCAGCCGAGCAGACCCAGCCAGCTCCTGTCAGTACACACATTTTTCTTAACATTATACTGTCCAACGGAAAAGAAGCCGTCATGCCAGAGCCAAATTCCAGTCCCACCGTTCAGGGACGTTTTCATACAAACTGATTTCCCTGTGCACACCAGCCCCACCTAAGTGAAAAGAAAACACTTCTTTCCATAGCCAAAATGCAATTAAGCATTTGCAATCACTCAAGTTTAAACTGGCTCTTCGCTAGTTTGTGTTTGCCTTCAGTAATCCATGCCCTTCAAAATAAAACTTCTCTAGGAAAGAAGAGATTGAACATTCTGAGTAATCTTATTAGATCCTAAGCTTTATTTTTTTCTGGCTTTTTGTCTCTTTGGGTCATAACCTCGTAAATCTATTCATGTTGCTAGAGTTTGTCCCTATTTAATCCAACTTGCTCTAAAGAAAAATCAAGTTTATGGTCGGTCTATTTTGTGGCCAGGAATAAGAAACTATACTATATTAACCACCTTGTTTCCCTAATAAATAATTTAAAGTTGTTAGGGAGGAGGAGCTTTTTACACATTTGATTTTTCAGGGGAAAAAAAATGGAGAAACAGATTTTATTGCTCCATTTTAAATTACCATTTGTGTTTGTTGAGTGCTTTTTCATTCGTTATATTCCAAGTTTCAGTTCATCGTTATGAAGATCGGAGGCTGAGACATTTAAAGAGGTGACATAGGTCGACACCTCTAGACAAGAAAGGCAGATTGACCTCTGATGGCTTTTCAGGACTTTCTTGTTGGGAAATCATCGAAATTTAAGTGTTTAAGGAATGCCCTAAGTTTACGTTTTACCAAGCGTTTTTCTTAAAGGAAAGTACTATGGTGGATGGGAAATGCTAGACCAACCCTGAGGCTGTGTTGACCACCCGAATCTGTTCAAGGCCTGTAAGACGGCCTTTTCCGTGGTTGGTTTCTTCAGACCGTGAGGCACCACGTTGTTTCCCGTGCGCATTCGAGTGTGCCTGTCACGTGTTCTTCCAGCCCTTATACGCTCAGTGGGCGGAATTTGAGCATTCTTTGCTATTTTACATTTTTACATTAAGAAAACATTAGCAAGTGCATTCGACATGCACCCGTGCTGACGTGGCTGTGAAGGGTGTCGGTGTCCACAGATTTCCCTTCACCACTGTCACTGTGTCACCCCACACATCTTACTACAGCCTGTGGGCCTGGGCTGGGGCCCTGGATCACCCTGAGCACCTGAGCTTTATCGGGGCCGACTTAGACATGTACCAAAATCCCACACTCGCACTAACATCTGAGAGCCAGCACCTGCATATGACAGGCTGGTTCTTTTTCCATCATTGTTCTGATCATAGAAAAGGTTCAAGAACTCGCTTAATTTCGAAGGCCTCTTTAAACCAACCCAGTGTGGCCATACCCAACAGATGGGACCCACGCATTCCCAGGGCACATTGGTTAACCGGTGTCTTCCTGGCCCTTTCCAGAGGGAAACTTGGCTGTGGGGCACGGCTGCATGGAGGCTCTCGCTCGCCCTTCCAGGATCATTTACATTATGCAGTAGACTCTCTCGAGCTGCTTTGGAGGGTCCCCGTGCTTTGGCTGTAGATTTGCTGTTCGTTATTCTCGTCCATTCCTTGTGAGTCTTTGTCTGACCTCACCCCTCCTGTCCCAAGCTCCTGTCCAAATGATTCAGTTCAGTGCAATGTCCTCCAAAAAGTGTTGCAAGGCCCCACTTCCCCAGCGGTGTCAGATCGCTTTCTTTGAAATAGGTCATCAAAATCCAGCACTTAGCAAAACCCCTTCTTAGCCACGACGTGACACCCATGAAAGCGGCGATGCAGGAAGTTGTCGCGACTGTCAAGAGCCATTTACTCTTGGCTAGAACTGAGTCGCCCGCTCTGTTTACTTTTAGCAACGGTGCGTATCAGTTAGCCATAATTTGGGCACAGGATCAAGAAAAACATTGAACTGCACAGAAAGCACGTGGCCCAGAAGATGTGAAGATACTACCTGTGTGACCGTGGGCTGGATTTTATGGGAAATGAGGAGCTTGGCCAGTTAGTGTTGGAAAAAATATCGAAACGGGGCAGATCGATAGCTCATCTACTAACTGTAGTGTTCTTGTGTATACATGAAATATTTCTTTATGAAATATCAACCTGCCACCTGCAGATCTTGACATCCGTGACCTTTCATTATAAGGAAATAAAATTAGGGTTCTAGGGTTTCAGATCCTGCTTCATTCAAGGCTAAAGTTAAGGAGAAATTTCTTATAATGTTACTACATTGTTTAAGCTTAGAATCAGTTAATGAGCACAAGATAAGCTAAGCTCAGGGAATATAATGTTGTCATTGTTTAAAAGTCCTTCCAGTCATACATGGCTTTTTCCTTTGAAGATTTCTTTTTACTCTAAATCCCAAAGGCATTCCGTGAGAAAGCTCTATTAATAGGAGTGAATTAAACCTCATAGGCAATGCTTGGAAACGACTAGGGGACAGCTTTGGGGTATCTGTGTCAGCAGTCCATGTGGCATATGATGTCAGCAGAGAAAATTCAGAGATCTAAAGCAATCAGAGAAGTCATGACGTAAGGTGTAGACTATAAAATATGGTTAGAAATAAACTAAAATGAGCCACTACTGGGAAGTTGATTAAACTTTAGTTAAGCTTTGAGTGACCAAAACATCCTAGTAAGTAATTACTGACTTATTGGAGGAGAAGACTCTGCTTTTTCCAGCTCCAAAGATGGCCAACACGGATGTGAGATCCAAGACTGTCTTCCTGTTCTCTGAACCTTGCAGGCCCTCCCCTCCCTAGTCTTGAAAACTGTTCTTTTTCTGTCTCATCCATTGTCCGTTAGTTGTGTAGTGCATGAGTGTTGATGACTACTATTCTTCAGAAAAAAATTAATTTTTGAAAGTTCAATTCACTATGATTCTAAAAGTTAAAATCACTATGCTAAGAACTGGGAAAACAGGACTTTAGAATTGGTAAGCAAATTAAACAATCAATTCTTATTCCTAACTTGAGAAATTTGGGGTTTGATTTTTGTTTCATTTTGTTTTTAGCCATACTTACACCTTTTCTGAAAACCAAGATGTTTCTTGGAGGACCATTTTTAAGGAATTCATTCATTTACACAGGCTCAAACCTATACAAATGAAAATTGTCATCTGACCCCTCACAATATTGAAAAGATGAGTGCCGTACTTGGGTTCTAGTGTGGAACTGGAAAACGCGCTTCTGCGCAATTCTCAACAGTCAGACCCTGCCATGTTGAGACCGTGTGTCTTAATTAATCCTATTCTCCTGAGACCCCATATAACTAGCCAACTACACAAAATTAATCCTGCTGTAAACCCACATATCGCCTAATAGGATTATACAGTAAAATGGAAGTTTTTATACAAATCGAGTATCGCAGAGCCTCAGGACGTTCTGTGGAAAATGCTCAGGACACCTCACCTTTTCCATTTTGTGCATTCTCTGTTTTCCAACTCTCCCACGCCATGCACTAACCACTGAGTGGGAACAGTACGGCTGCAGGTGGTCAGTCCACCTGGTGTAGACGCAGACCTGTAGCTCGCTGCAGTGGTGTTTGCCTTTTGCCTCATTTCCTCGTGTCTGTGCGTTTGGCCGGCTGTAGGTAAGAGGCTGAGCCTTGCTTCATTGCTTTCCCCGGCTTCTCTGTGGGTCACTGCGCGTTGGCTTCCCGTGCTCTGCTGTGCTACCGCAATGTAAACCTGTGGGTCACTGCGCGTTGGCTCCCCGTGCTCTGCTGTGCTACCGCAATGTAAACGTCTTTTGTCTCTTCTGTCTTTGTCGCTGCCAGCTGCTAATCTGAATGAGGTGGAAAAAGGTTAGTTGCCTTTTAAGTCTATTATGCTTTTCATTCCCGTCACCCTGTTTTGAAGGTACATAGCTTGCACTGTGTCCAAGGTAAAAGGGATGTTGACAGAATGTGAAATCTGTAAGCACCACGCCCGATCCGTCACTCAGACCCTTGATGTGTGCATACCTATGCCCAACATTCTCCGATGAGCCTTGGCCATTTCCAGAGACCTGTAACAGTGAGAAGAGTTGCCAACAATGGGGCCAATATTGGGGGGCCAGCACATGGCGTAATGATTGCATCACTGGACTACCATGTAATCAGCCACAGTTCAAGTCCCGGACCTGGCGACTTAAAATTCATGTTGGGCGCATGTGCATGTGTGCCCGAGGTCCTGAGAGGAGAATGGAGGGGAAAGGATTGCAGCATGGCCATCCCCCCTGCGGGATGATTTCTTACTTTCTGTCTCTCTGGCGAGTGCACATGCCCTATAGCAAAAGTTTCTCAAAAATGAAAGGGGGGGATCAGTATTTTCTATTTTCTGGTTGTCCACACACTTATTTTTTTTTAAAGATATCACAAACATATACTATTTTTATAATAAAAAATAGATCATTTAGTATAGTAGCTAGTCAATATGTTAAAAGTTATGAAAAATGTTCAGGTGTAGAGAATTCTCCTGTAACTTTAAACCAACAGTATTAGTGATCTGAAACATGAAAAATATTTGATGCAATATTGATTTGATATGTATATTGAAACATTTTATGAAATAAATATTATGAAGCCCAAGAGGTTGATTTATAAAACAACATTGTCACACTCATAGCACAGAATTCCGTTGGTTACTGGCCACTACTTCAAAGTACAAAAGGAGCCTGTGTAGTCAATGACACGGGGATGGTGTGCATGGCTCCCCAGGTACATCAGGGCCGAAGAAAAGGAGTCGTGGAGAGATTAGAGCAGTGGCCATGTCGGGGGATCAGCGTGGAATACTTAAGAAATTTCATCTTAGAGATGTATAAGTGTAACTAATAACACTGAGTTTTTAATCATTCAGCTCACCAAAAGTCTTCAAGTACCCAGTGCAAACCCAGTGTTCTAAAAGCAGCACAACATGTATGTGTCTTGGTAGTTCTGGTTGTACGGAAGGCATTTACAGTAGGATTTTAATGCTCTTATGGGAATAAGTAGCAGCTCTCTCTGTCCCCTCTTGCTAAGGACTTCCTTTACTCTGTTACATTGTTTAATTTACTGTGTTTGCTCATTCACTCTTACAATGTGAAGAGTTAAACTGGAAAACATGAAAAAAATGCTTTTATATTTAATGTAAAAATGACGCATGTGTTACTCTCTGTCAGTTAATTCATCCAGTACCTTCCTTGGTCAAATGCTTTTTCTTTTCACGGGTACTAAAACAATTGACGGTCTGGGGCAGGGATCTGAAAAATCTGAGACTAGCTTAGAAATGGAGTAGCAATTATTCTGCCACAGGCGTAGGTCCTTAAATAGTTACACAAGCTCTCAGTAGCAGTGTGGTAGTGTTTTAAATCACCACGTGGTTCCATGTGTTGACGAAATCTCATGCTTACATGTATAAGAGACTTCTATTTCCAAGAATTTGCTGCAGATTGAATTTGCTTTCAAAAGCACTCAAACCGTTCTCCATAATTTCAATCCAAAACCTAGTTAGAAATAGAATTTTGATTTCATTATAGCCAATAATAATTTTCTTAAATAAGAACCTCAGTCATTAAGTGATACATTGTGAGTTTTGTTTTTGTTTTTGTTTTTTTGTGTGTTTTTTGTTTTTGTGTTTGGTGGTTTTTGTTTGTTTTTTTGAGAGGTTTTTGCTACAGGGCGTGTGCACTCACCAGAAAGACAGATACAGAGAGCTAGAAAGCGAGAAATCACCCCCGAGGGGAGATGGCCACACCGCAATCCCTTCTCCATTCTCCTCTCGGGATCTTGGGCACGCACGCACACGTGCCTGGCATGAGTTTAAGCCACTGGGGTCTGAGACTCAAACCACAGTCGACTACATGGGAGTCCAGCAACATAGCCATTATTCCAACTGCTGGTCCCAGTATGTTGTTATTTTAAGGAACTCTGTGAACTATAAAAACGTGAGCAATGGCTTTTACAAAACGAGTAGAAAGCACTCGCTAAAGGGGCCACAACCTGCGGCTAGGGGCCCAGGGACGAACCCACGTGCAGCTGACCAGGACGTGGCTCTCACCTGGGCGACAGCTCTCAAACTGACCCCCTCTGATTCGCGGCCATCACCAGGCTCAGCTGCTCTTCTCACTTCACAGTGGCTCCCACCAGTCGCTTATGCCAGACAAGCTTGTCTGCACCCTGGCCGCCTGCTCTGCCAGCTGCACACAGCTATCCTTGTGTCCGTTTGAAGAGTCAAGCTGTAGCCACAAAGTTTGGTGCAGGCAGGCAGTCTGCTTTACCTAGACGTGAGCGAGAGAAGACATCTATCGGAGCCCTAGACCTCAGCCACCATCTGCACAAGCACAGCAGGCAGGTGGTAATCCACGTAGGTGGCGGAGAACTCCCGGGCTTCTATCCAGGCCCTGAGATCGATAAGCTCCAGGACCGTTTCCAGTCTGGGGTTTTTCTTCTGCAAACCAGGGATAACGACACCTGTCCTAGTTCACATAGACGTTTGAGAATAACATGTCGGATGCGTAAGAAAACACTTGAACGTGGCTGTCTGTACTCCAGAAATATCAGAGGCTGCCCTCTATGGCAGGTTTTAAGTTTTCTATCATTTAATTCCTACAGTCATCACTATGTGACCTAGTTTGGGTTATTGGATGTCATTCGTAGTGGCGTGAGAATTCGGATGAGAAAAGTTCTCCCTGAAGTAGGTTATATGTGTGAAGGAAATCTCTCTACCTAGCCATATGTGTAAATATTGTCTACTTTTAATGTTCAGTATTTTTAATTCTATATTTTATGCTCACTTCCAGTAGTCTTTGTTTAGACAGGGGTCTTTAGTTCTTTTCACCCCTTTACTCTGAAGTGTCAGGAACTGTTGAATGCTAGAAGATTCTTGGGCTTGCCTGTGTTTTTAGGTTTGGGGTATATTTTTAGAATGTTAAGCTTTATGTATTTATTTTCCCCTGTGTGAGAGAGCAAGCACACCCAAGAAGGTTCTCAACACCCCCACCCACCTCTGGCCTTCAGCAAGCCCTGGGGGCAAGCACATGCCCAGTGCAGTCAGGGAGGTCGCTGGACTTAAACCAGGAACCTTCCTAGGTGGGACTGCCTTGCAGTTGTGTTTTACCGCTGCCCTATGGCCTAGCCCTATTTTCAGATTTTTCACCATCTCTTAGTAACAGTGACTCCTGTTAATAATTTTCCATTGAGATGTGTAAAGTCAATGTGTTGCGTTGTTGAGAAAGTCATGAAGCAGTTTTTGCATAGAAAAAAACTGTCCTGGCTTTCGCAACCACCTAGGAGTTGTGCTGTGTATTTGAGAGTCTTGAATATTGAATATGGGCACTAAAACTGCAGTCTGTTTTAACTGCAGAGTTCTCCTGGAGGCCCAAGGATGGTCCGGGATTTGCATTCCTCTGTTCATCTTCCCACGTTTTCTTTTCTTTAGAGGTTTTTGCCATAGGGCACATCTTCCCACCTTTTGAAGCTCCTGAAATGCATCTGAATCTCAGAAGAGTTTTCCGGACCCGTTTGCCCTTAGTCAACAGACAGTGCACTTGAGCCCAGCCGCAGTGGAGCGTAACCAAGTCTTATTCCACCCAATTTGCATTTATTTATTTTGAAAGCTGAGTCAAGTATTTCCTGGCCTTTCGGTAGATGTTGGAATTTGCTGTTATTTAGCCTCAGTGTTCTAGTGAGGAAGTACTGACAAAACCTCCTTTTCGTATGTTTCTGTGGAGAAGTAAGTTCTTCCATTTAAATTCAGAGGTTGTTTATTGAGAAAACACCTTATGCAAGACACTGTGGTGAGTATTGAAAGTGAGACGAAATCCATAAAACATTGCCCTGTCAGCCAGGCAAACTCTCTGGCTTTGATTCTTGACTGCAAGTTCAGAGGGGGTCAAATATTCCATCCACACAAGCCATCACTTCTCAGATCCCAAGAGAATGAACAGCATAATGGAGCCACTTTACTGGTGAGTCAGTGAAGACAAAGAGAAACCCTCTTTTCTGCTTTTCCACACTGATGGAACTCCAGCAGACAGTCACTGTAGTAACCCAGTCCATGCCATTCAGAAAACGAAAAGAACAACAACAAAATCGTGCTTCTTTGGAACATCCTGCTCTCTACCTGGAAGCGTGGCTTCTTGTGCCTCCCTAATTTGACTAGCTTTACCTCATGGGGTTTCTCTGTGTCCCCGTCCTGATCCCTGCACACGTCCCATTCCGCAAGACGACCCTATCGGTGGCTCGCGTAGCTTCAAGAATTCCTGGGCCCTCGGGACCAGTTCCCTCTGTTTCTACCCTGAATTTGAGATTTAATTCAGTTTAGAAAGGCGGGCAGTCTGGATAGTTCATAGACCATATTTTGAAGGTTACTTATTTCTTATTGTTTAGACAAGTTTCAAGATAGCAAACATTAATAACAAAGCATCAGATTATTGAAATAATCCTCAGGAAGAGTTGATGCTTTAAAAAATAATAATAATAAGCAACGGAAATGTGCTGTTCACAAGAAATCGTTTGTATACCGGTGGAGATAAAGCCCATTGCACTGATACCATAGTTAGTAAGCAGAGCCGGTATTTAGGTTGGAGACGGGGCATCAGCCTTGTTAACGTGCCCTGGAGCCCCGGATGATCACCCTAATAGACTGCGGAACAGGTCGTCGGGCTGGCCAAGTTCGGAAAGGGGAGAAAATGCACGGCGTGCCCATTGCTCTGAGCGTCCCCGCATTGCCCTCAGCAGACACTGAGGCCTTTACAGATTTAAGGCCGTGCAGCCCCGTACTGTGCAAGTCTATTTTTCCAACGGTACATGCTTGCTTCCTGTCTGTCGCATTTTGGTAATTCTTGCGAAATTTCTCACTTCACTTTTCATTATTACTGTGTCCTAGGGTGGTCTGTGATGAGTGGTTTTCGATGTTACCGTAGTTAGGATTTCAGGGCACCACAGACCACGTCTGTAAGACTGCAGACGTGAGCACGTATGTTCTGAAGGATCCAGCAGCTCGCTGTCCCCCTCTCTCGCCCTCCCCTCAAACTCCCTGTTCCCCAAGACCCCAAAAATACTGACATTAGGCCACTAACAACCCTACAGTGGCCTCTAAGTGTTCCAGTGAAGGGAAAACTTGCACAGCTCTCCCATTAAGTCAAAAACTAGGAACGATCAAGTTTAGTGACAAGGCTTGTCAAAGGCCAGGAGAGGGCCGGCAGGTGACGTGGTGGTTAAAGGCGCTGGATTCTCACAGTGTCGACCACGGTTCGGATCCCAGACCTGCCGGCTTGCTTTCTCCCTTTCCCTCTCTCGCTTTCTCTGTCTCTCTCAGGTCAATTTAAAAAATTATAACAAATGGAATTAAATAAATAAATAATTCTTTAAAAAAAGAAAGAAAAGGCCAGGAGAGGGTAAAGGCTAGGCCCCCTGAGTCAAGCATCCAAGTTGCGAATACAAAGAAAAAGTTTGTGACGACCATGAAGAGTGTCGTCCAGGAAGTAGATGTTGACGGGAGAGGGAGACAGCGGCATTGCTGGTTCTGGCACGTTTCCGTGGTCTACACTGAAGACAAATTGGCCACAGCAGCCCCTTGAGCCAAAGCCCAATCCAGACCAAGGCCCTACCTCTCTTCAGTTGCAGGCAGCCATGGAGGAAAAGTGTGACACTCGGACATTGGGTCACGAGGTTCGAGGGGAGAAGCTGCCCCCAGAGCGTTACAGTGCGAGATGAAGCAGCGGGCCAACACAGGCGCTGCAGCGACTTAGAGAAGACCGTGCTGTGGTAATGCAGGCGGCTGCACTAAACCATGTGTTTGCAAGGCAGAGGAAGAAGACTCCGTCTAGGACTGTCGTAGCTGGAGAGGAGGAGCGAGTCCTGGCTTCAAACCCCCGAGGACCTTTGTCCCTCTTACTAGGCTAACGCTGCTGGTGACGCGCAGTGAAGACAGGCACATCCGCCACTCCGAGGGTCCAGGACCTTAGGCATTGTGCCAGATCTGCTCTGTCTGCGCTCTGTAGTCGACCGACCACAGAGCCAGGGTGACAGCAGGCCCGTTTCACAGCCTGGCTGATGGCATGCGGCTGGCTGAGGAGTGTGAGACTGTGGTCAAGAGCCGCTACTCAGAACAAAGCTTCCTTTCCAAACAGTCTGCTCCTTGACGGTGCACCTGTCACCCAAAGCCTGGTGAAGACGGACAGTTCAATCAGGTACTTTCACACCTGCAGGCACAGCCTCCCTCCTGAGGCCCACATGTCAGAGTTTTAACCTCTAAATCTTCTTACTAAAACAACACAGCTCTAAGGCTGTGGCTGCTGTAGACAGAGGCGCTCTGATGGGCCTGTCGAAGGTCGAGACCCTCTGGAACAGCTGCTCTGCTCCCGATGCCTTCGAGAACACTCCTGATCCATGGAGAGCAAGCTGAGAGTGTGAGTGTGGAAGACGTCGATTGCAGCTCCCAGCGATGGCGTCGAGGGGCTCAAGGCTTCGGTGGAGGAAGTAGCTGCAGATGCACTGGGAACAGCAAGAGAGCGAGGAAGTGGGGCCTAAAGCTGGGCCTGAACTGCCGCCAGCTCAGGATGGGACCTGCAGAGGTGACGAGTGCCTCGGATGCTCCGACGGAGGCACTGAGGCGGGAAGACGCTGCGGGTGTGGCTTCCGAGCTGTTCTCCTGGAGATAGGGAACACTTGGCATTCATGTAGCTTTTCATATTCGAGTGGACATAACTGAGTCTCTCTCTTTTTATGTTTCTTAAATAATTATTTATTTTATTTATTCATTCATTTATTTTAATTTGACCAGAGACACACACACACACAGAGAGAGAGAGAGAAAGAGAGAGAGAGAGAAAGTGAGACAGAAAGTGAGAAACCAAGCCACCAGGTCCAGGAGTTGAACCGTGGTCAGCTATGTGGGAATGTCCAGTGCCTTAATCACCATGCCACCTGCTGTTCCCTCTCTTTTTATATTTTTAAGGTTTTTTTTTTTTTGTTTGTTTTTGTTTTTGTTTTTTTGTTTGTTCGTTTGTTTGTTTTAGCCATAGGATGCATGTGCTCACTGGGAGACAAAGACAGAGGCAGAGAGAGGGAGAGTGAGAAGTCACCCCCAGGGAGGATGGCCACACTGCAGTCCCTTCTCCTCCATTCTGCTCTTGGGATTTGGGGCACACACGCACACGTGCCTGGCATGATTTTCAAGCTGCGAGGTCCAGGACTTGAGCTACAGTTGGCCGTGACAGAGTCCAGCACTTTGACCACCATGCCACCTGCTGGCCCATCCTGAGTTTTAAAGCAGTTGACCCCAGATTTGGCAAGCTCATTAGCCAAGAATTTATCAGAGCTCCTTTCCCTCTCACGCCTTTCCATGTCAGGCTACGGAGAAATTCCTTAGGAAAGCAGGGGCCACTCTGCTTCCTCCCCTGAGTGATGAGCTCACTCTGTGCTGGCTCCGGCTCAGCCTTCTCTGCGGTGCAGTGGAAGCCGGCTCAGGACAGAGCACGTCCTGTCACCCCCGTACCAGCGCACCATCACGTAGTAAAGCCTTCTGAACCGTTAGAGTAATCGAATTGGATTAGATCGCAGTGAGTAAGAATAAAGCACTTTCTTGTTTATAAAGCAAGTTTGTATTTATGGGCACAGCGAGAAGTGCATAGAGCGACAGTCACTGTGTATCTGACAAGGAGCCTCTGCACCATCACTATTTACAACCACCTTGGGTAGCGACTGCCGTAAACAGCCTAGATCCCGACCAGATAGACTCGATAAGAAAGCTGAAAGGGCTTTCATCCTGCTAAGCTGATAAAATACACTGAGAAAATCCCACCAAGGTGTTTAACTTCAAGGAATACTAAGGGCAATTGCAAAGCTTAAAAAAAAACCTGTTTAAAAATAGCTGATCATGTATATGTTGTTAAAAACTTGTGTACCATGGGACCAGCAGGTGGTGTGGTGGTGAAGGCGCCTAACTCCCACGTGGCAAACAGTTGTTCGGGTCCTAGACCTGGAGGCTTGCTTTCTCTCTCTCTCTCTCGTCAAATTAAAATAAATAAATAAAGCTAAATAGAATAATATAGAATAATTCTTTAAAAAAACAGTCATGCCAGGTGTGTGGATGTGGATGACCAAAGTCCCAGGAGGAGAATGGAAGAGAAGGGATTGCAGCGTGGCCATCCCCCCTGGAGGGGAGATTTCTCACTTTCCCTCTCCCTGTCTCTCTCTAGCAAGCTCACACACTCTCTGGCAAACCGTTAAGAGAAAACAAAACAAAACAAAACAAAACAAACAGTGCTATTCGATGGTGGGCCCCCTTCAGGGTTAGTGGACAGCAGGGGACATGAGAGAAGCTTCTGGAATGCAGGCCAGTGGTGCAGTGCAGGCTGTGGGTGCTGGTTACCTGAGTGGGCTCAGTTTGTGAATATTCGTCAGTTATTCATTTATCCTTTGAGTCGATACTAGGCCTCAGTAAAAAGTTAAAAATGATGTAAACAGTGGGAATGGGACGCATTCAGATTGACTTTTCGTAATTCCAGGACCATGAGGGTCTTCCAAAAGCCTGTGGAAAATGTGAATATGGAAAACTATACATGAACCTCAACATGTTTGGCACCTAAACAAACTTGGACTTGAATTTCCATTTTCCACAGATTTCTGAAGGCCCCTCCTCTGCTCCCGAGAGGCCCGTCGGAGTCACAGACCACGAGCCTCGTGTGGTCCCGGGTCTTAAGATTGTTAGCAGGACTGGGCGTGGGGTCTTCTGCTCCCTGCCCGGTTTGGGGTCACGGTCAGGGACGGTTTCGTTTGTGCTCTAGTCACAAGCCGCCTGCTGGCGAGCAGCCCGTCCGCCTTTCCTGGGCACTAACGCCGTGTGCTACGTTACAGGCGAGCTGTGCGAGGAGAAGCTGGGCTTCTGTGCGCAAGACCTGAACCCCTGCCAGCACGGCTCCAAGTGCATCCTGACGCCGAAGGGATTCAGGTAAGACCGCGGCGCAGCAGCTCGTGGTGGGCGGGGGCTTTGTCTTGGGAACCCCTTTTCTCCACATCCTTAGCCTCACCCCTTCGCTCAGGATTAAAGGGACACTGTCATCGACGCTGGTGACATTTTGATACATGTCCACGTGTGAGGGGACTTGAAGATGTTTGTGAAAAATGGGATCGCAGTCCTGGTTACTTTTCGGTGTAAAACGTTTTTGGAATCCACGCATACTCTTCCGTCACACGCATTTTCCATGAACTTTTCGAAGACCCCTGGCACAGCACGCATTTGTCTTAGTGCACTGAACCAAAAGAAAGGAAAGTTTCTTTCTGTTCCATGACTCTTTCTAGGAAGCTGTTTATAGAATAAAGCAGCCTTTGGGACCAGCAGATGTCATAATGGTTACATTGCTGGACTCCCATGTAGTAGACCACAGTTTGAGTCCCGGACTTGGCGGCTTAACACTCGGACCAGGCACATGTGCGTGCCCAAAACCCCAAAAGGAGGATGGAGGAGAAGGGACTGCGGTGTGGCCATCCCCCCTGGGGGGTGATTTCTCGCTTTCTGTCTCTCTGTCTCTCTCTGTCTTTCTGGCAAGCGCACGCGCCCTATAGCAAAAACCTCTCCAAAAAAAAAAAAATAGGTAAAAGAAAGTCGAGAATTCTATTTTAATGTAACTGACCATTTTATGGTCTGAAACGAGACTTGGCCTGTGGAAAGTAGGGGCGGTTGCGGGGCGTATGTCCCAGGTCGCCTGGACAGCCCGGCCGTGCCTGTCATCTCCCCGTATCCGTTTTCCCTGTGACTAGTGGCAGTGCCCCTTCGTCCTGCGTCCTGGATCCGCGTGGGGTGGTGACCCAGCAGAGTTGTACTAGGCAGAGGACTCCCGCACATGGACCCAGGACGGCAAGTCGTCTTTCCCCTCCCGCAATATTCCCGAAATAGGTTGATATCAGATTGCATCGTCCTTGGCCAGGGCCAGAGCCTCGTGATAGGCGAGCCTGGTACCACGTGGCCCATTGTGGTTCAAATCCCAGTTCCCATGACTTGACAAACACATCAGGTGTGTGTACCTGTGTGCCCCCGATCCCAACAGGGTGGAGGAACGGGAAGAGTTAGGGGCATGACCATGCTTCATTGAGGGGAGCTCGCCCTCTCTCTCTCACACACACAAGTGCATCCACCCTCTGGTAATTTTATGTATTTATACACACACATATATACATATATATGTGTGTGTATAAATACACACACACACATATATATGTATATATGTATGTATATATATATAAATAAATAAAATATATGTATATATGTGTATATATATTATATATACATATATATTATTTATATATGTATATATAATATATATATATATTATATATATATAAACATGATTTCTTTTCTGCAATCCTGAAATATTTCAAGGGTCTCTCTGTCTCAACTTCTCTTTTCAGAGCAGGCAGTAGAGCAGTGTAGAGACCATCTGATCCGAATTCTTTGCTCACACCCAAGAAAGCCCCGGCCCCGAGTGGTGCTGGCCCTCCAGAGCTGCCAGGCCCACTTACTTGCGGAGCTAGAGCTGGGTCAGGGCCTCTCCGGTTGGCGGGTTTTCTGCTCCGTGTTGCTGCTCAGGCACTCGGTGGCCCGTTCACATCGCGGTTGGTCAGCAGCAGAAGGCAGGCTCGAGTCCTCGGAGCGGCACAGGCTGGTCCCTGGAGACGCACTTGCACCAGGCAGCGAGCAGGTAGCTTTGTGTGCCCTTCCAGCTGGTGTGGAGTGAGCCCTGCCACGGCCAGGGCACACAGCAGTGACACACCTTTGTCTCCAGGGTGCTGGGTAACCCCGCACTTTCCCACACTTCATCTTCTCGTGAAATGACCCAGACCTAATTGCCATCGGATTCCGAAAATGAAAAATTACGCAGATCAGGAACAGTTTTACAAGAGGAAATGGGATTTGAGTTGGAACTTTAAGAAGTTGATATCCATCAAGGAGGTCATCAGACACGCTACGTCGGGGTTGGGGGGAGAAGCGTGTCGGGGACACACCCCCGTTGCCTTGCCTTTCTAAGCTCAACCCACATGAAATGTTTATTCTCAAGTGTTCTTTTGGCAATATTCTTTTGTTTCAAATTTGGTTTTTATCTTACATTTTACAGTATACAGGTACAGTAGCAGCACTTGCAGGTTCATTGGCTGTCTTGTTGGAAAAAAAAAAGGGTGGAGACCGGCAGGTGGCATGGTGGTTAAGGGTGCTGGACTCCTACATGGCTGGCCATGGTTCGAGTCCTGCACTAGGGCTTACTTTCTCATCTCTCTCTCTCGCCCTCTCCCCCTCTCCCTTTCTCTGGTCAAATTAAAATAAATAACAACAAAAGAATAGGTTTGATTCTCTTCCATTACACTTTAGTTTACAACCCAAGGGAACATCCAGCTTTTATTAACATTTTTATTTCATACAAAATTCTGCATCACATTTTATGAACCAAAAACTCCAAGTAAATTATCATTGATCTTGCCCTAATTGAGTTTTGCAAATTGAAAGTGCATCACTGACCTGGGAAATAGCCTTATTTCCTAGAGAAATTAGTCAGGAAGGCAAATTTCCCAGAACTTTTTAACTACTACAGAGATTTCATAGAGCTTTGTGTGTTGTAATTATAAGATAATGTATTAGGAAGATGTAATGGAGACTATTAAAAACTAAAAGAGCATTTGAAGACTAATCTTTCATTAAACATCTTCTGTTGCTGGCAGACTGTACACTCTCAAATGTGCACTTTGGGTCATGGGTGAGCTGATCTGGAAACCCACCGTTTTCCGCAGACGTTTGTGAGCTTGTTCCACGGCTGCACATACACAGCAGCAAACGCTGAAGTCAGGGCGCGGCCCACAGCTGTCCTCCCATGAGTGATCGCGCATCGTGGGAAAGGTCGTTGCAGGAAGAAAAGGGACTTTGTAGGATACGAGGCTGCTCAAAAAAGCCTCTACTGACAAACGTCGTGGGGGCAAGCGTACTGTTGCCTCCACTTCATTTTCTCCTTCCCGAGCTAACGGAGCCGGTGCTTTCTCGTTGCGTTACGTATCTCATAAATCTCCTAAATTGCTCCGAGGTATTTTTAGCACATGACATGCCGTAAGCAGTATTTTCAAGCATGCACCTTACTTGGTCGGCTTGTGGGCGTCTACGCAGTATATTTTATATTCTTTGCTTTCTTCCTCACCCCGAGTCAGGTAATAGAGTTGGGGGAATATGCAGGCTTTATGTGCGATACGGACTTTAAGGATTTTCTTTCTATCTTGAAAGTCCATCTGAGGAGCAAAAGAGACGACGATTTGGTCATAAGGCAACTCCGTGTTCTAACGGGCTTGAAAAACGGTGTGTGGAGGGGACAGAATATAAAATACTCTTAGCCAGCCACTGTGGTGAGCGTGTGGTTTCTCAGCCTGCACTTTGATTTCTGTGCTCAGATAAATAATTCAGAGTGTTTCAAAGCGCGTCTTCGTTCTTTTAGTGCTGGGCTCGATCCGCTCTGACGGGGCCTCTTCCTTCAACTCGCCGTCTTCCCGAGAATGTGTGCTCCACTTAGGGCCACTTAACCACAGCCTCGCTGTTTATTCTTGGTTGGGCCCCTGCAGGAAAGCCGAGGCCGCAGAGCTGGTTTTATTTTGTGACTCCTACATGCACAGCTGAGGGTCTGGCTGTGACTCGCAGTGGGCTGTGCCCCACCATCCGCTGTAATTCTCCGCCCTCCTGGTTTAACATTCTCAGATAAAACCCCAGTGTTCAGCCATGCCACGGTCATTTCAGTGTTTTTAATTATTCTTACTCACTTCAGTCCTAATGGCTTTGAAATAGAAATGTAGATAATTAGTGCAGTCTGAACTATAAAGACTTTTATAGCATTATAAAGGGTTATATGGAATTATCATTTTAGAGATTTTTGCTATAGAGCACGTGTGCTCACCAGAGAGCCAGAACGTGAGAACTCACTCCCCGTGGACGATGTCCACACCACAGTCCCTTCTCCATTCTCCTCTCAGGATTCTGGGCACGCACCCACACGTGCCTGGCTTGGGTTTTAAGCCGCCGGGTCTGGGACTCAAACCATGGTTGACGACATGGGAGTTCAGCGATGTAACCATTATGCCATCTGCTGGTCCCTAGAATTATTTTTTTAAACCCTACCATTTATCGATCCTGCAGTATATATCAGAGACTCTATTACTACTGTACGGATGAGGCTTTGATTTCATCTAATTCTAACAAGGCTGTGAGGTGGAGACGGTTATTATTTCTATGTTACAGTTGAGGAAAGGAACATTCAGAGAGATGGCGTAACTCACTCACAGTTACGTGCACTTTATGCTGCGTGAGATAGGCCAGGTGCAGAGAGGCAAGCATGCCCCGAGCTTGCTACATGTGGAATTTTTAAATGAGCTCCTAGAGACTCAGGGTAGCACGGTGTGACCAGCAGCCTGAGGTGGGAAAGTGGGGTGCAGACAGAGCGGCAAGACAAATAAGCCCTAGAGACCTCACGTGCAGCACAGTGCCTGTCCTGCACAGGAAGGTGCATTCGGAATTTGTAAAGAGAGGAGATCATAAGTCTTCTCACTACAAAAGAAAAAAAAAGGAAAAAAAGAGACAGAGGGGGGAGGAGAGAAGGGAGGGAGGAAGCTCCGAGGTGGCGGCCCGCGAGCTAGCTGGACTGCAGTGGTCGTTTTCGCAGTGTACCCTCACATCCAGCCTCACGCTGTGCATCTTACTTGTACACAATTCTGATTTCTCAAGTCTACCCTAATAAAGCTGGGGGAAGGTGACTTATTAAAGGGAAGAACATACGACACACATTTAGAATACAGCCAGGATGCAAACAGTCCTAAATAACTGCAACGTCTCTAAACCAAAGTGCCCAGGTCTATTTATTGTTTTAAATCAGTGAGCCCTTTCTTAAACCCCAAACAAAAACGCACACAGAAGCCCAATGTGTAAACCTAATAAACCCCCCGCGGAGTGTTGTCGGAGGAAGGTACAGGAGGCGGGGCGGGCTGCCCTCCTGCTCCTCGGCTAGGGCCCGACCCGTGTGCCTTCGGCAGAGCGTTGGGTGGGGATCACTCACAGGCCACACCGCTTCTCCTGGGCAGCTGTGAGGTCCTGGGTCCTCCGTGCCCTGGTTGGAGGCTCCAGCGGTCAGCACTGGAGAATCTAACGGGTGCTCAGAGAATCTAACGGGCGCCAGCTCACACCCAGGCCGTCTTGGGCGTTTCCTGGGTTCCATCCCTAGCTGGGCGTCCTTGGGCAAGGTCCCCCACGTTTCTGGCTGTAGCACAAACGTGAGGGTATCCCAGGGGTCGCCATCGCCAGCCACAACGCCATGGGGAGGACTCGGTGCCTTCATCTATGCCAGGTGCTCGGAACAGGGCCTGGCAGTAGAAAGCGCTCTCAGCTTTCCCACGGATTTTCACTGCGAGTCTTCACCACAGTGTGGCTCGGACCCTTCTCCCCGCCCCACTGCAGCGAGCAGACTGGGAAGCTTTCAGGGGACGTGACCCAGGAGGTGGAGCCACTCCCCACCCGCAGGGCAGCCGTAATGATCACAGAGATTCATTGTGAACCGGGAATGAATATCAACATGCTTCCTTAAGGGGTTAGCAGATGACGTAATGACCCGGAGGCTTGCTTTCTCACTTTCTCTCTCTCTGGTGAGTGCACATACCCTATTGCAAATTAAAAATAATAATAATAATATTTTTAAAAATAATTCTTTAGGGGAAAAAAAAAAGAAAAGCACGCCAGATGCATGTATATACATGACCAAAATCCCAGGAAGAGAATCGAGGAGAAGGGACGGCAGCATGGCCATGGCCATCCCCTCTGGAGGGTGACTTCTCACTTTCCCTCTCACTGTCTCTCTGTCTGTCTTTCTCTGTTGAATGTAAGCACCCAATTCAAAAACCTAAAAATTATATATATGTTCTTAAAATTTGGTTTTGTTACAATTCACCTGGTCTCTACTGGGAAATTTAAAACGTCAATCGTGTTTACAAATAAACATGAAATGCTTACTGTTTCTAGCCGATTTCACAACACAGCACCCAGTTATCTCACACGCATCGGCAGAAGTGGACGTAGAGGGCAGTGTAGGCGGACAAAGTAGGGAAGAGAAAGGAAGGGGACTGGGGAGGGGTGAAGAGGATACAGTCTTACCTGGGCGTGGAGGCTCGCTGCTCTCAGAAATCCAGCACAGCCCTCCAGTGGGTCACAGGGAGAAGCCAGCAGGTTCTGCGGACCAGAACTATCTTCTAGGAGCTTCTAGGCATCCACTAACTTGTTTGTTAACAATGGTACCACTTTGGGGCTGGCAGTGGGACAGCAGGGACCCAACTGGACCCCTGTGGAAGAGGCCCCGGCTTCATGGTCCTAGCCCTCCGTGACCAGGCCCGTGTGTGACGTTGTGGTCTAGGTTGGCCAAGACTGGGGGTGGGGCATGGCATGGAGACCCTGTTGGGAACGGCCCCCTCTCATTCTCTCTCCTCCCCTCATGGAAGAAATAAATGAATAAACTTTTTAGAAGATGGTGCCATATTTCCTTCCTTCCTTCCTTCCTTCTTCTTTTCTTCCTTTTTCTTTCTTTCCTTTTTTAAGAGATCTGTGCCTTAGGGTGCATGCACTGGCTGGGGAGAGAGAGACAGAGAGACAGAGAGACAGTGAGGAGGAAAGTGAAAACTCACCTCCCGGGGCCATGGCCACACCACAATGCCTTTTCCTCCACTCTCCTCCCAGAACCTTGGCCACACATGCACACACACCTGTCGTGATTTGCAAGCTACCACGTCTGGGACTTGAACTGTAGTTGGCCGTGTGGGAGTCCAGTGCCTTAACCACTATACCACCTGCTGCTCCTCCCCTCCCCCCCGCCATGCCATGTTTTCTAAATTAAGTGCAAGTGTTGTACTTCCTTTGGCTGAGCTGGCTTGAACCCACGGAGCTCTGTCCACACAGATGTGACTGCACCCCGGGGTACGTAGGCGAGCACTGCGACATCGACTTCGACGACTGCGAAGACAACAAGTGCAGAAACGGAGCCCACTGCACCGACGCCGTCAACGGCTACACGTGCACCTGCCCTGACGGCTACAGGTGAGGCGCAGGCGTCCAGTGTCTGCTCGGCTCGCGCCGCTCAGCCCGGTGTTCTTGAGCCACGTCTGGGTGACGCGTGCTTCCTCTCTGTCCTCCAGTGGCCTGTTCTGCGAGTTCTCCCCTCCCATGGTCCTCCCTCGCACCAGCCCCTGTGACAATTTCGACTGTCAGAACGGGGCCCAGTGCATCGTCAGGACGGACGAGCCCACCTGTCAGTGTCTGCCTGGCTACCAGGGGGAGAAGTGTGAGAAGCTGGTCAGTGTGAACTTTGTGAACAAGGAGTCCTACCTGCAGATCCCTTCCGCCACAACTCGGCCACAGACGAACATCACGCTGCAGGTGAGAGGTCCCGCTGTCGCAGGGCTGCCCTGACCGAGGCCGCCTGCAGCTTCAGAGACAAGTACCCATGGTATTTGTGAAGGGTCGCAAGAGCATTTCTTAAATAGACCAGGAAAAGCTGCGGGGCACAAGGGCCGCTCCCCGCGGGGTACCTTCAGTCCTTGTCCACACCTGCGTTTTCCAACCTCGGGAAGCCGGGTATTTTTATTTCCTACTTGAGTCTAGGAAAGAACACACAGCGACAGAATATGCCTGTCTGGTAGTGCGTGGGTACACGGGTACAGGCATTGCATTCGTCTGTACCGTGCTGCAATCCGGCTCTTCCACAGGGGGGTTCCCTCACGAAACGTGCTGCTGAGTGGGACGGGGCACCTGGCTCAGCCTTGAACTCCCCAGCCAGACCCTCAAAGGACCCCTGAGAGCTTAGCAAACTCGGCTCCACGTCTTCCCACAGGTCACCGTGTGCCTTGAACAAGTCCTCCCGACGCCTGGGAAAGAGGTTAACCAGAGGAAGGAAAGTGTGGGCCCTGGGTCCTTCTGTGGCCATATGTCTGTTTCATCTCAAAGAAAGAGTTTAATTTGAATAGCAAAATGCAGTCTTTTGAATTCTAAGGACTTTAGTCCCTGTCCCTTAGACCCTACCCTTCGCTGCAGGGAGGACGGGATTTGGCAGACTTGCAGAAGAGGAGCCCTAGGCACCCGTCCCCACCTGCCACCACCCCCCCACCACCACCACCACCCCCCCACCTCCCCCCACCCCCCCCCACCCCCCCACCCCCCCCACCCCCCGCACCGAGTGGTTTTGCAAGCACGCAGTGGCGCTTCCGCTGTGGTCCTGACTTTTAATTAGTCTTTTAAAAGCCCTTAAGGGGCCAAAGAGTGGGATGAGAGCAGAAATGCCCCCGTGCCCGGCCCCACCGCACAGTGGGTTCCGTACGTGGGGTGTAACCCCCAGCTTTCCAGCGCACTCACCCTTCCCCCTTCAGTGCCATCCATAAAGCTTGTAAAGGGGCAGCAGCGAGAGCCACAGGTGGAAGGCCCCAGCCAGGTTCAGCACACCCGCACGTTCACTGAAGTACTCGTCACTGTCCTTTTTCCATTTTGGGGGAATCTACTTGCAGCGGTGCGATTTAGGAACAAGTTGCCTTTCCAGTAAGAATGTTGGCATGCATCAACACTTTCTCCTAGCCGTACGAAAAAAAGTAACCCCAGGAAAACCTCTTCCTGGGCAGCTCTTCCTTCCGGACGCACTGTCTGCCTCGCTGAGCAGCCTGGTAACGTCCGGTGCTTCCCACAGATTGCTACCGACGAGGACAGCGGGATCCTCCTGTACAAGGGTGACAAAGACCACATCGCGGTGGAGCTGTACCGGGGGCGCGTCCGCGCCAGCTACGACACGGGCTCCCATCCGGCCTCTGCCATTTACAGGTGAAGATCTCTCAGTTACCGGGACAGGTGAAACCATTGTCCCGTGCAGAATTGCTTCTCTGGTTACTCAGCAGGGGTGGGAGGGAAGAATCCGGCCACCACGGGCTCTCCGGTAGGGCAGGTTTAGGGGTCTGGCAGGAGCGGGTGGCACACTTGTGGATAATTTGGGGAGAGGACAACCAGGGGACTGGTTACAAAGACGTGTGGTGCATTACCTGGGGCTGCCAGCCAGAGACGCCTTTCCTGTCCCTGTCCGTGTGCCTGAAGGACTGTGGGAGGGACAATGTATGGAAGTCCCTGCTCTAAGGCTTTTAGGACAGGTCTGCCTGGCAGGGTGGGGCCTTCACTGGAAGGAGGGAATTAGCATTTGAAACACCGACCTCACAGGCCTTCCTCCCAGTAACCTCCTGCCCATGTTCCCCCTGGCCAGTCCCCATGCCAGAAGGCCAGAAGGCGAGGAATTTACTGATGCCCGTGCTATAGCTCCTGTGAGCCTCCTGGGGCTCAGAGCAAGGTGAGCCCAAGCTGGGGGAGCTCAGGCAGGGTACAAAACACCGTGAGTCACCTACAGTGACCACTCACACAGCGCACAGTTTTCTGAGCACCTACTATGTGCAAGGCACTGTTCTAAACTTTAACAAAGTGCCAGCTCTTCTGGAGCATGCAGAGAATAAGGACACGCTCACACAGTTTTGTCGTAGGTCATCCTGATTGTCCTGTTGGGAAATATTCTCGTGTAATAGTGATACTGATAAGATATTGAAGGCGTGCAAGTGGGAGCATTCGTAGGAGCTAAATTTGGGTGCTTTTTGCATAAGACTACCCATCCAAGTGCCTTTGTTGGGACTCGGGACCAAATGTCTGTCAGCCTGTAGACAAGATGTTAGGTTAAGAATAAGGCCACCCTTTCTCACTTCCTCACTCTCTCTCTGTCTCTCTCTGATCAAACTGGAAAATAATAATGATAATAATAGTAAATAAAGTTAAATAAAATAATTCTTAAAAAATAAATTAAAAATAAAAAGAGAATAAGGCCACCCTTTAGAGAAGGGATTATAAAGTCCTATCCAGTCAGTTTTCCAGGCAGGTAGCTGAAATAAATTAAGCAGGCCAAGTACAAGCAAAGAATCTGCTCTCTTTCCTTTATTCTTCACAAGAGCTAACTTTTCAGATAAACACTATTACAAACAGCTTTGACGTTGGCACATGAAAATATTTCATCTGGTTCATCCAGATTCTTGATTTTTTTCAAAGAAAGGCAGAAATCTGTCTTACCATTTGTTTTCTAATGTAAATTCCTCTTTAAATATCAACTCGCATGTTAAAACCATCTGTAAATAGCAATTGCAATTTGAATGCTCCATGTGGCAGGCAACCCATCCGGAGGTCACACACATCTGTAGGCCACCCGTAGGTCACTTGGTGACAAGGGAGTGCGTAGGTCAGACATGCAGTGACCACAGTGGCCTCCCACTGAGGGGTATTGTTTTTATACATCTCACTGTGCTTCAAAAGACTCCACATCTTATTCAAGCCTTCGAACTCCTTCTGGGAAAGCAGGGTGGACATTGATAAGTCATTTCCATGGTGAGCTCACCTCCTTGGGAATATTCGGAGTATGGGAACAAACACGGAATTATGGAATTACAGGCTTCCTGTGGAACACAGTAGTTATTTCACCTCAAATGATGATCACGGGGTTCGTACTCTTCACGCGGAACCCCAAGTCCCTGCTTCTGCTGGAAGACTGTCTCATAGAGAAATCGAGTGTGAGGTCCAAGCCACATACATCTCGATTTAATTTATGCCTCTTGTTTACGACACACCGATTAGGAAAAGTTATTACAGACGTTTTTAGTAAAAAGGCGACAATTATAATTGGCCCTCCACATCTGCAGTTTCAACCAATCGTGGATCAAAAATGTTCAGGAAAGAAATTGGTAATCATACAGCAATAAAATTAATGCAGATAGAATACAGTAGAACTGTTTACATTATATTAGGTGTTATATGTAATGTAGATATTACAGTGTAAGGGGATGTGTGCAGGTTAGAGAAAGTCTTACACCTTCTAGTATGTCTGTGGGTGCTGGTATCTGCAGGTACCCTAACCAACCTCCTAGGGATGCCAACGCACGACTGCACCTGAGGCTCCGACAGATACACATACAAGATGACCATTTGTCTTAACTGTATGTTAGTTTTCATTTGATGATATATTTTAAGTAAAAAAACGTATTAAGAAATGAAAAAAGGAAGCAAGGACGGAAGGAAGGAAGGAAATTGAAAAGCTACGTGTGCTATGAGGAAATATTCCAGCCGTATCGCTCAGGGTGATGTCACCTGTGTTCTTGCTCCTTTGCCTGACTTTTATTTGTAAGCGGTGGGCCTCTGTTTATCAGTCGGAAGTGAAGTGGAAGGGAAGGGAAGGGGCAGGGGAGGGGAGGGAAGGGGAAGGGAAGGGAAGGGAAGGGAAGGGAAGGGAAGGGAAGGGAAGGGAAGGGAAGGGAAGAGGAAGGGAAGGGAAGGGAAGGGAAGGGAAGGGAAGGGAAGGGAAGGGAAGGGAAGGGAAGGGAAGGGGAGGGAAGGGAAGGGGAGGGAAGGGAAGGGAAGAGGCAGGCACACCGAAGGCCACCTTCCGGGACTCAAGCTCCCCACTCGGCCCCCGTGAACGCGTCTTCCGCAGTTTGCCCCAGTGCCCGGGTCTGCACTGGTCCACGGGCACAGCGTGTAACAGTGCCATCTCGGGAGTGCTCCGTGTCACTCTATGGTCTGACACGTGTGACAGAGGCAGAGCAGTAGCGCCTCACAGGCTGCCATGGAGGAGGGAGGGAGGGAGGAAACAGAAAGGAAAGGACGAGAAGGAAAGGGAAGAGAAGGAAGGAAGGAGGAAGGAAAGAAGGATGGAACCTGTTTGGGGGACGAGCCCCCTGTCCGGGGGAGCCGAGCCTCACGGGAGCAGACGACAGGCGGCCTCTGCTGGTCTTCTCTCTACGACAAGCCCCGGGCAGCTCCTGGCAGGTGGCCTCACCCCACTGTGCTTCGGCGTCCCCACCTGGTCACCACGGGCTCCCCTGTTCTCGAGTGCGGCCGTGAGAGCTGCAGAGGGCAGCGGAGAGCCCTGCGCGCGGGGCATGGCGCCCGGCAGACCTGCGGCCACGGAAGCGGGGCGTTCGTAGGTGTTCTTCATCCAGACGCGGAGGAGAGATGCGCCCGACCCCCGAGGACTCCGTTCCTCCCCTGGGACCCCACTGCGTCCAAGTGCAGAGGTCCCTTCCTATCCATTCTTTGGTTTAAATTAATCCACTTCAAAAGCAGATTAAAATATCCCGTTACACGATCAACTCTTTTTCTTCTTAAAAAACTACGCATGCACATTTTAAATCTCACTTGGCTTCCCACTCCTTTCCTTTAAGGAGACAGTCGGGGACCGCACTTAGTACCCTCTCCACTTCTGAGATGAGGTGTCTGCAGCCCAGAGACCACAGGCCGCGGCCACGTGGGTGTTTCCTCTCCAACTCCTAGACCGCGCACGGACGTGCCTCTCTACACTTCTGATCTTTTAAGGCAAAGGCTGAAGCTTACATAAACAAAAACGAACTGTTTGGCAAACTGCGGCAATACCTTCACAGGTGTGGCTGTGGCAGACACGTAACAACATCTTTGCTGGGCCGGCCTCACGGCTGAGTGAGGGCAGATCCCACGCGGAGACCATGTCGGGAGATGGCGCCATGACCAGGCCTGATAGAGGGCGCTCTGTCTCTCTTTCTCTGCCTCTCTCTGTCTCTGTCTCTCTCTCTCTGTCTCTCTCTCTCTCTCTTTCTCTCAAGCTTCCATGCATACACATGAACTCTGTCATAAATCAAGAAAATATAAATTTTAAAAAGATGCCGGTCTTAGAATTGGAAAAATAGCATCAAACACAAGTTTCAGATACATGTACTTTATATGCATTCTTGTAATAGTCAAGCTTTTTATAGGACGATCACTATTTTTTAAACAATTCAGTACTTAGTAAATGTACCCAGTCGTATGACCATGACTGAAGGTAATTGCTGTAGGAGTTTCTTCCTGGGAGAGCCGAGGGAGAAGTCGGGGGTAAACGCTCAGTGGTGGAACACGCCGTTGGTACCAGGCTGAATCCTGTGTTCAGGCCAGGGCGGTGAAAGCCCGAATTGAGCACTTAGTTTTCTGCGTTCCTAGCACGCGGCTGAACACGGACTTCTTCACAGTGAGGTCTCTTGGTGGGCGCCCTCTGAGAATGCGCGAGGACAGAAGAGCGCAGTGCGGGTTAGCACGTGTGCAAGGGCGCGGCCCTGCCGACTTGCTTCTTCCTCGATCTGTGAGCGTGTTTGCTTCTAAGGCCTAATGCACCGTTTTATGAGAATAGAAGCCCAAGACCCCTCAGGACAGGGTCTCCCAGGTGTTTGGCCCAGTGTAGAGGCTGTGTCCACACAGTACCTTAGTCAGTGGAACTTGGTGGCGTTTAAGAGCAAATGCATACATTAGTCTTTGTGTTTCCACATACTGAGAGAGTGTGGCCGGGTAATGATGAAATATCCGCATCACCATTTCTCCCCATGGGAGAACAAAGGTATTTTGACTCCAATTTCTGAGAAGTTGAAATAGTCTGTCTTTGAAAATCAAGGCCTGATCTTAATGGTCGTTAACGTTACATGGGCGCATACCCTCCCAGTTGTACTAACTCCTCCGGTGGGAGCAAATCGCAGGGTCACCCACGCTGCTCTTGCATTGCAGTGTGGAGACGATCAACGACGGGAACTTCCACATCGTGGAGCTGCTCGCCCTGGACCAGAGTCTCTCCCTGTCTGTGGATGGAGGCAGCCCCAAAATCATCAGCAACTTGTCAAAGCAGTCCACTCTGAATTTCGACTCCCCGCTCTATGTAGGAGGTAAGCTCTTCCAAATTCCAGGGGCCTTGAGACCCTGTGACCCTCATCCTAGGTCAATTCTACAGTTACTGATGTTGGTGCTGTGGTCAGTGACCCACAGCGATCAGTCACGAAAGACGGGCAAGAGCACAGAACAGAGGAGCCTACATGGGTATGAGGGTCATTCTGCAATCCCCCGTCCACAT
The DNA here is from genome assembly GCA_026018925.1 of Tupaia tana. Classification (NCBI taxonomy): domain Eukaryota; kingdom Metazoa; phylum Chordata; class Mammalia; order Scandentia; family Tupaiidae; genus Tupaia; species Tupaia tana. Next base: position 27,032,238 of record JAKSZU010000025.1, on the reverse strand, counting down.
CCAGCTGTGACACTGGGTAGAAAAGGACACTATTTACCATTTATTTTGTACCCATCACAGGGTGTGTGATTTGCACATCATAGCGCTGAATCTAACATTTGATCCGGTCTACAGGAAAAGCTTGGTTAGGGGCCACAGGAGATAGAGAAGCATATGTTGGAAGAAGCTCAATGAAAACTGGGGATAGATGACCACACCCCAACTTTGTTATGGAGAAAACCCCTCCGGATGGGTCAGGCATTGCCGTCCTGGCTGTCCGCACTCCCAGCTGCTAATTCATGTGAATGGTAGATAGAATGGTGTCCACGGGACAGATGAATGAGTAGATGCATGCACGGAGGTGTGAGTGTAATAGAAGATAATGAGACTGTCAGGGGGATGAGCAGGGGACGGGGCTGCAGAGGCGGGTCAGGGCTGAGGAGGTAAGTCAGACTCTGGACTTCCGTTTAAGCAACAAGAAGGCAGACCAGTCAATAGTGAGGGGCAGGAGTCTGGGGAAGTTTCAGAGGCATCTGTAGGAAAGGACCCACAATGGGGAGCTCTCCCATCCTCGCCCCTGCCTGGAAAAGCAAATATAAACTCAGGACAAAGAATTTCAAAATTCAGGCAAAGCAAGCAGAAAGCAGGTGTTAGACTGGGAGGCACTGGGCTAAGCTTCCCGGAACTGAGCTGGACTGACGGGCAGCGTGCACTGGTCTAACAGATGGGTTAGCCGCAGCTCCTCGCGGTAGGCAGCCTGCTCTCTTCACCACGACAGGCGGGTCCCGCAGCTGACACGATTCTCTGCGAAACACCCGCCTTAGGATGCCGTGCGGCTCTGTTCTCTGAAAGCCTTCTCTGGAAGCGGTTTTTGGAACTGCCCTGTGTGTCCAGAGCACTGCTATTTGAAATTATTTCAGTAGCAGAAATTCTCAATTCGTTAATAGAATTTGAGTTAAAAAAGAAAACGCAGTGCAAAATCTCTGATTCAGTTCTTTCAGTAGTTATTGAGCACGTCCTGTGTGCTGGGAGCGGAGTTAATGGCTACATAAAGGATGCGGCGTTGGGAAGGGAAGGCCCTTCCGCCCGGAAGTAGGGAATGCAGGGCCTCTCCAAGTCCCTCTAGTCAAATGCACAGCGAGGAAAACGTAGCTGTGAGCCTACCCGGCCAGCAGATCGAATCGCATCCTAGGACTCTCAGTGGGGGTCACGAACAACTTAAACTCTCCCTTTCCTGCCTCACTCTAGAAAACAGGGGCTATGGGATGGATAAAGCAGGTCGGGCGCCTACCTGCGGTACGTGAGGACACGCATTTCCTGAACATGGACTGCTCCGACGCAGCGCTCTCTCCTGGGCTGTGTCCTCAGAGACTTCAGGAGCTTGATGTTATTTTCTCTGCTTTGTAGCTCCTCAGGGACGACATCAGGGACTTTGTATAAACCCCTTAAAGTTCACAAAGTCGTACGTGGCAGGCACCGCATTTCAGGCCACTTCTGTCTACCTCCAGAGCCATCCGCATTGCCACCCGCTCCCTAACATAGAGCTGATGGGACGGTCTGAGTCCTGTGACTTTTTGCTGATTTCTGGGCCCTTCTGACTTATTTTCTCTTGATTTTATTATACTTTCATTAGAATCCGTTTTATTAAATCTTTTAAAAATCTCTGGGGCCAGCAGTTGGCGTAATAGCTATGTCGCTAGAATCCCATGTAGTCAACTGCAGTTCAAGTTCCAGACTTGGTGGCTTAAACTCACGCCAGGCGCATGTGCGTGCATACCCAAGATGCCGAGAGGAGAATGGTGGAGAAGGCATTGTGGCGTGGCCATCCCCCCTGGGGGGTGACTTCTCACTTTCTGTCTCTCTGTCTCTCTCTGTCTTTCTGGTGAGCACACACACCCTATAGCAAAAACCTCTAAAAAAAAAAAAAAAAAAAAAGAAACTCCTTTAGGATACACTACCAAAAACGTCTTAAATACAGATGGGATTGTTTACTTCTGGACATTTTTCAACAAGTAGAACAAAATAGATTTCAGCTCCAAAATGAAACGTGCTATGCTCTGAGGGTCCGGGGCCTGGGAGAATCCACGTAGCGCCGCGGCCCTGCACCCCAGCCCTGTCAGCGGAGGCTGTGCTGCGTCACTGGCACTCGGCTCAGCGTGTGGCCTCTCGGTACCTCGGATTCGCACAGCACAGGAGCTTTGCCAGAACACTGAGCCCATAGCCTGGAACACTGCAGGGAAGCTGAGTTAGCAGGAGAGAGCCAGATAAACAAGCCCGAGTTTAAAACAGGGACACTGGAGGGTCAGCAGATGGCGTGTTGGCTAAGGCTCTGGACTCCAACATGGCTGACCACAGTTACAGTCCCAGACCCGGCCACTTGGAACTCACACCAGGCACTTGTGAGCATGTGCCCCAAATCTCAAGAAGAAATGCAGTAGAAGGCGCTGTGGTGTGGCCATCCCCTCCAGGGCTGATTTCTCACTTTCCTGCTCTCTGTCTCTGCGTCTCCTGTGTGTGCACACACCTTATGGCAAAAAACTTTCAAAATTAAAATAAAATAAATTAAAACAGGGACTGTCTCCAAGGAGTGCTCAGAGGCCATGCGTGTGGTGCCCGGGCCCTGCAGAGGTACTCCCTGCGAATGGAGGGGCAGCGTCACCCTCCTGGCATGCCGTATGCGACCTGAACAGTTCAGCCCTGTGGTTTTCTGCACAGCCATCCAAGAATCGTGTTACGTGATTAGACAAGAGAGGAACGTACCCACACGCAGAGCCCTGTGCAGGGCACGAGACCCGCCAGGGCCACCACTAGAACAGGACCTCACTCGACACGCGGCCCTGTGACTGCCCTGGGGAGGAAGGCACCCTCGCCAGGGCAGAGCTGTCGGTTCCCTGTGCATGGAATGGGACTGCCGGCCACGGTGCAGAGGAAAGGCTGACGCTCACTTCCGTCATCAAGCACGCAGAGACGGAGTGGCCAGCCCGTGGTGTGGAGGGGAGGGCAGACGCTCCCACAGGGCGGGCTGCGTGGTCCTGGGCCCAGATGCTGGAGAACCGCACTGGGCGTGCGTGCCTGCGTGCACAAAATCCTGGAAGGAGAAATGAGGGTTCAGGGCATGTGGCATGTCCATCCCCCCAGGGTACTTTCTCTCTCTCTCTCTCTCTCTCTCGCTCGCTCGCTCGCTCTCTCTGTCCAGCAAGTGAATGCACCCTGTAGCAAATTCAAATGAAAAAGCTGACTCACAGTAGTTCTCGATTTTATGACACTTCATTAAAAATCAAGTATCTGTGTAGAGTGCACACGTCTTCACTAGGGATCCCCTGTGCTCATGTCACCCCTGAGACTGAGCACACTGGGGCGTGTCTCTCTGCCGTGGGACTTCGCCGTCTGCGCGGAGCCTTCCACCGTAGTGCACGTCTGTGATCAGCTGTGAGTGAATGGAAGGGCCTTTTCCAGAGCAGAGGCTTCCCTTCACCCGTCCGCCCCTAGAATGGTGACTGTCACCCTTGGGACCCTGCCCTGCCAAGCACCCGACCAAAGCCTGGCCTCATAGCACTGCAAAGCCGAGATCCCAACCTCAGCACCCATCCAAGCACCGCTGTGACCCCGTGTCAGAGTCACCTGGCTGCGTGCTGCCTTCAATGGCTGTCCCCCATCCCCGCGGGATCAGAACCACAGGCCGGAAGCCGCCTCCGCAGTGGCACCTGTGGTGGCTCTCGGGCAGGATGAGCTTGGAAGTGACTGCTTTGGTCCTCCTGCTCTTTATCAGTGAGGAAACTGAGCCTCGGGACGGGGACAAAGGGCTGGCCCGAGTTCACGCAGCCCAGAACAGAAAGGTCTGCTGTGTCGCCAATGGCTTTGAGCACCTGCTGTCTGACTTTGGTCCCGGCTAGGACTGGGCAGGACGGGGCGGCGGCTCAGGGCAGGTCCCAGAGGGCTCTGGTTGCTGACCCGTGTACCCAGCAGATCCTCTGGGGGACAGAGTCTGGGCATGGGCGGGGGGCTGGCCGGGTGGGGAGGTGGGCAGGCAGTCTGCCGCTCTGAAGCTGGGGGCTCCTCCCTCCCCACCAGCCCCACCCCACAGTGGCCCCACGGCTGCCTCAAGGACGATGCCGTCCAGGAACTGGTTCAGGGTCTGGCTCAGGCCATGGAAAGATTCCTTCGTTTTGCCAACATGAGGGTTACCAGACTGAAAACACTCTGTTTTGAAAGAAGTGTCTTTTGTATGCCTGCTGCTTGGAAGATGAAAACTTCACGGTCAGTTAGCAAGGGGAAGACAAGGCGATGAGGCACCACCTTGACGGGATCGGAGTCGGGCGAGCGTCTCGGCACGAGCCCCTTCCCTGAGCTCGGGGGCGTGGCCAGGTCGGGGGGGGGGGGGGGGGGGGGGGGCTGCTGACTTTGCCTTTGGTGAGGCCAGGGTGGATAGCCACTGAGAGCCCCAGCACTCACCCTCTGGAATGTGGGGGCCAAGCCCTGCCTGCAGGGTGGAGGGGTTCCTCTCAGCGCCTACCTGGAACTCGAGCCCGCGAGGTGCCACGGATTGTGCAGCCTGACCCCTCCTCCGGAAGACAGGGTAGAATCAGGGCGTTCCAGGCCCTGTGCCCAGACTCCCAGGGCTGTCAGAGAGGGCCAGGAGGGAGGGGGTGGCATGGGTCCCTCGCGGCATGGCCTGCTTCTGGACCTTGTACTTACCTGTTCATGCAAAGCTGGGTTTGAAACCAATTTTTAAAGTTAAGATTTATGACCAATGGACTAGTCCTTCTTTCTAACTCTGCATTAGAATTGTCTGGCGCATCTTCTGTAAACACAACCCAATAGCACGGATCTCCTCTACACACACACAGAGACATGCACAGACATACACAGACACACACACATGCATGCATACACACACAAACACACACACAGAGACATGCACAGACATACACATGCATACACACAGACACACATACAGAGACATGCACAGACATACACATGCATACACACAGACACACATACAGAGACATGCACAGACACACACATGCATACACACACAGACACACATACAGAGACATGCACAGACATACACATGCATACACACAGACACACATACATACACACACAGACACATGCATGCATACACACAGACACACACACAGAGACATGCACAGACATACACATGCATACACAGAGACACACATACAGAGACATGCACAGACATACACATGCATACGCACAGACACACATACATACACACACAGACACATGCATGCATACACACAGACACACACACAGAGACATGCACAGACATACACATGCATACACAGAGACACACATGCATATACACACAGACACACACACATGCATACACACACACACACACACACACACACACACGGTTTCCCGGTTCTGCAGGTCCGGGGGCAGGGCCCAGAATCAGCATTTCTCGGAGGTAGCTGTCTGAGGAGCTCCCCGGAAGCCTCCCCTGACCCGCGTCCCTCCCCAGGCATGCCCGGCAAGAACCACGTGGCCTCTCTGCGCCAGGCCCCCGGGCAGAACGGCACCAGCTTCCACGGCTGCATCCGGCACCTCTACATCAACAGCGAGCTGCAGGACTTCCGGAAGGTGCCCATGCAGACCGGCATCCTGCCGGGCTGTGAGCCGTGCCACAGGAAGGTGTGTGCCCACGGCACGTGCCAGCCCGGCAGCCAGACGGGCTTCTCCTGCGAGTGCGAGGAAGGGTGGATGGGGCCCCTCTGCGATCAGCGGGCCAACGACCCCTGCATTGGAAATAAGTGAGTCTGGGAGGCCTGGGAGCTGAGCCTACGGTGCGTGGGTGCCCACCACCTGCAGAGCAGAGCTCGGGGACGGACGGCGGGAAGGATGGAGGGAGGGGGCAGAGAGCACTCCGTCCCTCAGCCGTGTCCGGCCACTCTCCGCTCTCACCTCCCCGTCCGGCCACTCTCCGCTCTCACCTCCCCGTCCGGCCACTCTCCGCTCTCACCTCCCCGTCCGGCCACTCTCTGTTCTCCCCTCCATCCATTCTCACCTCCCCCATGCAGCCACTCCTGTTCTCACCTCCCTTCCATCCATCCTCACCTCCCCTCACCCAGCCACTCCAGTTCTCACCTCCCCCATGCAGCCACTGCTGTTCTCACCTCCCCCGTCCATTCTCACCTCTTGTGCAGAGCACGTCCCATCTCTGTGCTCCTCCCTCCGCAGGTGCGTCCACGGCACGTGCCTGCCCATCAACGCCTTCTCCTACAGCTGCAAGTGCCTGGAGGGCCATGGCGGCATCCTCTGTGATGAAGAGGAGGGTCTGCCCAACCCCTGCCAGGCGCTCCGGTGTAAGCACGGGAGGTGCAGGCTCTCCGGGGCCGGGCAGCCCTACTGCGAGTGCAGCAGCGGGTACACCGGGGACAGCTGCGACCGCGGTGAGTGGCCGCGGGCACCGCCTCCCCTGGCAGAGCAGGACGGGTGGAGACAGATTAGACAGAGCGAGCGGTGAGAGCAGGAACACGAGCTTCGCCCTGGCCCGGGCTGCTGCTGGGGTATCTCGGCGTCGAGACGGCGGCTCCAGGGCCTGGTGGGTAGGGCGTGAGGCCGTGTGGCCTGCCACCCGGTTCAAGTCCCAGCTCCAGTGGCTGAAAAGACACACTGGACACACATACGTCCCCCAGACAGAGAGATGGAGGACAGGGGACTGTGGGGTGAGCATTCCCCATGGGGTGTTCTCCCCCCGCCCCAACCTCTGTCTCTGGCGAAAGGATGTGCCCTCTATCAAAGAGAAGAGAAGACACCAGGTGTGAAATGCCCTAAACTTCCCCCAAAGGATTGACACGCTGTCCACAGGCTGCCACTCAACTCGGTAGCTGGGAACACTCCTTTCTCACCTTATGAAGAGGTATTCGGGCTTTCCTCCCCGCTCGCTTTTCACCGCCGTTCTCATCTGTACATATCATTATTTTCTTAGAATTTTTATGGAATTTGTTATTTTAATTTGCTATAGGGCACATGCAGTCACCAGACAGAGACAGAGAGAGAGGGAGAAGAGTGAAAGCCGCCAGGTCAGGGACTTGAACCGTAGTCTGCCACATGGGAGTCCAGCGCCTTAACCACTATGCCACCTGCTGGCCCATGCATATTAATTCACTCTGGCACACAGAGCAAGCTCATAATCCTGTTCTAGTTTGAGTACAAACTCACTCACCTTTGACCTCAGAACTGAGGGGCTCTTAGAACAGGGCTGAGCCCTCAGGCCCCTGGCTCCCTCTGCCTGCCGCGTGGAACTTGCTGGGCCTGGGCCTGTGGGTGTGGTTTGGAGTCCCGCAGGGAGGAGCCGGGGAACGTGCTGCGGCTGCTCTTAGCAGATGTCTTTCTTCTGAACTACTTCATACCAGTGTAATTTATGAAGTCCGTGGAATGTTCCTTGTATTAAGGAGCAGATTGGATAATAGTAAATTCCAGGTCTCACCAATTAAACTGCATACTTTCTGAAAATGCTCCCCGGTAAACAAACCCAGCTGTCAGTGAAAAGGCGCAAGATCGTACTTCCTTCCCCCTTTTTGCAATAGAGGAAGAGATTTAGGAATCCAGTTTTCCTGTCAGAGTGATAGCATTGTACTTCCAGGCTAACACACACACACACACACACACACACACACACACTCAGCAGCCACTTTGCTGGAAATAAGGCCAGGCCGAGCAGGAGCCGTTTGCAAAGACTCAGTCTGCGCTCACGGTCAGCGACAGCACGTGCGCTAAACCCCGCTCACGTGACACAGCACCGCCCTGGGGACCGCGGGATCGAGGCCCGCTGCAGGCGCCCCAGCCCTGATGTTGCGCTCTCTGCTCTTCCCCAGAAATGTCCTGTCGCGGGGAGCGGGTGCGGGACTACTACCAGAAGCAGCAGGGCTACGCCGCCTGCCAGACCACCAAGAAGGTGTCGCGGCTGGAGTGCCGGGGCGGCTGCGCGGGCGGGGACAGGCAGTGCTGCGCGCCCCTGCGCAGCAAGCGGCGGAAATACGCGTTCGAGTGCACCGACGGCTCCTCCTTCCTGGACGAGGTGGAGAAGGTGGTCAAGTGCGGCTGCGCGCGCTGCGCCGCCTGAGCACCCGCAGGCTGCGGACCCGCGCCCGGGCCGCGGAGCGCGAACGTTTGAATTATATTGTAAAATACAGAACGGGCTTATTTTTATTATGAGAATAAAGACTTTTTTTCTGCATTTGGAAAAAAAAATAATAATAAGTGCTTGAACTAAAGCTTCCCCTACGCCGGAGAAGTAAGAAGAGGTGTTCGAACCGCGGTAGAGCCGCGTCCATGCGGTCCGGTCTCTGGGGCAGGCCGACGGCTGGCCCGAGCGCACGCGGAGGGGCAGGCCCACCTCGGGGCACACACCAGCCGTGTGTGACCAGGACACGCGGCTGGGCTGGGACTCGGACGTCCTGGGAGAGCAGAGACGAGTGTCCCGTGCACGACATCAGGTGGCCTGCGGACCTGGCCCTGCACGAGGACGAGGGAGCGCCAAAGCTGTATCTTCTGTTTAAACGGCAACCTGCGAGCAACGGCAGCTGCGAAGTGTTCGTCTACCGTTTTCCAGTATTAACTTTTTGTAATATAAACGATAAAGGAGATGCTAAAGAACCAATAGATTACGGATAAATAAATTAGTAATAATATGACTTATTTTGTTCCTAAGCGTACTGAACAGCCTAGACAGTATTCACTTTCAATGAGGGATATTTATTGTATCAAAGTACATTGTCCTTACAACCTTTTAGGCCATCCTTTTGCTGTTTCTCGATGCTTTAATATATATTAATTTATAATTGTCCTGATATTTTTGTATATTTTTCAAACTTAAAAGTCAGGATCTTTTTTTTTTTTTTTTTTTTTTTTGGTGGGCAGTAGCACTAACATGGGGTGTTATGTTGGGATGACTCTGTGTCTGTCTGTGTGTTGACCTCGACATCGGGACACTGGTGTCACCCACCCGGTGGCCTCATTCAGGACAATGCAGAGATTGCGCAGTCTGAAAGTGGAAAACACAGATCGGTCGGGGTCCAGACGGAAGTGGGCCCTCTGCCACACGTCCTCAGAGGAAGGAAGGAATGCATACCAGTCGACTCTAGAAAGCAGACCTTACACAAATTAATTTTTTGACTTGTTTTGCCCTGTTATTGAGGGATGGGGGTGGGGGGAGACTGTCTTGTCAAGAACTGAATTTCCTCCCCAAAGAGTAAGCCTCCTCGACCTCGATGTCCCGTGTTGCCATGTTTGCTGCTAAGTGACAATGTAGAGTTGACCCTGATTTACAGTGGGCTGTGCTCTCCCCGTTACAATCCCAGGGTGCCCTGTGAAGGTGCAGATGTTTCTCCCCCAACGTTTTTTACAAAGACGATTAGATGTACATGTATAATTCGGTGTGCTTGGTCTTTCTCCAGACTAATATCAGTGACACTGCTGATGTTTGTAAATTAAACAGATACCTACTTCATTAACAGCCTGGTGGTTTTCTTAGCCGCTACACGGTATCGAGAGCCCCCTCCAGGTTTGTTCATCCAAGTCGCAGAGAAAGCACAAAGACGACGATGCCGAAAGCTGGCTTGAGATGAACACGTGGTCCTGTCCAGGGACTTGGGAATGGCTGCATTAAAGAGAGAAGCAGGAGAACATTCTCTGCTGGGGACACAGTATGCATTCAGTCTAGTCCTCCAAGAATTAGAAGGTAGACTCTGGTCCAAGTGAAGTTGGTTGAGTCCTTCTTTGTTTCTCTTTGCCTCCGTTACAGCCAGAGAGCAAACAGAAGGCAGAGTGCTGTGGCCACGGGACTTGTGGGCCAAGGGTCCTGGTGACAGAGTGTGGCATCCAGAGCGGGAGAGCCACAGCGCTGGGTGGGATGTCCATGCATCCCAGGGCGAGGCCTCTGTTTCTCATACAGAAGCCACGTCGTATTCACACACAGACTCTCACACACCGTCCCCTTCCCACAGAGGAACCCACAGCCCTTCACTCACTGTTTCATAAAATGTCTTCATTTTTAATTGTATCTTCTTTTTCTTTAGATTTTTTGGTATATGGTGCATATATGCCAAAGAGAGAAGGAAAGTGAGAAATCACCCTCTCTCCCCACCGCCCTCCGGAGGAATGCCATGCTGCAATCCCTTCTCCATTCTCCTCTCGAGATTTTTTTTTTTAAGGTCTTTGCCGTAGGGCACATGTGTTCATCAGAAGAAGAGAGAGAGTGAGAGGAAAAGTGAGAAATCACCCCCCAGGAGGATGGCCACACCACAGTACCTTCTCCTCCATGCTCCTCCTGGGATTTTTGGACACACACACACACACACACGCACCAGGCATGAATTTTGAGCACCAGGTTTGGGGCTTGAACCTCAGTCAGCCATGTGGGCGTCCAGTGCCTTAACCACTATGCCACCTGCTGGCCCCTCCTCTTGTGATTTTGAGCATGCAAGCACATGCCTGGTGCATCTTCTGAACTGTCAGGTCTAGGACTCAAATTGCGGAGTTGGCCGTGTGTGAGTCCAAGCCACCTGCTGGCCTGTGGTCACACAGATATTCTATATGCATCGTAAACTGTCCATTTATTCAGGTCAGTTGCTGCTTTCTACAAGGTTTTCCATTATCCATCTAGCAAAGAAACCATCTGCAAAGATGATGAGCTGCAGACTTATGCTCATCGGTTTGTGTTATCTTAAAATGAATGATTTATGTATTTAATTCCATTTGTCATTATGATTTTCATTTGACCAGAGAAAGAGAGCAAGAGAAAGGGACAGTGAGAAAGCAAAGTGCCAGGTCTGGGACTCGAACTGCAGTCGGCCCTGTGGAAGTCCAGCGTCTTCACCACCACCATGCCACCTGCTGGCCCCAGCCTGTGTTATCAATGGTGAGTGTGTTTGCGGTGCTTATTACACGGCAGGTCAAAACCAAGTGCTTCTGTGAGAGAGCCCATTCACCTCTGTGCTGTGTGGGTAGTGTCTCTGTGCGCTGTACTCATGCCCGTCTTCACACCGGCATGCCAGGCTCGCAGACGGGAGCCGATACTGCAGGCCTGTCAGACCTCGCAGGCGGTAGTACAGGGTCAGCCCAGTAACCACTACTTCTAGCACAAACTATTTACTCATTTATTTAGGTTTTTGTCACAGGACGTGTGTACTTGCAGAGAGAGGGAGGACTAGCGAGAAATCACCCTCCAGGGTGAGTGGCCACACCGCAGTCCATTCTCCTCCATTCCTTTCTGGGGACTTTGAGCACACAAGCACACGTGCCCGGCATGATGTTCCAAGCTGCCAGGTTCAGGGCTCAAACTGCAGTTGGCTATATGAGCGCCCAGCACCTTAACCTCCGCGCCACCTGGCTGGCTCCTCCTGAAGTTACTTCTAAGCAATAATAGACTAATCCCTGTTTAAAATTGCTCTGACCTTTTTTCTTTTTTGGATGATTTGCTTCCTCAGCAGCAGTTCTTTCTGGGAGAAGTGATTAAAAGACTGCTGAAATCAATTCAGGACTTACGGATCTTGAGCATTATGATATCATCTGCGTCAGGTAGGGACCATTATTTCAAAAGTAATGTTTGCGAAAATATGTAAGCTATAAAAAGCATATGAGGCTTTGTACAAAGCTTTATATATTATATCTAAAGCTATATAAAATATGCAAGGGTTTTGGGGTTTGGTTTTTTTTTTGCGTTTTTGTTTTTGTTTTTGTTTTTGTTTTTGTCATATGGCACATGTGCTCACCAAAGAGCGACAGAAGGAGGGAAAGTGAGAAATCAGTCCTGGGAGGATGGCCACACCACAGTCCCTTCCCCTCCGTTCTCCTCTCAAAGTCCTGGGCACATATGCACACATGCCCCACATGATCTTCAAGGCTCCAGGCCCGGGACTTGAACCACAGTTATTCATGGGAGAGTCCAGCACATAAGCACCGTCCCACTTGGCCCAGCTATTTCCATTTCTAATCCTCCCTGTGTACTCAGAAGTCGTTTCACAACTGTCAATCCTCTCTCTTATCTTGTGCAAGCAACATTTCTGACTGGGTTTATGGAAACAGACACTGCTTCTGCCATTTTGAAGTGTTCGCGATCCGCCGTGGAGGCCATGGTTAAGCAGGAAGTAGGTATCACGCAGGCGAGTAAGCTAGTGTATGACGTCCGACTGAGAAGTGGCCGAGGGAAGCCGTGTGACCCTCCAAACAGGGATGGCAGAGGGGCCCATCCGGACACACCGGGAGTCTGGAAATGCCGGTGTGAGCTGTGACGCTGACGCTGAGTCACGGAAAGTCGAGGATGCGGGATGCAGGCAGCTGGGGTGCAGGCAGGGGCCGGGGATGCTGTGGAGGGAGCAGCCTGTGAGCAGGCCTGACAGGGAAAGAGGAGTGTTGTCGAGGACACGAAAGTCACTGTGGCCCGCAGAGACATTCATGTGTGTGATCCAACAACGGCCTCTCGCTTGGTTAAAGTTCTCCCTGTCTGTACTTCACTTGAGCATCTGCTCGGCAAAATGTCATTTTTTAACTTTCAAATAGAACTGGTCGATTGTGCCGAATGCACTTCCTCTCACCTTCTCGCAGCTTCCAAATGAAGATGTGGAAGGGGCGAGGAATCGTAGCAGCACCGACAATGAGGAATGGTATTTCCGTGCATCTCAGAGAAATTCCCGTAACCTGACAGCGGATGCTGCTGGGTGGAGAGAAGCAGCTGCCGGCCAGTTCCTGGTTGGAACCTCACGTGTGTCCCTTTCCCCCTGTTTACACCGAGGCCAGAGACTCAAAATGAGCCCGCTGAAAACCCAGCAGAAAATGCCAGTCACTAAGGTCACCACTAAGGCTGCCTGGCGACAGCCGCGGGCTGCAAACCCCTGGGAGATCCCATTACTGGCCGAGGCAGTCCCGACCGCCCCCTCCGACTCCTCCTGCACTCTGCTGAGTGGAAATCCATCCCTGCAGACGATGCCAGGACATCCTAGCCCAGGCACAGCGGCCGGGAGTGGGCGCTGCTCTTCGAGGCTGGAGCACAGCAGACCCCACGCCAGATCCCAGGTCCACCTGAACCCCCCGATGCATCCCCTTGACCCTGGATGGCGGGCCGCTGGAGCGGTAGGGGATTGTGGTGCGACACCCTGTGAGGGTGCCTGTTTCTCTCTCTCCAGAAATAAACTTCACAGTTACATATAGTCATCTCCCACGGAAGGATAAATCCAAACCTTCACTGTGCACCCCGACTCCTCACAAAGCCTTCTCGGATCAGCCTCAGTGTGTGCTGGGAACCTTGATCTTGACGAAGGCTGAGAACGGATGTCCTAAGGCAAATTGCGAGCTGCGGTATCTAAACTGTAGACATGCGATGTACCCATAAAGAGGTGCAGACTGAGCCCAAGGACACGAGCAAGCTAATCTAGTGACACAGAATGAACCACAGGATGACCCTGACCAAGCCCAGACAAGCCGCACATTTTCAGAACCAAGTGGTCCCAGAATGGAGAAAAAAGAGCAGTTTTAGCAGTGAGGGGGCTGCACCTCGATGACCTGAAGTTAGGAATGACAGGCTCTCCTTTTCTTTTTAAGAGAAAGACTTTTTGCTTCAGGCTGTACGTACTAAGCAAGAGAAAGAGAGAGAGAGAGAGACAGAAAGCAAGAAATCACCCCTCCCAGAGTGGATGACCACGCCGCAATCCCTTCTCCATTCTCCTCTTGGGATTCAGGGCACGCAAGCACACACAGCCGGCATGAGTTTTAAACCACCAGGTCCGGGACTTGAACTGTGGTCGACTACATGGGAGTCCAGCAACGTAACCATTATGCCACCTGCTGGTCCCCAGACTGCTCTTTTAATAAGTCTGGTTGAACTGTAAGAGAAGAATCAGGATGGCAACTGGAAAAGTTGAGGCCACAGGGCTGTCACTCAGGGAGACAGGAAGCATTGGTTTGTCACTGATGGTCACAACTGGGGCAGACACGTGAGTGACCATGCAGTGCATACAGAGGTCCAGGCTGAAAGAGAGAGGTCAACCCGGGTCATCAGTCACACGGCAGCTGAACAGTGAAGGTTAAAAGCAGAGTCGGGACACGGTGAGGCTGAGGAAACGGCATGCCTAACAGGAGGAAGCCACAAAGCCACCGAGAATGGAGAGTGACGGCGAGCAAGAACTCTCCTAAATGGACCGCTTCTTCCGCCCATGACAGGGGACAAGAGAGCACGGAGCCAGGGACAGCTTTGTCCAAGGACGTGGGCTTCAGCTGAACGGGGGCATTGCCATCCGGCGTCTGGAACTGGCTTTCTCTCTGTGCCAATGTGTGGGTGGCTGAGTTTGGATTCAAAACAGAATCAAAAATAAAAATCACTTTCACACAAAGCCAGGAGTGGGAAAATGACCACAGAGACGAGTGTCTAGAAAACTGATCATTAATCTTACTCTCCCTTCTTGAAACAGCTAGAGTTATTCTTGGTACCTTCCACGTCGGTCGTGCAGAGAGATTAAGTGGCTTGCCCAAGGCCGCTCACGCCAGCCCTCCTGCCTCCAGCCACAAAGCAGTATTGATTTTGCGTGCATCGTGCATCAGTAGCCAACTGTGAAGGGCCCTGGGACACGATGCCGGGGAAGTGTATTTCTCGAGGGGAGTGACTTTGCTTTAAAAATGCTCAGGAAAAGTACACACTTTCCCAATAAAAACACATTGTTATCTTAGTATCTTTCATTTGATGCAAGAAAGAAAATAGTAATTTTATCTGGGATTTTCTGAAGCGAGAGGGGTAGGATGTGTTTGCATGTGGTTCAGGGTTCCTGGCCTTTGTTCGGGCCAGGCATTCTCTGGATAGAAGTAACTGAATTCTCCTTCCAAGGTGGTCCTAAGGATGGGCTGGGCCACACCCAGTCCAATTCTATCCGCTGTAAGGTCACATCCTTGGGCTCATTCCAGGTCACAAGGCACACTTCGTAAGGAAAAAAGAAACGACATGGAAAATAGAGGAGCTTCTGTTCGAATTAGCATATCTGATAATGGCTTTTGCCCAACTCTCCGAGGCCTGCGCTGTCTCTGAGTGGGGGGGGGGGGGGGATGCACATCTGTGACCTGCCTAGCCTCGCAGCTGCTTCATCTCCTGGTCCCTCCTCACAGTACCACCATTCCATCACCGCCACCACCCGTTCTTACTTTCAATTACATCTCCACATTGATTTTTTTTGTCCTATTATTCCTACGCTAGCCACGATTCTCCTCTTCTGATGCTTGTCAGCTCTGTCTGGGGCTGTGAACCGAGCAAGAGTACATTTATGAATGGCACACACAACACCCTGTTTGATTAGGAAATAAATCTCTTATCACTTGGCAAAAAAATAAATAAAGGCATATTGGCCTAAAAGCTCAGACAACCAAGTGGAAGAACTCACGTCTCTGTCTCCTCATTTAGCCCGCTTCCCCTTTCCACACTTTTCTGGTAAGTTCCTCCATGTTGTAGGTCACGGGTGCGTGAGTGCACCGATGGGAACACGTTCTGAGGATGCAGTCTGGTGTGACACTGCAGCTCACTATTCCAACTTAGCTCACCCGGAGGCCAGATACTTGGGAGGCAAGATGCTGGCCAGTCCCACTGAGTCCACTGAGTCAGGCCTGCGGCTGCTCCTTCAGGCCCAGATGCCTGCCTGCACGTGCACAAACAAGAGGCACAGACACCCTCAAACGTAGGGACACTTCGGTGGGAGTAAAAGCAAGGAATTGCTTAAGGAATTGACTAAGATCCAAATATGAAGGGTGGAGAGTTGCCGCTTTGAGACCCACCCATCTTCTTTACTTGAATCCTGTTCACTTGAGAAGTAGACTCTCAGGGCACAGACGCCCAGCTTCGGGTGGTCACAGTACAGGAGGAAACGTGACCAGTGCCTCTGTGCTAAAGAAGGTGTCATCTCTGAAAAGGTACCCTTGGCCGAGGGCATCGGGTTACTGCTCCAGGATCCTTTCCTCATCCCTCTTGGATCTTTTTTTTTTTTTTTTTCACTTTACAATGGGACAGGAAGTGTGACCCAGACCAGTCTTCAGGATGCGCGTGCGTGCACTGATGAACCTCACAGGAGGCTGAGACCGCCAGAACCGTGAAGGGACAGGGACCTACTTGCCAGCCCTCCCACTGACAGTCCTTAGCTCTCCGCCCACTTTGGAATTGCCCAGCTGAAGGGAACGTCTCGCCTGTCACACAGCTTTCCCAGGGCCATCCACGAGCAATGACTGGATGATGCAGGGGGACAGAAATGGCTGGCCCCCGCTCCCCACTTTGGAACAATTAAAAAGAGCCAGCCCAGCTTAGAACTCCCCGTGGATCAGCTGAAACATTCTCTAAGACAGCACCTTAGCACAGCTTTTCCCTCTGCCAAGCCCACTTCCTTTCGTCCACTCACAGGTGGTGACTCTAGAGCATGCCCTCATAAATTTCATGCATGCTGCATCAGCTTCCCGGGAAACACAGCCTGGAACATTTCTGTCTCCAAGTCGCACAATAAAAAGGAGACCACGTCACAGCAATGAGATGCCCAGCTGAGGTTCAAAAGTGATGAATTCCTGCCTTATAGGGAACCAGGGAGATAACGGGTGGGATTTCTAAATGAGATAGAGTTGCAGAGTAGCAGCCTGCTTGGATGAGTCAGTCTTTGCTGCTTGAGCCCCATGTCACGAGTGATCTAGAACTTTCCAGAATGTTCCTTTACAGCTTGGCATCAGGCTTCATAGTTCTCTCTCAACCAGGGATCCAAGTTGCTGTCTTACAGACTTAGAACCTCACTGCTTTCCCTTTTGTGATCTGCCTTCAAAGTCCTGCAGTCTTGTCACTTTGCCTTTCACACACACAAAGAATTATCAGTCCCTTCACACCGGAGAATAAAGCTTCATCTCTTCCAAGATGTCTGACCTTGACAACCAAATGCCTCCTGTGACTCAAGGTCTTCAGTTCTTCCAAGAATAAGAAAGGGAGTAGCTGGTGTTCTAGCTTGGGTTACTCTACCAAGAACATCGGTTATTGGTTACCTAACCCTAATAACCTTCCTTCAAAAACCTGTCTCCAACTACCATTATGTAAGAGTAAGGGCTTCAACATACACATTCCAGTGGGATGTAAACATTCAGCCCCGAACAGGAAACAGCACTCATCCAGGCAGAGACGGGGATCAGGGTCTCTCTGGCATAATACAGACTGAAAGAGTTTGTGCGGGGCATAGAGAAAAGCAAGGAATGAGGAAGTAATGAAAGGTTCTGTGTGCTTATTGATCTGGGTGCTAGGTAGCCACAGGAAGGAATTTTTTTTTTTTGTCATCAATTATTGTACAACACATCACCCCAGAACTTTGTAGCTTTCAAAGGAAAAACACAAATCATTTCATCTTGAACAATTTCTATGGAAGCTTCTTGGTTAGGATCCAGGAAAGAACTGTGAGTTCTCCTGAGGTAGGGCTCCCATCAGCTGATGGCTTGACTGAGGTTGGCCAAGGACCATCGCCTCAGTTCTCCCTTTGCACGTCGTACAGCTGTCCTTGAATGTCCTCATTGCGTGGGAACTGCCTTCCTCCAAAGTGAGCAATACCAGACACCAGATTGTAGGCCGATTTCTGTGAGCTAGCTTTGAAATTCACTCATCAGGACTATAGTACTCTGCTGCAGGTTCAGTTCCGATCAGCTTAAGAGGAGACTGTGCAACAGCGTGGATACCAGAGGTGAGGGTCACTGCAGCCATCTGATAGCCTGACCATCTTAGTGTCGAAGACAAGAGTCAGGGATTTAACAGAAAACATCAAAGGAAGCACCGATCAGAGACTAACCCAGGCACATTCTCTAAGTAAAGAAACCTGTGTCTGGCATCTCCCCATAAAATGTGTAACTCAGATCATTATGGAGTCCTTTTCTTACTCTTAAATCCTCAAATACTAGTTATTTTTAATAGAATGTATTTTACTCAATATCTAATCTTTCCATCTTCAAAGATTAAGGAGACTCCCCAAAACACCATCTTTCAGTGTATTCTGAATGACTGAACATGTTGGGTACAGGGTATAAAATACTAAACAGGACACCAGATGGTGCCACAGCAGTAAAAGGCAATGTTATGCAAGGCAAACCCACTCGGGGAGATTCTAGATTCACAGCCAGAGACCTCTGAGGTGCGGGGCTGCACGTACCCATGAGCCAGGACTGGCTACAGCTGGGCGTGGGTCGTGATGGTCATGATGCCAAGACCTTGTTGACGGTGCTGTCTCTCTCCTCCCTCTCTCTCTCTCCTCTCTCTCTCTCGCTCTCGCTCCTCTCTCAATAAATGAATAATCTTTATAAAAATATTAAGCAATAGGGCTAACAGGTGGCATGGTAATTAAGGTGCTAGACTCCCACATAGTTGACCAGGGTTCAAGTCCTGGACACAGTAGCTTAAAAGCATGCCAAGCTTATGTGTGTGCATGCCCAAAATCCCAAGAGGGGAATGTGGGAGAAGAGATTGCCATTTGCGATTGCTTTCCAGTGTGGCCATCCCACCTGGGAGGGCGACTTCTCACTTTTCATCTCTGTCTGTCTCTGTCTCTCTCCAGTGAGCACACACACCCTAGAAAAACCTAAAATAAGTAATTAAGCAAAAGAAAGGCAGGTGTAAGGGCAGAAAAGGTGTGATTATCTTGCCAAACCCATCCTACGGGTCATGTCGAAACGGTAGCAAGAGACAGGTCAACCATAGAAAAGCATAAAGGATGTATTTTAGCAAAGTTTTATGTAACTCGAGTGCTTCAGGAATGAAGACTCATAGTCTCAGGGAAGTGTGTATTTTTATGCTTAGATTTGGTAAGAATGAACAGCTATGTAGAAATGTGATGGACAAGAGGGTATGGCCTTGGTAACAGACCAAGGAGGAGAAACTACCAAGGCCCGTCTTCAGCTTCTGGACATCTCCATGTCATCTTCCGTTGTCCCAGTTATGGGGCAGGGACTCCCTGGAATCTGGAATAGGAAGCTCGAGACCCATTGACAGACAAGCTAGATCAGAACATCTCCTCATGGCCAGCTCCTACCCAGAAAGGCAGAGCAAGGTTAGGAAGGTATTTCTAGGTTCCATGGCTGACTTTGGGGCAGAGGGGTTCCAGGTTCTATGAGCAGCCTTAGAGAAAAGGAATTCTCGTTCTGACAAGAGGGGGACAGAGGGGGACCAGCAGGTGGTACGGTGGTTAAGGCGCTGGACACTCCCACATGGCCAACCATGATTCGAGTCCCGGACTTGGTGGCTTGCTTTCTCACTTTGCTCTCTCTCTCTGTGTCTCTCCCTGGTCAAATTAAAATAAATGAAAGAATAAATAAAATGGAATAAAATAATTTATAAAAAAAAAAAGAGGGGGAGAGAGAGTCAGAAAGACTTTGCCTCTGAGACCTCTCGGTCTCTGACAGTTCAGAGCACTCAGCAGGCCAACGTGCCCCTACTTGGAGTATTGCAGCCCCACACGGACAAGCCAAGAATTCAGGTAAACAACCCAATGAAGCCATCCAAGTTCAAATTCTGGTTTCTCCATTTCCTGAGTGACTTTACAGGTTCCAGTGCTCAAACACCAGCGACATAAACTGGATGCAAGCGTGTGTTTAGGAGGGGATTCTGTGAAGCATATGAGGAATGGGGGGACGGAGAGGGATGAACGAAAGATCAGGGCCGTTAGTGAGCGGGTTACCACGGGGCAGCTGAGGCTCACTCCCAGGGGTCCCTGTCGTGGTGGGACTCATACCAGAACTGTGCAGGTAGGGCCACGCGTGTGGGGAATTTACCCCCCAACTCCTGCTCTCCGCTGGCTGAGGCTTGCTCTGGGCCGTTAGCCCCACAAGCTGGCCAGCCTTGCTCTCATGGCTGGAATGTCTTTCAGGCAGAGGGGCCAGGAGAAAGGTGGACACAAACACTCCGGTCTGTGGACGGGGCACTGACTGCAGCCTTGCTCGGCTTTCCCAGCCCTCGAAAGAGTGAAAGTACTTGCCTGTGTTGTCTGCACTCCCCCCAACACGTGTACTCCTAGCGCATCTCGAAATCCACTCTCCACCCAGAGAACAGCCTCGTGTCTGTCTAGGCTGTATTTCCTGGCTTCCTGGGTGTTAGCTGTGTCTGTGTTGACTAAGTTCTGGTCCCTGCGACTTAGGAGGAGGGTTGTGGGTCTCCGTCAGGCCTGGGAATTGGAAATCAAGGGTGATCTCATGTTCTTTATCCCCACATGCAAGGCTGAAACACACACACAGCAGGGATCCAGTTTCAACCATGGTGGTGCCCGGGGAACGACGGGGAAACGCAGAGGGCAGCAGCCAGGTCTCTGAATGGCCACATAGAGCAGAGCGGACCCAGCCGGCCTGGAGCCCTGATCAGGACTGTCACAGGAGACAGCCTCCCGTGTCCTCTAAGGCGCATTACACTGGGTCCTTTAGAGGTTTTTGCACGTCGCTCGCCAGACAGAGAGAGACAGAGAGATAGAAAGCAGGAAATCACCCCCCAGGGGGGATGGCCACGCCGCAATCCCTTCTCCTCCATTCTCCTCTCGGGATCTTGGGCACGCACGCACACGCACCCGGCGTGAGTTTAAGCCGCCGGGTCCGGGATCGAACCGCGGTCGACTACGTGGGAGTCCAACATAGCTATTACGCTAACTGCTGGTCCCATACACTGGGTCCTTTACACGTCCTTACACTCCAGTGGGCGTTGTGGATCGTGAACAAAACAGTCCATGTGAAAGGTCTGAGGACGTGGCCTGACTTCCGCTGAGGCTCGATCTTCTCAGGATGACTTAACCAGCTCGGGAGCGAGGGAGCAATGGAACCGCAAAGAACGCTGGAGGCATCGCACTAGGAACGACAGGCCCTGGATTCTGAATAGACCGAACGTCTGTCCCTCACTGTAATGACGCCGACGCCGACGCCGACCATGGCCACCGAGGGCCTGCTTGGTGTTGGTTCCTGCGCCCGGAGAGTCACCTGTGCTATTGTGTGTATTCTTCCAACATTCTTAAGGCATAAGGCTTAGAATCTGTATTTTACTGCTGAAACAAAGACTCCTGAAAAGAAAGGATCATTCATTTTAGGAGCAATCACTTTGGAAAAAAAGAATAAAGAAATCTCACCTCCATCAAGGGTCTCACTGACCTCTCAGATCTCTGCAAATGTAAGCGGACGTGATAAATACGGTAAGTGGCCAAGGTGCAGAGAGGCTGAGTCATCGAGGGGGACGTGAGGAATCGGGCACCGTTTCAGTTCTGTTTGCCTGACTCCTCCGCGGCCCACTCTTAAGGGATTCTCATCATTAATCACCCAAAGACTTTGTGTCTCCGCTCAGGATGACTTTTCTGGTAAAGTGATATATCTTGAATTTTAAAGTCACAGTAATGGTCCCCAAACGAGGCAAGGGGACTTGTTTTTGCCATTACCCAGACACTCAACATTTCTAGACCTGCAGGACAGTAGCCACGGTCTCACCTTGGCGATGACTTTATGTAAATATGCGTGCAAGCACATCGGGGCTTGTTTGGAGAACGTTTCGGCAGGCGCACTGCACACGCATGTGCACCACGGGGATCTCCTGGGGTGGGAGCCAGCTCAGCTCTAGGGAGGAAATTCGGATATTCTGAATTAAGGGTTTTTTTTTTTTTTCCAGGAATAAAAAACTTACACCACATGAGTAGGTGCCCAGCTAATCCTCCCCTCTCCTCTGTGACCATCAGACCCCTCCTTCCTCAAAGCCGCTTCTCCTTGGCCTTGGGCCAGTCCAGAGACGAATGGAAGTGACGGCTCCAGCCTGGAGACTCCAGGTCCTGAGAGGAAGGGGCATGAAAAGGCCATTTGCACTCTCAGCTGGGCCCAACCGAGCGAACCCATCTTACCCTTCCTTATAAAATCCAGTGGTAGCCAAGGACTCTGGTAAGTTTGTGGATCAGCCCCTCAGATCTAATCAGCCTCCTTATCTGATCAGTTTCATCCTCCTCCCCCCCACCGCCCCAGTGTTGGCCGTCTTCCCAGCAAATGGCCCAGCAAGTCAGGGCAGCCGCAATGATGCCCAGCGCTGACCCGAGGGACTGCCTCAGAGATCTCCATCCACTGACCCTCGCCTGCTGCTGGGCCGCAGAGTCTCACTCGCCCACTCAGAGGGGAGCCCCCTCTCTCTCGCCCACTGCAAGACCCCACCTGTGGGGAGGTCCTGAAGAGTCTGCAGGAGGGGCTTTAGCAAAGGTCGTTAGTCTTCCCTCCGACAGCAAGGGTCCCAGTATGTGATGAAGATGGACCCTCAGCCGGAGATGGTCCGTGGGCCATTAAGGAGCGTCACGGCATCCCAGCCGCAGCCCTGGCTCAGCCTGGCCTATGACCCCGAGCCGGATTCTCCAGGGCGTTGACTTGTGCGCCTCGTTGTACACCGGAGCTGGGGTGACGGTTGGCTCGTCGGGCACAGTGAGTGCTGATTTAATCCCCGGAGTGCGCTGGACAGTTCCTGGCACCCAAGTGAGTCCTTTGCAGGGCGTTTCATGGTTTGCTAAGTGACTTCTATTTTATGATTGAATTTAGGACTCTAATACTTTCCTGGGTCAGAGACGCAGGGGTCTGGAGACCCGCCCAGACCGGCTCTGCCACCCTTTCTCAGCCTGGAAGGCCTCCTTAGAAAGCAAACTTCGGAAAGAGAAAGGTCTGAATAGCACATAACTTCCCCGCAGCTTCTGCAGCTTTCTCCAGTCTATGACTCTGTTTCTCGTTTGTTTTCCATTTTTGCCAGAGGATGTATGCACTCAACAGAGAGAAAGAGAGAGGAAGTGAGAAAGGGGTTTCCTGAGACTCACCGAGGCTGCAGAAGTGGATTCTCCGTTGCGGAACTGGTCCCGGCAGCCATTAATCAGGTAGCGAGGCCCTAAGTGAGGAGGGACTCCAAGCTGCAATGTTAATTACTCAGCCATTTAAAAGACCGGGAGAGCAGACCAGGGCAGCAGTGGGTCTGAGACAGGGTTTCCTGTCCTGAGGGGTTTGAGCCGTGGTTAAGACATTTCCAGATTTCCTAGGAATCTAGGAACGTGAGGACTTGCTCCTGAGAAGGAGCTGAAGGGCCGCACACTCTGATTTGAGTGGGGCTGCAGTCTGGGCTCTAAAGACAAAGATGGCCCTGAGGAAACCCTCTGAGGTGGGTCCTGGCTGAGAACTTTCACAGAGATGAAGTCCCAGAGACGACTGAAAGATTTCTGTGGGGGCCCACAGGTGGTGTGGTGGTTAAGGTGCTGGACTACCTCATGCCCAACTCCATGGTTCATATCCTGGACCCGGCAGCTTGAGAATCACTCCGGGGATGATTTCGCACTTCCCCTCTCTGTCTTTCTGCCAGGAATGCATGTATCCTAAAGCAAAAATTTTTTTAAAAAAATTCAGAGTTGTGATCCCCTTTCTGCATCAGAGCATCAGCTGTCTGTCAGCATGGCCTCACCTTCGGGAATGAGTCTACACTGGGAAGGGTACCCATCCAGGAGTAAAGTGAGGCTGTAACCCGAGGAACTGGGACAGGATCTGGGAATGGGGCAAACGTAGGCTGCCTTAGGGACACTCAGGAGTCTTGGAGGGGCAGACTAGGATTCCTGAAATCGACGGCCACACAGAAGGCTGTCCAGCCTGCAGACGCCTGAGTTACGTGGTAGGCATTGCGGTAACACAGTAGCGGATGGGCGCCTGCTAAATCCAGAGATATACTTGCATGCGTCTTCTCGTGTAGTCTTGGCGATAACCCTGTGGGGGGCATTGCAGTAACCCAGTAGCTGATGGGCACCTGCTAAGTCCAGAGACGTACTTGCATGCGTCTTCTCATGTAGTCTTGGCGATAACCCTGTGGTAGGCATTGCGATAACACAGTAGCTGATGGGCGCCTGCTAGGTCCAGAGACGTACTTGCATGCGTCTTCTTGTGTAGTCTTGGCGATAACCCTGTGGGGGGCATTGCGATAACACAGTAGCTGATGGGCGCCTGCTAAGTCCAGAGATGTACTTGCATGCATCTTCTCGTGTAGTCTTGGCGATAACCCTGTGGGGGGCATTGCAGTAACCCAGTAGCTGATGGGCGCCTGCTAGATCCAGAGACGTACTTGCATGCGTCTTCTCGTATAGTCTTGGCGATAACCCTGTGGTAGGCATTGCGGTAACACAGTAGCTGATGGGCACCTGCTAAGTCCAGAGACGTACTTGCATGCATCTTCTCGTGTAGTCTTGGCGATAGCCCTGTGGGGGGCATTGCAGTAACCCAGTAGCTGATGGGCGCCTGCTAGGTCCAGAGATGTACTTGCATACGTCTTCTCGTATAGTCTTGGAGATAACCCTGTGGGGGGCATTGCAGTAACCCAGTAGCTGATGGGCGCCTGCTAGGTCCAGAGACGTACTTGCATGCATCTTCTCGTGTAGTCTTGGCGATAACCCTGTGGTAGGCATTGCGGTAACACAGTAGCTGATGGGCGCCTGCTAGGTCCAGAGACGTACTTGCATGCGTCTTCTCATGTAGTCTTGGCGATAACCCTGTGGTAGGCATTGCGATAACACAGTAGCTGATGGGCGCCTGCTAGGTCCAGAGACGTACTTGCATGCGTCTTCTTGTGTAGTCTTGGCGATAACCCTGTGGGGGGCATTGCAGTAACCCAGTAGCTGATGGGCACCTGCTAAGTCCAGAGACGTACTTGCATGCGTCTTCTCGTGTAGTCTTGGCGATAACCCTGTGGGGGGCATTGCGATAACACAGTAGCTGATGGGCACCTGCTAGGTCCAGAGATGTACTTGCATGCGTCTTCTTGTGTAGTCTTGGCGATAACCCTGTAGGGGGCATTGCAATAACACAGTAGCTGATGGGCGCCTGCTAGGTCCAGAGACGTACTTGCATGCGTCTTCTTGTGTACTCTTGGCGATAACCCTGTGGTGTAAACACTACTGCCTCTCCAGTGTACAGACAAGGACCCGAGCCACTATGGCAAACAACCCCACAGAGGCTTCCGTAACGAGAGCTAACGTCTCACTCGGGTAAAACAAACGAGTACCCCTTATCAGCATAGAGGTCTCTCCCAAGGGAGCAGCCAAGGGCCCAGGGTCCTTCCAGCTTCTGTCTCCATCAGCCACAAGAAGACTCCCTGGAGGAAGCGACAAGCTCAGAGCATTGTCCAGGAGGGCTTCACGCAACATCTCAGCTAGCTGTTCGTCGGATGGCCACCTGCCTGCAGGGGAAGTCCGGAAAGGAAGGCAAGCTGTTTCCTAGCAAAAAGAGAAAGCGAGTTAGCGGAGCTGGGTTCTGCCTCTTTGGACAGTTGTCTTGGTGGCTTACTTAGGGATGTCAGAGAAGGGATTTGAAACGACGTCGGTGTTTCCAATGGCAATGCCCGTGCATGCAGAGTTCAGAATGAGGGGTCTGCGGTTTCTTTCCTTGACTGGTTGATTTATAAGCCTTGCTTTCTAAAATGGATGTCGGTCACCATCGGCATCTCCAATACAAACGCAGCTTTGGAGTCCAATACATCTGGTGTTGCTCATCTGTAAGAGGCAGAGGATAGTCAGTGCTTCACTGCGTAATTGTGAGAAATAAGGAATACACCTGCTACCTGAAGTGAGCGGAAAAAGCAGTCGTTTCGATGTGGCTTCCTGGTAGGGAGAGAGGTTACAGCGAGGTGAAACGACGATGCACTAACGAGAGTGCACGCATGTAACACACAGTGGCTCTCAGGTCATGGCAAGTGCTGAAGAGGCCGACAGACTGAGTCCTGAGCAATCTGCCGGCCACGGTAGTGGGAAATGTGATCGCGGCCCATCTCCACAAAGTGGAAACAGGTCACTCGTCCAAAGAAACCCAGACTCTCCTGACACTGAAAGCTTGAGAGAAATGTTATGACAGGGACAATGGTTTAGGAAGTTGGTCACATTCTCAACCAAAGCCCTCAAATGGGTAACATATTTTCTAGAACCATCTCTTCTCATTTTCCTCAGCATACCTCCAAACCAAAATTGAGGGGAGAAAAATCTGTAAGAGTCAACAAAATGCAGTTCAAGTTAGCAGTTTTCTGATTATTTAACTTATCCAGGGATAATATTCAATGACCCACAGTAATAAATCAGCTTGCTTAGTGGTTTTGTTCCCAAAAATGGGGCAAAGACTATCTAGGATGTGTGCAAACCATCAGAGAGCAGGCAGAGGAGACTTCCCAACCTCCAGCTGTGTGTGTCCTTATGTCACGCTTTTTGGTTTCTATTTGTCTTATAATATATATATATATATATATATATATATATATATATATTCAATATAGTAGAACCATATATAATCCACTTAAAAAGAAATGCATCCATATTGGTCAAATAGACTAAAACAATTCCTTTAATTTTATGACTTAAAGAAAACAACTTTGAAGCTATAGTGAAAAGATGAAAGCAACCCAAGCGGCCATCGGCAGATGAATGGATAGGCAAATTGCGGTATGTCCATACAACAGAATAATATGCAGCCTCAAAAAGGAATGATATTCCAATACATGATTCTGCATAGATGAACCTGATGCTGAGGGAAAATAAGCTAGACACAAAAGGACAAGTGTGTATGCTTCCACTTCTATCTAGAGTAGACAAAGAGTAGAAAGTAGGACAGAGGTTAGCAGGGGCTGGTTGGGGGGCAGAAATGAGAGTATAGCGTCAGGTACAGAGTTTCAGCAGAGAAGATGAGAAAGTTTTGGAGATTGATGGTGGGGACGGTCGCTCACAATGGCCATGTACTGAATGCCACCAGGCTGCACACTCACAAATCATTCGATGGTAATTTTTTTATGATGTACATTTTGCCACAATTTTTAGAATTTTTCCCCCCATGGGCACATGCACTCACCAGAGAGAGAAGAGAGAGACAGTGAAGAGGGGTAGTGAGAAATCATCCCTTGGAGGGTTCGGCATGCTGCAATCTCTTCTCCATTATTCTCCTCTTGGTATTTTGGGCATGTACACACACGTGCCTGACGTATTTTTTAAGCCTCTGAGTCTGGCGCTTGAACTGCAGAGTCAGCCATGTGGGATCCAGCCATCTTAGCCACCATGTCACTGGCTGGTCCCACTTTACCATAGTTTAAAAAATTAGAAACAGAGACCATGGGACCAGTAGTTAGCGTAATGGCTATGTCTCTGGACTCCCATGTAGTCTACCGCTGTTCGAGTCCCGGACCCAGTGGCTTAAAACTCACGCCGGGTGCGTGTGTGTGCTTGCCCAAGATCCCTAGAGGAGAATGGAGGAGAAGGGATTGCGGCATGGCCATTCCCACTGGGGAGTGGTTTCTCACTTTCTATCTTTCTCAGGGACGCATGCGCCCTGTAGCAAAAACCTCTCCAAAAAAAAAAAAAAAAAAAAAAAGTGCTAATTGCATTTTGTACGTTTCAGGTTTTGCCATAGGGCACACATGTTTGTTAGAGAGAGAGAGAGAGAGAGAGAGAGAGAAAGTGAGAAGAAGTGAGAAGTCCTCCCCACCTGGGGAGGATGGCCATGTCACAGTCCCTTCTCCTCCATTCTCCTCTTGGGATTTTGGGCACACATGCACGCACATTAAGTGTGATTTTCAAGCCACTTGGTCCAGGACGCGAACTGAGGTTGACCATGTG
Organism: Tupaia tana; assembly: GCA_026018925.1. NCBI lineage: Eukaryota > Metazoa > Chordata > Mammalia > Scandentia > Tupaiidae > Tupaia > Tupaia tana. The sequence continues at coordinate 27,004,651 of JAKSZU010000025.1, read as the reverse complement.
CAAATCCAACTCCTTAACCACCATGTCTCCTGCTAGCTAGGATCCCTAATTTTTATGTTTAGAAGAGAGAAATCACACCAGGTGAAACTTATAAAACATGATAAGGCAATATTAAAATCCCTCCTCACCCTGGAGTTAGAGCCCCCAATGAACTAGAAGGGATGTGTCACCTCGTGGCTCGAGCGTGCAACGGAAGCCATTGTCCTGTGGGCGGTTAGGGCCACCTCCGATGACTGGTGCTTCACTTTTAATCCCCAACCATGGCCACTGTGCGGCCTCGGACAAGTCGGTTTGCACATCGGTGCCTCAGTTTCCCGTCTGAATAGTGTCGGTCTCAGGCTGCTGTAAGCTATGCCGGTTGCTTAACAGAGCACTTGTCAAGCCTTCAGTAGTTACTACCCACTCTCATCGGGGGTCTGTCTCTCTTTCTACGTGGAGTACTTATGTGGAAAGTGGATGTTGTTTCTTAAGAGAGATGTTTGCTATCGGGTATGTGCACTCACTGGAGAGACAGGCAGAGACAGAGAGACAGAAGGTAAGAAATCACCGCTCAGGAGGGATAGCCACTCTGCCATCCCTTCTCCTCCAGTCTTCTCTTGGGATCTGAGGCACGCACGCACACGCGCCTGGTGCGAGTTTTAAGCCACTGGGTTCAGGGCTTGAGCCATGGCCGACGACACGGGAGTCTAGCGACATAACCGTGACGCCATCTGCTGGTCCCGAAAAGTGGATTATTTATTTATTTATTTATTTAAATTCTGCTGTATCTTCAAAAGGGAGAGTCCGAACCCCACCGAACACATGAGAGCGTCTTCATCCAGAGCTCTGAGGCCTCGGTGGAGACCACCTCCCTTTGCTGGTTTCTTCCTGGATGTAAACCTAGACCTCCCTCTCACTTTGCAGAATGCCTGGTCAACTGAGCTGCCCCGACCACAGGCCTCTGCTGCTCCGGTCCACTCATGCTCCCAACCCTCGTTCCCACCGCGTGTGCTGTGGAGGGTGCCACGTGGCGGGGCTCTGTCCACTGCCCGCTCTCCCACCGCGGCCCCCAAACCACAGACCGTGCTCTCTGCCTCTCCGGCTCACCCCCAGTTTTCCAGCGTGCTTGATGATGTGGCTCAGTTCGACCCCCGCGGACTCTGGAGGTACCTCGAGCTTTTTGACTCTTCCTGGAATGGGACTGAAAGCTGTTTCACTTTGCTCTCTCGTAATTGTTCTTTTGCTCGGTTTGACAGTGTATGGAACCACTTATTTTTAAATGTTTCTAAATACCTCCTTGTCTTTTTCTATTGGGAATGGCATTACAAAATACTTTCAGTATGACACAAAAGTTGAACTTAATGGCCCATTAACTGTTTCGGAGCTGGCTTCGTGGAGCTTTGTGTGCTGGAAACGTGGCGGGAGCTCACATCCCGTCCAGGCCAGACCACAATGACTGAGTGAGGGTTCATCCACATTGACAGAGACTTCTAAGACGATCGCTTTTTCTTGAAAGCAGTAATAGTAGTTCTGACAGCAAAGCCTTCACTGTGTGGATTCTCAAACCCTGATATGCCAACAAGGTAATCAGCAGAGATAAGGAACCTATGTGAGAAGGACATGGGTTCAAGTCCCAGTTACTCCCTGAGAAGCATTTCCAGTTCCCTCTGTGATGCAGCCTTCATTTCATCCTTTTAAAATCGGGCTAGAAATGCCGCCATCACAGGGCCGTAGGGAAGAGTAATGATAACACAAGCAGGTATCCCTGGCAGAGAAAAGACGCTTAATGAAAAAAGGCGTGGGACAGACGGTGGTGCGGTGGTGAAGCACCACTCAACAGAGCAACCCCCGTGGGGAGGTCAGGGTCAGGCCGGCCCCTCCCTGGTCACTCAGGGAGTGCCATGAGGTTGGGGGTGCTGCCGCTCTGTCTGTGTCTTTTTGGTCTCTCTTGCTCATGGGAGAACTTAGTAAACATTTTTGAAATTAAGAGTATTTTCCGTGATGACACTACTCTTTCTGCCCTTGTGGATGGGACTTTGTGGGCTCGGTATCCCGATTCCCAGGCTGGCCGAGAGCTACGATCAGCTGTTAGAGATGTCTGCACTTGAGACAGAGAAGACAGATTATCTGTGGGTATATGTGGGCCGAAGCATCAGCCAGGGGAGGGCCACAGGGGAAAGCTGTGGTAAGTGGGACTTAGGAAAGGGCGAGGGCCTGAGAGTTCTTTCTAGACACGAGCAGGCCTTCGAAGGGCTCTGAGATTTGGACCTCCATTTGAGAAATGAAGATACCATATTCTTCCTTCCCCAGGGTAATCGTGATGACGAACGTTGAGATAATATGTTAAATTCCTAGCACTGGCCCACACGCGTGGGGTCCCCAGAAATGACTGTCCTTTGTCTTCCTTTGTCATACGATGGTAGGAAGCTGGTTCTGACCTGCCCACACTGCGGTCACCAGGGTGCACATACACAGGAAGGGGTTTTATTCCCAAGAAAGACGCCGGCCGTGTCACTAAGGGCAGGTGCTCGGGTCAGGCTGGAACCCTGAAGACCTCAGCGCCTTTGCCTCCGTGGATCCAGTTCATCTCTGTGTCCGACTTCCCACCCAAGAGGCCACTCTTAAAGTTAGTCCAGAAAGCCTTTTTCTTCTTTTTCGGTATGTATATTATTATATTATATTTATTATATTATTCTCTTTTTAGATGGACTTCATTCTAGCTGAGTCTCAGCTCCTTTGGCAGCTCCCACGGGCCCCCTGTGCTGAGGGTCTTAAACTCTCAGGAGGCTGTTCTGTGTCCGACCGCGTCCAGCATCTCTGTCCTTGCAGGAAAAGGCTTTGACGAGCCGGGAGCCGGGAGGACTGTGCGGGGAGAGCCTCGGAACCCCCCAGGCTGCCGCGGCGTTTGCTCCATCTTTGATCTCCGAGCAGCCGAGTGAGCCGGGCCCAGTCTTTGATGGAGGCCCGAGCGCGGGAGGGAGGGCTTCACGGGTAATCGATTACACCTTCTGAAGAAGGTGCGCGATCGGAGGGCCGCTCTGGTGTTCTGCTTCCCTGGGGTCCCACAGGCCAGGAGGGCGACACAGGTGACCTTGAGTGTGAGCGTATGCCAAGGCCGGTGTGTGTTTGTTTTACTCTAAACACTGTGTGCTTCCCGGAGCTTCCTGGTGGCAGGTTACGTTGTGGGCTCCCCAGGGCCCTCAGCTGTGCTCAGGGGGAGCCTCAGCCCGCAGGAGAGCGTGACCCTGCCGCGTTGCCACCAGCGCCGCCGTCTGCCAAACCCCCAGGGAACAGACTGCGTTACATTACTGGAAGGCAAAGACAGCAATTTTCTCTCTCTTTTTTTTCTTATTTCCAGTAAGGGTCAAGAAGAGGTCACAAAGTACAGGGTCAGTCTTGAACTGAGACGGAACAAAAGCTAAACCTCCTCGTCCCGAGTTGTCCTGATCAGAGGGATGGGGGGGCACAAACATTCCGACCATAGCCTGCGTCTGAGATGAGGTGAAAACGCTGGGGAAGGTGGGCTAGATAAATGTGCTCCCTCGAAACCCAGGTCTGCCTGAACTCAGAAGGAGAACTTACAGGGAAAACAGCCTTTAAAGACTTCGCTGTAGTCAAGATGAGGTCGTACTGGATTAGGGTGAGCTCTAAATGCAGCCCAAGACGTCCTTATATGAGGAGAGGACCCACAAGTCATACCGGCACGAAGGCCTGAGACCACAGAGTCCACGGGGCATGATGGCTCCACAGCCCGGGAGCACTAAGGCATACCTCCCGGAGAAGCGCCAGCCAGGGACACACAAGGGGGTCTATCCTTCTCTGGGTCCTTCTTGACACCGTGATCCCAGCCTCCAGAGCCATGGCAGAAAGCATTCCTCTTGTTTTAAACCACTCACGGTGTAGGGACTCACTGTGTCGGCCCTCAGAAACGATTCATGTGGCATTCATGTGGCCTTTCCTCAGAGACAGAGACAGAGACAGAGACAGAAAGAACTGTCTTCTCTGAAGGGCGCTAATCTCATCATAAAGAGCCGCCTTCATGAGCCATGGAAGCCTCGTTACCCCCCAAAGGCCCCACCTGTAACGGCTGGTAAGATTTGAAGAATCTTATTATCCGCACCTACACAGAGTAGTACTCCAGAAACTTCAATAGACTTTTATCTACTGACCTTTCACTATAAATGTTCGATTTTCTAAAAACATACGAGATGACATTTCCTTTTTCCCAATTTTTGTTTCTGTTTTACACAGAAGCCTGCAAGAGTAGCTGGACACACTAGAGATCTCTTGGAAAATGCAAGATGTTTTTGACTCTAAGACTTGTAATACTGGAAAAAGAGAACACATCGCAAGGGCAGAATATAACAGAAACAGTGAAAATTGGGGGTGGGATTGCAGGCCAGCACATCCATACCAGCTTCTCTCTTGATCATTTTCTTACAGTAATCGTTCGGCTCTTGGCGTGACAGTGCCTTTGAGGATAAAGCCATAAACGGAGTGTTTTAACAAGTGGTTCAAAAACTGAATTTTCAAATCTGTTAAGTCATTGCTTCTTCCCAACCAGAAGAGACTGGGAGGCAGCGCTCCTGTCAGAGGCTGGCGGGCGGATTCCTTGGGGTGCGCGTACAGCCCACAGAGCTATTCATCATGTTGGCGAGCCCTCAGAGCGGGCCCCTGGTGATGTACATGCTCCAGATAAATTATGATGCCGCTCGTGATGTTATCATCATTTCGGCTCACGGGTTCGAACACTTTCTGGGAGAGGACTTTTTTCACCCTTTCTTAAATGATGAACAACTCCTAGATAGATTATACTGTAGTTGTCAAGGAAAAAGATATAGGTATGTTTTCTTAAAGATAAACAACTCAGCCCCACAGCTAGTCAGCCTAGCAACAGGAAAACATTGTCCACTGAGAGCTAACTGCTCATCCCACCTGCAAAGGATCATCAGACTTGCTCGGTCTTCCATTCTTACTCCACTTAATGATGGACTTTCTTTTGTAGTTTTGCCAGGCTGTTCTGTCTCCTACAGAAATAACCTAAATAAGGTAAGAAGTGAATTTGGAAGATATCAATCTCAGCTTTAGCCTTACTTCGCCCTCAGTGTTCTGGGCCTTGTGTTCTGCCCCATGCACAGGTCAGTTGATAAAATGGGTATTTCCTTCTCTTTGAGCTTGTCTTGTGAGGTGCACACGGTGCACCCCATCGAGGTCTTTGGGTTCTAGATCATAAACTTCTACTTCTTTTCTTTTTTAGTACTACAGGGTGCATGCACTTACCAGAGAGCCAAAGAGAATGCACCCCCAATGAGGCATGGTCATATGCAATTCTATTTCCTCCGTTTTTCCATCCCATCAACATCTGGGACATGCACACATGCCTAGCGTGTATCTTAAGGTGCTGGGTACAGGACTCAGACCGCGGTTGGTCATGTGGGATCTGCCTCCCAGTGCAAGCACTTAAGCACTGTCCCACATGGCCAGGCCTCCACCTACACTATGGTCTTCTTCTAAAATCATTTTACACTTATTTACTTCTTTGATTAGAACACACAGCATGTGTATGCACTCGAGAGAGACAGTCACTCTTGACATCTACATTTGGAAGAGCTGACACAATTCTCACGTAGGAGAGAAGACCCCCACCAGAGTACCCTAAAATTTTAGAGGGCAAACATTTAACTTCACTTTTTAATACAGAGACTTTAAGGGACTCGTGGAAAATTTGAATTCAAGAATGGGTTTATTGTGATGCAAAAGAATTTTGAAGTCCATGAATAGTATTTTTACAGTACATACTTTGATGAACGTTTGAAGATCATTCATAGTATTTCTTTACTAATACAAATCACCAATATATTTTTTTAAGTATTTTGAGTTAGTATCCGACGCTTAATTTCCTAGTGTATGGTAGTCAATATAGAGTAGGTGTTTCATGTGATTAAGATGTTGTCAGTGTGTGTTTTAAGTATAAAGAAAAGAAAGGGGAAAAAATAAAAGAATTTCTAAAGCTAGTACTTAATGGAATGTACTTCATGGAGTTGGTTAAAATGATGGGCTTGTAAGACAGCAGATTCTGAGGAGAGCTTTCCCTCCATAGCTTTTCTCCCCCCTCAGATCTGTGGAAATCTCTTTGAAATGAACATAAGGTTGAGAGGAAGAGGTGAAGGTCAAGTTTATATAACTGAAGCAACTGACTTGGTGATTATTGTGTCTGTCCTCATGATTGATTTCTCGGTGTCATTCAGTATTAATCAGGAGAAAACTCGGGTAATCAGATCAGCTGAGCCCAAGTCTGGCTCAATGACCACATGTGACATGGCCGAGGAGTTATTTTTTTCACGTGCCATGTCCACTGAGCATCAGCGAGGAAGGGGCTCACTGGGTTTTCCTCAGGGAGCTGTGATTACAGTGGGGAGTGAGGGGCTGGGCTGTATTCGCATTAGAGCGTAAAGGGAATCGCAACTCTGCACTTCGTAAGCGGTCCATAAGGCAGAGCTGTTTCCAGGACCTTGAGGGGCCATCATTTCAAACCAGAGTTCATGATGGCGTTGTTTTCAGTGACAGAAACGTTTCTGTGCATTTTAATTATTTTCTGAGTAACTCTTCATTAGAGAAGGAGAAGCCATGAATCATGGCAAAAGAAAGCATTCTTGTTAATCTCATGAGAAAGGACTTCTGTATTGAGAGAATTTGGAAGGACGCAAACCCTGGCAGATAGGCACTGGGGTGGCCAGACTTAACCATTTAAAACACAGGACACCGGGTAAACTGGGCTTGCAGAGGATCTTAGCACAAGCATGTCTTGCCTGCTCCATGGGACATACTTACATTGAAAAGACGAAGGTTGTTGATATGATATTCACATTTCACTGGACATCTCGATTTTTTCCTGGCAGACTTCACAGGTCCTCCAGGGAATGCCCAATGTTTCATGCTTTTAAACAACTGCAATTTAGCAGCAAGTATGCAAAACCAGCTAAATGTCCTTTTAATGACCATCTTTAATGATTTGATTAGAGAGTTATAATTTACAGGATGATAAACAAGGATAAAGGCTCAAATGTCTTTACAGAAAACTTAGTATATCTTGGAAAGAAGATGACACTAAGGAATGACTCTGGGAATTGTGCTGGAAAAATTTATAACCGTCGCAGAATATTTTGTATTCCATTTGATAGATTGGATGGGCTTACTGCCATACACTGAGAAGAAAAATATACCTTGTGGATATTTTGGTAGCTACGACGAGAAAGTGAACTTGTTCAAGGAAATGTGGGAGTAGAGGAGGAAGCTTGGGGTTGGAGTTCATCAGAATAGCAATTACCCAAGTGGGCCCATTCTTTTTTTAAGAAAATGGATTTTGATAATTGAAGTCCAGTAGGAAACCACCTGGTTCATCCAAAATGACCTTCAAAATGCAAATTCCCAAGTGATTTATGTCATTTTAAAACTGTCTCCAGTTAATGCTATTCTCTGGGTTATTTGGAGGAGGGGGAACAGCTGGCTCTTCCAGTTATGAATATGAGCTACGAATCAATAGAAGAAGACACCTTTGAAAGCCGTGCGCATGCACCTTCGTCTCCAATGCCCTGCCCCTCCTCCCCACACCCACTCCCTGGCCATCTGCTCTCCTCTTACAATCCTACTTTTAATAATATGTCCTGTCTATGTCATTCTAAAAATAAGCCTAGCCAAAGAGTTTAGTCAGCCATCCGGACATTCCCTCTGCAGTTTCTAAATATCATTAAAAGAAAAATTCTGAGTCTTTGGCCATGATGAAGCAAATTGCATCTTTCTTCTTTGACAATATTTGACCTTCCATAAACAAAGAAGTAAATTCACAAGGCCAAGAGGTGCCGTAAACAGTACCTGAGGAACCCCTCGCCCCTAGACCCCCATGCCTATGGAAGTTGCTTGCTGGAGCACTAGTGGCATTTTGGCCCACCTGGTTCTCTGCTGGGGGCGCTTCTGAGCACCCGGCATCCTCGCCTCTACCCATCAGATGTTGGGAGGGTCATTACCTCCTAGTCGTGGCAAGCAGAAAGATGCAGATGTTGCCGGTCTCCCAGCGAGGATGCTGAGGGCTCCTGGCCTGTAGCGCTGAGCATGGAAGTGGCAGTAAGAGCTGATGTCAGCCCAGCCAGGGTGGCAGAGCAACAGCAGTGAGAATGGCACAGGGCGGTTGAAGCCGAGGGAAGCCAGGTGGGATGTCTGCAGCCCAAACGAGCTGCCTCGTCCTGCCCTGTGCACGTTCAAAGTGCATTTGTTGTTCACTCAGACATGTATGGAGGACACGCGACACGCGAGCAAATGCTCTGAGGTCGGGCTCAGCCGGCAAGCAGCCCCCCGCTTTCTGCTCTCATATTCAGATGCAGCCCGGGGCCGGTGCACGTGAAGACACAGTGTCGATGTGTTTGGGGCTGACGAGGCTGTGGTGAGACGTGCAGGAGAGAGAGACAGCGATGGAAGAGGGGCTGCTTAAGAAAACAGACAACAGCCCAGCAAGTTTATTTTTCGTCTGTTTGTTTTGTTTTTGTTTCTGTTTGTCTAAAGCTTCTTCTGAGAGAAGGAGAGGAGCACAAAGTCCTCATGCCATGATTCCTCTGCCTCGGCCAGCCCCGGTCACAGGCATGCGCGTGCACTCGGCATGCTCACGAGGCCCAGGGCTGGGCGCACAAGGTTCCCCTGTGCCTCTGCGTGCCAGCCCCGGTCGCGGGCACACACGTGTATTCGGCGTGCTCACGAGGCCCAGGACTGGGTGCACAAGGTTCCTCTGTGCCTCTGCGTGCCAGCCCCGGTCACGGGCACGCACGTGCTCTCGGTGTGCTCACGAGGCCCAGGACTGAACACAAGAGGTTCCGCTGTGCCTCTGCGTGCCGGCCCCGGTCAGCAATGCTAACCGTGAGAACGGCACTAGGGAGGGGTTGGGGTAGCAAGACACCGGAGAGATGTGAAGCTGCCCGAGTGGAAGAGGAGGCTGAGATGCCCAGAGCCGGTAACCTGCGAAAGCTGCTGCTGCACCTCGGGCTGGGGGAGCAGAGAGGATGAGCAGGGCTTCCTAGAACCTGCGGACCTAGACACACACGGCCGGACCTGGCTCAGGCTGCAGAGCGCTGCCCCCCCTGGGGCTCTTACGGGTCGGGGGTGGTGGCCACCTGGGGACGGCGTCTCTGCAGCACGCTGTGGTGCGGAATCCCCTGCCCGCTGCTAGAGCTGCTAATGCCCTGGCACTGACGGGACAGCGAGCCACAGACAGGAGCGCGTGCCCCTCTCCTGCCGGCCGGGCTCCTACGGGCCCTGTTGGCAGCCGTTGCCAGGCATCCACCTGGACGAGGTGGGGTCTACATGACTCAGGGCCAGCACAGCCGGGGGAAGGGGAAGTCGAGGGTGAGAAACGGCGTCTCCAGCCTGCACAGAGAGGCTGCCACTGTGGAGAGGAGGCCCCGAGAATCTACCCTGCTCAGACGGCCTCGGACATGTTCCTCTGTGCCGGATACGCTTCGGAAGAGCTGGAGGGGCCCGTGGACTTGTGGTTAAAGGAGCTGGATCCCATATGACTGATAGCTGTTCAAATCCTGGCCCAGCAGCTCGAGAAGGCTGCAGAAACGGAGCAGAGCTGGCAGCATGGCCATGCCCCATCGGGGGTGCTCTCTCATGAGTGTGCAGATCTTCTCGTAACTAGAAGAAAAAGAGAAGAAGGAAAAGGAGGGGGACGAGGAAAGGAAAAGAATTCTCTACGATACTGTAAGTTCCTTCAAGGCAGAGGCAGCCTGTTAGTTATCCACATTATCATATAATATTTATTAAGCAAATGAATGAATTAAATGAGACGTCTGATATAATGCGATTGCTATTTTTTTCTGAATTCCCTCATTAATCTCAAATTCAAGTTTCAACTGTTGAGTTCAAAATCCAACAAAAATGCCCTAGAAATTAAGCCACTATAGCTGAAATATTATTGGCCCATACCTGATAAGACTGTAATTTTAGTAATTCTTCAGCTTAGGTACTTGCGAGAACCAGTGTGTGTGTGTGTGTGTGTGTGTGTGTGTGTGTGTGTGTGTGTACTCTTGTATGAATTTCAATCCAATTCAATAAATATTAATTAGGTGCTCACTAAGTGCAAATCTCTACATCAGATGCTACATGGAACTCAAAAGAATTAAGCCCCATCCCTGAAGGGCTCGGAATATTGATTCCTATGTGAGCCATCTGCCACCTATCACTATTTTTAAAAGGAATTTGCTTTGATTTATTGAGGTCTCTTGAATTCTATTCTTTCGTGTTTTTAAAGCTATTAGCAATGCACCTCACCTCAGTCTGTTTCATATTCTCTCATGGACAGAATGAAATAGATTTTTTCCTAGAAATAACTCTGTTAGTAGTTGTCTAAAAAGAAAATTAACTCTTTCAGATGTCCAGGCTGCCATTGCTAAATGTTCTGTAACACATCTTCCTAATTACCTAAAGAGAGACTCTGGGAGCCAGCAGGTGGTGTGGTGATTAAGGCAGCTAGATTCCCACATGGCTGACCATGGTTCGAGTCCCAGACCCGGTGGCTTGAAATCATGCGAAGTACATATGCATGCATGCCCCAGATCCCAAGAGGAGCATGAAGGAGAGGGGAGAGCAGCATGGCCTTCCACCCCGAGGGAAGATTTCTCACTTCCCGCTCTCCGTATCTTTCTCTCTCTCCTCTCTGACGAGCACATGCACCTGAAAAAACCCTATAAAATAAAAGAAGGAGAGAGACAACTTTGCACCTGAAAGACAGCATCTAATGCACGCACAGTTATTTCCTTCCTTGTTATTTCAAGGAGGGACGTGAGGTCACCACCTGAGAAGAGAAGGTTCGAAGGTGCCGGTTCACTAATGAGAGCAGGATGAGGGTGGGGTGTGAGCCAGGGGACCGTCGCTCCCCAACATGCCTGGCCGTCGGGCTCCGTAGGTAACCCGCGCAGGGACTCCCTCCTGGAAGGGCAATCGGGAGGAGGTGAAGGAGTCGAAGGCTGCTGCGATGAGGGTGTCAAAGATGGTCTTCCTTAGCCCGCCTCCGGAAGTACCGAGAGACTCGAGAGACTCGGTGTGGCCCACGCCTCCCTCCCTGTGGAGAAGTGGTCCTTTGGACGTTAACACTTTCTTCTCCTGATGTTTTAACACGTTTGCAAGGCACATGAACACGTTGGTCAATATTTATGTTTTGTTTATTGATTCCGTGAAGGAGAAAGAGAGAGGCATACCAACGGGATCCTCGCACCCCCAACCTGCCGGCCACACTTTCAGCCCTCCCAGGTGTGGGCACACCCCGGTACCCAGCGTGTTCAGGGGAGGGGTCCGGACCTTGCCCACATGGATCTGGTTGTGTCTCCACTGAGCCAACACCCGGCCCCTGTGGGTTTCAATGCGCCCTAGCATAGGATTTTAGGGGAGAATGCCCATGGTATTCTTTGGATATTTCATTATGACATACCCAGGGTCTTCTGCACTTACCAAAGATCCTGCCTGATACATTTCAAGTTCACCTGAAAGACTTCTGGAAAGACTTGTGAACATTGTAGCATAGGATTGTGGGTGGGTCACATGACCCCTGGCCATCGCTACTGAAAGACTCTGTAGATGCCTGCTGGGTGTTCTGCAGAAGCAGGTTAGGAAGTCTGGTTCCATTGAATCCATTGTGACAAGCAGTGGTAACATTTAAATCCCGAGTCTCCGGGCAAATTTCCTTAAAGGGACCCCTGTTTCATCACTTTGAGCTCAAAGTCTCCAGCAAGAACCTGCACAGCCACAACCCCACTAGCATTCTCGGGTGCAGCTGTCATGAAAATGCAAACAGCCTCTTCCCCAACGTGGTCAAGGGATCGTCAAAGCAGCTGGGCAGACACACTGCATTATAGTCACCGCCCTCCGTGTGTCAGCTTGTCGAGACAAACATTCCCCACCGGTGCGGACTGCATTTGGCCTGACCATATTTTTATGCATGTTTCAAAGCTGATTCTATTTCCTGGTTTTAACTGAACAAATACATAACAATAAAAAAAATAATTTTGTTAGCAAGTGAATTACAAAACATGTTCTGCTCTCCATTAATAAAACCCGATCTTGTTCAGTATCTCCAATAAATAGCCTTTATATTTTTCCTCTCTTCAATTTGCAGGCTAACAATAGAAAACATTAGCTGGGGTTGAGAGCAGCGAAGGGGGAAAAAGAGACAGTTACTGAGCGCCATCTTGTGGCTGAACGCCTAAAACGCTGCTGAAGTGTGGGCCTCTTCCCGAACTCTCACATTCTAGAAAAGTAAATGTTGGCATAGTTTGACCTGCTCTTCCACACAGTCTTGGTTCCCTTACAACTTTGAGTAAAACTTTTAACAACTAATACGTTTATTCAGTTTATTTTAACTCTGCTACATCGATCTCAGCACTATGGGACCAGGGCAGGTCACCAATAAAAGCAAGAATTGCCACAAATGGACTTACCCTGCCAGGCAAGGCAGCTGACCGAGAAGGTTTTGTCTGACTCTGTTTGGCCTTCATTCCCGAGGAAGCGACCCTTCACTCTGCTCTTCGGAGCTGCTCAGCCCATCTCAGCCCTGACCTCGTTCTTGAAAGCTCACAGGCGAGTCCGGGACCAAAGCAAGCCAACGCCTCCAGCAGGAAGCCAGTATTTCGGAGATCTGGCTTTGGGAGTGGGAGGTTAGGATCACAGATGGACACGTGCGCTCCTTGGAAAGAAGCAGAGAGAGAGAGGGAGAGAGAGAGAGAGAACTCAGCCCCTAGGTGGGAGGGCCACGCTGCAATCCCTCATCCCCCATCTCTCCTCTCGGGACTGTGGGCGCACAGCGAGGCACCGTTGCTGTCATGGTAACCTGGACCTGACGCGAAGCCTTCTCTTGTTGGGGCCCTACCCAAACCTAGGAGCTCTTTGGAACCCTCCGTAAATAGTCTGAACTAACACACTCAAATGTCAAATGTATTTTGCTTCCAAAATGCAAAGAGGGCTCTGTTTTGGTGGCAGGGAGGGCCACAAAGTACCCTGTACCACAGAAGGGGTATGTCAACATCCCACGGCACTGGACTCCTTGTAGTTTTACTAAGGTGAGGCCCCTGAACTGGGATCAGACTTATTTTCCACATGCTGACATTTAAATGTGTTACCAGTAAGTCTGCAGTAGTAGTTACTGCTTGTTCATTATGTTCAACCTGTGTAATGTTGTCGATCCCTGAGCCAGTGTGATTTCTCGTGGAAGGGAAGCAGGGCTGGGTTCCCACGGTCTAAATGATAACATGACCGGAGACTGGTCTACCTCTGAGGTAAGGCAGTAAAGGTACCTTGCTGGTCTCGCCAGCTGACAGAAATTGATTTGCAAGGAATTGAAAGAGATTTCAAGGAGTCAGTCTAAGCAACTGCAGGCCTGCCACATTCACAGGCAGGCAGGCTGCAGATCGGGCAGGATCCGATGCTGCAGTCTTGGGGCAAAATTTCTTCTCTCAGAGAAACCTCAATTTTGCTTTCAAGGCTTTTCAACTGATTGCATGAGGCCCACTCAGCTTATGGAGAAAATCTTTACTTAAGTCAACTGGTTTTAGCTGCTAAATGCGTCCACAAAATATCTGCAAAGCACCGCCTGGTTAATTCTCGACTGAGTAACTGGGCACTATGAACTCAGCAAGTGGACACATAAAAACTACCCATCCCTTGCCACATAACGACCTGTCCACAAGGCACATTGGACCACGTCAGCCGCCCCATTACAGTCATTGGTCAATCGTATTCCGTTTTTCAGTAATGCTTAGTCAATATTTAGACAGTTGAGCACGACTGTATTTCAATAAAACGTTACGGGCACCGACACTTGGGTTTCATGTACCTTTTTAATGTTACAGAATATTGCACTACATTTGATTTTTTTTCCTAAGTATTTACAAATGGAAGCACCATTCTTCCCTCATGGGCTGTGCAGAAACCAAGAACAAGTAGCAGGCTGGATTTAACAACCTCCACTCTACCGCCTATTAATCATACCCTTTAGAAAGAAGCACTATTATAAACATTTGTCTAGGATCATACATAGCACTAGATTAGATACATTATAGAGAGATAGATAGATACATAAATAAAAATAGATGTCTTTATATAGAAGGGCATTCCAAAAGGTCTATGGAAAATGGAATTTAAGTATGAGTTTATGTTACAAAAATGGTTGAAATCCATGTAGTTCTTTTTAATAATATGCATTTCCCGTGACCTTGTTGAGGACAAGGTGTGTTGTATAGGGAGCTGGCTGCACTGCCATGCTGCCCAGGGGAAGCTTCATCTCGCAGGTGGTCTCACGGAAACCAGACGGCCCCACTTCCTCTGGTTCTCCTCCGCTCTCTCAGTCTACTCCACGGCCTCCTCATCCTGGAGGACTGTGTCCCCTTCCTTTCTTCGTCTTTATTTATTCCTGATGGAGAACATGCACACACATGTGTGTGGGAGAAAGGGAGAGAGGCGTGCCCCCCCCCCCCCCCCCCCGCAGGGTCTGGTCACACCACAACTGCCGTCCCCTAGTCCCCGCCCCGAGGGAAGTCAGGCGCTCACGGGGTGGGCGCCCAGTCTGAGGTCAGCTGGGCCGCGGACCCGGACCATGGTCTCCACGTGGGATCTGGCTTCTCTGGGGCAGTGTATTCCTGCGGCCATGGAGTCGGCTTCTCTGTCTTCTTAACAGGATGCACTGGGTATGTCCAGAGGGCTTGTGTGAGAGTCTGACCGAAAAAGAATGACTTAATGTTTAAAAATATGCTTTTTTAAAATTTTATACAATTTTTTAGTCTTAAGAAATTTTACTTAAGTAGAAGCTCTCTCTGGCTCCCTCTCTGCTACATGTACATATCCTACAGCAGAAAAACCTCGCTAAATAAAATAAAAGTAGTAATGAATAATAATTATTAACAGCTCCAAACTTTCCCACAATGTGCCTTTGGCTGACTACGTTTAAGATCATGAAGAAAAGAGATTCGAAAGATAACAGTTGAGTGAGAATTGTGACTGTGGTCCTGGCACCACCGCGTGCTTGCTCTCCACTGCTGCGACAGGACCACGAGACCAGTGGTGTCTCTTACACATAATTTGGAGCTCTTCTCGACAGCTCTGGGTAACAGCAAGAATCTATTCCCTCATGTGCGTAAGAAACAGTAGAAAATGCTTAAGCAACTCCAGATCTTTAATGTGCTCAGTCAGTACCATAGTGCAAACTGTCCTTTTTATGAATCGCATAATCAGAGGAATTAATAAAACAAGAAGAGAATTTCAACCACCTCCTGCCCCATCAGGTTAATTATACATGTCATTCCGGAATCACTTCCGTATGAAGGCATTTCAGCAATTGCTTGACTCCCAGACTGTACGGCTTACTGACGCTTACATGTTCAAAGTATGACATATTTGGCAATAAATTGATTTGTTTTCCCAAAAGGAATAGCTTGTTTCTAGGTTTAATATAAGTTTTCAACAGATTACAATCATAATTCACATTATGGGATGAGTCAAAAGACTTGTCAAATAGTTCATTAGGGTTGCTGTGACAACACACCAGGAGTTGGGTGTCTTAGGCGATTCAAATGTATTGTCTTAGAATTCTTGGGGACAGAAGTTCTGTATTATGGTGTCAGCAGTGTCGGCTTCTTTTGAAAGCTACCAGGAAAAAATCAGTCCCATCTATGTCTCCAACGCCTGGTAGGTTATTGGTGCTATCTGGCGTTCCTTGGCTTCTGCTCCATCACCCTAATTTCTGCCATGGCCTTCCCACGGGCTTCTCCCTGCATTTGAGAAGGAACAAGGACAGCTTGTGTCGTGGTGGCTAAGGCAGCTAGATCCCACATGGCTGACCATGTGGTTCAAGTCCCGGGAGGGCAGCTTGAGAAACACCGTAAGCGTGAAAGTCCAGACTGCAGAAAGGAGAGAGGGGGACGGGAGTGCAGCCTGGCGGTCCCCATGTCCCCACGGGCTGTGGGCCTCTGTTGGCTATGTCACCCCCAGCGAGTGCATGGCTGCCTGGCTAGGGACGGACGAGGACAGCCAATCCGCACTTCTCTCGGGTGGTCCCCCCACTCGGGACGCCCGGTGCAGTGCAGACTGACTCGGGACGTCTGGGCAGGGGACCTGAGAACCACTGGGACCAGGACGCGGGAATCGCTCTCCAAGCCACAGGTCACAAGTTATGTTTTCCCGAAAACCAACTCAAAGATGCCACGCTTTTCCTCAGCAGAAGGCCTAGGCAGGTGCAGACCCGGGCAGCGCGAGTCCCCGGCCGAGGCGCGGCGCCGGGACTCAAGGACGCCGACGGGAACCTGCTCCCGGCGCCTGCGCAGGAGCCCGCACCGGGCGCCCCCGCGGCACCGCTCGGAGCCGCCCTCTGAACGCCCAGCGTCTGTTGCCGGGGCAACCCTGCTCCAGCCTGGGCGGCCTCCTTGCTATTGGCTGAGAGGACGCAGCGCGTCTGACGTCACTGCGCGGCGCCGCCCGACGCGGACCTGGGAGTTGCGCGAAGCCGGGCTCTCGGGGTCGGCGGGGCGGCAGCGGCGGCCGAGGCGGATCCCGGCGGGCGAGACCGGGCCGGAGTGCGGACGCGGAGGGCGGAAGGCCGGCTCGGCGTCGCGGGCTCAGCCCGCCCGGCCGTCGCCAGGGCCGCCGCCGCGTTGCTAAGGACCGCGGAGGTGGGCGCTGCGGGCAGCGGCGCTCCTCCTGCGCTCGCCGCGCCCCCTGCGTGTCCGCCCTCCGACTCCCGCGTGCTCACGTCGCCCCCAGGGCTCTGCACGGCCTTCGGTATCTGGAGCGCCGGCTGGGAGCGTGGGGCGTGCGGCCCGGGATTCGCTTTATGGTGACGAGTAAGTGGGATAAGTGGCTGTTGGGCCCCGTCTCCGTGTTTTTTTTTTGCTGTAGGGCCTGTGCGCTCGCTGGAGAGAGAGACAGAGACAGATCTTGGGCACGCTCGCACACGCGCCTTCGTGAGTGTCGCACCCAGCGTGGGTTTTTAGCTGCTCAGTCCGGGACTCGAACCACGGTAGAACCAGGCTCGACCACGTGGGAGTCCAGCGACATAACCATTATCACCCGCCGGTCCCTGTTGTTTGGACAATGAAAGCATAAAATGAAACGTGAGTTCTGTAGTGAGGCTGCTGTTTCGTATTGTGAATTTTGTAGACAGCAGGCTCGAGCCTATAAAACCCCACGAAAACGTGGGCCCCAAGCAGTTTAGTGCTCTGGTCTGGAAGCAGGAGGCAGGGGAAATATTCAGATGCTGCCTGTAGGGACGGGTAGCGACAGGAGCTGTCCTAAGGAAGGCGGGAAGGTGCATTTCTGGCGTTGACACATGCCCCTGCCATAGTTGGCCTGCAGCGTCCCAGAAAGCCCAGGGCCAGGGCGTGAGGTCCCTCGAGGGCTCTGCTGGGTGTTTGTGCTCCGACCCCGGGGGCCCTGTCGGTCCTTCAGGCTAAGGGGGTTTATGGGTTATAGCACCTGTTTAAGATCTTTACGTTTTGTAAAAGAA
The DNA here is from genome assembly GCA_026018925.1 of Tupaia tana. Lineage (NCBI taxonomy): Eukaryota > Metazoa > Chordata > Mammalia > Scandentia > Tupaiidae > Tupaia > Tupaia tana. Next base: position 26,987,142 of record JAKSZU010000025.1, on the reverse strand, counting down.
TGAGGAGTGACCCTGGTAATCTCTAACATAGCGTGGGTCTCACCTTTCACTTCTTCCCACCTCAGTCCCTTGAAACCACCCGCAGCTACTTGCCTAAACTAAACTCCGAAGAATTGTTGAGGGTAAGGTCAGGCGTTTTTCTTTTATAAACTCTTCGTGCATCTGGCTTATCAGTGGTGTGATCCCAGGTTTTTTTTAAGCAAAGGGCACGTGCACTTCCCTGGGAGAGAGAGAGGGAAAGTGGGAAGTCACCGCCAGGGTCTGGCCACGCTGCAGCCCCTTCTTCATCTCCGTGGGGTTTGGGGCATGCGTGCACACGTGCCCCGTGTGCTCATGTGCAGTCCAGCACCTTACCCACGGCCAACCGCTGCCCCAGGCCAACCTGGGATCCACACCACAGTTACCATACGGCTTCCAGCGTAGCAAAGTGCCAGCTTTAGCACCGCACCACAGAAGCTGCGTGCTCTCTATAGGTCCAGCAGCCAGGGCTTAGGGAGGTCAAATGGGGGCTCAGATTTGTGAAGCTGGTGGCTGGTAGAACCGAGGCGGAGCCCAGATCTGAACCCAGAGCGTTCCCTTTTTTCCCTTCTTCACAGACGTGCTCCCCAGTTCAGTCAGAGCCACCACAGAGACAGGAAGCACGGATTTGTGTCCCTCCCGTGTCCTGCAGTTCATCAGAGCAGCTGACCACTCAGAGTCCATCTGTGGACGCAGCCGAAGCGCTTTCCGTCTCCTGATACCATGTTCTTCCCACATAGGGATGTATGTAGGAAGTGAGAAAAAAAAGACATGATGATCCCAGTTTTGAGTCTGGAGATTAGAAAAGCGGTTATGCTTTGATGGGCCCAGCAGATGGTGGAATGGTTACGTTGCTGGACTCCCACATCATCTACAGTGGTTCAAGTCCCAGACCCAGTGGCTTAAACCTCTTGCCAGGTGAGCGAGCCCAAGATCTCAAGAGGAGGATGGAGGAGAAGGGATTGCAGCGTGGCCATGCTCCCTGGGGGGCAGTTTCTCACTTCCTGTCTCTCTCTGTCTGGCGAGTGCATGCGTCCTATAGCAAAAATCTCTCTCTAAAAAAAGAAAAGTGATTATACCTTGAACTGATAAGGGTTCCTAACTTCAGTGTGACAGATTTTACTTACGTTCAATTTGTGCCTTGGGTCGGGAGTTCATTGTGTCACTGGAGAAGTAAACTCGATATGCATATGTTAACATTGGAACTTGGGGGGTGGTTAGAAGGTGGAAAAGCTGGGGGGGATGTCTGCCTCCCCTTTGAGATGGTCTGTATTTTCTGATGTGACCAGATGATTGCCATTCAGTTTCTAACAGTATATTTTGACAACTCGAATGGGAAAAAAATGTTCCGACATCTTGTTTTCTTGCAGATGCTCTTTAATTTGCTTTATTTATATTAATGATTTTTTTTTCCAGTTGCCAGAGGTTGCATATACTCTCCAGAGGGAGAGAGAGAGAGAGACCCTTTGATGGGGTGTGGCCAAGGCGCAGTCCCTCCCGTTCCATTTTTCTATCCTGCCTGGCTTCTAGGCACGCATGCACACACGTGCTCGTGTGTTTTTCAGGTCTCTAGGCTGGGACCTGAACTGGGCAGCCATGTGGAGTCCAGCTTTATGACTAGGTTGCGGGGCCAGCCCTCTTTTCAAAGTTGATAAAATTGCCTATCTTCTCATTAATTTTTTTCTACTAGTTTGCTTCAGACTATAGCTTTCGTGTGTTCTTTTATCAAATTTTACACTTTATGGTACTTTGATCTTTATGTCGGTCATGACTGCCCACAGAACAGATTTTGAAATCAAGTTTCATTGAACCGCAGGAGTGAAAGGAAGCGATGCAGAAACCGGAGTGCCCAGGAGGCGTCCAGCTGAGACACAGAGCGGCAGGTACAGAGCTTCGCATCTGCAGTGAAGATGCACAGGGGGCGCTCGACCTTGCACACGTGGGAGCCTTGCGAGCCCTATTGCTTTCACCTCCTGATGATGATCTGTTTTCCAGGTAACTGTGATCAAAGGACATTCTCAAACGCACAGATGAAACACAGAACTGCAGCGCAGCGAAGCAAGTCCTCCTCCTCAGCTAGTTCTCCAGAGTCTGCCAGGAAGCTTCATCCTCGGCCGAGTGACAAACTTAATCCTAAAACAATTAACCCGGTGGGTACGGAAAAGTCTGAGCTCAGTAGAGTTTTCAAAGTATCAGCGTTTAGCGCACTACCGCACCGTTCCATGCACTTTCTGCTGTTTCCTCTGCGTCTTCGTTTTGACCTCGGACGAAGGAAGGGCCGAGGATATTCCCAGTGTTCACGAGGGGGAGCCAGGCTGACGGGGTGTGGGTGGGAAGGCGTGTGGGCTGAGGGGCACAGAGATGAACCAGTGGGTGTATCCTGTCGTGTTGTGCATGAGCATTGTAGAGCATACAGTAAACTGCAGATCAGCTTTATTTTTTATTTACTGTGTTCCTGATATCCATGAATACACTTCACATTTTTTTAAAAATTTAGTTGCCATATGCAGATTGGCACCACCAAATGAGGTGACGTAATGTTTCCGTCGTTTGTTTCAGTTTGGGGACCAGTCACGAGCTCCTTCAGCCTTTGCCGCGGTCTACTCTAAAGGAGGCGTCCCCTGCAGGTAAAATCAATACAATGTACAGAGCCGACCGTATCATTCGTAATAGTTGAGTAAGACCAGTTCTGTATTCAGCCTAAGTGTGTCGGGAGTATTACTTACGAGTCGGGTAGATGCAGAGGTGACTTCTCACTGGCTGTTGGGTTGGTAGAGATCCCCGGACAGTGTTAAAGAAAACCACTTTAATTTCAAAGTCTAGGGGCTGGCAGGTATCGTGGTAGTTAAGGGCGCTGGACTCCCACATGGCTGGCCGCAGTTCGAGTCCCGGATCTGGTGGCTTTCTCACTTCCTTCTCTCTCTCTCACTCTCCCTCTCTGCTCAAATTAAAAAATAAGTAAGTGGATAAATAAAGTTACATAAAATAATTCTTTTAAAAAATTTTCAAAGTCTTATTACCAAGATCTATGATAAACCACTGAATACTTTTAAGAAATTGAACAAACCAATTTTGAAACAGCCAACTTAAGCCTTCACAGGTCTGGGGAAGTGGTAAATAAAAAAGCTCTCTTTGTTGTGAAGTGACAATTTAGTGAAATTATTTATACTTCTTAAGTACATATGGTGCTTTTACTGCCTTTTGGATAGAATTCTATATCTTTCTGGAAAGTTGTAAAAACTATTTAAAAAAATATAGATTATTAATACTGTGATTTTTGTTGTTGTTGAGGGATTTTTCCTATAGGGCGTGTGCACTCACTGAAGACAGAGAGACAGAAGGTGAGAAGTCACCCCCTCCCTCAGGGCAGATGGCCACACCGCAAGCCCTTCTCCTCCATTCTCCTCTTGGAATTTCGGGCATGCAGCCCAGTATGAGTTTGGAGCCACTGGGTCCAGTACTTGAACCATGGTCTACTACGTGGGAGTCCAGTGACGCAATCATCTGCTGGTCCCAATAATGTGCTATTTTAAGATTATCACTAAGAATCATTTTTTTGTTCATAGTATATTTCAATTTTAGCTTATTCTAGATAATAGAACATTTTTTTGTCATTGTAGAAAGAATAATTACAGCACTCACTTATTTTGTTCTAGAATTCAAGAATGTAGTTTTTAATGGCATTTTCAGATTTGGCATGAAATCTAAGCTCAAGAAGCAGTCTTCAGTTTATTTTTATTAGTGTCTCATCATTCTTTTTTTTTTTTTTTTTTTTTGGAGAGGTTTTTGCTATAGGGTGCATGCACTCGCCAGACAGACAGAGAGACAGAGAGATAGAAAGCGAGAAATCACCCCCAGGGGGGATGGCCACGCCGCAATCCCTTCTCCTCCATTCTCCTCTCGGGATCTTAGGCACGCACACACACGCGCCTGGCGTGAGTTTAAGCCACCAGGTCCGGAACTCGAACCGCGGTCGACTATGTGGGAGTCCAGCGACATAGCCATTACGCTAACTGCTGGTCCCTATTTTTATTACTATCTCATCTTTAGATTCCAGGTTGTTTAAAAGATTTTTACTCATCCACCCTCATGCAATTTATTGTTGCTAAAAACATGAAGATGGAGTTACAGAGGCCTCTCACTCATTCTTCAAGAGGCAGTCAAGAAATTGAGACCCTTTCCTGGGGGTGATGTGAGGGTTCACTGTCATGACTGAGTTCGGCTCCTTGGGTACGTTCATACAGCTGACCTCACCCAGCATACTGTAAACCTGCAGGCTGGGCCTCAGGTAGGACAGGAGGCAGCAGACCCCAGTGCCGACCTGCTACTGTGCACCCCTGCTGGGCCTCAGGTAGGACAGGTGGCGGCAGACCCCAGGTCAGGCCTGCTCCCGTGCACCCCTGCTGGGCCTCAGGTAGGACAGGAGGCGGCAGACCCCAGGTCAGGCCTGCTGCCGTGATCCCTGCTGGGCCTCAGGTAGGACAGGAGGCAGCAGACCCCAGGTCAGGCCTGCTCCCGTGATCCCTGCTGGGCCTCAGGTAGGACAGGAGGCGGCAGACCCCAGGTCAGGCCTGCTCCCGTGCACCCCTGCTGGGCCTCAGGTAGGACAGGAGGCGGCAGACCCCAGGTCAGGCCTGCTCCCGTGCACCCCTGCTGGGCCTCAGGTAGGACAGGAGGCAGCAGACCCCAGGTCAGGCCTGCTCCCGTGCACCCCTGCTGGGCCTCAGGTAGGACAGGCGGCAGACCCCAGGTCAGGCCTGCTCCCGTGATCCCTGCCGGGCCTCAGGTAGGACAGGAGGCGGCAGACCCCAGGTCAGGCCTGCTCCCGTGATCCCTGCTGGGCCTCAGGTAGGACAGGAGGCAGACCCCAGGTCAGGCCTGCTCCCGTGATCCCTGCTGGGCCTCAGGTAGGACAGGAGGCGGCAGACCCCAGGTCAGGCCTGCTCCCGTGATCCCTGCTGGGCCTCAGGTAGGACAGGAGGCAGCAGACCCCAGGTCAGGCCTGCTCCCGTGCACCCCTGCTGGGCCTCAGGTAAGACAGGAGGCGGCAGACCCCAGGTCAGGCCTGCTACCGTGCACCCCTGCTGGGCCTCAGGTAGGACAGGAGGCAGACCCCAGGTCAGGCCTGCTCCCGTGTGATCCCTGCTGGGCCTCAGGTAGGACAGGAGGCGGCAGACCCCAGGTCAGGCCTGCTCCCGTGCACCCCTGCTGGGCCTCAGGTAGGACAGGAGGCAGCAGACCCCAGTGCCGACCTGCTACTGTGCACCCCTGCTGGGCCTCAGGCAGGACAGGAGGCGGCAGACCCCAGGTCAGGCCTGCTCCCGTGCACCCCTGCTGGGCCTCAGGTAGGACAGGAGGCGGCAGACCCCAGGTCAGGCCTGCTCCCGTGCACCCCTGCTGGGCCTCAGGTAGGACAGGAGGCAGCAGACCCCAGTGCCGACCTGCTACTGTGCACCCCTGCTGGGCCTCAGGTAGGACAGGTGGCAGCAGACCCCAGGTCAGGCCTGCTCCCGTGATCCCTGCTGGGCCTCAGGTAGGACAGGAGGCGGCAGACCCCAGGTCAGGCCTGCTCCCGTGCACCCCTGCTGGGCCTCAGGTAGGACAGGTGACGGCAGACCCCAGGTCAGGCCTGCTCCCGTGATCCCTGCTGGGCCTCAGGTAGGACAGGAGGCGGCAGACCCCAGGTCAGGCCTGCTCCCGTGCACCCCTGCTGGGCCTCAGGTAGGACAGGTGACGGCAGACCCCAGGTCAGGCCTGCTCCCGTGATCCCTGCTGGGCCTCAGGTAGGACAGGTGACGGCGGACCCCAGGTCAGGCCTGCTCCCGTGCATCCCTGCTTGGGCCGTTTCACTCTGATTTTCTTCTGTCTTCACTCGGGATAAAACCTGATTTACTCTCAAAGTATCATTGTTAGAATTCCATGACTTGTACCTGAAATCAATATTCTCTATGGAACACTATTTTTCTAGGTACTACATTTTGTTTTGTTTTCTGTATGTTACTTATTTTATCACGATGCTGACTGTAAGACATCGGTTGCAACATCTGCACGAAGGTTCACAGACAAGATGCGTCAGCCCTACAGCTTCACAAACCCTGGCTACACAGCAGTGCTCTGGAAGAGCAGATGTTTGGAGGGTTACAAGACTTGCTTTGTAAAAGGGGCTTGTAATGTCTTTTAAGGTCATGGTATTCCTGCAGGTTAGAGAATAAATCCACGTGGTTATAGGAAGAGTGCGTATGCTAGAGGGTCACTGCTAGGCGCACGGTCCCATTCTCCTGTCACACCCGCTGCCTTTCCTGTCTCAGGCTGGTGCACGGCTCCGTGAAACACAGGTTACAGTGGGAGTGCCCTCCTGAAAACCTTCCATTCGATCCTCTTCTTATTACTTTGGCTGAGGTAAATATCGCTCCTGAATGTTGATGGGGGAAAAAATGTTTTAAAATTTCATTAGACGTTATTTTGCAGCTTTCATAAAATCTCCTTTGGACTTTCACAGAAAGAGCCAGCAGAAGGCATTAAGGCCGTCAGGACCCGTGGCCCCGTTGTTGGGGACCCTGGTCTAAAGGACAGATTAGTTGAGAATTCCCATTTCTAAGCATGATTTCTCAATGGTTGCTATACTTACTTCACAGACGCTTATTCAGACTGAAGTTTTGCTTTGCCTTTTTCTTTTTTTCAAACTGATTTATTTTAAGAGACATTTTTGCGATGGGCACATGTGGTCACTAGAGAGACCGTGAGACCAAGAGTGAGAACTCACCCCCCTGGGGATGGCCATGCTGAAATCCCTTCTCCTCTCAGGATTTTGGGCACACATGCACACATGCCCAGCATGAGTTCGAAGCTGCTGGGTCTGGGACTCAAACCACAGTCAGCCTGGGAGTCCAGCATCAAAACCATTATGCCATCTGCTGGTCCCACTACACATTTTTTTTAAATGTTTTACTTTGAATGCTAATTTAGTGAAAGATTATATTGAATGTCGATTAGTGCTTTTTGCATGTAGTAGAGAGATTCGCCTTCTAAATACATATAAATATTTAAAGGTGAAGGAGGTCTGTTTTAGAAGTCCCTTAAACAAGTTGTGAAACCAGTGTAAAGGCAAGGGGGTCCGACAGGCATGCCCTCTGAGAGGGTGTTAAAAACCGCCGTTTTAGAGGGGTCTGCTATGCTTCCGGCGGCGTTGCAAGCTCATTCAGAATGTTCTCCGTACCCTAGTGACTTCTCGTCTCTATTTTTACTTGCTGTCCTTGTCCTCATACCCCGATGTCCCTCCTTCCTACTGTCTTGGTCTTTATTTCCCTTACTGTTCCTTGCCTCTGTTTTTCTTCTCCCATTCATGGGTCTTTTTCTTACTATTTTTCTCTTTTTTTCCTTCTTTCTATTCTGTTGATAGAACCTTCTCCCGTTCCACAGTTTCTCAGTGTAATTTAAGTTGTAATGGAGACAATTATGTGTGTGTCGTGAATGGGAAGATGATGATCAGACAGTAGAGTTTCACTTAGGCTGTGAGCCTCACAAAGCAGGCAGTGCACTAACTGAGGTGCTTTTCCTGGCAGGGTCTGAGAGAGACCAGACACCCCTACACCTTCGTGTCCAAGGAGGGCTTCCGCGAGCTGCTCTTGGTCAGGGGTGCCCCCGAGAAGGCCGTGCCGCTGCTCCCTAGGCTCGTTCCTGTGCTCAGAGCCGCTCTGGTACGTCGCGCATCGTCCAACCTTCCGTCGCAAACTCCGGTTAGAAGAGAGGGCTGTGACGACTCAGCCTGTTTAGGGCAGTTAGAGTATACCCTCCAGTGGTCGAGGGGAGTCCTGTGGCTTCGTGCGCGTGAAGCGTTAGGCCGTTGTTATTTGGAGCCAGAGGACGGTGTACGTGAGGACGCTCGAGGCGACGGGGGCAGTGTGAGCCCCCACGGTCCTTCTGTATGCTCCACGTAGGTTTTTTCTTTAAGAATTACTTATTTTATTTTATTTATTCATTCTCATATTTTAATTTGACCAGAGAGAGAGAGAGAGAGAGAGAGAGAGGAAAAGTGAGAAAGGAAGTCACCAGGTTTGACCAGAGAGAGAGAGAGAGAGAGAGAGAGAGAGAGAGAGAGAGAGAAGTGAGAACGCAAGTCACCAGGTCCGGGACTCAAACCATGGTTGCCCATGTGGGAGTGTCCAGCTCCTTAACCACCATGCCACCTGCTGGTCCCGTTACATGTATTTTAGTTATGCTTCGGTCAGGTGGAAATTTGGTTTTGGTTTCTGGTTGTCTTACATTAAGGGTTCTTTCTTTAAAATGAACTTCATGATCACCTTCTAGTTTTAAATGTTTAATCTACATCTTTATCCGCCGTTTGTCCCTAGACCTAACCCATCCTTCTTCTCTCATTCTCTTCTTCCTCCTGCTGCTCCTATTCCCCTGACCCCCCCCCCCCCACCCAACAGGTGCATTCGGACGACGCAGTGTTCGAGAGAGGGCTGGACGCCCTGGTGCAGCTCAGTGTCGTCGTCGGTCCCTCTCTCAACGGCCACCTGAAGCACCTGCTCACCAGCGTGAGTACGCAGACAGAGCAGCCGTGTGTGTGTCACGCGGCGTCGGAGGCTGCTCGTGACTGACGGCTTCCCATGATCACTAAAATGACTCAGTCTTTAAAAAAAAAGTCACCATCTCCACCCCAGAACACGAAGATGGGTGACACGCAGCAGCATACGTGGAGCGTTGACGGTTAGAGAAGCTCTCCCGAGGCCCGGTGCCCGGGTTTTTGTTGGGGTCTGTCACAGACACCCCATCTCCGTCGGGCCGAGTGTGGCTCTGCAGTAGGTGCGCCGACACCCTGCGTCCCGAGCCCACGGCCGTATCACTCTGCTCACGTGGATGCTGTGGTGTGGGCCACAGTCCAGGTTAACAGACACTACCGCAGGACAGCCCAGCAGCTTGGAGGTTACTGCCCAGGAGCGAGGGGCCGGGACTCAGTCTTTCTGAAGGTGAATCCTTTATTCCTGCTGGAGCTTCCTCCTCACATTCGTTAGCAGCTCAGAGTTGGGGCTTGTATTTTCTTCCCACTGTTTTTGTCTTGGACTTACAAGATGTGCGTTTTTGTTTTTGTTTTTGCTCTAGGGTGTATGCACTCTCCGGAGACAGAGAGAATGAGAGTAAGAACTCGTTCCCAGTGGGGACGGCCACGCCATAGTCCTTTCTTCTGTCAGGATTTTGGGCACACACACACACACACACACACACACGTACCTAGTGTGTTTTTCAAGCTGCTGGGTCCAAGACTCAAACCGCACACTCAGCCGTGTGGGATCCTGCTACCTTTGCCACCAGGGCTGGCCTAGGCTGCATTTTAATTTCTGCCCTGCAGGTGGCGTTCCGACCCCAGGGGCCACAGATTAAGCCTGTAGGAAGTAAGGGTGGTGAGCCTGCCCGTGGCTGTGCTAAGGTTGGCGTGTTGGGAGTCCAGGTCCCCCTGTGCCCGGTGTGGAGAAGACAGTCGGGAATCCTCCTGAGCCTTGCCGTGCGGGACGTCTTCCAGAGGATGAAGGTCCCGGCAGGGAACTGCTGGCATCTTCCGGGTTAGGGTTCGTGGCCCAGTGTCCCGCGGATTGCACACAGTGACGCATTTAGATCGACAGGTCATCGTGCATTCACGTCTGGCGTCAGTCTGCCGCACTCTGCCCTCCGGGTGCCGGGCGTTGAACGAGCTGGGGGCACGGGGCTGAGCAGGCGTGGACGGGCTCCCCTCCCCCTGAAGGCTGGTGTCCTGGGGGAGAAGACTGGGCCGGGACAGCAGCTGAGGGCATCGGGCTGGGTGGAAGCAGAGCACCTGGTTACTTCCACAGGTCTCAGCCCCTGCCCAGAGGAGGGAGGGGAGACTAGCCTTCAGGGCAGGGGCCGTGGACTGTGAGAAAGTGGAGGTCTTGCCTGGGGCTAAGACTGCGGCAGGCTGAGATGCTGAGGTGTCTGCCGGGCCGCAGCGTTGGTGGGATACTGTCCAGGGTGGGCCCCACTGTGTGAACCGCACCGCACCCCTGCACCCGAGGTCCTGCCTGCCCTCGCCTCGCCTCACCCCTGTCCTTCAGAGGCCCCCCTCCCCACCCAGCCTGCAGGACAGACCCCGGCTAGGTGGCCCTGCAGTCTGCGGTGCGTCCTCTCCCTGTCACTCACTGCTTCACACAAACGCTCCCTCTTTGTCATCTCTTCCTCTTACTGTTGGGAAATACGTGTTTTAGAGGCCTAGCTTTCTAGCTTAGTCGTCCAAATGCTCCTGCCAAGTGCGCAGTGGGAAGACAGGCCGTGCAGGCAGAGCCTGCCCAGACGCCGTGCCACGGCAGGTTTTGTAGGATAGATACTACTTACGATCAGGGAGATGTGCTGCTTTGTTTTTCACAACAAATGTAACGGTGTCTAGCATACGTATAAAAAGACACCTCGGAATCTGAGAGAAGTGAAGGGGTGCCCCGGAAGTTTACTTACACGATGGGGGGCATTGTTGCATTCTCAGATCGTTTTACTTTCTTCCTGTTCTTACGTTAAAAGCTTTCCAAGAGACTGATGGACAAGAAGTTCAAGGAGCCCATCACCAGCGCCTTACAGAAGCTGGAGCAGCATGGTGGGAGTGTAAGTAGAGCGGCCTGTTGGAGTCGTGATGTTAGAATCTCTAGTCGTGTCACAAAATTCACTTCCTGTTTAACGCAGCCATGGGGTCTTCAAAAAGTACATGGAAAATGTTTATAAGAAATTGTGCATGGATTTCAAAATTTTTCCACCAAAATAAATTCCATTTTCCACAAATTTCCGAGGTCCCCTCTTATTACCTGTCTCTAGCTGTGAGTCACCGTGTGGGGTTGATGCCGAGGTTTTCGTGTTAGGGCTCAGGGTCTGTCTGTCCCACGTCCCCTCTATTACCTGTCTCTAGCTGTGAGTCACCGTGTGGGGTTGATGCCGAGGTTTTCGTGTTAGGGCCCAGGGTCTGTCTGTCCCACGTCCCCTCTATTACCTGTCTGTAGCTGTGAGTCACCGTGTGGGGTTGATGCCGAGGTTTTCGTGTTAGGGCCCAGGGTCTGTCTGTCCCACGTCCCCTCTATTACCTGTCTCTAGCTGTGAGTCACCGTGTGGGGTTGATGCCGAGGTTTTTGTGTTAGGGCCCAGGGTCTGTCTGTCCCACGTCCCCTCTATTACCTGTCTCTAGCTGTGAGTCACCGTGTGGGGTTGATGCCGAGGTTTTTGTGTTAGGGCCCAGGGTCTGTCTGTCCCACGTCCCCTCTATTACCTGTCTGTAGCTGTGAGTCACCGTGTGGGGTTGATGCCGAGGTTTTCGTGTTAGGGCTCAGGGTTTGTCTGTCCCACGTCCCCTCTATTACCTGTCTCTAGCTGTGAGTCACCGTGTGGGGTTGATGCCAAGGTTTTCGTGTTAGGGCTCAGGGTCTGTCCCAGGTCCTGCAGTGAGGACGCCAACCCTGGGCGTGCAGACACAGAGCCCGGCGTGGTAACGACGTGCTGGGTGCTGCCATGCCCAGCTCGTTTTTTTAAGTATTTAGCTGATTTTTTTGAGAGATTTTTGCTAGATTTTATCCAGAAAGACAGAGACAGTAAGCGAGAAATCACCTCTCGGGGATGGCCATGCTACAGTCCCTTCTCCTCCATTCTCTTCTTGGAATTTTGGGCACCCACGCACACACTCCTGGTGTGTGAATTTCAAGCCACCAAGTCTGGGACTCAAATTTGTGTTCAACATATGTAGGAGTCCAGCGACCTAACCATTATGCCATCTGCTGTTCCCAAGTATTTAACTGTTTGTTTTGACCATTGGAAAGTTCAGAGACCAAAAGATTAACTTAGCTCATTGAAGACTGTTTTTTTCCACTTTTATTTGTCAGCTTTCCTGCCTGAAAACTTAGAATCTGCCCATAATTGAACATTCTTTTCTGACTTATTTTCTTGTTCTTGCCTTACATTCTACATAATATTTTTAAATCTTTTTAAAAATAATTATTTTTATTTAACTTTATTTATTTTAATTTGACCGGAGAGGGATAGAGAGAGAGAAAACAAGCTGCCAGGCCTGGGAGTCGAACCGCAGTTGGCCATGTGGGAGTCCAGCGCCCTTAACCATGCCACTTGCCAGCCCCCATAATATTTTAATAATAATGTAATTGCAATGGGAAAACTCTTATCAAAGTGACATATAAAGACCTTCTCTAGTCGTAATTATTATGATGCTTGCTTTTGGTGCTTTGTAATCCATGAAATGAATGAATGCTCTTTTTTTCTAAGAACTTTAAAGCTTATATATCACTTTCTTTAAGTTTTGGAAATAAGTCTTTAAAAATTGTTTTCACAGTATTGTAGTGACATTTCTCAGGGCTTGGGCCCGTCACAGTGACTGAAAGACTCCACTTCTGAGAAAACAAAAGCATTCATTGCAGTGACAGTGCCTCTGTCAGAGCCATCTTTTCATTCTGTGCCTTCACCGGAGATGGGCTCCACCGTGGCCCGACCGACCTCGTTTCTCGGGTTATGCACGTCTGTCTGGGCAAAGGCGTGCACACGGCGCCTGCCCCGGACCGCGTGTGTGCGACCTTCCTAGCCGGCGGGCGCTGTGTCGAGGGCCCCCGAGACCTTACCCTCCCTGCGTCCCCACTGCGCCCTCATGGCAGATCTCCTTGCCCCACGTTAAGGTTCAGGGAACGGGGCCCAGAGAAGTGGGCAGTGCAGGCTGGAAGTGACGGGGTGGCTGAATGCGAGAGCAGGTGGCGTGGCACCTCTGCTTCCCTCGTTCGGACTTAGAAGGAAATTTCGTAAGGAAGGATCAACCTGCGTTTCAGTCAGAGGGAAGCCCTGTCCCTCCTTTCAGGCTGTGCCCTGTCTGTCTGTCCTGGGTCCGGCGTGCTCAGCCTGCTCCGCAGTGACAGCTCTGATGGAAGGGGCTCCGTGTGGTGCTGTGTGCATTTCTCCATGCTGTGCTCTGTCTGTCTGTCTGTCCTGGGTCCGGCGTGCTCAGCCTGCTCCGCAGTGACAGCTCTGATGGAAGGGGCTCCGTGTGGTGCTGTGTGCGTTTCTCCATGCTGTGCTCTGTCTGTCTGTCTGTCCTGGGTCTGGCGTGCTCAGCCTGCTCTGCAGTGACAGCTCTGATGGAAGGGGCTCCGCGTCGTACTAACTATGCGTTTTTTTTCTATTGACAGGGAAGCCTTTTCATCATCAAATCCAAAATCCCGACCTACTGTTCCATTTGCTGTTGAGTAAGAGCCCTCAACAGTCACCTTCCTGCCTGGGGACGTGCCCAACACTGACCACAGGTACCTCGGAACCTCTCTCCAGTGCGTGCTCTTGTAAGGCACAGCCACTGCTCATTGTTCACGAGGGTGGGGCGGGGGGATCAGAGTAAACTCATCAACACAGGGACCGGTCAGTAATGGAAAACTATTAAAACGTCTGTAATATTACAGTCTCATGGGGTTTATTTTTTATATTGTTATTACTGCGTGAAGAACTGAGTTTACAGAATCAGATGTACTATTTATTTCCCGGTGCCTTTTTATTTATATCACTCTTTTTCAATCCGTTTGTAGTTCTGCACATTTTTATGGATATTTTCCTATTCCTAGGTTTTATATTTTATATCAAGGCTATTGAAATTTAAATAATGGACATTTATGAATTCACTATTGTTGTTTTTAAATATGTATTTCATAATAGAGAATTTTCCCCCAAGTATTCTGCTATAAGAAATTTCTTAAATGTGTAAATTCTATTACACTTATGTTATTCATTACAACTCATTAAAACTACATAAACTTTAGGTGTTAATTGTATTTAAGTAAATGTTACTTTTGCATTTTGTAGCCTGAAAATACACATAAAGGTATTCAGAAATTAAAATAGTAAAATTTTTACATATCAGTGATTTTTGTGGTGTTTACTTATGCTTAACAATGAGGAGTTTTAGAAAGGATTTTGAGGGCCAGCAGGTGGTGTGGTGGTAAAGGTGATGGACTCCCACATGGCCCATGGCGGTTTGCATCCTGAGCCTGGTGGTTGGCTTTCTTACTCTCCCTCCTCTCTCTCTGTCTCTCCCTGGTCAAATTGAATTGCTCTGATTCTGCAGGAGAGAGGAACGAGGATGAGAAGTAGCAAACAAAAATTGACTTCCTGTCTTGTGGGCAGGAAGAAAAGCCACAGTGACTTGAGGCACACCGAATCCAAAAGAGACCCATCCCTCGGGGGGCTGAAGACGTGAGATTCTCCCTGATAGTGAGCAGCAGCGCACAGGCCCAGGAACACCAGCCGCCCGCTCCCAGCACCTCGGGTGACCCCTTTCCCATGCTCATTTCACAGTCGTGCAGCTGTCGTTGGCTCGTCACCGTGCAGGTGCTCGTCCTCCCTTCTCCTCCACCCTTCGCTCCCGTCACAAACGCAGACCATGCCAGCCCGCTCCACCCAGAGGTAGCTACGATTCAGACAATGCCGTAAGAAAAAGTAAGGTTTTACATGTGGTAATTCATATCATTTATGAGAATCCAGACCTGTAACATAGTAGAATTATAAACATTTTACTTTGCTTTTATTTTTCTTTTTTGAAATACAAAATGTGCACATTAAGTTTACACAAACACGTGATGGCAAATTTCAGTGTACATGTACTGTACTACTATTAATTTCTACACTGGTGATAGCAGGGCAGCTCTCAAATCCTCTCTCTACACCAGAATAGATACCTGATTCATCGTTGCAAAGACACTTGCAAGTTCCTCCTCCTGTAACTTCTTGGTCTTTTTGATGTTTCTACAAAACGGAAGATATGTGTATCCTTAGTAATGCTGTAGCAAGTTTACAGTTTTGGGCTTTAAGTCATTAAAAAGAATCTGAATTGGAGTTTTACGGTGAACTAAATCATAATGCAATGCCTGTGAGCTGCTCAGCACGTCCACTCCCTCCTACATCTTGGTGGTAGTTCTCAGAGTCATGGAATACCTGGTGCTTTCAGAGTGAGCCCCGCTGCCTGTCTGCTCCCAGCAGGCGTTGGGTCGTCGAGGCGTTTTGACCTGTGATACAAACATGCTGAAGGGAAGGGAAGGGGAGGGGTGCTGCTGAGGATCCTGTGTTCCGCAGCGTTACTGAACACTGGGGGACAGACTTACGGACCCTCGGCATATGTCTAAGCGTCCTTTGCTTCATACCTTCCTGAACGTCCCCTCCATGATACAGGAGAGGACCGTCGGCCTGGAAGCTCGAGCACACGCAAGGTGACTTACGTGGGCCTTGGGTGCAGGACAGCGTGGGACGTGGAGAGACGCTATCAACGTCCGCTCCACTCGGCCTGCGCTGGCGTCTGGTGGTAAACGCACTGGCGGAATGTTATAAATTAATGTCTTTAACAGAAGGTGGCAAATCTATAGAAACTGGGACTCTCTGTTTGCTTTTTAACTGTAGTAATCTCGTTTGGTTACTCAAAGTATATAAATGGAATTACAGCATACAAACAGGAAAACTAATTTCTGGAAATCATATGCACATGTCATTAGTTTAGAAAACCATTACAACCTGACAACTGAGTACGTAGAAGTGAATAGCATAAAACACGGATGTCTTAAAGTCACTGATATGTGAAAGCCTCAATCCTCCCACAGCTAAAGAGTCCATAAAACTATGCCAGGTTCTATCACTCCTGAATATGCACAGAGCGTGAGCTGAGATAGAACCCCCCACGGACTCAGTGGCATTACGAAAAGGATGCAGATTTATAACGGGAAAACTCAGGTCTGTTGGGGGTTTGCTTTATATCGAAACAAAGCTCATCTGCATAATATGCTTCAGTGTAAAGCTGAGCAATCTATGCTAAAGTGTAGCTCTGGGTTTCGGTGTGGCCGAACAGTCCACGCGTGTGCGGTCGAGGATCTGCTCCCCGAGTTAAATCACGTTTTCGAAGAGCTGCATGGAGCGCATGATGTTCTCATCCTGTGTGGGGAAGCACAGTGGTTAACCAGCGTTTCTGCCGGGCGAGCCTTCTCCTCCGGGAGCGCCTTGCCTGGAACTCCCAACCCACTCCCTCCCGTTCTGCCCACTTTCCACACCAACCATGGGCCTGTTTTATGCTTCGCATCTGCCAGGTTTTAAGCACTTGAGTCTCGGTGTTCATAGAAGGTATTTCTCACATAATCAGAACGAAAACTAGAGGAGAGGCTTGGGGTGAGTGTGGGACTCACAGAATTGAGAATTTCGGGAATTTAGAATTGCAGCATTGAGTGTGGGACTCACTTAGAATTGAGAATTTCAGGAATTTAGAATTGTAGCATTGAGTGTGGGACTCACTTAGAATTGAGAATTTCGGGAATTTAGAATTGTAGCATTGAGTGTGGGACTCACTTAGAATTGAGAATTTCGGGAATTTAGAATTGCAGCATTGAGAGTGAGAATTGTGGCACCCCGGGTAGATTACAGTCAAGTCACAGGCTTTCCTGCAGGTCCACGGGAACGGTTGGTGTGGACGCCGGAAGGCAGACTTGGGCGGGCTGGAGGATGGGGCAGGAGGCAGGGTGGTGATCAACGGGCTCATGTTTACAGTAATTGTCCTTTTTAACGTCTGCCAGTTCCCAGCGTGGCCTTTGGGAGTCTAAAAATGCATGAGCTCTGAGTGGCCAGGGACTGGGAGAAACCATTGCCCAGGGCAGTGTGCCGCTTAGCACCTTCCTTAGAAGTGGGCTCAGGGCAGAGCTTGCTCATCTGGGAGCCCCGGCACTGGCCAGTGATGTGTTTGGAGCAGCGACGGCGGGGCTGGCCCAGTAATGGCTGTCCCCCCGGAAACCCAGCGACTGAACCGCAGGGGACAGGTCGGTGCCCCACACTGACGTGAGCCGAGAGCAGGCGGGCGTCAGGAGGGGGCACAGCCGGAGCGCCGACACGCTCTTTGCGGAATTCTCTAAGTTCTTCACGGTGGTTCTACCCATGAAGCCAAGCATTATTGTAGGCAGGCTAACACTGCTTCCTGGATTTCTCCTCGGAGACACTTTCCACTCCACCTCTGCTTACTGAAGACCTACTGGGTTCCGCCAAAAACATTTTTTGCCGGTGCACACGAAAGCAACAACACTGCCTGAAGAGGGGTGTGTCTGGCCTGCGGCGTGTGCGTGGCCAGGTGGGGTCTACCTCTGGAGGGACGGCAGCGCGTGCACCTGCTACACGCCGAGTCGGCGACAGCAGCTCGGCCGCCCTGTGTGTCTCAGCCTGTTAGGGACACGGTGGAAAAGGGTGTGGGACAAAAGCTTAGCACACAGCAGCGGCTGTCTGTGCAGAGCTCCTCACATGACCTGCCCTCCTGCGTCCTAGAGTCACGCCGATGGACGAGATGTGTGGGGCTTAGTTCAGAGGCCGGGCCTGGCACCCGGTGCCCGGGTGGGAGCTGGCAGCCGGGCTCGCTGCTGCCACCGAGTGCTCACCTTCTGGCAGCTTTCGATGAACTCGTCTATGGTCACCACGCCGTCTCTATTTTTGTCCATTTTCTATTCGGGAAGGAAGAAAAACGAGCTTTATTCCGACTCGCCCCTCGAGACCCTGGCCCCTGAGCCCCACTGCCGGCTTTCTATAGGGCCGCTTCCCGGCAGGGAGAGGCCGTTCCTTAGACACCGGCTGCCCGGGCTCCGTATGACGCTCGGGACCGCGAGTCCCTGGGCCCAGGAGGGAGGACGCCCAGGCGCTCTGCTGAGCTCGGAGGGAGAGCCTTGGCGTTCTCGGCTGAGCGGGCCGGTTCTCGGGGGAGAGAGCACCGCAGCTCGTGACGGTGGGAGCCGCGGGGCTCCAGACCCGGCACCCGCCCCGCGAGCAAGGCCCAGGGAAACGCTGCCCTCCGCCCTCTCTCGCCCCGATGGTGGTGTGCACGTGGGGAGGTGGCCCGACTCCCTGACGCACCTGGAAGAACGTCTCCACGTGCTGTCGGGGCGCGTCTTCTTTGAGGACGGGGTATGTGCACTTGCCCATCATGTCGTAGATCGCTTTCATGATGTCGAGCATTTCCTGAACGGGGAGGGTGCGCAGGTGAGGCCGGGCCGATGGAGAAGCCCGCCCCCCCACACACACGCACACACACGCGCGCACACACACACACACACGGGCTCTGGCTGGTCCTTCCTGCTCCGTTTTCAAGAATTTTAGTTTTTACTTTGATTCTTCATTAGGTGCCCCTGGGTTGTTCCAAAGGAAAAGCCAACAACTTCCTCTTACAAGCAGCAGAATTAGAACGTAAGACTCCATTCTGGAAGCCAGCAGGTGGCACCGTGGTAAAGGCGCTGGACTCCCACGTGGCTTACCGCAGTTCGAGTCCTGGCAGCGGCTTGAAACTCATGCTGGGCGCAAGTGCATGTGTGCCCAAGATCCCAAGAGAAGAATGGAGGAAAAGGGATTGTGACTGGCCATACCCAGTAGGGGTGACGTGTCGCTTTCTGTCTCTGTCCAGTGAGCGCACATACCCTTCAGCAAAATCTCTCTCTCAAATTCATTCTGATCTTGATTTCAAATGGAACAAATTCCTATATATCTAAAAGCACGGGCAGGAAAGTTAGTATTTGTATTTCCACAGATTATCAATGACCATATATTGGGGATCAAATGTACTCCACACCATAAGTAAACTCCATTTCTCATTACGAACACTAGTTGGTAAGTCGAAACCTCATTAAGATTTTTATTGTCTTTTTCTTTTTCAGGCTTCAACTGAAGACCTCACATGCAAAGATTAATTAAAATGTTTTCGCCCTGGGGAACACCTTGACATTTTACTGTTTTGTAAATAAAAGTCTAGTGGGGCTTTTGTTCGTTTAGATATTTTTTAATTTCCAGAGGGCGCATGCACTCACCAGAGAGAGACCGAGGTAGTGGGGCTGCGGGGCCGGGGAGGGGAGAAAGGGGGTTAAAGAGGGAAGCCCTCCCCAGTGAGGTGTGGTAACACCCCAATACCTTCTCCATCTCCATCCTGACAGGATTTGGGGTACACACTTAGCTAGAGCATTGGTCAAGCTGGGATTTGAACCATGGTCAGCCATTAGACTTCCCTAACCACTGAGCCACAGAGCCAGCCCCAAAGACTAGTGTTTGCCTTGTCATTTTCAGTCGTCGGGTAAAATTAATATCAAATTACTTAGACATTCAGATTTATGGTTTCAAGTCTTTTCTTCATACTGATTTTTTTTTTTTTTAAATTGAGGTTTTTGCTATAGGGCATGTGCACTTGCCAGGAAGACAGAGAGAATACAGAGAGAGAGAAAGCGAGAAGTCACCTCCAGAGGGGATGGCCACGCTGCAATCCCTTCTCCTCCATTCTCCTCTTGGGATCTTGGGCACGCACACACACATGCCTGGTGTGAATTTAAGCCACCGGGTCTGGGACTCAAACCAGGGTTGCCTACGTGAGAGTCCAGCGACATAGCCATTATGCTAACTGCTGGTCCCCTCCATACTAATGTTTCAAATAAAAAGTCTGGATTAATACCGATGTCATATATATTTGCTTTTGAGAATATTTATTTATTTTTAATTTTGCCAGAAAGTGTGCACTCACTGGAGACTCTGAGAGAGGGCCACCGAGAAAGCAGTTGTCCCTTAGGGAATGGTCACACTGCCATCCCTTCCCTTCCGCCTCTCCCCTAGGGATTCTGGGCACGCACACACCTGCAGTGTTTTCTCAAGCCTCCAGGTCCGGACTCCAAGCGCACAGTCAACCCTGTGGAGTCCAGCCACTTGGACCACCATGCCATGGGCTGTCCCCAATTACAAATGATAAAGTAGTATTGAGTTTGTAAAACGGTGACACCCTCTGAGAAGTGTAGGTGCAAGAATAAGCTGAGTGTATTTGTGTGCGACGTAGGAGACAGGAAAGAACTGAAGGACCCAAAGGAACACGGTGCCTGCAGCTTCTGGGCATGAAATGTGTGTGGTGTCCCAAGTACACGAGAAGTATGAGCATTCGGGGGTGATCTGTGTGCACAGACAGTACCGGGGAGGTCTTCATTCTGACCCGTGGGGCTGCGCGTTCTGGCTCCACGCGTCCTCTGCTCAAGAAACAGATGAACGCAGGCCCGCTCACAGGCTGGTGCCGTGGCAGGTGCTCTCTACCTGTCTCTGGTGCACCAAGTTCATGCCGTCAGCCTGTGCTCCTTTTCTCTGTGGGGCTCCTTTCCCAAAACTCACCTGCGGGGAGGGCTGAGGCAGAGACAGGCCCCATGACCAGGGAGCACACCAGGGTTCTGGCGACATGGCCCTTAACCCACTTACACTGTCCTTTTACCCCAGCCCTTCTCGTTCTCATGTTTGAAGTTGGCTTCGTAAACTAGGTGGGGTGAGCATCTAGTTTTGCCTGTGAGCCTTTTTCCTGGGGGGCAGGCATAGACGGCGTGGTTATATGTCTGGAGACCACACCATTGCATCAGGTCATTGCTACAGAATACAGGTCCCAGAACGGTCTGTGACTATAAAGTTGCCTGTTTCCATTTTGATCAAATTGTTTCAGGCCAGATATTCTAACATGGTCTGGAGACATTTTCTTCCTATCCGATTCCAACCCAGTCTTTATTTTGTCCACAGTATTTGTTAAAATGACACTAAGAAACAAGAGTGTCATTTTTTTTTTTAATTTCTTTTTAATTTAATTTATGTTTTGACTTGACCAGAGAGAGAGAAAGGGAAAGTGAGAAAGCAAGCTGCCAGTTCCAGGACTCAAATTGTAGTTGGCCATGTGGGAATCCAAAGCCTCGACCACAAGTCCCTGCTGCCCCCCAAAGGTGTAATCTTTATGTTATGTATTTATTTTGGAGGGTCACCAAAACCTTGAGATTTTTTTTCTAGATTTTTATGAGAATACTCTCCTGAGGCCAGCAGATGGCGTAGTAGTTAAGGTGCTGGATTCCCATGTGGCCATCTGTGATTTGAGTCCCAGACCCAGTGGCTTAAAACACGTGCCACGTGTGTGTGCATGCCCACAATCCCAAGAAGAGAATGGAGGAGAAAGGATTGTGGCATGGCCATCCCCCCAAGGGGTGATTTCTTGATTTCTCTCTCTCTCTCTCTCTCTGTCTCTGTCTCTGGTGAATACACGTACCTGATAGCAAAAATCTCTTAAAAAAAAAAAAAGAATACTTCTATCTCTTACCACCACAAAAAATATTTTGGATCTTCTGAAAAGAGACTTTCAAATGAATCACTATAATTGTTTGATATTTTTAAGTTCAGAAATAGATGGTGCAGAGGAGAGCCATACTGGCGAGGCATTGCTTACTTCTTTAGTGATGTAGCCGTCTTTGTTTATGTCGTACAGATTAAACGCCCAGTTGAGTTTCTCTTGTACTGTCCCTCGGAGCAGAATGGAAAGTCCCTTGATGAAGTCCTAAAATACATAAATAAAATAACAAGATGATTCGATATGCCATTTCTAAACATGTGCGACACAAACTGATAAAGCTCTCTCTCACGTGACAGAAGCAAAGGGTACAGCCCTCAGGTTGGAACCTTTTATCTAGCAAGATGAACTATGCGTTGACTGTTTCTCAGAGCTCGCTGTGGGCGTAATCCACTTGTTGGCCGTAACCGTTCTCTAGCTGGAGACTGACAGACCGCCTGTGTCTTGGGAATTCTGTCAGGGCAGGCACCACACGGGACCATGCCGGGGTATAAACAGCACTGGCTTTCCACTGCAGGTGCGTGTGATTTTCTGAGAAGAATCTGGTAACAACCATTTTTTTAACATACAAGCCACACATAACACACTTCCTGTGAAAAACGTCTGCTAACAAGAAATGGGCTCTATAGCAAAAGTCTCCCTAAAATAATAATAATAATACAGAATGAGACGCGGAGCTAGCCTTCACAGCACTCAGGGCAGTCACCTCGTCTGTGCTTGACTGTGTTCAGAGACGAGATTGCTGTGCACTGGGATGAACAGTGTCACTATGAATTGGCCTTGTTAGAAAAGCCCCAAGTAGTAAGTGCTGTGTTTGAGCTGCGTGTGGTGCCGCACGGCGTCCAGACTTTCCTTGACATTGCCACTCTTTGTTCTTTAACTTCATTACCCCATGAGGTCACCTGGGCTGCTGATGTTTCCGGGTATGCACACTAAGGCTCGGGGTTGCAGTACTCGGCCCAGGAACTCACAGCCGCAAGGTGGCACAGGGGAAATTAGATCCAGTCACATGGGGATCCAGGGCTCCTCCCGTCTCACTCATTCTGCCCTACGGGCTTAGGAGATGAAGTGGAAACTGCGTTCTCTCTTGGTCATCGAATCAGGATGGGCCCTGCTTTACCTTCCAGTGTGCGGTAGCTCTTCAAACTGTGCTCACTCCTACCGTTCTCTTTCGGAGAGATTTTCCAGGTAGCTACTCAATTTGGAAAGTAACTGCAATGACCTATCATTAAATGCAATATTTTTAAAAAAGGTTTTTGCCATAGGGTGTGTGTGTGTGTGTGTGTGTGTGCTTGCTGGAGACAGACAGAGAGACAGTGAGAGGGGAAGTGAGAAATCTCCCCGGGGTGGGGGGGGAGGGCCACAGTGCAGTCCCTTCTCCTTCAATCTCCTCCTGGGATTTTGGGCATGCATGCATGTGCCCAGCATGATTTCCAAGCTACCAGATCTGGGACTTGAACTGCAGTCAGTTGTGTGGGGGTCTAGCATCTTAACCCCTACAGCACCTGTTGGCCCCTAAATTTGATTTTTATTTGATTCAACATTTATTAATTTAGCCATTAGACTGCCTTCACAAGGAAAGGCATTTTATCAATACTCATATCACACACAAACATTACAACTAATTTTCCAAATTATAATCATACCGATCATAATTACCAATATTTTACATAAATATTATGGAAGAATGTTATGCATGGTTCCATATGATTAACACCAGACTAAATTTACATGTAAAACTGAATATAATGTACTATAGAAAGTCGATGCTATTTTAATTTTCCCATTAAAAAGACTAAAATCTCTTTCAGGGCCTCTAAAGTCAAATGACGTAAGTAGTCTAGGGCTTACCTCGAAACTCACAGCTCCGTTGTGGTCTGTATCGAAGGCGTTGAACAGGAAGTGTGCATACGTCGTCGAGTCTGAAACGGCGAAGACAGGCCATGGTTACACCGCGTTCGGCTGTCCTACGTGGGGCCTGGCTGTAGTCCTGCTGCCCCCCCTTTCGGGAGAGGACGAATTTGAGATTTCTAAGAACGAGCTGCTACAGAGAAGCTGTTGCTGACAAGACATGTCCGTGACCTTCTGGCTAGAATGTCCTGAACACTTGAGAATTTGGGTCGTGAGGGCCAGTACTGGACCGAGTAATGGTGGGTGTGAGGATGAAGAGAGACGTGTCTGCAAATGGCTTAGTGCTTGTACGAGGCAATCTTTACAAGCAAAATCATAAGTATTCTAAGAAGACGAAGATGAGTTGCTGCTGTTAGTGTCCTTGTCATCATGAGTATTTCCATCCTTTGAAACTCAGATAAGAATTTTGGGACTCAGAGGTTAAGACTCCTGCCCAAAGGCTTGCAGTCAGTAAGGAGTGGATCTGGGACTTGAGCTCAGGTCTTTCTGGCTCTGAGACCAGAGACCAGAAACCAGCCAACAGCCAGTAAGCTGGCGGACAGACTTACACGTGAGCATAGATGTCACTTACGTATCAGAAATAGAGCATCTACCGAACTTGGGAAGTTTCTATGGCCACACTGGAAGGGGACTGTGTGGTCCCAGAATTCCCAAGTACATGCAGCTGCGTGCAGTCGACACCCCGACTTGTCTGGGTTCTGGGTGGGATTCGGGTCCTGGGTACTGGCGGACAGGTAGGGATGACTCTGGACCCCGAAGTCGTGCAGCCCTGACTCACTCTGGAATCAACTGCTTCCTCTTAGTGTGCACCCGGCAGGGTTTCTGTCTCACTTCCCTCCCGTCTTCTGTTAATCCTTTGTCTCGCTTCTCTCTTGCTTTCGGCCTTTCATTTCTAAAGTCTATATGTTTTCTTTTCTTAGCGAGCCCAGCTTACATTTTGAAGTGCTTTAGGGCCTGGCCCTTGATCAGATTTACATGATTATCTTCAACATTTCATCTCATGGGCTTTAGTCTTTTATCTTAACCTTTTTTAAATCTTTTCAGAAAGAATCGTAACCTTTCAGTTCATTGGCTCTAGCCTTTTATTTTTGGTTTAAAGTCTCTTCTATTTCTATTTTATAATTTTGAGCCTTTATTTTTACTGGGATTTAACATACCTTTTGTTCACTTTCTACTTTATACGTTGCTTTTTAAAGTCTGTCAAGAAACTAAGAGGGATAGGAGTAGAGAGTTGTCCTCCCCGTAAGAGAGGCCAGACTCATCTCAACTTCTCTCCCAGTTCCGGGTCTCAGGGCCCACGGCCGAGGTGTGGCGTGTGTTCCCGGACGCTTCGCTGTGGTGGGCACTGCTGAGGGCCACCCATCACCCAGGAAGATTTCGCACTCAGTTCTGCAAGCGAGGATGACATCTTTCCTCTCTTACCTTCACACGTAATGTAAGGAACCACTTGTTTCTCTTACTTTATTTATTTATTTATGTAGCCATAGGGCATGTTCACTCACTGGAGAGAGTCAGAGAGAGGAAGTGAGAAATGACCCCCGAGGGAGGATGACTACACTGCAATCCCTTGAGATTTGAAGCATGTGTGCACATGTGCCTGGCATGAATTTCCAGCCTCTGGGTCCAGGACTCAAACTGTGGTCGGCCGTGTGGGAGTCCAGTGCCTTAACCACCACATCACCTGCTGCCCCCCTCCCCCCAACTTGTTTTTAAACCTGAGAATGGCATCGACTTCGGCCACATACAGCCTAACAGAGTGCCTCCATTGTGCCGCCTCCTGCCCTGCTACTGGCCTACTTTTGTCCACAACCTGCTCTCACCACGCTGCACTTAAACCCCTTCCCTCGCACGTCACGTCGACGCTGTGCATCTGGACCACATTGTTGGCTGGAGAGAATCACACTCCATGCCTTTTATTCCTGCTCTCTGATCACCTCCCACTCCATAGGTTAAGTGACACATGGGAGCGGGGCATCTGTTTGGTGATTGAAAGGAAAACGTGAAGATAATATAGAAAATGATTCTTTTGGGACCAGTAGGTAGCGTGGTGGTTAAGGACACTGGATTCCCACATGGCCAAAAGTGATTTGAGTCCCGGACCCAGTGGCTTGTTTTCTCACTTTTCCTTTCTCTCTCTCTGTCTCTCTGTCGCTCTGTCTCTCTATGGTCAAGTTAAAGAATAATAATAATAAAGTTAAATGAACAAAATCATATATAAGAAATGTCCGTCTCTAAAGTGTGGTGTCATCGTGATGCTACCCTTGTGTTTTCTTTCCAGCTTAAATAATATCCAGAGTGGCTTTAATTTTCTCAACTGAGAAGGTCACAGCAAAGAGTTTTATTAAAAGGAAGGGGGACAGCTGAGAGTGTACTCGGCGAGGCTACAGAAAAATCTAGGTTATAACCCAGATATGCCACTTAGTCGGCATGCGGCCCTGAGCCAGGCGTTCAACCTCTCTAAGCCCCAGATTTCGTATCTACAAATTGAGGGTAATTACTCTTGTCCTCATTTTTAAAGAAGAACCAAGTGACACCTGTAATGCACGCGAGAGAGCTCTGTGCCATTTTGAGGACCACCCTCAGAGAGTCGGGCACGTAATAGCCACAGTAAGACTTGAATGAACTGAAGAGTCATCTCTTGGATATTTGATCATTTGTAAATAGCTTACTCTATGGTGGATTGAAAATGGTACGCCTTTGTGTGCTGTGTATGATTCTTTTGCCTAAAGATGAAACCCATAGCATCACGCCATAAAAAATTAAACCAAATTCCAGATTGCAAGCATCATTCTGACTCCGAGAGGATGTTAACAAGTCCACACTTGTACTCACCTCCCTGTGGGAAGAACTGCGAGTAAATCTCTTTGAAGGTTTCTTCATTAACGACACCACTGGGGCACTCCTAGAGAGAGTGGCAGAGCAGCAATGTGAGCCAAGTGTTCATAAAACCGGCTTTTTGCACATTTTGGAATAGAACTGTCTATGGGGCAAAGCTGCACCAAGAAAGCTAGCCACCCATCCGTCATTACAAAGAGAACGCGAGCACGCGATCAACTTCTCTTTGTTCCAATTCTCACATAATGAAAAAAAAATTGCAGATGTAAATATCTTGGCCCGCAGAGTACCGAAGCAGGCCTGACACATGAAAAAACACTGCTGCTTTTAAGAACACATGTGTTCATTATTTATGAGGCAAGAGGAAATTACATTTTTGTCATGCAGCAAGGATATCATGCAGTGCTTATAATAGAGTTTTGCTGGATCTTGGGTTTTTTTTTTTTTTCAAGTTTTTTCTGGACCCACATAAACTTCAGTTCAGGAAGAAAGTGGATTGTTCCAGTAAGGTCTAAGATTGTTCAAGAAGCTTCAAGCATGAAAAGTTACTAACTCCTACACCTAGGTTGTTCAAGAAGACACAATGACAAGGTTTTGTAACCACTGACCTGGGGTGAAGTCAGACCTGGATGTAATGTACTCCTGGAGAGGAGAGTCTGCCCAGACACAGGCCTGAGATGACTGAGTTACCACCTTTGCTCCACGCATGGAGTTCTTGAAATACGGTAGATGGTGCTTTGGAAACTGCATGCATGTTGTACTACTGACCTGGAGGGGCCATAAGGGGAGGCTAGCCCTGTGAGACTGGATTTGGCATTTTCTGTAAAAGGACTTGAAATCTAAAATGTGAGAAGAGGTCACCTTTGGTGCAGAAAATGAGGACTATGCAAGTGAGTCTGAGACCTTTGCTCTCTGGAGTGACAGGAACAAACTGTGGCCAGCCATGAGGGAATCCAGTGCCTTCACCACCATAGCCCCTGTTGGCCTCTCATTTATTGTGATTTTTAAAATTTCTCTTAGCCCTTACAATCATTTTGTCTTCACTAATAAGCTCACTTTATTTGTTTGCTGATTCTTTATTCCAATGATCCAGATACTCAGCTGCACCGTGCTTCATTTGCATAATCTAATATTTTCTCATTCATTGTTTAGAAAGTAGAACCTTTGGTCCAAAAACAATGTTAGTGAGCAGTCTCAAGGTGAATTTGTGTTTATGAAGTTTGCCTATGTATTTTTGTCCTATCTGATCAACAAAAAAAAAAAAAAAAAAAAAAAAAAAAAAAAAAAAACTAGTGACTTAGGTAGGTAACACATCTCCACTCACAGAGCAGAACCAGACATGCTGAGTGGCAAGGTCTTAGTCCTTAACAAGCCAGTGAGGAAGCTGGGCAGGGGTTGGGACTGTGTGGGTAGGTTAGACACCGTACACTGAGCCCTCCTCTGCCTTTCCTCTTCACTGTATCTCCCCAAGACCTGGCTCTGGGCCACTGAGGGGCCTGTGACTATCTCGAGACTGTTCCCTGACCTTGCGGAGACCCACACTGACATCGCGGAGACCCACACTGACATCACAAGATTAGAGGCACCCAGCCCTTAACATATTCTGCCGATTCTGCTCATCAATAAGCTAAACACCTATTGTAACCTCCACACAATGTATGTATGAGCCAGACCCCTGATCAGGTGATGGGGGAATTTGCATTGATCTATAACTTATTCATGAACGCTGTGTGCTTAACATGTAACCTGAGCTCATGACAGCATTGACCATTCTTCTCCGGGCCTTCAGCCGAGCATCCTGTCCTATGTAAGTGGACTCATGTCTTCCTGGCTGGCCTGGTGTGTTCTCTGGGATGGACAAGCGATATGGGAAAGCCATCTCAGGTTTGGAGTGTCCCCAGTACACCAGATCACTACAAGGTTTCATGTGAATCTCTGTGGACACAAAGACCCCAGGACCTAGGAGAATTGCTGCAAAACAAAGTCAACTGAGAACAAATGAACCAAAAGGCAAGGAAGCAAACTGTGCTGGCTGTTACGTGGTAACTGGTCCAGGCCATGGTGCCCAAGCAGTTGGTCAGGCATTGTCCTAGAGGTTTCTGTGAGGATGTTTTTTGTTTGCGATTTACTTTTAAGTTGGTGGACTATGAGTGAAGCAACTTGCCGTTCATAATATAGGTGGGCCTCATGCAATCAGTTAACAGCTTGAACAGAACAAAGACTGATCTCCCTGGAGAAAGGTGAAATTCTCCAGCAAATAGCTTTTTCCTGAGACTTCAGCTCGCTGACCACCCCCATCAGAGTTTGGATGGCAATCCTCCACAAAGTGTGAGCCAAATCTTTAATCTCTCTCTCTCTCTCTCTCTCTCTCTATGTATATATATACACACACACACACACACTCATGCACATACATTCATCTATTTGTTTACGTATATATAATCCTCCGTATATACATTCCTCTCTCTGCATACATGCATACATACATACGTGCACACACATACACAAACACACACATGTACCCTATTGGTTCTGTTTCTCTGGAGAACCCTGATCTAATACATAATAAGCTAACAACCAACCGTTACAACTCCAAAAAAGAAGGTGGTATGAATACAGTTGTTACGGTTTGAATGATAGTTGGTTCCCCAAAGTTTCATGCTTCGGAATTTGGTCTTGGGAGGTGGTGAGGCCACCGAGCAGTGATTGGATCCCAGTGACTGCATCATGGGAGCGACGCTTTCATGACTAGATGAAGGTTGCCCTGAGAGACCCAGTGAGTTCTAGCTCTTCTGGGAAGGCGTCACTTCTCAAACGCCTGGTGCTATCAGAGAGTGAGAGCCAGCACTGGCCGTCCTCTCTCTGCACGTGCCTCAGTCTCTGTGCTTCTCTGAGCCATGCTGGGGCTCTGCGCCTTCCAACTCTTCAGGCAGCAGAATTACGGGTTTTGTAAATGACTCTACTCTCTTCCATTCTCCCAGTCTCAGGCATGTCTGTTGTCAACGGCATAGCAGTCTAAGATAGTAATTACTCACTCAAAAGTGTTGACTTTCTGACACTGTCTTGATGTCAGTAATAGGCTGGGCCAACTTAAGACTAAATACTTTGTCATGGGACCCTCTCTCACGAGAAAAGTGTGATTTATCGGCTAACTCTGTGCCCTTTGCTTGGGCTTGTAAGGAGAGAGAAAATACTTGGCATTCTACCATTGGGTGGTAAACCTGCACGACTGGAGCTGGGGAATTGCCTTGGAATTAAAGTGATGTTGGCAAGAGATGGAGAGCGTGAATAAAGGAATGTCTATACTCGGCCAACTTGTCAGCTGCCTCTGGTCTGCAGGTACGTGTCATAGATACATCTTACAATGAGAAATGATGTTTATAAATCGACCGTCTTCCATGTGTTTGTGTTATGTTCAGTCCTACATCAAGATTGTGTCAGGCAAAATCTTTTTTCTGCCAACCGAAAGCGCCTGGTCAAGTTTCCGGGCGGTAAGGCTCAGCAGGTAGGTCAGTCTCCACCCATCTCACATCCATTACGCGAATTTATATCTCCGATAAGCACACACTGTGTACCTGCTATTCCGTACTCTGTTCTAGAACTGGGAATACAATGATGAACAAGTTAAAGGTCTCACTCTCATGGAGTGGCTATCCAAACAGAGAAATAAAGATTGCCTTTGTTCAAATTACTGAAATAATAATACCATAGACCCTACAGTTTAAAAACACAGTTCATTTCTTACAGTTCTGGGGACTGGGAAGTTCAATACCATAGGGTCAGCAGATTCCGTGCTGGGTGAGGGCCCATTCCTGACTCAGAGATGATGCGTCCTAGCTGTGTCCTCACGGAGTGGGAGGGGCAAGCCGGCTGAGGTCCTCTGTGTAAGGACACTAATTCCGTTCCTGCGGGCTCTGCCCTCATGATCCAACAACCTCCCAAAGACTCCACCTTCTGATACCATTGCCTTGAGGGTTAGAATTTCAACATACTAATTCCAGAGGGATAGAAACATTCAGAACTTAGTAAAGACCAAAAACAAAGCCAAAATTGTTTTAAAAAACAATCCAGGGAATGATGGTCTTTTATTTATTCTAGAGAGACCTTAGCAAAACCAGTGTTTTTTTCTATTTTCAGGTGAGAAAAACTAAGCAAACTCTATAGGACGGTAGTCATTTACAAGATAGCACAAGTGACCTATTCCCTCACAATTGCTCCTCCTCTCTTGTGGAATGGTCTCTCCACAAATACATTCTCTCTGCTGCTGTAGTGAGAGTGAATCAGGCCAGACTGTGTATACAGCAAAGTGTAAATCATAAACCACGGCTGTATTAGCTCGGCTGACTCTTCCTGCTATAACAAATGGGCCACCAAATAGATAACACATCTTAAAGAGAGGTTTTTGCTATAGGGTGTGTGCACTTGCCAGAAAGACAGAGAAAGATAGAGACAGACAGAAAGTGAGAAATCACCACCCCCCCAGGGGGCATAGCCATGCCACAATCCCTTCTCCTCCATTCTCCTCTCGGGATCTTGGGCACACATGCACATGCGCCCGGCATGAGTTTAAGCCACCAGGTCCGGGACTTGAACCATGGTCGACTACATGGGAATCCAGCGACATGGCCATTATGCCAACTGCTGGTCCCGAAGTCCCTCTTATCTATGGGGGATATTTTCTATGATCCCTGGTGTATGCTTGAAACCGTGGACACTTCCAAACTCTCCATGTATTGTGGTTTTCCTGATGCATATATACTTACAATCATGTGATATTTATAAATATCAGCATTTATAAAGAGATAGTAACAATAGCTAATAATAAAATAGAACAATCACAACAATATATAAGTAATAAAAGTTATGTGATTGCGGTCTCTCTCTCAAACCATCTTACTGCACTGTGCTTACCCTTCTTGCCACCTAATGAGTGGTTAGTAGCCATGGAGATGCTGGACAGAAGGATGATTAACATCCTGAGGGGAACAGGGTGGGACGGCACCAATGTTATCCCACTATTCAGAATGCTGCCCGATTTATGAATCACTGATTTCTTCATTTTCTTTAGACCATGGCTGACCGTGGGTAACTGAAGCCACATATGAGAAGTCAAGGGTACGGGGAGACTACCAGAGCCAGTCTTGGGCAAGTGTCCAGATCGATGATACTTCTTCTCCACCGAGTCTTTAAGGGACAGGAGGCAATGAAGATTCGACCATCTTCCCACAGGTGGCTTCTAAATCTCTGTGAGTGTCTCATCCAGAGGAGAGAAGGAGACATGAGATGTGCATTTATACATGTGACAGTTACTGTGCACTGTAGGTTGTAGATTGAGAGATTTGGGGAAAGTGTTTTTGTTTATTTATTTATTTATTTAGAAATTGTTGTTTAGTCCAGTAAATACCTTTCTACCTCCCTCCATATGCA
This sequence comes from Tupaia tana, assembly GCA_026018925.1. Lineage (NCBI taxonomy): Eukaryota > Metazoa > Chordata > Mammalia > Scandentia > Tupaiidae > Tupaia > Tupaia tana. The sequence goes on along the minus strand of JAKSZU010000025.1, from coordinate 26,955,800 downwards.
CACCCTTGACTCTCGTTATAAATAGCTAGGGAGGAGGTAGAGTGCTGTAGAAATCTTTCTGGCTTTTGGACAGGTTAAATGAACTATTCCATCAGATTGTGGAGGAGCTGGTGCTATTGATAATGCTGACGGACCATTAACTGTGATGTTTCCCGCACTGCTTGGTGAACTCTTTACCATGATATGGTCAGAGTACGATACAGTGGAATGAGGACTTTTCTAGCATGTAACTGCCACATGATTCGCTCATTAGTGAAGAGACACTTGGGCCTTTGACCTGTGTGTCTGTGTTTTCTGATGGTCCTTGAAGTTCCTCACAGATTCTGTCAGGACACACGTAGGTCAAGATCAGTTTTCCATGTGCTAGGGGGCTTCAAAGGTTCATGGAAAAATGGAATTTATGTATGAATTTGTTTTGGTGCAAAAAAAGTTTGAAATCCATGCACAGCTTTTATATAATATACACTTTCCACGAACTTTTCAAAAACACCCCGTATGATGAATGCTTGCTACTACTGCTCAGTCAATGCCAATACATTATTGGCATGTTATAATAGCAAGTAATGTAATGATGATGAGGATGAGACACTAACACCTATGAGCACTCTGTATTCAGGGCACTGTGTTCAATGTTTTGCGTGGATTCTTCCATGTGAATGGGTCATCGTTGTCCATGGTATTAAGTCCATTCTACTGATGACCGAACCTTCTTCAGAGAGGACACGTAGTCCCATAGTTAGAAAATGGCAGAGAGCAGTCCATAGATCATAACGTCAGGAAACTGGAGTGTTTAGAGCAACCTTCAAGGTAACATATTTAGTCGCCTCACTCGAAGGTGAGGATGCCAAGGGCGAAGTGTTTACCGGAACTATCCACGGCTACACCGCGGGTGGAGCCCAACCTCGCATCGGGATTCCTGAGGTCTCAGTGGGGGCTGTGTACCACAGAGGTCTCCACACCCAGCGAATAACTGAGATCTCCTGCAATGTAACTTTTAGAGTAGCCCTGTGTAATGCTTATGTTTTCAGGTTCTGGAGTTAAGCAAATACCCAGACTGGACCCCTACTCTTCCATGTAAGAGCCTTCAAGCTTCATGCTGTACAATAATTGTTTCATCCAAGTCTCCTTGTTCTCCTCTGGAAAACAGTGGCAATCATCGACTTCAGATAATTAATAAAAGAATGCATATTACGCTGCTGTCTTAGCCCACTACCTTGCACATCATAGTTTCTCATTAAATACCATCTTTTAGGACAGTAGCAGTAATCTGGAACTCGGTAACCATCACAGTGCCACACAATGGATCAGTGCACAGCAATGTGGCTGCAGCGGGGTTAAATCATACTCGGCTACATGGCTGAACCTAGGAGAGTGCAAGTCTGATCAAATTCACCGAGCTCATAAAGCACACGAGGGTTGTGCTTCCAACTTTAGCTTTATAAATTGAATTCACTATATCTAATATCATCAGAGTTTACCCTCAAAGACAGGGGAATGCTGTAACTGTAAATGACAGCTAAGAAGAACAAAGGCCGCCATCCTCGAAATAAATGTCAGTAGAAACCCAGGAGCCTTTTACTCATTAATTTAAATGAAAGTTTTGCCCAGCAGTGCTTACACGAGTATGTTAGAAATACGGCGGGCATAAGAGGTGCTGGGAATGGTGCTTTGGAGAGACAGCCACGCATGCTTAGGAAATTGCTAAGAACATTATTTTGTGTGGTGCTTTGTGAGTTTTTTTTTAAAGAATTATTTTATTTAAATTTACTTATTTTAATCTGACCAGAGAGGGAGGGAGGGAGGGAGAGAGAGAGAGAGAGAGAGAGAGAGAGAGAGAAAGCAAGCTGCTGGGTCCAGGACTCAAACCACGGTCGGCCAGGTGGGAGTCCAGCACCCTTAACCACCATGCCACCTGCTGGCCCCAAGCTTCATGAGTTCTTACACTTTCACTTTATAGGAAAACTCAGCATTTCCTTGAAAGTTGTCAGAACTTTGATGGAATACACTAGCGAAGGTTACAGTGGTATGAAAATCAGATGAATAATAATAGAATTATAATATTGTCCATTTCAATGATATCTGATCTACGAGCTCAAATACGTCCCTAACGCATTCTATTCTAGTGGATATCATCTCCTCAGGTTCAGAAATTTTATTAGACATTTAGAGATACTCCAGGTGTCAGAAAGGCAAAAACTATGATAAAAATATTTCAGAGGAAATAATCAAAACTGAAAGTCACTGTGAAATAAAGATCTCCGCAGAGACCCTACTGTGATACCCTAATGTCACATCTTTTAAGCAACTATTCTCTCACTTCCACTGTGGGGATGACACGGCATCCATGTTGGTCCAACAGCTGCTCTTTCACTGATTCTCCCTGAGAAGGGAAATAGACTCACGCCTTGGTGAAGGCACGCAGGCAGAGCGTGGGGAGAACCACACAAAGAGGATGCAAAGGCTGCACTCTGATCCATAAGGGGTGAAAATGCACCCCCTGGCAGGAACGGAGGGGGCGAGTATGTTGGCACTGCTTGGAGGAAGTTACCTTCTTAAGCAGTGCCATGTCAGGCATCGTACTTAGCATGAGCTCCACGCAAGTCCTGGAGCAGAAACCAGCTTCTTGGACACTTAGGGGACGTGTAGTACTAACCCACGCAACGTACTGAAAAGGGACTGCTGGATTGGACAAGGCTGGACCACCGAGTTTCAGATGAGTAGGCTTTAGGGTACTGATCCGCAGGTTCTCCCTACTTCTGAACACCTGGGAAGACTGGATTTCCTGGGTCCCCAGTGTTTGGCTGGGGCCCTGTGACAAACCCTCATCAATGAATGGGAAACAGAAGTGACACCCCTCACTGTGAGGTTGCAACCTTGAATTGCTGATGCCAGACAGGCCGAGCTCTCCTCTCTTTCCACGTGTGACGGTGCCAGCCCCATCACCAGGCTCCCAGATGCGTGACAATGAGCAACGGCCCCTGCTGAGAGGGTGCACATGGGGTGTGAAGGAGGACCACACCTTTTAACGTTTGCAGCACTGAGACTCAGATATGAAATAATTTTCTGACTGATATATGAGGACAGAGAAGACATTATTTCCTTGTCTGTATTGGCCAAGTACCCGGCAAGCAGCTGTTTGTATGTGCAAACGTAACTATGCAGTTCTTATTTTGAGCATTAACCCAAATGGCCATCAAGTATTTTGTGATTTTGAAAAAATATAATTCAGAATGACGTAATTTCTTATTACATCATGTGGTATACATAACACCACATAGGGTTTATCCAATAATTAGAGTCAAAACTCTGCTGTCTGGATAACTCAACTCAGTTAAGGAATCTCCTTACAGAAGTATGCCTTAACAAGTTGTGTTTTTGTCTGGTTGTGTTATGTGGTACAGATGTATCTTAACTGTTACTACATATCCAACTTGGCAAAGACCTTTAAAAAATATTGCTAAGTAAATTTCCAAGATGCAAACACAGCATACTGAGTTTTCTTGGAGTATTTCATAGCAACGACAGATTTCTTTTTACCCTTTGTGATTTTCTTTGGTATTTCTCATTAATCAGTTGATTAAGATGTTAAAATAAGACTCATCATCATCTTTTGCAAGGATAGCTTTCATGAGGCAGATGAAGGGGACTCCCGAGCACGATAAATGCGATGCAGGTTTTCTTCTCGGAGATCTATGACTGTTCTTACCTATTATTCCATTCTGCTCACTACTTTAGCCAATTGGGAAAGTGTAGGGTCTTTTCTATTCAATTTCCACGCCCCCATTCCTCTCACTTTAAAAGTCATTCTCTTAGCTGCATGACAATTTAAAGATGCCTTGGTATTCTGGAGGAGAATTTAAAAAATAAGTGATGCAGTCCCACAAGCTTTACGGCTGACTTCGCTAGACCTGACTTGTGAATTTCTCTACTCTTTACAGAGCTAGTAAATACCTTGAGAGCTGGGACCGATCTTTACAGAGTGTAGTGGTATTTGTAATAGGGAATATATGAAATGCTTATCTTGAATGGATAAATAAATTTTCAGTCATTTTTTAGCTTTTAGGAGTGTAGAAAATAAACATGCTCTGGTAATGTCCTTGAAAACTTGTGCTTAAGAGTTTAGAACTTCATAAAGTTCCAAACATTTTTCTCCCAGTGATTCCTTGTTCTTTTCTATCCATAGTCACAAGGGAATATTTTGATGCTCTGTGTTGTACTACTCAAAGTCGTCACTTTTCTCTTACAGTAATTTCAGCCTCTTATGATTGCCACAGTCTATTAAATGTTTATGAAGAACTTTTGATGTCAAGATATTGGTTCCACCATTCACTCTGCATAACTGCTTATTATGAATATGATCACAGAAATTAAGAGGAGACCACCAGGGTTAAGAAGACATCACTTATGTGAACACACAAAAAACTTAACGTAGCCAACAATTGGGCCATTGAAAGCTCACTGTAAAATTTTGACGGGATTGAGAGATAGAGGGGACAACGGGGAAGCAAAGGCTTCCTGGCCTGGGTGTATCATCAGAGACCCCAGCCAGCCTGCAGTGGGCAAGGAGGGGCTGCTCCAGACTTCGAGGACCACCACCAGGTCCAGCAGTTCCAGAGATAGAAGGAAGGAGCTGCTTCCTTACCTGTGCTGGCACCATACTGCCCCTCACCCACCCAGGAGCAACAGGTAAGCAAAGTCTGCCTGCCCTAAACTGATCAGCAAAGACCCCCACCCAGCCTGCAGTAGGGGAGGAGGGCTGTCTGGCCTTCAGTGACCACCACCTGGTTCCATGGGCGATGAATTAAACTACCAGCTTACATTCTACCTGCCCAGCTCTGCCTCCATCCATATTGGGCACAGAGAAGTCTGAATATACAGGAACCACACACCTAAAGAAAGTGAGGTTTTGAAGCAATTCTCTCCCTACAACTACCTCAGCAGTAAAAGGAGAAAAATTTCCCTCTGAAAATCTGAACCCCAAACTCCCACTGTGGACCCCACCCTCAGTAGAGGAGGGAAACCAGCCCACAGCTGACCCACACCATAAGGGAATCTGTGAGCACACAGATACAGCAACACACTCCAAATATGTGGGAGGAAGTGAGGGCATCACCAGATGACTAAAAATCAAAGCAGAGCCCCAAGAAATAGGAGAAAACCAGGAAATACCTACCCCCAAAGGAACATTGCTCCTCACCAACAATGGGTAAAACACAAGAAATGATAGGAATGTCAGAAAAATAATTTGGAGTAGTCATTATAACAAAATGCAGTGAGATGCAAGAGAAAACAGACATTCAATTCCAGGAGATGAGAATCTCTTCATGACTTGAAGGAGGAATTCCATAAAGAGATAGACATCTTGAAAAAGATAAAGAACACAATGCAGAAAATCAAAACCTCCCTTCAAAGCGTTCACATCATATTAGACCATACAGAAGAAAGACTCTTTGACCTTAAAGACAAAACCTCTGATTTAGTCCAAACAACTGAAAAGAATAGAAGAATAACCATTTTAAAAAATGACAACATATGAGAAATCCTAGATGCCATTAAATGGCTGAATAGCCACATAATAGTTATTCCAGAAGGCGAAAAGACAGGTGATGACACAAGAAATCTCTTTCATGATATATTAGCTGAAAACTTTCCAAATTTAGAGAGGCATACCGACATTCAATCCCAGGAAATACAATGGACACCAAATAGGTTTAATATAAGAAGATCCTCTTCAAGGCATAGTATGACCAATTTGGTAAAAATCAAAGACAATATTCTAAAAATGGCAAGAGAGCTGCAATCAATGCCAAGTTACATACAGAGGTTACCCCATTAGACTGACATTGAGCCTCTCAATGGACACAATGCAGGTAAAGAAAACGTGAGAAGACGTATTTAAAGTTGAAAGAAAAACATTTTCAGTGAAGAATAGTATTCACAGTAAGATTATCCTTCAAATGGGAAGGAGAAATAAAATCATTCCCAAATAAATAAAGACAAAAAAAATTCACCAAAATTAAACCAGCTCTTCCGGAAATACTTAAAGGAATTCCTTTAGGAAAACTAACAGGAGATAAATAGAAGTAAGAACAAAACAATTAGAAAAAAGAAAAAGGAACAAAATAACAGGACTAAATTCACACATAGCAATAACAACATTGAATATCAATGGATTAAATTCCCCAAGTAAAAGCTAAAATTTCCGATTCAGCTGTTTTACATACAAGCAGCTTTTAAGTACAAATTCACCAACTACTTAATAGCTGTGTCCACAGGTTTCGAATTTCATTGATATTATTATAACGATTATTCATTGTATAAAGCTAGGTAACAGCGGAATACTCAAAAATGTCAAAAGGAGCTGAATCCTTCTTTGTAATCAATTTAACTAAGGCTAAAATCAGGAGCGTTGTAAATCCTGTAAATAACCAAACTGCTGATTTTACCATGTCTTCACTTTTAAACGTTTCTTTCCAACATTGTTTTGCCTTTGGCTTTTTTTGAGGACTTACTTCTTTATGCATAGTACAGTACTAGGGTCTTATGAGAACTCACAGTGAGTGAGGAAGTTTTCTTTTTCTATCTCTTTCTAATGAGCTCTTCTTATGTACACTCTGACCTAGCTCCAACTGGACCAATGATTGATACCACAGACGATTTCAGATTATAAGCTCTTATCTCCCACCCTTACCTTATTTCCTCTACATGGAAATGACAAATTCTTCTTTCATTGGCTGTGTGAAGAGTATCTTTGTTTTAAAAAACCCATTCTCATTAATTTATAAGATGTTTTGTTATTTGATCTTTTAATCACTAAATGTCATAGACAAGTACATTCCTCCCACATAGTCAGTAGAGCAAATTTTGAATGTTTATAAAATAGCATAATATTAAATGTTGAAGGTGGTGAATATGCTTATAAATCCTCTTTTTGCTTATTACACACCATATGCATACTTTTAAAAGTGTACCCTACAAAGATGTATAATGACTATATGTAAATCATAATTTACAATAAATCAACTAATTAATTTTTTTAAATAATGGGATTAGCCCTCCAGTTTTTCAAAGCATAAAAGCTGATCACCAAGAACTAAAGCTAGCTTTAAATTTCTGTTCTCATATTCCCAGTGTTTCCAGTTGTCTATTCTTTCTTAGTCATTTATTATTTCTTTGGTTTCTTTCTATGCCAGAGGGTATGTGCTCTTGCCAAAGAGAGAGGAGAAAGCACCCCCATGTGGGGCACAGTGGGGTTGCAGTTCCTCCTCCTCCATTCCCCCCCCATCGGGATTTGGGGTTTGCACACCCACACCCAGTGCTCCTCCAGACTGGGGATGAGACTCAGACTGTGCAGTCAGCCCGGTGGTACCCACCACTCATAACCAATAGGTCATAGTACGTACCCAGTCATTTATTCTATCTTAGTTTTCCTCATCCAGAAAATCACCTCTAAGGAATACTGGCATTACATGCAAACAAAACATATGAAAATTAAAATAGACCATATATTTAAAAAACTTTGTAAACTGAATAGAATCCGTATACTGGGCATGCCGCTGCCCCCAATACCTGTATGAACTCTTTCACACATTTCCTGAATATACTTCTGGGATCAAACAAGAACTATGATTTGAATGTGTCCTCCCCCCTCCCCGCATATCATGAGCTAAAGCTCGGTTGTCCATTGTAAAGGTGAGAACTCAACCCAACTCTGAGATTAAGAGGTGGAGCATTTGCGAGGTGATAGGCTATCCGGATGGGATCCCCCCAGTGGGTTTACACAAAGCGGGAAGGAGACCTGGGCAAACCCACACGTGTGCTCTCTGGCCCTGCCTTGCCCTCACCCTGTGATGTCCTGTACCATCCCAGGACTCCACCAACAGGACAACCCTCACCAGATGTGGCTTTCTAACCTCAGGCCGCCAGGACTGTGAGCTGAATAAATCTATTCTTCCTAAGTTACACAGATACTCCTGTTGTTGGCAACACCATGAGCAGAAACAAACAAAACGAGGGAATGTGTCTCCTTCAAAAATTCCTGGGTTGAGATTTGATGGTAAAGGGATTACAAGGGTCAAATGTTATCCTGGCTATGGCATTGAGAGGTGGGGTTTTGAGGCAATAGGCTAGGATCAGAGTGGGGCTCCCATGCTTGGACACTCATGGGTTTATGAGGAGACACAGACACAAACATGTCCGCCCAAGCTCTTGCCGTGTGATGCTGTACGTCCCCTTGGGACGGCACCAACAGGACCCTCATCAGATGAGGCCCCTTGACCTTGGCACTCCAAAACCATAAACTAAATAAACCTCCATTCCTCACGAGTGACCTAGGCCCAGGTACTTCTGTTATTAGCAAGATGACGGACTGAAGCACCAGGAGATGGGGCCCTTGAGCGGCTATCTTTAGACATCTGCCACAGTCTGACTCGGTTTTCACAGGAGTGGCTAAGTCTTACAGTTACCTTCACAAGTGTATCAAAGGACAGATGCTATCCTTGTACAAATAGTGTACTGTACCCACCACAATTAGCAGCTGTATTACACTGGGCCCTAGTTAGTACGGTTAGAAGGGAATATACCTTGTTTAGGCTGTGGACTCAGCAGTGTAAGACCAGCCATGATGGTGAGTCGAATAACTTCTGATGAAGGCTAGTTATAGGATTCTATATGCTGAGCTATGCCCTGTCTTTATTTATCTCTGCACTAGCTGACTAAGGTCATCATGTTGATTTTATTAATTGATAAGATCACTTTCAAAATGGCATAACATTGAAATGATGCTGAAAAAAGCACCGAATTTTACAAACGTACTTAAGAGAACTTTGCAGTGTTTCAATCAAAAAGCATACAAATTTCAGAAAAACCAAGGTGATAATATACACATGTGCGCACATACATCCATGTGATTGTGTGAGGATATATTTTCTATAGCTTTGCAATAATGTATTCTCTCTCGGCCTAATTGTTCTTACTTACTGGACAAGCTAGGTTCTGACTTCTTGATAACTTCATTGCTGGATTTTTTTTTTTAGGCAGTTTTTTTCTTTCCTCCACTATAGGACACATGTGTTCCCCAGAGAGAAAGAGGGACAGAAAGCAAGAAATCACCCCCCCCCCCCCCCCGGGAGGGTGGCCACACTGCCACCCCTTCTCTTCCATTCTCCTGTACAGATTTTGGTGTATGCACCTGGCGCGAGTTTCTAGCTGCAGGTCCCGAGCTCAAACAGTGGTCGGCCATGGGGGAGTCCAGTGACGTCACCATTACGCCATCTGCTGGTCCCCATCTCTTGAATTCCTACCTAAAATGATACGCTGTCCTCATGCGGAAGACATTTTTATTGACTGATTTTCTGTTACTTAGAGTCAAAAGCATCTGAGCATAAGCTGTAACTTCTTTTGTTTTATGACATCTCTCTACAGAATGCGAAAATGAAAACGAGTTCACTTCACAGTTTGCTGACAGATTTGGTGAAATTTATGCTGAATAAAGTACCCCCTATAGATTACAGTGGTAGGTGCGTGTATGCAAATGACTGGATTGTCTAGGTCCAGATTCTGAAAAACCTATTCAAAACTATATCCAAAGCGTTGGGCGTGGTGGCGCCCGGCTCTGAAGGGCCCGTGAGACGCTCCTGGACTGCTCCCCTCTTCCTGCCGACTGCCAGCACTTCTCCTGGGCAGCCCCGAGTCTGCAGCCTGCCTGAAGTCGCAAGCATGTTTACTCTAAGTTCTCCCCTTGCAAACACTTGGAGAAGTTCCCACTGCGCTGTCCCTGGTGGTTTTTCAGAGACCCTCTGAAGGAACAAGGTCAGCACAGCTGCCTGGAGGAGAAGCCAGGCCTGGGACCACGGCGCTCCCAGGAAGAGCCCCCTCGCCTGCCCCCTGCAGCCCGGTGACCCAGAAGGGGTCCAGACCAGGCCGCACGAGCACGGGGTAGCAGAACCCTTCTGCGGGTTTTCTGGCGCCACCGTTCTCGGGGCTGTTGGCTCACCCGGGGCCACACGGGGGCGGCCGTGTCCTCTGGCGGCCTCTGCTCCTGTCCTGCGCTTTCCCGAGCCTGGCGCTGCGCTGGGGACCTTCTTCCTGGAGAGCTAGCCCTCCTTATGCTAAAGTTAGGTACCGACAAAAATGAACTACTTCCCCAAAGGGGCCCAGAGACTTCTGTTCCTCTGCTCTGGGGGAGATCTCCTTGAAGGCAGCCTACATTCGCTTTGTTAGCAGCTGAGCTCTGCTTCATTGTAGTCGCCCGAAAGAAACCAGTAAGCGAGCAGGTGACACGACAAAAACGCAGAGGCTGGGTGGGAAGAATTGTTCCCAAATGGCACGACAAAAACGCAGAGGATCCGGTGGACAGAATCGTTCCCGTGGGTCTGAGCAGGGCAGCCAGGCCGCCTGGGTCCTCACTGTTTAAGAAGGGCAGAGCCTTGGGAACGGTGACACCCTAACCTGAGGCTGCTACAGGGCTGTTCAAGATACCCCCTGCAAGCCAGAGTGCACCTGCGGGTGGGGACGGCGGTAAACCGCAGGGGGGCCTTCCTCCCACACCAGGACGTTCTGACCCTGCTGCTCGCCCCGTGCACACAGCACCGGCTGTTCCCCATCAGTGTCCGTGCTAGCTTTGGCCTCACGGAGAAAGCTCTCAGCTCTCCACCCCGTCTCCCTGCTCAGTCACGGCTCTGGCTGGGCCCAGTGCAGTCTGACAGCCCCTCACCTAAAACCCGCTCACCCACTCCCCGACGGTGGGGCCTTGACAACGTTTACCTGTGTGCCTGGATTTGCTCATCGTGCTTACTGTCATCACAATTTCTGAAAGCATTTGTCTTAGGGCATCATAAAAGATGGGTGTGGCCGGCAGGTGGCCTGGTGCTTCAGGCTGTGGACTCCCACATGGTCCACCGTGGTGGGAGTCCCAGAACTAGTGGCTCGACAATCAGGCCGGGCGTGCATGCGTGCGTACACAGAATCCCGAGAGAAGGTACCGCAGTGTGGCCATCCTCCCTGAAGGGCGATCTCTCACTTCCCTCTCTCTGTCTCTCTCCGGTGAGTGCACATGCCCTATGGTAAAAACCTAAAAAGATTTAAAAAAGAAAATAAGGCGGGGTGAAACATCAGCAAGGCAGACGAAGCCTCAGGTGGAACTCCGTCGCCGTGGGGTCCGTGTCAGGAAGGCACACGCGAGCCAGGAGCTCCTGGATAATCCCGCAGGTCCCACCGCGACACTGCAGACACCCCACCTGATCCAGGGCTACGGGAGAGACCCCTGAGGAAGACGTGCAAGCAGAGCCCTAGGAGGAGGGAAGAGCTGAGACAACAGCAAATCCCAAAGCCTGTGGTGGGATCGGGGCCAGAGATGGCCAAGCGGCTGAGCACGGCGGTTTGCAACGAAGGTAGCTGGTGGGAGCCCTGCCTCTGCGGAGGGCTGAGGCCTGCCCTTCGTACGAAGGCTGTGATGTACCTGTGTACACGTCGCTGGGCGTAAGTGGCCATTTACATGAAGCGCCCAACAAATTCCCAAGGACATTCTGGGTTTTGTTTTTGTTTTTGTCTTGACAGATTTTTGCTATAGGGCACTCTGTCTCTCTCGCCAGAGAGACAGTCAGAAGGTGAGGAATCACCCCAGGGAGGATGGCCACGCCACAGTCCCTCCTCCCCCAGTCACCTCTTGGGATTTGGGGCACGCACGCACGCCTGGCCCAAGTTTCAAGCCACCGGGTCCAGGACTCAAATAGCGGTAGTCTACATGGGAGTCCAACGACGTAAGCATTACGCTATCAGCCTGTCCCACAGCCTCTAATATCATTTTAGGAGCTGAGCATCCTGTGGGAGCTGGAAGCCGGGCCAGCTAGTACGTGGCTAATGCCTGCGTGGATTAGCCCAAACCCGAAGTCGCCCACCCTTATTCTCCTCCGTATACTTACTGTTAATATATTAAGTGTAAGTGCTACATATATATATATATATATATATATATATATATATATATGTATACACACACACACACACACACACACACACATATATACATGCACATGTTATTTAATATATAAAAATCTTGACTCCTCAAAAATGTTCAGAAACTTCAGTCAGGGAACTAGCAGTTAGCGTAATGGCTATGTCGCTGGACTCCCACGTAGTCGACCGCAGTTCATGTCCCGGACCTGGTGGCTTAAAACTCACGCTGGGCACATGTGCGTGCGTGCCCAAGATCCCGAGAGGAGAATGGAGGAGAAGGGATTGCAGCATGACCATCCCCCCTGGGGGGTGATTTCTCGCTTTCTGTCTCTCCGTCTCTCTCTGTCTGTCTGGCGAGCGCACGCGCCCTATAGCAAAAACTTCTCCAAAAAAAAAAAAAATAGAAACTTAAGTCATATTTTTAAAAAATCAAATTAAAAATTCTGTCACTTTTAGTTTTCATTTACAGTTGCATTTTCCTGTTTTAGAGCTCATAGATACTCATTTCTTTGAAAATACAGTGAAGGCATTATTTCAATCAGCAAGAGGTCCTCTCAGAATTCATGTCATATGAGTTTTCAATAACAATTCTTACTCTCTAGTGAAGCATACAGTTAAAAGCTTTATGTTCTTGCTACATAATGAAGGAAAAACAATGTTTTCCCCTGGTATCTCACAGATTCATTTTCTAGATCATCAGCTGACGACCTTGGTGTTTCCCAGAAAGAGATTAGTATTCGGATTTAAATCATATTTACTTTCTGTTTCTTGTCATCTTTCCTGGGAGATGAGAATCTGGGATGGTTTAACCCTTAGTCTCGCAAAGCATGACAGACATCTTTTGCTTTTTTATAGTCCAACCTACCCAGTAAAACGGGAAATAATTCCTTTGGTACTTAGCAGTGCTCAGTTGAAAGTGGATAATTTTTTTTTTCCAGATAATGGGAATGGCTATATTTGATCTATAGTTTCTAATTAAATTTTAATTTCTATAAGTAATATTGTCTTTAAGAAACATTTCCTTGGGAGCAGCAGGTGGCATAATGTTCACGTCACTGGACTCCCACATGGCCGACTGTGGTTCGAATCATGGACCCAGCAGCTTAAAACACATGGGCACGTGTGTATGTGCATGCCGAAAATCTCGAGAGGAGAGTGGAAGAGAAGGGATGGCAGCATGGCCATCTCCCTTGGGGGTTGATTTCTTGCTTTCTATCTCTCTGTCTGTCTCTCTGTCAAGCACATATGCCCTATAGTAAAAGGCTGTCTCTCAAAAAAAAGAAACATTTCCATAATTGCACCGTTAGAAAAAGATGCGTTGCCTTCCGCCATGAGTACGTTTTACTTCTGCATTTTTCCATGTGTCCCGGCGTCAGGCCCTGTCCATTCTACCATGCATCTGTGTCAGCTGAACAAGTTCACCTCATCAATTTAGAATTGGTCATCAACCAAACATTAGATTATAAATTAATACACAGGAGCATGATTATCACATACTGCTGTGTGTCCATTTGGGGGGTCTCTGTAGAGTAATTATGAATGAATGGAGGCATCAATACTTAAGATTAAAAACACGGGTAAAGAAATAGACCTTCTTTGGGGAAGGTAGTATACTATAGACTACGAGTCTGTGTTCCTCTCAGATTCATACGTTAAAACCTAATTTCCCATGGGAAAGCATTGGAAAGTGAGGTCTTTGGGAGGTGATTAGGCCACAAGGATTCTTTATGGTGTCCCTTGTAAAAGAAGCCCTAAAGTATGCCTTTGCTTTTCTCCCATGTGAGGATACAATGAAAACACAGCCTTCTGCCAACCAGAGGTGGCCTCTCACCCACCTCTGCGTGTGCCAGCCCCTCACGCGTGGACTTCCCAGTCTCCAGAACTGTGAGGAATACATTCTTATTCTGTAAGCCACCCAGTCTACAATAGTTTATGACTGGGACTTCTGGGTTGTAGGAAAAAGGCACCAAAATGAATGAATGCTATTTCTGACCTGCTGAAGTTGAACATACCCAAGGAATACGGCAGTGACTTAGACGCATTAACAATCATGAGTCTGGAACTCTAGTTAAGAGGTCTGAGCTATAAGTGTACGGGTTTGTGCCCCGGAGCATAAAGCAATGTTTAAATCATGGGAATAGGAGGGGTTGTCCATGAAGAAGACCAGGAAGGAGCTGTCGGAGAGGTACGAGGAGCCGAGGAAGAAGAGACATTCCAGGACCTGTTGTCTCCACTCCCAGACTCAGCAAAGACTCCAGGCAGGTCCAGGGTAGTCTTCAGAGGAAATGTTAAAAGCATAGTCTCCGGAACTATGTCTGTCCAGGCTCTCCTACTGACACTAGCTGGGAGAACCGGTGCACTCTCTCAACTTGAATTGACTTCAGTTGTCCCTAACAATTACATTGTGCAAAGAACTTCTGCAGGAAGCTGAAACCGGTCTAAGAGAACACTAAGTAGGGGCAGAAGCTCTGCATATAGATGACCCTGTAAACATATTCTGCTAGGATCAGCAGATGGCGTAATGGCTATGTCACTGGACTCCCACGTAGTCAACCGTGGTTCAAGTCCCAGACCTGGTGGCTTAAACTCACGCTGGGCATGTGAGCATGTGTGATTCCAAGAGGAGAATGGAGGAGAAGAGATTGTGGCATAGCCATCCCCCTGGTGGGTGTTTTCTCACTTTCTGTCTCTCTGTCTCTCTCTGTCTTTCTGGTGAGTGCACACACCCTATAGCAAAAAAATTCTCAAAAAACGAAAAAAAACCCCACAATATTTTGTTTAATAGGAATGCAGATAACGCCATTTGTTACATTATCTGCTAATTAAGGGTTATTAAATCAACACATTTTCTGAGCACCCACCACAGGTTACTTACTGAGGCCGTATGGACAGTAGGATGATGAGAGGGGACGGGTCGGGGCCTGCCCCCCTCGTACACGGCACTCTCTAGGCATCGCAGGGTGAATGCACCTCACTTCATGTTTGGCAGGGCATACGGTGCATATTCACTGGAGCCAGCAGGGGGCAAGGTGGTTAGGGCAATGAACTCCCACATGGCCTGGGGTTTGAGTCCCAGACCTGGTGGCTTGAAAATCACACCGGGCACCTGTGTGTGCATGCCAAAAATCCTAGGAGGAGAATGGAGGAGAAGGGATGGTGGAGTGGCCATTTCCCCTAAGGGCTGATTTCTCACCTTCCCTCCCACTGTCTCTGTGCCCCTCTGTCTGTCTCCAGCAAGTGCATGTACCCTATGGCAAAAACCTTAAAAAAATGCAAACAAACAAAAAAACCTTCATATCCGAACACCAGTGTCCCAAAACAGTGAAGACTGTCTTCCCTAAACAGGCCCATCATTTTTTCAAACGTTAAGTCCCTGCGCAATTCGATGTCGGGATGAAAATCGGCCCCACGTTTGCTCACGATGGAAGGTTCATCACGGTCAAGCGTCCAGTTTCAATTCAAAGAAACTCAGCAAAGGGACGGCCCAGGCTCTGCCCAGGCTCTGCCCAGGCTCTGCCCAGCCCCTCCTGACAGAGAAGCGCGGCCCCTGCTTTGCAGTCCATCCAGTCGGCTCACTAGACCACGCTGTGACAGATGGACACCGTGGGAAAACCAGAGCTGAGCAGGTGTGAAAGCCCTCCTCCCGCAGACGTCTGGGCAATATCGTTCATGTCAGTGATTACGCGGCTCCTGAGGAGCTAAATCGAGGATGGCATTTTACGAGACGGAGACTCTCGCTCCAGAAGAGCTTTGAGCTCTTACAGTTCCTCTTTCCTTTTCTCTCCCCCTTTATTCTCTCCCTCATTATCCCTAACCCCCCTTTTTAAAATGTTTTCATTACACAATAATTTATTGCTCCAAAGTTACCAGACAGGGGGCTGTGCATGCGGGGCCTGGGGTACAGAAATGTGCAAGGCGCGGTCGTCCCCAGTGGGTGCACAGCCGGCTGAGAGTGCGGAGCATGACGAATCACTGTGACATGGTGTCACGTGCGCACCGTGGCACGGCGAGAAGCGGTCACTCCTTCATGGGAAGGAGTAGGAGCTGGGAGTCTAGGAAGGATCGGTAGTGAAAAAACGCTTGAAGGCTTAAGAATTTTCCAGGTTTTGAACTAAGGGAATCGTAAGATGAGAAACTATCCCCTGCAGAGGAAAATGGGGTTTGCTTCAGGTCCTTCCCCAGTTCCACCCCAGAATGGACGCAGATTGATGAATGAATGATGAATGATGAACTGATGAATGAACTGATACCAGAAATTGAATAGGTAATTGTGTTAGCTGACAGTCAAAAATAGGGAAACGGTCATTCGCATTAACATGGAGCATGAAGAAGTGTTAATGAACCCATGATCTTGACGAGTTGGCTGCTAGGCAGAATATTGCAAGTTCCATTGGTCTATTTTACTTGCCTATGATAGAGGGAGGAAAGAGAGAATCAGCCAAAGAAGAATCATTTATTTTGTAAAGTAGCATTCAGGGAGAATTGGTAAAGGGGAGAACTTTCTGGATTATTATCAGTTGATGATAACGTGTATAGTATCCCTAACTGGGCTGGTGTGAAATGTATTCATGTTGGAAAATTAACTTTACAAGTTAAGTGATGTGTAAGGATCGAATGTATAAAAGAAATGAAAGAAAATAAAATATCCCATTAAAAATCATAAGAAAAAAAGAAATCCATTACTCATTCTCAACTCTTCTGTTTGTAAAATATTCTTTAGAAAGTAAGCTCTGTGGCCATATGTCATACACATAGAGACAACAGTAAGGATAACAGCGAATTTCTCATGGTAAATAATGCAAGTTCAAATGAAATGAAATGAAATCCTTAAAACACTGGGGTGAAAAATATGGTTGATCTAGAATTTTTTATCCCGTGAAAATATCTTTCAAAAGCAAGGGAAAATAAAGACACTCTTAGTTATGAGGAGCTAAAAGACATACCTATATTATTAGGCTGTTTGGAAAGTCACGAAATATATTTCTATGCAAAAATGTATCATGGCTTTCCCGACAACTCACTACAAGAAATGCTGGAGGAAGTTATTCAAGCAGAAGAAAAATGATAGAAAATGAATTCTGGCTCTATGCCCCAAATGAAGAGCAGTAAAAGTGGTAATGACCTGGATAAATAAATACCTTTGCTTACTAGGTAGGTATCTGTTAGTATTTATGTAAAGCACAAATAGTAACGTTTTGAGTTAGTGTCATATGTAGAATGAAAATAGCAACACAAAAGCTAGGAACAGAGTAATGAAAGTCTACTATTGTAAAACTGTATGTGAAAAAAATCTAATATTACTTGATGAAAAACTGTGAAAAATGAAAGATGTTTGCAAACACTAAAATAACACAATAAGACTTTATGATTAGTGTGATTAATTTTGTGTTATACCAGCTAGATCATAGTACCCAATATTTGGTCAACCCCTGTCCTAAGTGTTTCTATAAAGGTATTTTCTTCAAATGGAATTAACATTTAAACCCACCACCTTTGAATAAAGTATATTGCTTTTCATGATGTAAGAGGGACGCATGCAAACAGCTGAAGACCTTGAGAAAAAGACTACCTCCCCCGAGAGTCAGAATTCTGTCAGCAAACTGCCTTTGGACATGGCCTACAAGTATTGCCTAGGTCTTCAGCCTACCAACCTATGCTGCAGATACTAGACTTACCAATATTTACAGCCACATGAGCCAATTTCTCAAAAAAAAGAAAGAAGGATGTACACACACATGTACACGCACACATACACACTATTGGTTTTGCTTCTCTGGACAACCCTACATAATGCAACTGACAAGACAATAAAACAAGATGAATTAGATAATAAAAATAACTAAATTAATACAAAATATTAAGAGAAAGAGAAAAGAATAATAGTATTAGTAGAAAGAGGAAAGAAGAATAGTATTAGTACAAAGAGAAAACACGGGGCCAGCAGGCGGTGTGGTGGGTAAGGGTGCTGAACTCCCACATGGCTGACCACGGTTTGTGTCCTGGACCTGGTGGCTTGCTTTCTCTCTCTCTCTCTCTCTCTCTCTCTCTCTCTCTCTCTCTGTCTTTCTCTCTCTCACTTTGTCCCTCTCTGGTCAAATTAAAATAAATAAATAAAATAAAGTTAACTAAAAAAACCCCCAAACAATTATTTAAAAAATTCAAAATATTTAAAAAAGAGAAAACAAATAGGTGATACATTTAAACCAATCATATCAATAATCAACTCATATACCAATTATATAAATAAAAATAACAGACACAGATTGTCAGATGGACAGAAAAGCAAATACCAACTTACTTTATATGCTACCAACCTACTTTCAATATAGAGACACAATATATCAAAAGTGAAAGGATGGAAAAATTATACCCCGCAACATTAGTCAGAAGAAAGTTGAAGCGAATAATATTAGACAAAGTAAATTCCAAAGCAAATAATGTTGGCCGTAATGAAGACAGTTCTTTTATAATGACAAAGGGATGAATCCCTGAAGAATATACAACAATGTTAAATATTTATGGACCTAATACAAGCTGAGTATCCATTATTTAAACTGTTTGAGACCAGATGTATTTCAGATTTTAGATTTTTTCCCCCAATTTTAGAATGTTTGCACATATATAATGAACCATCTCAAGGAGGAGACCCAAATCTAAACATAAAATTTAGGTTTTATATACATTTTATACACATAGCCTAAAGGCAATCTTTTATTTATTTATTTTAGAGAGTTGTTTTTTGTTTGTTTGTTTGTTTGTTTTTTTGCTATAGTATGCTTGCACTCACCAGAGAGACAGAGAGAGAGACAGAGAGCTAGAAAGTGACAAATCATCCCCAAGGGGGGATGGCCATACTTTAATCCCTTCTCCTTCATTCTCCTCTTGGGATTTTGGGCATGCAGACACATGTGCCTGGTGTGAATTTTAAGCTGCTGGGTCTGGGATTTGAACTCTGGTTGACTACATGGGAGTCCGACAACATAACCATTACACCATCTGTTCGTCCCTGAAGGCAATTGTATACATCACATGAGGTCAGCTGTAAAATCTTCCACTTGTGGAATCATGTTGGCACTCAGAAAATTTCAGATTTTGGGCCAGCAGGTGGCATGGTGGTTAAGGGTGCTGGACTTCCAAATGGCCAACCATGGTTTGAGTCCTGGACCTGGCAGCTTGCTTTCTCACTCCCTCCCGCCTTGCTCTGTTCCTCTGTGGTCAAATTGAAAGAAAGAAAGAAAGAAAGAAAGAAAGAAAGAAAGAAAGAAAGAAAGAAAGTTAAATAAAATAGTTTTTTTTTATAAAAAAATAAAGAAAATTTCAGATTTTGAAGCATGAGGTCACATGAAATTCATATTAGGTCAGCTGTTAAATTTTCCACTTGTGGAGTCATGTTGGAACTCAGAAAATTTCAGATTTTGGAGCATTTTGGATTTTATATTTTTGGATTAAGGATGCTCAATCTGTAATATGGTTTCAAAATATATAAAGCCAAAGAAAATAAAATCTATAATTATAAAATTTCAAAAAGAAATATACACATTTAAGCTATAGTCAGGTATTTCAGCATTCCTATTTGATGGAAATTCAAAAAGAAATTTAGTAGGATATAGAACACTTGAACAGCACTTAGCAAACTTGACCTAAATAACCCAAATGTTGGTGAGAATACAGAGCAACTGAAACTCTCCTGTACTCCTGATTGAAAGGAGAAGTAGTAAAACCACTTCATAAAGCTGTTTGGCAATATCTTACAAAATATACCAATCCTGTGAACTGGTATTGAACCTGTTTATATACATCTACCCAAGAAAAAGGACAGCATCCAAAGCTCTGTGTATGACTGTTCGTGGTAGCATTATTTAATATCCTTAAACTGGTAACAGCCCAGATGTCCCTTAACAGGTGAATGGATAAACAAACTGGTATCTGCCTATAGATAAGCAGTAGTCATTGACACAGAGAAATGAACTATTCCTTGGGGTTTTCATTTCATCTCCCATATGATAAGGGATATCAAACATTTTTCATATGCTTTTTGGCTGTTTATAAGTCTTCCTTGGAGACACCACCTAACTCCATTTAGAATGGTTAAGAGTAAAATAATAAAGAATGATAAGTGCTGGTAAATCTGTGGAAAGAGAAGCCTCCTAGATGGTTGGTGGGAATAGTCTCCACAGTGGCTGTGGAGAACAACATGGAGGTTACTCAAAGACCTACAACAGAACTACTATATGATCCAGAAGTTCTACTCCTGGGTATCTACCCAAAGAATAGGACCACACTCAGTAGGAAAAACACTTACACATCCATGTTTATTGTAACATTCTTCATAATTGCTAAGACATGGAATCAATCCAGATGTCTAAGGACAGATAAATAGATTGAAAAGCATGGCACATGTACACTAAGGAATACTACCCAGCCATAAAAAAATAAGACCCTAGCATTTGATAGAAAGTGGTTGAATATGGAAGATTTACTGCTAAGCAAAGCAAGACAGACTATGAAAGAGAGGCATTGTATGTCCCCACTCAATACATACCAAATATCTACACTTTACAGCAGACCCCGAAAGACTGGAAGGCATAAAATCATGGAGAGTGAGACAGTATGGGAGAGAGGCAGGAAGTGGTTTAGGAAGAGAGGGAATTGGGGGGAAATTTCAATGGACAATAAAAGGGAAAACTATCTTTGGATAACGTGTATGGTAATTTTTTTGACTGGACTAATGTACAGGGTTTTTGGATTAGGGATACTCAATCTATAATATGGTTTCAAATATGTAAAGCAAAGAAGGGACCAGCAGTTGGCATAATGGCTATGTTGCTGGACTCCCATGTAGTCAACTGCAGTTCAAGACCTGGACCCAGTAGCTTAAACTCACGCTGAGCATGTGTGTGTGTGTGTGTGCCCAAGATTCTGAGAGGAGAATGGAGGAGAAGGGATTGCAGCATGGTCATCCCCCCGGGGGGTGCTTTCTCGCTTCCTATCTCTCTGTCTCTCTCTGTCTTTCTGGCAAGTGCATGTGCCCTATAGCAAAAGCCTCTCAAAAAAAAAAAAAAAAAAAAGGCAAAAGAAAATAGAATTTCTTGCTGGAAAATTTTATTTCAATGTTATACTCATAGAGTGGTTGTGAAAATCAAGCGATAAAGAGCTGTTGAAATGATTTTGAAGCCTTAGGCACTATGTATCAATTCTTAAAATTATTTTAATTAATAGCGGTAACTAGGTTTTAGTTTCCACTTCCGTTTTTTGTTAATCATTACCTGTTATTATTCTTAGTAATGTAGTCATTCTCTAACTCAGTTTTGGTGTTCTTGACCTGTTGACTTAAGTCAGCTCCTCCAGTTTCTTAACTCTGAAGTCCCTGCAGTTTCATTTTGATTTTACCTTTGGGTTGGCTCTCAACCTGGGAAGCCAGTTTCATAATAGCTGCGAATTAATCATTATATTGTTGTTTGTAAGCTCTAAAGTAGCCTGCTCACTAACTCCAAAGGTCTTTAGGAGATCAAAATAATACTGTTATTATGAGATAAATTATAAAGCACTTGTGACAGTGCTTATCTATTGCAAGTGTCCAGAAA
Source organism: Tupaia tana (assembly GCA_026018925.1). Lineage (NCBI taxonomy): Eukaryota > Metazoa > Chordata > Mammalia > Scandentia > Tupaiidae > Tupaia > Tupaia tana. The sequence goes on along the minus strand of JAKSZU010000025.1, from coordinate 26,934,261 downwards.
AAAGTAGCTCTTTTTCCTGGTTTATGATTTCCACTGCTGAAGTTCTTCGTTTCATTTTTCTCAAGATGATTCACAAAGAAACATGAGTCTCAGTTAACAGAGAAGCAAATTACATCAGCCTTTCGATGAATATCTTATAAATAAATATTATAAATACACGTATATTGGACATAATTTTCCTGTTTTTGTGGTTGTTGTTGTTTTTTGTTTAAAGTTTCTTCCATGGGGTGTGTGTGCTTGCCAGAGAGAGAGAGGAAGTGAGAAATCACCCCCCCCCCACCACCACCTGGGGATGGCCACACTGCAATTCCTTCTCCTCCACTCTCTCCCTGGGATCTTGGGTACACACGCACATGCACCTGGGATGATTTTCAGGCCACTGAGTTCAAGACCAGAACCGCGGCTGTCCATGTGGGAGTCCAGCAACTTAACTGCTTCACCATCTGCTAGCCCCTTTTCTATGCAAAAATGTGTCGTGGCTTTTCTGAAGACCCAATATACATATGCATGATTAAGGCTCTCAATTACCCTCCTACACACGCATTGTTCAAATTTATACTGGTGCACGTACATCACAGACATGGAAATTAAGTGAGCAAATACATACAAAGAGCTTAAAGTGAAGGTCACAGACACGTGTGAGGTGTTTTTTTCTCCTTTGATCTTTTTGTTTTCAATTTATTTATTTCATGAGTGAGAGAGACAGAGAGATAAAGAACAAGCAAAAAAGCACACCCCACGGAGTCTTGGTGCTGTGATCCACTCCCACCTCCGTGCCCAACCTTTTCAGGGAGGTCCCCAGCTTTGAACTGGCAACCTTCCCATGTGGCTCTGCCATGCAGTGTTGCATTTACTGCTGTGCCACCTTTTGCCCCCTCGTTTTGATCTCAAGGATTGCTTCTCTAGAGAGAAAATTTATCAGCTTCTCATTAAGAATGTGTTTTCCTATTCAAATGAGTAAAGATTAACTTTTTTTTCTTCTTAATCTGGACAGTCTTGGTGTGGCAACCCCCTGCCTCAGTGTCCTGAATAGCTGGATCCCAGGTGCACGCCGTGTGTCTGGCTGGTATGGTGGGCCAGAAATGGAGCCTGGGCTCACATGCAGCCTCTGCTTTGAGCAACAGGGTCCACCAGGTGCTATTGTGTGCTGGGCCGAGTAAAAACCTGATTTTGATATATACTTAATATTTATTCTCTTAAATATTATGCTCTTGGTGTTGCCAGCTACTTGTCACGCAACTAGAAGGTGACAGAAGTGGGTTCCTTTCTTTGCTTTAAGAGATTTTTGCCATAGGGGGTGTGTGCTCACCAGAGAGAGAGACAGAGACAGAGACACTGAGAGGGAAAGTGAGAAATCACCCTCAAGGGGGGATAGCCATGCCATAATCCCTTCTCCTCTACTCTCTCCTCCTAGGGTCTTGAGCACACATGCACATGCGCCCGGCATGATTCTGAAGCTACTGGGTTTGAGACTTAACTCCATTGGCCATATGGGAGTCCAGAGACCTAAGTGCTACGCCATTTGCTGGTCCCCAGAAAAGGTTCTTAAGCCACATCTTCTGGGTAAGACATTTCACAGGGATGGTAGAGAGTTGGATAAAGCAGGGTGTACGATGTGTTGCTCCCTTGGGCTGACCACAGAGTGTCAGGGAGTCCCTTGAGGCTGAGCACAACTAACTCCTCACTTTGATAACCGTAACACTCTGTGAAGCTTATTTACCTGCATTTGCCTGTAAAATGCAAAGTATTCTTTATTATTTTCTTGCACCATTTCCAGGACTTAAAATAATCGCTTCTATGTCGAGATTTTAAATCACAGAGTTAAAGAGAAAGATCAAAATAATGAAAGTCCCCAAAAGTTCAAGGCCCCGAATAAAAACGGTTTCGGGTACATAGTAAGCAAGTGTGGTGAACGTGAAGAGATGAAGCCATCGGATTCTGTCACAGCGTCACCAGCGCATTGAATGCATGTAAATAGCGATCACAACGTCGTCTGGGCTCGGAGAAGCCAGTGCTTTGTGAAATGCAAAACTCAGAAATAAACAATAGTCCCACATTGTCCCCTTCTCTTGAGTAAGTCACGAGATGACCTCCTTCGCTCTGCTACAGGAAGTATGAGGACAGGCCCTCTGGACCTAACTGGCTCCTCACTCTGTGATAATAATTCCTTTTTCCAACCTTTACAATGAATATAAAAATTCAATTTCAGTGCGACAAGCTGAAAAGGGCTCAAGTGTCGCTAGAATTTTCTAAGGGGCTATTTTCTGGTTTTGTCTACATTTGTATTCCACTCCTTTAATGGAGGGAGGTAATAGGATTTTTCTATTTTGCTTTAGAAGCTATTTCGGAAGTACGCAGATGCAAGGTCAGAAAATACATTTTTAAAACCACAGAGGGAAAGCTAAACGATCTATTGGTTTTGAACTCAGGGTCTTCCAACCTAACCATCAAGCATGCCTGGAAATAGCTAGTTGTGACTGCAGGTTGGGCGTGTAAGGGTGTATGCTGGAGTTCACTTTAGCAGAGTGTTCCATGGAAGGCACCAGAGCAGAAAGGGCAACCGAAGATACAAGAAACAGTCCAGGAGGGGGTGGGTACCAGGGGCAGGGAAGGGGTGGGGAAAAGAAAACATCTAACAGAAACAGAAATGAAAAGTAATCTGTTGATGATAACGAAAATGGTAACATCTATGACTTGGCTAATATGAACTGTATTCACGCTGGAAGACATTTTGTATGTTGTAAAGACATACCGTGATTAAATAAAAAAATGTTTTTTTCTATAGAGGTGTGAACTGAGTCCCGCGTGAACAGCGGCATCCCTGAGACAGACCAGTTGCACAGCGTTTTCTCCGGCATTGCCAATACTTGATGCTTCAGGTGCAGAGAACACGGAAGGGCGTGGATGTGATCTGGTTTCCGAGGACAGCCGGAACTGGACATTGTACACCCCTGGGGTCCGAGATGGAGTCTGCCAGTGTCTAGCCTTGTGACTTTAATCATGGTATTTGTCTTCTCTGACCCTTATCTATCAACTGAGAACAGTGACCGTTTAATTCCAAAGGCAGTTGTAAAGACCAAGTGATCAAGTGATATCAAATACAGAACGTACCGGATAACGGTGATGGGGCAGGATGGGAACTCCAGAGTGACAGTGTCCAGGACAGTAACCGCTGATACTCCTGGACAACTAGTGTGTCTCTCAGAGGGCACAGGTCATCCTCCGTGGTGACACGAGATCGGCTCTGTTACAAGTGAAGCAACTGAGGCAGAGTGATGCAGGAGTTTGCCTACAGTCATGTAAGGAGGAAGTAGTAACATGAACCGAAGAGCTCCTGCCCACCACGCTCTCCTGCCCCTCATAACTGCTGTCCTTTCATCTGTAGTGGATATAAATCAAAGCCCAGACCAGTCATGGTGGTGTGGAGTCATTGCTAGGCACCAGTAACTCAATGCTGAAGCAGGTGGAAGGCCCCAGGTCCAGGTCATGAGGTCTCCCTGCACCTGCTAGGGGAACAGGTGTGCCAGGGACACTGGCCGACTTCCTGGAGCAGGACAGCAGTGTGAAGAACCCGTGGGGATTGCCTCCCCCCTCTCCCTCTCTCTCTCTCTGTCTCTCTCACGTAAGAAACAAGTACACTTAAGAAAAACCCAAATAATGACTGCTCATGTTTCACCACACTGAGCCTTAGCTACACTATCCATGGGGGCAGGATGAGGTCAGAGACTGTGGTCCCTTCACATAAAAGAACACAGCAGTCTCTCTGCGAGTCTGGTGGCCAACACACACATAGATCTACTCCAGTTGCAGAATGAGACACAGACTATGTTGTTCTGTGGTTTCTAAAACTAACCCATGTATTTGTGACCGTGAGACATTTGTATCTAAGACCATTGTGTCTCACTGTCACCTCTGTCTTCCGTTTCCAGACTTTGGGCTTCTCTACTAGATCATCACACAGCCTTGGCAGAGTGCTACTGTTGGAATCATCTTTTTTCTGGACTTTCACAGGGTGAATTAATCAGGACCATTGACTTACCAGTGCCAAAAACCGAGCTGAGGGAGAGGGAAAATGTACTTGCTTACTGAATAAAACAATTACAACAAGGGCAGGTTTATACCTGGTTGTCAGAACCAATGGATCAAAAGACATGAAAGTATTCTGGAATATAAACCTCATCTGTGTCTTTCTCTGATACTTGGCTACATTCTCTCTCATGGCTTCTCCCCTGTGGTGGAAAACACGGCTGACACACTTCCACAGCAAATAAGTCAATGGTTCTTTCCAAAAAGAGCAGATTCTCACAAATTAATCAAATTATTTTAAACAAAATATCTGTTAGCGTTATCTTTAGTTCCATTCCGAACTTTCCTTTCTTCTAGCTTTCAAACTGTTCATTCATGCACGTGATTTTGTTTCTTATAATACCTGCATTTTTGATTCATATTATGTCTGCATGTGAGAATGAGAGAAAAAGAGATAACAGCATTCTTTGCAGGGGCTGGACACACTGTGATCTGCTTCCTCCAGTCCTTCAACCTGTTGGATCTTGGATACTTTCAAGTACGCTCTGTGTGTTTTAGGCTTACTGACTGAGTTGGGATTTGAACCACAGTCACCATGTGGGATCAGTTTCTCTTGAACAGTACATGATCACTGTGTCACAGAGCCAACCCTATAATGACTCTTAAAACTTTATTATTAGTCTAGACATCTATTCTCACTTACCTTCTTAGTAATTCTTCCTTCGCATATCATAATCATCTTAAGAGTATAGTGGTTTGGTGTGATATGTCTATAATTCATATATAATTAAACTTAAGTAGCTTACTTATCTATGTGGGCATATATTAATAAGTGGTAAGTGCAGAAGCAGGCCAAGGGGCATGATTAGAGACTCCGCACTGTTCTTACATAGGCATAAGTTGTAACAAGATAAACATAAACTAAATTTTAGAGCCTACTGATAGCAAACTAATAGCACTCATTTAATACGATAAATGCTTCTGTTTTTCTGAAATGCACTTATGTCTATGCTATTAGTTCACCTGGAAAGTCATGACAAGTATTTTTCTATGTTTTCCTATGCAAAAATGCATCATAGCTTTCCCAGCCACCCAATATGATTGGAGTGTGATTCCCAAAGTCTATCTGCTGGAAAGTCCATCCCCAGTGCAACAATGTGGAGTGGCGAGACCTTTAAGAGGTGATTAAGCAGAGACCTCATGAATGGACTAATGGCATTATCACAGAAGTGGGTTAGTTATCAGAAGAGTAAGTTTAGCATTCCCTCCTTCTCTGACCCATGTCCCTTTAGTACTTCTGCCTTCCACCAATGAGACGATGTGGCAAGAGATCTCTTGCCAGACACAGGTCCCTTGACCTTGAACTTACTAATATCTCAAGCTGTAAGAAATAAACCTCTGTTCTTTATAAATTACCCAGTCCCAGGGACTCTTTTATAACTAAGACGTCCTTACAATGAGCCTGGGATGAACTCACATCCTTTTGAGTCTGCAAGGTTCTGCCGTCACTGCGGACTGAGGTCTCTCTCTCTCTCTCACCATTTTTTCAATGAGTGTAAAGTCCTTATTGTAGTTGCTTTTGTGACGTGGAGACTGAACTATGATCGAACACATCATTTGTGGTTTTCTCGTCAGCTCACGTCAGGAAAACAGTTCTATTTGGTGACACCCAAACGTTGGTACCAAGACAAGCATAAAGTCCGTGTAATCACAATCATTTTCTGACTCACAAGGTTTAGATGACCAGGTCACCGAAAATCCTTCAACAAGGGTTGGCGAGCTACAGCTAGGAGACTAAATCCATCCTACCCCATTTCTGTAAGACCTAGGTAAGAATGGTTTTTACAAGTTTAAATGTTTTTTGAAAAATGCAACAGAGACATGTGTGGTCCACAAAGCCTAAAATATTTGCTACACACGCCAGCTAAGACACTCCTGTCAGTAGGTACCAAAATCACTGCCATAATTTAGTCAGGGGGAACTAGTTCTTTCTTTTACTCTGGCCATTTTATAGACAAATTTTGATGATTCCTCTCCAACAATATCCTTATGTCATTTTAAAAAAAGCATTATTAGAAAAGGAAAACAAAATAAAAATTACCTTTTAGAAAGCTCCAGAACACTTGGGAATATATTTTCAGAAAATAGGGAGGAAATTACATTTCTGTCTGCCAGAAAATGTGGCCAGTTACTCATCGCCACGTATTCTCGAGATAAAAGCACACACAGAACATTGCACTGGAGAAGCTCTACTTCCCTGGACTAAGACTTTAGATGGAAATCGCTCCCAAGACTGTCGTAAACAAGACACTACAGAAAGGAATGATGTCCCCACTGGCGTGCTGACAGTGTGACAGTAGGTTTTACAGGGTAGTTTTATAGAGCGATTGTAAAAATAGCCTGATGGCACCGTGCCAAAATAAAATCCAGTCAAGGCAGCTTTCAGGGGCCCTAAGAGTGCGGCCAGGTATTTGGCTTGCTATTGTTCTGGCCCAACGGAAGGCTAGGTTGTGGACTATATGTGTAGGGGACATCTCCCTTTTACCTATCTCTTGGGAAAAATGCTGATCACACGACTGGACATCTTATCACACAATGGAAGGTCGGTTTTCTGTGTTACTAGCTAGGTTTATACCCGTTTTAGGTTATCACTATGAAGAACACAGTATGCCACTGGGATTGTGACAATGAAAAGTTCTGGGAGTAAGGCAAAACACATGAATCCAAGCACTAACGACGCCAGGAACAGAACAGATCCATACTGAGACAGCCCCTTCATTCATACAAGGCAAAAACTATAGAGGGAAAATCGGAGGCCACAGCCCACAGCCAGCTAAGACACGCCTGCCAGTAGGTGCCAAAATCATTGCCATGATTTAGTTAGGGGGAACTAGTTCTTTCTTTCTTGTTCTTTTCTTTCTCTCTCTCTTTTTTTTTTAAGAATTATTTTTACTTTATTTATTTATTTTGATTTCACCAGAGAGAGACAGAGAGAGAGAGTGAGAGGGAGAAGATTAAGTGAGAAAGCAAGCTGCCAGGTCCAGGACTCAAACCATGGTCAACCACATGGGAGTCCAGTGCCTTCAATCAGCATGCCACCTGCCAGCCACAGCGGAACTACTTCTCAAGAGACTAATTGGTAGATTCATTAATGCCCTTCAGTTTACTTTAGACTAACAATTATTTGCATTTATTTCTTTATAAAAGCAATATTTACATTTTATTAGTAATCAGCAAGAGTGGCCTCGAGGACCAGCAGGTGGCGTGGAGCTGAAGGTGTTGGATCCCACGTGGCCAACTGCACAGTTTGAGTCCTAGACCAGTGGCTTGAAAATCACACCAGTGTGATTGTGTGCATGCCCCAAATCCTGAAAGGACAATGGAGCAGGGACTACAGCCTGGCCATCCCCCTGGAGTGAGAGTCTCACTCTTTCTCTGTCTCTCTCTGTTTCTGTCTCTCTCTCCCCCCACTTTCCCTCCTGCTTACCTCTTCACTCTCAAAATAAATGCACAAATTCTCAGTGGCCTGGCTTTGTACTTTCTACCTTTCCTGGCCATCCACTGCATTATCAGGATGGGCCTCAATCATGCTTTCTGAAATGAGGAGGTACTGTATCCCACTTTACCGATATTCGGATTATCCTGCTGTCCTGGTGTCAGGATGTTTGGGCAATGAACTTACTATCTTGTCATTTCAAATGAAGTTTTCTTTCAACAGATATCGAAAGGATGGAACCCACAGAGTCGGCTCGCTCCGTGGAGGGGGCCTGCCACCATAGCTTATCCCGGGAGTGACCCTACCTACTCATTGTTCTCACCGTCCTGACTCCGAGATGAGTCATCGGGGCTCCTGCCTGCTGGCGTGCTCCCTGGCATGCTGTCCAGGGTGGGCACCCAGAAGTAAAGCCAGAGGAACCTGCTGTCTTCGAACATGAATCTAGGTGAACTTGGCCCGGCACACCCAGGCCAAGGTGAGCCCAAGGTCCACGGTCAGCTACAGCAACGTGGCGGCGAGGGCTGGGCTTTCTCCAGCTCTGGGATAGACAGCTCGTTCCTCGAGGCCATGCCCCTCACTGCTGCTGTCACCGGGGAACAAAGGCTGCAGAAGCGAGCCATCGTTCCAGCTCCAAGTCGTTTTGTGGAGAAGGTGAGATGTGTGGGCCCGTCTTTGTCCGCTACCTTATCGTCCCCTCTGGCATCTGCTTAGAAAGCTGATTTGATTGCTATTTTCATTTCGAGTCTTTTCTCTGTGACCTCAGGTTACGTACAATATCAGAAGCAACGTGTTTTCATGGATTTATTGTCTGAGTCGATGGAAAAAGAGAGGAAAGAGGAGTAGGAGGAAAGGGCAGGGGATAGAGACAATTAAATAAGGCTAAAGCTGGCGCTGGGTGTGTTCAGAATCTCTCTCTCTCTCTCTCTCTCTCTCTCTCTCGCGCGCGCGCGCGCACGCGCACATGCTCTATAGTAAAGCAAATTAAAACCAAATTAAACACATTTTTAGAAAAAATACTTCAAGCTAGAAAACTGAAAATTGGCCTGGGTCGTTTTGTGAAAGAACTTAAACAGCGTGCTGAGAAGTTGTGCTTTCTGTCACAAATGAATGGAACCAAATCTGCACGTTTAGGACGGCTGCACTTCCACATGGTGGTTAATGATGCGCAAGACGGGATCCCTTTCCTGAAGTTGCATCCACTCTCGTGGAAGAAACTCTTATGAGTGAGACAGAGATGGAGGAGTCAGAGAAGTGCTGAGGCTGCAGACTGGGGACGGGAAGATGTGGAATTTGCAGAATTATAAAGTCCAAGGGATACTTAAGTTCCCAGAAGAGGATGAACTCTGGAAGAAAGACCGTTACCCTGAATCGGACTTCGATGGCGTCACTTTCTTCTCACTGGTGTGTGTGTGTTGGGGTGGGGCAGGTGCCAAACGCTAAAGACTTGTATGAGTGAGCAATAAACACAAAAGCAGAGCAGTAATTCGCTTTCTGGAGAGGGCTGTGAAACGGAGGAGCAAACACACTAGCTTGAAGGTGTCAAGGCTGAGGAGAGGCTGGGTGCTGGTGGTCTTGCTTTGCCTGCTAAGCGATTAACTTTTCACAGGGGGTGACTGCAAGATGTTGAAGGAAAAGGGGAAGAGAAGCAGAAAACGGGAGGAGTGACCATTGATGGGACAGAGAGAAGAGCAGGAAATGGGACCAAGAGGACGGAATCTGCCCTTGGAAAGGAGGAGACGCGAACTCTAAAGAGGAAGGAGGACTCGGAGGAGACAAACTGAAGAGAAAGAGGACTCCACACGCCATTTTTGAGGCAAGGAGGAAGAAGCCTGAGACAGAGAGAAGCAGTGAAGAACTGCGGGCGAACTCTCAGGGACTGTGGGCGCCCACCTGGGGCGATCATCCAACCTCCTCCTTCGTTTTCAGGAGCCATGTTTATAAATTTTCAGGAGCAAATGACTTAGGAAGGCTGATCTCTTCCCAGGTCCCAGAGGATGAGCCAAGGCTGGATAAACTCAGCGTGGCCATCGCTTTCTCTTCTCTTAGAAATTGTCGTGGGGACGTGCAAGTGACCAATTTGAACCAAAGACACACATTAGTGAGATCTCTGCGGAGGGTTCTTCTGGAGATTATTTTGCTCCACTATATGTAAGTTTCTCCCTTGAACTTGGTAGTATGAACATCATGTTTGGGACGACAGAGCCACCCTGTAACCGTGTGGTAGAAACCGAAGGACCCGTGTCAAGTAGGGATGAGGAGGACAAACCTGGGCCTGATAATGCTCTGGAGCCAGTTCAGTATCTCTGCTTACTCAACTTCTTGTTTCAAAAGGGATTTATATTCCTTATTGTTCAAACCACAACTATTGGAGTCTTCTGATGCTTTGCTCAGAAATGCACATAAGTGATTTTAGGGACATTTATCTTCATCTTCTCATTAAGCAGGAAGCCATTTGCTAAGAGGGAGGAAGGCACAGCTGAGATCTGGGAATGGAATGTGGAGAATGACTGGAGCTGCCATGAGGATGCTGAGAAAGATAAGAAGCTAAGGAAGCAAAGCAAAGGGGGCCCCAGTAAAAGCACTCCCCCATTGGGCCAGCTGGGGCATGGAGGCTGAGCTGGCAGGTCCTACATGGCTGACTGCGCTCAGAGTCCTGGACCCAGCAGCTTGAAAAACATGCTGGGGGTAGGTGCATGGTGTGTGCCCAAACCTCAAGAGGAGAATGCAGGAGAAGGAATTATGGTGTGGCCATCCCCCAGCGTGGTGCTTTCTCACTTTCCCTCTCTCTTTCCTTCTCTCTCTGCGTCTGTCTCTCTTTTGGTGAGTGCCCACGCCTTTTAGGGAAAAAACAGCACACCCCAAATGAATTGGGACTGGTGGGGCCGAATCTCTTTGCACCTTTGCCACTCTTCTTATGCAGGGGCCAAGGGAGAGGAAGCACGTGCAGAGGATGAGTTGAAGGTGCGTCCTACAGCACAGGGTGGGCAGAAAGCAAAGGACAGGGTGGCCACGGAGTGAGAGCAGACAGAACATTCGGTACAAGAGTCAGATTGCTCTTCGCTGGTGTTGCAGAGCTTGGCTCCTTGTGCAGTGCGTCTTAGCCTCAGTGTCAGCATTGCTAACTGCAAGTTACAGCAACACTAGCTTTTAGGTTTTGCAGAGATAGGCTAAGATAAGGCATGTTATTTATTTTACATGGTATCTGATGTATTTTAAGTACTCCACCAATGTACTCTAGTTGTGATAATTAGACCCTGAGCTCCTGTTGATGTGAGGAAGGAATACACTAAAAGACTCTCATTCATCAGAAAAATTGTCCAACAATGACTTCTGATATAGATATGCAAGATGAAGAAAAATTCTACTTACTGTGCATATTAGTAAGTTTCTCCAAAGTTGAATTAAGGGGAAACAATTCTGGCACAGAGTCTGTATATCCTAACAAGACAAATTCCAAACAAATTGGCTGCTGGCAGCCCCTACTGGTTATTTGCCAGCAATTTTTAACCAGCACATCTCTGTATTCAGCTGGGCCAGCAAGCCCCTGTCGCCATAGTTACTCATCCTGTCACTGGACTGTGTGGAAAGGCAAACACAGAGACAGAGCTTGCCAAGTTGTCTGTGCACCGCGGGTCAGGTCCAAGAACTGCAAGAATCCTGGCTGCTTCTCTTTCCCAAGTTCTTTTCTCTAAACTCTCACCCCCACAGTGTGGTCCTGGGACAAGACTCCCAACACTAGTGTCCGTGTTGAGCTGGTTAAAAGTGCAGACTGTCAGGCCTCATCCTGGCAGCACTGAAACCGAACTGTCTTTCCATAAGACTTCCTGGTGATGTCTGCGCACGTCTGTTATGGTTCACGCCGCGGCGCGTCCCCCAAAGTTTCATGCTGTAGAACTGGATGGCAGGAGGTGGTGATGCCTAGAGGGTGGTGATTGGTTCACGGTGATTGTGTCAGGGAGTCAGCACTCTCGTGAACAGATGAAGGATGTCTTGTGAGGCCTGGTGAGTCTGACATCTCCTGAGAAGGGCCTCGCTCTCGTGAGAGCTGGTTACTATGAAAGAGAGAGAGCGCGCAAGCTGCTCACTCTTTGCACACACTCCCCAGCCTCCATGCTTGATTTCATTGGGCACAATGGTGACAGCCCTTAGGAGCACGTTCTATGTGCAACCACTGCACCACTGAAAGCGGGCACTGTTCTAACCTTCAAGTCTGTGACGTCCTTATTATTCTGATCTCACAGGAGGCTTAACAAGGGAGCAAGGTAAACCTGGCGACCTAGGTAAAATGCTGTTCAGAATCCCTGGTCCCACTTACCATCATTGAGCTCATGTAATACAGCCAACCCAAGCCCATGGGTCGTAGCTCACGGGGCCGTCCACCCTGGAAACCTACCTATCCCACCATTCCAAAACCTTCTGGAGCTACTGACTTCTCAACATCTCACACTCTTCCTGAAAAGGTCGATGGTCTCGTGAGTGTAATGTTGGACATTGTGTCATGGAAGGTATTTATCACGATTCATATTAAGGATGAACGGAAGGACGGAACACCCTTGGGTGCAGCAGTAACACAGCGATTGTGATGCCAACCCGCAGGGAAGGGAGGTCTCAAGGACTTCCTGTGCACACTAGGTGTGTATGTACATGTGTGCCCATGACCTGGGCTGGCTGGACTGGGGGTGGGTCATGGCACACAGTCACCTTGTTGGAGGAGACTGTCTCTCTGTCTCTCTCACAGAATAAGGTATAAATAAACTTAAAGCATAAAAATAACTAACATTTAGATGAAAATGAAACCCCTTTAAAAATTGCAACTTTTGGACCAGCAGTTGACATAACGGCTATGTCACTGGACTCCCATGTAGTTGACCGCGGTTTGAGTCCTGGACCTGGTGGCTTAAACTCACACCAGGCACATGTGCGTGTGTTCCCAAGATCCCAAGAGCAGAATGGAGAAGGGATTGCAGTGTGGCCATACCCTCTGGGGGTGGGGGTGATTTCTTGCTTTCTGTCTCTCTCTCTCTGTCTTTCTGGTGAGCGCATACACCCTACAGCAAAAACCTCTCTAAAAAAAATTTATCTTCAGTTTGTCATCATCTTCTACATTTTCATATTGAGTGTCTTGAGGCTTTAAGAGAACAAATAACTTTCTTAAAGTTTTTGCCTCAACCCTCTAAAAGTCACAGTGCGTTGACACATAGGGACAGCTGTACTCGGTGAGCACTTGGAAATCCTTGAACAGAAGGCAGAACTTTGGTGTTGTGCAGTGGGGATTTCACGTATTCTTTTCCAAGCAGGTGGGGAGAATATTTTAGGGACCAAATGCCTGTCCTTCAGAACTGTGACTGTAAAAGACTGAAGGGCACGAGGGATACTTCTCCACAAAGCAATGTCTGGAAGAAAGAGATTGGGGCAAGATGGTTCTCCAACAGACGTGGGCCATTAAATCGAATTTCCGTAGCCCCAGCAGGTGTCTGTCTGAGAAGCACAACTCGGCATATGCACTATCATGATTTTCTAGCAGTTTGAGCTAGGAACTATTTCCAAAGAGGACTGACTAGTTCTCAAACAAAGAGTGGGAGACCCCTTAGCAGTTCTCTTATCTTGGGAACTAATAACCCAGTAGTTTTTCCATCCAAGGTAAGACAGGTTAGCCTTTTGAAAATGATTAGAGTTTTTGCTACTCGAAAGTTTTAAGCGAAGCCAAAAGGGCTGTGGAGGTTATATAAGCTATTTGGGTTTTTAGCAGGGTCAGCATTGACCCGATAATCAGAACTCTGCAATGGATTTCATCTTTTCTTATTGAAGGGGCAGCTCTGAGGCTCAGCCATTCTGTTTCTTCTGGAAACTCAATTTGTGTTGGCCTGGGGGACTCGGGCATTGGATTGTTTAAATACTTTTACAAAGAAACAAAAATTCATGCTTTGATTTTCAGAGCAAGTTTGCAGAGAGTTGTCATTTAGAAGCATTTGAGGGAGTTTTAATGGAGAAGGGAACAAGTCAATATTTTATTCATGCCCAATGTGCACCAACACCATTAGGTCAGAAAATCTCTCTGCAAGAAAATAATGTCCCAAAGGTTCAACCAGCCTCTGGGAAGGAGGAGGGTCCACAAAAGACTGCACACTTCGCACACGTTGGTCAGGTTTAACGTCCATGGTTCCTGAGGCACCGATGAACCTACAGAATTAGCTCAAACTTTACCTCGAAGAGAAGTGTCCTTCACCTCAAGCCAGGTTTTGAGGCGACTGCATATCCTGCCTTTAGGTGCATTTCTATAACTCTTGATGTGCACACAGAGATCGAGCACTATGCTGGTTCTGGTCCTTTCTTTAGCTGTGAGTCAACCCTTCTCCACCATGAGCTCCACTCTGAATTAAACCCCACTCCATTCTCCCCATCCTGCTGTGGCGGGCCATCTCAGTGTCCTAAATGCCCACAATGCCCCTCCAACTGCTCTCTGCTTTTTTTTTTTTTTTTTTTTTTTTTTTTTTTTTTTTTTTTGAGAGGTTTTGTTATAGGGTGTGTGTACTCGCCAGAAAGACAGAGAGAGAGAGAGAGACAGAAAGCAAGAAATCACCCCCAGGGGGGACGGCCACGCCACAATCCCTTCTCCTCCATTCTCCTCCCAGGATCCTGGGCACGCACACACACACGCCTGGCATGAGTTTAAGCCACCGGGTCCGGGACTCGAACTGCGGTCGACTACAAGGGAGTCCAGCGACAAAGCCATTATGCTAACTGCTGGTCCAACTCTCTTATCTTTTAAGTCCTAATTCAAATACTCCTTTCCCCAAGTTTTATTTTTATTCATTTTATTTCTTACTGTGCCTGATAAGCATAGTGTTTATTTCTCCATTTCACCTTTACTACACTCTTACAGCCATTTATCACAGAGACTCATTCGACCCTTTTTCCTCCCCCTTTTATCACAGGCTCTCTGGGGCCTATTTCACCCTATCTAGTATCTAATATTTACTGAATGACTAAAAGCCATATAAACAAGATAATGGGCCAGCGTGGCACAGTTGAAGTGCTGGATCTCCTGTGACTAATTCCATGGTTCAAGTCCCAGACCTGGTGGCTTGAAAAACACAGCAGGCATGTTTGCATGCATGACCAAAATCCTAGAGGAGAAGGAAGGAGAGAGAGGGAATTTCGTCACGGCTTCTTCCTGGGAGGGTGGCAGGCAGTGATCTCTCACTTTCTCTGTAGCACAGGTTAAGAGCATGTCTCCTGGGATGACTCTCCAGCTTACACTCCAGCGCCACCACTTCATATCTTTGTGTTCTTAGATAATAGTATTAGTCTTCACGCCTGGGTTCTTCATATGTAAAATGGAGACAACGGGCATCTATCTTAGAGTCTTATGGGGATCAATGTAAGACACTTCGAACACATTATTATAAACGTAGGGACTTTAAATGAGGTGATGAGCGCAAAGACTTTTGTATAAGAGAGACGTTTCAAAAGAAGGAAACATTTCAGACATTTGTGCATTTGTGTCTATGCGTATGTGTGTGTGTGTGTGTGTGTGTCTATGCGTGTGTGTGTGTGTGTGTGTGTGTGTGTGTGGTATGAACAATCCATATATGTCTTTTGCTGATCCTCACAATGGGTAAAATTAATTATTTTTTCTGTTATAAAATTGTAGCCTAAAGCAAGTTTAATTTGCTTGAAATGAAATTTAGACCAAGAAAGTGTGGTTTAGAATGGCAAATTTGCACATAAAGTAAAAATGTGATTCTTCAGTATTTATGTTTTTGTAGTCCTTTTGAGCTCCTGTAATTGCAAGATGTAATTGACTTTGGATGTAGATTGTTTCAGAATAGGGAGCATGGAAACATTATCAACTGTTACTGGCTTTAATAATTGTTTTTTCTTCTCACTACCTAATACATATACAGAAGACAACCGCAGAGAGCTGGTTCTTGGGACCACTTGATACACCACTAAATATATCTTACCCTAAATGTGGTTAGATCCTCTGTTTAAAATGACTGATTTTGGATTCCATATGCTCTGAGGATTCCAGTTTAAGACAAAGTGTGAGCACACGAACTGAGGGGTATTTTACTCCTGACAACATGTTTAATCCAAACTTCTATCAGTACCTCATTTCATTTTTCAAGGCTTACCAGGGTGAACTTCACCAGCAAACAGTCTGCCTTGGTTCAGGGACTTAACAATTTTGCTCTGATGATAGGAAACATGGCTCATGTTGATTTTGTTTTACTCACGAGATTTGGTGTCAAAATGGAGAACGTATCCCGAGTAGAGTATAGATGTATGTCTAAGTAGAGCTCTTACGACTATTTCATGGAAGAGGTGATTTAGGCGTGAGCTATGGCATGCAGGACTTGGACGAGAGGAAAAGAAACTCGAGACAGTGTTAGAAAGAACTCGGACAGAGAGCAACGTCTGGATAAGGATCACTAGGTGAAAGAAAGTCAAGAATGGTCCCCAATTTCTAAGCTGTGCAATTGGGTAAATGATCACAAACTCTAACCATTAGAACATGTGGAATAAAATGTAAATTTGGGACATGCCGAATGGCATATTTGGTTTTGGACATGTTGGATTTCTTTCTAATTTTTTCTTTTAGAAATAATACTTTTTCTCTTCTTTCTTTTATTTTCTTATTTTTTATATTAAATCACTGTACATCTTTATAACATACAAAATGGATTTCAAAAGAATGTTCCAGATGAGCATGGGTATGCACCTCTTGGGAAAGTACAATTTGAAAAGAACAATTGATCCAGGACAGAGACTTAAAACCAGAAATGCTTGAAGGATGTGTGTAGGAAAAGAAACCCTCCAAGATGAAACAATTTAATATTAGAGAGGTAGAAAAACATCGGGAAAACCAAGGAGGTAGACAACCGTTGAGTGGAGATACATATTCTATGCTGTGAAATGTTCACACAGATAAATACTGGAAAGCTTCTATTGTATTTTTGAAATAAGATAATTTTTAAAATAAAACATTATTTACGGCAGTTTCAGTAGAGTATGAGGGATAGAAGCTATGTTGAAGAAAGCTGAGAAACTAATGCTAGCTAAAGAAGTGGAGATAGGGCATGTAGACTTCACTTTCAAGAAGCTTTGATGAGAAGGAGAGAAGAATTATCCAATGGTAGACGATATGCTGGGAAAATTGGGGTCAATATGGTGACATGCTTTGGGATTGAAAGAGACATGTGTCTATTTATAGACTGAGGAAGGAGTTTGTGGAAAGTGAGTAACTTAAGATAAAAGAGAGAGAGCGGTAGCTTCAGGGAAATGCCTAACATCAAGACCGACCCAAGCCTCAGGTGCACAAATTAACTTTGGATAATAATAAAGAAAAAGACCCAACCCAAGCTACGGTCAAAAGAGTCTTTGAAACTGATGATAATGAACACATGAGCCTCCATAACTTATGGGACACAGCAAAAGCAGTCTTAAGAGAGAAGTTCATTTCAATGAGTGCTCACAAGGAAAAAAAAAGGAAGGGTGGAAAATAGACAACCTAACAAGACATCTCAAGGAACTGGGAGATGCACCAACAACAAAATACCAGATGAAAAGAAATAATAAAGATCAAGCAGAAATGAATGAAATAGGGAACAAAGAAACTATACGGAAGATAACAAAACAAAAAGCTTGCTTTTTAAGAGGATAAACAGAAAAAGTGACCCACTGTTAGCTAGATTAATCAAGAAGAGATAAAGGAGCCAGGTAAATACAATCAGAAATGAAACAGGCAATATTACAACAAATATAACATAAATAAATGATCACAAGAACTGTGAACAACTACACATAAACCAACATAAAAACCTAGTTGAGATGGAAAAATTTCTGAACACATATAATGTATATTGATTGAACCAAGAAGAAATAGAAAGCCTGAACAATAAGGTGAGGGCTGGAGTGATTCTATGATGAGGTCTACATTGCTGTAGGGAACTAGCAGCATTACGTTACACGCAGAAGCCTGATAGTCAAATAAAATCGATATCAACTACAGCGAAGAGCAGACTTGAAACTTCATTTTGCGCCCACCTCTGCCTCCTGATGGGAATGCAAGCGCGCCCTCCAAGGCCGAATCCCTCCTTTTCTCTTCCACTCCCGTTTTCTCAGCAAAGTCTGTTCCGGTTTCCTGTCTCCTTCCGTGTTTCCTTATGTACCCTGTTCGTTGAATTTGCATGCACATCCACAAATGCACACCCTACCTCTCCTACACATAAGGCTTTGGATGTTTAAGTGCTGAACACGAAGAATAAGGAGTGGTAAGTAAGCCCCAAGAAGAAGAGAGTCCTGAGTGAGAGCAGACACTTGTCAGATAGGTCTAAACCTGCTCAAAAGGGGAAAAATACCCTGAAGAAACTACCAGAAACTTCCTTTCCTGCCTCTTTTGCTCCTCTCTGTTTCCTTAATGTGTATCGGGGGGTGGGGGTAGGGATGGCACAGACAGAGTGAGGGCAGAAGTATTACGTGAGGGACTAACATTTCGCATGTGGGTTAAGGTGCTGAACTCCCACATGACCAACTGTGGTTAGAGTCCCAGACCTGACAGCTTGAAAATTACACTGGGTATGTGTGTGTACATGCCCAAAATCCTGAGAGGAGAATGGAGGAAAAGGGATTACGGCAAGGCCATCCCCCGCGGAGGGTTGACTTCTCACTTTCCCTCTGTCTCAGTTTCTCTCTTTCTGGCAAGTGCACACATCCTATGGTAAAAAGTAAAAATCTTTAAAAAAGAATTAAAGATTTATTTAGACCAGCTATTCTGAAGTGTTGCGGAGTTTGCCTTCTCTGAGTCGAGTTTCAGACGAGAGCCTGGTCTTCATCCGTGAAGCCTGTGGCGGAGTCTGGATGACAAACTCACCTCTCCCTCATCCTCTTCCAGGCCACAGAAATCCCAGGCAGGGCCCAGCCTTTGGAGTTCTCGCTGTATTTGTAACTCAGTTGGTATCATCCTCTTGTGTACAAGTCATTTTGTTATTGCCATGGTAACTGCTATTGTTGTCATTCACGATCATCACAGGCTTGAACCCCTGCGGTTAGCTGCGAGCTGGTCTCCGGGCCTCTCCTCTCCCTGCCTCCCTCTTCTGAACCGTCGCCCTGGCCATGTCTGTGCCCGAGCCTCGGAGATCTCATTCCGTCTAAGGAGACAAATACAGCCTGGATAGTGATGTCACCAGTTAGTATTTCCCAGCCTGGTCCTCACCTGTGAACTCTCTCTCTCTCTCGTGTGTGTATAATATACATGTGAGTGTGTGTGTATACAATTATTTATAATTGTATATATACTATATATTATATATATAATAATTGTATATATTACACACACACAATCTACTATCTATTTCATGACTCTCACGGGTGCTGTTTTAGTCCATTCTCTTTTGCTAATGACAGCCATATCTGAGTCTGGGTCATTTATAAAGAAGAGCGGTCCTTTAGCGGGAGGTTTTGGAAGTCTGAGGTCAAGAGCCCCTATCTGCTAGGGTCTTCCTGCTGGCTGGGGCTCCCTGCAGTGCCCCAAGGTAACATAAGACATCACATGGCCCGCGCTTGAGCAGAGAACGTGTCTGTGTAACTCTCCTTACAAACTCGCCAGGGCTCAGCCACAGGGACTGCCACCCTGAAGACCTTACCCAGTCCTAATCACCCCAAGCCCTACCTTTCAACATAGTAGTTGGATTAAGTGTTCACCTTCTTAACCTCTCAGTAGGAGCCAGATCTCAACACGTGAACTTGAAGGGCACACATGCAAACCTTGGCAGGTGTCTAAAAGACACACTAACTTTGCAAACAAGATGCAGCTCCTCTGGGAGCAGCAGATGGCCTACTGTTAAGTGGTTGAACCCCCACATGACCGAACGGGGTTCGAGTCCCAGACCCAGAGGCTTAAAACTCACACTAGGTATGTGTGTGTGCATGCACAAAATCCCAACAGGAGAGTAGAGGAGAAGAGATTTCAGGGTGGCCATCCCTCCTGGGGAATTCTCACTTTCTGTCTCTGTCTTTCTCTGTCTCTTTGGTGAGTGCACGTGCCCTATAGCAAAAATCTTTCTCTCCAAAAGAAAAGGATGGGGCTCCAGATCTTCCTCCCCAACTGGGGTGCTCCTTCAGTATTCCTCATTTCAGAATGTCCACCCAATCTTCTAGCTGCACAGACCAGAGGTCAGAGCCATTACGAATAGGAACTGAGGCAAGGAGGCCGATGGCAGCCTCGAGTTTGGAAGTAAACAAGCAGCAGAATCAGGGTGCCAACCAGCAGCCTAACTGCAGAGTCCATGTTCTTTACTCCATGTTAGGTTAGGTTTGCTCTCCTGCCTATTAAATCCTTTTGCTTGTAACCTGAAACTTCAGATGGCACCTGCATGACAAGCATCCACGGCTAACCTCAGGGCGAACTTGCTAGATCAAATAAGAACTATGTATTTTGGTTCTACCTGGTAGTCTTACAAAAGTGCTGAACATTCCATTGTTTAGGGACGAGACCTTTTTGATTTATACTCTCTCTCCTTTTTTTGTAGTCTTTCTGTGTGCTCGTCTGGAGATAATAGGCTAGGATTTTAAGATGAGCACTCAGAAGTGTCTGTTATAATTCTGACTCAGCTACCAATTAGCAATAGAACTTTGGGAAGCTCCTAAACATCTTTGTATTATAGTCACTCTGCCCCACCCCCCCCAAAAAAAAAAAAAAAGCCGGGCATGCACTGGTTGGTCCCCGCTCTATAGCGATCACGTAGAAAATTGTAGAGAAATGGATGTTCTAGAATCCCTTGACTTCTCATGGTCAAGATCCCACCTACTAGCTTACTTCTCACCTTCTGCAGAAACTCAATGAATGTGAATTTATAACTATGAACTGCTGGTTGATTGCAGGATGATGTAGGGTGTAGACAAAGTGACTTGGAATTTCAGAGTCAGTCTGGTATAGAAGAAGCTGCCCTGAACCAAGAAGTAGAAAACAGAATCTAGTGGAGAAGAAAGCAGAGGCTTAAGTTACTGGACTTCAGGGCAAATAATATGTAGATCAAGGTGTCAGTATTTACCTCGGAGGAGCATGGAGAGGTGGAATCAGCTGATCTTAAAGGGATCTTAAAGGAGCTCTTGCTGTGAAATTTACCACCACCATACAACCTAAAAGGCATCAGAGCACGGGCATTTTTGTGTTAAATCTATTCAACTGAAGGACTCAGGAACTCAGCACCAAGACTACCACATATATACATGTCTGTTTGGGACCAGCAGTTGGCGTAATGGTTATGTCGCTGGACTCCCATGTAGTCAACCACAGTTTGAGTCCCGGACCTGGTGGCTTAAACTCATGCTGGGTGCATGTGTGTGTGCGCCCAAGATCCCGAGAGGAGAATGGACAAGAAGGGATTGCGGTGTGGCCATCCCCCCCCCCCGGGGGGTGATTTCTCACTCTCTGTGTCCCTGTCTCTCTGTTTTTCCAGGGAGCACACATGCCCGATAGCAAAAACCTCTCCTAAAACAAAACAAAAAACAAAAATCCCGTATACATGTCTGTGTACAACGCGTTTCTGTCAGACCCTCACCAACATGGTGGCAGGCTCTGATCTCCCTTACAGGAAGGGAGCTCAGGCTCAAGGAAGTCCCCAGGGTAAATGAGTAGACGGCTTCAGACAGGCCTGGAAGCCAGGGCGCTGTGGCTCTCAATTCTCTGCACCTGCACCGAACCACGAGGCCTCCGTGCCAGCCGTGCCCATCAGAAGGCAATGCGTGGGTGTCGCAGGAGATGGCCTCCTTTCTTCAACACCACATTCATCCCTCCGCGACCATCAGCTGAAGAACATTCTAGTCACACAAAATACTAATTCATGAGGAAGAAAAGCTGGAAATTAACTGCATGCTCTCATTCTGTTTCACCAACTGGACGCTGCCCAGGAAATCAGCAGTGCGTATTAACGATAC
The DNA here is from genome assembly GCA_026018925.1 of Tupaia tana. Classification (NCBI taxonomy): domain Eukaryota; kingdom Metazoa; phylum Chordata; class Mammalia; order Scandentia; family Tupaiidae; genus Tupaia; species Tupaia tana. The sequence continues at coordinate 26,912,798 of JAKSZU010000025.1, read as the reverse complement.
ACGAGGCGTGCTGGGTAACAGGCTTGCCTTCCATTAAGGTCTCACGTGGAGTTTCACGAGCAGCATCGTGAGCATTATCCTCCTTCGCTTCACTGCCAGATGACACGGTGCCTCGATTCGGCCGCTGACGAGCAGCGATTGCTCAGTGGCTATGGCAACTTAAAGCATGGTTGATCTACTGTGAGTTCCATGAAGGACATCGCTGCCTGCCCCGTCCCACCCTCAGCCCCTCTGCACAGCATGTGGGGAGTCAGAGCTCTAAAACAATTCCAGACCACAAGCCGTGACAACAGAGGGCTCATGATGTCTTGTTTGGGAATTTATTTCAGATGTTCCATTATTATTTTTGTTTCATGAAGTGCTCTGTATTGGACCACAGTTGTGGTAAGAAGAACCAATTTAGATTTTAGCTGCAGGGATTATGCTGTTTACTTACTTGGGATGGGCATTGAATGGCTGCTGGTTTTATTTTTTGTTCTTTCTTTCTCTAGGTATTTAAACAGATAACTTTTAAAGCTTTCCTTACAGAAAGAAATAGAGTAGCATGATTTAGAAAGTCAGATAGACTAAAAAACTAGGTAATGGTGCAGATTTGAAATGCTATACCCAGAACTACACTGGGAGGGCCTAAAAAGAATTTAAAAATAGGAAGTGTCATTGGCTCATTTATGAAAAGCCATTGCAAGGAAAAGCTGAATACTTGACTTCGAGAAGTTGAACATTAATTGTGTTGCCAAACAGCAGTAATTCTCTTGGCTTCAGTTTTGGTAAATGGAATTAAATTTCTTTTCTTAATGTTGTAGCACCTATACAGTATATTTTATTGGTCATATTATATGTCTATATTACGTGACTTTTTAAAAATATTTTTGAAGACCAATATTGAAAACAAAAATAGAAATTAGGTTGCATATTGGCCTACCTACAAGTCACATTGGGGAAAAAATGGTTTTCTGTATATTGTTGCTGACTTATTTAAATGCTTTCTTTAAAAAAAATGGGGGTCCTTCAGCATGAAAGATTTGGTAGGTGATTTCTTTTTTCTTTTTTTTGCTAGAGTGTGTTTGCACTCGCCAGAGAAACAGAGAAAGGCAGAGAGAGAGAAAGTGAAAAATCAGTCCGTAGGGGAGATGGCCACACCACTATCTGTTCTCCTCCATGCCCCTCTCAGGATTTTGGGCATGCACACACACACATCTGGTGTGAGTCACAAGCTGCCAGATCTGGGACTCAAACTGTGGTCGGCCATGTGGGAGTCCAACACCTCAACTACCGCACCACCTTCTGGTAGCTGATATTATAACCCACTCTAAACCTTTCAAAGGGTCTTTGAACAACAGAAGGCGGTGGTCTTAAAGAAGAGAACGAGTTAGTCTTCTGGAGTAACATTACCTACTGTAGTTACGTTACAAGGTCCTTCGAGGCTCTGTGGTGGTTGTAGATTGGGTTGGCCAGTGTCCTGCGTGGTGAGTACAGTGTGCTAAGGCAACACCGTTACAGGAGCCAGGGCTATGACCGAGCCCTGGTTCTGTCCTGAAATAGCAGTGATTCGGGGGAGTTGCTCAAACATGCTGGCCTTGTTTCCTCTTCCACGAAACCTTAGTATTTCTCTTAGCGTGGCTTTGAAAGGACATGACCTACTGTATGTGAAAGCAATTTGTGAACTGTGTAGGGCACATTATACATCGAGCTTTATTAACATGCTAATGATGGACCGCGTCAGGTGGCTTAGTTCTCGCTTTCTCTGCTATAACATTTCGATGATGATTACCGAAATCTTTATGAGTCATATTTACCCCCTGCCAACTCTCCAGTCTGCTTTCCCACTGCTGAAGTTTTTCATAATTCATTACACTAATATATTTCTACCCATTTCTCCAACATGGGTTTCGAGATCACATAAATTGGTCCTTTCTGCAAAATAATTTACATGGTAATGCCTTGGTCAGATTGGTTCAAACATTAACGGTGTTCTTGAAGGTGCTAGTCTCATTCCTGCATTTACAACAATGCTAATATGGCCATACGTGGTGTTCTAATGTGGTTTCAGGGCTTGGAAGATATATTTTCTTGACTATACTCATTTTTACTTCAGCAATTCTGTAAGTAGTGCTTATTTTATAATCAGCTTGTACAGCATTTGAAGACAGAGCATTGTTCCCTTAACATTGGTGTCATTTATTCCAAAGATCTTTGCAGAGAAGCCGACTCATGAAGAACCCCCAGCCAGGTGCGTGGTGAAGCAGGAAAGTCCTGCCTATTCCACAGATCCAGAAACCCCCAACCCGGCAGGTGGCTCGTGAGGGGATCCCAGATTTAGACCTCACAGAGAGTCCATCTGAGAGGGTGAAACAGTCCGAGCAGAAACCGGAGACCCCGGCCGGCCAGTAGGGTCTCAGGGTAGGAGGAGGAGTCAGAGAAAAGCCCTGAGGCTTCACTTTGGTCACAGGACGCTTGGCGGAGAACAGCCCTGCCCAGGGTTCCCCAGGAGCAAGCCGTCCGAGGGGCCTCGAGCACATTCATCGCTCCCGCAACAAGCACCCACTGAAGCGCAATCAGAGCAGGGAAAGTGGTGGGCACAGGGCATGGGGGTGAGTCGGGCTTCAGTGGCCCTGCCTGATCAGCCCCCATCTCACCGGGAGTCAGAAAACAGCAAACAAACAAACACATCAACCAGCACAGATGACAATCAATACTAAGAAAGAGACAGGCGTGTTCAGCAAGGATCCGACCTCCGTGGATACGTGATGGGGGAGGCGCCATTGAAGACATTCGACACGACACTGGAAGCTGGGAAGAAGCCATCCCAGCAAACAGCGAGAAAGCAGGTCCAGGACACAGAGGAGGAGGGTCCCGAGACCAGGAAGAGCCAGAGCTCATCCCACGGCTGAAGGTGTTGAATAACGCGATACCGAGGCACCTGGACGTGGTGCACCTATGACTGGACTGACATGCACCGTATTCACACCGGGCAAAGCCATTGTGTATGCCGTAAAGATGTCCAGTCCTGGGGTAGATTCCCTCTTCTCTGAGAAACCACAGTCTGAGTTTTCTTTAGGTCTTCAGATGTTCAGATGAGCCCGACTCACATTGTCAAGGGTGATGTGCTCTACTTAAAGTCAACTGGTTAGAGATAATCAGCTAATCACATCTGCAAAATACCTTCCCGGAAATGTCTAGAGTAATACTTTACTAAGTAACTGGGCACCATAGGCTAGCCAACTTGATTTATAAAATGTACCATTATACCTTCCCTGGGTCTCCTGTACCCACATAAGTTTCTCTCTCAGAGTTCTGTCCTTTTTCTTCATTGCTCATGCCGTATTTGCTTTTCATTTTTTGTTTACTTAGTCATTTCCCACTTCTTCCATTATATGGTAATGCCTATGAGTTGAGAATTCTTTTTACTTTCATCAATATGTATCCAACACTAGCAAAGCCCTTGACACATATTAACTATCGACCCACAGCTGGAGCTCAGTATGTTTGGAGAAAAGAATAACGAGAGGGAGCTAAGAGTCTACGTGGGTCGGACAATCACACATTGGGCATAATTCACCAGCAAGTGCATAGATAAGGAAAGAACTGATTCTCATTTTTCTTTGACATACTCTCTTCTTTGAATTTCCCTCAAATTAAATTAATCAACATTAAATAATCAGATTCAAGAAGACTTACAGTCTAATACAATCACCCCGAATGTAGCATGGAAAAGACTTCCAAAGTTTGGCAACTTATTTTATTTTAATGGAGATTTGAACGCCTGCCAGGACAGCTGAAATATTAGCGACCTAGAGTCGTATTAACGAGCACACGTGAGTGGGTCCTGTAAACATGGAAAAGATCTGAGTTTCGGAGCAGGCTCGCTGCCAGTGTTCTCCGCGATGCGTGATGCCCCAGACTTACTTTTCGTGTAACCAGGGACAGCCACAGCTGCGCAGAAGGCTCCTCAAAGAACACACATGGAATATGAAAAATTATTGGGTTCCTGGTGATACGTTGGTGTGAACCAATTAGTTTTTACAAAAGGAATGAGGAGGAGGATTGCTGTGATAGCTGGTCCTCACTGTGGCTGTCTCCCCACCGCCCTGTGCTTGGCCTCCCTGCTCTGGAGACTGGGTCCTGCGCACAACAGTACAACAGCCTCCACGGACGAAGCCAGTCTGAACTCACGGCGTGTTTGCTAATGAGGCACAGCACTGCAGAGAGCCAAACCCTCAAAGCATTCAGATGCCAGCGACCACGTCTTATTTCAAAGGCTGAGCTTTTAAGGGACATTTGAATTAGAAGGATTCCCAATTCACACAGTGTCCAGACTTCAAAAAAAGAAAAAAAAAAAAGTCTTGGGAAGATTAGCTAAACTTTAGGAATTTCTAGAAATACTTCCCAGAAAGATTCAGTAGCAGGAGGTCTGGCTGATTTCAGCAGTGTGCTCGTAGCTCTCTCCACCTCGTCTTGTACGCATAACTGTTGTTCAGACAGAGATTCCGGTTCCCTGCCGCGCCTGCAGCTTACTGGCCCACATGACTAAGTTCAGCCACTGACGCACCTTGAGCGATGTTCGTCATCTTTGTGTGATCTCTGTATGAATGAAGACAAGTCAGGGCCAGCGTGTGTCCACACGGGAGAGGCCCTGGTTTGTGTTCCACGTCCTCCTGGATAGGCAAAGAGCAAGTACCTGTGTGTATGATCCTGGCTGGCTGAGCAATGGCAGACCCTGGCAAGAACACCCTGCTGGAGTCTCTCTCTCTCTTTCTCTCTCTCTCTCACTCTCTGGCTGGCTGAGTGATGGCAGACCCTGGCATGAGCACCCTGCTGGAGTCTCTCTCTCTCTTTCTCTCTCTCTCTCACTCTCTGGCTGGCTGAGTGATGGCAGACCCTGGCATGAACACCCTGCTGGAGTCTCTCTTTCTCTCTCTCTCTCACTCTCTCTCCATTTATTTCTACCTCTCATGGATATAAAACCCCAATTAGAAAATTATTATTATGAGAACAACTATGTTAGTTTCTTCAGAAATTCAAGGGGCAAAGTAAGATCAACCACAATGAAGCATACAGTTTCCAACTTTGTCCTTGGATACATTTCCGTAGAGGTAAGAACTAATAGGTGGTTTCTAACTTTCGGGATGGGAGAGGTCTCTTATATAAAATGTGAATAAAAGTTTGAGAGTGGGACAACAATCTTTGAGAAAGGGCATCTGCACTAACACAGTCCGAGCGGCACCGTGAGGATCGTGGTAATAGTAATATAATCACATCAGCTACATTTCGGGTGTTAACGTGATACAAGCGCTGTGTGCTGTGTTTTATATTCATCACTTTCACGAAGCATCTGTGCTATGTTATTTCTCTTATTTTTTCAGATGAGATAAATGAAGCCCAGAGAGGTATCTTCCCAGGGTAGCCAGAACTGGAATTTAGTACATTATTGATTTTACTACAATATATGTCTTCTGTGTAGAGAAAAGAGTCAAATAGCAGGACTGACTTATCCTTAGAGAGGCCTATGTGCAGGGCTGGCCCTGCACTGTGATTGGAGAGGAGGGGACAGGCTGATTGTGCCAAAGCTGCGTACTCCATATGGCTTTGTTGAACACCCGCTTCGTACATTGTGGACATGGAAGGCTCACTTGCTAGACAACACTTTACTAGTGTTGCAGACAGGTCCATGTAGTGGGGGCAGTGTGAGCAGGGACAGATGAGAGAGGAGGCTGGGGGAGCCCCCGAGGGCGGGCTGGTGAGTGCTGAGTGGCATCTCTGCAGTAGAGCCCATCGAACTCAGCATCGCCCAGATGGAAGGCGACCAGCAGATAATTTTGTATGAGTGTGTAAGACTATTAGGTTTCACTCTGATGGAAATGAAAGCCATTTATGGTTTTAAATAGAAGCCAACAGGACCCTATTTCTTCTTTTAAAAGACCCCTGAGGCACTGGAGAACGGTTTAGAGGAAGATGGGTGGCCACAGCAGGGACGGAGGTGCGAGGGACAGCAGCTCTGCCTGCCGAGCGTCACGGCAGGAAGAGGCGGGCCTGAGAGATCAGCCAGGAGGTTCCGAGGGAGGAGTCTGGAAACACAGCTGGTTTCTAGATGAAGGCAGAGGTCGCCGAGGAAGCACTGGGTTAGGAGACAGAGAGGCTGAGCTAAATGCACCACCTACCCTTCCCACTTAGTGAAAGTAAACGCTTTCACGAGTCAGGCCGTGCATGGATGACTTGATCTGTGGTCAGGACCTACTCCTCTTACCCCCTAATGAGGGAGAGAGTGGCTTGGTGTCTGGAATTAGGTGTGGAGGATGTAAGACCAATCCGGCTAGGGACGTAATCTTTAGGTAGCTCATAGATTAGCAGAAATATGGGTCCAAAGACCCATTTGTCTCTTTTTTTTTATTTTTTCCCTGAGTTTTAGTTTGTTTTGTTTCTGGCAGAATGGTGGACAGCAGTGCAGGAAAGGGATGCTACAACCAACCCTTCAAAGGGGAGCTCTTCTTTCAAACAAGGACAGAAAGGCAGCGGGGAGGGGCTACTCTCCTCTCTGGGCTTTCCGGGCAGACAGCAGCCGGAGTGGTTGCTGGGCCAACTTCCATATTGTATCTGTGTTGAAAGAATCCCTAAATAATAGGCAAGTTCGCATACATAAAAGGAGTTTCAAGAATAACGAGAACAGCAGTTCCCCCATCAGAGTGAGATGAGAAGCGTACTGTACACAAGACTCTATTTTCACGTACAGCCCTCTGAATTATTTCAAATATTTAGCCTCACATTCTATTCACTTACAATTTACAAAGAGGGCTGGCCACAAGGGGACACCAGTCACACAGGCTGTGGTGGTGCCACACCACAGGGGAAGGTCCCGGGGTCACGCCTGGCACACTCACATGTGCTCATGTTCTGGGCTGGCTGGGCCTGGGTGGATCGTGGCAGGAAGACCATGTAGAAGGAGTCTCTCTCTCTCTCTTTCTCTTTCTCTTTCTCTCTCTCTTTCTTTCTCTCTCTCTCTCTCTCTCTTTTTCTTTCTCTCTCTCTCTTACTCTTTCTCTCTCTCTTTTTCTTTCTCTCTCTTCCTCTCTCTCTCTTTCTCTCTCTCTCTCTCTCTTTCTCTCTCTCTCCCTCTCTCTCTTTATCTTTCTCTCTCTCTCTCTTTCTTTCTCTCTCTCTCTTTCTCTCTGGCTGAAGTATGTATAAATGAACAAACTTAAACCAAGTAAAGTAAAGAGAAATAAACCAAGATGTCTCCAGATGCCAGATAACATACTTAACGTGACCCGAGGTTCAAGGCGGCGTATCTCGGGATGACACCACAGCCTTCATCGTGAACCGGAGTGAGCTTTGTACGTACAAGAAGCAAAGGGAAGCGCCGCAGACCCCAGGGCCCACTATGAACGCTGAAGAAAAGACCACGCACAGCCCTTCTCACCATCCTGCCGTCAGCTTGGGTAACGATACTCAGATCTCCAAAGGAGCACTCAGCATCCTGAGCATCTACGCTATCTTCCTAAGGTAGCAAATGACAGCTGTCAGGTGGGCACCGTGAGAGCCCTTCCACCGCCCCCACCCTCGAAGTCAAAGAAAAGCCATATTAACCGCTTAGATCTACAGACGGCCTTCTTGCAAAGTCCATCTTCTTGGAGAGCTGAGAGAGAGCTCCGCTAGGACACAGAAAATAACATTTTAAGTCCATCCTTATACCTGGATTCTAAAGCAGATGAGTAATACTTTGCACTTAAGGAAGCGCTTTTATCTGAGTCGTTCAAGAGCTGAGAACAAAGCTGATTATTACCTGCCCCCTCGTGATTGTGAGGGAAGAGCTTAATCCCTAATTTGCTGATGGGGAGCCAGAAGCTGTCAGGGTGAGAGGAGGCGCTGAGGGGCACACAGTCGTCTGTGAAAGGCTTCCTGGAGAACCGTCAAGCGCTCTGACAGCGGAGCGATCGCCTTACGCAATCAGCACTGTGCTCACTGCACCTGCCCTGCCCCATCCTTGCCAGGGCTGTGCTGAACCTGCCCCTCCTCCGTGAGTGGGACTCAGGGCTCTTTATGCAAATGCACTTTGTCAAAAACGTAGATGCCTATAATTTCATCCTCAGTTCCCGTCATCTATTTTTAAAGGTCTTGGTGAAGAAGTTCACCAACATTTCACGTGAGGTGGAAAATCCCCATCGGAGAATTCTCATCTTCTCCTGGCTCCTTTGGCTACACCATCAAACTCTCACAGGGGACCAGCAGGTGGCATGGTGGTTAAGGTGCTGGACACTCCCACACGGCCAACCATGGTTCGAGTTCCGGACCTGGTGGCTTGCTTTCTCATTTTCTCTCTTTCTTTGTCTCTTTTTTCTGGTCAAATTAAAAAATAAATGACTGAATTAAAAAATTAAATAAATAATTCTAAAAACCCCCCAAAAAACCTCTAGCAGAGATCGAGGGAACATTTGGCGTTATTTTACCCAGGGGAGATGTTTTGATCACAGGCAACGCTGAGTATCTGGCTTGAGGTGTGATGTCAGACCAGACTCCGTAGCTGCTGCCTCCTGCAGTCCCACTGTGCTGCACACACCGAGGGTGATTCCCAGGGAGTCACAGCACTTGACGTGTCCTCATCTCGCACGCAAAGGTGACGAGGCAAAGCTGTCCCCCCACGGCTGTGCTACCCGGTGTAAGACTGTGCCTTAGCAAGCCCCAGACCTTCCCTCGGAGATCGAGCATCGGTGTTACAGGAGGGTCTGCAGGAGCGCTGCACAGCAAGGGACCACAGCCAGTCTCTAGGAGCTGAGTGGCCCCAGAGGGACAGCAGTGACAGGGCGGATCTGAGATGCACAGCCGCGAGGAATCGAATTCCCAACAATCACACGTGCTTGGGAGACAGCACCAGGATCCAGAAGAGATGGGGCCCAATGGGACCGTGGCTGTCGCCTGGGAGTCTCCCATCGAGGGACCTACTGGGCCGTTTCTGACCTCCCGAGCCTCAAAACTGTGATGCGTCTTTTTAAGACACAAGGTATGTGTCTATTTGTTAAGCAGCAGTAGAAAACGATACAAATATCTTTCATTTTGAGATAAAAGGTATGAACATAAAACGTTTTGAGGTTAAAAAAGTCATTGACAAGTATTAAAATAATGCCTGGAAGATATATATGTGAGTCAAGTGGGCACTTTGACTATGACACTCATCTCCGTGGAAGGGAAGCCAGTGAAGCTGCCAAAGCACAGAGTTCTAACCATGCAGAGGGTCTCTCACCCCGCGCCTTCAGAATGAGTTAGAGAGGCTACAAATGATTAACTAATAGAAGGACATGCCAACGAGACCTCACTGTATTAAAACTCCATGGCCCCGTAGACCATTTGTGACCACCTAAAAGTGAACTGAGGTTATATCTGATTTTGAAAAGTACCGCAGAGGAAGATTACGGCTCTCACCTAGCAACACTTGTGCGGCCTTTAGGTCAGTGGCTCTCCAACGTGGCTTTCTGTCAGCTTTCTAGAACAATGAAAAACTGACTAACAGGAAGAATTCCTGAGGGCTCTGTTGCTCAAAGTCACAGGCGAGTCTGGGTGATTTACAAACATAGAGGTTGATTGAGCTGAGGGTTCGGAGGTCAAGGCCCCGGGGCTGCTCTGGTGAGGGTCTTCTGCTGGTGGGATTCATGGCCGAGGGCGGAAGTGTGTGTAGAGTGGAGTGTCGCTCTCATTGCCCTGCCGTAGGCCCAAAGGTACTCACTCATGGAGGCCAGCCCCCCATGCCTCGATTGTCCCAAAGGCCCCGCCTTTCCACACCGTAATCACACGAAGGTTCCACTCTGTACTCTGTTGTGACAGCTCACGAACTTAACATACATTTCGGGAGACGCGTCCGAACCATAGCACAATGAGTATGACCCCAGATGTAACGGATTGTAACTGCAGGGGATGAGCGGTAAGACCTGTTACCGTCTACACCCGGTTAGACGCCCTCTTCCCCGGGACCTCTTGGAGTTACAGTGTAGCCAGTCTGGGCACTGGCATTTGACTTGATCCCATTGCTCATTATCACGATAAGGTCGATTCTTTCTGGGATAGAAACAATGTATTTATCTTAGCCAGGATCCCGGTTCTCTGCTCTTCAATTGTGGCTACACACTGTAACTTCCCGAAAAGCTTTATAATCCTGCCACCCTAGCTTTCTCCCAGAGCAATTCCATCAGCGTCACCAAGCACAGTAACCACCTGTTCGCAATGTTGAGCGCTCCCTAGACAATCGACGTGGAGTTACGGTTGAGGTTGCCGAGCTGTAGCTAAGTCTTTGTCTCTTTCTGCACCCGTTCTAACATATCATTCTGCCATCAGTGCCCGAAGCCCTGCCTGGGAGGCCCAATGCTAGGGGTGCAGTTTCTCAATGGACTCCAATCTGACTCCAAGACTTAAGTCAAGCCCTCAACGGTGCCAAGATGAAGGGACAGCTGAAACTTACTGAGAGATGTTAGCATGCTAGTGGAAAACCACAATGAATCCTAAGAGATGAGTTGATGCAACTCTTGTCCCCTAGTCCTCTTTGTTTACTGAGCAATAACACTGAACCAGCCCTGGCCTGTGAAAGTGAGTCCACGCGCACCCGGGTAGTGACTCTGTTCACACCTGGGAAGGACCATGGACACGGCGCCCGTGCTGGGCTCTCTCCCAGAGGGGCGAGCTCCCTCTCATGGCCTACTGCCCCTCGGAGCACTCTGTAAGTAAAGTCAAAAAGAAAGTCCTTACGTTCTTAAATCCTCTGTAAAGAATCTGAAGCTCTTTCTTGGTGAATTTGCTCTGGGCTTCCAGAAGCTCAAGAGCCTCAGGCCGATGCCTGACGGTGGCCATCTCCAGCTCATCTTCCACGCTGTCTGTGGGAGAGAAGCACAAAGAGACGTGAGAGCAGGCCCGGCCGAGCTCCGCAGCAGCACAGGAGCTAAAGGGCCAGCGATCTGCCCGGAGGAGAGACCCCGACACTCCGGCGGGCTCCACGCTCCCGGGGTAACCGCCCTAGGCTACGACATTCGACGCTACATTTGTTTTGCACATCTTAGTAATTCCTGTAGACATTACAATTCTAGCATTTAAAAAACTATTTCTTCATTTTAGAGAGAGATTTTTCCTACAGGGCATGTGAGCTCACTGGAGAGACAGAAACAGAGACAGAAACCGGGAAATCACCCTGTGGACCTTAACTGTTTTCTTTCAAATCACTGTCTTCTCCAGTCATTGCTCTGAGAAACACGACGTAGACAAAAGTACGGTAAATTTTAATCAGATTTGCTGAGTGTCTTTCATCATGTCTAGACCCTGTGACCTTCTACTGGGAAGAAACAAACAGCGCATTAACCTCTCGGCCTTCGTACCACGAGCAGTCCAAGCTGGTTACCAACAGCTTCCTTCACCAGTTGCTGGGGACCCGCAAAGGCCAGTCCTGAGACCTCGAGGCCCAGAGCCGGGGGCCAGCGTAGCTGAACTCAGCGAGATGCAGGCGGTATTCCACGGAGCCACACTTGCAGATCTGCCTGCAGGCGCCTGCTGGCCCGCTGACGGCTCGGCCCTGCTCCTGAGCGACTCCGACCTGCCCAGGGCTGTTTCTATTTCTAGGAGGCCGACGGGCTCTAAAAACATACCTGAGGTCACCAGCACATGACAGGTGTGAAAAGCAACATCCGCCAACCCAGGCAACGCGGGTTCCCGGAGGGAGCGCTGAGGGGCCACGGCTCGATGCCACGCGTGGCTCCAGTTCACTGCGACTTAGCACAGGTCAGAGCCCAGGATGGCGGGCGTTCGGACCAGTGCCTGCCTTCACTGGGCCCTTGTCACGTGCCAGAAGATACAGGACGTGCCTAATGACGATTGTCACCCTCACAGGGAGCCCGGGGTGCCCACTTTTACACACGGGGAGACGGAGTCTCCTACAGGTTCAGAATCGCGGGGGCACAATCACATAGAAGAAGGGACAGGGCCGGGCTCTCCGCCCCGTCTTCGATGTCACAGCTTCTACTCGGCCACCCTCTTTCTTTCGATAATGACAGAAATGAAAGTGATAAAAATATTGACAACCTGCTCCTCTCCTGCTCTGTTAAACTTCTCAGAAGGGCTGACTACAGAGTCCCCAGGACAGCATTTACCAGTCTGTATTCAGCACATTGCGCGGGCCACGCACACCCGTGATGAGCCAGGCGTGAGGTGGGCAGCTCCGCCCAGCCGTAGGCCAGCCTGAGTATTCTGAGCCCATCAGCGGAGACCAGGCTGAGCTGGGTGCCCCGGGGGCAGGCGAGGTGGAGTAAGTGCACTTGAGAACCTTTTGACTTACGGTGAATTCACTTGGACATTGAAGGAGCACCTGCATGTCCACAGGGCCCATTTATAACCTCCTGATCTCCCTTTAATCTACTTCAGTCGGACTCCTGGTCCTGTCAGGGGCTGTGCTGTGTCCTCTCAAATTCACTTGTTGAAGGCTTACTCTCCACGTGACTGACCTTAGAGGGAGGGCCTTTGTACAGGTAGTTAAGATCCAGTGAGGTTATGAGAATGGGCCAGCAATCCAACGGGCCTGGTGTCCTTGTTAACAGAGGAAGAGACACCAGGAGTGTGGGCTCACAGGGGAAAGGCCATGGGAGGCCACAGCATGGAGGCTGCATCTGCTGTTGCTGCGTGGACCCTGGACTTCCAGCCTCCAGAACAGTGAGAACACACATTTCTGTTGTTTAGGCCACCAGGTCCACGGTATGATTTCACAGCAGCCCTGGCAAGTGAATCTATATCGATATTCAAATGCTACCCAACACTAAAAAGGCAGATGTTATTACTCAGACAGTTTTCCCATGAGGGCTAGGCAATTTCCTAGTCAATTATCATGTTCTCTACCATACTCCTCAAGAAAGGGGTCATCATTCCCATTTTATAGATGAGAAAACTGGAGAGTCTAAGTAATGTGGCAACCCAAGGTCACACGGTGGCTTATAACGAAGCAGACAACCCCAGTGTTTACTGCAATAGGATTCACAGCAAGATGACGTGAACGCAACCTACGTGTCTATCAGCAGATGAGTGGATAAAGAAAATGTGGTATACACACACAGGGGAAGACTGTGGAGCTATTCAAAAAGGCCAAATACAGTCATATGAGGTTGGGTGACGTGATGTTGACTAGAACAAGCTGGACTCAAAAGGAGAACCACCATGTCTGCGCATACACGGAGACTGCAATGACCGTAGAGCGATGTGGAGGGACTACTGGGTGCTGGAAAGGATGCGGCAGGCAAAGCAGGACACTGATTAACGGAAACGAAATTGCTGATGGGTAGAAGAACCACGCCCAGTGTTGTAAAATACAATGGGGAGAATGCGGTTAATAACAACGTAGTGAGTATCGCATTGTGAATGATGGAGGTGCACTAATTGCTGTGATTTAGTCCTTAAATACTCTGTTCGCATACTGGAAAGTCACATTGTAACAGTGCTATGTTAATAAAAAACTTTAATTAAATGAAAATAACAAAGTGGATAAGTGTGTCCAGCACCCCAATGCCCAGGTTTTTCAGTACTGTGCTGAGATTGTTAATAAAAGTCACTGCTGCATAGCTAACTTTTGCTCTAAGCTTGGTTGTATATTATCTCCTTTTTTTTTAAAGAGAGATTTTTGCTATAGGACACATGAGCTCACCAGAGAGACAAAGAGAGACAGAAAGTGAGAAATCATACCTCAGAGGGATGGCCATGCTGCAATCCCTTCTCCTCCATTCTCCTTTCGGGATTTTTGGTATACATGCACCTGTGCCCAGCGTCAGATTCAAACTATCAGGTCTGGGACTTGAACCACGGTCAGCCGCGTAGGAGTCCAGCAATGTAACATTACACTAGCTGCTGGTCTTATTATCTCATTGAATACTGACAAGAGTTCTGAAACATGCCTGTCACTGCCCTTATTTTACAAGGGGTGCACCAGGTACCTTAGCTCAAATAACTTGTCCCATGCTAGACCTTGGATTTGATCTGCGGCTTCCTGACACCAAAGATCACAAGCTTCTCAGAGTGCTATTCTAAGACATGGTAACAGTGATATTTTTTAGTTCAAAATCCTAGGGGATAAAAGATTTTAAGCCAGCAAGCCCTCCAGGACAGCAAATGAAGCTGCTCTGATTAGAAGCACACGGTGGAAGGAGGTGTGGAAGTGACGGAGCTGAGAAAAACACAGAGGGGGTTGGCTTCGTGCATTGTACTAGTGAGAAACTGGGTTCTGGGAGACTGAGTGGTGTGCCTGGGACGGAAGCCAGAACCAGGGGGCCCACGGCCTCCCGGGTCCTCTCCAGGCTCCGCGGAAAGGCGGGCATCCCGGCGTCTCACCCAGGGTCTAACTCAAAAGCACACCGAGACACGCTGCACATGCAGGGCTCCCACTCATGTGTCTTCACCGGATTTAATTTTCATCAGACAGCATACTGCTAAGCCCGGACACCCCGGAGCATCCTGGCTGTCTCTGTCTGTTCTTCTCTGGGGACCAGCGGTGTCCCCTGTTGCAGTCAATGGGCCCCCTTAGGGCGTGACATAATTGGGCTTGAACTCGGAATTCAAATCTCCTGAGAATAACAGATGGGCTTTAAAAATAGTCATCTTTCTCCCTCCCCCTTTTCACAGCTTCTCTTAAAATACAGTAGAAGCTTATTACCACTTAACTCATAATTATGCAAATTTGTCTCTATCTACCTCAAGGAATACTGTCCAAAATATAACCACAGAGCATCACACTTCACCATCCAATGCAAGTGTGAGTCCTGCCTTCTGAAGACGTAAAACTGGGCTTCTGGTGCAGAAAGCAAGTCAATTCAGGAGCAACGAGGTCACTCTTTGGAAGAGGCTGGTGCAGACTCGGGCTGTGCACCCTGAGGCACTTCTTGTCTGTCACGACATTACCTCATGGGTGTAACCTGGGCTCCGTGTTCACACCCGCTCAGCCACCCCCCACTCTAGGAGCACACGGGGTGTATGTGAGCAATTATTCCCAGCTGAGCGTACACGGCCCTCGAGTCTTACCAGAAAGGGATCGGTCCACCTGAAACCCCACAGGGGCCCAGCACCTCCCAGACCATCCGGAACAGCTGGAATCCCGCACTTTACTCTGACACGTGATTCTTTAAATGTGGCTCTGAAAGTATGTTATGACTAAACCAAACCAACAAAAAACTTCTTTAAAATTAGTACTTTGTCCTTTTCGTCATTTACACATCACACTGAAATGAAGTACTCGGGCCAGTCAGTGGTGAGGTGGTTGAAGTGGCTGGATCCCAAACGGTTCAAATCCTGGAACTGGTGGCTTGAAAACATGCCGGGCACATGTGTGTATGGTGCCCAAAATCCGAAAAGGAGGGAGGATGGAGCAGAAGGGATTGTGGCCTGACCACCCCCCGAGGGGTGCGTTCCTGCGTTCCATCTCCGGCTCTCTTCCTTGAGAGCACACACCCTCGGAAAATGTTTTCAAAGAGAAGAAAGAAAATTAGAAGTACTTTAAAGATGGCCAATTATTTTGAACATCTTTTGTTAGAGTTGTTTACTGCCAATGACATTGTGATTTCATTCCAGGAGAACTTAATTTGCTTTGCAATTTCGTGATTGAAGCCAATCACTTATAAAATACACACCTCAGAGGTGAACTGCTGGAGTGCGATTTCTCACGGCTCTTATGAATGGAATGTCTCTACCTTACTTAGCAACACAAAGAACTCTTCCACAAGTTTAGATTTTTAAAATGATCACCTAATTGGAATACTTCTATCAGCATTAACCCCTTATTAATACAGAAAGTCAGGAACAGCCCCTAACAAATAGGAGCTGTTATTTCTTTTCTTTTATTTTTGAGAGAATTTTACTATAGGGTGTGTGTGCTCACCAGAGAGAGAGAGAGACAGAGAGAGAGAGAGACAGAGATACAGAAAGCGAGAACTCCCCCTCCCACTCCCCCTCCCCAGGGGGATAGCCACGCTGCAATATCTTCTCCTCCAGTCTCCTCTCGGGATCTTGGGTACGCATATGCACACCCCTGGTGTGAGTTTTAAGCTGCCAGGTCTGGGACTCAAACTGTGGTTGACTATGTGGGAGTCCAGCAATGTCACCATTACACCCTCTGCTGGTCCCAGAGCTGTCATTTCTTAGGTGGTGTCTTAATTGATCTTTGATAAATGAAGGCAATAAAAACTATATTGCCAGTTATGAGACACAGAAAGAAAATCTACATCAGAAATGCAGAGGGGGAAGGCGACAAGGGATGTGGTTCAAGTTACACTTAAAGACAGACTGAAAAGGATGGGTACTTTAGTCTGGGACCAGCAGTTGGCATAATGACTACGTGGCTGGACTCCCATGTGCGACTGCAGTTCGAATCCTGGACCCGGTAGCTTAAACTCATGCTGGGCGCGTGTACGTGTGTGCCGAAGATCCTGAGAATAGAATGGAGGAGAAGGGATTGCGGTGTGGCCATCCCCCGGGGGGTGATTTCTTGCTTTCTGTCTCGCTGCCTATCTCTGTCTTTCTGGAAAACGCACGTGCCCTATAGCAAAAACCTCTCCAAAAATAAAGAAAGAAAAAAAGAAAGAAAATGATTGATATTTTAGCCAAAAGGGAAAAAGCTCACTGGGATTATAATAAAAGAGGAGCAATTTTAAAGTAATGAAACATGAAGAGACGGCCAAGGCCTCTCCTAGGAGAGGTGGTCAAGGCAGTTGAGTCACTTGGGGCTGACTGTGAGGTCTGAGTCCTGGGCCAAGTGGCTGGAAAAACATGCCAGTGCAGGACGCCCAGTGTGTAAGGATGAGCCGCAGTGAGGACGCCCGGTGTGCGAGGATGAGCTGCAATGAGGATGCCCCATGTGTAGGATGAGCCGCGGTGAGGGTGCCCGTGTGTAGGATGAGCCGCGGTGAGGGTGCCCGTGTGTAAGGATGAGCCGCGGTGAGGGTGCCCGTGTGTAGGATGAGCCGCGGTGAGGGTGCCCGTGTGTAGGATGAGCCGCGGTGAGGGTGCCCGTGTGTAGGATGAGCCGCGGTGAGGGTGCCCGTGTGTAGGATGAGCCGCGGTGAGGGTGCCCGTGTGTAGGATGAGCCGCGGTGAGGGTGCCCGTGTGTAGGATGAGCCGCGGTGAGGGTGCCCGTGTGTAGGATGAGCCGCGGTGAGGGTGCCCGTGTGTAGGATGAGCCGCGGTGAGGGTGCCCGTGTGTAGGATGAGCCGCGGTGAGGGTGCCCGTGTGTAGGATGAGCCGCGGTGAGGGTGCCCGTGTGTAGGATGAGCCGCGGTGAGGGTGCCCGTGTGTAAGGATGAGCCGCGGTGAGGGTGCCCGTGTGTAGGATGAGCCGCGGTGAGGGTGCCCGTGTGTAGGATGAGCCGCGGTGAGGGTGCCCGTGTGTAGGATGAGCCGCGGTGAGGGTGCCCGTGTGTAGGATGAGCCGCGGTGAGGGTGCCCGTGTGTAAGGATGAGCCGCGGTGAGGGTGCCCGTGTGTAGGATGAGCCGCGGTGAGGGTGCCCGTGTGTAAGGATGAGCCGCGGTGAGGGTGCCCGTGTGTAGGATGAGCCGCGGTGAGGGTGCCCGTGTGTAGGATGAGCCGCGGTGAGGGTGCCCGTGTGTAGGATGAGCCGCGGTGAGGGTGCCCGCGTGTAGGATGAGCCGCGGTGAGGGTGCCCGTGTGTAGGATGAGCCGCGGTGAGGGTGCCCGTGTGTAAGGATGAGACGTGGTGAGGGTGCCCGTGTGTAGGATGAGCCGCGGTGAGGGTGCCCGTGTGTAGGATGAGCTTTGGTGAGGGTGCCCGTGTGTAGGATGAGCCGCGGTGAGGGTGCCCGTGTGTAGGATGAGCCGCGGTGAGGGTGCCCGTGTGTAGGATGAGCCGCGGTGAGGGTGCCCGCGTGTAGGATGAGCCGCGGTGAGGGTGCCCGCGTGTAGGATGAGCCGCGGTGAGGGTGCCCCATGTGTAGGATGAGCCGCGGTGAGGGTGCCCGTGTGTAAGGATGAGCCGCGGTGAGGGTGCCCGTGTGTAGGATGAGCCGCGGTGAGGGTGCCCGTGTGTAGGATGAGCCGCGGTGAGGGTGCCCGTGTGTAGGATGAGCCGCGGTGAGGGTGCCCGTGTGTAGGATGAGCCGCGGTGAGGGTGCCCGTGTGTAGGATGAGCCGCGGTGAGGGTGCCCGTGTGTAGGATGAGCCGCGGTGAGGGTGCCCGTGTGTAGGATGAGCCGCGGTGAGGGTGCCCGTGTGTAAGGATGAGCCGTGGTGAGGGTGCCCGTGTGTAAGGATGAGCCGTGGTGAGGATGTCCGTGTGTAAGGATGAGCCGTGGTGAGGATGTCCGTGTGTAAGGATGAGCTTCATAAATACAGTGAAATTGAAGGAAAAGGGCCTTGGCCTTTTGCTGAGAGAGAATTAAAAATTAAGTTTAAAAAACTTCTTGGGTTATGCCTCTAATCGTCCATCCCTTTTCCCGACTGTAAGACCAGGTCAGAGCTCTGAGCAAAGTTCACCACGGAGTTTGCGTGAGAGTAATTAACTGTCAGAAGGCTCAACACTGGAAAACATTCTTCTGGAGATCACTGTTGCATTTTTAATTGACAGCATGTTGGCAGTTCCAGTCCCTTTTTGAAAACAAACCCTCCAACAGCCAAATGTGAGCACTTTGCTGCCAAGAGAGGCATTTGAAAACTTTCCATGGTCAATATATTACCAGGACAAGCAAAACACACTGAAATGTTGTGTTGTATTTGACAACAGAAATGTGAAATACAGTTAGGAAATTACATTTTTGCAATTATACAAGGCAATGTACTGGTGGCAACTTATTGGCCATGAGCTGTCAGCTTTCACAACAATCATGTCCCATTTGCTCTCCTGTGTCTGCTCAAATCCCCAACAAAATCCCCTGGAATGAAGCTTTAATTGAGTGGATCAATTATTTTGATTGAATAAGGGCACTGAGATAGTACTGGCTGGATGTTATTATGAATCAAATTCAAATAAAAACAAGTAATCAATGTTTATTCTTCTATATTTTGCATTAGTTCCTGACCATTATTTGCTAAGTCACCTTTGTGCCACTGTAATGTCCTCTGAGCAAACAGGGAAAATGATGACTGCATTCTTTAAAACAGAGAACTGGGGCAGGGTGAGAGAAAGCGAATTAGTTTTCCAGCGAGCAGATGAAGCTCTGCACTGGACAGAACTTATATTTTTAAAGAAAAAGTATCGGGCTCACATAGACTCTCGTAGGTAGGGGTTTCCTGACACTAAGCCATCCAGAAAGTAGCTAGCTACACTGTTTCACCCGATAAATACCTGCTGAACATCCATATAGACTTTATCGGCCAGTCGTCAGTCTCTAAGATGTCATTGTAGTGGGGACAAACCTAGAGAGAGGAGGGGCACCACGCCTGACCCTGAGACGCGCTGGTGGTTCAGTCAACCCCAACTGCAGCTCCCAAGGTGCACAGCTAGCAGAGATCTTAGCGTGGCCCCCGGGGTCCTCCTGCACCCATCTCAGTGCTGCTCTGGTCTGGAAGGCTGAGCCCTATGGACAATACTACATGGACTCTTTCCCTTTCTGGTTTCCTGTTGGATGTGACCAAGGGGGAGCACCATGAAGAGACAGAGAGGAGGGGAAGGGAGAGGCTGTGACATCCGTGCTTCGGGTTCCCTCCTTGATGTGTCGACATGGCTGTGTTTCTCTTCCCAGGGCGAGGGACCTGGTGGGAACTGCTCCCTTACGGTGAGAGTGGTGGCTTTCTCTACCGCTGGCATACCTCGGTCTGGCAACCATCACTTCCGCTCTTGCTAGCTCAGGTGCTCCACCAGCCTCGTCACTTCAGAAGCCCTGCTCACACCCTGCACACGATCTCAGCTTTAAGCTTTTCCTCCATCGTCCCATTTAAATGTGCCTTGTGTTTCCTGCCTGGATCCTGACTAATCCTGAGTCACAGGATTTTAGCATCTGAAAATACTGGACTGAGAGGTGAGTTTCTCATGTCAGATTTTTTTTTTTTAATAGCTTTGTAATGTTGGGCAAATCCTTTCCCTTCTCTAGTTTTCCATTTTCTCATGTATAAAATAGGCTATCTCCCTTATAATAGGCTAATATCATTTTCCCTTGGCATCTGTGGGGGACGGGTTCATGAATGACCTTACTTAATCCCATGACAATTCACTTTCCTGATGGTCACAGTCTTTCTGCACCTCCAATAAATTGTGCTCCTTCGGTCCACGGAACCCTCGCTCTATCCAGCCCCTCTCACTGCAGGTGTTCTCGTTAGAGTCGCAAATGTCCTCTCATCAGCGAGGTTCCCCTGCCCCAGTCTACGCAGCCCCCCACCCACATTCTCTTTCCATCTTATCACCCCTGGTGTACTCCCCTCATGGCACTTATACCCTCCTGAGATTTCCTTTTGTTTTCATCTTTATTTTCTCTCTTCCCATGTTAGCTCCCGAGGGTGGTGATGGCAGTGGTGCCTTCACTCCTTCTGCCCTTCCCACACCGACTGCTGTGACCACGACTGACCGTACACAGGATGAAAGTCACTTTCCCTCCCATGGGAGAGAGGAAGAGGGGCATGAGGAAGGGAGGTAAGAAGGGGAGGGAGAAACTCGCGGGAGAAGGAGCAGGTTCACTCCCGTCACTGGAGGTGGGCTAGGACCAATATGGGGGGATGGAGAGCAAAGCTGACTGGGGTTCAGCGGGAGGACAAATGCCCCCAAGAGCCCATGACAACCAAGTGGGTGGCTTCCTGACTAAGCCGAGCTGCTCTGCTGGCAGCACAGGGAGTTTGCAGACGCTGTGAAGTGTGACGCAGAGCTAGAAGCCTCCATGCTCCCTTCGCACTCGGAGCCTCTCTGATTCTGGGAATCTAAGGGCTCCATAGCTCTGCAGGGGTCTGGGCTTTTCTGTAGGAAATGCGTTTTTTGTTATTATCTGCATACTATCGGTAAAGCTCACATTCCCGCCGTGAGGAACAAAGAGCTCTTTCTTAACTGCCTTTCTGGGAAGAGAAAATGGAATTCAGGATAAGTACTGACTCGTTACTAAACTGCCTTTCAGGCCCTGCAGTTGGAAGGTCCCCCTACGTGGGCTCCTACGGGACACTGCAGGTTCATTCACAGCTCGAGGCCCTCCGGTCAAACCTGCACCCCCTCTGGGGTTCCCTACAACCCGCATGCTGACACGTGGCTTTGAGCTTCCCCTCCTGTGTTCTGGAGTCCTCTGCTGCTGTGGGTCTAACACCCGCCTTCCTCTCGTATTCTCATAACATCTTTTCAGTCCTGTGCCCGATTTCTCAGAGCCCAGATCATGGACAAGATGACCTTGCTGGGCCAGGGCGTGGCCTGCTGGTTGAGGCAGCTGGATCCCACATGGCTGACCGCACAGTGTGTGTCAGACCTGCAGGCTGAAAAACACAGCGGACACACACTGCATGCATGTGCCTCAAAATACCAGAAGGATGGCTGCTTCTTCACTGCCTGCCCTGGACCGGCATCTCTCACCCTGGTCTCTCATCTCTCTGGCCAGCACTGAGCACTCTAACAAACTAAAAAAGTAAATGAATAAAAAAGTCACCTTGCCAATGTGGCAGTGTAATTAACGTTTCTCCCTTCCAAATAAGCTACCTTTACATGTTGTACTTTCTTGTGATGGTTAGTAGAGAACTGACAGCCAGTAAGAGAGAGTTTTCTATCTGCAGATCTTGGGAGTACTCAAATCACAGGCCATGTCTAACATGGATTCAGTATCAGCCCGTTTTATAAAATCCCATGATTTAAAAAGAATTATTCTAGGGGCCAGCAGATAACAGAGTGGTTACATCACTGGACTCCCACATGGCCAACTACAGTTTGAGTCCTGGATCCGGTGGCTTGAAAATCACACTGGGTGCATGTGCGTGTGTGCCCAAGATCCCAATAATAAAGGAGAAGGGATTGTAGCATGGCCACTCCCCCGGGAGGTTATTTCTCACGTCCTCTCTCACTGTCTCTGTCTCTCTCTCTCTCTCCTGCGAGTGCATTCATCCTTATGGCAAAAATCTCAGGGAAAAAATTATTATTTTATTTAACTTTAGTTATCATTATTTTAAAAATTTGACCAGAGAGAGAGGGAAAGTGAGAAAGCAAGCCCCCAGGTCTGGAACTCAATCCATCGTTGGCCACATGAGTGCCTTTAACCACTAGACCACCTGCCTGCCCCTTAAGGTCCCATTTTTATAAAAATGGGTTAGAATCACACCGATCTTTTCTTTTTTTGTGTATCTGATAGAGGTCTGTTTCCTTACAAGATACATCTTGTTCCCTTACATTGAGTAGAAACATGCATTGCATCTTCCAGGAACATTTATTTAGGGTATGGCTTTACCAGATACTGGTACAGTCAGAGTGCTCACAGGACATGAAGATCTTATTCTTCACCAAGTGAATACAGAAATCTGTTTGAATATTACATTTTACCTGTCTGTAATGTACAAATGACTGTGCTTTCAGTAAATATCTGGTAAGTTGGCAGTTTTGATACCGACTTGAAAGGAGAAAAGCCATGACTCTAATAACCAAGATTCGCTGACAAATTGTGGCAATAAAGGTTGCTGTAGCTTTACGGTCATGTGGAATTAGGGCTTTGACATTTTTCTGGATTGTCGCCTTCTAAGTTGATGATGATGTGTTATGTTTGTGAGATGGTGTGTGTGTGCATGCAATGAAAGAAAAAATATTAAAGCAATGTATCTCAACTACAATTTTAATTTTTTTATATATAGGATTATTACTAATGACAGTCATTTTGACCTGCTTCCTCTCCCCACGGAATATAATGTAAGCTCCAGTAGAACAAAATTCTTCTTTGCTTTGTTTTAATCTGTTTTATTTACTGTTCTATCTTCCAGCACAAGGAGGGAGCAGGAACTGACATCTAATAAATATTTCTCGAATGAATGTGAGTTAATTACATGTTATTATTATAATATATTACCGCTGGCCAATGCCATCGAAACAAATGACTTCTGTAGTCTAGGACATTTTGCTGAATGTATTAGGTTGTTTTAGGTTCTTTCCATACTTCATTGTTTTTTGTGTTGTGGGGACAGGGACATTTTACGGCATTCACAATTTTAAATCACTAATTGAGTCCACAGATTCTACAAAACAGCATGGCAGAGTACGAAGAGAAACTCTGGCCCATAGCCCCATAGCTAAGATATTTCTCCTAGCTTCTTAATGTCCCATTTCCTCAGTGGCAAAGACCACCACCTTCTCCATCTGATCCCATTCTGATACTTAAAAAAAATTGTGTATGACAAAGCATTTGCAAAATAGAATATTTATAAATGTCCATGACAAATTACACATAGCTTCTTTACAGAATAAATTGAGTTTTGCTTCAGCTAGTCTTTATTTTTTTACTCCTTAAGAATGCCACAAAACTGGAGAAAAAGAGAAGATGGGCTGGTCAGTCTTACGTGTCACCTTGGCTAGACTGCAGGACCCAGTTATTTGATCTACGTGTGGTGAAGGGCAGGCCACCCTGGATAATACGAGTATGCTTCATCTCATCAGTCGAAGGCCTTAAGCAAAAAGTGAGCCTTCCTGAAGAACAAATTCTGCCTCAAGACTACAACATCAAACCGCACCTGGGTTTTCAGTCTTCCAGTTGATCCTATGAATTTCTGACATGCCAGTCCCCATAGTCATTTGAGTCAATTCTTTCAAATGTATCTCTTTATATTTAGGTGCATATGGATGTGTGTATTTATGCATGTATGTGTTGGTTCTGTTTTTCAAGGTAACCCTGACTGGTACAGGGACCAGATGATCAAAGGAAAAAAGATGTATTTGTTAAATGATTTACTTTGTGTGGCATTGTAGAGAAAAAGAAGTTGGGATGGTTTAGTCTGGCTCTCTACCTTCCCATCTTACATTTGAAGGCCACAGGATAAACAATTTATGCTTTCAGCTGTAGTGCACTTGTGTCCTTGTTATGTAATTATGATTCTGCTGTTTACGCCACTGAATGTACCGTGCATGTGCGTGTGTGATAGTTTGGTTTTGGCAATGAGCCACTGTTGTCTGCAGGCCTTTTAGAGAGAGGGAGCACCTGGTTAGCTGGCTAGCCCTGCTCAGCTCCATGCTCTGTGTGCTCTAAGAGGGAGGCAGAGCTTTGCAAGTGCTATTACGAGCTGTGTGAGTGCCCCCTGAACTCAGCCAATAAACAACATGACATCAGAGCCTCCTGTCTTTTTCCAACTCCCTGCATCTCAGTTTGACCCACCCTCTGGAGAAGAAAGAAGCTCATAAAACAAGTATTTTTTTTTTTTTTTCAATCTAGTGATACTGCTGAAGTTTGGCATTATTTAAATTAATGCTCAGTGCATGTGAATCAAGAAATGTATAGGGCAATATGGCTTACAGCCTCTAGCTGTTTTGCTAACAACAGGCAATGGGAATGTCAAGAGTTCCTTGGTTCTGGTCCCCACCACTCAGATCAAACAAAAACATCCCAATGTCTTGAAGCCCAGGCTCTTTTCATCGACACTGTGCTATCAGCCAGCCAGATGGGACAGGTCTTATAATTGTATGAAAGTTCCCCTGGGTATTTAGGTAAGCATGAGCACATCAATTGAGTTGGTTTTTTTATAATATAATATATTGATTCTTTTTTGAAGCAGAGAACCACAATGCATGCAGACCTAAACCAACAAAACACACAGTTTGGGGAGTGAAAAAAAAAAAAAGCCAAACTTGCTTTGAATAGCAGGAGACGACGCTTTGGCAGCGGAACAGGGCAAGAGCTTCATGAGCCGCTCTTTAATGCTGCGCTTGGTGCTGTTCTGAGCGTAGAGGAAACCTAGAAAATACACGATCGGTTCTGTTAATACCGTCTGCAGACGGAAGCAGGGCTCAGCTGCAGGGTTTATCAGAGAAGCCAGGCAGTCAGGATCGGGAAGGAAGCCATCCCTCAGGCAAGCACAGGCAATGGGCTGGGATCCCAGAAAGAAAAGAAACAAAATTCTTGTTTATCTGTCTTCCTCCTTATTTAGGTTTTCTTTTCAAACCTCCATAAGGTGTTAAAGACAGTGACTAGCAAATGAAAACAGAATCGTAAAAGGATATTGAATGGCAAAAGTAAAATTTAGTGGCTTTGGGGGCCTTAGATCATGAATAAAAGACTTAGCTGGATTGGAATTCCAATCTTCAAACCAGCATCAAGGGCCCACCTGGCAATGTTCTGTTCTCACTGCTTCCCACCCTTGATTACAGAGGAGGTAGCTGCTTTGCATAATCATTCACACAGCAATCACCTGTTCGTACCTTTGCCTTCCCTGAAAGCAGGAAAATAAATGTCCTTGCGTGCATTTCTTCACACAGGCTGACGTGTCGGGAGCTGTGCCAGCCTTTCACACGTGGACGTTAACGAATGGAACATACTCGAGCAAGATGACTCCAAAAGAAGCAAGGTATGTTTGTAAAATGTGAACCCAGAAAAAGACAGAGCAGTGTCTGTGACTCCTGATAGTTAGAGAGGACTCGGGGGGAATCAGTCTAGCTGGATGGACAAGCTAGCACACAGCGGAAGCAACTTTCAGTGTAGACGCCAACTGCCAGACTCCACCGACTTACACCTTCAGAGCTGAATTTGCATGTTTATGTATATTGACTCCTTCCAGTCAGATTGCGGGTAGTCAAATACAAAGCAACCACAGGAGAAATTATTTAGTCGAGTTTAGACCATCTTTATAATACAAACTGGGAACTGTATCACGTGTTCCTTTTCTACTGTCCAGTTCCTACCTTGGAATAAAATAACCCTGACTACAGAACTGACCTTTAGGGCTGTTCCACCCTACCATCCGTAGGCTAAAGTGCGCACGCGCATGTGTGTGTGTGTGTGTTGAGGTGGGGTGACAAAATGGACAAGTAAACATATAAGTCAGATCTTTCCTCTGCTTAAAAGCCTGCATATTTTTCTTTATAAAAAAATCCACACTTCCTACTAAGGACTCCAGTCCCTGCAAGAACTGGCCCTGACTCACTTTGACAGCATTTTCAACTATCTTCCCTCTCGTTCTCACCATCGCCCCCTGGCCAAAATACCCTTCCAGCCCTTGACGGAATTCACAAAATGGATCCTCCTCTGGCCTCAACACTTGTACGGTATGAAAGGTCTTGTTCACTTGATATCCTAGGTACTGGCTGAGGGTCTGACACATCATAGAAGGAAATGAACATCTAATGAATGAGCGAATAAATCCACTATGGGTATCTAAAGGAGATTTCGTTTCATTACCTACATTAGCATCCCAGTAAGCTTTTTTTTTTTTTTTGGAGAGATTTTTTTGCTCTAGGGCGCGTGCACTCGCCAGACAGACAGAGAGAGACATAGAGACAGAAAGCGAGAAATCACCCCCCAGGGGGGATGGTCACGCCGTAATCCCTTCTCCTCCATTCTCCTCTCGGGATCTTGGGCACGCACGCACACGCGCCCGGCGTGAGTTTTAAGCCACCGGGTCCAGGACTCGAACCGTGGTCGACTACGTGGGAGTCCAGCGACATAGCCATTACGCTAACTGCTGGTTCCCTCCCGGTAAGCTTTTCAACTTATAAAATTAATCTGATGTCTTAAAACGGATTCCTTTGTTGGTGTCTTCTTTCTGCACTTCTGAAAGGACGGCTCTACCTAAGTATCCTCTCCTTCGTAAACTGCTCTGGGACACTGGGATTTGGCTTAGCCCCTCAAGTAGGCAGTCTGCCCCATCGTTTTATGCCATTGCAAACCTTCATGCCTTGATATATGTTATTCTCCTAATACGGTCCTTCCTTCCTAGATGGCCAACTTGTATATTCCCAGACAGTCTTTAAAACTCAGTTCCAATACTCTGGCAAACCTCCCCTTTGCCTCTCCAACCTAGCTGAGGGAAGAGAAGACCTTTACACACCCTTGTTCTCTCTTCCTCTGGTTCCAGCATCACTTCCTATTTGGGATATCACTCCCAATTGTAGAATGAGACTCTATTCTGCCAAGAAATGAGAGAGAGAAGTTTCTACCAGTTTCTGTAGTAGAAGAGAGACTTCATCGTTATCTTCTACCAAGTTCTCTTGCTTCAGATTTGATTTCCCAACAGCAAGCCCAGCTCCATAATCATCCTTAAAACTGGCCCATGGGAGTCCTAATGGTGCCCGAAGAGTTAATAGGACTTTTTCAGTGCAATTTGGTATGGTAGTAGGTTACTATCTTTAATCAGTTGTTCAAAGTCTAAGACTTGGTGCCAGCAGGTGGCATGTTGCTTAAGGTGCTGGCCTTCCACGTGGTGGACTGCAGTTCGAGTCCCAGCACCTGGTGATTGCTTTCTCACTCTCTCCCTCTTCTGTGAGTGCATGTGACTCGTAGCAAATTTAATAATAGTGAATAAAATTAAATAAATAATCCTTAAAATATTAGTCTAAGATGTTAGTTCCTGTTTTACTACTTCTAGCTGAGTGAGCCTCTATAGGTCATTCAACATTTTTGAGGCCTCTTTTTTTTAATAAATAGTGATTTATGCTGATATATCTTGGTTGTTAAACAAAAGTTAAAGCTATATTTTAAGAGTATAATTAACTGTAATTTGTATTTTTTACTATTCTGTTTCTATAGCGTTTTCTCTTCAATGAGACCTCAAGTTTCTGGGAGGCAGGATGTAGACATTATATAATTTGTGCTCCCTCATACCTTTTCTTTCCCTATTAGGTCATTCTGCTCTTTTCCTTTGAAAATATAGTGGTTGAGTGTTCAGACACTGGAGCCAAAGCGCCTGGAGTCAGATCCAAGTACCGCGGACTCAAGGTAAATTTCCTTCATCTCTCTGAATCTCAGTATTCTCATGGGTGAAATGCATTAGTACCAGTATCTGCCTCGCAGAGTTGTCAGGATGTAATGCAGTGACAGATGAAGCCTTTAGCACAGGCACTGCCACACAGTGGCTGCCCAACCAATGCTAAATATTCATTTTTTCACTTACTGGAATAGTTCATGTTCTCTCCTGTCTCTAGACCTTTCACATGCTGTTATGTGCATCCGAACATTTTCTTTGCCTCCTCTTTGCCTAGTTCGTGCATATTCATTCTTGAGAGGTTAGTTTATTGATTGTTTTCTGAATAAAACCTTATACAATTGACAAAACTAGATTATGAACACCTATTATACGCTCCCATAATGTCTTCATTTTCTCTTTCCTAGGAAATATAATTAAAACAATCAATAATATAACTGTGAATTGGACATATGTCTTCCACACTGCCATGTAAGATTGAAAATGTCCCCTTCCAGCCTTTATAATATTTATAGTATAAATAATATTTCCAGAGTAAATATTACTAAATGGGCAATCCAACTGTAAAAAAAAACATTGAACTGAACAAGTCGTATCAGCCAACTGTTTTCAAGCACTGCACTCTAAGTATTATAAACAGCATAGAACTGTGACGCTGAAGAGCAGAGACACCCAGAGATCAGTGGGGTCATTGGCTGAGGACTGAGATGTGCACACTCAGGGCGAGATCTGTAATCCTGAGCAGGCAGAGGCTGCAGGTGAAGAACTGAGTGGAGAAAACAGAAGTCGCGTGGTGCTGGGAATGCTGGAGCTCGGGCGCAGCCAATACAGAGAGAAAGGAAGAAGAAAGAAAGAAAGAGAGAGAGAGAGAGAGAGAGAGAGAGAGAGAGAGAGAGAGAGAGAGGAAGGAAGGAAGGAAGGAAGGAAGGAAGGAAGGAAGGAAGGAAGGAAGGAAGGAAGGAAAAGAAAGAAAGGAAAAGAAAGAATAAAGCACATTGAGGACCTCTGATATTCCCTTGATTGCTCAGAAAGGCTGTTTTTTATTTTCTTGTAATGCCAATGGGCACATGCATGAGAGACTGAAAGATTGAGACAGAGAGGAAGAGTGAGAGAGAAGCATCCCTCAAGAGCCTGCACTCATACAATCTATTTTTTCCCCCTTTAATTCTACATCTCATCAGGGTCCTGGGTACACATGTGTGTTTTTCAAACTATCTGGGCAGGAACTTAAACACTGCTCAATCATATGCAGCCCTTAACCACTTATTGTACTATGGGAGCACACAAAAAAGACACTTTTAGAGATAAAAATAATTTCCTAATGAAAAATAGAACTACAGTTGGAAAAACCAAAAGGAGCTGTTGAACTCTGGAATGCGTTCTAGAGCAATATTCAGCACATTTTAAAGGAAAATAACACAGCTGAAACTCTCAGCACTATACCCTAGTAATGCCCATCATGCTATCAAAAATGACCAGACATGGGAAGGAGCAGAAAATTAGTTAATAAAGTTATACCATAAGATGACAAGGAGGTTCCGCTGCAGGGGTGGAGATGACATGGCATAACTGTGTAATACAGAAACCATGTGCAATCTGAATGATGGAAAAAGATTTCAGAGAGAGAGAGAGAGAGAGAGAGAGAGAGCGAGAGAGAGCCTGATTGATCTGTGTAATGTATAAGAAGCCCACTGTAAGCATAATCAGAGAACTGAAAGAGAGTAAAAAATGTTTTGAAGAAATAATGGCAAAAGCATTTCACATTTGTTTAAAAAAAAAATCAGTAAAACTTGCTGAACCCCAGGCAAGATAACTACAAGAGGAATAACATAACACAGCTCTGTTATAGCTAAATGGCTGAAAACTAAAAATAAGAAAAGCCTCTGAGGGAAAAGAAAAACAAATAAAAATACACATGCATATAAAGGTATAGGTAATTTGAGAGTGGATTCTCGCTGAAAACAATAGAGAGCGGAAAACAATGTAATAACTCTCTTAAATTTCTCAGGGGAATGCAGAGACTGTCAACTCAGAATTCTGTATTTAATAAAAATAGTTTCATTGACAGTGAAGGTGAAATAAAGGTATTTTAAGATAAACTAAAGCTGTTGTAAGTCATGGCTAATAGAACTACATTACAAGAACTGCTAAAGGAATCTCCTGAGGCTGAGGGGAAATGACTATAAGAACACTTGAACCTAGAGGTAGAGACAGCACTAAAAATTGAAATGATGTGAATAAATATAAAATATTACCTTGTTTCCTCTCTTTTTTATTCTTTTTTGTGTACAACCAAAAACGATGTTGTGAAGTTGATTGCATGTGTGGATATAAAATTTCTGGCAATAACAGCATAAAGGTTAGGAGAGAGTAATTGAATTTTACTTGTGGATAGTCCTTCCATTTTACACAAATGAGTACAATATTAACCCTATAGTCTATAATCCCTGAAAAATACATGTTGAAATCTCTGGATGGTAGGAAGTAAAGGTAATATGTGATATTCTCGACATTTTAATAGAAGAATTAAAGTGGAATACCAAACATATTTAATTAACTCCAAAGAACTCAGGCACGGAGAAATAGAAGAGCAGAATCTAACAGGACCAGTAGGGCGTACAGAGAAGATGGCACGCCTGTCATGAGCATACGTGCAGAACCCATGTGGTATGCTTCCTCTGAGTGGACACAACACTTGTCCCCACACCCTGAAGGGATAGCTGAGTGTAAAGGCACTCTAAGGACGGCCCCGACAGAATTAGGGAGTGGGACTGCCCCCTCCCGTCAGAAATACTAAAAGGAGTATGTGCTGCGCCAGTCAGCAAAGGGCCTTCCTTGTAGGACACTTACCCTCAGCGAGAGCAAGCATTCTTTGACGGATCGATTACATTACATGCAATGAATATTTATTTTTTCATTTGTTCAAAAGGCATTTTTATAATGCATATATTACACACATTACGATGTTCTTTCTGCAACTCTGGATACGTAATGATCTCATAGGAAAAAGTCCCTGTGACCAAGAACCTAACCAACTGCATCAGAATACCCATACCCTGCTATGGTGTGGTGTATTCGTCAGTTTGTCTCAATAAACACTGAATTCTCTGAAAGGGAGGTTCTGTTCGTTCACTAGTTCATTCATTCAAAAACACTGGTTGAACCAAACAAACAAACAAACAAACACTGGGTGAGTAAGTTCCGACGTGCTAGGCACTGCCCTGCGTTCTGGGAATAACACTTTGAATGAAACAGAAAACAAAATTCCTGTTTTAGTAAACGGTCCATCATCGGTAAGAGAAAAGTCATAAACGCACATACATTACAAGATGTAAAACATGTGAGACAGAAAGCGAGGATGGGGTCTGAAAACTTCTGCTGGTGAACAGGGGTGGAGATGGGGTGGGGAAGATTGGAACTTGGCACGTGGTGCCCGTGGGAGGCGTCACTGGAATTACGTTTACGCACAAACATGTCTAAAGGAGATGAGACGATCTCGTAGTTTGATTGTTCGCAGCTAGCACATGGGAATATATTCAGTGTAATACATATATCTCGAGTGATCAATATTATTTATTAAGTCAATATTTATTATGACCTACCATGAGCACATTAATACCTTAGCTTATTTGACTACAGAAACCACTGAATCTAATGATCTCTGCACTAACTTGCCTAAAATTCAAGATGAAGTCAGCTCCCATTTCCCTGCATCTAGAAGCCGAACAACACTACCGGTACACTAGCGCTTCACAAATAAAGAAACAGAGTCATTTTTAAAAGTGAATAAAGAATTGTGGAAGTAGGTAGGCCACTTTGGGATGAACCTGAATGACCAGCGTGGTCGCCAGCGGGACAGACTGCATCGCACGGGCCCTGCCGTGGCTGGAAACAGGTCAGCGCATCCCCCCTGGGTCGCTCTGTTATCCTGCAGGCAGATCCCCACAGTGGCATGTGCAAACGGTCATTCTGTCACACAGAAATGCCATTACGTGACAGTGTCAGGTTTCACTTCTGAGTGGTGGGCGTGAGTGAGGAATTGTACAAGTCCTGGGGATGGTGATAGGACTGGGAGTCCCACCGTGGTGAGAATCACGCTGATTGTCCCGCAGTACACTGAGAACACAAGCTCGTACCTCCTGTGGCTTTGCTTGGAAAGGAAAAGCCCTGCTCTAGAACTCACAGCGCTGACCTGCTGTCGCCTTGTGCTTTTGAATCACGGACAGTGTTCTTCCCAGATCCTAACACGGGGATGTCTGGTGCAAGAAAATGACTAATAGCATTTCCGCAGACATGGCGTCTTCCCGTGGATCAATCATGGTGGCAAAGCATCATCTGGAGTTTCAGAGGGACCGCGACGCGGCCTGTGTTTCCCTTGAGTCCGTGACAAGCTGCCTCATTAGCAGTGACGGGGTGCTGGGGCGGGAGTGCTCGCTTCGCTGCCCGTGTGAGCTTGTCTGCCCAAATGTGTGTTTGTACGTGGAGCTTCCAGCTCATCCACGCAGACACACACACAATCTATTTCAGATTTTCAAATCTGCTCCTGAAAGTCCATGGCCTCGGATCATGTCGGGTTCACACTCTGCTCATCATTTTTGCTGAAAATTGCTGCCAAACCATACCATTGGATGATGAAGCCAATGCCAAATTATTCCCCTCTAAGAAGGGAGTCACAGGGCGCTGACGGACTGCCAAGGGACATGCCTGCATCTCGTTCAGGGGCTTTGTGAACGCTGGAGGCAGAAAATGGACTTTCCTAATTGACCTGTCTGTCGCCTGTGAGGCTCCTCCCTCTAAGGCCTACCAGTTAATTCAGAAGGAGGGGGCCGCCGGAGGTGCTTGCACTTGCTGAGAATAATCCACAAAATCTACATGCAAATAGAGTTAACTTGACTCTCTTTAGAGCTGCCACTTAAAGACACCTGTTTTTCATAAAATGAATGCTCGTCTGGCAGCCTCGGTCTCTCTGCCCATTTCTCTACACTGGCATCAGTCTTCTCCAGAGCTTTCTTCCCTCCCTCCCTCGCTGCTCCTTCCTTTCTTTTTCTTTTTCAATTTTCCTCCCTCCCTCCCTCCCTCCCTCCCTCCCTCCCTCCCTCCCTCCCTCCCTCCCTCCCTCCCTTCCTTCCTTCCTTCCTTCCTTCCTTCCTTCTTTCTCTCTTTCTCTCTCTCACTCTTTCTCTTTCTTTCTTTTCTTCCTCTTTTTCTCCTTGTTTTCCATGAGCAAGAGAGAAAGAGAAGAGAGGAGACAGAGACATGGGTATCCCTAACAAGGTCTCCATGCCTCGGCCAGCCCAGAGCGGGGAAGCACATGGCTGGTGTGCTCGGGGCATCTCTGACTCGAACCTCAGGCCCTCCCCGTCTGGGGCAGCCTCACCGAGCAGGGAGCTGGACCACTGCCCACTGCCAGCCCCTTTCATTCTCTTCTCAGATGTGCTCCTCTGTTTCCATCTGTGTCTCTGTCTTCCTCTCCTCTGGCCCGGGACTCTGCCTTTCTTCACTCTGTTTCTCTCTCTCTCTGTCCTTGACTCGGTTTCTCTCTCCGTCAAAGGAGGACCCTGTTTACCCCTTACCTTCGAGGTGGTTGTGCGCCTCTCGAAACGTCTAGAGAGCTTCGGTCAGCTGAGCACAGTGTAATAGCTGTGAGTTCTCCAGGCAAGTACAGGGAGCGCAAGGTGGGCAGGGCTACGGTGCGGCCCTAACGCACCACGGGCTGGGCTGGCCATCCGGTGCCCTGCTATCGGCGGAGCTAGTCAGAGGGAACCAGCAGAAAGCAGCATGGAAAAGCATCCGTTTCCTCGGGGATCTTTCAGGATAATTCATTGAAGCCCAGTTTTCCTTTGACTGTCTGAACAAACTGCTGAAAGTTCTTATAATGGGGATATCTTTTCTGGGGAACATGAAAATTACCCAGAGCTCCTCATGAGTAGGGTGACAAGCGCTCCTGGTTGCCCAGGGCACTGTCAGCTTCTGACAGCTCTCCTGAAACTCCATGTGTCAACACCTCCCTTCTGGGTTCAAAGATGTTCTGGTTTAGGTCCCATTTATAACGGGCCCATGCTGTCGATGACAGTGCAGTAGCTGTTTACTAGTACCGTCTGTTCCTGAAGATGAGCACTTACGTGGTCATTGACATAATGCCCATTTCATTACACGGTAAATAGTGCAAATGGTAAGCGTCATGAAAATGGTATTTAAAAATGACTGTAATTAGTAGGAAAGATGAGAGAGGGAGCTAAAAATATAAGTATTTGGGAACACGATGAAGGAACATTGGAGTGGAAAGGCTCGCAGCTTGGGGCTCAGAAAGAACTATTTGAATCTAAGCTCTGCCACTTTTCATCTGCAGGTCTCTGGAAAAGTGACTTACCCTCACTGAGCCGCTTTGACCTCACCTATATTGTGAGAACACTGGGACACCAGGCCTCGGCTCTCTCCGGGTGAGTACGAGGTTCAAACGAGGTTACAGATACACAAATGCTGGCTACTAAACTTCTCTGTTCTCACAGAGTGAATGATGAAAAAGTGTGTTTGTGACCTAGAACCCGAAGCAAAAAGACCTATTTCCAAAATAATAGCAGTATCTTTTTGATACAGCAGCCATATAGCATATTCCACACCCAATGTTTATCATGAGCGTTTTCATAACAAATTATTATAAATATAAATTAAACTTAAATCCTAGTGTACTTCTTTCTTCCTCAAGCTGATAACTTATCATGTGATATGATATGATAACAAATAACCTATGCTTAATTATTGTTTTTATTTTTTTAGGTTTTAAGCATTTCTATTCCTGGAGCATAGTAACTCCAAGTTTTCTTTTGGAAAAAATAATCATCTAATTAAAAAGCAGAAAGCTGGTTATGATTGAGTGAGACTGATTCTTCCCATGACAAGAGGCCACAGATGTAACTACTGAGTTGATATTTGATAAAATTTGGGATTACGCAGTGAACAGAGTGTTCACTACATAGTAAAGGCATCCGTTTTCTCGGGGATCTTCATTCTTTTTCCGTAGTAACTAGTTACAGCCGTAGGTTCTGCCCACGCACCCCTGATCAAGTTACGAAGGGTCAATCACCTGACTTTCCATAAAAAATGTTTTCTAGAAAGATTTTTCAGGGAAAAAATTATTTCCTTTTGCTTAAATTCTGTTTATCTTCTCTTAGTATAAAATGCCATAGATTCTTATAGTCTAGTGTAAGAACCTTAGCTTCTGCTTGGAATGAAATAGGGAAAGAATGGAGGGTCTTAGAACAAGGGAGTGATATAATGTGACTACATGCTTTACTTGACCTACTCCGCACTGGTGAAAACAAGCTCAGTCTCTGCCCTGTGAAATTGACAGTCAATTACATAAATTACCATCTAACAGGGAAGGCAAATAGGAACAACGAATTCAACAAGAGAACAAGACAGCACCCCAAATGCACCTTGACCTTGAGTTTGCCTCAAGGAAAGACACAGATAAATGCTGCTGAAGTACAGTGTTCTGGCAACAATACGGAGGGGGACTTTTTATGTGCCAAGCGCTTTGTAAGCATCCTATCATTAAACTTCACAAGAGCCCCGCGTGGCAGGTAACGTTATGAAAGTCAAATTACAGCCAAGGAGATTAATGTAGTGAGATCAGGCAGGTTATAAGTGGCCACATCTGGGTGTGAGTACTGGTCCACGTGTCTAACTCTGGTGTTTGACACTCCGACCTCTACGCTGCATGCAATGGCTCCACAAGACAGACTGCTTCGTTTATTGGACACGTGCAATTGGGCCGTCTTCGGCTGCGGAATATTTGTTTCACATCACAGAATGGTTTCTCTTTTGTTTTATTTTGTTCCCCATCCATGCAGCTTCTTAAATCACCCTATCTTGAATATAATTCTGAAAATTTGGTGTGAACTGTGATCCTTGGCTAGGAATGCTGCCTCTAATTCCATTGTTCATAGGCCATCCATCAAATTCTTGGTGGTATTAACAAATTATAATGCAGTTGAAGAGCAAGCTGCGCTGTGAGATCCAATTTCTTCATCTGAAAAATGGGGCTAAGAAGATGTGACACTCACTAATCTCAAGGAAGTTAGAAGACGAACGGAGAAATGGTTTCTGAAAAATCCTTCGAAGGCCACAAGAACTAACATATCATCAATCCATTACAACTTCCAATGTGAGATATGACTTTCTTACTTTTAGTCGTTTTGGGTCACTACAGTCAATCTTCATCTTCTAGCCAAGTTCTTACTCTATAAAAATATCTGTCCATTCATTTAACCAATAAATACTTATTGCCTATATTTCAAGGTAGACCTTGTGCTAAGCATATAGGGCAAAAATCAAATAAGATACTCAGCGAAGTTACAGTGTTTACAGAACACAAATTACTTGGCCCAATTTTTCATTAGTTCTTTTTAGAATCACCAGGGTGACTTAGACAACATTAGCCAGACTTGGTCACTCTGGAATGACTAAGGTGGGCCCTATAACTGGTGACTGGTATTTTTATGAGAGGAGAGGACACACATACACAATGTTAGGGAAGAGGCCACGTGAACATGGAGGTAGAAACTAGAGCGGTAGGAACTGTCAGCTACAAGCTGAGGAACGCCAAAGATCATAACTGCCAGAGGCAAGGGGTAGCTTCCTCCTCAGAGCCTCCAGATAGAACCAACCCACTGACAGCTTCACTAGAACTTCCGGCCTCCTCAACTGCAAAAGAAGAGCCTCTTGTGAAAGCCACCCCATCTGTGATAACGTGTTGCACCAGCCCTCGGAAACAAACACAGACTTCTCTTAGCAGAGTTTTGAAAACATCAGAGAAAATAAAAGTAAACCATGACCATGAGTTGACCTCCTACATTACAGAGGGCATGGTCTTTACCCACAGGCAAGACTCCCTCCTCAATTTAAGGCAGGACGTTCTGTTCAGGATATTGTCTCGTGAGGACGGATGGAGTTTTGCAAATTGCTACAAGGGTATTCATATCTAACTTACTCCACCTCATACTAGAGTTGAGTGAATTTCTACCTGTGGGGAATATGCATGTCCCATATTCTGCAGGAGTAAGCTAGGAAAACATCAGGTCAGGATGAGCACTCACAAAGAACAAACAAGAAGTAAGGCTCTCTCAGTGCCGGTTTTCATGAATTAATTAGCTACATATTCACTGACTATTGGATGACCTTCCATGTCCTTGACAGTGACAGCCAGATGTCCTATGCTGCCCGAATGGTGCACCCTCCCACCATCTTATCCTTCCCATGTCCTCCTTCACTCTCCAAATCCTGCTCGTGCCTCTCATGGTCCCTGTGCCAAAGGTCGGATCTGAGAACGGATCGGAGGCACCTCCTCAGCTTCGTCAGCTCTTTGCTCCGATGTCACCATCTCAGGGAGGCCTCTCCCTACCATCCAATTGCTTCTCTATTTTACTACATAGATTGGTTGATATGGGCTGAAGTGTGTTTCCCTCTAGGTCGTAGGACAAAATCCCAACTCCCAGTACCTCAGAATATATTTGGAAATAAGGTCTTTAAAGAGGTGATTAAGTTAAAATTAGGCCAAGAGGGCAGGGACTGAATCCAGTATTGCTGTTGTCTTCGTAAGGTGAGAACGAGGCAGCAGGGAGGCACGAGGGCGGAGAAACGGCCATGTGAGGAACTGGTGAGAGCAGCTGTCTGCTAGCCATGGAGGGACAGCTCAGGAAGCTGAATGTGCTGACGCCTTGACCCTGGACTCCCATTTTCTAGAACCACCTCTTGTTGGTATTGCCCAGTCTGTAGTATATTGCCATGGCAACTTATGGTGGCAAATTATTAACGTGACTGAACTAAGGAATGCCCAGATACCTCATAAAACAGTATTTGCGGGTGAGTCAGTGAGAGCGTTTCAGAAGAGATTGGCATTTGGATTGGGAGACTGAGTAAAGAAGACCTACTCTCCCAGGGTGGGTAGGCATCATCCGGTCCCCTGAGAGACAGACAAGATAAGCAAAGAGAGGGTGAGTTTTCCCTCTTCTTGTCCAGGGATATTCATCTTCTCTTGCCCCTGGACATCACCACCCCTGGCTCTCGGACTTGAGACTTCTGCACTCACACCAGTGACTTCACTGGATGCCAGCAGGATCATACCAGCAGCGCTGCTGGGCTTCCAGCTTGTAGATGGCATATCCCGGGAGTTCTGGGTCTCCATAATCATGGAAAACTATACAGACTCAATCTCTCTTTTTCTCTCTCCACATACATATGAGTAAGAGAGAGAGAGAGAGAGAGAGAGAGAGAGAGAGAGAGAGAGAGAGAGAGAGAGAGATTGGTTCTAGGGGTCTATTTCTTTGCAGAGCCATTACTAGGGGACATGCTTAAACAAAGTAGAACAGCTAGCCACTTAATATTCTGTCCAGCCTGAAGCAGCACCGAGAATAAAGCAAACACTATTCATAATGACATCAGGACAGCTGGCATAGACTGTGACTTCCCAACTATATCAAGACCCTTGATAGCCCTCTCCATTGTACCTGTTACTGGTACTATATAATGCACTTTATTTCATTACATGACTACTGCCTGCCTGTCTCCACCAGACAGTAAATTACTCAAGGGTAGGAAATTTTGTGTTTTTACTGCTTTATACCAAGTGCCCAAGTGTTTGAAATATAATAGATTCTCAATAAAAATAAATGTTTAAGAAATAAGTGTAAGTTGTAGGAATGGGGTTGATGTTCACGGATCTTTATATAAAAGACATCTATGTCAATACAACTGCCAATTATTTCACACCTACTATGGGCTAGGCAGGATACTAAGCATTTCACATGCTACCACTTGTTGTTACAACAACTTTGCAAGCTGAATATGGTCCTTCTTTATACTCAATCTAAACACCTCCCATATCTCCATAAGCCCCTCAGGGGCAGGATCCAGTGTCAACAAGGGAGAGAGTGGGTGAAGAAACTGGTGCAGAAAGATGAACCTGGACCCCCATCTCTCACCATTAACAAAAATCAACTCAAAGTGGATCAAAGATCTAAACCTAAGACCTCAAACTATAACACTACTGGTGGAAAACACTGGGGAAACTCTGGGAGACATCGGAGTAGCCATCTGAGTATTCTTCTTAAATAAGACCCCCAAAGCACAGGCAATAATGCCCAAAATAGATAAGTGTGATTACATCAGATTAAGAAGTTTCTGCACAGAAAAAGACAGAGTAATTAGCATTAATCAACAACTTTCAGAATGGGAGACTGCTTTTGTAAACTATGCCTCAGATAAGTGACTGATAACCAAAATACACAGGGAACTCAAGCAGCTTACCCAACCCAATGAAAAGATGGGATAATGAGCGGAACAAACAACTCTCTAAGGAAGACATACTAACAGCCAAAAAGCACATGAAAAAAAGCTCAAATTTTCTCATCATAAGGGAGATGCAAATCAAAACCACAATGAGATACAATCTACCCCAGTCAGAATGGCTAAGATTAAAAACAAAAAATGATAGGGGCTGGTGAGATCATCTATAGACAAAAAATAACCAAAGAGATACAGGATCTAAATGATGCCATAAATCAAATAAATCCATTGATAAATAGCTATTGAACTTTCCACTCAATAACCAAAAAATATACATTTTCCTCACCCCTGCATGGACCTTCTGAAGACTGACCACATGATAGGGCACAAAAAAAGGTCTTTACAAATTTAAATGGGTAGAAACTATATCCAGCATCTTCTTTGACTACGATGGAATTAAACTTGAAATCAACAACAGAGTAAACTCTCAAAAGTACACAAACACATGGAAATTAAATAATCTACTCCTGAATGACTTTACAACCACTGAAAAAATTAAATCTGAAATAAAAAGATTCATTGTAATCAATGATAATGAGCACATGTGTTTCCATACCCTATGAGACATGGCGAAAGTATCGTCAAAGGGAAGTTCATAACAACTGGTGTACAGAAGATAAAGATGGGTAAGTGGCCAACAGACGACCTAACAATACACCTCTGGGGACAATAACAACAAAATACTGGGAGAAAAGAAATAATAACGATTCAAGCAGAAACAAATAGAGAATAAAGAAACTATGTAGAAAATAAATAAAACAAAGGCTGGTTCTTTGAGAAAGATAAATAAAATTGACATGCCATTAGCTAGACTAATTTAGAAGGAGAGAGAAATGAACCAGATAAATCAAAACAGCAATAAAAGAGGCAAGATTACAACAGAGGAAACAGAGATACAAAGGTCTTTAGAAAACACTATGAGCAACTATATGTCAACAAAGGAGAAAACTTGGAGGAGATGGACAAATTCCTGGATACATAATCTACCAAGATTGACTCAGGAATACATAGAAAGCTTGAGTAGACCAATAACAAGCAATGAGATTGAATCAGTAGTAAATAACCTCCCACCAAAGAAAAGTCCAGGTCCTGAGGGCTTCACTTCTGAATTCTACAAAACTTTTAAAGAGGAGCTAACTTTCCTTCTACTCAAACTCTTTCTGAAGATCCAAAGGGAAGGAACCCTCCCAAATTCATTCTATGAAGCCTCCATCACTGTCATCCCCAAACTGACAAGGAAACAACAACAACCAAAAAACAGAACTACAAACCAATATATCAGATGAATACAGATGCAAAAGTTATCAAGAACATACTAGCAAATTGTATCACATTAAAAAGATGATATACCATGACCAGGTAGGCTTTATTCGGGGATGTAAGGGTGGTTCAGCATATGCAAACCCATAAATGTAATACACCATATTAATAGGAAGAAAGATACAAACCATATGGTCATATCAATCAACACAGAAAAAACATTTGATAAAATACAACAGTCCTTCATGATTAAGGCTCTCAGCAAAATCGGCATACAAGGGACATTTCTCAATACAATAAAAGCTATATATGAAAAACTCACAGCTAGTATCATAGTCAATGGGGAAATGCTGAAAGCTTTCCACTCAAAACTGGAATAAGACAAAGCTGCCCACTTCCTCCCCTTCTTTTAAATATAGTATTGGAAGTCCTAGCCAATGCAATCAGAAAAGAGCCCAAGACAAAAGGCTTTTGAATAGGGAAAGAAGAAATAAAGTTGTCTCTATTTGTAGATGACATGATTATATATACATAAAATTCAAAAGAATAAAAAAAAACTCTTGGAAGTGTTAAATAAATAATAGTAAAGTGGTAGGATACAAAAATCAACATAGAAAAATCTACATTTATTTATGTACACGAACAACAAGCAGACTGAGGTAGAACTGAAGAAATCAATCCCAATTACAATAGCCACAAAAACAGTAAAAGACTTAGGAATAAAACTAACCAAAGAAGTCAAAGACATCTACAAGAAAAACTATGAAAAACTCAAAAAATAGATTGAAAATGATACAAAAAAGTGGGAAGGCATCCCATGTTCCTGACTTGGAAAAACTAATATAATCAAAATGTCAATCCTACCCAAATTGACTTATAAATTTGATGCAATCTTGTTTAAATTACCAGAGATCTTTTTCATACAATTAGACAAAACAATCATAAAATTTTTCTGAATCACAAAAGACCCATATTGCAAAAGCAATACTGTGCAAAAAAAGTGGAGAAGGTAGCATCTTACTTCTGACTTCCAAATATATTAAAAAGTTAATCAAAACAACACGATATTGGCACAAAAACAGGCATGTAGACCAATGGAACAGAATAGAGACCCCAGAAATAAACCTTCAGACATGCATCCAACTGATTTTGGACAAAGGGTACAAGACAATTCAATGAGGAAAAGAAAATCTCTTTAGCAAATGGTGCTGGACAAACTGGCTATTCATCTGATGAAAAATGAAACTGAACCCCTATCTCTCATTAACAAAAATCAATTCAAAATGAATCAAAGATCTGAACATAAAACCCCAAACTATAAAACTGCTTGTGGAAAACACAGGGAAAAACTCTTGGATACATTGGAGTAAGCAAAAACTTTGTAAATCAGACCCACAAAGCACAGGCAATCATTATGAAAATAAACGAGTGGGATTACATCAGTTTGAAAAGCTTCTGCACAGCAAAAGAAACAACGATTAGAGTGAATAGACCACTCTCTGAATGGGAGAACATATTTGCAAATTCTATCTCAGATAAGGGAACGATAACCAGACTATATAGAAAACTCAAGCAGCTTACTTGGAAAAAAAAAATCAATCCAATTAAAAGTCAAATAACTGAACAGACAACTGTCCAAAGAAGATATATAAACAACTAATAGTCAGGATAGCTAAGATTAAAAAAATATTGATGGCAAGTGCTGGAGAAGCTATGGTGAAAAGGGAACTCTCCTTCACTGTTGGTGGGGATGTAAAGTAGTACAGCCACTGTGGAGAGTGATATAGAGATTCCTCAAAGGGAACTCTCCTTCACTGTTGGTGGGATGTAAGGTAGTACAGCCACTGTGGAGAGTGATATAGAGATTCCTCAAAGGGAACTCTCCTTCACTGCTGGTGGGATGTAAGGTAGTACAGCCACTGTGGAGAGTGATATAGAGATTCCTCAAAGGGAACTCTCCTTCACTGCTGGTGGGATGTAAGGTAGTACAGCCACTGTGGAGAGTGATATAGAGATTCCTCAAAGGGAACTCTCCTTCACTGCTGGTGGGATGTAAGGTAGTACAGCCACTGTGGAGAGTGATGTAGAGATTCCTCAAAGGGAACTCTCCTTCACTGCTGGTGGGATGTAAGGTAGTACAGCCACTGTGGAGAGTGATGTAGAGATTCCTCAAAGGGAACTCTCCTTCACTGCTGGTGGGATGTAAGGTAGTACAGCCACTGTGGAGAGTGATGTAGAGATTCCTCAAAGGGAACTCTCCTTCACTGCTGGTGGGATGTAAGGTAGTACAGCCACTGTGGAGAGTGATGTAGAGATTCCTCAAAGGGAACTCTCCTTCACTGCTGGTGGGATGTAAGGTAGTACAGCCACTGTGGAGAGTGATGTAGAGATTCCTCAAAGGGAACTCTCCTTCACTGCTGGTGGGATGTAAGGTAGTACAGCCACTGTGGAGAGTGATATAGAGATTCCTCAAAGGGAACTCTCCTTCACTGTTGGTGGGATGTAAGGTAGTACAGCCACTGTGGAGAGTGATGTAGAGATTCCTCAAAGGGAACTCTCCTTCACTGCTGGTGGGATGTAAGGTAGTACAGCCACTGTGGAGAGTGATGTAGAGATTCCTCAAAGGGAACTCTCCTTCACTGTTGGTGGGATGTAAGGTAGTACAGCCACTGTGGAGAGTGATGTAGAGATTCCTCAAAGGGAACTCTCCTTCACTGCTGGTGGGATGTAAGGTAGTACAGCCACTGTGGAGAGTGATGTAGAGATTCCTCAAAGGGAACTCTCCTTCACTGCTGGTGGGATGTAAGGTAGTACAGCCACTGTGGAGAGTGATATAGAGATTCCTCAAAGGGAACTCTCCTTCACTGCTGGTGGGATGTAAGGTAGTACAGCCACTGTGGAGAGTGATATAGAGATTCCTCAAAGGGAACTCTCCTTCACTGCTGGTGGGATGTAAGGTAGTACAGCCACTGTGGAGAGTGATATAGAGATTCCTCAAAGGGAACTCTCCTTCACTGCTGGTGGGATGTAAAGTAGTACAGCCACTGTGGAGAGTGATGTAGAGATTCCTCAAAGATCCACAAATAAAACTACCATATGATTCAGCAATTCCATTACCAGGTATCTGTCCAAAGGACAGGAATGCACTCAGTTGGAAAAACACTTAGACACCCATGTCTACTGCAGCATTATTCACAATTGCTAAGGCATGGAACCAACCCAAATGTCCACGAATAGATGGATAGATTAAAAAAGTGTGGCACATATGTACTGTAGAATACTATTTAGTCATATAAAACAATGAGACCCTGTTATTTGATAGAAAGTGGATGAATATGGAAGATTTACTGCTAAGCAAAGCAAGCTAGACTATGAAAGAGAGGCATTGTATGTCCCCACTCAGTATATACTTAATGTCTGCACTCTATGCAAAAACGGAAAGACTGGGAGGCATAAAATCATGGAGAACAACTGAGGATATAAGAGATGATGTGGGAGGAAGGTAGGAAATGGGGGAGGGTGAGAGATAGGAAATCAAGAAAAGAAGGAGAAGAAAACTATTTATGGGTCACAAAAAATGAAAAACTAACTGTTGATAATATATATAGTGATATTTTTGATAGAACCAATATACAATATATTTAGAATGGGAAAATTAATTTGATATGCTGTAATGAT
This sequence comes from Tupaia tana, assembly GCA_026018925.1. Classification (NCBI taxonomy): domain Eukaryota; kingdom Metazoa; phylum Chordata; class Mammalia; order Scandentia; family Tupaiidae; genus Tupaia; species Tupaia tana. The sequence continues at coordinate 26,868,724 of JAKSZU010000025.1, read as the reverse complement.
ACACAGTGAATAAATGTAAAAAAAAGAGAAAAAAATAGATGAGGATACAAAAAAACAAAAACAAAAACAAAAACAAAAACAAAACACAAAAACCTACATGTAGAACTATCTTTTGACCTAGTAATTCCACTTCTGGGTATCTGCCCACAGGACAGGAATACACTCAGTTGGAAAAACACTTGCACATCCATGTTTACTGCAGCATTATTCATAATTGCTAAGACATGGAATCAACCTAAATGTCCAAGACCAGATGAATGGACTGAAAGAGTTTGGCACATATACACTGTAGAATACTACTTAGCCATGAAAAATGAGACTCGAGACCAGCAGGTGTTGTAGTGGCTATGGCACTGGACTTCCACGTGCTCGACCACAGTTCATATCCTGGACCTAGCAGCTTGAAACTCATGCTGCGTGAATGTGCCTGTATGCCCAAAATCCTAAAATGAGAACAGAGGAGAAGAGATTGAAGCATGGCCTTCTCCCTGTGGGGGAGAGGGGCATGGTTTCTTGCTTGCTGTCTCTCTGGTGAGCACATATGCCCTTATAGAAAAAAATAATCCCTCAAAACAAAACAAACAAAAAAGCTGGACCCTGGCATTTGACACAAAGTGGTTGAATATGGAAGATTTAATGCTAAGTGAAGTAATCCAGGCTTTGTAAGAGAGGCATTGTATGTCCCCACTTAATATATACCAAATGTCTACACTCTACAGCAGAAACTGAAAGACTGGAACGTATAACAACATGGAGAGTAACTGTGGATACTGGAGACAGTGTGGGTGGGTGATGGGCAATATAGGGGTGGGATGGGAGTGGGGGACTAAATAAAAGAAAAGCCACAGTATACGCTGTAAAGTTATGCAATGAATAAATGTAAATCATATAATAAAATTTAAAATGAAAAAATATTTTAAATACTCCAATATCTCAAAGATTTTTAGATAATGTCTTTCTGTACCCTTTTGGACTTGGAAAATGATACCCGAAGTACGGTGCTTTGACATGCTGAGTCCTTGGACAAGGAGGTTGGAAAGCCTTAGAAGCAGCTTCAGAAGCCCAGTTTATTCTGATCTTCTCCTGCCCTCCTGGCTTCTACCTCTGCAAATCTTCCAAAGTGATCACAGAAACTTGAATCCCTTTTACCCCAAGTAGGTCATAGAAACTAGAATCCTTATTCTCAAAGTTAGCTGTAAATCTAACCTTCCCCACTCTTTCTCTGTGAGAGTTAGCCAGAAGGAATTCTTTGACCTACCTTTTCTGATAGTAGGTCATAAGACCTTCGTTCCAGAAGGAGTCCTGCCCTATAGCCTGAAGGAAGAAGCTACACAGAGGCCAAGAAGGATATGAATAAGCAGGCCTTAATTGTTCCCCATCAATAAATTACTATTAGATCATACCCTACTGTCCAATAATATTTCTACATAGCTGTCTATTCGTTGTCTAACATACGTATAAAAATAAATAGTTTTCTCTAGGTCTTTGGGTATTCATTTCTGAGGACTCCCATGACACATAAAACTTAGATCAAGTTAATTTGTTACACTTTTCTCTTGCTAACCTGTCCTTCATTGTGGAAGTGCCAGCCATGACCCTTAGGATGGGTGAGGAAAGATACCATATCTGTCTGTCCTTACAGCCCCAAGCACATAGGCCTGTACATCTTAATGCAAAATAAAACATGTTTGCACATTCTAGGCAGTTAGAAAATCACATGAATGCAAATGCTACCTCAATGAATACATTGAGATGATCAATACTAGTTAACAATATAATTGATTGTATCAGTTAAGGTACAAATGACATTCTCAAATTATGTCAATGTGATTTCAGAATAAGTCATATTCAATTCAATAATGTGGGTGGAAAGATTCCTAATGCTTTACTCCTGGATCTTCTGTCTGCACAACAGAAGGATCAAGGACAGCAAGTCCGCGTTCCTAAGATGGATGTGAGTAGCTCTTCCTGCTAATGTGATTTGCAGAAACGGAGGCTTTAGGCTGGTACACAACGTGAAATACCGTCCTAGAAAACAGGCGGCACTGCCTGCTGCCCAGCCCTTTTATTATTAGAATCTGAGCCAGGAAAATCTATCATTAAAAACTATCATAGCAGCTGAGAGACAAGGTCCTGATGAAGAAAAATAACGAAAAGTAAATAGGTGTTTTCTATACCTGCTTCTCACTCTCTGGACCACCTCAAAATACTGCCGAAGAAAAGTGTTTTCAGCTACACAAAGTCACGTTTTGTATATACTCTGGAAATAGTATCATATGAATGATAAAGCTTTGTATCATGGGCAGACTTGAAAATTAGACAATACTCAAATTTTGTCCCATTTGTCAAAAACGTTGTAACTTCAAATTTGGCAGACTGAATAAATAGTGAGCTGTTTAGGATATCAGTCTAATGATAAATACCATAAAGTATATAAACCAATTATAGGCATTCTTGTTACCCTGGTGGAAAAACCCATTAAGATCCTCAATCACTCCAGCTCTCCAAGAAAATGTTCTTCAAATAAAACATGATCCCTATATAATTCATTCTAAGTTTCATCCTAAACACAGTGGGACTGAATTTTTAATCCGGAAAGCCCTGGCATCACTCAATTTAATTCTGCAAATGTCTGTTGATGCTTAAGACTCATTAAGTACCAACTGATGTTTTTCTTAGGGACTTTAGGATTTTACTGGAAAGAAAGTGAACTTTTTAGACACAAAGTGAAGTAATTTAGAAAAGGCAGCTTACTACAGGTATTGATCCTGTGCCTATCTCCATAATTCAGAACTTGCTACACTGGGTTGGATCTTTTAGACTCTAGATCTTCCAGATGTCTACGAAATGAAACACAGGGTTGCTTAAGAAACCAAAACCCACCATACTTCAGAAATCTGTTGTGAGAAAGTATGTTATAAATACTGCCACATATAAGCTTCTTAAGAATCGTTTATGAAGGAAAAAACTGAACTGGAAATGTTTTAACTTGCCAAAGATTAGAAGTCAAAAAATTAACAGAGTACACGTGGGTGCCTGGTCTGTGAGCCACAGGAAGGCCCCCTCATACACTATTAACATGTCGTTCATCCCTGCCTTGCTCCCATCATGCAATGCCTCGCATTGGCTGCTCGGTACGTATTTGTTAAATGAATGAATTCAGGTTGGTTGAATATCAAAGAAGAAAAGGAGGCTTCATTTTATAAATAAACCATGACTATTTCTCAAGGCTCCCAAAAAACTAGCATTGCATTGGGATGATATGAAATGCCAGATCCTGGCAAACTTAACTTTCACTTGAAGACAAGAGCATTCAGAAAGCTGAGCCTGGAACATTTGCAGAACCAGCTCTGAACTGGCGCTGTTAGGTTACTAGTTAGTGGGAGATGGGAGTACAGACAAGGAAGTCCAGCACCATCACCAAATTTAATAATCTGAGAAAATAATGCTGTCAAAGTAGCCTTAGATTATAAAAAAGTAACACACTAAAGTTATGACATTGAGAAAAGTTACCCAAACAGAGAGAAAGTAATATCATACTCTTAAACTAAAATTTCATTGGAAGCTTGTAAAAATGTCTTCCTGGGTAGAAGAAAATTATGGATCCTATTTTCTTGTCTGAATGAATGAACTCATTGGATATAATATGGGCTGAGGATCACAAACGCCTAGAACAGAAGGACAATTTGTCTGATAAATGTATTTATAGTGACGATAACACCAAGGTCTATGTAGGATTGGGGATATTGAACTGAAGAAGTTAGAGCTTCATGTTAGTGATGATAGTAATTCATGCCATTTTGTTTTGTTTTCATGGACTTTGCAAAGCGCCATCTAATTTGTTCAGAAGAAAGTGCTACGGGATAAGTATGTTTGCTATTACAGTGTACATATTACAAATGAGGAAACTGAGGAAGCTTAGAAAACATAAAACTCAGTGACCATTTAGCTGAACTTCTCTTTTCCAGTCCCCCTCACACTGGGTTCCTTTGTTCTTGTTACCAAAAGTGTGATACTCAGGACCAGCGAGTGGTGTAGTGGTTAAGGTGCTAGACTCCCACAAGGCTGACTGTGGTTCAAGTCTCAGACCTGGAGGCTTGAAACTCATTCCAGGTACATGTGCAAGCTTTCTCAAAATCCCAGGAGGAGAATGGAGAAGGGACTGCGGCCTGACCATCCCCCCAAGTGGTGATTTCTCCCTCTCTCTGTCTCTCCAGTAAACACACCCGCCCTATAGTTTAAAAAAAAAAATCTCTCTTAAAAAGATGTGATCCTCAGAGCATCAGCCTCGTCTGGGAGCTTGTTAGAAATGCATAATCTTCAGATGCAGTCCTGAGCTACGGAATCAGAATTTGCATTTTAATACGATCTTCAGGTGATTTGCATGCACATTAAATTGTGAAAAGCGCCATATATATCATGCCCTATTAGTCATCTGGAATGCCTGCTTTTGAAATTTTATCTCAACTCATTATAAATAAGGGGTAAATAAAGGGAACTATCATAAGAATAAACCACCAGTCTTTGAATTTCCTGAAAACGTAATCAGATTAAAATATTAATGGCACCAGTGAAGCCAATCTAATATAGGCTGAGATTATGGACTCTGAATCACGGTTTTGCTGCTTGCTATGTGACTTTGAGAACATCCTTAACTCTTTAAGCCTCAGCTCCACAGCTATAGATGAATACAATAAGCACATCACCCTCAGGAGGTTATTGTGAAGGTCACATAAAATGAGTACGCAGAGCTAGTACAGGGTGAATATGCTGTAATGCTCATTATTTTAAGCATAACACACACCAGAAATTCACTCTAGCTGTCTATCTCACCAAGAAAGAAAAATAAAAACTTTCAAGGTCCTCTTGGGTCTTCACTAAGTCAGCCCTTTGAATGCAACCTTAGAGGCTCACTTCATGTCAGCCCCAATCCTTGCAGTGCCACAGGGTGGACAAGGGCATGGTGTGTTTCCGGAGAATTGTGCCGGAAGGAAACCTTGAAGAATTTCCTAGACTTTTGCTAAAGATATTACTCATCTATGTCCATATTCTAAGAGGCCAAAATTATTACGTAGTATATTGGCTTGAATTCTCACCTTTTGGAACCTATAAGTCTGACTCTTCCAAGATTTTATAAGCTATTAAAAATTATTTAAAAAATCTGTCTAACAGCTGAGTAGAAGCTTGGTTAAGTTCTCCTCCAAAGATCCTTAGACAGAAGATAGAGAAGGGGTGGTCTGTACTGGGTGCTGGAAGTCACAGGGAGGTGGCAAGAGCTGAGAAGTTGATCTAGCAGGGTTAGCTGAACACAAGGGACCGTGGAGTTCTCATTATACATTCCCAGGGCCATGCCGCTGATGCCTCGGGGTATTCTAAAGGAAAACATCAAGACTAAATTAACTGCCATGCTGTCTCTGATACGTATAGAGGCGATGTGAAGATCTGACTTTTGTTCTGAGTGAGACAAGAAATGGAAAATGCTTTATTAGCACATATGTAACAGACGAGTTCTAAGCTACCATTGTGCCATTGCTTCTCATACGGGAAGAGTGTCCGAGCCTTGACGTGTGTGGTGTGCTGTTTAAAATTAGACATCCTAACCCACTAGGCTAAAATAGGGTAAACCAGGCCAAGACACCCTGCTATTTCTGTATGTGGAGTCATTATTCTCCGTGGAGCTAACAGATTCTTAAGACAGGCCAGGAGTAAGGATTGGAAAACACTGCAACTTGTCAAAGGCATGCAATGAACTTAACGTAAACAAAATGGAAGTGGAGTATCTTATTCCTTCTCCTGCTTTTCCTACTGAACGGCAATCACTTATCTTTCTGTAGGTCTTTATTTTGCACCCTGATATTAACGCTTACAATTGTCCCATCATTTTTACAGTGAGGATATTAGCAGGGCCACTGAGTGCCAGGCAGGGATTTAAAGTACAAAATATTTAAAAGACATAAAACTAGAAAATTATCTGTTGGTGACAACGTGTATGGTAGTATCTTTGACTGAACCAATATGCAGTGTTATTCGAGACGGGAACATTTACTTGGTATGCTGTAATGATACACAGTGATTGAATGTAAATAAATTACATTTAAAAAGAATAATAAAGTGGTCCTTCCTTCTCAGCCAGGGCTGTTCATGACACTACAGCTCAATGTCTTCCTCTTGTCAAAGGAGGATGTGCTTCATTAGCTAAAGGAACGGGAAGTCATCCTTTTTCTTCATCATGAAGATGGATAGGAAAAGGCAGACTTTATTCAAGATTCATTCTCAAGTCAAACTTCTATTTTCAAGTGGAGTATAGCTATATCCTTAAGAAATAAAACTGAACTAAATAATTTGAAAATACTTTATATTTCCAAAGAGCTGAGGGTTAAACTATTACAAATTACTTCATGCACTTTTTTTTTCACCTATAGGGTTTTTATGGAAGCTTCTTTGGTTAACTCTTGATATATATATTTATATGTCTCTATTTTTCTTTCTTCTTTTTGATTTTTTTCCTCTGCTCCCAGAGAAACAGAGAGAGGGAGAATGGAGAGTGGAAATCACCCCCGAGGTATGGTCACAGCTCAATCCCTTCTCCTCCATCTGCTCTCAGGAATTTCGGCACACACGTCACGTGCCCAGTGTAATTTTCAAACCACCAGGTGTGGGGCTTGAATTGCAGAGTCAGCCATGTGGGACGCAGCCACCTTAATTCCCATGCCACCTGTTGGCCCATGTACCTCTATTTTTTTTTAACATTTTAAAATTCTCTTTAACTTCTTTGGGATTTTTGTGTTTGTCTTAACTACTTAAATTTATACTGATGAAGTGCTTATTTATTATATGATCATATCATACAGAGTTTTATTTTATCTTTTTATTTCTGCACTTGGATCAATTTATGTTGCCTTGCTTCTCCTCGCTTTGCAATATATTTCATTACACGTTTGAAGTCTGGCTTTTTTCTTTTACCTCTTCTCAATTCATATACCTTGGATATCATTAGCATTTATCATTTCTACCTTCTGTTTACTGTTCTCGTTGAGACCAAGCTTTTTCTTTCTAAAGAATTATTTACTTAATTTCACTTATCATCAGTATTATTTTTTGATCTGCTACAGGGCACATGTGCTCACCAGAGAGAGACAGAGGGAGAGAGGGACAGTGACAGAGCAATCTGCCAGGTCCGGGACGCAAACTGCAGTCAGCCATGTGGGAGTCCAACGCCTTTAACCACCATGCCACCTGCTGGCCCCTCAGACCAAGTTGTTAGACTTTAAGTTCTAGTTATTTCAATCGCTCTCATTTTGATACAGTTTTGCTTCTTTCTGCCTTGTGTTTCATTTTAATCATGTTTTATAATTTTCAAGTTACTTTGGTTTTCTGTTGTTTAATTTTTTTATTACTTTTAACTCTTAATTTCTAATACAATGCAGAAAGAGTGATCATGCAAGTGCCATGCAGGTGTGGAATCTGGTCCGTGGAGGTGAGACACCACTCCTGCCCCCTGCTTTTGTCTCTCTGTCTTTCCTCCAAGACACACACTCCAGGAGAGCAGAGAGCCCTGCCGCCTTCGTTCTCATCATATCTCCAGGGCCTGGCTCAGAGGCTCATACGGACGATATAAGTCTAAGAAACAACGAGTTATTAACATTATGTGCCAGACAGTCTCTTGGAACGCCCCATGAAGTGACTCAGCAGGTGGCGTGGCGGACAAGGTACTGAGCCCCACATGGCCAACTGCCCAGGTGGAGTTCCAGACCAGGCATATGTGTACATCCCCAAGAATCCCAAAAGGAGACTGGAAGAGAGGGGGCTGTGGGGTGTCCAAGCCCCTCTAGGAGGTGATGTCTCACTTTCTCTCTCTGCCTCCCTCTGTCTCTCTCTGTCCTTGGCGAGCACACATTCCCTACAGTAAAAACAAAAACAAAACCAAATACCCTCAGAGGAAGGCATTATCATCTGCATTGACACACAAGGACATTGAGATCTGGAGAGAACTGAAATGTCTCGTCCAGGTCGCTCGGTTTATAAGTGGTAAAGGTAAGATTTGAACCCTGGAAACCTGTCACCTGGGTCAGGGCCTTTAGCAAATTGTTTGCCCAGTGCCAGGAACATCATGCACTAACTGGTCAATACGAGTGTTGTCAGAGGAAAAAATATCTTCAAAGAGATTTTTATGTAATTACTCCTAAGACATTGCAAAGGCATGTGGCTTCTCGTAAGAGAGCGTAGGCAGGCTAGCTAAAGAAGAAAAGTCTGGAACTGATCTCAGAAATCAGTGACAAGTGGGCAGTAGGTACGTGTCTGGGCTGGTCGCTGGGGCAGTGTCATCAACCCCTCCCGGTCCCAAGCAGTCTCTCTCTATTAGATTATCAGCATTAAATAACCCACAGCAGGGGGGTGCCTAGCCCTCCTTGAGGGGCTCCCCTCAGTTGGCCAAAGATGTAGAGAAGCAGCATCTTAAAGAATGGTGCTCACCCACTGAGCCAATTTTCTTCTCAGTTAGAATTCCATCACTCTTTAGCCCTACAGTAAGAACCAACGGGAGAAATAAATCTACTCAATACAGAACTTCCTGCAATTTGTTGTGTGGGGTTATTCTTCTCTAGTAGAATAATTTTCTGCTCTCATGGTCAAGTTGGTATCACTGAGAGTTGAGATTCAAAACTTCAGAGAAACTAGGCCCAGCAGGTGGCGTGGTGGTTAAGGCGCTGGACACTCCCACATGGCTGACCACGGTTCGAGTCTCGGACATAGTGGCTTGCTTTCTAACTTTCTCTCTCTGTGTTTGTCTCTCTCTGGTCAAATTGAAATAAATGAATGAATAAATAAAAAATAAATTAAATAATTTTTTAAAAAAATTTAGAGAAACTTATATGTTTAATTTTAGGGGGTGTTACTGATTTAGTGTCTTAATTTAAAACTATTATTCCCAAACTCTCACAAAATCCAATAGTTGTCAAACCCTTCATTTTAGAGCTATTTGTTGATTATGCTTTGATGGTTCAGAAATCCTCTAACGAAGGATTTATGATCGAATAATTAAACAACCCAATAATTTACATATTATCTCTTTTTAAAAAGGTGGGTACTAAAATATGGCATATTACAGATTTTTAACATTAATACACAACATGTCTAGCTAATGTGCAGCATTAAAACAACTCTCCTATCTCACGGGAACCCTTGACTGGAAAATCCTTAACACAATGCTAATTTAATTAAGCCTTCACTGTTGATTAGAAAATGTCCAATCAGTAATATAATCTTAAATAGTGACAATATTGTAAATTCTGTGGAATTATCGTGACATTCATGGAAACACATTTTAAATTTAATTTCTTTTCTGACTAAACAAACTTATGAGGTTGTAATTCTACTCATATTTGTCTTAAGTCATCTGAGAGTTTAGCGGTGAAGAGAAAGTGCCCACAGGGGCTGCTCTTCACTAGGACCATGGAAGACATCTTTGTTGTTGGTCGTGGTGGTTTTACATTTGCTATAGAGCAGGTGCACTCAGAGGGAAAGAGAGAGAGAAATCACCTCTTACCCCCTGCAGGAGCATGGCCACACTGCAGTCCGTTCTCCTCCAGTTTCCTCTGGGGGTTTCGTGTATGAATGCACACATGCCTGGCATGCTTTTCAAGCTGCGGGGTCCAGGACTTGAACTGCACAACCGGGCATGTGGGATCTAGAGACTTAACCTCCATGCCACCCGCTGGCCCCCAAAAGGCATTATTAAAAGGAAGAAGAGGTCAGGGAGGAGGCAGGAGGCATAGGAGCAGAATTAGGAGTTGTTTAAGAAAGGCATTTTCCAGTGGAACTGTAAAATATCAACTGATGATGAGAACTTAAAAAGAAAAAGAAAAATGTTCTGCTAGCTGAAATGGCGCTGCATGTGTAGAGGGGGTATTAGTTTGCTAGGGTTGCCCTAACAGAATATTGCGGACTGGGGGCTTTAACAGTCTCACAGTTCTGGGAGCTAGAAGTCCAAGACCAAAGCGAGCGAGTCTGGCTTCTTCAGAAGCCTCCTCCTTGACCACAGGTGTCTGCCTTCTCTCTGTGTCAGCATGTGGACCTTTTCTCTCTGTGTTGCCTCCCTGGTATCTCTTTCTTTTCTTTCCTTTTCTTTTTTCAAAAAAGATTTATTTATTTTATTTATTCATTTATTTATTTTAATTTGGAGAGAGAGAGAGAGAGAGAGAGAGAGAGAGAGAGAGAGAGAGAGAGAAGCGAGAAAGTAAGCCACCAGATTCAGGACTCGAACCGTGGTCGGCCATGTGGGAGTGTCCAGCGCTCTAACCATCATGCCACCTGCTGGTCCCCTCTCTTTCTTTTCTTGTAAGGGCATTGGTTGTATTGGATTAGAGTCCCACCCTAATGACTTCATTTTATCTTAAGGACCCTGTCTCCTGGGAAAGTACCCACGGGGGTGCTCTTCAATAGTACCACTGAGGCTGTGGCAAGGGGAATGTGTTAATGTCTTCTGGTCTCTTGACGGTCCACACTGCCCCTCGCAGTCAGTCTTTTACTCTTCAACTGAATAGTTACAATAGTGTTATAATTTGTCACTAAGATTCATTTGCTACAAAATTCCACGAGACCTCTTTCTAAAGTGTAGTCTCATCAACAGAAATCCACCATTCAGGACCAGCAGGTGGTGTAATGGTTACGTCTCCCACATGGTCGACCACAGTTTGAATCCCGGACTTAGCAGCGTAAGCTAGTGCCAGGTACATGTGCATGTGCACCTAAAATCCCAAGAGGAGCATGGAGGAGAAGGGGTTGTGGCAGGGCCATCCCATCTGGGGGATGATTTCTCCCTTTCTATCTCTCAGTCTCCATCTCTCTGGTGAGCACACATGCCCTATAGCAAAAATCTCTCTCTAAAAACAAAAACAATTCCAGCATTGATTCACTAGTTCAGGTAACACATGGTCTGGGAATACCACAGAATACAGGGACATGAGAGAGAGCTGTCAAAAGTTTCTGTCGCTTCCCATCACCTGCCAGATAAAGTCCAAATTTCTTTCTAAGGACTTTCAAGGTCATTTAGTGGCTAAGTCTTGCCCACTTTTCAGTGACCACTCCCCAAATGTCCCTATAATTATATCCACAGTTAGAACTGAGGAAATTTATTGTGGCATTTGGAAATTTAAGAATATTCTTAATGTTTTTTCTGTGTCAACTAACATATATTAGTCTAAGACGTTTGACTAAAAACTTAGAAGCTCTAAGTCTAGCTTTGTTGACTTCTAGATTTGCAACTTTGGTTCAGTTATTAACCTTATATCTTTTTTTCTTTTGGAGAGGTTTTTTGCTATAGGGTGTGTGCGCTCGCCAGACAGACAGAGAGAGACATAGAGACAGAAAGCGAGACATCACCCCCCAGGGGGGATGGTCACGCCGCAATCCCTTCTCTTCCATTCTCCTCTCAGGATCTTGGGCACGCACGCACACGCACCCGGCGTGAGTTTTTTTTTTTTTTTTTTTTTTTTTTTTCGCTATAGGGCGCGTGCGCTCGCCAGACAGACAGAGAGAGACATAGAGACAGAAAGCGAGAAATCACCCCCCGGGGGGATGGTCACGCCGCAATCCCTTCTCCATTCTCCTCTCGGGATCTTGGGCACGCACGCACACGCGCCCGGCGTGAGTTGTAAGCCACCGGGTCCGAGACGCGAACCGCGGTCGACTACGCGGGAATCCAGCGACATAGCCATTACGCTAACTGCCGGTTCCCCCGGCGTGAGTTTTAAGCCACCAGGTCCGGGACTCAAACCGTGGTCGACTACGTGGGAGTCCAGCGACATAGCCATTACGCTAACTGCTGGTTCCCTTAACCTTATATCTTTAAATATATATGAAACTAGATCATTTATCTAGTTTTATCTAACTGCCTCATAATGAAATCATAAATATAAAACACATGAAATATCATAGAGATAATATATCTAGCCACACTGACAAGGACCGACACTGTTTTCTTAATAAACTTTGTTATTGACAACTTCAGGTAGGAAATACATATTTTATAGAAAACACTGTCACTGGTAATTTAAGAAAGATTTGTAATTAGGTAATTTAGCGATATGTCTGATTATTTACTTTGTTACTTTGTTTTTACTTTTTATGCTATTTTTAGAAACTAAGGGCTTTTTTTTAATAAATCAAATTTCCTTGAACAAGTGGAGTGTTATCAGTCATCAATGTATTTTAGCTGGTTCGTCATAGATATTACTCATAACAACCTGTTCTGATAAAAGACATTCTTTAGCCAGAACACACACATTTTAGTAACGTCCCTGCGCATTAACTACACGTATTAATCTAGAAACCAAATTAGACATAACTGCTCTATCTCTATTGGGGAAATTTTTGTCATTTTTAAATGCAAATCTGATATCTTACATGTTAATTTTTACCATTATACTCTTCTCACACTATCAACTATGCTGAAAACTGATTTAGATTTGTTTCCTCACGTGTTTTAAAATGGCCTCTAATAGTCACTGATGCTAAAGGTGGTGAGAATTTCCCTCAGAGGGATGGATTATGCCCAACCTGTTCTCTGTTGGCAATGGGAGATTACAGGTTGCTTGATGTGACTCTTAATCCATGCAGTATATTCAAGCAAAGGAATAGTACATGGACATAAAAAGGAATGAAATAATGACATGCGCTGAAACATGGATAGATCTTGAAGTTTCACATCATACTAAGTGAAAGAAACCAGAAATACAATGCCACATGGCTTATGATTCCATTTATGCAGAATGTCCAGATAGGCAAATCCACAAAGACAGAGTGGATGAGTGGTTTTCAGCACCTTGGATAAGGGCAGACAGAGTGCTACTGCCTTGGGATTGTTGGGGGATTAGCTAGGGGTGACGATTGCAACATCCCATCAATATGCTGAGAACCAGTGAAAATTTTCCTTTTAGAGTGGTGAAATTTATGGTATGGGAATAATATCTCAATTTAAAAAGGAATTCAGCATAACCATTAGCTTTTCTATGAAAACCTTCCTCACTCTTAAGGCCACTCTCTTCACTCTTTCCCCAATCAGACCACTGCAACTTATAATTATAGGCAATTAGTGCCGTGATTAAGCAGCAGGGTGGTAGACACAGAATGACTTTCAAGTTCCTATCCAGCAACAGGATTGTGAGCAAGCTACCTAATCTTGCAAGGCTTTCTTCATCTGTCTAAAGGTGATGAGAATATAAAAGTGCACAGACAAGTAGTGAGGTTTATCTGAAGTAACAATGCAAAGCACTTGGCAGAGTACAGGCATTCAGTAAATACTTACTAAAGTTATTATTGTAGTGATTATTATTACTGTAATGAAAACAATTACTATATAACATCTCTTGCTATTACTGCTATAGATTGGATGCATGTCTCTCGAAATTTCACGTTAAACTCCACTCATAAGGTGACGATGTTAGTAAGTGGGGCCTTCGGTGGGTGACTAGGTCACGAGGGTGGAACCTTCATGAACAGCATTAGTGCCCTTATCACAAGGACCTTGGAGAGCTTTCTCGTCCCTTTTTCCATGAAAGGACACAGAAATGGCCACCTGTGGACCCGGAAGCAGGCCCTCACCAGGCACTGATTCTGCGGGCACCTCTGGCTTGCAATGTCCAGTCTTCAGAACTGTGAGAAATAAATTGGTTCTTCACATGCCACCCAGTTCGTGGCATTTTCTGACAGCAGTCTGACCTAAGACAGCGATCATTGGCAATGTCTCCTTTGTATTTGAGCTGTGGGCCCTAAAGCCATTATCATATGACTTCCATTAGACCCTGGGACCTGTCGTTTAGAAACGACGAACAGCTAAGTGCCTACAGAGACAGAGACTGCTCATGACGTCATTGGCCAGGTAGTAAAATCGAAAAATGGGGTGTTCTGATCCTTGGTAGATCCAGTTAGCTGGAGGACATACCAAATATGTTGCAATCTGCTTCTAAAAATAAAGCATTTAAGTGAACATAGAAAGAGATTTGCCTCTTACTACAGTCTTTAGGACTTAAAACTCTGAGATGTAATAGGGAAATCTTGGACCTTTTGCATGCCTGAGAGACTTCTTACACATCCTTGCAGTAAGCGAGTCTAAGAAAAAAAAATTATGAACTATTCTCCGCTCTTCCCTTGCCTGCAATTTTCTTTCTCCAAATGACTATTTTGCTCATCAGTTTATGATTTTCTAGCATGACATATACTTTTTGAGTGTCGACAAATGCTGTTTATTCTTCACATGAATATTTCTCTAATACGCCCCAGGAAAGAAAATATACTCCAATGAATTCAGCTTCATATCCTATATCCCGCCCTTGCACCTGACCCATAACCAATGCTTTTTGAAGTTCATCCTCAGATCTACTCAGCAGGAGTGCAAAGTAGGATGAGAAAGTGGCCCCTTACTTATTTTTAGGGGGCATCAATTTCAGAAAGAAAATTCAAACCATGAAAAAATTTGCCCTGAGGTATGTAATGTCAGATTTGGCAAAAGTAACTAAAGGAAAGTTTTTATGTATGTAACTTCATAAGCAGCATATTAAAATGATATCAGTTAATAAAACATATTAATTTTTTTTCTACAGAATAAAATACATTGCTAGTATATTTTTTCTAAGATATTCTGTTCAAATGAGCTTCAAGATACTCTCGGACATAATTTTCTTTTTTGTTTTATAAAGGATCTGACATTGTCAAATATAACACACACACACACACACACACACACACACACAGGTGTTCAAAATGTCCATGGAAAATGTGTATTATGAAAAAACTATGCATTAATTTGAAAAATGTGTTGTACACACAAATAAACTCATACTCTAATTCCAGCTTCCATGAATTTTTGAAGTCCCTTCATATAGGTGATCATATATAAACACACATATACACATACAGGATTGCCATGAAATAGAATAGTATTTGATCCACTAGTCGGTGAAGAAGTTACCATTTTATGATGTTCAGATGCAATATTTAGCACAGTCCTGTTATTGTTAAAAATCACTCTAAATTTGTCCTCTTTACCCAGAAAAATGATAAAGGCTTTTCCCTCAGTTTAACATTGCAACATTGCAAGACATGAATGAAATGGAATATTTTGAATATTTTTTAAATATACACAGAAAACCACTTTCTTGGGACACAGTAAAATTAAAAAGTCTTTCCAAATAGAATTTTTTAATCCTCCTCTTTTGGATTCTTTTCTTTGATGACAGTACAGAAACAAGAAATTGGCTTATACCCCCAGATAGATAGCCTCAACTTCACTCCTACAGGAGGCAGTTTAGGGAGAGGATGCATGAGTCCAATTTTCATCTATCAAGAGGCTTTGTGTTCATGCCCCAGTGGCCTCTTCCCACCTCCACACAGAAGTGCCACGTTCACAAAATGTCTTCCCGCTCCCTCAAGGCTCTCTTGATTCCTGCTCAGAACAGCTCCTTCCTCTGACCTTCCCTAACATTTCCTGTCTACTAACCCCAGAGTGGCTTTTTAGAGATGTTTACCTCTCTGGAGTTGTGATGATACACTTGACTCATCCCAGAAAATAGTGGGGATGTTGCCTCTTGGTCTCCTAAGATTGATTCTCTAATAGAAAATATAGATGTGGAATGCAACCCAGGAGGAAAAATAATAGTATCATAAAATATAAGAGAGAAACAGTGGGGAAGGGGAAATGAATTTTCCATGAGCAGATGAGTTCAGGAGATTTTAGAAGTTCATTTTAATTGGTAGCCCTTAGCATCCACTCAAAAAATCAGAAATAATATTGCTTATGATCACAGCATGTCCTGGATACAGCTCATGCTAGCTAAATAGAAATCTCACTTACAATTGCAAAAATCTTTTTCCCTCCCCATGGGTAAAGCTTTGCTCACAGGAAGCACGGCTGCTGTTCAGCTCTCAACCACACTTGTTTTGAATCATAACCTTCCTACAGTAACAGATAAGCCAAACCCACAATGGACACACTTTCTCCAGTAGCCCCTGGTATGGTTAGCTGCACCAAGGTCCACAACTCACTCAACTGTTTTTTTTTTTTTTTGGAGAGGTTTTTGCTACAGGGAGCGTGCGCTCGCCAGACAGACAGAGAGACAGAAAGCGAGAAATCACCCCCCCCAGGGGGGATGGCCACGCCGCAATCCCTTCTCCTCCATTCTCCTCTCAGGATCTTGGGCATGCACGCACACGCGCCCGGCGTGAGTTTTAAGCCACCAGGTCCAGGACGCGAACCACGGTTGACTACGTGGGAGTCCAGCGACATAGCCATTACGCTAACAGCCATTACAGCTGGTTCCCAACTGTTTTCATTTAAGCCCCTCAACTTTGCTGCAGTTCCTCTCGTGTTATCCTTCTCTTCTTTTTCTTGTCCTTTCTTCTTCACCCTCCCCTTCACTCCTCTCTCCTCTCTAACCCTTCATTTCTTTTTCATGTTTTTTTTTTTTTAATTTTTAATTTTCCTACCATTGGCCATCTTACGTTTAGCATTTGTATTTGTTGAACGATTCTTACTTCAACTCTACTCCCCAGGATGGAGCATTCATGCAGCTCTCAAAATTCCCCTCATTGCATTAAAAATGCATACTGAGCATAAGCATCCCCAATTCTAAAGCATCTTTGCCCTAGAATGCGATGGGCAGCAGACAGACCTGGTCCTGCCCTCGGGAAGCGTATGGTCTAGTGGGAGCTGGTGACCGACGCATATTAATGATCATTTAACCAAATGAGACAATGTTCCTGGAAGAAGAGGAATAGGAGTTTTGAGAGAAACGATTAAAAAAAGGAACCAGGACAAGACATTGAGAAAAAGCTTTGATGTTATTTCTGAGCTGAGGACACTCCTTGAAACAAAATCTGATCACCCCCCACTCTCACCTTGGATTCCGTTCCAAACCTTCCCATGGTTTCCCACAGATCTTAAGGCCCAGATTATCATCGGAGCTTCTCCTGCACCACGCCTCGCTTTCTTTCCATGGAAGGACGTGTTGGGTGCTCTGTCTACTCCTGATCCTGCTTTTCTCTGGAGCGACCCGTTCTAACATGGCTCAGCACTGGGTCGCCCTTGTGTTCATGTCTCTGATCCTTAAGGGTGCTTCCTTAGACACCGTTTAATCGCACCACCATGCTTTGTTTCTTCATGGCACTTTATACGTAAAACTATACTTTTTCTCTTGTTATGTGATTCTCCCCACCACTGGAATGTAAGCGTTGAGAAAGAGTGTAAATATTCAAATTTAAAAATCAGGTAAGTTCGAGTTTGAATCCTGGATCGTTGTCTTTTGAGATATTCAACATTAAAGATACTATGTAGTGCCTCTGAGTCTCAGCTTTCAACCAGGTATAATACCCACTTGTGATTATTTGAGACAGTATTTGGAAAATACTAAGCACAATGCAAGTGTATAGGAGGTACCAAGTCAATATTATCACTGTGGTTGATGATGGTGAGTGGTATTTTTTTTTCCTTTCTTTTGGAGAGGTTTTTTGCCATAGGGCACATACGCTCGCCAGAAAGACAGAGAGAGACAGAGAGACAGAAAGCGAGAAATCACTCCCCAGGGGGGATGGCCATGCTGCAATCCCTTCTCCTTCATTCTCTTCTTGGGATCTTGGGCACGCACGCACATGTGCCCAGCATGAGTTTAAGCCACCGGGTCCGGGACTCGAACCATGGTCGACTACATGGGAGTCTAGCGACATAGCCATTACACTACCTGCTGGTCCCATGAGTGGTATTTTTGAAATTACTATTTGAGTGTTCTAAGGAAACACTGCAAAGTCTAGAGGTAGTCACCCAGCATTGGATAGCAATCTTTCAATGACTTCACTGGTGCAAAGAACAGTCTGAGGTGGGAAATTGTCAGCATGGGGAAATGCTGGCTTTCATATGAAGTCACTGCAAATGCTCAATAATGTTAATTAATTCTAAATGTTAATTTTGTGTCTATGGCCTCTTGGGATGTGGACGGTCTTACAGTCAACCTTTTTCCATGAGCCTAGAGACATTTGTCGCATAACGCACTGACATTTGATTATTTAGACTAGATGCTTCTAGCAAAACCAGGTTCTGTTTTCCTTTCTGCTGAGTACCTAGCATAGAACATGTAGTAGAAAGATCTTAGAGATATTTAATAGCTGTATCAAAAATAAATTGTTAAAGTCCAACTTTGTCTTCCATTAGGAAAACTCAAGGTTCAAGAAAGAAATTTGGAAGTGATCTGCCTAACAGAACAACTCTGAATTCAAACCAACTAGAAACACTGTCCTTCAAGAAAACAGAAATAAAGTATGATTCTTCCATGAAAATCTGTTGTAAGTGGTCAACAAACAAGTCTGAAGGCAACCCAGTAACTGACGGGCATGTGAAAGAGCCTGGAATGTGGAGCCCTTTGGTCCAAATATGCCTCAGGATTGGGGCTAATTTTCACATTACACAGCTCTAATTTCTGCAGGGAGGACCTTCTAATTATAGTTTTTCTTTTTTCTTTTTTTTTTTTTCCAAGATAAGTCCTGGGTGTTACAAAAAGCAAAAAAAGACTAAAATGCTTCCAGTGGAATATTTTCTTCTTTGTGAATTATTTACGCTGGGATGAATTGTTCAAAATCACTAAGGCACAGAGTTGAAAGAGATGTGAAGCAAGCTTCTCCCTACTGGCTCCAGACAAGGCTACTCTGCGAAACCATCAAACTGATGGGGTGCTAATCCGACAAAGCTTCCTCGGTAAAATGTTCCAGGGCTTTACAGCCTCTTCACTGGGAAGCTATTTGACGTCTCCTTTTTTTTCACTCTAGTTCCATATACTTCATTTTTAAGTTCAGATGAAGAACTCTTCACATACTTCATAATAATTGGTTTCTCTGATATTACGAGAAGTTATAGGTACAAGATATAATGGGAGATCAAGCTTTAGATGGCCTGGCTTGATGTCGAACCAAGCAACTCCTCTTCCTTTGAACACTTCTGGGGACATTTTCGTTTCATTTCCTCTGAGGAGATGAAAACTACTCCGTAACTATGAACCCTCCATGGCTCTCCTTGGCCTGCCTCACTCCTCCAACACATATTTATTCTATTTTGACTGAATTCCAGATGTCATGCTAGACCCAGAGAATTCATCAGTGACTGAACCAATCATGTTTCCTGTCTGCCTGGAGCTTATGGTCTACTCAGAGTACTTTCACTCTGCCTTCTCTGTTCCTCTCTTCTCTTCTACTCACTCAAATTTTTCCCTTTAAGATACCATGGCTTTACAGTTGGAGGATGGAGTCTCCATCCTCCATACTTGGCATCAAATCCAACATACTTGGCATCAAATCAGGAACTCAATAACCAAGTCCAGACTCAATTAAAAAAACTACATGGGAAGTCTAAACAGTCCAAAAAACCAAAACTCTGAGCCAAATGCCATTGCTAAGTAAGAAAGTATAAATAAGATGCAAACTGCAGCATAGACCTTGCAGGCTAAAACTCCCTTTGCTAAGGTGCTAAGGTCCTGAGACAGGGCATCTGTGTGAAGGTCCAATGATGAGAAGAACCTCTTCCTTCTTTTCTCTATTACATCCAATGTTAAAGTTAGGATGATCATAGTTATTAGCAGGACAGATGTCAGAGAGAATAATAGTGATAGTAATACACATAATAATAGCAGGTATGTCTTTAACTGGAAAGGATCCAGATGCACACTTCAACCAGCAGACATTAGCCCCTGGGGAGTAGGGTTGGTGGTACACTCCTGTTTGCATTCCAGGCCCTCATATGGAACAGAGACCAGGCAGGCGTCACATGGGTGGGTGTGAATCATGGATGACTCCCTGCTCTGTGGCCTTAGGGCATGTTCCCTCAAAACACTCTCGGTTCTTTTCTCCCTCTTGTTTTTATCACATTAAAAAAAATGAGTCTAAAGGGCCAGCAGGTGGTATAGTGGTTAAAGCATTGTATTCCCACATGACAGAACATGGTTCAAGTTCGGACCCGTGGCTTGAAATTCATGCTAGGCACATATGCATGCATGTCCAAAATAAAGGAGAATGAAGGAAAAGGGATTGTGGCATGGCCATATCTTCAGGGGATGATTTCTCCACTTTCTTTCTCTCTGTCTCGCTGACAAGGGTATGCGCCCACTATAGCAAAATAGCAAGTGAACAATAGAGAGGCAGGACGTTAGTGAGAAACAGATATGGCTTGTTAACTGTTGATGTTGACATGTATAGTATTCTCAACTGGATTCATCTGAGAAGTATTTCATGATGGGCAAAGTATTTGTACAAGCAAAATGAGAAATAGCGATTGACTGTTTTAAAAAATAATTAGAATAATAATAATGATTGGGGAAAACATAGAAAAGATATTGAATGTTGAAGTAGGGAGATTAATATCTCTGTACTGACTGACATGCATGGCATTCCCTCTTGAAAAAGCAATGTAATACACTGTAAAGTTATATGTAATTCAATGTAATATAAAGAAGATTATGATGATAATAAAAAAAAAAGAAAAAAAAAAAAAAAGAGACGTAGACCTGTAGACCTGTAGGCCTTTCCATTGCTTTGGAGGTCAGTCATGCACCTAGCACATGATTCATACTTAATTCATGCAATTTTAAAGCCATGATTATTCTCTCTGACTTCATTCTTCTATCACCAAACATTAGTGGAAATGGCTTGGAAACCAAATTTCTGCCTTGCCTACAGCTTATAATGGTAGTTAAGGATTCTCTTCAGCTGCAAGGGCCCTGCTTTGAAGTCTGAAGAGAAAGTACTTTCTACTTATTTCTATCACAAATGTTTATTAAAAGCCTTTAGGCCATATGGAATAAGGAGATTATAAAAAATTAAAAGTACTGTGTCATGACACAATTCTTAGGTAATTAAATTACTTCAGAATGTCATTTTCATGCACTGAAACTTATAATATCAAATTATATGCAATTACATGCAATTTCTAAGTGATAGGAGAGAGAAATCCATTTAAATGTTCTATTTTGCCATACTTATTCAGCTTTAATGCCATTCATTTCATGTGATTCTTTAGTTCTGGTAGGCTAAATGACATACCAGACAATTCCTGGATGTTTCTACAGATAGAGATTTAAAAAAATGATATTTTTTCATCTGGGCTAAGATTTTGAAATGATTAGGGCATGTACAATAGCATTAATAATAATTCTAAAGTGCACAACTTCTCTTCTTGAAATGCTCTCATGTCGATCTTTGCACAATCCAGTCCCCCATCAAGAATATAGCACATGAGAAATAACAGAATAGATGCAAATCATACAAAGCACACACATGGAGTAGTACAGAGTTCGAGGTATCTGGGCCCAAGGATACACGCTGGGGGGGGGGGGGTGTCGGGAGTGTAACGTGGAGTAGGTCTGGTCATATTTTACAGCCATGCATGGCACATAGAAGGGCAAAGACATCGTCCCTGTGGATAATGAAGAGTCACTGGGAAGGACAATGATCCATTGGTATTTTCAATAAGATAAGCCTTGCCCACAGGTCGACTGTGCAATACTGCTCGGCCCTGAAGAACAATGAGACCCTGTCATTTGGACACAAAAAGCTGAATATAAAAGATTTAATACTGAGAGAAGGAAGACCGTGAACGATTTAATACTAAGAGAAGATATACAAACATTGTATATCTCCACTCAATAAATACTGTACCTTATGGCAGAAATGGAAAAACCCAGAGATACAGTATTAGGGAGGGCGAGTGTGGACACGTGAGTGCGCATAGGACAGGCTGGACAATAAGGGGTAGGAAGAAGGGGCTCAAGAAAAAATATCTAACAGACACAAGAATGTGAAGTTCTCTGTTGAAAATGGTATCTATAGTAATATGTTTGGTTTTATTACCATGCACTGCATGCATGCCTTGAAATACCATATTGTACTCTATAAAGATGTGTAATGGTTAGATGTAAATGAGAAATGATTTAAAAAGGGACCAGCAGTTGGCATAATGGCTATGTCACTGGACTCTCATGTAGTTGACCATGGTTTGAGTCTCGGACCCAGTGGCTTAAACTCACACCGGGTGCGTGTGCGTGCGTGCCCAAGATCCCGAGAGGAGATTGGAGGAGAAGGGATTGCAGCGTGGCCATCTCCCCAGGGGGTGATTTCTCGCTTTCTATCTCTCTGTTTCTATCTCTCTGTCTCTATCTTTCTGGCAAGCGCACACACCTTATAGCAAAACCCTTTCCAAAAAAAAAAAAACAAGTTCTGGTAAAATATGAACCTGATGATGTAGCCCAAATGCAGCATATTTTACTCTAATCTTATATTAATATATAATTCGTTTTCCTGGAATTGTGGACCTTCATCTGTATGATATTCTGATAGTCTCCGAAATTAACATTTTAGAATTCTCATGATATTTGATATGTGGCTGTTTATTTATTTGTTCATTTTTTTTCCTGTTTTTTTAATATATTTTTTTATTATCATCATATTCTTCTTTATATTACATTGAATTACATATAACTTTACAGTGTTTATTTATTCATTTTGAGAGAGAATTTTGCTATAGGGCACATGTGTTTGCCAGTGAGCAGAGAGAGAAATCACTGCCCAGGGGGATGGCCACACCACAATCCCTTCTCCTCCATTCTCCTCTCGCTATTCTTGGGATATACACACACGTGTGAGTTTTCAGCCATCGGGTCCTGGACTCAAACCTTGGTTGACTATGGGGGAGTCCAGCAATGTTACCATTAAGCCATCTGCTGGTCCCCATGTGACTTTTTTATTTTTGAATACCTTCCAAGTTTATAAGAGTGCAGTAGTCAGGTAATCATTTTAATCAATATTGAAGAGACCATTACCAGTGAGCACATATAAATCTCAATAATTCAAGTTAATTGTCTTTATTGTGGCTGAACTACAAAGATAAGCCTTCTAGACATAATTGGTTGTTACACACCTACTAGCTGTCTTGATTCTAGGCTTCTAGGCGATAATCGTAGGAACACAGAGAGGATATGAGTGCCTGGAGGAGTTAGCAGAGACACTCCTTCTAAAAAACAAAAATGTAGGGGTCATTACCCTGTGAGTCCTGTCTCATCTACAGTTGTGTTTATCTTAGAGGAAATCTGCTCTAAATCTGGTATATAATGTGAAATAAATGACCATGAAAACTATTAGAATTTTTTTTTTTTTTTTTTTTGCAAAATTTCTACAGCCCAAGATACAGAATTCTTTCAAATGTGTTAAGTAGTCCTTTTACAATGGGATTATTTACAGAATTTATTTTTAAGTTATGCTTTCCTGATATACAAAATAGGTTCTCAGCATCTTCAAAATACTTAAAAAAAAATAGGAGATTTTTTTTTTCTGGTCCATAGTTGAACTTCTGATTTTTTTTAAAGGTGTCTACAGAGTGAGGAGATGTAGTCTCCTCCTTAGATTGTAAGTTGGCTTTGTAGATCATTACAAAAGGGTAATTTATCAAAAGACTTTGTGTCACCAGAAACACAGTTTTTAGAGTCATCTCATTAAAGGCTAAGAATTCTTTGCGTGTAGAAACCCCAGAGTGTTTGCTAAATATTTTTCTCTGTCTCACAGTCCAAGTTGTCATTTTATTTTCCCATTTATTTGTAAGGGAAAACACACTTCGCAGTGGCCCAGCCACATGGTGATATTTGAAAAAAAAAAACTTGGAATTCATTCAAAGCACTCAGCTATCGTGTCAGTTTGTGAATTTCCACGACATTCCTGCCATATTTTGGTCATTTTACTCTTTCTTAGAAATGAGATATATGAAGTTATTTTGAGTCATCAGAATCTTGTTTGTGGTATTTTTATAGATACATCACAAATACAGCCATAGATACCAAGTTTGTCACTTGTAACGACAAATCTAAAATGGCATTTATAAGAAACAATCTCTGGATAGTCATACAAATGAAGCAAAAGGTTACATACGAGGACATGATTCCTGTATGAGTTAGGACTAGTTTACAGCTTCTCCCAGACCACAGTGACTTAACCAAACAAGCATGTTTTTCTATAAAACATAAAGTTCAGAAGCAGGTAATCCAATTGTTTTGTTTTGCTATAGGGCATGTGTGCTCACTGGAGAGAGACAGAGAGTGAGACAGGAAGTGAGACCTGAGGCTGCTAGGTGTGGGTTAGACTCATGGAAGGCTAACCTTTCAACAGTTGTACCGAGAGTCTTAGAGCAAATGTTGTGTTAGACAAACTTTGTCATGCTTGTAATTTCTTCCAAATACCAGTTACGTATTTACGTAGTCATAGAATCCTCTAGTTCTCCTTCGTGAAGGAGAACACATATTCCATATGTGTGTGTGTATATATATATATCATTTTTATTTTTAAGAGATTTTTGCTCACTGTGCATGTGCTCACTGGAGAAACAGAGAGACAGAAAGTGAGAAATCACCCCTCACGGGGATAGCCAGGCCACAATCCCTTCTCCTCTATTCTCCTCTCAGGATCTTAGGCACACAGGCACATGCTCCTGGCACGAGTTTTAAGCCACCAGGTCTGGGACTTGAACTGCAGTCGACTATGTGGGAGTCCGGCGATGTAACCATTACACCATTTACTCGTCCCAGCCCCCTTCATATATTTTTATTATTGTTTATTTCACTATACTGTAATATAAAGCTTTTTTCTCTTTGTTTTGTTTGTTTTAACCTGCATCACAGTGAGTCAAAATAAATGTTAAATGAATGAACCTAGGGCCAGTTTCCAAGCCTGTCTCTACTATGATTTTCCCAGTAGTGAACATACATGGGAACGTGCCTAGCAGTTTAGACTAATGGAATGCATTTGGGCTTTGAAAGGCATGGGTTTGAATCTCAGCTCCACAATTTACCATCCTAAAGAAACTGCAAAATTAACTTTTTAATTAATGCTTTATTCATCATGCATTAATGCAACTACATTTCAGGAACTGCTGTAGACATTACAAATATATGAGCGAAAAGAAAATCTTTCATTTAGCTCGTCGTCTATTGTGAAAGACAGAGAATGGCGTAGTAAATTATGTTTCTTTACCTTTCAGGGAGGCTGAAGGGAGTATTATGTGGACTCAATCCCTAGGAACCTACGCCTATCATACTTTATAAGGTCCCCAAGTTATTACATTTTAAAATGTTGTTAGAGTATTAAAATGATCTTCATGACTACTTTCTTAGTTTTCTAAAGAATAAAGAGAGCTAGTAGCAGCGTAGTATGTAAGAACTCATCTAGCATTGGCATGGACGTCTGTGTTAGGAGCTGAGAAGACCATCCACAGGCTAAGGGGTTCACAAGGAGCACTTGCAGGAGTAGCGTGTAGTTACACTCATGGCGATGATTTATTCTACATTGTAAAATGACATAAAACCGAATTAACCAAGGGGAAGGCACATGGACCAAAGTTTAGAGAAAGAACAGGGGCAAGCTTCCAAGAACCCTCCCACAGTGGAACTAAGTCAGATTCTCTTGGCTCCCCCAGTTTGAGCCAAGGCTGTTCTCCCCCAAAGCTCATTAGAGTCTAGATACCCAAGGTTTCTATTAGGGACTGTTTATGCAGGCATTTTCTGCCTTAGATCTAACAAGATTTCGGGGGAAAGCAGATGTCCAACATAACCCATATTTTATGTACAAACAATTAAGGCCCCATAAACCACTCTTATCAGTAAGAGAATAATGAAAACCTTCCTCAAATCCAAATGTTATGATGCCAGAGAAAGGTTAGCCTTCCATGAATCTAACCTATACTTAGCAGTCTCAGGTCAGCTCTGTTAACCCTTTTCTATATGGTCCTTTAAAGGTATTTGTTTGGGATTAATACCTGGCTTTTTGGGTCTATATAATGCTTGCTACTAAAGGAAAGCTTGAGAGGTGAGTGGTGCTGACATAAAGGCAAGAATACAGTGAGACTCCACCTTCCCTCTCTTCTGGCGGAAGGGAGATGAAGCTTGGACAATCTATAGATTACATCATCTCCTCGCCTTCCTTTTAGAGTTTTCTGCTCATCACAGTATCTGTCACACCGTAAACAGAGCTGATTTTAAACCTCCTATACACTGCAAGACAACTTTAGCCATATTCCTGAAAAGTACTGCCTGCATTGTGTTCTTAGGCTTTACATGTATTCGAGCTTGGAATTTAAAGTCAACCTCTGGGACCAGCGATGGCATAATGGTTATATTGTTGGACTCTCACGGAGTTGACTGTGGTTTAAGTCCTGGACCCAGTGGCTTAAACCTCATGCCAGGCATGTGTGCGTCTGTACCCCAAATCCCAAGAGGAGAATGGAGGAGAAGGAATTGTGGTGTGGCCATCCCCTCCGGGGGGGGGGGGGGGGGGTCACTATTTCTCACTTTCTGTCTCTGTCTCTCCGGCAAGGGCAGGTGCCCTATAGCGAAAATCTCTCTATAAAAAATTAAATAAATAGAATAAGATCAACCTCTGCAGAAGGTGAAAGATTTATTTATAAAGTTCACTTCTAACCATTCATTCTATAAGTTCAGAATATAGTGTTTTAAGATTGTGTAAAATAAGGCACTTGGACATTTGAACTTTTAACAGTTGAGTTTCTACGTAAATCACTCCAACGTACAGAAATGCCCGGATGTTACTGACTTTGGAGAAGTTTCTCTAGGATTTCTTATAACCATATGGTATTTGTGCTTTCAACTGAGTTTCTCCTGCTCAATTAATTTAGCTTTTGGCTGCTGAATATAAACTATACAGCCAAAAATAAATCTTTACACCTCTCTAAACAAATCAAGAAATTCTAAAATCAACAATTAGTATCAAATGCAATATAATTGTATTTTTCTGAAGATATTTTTGCTGGTTTTATTTTGGGAACTGTGACTAGATGGCTTTTATCCAAGAAAGTGAGTGATTATTTTAGTGAGAAGGAAAGGAAAAAAAAGTGTGTGGGAACAAGTGATTTAAATTGTTATTTATTTTTCAGCCACAATAGCACATGTAACTGGTAAAATGGCAATATTTAGAATTCAAGTATATTTATCATTATCTTAAAATATTTTTGAGGATCAAAATGTTTTACATTTACAATTCTTTAAAAATGATAACTGATTTAATAGTAACATTGCATTTTTTTGACACAACATTAATGTCTTCATGGAATAGCTTTATCTCCTCAGAAAAAGTCAAGGTAAAATATATTGTTTTCTTGCTAACATTTTAGTTGCTAGAGAAAAATTTGAGATGAAGTTCTAGTGATTTTTTTTAAAAAGTATTCATTACAGCTTAAATTAAAATGTGTGTGGGATTTAGTCATAATGTCCTTATGCATTGCAGTTGTATATTATAGAATAGTTATACTAACTCACAGGGGAAAAAATTCTACATTTACTTATATATTTAAAGTGTATTTTTAAAGCTAGAAAACAATGGAACAGTATTTTTTCAACTATTATTTGTCTGCACACCATTATATTCAAATGTCTATTGTAGGACTTGTTAATAATTGAAGAGATTATTTGTTTCCCAGGGACTAACTTACTCAATTCTAAGAAGAAAAATAGAAACATTAGAATAAAAGCAAACTCTGTGTGTGTGTGTGTGTGTGTGTGCATGTGCGCATGTGCAGAGACAAAAAAATATAAAAGAAATACATCTTTCACTATATGCTTCAATAATGTCTTTTTTTTTTTTTTTTGGAGAGGTTTCCACTATAGGGCGCGTGCGCTCGCTAGACAGACAGAGAGAGACAGAGAGACAGAAAGCGAGAAATCACCCTCCAGGGGGAATGGCCACGCCACAATCCCTTCTCCTCCATTCTCCTTTCGGGATCTTGGGCACGCATGCACACGCACCCGGCGTGAGTTTTAAGCCACCGGGTCCGGGACGCAAACCGTGGTCGACTACGTGGGAGTCCAGTGACATAGCCATTACACTAACTGCTGGTCCCAATAATGTCATTTTGATATAATTTATAAACCAATCTGTAACTTTGTATTTATGTTATGCTGCATTATCTTACTTTTATCTTAGGTATCATGAATCACATAAAGAGAATAATACAGATTTTCTAATATATTTCCAATTTCTTCATATTTTATTCTTTTCATCAAAGTTAACAAACAATAGGATGAAACTAGCCATTAATAACAGAAGGAATTTTGGAAATTTCATATGTATGTGAAAAATTACATAATATTTTCCTGAGCAACCAATGGGTCAAAGAAAAAAAAATCAAAAGCAAACTTAATAAAAATAACAAACTGAACCCAAAGTTAGTAGAAGGAAAGAAATAATAAAACTTCAGAAAATAGATAAATCAAATAGAGAACAGAAAAATCATGGGAAAAGATCAATGAAACAAAAAGTGGTTATAAATAAGTAAAATGACAAACATTTGGTTGGACTAAACAAAAGAAAGATGCAAATAAATAAAATCGGAAGTGAAAGTGGAGATGTAACAACAGATGTCTCATTAATAAAACTGATCATAAGGACCATTATAAATAATTATATGTCAACAAATATAATAACGTATAGGAAAATAGATATATTTCTAGAAAAATATAACCTACCAAGGTTGAAGCAGGAAGAAAGAGAAAGCTTGAACAGACAAATTACAAATAAAGAGATTGAAGTAGTAACTAAAAACCTTTTAACAAAATAAGTCCCAACCTCATGGATGGCTTCATGACTAAATTGTACTAAATATTCAAAGAATTATTATAAGAACATGGCCTTGACTTTGAACTTGGCAACGATTTTCTGGATGTCATACAAAGCTTAAGCTGCAACAGCTAAAATATAACAAAAATAGGACTACATCAAGCTAAAAGGATTCCGCTTCGTAACAGAAACAATTTAAAAAATGAAAAGGCAACCAATAGACTGGGGAAAATACTTGCAAACCACATACCTGATAAAGGAGTAATATCCAAATTTTATAAAGACTCACAACTCAATAACTGAAAACAAGTAACTTGATAAAAATGGGCAAAGGACCTGAACATACATCTCTCCAAAGAAGACATTAAAAAATGACAGAATGTAGTGAGTACTCAACCTCATTCATCTATTAAGGGAAATGCAAATGAAACAACTATAATATATCACCCTCATAGCCATTGAGATGGCCATTATCAAAAAGTAAGAGATAATCGTTGGTGAGGGTATGAGAAAAAGGGAACTCATACAGTGTTGGTGGGACCATAGACTGGTACAGTCTCTACAGAAAACAGCATGGAGTTTCCTGAAGAAGGTAAAAATACAACTGCCATAAAAGCCAGAAAACTCTCTTCCAGGCATATAGCCAAGGGAGATAAAATAATCACTTCATGAAGATATCTGGACTTCCATGTTTACTGTAGAATTAGTTGTAATGGTTGAGTTGTGGAAACAACCTAAGGGTCTATTGATAGATGAATAAACAAGAAGAAGTGGTATTGTTCATATACTTATATACACTAGAGAGACTAAGGAAGGTGCTGGTTATGGAGTTCGGCAGAGAGTATGAGGAAGTCAGTGCCATATTCCAATCTGAAAAGCTCACAGGCATTTCAAACTCACCAGGTCCCAGACTGAGGTCATTATAACTATCTCTTAAACCCAGTTTCTCAGTACCTGCCTATACTTATCCTGTTCTTCACCTTAAACTGGAGCTCATCTTAGATAATCAGTTCTCACTAAACTTATCTCTATATCCTAATGAACTTCAAGTGCTGCTAATTCTACCTTCTAGGAATTTATCAAGATATCCCCATACCTAATTCTACTACCTTTTATTTAGGCTATTCTGATGTGTACCCAAATTCTCCATATGCTGCCCTAGAGGACAAAACAATTTTATCATGCCTCTTAGTTTTATAGCATCTTCTATAACATTTTCTAAAAGAAATTTTACGTATTTTTAGCACCCCTCCAGGGTGATTGACCACACCTCAATCCCTTGTCCTCCAGTCTCCCCTCAGGATTTTGGGCACGCTCACTCATACACATGTGTGCCTGGCTTGATTTTCAAACTGCTGGGTCTGGAACGCGACCATACGGGAATCCAGTGCCTTAAACTCCATACCACCTGCTGGCTCAGAGTCACTCCACTTTATGATCATCTGAGAGAATAGAAAGTAATGCCGAAGGGAGAGGAGCTACACAGGTTGAACTTGGTCCTGAACCTGTAACAGCATTGAAGAGCTGCTCTTTCCGTCCTGTCAGAGCTCTGTGCTGTGGACTCAGGACTGAACTAACACGACCACTGTGTGAAAGTAAGGGTGAAAGTAGACTGCCCCCTCATTCCTTCATCTAACAGACATTCCCCTTGGAACTTTTATGTGTCAGGTACTGAGATTACAACTATTTATTTTTTAAAAAAGGACCTGCCTTAAAGATTTTATCACTCATAAAGACACATTAATGTACAAATCTATGTTATTTACAAATCCAAAATAATTTTCACTCCCTCTGTAAGTATTTACAGAACACTTTCTTGAATCCCAGCATCAAGCAGGTATGGAAGAATCCCAAGTTCCGGTCTACCAGATAGAGATTTACAATGTCCGTAATCAGATCATACAATGTTCTCTTTACCCCACTGATCTGCACTCATGTCTTCATTCTCCCATATTACCTGCTTGTCTCTACCCCAGCAGCAACTGAATGGAAAAGTGGGTATCTTGTTTATCTTTGACTCTCTTGCTGTTTTCTACCCACTGCTGAGTTAGAATAAAATTTAGCCCAAGATTTATACCTGAAAAATGGCTAATATTAAAAGCTATTAAAGAGTACAATTATTAAAGAGTACAGATTGCAAACATGAATAATAGCTATCCCTGCAAGTCTTCCCTGTGGCTACTTCCAAACCTCAGAGCTGTCTGGGACTGATCTCAGGAAGGCAGATGAGTGCACTGATCTGTTAGCTGAAGGAGAAGGGTGCCATTATGATGGTGCTTGCTCCGTTCTCTGTGATTTTGTCACCAGGACAAAAGAAGGGAGAGAAGCTTCCCAGGGGAGAAGGACTCGCCTAGTGCTGAATCACCAGCTAGAGTACATGGCCAATTGCAATGCCTCGCCAAAAGGCCTTTCCTCAGAGTTGGATCAAACCATAGGCACATGCACAGTGCACTAACCAAAGGTAACCCAAAGAGTTTCTTGAAAGAATTTGAAATTGGAAGAAAAAGAAACAAAAGACAACATTGAAGTGATCAGTGTAGGAAGATCAAAATGCAGTTAGACTTTCTTGAATTTATTTTATCATTTAGAATGCATTTTTATTAAATAAGAGGGAAGCACCAAGCCTTCTCAATCTTTAAGACTTTGAGAAGTTTTCACATGGCCCTGAATTCATGTTAGGAACTGGCCTGGATGAAAATACCAACCCCTCACATGGTGAGACTCGACTCTGTTTCCAACCTAGCAATAAGTTTGTCCAGAGCAGTTCCAAGCTGAGTAATTTGACCACAATTATTAATGCCCATTAATAAAGTCCAGGCATAGGTTTAATCTTTCTTTCTCCCTTCAATTCACATTCTTAGTATTTTTAAAAAGTAAGTCTACTTTTTTTTTTTTCTTAAAGGTATCACACAAAGATTTTTAAGACACTAAAACAGGTAACTGCATTCTATTTAGTGATTTCGGTTTTAAAATCACAACAAAAAGAAATAGCTGACCAAGCAAGACCAGGCTTTCTCATAAATACACAACCTTAAATTCCAAGGAGAAAGCGCTCATGCAAATGTGAACTTGAATGTAAATGGCTCTTTTGATGTGCTTATATTGAACCTTCCCTGGGTTTTCCACACACAAAAGATTTTAACAATGCATTTTTTTTGGTATAAGTTCATTGTTTAATTAAGGGTCAGTATAGAAAGTGAGACAAGGAAGAGTAAACTAGACCAAGATGATCCACTGAAAACTTATTTCTTAAAATTATTTTCCCAAATCTATTTTTAAAACAGTTTATTTAGGGTCAGCAGGTGACATGGAGGTTAAGGCCAGATCCCACATACATGAATCTGTGGTTCGAGTCCCTGACCTGATGCCTTGAAAACCACACCAGGCATGTGTGCATGAGTGCCCAAAATCCCAAGAAGAGAATGGAGGAAAATGGATTGTGGCATGGCCTTCTCCCTTGAGGGTTCATTTCTCACTTTTCCTCTTTCTCTCTCTCTCTCCCTGGTAAGAGCATGCGTCCTATAGCAAAAACTTAAAAAAAAAAAAAAAGTTTGTTTCTTCCATGACAGAGAGACACATACAGAGATACAGACAGATGTGCAGACAATACCCCCAACAGGATCTTCAAGCTGTGATCCATCCCAAGCTTAAGCCAGCCCAGAGCGCAGGCAGCTGCTCATTGTTGTCATGTACAGGTGGCCCTATGACATAAAATGGCCCTTCCCGTGTGGTTTGGTCACATTACTGCTGGGCTAGTGTCTGGCCTCCTTTCAAAAACTTATCAGTCTTTGCCACTGTTCTGTGTTAATGATTAAAATCTTTGATTAGTCAGTCAAGGCATGGCAACGACAAGGCTTTAAATGAGAATATTTAAGAACAGGCATAGGTGGCCAATTCTGTCCTTGTCATAGAGCACAGACTAGTTTCCCACACTGTTCCACTACACAGCCACCACTAAGATCCCATAAGACTAACCCCTCAGAGGGTTACCAACTTCTCATACTTGCCTCTCCATCAGATTCTTTCCACTGAGGTTTCTGAAGTGCACATTTTATCAAAAGAATAAAACAAGATAAATAGCCACTCTTATGTATTTTCCAATTTTATAAAACATTTTCCTATTGTTCGTCTTTTTTTATTTATTTTTTAAAATTTGCTACAGGGCACATGTGCTCACCAGAGAGAAAGAGGGAGAGAGACAGACAGGGTGAAAGTGAGAAATCACCTCTCCCCGGGGATAGCCAAGACACAATCCTTTCTCCTCCATTCATTTCTTAGGATCTTGGGCATGCATGTGTATGCACCTGGCTGAACATCTGCTGACAGATGGGAGACTGTGGTATGGGGCACTGTGTAGAGAATCTATCTTTCTTTCTTTCTTTCTTTCTCTTTTTCTATCTCAAGAAAATGAAAAGAAGAAAGAAGGAAAAAAAAAAAAGACAGAAATACATAATAAAAAAACCAGCAAAGATGCCCGTAGATGGCATGGTACCTAAGGCAATGGAGTCTCATGTGACCAACCACAGTTTGAGTCCTAGACCTGGCAACTTGAAAATCATGCCAGGAGTGTGTGTGTGCCCAAAATTCCAAGAAGAGAATAGAGGAGAAGAGATTGTGGCATGCTCATCCCCTTTTGGGGCTGGGGGAGGTATTTCTTACTTTCTCTTTCTCTCTGTCTCTCTCTGGTTAGCACAAGCAAACTATAGCAAAAATCTAAATAAATCAGTAAAAATAAAAGCAACTGTGATGCGAAAAGTTTTGTTTTGTTTTGTTTTGTTTTTCTCTCCTGCCTTGGTAAAGAACTTATTTCTGCTCTACTAGACTAGTTGTCAAAGTGTTTACTGTATATATGAAAGTAGAAAAAGGATGAACTTTTTTAAATTGGAGAACAATATATACACACACACACACACCTTGGAGAAAAAGCTATGAAAGAGAAGTATCCTACTTCTTAACAAAAAGGTAGCACAAACAGAAAACTGCAGCAGGAACATTCTGGTGCCAAAGGAATGAAGGAAGAAGGACAAAGGAAGAGAAAACTTTAAAGGTAGAATTTCTCATTACGATGATTGATTCTTTAAACGAGGTTAGTTTTTTGAGGCTTACGAACCTATTAAGTTAAAGATGGCAAACAACAAAATGTTACTGCTAATTAGACACCCAATGAAATGTCACATGGAAAGGTTAACTATTTTAAAGAATATTATGTAGGTATTCTTGTATTTAAAATGTCATCGTTATTAGTTTCAAGATAGAGCTCACTGACAAAAATGGGAATACATAGTCCAGAGAGGGGGAAATATTGATTGGGTAGTTGGAAAAGTCATGATGGATTCTTCTATGTCTTTCGATGCAAAAACGTATCATGACTTTCCCAACAACCCAATATTATTTGTCTAGTGTATAAAAAGATAAAAAAAAACTGTACAGTGAACTTTAATTCTTCTTTTGAGACACTCACAATTGGCCATTTCTATAGCAACTTAGACTTTGGTTTGTGTAAACTTGACCCAAGGCAAGTTTAAAAACAACCACCGAGAGTATGCACTGAGAGTCTACCAGGTGTCAGACACTTCTCTAGATCCCAAGGAAAGAGCAGACAGAACAAGTAAGGTTGTTGGCCTCCTGAAGGTTAAATTTTAGTGGGGGCAGACAGTGGCACAGCGGTGAAATGTGGCATTCTCCGAGGCAGTCCCAAATGCCAAGGTTCCTGGTTCAAGTCTGGAGACCTCCCTGAGATCCCCAGGCTTATATTAGTACTCGCCCACCATCTGGGGCTGGTGGAAGGCTAGGGTTAGGTTGTGGTATCAAGATTTGGTTGGGGTTACTGTCACTCTATTTTTCTCCTCTCATTCTGTTTCTTATGGTCATAGAGGAAATAGTAAACAAATGTGGAAATTTTGAATATGGGAAAACTTAAATAGGGAAGTCATAGTCCATCTCAGGTGATTTACAGAAGTCATGAGTGCCGGGGGAAAAGTGAGCAGGGTTTGGAGACTGTTAATTCTCTAACCAGTCACTACAACAATGACCCTGATGGTCAGGTAAAGTTCCACTGAGCAGGTGCTATTTAAGGGGAGACCTCAGTGACATGTGGGTTTCTCAGACCAGAGCTTCCAACACGAGGCGAGAACGTTTGCATGTGGCTTCTCATCTTGCCTGCCCGTGCTGTGGTCCTTAGATGCTGCCACAGAGGATGGGAATTGGGACAATTAATAATGATGTGGGGCACTGGGCCAGCCACAGGATAAATGTCAGTCAATTCATATCCCACCCAACCTGTGAGTCAGACTGAACTGAATGACCTCCATCCTCCAGATAAAGCAACCCAGACCAGGGAACGAGGCAGTCGGTCGGGGTCTCTCACTAGTAAACTACTCGTGCTCAGAGTCTATGCAATGTGGATGGCAGCCCTCAGGACACAGGGCCAGCTGGGCCACGGGAGTCAGTACTAACCACGTGCTGAGCGCCACGGGCTGGTGTGAGTCGTCTCCTTTGGTCTTTCCTCCCCTGCACTTCTGTGCGACAGGTCTGTCATTATCCACGGAGCTCGGACAAGGAGAATGGGGATTAGGGAAGGTTAACTCAGCAGTGGAGGGCACGTCGTCAAAGCTCATTCCTGTGATTTTATTCTAAGAAGCTTATATATTTTGCCTTGTGACTGTGGATTTCGACCACGAATTGGGATAAATACGTTTGATTAAGAAATACATTTATCAAAATAATGAAAGCCCAAAGTATTGACAGAAAATGTCAATATATATATATATATATATATATATACATGCATTACATTTATTTTTTGGTTTGAGACTATAATTATTTGCTCATTCATTGTATGCTGACATTTACTATTATAGATCCTTCCAAATATAGGCAACTCAGCACTTCGAGGCAGAAATGCAGGGATGCTGAACTGGTCTCTGTTCTTCAGAAGACAAGAGGCTGCCCAGATACTGGTTGGTGAAGTCTTGGCTACAAACACTCCTGGAAGGCAGCACCGTGCGCGCCAGCCGGTACCGAGCCTCTAACGCTCTGCTCTTCTTGAATGAACGGGGCATCTGCTCATAGCCGAAGCTGCCATGGTGGCAGAGCTGCTATTTGGGTGACTAAAAGCTGGGGTTCAAATCTCTGCTCTGCAATTTACTATAGCATATTCGTTCCCTACTTCAGTGTTTCTTTGCTGCTAAATGCTCATTGTTTCTGATGCTCATTAGGGGCTGAAGACGAAGCCACACCCTTCACAATGAATCTTCCTAATGTTCCCAAGATGAAATGTCGACCCCGTTTTATAGAGGAGGAAGCGGAGCTCAGAGAGGAAAAACGAATCGCTCATGGCCATGCAATTCATAAACAGCAGAGCTGGGATTTGAACCCCTAATGGGTCTGAGGTAACAGCCAGTTTTCCCTACTCTGTGACCCTCCGGGGCTAAAGAGGGAGGATGATGTGCCCATGTAAGAAACAGGACCAGCTCGTATTGGGGCTGAGCACACAGACACTGTACACGCCCTCAGGCACATTTCCCTGTGTTTTCAAACTATTGGTGACTCACACTTACAGCCCAGCGTAGGCTCAAACATGCAAGAAACATTCCCTGGGAGTGCTGGCAATCTGTGAAGGGCGGACAGGAGGATGGAATGCTGGCTCTGATATCCTGAAACAGGGGCTGGACCAGGAGGGCGGGCACAGGGTACCTCGGCACGTTGCCTCATGGTGACCACTTTCCCCATCCTCTGTAGAGTGACAGCAGTCGTATGTAATGCTCCAGGCCGTGTGCTCCAGTGTCTGAAGGTAAGACCAGCACCGAGGCCCATTCTCGAATGAGCAGTCATGTGAGGCTCTGTCCTAAGCTGCACGGCCCTCTGGCTTCTCAGTGTGATCTACACTGAGCTTGTCTTCTATCTGGGCCATGATCCTGAGGGGGACAACAAAGACACCTCGGCTGTGACTGCAGCTGCATTTCCGTTGATGAGGACCGACTGCCACCAGCCCTAGACTGTCCATGTCACTCAGGGACGGGTGGACAGTCAAAAGCATGACACGCTCCTCAGGGACTGAGGACCCTGGTCCTGACAAGGCACATTGGAAAATCCACTTGAGCATCACTAGATGATGAAACATGAAAACCTAAGGATTTATTCTGCCGGCCCGTACAATCTCTTCCCAAATGCACACCCAGCGGTCACCCCACTGCCGCGTACTCCACACTCAACACAGCAGAGACGGAGAAGTTTGAGAGAGCCTGGCTGCTTCTCCCCGGCTTCACATACTCCAGGCAAGCCAGGCACCTCTCCAAGCTTCAGGCTACACATGTTGCCAGACGCCTTCTCCTCTGCCTCATTGTAAGATAAACCCGTGTTGTGGGAGCTGGGAAGGTGTGGGGACAATATCTGGTCTCTTACTCGTCTCTAAGACTGCTACCTATTTCTAGAGAATTCACATGTCTCTCTTCAAAGTTAATCCCATCCCATGCTCAATCTACATGCTTATTGTCTCTCTCTCAGGGATACTTAGACCCCCATGAAGCAGTTCCAGCCATCCTTAGGGACTTTGTCAAAGACCCTACTCAAATAAGGATGCCTTGGAGGAGAATTCTTATGTCAAAACTGCAGTTCTTGGGACCGGCCAATGACATAAGAGTTACATTGCTGAACCCCCACATGTTTCGAGTCTCAGATCCAGCAACTTCAAACTCACACTGGGCACATGTACATACGTGCTCAAAATCCCAAGAGGAAAATGGAGGAGAAGGGATTTTGGCATGGCCATCCCCCGTGGGGATTAATTTCTGTCTCTCTGTCTGTCTCCCTCTTCCCCTGACAAGTGCACGTGCTCTATAGCAAAAATCTGCAGTTCTTGAGACCAGCAGTTGGCATAATGTTTACATCACTGGATTCTGATGTAGCCAACCATGGTTCAAGTCTCAGACCCAGTGGCTTAAAACTCACACCAGGTGTATGTGCATGCATGCCCAAAATCTCAGGAGGAGAATGGAGGAGAAAGGACTGTGGCGTGCCCATCTTCCCTGGGAGGTGATTTCTTACTTTCTGTCTCTCTGTCTCTACAGCAAATGCACACTCCCTATAACAAAAATCTCTCTTTAAAAAAAATTCAAAATCAGAACTGCAGTTCTTAGGGTAGCACTTCTGGAACCCCACCATGTGCCTTTGCCTCTCAGGAGTGGCTCATAGAAAGTCCAGTTAGTGCTAATGCTCACTTTCTGGAGTGTGGTCTGTGAACTTGGGCATGACTTGGGAGCTGTGGGTGATGTCAGAAATGCAGAATGGCAGGCCCTTCCCAGACCAAGTTAAGGGCTACAAGCAAACACACACTCCAGGTATCTCCCTGGAAGTCTGAGAAGCAGTGCCTGGAATTATTCATCCACCTTATTTTCTAGAGTAGAAAACCAACTCTGGAGTGATTTTTTTGGAATGTCCCAAAGCAGGGGCCACATCAGGCTCTAGGTCTCGACTCCAGCTGTGGAAATGTGGCCGCTGTCTTGGCCTTCTCTAGGCCTTTGTTTCCAACTTAGTAAAATGAGGATTCTTGCAATGGCCTCCTTCTTGGTAGGAAGTGGGGAAATATCTGTGAGAGCATGTTCTCGACATCAAGGCCTTGTGCAAATAGTGTACACGCAATGTCAGATCAGACTAACTTGAATTTTAAAAGTGTGTGCGTGTGCGTGCCCGCACTGGAGTTCTCGGCACAGAACTGGGCCATATATGACAAATTTTGCCCTACTTAATTTAGAATGTAACCTAATTCTCAGACTTCTTGCCAAAAAAAGAATAATTTTTCCTCTAAATCTCAGAAGGTTCTGAAAATGGGTGGACCCTCAGGGACTTCCCGACATGTTTCCACTGCCACAGAGGCCAGGCGGCCGGAGATGACTCGCTTTGTTTCAGAGGGTGTTGGATTTGGGGACGTGAGCTCAGATGGATGGATGACAGGTTGGAGGTGGGTGGACTGTGCTTCTCAATCCCTGATAGCTACCCAAATCAAGTGCAGCTTAGTAAGAAAGGGGCATGAGGTAAGAAAATAAAGGATTGTAAGAAGAGGAGGAGGATGCTGGGGAGGAGGA
The DNA here is from genome assembly GCA_026018925.1 of Tupaia tana. Taxonomy (NCBI): domain Eukaryota; kingdom Metazoa; phylum Chordata; class Mammalia; order Scandentia; family Tupaiidae; genus Tupaia; species Tupaia tana. The sequence continues at coordinate 26,830,007 of JAKSZU010000025.1, read as the reverse complement.
TCCTGTTGACAGTCTCCGTCATTCAATAAACACATATTTACTGAGAACTTTCCACATGACAGACACTGCTCTAGGTGTTTGGGACACAGCGATGAACAAAGTCGACAAGGGTGCTGACCATGGTTCGCTCACGCTCTGGTGGTGCTGGTAGGGGAGGGACACGTGGACTACCTAACAGATGACCGGGACAGCTGGGGTATTAAAAGGTGCTTTGAGAGGCGTAGTTACTAGAGGGCTTTTAATTTTTTTAAGGTTTTTGACATAGGTTGCGTGCACTGTCAGATGGAAAGGGACAGAGAGAGACAAAGTGAGAAATCATCCCCCAGCAGGGATGGTCGTGCCATAATTCCTTCTCCTCCATTCTCCCCTCAGGATTTTGGGCATGCGGGCTGGCATGCCTTTCAAGCTGCTGGGTCTGGGACTTGAACAGTAGTCAGTCATGTGGGAGTCCAGAGCCTTAACCACCATGGCACCTGCTGGCCTGAGGGTTTTCCTTGTGGTTGGATGATCACAGTGGCTCCTCAGAGATAAAAATCCAACTGAAACCTGCAGGACAAGAACCCACAGGCAGACAAGCTAGATGAGCTTCTGGGGTTCATGAACCCTTCAAGGAGAGGAGGAGCTGGGACCCTGAGTAGTGGAGAGAGGGTGCTATGGCTCGGGGGTGCAGAGCAGAGAAGGCAGGCTGATTTGACCTGAGGATATGGTCCAATGGGTTATTTCACCCTCACAGGACTCGGCCTGCTGAGCACCCAGCGCTTTTCCTCTGAAGGTCAATTGCTGATGATAAAAATAACAATTCAGAAAATCCATCCAGGTGAGAATATCCCTGAACTTCATTCTGCTTCTTTCTGGAATGGGAGTAAGGACCACAGCAGTCAACCACTGGCATTGATGGTGGCTATCACACCCTGGGCCAACTGTGTGCGGAATCTCCTCATCTAAGTTGTTCATCAAAGCTCAACATGCCGAATTCGGGCCTCAGAGGCACAGCCTTAAAGGAAATGTCCTCGGGAAACTTTGATCCACGTTTAGACTCAAAAAAGACAATGCAGTGGCAAAGTCTTGCATCCTGCATTTAATGTCACTACTAGATGGGCACTTTTAATCTCTAAGAGCCTCAGTTTACACATCTGGAAAATGGAATAACAAACCCTTTTCTTTCCTCATTTCCAGGGGAAAAAGGATCCTCACATTTTCACTGTGAGGATCCAATGAGGCAATCTAGCAGGTGACACAGAGACGCAGGTTAATAAAGGAGAGACATACAAATGAAAAGAAATAACTCCTGTCTCTGAGGCAGTACTGTAGCTCTAAAAGCAGCGTCCAATTTCCTGCGCCACAATTGGACCTTATTCACTTGAAATAGTGCTAAGTTCCTAGTTAAATATGCTTTTCTCTAAGAAACAGGTCAAGCTTAGAAAAGAGAGTTTGAGTCCATGAATATTGGAAGGCTGGGAAGCCCAGGAAAGCAAAATTCAGTAAGCATTAACCAAGGTCCTCCAGTTTTGGTCAGACCTGACAATAACCTTTATTTTTCAATGAATTAAGCCAGCATTTCTCAGAGTCAAAGCATAGGCTGGACTTGGCAGGGTCCCGAGCTCCCCGGTACCTCAGCTCCTCTCCTCTGCACTAGCTCTGAACGAGCTCTTGTTCTGGAAGAGAGAGGGACCACATGCCCTACCCAGCTGGAGGGAGACCTTTCATTACACTTCCACAGCACGGCAGCCGTCACCCAAAGACGTGATGCTGTGTGCAAACAGCCTTGCTGTCCGGTGTAGCTTGGCTTCAGCACACAGTTCAAGACATGGTCCTTCGAGGGACAGACCTGAGAGCTCCGCAAAGAAGACTGGGCCATGTTACTGGAGTGGGATCAGGAAAACCCTTTCTGTCCTTCTCAATGTGTTAGGGCCACTGTTATTTAGAATTCGGCTCCTGAACATGAATCTGTTTTCTTCCGAGATGAAAAAATAACAATGACGGTAAAATCCTCAAGAATGATACTAGATAGATAGTGTTGATACCTTGGCATCGATTTCCCAATTGGATCCTTTTTCTGACAGGAAGGAAGTTCTCTGCCTGAGCAGAACACATTCTAGGACATGCCTAAGGACCTTTATTTACGTTGTCTCATCAGACCCCTGACGGCCTTTATGGTGGCACGAAAGGGCAGAGATGAAGAGAAACTCCCGCGGGGTCACGCGGCTCACAGGTGGCAGTGATGGTTGAGCACGTCTTTGTACAAAGGCAGCCTTTCCCTGCTATTCCTCACAGTTCTCCCAAATAAATGAGAGTTTGGCAATACTGGCTGCTGGGAAGAGAGAGACTGAGATTTAAAGTCACTATGCAGAATAAATGCATAAATAAATAAACTCCCTTGCAAATATTGAAGTATAGTCACAACCATTATTTTTTTTTGGGGGGGGAGGGTGGTAGCATCTTGAAAGTCCTGAACAGAAAGTATGAGGGAACTTCAAAAAGGTTGTAGAAAAATAGAATTAAAATACAAGTTTATCTTGTTGCAAAAAATTGCAATCTATGTATAGTTTTTTCTTAATAAGCACTTTCCATAATGTGTTTTTAAAAAGACTTCCCTGCATTATGCTTACGTTCGTGAAAAAAGAAAAATAAAACAGTACGAAAGCCCCTACATATTACCCTAGCAGAATCTCTGTGGCAAAGATGAGACGGGGGTTCTCTCTTTGGAATTTCTGCCCACATGACTTACTAACGGGATGAGACAAAACCTTCACCTGCCACTACATAAAGCACGGGCTCTTCCTCTGCAGAAGTAGGAGGACGAATCTTTTCCTTGCTTGGTAGATCTACAGCCATTGGCTACCGTGACTCCCTAGGATCCTAGCTCCTTGGTCTTCTTAACCTTTGACCTTTCCTCTGGACTTCGAATCATAACATTGAGTAGAGAGTGAAAAATTTGCCAAGAGCGGTCAGTTGATTCCTTTGCCGTTGGTATTTAATTCTGCCCATTTTTCCTGGCCGGGATGAATAACCCTGAATTCCTTTTAATCCCCGTAGCAGTTCTTAGATATTAGAAAGCATTCCACTCACATTCATTCTGCAATCAAAATCCCCAAGCCACCGAGGAGAGAACTAACTAGATTTTTGGTGGCAATTGAACTCCAAGTTGATGCAATCAATACTCTGTCTAGGCGAGTGCGATGCCTTTACGGGCTTTTGTAAACTGTGGAGAGGCATGTGATGTGGAAGCCAATGAGATTATAGCCTCCAAATCAAATTCTGCAGTTATTAATGCAATCACAGACTTTGCTCCAGGACTTACAAAACCAACTTGACTTCCCCAAACCAATTTGAGGGTGAAATGCTCAGGGAGAAAAGTAACATTAAATGCAGGATGCCAGACTCTGCCCCTGCATTGTCTCCGATGTTTTTGCTTAACTTGTTTCCTGGTCTTCATTTCAAAATACTCATCTTCTTTTATAGAGTATAGTTATGAAATGCTGTGGATCTCTATTTGTATCCCCCCAAAACTCATGTGTTGATGCCCTAACTCTCCTGTGGCTGTCTTTGGAGATGGGGCCGTGAAGGATTAATTAAGGCAGAATGTGGCCCCAATGGCATCTGGTCTACCAGGGTTACAGGGTCCTTACGAGAGGAGACACCAGAGAGCCCAGCTCTGTCTCTCTATCCCTGTCTTCCTTTGTACGCACACAGAGGAAGGGTCATATGAGGATGAAGGGAGAAGGGGGCCTTCTGTAAGCCAGGAAGACAGCCCACACCAGAAACCAATCACACTAGCACCTGCCGGCAGACTTCCAGCTGACACACACGAGAAAATAAAACTGCCTGTTGCTTAAGACACCTACTCTGTGGCATTTCACAGCAGCCCAGATTAACCGATGGACTACTGATCTGGGAATTCTACATACTCGCAGTAATAGGGTAAAAGTGTGAGATGAATTATTCTAAAAATCCTTGCAAATGAGATTAGAATTCATACCGGATTAAAACTAAGAATATGTTTTATTACCTAGAAATGATTAAATATATGATCTTTTCCAAACTCTTAAATGAGAACCCACAGCTTCCGCAGCTTCTGCTCATGTGTTCTCCTTCTCCCTCAAAGATTACATGTCGGGCCAGTGCGGTGGCATGGTGGACGCCACATGGCCAACTGCACAGTCCGAGCCATGGACCTGGTGCTGGAGAAACATGCTGGGATCGTGTGTATGCATGTCCCAAATCCCAAGAGAACAATGGAGAAGAAGGGATTGAGGTGTGGTCATCCCCCTTTGGGGGTGATTTCTCATTCTCTCTCTCTCTTGCTCTCTCTCTGTCTGTCTCTTTCCAGCAAGTGCGCACATCCTATCATAAGTCAACACAATAATTATTCCCTTCAACCCCAGTTTCATGGAAGTACTCACATATTATTAAGAACATGGGTCACCTACTTCTGTTCTGTTTGAAGTTGAGAAAGTTTCAATGTGATTGAAACCAGAGTGACAATACATTCATTTGCATGTTGGACCTGCATTACTGTATTTTAGCGAGCTAGTGAATTTACTTTCCTGATTAAAGAAATCAAGAAAATGAGAAGGAAAATAATCTGTGTTATACTTGAGTAGCTGAAGATAGCACAATAGAATTTGAAGCTATTGGTCACAAAGGGAAGAACCCAGGAATCTTTCTCTCTTTCCTTCCTGTTTTAGATATAAAGTAAATTTGTAGAGCACTACCTTGGTCCTTCTCCAGCATCCATAATACCATGTGTTCTTAACCATGTCTTAAATCCCCTCTTGGATGGGACCAGTAGGTGGCGTAATGGTTATGTCAGTGGACTCCCAGGTAGCTGGCCATGGTTTGAGTCCCAGACCTGGGGCAGCTTAGAACTCATGCCGGGTGTGTGTGCATGCGTGCCCAAAATCCCAAGAAGGGAATGGAGTAGAAGAGATTGCAGTGTTGCCATCCCCCAGGGGGGGGTGATTTCTCACTTTCTGTCTCTCTGTCTCTCTGGAAAGTGCATGAGCCCTATAGCAAAAAAAAAAAAAAAAAAAATTGTTACATTCATAGGGCCAGCAGGTAGCATGCTGGTTAGGGCACCAGACTCACACATGGCTGACCGTGATTCAAGTCCCAGACCCCACAGCTTCAAAATCAGGCCAGGCATGTGTGCATGTGTGCCCCAAATCCTGAGAGGAGAATAGAGGAGAGGAGATTGCATCATGGCCAGCCCCATGGGAGGTGATTTTTCACTTTCCTTTTCAGTCTCTCTCTCTCTGTCTCCAGTGAGTGCACATACCCTATGGTGAAAACCTAATAAAAATAAATAAATAAATAAATAAATAAATAAATAAATAAATAAAAACAAGACTATATATTCAGAAGCTAGAAGAAACCATTCATACAAGGGTCAGAAATGTTATGAGAATTATTATCTATTATAAGTAATTCATAACAGTAGAAAAGCATAACTTTTCCTATCCTGTCTTCATATAACTTTCAAATGGCAGATCTGTCATTATAATTGCATGCCTGATTCCAAATATTACTTACTTACGGGCTACCACAATGACCCTAAGGCATGAGGGCTCTGACACTGTGCGATTCGCTGCCCTGGTCCACTCCGGCTGCTTTAATAAAGCCGCGTAGACCGCCAACTTGTAAACACAACTGGTCGCTCATGATTCTAGAGACTGACGGCCAAGCTCAAGGAGCGGCCAGATTTGGCGTCTGCGAGGACCTCCTCTTCGTGGGAGGCACCTTCTTTCTGCAGCCCCACGTGGTAGACCAGACTCTTTCATAAGGGCACCAGTCCTACTGATGAGCCTCATGACTTAATCCCTTCAAAGCCCCCACCCCTTTTTTTAAATTTTGCTATAGGGCATGTGCACTCAACAGAGAGAGTTACAGAGAGATAGAGAGAGGGAAAGTAAGAAATCACCTCCTCTTCCCCCACAAGAGGATGGCCACTCCACATTCCCTTTTCCAGTCTCCTCTCCAGTTTTTGGGAACACACACACACACATGCCCAGAGTGATTTTCCAGCCACGGTGTCTGGGACTTGAACGGCTGACAGCCACGTGGGATTCAGCTCCCTAATCTCCAGGCCACCTACTGGCCTGACCAGACCTTAACACCGTCACCGTGAGAGCCTGGCTTTGACATATGCATTTGGAGGGGAATGCGAGTGTCAGTGGACAGCTCTTGCCAAGGTTACATGGGTCCTCACTGGTGAAGTGCAGATTTGAAACTTGGCTCAATTCAACCATCGTTCTTTCTAGCCTATGAAGTGCGAGTTTCTCTCTTTGCTTACTTGCCCCAAAGGCTTCTCATCATGGCTTGCTCAGAACTCATTGACCACACTTTCCATAGGATCTTCCTGTCCCTATGTCAAGAAACAACTCAAGACTTCCATAGTATGAGATCTAGTGCAGGGAATAATAAATACTCAGTAAATACACCATGATTTACTGAACGAATGAACGGTATCAGTAAGATCCACCTGTGTAAAACCTTGCCGATGTTTTTCCATATTTTGGTTTCTCCATGAAGAGTTATCACAGTCCCTATCAATCATTGAAACTGAGCCAGCCTTCCCAGCCTCTGGTAGACAGTATTTCACTCTCTACCCCTATGAGGTCAGCTCTTTCAGATTTCAACGATGAGTGCTGTCATATGGTGTCTATTTTTCTGTGCCTGGCTCACTCCAATTAACATAAATTCTCCCGGGCTTACCCATGGTGCCACAAATATGCTAAATTCCTGATTTGCTCATTGCACGATGTATACATACATTGAGACATTATACTGTACCCTATAGATATGGACAATTATAATCTGTCTAAAAAATAAGTCCAGATTCTCATAGAAGTATGGTTTGGCCTTTGTCTGACTGAGAGCGGACTATGCAATTTGGCAAGTAGAGTCACATTGAACACTTCCTGTGTTCCCCAGAAGCAGGTGGCCTTTTTGGGCAGAATTTTAGTAAAACATTATGCAGAAATTATAATTCGACACCCCCATTTCAGAGGTAGAAGCACATACATCCTATATGATGTTCTCAGAGCAAAGTTTTAGCTCAAGTGAACACAGAAACTCAAGTTAGAAAGTGATGCCAAGAACGTAGAAACCTGGCTGATCTCAGAGAAATAAACTGAGTCCACGGTCCGTAAACAAACACACATTTTAAGTTGTCGCCAATTGACCTCTTAGGATTCTATGTACACGGGCAAAGCGTTTTCATTTTATGAGAGAGGACTGGAACGCTGCTCAAAAGCTTGGGTCTCTCTAAGCATGAAATGATGACACGGATGCCATCTTGTGCAAAAGGAACAGTAAATAATGTTTGGGAACGAGAATGAACAAGATCGTAAAACCAAATCAACACAGACTTAGTCCATGTGTCGCAAATGCTATGCAGAGTGTAGAGGTGAGTGAGTCCTCAGGTAAATCACAGCTCGCCTTGGTCAGTCAGGCACATGCAGCAAGATAATGAGAAGAGATGAATCAAGATAAAACGAAACAAAAATGACAACAGCAACAGCACCAGAAGTTATTACAGAATAATCTGCCAACCAGTCTGGGCAGGACCATGGGAGACACATGGCCTCCATACAGCTCAGACCACCATGTGCCGTTACCTCTGGCAGACATCACTAATCAGTCACAGAGCTTTATGCTGCCGAGCCCAGGAATATCTCCCAAATCCTTCATTTCATTTTCTTGGCAGTCAATTAGCCACAGCTGGCTGGCAAGATGAAATCTATTTGTCATCCCTATATTACTCCTCACGGATGTGGTTTGGGTCCCCTAATCATATTGGCCACCAATCTTTTCGATTCCTGACAAATGGTCTGGATCGGCTTATCTATTTCAACCTCTTCCTCAAGTGTCATCCTTTATTGTGGAGACTGAGAATTAAAGACTGTCTTATTGGGATTCCCTTGTAGCTAGTGCTTTGGATTTCAGTCCTACTTATGTTTAGAATGAAGGGAGTGAGCAGTCTAAGGCCAGCAGTGTGGTTACCCGGGTGTCCTATTGCAGAGGTCAGCTGTCCAGAGCTTGGGAGAACTGGGGTGAGTCTGAGAGTTTTCCTAGAAGCCTTGACTGGATCATGTTCCCTCTAAGTCACCAATACGTGGTACCACAATCCTTCCTTGAACCACTGTCTATAACTGAATCCTAATGCATATGACCATTGTCTCTCCAACAACAACTAACACGAATTCTGCGTAGACTACAGTAGAATGGGTTTCTGCTTCTCTCATATCTAGAAACTATATTTCTCTGAGCTAACACTGATATATTAGGTATTGGAAGGCTTTGGTCACCGGTTCTGCAATAGCAAATCCGACCTTGTGTGTCTTTTCCTCAGTCCCTCTGTGCCCCAGTTTTCTCATCTGAGAAATGAAGGACTTGGTCCCACTTCATGGGGGAGCTGTCTCAATCTCTATCATCCTTTCTACTTGATAAGGTCATTCTTCAGCATGTCCTTTTAAATAACTAGTTATCCAAGACATTACAAAAAAACCTACTTATCATCTACTTAGTAACTCTCTTGCATCAAGTGAAAAAATGTTTGGAGTAGTGTACATAATCAATTGAGAGAAAGGTCAGTTGAAACTACTTCTTACATAAGCACCTTAAAGCTTAAAGGAATGTGAGTTATCTTGATTTCATTTTATTGGTCTGGAAACTGAGGCTAAGCAAGAAGAAATCACTTGCCTAAATACATGAATCTATGGAGTGACACTCAATCCTTTTAGTTCTAACAATAACATCCTCCTTTTATTATTCCAATACTAGCGCTCAGAAGGGAAGATTACAGGGCAAACTGAGGTGCTTATTATTTGAATGGAATAAATACGATAAACTGGGAGTTTCCATGTTTCTTTCTCAGCAACACTCATCTGTATGTGACCAGCCCCGGACCATGTCTTCCTTTGTATTCTTGACACTTGTTGAACCCTAAACACCTAATCCTTCCTGTCATGTGATTTTCTAAATTTGATGATTAATCCTTTGGGAGGGATCTGCTTTGTCATCTTAGCAGACCCCTGCATGCCCAGCATTACGTGGGCCTTCAGTGAGGTGCCAGATGCACACACATTCACAACTTCAGTTTGCTCTGATTCCACCACTACGATTATATAGTTATTATACTCCTTTGCTTATTTTTTGCCACTTCACTTATGGTCGTGTTCAAAAATGTCTGCTCACTGCAGAAGAATACAATGATAAATTACACAAACATTGGATGAGTTTATACAATCAAAAAAAAAGAAATGTATTATAATCCTCTTTTGCAATTAGTGAATATGGATTTCAAAGTTGACTTTGATCTTCCTAACAGCCAAGGTCAGAAGTGAAATTTATTTATTCTTTTTTACAAAAAAAATGTGACTGATATATATATATATATATATATATATATATATATATGTATATATGTATATATATATATATATATATATATACACACACACACACACACACAAGTTTATGAGCTATGACAGAGGATAGCTTTTGACAGAACTGAGTAAAATTACATAGTAAAAATGACTACCCTTTCAGAAGTCAGAATAGCAAAAATAACTACTGGCACTTGTGTAGCATCGATAACTTGCAAAACACTTTCATGTACATTAAAGCTCATCTGCACGTCACAGCAATTCTAGTGTGTACATCATGTTTTTCTAGAAGTGGACTAATTTTTAAAAATTTCTTTCTTTCTTGGGGACCAGCAGTTAGCATAAAGGCTATGTCGCTGGACTCCCACGTAGCCGACCGTGGTTCGAGTCCCGGACCTGGTGGCTTAAAACTCATGCTGGGCACGTGTGCGTGCATGCCCAAGATCCCGAGAGGAGAATGGAGGAGAAGGGATTGCAGCATGACCATCCCCCCGGGGGGTGATTTCTCGCTTTCTGTCTCTCTGTCTCTCTCTGTCTGTCTGGCGAGCACACACGCCCTATAGCAAAAATCTCCCCCCAAAATTTTTCTTTCTTTCTTTCATGAGTAGAAAGAGAGAGAGAGAGACAGAGACAGAGACAGGAAAACAGCACATTTCACAGGGTCTCAACACTGACCCACCCTCCATCCCCAACCAACCCCAGATTACGGGCACCTGCATGGCTGACCTACTTAAGGGCATCTCTGGATGCAAACCCTCACAGTGTCACCTTTTAGCCTGTGTTACCATCTGGCTCCACAGTACTCCAACTTTCCTTTTCTTTTCCTTTTTTTTTTTTTTTTTTTTTTTTTTTTTTTGCCATAGGGTGCAGGCGCTCACTACAAAGAGACAGAAATAGGGAGAAATCAATCCCCGGGGATAACCCAGGCCCCAGTCCCTTCTCGTCCATTCTCCTCCTGAGATTCTGGGCATGCCACCCAGCATGTACGTGGTGTGATTTTCAGGCCGCCAAGTCTGGGACTTAAACCACTATCAGCCATGTAGGAGTCCAGAGCCTTAACCCCCATGCCACTCACTGGTCCCAGTACTCCAATTTTTAAAAGAAATGAACAAAGAGAAGAAAAAAAAAAGAATATAAGAAAAGAAAAACAAAAAGGAAAATGAAAGGAAGAAAAGAAAAACTGACTCGCTGAGGCTCAGTAGCCTCTCAAGAGCACACGTCCAGGAAGTGAAAGACCTAGGGCAGATTCCTAGGTTTTCTTCCTCTAAATTTCACATCCTTTCTTCTATGCCACAGGGACCCCCTTGAAAGTGGGTGTTCTAGTTCCGTATTAGTTTGTAATAATGCCAACATGATTTATTGACTAGTGACTATTAACAATGTATGCTGCTGTTGGACAAGTGGCTATCATTATCTCTGGTCTTAATAAGATCTCCTCAGTGTATTAACCCACTTTACAGATGAGGAAACTGAGGGTCAGAGAGATTAAGTAAAGGGTCTAAACATATAACTTGTAAGGAATTGCTCAGAAACTTAACCCTAAGCTCTCATATCTAGGGTAGGCAGAAAGATGATATTTGGTTCCAGGTGAGCCTGAATTTTCAGCCCCTCTCCGCTCAGGCCTGTAGCCTCCCCACAGACCAACTACAGACATGGAGACGTTGCTTGCACTCACTCTCCGCAGTGCCTATGCCTGTCAGGTGGAGGGTAGTGATCTCTGTCCTTCCTGCCACCGAGGGCGAGGGCGACAGTCAAATGACCACAGGACTGCAGAAGTCCTCCAGGGTACGGTGATAAGTTAGCGAACCATGCTGTATGCTAAGAACACTAATACTTACCATTCTGAACTGAGAAAACATGTAATTATGTTTGAATAATGGTTCAATTTGTGTATGTTCCAGGACATATTATTGGCTTTTCTCATGGCTTCCTCGGCTTTCTGGCATCAAATCACTTCAGAGTGTAGTCTAAATAGGGAGATGGAAGGCCAGAGTTCGACCAGGGACCCCGTAAGCCAACACTGATAAAATGGTATGAAGCGGATGTGGAAGTCAAACATGAAGTTGAATAAATACAGACTGAGATCACCCCTTACCATATTCTTTCCAAATGAAGAAGAGTGACTGAGTCAGAATCCAGCGGAGGAAGAAACCAAGCCATGATAAAACTGCTTCCTTGCCCTGGGTTTAGGAAATCACTTCAAAAACGTGTATAGGAGATGGACCAACTTACAGACCTGTGTTTTCCCAACAAATGCTCTGCAGATCTTGGGTAATATCCCAGTATCCAGCAGGTCCAGTCTTGCCAAATGAGTAATATATCGTTTCCCTCACATGGGAAGCTGGTACTGAGCATTATAATAGATCATTTCAGAGTCACTCAGGTAATCCTTGGCTCTAATATCTAATATCAGAGAGAATGCCACTGTTTTCTCCCTTCTGATGCTGGTGCTCAGAATTAGAGCATGTCTGACATTCCTCAGATGATAGCCATGGTCTCTGCATGAGCTAACACTGACAGAAAGTAACATGGACAGTTCTTGTCTCTAACTCTGAAACTGGTCTTTGATGCGAATTTGCTTTGGCGGGTGCACATCGAGAGGAGGTAAGTGTAGAAACCACTCTCAGTTGGAAGCTGGGGATACTTGTGGTTTGCAAATATACTCGGTCTATTTTTTCCTTTAAAAAAAATCTTACAAAGTGGATCTGAATTCCACCTTCTGAGAAAAGCGAGGTGTCAAAGAGTTGAGCCAGGAAAGGATTACATTTATGTATTTTGTTAACCTTGGACAAATTGCTGCTCTCTGGGCCTTTGGTTTCCTTGGCACCTTTCTCAGTAAGCATTTATGGGGGATTTTCTGAATGGAAGTGTAGAAAGGACCCGTGAAATTCACTGTACAGAGACATCATCTTTATTGCTCAGAGCAGGTGGTGGGTGACGCTCCTCCTTAGGAAAACACAAACTCAGCGACTCCTACAAAACTACCACTGTGCTCACTCCTCGAGTTACAAAATGCAATGCTTAATGGAGAAACACACGGAAATGGGGGACTTCTACAGTCAAAGGGTAATGGGAATCCTTAGTGCATTTTCTAACAACTTCGTGTTGTTGAGTGCGTCTGTAAAAGTCACAGATCCTCTGGAGGGTAGAATGAGTACAGACTTCCTTCCTTGTACTGTATAATAAAAACTGATGGAGAGGAACGCAGAGCGTGGTTTTCCTCAGGGCAGAGTTCAGTAGACGCATCATTATACAGAGAAGGACTTTCAACCAAGTTGAGAGAGAACCGAAGACTTTTAGACCAATTGCTTTCCTAAAGGCCACTTATTTCGCAGAGGTAAGCAAGAGCGTCATCCCTGGGAGTTCATTACAGAACCACCTCAGTAGGACTCAGATAGGTGGAAGACATGCACACCTCTGAAATAGCATAAGGGAAAATGACAACTGTCTGCAGCTGACAAGGAACATCAGAATATGCAGTCTTGCTTTCTGTCCTTGACATTAACCAGTGCCCACAAGATGCTGGTTGCTTTTCACCAGCCTGGGGACCAGCAGTCACGAACACCTTCTTACCAGGAGAATAAACGGATGGACTTGCACAGCCGTGAAAACGTTGACATTGCTGGGCACAGTGCTAGGAATTAATCCTTTGCAGCTGTGGGATGCCAAGCACAATTGAAATCCAGCCATCATGGAACACACTGAAGTCAGGAGGTATATATAAATCTCTAAATGATTACTTTGGCCAGAGGGAAAAGATCCCATGTATTGCCTACTGAAGGGAATTGACTTGGTAACCAAAGAGGCAAGGAAGGTTGAAAATAAGGTAGTTTTCTTCTTTTTGTTTTTCAAGTTTATTTATTTCTTCCATGAGAAGAGAGACAGAAAAAGATGAGAGAGAGAGATAGAGAGAGAGAGAGACAGAGACAGTCAGGCACCCCTCACAGGGTCTTTAGGAGGTCATAGGAGAAGTTAGTCACAGAGCCAGATAGCCACTTTCTGGCCATTAGCCATGAATGGCTAAAATAAACAACTGTGCTTTGGAATAACTATCTTGCACAATTATTGTCTGTGTTTAGTATGTTCCATGATTACAATGCTGTCCTACAATGACACGCACTTAGCATTTCACATGTTGTACTTTCAGACAATGGGCTATTTACACATGAATACAGGTTATTTGTTTCCAGAATGCTGACATGGTATCTGCGAGAAAGAGTTTGGATGCGAATGATTGGGAACAGTACACGCTAATTCATAAGAGACCGATTATTAAAATTCTCCCTCTGTCTACCCTCGCTCAGTCTTCGTCTCCTGCCTCCACCTGAAACCTTCCTAATCCACACTAAAATCCCACTACACTCTCTATGCTGCTTTCCCCAGTGCCAATAAAGTCAGCCACATGGTCTCTTACTTTTGTAACACCCCTGTCATCATCATTTATGATGTTCCTGTTTGTATATCTCTGCTCCCACCTCGGACTTTCCAACTCAGAAACCCAGGTACACGGTTGCTAAAAATGGGCTCTACAGGAAGGCTGCCTGTGCTCGAACCCTCAGCTGTGCAGCCTAAGGCCAGTCCTCAACATCATCTGAAAAATGAGGAAAATGGGGCATGTAATTATTGAATGATCATAAGGATTAAGGGAGGTAATAACATATAAACTGCTTTAAAATATACAAGGCTCAGTTATTGCTTCATTTTTAATATTGTCACCTGGCTCAACATCAAGGATAGATACTCTGTGACTGTGTGAAAAAAGAAAAAGGAAAATATTCCAGAACAGATAAGCTCTTCTAAAGTATTCAGTCTTTGCATGTTAATTCTTCCTACAGGATGAGTTAGGGCGAGTGCATGACTGAAGCAGGCGTTCAGGAGTGCATTTGAGTGCCCCTTCTCCCAAGTCACAGAAAGCTTTTCGCTATAGAGCGCGTGCACTTGCCAGAGAGACAGAGAGAGACAGAAACAGACACACAGTGAGAAATCCCCCCCAGGGGGATGGCCATGCCGCAATCCCTTCTCCTCCATTCTCCTCTAGGGATCTTGGGCACGCACGCACATGCGCCCAGCATGAGTTTAAGCCGCCAGATCGGGGACTCAAACTGTGGTTGACTACATGGGAATCCAGCAACATAGCCATTATGCCAACTGCTGGTCCCCACAGTTTCTTTAATAAGCCTGCACTTACTTTTCTCAAGAATTTTTTAAGAAATCAAGGTATTCGTAAGTATCTTTATATCCTCCAGAGTTTTAAAACAGCTTTCAGGCAAGGAGAGGTGGATATGGTTGGCCAGGTTTGTCTTAAATGAGTTTCTTCAGAAGCACTGTGAAAAAAATCATGCACATCCTGGACAACAACAAAGAAGCTGCTCCTTCTCTCTGGCTGATAACTCTGGGCTGGCCTCTCCTGTGTTCTGCTCACGGACTCGTGGCTCTAGTGCCTGCTCTGCCTCCTGTGGACCAGTCTGGCAGCAAACACCCTAGAAAGGGTTTCGCCATAGGCACGGAGTGGGGACCCCTGCATGCAGGAATGGAGATCCGGGGAAGGCAGCTACTGCGTCCTGGGCGGGACCCGTTCAGCAGGGGCTATGAGCCACCGAAACTCTGGACAAAACGTACTCATTCGTTCATTCAGCTATAGTGAGCACTTCCGAGTGCTGGTGCTTCTTCAGATGCTAGAACCCCAGCAGTGGACCAACTAAACACATGTTGAACACAGTGAAACCCACGAGAAGATCATGGTGACTAAGGGAGGGGTCGGAGGTCAGATGTGGGGAAGAAAGGGCAGGAAATGTGTGGGCTTGAACGCAAAGATGAAGGAAGGTCTCATGAAATTTTGGAGACTGTTCACCCCCCCATAGAATACGTGTCCCCGGCAGAGGGAGAGAGCGCGGTGTGCCCCACCGAGGGTGTACCACCGGGGTCATGCCAGTCCCCTCTCTTCCATTTCTGCACGCCATCTAAATTGTGCCCACACAGGCAAGTGCACCCAGCATGTGCTTCAAGCCACCAAGGCCAGGATTGGAACTGCAGTCGGCCATGGGGGATTCAATCCCGGTACACAGGGCTTGTCCGCTGCACTTCGGGGCCAGCCCAAGACTTAGAGACATTTTGTCCTGAGTAGGCAGTGCATGTATCAGAGAGCTTCTGTGGTTTTGAAAATAAACTCTGCTCTTTGGTATAACTTTTTCACAAGAAAGACATCTTTTCAAACGTTTTCCTATTTAATACATTTTTGGATACTGAAGGGTAGACTTTATTACTTTTCTACTTTATAATTAGATATGAATTTCTCAGACAAAAAAGAGTCTGAGGTAAAATAAAATAGAATTTAAGAATTTAGTAAAAAAAATAGGTTTATAAAATCTTTTCAATAATAACACCCAAGGCAAAACACAAAATGCAAAAAAGTAATTATTTTTATATTTGGGGTTATTTAATAAGCAAAGGGAATGTTTTTAAACTTCTCTGGCAGCTCAAGTAAAGAAAAGATCCTAAGCTAAAAGGCTACCCCGTGTTATTGAGTCACCACCACAGCATTCCTGCACAAAACGGGCCAAATCCTCTTTGAGCACAAAGGCCCCATTTCTGAGAGTTCGAAAGAAGCTTATGGTTTTGAGAAATGAACACACTGATCTCTGGTGAAAAATGAAAGATCCCCAAAACTCATCTGAGGCAACAATTCAAATAATCACAGGAAGTGAATAAATGATATGCATCTGGAAGGCACGCAGAATTTTTAGAAAGGAAACTGAAACAGGAAATCTCGGATTTGCATTAGGGTCTCAGAACTCATTGCCTACGATCGCCCGGGTGCTCGTGACAAGGGGAAGGGTTGGGTTCGGGTGGACGGGGAGCGTGCCCAGGTAGAAGCAGAGACTGCACGGGAGTCTAGTGCCAGGGAGTTCTGGTCCCTGCACAGAAGACAGCGGTCCTGGAATGACAGAAACAAAGACACGAAAACCCACCTCCACATACGGAAGCACGGCCCAGCCAGTCAGCGGCCGCTGTCTTCAGATACTCGGGGCCTCCATAGTTAACAAGCCATGGACAATTTGACTTGCGAAACTAGTACTTCCTATTGGAAATGACCAAAGTCCACTTTAAGCAGAGGCCCTCTCCCAGCCACTTCGGTTTCCATGACGATGCATGGACCCTGACGGCCACGGCACCCCTTGCCTCGCACTCCCCTTTCAGGGAGGGATGAGTCCCCCGACTGGTAGGCTGAGGAAGGACGGCGTTCCCGCTCTACTTGACGAGTCCATTTTGCACTGGGGGTCAAACCACGTGTAGGAGCTGGACCCTCGTCTGCTCTTCCGAGCCCTGGACAGCACCCCTCCCCACACTGCGGGCTGGCAGGGGCCCATCGATGAGCATCACTCACCGTCAGGGGTTCTGTCTGCCCTCTTCAGGACCCGGCCAGCGGGACCCAGTGACTCAGAAAGCTGCAGACTCTGACCTGCCCTCTGACACAGGAGGCCACATTTTGTCCCCATCTCTCACTCTGTCCCAGTCCTTACTTGTTCAGAACTTGGTGACGGTAAAGGTGGCGTTATTTATCATGCTCTCCCTGAGAGCTCCTGCTATGAGAACCAGGGGTGCTGGCAGATCTGTAGACAGACATCGGCGTGGTCGTGCTGGTCCCATGGACCCGAACACTGAGACCACAAGCCATGTCTGTCTGTCCCATTTCATTTCAAAGCAAACCTAAAAAGTTTTAACTTTTCTATCATTTTATTCACCCCAACTTTTAAAGTCCTGTTTAAAAGTCGGAGCAAGGAACAGCTATCCAGAGTTACTTCATGGCTATTCCGGGGTCTCACCTATACCCACTCAGACCAAAATTCCTGTAAGGCAGCTGTGCTCACCACTGCATGACCAATGCCACTAGACCAAGCATCTGGTTACCTCGGAAGCCAGAACATGCTTAATATATCAGTAGCTGGGGCTGGCAGGTGATGTGCTGGTTAAAGGCACTGGACTTCCACCTGGTTGACCATGGTTCGAGTCCTGGACCTGGCAGCTTGCTTTCTCACTCTCTCTCTCTCTCTGTCTCTCTCTCTGTCTCTCTCTCCCTTTCTGGTCAAATTAAAATAAATAAATAAAGTTAAATACACACACACACACACACACACACACACACACCCCAGCAGTATCTGCATCTTACCACCACGCAACATATAAGCCAAGTCCAAGAACAAAGAACAAATCACTGCAGCAAACCCCACTACAGCACCATCAGACCGTGAAGAGTATGCTCCCCAGGAGGAGATACGTCTGGTGTAATTGTCATAGTACATGTCGCAGGCCACCCCATTCACTTCAAAAAATCCCCTTCATTCCAAGACTGAGCACATACATTTTTTTAAAGAATCTGCCAGACTTTTCTCAATTATTCCAGGGCTTAAAATTGTTGCTTAAAGAATAGGCATATTCAGGTCCCTCTGGAATGCCATAGGGTTAGATTCATCTTCACACAGAAATTTCCCCACTCATCTCAGACAGCCATGGGCAAGAGTGGCTCTGACTATTGACAAATGTGTGTATTATATACATTTTAGCAAGGCAGGTCAACTTTGAACTCTATGAAGATTTTGCAACTACAAAATTGCTTTGCTGATTTTGCACTTTTTCCTTGCATACACCTATAAAATGCTAAGCTTTGTGTATTAATTTTATTGTTGCTGCATTGTGAAGAGCTATACAAAAATACTGAGGCTAGCTTGCTATCCCAGCCATCAAATTTTGGGACTAAAATCATGTTTGTGCAAATTTCTAATGAAGCACATTTAAAAAAAAAAGCTTAAGCTACAAAACCTCTATTGTCATGAAGGAATTTATTCAGCTAATTTTTGCTGGGTTTCCTTTAACAGTTGCAACAGCAGGAAGAAGTTAATCCTGAATTTACTCAAGTGATGTTTAGAAGCATCTGTTAATTTAATCTTCAATGTACCAATGATATTTAGGAATGATTGGATATAGTGCAAACAGATGTGAGATTTGGGTATTTGTCCAGGTGACTCAGCTTTCTAATTATTTTACAATTATCCATCTTAGCCTGTAATTTGTTTAAATTTGAAATCACATCACCAATTTATTTCACTGCTGCTGGATCCTCAATACTCTCTCTCTTTCTTTTTTCCTTAGAGTTTTTGTGATCAGGTCATTAATAAGCGTGTGTTTGCTTATATATAAATTCATTTATGTCTTTAGTTCTATTCATCTGAATATTTGGGGAAGTATTTGATCCCAACACCCTATCTTGATTTTACTAACCCAGGTACCTTAGAGTATGACTTCATTTATCATAGAGACATAGAAATTTTAAAAAAGTCCCAAAACAGCGTGACAATGAAAGTTGGAGTAAGAAAAACTTGATAGCTGGCTTCTGAAGACTGTGGTTGGTTCCAATTACCTGCTTGGTTAAATAATTTAAATAAGGTACTTTGCCACTTTAAACAAGTTTCTTCATCCATGAAAGTGGGTGAATATTAGGTCGTCGGGAAGTGGTGATGTATTTTTCTATGTTTCTCCATGCAAAAATGCACCACGACTTTCCAGACAACCCAGTAAAATACCTATGGGCTATCTGATACGTGGTAGCACTGAGCCCAGTATTCAGAATTAAAATAAAGAAAATTACATTTTGAGTAATTCTGTTCACAAAGACTGGGATTCTTCCTACCGGTAGTTGAAAGAAGAGGAGAGACTGAAGTAACCAAAAGAAAATTTGAGTTACCAAAAGCAGATGCTAAGATTCGATAAGAGGGCCAGCTTAGCGGCTCAGCCACAACATCTGCTCAGGAAAGAGCACTTTTGGTTCCTGATCGGCCAGCACCTGCCTGGTGTGCACACCCACCCCTTGGCTGGCGAGGAGGGCTGTGGGTTGTGGCAAGAGATCTCAGAGCAGGTGCTTGTTTCTGTCTCTCTTTCATGAAAGAAATCAATGTTTGAAAAATCCAGCAGTGTTTACCATTTAGCATGGTGTATGCAGAGTCTTGAAATCATCCTATGTCTCAAAATCACTCCGACTTAGAATGATCTCCACCTTATGAGCAGGGAAGCTGAGCTTTGGAGGTTTGGTAACTGCATAAACCCATGGCTAATATGTCTGAGACAGGGTTTGACTTATGTCCTTCTACCCTCAAAGTTCAGTGTCTGCCAGCCTCAGTGCTCTTCTGCCTCTACGACCAAGCTCTGCCGTTAAGTCACAGAGATTCTGGATAACCCATTGTTTTTATCATCTGGGAGCTTGTTGGCCTTTCATGTCTTTATACTCAAAAATGCTTAGGACCCTCGATTCCCAACTTCATCACACAGGCAGGGTGCTTCACACCTTTACTTGAGATGGACGTGGATATTTACCTGAACGGACGTTAGCCCCACCCCCCGCGCTATTTAAGCTATCTAAGTGGAATGCACCTGTTGCAAAGACCCATAAAACATTTATTTCAACGTTTATAGCACTCATTGTTAAAGTAATTTTCCTCTTAAATATGTACAGCCAAGAAATTACTTCATCTATTGCAAAATATGTGTTTTTTTTTCAATGAATAACCTAATGCCCACTTTGTGTCAAACTGACATGAGTATGATGGTGAATAAAAGATTAAGACCAGACTTGTACCAAGTTAAAATGTCTAGTTTAAATTTCAAAGGCAGTCACAGTTGAGCCTTAAGATACATCTTCTTGGGCTCCCCAGTATCATTACCACTGAACTTGTCAACGTGATGTTAGTGTACACCTGCATTGTGTCCCCTAACCGGCAAAGGCATGAGTATGAACTGGCGGTTCACGAGGGCGACCACTGGGTACTCTTGGCCCCCTTACAGAGAGACAGGTATATCTGAAATAGGTGTGACCCTTTTTTAATATACATATATATATACATATATACATATATACATATATAGAGAGGGGTATCTTGACATATATATATATATATATATATACACACACACACACACACATATATATGTATGTGTGTGTGTCAAGAGACTTAAAACAGTTATATAATATATCTATGTCTATATATAAATATAGATATGACACACACGTATTTTATATATATATATCTTGACACACACACACACACATATATATATATATCAAGAGACTTAAAACAATTATTTTCTTATCCCATTAATTCTTTTTCTAAGATGCTATCCTAAGAACACAATTCTAAATATACATGCATCTTTATACACACTATTTCACCATATGATTTTTTAAATACCGAAGGAAAACAGAGAAGTAATTTACATATTCTAAAATCAGAATGAGTGAATGGTAGCACACACATTTATAGGATGCAATATAGGTATTACATACTCACAAACAATCTATAATCTAATAACTTGTACTTCAATATTGACTTTTAAGCTCTATAAAATTGTGTAAGCTATGCGGTATTATTGAATGTAAAGAATCAGAGCTACATGTAGAAAAACGGAAAGTAAATAAAATATTTTACTTGTATTTTCTTGATATTTCTTTATTAATGAAAGTACTAACTTCCCCTAATAATTGCCTCAGTTCTGTAAAACAGAGCCTAACATTCAGTTTTTGTTTCCAGTTATTTTCAGTGCTACATTTTCCAATGTAAACTGAGTTTTACGAGTTAGGAATGTATATATAAAAAGGCTCACAAATTAGGTTTGGCTAGACCTCAACTCTGAGGGTTCTCAGTGAATGGGGTGGGCAGTGACTCTGCGACCACCCCACCATGCTTCTGCAGTGTCCAGAGACACACTTGGCGGAAGGATTCTGGGAAGTGCCCCTGGCATTCAGTCGGGAGGACAAGAATAGTGCCCATCTCCCTACCATGCCGAGAACAACACCCACAACGAAGAATTTCTCAGCCCCAAATGTCAATAGTATCAAGGTTGACAAACACGGCCTAGAACTAAATGTTTAAAAATAGCATTACTTCAACTGTCATGGAAACTCAGACATTGACTACAGAACCTTGGAATAAACTTGCCTATTCGTCCTCTACCAGTCATTCCAGAAGGCACTGCGGGTACAGAGAAGTGCTCTCTGCCTGCATGGTGCTTGAAGTTTAGTGAAAGAAAAAGCAGCAGAAATGTGGAGTTTAATGCAGTTCAGAGGACTGAGAATGCTTTGCTATAACAGGAATGGACACTTGGTCCAACTACGTAGTTGAAGAGAGGCTCGAGCTGAGCTGGAAGGCAAAGAAGGAGTTGGACTGCGTGGGGATTTTGTTCTAAAGGACGGGTGCTCATCTGTGAGACAGCCGAAGGCCTGAAGCAGGAAGCAGCATGCCGTGTTTGAGAAGCCATGAGGAGCTGATCACGTGGGACATAGAGGGGCACGGGACTGCAGAGAAGAGGCACCGAGGACTCGGAGCCGGAGTGCTCTTCCTGCCTGAGGACGTGAAGACACACTTCCCAGGAAAAGCAGTACGGCCTGAGATGTGGAGGTTTGGAGATCTGATGTTTCCAGGAACACGAGAAGGGCAGGGGGTTCGGGAGGAGAGAAGGGTGTCCACGTGAGCATGGTGGCAGGGAGAAATCAAGTGCTCAAGGAGCTTCAGGAAGTGTCACCGAAACATGGAGCTGGGCAGGAGGGGAGAGGAGGGAGGAGGAGCGGAGAGGAGCTGAAGAGGCAGCACTGCTCGGATCCTGCCTCTGTGCAGCGTTCGAAGACGCTGAGATTTTATTTTGGATGTGATACAGAAGAATCTTGAACATGAGCTCAAGCGCCAAGATTTACAGGCTTTCTCTTTTGAGAATATGAAGTCAGACCGGAGGAGGAGTGGACTGACACAGGTGAGACTGTAAGGACCTCATATCAAAGGTGCCCTTTCCAAACCCGCTGATAAGGACTTGTTGAGCCTGCATGATACACTCTGGAGAGCTCTGGAACCTGTGAAGATTAAACATAAATTCACAGGGAGCTGAGGCAGCATGTGCCTCCCTCGCTAGCTGCAGAGAAGAATGAAGAAACACTCATTAAGTGATTTGGGGGACAGTGCATGGAGGCTCCTCAGCATCACGTGCTATGTTTGCAGCACGACATCCAGACTGGCTGAATGCAGTTTTAGGGAGGAGAGGCATTAGTGAGAGGCTGGGTTTTTATTTGAGCTGAAATGGGGCAAGAAGGATAGCATTTGTGCAGGCGAAGGCATTCTGGGAAAAGAACAATGTCAGGCAGAACGCAGAAATTGCGATGTACATGAGATATTCTCAGAAGCGCTGCACTAGGGTTTAGCACTTGTCAGCTCTCAATGGAGCATGATTGCTGAATGCTGAAAGAGTCATTTAGTTTCAGCTCAAAGGTCCTCTCTCTGAGTTCCTTCTGATGCTCCTACCTTCTAAACAGGATGCTCAATCTTTCCTTATGTCCCTAGAAAACCTATGCAGATGAGAGAGCAGGTCAGTTTTCTAAACTAATTTGTGTGTTCATCTGTAATGTAAATGACTCCTAGCCAAAATTATCTATGTACGTTTTCAGTGATGAACACAATGCCTGATACACAGAGCATACTTGAAAACCTTTTTTTTTTTTCATGGATATTAGAATGAACAGTTATGTTTAATACCGAGTTGTTGCAAAAGTCATGCCATACTTTCCTTTGTAAAAATGCATCATGACTTCCCCGATGACCCAGTAACAGACATGGATATGAAGAACACAGCCACGATACTTACGACACAAGTGATGTCAATATTTATTAAGCTGTGTGTGCCCAGCACTGTGCTAAGCAGAATTTTACAAATATCACTCAATTTAATTCTCACAAGAATGGCAGGAGTTGGCAACTGTTATTCTCCCCATGGTATGGATGGGAGAACTGAGGTTCAGGGGGCCACGTCGCTTGTCCGAGATCACACAGCCAGCGAAAGGCAGAACTAAAAACTGACTCCAGCCTGTCTTACTTCAAATAACATGGCCTTACCTGTACTTTTATGTCTCTTTCTTTATTTATTTTTGTAATGTCAAGAAGTCATGTGTGCTTGCTAGAGCAAGTGAGAGCTCCTCAGTGGAGCCTGGTCTTCCCACAATCCCCTTTATTCCATTCCTTCTCATCAGGATCTGTTACACACACACACACACACACACACTCGGCATGTTTTCTCAAACCACCAGGACCAGGATTTGAACTGCAGTTCGCCAGGCGCGATCTGGCTTTCTCTCTGCAACACTAAATCACTGCAATATGGGGCTGACCAACATATCTTTCATTTTCAAGAGAGGACAGGCTTCAGATTATTTTCTAATTAAAAAAAATGTTTATTGATTCCAGGTATTTTTCTTAGACTCAAGACTCTATGTAATACAACAAACTAAAGGCTAGTTTAATTTGAAAAGTTGAAACACGTCTTTACCAAATCCACGCCAAAGAGTTTATAAATTCAGTGAAAAGAGCATTATGCCACCTTGTCTAGGAGAAAATATAATCCAAAATAAAAATCAGTAAGATAGGGCAACCAGATCTGTCCAGCCTTAGCAATGACCCATAAGAATAAATCATGTACAGAACTTAATTTACATAGAAGACCTTTAAGTTGGCCAGGAAGTAGAATTAGAAAAAAGGAAGATATTTTATTGAATAAATGTATATATGCTAATTCAAATTACTTGATAATTTAGTGGATAATTCCACCAACCCAAAAAGAGGACCCTACTTCACCCAATCAGACTGAGAGCTCAGAAAACACAGAAAATTTCTTGGAAAGCAATAATAGCTCACCATCTGCGACACCTTTTCAATGGTCAGATCTAGAACAAGGATGGCAAATTACAGGTGAAGGCCAGTTCCAGCCTGCTGCTTGTTTTTGTCATCACTGATCAGTTAAGACATTTTTACATTTAAAACAATGGTTTTACAAACACCAAAATATTTTTAAAATGATATTTTGTGACACATGAAACTTACATAGGATTCAAATTTGAGCATTAATAATAAACCCTTTATTGAAACATGACCACATTATTCGCTTATGCATTGTCTATCACTGCGTTTGTGCTATAAGAGAGTTGCATAGTTTAACAGACTCTGTGGTTCACAAAGTCTAAAATAGCATATTATAGAAAAAGCTGCATGAACACTGCTCTAGAAGTAAGCTTAAAAAGTACTGACAAATTCAGTGAACATATTGCAGATAACATGCCTTTGGCTTTTCAAATTTATTGTGTAACTTAGTCATTTTCAAAGTGTGGTCCTTGACCCAGCGTCTATTGGGTCATTGGGAAAATCATGCCACATTTTTGCCTAGAATAACAAAGAAAAATAGGTCATGACTTTTCTGATGATCCAATAGTAAGAAATTCCTAGAAATGCAAATTCTCAGGTTCCTACCCCAAATGTACTGAATCAAAAAGACTCTGAAGGGATAGCCCAGCAATCTATGTTCTAACAGTCCATCTTGTTGATTCTGGTGTGTTGTAAAGTCTGAGAACCACTGGCCTAACTCAAGAACTGTCGTCTTAACGTAGTCACAAAAAGTCGATCAATGACTCCTATTTGGAGTGAAGCACAGAGCTGGCTATTTTACGTGCATTTTTATATTCCCCACAAGAGTCTTGAAAGGTTGGGATTATTAGCTCCACTTTATAGGAAACTGAAGTTGAGAAAGATTAACGTGTTTGAAGCTACTGCATTAGGTTCAATCTCAGAACTGTCTCCTATGCACCCTACAGTTCTCTCCCTCACCTTATCCTGCCTGTCCTTTATCATATGGGAAGGAGGAAAGAACTTCTTGACATCCTTAAGGAGCTAACCTGGCTGGTTATCTTGGGTTTGGTGTTCTCTTATTGGACACAGACCATTCCACAGACATGGACAACAACAAGACCACTCAACACCCATAGCTGATCAAGATGGAGACAAGACTCTTCTGGAATCATGTCTCAACAGAGCTAAAAACATGAACGTTAAACCACAGAAACAACCAAGTATCCCCTACCCTAGTCCACACAAGTAACTTTCTTGCTTTATCAGTTTTAACTTCAGTCTCTCTCTTGTCTTCACCACTTCTAAATAAGAATGAGATAACCAACTGACAATGATTCCAGCTTTCTGACAGCATCCATTCCACATCAGTGCCCTGCTTCCTTAGCTGTCTTCAAAAGCACCTAATACAAGTTCAAACCTTATAATAGGTCCTTTCTAGCACTCTCACTGAGACACTCTGTGTTTCCCCAAGGTGTGAATTTTCTCTCTCTCTGCACCAAAGAATGAGTCCAAATTTTTCACCACAAGTGTATTTTATTGAGTTCTGTCCAGAGAGCATTGACATGCCTAAGTCTCCCTTCTTCTCCCCCTGGTAGCATTATAGCTCTCCTCTTCTAAACAGGGGCAGGAGAATGCTGCCAAAGTGAGCAACTCTGAACAATAATGGCCCCCAACGAATCAGTTCCAAGCACATTGCCAGGTCCAGAGCAGATAATTAGAATTTTAAATGAATTAATGGACTTCTTAGTGCCAACTGATTACAAGAAATGATTTCAGGAACCTGTCTTTATAAAATATACTTTGAAATTCTATTTTTAGTGTCCAGTCTCTACTTGTCAAAGTTCTGTGGTCTCTCAACTCTTGAGATTTTGAATGGTATCATCTCTATATAGCCTTCCCAGAAATCTTCCAGTTGGAGTGGATGGCCCTTCTTTTGGGGTTTTCTAAGGGCCTTACTCCCTCTCACTGGACAGTTTTTCATCTCAGATTCATTATTAATAAACTGTTTAACCTCTAACCAATTTGAATTTTTTTAAAGGAGGGTTTAACACCCTGCCGTTTTCTGCTTTCTTCCACATAGTAGGTATCTCATACATATTTGTTAAATTTCCATATATGGCCAGCCAGAGGAATGATGGTTAAGGCAGCAGGATCCCATGTGGTTAATGAAGTAGTTTGAGGTTCAGACCCAGCTTGAAAAATGCACTGGGCACATGTGTGTGCACACTGAAAATCTTGAAAAGAGGGGGACATGGAGGAGAGGTGGTTGAATGGTTGTGACCATTCCCCATGGTAAATACTCTCTCTCTCTGTCTCTGTCTCTCTCTTTGTCTCTCTCCAGTAAGCACACATATCCTCTGGCAAATTAAATAAATAAATAGATTTCAGTTATAAATATAAATAATTTTCCAGTTATAGAACTGAAAGGGCTTACTTGTGCTGATCTATTGACCATAATTCATTACATTTTATTTGTTTGTATTTCCTTTTTCTTTCCATAGTTGAGAGTTCTTAGAAGGCAGCAACTCTCTCTACTGAATCTGTTCACTGAAGCCTAGTGTACAGCCTTGCATACCATAGATAATAAAAAATATTTATTAAACGTAAAGCACCATGAAAAGCGAGTGGTGAAGTATTAGTCACTACTGAAGGTGGAAAATGAATATATTGCAGTCCATTATGCTATTTGCTATGCTTTTATTTATAACATTTTTCAAAAACAAAATGTTCAAAATAACTGAAGCCCTCACAAGCTATCAGATACAACTACCGGAACGTTTATATTCCCCCCATAAAGGGAGCCGCCAAAGCTATAGTTACAACCTCCAATACGCCATGTCTTTCTTTTCTCATTGAAATATATTTAAAGCCAAGTCACACTGAAATAAAATATAGTTTCACCATTTCAGAGAATCTGCAGGCCATGGATATCATATTTAATAAGAATTTCTGGAAAGACTGGAAATTGACAGTTCACCCTAAGTGTTTTCTTGAGGAGTGGGATTCTATGGAACTTTGTCTTCTCGTCTTACCTCTGAATTGCCTCAGAAGCATAACTACTATCTCTACTTCCTCTCTCTTACCTGTGAAATTATCTTTACCTGCTTCCAGGTTGACTACCTAAAATACTGGTCTGTTTCACTTGCCCATAGTTGAAGACTTTGAGCCAAGAGGCCCTCACTGGTTAGGAAATACATATGCACTCCCAGCATCGACTCCCAAGTAACCCATCAGCCAGGTCTCCCATCTTAACCTCCTAAGACCTGTGTGCTACAAACAATACCAGATTCACTTCTCCTTATCCCTGCAAGTCAGGAATTGTCAGGGCTTAGGGTCTCTGCTCAACCTCTCTGCTCATTCTGAAACCTTCTCCATCCTTCGATTTAGAGGAGCTGTCTCTCATGGCCAAGTCCTACTCGGCTGCCTCATCTCCATGAAGCTTTTCATGGAACTTTTTTCTAATCTGCCCCACTGGTGCCTCCACAGGCTGTTTCTTGGGCCTGTGCCCAGTGTTTGCTCCCTTCTGTCTTGTCCGGTAATCAGTCTCCTTCCTAGAACGTAAACGACTGAGGTTACCTTCCTATAACGTTCATGCAGCTTCCTCTGTCTCAAGTCAATACCCAACAGGAGACCCCCACACATTTAGAGTTTGGTATGACCCATGACCTGCTACAGTACGAAACAATGAGTTAATCTAATGTGTGTTCTTCCCTGTTCTCCTTATTAAAGAGTGAGTAGGAATAAAGCCTCCAGTCATGATATTAAAATCCCATTTGCCATTTTAATCCTCTTTATGAATTGCTTTTGCTTTCTAAACCTTGGATTTCAGCTGAAAAAGATTGGTTTTAATTAGGACTTGATCAAAATGGGGAACTATTTTCAATGGGAGAATTGCTTCTCTTCACCCTTTTCTATCACTGGCTTCTTCTCCCAACATTAATGTCTTACTCAGACAGACTCATGAGGACTTCCTGAGTTAGTCCATATACAGAGTCACACTGGAAAAGATATACTACAGTGAAACCATTGAAATAATACAGCTTTCTGAGACGCATACGAGCTGGAGATTGCCTAAAGGAAGACCAAGATTCTGTTCTAGGCAGCATCAACATTGCTTACCACACACACACACACACACACACACACTCTCACACACACACACTCACACACACACACACTCACACACACACACACACTCACACACACACACTCACACACACACACACACACTCACACACACACACACACTCTCACACACACACAGTCACACACACACACTCACTCACACACACACACACACTCACACACACACACACACACACTCACACACACACACACTCACACTCACACACACACACACACACACACACACACACAAAGGCTAGTTCCAGGCTTATTACATGGGCCTTGACTTCTCCATGATACGAACCCAGCAAAATGTTTAACCCTCTACAATGGGATAACCCTTGTCAGCCTTTTTATTTGCAACTGGAAAGAATGGAGGCCCTGATAACCTAATTTGTTTTTTTTTTTTTTAACTTACTCTTTAGATACTTTTTTCTTATTCCTCCACTTGGCTGATGATAAAACAAAACAAAAAAACAAACAGCTTCTGTTTCCGCTTAGACAATGTCACTGTCTGAGAAAACACAGACAAGTGATGTAGACCTGAATCCTCATATTCTAACTGAATCTCACCTTTGGACTCTACTTAGACCTGCAATCATTGTCACTGAACATGGGTGGTGTGTGGTGAAAATTCAGGGCAGAGTTTAGAGCGAGTGGGCTCAAAGCGCAAATGCACTCGATTTTCTTCTAATCCTAACTCTGAACTATGATGGCCAGGCGACTGGCTTAGATCACTCACCTCCCCCATTCGGGTCCCACACTTGGGTTGGGGGTCTTGTAGGAATTAAGTGGCTATGGTGTGATCTTATTTCCAATGAGTATATTTCCCAAATGGGTGTCATAGGTGTAAGAGGTCAACTCAGGCCAAGATTTAAGAATTCAAGCAATTCCTCTTGTATGTTTCCATCGAGCCCCTTCCCCAATATTTGGGAAGAAGAATAAAAGAAAGGTGTGTTTTAGGAAAATACTGTACAGGATTCAAGAGTCTTTGAATAGCTTAGGTCCTGCCTCTGCTTCCATCCTTGTGACGTCAGTGAACCTCGCTGGATTGCAGTGGCTGCCTTCACGGAATGATGGTGTTAGACTAGACCAGGATTTCCTAACAAAGAAGGACTGAATCATCAAGTATATACGGTCCTACCCTGAGGGTGTGGTCACCTCTGTCTTTGTATTTTAGTATCAAGACTTGTACATTGAATGTGAAGTCTCCCCAACCCACTGGGCATTTCACGTAGTATCTATAAACATGTAGGTGCCTCTATCTATCTATCTATCTATCTATCTATGTGCACATAGAAATACAGATTCAGATATGGATATGATTTGGTATCCATCCCAAGGAAAATGTTTTAGTTCAGTGCAAAATTCTGTGATTCTGGCTGCGGGAAGTCAGGTTGACAATTCTATTGCAGGAACTCCAATCTGAAGTTGAAATCTGAAAGTCCTCAGATAATAACAACATTTACGGAACCAGAGCTGAGTCATGGCCAAGAACCTTAAAGTCGAGACTTTTGATTTTGAATTTCTGCTTTACCTTAGACATGAACAAAGTGTGCTCTGCCTCACCAGGCTGTGAAAGCTGACTCCCTCGGGTACCTCCTGGGAGGTTCTCCTTCAGAGCTGAGCTCTGAAACCACCTTGAGTGCAGTGCCCTGAAGCTAGGGCTACAGCTCAGCCAGGCCAGAGAACAGAGGCTAATCTGGTGTGCAAATAAGACAAGCAGATTATTCCAACCAAAGAAATGGAAATTATTTGTGCTTTATTAGGATAGTGACATTAGTGCTACGTAGAAACCACAAGAGGATGCAAGACTTGTGAAACACTTGTGCAAGTTTGATTATGCACTTTTTCATACCAGGGGTTAGGCAAAATTGCTGTATAATATGGAAGAGGGAAAAATTAATTTCTGAGACTTGATTCAATCTCATTACAAGGTTTTTTTTTTGTTGTGTCTAAACAGGTCTTGTCTTAGAGAACACTTTAAAGAAGATATGAAAAATTACAAAGACTTTGTTAATGTCCTTATATTGGTTTCAACAATCAGAACCTAATGAATCTAATCTGTAGAAATAAGGAGTTTCCTGAAGACGTATTGACTATTATCAGCATCTTGGCAGAAACAACCTGTAGTTTGGGATGACATCATCTTAGCTTTCGGCACCTACCTCCTGTAGGTAGAAAGATGACCAGAAGCCCGGGCGAGCTCACTTAGCCCCTCTCTGTATTGCACACAACATGAGATGTGACTGTTCATACCTTGATGATAGAAACCATAGCCTTAATAGGAATATTAGCAAGTGTATCAGGGACACCATCCTTTCACTTGGAAAGAAAGGAGAGTTTGAATGTAGAACTGACATAAAATAAATTAGGTTCAAATGATTCTAAGTGTGCTATTTCAGTAGCATTATTTCATAAATACACATCTGTACATGTTTGCATATATATAAATAATATTTGCAATAGAGTTATTCAGATTGTTAAAGCAAAGTTAATCAATGTTCACACAACTCTCCAATCTTAGAATAACAAAATCGAATAGCAAATGCAAAATCGTCTTCGATGGCTAAAACATTGACTGGCAGCCACGGTACAGTCCTGTGTGGACGCCTCCCTCGCTCGGGAGGCAAACAAGCAAAGTGGTTCACTGGGGAATGTAAATGAAACGCTTTTGCACATTCAGTGCTCAAAGCGCCTTTTTTCTGCGCACCTGTTATTTCAGTCTTATACGAAAGCTACCCATTTTATACCATAACCAACAACCTGGCTCTTCCCCACACCTCCCACCTAGGGAAGTGCACACCTGACTCCCCTCACAAATCAGGATTCTCTTCTCGAGCCCTGGAATTGCTAAAAACGTTAAGGCGTGGTAGCAAACATGAACTTGGCAACCCCACACCAATCTGCATCATCACCCCATCACTGAGTCCTAACTTCCCACCTCGGAAATCTAACCTACATAAACACTGAAAACCCAAACACGTTTCACATAGAAGGAACATTCTACACTATCCCTTCCCTCCCGGTGTCGGACACCAGGGTTCACAGAAAGGAGCCCTCTGGTTGCTAGGCTGCTCTAGGTCAAGCATGCATATTTTAGAACTTTTACTTTGGCTGGTAAGCCTTCCCAACTTCTGCAGCGTCTGTTTCCAGGGCTGGACCAGACCTGACCAACGGCACAGACTGGGAGCGACCACTTTACCTTCCGAAAAATCAATCAGTCCCAGCAAATGAAGCAGCTTCAGAGATGCACATATAATCACAACAATACCCACTGTCTGCAGTCCTTCCGACTCCCACTCGAGAGTCAACATCCTCTAAGCTCGCAGCATCCCAGCCTGCGGACCCCTTTGGAGCGGAGGGAGTTAATTAGAGAATCCGAGCTGGCTGGAAACAAAGGCTCGCACAGGGGCAAAGTGAGCAGCTCGTCCAGATGCACCGTGCACCGCAGGCGGCCCCCGGGGTGAGGACAGACCTGGGCTGGAGTCCAGCCTCTCATGCTGATCCTGGCATTTGCCTGGCTGGGCTCCCCCAGCCTGGCCCCTCTCTGCGCAGCGGCGGCGAGTGCTTGACTTCAGAGCTGCGAGGGAAACATCTGGTGGAGAAGAGGAGGAGACTTGGCCGTGGTGGGGAGAAGGGCCACTCCCAGGAAACTTGCCCTGGAGAGCACCCGGCTCCGCTGCCCGCCGGCTGGGCAGGGCTATCTGTGCCACTTTGCCACCTGGGAAGCTCCAGCCTGTCCCCTTTTTGCCGTACCAGCTGCTTTCTCCTCCCAGAGCCTCCTGGGGAGGCAGCTCAGCCCCCTGTCTGGATGCTAGGGGGGAAAACATGCTCTGGCAGCTGGTGCCTAACAGTCATTTGCAGAAAGCCCCCCCTGGGAAGCCCTGACCCCACTTTTCCTGGGAGAAAAATGCAGAAGCGAAGGGTCCTTGATCAGCGGTCCTGGCCGGCTGGAGCGGCCACCTCGCCCCTGCTCCTCGAGGTCCTCGCCACGTGGGGGACGTGGGGAGACTGGTTTGGTCTGCGATTGTAATTCACAACCACGGAGGGGCTGAGCACTGCCTGTAAGAACTGACAGCTGCCCCTGCAGGGCGGGTTCCTCTTTCATCTTCAAAGTCCAGCCTCAGCTTCTCCCAAAGCAAAGTTTTGCAAACTTCCCTGATGATAAAAATCAACTGGGGTGTTGTTAAAAACACTCTGGGGTGGAAAGCCTGATTCTGGGGTCCTGGAGTGTGTGGGTTTTAGCAAGAAGCTCAGGGAATTCTTATCAGCAGGAAACGGGTAAGGCTCTTCCCAGGACCCCATCAGGGGATCTATTCCAGAGGGCTCCGGGCAGCCAGGCGGTTCGGTGGGAATAGCTAGGGCTCTGGCCTGTGCTAAAACTACACTGGCCTCATCACTGCTGTCTCGCTCCCTCTGCAAAGCCCAGCAGGACAGCTGAAGTGAAGAGAATCCGCAAGGACCCTGGAGATATGTCAACTCACCAGGAAACATGGGTTTATATGAATTCAGACCTGTAAGGCATACTGCGGTCCCACTTCTTCCTTGCTGTGTGCTATTCTGAAACCCACCTTATGGCTCTGAAAACAGCGCCATTCTGTGAAATCGTTACTACAATACTTCGAATGTTCTCCATGTGAAGGGAACCGTGGTCATTCGTTGGAGTCACAGTAAATAATAAACCCATACAGTGCATTTGCTGTGTGCTCATCAAGATTACAGTGATTGAACTCATCCCCAACTTAACTCACCCCCCACCTCTACAGGGCAGATGTGATGATCATTCCCAATTTATGAGCCAGGAAAAGGAATTAAAGAGATGAACTTAAAGGTGAAGCCGTGGACCCAGCCTCTTAGAAGGAACGGGCCTTGCTTTCATTTACTTATATATTAACATGTATTGAGCTGCTACTCTGTGCTATGCCTGGTATGTGAATGGTTAAAGGGTGGCTAATACTCAGTCCTCAGGGCTGTGCAGTTTAACAGAAGTGGCAGCCATGGTGTGTGACGTGAACGATTAATGAACCCCAGGTACAGGGACAGCTGTGCAGGGTCAGGGCAAGCCCAGGAGAGGCAATCCACTTGGGAAAGCAGAGGAGGTGGGGAAGGAGGGAGACGCGTTGAGGCGGTAACCGTCAATAATCGTAGCTTTTATCGTTGGTGCACGCAGTAGGTAACACTCAAGCTTTAGGGTAGGTAGACTCCGGGCAAAGTTCGGTTTCTGTCCATGGCTTACTATGTGAACTTGGGGACACGGCCCCACCTTGGAGTCTCTGTTTTCTAGGCTTGGAATGGGAACGCCACTTCTCATGCTGATGGGAGAGTGGACTGAGCCTGTGGACAGCCGAGTCAGTCTCTGGAGTCTCCTGCTCATACATAGTCGCTATGGGATCCTGATGAAAATGCTTCTGGGAGGCTCTGTGGGCCCTCCTTGGGTGACGTGACTTTACTCATCTGTGGGCTCCGCCGTGCTGCACCCTGCTCTAAGGTCTGGTCCCAGTGGTGTCCCATGGAGACTTGCTGATCACCCAGCCTACAGAGCTGCTTTATCCTCTGGGCACCAGGGGTATATGTGGGTCACCAAGCTGACCCTTCTAATAGCCCTTTCATTTCTGGGTAACATGTCTATAGAAGATATCTGGGTATCCATCCAACCCCGCCCATTCATCCAAACAATCGTCTTCAGTTATGTCAGCAAGCCAGTGAGGAGGAAGCAGTTCTTAGTACTTGATGGAAAAGAAATATCCTAAGTGACCATTTTTTGAAATCCCCACTAACATTTGGCTACAGGAAGTCAAAAGTTAACATATATATGTGTGTGTGTGTGTATATATATATATATACACACACACACACATATATATATGAATTCATTAGTCCAAGTCAAATGTAACAACGTCTGTTAATCCTACAGAGTATCATATGGTAGTAAACATTTCATATACAGAGAGGATGTGTGACTTGGCCAAAGCCACACAGTCAGAAACCCACCATTCAAACTGTGCTTTTTCTAGCTTCCAAATTCATGTTTTCCCTTTATGCTCCTCATCCGATTACAGAAAACATTTGTCAACGACCTCTCGATTTACAGAGTTAGACAAAATAACTTAAAATGGTCGTGTCTCATTTTCCACAAATGAAATCTTCATCATCCTTGAAATACACATAAAGACCCAGGGGCGTGATTTTATTAATTCCAGGCAGCATTCCCCAGTTTAGGATCTACGAGGGTCTTAGAGGCCTGGCCTTTCCCTATCTACATTAGCCACCTCTACCACTTGGTTTTCTGAGTCCTTTCTTTAGCTTAGAGCTCTGGAAGCTTCTGGCATTTCAAGATGCTGGGGCTCTTTCACATGCACCTTTCCAAACAGGATTTTGAAGACGGCAGCACCATCATGCTTTATCTGAGATATCTAGGGAAGCAGAGAGGGGTGTTTTCCTAGGGCTATCCTAGGAAAGAATAGTTGGCTTAATGTTTTCTGTTTCTAAGAGATATTTTTGCTATAGGGCACGTGCACTTGCCAGAGAGACAGAGACGGAGAGACAGAAAGCAAGAAGTCACCTTCCAGGGGGACGGGCATGCTGCAATCCATTCTCCTCTTGGGATTTTGGGTTCACATACACGTGCACATGGGCTAAGTTTTAAGTTCCTGGGTCCAGGATTTGAACTATGGTCGACCACATGGGAGTCCAGAGATGTAACCATTATGCCGTCTGCTGATCCCATGTTATTTTAAAGAGTAACTCAGATGATGCTCCATCATTTTACTGCAGAAACTTGCTAGCTCCTACCGAGTTTGTTACATTGACATTTTCCCAGTTCTCGCTGTTTCTCATTCTTGTGCTCACCCTCTCTTCACATTAGAATGGGTGCCCAGCAGGAATTGTCTCTCATACCAAAAAGAAAAAGGAATGCCAAAAAGATACACAATTCCAAAGACTGGCTTTAGACCAGGCTTCACACTACGAAATTTACATACAGAAATTAGTTCATCTCACCTCAAACCAGTAAATCAGGTGTTATCACTACTATTTCAAAGAAGAATAAAACCAAGGGATGTAAAAATTAAGCTTCTTTTACCAAGTAACTTTTATTATTTTTTAGAGATTCTTTTTGCTCTTAATAGAGAGACAGAAAGTGAGAAATCACCCCCACCCCCGGGGGGATGACCATACCATAATTCCTTGTCCTTCAGTCTCCTCTTGGGATTTGGGACATATATGCACATGTGACCAGCGTGAGTTTTAAGCCCCCTGGTCCAACTGACCACTCGAATCATGGTTGGCTCCATGGGAGTCCAACGATGTAACCATTACTCCAGCTGCTGGTCCCCCAAGTCACTTTTAATAAGGAGTATAACCAGGATTTATACCTGATTAAGTCCAAATATAACAGCCAAAATTTATGAAGAACTTATATGTCAGACACTAGTCTCAAATCTTACAGATATTAGCTAAATTCTTTCATAATCCCTGATATCTATATTATTACTCTAGTTTCAAGGAGAAATTTTCTTTTCTTTTCTTTTTGAGAGATTTTTGCTGTAGAACGTATGCACTCACCAGAAAGAGAGAGAGTGAAAGACAGAAAGACAGAAAGCACAAAATCACCCCCCAAGGGGATGGCCATGGTGCAATCCCTTCTCCTCCATTCTCTTCTCAAGATTTTAGGCATGCACGCACATGTGTCCAGAGTGAGTTTTGACCCGCTTGGTCCAGGACTCAAAATGCAGTCTGCCATGTGGTAGTTCTGCGATGCAACAATTATGCCCTCTGCTGGTCCCTCAAGGAAAATTGCAAGTTTTAAAAAGGTAAGCAATTTGCCTGAGGTCTGGCAGACAGCACTTGGTAGAGCTGGGGTTTGAACTTAGGTGCTCTGCTGTCGGGTGCTACGCGCCTTGCCCTTCCCCACGCTACTTTCAAGTCTCTCCACACCATGACGATGGTTCTTCAACTGGAATTCTAGTAAGGGACCATAACATATAGAGATAGAAACCCTCAGGAAAGTAAAAACGCTTTCAAACAAGGCGTGTTCAAGTTGAATGACCAGGCTGAGCAAGGGAGATCGCTGAGTGCACTTTCAATTTTCTTGCGCTAATCCATTATGATTAGTTAAATGACCTCAACTGGGATAATGTATCTGAAACCTGAGATTGATCACCTCCCCTCTCTTAGTGGTAGCTTCAATTTGAAGTCCCACCATGTGGTGTTCCCTGGCTAGGACATCTTCCTCACACTGTTGACGACATTATGTAAAGACAAGAATAAACATAGCAAAGTTGAAAACAACATGAAGTCAAGTGTATTAACTACGTCACTATCATCTCTCCAAAAAGAGAGCTTGAATTATGATCTATATAGGGAATAGTTCAATCAAATTCAAATATAAAATTATTGGCTTATAAAGAAGTTTAGAGATGCTGGTCCCAATTTTGTCACTTTGGTGAAAGAGTTATTTTGGAGTAAAGATAAATGAGGAGTAGCAGACATAAAAAAACTCAAACCTTTTTCATTTCTGCCTAAAGGCAGGTTATAAATGTACACATTTCTCTTTGTAAAGATATCCTCCCTTTGTTTCATTTACTTATTTTTTTTTGTTTGTTTGTTTTATGGGAGAGGATAGGGCGCGTGCGCTCGCCAGACAGACAGAGAGAGACAGAGAGATAGAAAGCAGGAAATCACCTCCCGGGGGGGATGGCCACGCCGCAATCCCTTCTCCTCCATTCTCCTCTCGGGATCCTGGGCACGCACGCACACGCGCCTGGCGTGAGTTTTAAGCCACCGGGTCCGGGACGCGAACCACGGTCGACTACGTGGGAGTCCAGCAACATAGCCATTACGCTAACTGCTGGTTCCCTCATTTACTTATTTTTAAGAGGAGTACAAAGACCATCATAATCATGGGACAGATGGCACCAAGTTGTGTCTGTGGAGCAAATCTTACTAAAGCACTCGTATCTTTCATTTCTGTCTCCCGTATACTTTCCTTTTCATTAATCACCCCGCCTCGGAAACCCCAAACCCCTTTTGCTTTTTCTTGTCACTTCCCTACAATTTATCACCCTTTGTTAAGATGGTATACAAGCCCCTAGTTCTTCCCTTCACTTTGAATAACTCATTGCTGAATTTTCCCTCATGTATGAATGTTACACATAAATATAACATTTTTCCATGTTAATCTATCTTTTGCCAATTTAATTTGCAGGACCTGGTCTTTAAATTTAAGAGGGTAGAGGAAAAAATCTCTCTCCCTCACATCTATATTCGTAAAAGCTTTAAGATGTCATTTGGAGATCGAATTAATTCATTTATTTTTAAAGACACTCAACAATGAGGGGTAGAAAGAAACCTGCTATGTAACAAAGGCCGCTTTGCGTCTTCTTGGTCTTTATAACCTCTGATTTGTGTAGCCCAAGAGAAATCACTTAACACACTGAGAGGTTCAAAAAAATAAAATTCTAATTTCTTTTTTCTTCTCTCAGAAAACAATATCTAAGATCCAAGCCATCGGCAAGGCCGGCATCATTTGGAAGATCCCACTGAAGACACATGCTTAATTTAAGTCTTTAAAATGAGTCAGGGAAGGACGAGTGACTTCCCGGGGACATGAACGGCACACACGGAGGTTCGCAGTAGCAGGAAAGCTGGGCTGAGACCTCCTGGGCAGGAGGGAGATGAGATGTGACAGTTGTCGGAGAGGTCTCTGATCATCAGGATTTGATGGAGCAAGTGACAGGGACAAGGTCGGTGCGTGACCCTTCATGTCTCTTCCAGTTTTAAGATTTTATCACCAAAATGGCGAAAGCTCTTCACTCTCGGCTGCCCTTCAGTCCACCTCGAACACCACCACTACCCTGAACTATCTCACGCCCCAGTATCTTGGAGTTCTCAGTTACTTTGCAAAGATCCCTAAATGTTCTCCAGGTGAACTTTCTGCTCAAGCAAGAGAGGACTCAAGCTATTTTACTTAGCTATAGGGCTCATTTTAAAAGGCTAGCAAATGTGCCTTGGATGGATTTCTTTAAAATATGTATATGGATTTCCATTAAAACAAGTAAGCATTGAAAACTTCTGGTCTGAGTGCCACTAAATCCATAAGGTGCATTTGATTTTCAAACAGAGGATCGAGGGGAAAAAAATACCTTCCACCCTAAGAAACTTCCACCAATATTGCACGTGTGAATCTTGGAAATAGTTCTAATGTATCTTATTATCAAAGTATGTGGAGTAGGTAATCTTCATATAAAAAATTATTACTTGGAAGTGCAACTAGAAAATATTCATTAGAATACAAGCTTACTTAGGATTTATGACTTTTTCTTTTTCTTTTTGCCTGTTCTAACTTCCTTTCCTTGACCTTTCTGGTCTAACTTGAATGGGTCCTGGTTTCACCAGTCGAATCCAGAATGCAATTTCTGGCTGTCTTGTCACATCCTCTTTTATGTACTCATCC
Organism: Tupaia tana; assembly: GCA_026018925.1. Lineage (NCBI taxonomy): Eukaryota > Metazoa > Chordata > Mammalia > Scandentia > Tupaiidae > Tupaia > Tupaia tana. Next base: position 26,791,335 of record JAKSZU010000025.1, on the reverse strand, counting down.
TATCAAACGTGCTTGTCAGGTCCCATCCACTGGGCTGGCTCAGGGTGGTGAGTCTCCAGGATAACAATGATTATGTGTTTCCTTATTCTCTTATAGTTAGTGATATCAGGATCCTGGGTCTCTGCTGTGTGACACTCAGCATGCTGGGCATAACACAAATGATCTCATTGAATTGTCACAGCATCCCAACAGGACAGCGCATTTCGACCTCATTATGTCGATGGAATTGCTGAGATCCAAAAGCTTAGGTAACAGCTCCAAACTCTGTGCTAGGAGTCCAGGAGCTGCGGCCTGACCTTGCGAGTTCTCGTCCCAGAGCCAGCGTTCTACATTCCAAGGGAGGTTGGTGTCGAGCTCACCATTCTGATCTGTTTTATTTCACCCCATCACACAAAAACTTAAAATGCAGCTGGCCTTCAGAAAGGTAGGACATGGCCTTCACCTCATACCGAAGTGTCAATGTTTAGCATCAAGTTCTTCCTGAGAGCAGGGTTAGGACATCAGTGAAGAAAAGAAATGAGATATGGAAAGGGACTCAGGATAGAGTGGAGGGAAGGAGAAAAGCCGAAGTGAGGAGAGAAGAAAGGAAGGAAAAGGGAAGAGGGAGTGGGAGAGAGCACACAGCAGGCAATCCTCACCCTAGGCACTCTGAGAGAGTCAAGAATACAAAGAGGATTGCGACTTGTTTTCTGCTCCTGAGCCCCTCATAGACAGCCAGGGAGATGTGATCTGAAACAAAACTCGAAGTGTGCCACAGCAGCAGGAGGTGAGCAAGGGACCATTTCTCCTTGAATCAGCCCGACCTTCCTGGTCAGCCAGTCTCGCGGGCCCTTATAGCTAGATGAACAGAATATTCCTCAGCTTGGCTTTCTCTCTCGAGTTTCAGATGACCTAGAAACAGCAGGTGGTTTTACAGCCATGGCAAACAGCATCTGCATGGATGCCGCCTGAGCCCTCCCAGGCCTGTCCCCCGGCCCCGTGGTAGCTCCCGGCTGGGGCCAGGACATGGCGGCCATGGGTTTACTACCTTGTCGGCCTGACCTCAGTTCCTAGGCATCAGACGCTCAGAGCCTGACTCGGAGGTGCTCAGACCTCTGTCAGTTCTGAGAACAGCATTGCTTTGGGAAACAGAACCCAGCAGGCACAGCGTAAAATGCATTCTAAACCTCCAGAGAAACTAAACAGCTAGCTTGATTGTACTCTGTTTTATAAAGAGTTGTAGGATTATATGCAAAGAATATTTACATAGGTTTTCAACATTCTTAATCTCAAAAATAACTTCAGACCTCCTACTTTCCTATGTCCTTTCTCTCTCTCTCGCTCACCTGAACGTCCAGATGCACAAACAGTTATCACCATGTCACTGCCCTTCCCTGCAGGATCAGAATGGGGGAGGCCCCAGGGATTGGCAAAGTCCTCATTGCACCAAACTTGGCGTTACACCCATTCTCCACCAGTGATGACCAAAGCACACGGTGTTTAAGGAACGCCCACGAGGACTTTGGGTGTGGGTTGTGGTAGGCATTCGTTCTCTCAGGGCCAGTTCTCTGAGGTCCCTGATGCAGGCCCGACAGCCAGGACACATTGCCAGGTCTTTGGACCGTAAGTCCAGTGCTCTTTCCACCATAGCAGGGACTTACGATGTCTGCATGATAGCTGCGATACAGACAGGGAAGGGGCATGCACTGCAGAAGAGTTTCCTTTCTTTCTTTTTTATTGAGGGGAGGGGTTACTTGCCAGGATGTGTGTGCTCACTGGAGAGAGACAGAGAGAGGAAGAGAGGGAAAGTGAAGAAGCACCCCCACCTCCAGGGGCATGGCCATGTCACAGTCCCTTCTCTTCCATTTCTCCCTGTTTTGGGATTTGAGGCACGCACACACATATGACTGGTGTGCTCCTCAAGCTGCTGGGTCCAGGACTCGAACTGCCACTTTGGTCATGTGGAATCCACTCGCCTTAAGCATCATACCATGAGCTGGCCCCCAAGAGAGATTTCTTAGAGCGAGAAGGAAGATCAGAAAGGTCTCCAAGAAAGAAAGTCATACGCATTGTCCAAGAAGGCCAGCAGTAATACTATGTATGTCTGGGTTACCGTTCATAAATGCTGTCTGCACTAATGAGAAACATCTAGGAGAGCTCCCGAGACTCATGACAAGCTAGCAGCCACTGAAGCTGGAGGCACAGAACAAATCTCTACAAAAGAGACCAAGATTTACTTAAAAATAAGGAGGAGGAGGAATTTCCTCTACCTCAGCTCCAAGTACCGAAGCCCAGGGAACTGGAAAGGGAATTGTTCTTCCAGGCATCGTGCGTTCCTCAGAACGTACAGTCACTCAGGGTGCAGCTTATCTGTAGCAATCCGAGATTGCTTATGGTCTATTATGGCTCTCATACATGGCTATCATGCTGCAATCAGTTAGTATTAGCTTTGCAGTGCTGCTGTAACGCATTACCCCAGACTTGTTGGCTTCAAACAACACCCATCGATTATTTTACAGTCCTAGAGGTTGGATGTCCAAAATGGGTTCCCCTGGGCTAAAATCCTGGGATGGGCAGGCTGTGTTCCTTCAAGGCTAGGAGAGAATGTGTTTTCTCTCCATGTCAGCTTCTAGAGATGTTGGCGGGTGGCCTCTTCCATTTCCCACGTGTCAACAATGGTCCTCAGAGTTTTCTCGGATCACGTGGTTGGACCGTGCTCCTCTATCTTTAACTTATCCTTGTGATCACACGGGGCCGACCTGAATAGTCTACGCAAATCTTCCTATTTTAAGGTTACCTCATTAGCTACCTTAATTCCATCTTCAACCTCGTTACCCTTTGCCATGTGACCTGAGGTTTTCACAGGTTCCAGGGCTTGGGATGTGGATACTTTAGGGGGCTATTATTCTGCCTACCAGACAGTAATAATATATTAATTAGTTTAAGCAGAGAAAACACCCCTTCAAATAAAAAAGCAAAATGGTAACATAAATTGAAACATGCAAAGATAGAGTCTCCTTCATTAAGAGCCAGCCAATCGAGATAAGAGTGTGTGAGTGTGAGGATAAATATGTGTGTGTGTGTGTGTGTGTGTGTGTGTGTGTACAGGAAAAGAACCTTGTCTTTAAGACAGAAAGGATAGCTTTAATTAGCATTCCTGTCTCTGAACTTCTAATTTTCACAGAGAATGGGCTCTGAGGGATGTACATTTCAAAAATATTAAAAAAGGAACACTAAATAATGCAGAAGGTATAAGTTAATGATCAGACCAAGGGACACTCTCATTTCAGTGGTCAAAAATAATTAGGTGCAAGCCCAGGCATGATCTAGGGGTTGCAGAGCATGGAGTATGCAGGGCTGGGATGATGTCTCCTCCTTCCCAGAATTGCAGGGAGGATCAGGACAAAATCTTGGGAAGAAGGCACTTCATGGGCAGAGGACGGGCACCCGCAGGTAACGCTAACGAACTGGCCCACGTGTCCCGACATGGATAAACTCAGAAATGAACTAAGCTCTTCAGCTATCATGGTTTACATTTTTAGTTAAAACAAACAGAAAAGTAACGAAATAGTCATAGACCATGACTTTGAGAAAGACTGTTTAGGGCAGCAATGAAATCGTGGGAAAGGAGGGAGTTTACCCTTTGACAAAACATAAAACACTTTCTGCTACGAACACTGCCTTTCAATGTCTTACATGCGTGAGCCGGAAATCAGCTCTAAGTCTTTGAACATCCACATTTATCCATGTATTCTGGGGGCAATTTTCACTTTTACAGGCAGGATTTATCTCACTTATTCCTACAGCAGTGCATTTTTTTAAATGAGAGAATTGAGACTGTGAAGGTTTTCGGTACCCAAGGCCAAAAACAGCAACAAAACTGGGTTTTAAAAACAGGTATAAAAGTTCCATATTCATTTTATACTCTCTCTCTAGTATTTACGGACAGCCTTTCCCATGTTACGTGTTGGGATAAATGCTTTATCGAGGTGGTGTATAAGATGCAGGTAATATTAAGTGCCTATCTCATTCTGTTGTCAGGAGCAATAAGTGGATTAGTGCACATGAAGCATTCAGAGAAGGCCAGAGCACACAGCAAATACTGTGTTTAAAAGAGGGATTATTCTTCTTCAGTAGCCTTCTCTGAAGTTGACAACAGAAGAGACCATGGCTCTGGGAGGTGAGGGCACTTATTACAAAGCTGGTAAGAGGCAAACGAGCCTGGAAGCCAGTTCCACATGAGAACCTGCTGTCACTCACACAGACCAGCCTCATGTTCCCCTTGGGATTCCAGAGGCCTGAGCCACTTTGGGTGACTCGGTCCGTCCTCACTTCCAGTCGCCGTCAAGGCTGAGACAACTGAGTTGTGCGTGTGGTTGCTCGATCTGGAAGACCCTCCGATCTCAGAGGCAGCGGTTCAGCACTCTCTTCGTTATCGGAGGACTCGGACCTTTGCATGGTTTTCTTTTCACTTCTTTCACACATTTATCCATTCTTTCTTCAAACAGTTTGACGCAGATTAGTGCCACGCAAAACAGATGAGGGACCGTGAAGGACACACACCATGAAGAAGCTTACACTCCAGAAGGAGAGTGAAAAAGTGCATACACATTGCTAAGTCCAGAGAGGAACATGCACTAGTGTCCATGAGAAAATGTGTTTAAGACATGGTAGGATTTCAGAGGCAGGTGAGGAGCAGGAAAGAAGAAGGGCTGAGGTTCATCAGGGAAGCCTTCCCCAAGTTTGACCATGAGTGGCAGTCCAATCACTCCTGCAATGTGCAGTCAGCACCATCGAGTGAGTCGCCACTATGTGCTAGAATATGTCAGACCCCAAAATACAGGCCCATGAATCAATTTGGCTGGCCCCACCTGTACAGCATGATCTCCGCATGGCCACTGCTCACCTACCCTGCTAACCTAGCCCTAGGCCCCACGATCTCCGCATGGCCACTGCTCACCTACCCTGCTAACCTAGCCCTAGGCCCCACGATCTCCGCATGGCCACTGCTCACCTACCCTGCTAGCCTAGCCCTAGGCCCCACGATCTCCGCATGGCCACTGCTCACCTACCCTGCTAACCTAGCCCTAGGCCCAAGTCACCAGGCAGTAAGCTTCCCCCTGACTTCCTGCTTTCACGTCCATATCACTACAGTCTGTTCGCACACAGAAGCCAGGTGAAAGACCACCTCTTTCCTGTAAGTTCCCTGATTATAGCCATCCGGTCACTGTCCGCTACCTGCAGCTAGCACTCAAGCTCCACTGTATTCTGGGCTTCCCTCTGATTTCAGCTCAGACTAATTCACCCTCCCCACCCTCCAACTATAATCCCCCCACATCATCTTTCAAAGCTTTGAATAAGTCAAGGTTATTGGTGCCGGCGATCTCTGCTCTGTGAGCCCCGTGTGGCAGGTGGTCTTCGTATTTCTTTCTCCTCTTCCCCTCTCAGTTCCAGGCTGAAGTGCTGCTTTCTCAGAGGCCTGCCTTGTCCACTCTGTCAGATGTGCTCTGTCTCTTACCACCCCCCTGCTCAGTCGTGTTCCATGACATCGCAGCGTTCAGTTTTCTCCCTAGCACTCATCCCTCCCTGAACTTCTCTTTGTGACATGTTTGATAGTGCCTTCATTTGCTGCCTTGCCCCCCTTGAATGGCTGTTCCCTGTATGCTGGCCTGCATTCCCTGTGTCACACTGACACAGCAGAGAGCTTTCAGTCACAGAGTTTCTGTAATCATTTGTTGAATGAATGAGTGGCAGCCCCTCCAACTCATGTGAGCGCATCGGCAGTGACCAGAATCAGAATCAGAGCTTTGCAAGCGACCTCACTTTGCAGAATGGTGAGTAGCAGAGAGCGTCCATCAGATGGGGATGTGGGGGAGACCAGATGACAGAGAGTCTCACTGTTTGGAAAAAGTTGAATGATGAGAATATAATGCACACTTCTGGGTAGTTGAGTGGCACTATCATAGCAGTTCCTGTGTGCTTCATCTGGTAATAATAAAAACAAAAGCAAGCACACAAGTAGAAGAAAAGAGAGAGCCGAGACTAGAGGATCCGTTGGTAGGCTATTGTGATGGTTTAAGTCAGAGATCCCACAGTGGGCAGAGAGAGCCAGGGCACAGAAACGACAAGGCTGCAGAGAAAAACCTGGAAGGTTACGGTGGCCAGCAGGAAACAGAGGCCGAGGGCAGGAGGCTTCAAGGTGACCTGGACTGACTGCGGGACATGATGAGAACGTTGGCTAACATTCCACTGGTAGTAACTCAAGAACTTGAAGAAGGAAGTGAGTAAGCAAGAGCAGGAAAGGACAGAAAAAACGAATCTCAAGGAGACTGACAGCTATAGTTTGATGACCTCCATCACGAGAGCTGCCCTTAGCATGCTCAGATACTGTTGGCCAAGGCACCTGTCCAGCTTCAAGTCTCAGCTTCCTCTACGAGGAAGATACTGTTGTTCCCATCCTGCGGCAGGCAAATACTCATGGATTAATCCATTATTGCCCAGGGCCCATCACCAAAGGCAGACGAGCACTGGGGCCCACATTTATAATCAGGGGTCCTCTTAGGACCTTCAAGAGTTTTGGGCTAGACAGCTGCTCTGAGTCACTCTCAAAAAAATTGGAAGCAGAAACATGTCAGAAATAAAGATAATTGAACTTTTGGTACAGTCGTGTTTAGGAAGCCAGCAGAGAACCCAAGCAGCAAGGCTGAGCTCATAACTCGCAGGTGGGAGAGGCCAGAGCTGGAGACAGAAATCTGGGATTCATCCAAAAATGTGGTCACTGAAGTGATAAGAATGAATGAGATAAGCAAGGAAGAGAGACGGACAAAAACAACCAAGCTTCTAGGAGCAAGAGAAGCAAGTGTGCCAGGGCAAGAGCGTAAAGGAGACCTAAGGAGTCTTCAGAAAGGGGCATTCCATGGGAGTCAAGAGAGGAGAGAGGGCCAAGCCAGTGGTCCAGTTAATGCAGTACTCATACAAAGCTGGATTTATGTGGAAGAGTGTGGGTTTGTTTCCTAAACTGACCTGTCTCTAACACTCACGAAAAACACATTTTTTAAAGAAAAGCTTTTCTTTTTTAAAAAAAGCCTGAATAAATGAGAGAGAGGAAAGAACTTTAAAGAGAGGATGGATCATGTGTTTAAGGTTGAAACTCTATCATTCTTCAAGTTAAAGCATGGTCCTAGCACCAAGTAGCTTGGGGAAGAGCATGGATACTGTGTTTGTAGGTTTGTATATGTGCAGGCAACTGGAGGGCAGAGAGGAAGGAAAAAAGTAATGGTTAAAGGGATTACAAACTGTAAGACATAGTCTACCACAAGAACTTATAGCCATGTTATTGCTAACTTATCAGGGAAAATGCTCATCAGACTAACAATTTTTTTGTATGTTCTTTTGACATGGTTTAATGAGTAGATAAGATAAAGTATTGGGACTAGATGGCGTAATGGCTACATCACTGGACTCCCATGTAGTTGACTGTGGTTCAAGTCCTGGACCTGATAGTTTGAACTCATACCAGGAGTGTGTGCTTGTGTGCCCAAAATCCCAGGGAAAGAATGGATGAAAGGGATTGTGGCATGGCCACCCCCCTGGGGGGGTGATTTCTTGCTTTTTGTCTCTCTGTCTCTCTCTGATTTTCTGGTGAGCGCATGTGCCCTATAGCAAAAATCTCTCAGAGAGAGAGAGAGAGAGAGAGAGAGAGAGAGAGAGAGAGAGAGAAGGTAGATCTTGGATCCTTTGGTCTACTGAAGTAGTGCTCAAGTCTGAAATAATGGAGGGTTACAGTTTTACTCTCTATGTCATTTATTTTCATTTTCTGAAAATTTGTCTTTTCCCCAGTGGAAGGGGATGAGGGCAGGCTCATGGACCTGAATAAGCATAGTAATTTTTTACAAAGAAGTATCCACAATGGAGTGCAACTCAGTATATTGACACCGCGATGAATAAGTTACAGAGTCAGGTTCTTAATCATAACGTTAAGTTTTTCCAGCCAATCCGGATAATTGCACAGGCATTACTGAGCATCTAGTATCTACTCAGCGTTGGCACAGGTGCTGGGGATGTGACAGGTAAGTGAGTGGGGCTCCTTCTGCTTCCTTGGAGCCCACAATGCAATGAGGAACGCAGAAAAGCAAGGAGACAGGTACTGAATACTGCCGTGAGCATGAAGATGGCTTATCATGGAGCTCATTAGACAGCCAATTAACCCACTTTAGAGTCTAGACAGGATTTCTAGAAAAAAAGACATCTGAACTGAGATCTTAAGGATGAGCTGAGTCAGACAAAGATGGGGAAAGCGTGTTAGTGGCAGAGGGAACAGTACATGTGACCTTGGAATCGACAGAGATCATACTTCATCTCAGACATGGGCAGGAGCTCACTGTCCCAAACAGTTTGCTTGAGAAGGACAACACAGAGTAGGCTGGACAGGAATAAATTGTACTTTAAGATTTGAGGTTGCTGGGCCAGTCTCGTAGCCTAGGGATTGAGGGAGCTGGATCCCACATGGCCAACCATGCAGCTCAAATCCCGGCCCTTACAGCTTGAACAACACAGTGACTGCATGCGTGTCTGCTTGTATGCCCCAATCCCATCAGGATGGAAAAATGGAGAAGGAACTGCACAGTGACTATGGCCCATAGGAATGATCTCTCTCTCTTTCTCTCTCCCTCTCTTTCTGTCTCCATCTCTTTCTGGTGAGTACATATGCCTTCTTGAAATTGGAAGAAAAATAAAAGATATGAGGGTGGTAAGGTAAATAGGACCCAGATCACAAAGGCTCTTTTAAGTATACTAAACACTAAAGCAGTTTTTTTTTTTTTTTAATCTATCAATTTTTTTTTGTTTGTTTCTTTTTTCCTAGAGGACACTGGGGAACCATTGACAGTTGTAAAAGGCAAGAGAACATCGAATTTGCACTTTAGAAAAAGGATCGTGGTTGTTGTATGGAGAATTGATTGGGGCTTGGGGAGTGAGGTGACTAAACTAATGGCAAAGAGACTAATTAAGAGACTGCTCCAGAAATCTAGGTGAGAGATGAATTAGGAAAGCAACTCACTGGCCGTGGAGATTTGGGTGAATTCAGAGACACTGTGGTGATGGAATCTTCAGTAACTAGAAACTGATTAACCATGAGAGCCAGAGAGGGTAAGAGTCCAAAACAATATTCAAGTTCTCGGGGAGGAATAATCCCACTTCTGGTTGAAAGTTAAGAGGTTATTTGAAAAGCAGATTAAACTCTAAGAGACTACCAGAGTGATGCATACAGATTTGAAGCACAAAAGAGACAAGGCATGATCCTTGCAGCTTGGATTGCTAGTACAGGCAACTTAATCTTCCTAGAGCTGATCTCTGAACACCCAGTTATTGTCAAGTAATGGAGACGAAAGAATCGAGTGGAAGGGGCATGTGAGCACTTGTTCATGCCACTTTGAAGCAAGTGTACCTCTGCCTGGTAACTCTTCCCACCTCCTGCTGTCTCAGACAGACAAGGTATCACTTTGATAGTCTCTTACAGTTTAATCTGCTTAATCTATGTGTGTGCCCAAAATCCTGAAAGAGAATGGAGATTACAGCCAGTGTGGCCATTGCTGCTAGGGGTGCTTTCTCACTTTCACTCTCTTTCTCTCTCTCTGGGAGAGCATACACAACCCTAGCAAAAAAAAAAAAAAAAAAAAAGTTATGAGTCCTCTTCTCTCACAACATGCCCCTCACTCAATCCAGCCACACTGTGTTCCCCAATATATCTTGTTTATATTGGACATGCTTCTACCTCAAGGCCTTTGCATTTATGGTTTCTTTTAGCTAGACCTCAGTAAGCCCAGAAGGTATCTTATCCAAAATTATGACCTGTTATTTTAATTAACCTTCTCCTCTAACAAACCCTTTATACCTCTTAGCCACTACCACTATCAAATAGACCAGCAGTCCCCATGGTACTGGCACCAGGGGCTGGTTTTGTAGAAGACAATTTTTCCATAGACATGGGAGGGAAAGGGGGTGTGGAGGTGTGGGTATGGTTTACGAGAAGGTACAGCCTAGATCCCGCACATGAGCAGTTCACAATGTGGTTTGTGCTCCTAGGAGAACTGAATGCCATTGCTGACTTCACAGGACCAGGACGCAGAGGTTGGTGGAAATGCCAACAATGGGGAGTGGCTGTAAATACAGATGAAGTGTCCCTTGCCCACTGTGCCCCTCCTGCTGTGCGGCCCTATACTGGTCATGGTCCAGGGGTTGAGGATCCCTGATATAGACTCTATAATGTCTTTATTTATCTTGTTTTCCCCACTTTACTCTAAATGCCATTAGGCAGAATGTTTATCAGCACACTCACAATCCCCAGCTCTGAGAACAGACTTCCTAAGCATGCGCAGTTCTCCCCTTAATGAACACGACCAGACATAACATATCACCCTTAAATATTGTGTATAGAGATGTAAATAGAGAAAACATTCCAGGTTTCCCCAGGAAGAAACACTTTGAAATTGTTTTGCCAATTGCTTACAATGGAAACTGAAACTATAATAAGTAACTAAAGTTCAAAAACAGCAGGAATAAAGAGAAAAGGTCATTAACCTGCTGTCCAAGGCAGGTGGTTCCTGAATGGAGCTCTCTTAATGGTTTTGGAGTGCCCAGATGGCTTTGGGCCTGTTGCTTTGGGGTCTGAATTATGTGGGCCAAAAGGCTTGCATAACTGAGGAGAGTGGGGTTTGAAGTACCCTCGCTCTCCTGTTCCTGGCCTTTTCAGTGACCACAGTTCTGTGGGTAAAAAAAGGATGGAAGTGAAGAAATTGGCGCTGGGTACTGCTTCCCTTATGAAGTGACAACAGTAATTTATTGAGTGCCTACTCTGTTCAAGATATGGCGGCAGAGTCCTCACATACATTATCCTGTTTGACAAGGACTCTTAAGGTGCCTATTATCTGCGCTCTGCAGATACGGAAACAGAGAGAGGTTGAGGTGTTTTCGTTTTTGCACGGAATTCGTTGGCACCGAGATCGAATCTAATTGGCCTGGCGCACCACCTCTTCCTCCACGGAAGGCTGCTTGTTCTCTGAAGCTCCTTTTGCTTCTTGCCACGGAGCAGAATACAATTTTCCTTAGAAATAATCTTACAAATGGTAATTTGGTTTTCAGGTAAGTTCATTAAAACCCTTTGTACCTCATAATGCGGTTGAAAGAGCATGCTGGTTCCTACGGAAATCTGAGCTGGGACTGCTACACGGACCACTTAACAAATGAACTTCGGGGCTGCCATCCGTCCGCCCCTCAGAGGAGAAGAATCAGTGGCAGCGCTCAGTCCCTCTCACGCATTTCGTGTTTCGTCTTCCCAGAGAGCAGCCGTGCTCTGCTTCCTCCCACCCTCCATGCAGGAGCGGCGTGGTGGTTTTCTAATGCAGAGAGTGAGCGATGGCCCAAGACCAGTTGCTCAGCCCAGGCCCTGCAGGTCTCCACGTGCCCCTGAACTCCAAATACGACTGCAAACAGAGCCACTCAGAATACTATAATTTCTACACATTAAGTCTGGGACTAACATGTATTTCTAATGAAATCTAGCATCTCTCTTCTAAGGAAAGCAGGGCAGAGCACCAGGAGAGCCTTGGTCATGCTCCACTTGCTAGCATGACCTCTCCCACGTGAAACCCAGCTGCTGCTAATCAAGACATACCGCCTCAGCTTTCTCTGTCACTTGCCAAGAGCCAGGTGCTTAGAAAAGCTGAGAACTTAAGCCATTTAAAGCCGTGTTGTCTACAGCAGTCATTGCAAGGCAGCACCAGCCATGCATGGGGGCATGTTAAAGAGCACATTCTGGCCCCCCAGACCTAGTGAGGGTGTGGAGGGTCCTCAGGGTGTGGAGGGTTGCAATCTGTTTTTTGCAGGTTCTCTGGGGGCAGGGGCGGGGGGGGGGGGGGGTGGGAGCTGTGATGCAAACTGAAGTCTGAGAATCATCAACTAAAGGGAAGGCTCACACTTTGACCTGGAAGAATGAAGTTCAAGTTCGTGGGGGTCTCGATTAACCGAGAATTACTGGGGATAAGTCATTTAGCGTATCTGGCTTATCTGTAAAATAAAGAAGTTTGAATTATTCATGTGAGTTAACAAAATATTTATAAACCAGTGCCAATAATGCCTTGTTAATCCCTCCACTTCAGGGATGTCTCATCGATCTGCTCATCTCTCTGTACCTTTTTTTTTCTTTTTTTGGTAGGGCTTTTGCTCTAGGGCCTGTGTACTCCCTGGAAAGAGACAGACAATGAAAGCGAAAGTGAGAAATCAGCCCCCTCCTCCATGGCAGATGGGAACGCTGCAAACCCATCTCCTCCATTCTCCTCCTGGTATTTTGAGCATGCACACACATGCATATGGTGTGATTTTCAAGCCACCAGGTCCGGGACTCAAACCAGTCATCCATGTGGGAGTCCAGTGCCTTAACCACCACGCCACTGCTGCTAGCCCCTCTCTTTACTTCTTAACCCACTTTGCTTCTTAATCTAACATCAGAGCATCTTGGGGCTACCTGATGAGGGTATAAATGCCCTCCACACTATCAACACTTTGGCTGTCATTACCTGACTTACATGTCTCCTAGCTAGTGTGATAAGATGAAAGCGAAAACATCTTAGTGCCTCCTTCACTTCGGCCCTGTACTTTGTCCAAGTTTTATTTGTGTTTGACCTACTGACATCAATTGCTGGTGTAGTCATGAGCTCCATTTTAGTACAGAGAAAACAGAGAAGGATCATACTACTTCCTCGAGGCTACAGAGAAAGGATGGCGTGGCTAAGGTCTGAATGCAGGTCTGACTTCAAAATCCATGCTCCTTTCTCTCTGCCAAGGTCTGTCTTGCCAGAACTGGGAGCTTTCATCAATGAAAGGCAAAAAAAAACCACTGGAGTCCACAAGGCGGGGCTAGGCAGACCTCAATGCTGTGGGCAGTGTGTTTTCTTTAAGTATAAAAAGCAATTACTTTGAATACATTTAACACATGTATTGATTTCATATAAAAGCCACTTTACCTAAGCGTGATCAATAAACAACAAGGCTCGTAGTTGTACTGAACTGCTGACTTATCGACAGCTCTGAGATGTTTTGTTCCTCCTGAACAGACTCAGAAAACGAAAGCTGTAGAGAACTTTGAAAAGTCTCTGGCTTAAAGAGGTCACCCTAAGCATAGGGAATTTAGAGTCACAGCCATGGAGTGATTTTTCCCAGGTCACACGACTGGGAGGGGCTGGACTGTGACCTGTGTATAGATGCTACCACTCACTTGGCTTGGGGCTATTTTCAATGCTGTCTTACTGAGTACAACTGGGTATTTCTGGGGCCAGCAGGTGGCATGGTGGTTGACGTGCTGGACTCCCACATGGCTAACTGAGCTTTGAGTCCCAGACCTGGTGGTTTGCTTTCTCACTTTCCCTCTCTGTCTCTCTCTTGTCAAATAAAGAAAGTAATAATAGTAAATTAAATTAAATAAACAATTATTTTTTTAAAAAAATATGGATATTTCTTTTTCAGGAGCAGCACCTATCCACACGTCCACCTTCGAGGGAGGCTTACAAGGAAGTCATGGCACTACAGAGGCTTAAATGATGAGGATTATACAAGTTGACAGAGTCAGGATGAACATTCTGGGCAGAGGCAAGAGTCTGAGCAAAGACATGGGGTTTGGGGACTGCACAATGTATCTGGGGTAACCATTAGCCATTCCACGGCACTAAAACTGAAGACATGCGGACCAGTTAGAAGTGAGGCTGCGAGGCACGGAGTGGTCAGGGCATGCAGGTCGGACTGTGTTCCTCTCGGGCTTGAAAGTCGGAAGTTACTAAAGAATTTACGGAGGAAGAAGATGTGCTCAGACTTGTATCTTAGCTTCCTCAGGCCACAGCACAGGGAGGGAGGTGTAGCATCTAAAGGTAAAGACGGCGAGGCGGTTACAGGTTTTCCATGAGAGAAAAGGTAAAGTTCGAGCAAGGTCAACTCTGCTAGCCATGAAGTAGAGCAGGGCAAATTCAAAGATGCCTTGAGAAGTAAAACAGCCAGGACTCAGAGCTTGATTAAATGGGAAGGGAAAGGGTCTAAGGTTGACTCCCGAATGTCTAGCTTGGGGAACCGATGAAGGTAGTGCGATAGGAAGAAAAAGGAGAGGAACATTGGCCGTGTGGAGGCAGGAAGGCTAGCATTGAGCAGATACTCCCTGTGTTACCTCTGCAGAGAGACTCTGGAGAGACAGTCCACACAGAGACTGGGGTCAAAACCATTCTAGCCACTAGCCAAGGCAAGAGAGCGGCATAGCCCTGGTCAGACTTCTGAAGGAGGGAAGGGAAGGGAGGAGAGGAGCCCATATTATTGCTGTGGAGAGAAAACAGAGAAGTTGGAAGAGGAGGAGGAAAGTCTCATGTGAAAAGAGCCCAGATATTTTTTATATATGCTTAGCAAATTATAATTAGTTGTAAATGCACTAGAGTCCCATTAAAGTGAAAACTGGTTTCCGTTTTACCGGATAGGTATCCTTGGTCCAGAAGAGCGGGGAGGATGGAAACTCAGTGGCATGGGGATACTGGCTACAGAGACGATGGATGTGCTTTCGTTGTAAAGAATTAAAGAATGTTGAAGAACCTCTGAGGACGTGCGAGTGGGTGAAGTGTAACATAGAGACATATTGCAGGGTGAGCCACGAGGATGGAAGGGGGGCCACATGGCGACCGGATAACACAGCGCCGTATGACGTGGAGTCACACCCCCAGGTCTCGGCATGCAGGCTGGTCTTGCGGGGTCTAGGGTGGATCATGAGATCCCGTTGGAGCTGGCCCCCCTGTTTCTTCCTCTGTCACTCATAAAGAAGGAAATAAACCTTATACAAAAGAGAGAGAGAGAAAGACACTCTCAGAACAAATAAACAAACTTAAAAATAAAATAAGGGAGGAGGAAAGTAGAGAGATGAGACGATCGGTGGGGACTGCCAAGGTGTTATCTGTCTCTGGCTTAGAGACAATGTGAAAACTCATGTGAATAAGAGATACAAGCCTCTTCATAATAAACGTGGACCTGTGATGGAAGTTAATACTACACCCCAGGTTCCCTGTAACACACCAGGGGTCACAGATCACAGTGATAACTGCAAACTGGATGTCTGGGAGGACCTAATGAGCTTTCCCTGAGCCCCAGCTGGCGACCTGTAGTGGCTCAGGACAGAGGCCCAGCTGGCTACATGCTCCTCTGGTGTCTGAAACAACCAGGAGAAATACTTGTGGGTAGTGAAGATATGACACTGATAAAACTAGCCAATAATTTCACCCTCCCCACTTTTTCCCACTTATTTTTATTTATTTATTTATGTATGTATTTATTTATTTATTTATTGAAGAGGTTTTGCTATAGGGCATGTGCACTCACCAGAAAGACAGAGAGACAGAAAGCGAGAAATCACCCCCTAGGGGGGATAGCCTATCCCTTCTCCTCCATTCTCCTCTTGGGATCTTGGGCATGCACACACACGCATCCAGTGTGAGTTTAAGCCACCAGGTCTGGGACTCGAACCACTGTTGACCATATGGGAGTCCAGCGACATAGCCATTACGCCAACTGCTGGTCCCTTTCCCGCTTATTGACGTGTTTTCTGAATAAATACCCAAAAGCTTGATCCTAAAATGCTTTAATTGCTTCAACTCTGACAAATCAATATTCAGGTGGCTAAGAGAATTTACATTTAATAGTAAATAAACTTCCTTAAGACATCATATGTCCTATCTCTCTCCCTCTGTATTCATAATTCTTTTCTTTTCTTTTTTTTTTTTTTTTTACATAAAACTTGTATGAGAGCTCAGGCCAAATTGTGCTGAACAGTGAGACAAGTCTGATGAATTTCACTGTGAATATGGTGTGACACAACTTTATTTGAAAACAGAGTGATCACATTTCAGGGGGCTGGTGTACAATATTTTTGCATGGTTTGAATACAGAGTGACTTTGGATGTAGCAAAGAAAAGAGAACAGAGGTAGGGAGCTAAGACCCCATTTTATATACCCACAGCTACATCTCTGCTGGAAAAGTATTGTCCAATTATTTATTTTTTAAAAAGAATCATTTGTTTAATTTTATCATCATCATCATTTTTAATTTGCTACAGGGCATGTGTGCTCATCCGAGAGAGAGAGAGAGAGAGAGAGAGAGAAAATGAGAAAACAAACCACCAGGTCTAGGACTTGAACTACAGCTGGCCACATGAAAGTCCAATGCCTCAACCACCATGTCACCTGCATTTTCATTTTTAGGAAATTCCCATGCAACTTTTGGTGGATAGGCTTATTGAATCTCATGTTTATCACCCCCTCTTCCCCACTGACCTTACAAGCAGTTCTATCAACAGGATAGCAACAGAGAGCCTTAGCACTGAGGGGATTCGGGTTCAGCTCATCCAGGGATATGTAGAGCTATTCTGGAGAAATGGTCCACACAGAGGCTGCGGTTCAAACCATGAATAGACCCAGGATTAGTAGAGCCAGGATTTTAAACTCGGGTTTATCTGATTTGAAAGTTGATCAAGAGCATTCTTTTAAAAGGCAAATGGAAGAGTGAGGAAGAAGCAGAGGCAATGAGCAATGACCCCAGTAGGATCTTGAGACTCCCAAACCTTAGCCATCCCTGGATCACAGGCATGCACAAGCCCAGCACAGCAGGGAGGTTTCTGAACGCAAGCCTGGAACCTCCCATGTAGGTCAACCTCACTGAGCATCGAGTTTTATTGATGCCACCGGTCGGCACCCACGAGTAATCTTTGTTTAGTATCTACCACGTTTCTGTGTCCTGGGGTGTAGCAGAAGGTAAGAGAGTGGCCTTGCCTTCAAGAAGCCTGCATTCCAGAGTGGGAGATGGACACTAACGAGTATACAGAGACATGTAGAAGCTTCACAGATGCCACAGGATAAACAGCCTAAGGGCAGAGAACTAGCTTGAGGGTTGCTCCTTACAGTCCTCTTCCGGGGTAACGTTTTCATTTCCTCCCTCCCTCGTGAAACATGGCGCTAGTGCATGCCACAAGAAGAGAGAAGAACTGCAAAGACCCCGAAGAAGCAACTTGCTGTGACCAAGTACGGATCAAATGCAGCCACTCATCATAAGCACTGGGGGAATCAGATATGCCAAACGACATTCAGAGCTATGCCAGAGATGTGTCCACGATTCCCCAAGCATGAAGAATGGAAGTGTGCTGTGGGGAGAATGAGTGTGTCACGGAAGGAGGTGGGGGTTGAGCTGAGGAATGAAAGAAAAGCAGGATTTTTGCGGGACGTGAGTCAGGGAGGCGGTGGATGCGTGCTGGACCTGAGAAATTCAGCCCCGAGGCCTGAGAGAGCCCGGCATGGTCAGTCACACCCTCATGGCTGAACTAACATTCAGTTCAGAGTGGAGAGTGGTGGGGAAGGGTCTTGGCAAATTGTAGCACCTAGAAACGAGTTAGCTTGGAAAGCCCCTTCAAAAAATTCCTTTTTCTGTTTTTAAGAACAATGTCACTAGAAATACTCTGAGTGAATTTCCTGCCAGTGCTTGGCTGGCTGTCCAAGGTCCCTTGATGAATGAGGTTGATGGTACACTGTGTAAGTCCGTGGTTTTCAGCTCTGAATGCAAGTGAAAAGAGAAAGTGGATGCCATGATAAGTATTAATAAAAAATTTTAAACTTAATAAAAACCTACAGCCCAACAGGTGGCATGGCGGTTGAGATGCTGGAGCCCCACATGGCTCACTGTGGTTTGAGTCCCAGACCAGATGGCTTGTTTTCTCACCTTTCCTCTTTCTGTGTTTCTCTCTCTGGTGAGCGCACATCTCCTCTAGCAAATTAATAATAATACAATTAAATAAATCATTCTTTAAAAAACAAAAAACCCTAAACAGTGAAAATCAGTAGGTCTGGGCTAAGGTTTGGACTGAGCGTTTTAAAGTTCATCAAGTGAATGAGCAGCCAGGGTTAAGAGTCGCTGTTTCCAGAGGACGAGGCAGAGCAGCTGGAATCTCCCGAAGGCCGGGACATTTCGTTATGGCACAACCCTTACAGGAAGAAGTCAACCAAGAAGAAGGAATTGACAAGGACTGATCCTAAGAACGAGAGCATTCGCGTTCTAAGGTTTAGAGAAAGTCAATCTGAAAGCAAAGCATTGAAAGAAATGTAATCATTATGCAACCAGGCTCTGAAGTCTAATGGAGGGATTTGAACTTAATGGTGCCCCTGACGCTCCTCAGTAATTATCTCAGAAGAAAACAATAGTGCCAGAGGGAGGCCCTAATTTTGAACAGTCCCAAGGGTCGTTGGCAAATGAGAAGTAACCTGACTGAGAAGCCCCCTGTGAGTCATCCCTGGACTTTCTTCTCCAGAAGGGCACCCAAGCATGCTTGTTTGTTCTGTAAACCTTAGTTAAACGAAGTTACCCGCCAAGACACGGTTTGCTGGAGACCGGAGACCGCAAGTGTAATTGGAGCTCATCCCTTTTATTCCTAATGAGTCTCCCATCTCATAGCCTGTTCCTAGTTTGAAATAAAATGACCCTTTGTCTGGGATGATTAAAAACCTATTTAAGCATACAATAAACTGTGGCTACCGAAATGTTCCCCCCAGCAGGACGGCTCTGAACCAAAGCCTGCAGGCATGACTGGGATAGAGAAAAAGTATTGATTGCTTTCGTTCAAAAAAATGAGAAAATCACATCCAATTACCTGGGTAACAATTTTGTAAAGAATCCACCTTAGAAGTCATTCTCTTCTCAATATTTCAGCATTTGCTACTCAGCTCTCCTCTACTCCAACCTGTAGCACCTCTCTTACTGTTTTCTAGTTGCTTTTTCATTTAGAGAGTGATAAACAGTTTTGAGGATCCATAGTCTGACCAGTGTTTCTGGCTGAAACTAGACCATTTATTGTGCTTGGAAGAGAGCTGTTCTGTGCTATAAAATTCTTAGTTAGAAACAAAATCATTTACTAAATAATTAATACTTACAGGTGCCGTTTTCTTTTCGGGGAAAGGCATGGTGCTGACTATTGGGTGTTTCATTAGGAGACACAATGAAACAATTTAATTCTCCCAAGCACTTTTCTTCTCAGACGCTTAACTGCCTTTTAGCCTATCACAAAGACCAGAATCTCAGGATTTCTGCTGTCTACCTCATACATTTTATAAACATCATACTAAAAGTAAAATGTAAATAAATAAGATCAAAACTACAAAGGCGCAGACATTTCCAGGATTAAGATAATCAAATAGAGTGAGCCAATTTGCCCATCGACCTGTGGTTACTAGTAATTTGAAGGTCTGGTTAAAGACGTGAACCATCTTAGAAAGACAAACGCACACACACACTATTACACGCACCCTAACCATACATAGAAGACGTAGGCTCTGTGATGTGTGCTCCCAGCGTTGGGCTCAGAGAATGGTGGATACCCAATACATGTTGTTCAATGAGGGAATGAATTGCCCAGATGGGTTTGGATCATCTTGAAGGCTAGCTTCAATGAACTCTGGGTCAGAGCCTCTACCATGAGTGAAAACCACCATGAGAAAGAATTCTCCCAGTTTCATCTGGCCCTTGAGACTTTCCTTTTGAAAACTGCCATCAGTACTCTACCCTCAAGACCTGTCTAACCTTAGTCATGCCCTGAAGTAATATCTGTGCATCTGAGAGAGCTTCGATATTCTAGAGGGATACAAATACCCAGTCCATAGTACTCACTGACTGGAGAGAGGAACAGTGTTGTGAAGAGGAGACGGTGATTATTTTGAAAGCCTGCAGCACACCAGATATATCCCATGGATGGGTTATTAAATCCCAACAGTATTAGGGGTGCCCACGTAGGCTCCCATGTTAGAAAAGAGGGAATGAAGTCTCTGTAGTTCAGACAGGTTAATTAACTCCTGTGTGTTCATGTGGCTAGAAAGCAAGGACCAAGAGACCCCACCTAGATAGTCTACAAGTAAGGGGCACTTCAAAGAGCAGCAGGGTCTGTGCCTCGCCCTTTATCATGATTCACACATCTGGGAATACGGCCGCCTCTGTATGTTCAAAGAATTTCACGGAGACTCTGACTCATGGCGTTTCGGGGAGTGTTGCACCTTGGCTTACTGTCTTCACAAAATGAGTAAAAACTGAGGTGACCTGTTAAATACGACGATGATCTTTGATGTCCGAACACAGACATGATGTCAGGGCTAGCCCTGGGTCCCTAGGAAGTGACGGGCATATACCAGCTGCCAGCTGTGTCTGAGAAGGGTGATTGTGGTTGCCGTCCGACTGCTTCTTAGACACATCCCTGTCCCTTATCGACCATGGAGGGGCTCGAAGACATTAGCAGCCACAGAGGACACAGACATCGCGAGCACCAACAGCAGTGACAGAGCAACCGGCATTCCCTTTGATTCATAGCTACATGAATATGTGTGCACCCCACCCCCAATTAGCTGAAGAAACACAAGAAGTCACTCTAAAATGAGCTTGATTAGAAAATTTAACATAAAACATGGAACCTACAGAAGAATGTACAGTGATTAAATGGAAATAAATTTTAAAAGGAAAAACTTCACATCGAAAACAAATGAAGGAATTATATAACTCAGCGAAGCGCGGTGCCTTTTGGAGAAGTCCCCCGGGGGGCTGCACGCTCAGTGAGATGACCGTGCTGAGACACAGCACCCGTGCGTGCTCCCGTGGGACACGCCCGCCGATTTTGCAGTGTGTTCTTCCGAACGTCCGCTGCCTGGAAAATCCCTGACCTTTACACGATGGATTTGAGTTTTGAAAATAGCAAAATCGTATTTGGAGACAAGTTTGCAATCAAGTTAAGTGACACACCAGAGGATTCTGCTTTGAGAACAAAACTGAGGAGAAGAAAATCATAGACTAAAAAGAATACTTTCACCGCTGTCTCTATAACATAGACCTTATTTTGAGGCCAATTACAATGTACATAGTTGCTACCTGATGTCAGCAATAACAGCATACTATACAAAGTACGTAGGTTAAGGTGAACATTTTCAAGATCTGCACAAAAACAAGTGATTTTTTTTTCATTTTATCTTTTTCAGATTGTTTTTGTACATTTGGATTTTTATTTGAAAGTAAAACCAATTTCAGACTGATATTAAATTATTTTACAAGAGTTCAGGAAACTAAGCAATTTCTTTATTTTATTATTACTTTGTTAAGGTTTTTGCCATAGAGAGCATGTGCTCACTGGAGAGGAGAAAGACAGAGACAGTGAGAGGGAAAGTAAGAAATCGATCCTCATGGGGATGACCACACCACAGTCTCTTCTCCTCGATTCTCCTCTCAGGACTTTGGGCATGCATGCAGATGCAGCCAGTGCGATTTTCAAACTGCCCTATCTGGATTCGAACCACAGTTGACTATGTGGGAGTCCAGCCCCTTCAGCACCACACCACCAGCTAGTCCCCAAACCAAGCAATTGCATAAATGCTTTTGGGTTGCGTTATCATGGCCTAAGAGCTACCTTTTAGGAAGCATGACTTTTACATACATCTCATTTATTCTACTATGGGTAAATGTCTCCAGATGAAATCAGTAGCAACAATGTATGAGTAGTAAGAATAATTGGGCAAAAAATGAGTAGTAAATTTATCATAATTAGGGGCAGCAAGAAAGGGAGAGAAAAGTCTAGCCACTTAAAAAATGGAAATAATTGGCTCCTTTGCTTTGTTGTGAAGTGCAGGAACTCGGTATCGTGACTCTTCCTCATTAACTTTGGAAGTAAGTGCTGCTGTTGCTGTGCTCGCTCCCGTTGCATTGCAGGAGATCTGTTTGCTCTCTGTGTGACTGACTCAAGATCTCATACAATTCTTGTTTCTGAAATGTCTTCTGATCACTGAGTCATAAGGGTAACCATTCTCAAGTTGTCATTGTTCTGCAGGTTTTTGAAGGGTCTCATGTACTTGGCCAATGCTTTTATTCCCATCAGTACTTTTCCATCCTCTTGTGGATGGTATTATTTCTAGCCCACTTTGGAAAACTAGGACATATCATCTCATCAACTTTGCATACTTTATTGTACCTGCTTCTGTCCTATAAACGATTATTTATAATTTAGATTTATAGAAAATGCTCACAGTAACCAGATCTTAGGCACATGGGTTTCTACTGAGTGCTTCTATTTTTTAGGTTCCAAGCATAAAAATGACTTTAAAATGAAAATACCACCCTTACTTTGCATCCAAGACAACACAAATTATGCCTCTTTGATATTGGCAAGACAGATAACTCTCCCAGCTTTAGCCTCACAGAAAGAATAACCAATGCCATTAAAATCTATTTCCCAAGTACCTTTGAGAAAGTCCCTTACTTTCATACTATCCCAGGTTCAACAGCTGTCCTTGGGGATGTGCTTCTGCTTATTCCATTCAGAATCCACTTAGCTTCTGTGCATTGTCTCCTAACTAGTTTATTATTGAAAATGAAGCCTAAACTGGTCTCAGGACAGTTTTGCTTGTTAGGGTCTTTCAGAAAAAGAAGAAAGAAGCAAGAAAGCAAGGAAGGAAGGAAGGAGAATGAAAGAAAGAGAAAAAGAAAGTACAAAAGGAAGGAAAGGAGGGAGGGAAGGCGGAGAGACCAGCAGACAGAGCATGTTAACAAGGTACTAAGCTAACTTCAAGGGAAGCAGTCTTGTCACAACTGCACAAGGGGGTCCAATCATACTGTTCCTCCCCATAATTCCACACTTCAACCAGACGAGAGTGCAGACAGAATGGGATCGAGCCTTGTGGCTGTTGGTCCCAGCATTGCGCTTGGTGCACAGTAGGTGCTTGATAAAGATACTTTGAATATAATTTGGCCTAGGCTCTTCCAGGGACAAAACGTGGCTCAGTATTTAGTGTGAAGAACATAACTGCTAGACTCTCCAACTACACATGTGCTTCCTCTATTAATCATCCTATATTGTAGAAAATATTCAACCACGACATGGAGAACCAGATTAGAATTATAAAATGGGGGTTTGTGTACCACACAGAAAGTGGATCTAAATTATGTATAAGCAACCCTGTAAATTGAAAACGTACCAATTTTTAAAAACACTTGTGCCCTGTATACTTCAAGGTCTTCCTCGGTTATAGGAGAACGCCCAGGTTGATTCATGCCATGATATTAGCGGGCAATGACAACTTAATATGCTGCCTTTCCTAGGTAACCCATTTACCATGGAACAAAGACAATGAGCTCATAAAAAAGTTGTTTGTTTCTTAAAAATAATCATTTATTTATTTAATTCCATTTGTTATTATTATACTTTGACCAGAGACAGAGAGAGAAAGGGAAAGCGAGAAAGCAAGTCACCAGGTCTAGGACTTAAGCCATGGTCAGCCATGTGAGAGTCCAGCACCTTAACCACCACACCACCTATCAGCCTCAAGAAGCAGATTTTTAAAAAAATGTAAAATATTCAGATTAGAAGGAACCCTAAAGTTTACCTACTCAAAATGCTTGAGAAAAATGCTATTTTGACAAGGTAGCCAAAATGGTGCCTTCCAGAGGTCTAAGTTCCATTTTAAATTTAATAGCAGACATTTTTTTCTTTTTGCTGTTTGTTTTATTTACGAGCTTATAGAAGAGTCAGACATAAATCATACAATTTATCATGTCATTGTTTTCCAAATTTTAATAAGTTTTAAACATCTTCAAAGCACTTGCTCTATTCATGGACTAATTGTCCTAATATCCAAATTAGTTCATTCTTACCCTAAAAGAGATTGTCAGCTAAATCACAGTTTTGATGCATTATTTCTATATTTTTCTTCCACATTAAAATAAACAATGAACTGTTAAAAAAACAAAACAAAACAAAAACAAAAAAAAAAAAACAAAAAACTACCCATGCACCAAGTCAAGTCTTCAACCACGTGGTATGTAAATTATGCTCTGAGAAATTTGAATTGCATGATTGACTACTTTCTTGAATTATTCTCCAGGGTCCTGCATATATCACTCTGAATCCTTAACAAGTTTGTAGACTCCCTAAAAGCAAAGCCTCTTTTCTTTGTTTTCATTGTTGTACATTCATTAGCTTCCTAATCAATGTCAAACCCTCATCTGATATTCAAGCACCTGGCGAGTAAACATATCTGTTACTTCTGAAGTGATACACACGATCTGCCCTTATAAAATCAAAGCAACTTCTCAGGTTATGAAATGGGAAGGTGACATGTTTGTGAGGATGTATCTTGCAGACAGACATGTATGTGTTTTCTCAGTGTTCTGGAGGTTGGAAGTGTGAGGTCAAGGTATTACCAAAATTGGTTTCTATGGTTTCTACCCTGGGCCATCCATACAGCCAATTTTCTCTCCATGTCTTCACATTTCTTCCTTTTGTGTATGTCTGTGCACAACTTGCCTCTTCTTAAAAGTACTCCAGTCAAAATATCTTAGGGCACAATCTAAGGACCTTATTTATTTATTTATTTTTAGGTTTTTGCTCTAGGGTGTGCATGTGCATGCCAGAGAGGCAGAAAGTGAGAAATCACCCTCAGGGGGGTAGCCACACTGCAATCCCATCTACTCCAGTCTCTTCCTGGGATTTTGAGCACACATGCACATGCACCCAGCATGATTTTCAAACTGTCACATCTGGGACTTGAACTAAGGTTGGCCATGTGAAAGTCTGGTGTCTTAACCACCATGCCACCTGCTGGCCCCCTAATGACCTTAGTGTAGCTTAATTTTATTAACTATTTTTAAAGGTGCTATCTCCAAATGTAGTCACAGTCCTAGTATGGACAGGACTTAAACATTCACATTTTTGGGTGAAGGCAATTCATTCCGTAACCATTGCCAAATAACTTTGAGCCAGGCACTTGACTTGTGTGTACCTTAGTCTCTAAAACAGGAGGTAATTACATATTCATCTACCGTATTCAAATTAAATATAACAACACGTATAATGTCAGTGGTACATATGAGGCAACATTTTAGTTTTTCCTTACCATAGTCTCAGCAATTTACGAGACTTATTGGACACTAAGATTTTTAATATAAACCATACAGGAGTTCAATCACCAAATATGTTCCACAGTTATATGACATAGAATTATATTATAAAGTTGAAAGGAAAAGGGAAAGATGTGTAGAAGGTCAGACTATACAGCTTCATGTTCATGGTGTAACATTTATATTATTCTGAGCCTGCCATATTTATTTAAGCTATATTAGTTAGAAATTGCCAGCACAGGCGTGCATTTGGACCGACAATGTTTCCTCCCTTTTTGGAGTATTTTAAGAAGTCATCATAGAAGTTTGTTTATTTAATTATTTTATTTTAAAGTTCATTTTTTTTCGATGAGAAAGAGCAATAAGAAAGAAAGAGAGGAAGGCAGCACCCCACAGAGCCCAGTGTTGCGCCCAGCCTTCAGCCAGCTGAGAAATGTGAACCGGGGGGGGTGCTGGATTCTGGGAGGGTCCTCTCTTGAATGAGAACATTCCCACATGACACAGCCTCACTAGGAGGCAGAGGGATCGTACTGCTGTCCTCACTGCCGGCCCCTAGAAGAGCCTCCTTGAAGAGAGCGTGCCTCTACAGTTCCCCACTCACGTCCCTGGGACTTGTGTGCATTACACAGGTGAGATCCTGGTCTGTCCCTCAGGGGTTCTGGTGTTGGCCAGCCTGAGGTTCAGACCACAGCTCAGATGCACTGCTCCTACGTCCTCAACTGCTCCAGGAAGAACATATTTTCCACCACATTCTCTATGTTCACTGAGAGACACAGCTGCCTCTAGATGGTTGACGGTCATCCTATATCCATCGGTTCCTTCCGCGATCATCCCAGGCTGGTCCTCATGCCACCACCAATAAGCACTAAGTAGCAAGTAGCCAATGGAGCGATGCGCTCTGTTTATTTTTGACTAAGGACTGGACTGTGGTGAAGCTCCCCCTTCTGTCTGCAGGCGGAGAAGCACCCTCTGCACCCAGGATTTGCCAGACTGTTCTGACCTGCCCGCCCAGAAGGACATTATCTTCAGATAATGTTTCTCTAGTTTTCTAGTGTTTCTCTAGTTCCTGGATAATATCATCACCCATCAGATGTATACACTTGTTTTTTAGAAAAGTTTACTTCAAGGGCCAGCAGGTGGCGTGGTGGTTAAGGGTGCTGAACTCCCACATGGCCAACAGCAGTTCAAGTCCCAGACCTGATGGCTTTCTCTCTCTCTCTCACACACACACATACACACACATACACACACACACACACACACTCTGTCCCTCTGTGTCCAAATTAAATTAGATAAATAAATTAAATTAAATAATTCTTTTAAGTAGAGAACTCTTTGGCCATAATAAAACTGTAATTTATAAAAGAAAAGAAAAGAAAGTAAAAGAAAAGAAAAGAAAAGAAAAATGTTACTTAGGCAATCTGGTATTAAAGCAAATAAAAAACTTTTCAAACTTTGGTTACATTACTTTTTTTTTTTTTTTAGAGAGGTTTTTGCCATAGGGCGCGTGCGCTCACCAGACAGACAGAGAGAGACAGAGAGACAGACAGAAAGCGAGAAATGATCCCCAAGGGGGGATGGCCACGCCGCAATTCCTTCTCCTCCATTCTCCTCTCGGGATCTAGGGCACGCACGCACACACGCCCGGCGTGAGTTTTAAGCCACCGGGTCCCGGACGCGAACCGTGGTCGACTACATGGGAGTCCAGCGACATAGCCATTATGCTAACTGCTGGTCCTGGTTACATTACTTTTTATTACTGAGGCTACAAGGGGAATGAAAACCATTATCATAATTCATCCTTCCAGATGGATATAAATGATTGAGTGAATATATCAATTTAAAAAATGAATTAAATGACTTGTATGATTGAGTTGCAAAGCCAAAGAGGAGCTGAGAGAAAAAATTCCTTAGTTATCTCCAATAACTAAATTATTGGATCCATGAAGAATGAGAAGCACCACTGGGACCATCAGTTAATGTAATGGCTATGTCGCTGAACTCCCACGTAGTCAACTGCAATTCGAGTCTCGGACCCAGTAGCTTAAGCTCATGCTGGACGCGTGTGCGTGCATGCCCAAGATCCTGAGAGGAGAATGGAGGAGATGGGATTGCGGCATGGCCTTCCCACCTGGGGGGTGATTTCTCACTTTCTGTCTCTCTGGTGAATACATGTGCCCTATAGCAAAAACCCCTCAAAAAAAAAAAAAAAAAAAAAAAGAAAAGAAGAAGAAGAAGAAGAATCACCATGGAAAATAAGCCTTTAAAATATATTTAAGCCGCTTAGATGGACTTCAGTCGATGCTCTTATTTTCTCTGTCACTCTGCCTTCCCTTATGCTACCTCTGACGGTGCAAGAATGCAGCATAACTCATACTCGGCAGGATCGTGTCATAGGTGCAGCCTGTATAAACACTTCAAAAATAAACCCAGACCCATGTTTAATCTCACCCAGTACATAGGCTCAATCCAGCCACTTGGTTTGATGCTATTACAAAGATTTGCTCATTCAAAGCCATATTATACTGAGAAGTAGGAAGTTAATACCTACAGAATGGTTAAGAAAATTTCGACTACAAACAAAGTGGTCTCTTTGTATTGTTTTAGCATCCCTTGGCATGAGATAAAAATATACAGGAACTAGAAACCTGGAATTAGATCATGAACTGAGCCACATGGGAAGGTTTTGGGTTCGTCTCCAGAGACCTCCCTGAGTATGCCAGATATGCTTATGCCCATGACTCAGGGCTGGCAGAGGCTAGGAGTGGATCAAGGCATTGAGACTCTGCTGGGAGTTTTGTCTCTGTCTCTTTGTCTCACTCTCCTTCTCTGTATCTCCCACCCATGGAAGAAAGAAAGAAAGAAACTGAAAAAGGTGCACAAAATCACTGGGCACCTATGATCCTGAACGTCCTTCAATGTAGCTTACAACGTTATTCCAAAATTTCTTTATCCCATTGTAAGCCGATAATTGTGAACGAGAAATGAATGCCACAGGAAAGACAGCCCTAAAATAATCGTCAAGACACTATTTAACTCATTATAAATATGTCTAAAGAAAATTAAAATACACCTGAAGAAAATCATGCTTATAGAGGTAAGAGAAGCTAGCTATGATGACAGTGTCTTATTAATAGACAATATCAACAAAGATACAGAAATTATATAAAAAAGAGCCATATCGAAATTCTTGAGTTAAAAACTATAACAACAAAACGATGAATGCATTAGAAGTCGAGAGACAACCTATAGAATGAGGAAATATTTGTCAATCATATATACAATAAGGGACTTGTGTCTATAATATATAAAGATGCTTACAACTCAATAATTGAAAGAAAAGTTACTCAGGCTAAAAACTAGATTAGGGACCTCAGTAGCCATTCTTCAGAAACTATATACGAATGATGAATAAACACATGAAAAGATGGTTGACATCTTTAAGCCATTAGTGAAATGCAAATTAAAATAAAAATGAGATAGCATGTCACATCTACCAGGACAGCTATAATCAGGAAGACAGAGAACAAATGCAGGTGAAGATGTGGAGAGACTGGTACCCTCCTACACTGCTGATGGGAATGTAAACTGCTTTGGAAAGCAGTCTGGCAATTCTGCAATTAAACAAAGAGATATTCCATGATCTAACAAGTGATTCTGTCTCATGGTTTCTGCAGTCCAGGTTTTTGTTGTTTGTTTGTTTTGTTTTGTTTTGTTTTAATAGAGAGTGGCAGAGAGAGAGAGACAGAAGAGAACAAGGAGGGAGGTAGTGGAAACAGATATTCCTGGCAGTGTCTGACCATGGGCTGATCCTCTGACCTAACAGTCCAGTTGCTAGGACTCCAGGAGCACACTCCCACATCCAGCAAGTTTAGTTTGCTCTGGGACCCAGACCTGGGCCTTTCCTGTGGCTTCAGCACCACGTGTCAGCACCCTAACACCTGTGCCATGGTGGCTATATCTCTGCTATGCAGTTTCAATACATTTATTTTAGTGAGAACATTTTAATTATTTATTTTATGGATACAACTGTAAAATTTAATATGGTTCAAAAATAAGTTAATTGGTGCTTTTTCTCTTGGATTGTCATTAGCTAGCTCAATGAATCCTTGAATATCCAACTGTATTAGTTGTCACTCTTATCATCCAGAGTCCTCTCTTTAACATATTCTCTAGTTAACGGTAATTAACATCTATGAGGCTG
Organism: Tupaia tana; assembly: GCA_026018925.1. Taxonomy (NCBI): domain Eukaryota; kingdom Metazoa; phylum Chordata; class Mammalia; order Scandentia; family Tupaiidae; genus Tupaia; species Tupaia tana. The sequence goes on along the minus strand of JAKSZU010000025.1, from coordinate 26,762,176 downwards.
ACATGGGAGTCAGGAATGACTGAGGCTCCTTCCAAACCATCAGTGAAAAACTAAATGACACTTAGGACTAACTTCTGTTAAGTCATTTTATTTTTGAAAATTTGTCAAAACTTGAATAGTATTTCTAGTCATTCCTGACAACTAAAATATCCAATTAAACCTGCCAGATAGTAGAATTTACAGTAGGATTTTTAAAATTTAAATACACATATTTCCAGATAAACCCCTAGGTATTAATACCTTTCCTAGAGTTGTCATTAAATACCCAGCATAAATTTGTTATTGCTTGTACTAACTGGCTACACTTAGGCTGAGTAGAAAGTTTTCCTTAATGGTCTCTTCAAAATTTCAACCTTATCTGCTGACATTTAGTGAATGTCAAGATACTTAATACAAAGCTGTACTTTCTGACTTATGTAATAAGATGCTATTGTTATTGAATTTGTTCTGATTTTTTGTTTGTTTGTTTGAAGTCTACTTCAAATCTTAGAAATGTATTTTTGGATCAAGTAATAATGTTATTTTCTTAAAGTGCCCAATTCTTCATATTATTTCTTTCTTTTGATTAGTTATTTACAAATTTTAAGAGGAAGGAGATAAGTGATAACTTTACTTCAGGTGGAATATTTACTTGTTTCTATTTGCAGAGTTAACTAAAATACCCTAAAAGGGAATGAAGACGCAAGACAAGACCAAAGAGAACCTGAGAGGAGACCTACTGAGGGGCCCTAGAGCAATTTTACTTAAATTAATATTAAAAAGTCTTAAATAAACAAAAATATAAAATTTTAGCACATAATGTCATATTGTCACCATCATATAAACTATCAATTGTCACAATTGATCACTCGCCATGTAGGGTTTATCTGGCCCCGTGCAGGTGAGGTAGGAGTGGGAAGGAGAAGAGGTGGGAACGTCCCAGGTGCCTGCTTAGGGAGTCAGAGGTAGACAGTAACTGAGAAGCTGGAGGAGGTGGAAACCTTGTCCAAGGATGGACCAGTTGTCAAGACTCTCAGAGCCAAATTCTGTTAAGTCTCAGTGTTTAGTGAAGGACTCAAAGACACAGAAACAAATCTTGCTGTGAGAAGCCAAACAGACACCATTATGGAGCCTGGAGGGAGAGCGAGTGTTGGAGGGAATAGCAAAAGGTCACTCAGGGATTGATGGGTGACTCTTACTTCAGTCACATAGTAACTTTTTATTGAGTTCCTTCAAGATACCAGGCCTAGAGGAGGATTCAGTGATACAGTCATAAGTAAATCTGGCACAATCTTTGACATCATGTTGTGAAGATGCTAAGACAGAGAAACAGAAGTGTAACTCTTCTGAAAATAAAAACAAATTTGAATCAGAAAGAAAGTACTAAGGGAAAAACTAGTTATGAGGACGTGTCACCAGCCGGCTTACCGCTGCTGGCCTCCCCTTACCTTCTGTTTCTGGTTGGGTTTGACCAGTGGGAAGTTCCCGTGTTTAAACAGTGGGAGGAGGAGGCTGTCTGCTCCTCCACTGCCCTGACAGCCATGGCGTTCTCGTTCTCAGAGTGCCTATGTACACCCCCCTCTACAACCACAGCTCCTGTCATCGGGCCCCTTCTCCAAGGTGCCAGCTCTTGTCATTGTCAGTCCCTAGGTGCCTTCTTTCTCCTACAGGGATAGCCAGTTGCCAGTTGAAGTCAACCCTGACTGGGAAGGCTGCTTGAACAGAAGAGACAGCATGTGCAAATGCCCAGAGGTAGAGGAAACATGGCCAGTCAGGCAGGTGTATCTGGGACACAACATGGTCAGTGTGGCGTGAGGCAGGAGAGTGAGGCAAGAGCTGGATATTGCAAAATTGTGGGTATTGACCTTAGTATAATCCCTTTTCCGAAGGTTTTCAGCCAGAATGTGACTCAATCAGATTTGCAGTCTAAAAATTTATTTTCAGTGTCCTGGGAAGAATACACTGAGGAATATGTAAAGTGGATGGAGATAGAACCAACTTCTTAAGAGCTCTTTGAACAGTTCACAGTGGAGATGACTTCACTGTGAGTAGACTTCAGGTGTGAGTTATGTAGACAGACCGAAAGGAACTGATCGGAAGGCCTGTGGGTTGGCCGACATTGTAAACAAAGTTTCAGTGACACATGGTCGTATCTGCCGATTGCTCATTGTCTGCGGATACATCAGCAGAGTGGGGAGGCGGCAGCATGGCCTAGACCATCTAAAATATTTATTATCTGGGGCTTTAAGAAAAAGTTTGCCACCGCTGCATTAAAGGAATAGCACTTGGCATTAGATTAGATATGGGGGAGAGGGAAAAGTACATGTTTCTGGGTAATGCAACTATGTCCATGGTGCGTTTACTAACTGGAAAAGTAAATAGATGATGATCCAAAATGGAGACCACATTAAAGATGGAATTTATGAACTGAATAGTGAACATATTATATTGATTGTGGCTCTTAGCTATCTAAGTTGGCACTTGGAAAATGGGTCTGGTGTTCAGAAGAGGCATAAGTGGAAGATATAAATTTGGGAGTTGGGGTGTGAGGGATAAAGGTTCTTGCCACAGGTTCATATTCTGATCCCTGTGACCTCTAAATATACCTGTTACTTTATAGAGCAAAGGAGATTTTGAAGTATGAATGGGCTGAGGATTGTTACAGATTGCATTGTTGAAATTCTAAATGCCACTGTGACTATATTTAAAGACAAGTCATTTAAAGAGGTAGATAAGGTTAAATGAAGTCATAGGGTGTGACTCTGATCTGATATGACTGGTGACCTTGTAAGACAAGCGACAGGAGGGATGTGCACATGCAGAGGAAAAGCCGTGTGAAGACGTTAGGTGTCGGCCATCCACAAGTGAGCAGAGAGGCTTCAGAGGAAACCAACCCTGCAGACTCCTTGCTTTGGGGCATTTAGTCTTAATATCTTTGAAAAAAAAAAATTTCTGTTCCTTAAGCCACCCCATCTGTGGTGTTTTGCTTTGGTACTCCCCAGCAAACTAAAACAAGTCTCTTGAGTTGGGGAGATGACTGGATTATCCTGGTGAACCCATTGTAATTGCATGATCCTTATGAAGGAAAGAAAGAAACTGGAGAGAGAGAAAAAAAATCCTCAGAAACAATAGCTTACATTTTTATACACATTTTACAGATACAATATTGAAGTTTAGAAAGATGTCAATACTACGTAATCACAGAAGGTAGCAAAGCCCGGAGTCAGCTGCTAGTATTCTACTGCTTCTAGTGTTTGATTGTTATCTTTCACCTTTATTCTATCAATTCTGATTAATAAAATAAACATAAGACTACAATTTTCTAAAATTCAAATTTATTTCAGGCTAAAACACAAAACTGTGTGTCTTTTTGCTGTCACACAAGGAAACCATGTCCCTCCTCACTGTCCGATCTCCAAGGCCTCCTGGTTTGGCTTGTCACCTGGTCCCTGCTCTTGGCTCTGGTTTCTCTGCATGGGAAATGAAATGCTTTGAGCTGAGTAAGCTCTAGCATCAATTGAACAACTGACTTCATAGGAATCTGAATTATCTGTAATCTAGTTCCTCTGGCAAATTCTACAGTTCCAACCCTTTGTTTTAAGTCAAATTCTCTCTACATCCACTCCTAAAGCAGGGTTGGCGGACCTTTCCTGTAGAGTACCAGATAGAAAACATGCTAGGGATTGAGGGCCATAGGTTCTGCAGAAACGACAGGTGTACCAGGGCAGCAGGAGGGCAGCACAAGGCAACGTACCAACGAGCACGTGTGGTCGTGTTCCACTGAGATGATTCCAAGAGCAGGCAGCAAAGCCAGGGGACCCAGCATTGCTCACAGAGAAGTCTCTCAGACCCTCACGCAAAGACATGGCAGATGAAAGATGCCAGAAACACCCCACATTTGTTTGTATTTTCTATCTCTCTGGCCTCCTTGAAACGTCGGCGATCTTTGTCACACTGTTTCTCAAAGCAACCAAGGGAAAATAAACAGCTTTCCCTTTTTTTCTTACACGAGCCTATGGGAGTAGTTTCTATCTGATTCGGAGTATCTTGTGTTTGTGTTTGTGCAGGCTCAAAGGCTGAGAACAGTCAATATTCAGTGGACGTGTTGTCTGGGGAGCTGAGGAATGTGTAAATATTGCATGTGGCGTATAGTTTCCTTTGAACGATCAACGTTACTGCATAGGTTTGCTTGCTTGGGGGCTACTCTTGGTGTTTTCATTACAATCCCTCTAACACAAAGCTTTTTCAAAGAACTTCTGTCTCAGCACAAACTTTGTTTTTTAAGGTAGGATCTGACATGCTTGATATTATTCAAAAATACATTTTTTTTGTGTGTAAACTTTCCAGGGAAAACTCCCTGAGCCTGTTTAGAGAGCCCAAAAGATCTCAGAAAAGAAACTGCTGCCTCATCCCGGGACGTTAGCAGGTGTCCTGAGCCGACAGTAAACAAGCGTAGCCTAACGTTACTCCTGCCCCCGTTTGTACTGGCTCTCTCTCGTGGACTGATGATTCTAACTGATAACAGTTCAAGAAGTTGATATAAGCTTCTCAGAGCTTCCGAAAGGCGAAACAGGCTGCTTCATGAAGCAAGAACTTCTGGTCATTAGTTGTAATCAGGCACAAATTGAATGACAATCTGCCAAGGATGCTCTTTATTTTATTTCATTCTTTTTCCTCCCCCCACAAGAGAAAAAGGAAAGTTTATCGAGACAAACTGGGCTCAGGGAACTGAAGGTGCCTCAGCCCACCCTACCAAGGAGGTGTGATGTGTTTACATGGGAGGGGTGGAGGGGTAGGATCACAAGAATGGAGGGTATTCTGATTAGCTTACTTTCCAAGGTGACCTTGTCAGCCCATCTAGAATGTACTTAAAGGTGTGCTTTAGGTGAGGGTTTAAGAAAATGGACTAGGGAGCCCGCCTGCCCACCTGCAGGAGAGAAGGGAGGGAGGGGCAGGGACAAGCTCCCTGAACTCTGCACCCTGCCGTCTTTCTTCTTTGTCTTAGAGTAGCTCTGCTTTGTTTGTTTGTTTTTTTAACATTTTCTTGCTATAAGGCACCTGTGCCTGCTGGAGAGAGAAAGAAAGAGACAGAGAGAGGGAAAGTGAGAAATCACTCCCCAGGGGGTTGGCCACACCACAATCCCTTCTCCTTCTCCCCTGGGATCCTGGGCACGCAGGCAGTGGGCCATGTGGGAGTCCAGTAACTTAACCACTGTGCCACCTGCTGGCCCAAGTAGCTCTATTTTTAACCCGCTTTACATTTAAACATTTAGGGTGTGATTTTTAAATTTTTCTTTCAGGAACGTGTTCTAGGACTACTAATAAAAATCAAAATAAATTTACTACTGAGTAACAGACATTTTAATCTCTTCTAACTGAAGATTTTAGATTTTCCTCAGGTAGGCTGATACAATTCAAATGAGAACTCATCATCTTCCATCTCCCTCTCAGCATCCCCCTGATGACCCTGCAGCAAGCATGCGCCCTGTTTATTCTCGGTGAACTTATTGGCGACATTCAATAAAAGAAGAAAATTCCCTGTGGGCTTTCCATGCACAAGGAAGAGCCACCAGGTTTAGAGTGTTCACCATCATTAATAAGTAAACTCTTCAAAAGTCAAGCCGAGCTGTGTTTATTGAAAATTCAGCTCTTTAGGGACAAAAGGAAAGCTTTAGTAAATATCTCCTGGTCTATCGTGTCTCGGCCCTAGGGGCACACTCTGTGCTGCTTCCTCACCTGGGTTTTAGATTTTTCCCCAACTATGTAGGTGATTCTTAAAGAGAGATACAAACCAGAGGACAGAGTGAAAAGTCTAAAAATCTTTTTTTTTTTTGGAGAGGTTTTTGCTATAGGGTGTATGAGCTCGCCAGAAAGACAGAGAGAGACAGAGAGACAGAAAGTGAGAAATCACCCCCGGGGGGATGGCCACGCTGCAATCCCTTCTCCTCCATTCTCCTCTCGGGATCTTGGGCACACAGGCACATGCGCCCGGCATGAGTTTAAGTCACCGGGTCCAGGACTCGAACCGCAGTCGACTACATGGGGGAGTCTAGCGACATAGCCATTACGCTAACTGCAGGTCCCCAAAAGCCTAAAAATCTTAACATAGAATACAGAAAAGCCCAAAGATACAAGAAACAAAACACTATCAAATATGGTAGGTACCCAATAGAATTTACTGAATTAATAAATGATTGAGGTTATTATTATTATAAACATTCTATACCGAATTCTTCTATTAAAAAAAAGAATTTGAGATTCCAACAAATGGAGCAGGGACTAAGCCCCGCTGGATCCCATATGGCTGACTGCCATTTGAGTCCCCGGCCTGGCCGCTGACGAACACAGGGATGCATGTGCATTCATGCCCAAAATTCCGAGAGGAAAATGGAGGAGAAGGAGTTGCCATCCGCCTCCCTCACAGGATCGCGTGGCCATCCACCTGAGCAGCGATTTCTCACTTTTCTCTCTCTCTCTCTCTCCCCAGTGAGCACACATGTCCTATAGCAAAAACTAAAACTAAGTAAATAAGAAACAAAAATAAATTTGTGAATGAACATTATCTGATTTGACTACTGGACCAATCTGGTCTTTGACAGTAATTTTGATCAACTGCTTCTACAGACAAACTTGAAAGCAATAACGCAGTTTGCTTATAGAAAAACCACCAACTGTAGAAAAAACAACTTGTACTTTCGTGGAAGACACCACACTGTGGTCTCCCTGGCACAAGCCAGTGAATTTATGTCAACAAGAAATTTGCTTTGCATGGCAAGTGTTAGAAACACATAATTACCTGATCAACAAATACAATTCCATTTGGGTTTTCCAAGTAATTAACACTTGAAATATTTGCAAGAACGGCTGTAGCAGAAGACAGATATTACGAAATGTGCTTTAAATATAAAACCTAACCTGTTGGGGAAAGGAGGAAATATTTTCACATCTCCACGGAGGATTCTGTTCGCACTTATTAGCGGGTTCCTGCCCCCTTACCCTAGAACCCTGGAAAAGAACCAAACTGAATTTCTAGCGCCCAGAAGCTTCATTAAGAAGGTCACTTGTGTTTGTTTACAGATCAGTGTTTCACACAGTCATTCTGCAGGCTTTTGCTGCTGGGGAAGAATGCAGCTCCCGCTTTAGTAACTCAAGCTGTGTGGAGTGGGCTCGGGGCTGCATGTGCTGCTTCTGTTTGGCTCCTGTTTTCCAGTGCAGAGTGAATAAGCTCAGAAGGGCCTTCAGCTTCAGCGAAGGCCATAACGCTCTATGAGCACGGAGCGGCCCTGGGTTTCCTGGCCTTCCTGAGCGTGGGAGCCTCTGATACTTCTCCAAGTTGGGTTTCGGTGGCTGCTGACAGCAGGGCTGGCTTCCCCTGTCAGTCACCACCGAAGGAGCCCATTAATTTTCAAGGCACAGCGTAAGTTCCATCTGTTTCCCAAGTGTCTGTGAAGATTACATTGCCAGGGAAAAGAGCTGCTGAATGAATTCAAAGTAAATGTCACTTTGGAAAACTCGGCCCAGTAAACACGGCTTGGGGAAGTGGTTCCTCTGGCCGAGTGACAGCTGGGGGTTGGCACCGCGGCACCTTCAGGCCCCGTGTGCCTCTGCAGAGCCTCACAGGGCGGGCGCTGTCCTTCCCCTCTGGTGAGGATCTAGGCAGTTCTTGCAGAGCCGGCGGTGGAAGCCTACACAGCCCATCCCATTTTGGCCTGATCCATAGGACAACCTGTTACAGGTTCCAAACAATCTCTTTCTCTTCTCCTTGCCTCCCATTTCGTTTGCTTTTAATGGGGATGACTGGCTGGCCACGGCTGGTAGTTCCCGGGGCGTCAGGTTTTGGGAGTGAGCATCAGGCACCATTTCTTATCTAAATTGCTGGCTGGCGCTCGTTCTTATCTTGAATATACAGACAAATAGTTGCCTCTTGATGGTTTGTCAGAACCGCTGACTTTCTGACGTGACACATCGACTCCTTTACCTTGCCTGCAATGGGCAAAGCTAATTTGCACATGTATCAAAAACGACTTGGAGATTAGGTAAAAAACCTCACAAATAATTTAAATAAAGCACTAACGTGGTCGAGATCACTGTGCTACCACCATTCCACACGCGGCTCTGAGGCCCGCAGCACACCCCACGTAGAGCCATCTTGGTGTCACCATGATGACTCAGGTCACACTCTGGGGGGGCCCAGATTCTCACTGGGGGTCCTGGGCAGTCACTGAAAAGCCAACAAGGATGCACCTCTGACCTCTGCCCTTCATTCACTAGGAAACCCGGACAGGTGACCGACGGGGCGACTGTTCCGAAATGAGAGGTGCTCGTGTTCACTGAGACTTTGTGCCGTCTCGGTGCACGGGCATCAGCGGTGTCCTGCCCAGGTCTCCGCAGGCCAGTCAGCTCCCAGTGCCCCTTCGGGTCTCACCAAACTTTGCTCCATCTAGCAGCCTGCGTCTGGGACTCAGCTGTGGAGGGTGGCCCTTGGGCTGCGGGAGCCTCCGTGTCCAGGGAGAGAAGAGCAGGAAGTGTCTGGGAGTCGATGACCCCCACGGTGTGCCACAGCCAGACTGATTAGTTGCGGGAGGGGACCGCCCGGCAATCTCGCCTAAGTCATGACACAATCCAAAGCGTAATTCACACAAGAGCTCCTCTCTGCAGGGTCACTGTGAGGCCATGACCGGGCCCGAAATCATATCCTCGTTTGCCTTCTTCCCCTCCTCAGCCCCACACCTGCAAACCTTCCTTTCTCCTGGGAACACTCCCTTAATACATCACTTTTCAGGAGTCTGCTCAGGACACAGCGGCTGTGCCTTTTACACATCCTCTCTTACATATGCTCTGCCTCTTACATACACTGAATGGAGCAAGACTAAAATGTTCACGGGAACATGGAATTCAAGGGAAAGCTTATTTTGGTGCAAAATAGTTTGAAATTCAGTCACACCATATCATTTCCATGAATTTGGGAAGAGCCCTTGTGTTTCATCTATACAGTCATTCTACTAGGAAGTTAAGGAGCAGGCGTTTTAATTCATCTGTTCAATATCAGAGAGCGACGAGGCAGTAGAGTAGGTGTCTTTTCAACCCAAGTCTTACCCTTTAGTTACTATATTTAAACGCGGCATGGGCAGAAGATATGGAATGAACAGATCCTACTTTGGGAAGAAATGCGCTCAGAGATCGATGACTTTTGAGGGGTAGATCAGATGTAAATGCTAACTTCTATCCCCCCAAAATTTTGAGGTAGAGAAAGGAACACAGGTTTATTTTCTATGTTTGCTGAAAGAAACTGTCAAGCCTAAAGAACACTATTTCTTGGCATTGAAACAAAAGAAACCTTACACACTGCTATGCGAGTGGTGTCATGGACACGTTTTAGAATAAAATACTTGATTTAGAAGTCGCTAGACTCACCGCAACATGGTCTTTGTTAGAGACAAATCTTCCCAAACAGTAAATCAATAAACTCTCCCCTCGCTGCCTACAGAGGAAGTTGATAAGCTTGACAGAAAATGAAGAAGACCCAGCAGACTTTCCGCTTGGATATTTTATAGCAAATTAGTTTAAATTCATGGGCTCAAATGGAGAGAATTATAGCTAACATTTAGCTTGATCTTTCTCATTGATAATTTCCACTGTATTCGTACCACAATTAGTTTTGTTAAACAAGCCCTGAAAGCAAACAAAATAAAGGCTTTCCACACCTTCCCTAATAAAACATCCCTATTAGATGCCATTAAATTTACCCCAGTGATTCCATTTTTTTAAAAAAAAAGTTATTTATTACCTTCAGTGCTTGGGGAATTCTGAGATGCCGAGATACGGGACAGTGTATGATTCACTGTTACAGAAGCATTCCCCACAGGGTATGAGGCCATGCCTTTTAGACCGGCTTCATTTCCCACTTCTCGGGAGCTCCCAGGTGAGACACACCAATCCTGCCACTTCACCTCTGCCAAAGAAGAGCTTCAATCCCCCACCCATACCAGGTAGCAGCGGTGGAGGGGGCAGAATTTCCAGCCTGAGCTCTGTCGCACAGTTGGAGGAATGACTTAGAAAGTTTCAGAGCACGAGCTAATAATCTCTAAGCCTTAGTTGTCCAGACGCAGATTCAACAGAAGCACATTAAGTGCCAAGCACTTTACAGATACCAACTTTGTGAGGAAAGTCCTGCTAGCCTCCAGAGGAAGAGTTGGAGAGATTAATGGCTCGCCTGCTCCTGGAAGAGAAGGAGTTGAGATTAAGTTCTCCAAGCCAAGCTCAGAGCCCTAGTTTCCGTACACCATGACCTTGTAGCTCGTCAGCGGGAAAGGCTGTGCCAAGGCCAGGCCGGAGCAAATTCTCCCAGTCCTCATCCTCACGTGTGTGTGGGTTCACTGACGGCAGTGTTGCCATCTGCACAGGACAGCATGGAGCTTGAAGTGCAGACAGGAAGGAGATGCGTGTGTCTGCAGAAACGAGCTTCAAGACAGTGCAGCAAGAAGCATCTAGAGCCCCAGATAGAACTAGTCACTCCAGGGCTCCGAAGTCCTCTCCAAGGACCTGGTATTCTATGACATAAGTTTCTATTTATCACACTCATTTTTTTTTCTTTCTTTTTACTACTTTTTAAATAGTTTTTGCTATAAAATATACATGCTCACTAGAGAAAGGGGGGGCGAAGGGAGAGAGGGAAAGTGAAAAATTATCCTTAGGGGGATGGCCACTCTGCAGTTCCTTCTCCTTCACGCTCCTCTGGGGATTTGGGGCATAAACATCTCCACACACCCAGTGTGTTTTCCAAGCTGATGGGTCTGGGACTCGAACCACACAGTCGGCCATGTGAGAGCCAGCATCTTAACCACCAAGCCATTTTCTGGCCCTATTCTTATGGAGTGCCTATAATGTGGCTGATGCCTGCCCTCAAAGCACTTTAATTCTAATAGGAGAGAATAACAAATAGACAACACCAGGTTGAATAACCAGTGCTAAGGAAAGAGAGAGAGAGGTACAATGGAGAGTAACCCTTCGTTCTTACTGATTCATGTAACCACTTTCATTAACAGATTATGAGTGGCTGCAAGTAGCATTTTTATTTTTCATTCATCTTTAGATGCCTAGTGTCTAAAATTGTTTTAGAGACTCAGGTCCTCGATAAGTGCTCATTTAATGACTGAATAGAAAAACAAACAGATGAAACAACCTATCGACAGAGTGGCCCAGAGGATGCTACGGCGCAGACGTGAGGAACTCTCAGGAAGGTCTGTTTTTTCCGCTGAAGTTGAAACCACGCCCTTTAGGATTTCTAGGGCACGCTCAGCGTTCCCATAATGGCAGGAAGACTGTCTTCTCCCGTATATTTTCCACTAGTGGCCAGTTTCCCTGAACACTTTAAAGAGAATGAGGTCACGACTGGCTGTTTTCGAGAAAAGATGACAGGTCATTAAAAAGGACTATTGATTTGGGGCTTGAGGACCTGGGGGATTTGGGGCTCTTTGTTGGATTTAGAGGTGAGGTTTGCTATTGTATGAAGGAGGATCCTCTTACTGAAGGGAAGTGGTCACATTTTAAAAGTGATTGATTTTTACCACCAAATTTTCTAAATTGTGTGATTAATAGAGGCAATACATGCATAATATCAACTTCCTTTCTAATTTCAGTGTTCAATGAGCAAGATATATATGAAAAAGGTGGAAGTTAAAGACATCAACATGTTCTGCACTTTACTCAGTTTGGACTAAATTATAAATGTTAAGTTTCTAAGGACTGCAGAACATACACACGTGTGACTGCATGTGACAGATGGAAATGGTTAAAGAAACTTCAAAATGCCTTGCCCAAACATGTATAATTTTCCTCAAACAATATTTGTTTACCTTCTCACCTACTTTATTATTGTGGTTAACTGTATTCATATTATAAGATACATGATTTTTTACACTTAAGTTCAACCTGAGTTTGATGAACATAAAAATTACTGTGTGTACATTAGACCACACCAATCAATACTCTATGTATTTTCATTTTCTCAGCTGGTTTTCTTTGACCTTTAATTCCCAACACACCTGTAGCTTCTCCCTTGCAGTTTAAGAGTTGGAATTTCTGATCACATATGTGAATATCTGCAGTGTTAAATGTAATGATAGATACTGTACAGGGAGGTAGGGAGGACTTCAGACAAGGCATGTGGGTGTCTGCCATGTGGTAGAGACACCACTGGCCCACGGTGGATGGGGTGTATGTACGTGCATGCACGTGTATGAATAGCTTCTTGGGGCTTCTCTTTTGGCCCGTGTGTCTCATGGATAAATGGCCTATAAATTGGAATTAGCAATCCTTGCATGTAGTCTCTGTCTTCCTTGCTCAATGAAATATTCTATTAGAGGTTTCTTGGGCAGCCTCAAATGGAAAGATTTTACTTCACATTTCAGAAAAAGTAACCATGCAAAACCATTTTGAATTAATGTAATTGTGTTTGGATGATGGAGCAAGCAAAACAGAAGGGCTTTCTCAAATCAACTACTGTCCATATTTCAGCAAGCCCACATCTGGGGAAGACGCACGTACGATTTTTCTTCCTGTGCTGCTGAGCCCAATTTAACTACAACCAGATAGGAACTAATCCTGGTGAAATACAAAATAACACAAACAAAAAAAAAACAACCAAACGAGACATAACCTCTTGGGGATGACAGGAAACTAAGCTTCTCGGTTTGCATAGTCACTAGCAGGAAAACAACTTTGGAGAACATGTCGGAGCACACGCAGGCAGCACACTCTAAATTCCCAGAAGGCAAATATGATCTAGCTAAATAAATCACATTGTGGCTTCGGCAGCCCTTAGCTTCCGGGAGGAAATGGGATGAAGCAGAGGAAGTGGGAGCCAGCAGGACCACTGTGATGTTAACTGTGCCACCTGCTGGGATGACTCCATCTATGACATATAGACACAATGCTCACCTTCCTGCAAAGCTGGCGTGAACTGGGTCAGCTGATGCGTGTGTAAACAACCATCCCAACGTCAACGGAATGTTCCGCCAGCATCGGCCCCTGCTTCCCTCTTTCGAATACATCCCTGCACTGTAGGTGTTGGTGTCTGCATCTATGAGATGGAAAATGGCCTTAAAGATATCCTGTGTTTTCCTGTGATTCCGAAGGAAGATTAGAATGTGTCTCCATTACCACAGAGAGGCACGGGCAGATTTGTCCTTACAGGAAACTAATCAAAATTCAAGATGACATAGCTGTATCATAGCAGTGGGGAATTTATGATCAAGAGCAATTGCTCAGCTCTTGGCCAGGTTTAAGGGCTCTGTTGTCACTGGGCTGCCTGGAGGATGTTTCTCTATCCTGCTGCACTCTGACGATTACGAGTAAGCAGCTACTGGAGCTGTTTCTAAACACCGGGAGAGTTTTCCTGGTCAGCGACAGCAGGGCAGTCTTTGTCACTGGTAGATTTATGTGGTATAAACAGAGGTGCTTATTTGACTAATTCCACTGAACTGAAATAATACAAATGGATTAAGACACTGAGGTATGCTTTTTAGGGTGTGTTTTGTGTGTAGTTGCTTTTGAAATACACAGTGGATGGAAAAAAGATTAGTGTTTTTTATTTGTTTTTTAATTATTGCCGGAGGGCACATGTGCTCCCCAAGAGAGACGGGGGGGGGGGAGTGAGAAAGCACCCCGATGGGGGAGGGTTATGCCATAATCCCTTCTCCTCCATTTCTCCATCCTGTCAGGGTTTGGGCATGCACTCATGCGTGCCAAGCGTGTTTTCTAAGGTGCCAGGTCCCACACTCAAATCACATAGTTGGCCAAATGGGCCCTCACTCACTTAACCACCTGGCCACAGACTAGCCCTGAAATTAATGTTTTGAGAAAGCTTGATATGTGCCAGAAACTGCTTGATTCTCTTTTCACATAAATAATAATATCTGAAGTAGCCATTTATGGAGCCAGCAGGTGGCGTGGTTGTTGAGATGGTGGATTCCCATAGAGCCAACTATGGTTCAAGTCCCAGGCCTGGTGGCTTGCTTTCTCACCTCTCTGTCTCTCTCTGGTGAGCACATGTATCCTATAGTACATTTAAAATAATAATAGTAAATAAAACAGAATTTTTATAAAATGTAGGCATTTTAATTTCTTAAAAGATATAAGTATGGTGCCAATGTTTTAAATGGGCCTGTGAGAAAACTGAGGCACCAAAAGGGAAATGACAAAAGTAGCCAAAACTCAAATCCATTGCTATCAGGAGCCACTGCACCTCACTACCACATCATGAGGGGACTTTGAAAGGTTCACAGAAAAGTAGAATTAAGTACAAGTTTCTTTTGGTGTAAAAAAATCCTGAAATACACACATAGTCTTTTTATAGTATACATTTTCCACGAACTTTTTTAAAGACCTCTTGGACGCTGTCCAGATCTCTTATTCAAACCTCTCCCCAGCCCACCCCCCAAAAAAAGAATGTAGACTGACCTCAAATTCTCCACAGCAAGAACTCCAACCCTAGCAGGTGGCATGGTGGTTAATGTGCTAGATTCCACATGGTCAACTCGACAATTCCAGTCCTGGATCCAGCAACTTGAAAAACACACCAAGCATATGTGTGTGTATGCCCCAAATCCAGAGAAGAGAATGGAGGAGAAGAGATTGTGGCATGGCCATCCCCTGTGTGTGTAGGGGGGTGATTTCTCAATTTCTCCCTTTTTCTCTCTCTTTCTATTATAGCATGTGCACATGCCCTATAACAAAAATCTAATAATAATAATAATTTTGTAATCATTTAAATGATGATCAAACATTAGAATACCCAGAAATCCCTTGCATAATTGTAGTACCCAGAAAGAATGAATGATTACAGAGTGTAAGTCAAGCGTCTCAGCTTTGCCAACTAAGGCTGAAAACCAGAGAATCCTGTTCTTAGAGGTTACTGCTGCAATTTTTGTTCTAACGTGACATATGAAGAGTCAAAGGGAATAGAGTGTAGATACACACCCGACGTCAGCACTTCCAATCAGGTGACTCTAGGCAAGCCTCGTGTCTAAGTTCCAGTCTCCTTCGCTTCACGCAAACCTTTCTCCCTGAATTGTCCCTCAACACGCAGCACTTCTAGTGAAGGGTTTGGGGGTCCCTGACTTGTGCATGTGAGTTCTAGCACAGGACACACATATCCCCGGGTTCTCGCCAAGATGCAGTTAGATTCAGTAGGTCAGGGAGGGAACCAAAAGTCCGCACTTTTAACAAACTCCCAGAAGCAGGTGCAGCTGGTCCACCACCACCCGACCAGGAGCGGACCCCTAGAATGTCAGCAAGCACTCTGCATCGCCATGATCTGCTCAGGCTCGAAAGAGCTGTGCACCCCCATTCTTCACTAGCTTTTTCTTATTGATCGGAGCTTTGACTCTAATAGTCCTCATGCAATTAAAAAGAAGACTCACGGCCCAAATAGCTGACAACTCTCTTCACTTCCTATGCTACCCTCCTCCTGATCCCACTGAGCGCAGATCACACAGGAGTTTCGATGAAGGGCACATTTAAGACGTGTTCTTAGCACAGCTGTCATGGACTCATGGCTCTGCAGTGCATATTTTAATTATTAGGGAAATAGAACCAGGGGGAAAAAATGAACAGAGAAAACTGAAGAGGGAAAAAAGCATGAATAAGGCATTAAAAACACAATTTGCCTTTCAAATAGAAATAATATCCGCCATTTATTAAGCACTTTCTTTGTGCCAGGCACACAATTACATGAGTAATGAAATACACAAGAAAGGAGTGGTTCTCTGAGTAATTTGATAAACTCAGACAGCCCCTGCCTTGTTTGGTGCTCTAAGACATTAACTGGATTTTTTTTTTCCCCCACTGAGAAATGGTAGGCATTTAAATAGGAGAACGGGAAATTTAAATTTGATATGGTTGGCAAGATGTATGATGGGGCTGTCACGGGGACGGCAAAGTTTCGAGGCATTTATTGGGATTACCTGTGCTCACTGTAAGGTAAAAGGCAGTGGGAATGGGATTCATGCACAGAGACCTGTTCTGACGGCAATGCAAATGTGGGAGTAATATGACATGGGACTGGCAGGGTTTCTGGCAGAAAAACACTGCCGTACAGTTTGTGCCAAGGAATGAGGAGAATCACAACAGATGATTGGGCACGTTGTAGAGGCCTGAAGTGACCGGGACAGCAAAGGACCATGCCCCGGACACCAGCTAGAAATGGGATGAATCACTCGAGTCCCCAGAGTCTTTACTACTGGGCTGAAACATTTATTAATAAAATATGGATCCGTTTCTCTATTCAAGTTTTGTCCTGGCTGTGGATATATCACTTCTTTATGCTTTGACATTTCTGTTCTGAGTTTAAAGCCCTGCGTGGTAAACAGAGTGGACGAACGTAGAGACAGACTTTTAAATAAAGTCAGGAAATATTCTGTTTGAAAAAGGAGACATCTTTGAGGGAGAGCGTTGCCAGCTCGTTCATGAAAGATACATCGGATATTTTTTCAACAGCCGCCTGTTTTAAAATGAGGTCTACTACGGCCTATAAAAGCATGAGCCTTAAAGGACGAAACAGAACGGGTTCGATTTTAGGACTGTCACTTTGTATACATGAGAAAGTATCTATGTGGGTGATTATTAATAATAACCTATTTTTGGAACTTAGTGACAAGACTGTCCTATGGTGTAGCAGGTAAGTGCTGTGCAGTGGAAAATGGATCCCACATGGCAGACCAGGGTTCAAATTCCAGTCCTGGCAACTTGGAAAATACATTGGGTGAAACATTTAACACACAAAAGAATGGGAAGTCCTCTGTTACAAAAAAAATACATTCTGTAATTTTTGCTTAATAAAAATTAAAATTTAAAAAATTAAAAATTAAGAAAGCTCAATATATTAATCCAAAAAAAGAAAGAAAAGGAAAGAATCTGTGCAAATGCCCAGAATCCTGATGGGATGGAAAATTGAAGTAAAAAAGATTGGAGCATGAGCAGCCCACTGGGGGTGCTTTTTCTCCCCCATCTCTCTCTTCCTCTCTCTCGCATGCTCTCTGGCTTAATAAAACTCATGAAATAAAAACATAATTAGAACATTTCAGCAGTTTTGAAATAGATTATCTTCTCACTGACAGCAGGTATCACCTTTACTATCTTTCTGATATAATAAAATTTATTTGGCACATTGGTCATCTCTCTTTCTAAGGCTATTCTTGTGAGCACACTAATTTACCTCCCTGTAAGTTTTTGTTTTATCTTTTTTCTTTTCTCTAAATTTGCTATAGGGTGTGTATGCTTGCCAGAGATGGGGCATCAGGAGTGGTGAGAAAGCACCCCTGGGGGTGTTGGCTATACCACAAACCCGTCTATTCTCCTTGTGGGATATTGGGCGCACACACACACACACACACACACACACACACATGCTTGGTGGTTGTTTTTTTTTTTTTTGCTATAGGGCATGTGCGCCCACCAGAAAGACAGAGAGAGACAGAGAGACAGAAAGCGAGAAATCATTCCCCAGGGGGGATGGCCATGCCGCAATCCCTTCTCCATTCTCCTTTCAAGATCTTGGGCATGCACACACACACACCTGGCGTGAGTTTAAGCCACCAGGTCCGGGACTCAAACCATGGTCGACTACATGGGAGTCCAGCGACATAGCCATTATGCCAACTGCTGGTCCCTGCCCAGTGTGTTTTTCAAGCCACTGGATTTGGGACTCGAACCGTACAGTTGGCCATGTGGGATCCAGTCGCTTTAATCATCATACCCTGACTGGCCCTGTTTTACACCTTAACACAACTCTGAACACAAGAAAAGACTCCATTGTTGACTTCTTGTGACCTTCCACAGTGCTTATTGCACATAGACTGGCATAGAAGTCACATGGGTGCCGTATCCACAACGCTGATTATACGGAGGCGATAGCTACCCTTTGAGCAAACCTCAGGTAATGGATGTTCTAACATAATTTATACCCATATTGATAATTTTACAATAATCCAGCTAAGAAATATCCTTCTTCCTTTTGACCCAAGGGAACGTTGCTCAGGGAATCCGTCAGTCGATGACTAAGCCATGTAAGTAGCTGGCAGAGGAGACAACTTTTGACCCCAATCCATGCATCGTCACCACCAGTGCTAGAAATGTACCTATCTAAGAAAACAGCATCTGAGAAAAGTCTCGTGCTGTCGGTCCCGTTGTTTTCAGTCTGTTTTTTCTACTTTTCCACTCTAACCCTTTATGTCTAAATAAATGCAGATACTATTTGAAAGTTACCCTGATGTCCAAGAGCCTACTGTACTTTCCAAATACATTTGCTAAAAATTTCTGGTCTCTGCAATCTGACTTTTAAGATCTTCTTCCATGAATTATTTCCAATCTCATCTTTCCTCATTTTCCTTTAATGCTCATTGAATCATTCTTTTAAAAAGCCCCTGCTAATATCATGCAAATCTGGCCCTCAGAGATGTCTGCAACCCTCTAATACATGGAGGAGACAATGTGATAGCGAGAAAAAGGGGACTGGGTTTAAAAGTTCTAGTGCGTTCTTCTTTTTATTTATTTATTTATTTATTTATTTATTTATTTATCTTATTCATTGCTGACAGCTGTGTGTGCCCAGCAGAGCGGGACAGAGAGAGGAGAGAAGGCACCCTCAGTGGCTCACGGTCACACCACAGTCCCCTCGCCTTCATGTCTCCCCCTTGTCAGGATTTGGGGGCACCATCCCCACCCAGCCAGCATGGCTTTCAGGATGCCAGGACCAGGGTTCAAATTCCAGTCAGCCACGTGGGATCTGGTCCCCTCACCCCTAGGCTATGGGGCAGCCCTGCTGTCCATTTCTCCACTTGTCCCTGACAACCCAGTCTACAACCGTGCGTCTCTCTCCACGGTCATTCCGCGTTCCTCGCTCCTGGCTATTTTCCTTCAGAGCCCCGGTGGACCGCATCGGCCAGGGTAATGACTGCTACATCACTCTGTGGAAATGCACCCCAAACCTCTGTGGTTATCACACACGTTTTGTTCCCTGCTTCCGTCACAGCCAGATGTGGTTCAGATCTCTGTCTCGCTACGTGACCTGGACTCTCTAAGCCCTGAAGAGGCGAGGACAGGACGGGGTGGAAGAGGCGCTCATCTGGCCCGGCCTGAAGAAGACGCACTTCGCCTCTGCTCGTGGCCCACTGACTGGAAGCAATGAGGGGATCCTACCCCCGCTGTGAGTGAGGTGCAAGGACGCAGAGTGAGTACGACACGCTGACATGCTGCCTCACAGTCGAGCAGAGGTACTGTGTTCCCCTCTCTTTTCTCTGGGACATTCCATCATAAGGTCCTACTGTTGTGTAATTGGTCCGGACGTCAAGATCAAGTAGAATAGTGGCTGGCACATAGTAGGGCCGCCAATAAACCACTGCCGAGTAAATACATGCTGCTGATCAATTAAAGATGGCCACAGGTTCCTTGGCACCTCTCATGGAGAAGTGGGGTGTGTGTCCTCTCCCTGTGCATCTATGGAAACTTTAACCGAAATATCGTGGAAGAAGTGATGGTACGCACAGAGCCTAGCTTGTAAGAGAATGCAGGTCCTGCACTTGTTCCTCCTGACAGCCCTGAGCCTTCATGCGAGGAGGACGAGCCTGTAAGGACGCAGCCATGCCACAGGGAGCACAGGCTAGCTGTTAGGGAGGCTGCAGGAAGACAGAGAGCGGCATCTAGAGACCCCCCCAGTTCCCCCAGCACCTTTTATCTCATCTGAGTCCCCCCATGTCACCTCTCTCCAAATCCTTTTTTATTTTTTTCATTTTGAGGCTTTTGCCATAGGGTGAAGTGTGCTTGCCAGAGACAGACAGAGACCGTGAGAGGGAGAGTGAGAATTCACCCCTCGGGAGAACGGCCACACTGCAGTGCCTCCTCCTCCATTCTCCTGGGAGCTTGGGCTCACATGCACATGTGCCTGGCGCGATTTTCAAGCCACCGAGTCCAGCACTTAAACTGCATCAGCCATGTGGGAGTCCAGGGAAGTAACCCCTCCTCCATCTGCCGGCCCTCCCAAAATTGTTCTTCTAAAACCAGGACATTTTGAGGTGTTTGCTAGTAGCAATAGATCCCTGGGCTCAAGCTTCCTGCGCCTGGCCCTTGTCTGTGCAACCCGAAAACCTGCTGTCTCAGCACAGCACCTTCACTGTCCCTCAGCACAGAGGCTCCATGCTCTAAACAACACGCACGTTTCCATCACTGTGCCAAAGTTTCCTTCTGCGAAGTCTTTAATCTTTCTCTGGTCTGATGTTGAGGACTCTCTTCTTTCATATACCCTGGCGGCTACATATATACATGTATATATATATACCCCCCCACACACACATATACACACACACGCACATCGTGTGTCAAAGCATGTGTATACATACCGACACGTCCATGTGCTGACCCTCTCCTTGCTTCGGTCTGCATGGTGAGTGATGCTCCCCGAGATTTGTCCCGGGCACATTCTCGAGGGCCTCTGCCATTCTGCGCTGTGCTTCTCAACTCCCACTAACGGAGGCACTTGGAAACCCAAGGGACTTAGAGCGATGCTTTTAGAGGGGTGCTCTTTCCCCATTCTCATGTATTAGAAATGATGTTAAAAACCAGTCATGTACTTTAGCATTTATTAGTTGCATACACAGATCCCAGTGCATCCTCAGTATCTTGTATTTCTTCTCTGCAGACTCGCCTACTCAGACAGTAGAGGTGACAGTACTTGTTTTAATAGGTCCACTTATTTAAATAGTTCTGCTCCTTTTAGCTGTAAAATACTGACCAAGTACCTGAGTCCTAGTTACCCAGTTGAGATAACCAATGTATGCTAATGTTTGTACATAAAAGTGAGGAAATGTTATACAGTGCTGAAAATAAATGAAGTATTCTTGTATCTTTTGACTTTCAAACCATTTGAGGCTAAAATGTAATCACAACATAATTATACTCTTGGTGCAAAAGGACTTAACTTATGGAGGAACTGTTTTAAAATCTCCTTTAAGGGGTCAACAGATGGCATAATGGTTATGTTGCTGGACTCCCACATAGTGAACCGTGGTTTGAGTCCCAGACACAGCAGCTTAAAACTCACCCTGGATGTGTGCATGCATGCCCAAAATCCTAAGAGGAGAATGGAGAAGAAGAGATTACAGTGTGGCCATCCCCCCAGGGAGTGATTTCTCACTTTCTGTCTCTCTGTCTCTCTCTGTCTCTCCAGCAAGCACACGCATCCTATAGCAAAAATTTCTCTTACAAAAAAAAAAAGTCTTCCTTAAATATAATAGTACAGGAGGTGACCAGAACTGTGACTTAATTTTAATTAATATGAAATAATTCAGGAGAAAATTTATACTCCCCATCCCAAATCAATGGCTTTTTAGCTATAAGACAAAAAGAATATCAACATTTTTACTAATATCATCAAAAGTTTTAGATGTCTAAAAAATGTGAAATTGACACATCAAGGGAAAGTCTCTATATAGTTAGAAACTATAGTAAAAAGATGTATCAAGAAAGACTCATATACGTTATGGAATACTACTCACCCATATAAAACAATAAGACCCTGACATTTGATACAAAGTGGAAAATATGGAAGATGTAGTGCCAAGTGAAGTAGGCCAGGCTATGAGAGAGAGACATTGTATTTCTCCACTTACTATGTACTGAGTATCCACACCCTAAAGCTGGAACTGAAAGATTCGAGGATACAGAAGCATGGAAAATGGTGACAGTGTGGGAAGAGGGTGAAATAAAGGGGAAAGTGTGAGAAAAGGAATCAACGAGAAAAATAGAGAGGCAAGACATTTCTGGAACACAGAAATGGATTATCTGTTGATGAGAACATGTTATAGTACCCTCAACTGAACTGGTGAGAAGTGTATTCATGCTGGGTAAATTCACCTGATAAGCTGTAGTGATGTACAGGGATTTAATGTACAAAAGAAGTTAAAATTTAAAAAATCAAATAATAATAATGATAACATGTAAAATTAAATAAATAATTGAAAAAGAAAAGACTCCTATGTTATCAAGATTGTTCTCAAAATGAAAACTTGTCTTATAAGTAAATGAAACAACATACCTAGCTGAAGAATTCTATTACCCTTTACAAAAATATGGCATTAAGGGAACCAGCAGTTAGCGTAATGGCTATGTCGCTGGACTCCCACATAGTCGACCGCAGTTCGCGTCCCGGACCAGGTGACTTAAAACTCACGCCGGGCGCGTGTGCGTGTGTGCCCAAGATCCCAAGAAGAGAAAGGAGGAGAAGGGATTGCGGCGTGGCCATCCCCCCTGGGGGGTGATTTCTCGCTTTCTGTCTCTATGTCTCTCCTTGTCTGTCTGGCGAGCGCACGCGCCCTATAGCAAAAACCTCTCAAAAAAAATATGGCATTAATAAAATATGGTGGTTCTATGAGCCAAGTGATTAAGAGTTATGAATTATCACAACAATAATAGCTATTTTCCTTTGATCGATCACTCGGTTTCAGAAATACCAAATTTATCTCAAGACATTCTAATTAGGCAAAGCTCCTCGGTAAATTGCACAGTTGGAGACCAGAAGCATGCATTCAGTTAAGAATGTTATTGATTGATTTCCATTTATTGGCCTGTTGTGTTTTCTGTATTTCAGTTCACCTTCAGCACCCCAGGAACAGCATTAGATGCAAGTTCAATTCCTCGTCTACAACTTACTCAAATGCCATCTCAATAAAACCAGCTCCTGAGTGTCTGCTAGAATGCCTCCTAAGCTGCCGTATCATGCAGAAATGGGTATTTTGGGTATTTTCCCCTCTGAGTTGTAATTATTTCCAGGCGGTTGCTCCTCTGCCAGCCCGGAAGGCCCTCAAGGAGCTGGGCCATGTTTTATTCATGTTTGCTCTTCCTTGGGGCACGTGGCGTGAGCCTCATGTCTTTGAACACCGAAAACAAAAGTGACACTTTTCTGTCACTTATTTTCACATCCATGTTCCTATCTGAGACAGACCTGTACAAATCACTTCATAGTTTTAAGGGGAATATGCTTACCTTTTGGTAGATAAGCAAAGTAATTGACAGGTCCCACACTACAGAGAAAAAATTATTTTCTGCAATATTATGTGTTGTTTCTTTCAGTTTGAATTTCCAGGTCTATTTGCATTTATTATTTCCAGGCAATTTTTCCTTTGGTTGTTTAAAACTGGCAATAAAGTATCCCTTAATAAAATGCTACTAGGTCCTGGTCACCAGATGATGTCTCAGAAATCAGATTGGAAGAAAAGGGACCAGCAGATGGTGAAACGGCTACCTTGCTGGACTCCCATGTAGTTGACCGTGGTTCAAGTCCCAGACCTGGCTTAAACTCATGCCGGGTACATGTGCATTCATGCCCAAGATCCTGAGAGGAGAATGGAGGGGAAGGGATTGTGGTGTGGCCGTCCCCACTGGGGGGTGAGTTCTCGCATTCTGTCTCTCTGTCTTTCTGGTGAGCACATGCATCCTATAGCAAAAACCTATCCAAAAAAAAAAAAAAACAAAAGAAAAAGAAATCAGATTGTGAGATGGCACTCGTGCTTTAAATCATAACATACAGGTATGGGTGGTATTTAAAAACCATTCTGTTCTTTCTCCTTTATTTTAAACATAATGGAAACTGACCATTTCAGAATATCAGCAGGAACAAAGTAGCTCATCCATGGAATTCTGAAATGATCTGGACACTGAAATGGAACTTTGACTACAATCTTCCATTTGTTAGGGGAAAGACTGAACTCCTGTAACTGAGCACAGAGCATATTGCAAAAGACACACGGCAGAGACCAACCACCCTGGGTCTGTGAAGCTCCCAGTAAGTAGCAACAGTAAGAGTTTGAAAAGTACACACAGTACTACTTTAAAACATGGAGTAAGATTTAGGCAACAAGAGACGTACAAGTTTCAAACAGAAAATACATTTAAGATGCAGGAAGGACTCATGCTAGAAAGAATTTGTGAGTATTTAAGATGGTCAATGTAGATTTGCTACAATTTCAGGGCTTAGTTATTTAATGACATACTGATATCTTCAGAACCTTGGAATGCTGACATAGAGGGGATACCAGGTGTAAGGTCCTCAGTGTCTCTCATTCCAGTTTCTTCCTTACTATATTCTGTCTCATCGTGGTACACAGAATTGTCACCTTACACCCTCCCATTCATGACCTGCGCATTTCAGATAAACCTTCTCGCTATTTGCCAAGTGTTTGAAATTGGGAGTCTTGCTCATGCCCTCTTCCGAGAATTCCAGATTCCTTCAGCTTAACCTTCAAATCTTCTTTTAGTACCTTTGAATGAAATACTTTGAATCAGGAATTTGTACACAGAACAAAATGCCACTGACAGAGCGTTCTGTAAATCCCCTGAACACCCCATATTGTATGAAAAATTGAGTATGAAGTTTTGGGGGGCTCGAGTTCATGACTACTGTCAGCTGCTCAAAAGGAGACCGCGCCCCTCAGAACTGCAGTGTTGCAGTAAGACTGGGCACTGAGGACGTGTGACACACAGAACAATTCCGCAAAGTGGCATTTAAGAGTTCCAGGAAGCATGTAGAATAATGTCCCAGTGGATAGCCGTAGTGGGCTATAGATTCTCTCATTTTGAAGGGCATTTCTTAATAGCTCCTAAACGCTGGAGAATGTTGGCATTGAGTACGAAGTTCAAACTCTGCAAGGTCTTCCTTCTCCTGTATCTCTCTGTCTCTCTCAGGCTGGACAGGGTCTTCCATGCACTTGAATCAGAGTCAGATTCTGAGCGGGGACCTCCATTGCCTGGTGAGTCTCTCGGGCAGCTTGCGAGGCTAAGACTGGCAGAGTTTGGGCTCACGGCGATTCGGCAATGTGCATTTGCCCAGGAGTATGTGCGTGAGAGATCTGATCTCAAATCACGTCTCCTTCAGACCTCTGGGATGGCAAGGGCTCAGACAGGTAAATAAACAAGCAAGAATGTCCAGTTGGGTCAACGCTAGCCAAATGGAGGGCAGTCTCAGTAGATCCCTCTTCATTCCCCCTGCTCTCAGCTGACTGGACATAAGACTAAGGTCGAATCAGAGATGTTTTATTAAGATAAAATTTTGGATCTTCTTGTATTAAAATTTCAAGGTATAAGAATTGATAACTAATTAAAAGCATTTAAACATGTAAAGAAAAAAATAGAGAACTTTGTCATTTTGATAAAGAATATTTACAAAAAGTCTACAGCTAATATTGCACCTATTGGTCAGAAACTAGACGTTTTCTTATTAAGATTAGGAACAACGTAAAGATGTCCCCTCGCCATAGGTTTTCAGCATTGCAGAAGTATCTGACAGACAAGAAAAGGAAATAAAACATATGCAGACAGGAAGAAATACATAAATCTGTCTTTGTTCTCAGATAACACAATGATTTCTGTAGAAAATCTGAAAGAATTGACCAAAGGAAAAGTCTTCTTGGACCTAAGAAATGATTAAAAGAAGCTTAAAAGATACAGGGTTGACATTCACATGTCTATACATCAGCAATGAGCAAATGTAATTTTGAAATTGAAAACACATTATTATAGTAACATCTGATACTTAGAAATAAAGCTAACAAAATGTGTATAGTATTTATCTGAAGAAAACTTCAGAACTCTGATGAATAAAATCAAAGGATAATTAAAGGGGGAGCTATTCTTTACTTATGGATAAGAAAACTCAGTATGGTCAACATGTCAATTCTTCCCAACAAAATCTATAGATTTAGTGCAATCTTAATCAAAATCTCAGAAAGTTATTTCGTTGATATGGACAAACCAGTTCTAAAGTTTACATGCAGGGGCAGAGACCCAGTATGGCCAACACAACTTTTGAAGGAAAAGAATAAAGTTAGAGGACTAACACTCCTGATGTTGAGACCATAACTAAGACAGTGAGACACTGATGCAAAACTAGAAAAATGGATCAAGAGAATAGAAAAGAGAACCCAGAAGTAGACTCACATAAATACATTTTATAAAAAGATAAAAATTTGGATCTTCTTGTATTAAAATTTCCAAGGTATATGAATTGATAACTAATTAAAAGCATTTAAACATGTAAAGAAAAAAATAGAGAGAACTTTGTCATTTTGATAAAGAATATTTACAATATTGCTAATATTGCACATATTGGTCAGAAACTAGATGTTTTCTTACTAAGATTAGGAACAACGTAAGGATGTCCCCTCGCCATAGGTTTTCAGCAAAGTCAACTGGTCTTTGATAAAAAAGCAAATGCTATGTACAATGAAGCAAAGATAACGTATTCAACAACGAGTGTCAGAAAAACTGGACAACCATAGATGGGAAAGAAAATATCTAGAATGAACTCAAACTGTATCATCGCCCTAGATATAAAATGCAAAGCCACAAAATTGCCAAAAGGTGATAGGAAAAAATCTGGACATCCTTGGGTATGGTAGTAATTTTTGGAAAAAATATCAATGGCACAATTCATGAAAGAAATCATGCCAAGTTGGACTGCATTCAGATGAGAAGCTTCTGCTCTATGAAACATGATGTCAAGAAAGTGAGAAGACGAGAAATTGACTGGCAGGAAATATTTCCAAATGACATATGTGATAAAGGACTGTTACCCGGAATATACAAAGAACTTTTTTTTAATTGTAGGAGGGCACGTAAGGAGAAGGAGGGAGAAGAAGAGAGAGAGAAGGGAGACAGAGATGGGGAAAGCATTTCCCAGTGGGGCTTGGTTACGCCCAAATCCCTTCTCCTCCATTTCTCTACTCTGTCTGGATTTTCAGCGTACACACACACACACACACGCACACACACGCGCCTAGAGTGTTTCTCATGCTGTGAGGGCTCAGACTTGAACCTTGGACAGCCATGAGATCTAGTGCCCTTAACCACTGGTGCTACAAAGAACTCTTAGAACTCAACAATAAGAAAACAACCAGCCTGATTAAAAAAAAAACAAAAAGTTTAACTGACACCTCACTAAAGAAGATATACAGATAGAAAATAAGCGTATGAAAAGATACCGTATGTCATACAGCATCAGAAAAATACAACCCAAACTGAAATAGCGGGACCAGCAGACAGCACAACAGTTATGTCACTGGACTCCCACATGGTCAACCGCACTTTAAGTTCCAGACCTGGTAGCTTCAAAATCACACTGGGCACATTTGAGTGTGTGCCCAAGATCCCAAGAGGAGACTGGAGAAGGGATGTGGCATGGGGGGAGTGATTTCTTACTTCCTGTCTCTCTGTCTCTTGAGTGAGCACATGTGCCTTAGAGCAAAAATCTCTCAAAAAACAAATAAATGATGAGGATGTGGATAGTATTCTCAACTGGACTAAGATGTACCATGCTGGGTAAAGTCTCTTTATAATCCAAATGATGTATAGCAATTGAATGTGTAAATAATAATATTATAGTTATAATAAAGGAAAAAAAGATTTAGAAAATCAAAAATAAGTAAATAAATACCACTACATCCCTATTAGAATGACCCAAAGCCAAAACTATGAGATAATAAAAGGTTCTTTGGTTACTCAAGGTTTGGAAGGATGGGGGTTGAGTAAGTACAGCACCCAGTATTTTTAAGGCAGTGAATCCACTCTGTCTGCCAATACTACAATGGCGGGTACATGTCAAAGTACCTTTGCTCAAACCACGGAATGTGCAAAACCAGAAGGGAATCCTAATATAAACTAAGGAGTTCGTGCAGGTTCAGCTGTGACCGACGTACTGCTTCGAGGGGGGAAATCAATCATGGGAAAGTCTACACATGTGTGGCGACAGGGACTATATGGGATATCTCTTTATCTTTCTCTTAATTTTGCTGTGACCCTAAAACCGCTCTTAAAAATAAAGTCTAAAAGAGGAAAATAGAATAGATATTAAATGTACATTTGTCCATATGAAAACCAGAGGCCTAACGTTTGCATACTTTCATCTCTTGCTTAATTTCCCCAATTTTTTTCATCTGCCATCTCTCTAGTAAATGTGGATTACTCAGTGTCTACAGGAAATGCCATTTTATGGCTTCTTATAAATGTCCTCAGTTAATAATTCCTTCTCTTCATTATCTCACTTACATTCCATCAAGCCCGGATTTCCCTTCCAGATTCCTAGACTGCATTGTCTCCACCATAGATGAACAAATTGTCCCATATTTACCCACAGAATGTATTTTGTAATATTGCTGCTTTTATCGTCAAATGTCCATGAGTCTGTCTCGTTTTGCCTTGTCATTCATTCATTCATTCATTCACTCATTCGTTTACCCTGCAGACACCTATGCTGTACTCTGTGTTATTGTATTTCATACTGAAAACGAGACCATGGAGGGAGACTGCCTCCCCTTCCAGAGCTCACCCTGGGTGTACATCTAACACACATTAGCTGGTCAAGAGGGTTATTGTAAGCCATGGAGAGCTGAAACCCTACGAAGGGTTTAATAGTAACATTGTGTTATGGACTGAATATTTGTGTGCCCTCCCCCGCCCCGGCCCAAGCTCAGATGCTAAAGCCCTAACCCCACTGTCATGGAACGAGGAGGTGAGGCCTTTCAAGGTACTTAGGTTAGGGTGCGGGTACGAGGGTGGGTGCTCATGACTCATACCCTTGTAAGAAGAGAGCTGCCTCCCTCCCTTCCCCCACCTCGCTCTCTTGCTCTCTCTGTCTTTTTCTGTTTCCTCTCCCTCTTGGCCACACTAGAATAAGGCAAGACAGTAAGAGGGCTCTCCCCAGACCCCGAGTATGCTGGTGCCCTCATCTCGGATTCTCCACCATCTAGACCTGGGAGAAACGAGAGGCCGTGGCTTGGTACTGGGTCACAGCAGTCCCCACCGACTAAGATGCAGTATCTAGGGGCTGGCTCATCATGGAGTTATTCAGAAATATTGACTCCTTATTTTTATATAAAATTAGTTAAAACTTATAACAATACACTCTTCGCTTACCAATAGGGTGCTGTCACTGTCATTGATTATCCGTGTGGGGGGACCACTGAAAGACCAGTGCCAATTTGTACCTCGTTTGTCTACATCACCATCATTTATGTGAAAAGTTTTTTGTGATTCAAAAGAAACACAGTTTAGTCATGAAATAGATTGTCAATCTTTTTTTTTTTTTTTTTTGGTATTTGTTTTAGAAAGTACTTCAATACCTTTGCACAGTTCATCATTTATGAAGGAAGCCTTTGTTAGCCTAAAATGTAGCTATAACAATTATTTTTAAAAAAAAAATCTCAGCACAATACTTTTAAACCTTATTTGATTACATCAGTTTTTTTGTCCCTCAAAGACTGAATATGGATTTAAATCCATTTTTTCACAGGAAAAGATTTACCATTGTCTCTTGTAATCGTACTGGTGAGAGTCAAACAATAGCATCTCCATTTGAAAGAGACTTTTTCTACAAGGTTGAAATTAACTTTAACTTCTTTTTAAATGGCTTAAAAATAACTCATAGCATAGTGGTTATCTTAGAGTTGAGAATTACCTGTTTTATTAGCTCTCTTAGGCTGCATTTCACAGAAAAATTCTCTGGCCTACTGATGTGTTTCAATCCATTGTTTGGAAAGTGCTGGAAAAGAATCCCAATGATAGCAGTGACAAGATATAAAGACATTGACAACTGAAACTCTCATTATTGTAGCTTGTTGGTTATCTGTATCTCCTCCAACAGCATATTTTAAAAGTGTCACATTGACTTCCAAACAAGGAAGGAAAATAAAAGACTTCCAGGTAATGCTTGCTATTTAATCTTCTTATGATAATATTTTGCTTTCATAGACAATGAAAAAAAAATAGGATAAAGAACAGAAAAGAGATAAGAAAAGTATGTTATGAAGGCAGTACCCTGTAGGTAGTGAGCAGAATCCAATAACCTGGGTTGAAAAAATAAAATCCTATCTAGGGAGTTCAGGCTTCCTCTCTCTGACTAATTAGAGTTTAGCAACGCAGAAAACAGAAGGTAGAAATTCTTAGTGGCCAATCAGGAGACTTACATTGGCACATTCAAGCTGAGTCCAAATCCTGATGGCCCAGGAAAAAAAAAAAAAAAAAAAAAAAAAAAAAAAAAAAAAAAAAAAAACAGAGGAAGAGGTTCAATTAAATATGGCAGCTATGTATCACCAGTTGGTACAACTCCATTCTCCATCTACTCTGCAAGGGATGGGCGTAGGGAAGACAAGCACGCGGGTGTGCAGGAATTAAAGTGGCCGTGCTGGTGAGTCATTGAGAACTCACACAAAAGCGAATTCTTAGCCAGGCTCTACTGGGTATTAGTTGTATTCATGATCACATCATTTACCTCTTCTAAATTTCAGTTTCTTCACCTGCAAGACAGGGACAATGGTGGTCCCTGAGTCTCAGACCCTGAAGCTACAATATTAACTGATGTAACGCATGCGAAGCGTTGGGTGTTTGTCAGGCCTGGCATTACTGAGCCTTCAGTCTACTCTAGTCATAGTGCTCAATCGCATTAAAAATTAAAACGATGTGAGCGCTTTCACTGATTCTCTGAGAAGCTCAGTCATCCAAATCCCACCATTGATGATAAACCCTCTTCCTGAAGTGGGGATCTGGACAAAGCTGCTCTTGAAGCCACAGAGCGCTGCCCGGACGCTGGCACCTGGGAAGCGCACACGTATGGACCATCAGATGGTTTGTGCTGGTGTGTTTTGCTGGCTGGGATTGAGGAAGCAGCAGATGTTTGGTATTTTGTCGAGTATCCTGGAAAACATGAATGGCTGATAAATGTGCATGACTGAATGAGAGAGAGGCGTGCTGAGTCTGATCTGTGTTTTTGATCTGTGTGAGGAACATGGAGTTCCACTGCCAAGATCCCCCACAAGGAAGGACAGTTCACCCAGCAGTTGGCAGCCAATGTCAGGGTTTGACTCAGCTGCAGAGAGCTGTCTCACCCCAAAACTGGCCATGGTGGCTACTGGGTCATCATGAGTCAACTGACACCCCAGAATTCTCTGTGCAATTGATTGAGCCTTCATGAGTCTGCAAACGCGAGATTTCAGATTTCTTCTGAGCAATCTTACTTCTGCCCCCCCACCCCAGTTCCATCAACGTTGATTCCTGACCCTGCGTACCAAAGTCCTGAGAACTCAATCTTCTTGGTTGGCTTTAGCCATTCAAACTCTTCAGAATCTAGCGCTTTTATCCTTTCTCATACTCAACAAAGTTACATAGCTCTAATTTTCTGATCCTGGGACTCCCATCACCTAGGATCTTCTCAGGCTAAGAGTAAAAGTGAGACTTCTCTGATATTATAGAGTCATTTGGGAAGAGGGGCCAAGACCATATAAGAAAAGGATAATAGGGATCTTAAATGTTGAGCAAAGAAACACTATAAATGAAGGCATGATTAAAAAGTTGGGCCTTGTGTTTTTAATGAGAATACATTAATTACATTAATTATAGATTTCAGCAAACAAGATCAATACCTCCCAAATAAAAACTACTAACGTGTGTTTAACCTAGTAAAATAGCTGATATTTCTTCACTAATTTATACACACCTGGCCCTATTGCATTTATTTATTCTTTTAGTCCTTTGATACAGTTTGAGAAATTATATAACACCAAGCACTGTGGTAGACCATACAGGATGAAGAGTTGACTAAAACCTTACTCTTTCTTGTCTTAAAACATCTTATGTTTTTGCCTCATTATCTTGAGATACAGCAGAAATATATTTTATTATATATATGCCAGATGCATTTCATGTCTTAGCCTATTTGTCTCAAAGGAGCAAACTATAATGATAAGGACTGAAGATTTACATCACAGAATTCTGTGAAACTTCTATTTTATTATTTTATACTTCTATCTCAGAAGTTCTAGTTTCTTCGTGTTCTGTTCTAGGAGTAAAGCTACTTGCTTAAACTTTTACAATAAGAAATGAGAATCTTGGCTAAAAGCATTCCCAGAGGCTTTGGATAACAATTCTGGCAACCAGTCTGTCCACAGAAGTGAGCTATTTTATAACAGGCTTAAAACCATTAAATGCATATTTATTAGCTGGATAATTTACTGACTAATAAGCATGATTTTTTGGTGGATAAGAACTTTGGCCAATTCAGGACTGTTTCTCTTGGGCTAGAAGTTGGCTCAGTGGGAGCATAACTAGACCCAGATGGGAAAAGTGGTGGGTTCACACCCTGGGGCTTCCCTAAGCATAGTGGATAGCTGAAACTGGGGGTGGTGGTGGTGGTGGATTATGTTGTGAAGGCCCTGTTGGAGGTGTTTGTCTCTCTGTCTCTGTCTCTTTCATGGAAGAAATAAACAGCTTCTCTTCACAAAATTAGGGACATAAATGATCATTTTCAGAGAAATGGTGGCAGTCTGCCTGGATGCTATGAAACAGCTCGATAAGGTATATAAGGTCATTGCATTGCTCTATTACAGAACGTATTTACCGCTGAGACAAGCAGCCTTCTATCACATTACCTGGGCTACCTCTCTAGGTGCCGAGTGATGCTTGGGAGTGGCTGCTCAGTTAAGAACAGTACCTCCATCTCGGCACAGAGTCATAGGACTGATTTCTGCCACTAGGATGCATGTGAGCAAAAGTGGCTCAGAAGCCTGGAGACCGTTTCCACTCGTCTCTCTGCACACACACACACACACACACACACACACACACACTCACTACCTCTAATGCAAGCATCTAGCTAAAGACCCTGAGTCCAGGGGCAGATTAGATGGGAGGACACTGCCTTCTTGAAGCTTTACTTGAAAGAAAACTGCTCACAAATCAGAACCACCTATTTGGATTTTGCAAGAATGAAAACTCTCTTTTATTTGTGAATTTATGTGTCCCAGAAGTATGAATTACCT
The DNA here is from genome assembly GCA_026018925.1 of Tupaia tana. Lineage (NCBI taxonomy): Eukaryota > Metazoa > Chordata > Mammalia > Scandentia > Tupaiidae > Tupaia > Tupaia tana. The sequence continues at coordinate 26,729,345 of JAKSZU010000025.1, read as the reverse complement.
TACCTATATTGCATACTTACAGCTGAATGTTAGAATGACTTCTGGAAACTCAGATGGCAAATTTGAGTCCAAGATAAAACTATTAAGAGATATGGGGGGCTGATAGGTGGTGTGGTAGTTAAGTTGCTGGACTCCCACGTGGCTGACCACAGTCCGAGTCCCGGACCTGGCAGCTTGCTTTCTCGCTTTCCCCCCTTCTCTCTATCTTTCTTTGTCTCTCTCTGGTCAAATTAAAATAATAGTTATAATACTGAATAAAATTAAATAATTCTAAAAAGAGAGATGTACATTACTTTTAAAAAAACTGAGAACTTATTTTAGTTTCCTTAGTAATGAAGCATGTTAAATTTCTAAAAGAATGATAGCACTTCAGCAAGATCTTACACGTAGATAGATGAACAGAAGCTGTTTAATCATCGCTCTCTTAAAGATGAACATTTTACAATCTAGAATGTGGTTTTTCACATGTGCATCAGTCTTCAACAAATGACCATCCAGAAAGATGTTCAGAGCTGTAAATAGTGATTGTAGGATTCTTTTCAACAGATACTAAAAGATAGAGCACCACATCTGTTCAGTGTGGTAAATCATTCCAGACCCTCTCATTTGGAGAAGAAAAACAAGTGAAATCGCTTCTTGACTTACACTACAAATCTGCAATTTTTCCTTTCTGTAACACAGTGATTACAGCATAAAAACACTAAAACAATATATATGCAAAAGTACTTAATTCTGGGTTAGGCAAATTAAAATTTAGGTGGTGACTTGCCTTGACCATATCACTAAGAACCATGCCTTAAGGGATGGAGAAACAGCAGATTAGATGAAATCTAGGTGTCCAGAAATTTCTATCAACTTAAACCACAAAATAAGGCAGACATCGATAGGGCAGAAAAACGGAAGAGCCTAAAATCTGGTTATTATCAAGCATGGGAAAGCAAAGAGAAGAGAGCATGATGCGGTGTTCTTCATCCAATGACTCTTTTAACTTCCTAGTGATATAAGAAGTTTTCTTCAGGTTAATTTCACATTTTACATATGATGTATACAATATATATTTTTTTCAACAGAGAACTTTATATTCGTCTGTTAAATGTTTCTTCCCTTTTCCCCTCACGCACAGCCTCTACCATCCATTCCCCTCCCTTACCATCTCCGATGGCTACACTTATCCTCAGACCAATTTCTGCCACAGAGGGTAGATATTTGGTACAAATTCAGTGGGGATATACAGTGTGTCTCTTTCAAAGTCTGATTCACTTCACTCAGTCCTCCATATTCATCCACTTTGAATCAACTGATAGGTTTCGTTGTTTCTTAGGGTTGACTAATATTCCATAGTATAGATGTGGCACAGTTTTTAACCCAGTCATGGGCTGGTTCCATCTCTTAGCAACTGTGGATAATGCTGCAATAAATATGGATGTGCAAGTCCATTTATACCTCGAAGACACTGAGATAGGCAAAGACTTCTTAAATAAAATCTATGAAGCACAAGCAATAGAGGTTAATGCAACCTCTGTGGGAAACAATACGGAGGTTTTCTCAAAAGCCTACCAACAGAACTACTGCGTGACTCAGTAATCCCACCGCTTGGTGTTTGCTCAAAGGATAGGAAAACAGTCAGCTGGACACTTTCACGTCCATGTTTACTGCAGCATTATCCACAATTGCTAAGATATGGAATATTTTCAATAGTCTCACAAACTGAACACCTACATCCAAGTGTCAATGTCAAGGAACAATTTTGTGTTTAAATCTTTGCACACTTAATGATTCATACTCAGTGTTAGAAAACTGCAGTTGAATGGGAGGCTGGAAATAATTAATTTCTAAGCTTTTAATTTTTCACTTTCCATTTCAAGGACTGTCACTGAAACAGTAATTCTTCGTCTTCCCTTACTAATCCAACAATTTCATACTGACAAGTTGTCATCATGGGAATTTACTATCACATCACTGTTTTATATGTTTCAATACAAACATTTCCAAGCTGAAATTAGAGACACTGACAAGAAATACAGTCTTTAATTAATGATTTATGCTTCTGCTTTGGAAAAAGAACTGTCTCATACATATATTATGCCCAAGTGAGGTTTCTAAACTTTTTGTAGAAATGTTCACAGCAAAAGTTTAATGTTTATCACTCAATGAAAGTGGTATGCTGAGATTTTCCCCAACCCCCATCCTCCCAAAAAGAGAAGAAAAGAAAATGTTCTAACAGTACACTACAGCGATTAGCAGTGTGCGCACCAGAATCTGGTAGAATGCAGTGCTAGATGTTCTGTTACTGGTTGAGTGGTTAAGGAAGTGGTTTACTTTATTATGCTCTGGGTGTCTTGGCTATAAAATGGAATAATAGATTATTTACCTACAAGGTGTTTGGAAAAATCAAGACAACTCATAGTAGGAATTTTTTTTTGGTTTTTGGAGAGGTTTTTGCTATAGGGTGCGTGCGCTAGCCAGAAAGACAGAGAGAGATAGAGAGACAGAAAGCGAGAAATCATCCCCCGGGGGGATGGCCACGCCGCAATCCCTTCTCCTCCATTCTCCTCTCAGGATCTTGGGCATGCACGGGTCCGGGACTCGAACCGTGGTTGACTACATGGGAGTCCAGCAACATAGCCATTATGCCAACTGCTGGTCCCCATAGTAGGAATTTTGATAGGATGGAGATTGAGGAAAGTGCTCCACAGCTGTGAACTGTTGTTCTTTCCATCACTACGTGTGGAGTTCTAGTCAGCAGCCAGGTAAGGACTAGGCCCAGATGAAGAGTACGCACTTCTCTGATCCTCACGAATTGGATTCTGAAGGTAAAAGGTGGGGACAGTGCTTTGAAAAATAAGAAGCTCTACATAAAGGCGTACAAGAATGGAAATGTTATCATTTTAATTTTAAAACAAAACCAGCAATGTTTTCATCTTAGATACACGGCATCAGTTAATTTATTAATTAACTCACACTCATTCATGGATCCCACACACATTACCAATGGCAAGTCCCTCGTCCTAGGCCCTCGCTTCCCGGCCTTCTGAGCATCTTGAAGTTTTCTCAAGCATGTAGTCATGTATTTTTTCTTCTTCTTTAATGTCAGCTTATTTCTTATTTCTTGTTTGCCCTGCTCAGAGTATTCTATCAGGTATTCTGAGCAGAGTGGTTTGTGAGGAACTTATTACTAACACCTTTTTTTAAAGGATTATTTATTCATTTAATTCTGTTTGTTATCATTATTTTTTAAAAATTTGACCAGAAGAGAGACAGAGAGAGAAAAAGGGAAAGTGAGAATACAAGCCACCAGGTCCAGGACTAGAATCGTGGTCGGCCATGTGAGAGTCCAGTGCACTTAACCATCACGCCACCTGCCAGCCCAACACCTTAGAATAACTGAATGTCCCTTCCCCATCAAACGCCAAGTCTTACTGAAGATGCCACCATGAGGAAGAGGATCTGGCACAGGTTTGGCTGGGGTGGGTAAGGGAGTAATGTGAGTATCTAGAAGCAGGCAGACGGCAGTGTTCGGATCTGCTGGAGTTGCGTTTGGTGACTGCACACGCGTTACAAGGCTCATCTAATGATGAAATCGGCCTGATTTACAGCTCAGGATAATGGTGTTTCTAGTGTCTCAGATGCTGAAAAGACTGATTTAATTGCTTTAATTCACTATGAATCGATTATCTTAATGTACTGCTAAAGAACATTTTTTTCCAAGTTCTATAAACATTAATAATATGGCCATAATATTTTTTCAACTTGCTGACTACAAATTACTGTGGGAATTAAAATTACAGTATGATCAAGTGGTTAAATAGCTGTTACTACTGTAAGAAAAATAATTAGGATACAATTCTATGTTGGTATAATTTGTCAAAATCCATTTAACTCTAGAAATTTCAATTTAAAACTAGTGAGAACAGGCCTGGCAGGTGGGGTGGTGGTTAAGGTGCTGGACTCCCACATGGCCAACTGCAGTTCATGTCCTGGACCTGGTGGCTCGCTTTCTCACATTCTCTCTCTCAGGTCAAATTTAAAACAATAATAAATAAATTAAATAATTCTAAAAAAAAGTGAAGACAAACATAAATGAACTAACACAGATTTTTTTTTTTACTCTTTATTTTCAAAATGTGACTATAATTTAGATCTTCCCAGTATGACACTGGAAGAATAATAATTTATTTAAAATTAATAATACCGTACTTATTATTTTATAATTATAATGAGGGAATGCGAGCTTGCATGGCCACGGGGTAGCGGGGTAGCAGCGTGCTAGCAGTAGGTGTGACGAGCAACTGGGATCTGAGAATCTGAGTCTGGTCTTGAATGGCGGATCTATATTTACTGGCAGTATGTTACTTCACTTTCTTTGTCTAAAGTTATACATAGTAATATAAAAAATGGGACTGCAATGTTACATTCCAGGGCTGGTTACATATTAACATAAAAACAGGGCTACAATGTTACTTTCCAGGGCTGGTTACATATTAACATAAAAATGAGCCTACAATGTTACTTTCTAGGGCTGGTTACATATAAATATAAAAAATGAGGCTACAATGTTACTTTCCAGGGCTGGCTCTGAGGCACAGAGGTAATGTGCTGTTTAAGCAAAGCGGACACTGCATGCCAACTGCTGTTTAAATCCCCAGTTTGGCCAGGCCCATGCGTAGCGTCCTGAAGGAAGAGGAGGGGCTGCGACCTGACCCTTTTGAGGATGCTCATCTTTCTCTCTCTCATGCACACACAAATGCTGTCATGAATAAAGCAATAAAACCCTCAACTGTTATTTTCTTAAATGTTACTTTCCTGTTATGGTTATTATAAGGATTAAATAAATTACTATGTACAAATGCATATGTAACTACCATACAGACGTCCCAATTGAGAGTAATGCAGCCTTACTTTCCGTGCGCTTAGCAGCCACCTTGCTGACTCACAGTCCACCTAAAGCAGAACGCACAATTCTCTAAGCCTTTTTAAGCGTGGGTTGCTCTGAAACCTCCTCTCTCTTTTCCTGCACATGCAGCTGCCTTTAGGAAGCCGGCTGTAGGTCTGTACATCGGCCAGCTTCATTGAAAATGCTGGAGATTTTGATTGTTTTTATTGATTAAATGTCATTTTGGATATCTGGAGCCAGGGCTTCAAAATAAAAAATCTGAGGAACTCAATTTAAGGTACCTCAGTCTAGAGGCCTTGAGGGTTGATAGGGCTCAGGTCTTCTAGCAGTTCCCATTCACTTGCTCCCAGCAGAGGTCTGTGGATCCCTGGACCTGGGTCTCTAAAACACATGTCACACTGGGGGAAGGACAGAGCTACAGAGAAGAGGGCCAGAGGAAGACCAGTGAAGCCATGTCCGTTGACAAGGACCGGGCTTACAGGAAGGAGACACAGGGACACAGGACCATAGATACATGGGACCTTGAAAGAGATCATGGAAAATAGAACTGAAGTATGTTTGTTAGAGTGCACTTTTTAATATCCATGCATAATTTGTTATAGTATGCATTTTCCTTGAACATATTGAAGATCCATCATATATAGCAATTCTTCTTTAAAAAGAATTCTTTCCTTAGTTTTATTTGTCATTGTTACTATTTTTAAAATATGCTACATTGCATGCATGCTCCTGAGAGAGAGAGAGAGAGAGAGAAAGTGAGAAAGTAAGCCAGCAAGCCTCCAGGTCTGGGATTCGAACCTTGGTTGGCCATGTGGGAGTCCAGCGCCTTAACCATCATGCCACCTACTGGCCCCTGATGCTAATTCTACTTTCTTAAGTTTTCACTTCGGAATAAGTACAGATTCACAGGAAATTGCAAAGGGACTGAGTGTCCTTCACCCACTTCCCTACAATCGCTACATCTTATATAGTACTAAAAACCAAAACAAAACAAAACAAAACTATTTCTTCCATGAGACAAAGGCAGAGAAAGGCAGTCACCTCCCAGAGGCTCTGCATGCTCCGATCGGCCCCCAGCCTCCACCATCAGATCACAGGGACGTGTGCACATCAGGTGTGTACACGGAGACCTCGGGGTGAGAACTTGGGACCTTTCCATGCAGGTACAGCATCAGAAGCATGTGTTACTACTGTGTCACCACGTGGCTCCTCACGGAGTACTTGACATAAAACACTTGGCATTGTACAGGCGTGTAGGTTCACGTACAGGTGCGTGTGACCACCTCTGCATTTAAGGTACAGAGGTATTCTATTACCCCAGCTCTTTCTCATGCTACCCTTTTATAACCACCCCCAGCCCACATGCATGCACGCGTGCACACACACACACACACACACACACACTCTGCACCATCTCCAACCCCAGGCAATCACCAACTCAGTGTCCATCTCTGGAAGTGCGTCACTTAGAGAACACTACGTAAATGGAGTCACCTCCTGCTGACCATCTGAGGTGGGCTCTCCACGTACTGTAACAGCCTCGCGCTTCATTACAGTCTGTGTGTAATACAATTGCTCCTTCGTGTTGTTGACGAGAACTCCACAGTATGGATGTACCTGTCTGTTCAACCACAGAAGTACTGAGGTGTGCTTTTGTCATTTTTGAGTTTTGGCTATTAGAAGTCAAGCAGCTATGAGTAATTACATACAGTTTCCGTGTGGACACAGCTTCCTTTGCTCTGGGAGAGAGTCCCAGGTGTGTAGCCGCTGGCCAGCCATCTTGTCTGAACCTCTCAGAGTACTTTCACATCTGTGCATGAGTGCTCTGCCTTCCCCAGAGTAGAAGACAGAAATTCTAAAGTGAAATGTTAGTTTTTTTTTCCCCAACGTGCATTTCTATTTCCTGTTTTATTAGATCTTCATGAAAGATCTCTATTAACCGCACTATTAACAGAGAAAGTAGGACTCATGCAAAAGCAGGGCCGAAATGTTCCGTGTTTTATCCCACTGCCCCAGGCCCGTCTGTGTAAGAAGGTACTCGCTCCACCAAATGCTACCTTTCAGAAGGTGCGGCCCTATTCATATGAATGCAGCAGGTCAGTAAGTCAATTTACAAATGATACACTGCCTGGCCTGTAGTAGGTGAAGCAAAAGTGAGGAAATATCCCAGATTTAACTCCACTACATTTCTTGCAATATTTCCTGGAAACGTGCCAAGTGGGGAAAATTTCCTGGGTTTTGGCAGGAGACTGAAGAGTTCTGATTCTTCAAATATCTGGCTGCTGGTCCCAGAATCCTTCACCTTTTTCAAGGGTCCATTTCCAAACCTGTGGAACAGGGGCGATAGCACCTGGTGGGCCCATTTCTAGGGTTACCGTAAGGGTCCAAGAAGTCAGCAGGGGTGCCAGTACTTTTATAAGTTGTTCATCTATTTATAAATGTAAAACGTTATTGGCATTGCCCTCATTCTTACTCAAGTATTTTTTAATATTCTTCTTACATAGCAAGATGGGAAGCAATAAAATAAAAACTATGTAAGGAGGGCAATATAAATATTCACAAATGTGAGCAATGTAAATATAATAGATTTAATAAATTTAATAAAAGATTCTTTGTAAAGTCATGGTGTTACATCCACAGAAATGTGATCACGAATTAGATATAATTGCATAAAACAAAGAAATGAGTTATGCTGTTTCCTTCTCTGGAAATGTTTAAAATGAGGTTCATTTTCTAATCTATTACAGATATATTACATGAGAAATGGAGTCAAATTATACTTCTCATTTCATCCCAATCTGGAACACCTATTTATATCAGGGCAGTCTGCTAAATATAGTGCATGTTTGTTGTCCACAATTCCTCATTTCCTCCTACTCATTTTTTGAGATCCTACAAACATTTTCACTCCCCCATGAATATTCTCTGACAATTCCAGCCCACTTACTCTCATTCTTTACTGAAATCACATTGCTTTTATAGCCTGTATATAAAATTAGGCATTTAATTATATATTGTCTTGTATTATTTTCTAATCTTCCCATGAATATCTTCTCTCCCGTGCTTGTAACTTCTTGGCAAAGAACCAGCTGTTATGTTTTTCTATCTCTCCTTCTATAGTCAAACAACATGGGCATAAAATTGTACTCAAAGAAGAATTGTTCACTGGTCAAATGACTTTCCTATGTTCCTTATAACTCTTTAACTTTACTTTTGTAAAGAAGTACAGAAAACAAGAAGACCAGAGGCTCCTCTAATAACTACCCCAGATTATGAAGTCATACAAGAGTCCTGGACTCTGAAGCTACAGAGAAATCTTGTTGACACTGTGAAGAGTATTGGTGAAATGAGCGGCCATCCTAAACATCTTTGGCACATTTCAAGTTTGGCAGTGAGCCCTCATTATCTACTGAGTGTATTAGTGAAAAAGAAGGCTCAGGGTTATATTCTACCTTCACTTAAATTGTGTTGGTGTTCTAGTCTATTCTGTTGCTAAAAACAGAGAGCAGAGGTAGTGAGATGATTTATAAGAATAGAGGTTTAGTTGGCTCACAGTTTGGAAGACACAGGTCCAAGGGCTGCATCCGGAGAGGAACCTCTCGCTTGCGGGTAACGTGGCAGAGGGACAAGCAAATGTTTTATGTCCACCTGTCCCTGTCTTATTCTTCTTCTTATAAGCTCACAGGCTTCAGTCATGAGGGCCCACCCTAGTGACCTCATCTTATTTTCCCCTGAAAGGCCCACCAGTCAGCACCATACTTAAATTGTTTTCACCCTCTTCAATCTTGTCACAACCAAATCCCAACACACAAACTTTGGAAAACACATTCAAACCACAGCATTAACCATCCGATTGCTACCTCCTGCAGTAAATGAGGTGCTCTAGAGTATTAGTTTCAGATGGAGTGTTGTCATTTTCATGCACGGACTGGATTCAGACAAGACTAATACAAGGGACCTTCATTAGGAATGTATTATTCTGGGAAGATGCTATAGTGTTCTTTCGTGTTATTTTGTAAAAAAAAGTAAACGTGAAAATCTTTGAAGATGTTATCACAGGGATTTTGGAAATGATCTAGTCTAAGCTTTTCATTTATAGGTCAGAGGCTTTGGACGTTGTAAGGAAATGATTTACTATCACAAGGCCTCTTTATCAACTCACAACATCCACAATCAATAGGTGTTATTCACTCGTCTGCTAGCATTTGGATAAGCATCTCACAGCCAGTGTTCACAAACTTCATCATCAGAGTGACTTTGTTGAGCTCTAGAGTTGTCACTTAGTAGCTATGTGGCTTGCAGTAACAACCTCCAAGAGCGTCCATTTGCTTGTGAAAAGAATGGACAAGACGGTATTTGCGTCTGTGGGTTCTGGCGAGGCTTCCTTAGCTCACATGAGAAACATGCTCACCACAGTTCAGAACGCCACGTTCCTACAGAAAGGACATTACTCTTTATAAGGAAGCACCACTGACCCACATCTGTGAGTCCCACGTTCCCGCCTGGTTATGGTTTGGCCTCTCTCTTTACTTCTTGTCTCTCAGTATTGAGACAGAAAGTGAAGGTAGACTCCATAGGGAAGACTCCTTAGAGATCCTACAAGGCCACCGTGGAAAGTTTGCTTGACTTCTATAACATGTCTGAGACCCTCTTTGGCATCTCACACAACTGACTCATTTAAATTTTTAAGTGTTGAGTCAACTGAAATATAAGCATGCCATGTGTTTTTGTATCCGCCCTCCACCCCAGCACATAATCAATGCTAAGTACCCGTGGGGTTTGCATATTTCTGGTTACTGGGAAAATGATTCCATTGTTCTCCATTTTTTAGAGATTTAGAGACACTCATAGCTACTCTTTGATAGATTCTTGTTTTCTTGTTCTTCTACCTAAGATCATGCTCTGAGCACTAGATAGAATAACGCACCCCAAGGAGGCTCATGCCTTACTGCCCAGCCCCTGTGAGTGTGGTATACTATATGGCAAAGGGGATTAAGTTGGCAGACGGAACTAAGGATGAGAGTAGCTGATTTAGGGTAAAGAGATCACTCTGGCTTATCCCGGTAGGACCGTTGTAACCATCATGGTCCTGGGAAGTGAGAAAAGGGCGGGAAAGTCAGAGGTGGAAAAGATGTGCTGATAACCCAGAGGTCAGTGATGCAACTGCCAAATTTCAAAATGGGGGGCCAGGGGCCAACGAGTAAGGACAACCTACAGAAAGCGAGGAAGGAGCGAGGCAGAGTCCTCCCTAACGCTTCCAGAGAGGATCCGACTGAAGCCTGACACCCACTCAGGTAAGGTAATAAACGTGTGCGAAGTCACCCTGGTGGGGGTTACGTGTTACAGCAGCAAGTAGGAACTGACTACGGCCCGTCCCTCAGCGCGTCTCCTGAACGGCGATTTATAAATGCGTAGACTCTGGCCCAGCCCACGGAGGTAGAAGAGGTGCACCCTGGCCTCTTGTCCTCTACAGTCGCCAGCTTTCTGACCACAGGCAAGCGATTAACCTTCACTTCAGTATTTCCTCACCTGTGAAATGCCGATTATTATAAGACCTTCCTCATAAGTTGTTGAGTGGATTAAACTAGTTAATACAGCTGTCCCTATGTACCCATGGGTCCTGGAATTCGCAAACACTCAGTAAGTGCCCAGTGAATGCTCAAATCCCTTCTATAAAGTGGCCTAGCATCTGTGTATAACCTACGCACAGCCTCCCGTACACTTTACATCATGTTTTGGTAACGCCTGATACAATGCAAGTTTTTTAAAGAGAGAATTTTGCTATAGGGCATATGCGCTGCTGGAGAGAGAGAGAGAGAGAGAGAGAGAGACAAAGAGACAGAAAGCAAGAAATCACTCCCCAGGGGTGATGGCAACACCACAGTCCCCTCTCCTCCATTCTTCTCTCAGGATTTGGGGCACACGTGCCCCAACGCCCAGCGTGAGTTTCAATCCTCTGAGTCCAGGACTCGAACCGTGGTTCGCCATATGGGAGTCCAGTGACATAACCATTACACCATCTGCTGGTCCCAATACAATGTAAACTTTATGGAAATACTTGTCATGTTCTAGTTTTCTAACTTGTGTTATTTTTCATTGTTGTGTTTTTTTCAAAATAATATTTTCCATGCACATTTTAGTTGAATCCAGGGATGTGTAATCTGCCTATACAGAGGGCCAACGATGTATCTGACAATTTTAGAGAAGGAGGCACTGAGGAAGCACTATGGGCATGAGGGTTATTTATTTTTTTTATCATTATGTCTACCTCCAAGAAAAACACTTTCTTAAATCAGCTCAAGTGCCATTGTTCCCCTTTTGCTGGATAAGATCTTCCTTCTCTACACCCACAAATGACTCTAGCTCTATAATTATTTTTTACTGCATTTTGCACATAAGTTTTTATTTAATCATTTTTGTAAATGCTGAATATTCTCTGCTTAGATATACTATGAAGAATTATTGATATTTTTGCTTTTCTTATTTCCTTTATCTTATTTATTTATTTATTTATTTATTTCTGGGAGAGGTTTTTGCTATAGGGCACATGCGCTCGCCAGACAGAGAGAGACAGAGTGACAGAAAGTGAGAAATCACCCCCCAGGGGGGATGGCCACGCCGCAATCCCTTCTCCATTCTCCTCTCAGGATCTTGGGCACGCACGCACACATGCCCGGCATGAGTTTTAAGCCACCAGGTCCAGTACACAAACCGCGGTAGACTACATGGGAGTCCAGCGACATAGCCACTACACTAACTGCTGGTCCCTCCTTTATCTTATTTAAACCAATCTGGTTATTCACATCGTGTCTAGGGCAGCGTTTTGCATATTATCAGTGCTCAGTAGACATATTTCACATTACCAGTGGTGTTTCTCACATGTGCCAATTTCAAGAACCAAATTAAGTTACACACCATTCAGTTAAGCAGCACACCTACAAAGAATTCATTAAAACCTAAAAGACTGTCCTGAAGTTTATAGAACATATACTTTACAAGTATTTAATGGTTCAGGTTTTTAAAAAAATTTTAGTCTAGATGATCAGCCATAATTTAAATCTCATGTCAGATCAAGTGTGTGCTTTAATTAATTATTAGATCATAAATTCCGTTTCAAGTAGTCTGCTCTGAAGGCCCTCCCCGATTAAGAACCTCCCACATTCAGAACTGTGGGGACTGGATGCCAGCACTGGGTCTAGACCTGACTGGCACTGGCATTTCTCAACCTCCTGCTCTCTCTGGTAGGACCGTGGTATGTTGCTAGGAAGTTGACTTCGTAAGGGGTTTCTGATGACGAGGGTCAGTTCAGAAGTTGAGTGGAAAAAAGTACAAACACAGTTATCACAGGAAACGATCTTTTAAATTCCAAAATTAATATTCTCATGAGTATGATGTTCATTTAGTGGATTTATCTACAGTTAATTTCCAAATATTGATCTTTGGTATGGGGTTATTATCTCCTAGGGTGGAACCATAAATGAAACTCCACTGAGGCCAAATCCAATTAACTTTGGAAACATATTTTAAAAGAAACCTCAAAACGGTCCCAATTCCTGTTAAAACTGTGAAGGTAGAAGGTATCTACTGAGAAGAAGGGAAAACTAAATCTTCTAAACCGTGGTATTCACTGGCTCTCGTAGGAATACCGTTTTATACACGGTCCTGCTGTTTGTCACTATTTTGAAATTCCAACGTCAATTGTTATTTAATGATAGGACTCTAAAACAAGTCTTCACTTCCATCACATGCAAGTTATGCTGCGGGATGATCAATTCTATTAATACTCACTGCATTTCGAGAGGGTAATTAGAGAATTTCTGTGTATCAAGAGGAATACACATGACTCATATATTAAGACGTTAAAGGTAATCTTGGAAAATAGCATAATTTACAAATGGAGGAATAATGTCTTTAGCTTGTAAACTTCAAAGCTCTGTGTCAAATGAACAGATAAATCTTTATTTCTGATAAATACTAATCGTGCACAGAAAAAATCATTTTCCTTTGAAAAGGCAGATCACTGGCGATTTCGCAGACATCAGTTCTTAGTGGATCTGAATTGATTCTGTTCACAGGGAAACGAATTTTCTCTGACTTGGTTAGCCTTCACTGCGAGTGGGTTTTTTAAATTTCTCCTTGGCTGTGCTACAAAGAATGGTAATGATTTTTTCTCATGCTGATTTTTAAGTGTTTAAAGGAAAACAACAGCTGATAGCTCATCAAGGCAGCAAGGTCCCCTAGGAGCTGAGGACTCCCACTCTGAGACGCATTAGCTCACACTTCCACTGTCACTGGAGGGCGGCATTAGAGCCACTTAGGCAAAGAAAGCTGGGAGTAGCAAAAGCAGCTCGGAGGATTTCTGTAAAGACTTTCATGTGCCCTTTGCCCCATATTTTCAAATGACACATGGCTTTGAGAGGAGCCCCATTAACAGATCATTTGGATTCTCGTGATCTGTGAGGGAATCAACCCTCTGCAATATCCCAGCCCAGCGTCTTGCTTTGTCACAGCTAAAGACAGACTTCTGCCTTGGGGAGAAGCCGGATTCCTCTTCTCTTAGATTCCATGGGGATTTACAACGTCTGGGGCAAGAGGCAGAAGTAATAAAGTCTTACAGAAAAAAGAAAGCTGTTACATAGGGCATTATCAGAAATGATGAGCAATAGGTAAGCCAGTATTACCAACCCAATTAGAACGGAAAAAGATGCCTCTACACCTGCTCTCCAGATGAAAAAGATTACCATGAAATAACTGATATGAACTAAGTACTTTCATATACATGTCATATATACACACCCACACCCACACACACATATACACACACACATATATACACACACATACACACATATACACACACATACACACATATACATACACACACATATATATACACACATATACACACATGCACACATATACATACACACACATATATATACACACACACACACATATGTCAAGAAGATGGAAAATAGACATGATGTATTACACATACGTTTTACATATAACATTACATGTAAGCACTAAAGTAACTGTTGTAGGCATTCCTGTTGCCGAGGTAACGATGCCCCGAGGGGCCGGCTGCCGTGCGCAGTAAGGGACCGCTCAGCAGTGGCACAGCTGCAGGAGGTCGAGGGCTCACTTCTAAGCTCTCTCTGCCCAGGTCAGGTGCACACTCACCCTTGATACGAGCTGGCTGAGACTGGGGGCGGAGGGCAGCCTGAAGACCTGTTGGGGGCTGGTATCTCTCTCTCTGACTTTCTTGTAGAAGAAATGATTAAACTAAAAAGAAAAAGCTACTCCGAGAGTATTAGAAAGTCGTTGCAGTGGGTTTGGGGTCAGGGCAGGTCTGTGGTCTCCCTGCTCTCACTGTACCAGTCCGGGCTCTCACTGGGTTTGGGGGGCAGTCAGTCGTTAGGCTGCTCTCACTTGCTTTCCTTTTCCTCTTGGCTTCATTCCCTCTGTTTCTTACTTAGAAGAGAATGACTGTAAGTGAGGACTCTTCTTAAACTGATCAGATTATTGTATCCCTAAGGAACATTCATTTTCTTTCTCTTTGTCTCTGTCTCTGCCTCTCCTTCCTTCTCCCCAAATGGACAACTCAAATCTACTCTTTTTTTTTTTAAGAGGTTTTTGCTATAGGGCGCGTGCTCTCACCAGAAAGACAGAGAGAGACAGAGAGACAGAAAGCGAGAAATCACTTCCCAGGGGGGATGACCATGCCGCAATCCCTTCTCCTCCATTCTCCTCTCGGGATCTTGGGCACGCACGCACACATGCCTGGCGTGAGTTTAAGCCACCAGGTCCAGGAGTCCAACCATGGTGGACTACATGGGAGTCCAGCGACATAGCCATTGCACCAACTGCTGGTCCCAGCACCTACTCTTACAATGGATTAAACTGTCGTCCCCTACCCCAATGTGCCATGTCCTAATACATGAAAGTGCTGACAGTTGCTTTATTAGAAACAAGGTATGGAGAGGTGACTCAGATTCGGGTTTTGAGAAGAGGTGCTTCTCCTGGATTACCCAGGACGGACCTAGTTGTAGTCACCTGTGTGACTGGAGTGAGAGGGAGCTAGCTGTCTCCACATGGGCTTCTCAGTCCAGAAAGAGACAGGTGCACAGAGGAGGAGGAGACGGTGTGACCACAGAGACAGAGGCTGGTGTTAGGAAGCCCCACGAAGAGCCACCCAGAGCCAGTGGAAGCCAGAGCAGCTAGGACTGAGTCATTCCCTAAAGCCCCTGCAAGGAAGTGACCCTGCTGACAACCTGACTTAGGCTTTGGTCCTCAAAACTGCAGGAGAATATATTTCTGCTGTTTTAAGCCAACCAATTTGTGGTAATTTGTTACGACATCCCCAAGAAACTAATACAACCCCTTTCTTTTAAATTCTGACATGGGTGGCACGGGGCACAGTGTGCAGACCCTCTGTGGTCAGTCTGGCTTTGTGCACTCAAAGGAAACACTGACAGGCTTCAGGAGGCTTTGCCTCTCTGCCTAAGCCTGTAAGATCCTGAGGGTCAGTCTTTTTTCCACCCTCCTGTCCCCCAAGATAATGTTACGACTGCTGGAATACAGCCTGTGATCAATAGATCATTCATTGGGCAAACGAACAGGACTCTGCACTGGCTCCAGCAGGACTGGGACATTTCCACAAAGAACAGGTCGTTTGTCCTGAGAGAAGTGTTCATTCTTGCCTGGATGGCCAGCAGCACACTAACACCTGCTCTGAGAAGTTCTGTAGGTCTATCAGCACGTTCTAACAGGTAGGCTTTGTGACTCACAGAATGGGAAGGCAGATGCGACGGGCAAGGTGGCTGTGGATGGTCCTCAGGGTGCAGTGCTCCTTGGGACAGTCATTGAAGCCACCACATCCAAACATTGTTTACTGTATTAAATGACATTGTTCCAGAAAGCCTGGAAATACGAGGTAAGTGGGAATGGCCGAGCAATGCATATACCTACAGGGCATTGCCCTGGGCCAAGGTTCCACTTTCCACACCAGAGGAAATTTAGACGAAATCACAGTAGGCCTGCAAATAGGTTGGGTGCACCTCACCTAGATCCTTCTAGCTTATTTTATTTACTTATGTTTTAAAGCTTATGTCATAGGGTGTGTGTGATTGCCAGAGGGAGACAGACAAGGAAGTGAGAGGGAAAGTGAGAAATCACCCTCTAGGGGAATGACAAAACCACAATCCCTTCTCCACTCTTTTCTTGGGATTTTGGGCATGCACACACATGCACACACATGCACACAACATGAGTTTCATGCCATCAGGCCAAGAGTTTGAACCACGGTCGGTCATGTAGGAGTCTGGCAACCTAACCACCATGCTACCTGTTGGCCCCGTCAGCGTGGACCCTACACTGAGGCACTAATCAGCTAGGGTAACCAGTTGTCTGGCAGATGGGGCCTTTATATTCAGAATCAATTCTTACCACTGGGTACTTTCCAGGACAGCTGTCCAATATTTTAATCACCGTAGCCCACCCACTTTTACAATGATGTGTATTCAGGTCTCTGACCCTACATAGACCTTTGTCTCTCCCTCGGATGTCTAAAATAGCTTACTCAGAAAACCCACCATCCTACAGAACTATCCCTTGTCATTTATTCTCAGCATAAACGTTTTTGAACCCAAGGAAACATACAACTCATCTGCTAAAATGTAAATATACATTAAAAAAAATTCACCTTGGCTTAAAGCCATGCTACAAGATTACACAGATGTCTTATATTTCAGTAATATTTAAATATTATACTTACATAACATAGAATCATATAGATATATACTATTTTACTAGATGTTCTCGTGCTGTGTAATGAGGGGAACAGATCTGAGAGCTCACCCCTGGGCGATGTTGTTACCAGTGTCGTCGCGTGCTCACACAGACCCGTGTCAGTCCACTGCCCACCAGAGGTGATGGGGTATCACCTGTCACAGCTGTGGGGTCTCTGCTGGAGACGTGCTGTGTCGCTCACCGAAACATCATCACGTGGAGCGGGACTAAACACTTCTGTAATTTAAACGACCTCCACAATCTGAGCGCCACTGCGTGAACTGACTGTGTGTGCCCCTGACGACATTCAAACTGAAGCCCGCTCCCCACTGGGACGGTATACGGTCATGGAGCTTTGGGGAGATCACTAGTCATGAGGGTGCAGCCCTATAAACTGGAATCTAAGATGTCATTCATCGTCATGTGTCATGATCTTAAGTACAACTAGGGAAGAGAAAGAAACCATGAAATGCCACTGATTGAAAGACACATCCAAGGCTGGATGTGAAAAACTGGAAAAAACAGGTAAGGCCACCAGGCAACAAGCCGGCCGTCTACCCCTTCTGCCCACCCCCTCCCAGCTTGCCAGTCTCTCCCTGGCCCGCAGAGACAGCACCTTGGGGTCTTTAACTGAGATCGTCCCTTGTAAACGGCAACTCCCGGTTTATCTTCAACTAGACTGATGTGAAGGGTATTCATGTTGGGTAAATTCACTTTACGAACTAAGTAATGTATAGCGATTGAATGCATAAAATAAATCTAGATTAAAAATAGATACAAAAAGATTTTGTTTAAAGATAACCTACACTAAATAGCAGATAAATAGCACCTTCCATTTAAAAAGATAAGTTTTACTTATTGAGTTTTATTTTTCTCTCAGATAATTTAAAGTTATTTTTCTGCTTTTTCAAAAGTGAAATTTTTTATTATAACAGGAAAAACATATTTACCACAGATTGTTTTATAGTAAGAATTTTGTTTTTGCAATATAAAGATTAGATAAAATCAAAATAAATGCTTGCAAAAATGGATTTTAGTATCCTTTTTTGTGTTTCATTTGGAAAAGTAATCAGTGTTGAAGTAAAATGTCATTTACAAGGTTCAAACTTTGTAAATGACACTTTTGTTCAAATACGTTTCAGGGAAAAAAATTGAGCAAATAACTCTAATGAGAAAATACTACTCTACTGAATTTACAAAGATTGCAGAGAAAAACAGACTAATCTTAATAGAATCAGAGTCAATTACATCTCACACTTCAGTGGCAGTGAAAATAAACTTGATTTTGACACACGAAATTGTGTTAGGGATAATTTTGTGTAGAGGAAAATGCTATCATCTTTAATATCCTTGGGGAATTTTTGCTCAGACAACTTCCAAGTTTCCCATACCTGGTTGTGACTTGTGTGGAATGAGGGCAGGCACAATTTCCCTCTCCTTGGCTATCACTCAGGCCTCGCTCCTGTGAAGTTCTGTTGTCTGTGCGAATTCGTGAGCTCCTCCATTCACTCTGCATTTACTGGGCAAATTCTACACGCCAGCACCATGCTGGGCTAGCTACATGCCAATGAATAACTCTAAGGTTCAAATATGGCAGGAAAACCATCAACTAACAAATAAATTTTGAAATATAAACGATAATACAAAATATGGAGTACGTGGTAGAGGGAACAGATATATGAATGTAGAATATCATTTCATCTCACTCTTCAGTTTCCAGAAAAAGACCTTAAGACTCAGAAGAACAAAGTACAATAGTTTGGTGGAGATTTCATAGCTAACCAATGAGAAAACCAGGATTTGAAGCCTGGTTTCTTAGTTCCTAGAACCAACAAATCTCTCCCGAGTCCTGCTTAATACCATGTCATCTTTTTACATACAATACGGCATGCAATCCTCACAACCAGGTCTTTGTCAGTGTCGGCGTCTATGACAAAGAGCCTCAGACTGGGTGACTTACAAACTGTGGACGCTTCACTTCTCACCATTCGGGAGGCAGGAGGTCTGGGATCAAGGTGCTAATAAACCAGGTTCTGGTGAGGGCCATCCCCCAGCAGTGGCTGCTCAGTCCTCACTGTCACCCCACATGACCAGAGGAGGGCTAGAGGGCTCTCTGGCACCATCCCATTCATGAGGGCTTGAAGTCCTTAATTACAATTAGAATGTGAATGTGACTTAATTTGTATTCCAATAATAAAAGCATTTAATCTCATTTTTCACTTGATAGAAAGGGCAACATAGACTGAATACAAAATGTCTTCTAAAATTAGAAAAGCAATGGCACAAACATTAGCTGTGCCCCAGGATGACAAGAAAACGTTTCATCATAATCCAAATATCAGTGTGTGCTTCTGGCGAGCACACACACCCTATAGCGAAAACCTCAAAAAAAAAAAAAAAAAAAAAAAAAAAAAAAAAAAAAAGATGTACAACTACTAAATATAAATTAAATTTTTCAAAATAAAATAAAAAATAATTGGGGCCAGCAGATGGTATAATGGTTATGTCACTGGACTCCCACATGGCTGACTGCAGTTCTACCTGGACCTGCAGGGTTGAAAATCACGCCAGGCACATGTGTGTGTGTGCCCAAAATCTTGAGAAGAGAAGGAAGTGTGACACAGCCATCATCCCTGGGGGGCTCATTTCTCACTTTCTGTCTCTCTGGAAAGTGTACATGCCATAGCAAAAATCTCTCTAAAAAAAGAAAAAGAAAGACAAAACGAAACAAAAAACTAAACTAATGTGCTATTTATAAAAAGAGCAGAAAATAGAGACTAGTGGAATACAGAAATTGAAAATAAGGTAAAATATCAGAGGTCTTCAAAAAGTTCACAGAAAATGTATATTACGAAAGAACTATGCATTTATTTCATTTTTTGAACCAAAATAAACTTGCATCTCAACACATTTTTTCACAAACTTTGTGAAGTCCTCATGTAGCTATAATAAAGATTAAAATACAAAAATACATTAAGTAGATTAATTTAGGAGCTATACTTTATAACACGGTAACACAAATTTTGAATGGATTAAAGCTTTCTTTTAAGATAATAACTAATATTCTCGTACAAAATCGAGTTCAATATGTATGACTACTTTGGAGAAATAGTAACTTTCTGTATACGAGAAATCACAACAAAGGCACAAACAGATCTGACTACAGCATGAGTATAACTTTCTCATGTAGAAAAATGATTACCTACAGAAAGGGATACGATCAAAGAAGATGCTAGCATCTCACATGACAAAGTCAATAGCTGAATTGTATGAAAGGCACATAGAAATGTAAGAGGAAGCTCTGGTAAGGATGGAAGGTAGTTGGAGATGTGAGTGATGCGAGGGAAAACAAGACCGAGAACCGAATGCAGGAGCAGGGGAAGAAGAGTCAGGTCAGAGCAGGAGCCCTGCCAAGGAGAGCACAGCTAGCCGGCCTACAACATGGCTCCAAAGAGCTTCCGCTCTGCACATTCATAGCCCGGTGGGAGGGTACCACACTGACCTGGAAACCAAGAGGCTATCGTAGAAGTGAAGTGATCTGGCATCTGAGGCTAGGTTATAAAAGATCCTGCAGCTTCTACCTAGTACCTTCTTGGGTCTCTTGGAGGAAGGCAGCTGCCATTTTGTGAGGAAGCTCAAGCCGTCTTATGGAAAGGCCAATAGGGAGAGAAACTAAAGGCTCCTTCAACAGCCCGCATCAACTCGAGAGCTCTACAGATGAAGAAACAGGACTGAGGTTAAGACACGCGTCTGAGTCAGACCAGTGAAAAAGTGGTCCTGATTTAGAATTAGAACCCTACTTTCAAAAGAACTACTTTCAAATTATTTTGTTATTGGTTGCTAAATCTTTAATTTACCATATTTTACTTGTAGATGGTTACGGTTTTTACACTGCATTAGTAGGCACATTTATTTCTAAACACACCCAAGTACCAGATTTAGGATTAGAACCCCAGAGTCTGTGTCCTTAACCACTGGATGCTACCAGCTCATAGAAAGAAACCCAATGGAAAAAATTATTAACAAATGTATGAACATAAAAAAAAAATCAGACACTGGTTCCCTGGACAGTGATGAGTGCACATAAACGTATGTGTGTGTAATCACTCATGGATCTCTGAGTAAAGTGAAACACAGGGCCATTAGCATATGGTTAAAATGACTTCTTTCCACTGATCATGTTTATGATACCCTCATTCTGGAGGTTAATCAAAGACTAAAAATGTTCTCAATCTCCCTAATCGCTTTCTTATCCATACCTCATCTTTGTTAGTCATTCTAGGTGCATACATAATCTAAAATTTCAAAAATAATCTGAGTCTATGAACAAATATCAAGGCACCAGCAGATGCCATGGTGGTTAAGGCACTGGACACCCACATGGTCAACCGCAGTTTTAGTCCTGGACCCAGCAGCTTGAAAATCATGCCAGGTGTGTGTGTGTTTGTGGGGGGGGGGGGGTAAGAATTCTAAGAGGAGAATGGAGGAAAACAAATTGCAGTGTGGCCATCCTCATGGAGGGGTGATTTCTCACTTTCTCATTCTGACTGTGGCAAGTACACCCACCCAATGGCAAAAAGTTAAAAAACACACACACACAAACAAAAACAAAAACAAAAAAATCAATGAAGGAAAAAAATTAGTTGATTTAAAACCTCAGTGAAGTAACAAGTCAACAGACTGGTGGTTTGGTAAGACTGGAATATAAACTATCACACTGAATACATACGGTATGGTCTGTTTCATTAATGTGTCATAAAAATATGCTAGCTTGAGAATTAGTATTTCCTCCATTTTTTCATAGCTAACAACCTCTAAGAGAAATGTTATTTTTATTCCTCCAAATTTGTGTTACTTTATTTCATTTTAATTTATAAGTAACTTTAATAAATAAGTTTCTCTCTGTGGGGAGCGATGAAAAGGGAGATGCTGCAGGTGTTATTTTTGAAGAATTCTGTACGCATTCGCAGCTGCCTCGTTGGAATGCACTGCTGCATGTAATGGCCAAGAAAATTCAGCACAAATGCTAAAACAAAAATCCCCAAGACACCAGCAGAATGGAAATTGGGCAAATCCTAATACATAATGTATACACTACAATATCCTATGGCATCTGGTTACAAACTTGAATATGGCTTGGCTTCTTTTTGTATTTTACTCCAATAAGATTTAAAACCCACAGACTCTCTGGAGAGATTTAAATTTACCATATACAAAAGTACCCCAGGGAATGTCGACTTTCTTTTAGGACAGAAGGACTAGATAGTGACCAGAACAATGCAATTAGCAAGACGCTGCTCATGAATGGATAGTCTTGTTCTACCAACTCCTCCACTCGCTGCAATCTCACGACTTACTCTATGTCATTCATAGGGAAAAACAAAAACAAAATACCCTAAGATGCTCTTTAAAGAATTATTTTCTTAAATTTCATTTATGTATTTATTTATTTTAACTTGACTAGAGAGGGATACAGAGAGAGGAAGTGAGAAAGCAAGTCTCCAGGTCCAGAATTCGAACCGCAGTCAGCCATGTGCGAATCCAGTGTTCTTAACCACCACACCACTGGCCAGCCCCCACAATACCCTAAGATTCTAAAAATTAATTTGTTATCGGTTGCTGAATCTTTAATTTACCGTACTTTACTTGTAGATGGTTATGTTTTTCACACTGCGTTAGTAGGCACATTTATTTCTAAACACACCCCTGGTTCTCCCTGTGCAGATAACAGGCTAGTAAGCTACTGTCACTCCAGGATTCTTCGATTTTTGTATTCACTGTGGTTATGTCTTATGTTTGTCAGATATCTTCTCATTTGGTCCCTAAACATAATCATTTTTGCTATAGAAGCTACCAAGTATCATGCTGCAAGACACTGAAGCTGGCTCTTCAAGAATGAATTTGAAAATCGTTCTTTTCAAAGTAGAAAATGAACTGCAGTGTATTTCATATTCTATATAGTAAACATATGTGTTTGCAAATACATTTGTAGTTTTCTTTTGATACTCTCTTGCCTCATTTAAAATAAGTTTAATTTCCAATTGCTTAATAAAACCTCTCAGTGCTTTATTTGGTCAATAAACAGATGTGGAACCTACTCAGAAAATCCCACGTACAGGAATGGGAGGGCATCCCAGAAGGATACTATGCCTCCGAGCCCTTCCGATGCATAGAACGTACAGCCAATTCAAAGACAGACTGGTGTACTTTCTCCAAAGTTTTGTCAATCTCCATTCAATCATGTAACTCCAATTGCCTCCAAATTAAAACAAATAATTCTATCAACAAAACAAATTGGCATGTCTTTCAAAGTTAAACAGAGGTCTGATATGTGATAGTATGACCCAGAAATTCCACTTCCAGCCAACTCCACCCTACCATGCACACAATAAAAACGTATGTCCACACCAAGACTTGTGCACATGTGTTTGCAGTGGCTTTGTTCACAATAGTCAAAAAGTATTATAGAAACAGCCCAAATATCCATCCACAGGTGAATGGTTAAACAAAACACGGCATATGCATGCAATGGAACGCCGCTCAACAATAAGAAGGGGCAGATAGCAGCACACTCGACAACACGGGTGCACCTCGGAAACATCACACTCCACACAAGCCAGATGCAAGTACCACACCTATTATGGTTCCATTTATATGAAATGTCAAAAAAAGGCAAACAAATAGAGACATAAAGGAAGTTAGTGGTTGCTTAAGGCTGGAGAAATCAGAGGAAAGAAAGTAACCCAATTCACATGCGGTATCTCTTGGAGGTGATAAAAATGCTCTACTATTACTGTGGGGTGAGAACTAGATACGTTATACATATAAAATGTGGATCCGTGGCATGTGAGTTATATCACAATAAAGGTATTAAAATTGGATAAGTGGTATAACGTTAACATGACTATGTTTATCGAAAATCTGTAACCTACCGTGATGCCACTTAGACAGCCGGAGCTGGTTCTACTCAGAAATGGTAAGTTTATGTTGAGCTCTAAGTGAGCTCGTTTTCTGAGATGTTTGATAAAGAAAACGAACGTGTAGAAAGGCAAAGGAGGTAGAAAATGGGGCAGAAAGCAGAGCCAGGGTCAGGCCCTCACCTCACCCAAGTCACAGCAACGAGCCCAGGACGCCCTCTGCAGACGCTGTCTTCAGACTTTCCCTTGGGCAGAAATTAGACATCTTCGGGAGGAGGGGGACAAACGGTGTAAGAGGAGATAGCTCGTTTGCAGGTTGGTTTTCTACACTACCGTCTCTTGTACTTGGGAAACATCAGGAGGCAATTTCTAGCTCTCAATCATTACTTTATATGTTACATTTGCTGATGGAAAAAGTTGAACCATTCTGCTGATTAGCACTTCGTAGATGTTCAGTAAACATTTGTTGAATACAGGATAAAATAATTGCTGTATTATCATAAAATGTGATATCAAATATCCAAGACCCATGACCCACTATAATTTGCAGGCAGCGAGGGGTAGGCTATGAGGGGAATCGTGATGGGAAAGCAGGTCTTGGTAGCCGTGGGCCAATGAGACTTGGATATCTGCCTCAGCAGACCTCACCTCACCTCGCTGCCTGTCCACATGCACCTCAGCACACGGCTCTGGGTGGAGGGTGAAAATCTGGAAGCTCCCAGTATGGTTTCAGTCATGGGAGTCTGTGACCTACTGACCAATAACAAAGCCTTTTCTTTAAAATATCGCCATATCATTAATTCTATGTCTGACTCTGACTGTAAATCTAAATTAAATTCTATTACAATCTTCAAACATAATCCTTATTTTTTTTTTTTGGAAAAACAGTGGCTATAAACCAAGTTGTTTACGTTGACTCATAGAGAACATTTGCTGTTCTCTGCAGTTACCTGCAAGCATGCAAAAAAATCCCTCTGTGACGAGGATTCTCCCTGCAGTTATTAACTTCCCTTTGAAATCTCGCTCTGTTCTCTTGCTACGATATATTCCTCAGGAGATGCCCTCTGTCTGGAAAATTTGAGCCAATCCACAGATTAGTTCGAGGGAAAGAGAAAAACATAACTATTTTCCCTTATTAAATGTTTACTCTTGTGTAATATAAATCCATCATTCTTGCTAGGTGGCATTTTAATATGGGTTTTATTGGAAGGGCTATTAAAATACTATCAAACAGGGATAGATATATGATGCAGAAACACCATGACTTGGGTCCAGAAATTTGGCTTTAAACAATAGCTTTTCCATTTACTAGCTTTACGATCTCGGGTGAATTGCAAAATCTTGCTGAGATTGTGTCTTCATCCATAAAATTTAAGTATAGTCATGTTCCCAGGTTTTTGATGAGAATTATGTGATATATGTATACACACATATACATAAAATATGTGTACATATATGTGCATATACATGTGTGAATGTAAAAGTATATATGTGTATGCTTTGTTCATACATGTATGTATGTGTGTGTGTGCGTGTGTGTGTGCATGGATATTCCTTGAACGCATTGACTTTGTCATTCGTAGATGGTGAACAGGATAATTATGGGAGCTTCCTTTAATTACACCATTATTTTCTACATCTAATGAAATCTTAAATCAGATGACACATTATTCAGATGTATTTTTCACAGAGCTTCAATGTAGCTAAGGGTTTTTGAACATTTTCCAAAATGTATTTTTTCCCTACAATCTTCTACCATGCGTTTGCTCCAGTCTGCCCTTCCTTTGATCTTAGCTTTTTGAAATTCTTTGCTTGCTTACTTGAAACTACTGTTATCTAATGTAAGCTAGAACTCGAATTTTCAAAAAAAAGTGTAAGGAAAACACACATTGCTGTTCAGACCCCTGTACTGTCACTTAAATTACACACATTTGTGAATTAGAGACCTCACCAAACATCCTGCCGTCTAACGAGGCCTTGTAGGTCTGTTTCCAGCTCTACAATTACCTGGTTAGTTTGGGGTCACTTAACTCTTTTTCATCTGCCACCTTAACTCTGTCCCCAGAATAACTGGATTAGAAATTAGATCTTCAGGAGTTTATGGGCTGCTATCTTTAGATGAGAATTTTAGATGTGGACTTTCATTCTGATGACACAAAATAAATAAATAAGGTCCTAGTCTGTGTTTTCAGGCTGGCCACTTGAGTAGAACCCCACTTTCCCGCTTCCTGACCACCGTGGTGACATCACTTCACTTGTCGGGCTTACCGAGGAAAGAATGAACCAGACACTCATCGGTGACATGTCCACAGATCACGTGCCACTGGGCTCACTGGCCAGTGAGGGCTTGACGAGACCTTTAGAGTAAATGAATGAGGGGAGAATGAAGTTCATGTCTGACCTGTGGGAGTAATCACGTCAGACTTAGTACCTATTCTGAGCAGTCCATACCACACTCTTCTGTTAAGTTCATGTCAGTTATTTCAGACCTCTTTGGCTTTGTAATTTTGTTTATATTTAATATATACTACAGGCTGAATGTTTACATTGCTCCAAAATTATTTTTTTATATTTTTTAGAGAGATTTTTGCTATAGAGTGCATGTGCTTGCTAGAGAGACAGAAAGCCAGTAATCACCCCAGGGGGGATGGCCACACCACAATCTCTTTCCTCTGTCCTCCTCTCAGGATTTTGGGCACACACACATACACACCCAGCACAAATTTTAAACTGCCAGGTGCATTTATTATAGGCCACCATGGGGTTCAGAGTTATAGAATGCTTCTGGTGTCCCTGCAGTGCTGGAGGGGGTGGGGCGGTCAGACAGCCACAGCCTTGGAGAGGTTTCGCATGAGCAGGACAACGGTGGAGACAGTGTAGACAGATGACTGAGACCTAGGCATGGTGACATCATACTCACCCATGCCCACACACTGCTGCCAGGTTCTGGAACTACCTAAGCTCCACAGAACAGGAAAAAAGCAGGGCCAGCAGGTGGCATGGTGGTTAAGGCATTAGACTCTTATATAGCCTACTGCGGTTTGAATCCCAGAACCAGCAGCTTAAACTCATACCAGGTGTGTGTGTGTATGTGTGTGTGTGTGTGTGTGTGTGTCCAAAATCCCAGGGGGAGAATGCAGGAAAAGGGACTGTACCATGGCCACCACTGCCACCCTCGCCAAGGGGGTGCTTTCTCATGTTCCTCTCTTTTTCTCTCTGACTCTCCAGTAAGCACCTGGAGAGAAAAAGGAGAGGGAAAGAGGGGACACTCTAATTCCATGGAACAAAGTGTTCAATACCTCGCAGAATGAGAGATCCAAATGGAAATAAAGTTTACTTGCACAAGAATTATGTAAACAAAGTCAGTCTCTCTCTCTCTCTCTCTCTCTCTCTCTCTCTCTCTCTCTCTCTCTCTCTCTCTCTCCCCATCCATCTACCGGAAACTGGTGGCCCAGAGCCAGGAGGACCCCACGATGGCGGCAGAGCCTAGGACACTGCGCACCCTAGAGGACAGATGTGGGAATTACAGTCGAACAACGTGAAGCGCCAGGGAAAGACAGATGAGCAACATCCCTCAGATCGACCTTGTCCTGACCACCCCGAAACTCCTGCAGTGTTAGACTCTGGGTGTCCAGTACTGATGACACTGAGCGGTCATAACAGTCCTAATGCAGAGTACGGCCGGGTCCACTGGGCCACTTTTTCCCATTTTGCAAGGGGATTGAATTTGAGGGGATAAACTGGGCCAGGAATGAGAAGTCCAATCCCCGGCATCTCCCAAGTAAGGCAAGCATTTGTTCCATCTCAGCAATGACGATATGCAAACACAGGCTGTCTCACAAGAGGAGCAGAAAGCAGGGAATGAGTAGGTTTCGTCTACAACAAAGAGATTTCCAAGTAACCATCAAGGTTGTGCTTCTCCATGCACACTGCCCGCTGGTGAGTCACTCCTAGGTGATCGAGGTCTGATTAGAACCATCTGTCTCCGGGGAAGATAAATGATGGTACTGAACCCCACCAGGCCTGCCCAGCCGTAATCACCTGGGGAAACTGAGGCAGCCTGGAGCTGTAAATCCGGTTTGTACTCCGTATGCTTAAAACTGATTAGAAAAGCGGAAAACAGAAGCTTGTTTTCATACTCACTCGGTCCCTGCGATGATTAAAATGGGCCTCACCTCAGTGTGTTAAAATAGTCCAATCTGCTACCATTTCTGAGATCTGATGGTATTTGTTTTAGAAGTTTTCCAAGACTATACATCCTCAGGGAGAATGTCTGCTCCACCTGATGCTACTCTGTATACAATGCCAATGTTTAATACAAATTGACAAGATTTCTGCTTTGACCACTTCTATGCCATGGTGTCAGAACTGCAGGGACATGTCTGAGACGTCGGATGGGCTGTACATGCAGGAGAGCGGGGTGGGGGTGGGACTCACCCACCACACGAGGGGTGAGAAGCTTTGCAAAAGACAACGGTCCAATCAGTTCTGGGTGGGACCTGCAAAACCCAGATTCTTTCAGCAACAGTAACAAAGAACATCTCTTCCAACTGGATTTTACACAGACATAAGGCTATAATTCGGTGGAGGGAAACAGTGGGGAAAATCATTTTCTTGTCTTCTTCAACTAACAGAATAATTCCCATCCTCTCATTAATGGTCTGACTTTTCTCTTTTGCTTTTGAAGGCTGAATGAAATATAAAAGAGAGGTCGTGTACCTATCGGTAAGGAAGGGAAAGGTGTATTCCATGGGAGAGGGGTTGAAACACTTTGGCTAGTGTCAGTTGATGTGGGCAAGGCACTCAGGGTCACAACTGGCTCCACTGTTGGGTGACAGATTGTTCCAAGTCTTCACCAAGCATTGAAAACAATTCTAAAACTCCAGTCCAAGTATGGGTATTGAGAACTATTGTGGAACTAAGCTCAAGCATACGTCAGAGAGAAGAATTTTCCTCCGTACTTGAATTTGAACAGGTGCCAACAGAACTAGTGGCTGGTTTTGTTTTTAATAAAAAAGAAACAAAAGCAAATACACATGGCATAAACTCAATATTTCAATATTATAAAATAGGGGACATTAATTTCAAATATAAGAAAATATTTCCACATGAACAACTGTAAATTGATCTACGTCACTTCAAAAAAGTAGAAAGGGGATTAAAATTATACACCTTTCCAATATTCTACACATAGTAAAAATGTTAGACAATTCATCTTTAGTAGATGCTTAATTATAAAACTAAAAGTAAGCAAAATCTAAATACCTAATCCAAAAGATTTTGCACTATACCGAAAGGCAGATCGATAATGATAAATTGTATTTTTATCCTTGGGGAATAAATGGGGCACCTTAAAGGAAAACAAACCCTGAGTTATTCTGAGTGAACCAACAAAATTATTTTACAATTAATATTATGTTCCATTGGAATGAAATAATATATATTATCACCTTAGCAATACAAATAGTTGACAGAAATTACACCAACAAATTATTGAAGAACAGCCATGTAACCAAACAGCTTTGAAAGAGGAGACTGATCCGTTAGTTAAAGGCATGAAGTCATTAAAGACTACTGACAATAAATACCAAAAACTTCCAATGCCTCTGCCAGAGTCAGACTTAGCCAAAGGATGAAAAAGATGAAGATGAAGGTTCTGAGCCAGTCCCATGCCTAGTGGTGAGAAGAACCAGGTCCCACAATGGCCGACTGCCCAGTTCAAGTCCTAGACCTGAGGATGGAAAAAACGTGCTGTGTGTGTGCGTGCTCAAAATTTCACTGTGACAGAGGGATGGTGAGAAGGGATTGCAGTGGGACCACACCCCGCTGGGGGGTGCTTTCTCCCTGTCTCTCTAGGAAGCACAGGCAATCTCCAACAACTGGCAAAAATAAAAATAAGAAAATGAAGTTTCTTTTCATTCCTTTTTCTCTTTATACCAGCAGAGGCAGATTCATCATGAAGTTAATGAAGCAGAAGCTTTGGGGCTCCCTGCTTACTTAGCCCCATCAAAGTTTATCTATTTATATCCAGCAAGTAAGATTTTTTTAAATTCTTTTCTTTCCTTTGGTAAATTTGCTATAAGGTACATGGACTCACCAGAGAGCCAGAGAGAGAACCAGAGAGAGGAAAAGTGGGAAAACACCTCCCAGAGTACAGCCACATCACATTCCCTTCTCCTTCATTCTCTTCTTGGGATTTTGGGCACACACACACACACACACACATACACCTGCCATGTTTTTCAAGTCACAGGGTCTGGAACGTGAACCACATTTTTTTTTAAAGGCTTATTTATTTATTTATTTACATTTGTTATCATTATTTTCTAATTTTGACCAGAGACAGAAAGAGAGAAAGGGAAAGTGAGAAAGCCGCCAGGTCCAGGACTCGAATCGCGGTTGGCCATGTGGGAATCCAGCACCTTTAACTACCACGCCACCTGCAGCCCTCAATTTCCTTTTCCTAAAGAAGGACCTGCGAACTATTGAAGCTTCATTTCTCCCAATCCTCGATCAGTTCCTTGGTAGCAGGTATGCACACCCTTAGAATCCAAGAGTCTTGCAAGGTTCCATTGGGCAAACATTTTCTTTGTTCTGGTTGGACTTAGGTCTGACTGTTCAGTGACTTACTCATTCCTTTATCCAAGGAACAGGGATTCACCCTTGTCGGGAGAGAGCATTGATCTCACCTTTTATAACTACCGCTAACTTTCTGTCTCTTGCTGCTTAGCTTCTGCCACTAGTAAGGAAATGCATCCATACTTTCCTCTGGGTATCACGTCTGCACTTGACACATCCCGTTGTCACTCATTTTTCACACTTTTGTTGTTCTCTCCAGTGATCTTTCACTTTCTTTTTTTTTAGGTTTTTGCTGTAGGGCATGTGCACTCACCGGAGAGAGACAAAGAGAGGGAAAGTGAGAAACCACCGCCCAGCGGATGGCCATGGCACAATCCCCTCTCCTCTAGTCTCCTCTGAGGATCTTAAGCACACATGCACACACACTGGTGTGATTTCCAAGCTGCAAGGTCTGGGACCCAAACCGTGGTCAGCCATGTGGAAGTCCAGTGTCTTAACCACCATACCACCTACTGGTCTTGGTCTTTAATTTTTTTAAAATGTTTGTTTATTTTATCCATAATAGACAGTGCATACACATGCAGAATCTCACAAGGCTGAGTCCCTTTCCGCAGCTGTCTACCTCCAGGATCGTGAGCATGTGTGCACCTGCTAAGCATGTTTCCAGCCCAGCTCTGGGGCTCTAACTCACAGGCAGCCATGGGGCTTCTAGCTCTGCAGTTCCCTTTAGCGATTACGTTACCAGACAGGACCCGTCTTTCCATTTTGCTGCAAGTACTTTCTTCATCCACTTCCTGGCCTACCACTGGTTCTGTATAATGGCCATTACTTTTATTGGGCACATTTTTAAGAGTAGACTTCTGGTGGACCATTTCTGGGCACAGGTAACAGATAACCTGCCCTGTCCTGGTCAAATAAATAAAAGGCATCACCAGCTGATGTCTCATCTAAATCTGCTTTGACTTTTCTCTCTTTCTTTCTTGCAGCATAATTATTTGCCTTATGGCTACAGAGAATGTAATTCTAGCATTATAAGGAGCCAAATATTTCTTCATGCATTTTATTATGTCTACATTCCCACAGGTCTTAATCATAGTAAAAATAATACTAGCATTGCCATGAATTAAAATGAAGATAGAGCTGACGTATTACTTACTACGTACCGGGAGCTGTACTGTCTAGCTTGCATGTGTGGCCTCCCTTACTCCTACCAACCCATGTGAAGTAGGTTCTGTTGCTCTAGTCATTTGACAGATGAGGAGACTGAGACTCAGGGAGATTAAGTAACTGGCTTAGTTCATAAGCAGAGTGCCTAGGAAAATCCAAATGAGGGGATCTAATTCTAGAAAAATAACATTTAACTTTGCAAAATGGAACTACCTGAGAGGTTTTTAAAATCCTGGGTCCCACCCCAGAGTTTCTGATCTGATCTGAGGGACAGCCTGGCAGGGCTTTTTGGTTTGTGTTTGTGTTTGTATTTCAGTCTCTCTAGGTGACTCTAATACACAGCCAAGCTTAATAAGTAGCGCTCCACAGACTTACGATATTAACCATTGGGTAGTCAATGAGTGACTGCCCAATGGCATTCATTATCGCCTCATTCTGTATTTGGTAAATAGACATCTCCTGAAAGTTTCACTTAAGTAAAAATAACAATAACATTTAATTGCCCACTTAGAAAACAACGAAACCAATTTTGTCAAAATTGATTTACCCTGGCCAGACGACTTGCCAAAGAGTGAGCGCTGTTCCCAGAGAGGCAGCGAAGGGATGCCCTAAAGGACCGGACGGGCTGTGCAGGGAAGCCTCGGAGCTTCTGCCCGCCTAACGCGCTTCCTGCGGGCCCTTCATCCGTTTCCTTGTATGTCCTCCAAGCCCCTCAGCCTATTACCCTTGATGTGTCGACCGCTGCTGTCTCTGCTAGAGCCTGAGCTCAGGCAATTAGCACTCCGAGAGGCATCGGGAGCTTTCTACCCTGGAGCCAAATTCCTCCTGTTAGCCGCAGTCAAACCGAAGATACTGAGAGAAGAACGAGCCAAAACTACACAGTCACTAAGCACCGATTTGTCCCGTGTTAGTCACTGAACTGACATGATCAAATGACTAAGAATAATCCCCAAGGAGCTAATAAGCTTGAAGGGCTAGGACGGGGCGCAGACAGAGGGAAGGCGACGTGGGGAATTTGAACGTGCATGTGAGATTCAGTCTGGTCACTCCAGTTTGAGGACCACAGCTGTATGGGACCAGCCCTGCCTGTTCCTCGCAGAGGAGGCTGAGTCAACAGGCCCGGGCAGGCCATCCGTGACGACGAGCCCGTGCACGGACCGCAGCCGCAGTCCAGGCAGCCAGATGGCAGCTCTGCAGTGGCCAGCCTGGAGGGCAGGTCCGGACGGTGGCTGTCAGCTCCCTAACGTTGTCCCTGCTTCCAACTCGGGAGTGAGCAGAGAAAACTAAAGATGCTCCCAAACCAGTCCAAGAAGAGGCCCATTTCCTGTTACTCCGGCTCCTGCCTCCCTACATCAACCACCACTCAAGGTGTAATGCAGTCTTCCAAGTCTGTCCCTGCCTGAGCTTTGAGTCCAGGCAGGCCACAGTGGCTGGCTGCCTCATGAATGTGTTCCTAAAATTCTAGTGATGAAGCCCCACCCCACAATCCAATAATATTTAGAAGTGGTATCTTTGGGAAGTAATTAAGTTGAGACAAGATCATGAGAATGGAGCCCCTGTGAAGGGATTAGGGGTCTTCTAAGAAAAGGAAGAGACCCCAAAGCCCACTGACTCCACTTCCAAGCTCCAGAGTAAGGCCGTGTGAGCTCACGGCAAGCCGGTGACCCATCTCCAAACAGGAAGACCCTCACCAGAACCTTGCTCTGCTGACACCTGTTCTTGGACAACCAACCTCCAAGACTGTAAGAAAACAAATGTCTCTTGAGTAAGCCACCCACCCAGTCTATGGTATTTCATGATAACAGCCTGGGTTGACTAAGACAATAATATATTTCATCAAATAAATTTTTTTTAAGGTTTTTGGCATAGGGGTCATGTGCTCACCAGAGAGAGGCAGAGAGGGGAAGAGTGAGAAGTGACCTCCCAGGGGGAATGGCCACGCTGCAATCCACTCCCGTCTTGGGAGTTTGGGCATGCACCCACACACATCCGGCACGATTTTCAAATCACTGTGTCTAGGACTTGAACTGACGTTGGCTACATGGGAGTCCAGTGCCTTCAACACCAAGCCACCTGCTGGCCCAATAACTGTATTTTTTTTAAAGTGAGAATGACGTTGTTTTATATTTTCGAAATCTCTTTACTGTCTGGTTTAATAGAAAAGCTACATTTTCATGGCGACACTTTTATTTAATTTGTGGTATCACTATCTTGTAGTCTCCAGAAAACTACTGTTGGTGTGAAAATGAGGAAGAAGAGAGGTAGATAATGTTGTGGTATTATTAAGAAAATGGTTTTAACATTGTGGACCACCAGAAAGGGTCTTGAAAACCCCGCGGAGTCCCTAGACTACATTTGGGGAACTGACGGTAGTGGAAAAATCACACCTGTGGGAGCCCCGAGTTCTAACCTGCGATCTCTGGTAGCAGTCGCCTCTCCCAGCCTCCGCTGCCTCCGTTCTAAAATTATACCTTACCTGATGGCCGCCTCTTCCCCGCTGTGCCACCCCTGCTGTCTGCTTCTCTAGTTGGCCGGCTAATGCTTTGGTGCCCCTCCTTGCCTGGTGGCCTCCCCGTCCTTCTTGGCTGGCACTAACTAGGGCTAGGGTGCAGGAAGGGGTCTCTGTGGCAGCCAAAGCTGAGACACTGAAGACTCAGCCAAGTAAAGCCTGGGGCTAGTCTAGGGGTGTTGCCCCCATAGCAGGCCGCCTGTGCTGACAGCAGGTTCTCGGCCCACGTGGACTGGGAAGGGCAGTCGTACTATTTATTTTCCCTCTCCCTCAGGACACGATCTCATCTCCATCCGGCTACACCCTGCCACAATCTGATGACTGAAGAGACGCTAAGGCTTGAAGAAAGCGGTGGGGCTTTGGTGTAGACTAGAAGCCAAGGGGTTCAGGACAGTCCAAGACAAACGAGTCCCCAGTGAGGCTGGCCCCACTTGAGACGGTCCGTTTATGATACTGCCCCTCCTGCTGCTCCAGAGAAGCCCTACCCCAGCCCCTACTCTGCTACCGAGCAGCCTGCAGGACGATGGACGGGGGTCTCCCAGCGCGAACGCGCATCCGAACCTTCTCCGGACAGTCCTGGCCCACTCCCAGGCGTCTCGCTCAGAAGGTCTGGGAATCAGAACATTGGCTTTTTCTCCCCTTCCTAGGTGCCCTGTCGCTCAAACCGCAGAAGCTCACCCTGAGCTTTGAGAACCACTGGAATACAATAAATTACAGGATTAATTTGATTTGAGTCAAAAGGAAAGAACAAGTAGTTTGGATGGTGAATGTGTCACCAGCTTCCAAAACAATTACTCCCCCAGCGCTCTGATGTAATGGCCTCTTGCATTCTAACCTCCTATTACTAGGTGTGAAGGCAGAGGGTCACGGCACCCATTATATTTGCAGCATAGCTATCCCGAGGGGAGACTCTGCAAGGAGCACACTAATTATCACATTTTTAAAAAGCGTCTTTGCTGCTTTATGTCCTCTTGGGTGGCAGAAGCCCTAGCACGATGGCAGGGGTCGCTGCGTGGCTGAAGCCTTCATGCGAACAATTCCTCTGCACCCTTAGAGAGCAGATGCAGCGTTAGGAGTGAGTGCAGAACTCCAGTACGGGGCTGACTCCGAGTTCTGAGCACCGCCATTGTCCGCGGCCCACGGAGTCCATGGCCTTTCCAGCTGTGCTTGGCTCTGGTCCTCCATGACCTTTTCCCAAGTATAAACACAACATCAAAGACGCTAATGATCAAAGTAAATGCAGACCATTACACTATACAAACGAAGATCAGTCTTTGAAAGCCCAGGGCACGGTCAGAGCACTTTCTAGAAACCACTATGGCCACGGGTGAGTCCTCAGAGGACCTCCAGGGCCCACAGAGGGGGAGACGATAAAGCAGCTAAGGCTGGGATGGTGCCAGGGGGCTACACACAGTAGCTCACGTAATCCCCCCATTGTTTGCAGTGAGAATCAGAGAGAATCCGCACTGAACGCGTGGGGACACAGGCTGGGAGAAACGAAATCTGTCGTACAGGAGCCAGCTCAGAGGGCAGACGGGGCTGCAGCCACTGCCCACCTGACAGCCAAGCCCATGTCTCTGGGCCCAGCATTCCGCATTTCTGGGCAGCGGATGGTCACTGAATCGCAGCCTGGTTTGAGGGTAAGAGAAACCAGCGCACACAGTCCTCGCCCTTCCAACTCAGCGAATGGGAGTAGGTGTTTCTGGAAGGGACCACGCCCACTTTCTTGTTTTACATATGAGGAAATGAAGGTGCTGATAAGCTAGGTGGCTTTCTCAAGGACAGTACGGCATGCAGTTGGGCTGACTCTGAGGCCTGGTTAAGACAGCAGATTTCACACGGCCAACCCTGGGTTCAAGTTCAGGACCCACTGGTTTGACAAACACACTGGGACCTTGTGTGTGTGCCTAAAATCCCCGAAGGAGGAAGACAAGGAGGAGAAAGGACTGTGACATGAACAGTACCCATGGAGGAGAAAGGACTGTGACATGAACAGTACCCATGGAGGAGAAAGGACTGTGACATGAACATTACCCATGGAGGAGGGTGCTTTCTTTTCTCTCCCTCTCTCTGTGTCTTTGCCTCTCCCTGGCAAGCACAGGCATTGGGAACCTTCTAGTCTAAATAAATAAATAAATATAATTTTTAAAAAAGAAGAAGAGAAAAAGGAAAAGAAAGCAAGTAGCAGTGGTGCCCTGAGACCTCTAAATCAAAAAAGAAACGCCGGCCAGCCAGGGTGGTGGCACCGTGCTGATGCACTGCTCGGTAAGGCTGAGGCCAGCCAAGGTCCTGGGTTTGCACCGGAGGGTTCCCTGGACAGATCTGGTGGGCACACACATGGCCGTGACCCTGTCTGGCTGAGGCTGGTGGGGGATCGTGGTGTGAAGACCCTGCTGGGATACTTCTCTCTTTTTCGGTTTCTCTTTCTTTCCGAATAAATAAATAAGCAAACTTTAAAAAAAAATAAAATAAAGAAATTGTATTAACTAGGTTTATTTCATGCCAAAGCAAACCACCATGGTCAAGAGTAGGCTGGTGTCCAGGCCCTCCTGGGTGCTTTCTGTGGAGTCCAGGAATGAGGATCACGTCTTACACCCTCACCCCGACCTCACAGGCACTGCATGGTCAGGCCAAGAACTGGCTTTTCTGTTCCAAACATGTTCTCACCTTGAGGGGCTTGCGTTTGCTAGTTTCTGAACTCAGATTGTTCTTCATTTGGATTTTCATAAATCCAAGTCTTTCTCTGATTCTGGTGCCAACTCAAGAGGATCCTCCCCAAGAGTTCTCCCATCCTGCTATCTTCAGACACTGGCCCTGTCCCCAGCCTGCCCTGACCATCCAGGATGATGGCTCTCCTGCCCGACAACTGTCCTGTGCCCCATTCCCAGAGGGAGTGTGTTCCCTGACTGTCACTGGTCTCCACATTTTACTCTTACTTTTCTACTTGCTCACTGTCCTTACTCTGATCAACTCCTGAATCAATTTCCCTCAGTTCACTGCCTCAGGGTCTGCTTTCATAACAACTCAAAGAGAGGCAAAGTCACATTCAACCCTGTTTTCTAGGATTCGCTTGCTTTTTGTTTCATAGCACTTACTCCTCTCCGAAATCATCTTACTCATCTCACTCATGGGTCCACTGCCACCATACCTGACCCGCATCCTCCCCCACTGGATGGCCTACAGCACGTCAACACCACGGGGCAGGGCTGTTCCCGTGTTCACGGTGACATCCCCAGAACTTACACAATCCCCAGCACAGAGTATGCCTTCAACGTATGGCTGTTAAATAAATAAAAGGAACAACGGAAACTCGAATGTGTCAATGTAGAGAAATATTGCCAAGCAATCCGTGCTCTGCAATGACTAAATCAGTGACCTTCTCCTTTGATTTTCCGTTTGGCCATTGTTGAAGCCTCTCCTTAATCAATCATCTTTCGTTAAACATGCTGTCCTGCACAATCAAAAGTTAACAAAGGAATATAAAGATCATTGCAGGCTTTGAGGCCAAGAAATTCATTATCTGCCTCCATCAATATTTCCGAGACGTACACTGAAGACATCCTAAAACAGAAGCCTCTTCCCTTTGGCTCCCGTCACATTTGACTTGCCTAACCATCTCTGTTTATTAAAAGGTCTCCTGCTCTGTTTCTGTTTAACATTGACCTTCAAGCCCTTGATGGAATAAGCGGTAGAATTAGGATAAATCATACCGGCTGTTCAGTCAGCTACATTACGAAGGGCTGCGAGAGGAAGCTGCAACATAACGCAGAAAGGAACAAACGACC
Organism: Tupaia tana; assembly: GCA_026018925.1. NCBI lineage: Eukaryota > Metazoa > Chordata > Mammalia > Scandentia > Tupaiidae > Tupaia > Tupaia tana. The sequence continues at coordinate 26,691,704 of JAKSZU010000025.1, read as the reverse complement.
ACTACGGAGATGAAGAGGGAAAAGGGGGCATCCCGGAGGTGCTCCCAGGAACTCAAGAGGAAAACTCCATGGCGTGGAAGGCCATTTCCCCGAGTAGCGCAGCCTGACAAAGCGAAAACATGGTGAGTATGAGCTCATGAGTTGGATGGTATTCCATGATGTGACAACTTCACAGTTGTTTAAATAAACAAAAACTGGTCAGAAAAAAGAGTATTTGTTAGTTTTTTTGTTTTTTTTCTTTTTAATTTTTTCCCTTCTACGAAGCTGATAATAGGAAGCTACATGGCCTAAGGGTAACGATCCTGTCCCTGCGGCGCTTCACGTCCAGAAGAAAGTAGAAGGCCCAGAGAGTGGAGACTCCCCTGGCTTATGGATCAGCCCCTTTCCCTGAGCTTGCAGCCTAGAAGAGGGGCTGGCACACAGCAGGTGATCAGTAAATATTTCAGTTAGAGATAGGAGGCAGTTACTTGTACTTTCCGGGAGGAAAGACTCTTACTTGCAGCATGTTTAAGCCAGTGTAGACTGTTTTTGCCTGGGATGTACTAAGGGAACCTGCAGCATGTTTAAGCAGTGTAGACGGGTTTTACCTGGGATGTACTAAGGGAACCTGCACACGTTTAAGCAGTGTAGACGGGTTTTACCTGGGATGTACTAAGGGAACCTGCACACGTTTAAGCAGTGTAGACGGGTTTTACCTGGGATGTACTAAGGGAACCTGCACACGTTTAAGCAGTGTAGACGGGTTTTACCTGGGATGTACTAAGGGAACCTGCACACGTTTAAGCAGTGTAGACGGGTTTTACCTGGGATGTACTAAGGGAACCTGCACATGTTTAAGCAGTGTAGACTGTTTTTGCCTGGGATGTACTAAGGGAACCTGCACATGTTTAAGCAGTGTAGACTGTTTTTGCCTGGGATGTACTAAGGGAACCTGCACATGTTTAAGCAGTGTAGACGGGTTTTATCTGGGATGTACTAAGGGAACCTGCACACGTTTAAGCAGTGTAGACGGGTTTTACCTGGGATGTACTAAGGGAACCTGCAGCATGTTTAAGCCAGTGTAGACTGTTTTCACCTGGGATGTACTAAGGGAATCTGATCATCTGCAATTTCTGGCACTCATTCTTGCCCCTCCAGAAACCGAGAACAGACTAGTTGGACTCCCACATGGCTGACCACAGTTCAAGTTCCAGGCCCGGTAGCTTGAAAATCACACAGGGCACGTGTGCATGTGTGCCCAAATTCCTGAGAGGAGAGTAGAGGAGAAGGGACTGCGACATAGCCATGCCCCTTGGAAGGGGGGGGGTTTCATTTTCTTCTTTCTGTCTCTCTCTGTGACAAGCACATGCACCCTATAGCAAAACCCTAAAAAAGGAAGGAAGGAAGGAAGGAAGGAAGGAAGGAAGGAAGGAAGGAAGGAAGGAAGGAACATTATACATGGTTGCTAAAAGATCAATGACAAACACCATTCTAAACCTGTTTTTCCTGATATATAAAATGAGGCTATTGATACTACTTACTTCATCAAATTTAAGGATGGATTGAATAAGGTTGTTCATTTTTTAAAGTATTACTTATGTATTTAATTTATTTGTCACTATTATTATTTTTTTTTAATTTTGACCAGAGAGAGAGAGAAAGGGAAAGTGAGAAAGCAAGCTGCCAGGTCCAGGACTTGAACCTCAGTTAGCCATGTGGGAGTCCAGCATCTTAGCCGCCACACCACTCACTGGCCCCTAACAGTGTTCATTTTAAAAGCAGTTATTATGCTTAGGACAGAGTACAGAGTACACGCTCAATAAAAGTCTGTTTCTCTCCCATCTCACAGATGAGAAAACTCTGGTTGAGAAAGATTAAATGACTTTCTCCAGGATCACCCTGTTGGTAATTAGTGAAAATGGGATTTCAGGAAACAGAAAATCAAGTCTCTCTGGCATGCTGTCACCCCGGCTTCCCCAGCCATGTATGGTAGCTGGTGACACACGTCAGTTCTTGCCTTTGACATGATGAACTGGCTGTTGTTGACATTGGGAATGATGGTGGATTTACAGAAGTTCTTGACTTTGGGGAATTTTTCTCACCCTGCCGTATAGACAGACACATACCTCAGGTCATTCTAAAAGCTAAATGTTTAGGGGCAGATTCTCTAAAGTTGCTATTTAAACCATGTCTCTCTGTAAAAATTGCTGTTCTTGGGATAAACGTGTCAAACACGGAGATAATGTAAGCAGTGTTGGAGCAGAAATGCTAACGAGATACGAATGTAAATGACGGCTCCAACATCAGAGACGCCAGCACTTGTACTCCGCTCTCCCACCTGAGCATGAGCATCACGCTGTACTGGGTGAGGTGGACGAGGGCTCACGTGATTTCTTTTGTCTTTTTCTCCTGGTTTGACCAAGAGGAAGTTTTGAATGGCATGTCCCGTGGCCTTCCATTCCAGGAAGCGTTTTTATTACTCTTCCCTCCCTTTTATTCTGTACACATACCACACCGAGCCTCTGGAAGTTTGTAAACCCACCTAACCAGTGGGTCTCAATCTTGGCTTATGTCTGCAACTGTAAAAGTTGCAGATACCCAAGCCTCCACCTGAGAAGATTCTAAATTAATTGGTTGGAGGTGGAGCCTGGGTATTACACTCTAAAATTTCCCAAAGTGATTCTCACAGGTTTGTAATCCTTACACTTCTTTTTCTGAGACCCATTGCACAATCTAAAATTTCTTTATTTCCCTTTACCCTCTTTCTAACTCCTACACAGCCTTTAAAATGCAATTCAGAAGGCACCAGTTGCAAGAAATTCTTCATTGAGCAATGCTGATGTCTGTCCTTTATGTTCAAAAATTTCTCTATGCTCCATCCTAATCTTTAATAGACTTCAGCCTACACTGAATTTCTTGAAAGTAAATGTTTGTGTCAATCCACACTATCTAGCCTTGTCCATGTAAGAGCTATATAAAAATGTATTGAAGAATGAGTTAGTGGATGAGAAAAGGATTATTTTTTTAAAGAATTATTTTATTTAACTTTATTTATTTATTTAAATTTGACCAGAGAAGGACAGAGTGTGTGTGTGTGAGAGAGAGAGAGAGAGAGAGAGAGAGAGAGAGAGAGAGAGAAAGCCACCAGGTCCAGGACTCGAACTGCAGTTGGCCATGTGGGAGTCCAGCGCCCTTAACCACCATGCCACCTGCCAGCTTTGAGAAAGGGATGATTAGAGAGGGGCTGATAGCTTTGGGTACTAGTCCAGAGTGGCTCTGTACAGATTTGCTCTGCAGCTTTGAGACTATGTTGACTAATTGGTTTTAAAATAGTATAATATATTAACACAAAGCTGAACATATGCATAAGTTAACCCTGAGACATTTATACCACTTAGATAGCCAACAGAAATGTATATACATGTCATTTGCTTTTGTCGTATGCCTCCCTACACCCCACCAGAGACTTTCGGGGTTCACTGAAACCCTATTGTGGAATGCCAACACCTGCTAAGGAGTATTCTCTCTCTCAGAGCCTTTACTTGACTCTGTAGAACAGTGAGTTCACTGGATGACCGTCTCAGTTTTTAATTTTGATCTGGCTCATTATTTAAGGTGCTTCCTTTCTCCCTCACAAGTGTCTCGCTTGGAAGCTATGCAGTCTCCCTGCTTGCGAGGACTGGTCCCGCCTCGCTTTCTAGACACCAGCAGCTCTGGTGCAGCGTGCCCGTGCAGGCGAAGAAGCCTCGTTATGGGCTTGCAGTTGTGCAATGAATGTAGGTTGGGAGCATGTAAGAAGATTTTGCGAATGTCAAAAATAATCTCTTTTTCAGGGAAGGAAATTCATTAATTGTCTCACTGGGAATTATTATTACACATGCTCAGCCTTCCTTTCTGCCAAAATTGGGGCAGAAGGATCATCTGAGTAGGATATTCCTACCTGAAATATTTGTGGGGTTTACAGTGAAAATGTGCCTGTTTCCTGGCATATATAACTCTAATGCTTTATCCTTAAAATGGCCTGGGTTTAAAAATAATGATTAATTTATTCAAAAAAATACATGTTGATTGTCTCTCATGTGCCGAGAACGGAAAGGATCAAGGCAGATTTCGGAGGCAATTAGAAAGAGAAGACCGTGCTGTCCTCCTTGGGCATCGGCCATTGCTGCAGAGTCCCCTGGGGCTTCATGGCCCCTCATTTGCTCCAGGTCATCGTTACGGACCACTTTCTTCTCTACTTTGCAGAGACGGCACAGCTAGGCAGTTCCGCCACTGTGTCTGGAGCTCTCCAACCCCTTCATCTTCACCATCTCAATCAATGCCCCTTGGGTAATTTTACCACTCACTACCTTCCGAGTACTGGAAGTTTCAGAAGAGTAAGACAGTATTACTAAACTTTCTGATTCTATCACAAATTCTTTTTTAAAAAAATTGGGACCAGCAGTTGGCATAATGGCTACGTTGCTGGACTCGCATGTAGTTGACCACAATTTGAGTCCCAGACCCGGTGGCTTAAACTCATGCCAGGCACATGTGTGTGTGTGCCCAAGATCCCGAGAGGAGAATGGAGGAGAAGGGATTGTGACGTGGCCATCCCCCCGGGGGTTTGATTTCTCACTTGCTGTCTCTCTGTCCCTGTCTTTCTGGTAAGCCATGTGTGCCCTATAGTAAAAACCTCTCAAAAAAAAAAAAAAAAAAAAAGAAAGTATATGTATACGTGTATAAAAGTGTCAACATTTATTTATTTATTTCTCCTATGAGAAGAGACAGACAGACACGTACAGAGAGACAGACAGAGACAAGGAGAAGGGCACCCAAAATGGAGTCTTTCCACAGAGACCCAGTCACACTCTGCGTCTGCCTGGCTCATGGGTGAACATGCCTAGCCAAGGCATGTACAGGGTGGGCCTATGACCTAAATCCAGGACCTCCTTCCCCACTGGGGTCTCACGGCATCACAGCTGCACCACCAACGGGCCTTGTTATCTGATTTCACCTAAACGCATGGAACTCTCTGGCATTCTCTTTTCATAAGCTGTATTTCATTTTCTATTTTCTGCCCTCAAAACACCAATGCTCAAAGAAATGAATACCCCACACACCAGAAAATCAGGACGTTTGCTTCATTAAACAGTTCACCATCATTGCTTCTTTTCCTAACCCAAAATTTGTCTGGGTTATTCTTCTCACCTCTCTATTTCCTTCCTGCTTTGAACATATAAATGCCTTTCCTCTTTCCCAAGCTGCTTTGACCCCAACTATCCTCTGTACTATGACTTCATAACCAGTCCTCTCTAACTCCACATAAACTGACTCGAATCTTCAAAACGACAGTGGAGAGCCATCAAAGGGACTTAAATATTGGCCATTCCATTCTTCAAATTCTCTCTTTCCTTGGCTTCTAAGTCATGGATTCATCCTTCTCTGCTTTTTACAAAGACTTCTGTTCCATTCCCCCACCCTTGTTCTCTGAAAATACGTGTCTCTGACAAGCTCTGTCTGCTCTTCTGCCAGTGTGACCCCTTCCACTGTCCTCAGGGATCTTTTACAGAAGAAGGCTGGTCTACAACATGACCCCATATCGTGGATCAACATGGAGCACGTAAAACCTCCACGAAGCACCACAGCCTCGGGTCTTGCGCGCAGTCAGGCCATGAGAGCGGAAATGGCCAGGGTGAAGTGGTTCTTCTTGATCAGGACACCTGGCCCTTGCTGACAGCACTCGGAGGCAAAACTGTAAGTAGGGACCCACCCTACTTGTGGCACCAGTGGGACCCCAGCAAGACAGTGAGACCCGGCAAGCAGCAGCCATCTCCTATCCCAGGCTCAGGGAATCTTGGGGATCTCTTAATCATGAACCACAAAGACTGTATCACTCAAGGCAGTCTGTGAAGATCTCTCCAAATGGACATTTCAGAAAAGTTGGTCAGTTCACCAGACTGGCTCTTTTAAAGTATATCATTGCTGCTCTCTGCTGGCTGAAAGCATTATTCTCTTCAATTAAGATGAGCAGAGATGTGGCGTGGGTCAGAGAGAGAAAATACAGTGCTTCCAGAGACGCACACTGCAGCTCCAGTGCGCCGGCTATCAGAATGACTTCTCAGGCCACAGTACACATTCTCATGTACACACTGATCTGGCGGCGGGTCTATTCTACCACCAAAGTAAATGTGTACATGACGCATATCTCATTTTTTCAGAGACCTCGAATTAGTAGAAAGTATGGATTTTATCAGCTATTTCAGCAAGCATTATCATCGCTTTTTAGTATAGAACATTCGATTTGCTATTGTGTTTACACTTGCATAGATGAATTGCCAAGTCCTGTTGATTACTACTCGGTATATTTTGAAATCCTAACAAAAAGGTACGATTTAGACTCATCGCATATAAACGTATTGAAAAGTTACTTGAAAAGTGTGTCGGTGGTAGCTTTTGATTATTCAGTATCTTTGCACACTGAGGATCCTAACTAGAGCAGAACAGTGAGGACAAACTCAAGCTGACAGCCCAACACAGGCTTCCCGCAGACTCTGACACAGACTAGGTGGGTCAGTTGTTGACTGTCTTCATTATTTTTTTTTGAGAATTATTTATTTAGTTGTATTTATTATCATTTTTATTTATTTTGTAAAATTGGCTATAGAGCATGTACACTCACTAGAGAGAGACACACAGAGAGAAGGAAAATAAGAAAGCAAGCTGCCAAGTCCAGGACTTGAACCGTGGTCTCCCATGTGGGAGTCCAGTGCTTTAACTGCGATGCCACCTGCTGGCCTCTGTTGTTGACTATCTTTGAGTTCCACTCTTCTTTCTTCAAGTGAGAAAAGTAATAATAATATCAACTTAATATTGCTATTATCAGTATTAATTGAAAGATCTCACAGAAGGAGCTTAGCTGTGCTCAGTCAAAACTGTTATTGTTAATACTATAATCTAGCCTGAGTAGGAGACTTTGTTATATTTTCCAAAACAAAGCTACTTACCACCGGTTTTAAATTTGCTCTGTAGATATCTGGACAAAGTTGTCTACAGAGAGAACAATCTTAGCTCTGACACGAGCTGTGTAATTTAAAGTAATGTCTTAAATTTCCTGAGCCTCGAAATGTTGCCGATGCTTGCTTTGCCCTAAGGTCCCAACTTATCTCTGTGTTTTTAATTTTATTTACAACTGTTTAATGGCCTGTGGTACAAAGTGTTTTGTTTTCTGACCTTCTGTTCCCCAACTAATGACTTGCCTGAAGAGCAAAAACACCACTGGAAGAAGAGAGTAATCTTTGGGGAGAATTAGGAAGGGTAATTTTTAGAGGAAACTGTGGAAGCAGCAAAGTACACAGACCTAACGGTGCATTCTTCTTTTCAAATCTTGCCACCCTGAAATGCAATTTGACTGTTTTGTGTTTATCTGGTTGTCACTGGGTTTGTAAATCAGAAGTTATAGGGTGTTGGCTCTAGAGGAAATTGCCCAATTGCTAAAGGCTGATTTCAATCAGTGTTCTAGATAGTTCCCCCCACACCCACCCTCACCCTCATTTCTTTCTTTTTTTTTGAGAGAGAGATTTTTGCTATAGGGCGCGTGCGCTCGCCAGACAGAGAGAGACATAGAGACAGAAAGCGAGAAATCACCCCCCAGGGGAGATGGTCACACTGCAATCCCTTCTCCTCCATTCTCCTCTCGGGATCTTGGGCACACACGCACACGCGCCCGGCGTGAGTTTTAAGCCACCGGGTTGGGACGCGAACCGCGGTCGACTACGTGGGAGTCCAGCGACATAGCCATTACGCTAACTGCTGGTTCCCCTCATTTCTTTCTTATGGTACATCTCGAAGCCTAAGTTGGTAACAATCATCTTAGATGCAGTTGAACATGGGTCTATCTAAAAGACATATTGCAAGCCAGCTCGTTGAGGTCAGTACTATTTATGGAAGGTCCCAGCAACATAAATTCTGTAGAGAAAGCAGGGTCAGTCAGACCTCCAAGTTTGATACTACTAGAAGATAAGGCTAAAGTATTAATGTGACCAAGGTGTCTTCAGTGGTCACTGGCGTTGGAGAACCTTCTTCATTCATTTATTACCCTCTTCTTTGTCCAACAAGTCTGCTTCCGCCTTGGTTCCACTGATGCTATACCAGCTTAGCTGCCTCCGTGCTCTGCCCAGGGCTGCCTTCTTTCTTTATTTTTTTACTTTATATTTTTCAGGTTTTTGTCATAGGGTGAGTGTGCTCACCAGGGAGAGACAGAGAAGTAAAGTGAGAAATCACCCCCCAGGGCGGGTGGCCAGAGCCTAGTCCCTTCTCCTCCATTCTCCTCTCAGGATTCTGGGCACGCACACACATGCCCATCATGATTTTCAAGCCTTTGGGTCCAGGACTCGAACTGTGGTCCGCCACGTGGTTATCTAGTGCCTTAACCACCACGCCACCTGCTGGCCCCCAGGGTTGCCTTCTGCAAGTGCCTTCTCAAAAGCAGCCTCCTTGTCCCCTTTCTTTCACCGCGGATGCTGAGCTATTGGATCTCTCAGGTTAATGTCCCCATTTTCTGACCTGCCATGGTGGCGAAGGACTTCAACAGCAGAGGTCAGAGTTGAGTGTGTAAGGGATAAAGTGTCACGATGAGACCTTGGAGCTCTGTGAGAATTCTGGGACTTAACTCTGCCAGGGGCACCCTGGAGCATCTGCCCATCAGGGACAAATCACTGCATCCTTATGAAGGAAAGTAATCCTTTCAGCCCAAAGACAGGGAGGGCAGCAGGTGGGACTTCCACAGGGGACAAGTGTCCAGAACACTGAAACCCACTAAATGGCATTTTCAATGCTCAAGTCTTTCTTATCAGGGGAAAAGAGGCTGGATTCTTACTCTTCTCTGTTCCCCATTGCTTTGTCTTTTTTCATGTTTTTTATGCCATCATTTAAAAATCTGGCGATAGCATAACTTAACAAAAGCAAAAGAGGTTTCATTGGATTCTGAATTATCACATTAATACTATTTTAGCTTCTTATGCTCATATCAGAATACTGTTTTTAGCGCAATCTTAAATCTGATGCTGCGTAATTAGAGTAATGTTTTATCTCGTTGGAGCCTCTAGTAGTCATCCATTCAACACATACAAAAATTCTGAACTCAGAACTCACTACTATGAAAACTTAGTAAAAAATAGTTACGATGAGATTACTGACATAGTAGTGGAAAAGTTAGTGACAGAGAAGCTTTCCCTAGTGATAGAAAACTTTAGATGTTGGTGTGAGCGTGTTTAAAAATAATGTTTAATGTTTAACTTATCATTATTATCATCATTATTATTATTATTTAAATTTTGAAGTGTTAAATTTGCACCTAAGCTAAATTTCCAACATTCTCCTTGCATTTCCCAGGACGAAGTGATGCACGCGCCTGTAATCCATGCACCCACTCATTACGATCTCCGGGCCTTTGCTGGTGCTGTTTCTGCCACTTGGAATCCTGAAACCTGTTTTTATGTCCAATTTCCTCTCACCTCTCTTTCTCATAGATCCTATTCAAACGGTTTAAATATTAATTCCTCCAAATTCAGTCCAATGCCCTATCTTCCATCTGATTTCCCCAGTTTTTTTAAGGTTTCAAATCGTTGTAGGTTATGTGCGATCCATCTCCCAATTTGTGGCCAATTGTTAAAGCAGCCATAGGAAACCAGTATAACCCCTCCACTGTACCACAAAGTATTTTAGAGCTTCAGGTTGGCATTCTGCTTTTATTTTTAGATTAAATAAGGTATTCCACATCACTCTAAGATTTACATTTGTTCATGAGTGGTCTTTGAAGCAAAAATTAGGAAAGTGAACACTGCAGTTGCTTTGTGTGCTGAAGAAAAGAAAGTAAGAAAGAATAAAAAAGAAAAGTAAATGAAACCAATATAAGCAATTTTTTTTTTCAGTTTTATTTTGCCCATCAGACATACTTTGGGTGAAATGAGAAGAAAACCAAAAATACTTTGAGAACCTCTTAGGTAAAATTGTCATTTGAAAAACTGTCAGTTAGGATGTGTGGCTCAGATGCCTGCTCACTTAGGGACTTGCTGACCACTTGTGTGAAGTACTGCCCGCAGACCACCCTCGGCTGCAGGCAGTCATCTTCATTATTATGCCTTTCTGGCCCCTCTCCTGTATTAGCTTTTCATCTTGACTCAACTCATCGTAACACTGGGAAGCGTTCTAAGACAGCACTGGCACAGTGGTAACATTCATGGACTCACATGGAAAACATCCTGGGTTCGTGTCCTCGCCCCTCCATGTACGTGCACCCACTACGTGGACTGGGGTGGATCACACTGAGAAGGCTCTGTGGGGACTGCCCCTCTTTCTCTTTCTCTCTCAAGAATTTAATTAAAAGAAAAAAGAAAGAAGAGCTGAAGCCAGCCACACCGCCTTTTAGTGAAGGGAGATAGATGGCATGTAACCTACGACGATTTGAATCCTGGTCTCACTAGCTTGAAAACCATGCTAGGGACCTGAGGGTGAGTGCCCAGAGTCTCAGCGGTGTGGAGAAGTGAAGGACAGGGACTGCAGCATGGACACGCCCCACCGGGGTGTGATTTCACCCCTTCCTGTCACCCCGTCTGTCTCTCTCTGGCGAGTGTATGCACGCTCTGGAAATTTAAAAAAAATTATAATAATAAAATAAGCATCCTATCTCCAGCACTCCTCGTGGAATTGGCTAAAAGTCCTGTTGCCGATGCATCACGGCTCACCTGCTGCTCACTGTCATTCCCGGTCCCTGGCACTCGTTCTGCAGAGGCTGATCCCGGGGCGCCACACGGTAAACCGTCTACACACCAAACCCCACTGCAGGTGCTGCCTCCCAGGGACTCCCACCTACGACGCTGTCTTCACAGTGAAGGAGACAGAAGCGGGGAAAGGTTAACTAGTTTGCTCCCAGCTGCACCACCCGACGAGGCCGTGTGCCCCAGAGTTCACACTCTTCACACCCTCAGTCTCCCCCCCTGGACTATATGTCAGGTCAAAGTCTCTGGACACAATTTTACACAATTACCCGAGATTTCAAACACCATTTTAGATGTTAAAAATACAGTAGAGTGCAAAATCCACTGAGTTTTTATGGGCAAGTGTGACCTTATACGTTTATAGTGGGCTCCTTTCCACAGGCACTGGTGCCAGACTACATGGGTCTGAATCCACGTTTGCTAGCCACAAGCTCTGGGGTCTGGTGCAAATGGCTTAGCCTTTAGTGTTCCAGCCTCTCCATCGAAAAGCAAGGCCATAAGAACACGTATTCCACTGGGATATGGAAGACGATGAAATCATGCAGCTCCTGTGAAGGTCTTTCAATACTGTTTGGTACGTCCTAAGTGCTTGGTAAGTGTTTATGGTTTTATCAAAGCCTGTGAATATAGTCTCATCTCTCTGTGCTTAGAGTACTTAATTAACTAATGAATTAACACATCCGAGGGATTATGCGATGTCAGTGCTGCCCCTTCTCCATGCCTTGATTTTAATTTGTAACTTCTTACGAATAATGTTCTCCCTTCCTCATGCATCGCTCTACCCTAAAAGCCAGCTGGATTTAACAATAAATCCATCTTTGATATCTTCTCATCACCTAACACATCAAGCCCGAACTCTGTAGGCTGTGTCTGGTGTCATCTACAGTCTGACCCACACGGACTTTTCTAGACTTTTGCTCCATTTGCCAGACAAAGCTGGTCGTTCCAGTCTCGGGTCCTCCTCTCTGTCTGCGTGAGGTCACCTGCTCCAGTTATGGCAGTGTTGGGGTGGCAAGTCCCCTTCTTAGCCTCTGTTCCTCACTGGTAAGGTTTTCTCAGGCCCAGTTTCTTCCTGAAGCCGTCCCAGTCCCCTGTGGGCTGACTCGACCTCTGTCCTGACTAGCATCTATCATTTGAGTAGTCACTTGTCCCTTGCCTTCAAGAACTGCATATAGTTATTATCTGGTCAAGTGTGACTTTTAACTTCAAATAAACTGTATCTGCCTTAAAGACAGAGAGCTGTATTTTCTCCCTTTTCAAAGGAAAGAGTGTCGTAATCATTCCTTTTTATTCCTTTGACGTTTTTGCATAGGGTGTGCGTACTCACTGGAGAGACAGAGAAAAACAGATGGCAAGAGGGAAAGTGAGAAATCAGCCCCCAAGGGGGGATGGCCACCCCACAATCCCTCCTCCATTCACCTCCTGGGATTCGAGGCACCAGCTCACATACTCGGCATGGTTTTCAAGCTGCCAGGTCCAGGGCTCAAGCTACAGATGGCCACTTTGGAGTTCAGTGCCATAAACACTACCACCATCTGCTGGCCCCAGTCACCATTCTTAGAGCAGAGATTCATTTACCTATTTACTTCTTTGTTTTCTTTTTTTTTTAAAGAATTATTTTGTTTATTTATGTGTGTGTATATATATATATATATATATATATATATATATATGTGTGTGTGTGTGTATATATATGTATGTGTATATATATATATATATATATATATATATATATATTTAAATTTGACCAGAGAGGGACAGAGAGAAAGTCATCAGGTCTGGGACTCAAACCACGGTCGGATATGTGGGAGTCCAGTGCCCTTAACCACCATGCCACCTGCTGGTCCCATGTAACTATTTAGATTAAAGAGTAGCATTTAAATAATAATCTCTCTTTTTTTTGGTATTATTTGTTTTAGGTGAGAAAAACTAACAGCTATGATGTGAAGAAAAAATAAAGAAGGGGAATTTTGCCTTTTCAATAGAGAATGAAATTCCTGATTTTAGGTAGGATTTGTATACTCTACCGTATTGGCTGAATGTTTGAATAAACACTCACCACACAGGAATCCTGATAAAAATTGAGGGAAAGCATGAACCACCTTTTATTAGAGCACACACTTCAATTCTGTGAAAAGATTTTGATGTATATAAATGATCCAAGTGAACTGTAGTGATTCAGTTAGAAAATCTTGTTTTAGGGCATTAAAAAAATGTGAGGGACCAGCAGATGGCGTAATGGTTATATCGTTGGACTCCTACATAGTCAACTATGGTGGTTCAAGTCCTAGACCAGGTGACTTAAAACTCACACTAGGCATGTGTACATGCTTGCCCAAGATACCAAGAGGAAAATGGAGGAGAAGGGATTGCAGCATCCCCCCCCCCCCCGGGGAGGATGATTTATCATGATTTATCACTTTCTGTCTCTCTGGAGAGCGCATATTCCCTACAGCAAAGAATCTCTCTCTCCCCCTAAAACATATATATATATATATATATATATATATATATATATACACACACACACACACACACACACATACACACACATACAGACACACACATATATGATCACTCATATAAGATAAAACACAGTGGCATGTGGACTTTAGCAGAGTTTTAGGACAAGATGACAACAGAAAACAAAACAAAAATCAAAACTAAGCTCAACAAATACAAGCCTAGGGAACCAACAGTTAGTGTAATGGCTATGTTGCTGGACTCCCATGTAGTCGACCGTGGTTCATGTCCCGGACCCGGTGGCTTAAAACTCATGCTGGGGGGACCAGCAGTTAGCGTAATGGCTATGTCGCTGGACTCCCACGTAGTCGACCGCGGTTCGCGTCTCGGACCCGGTGGCTTACAACTCACGCCGGGCGCGTGTGCGTGCGTGCCCAAGATCCCGAGAGGAGAATGGAGGAGAAGGGATTGCGGCGTGGCCATCCCCCCTGGGGGGTGATTTCCTGCTTTCTATCTCTCTGTCTCTCTCTGTCTGTCTGGCGAGCGCACGCGCCCTATAGCAAAAACCTCTCCAAAAAAAGAAAAAAAAAAAAAAAAAAAAAAAAAAAAAAACTCATGCTGGGCACGTGTGCGTGCGTGCCCAAGATCCTGAAAGGAGAATGGAGGAGAAGGGATTACGGCATGACCATCCCCCTGGGGGGGGGGGTGATTTCTCGCTTTCTATCTCTATGTCTCTGTCTGTCTGTCTGGTGAGTGCACGCGCCCTATAGCAAAAACCTCTCAAAAAAAAAAAAAAAAAAAAAGTGAACAAATACAAGCCTCCATAGGCTGAGGGTAGTAGAACGTGCTTTGCTAGGAAAACGAACAGCACACACAGCAGACCCAAGGGGCGCCTGTAGGACCGGCCTGGTGAAGAGCTGGGTCTGAAATGAGAAGGGTTCGGCCACATGAGAGTGGGAGAGTGGTGATGGACGGGCTGGCTTTGAGCATAACTGTTAACGAGCCGCACAAAGTGAGAGGGGATAATCAGACCCCCAAGTCTAGGCCTTCATACTCCTGGTAGACGACCGTGTAGGTTTCTAGCTGTTCTTGGCCTCTGCCATCCCATTATAGAGACTCTGCAGGGAAGAAGAGCTTCAATCATCTGAAATGTGCTGCTTCAGTAATGCAATTTCTGACCAGGGTTCCAAGCACCGGGGGCTCCTGGGCGTGTTAGGTGCTGGTTACGTGTGAAGACCTGAGGCCAGAGCTGCTGGACTGTCTGTGCCCAGTTCTGACCTGGCTTTCCTACCAGCACCCCTTTACTTTTTCATGCTTTGGGAGCAAGGACTCACACAAATGGGATGTGTGAACTGTTGAGAAATGTGTTGGAGTTATTTAGAAAGTGACAATCATCCTAATGCCCTGGAATAATTTGCGAATTAGGGGATAGAGCTGTGAATATTATGCATGCCATGTAAATGTTTGGGTGATAAAACTTAGTGCTATAAATGGAGACTTAAACTGTGAAAGCAAAAGAATTATTTGGTATTTGTATGTTCTCATTATATTTAGGTAATGTATACATGAAATACATAAAAGCAAATGCTACAAATTAAACCACTGAGGAAACTTATTTTCTTATTCTGTATGTAAAAGTTATGAAAGTTACTGAAAGATACCAAAAAAAGAAGACACGATTATGAGAAACATTCTAAAGTTGGATTCCTCTAATAGACTGGTTTCCTAATTATTTGATAAAACATGAATGTAGATACTGCTACAAGGATACTTTACAGATGTAAAGTCGAGATTAGTAGTTAAAGTACAGAGATAGCGACAAAGCCCACTCTTATTGCACAAGCCCTGGAACACATAGAGCTTTCCCCAGCAGGAGGCAGAAAAGGAAAGCGGAAAGACCCTAAGCAGGAGGACTTGGAATGCATTCCTGCTTCAAAGATGGAGGAGAAAGCTCACAGAAGGAATGGGGCAGAGACAGGAAGCAGAGTGAGACTGTTGGCCAATGGGCGACAAGGAAATGTGGGTTCACCTCCTCCCAGCTGCATGGAATTCTGTCAGTGACCTGAGAGTTTGGAAGGAGGTTCTTCCCCCCAGCGTCCAGCTCAGAGCCCAATCTGGCAACCCCTTGATTGTGGCTTTTTGAAGTTCTAGGCAGAAAATCCGGCTGAGGCATGCTGACTTGGAGCCTGCAGAACTGTGAGCTAATGATGAGCACTGATTTACGTCATCGCGTTCACGGTCAGCTGTTACGCAGCTATGGAAAACTGGAAGTGTGCTCAGAGACCAGTCGTGGTGGCACAGGGTCATGCAGTGGTTGCAGGCTGCGCCCACAGGGGAGAGCCTGCTTTATGACCCAGAGGGCTCCGTGTGCATGCCACGCACATGCGTGGCCATGACCCTGCTCAGTGTGGTTGGAGTGGATCGCTGCGTGAGGGCTGTGTTGGGGTACTTGTCTCTCTCTCTCTCCTTCCTCTCTTCCTCTCTCTCTCTCTCTCATGGAAGAAATAAAATAAAATAAACTGTAAAAAATGGAGCTAATACACTTGATGTCTCCAGCAGACAACAAGGCTTTATCTAAACACATCCTAAGGGGTTCTTATTCTATGCAGTCTCCACACCTACTGTAAGGCTCTGTGAAGTGCAGATAACTGATAAAAATACAAAAATATTGTTCATGGAAATAGAAGTAAATTTTATCCCATTCTTCAGTCTCTTTCTGCACCATGGAATAAAACAGTATTTCACCTATTTGTAAATGTACGCTAGCAATGCATATCTGCAAGTATATGAGTGGTACTTTAAATTCTCCTTGGAACCAGTTGTAACATTGCACTGATCTCCTCACTGTAGCATTAGACAAAGTCTTGGAGTGTGTGCATTCTATATTTGTCTAAGAGTCGTGATTTTACCCTCTTTGGAAACATGTCATTTCACAAAGGCACATCCAGGAATTCCCAACGTTTACAGGATGGGCACAAATATTTATTCCTCCCATACCTGTGTCAAGAAGAGGGCTAAACACTGAACATGAAGTCTCATTTATTCCTCACCCCAAATTCCTGAGCCTGGAAACAGGAGCCTTTAATGAAATAAGGACAAGAATCAGGAGCACTCAGCGCTGGGGGCTTGGGGCTGAGACTGTCACCTGCTGGGATCTAACGGTTCCACTCCTGTCCTGTGACGTACTTTCCAGTGTAGACCGACACGCATGTCCACTCACCACCATCCTGGACCTTCCCCGTGTCCCAGCGCACCCCTGATGTTCACGTCTCCCTAACCCCAGCTCGAGAACTGAGAATCGCCTTTGTCCTTTCATTTTCTTTTCTCCCTGGAGCCAGTTGGTCACCAAGTAAGAGCTCAGCATCTGTCTTCCCTTCTGTACCTCACCCCCTTTGTCGAGTTGCCATTATCATCCTCATTTCTCCTCACATTAACAGCCACCCAAACAGGCAGGCGGGACAAGGTCCGAGTGTGTTTGTTGGTTTGTTTTTCAAGCATCACAACGTTTATTGACAGAAATGTGTATGTATAGTCCGGGCATGGGCATGACTTGGTAAGGTAAGGAGACTCAATTTCTTTTTTTTTTTTTTTAAAGAATTATTTATTTACTTTTATTCATTCATTTTATTTTAATTTGACCAGAGAGATACACAGAGAGAGAAAGAGGGAAAGTGAGAAAGCAAGCCACCAGGTCTAGGACTCGAACCATGGTTAGCCATGTGGGAGTGTCCAGCACCTTAACCACCACGCCACCTGCTGGTCCCTGGAGACTCAATTTCAATACTATAACAAGAGGGACCAATTCAAATTCTTACCATTCGTTTAACACCCACAAAACCCAGTGCAGGGGCATTAACAACCTCTCAAAACTGATCGGTTCTGTCTGTGTTTCTTTCAAAGGACATGTGCACTTGTCCAGGCTCTGGGATATTCAAATTTGGTACATAAAGCCCATCGCTGGAGGCAGAAATACTGGTAATATACCATCACGGCAACAACCGTCAATGACAGTTAAGAATTTTTCTGTAACAACCAAATGGAAGATTCAAGTTCTAATGCCTAGACTCTTTGTGGGACCATCAATAGGGAAAACACTATAAAATATTAATATTATGACAACAAAGGCAAATATTTATTCAGAATGAGAACATAAATCACAAGAAATCAGTAGTCTCAGAACTTCATTTTCCTGTGCTTTGAGATAGCTGATGGCAATTCACCACAAATTTTCATACACCTCATTTCAGACTCTCACCTGCTACCTCTCCCCTTACAACTCCAAATAATCACAGGAGCCAGGTGAATGAAGGCCCATAATACTCGGAATTATTTGACTTTAGTCTTTGAGACCACTACCTATTCTTTCCTCATTTGTAGTAAAGAAAATAAACTAAGCAATGAGAGAGCCATAAAATTATTCAGTGCTTCCTGGAAGTTGGGAAGAAGCCACAAACCTAAGAGATTTTAGACATTCAGATTTCTGACCCGTAGCTCATCCTCCTCAATAAAGATGTCAGGGCATCTGTGCTTTTACAAGACTCCACCAGTGAAATGTTGAAGCTGGCCTATGTATGCAGAGTTCAAAAATTACTGCTCTAGTTTGACTGCCTGAAAAGTTGCCTGATCCTGTCTCCAAAAGCTGGAGCCTTCAAAGGACAGCAGAGTTTTCTAACACTCCCTGGATCTGTACGGTAGTAAGTTGAGAAGCTGCAAAAATAAATAAATAAATAAATAAATAAATAAATAAATAAATAAATAAATAAATAAATAAATAAAATGCATCTGATTAAAGTCTGAAAATGAAGCCACTGCTTTCCTCTCTCTGCAGTTGCTTCATTGGCCTTGATTCAAGCAAAGCAACGAGCCCGGTGACTGTCAGAGCAGAGAAAGTGTCTGGGACTCAAAGGACATGAGCAGATGAACATGAGTCACGAGAGGAGTCACTCAAGGACCAGAAAAAAGAAATGGGGCTGACAGGTGACATGGTGGTTAAGGGCGTTGGACTCCCACATGGCCGACCTCGGTTTGAGTCCTGGACCTGGCGGCTTGCTTTC
This sequence comes from Tupaia tana, assembly GCA_026018925.1. Classification (NCBI taxonomy): domain Eukaryota; kingdom Metazoa; phylum Chordata; class Mammalia; order Scandentia; family Tupaiidae; genus Tupaia; species Tupaia tana. The sequence goes on along the minus strand of JAKSZU010000025.1, from coordinate 26,673,451 downwards.
TCACTTTCTCTCCCTCTCTCTCATTCTGTTCTTCTCTGTTCAAATTACAAAAGAAATAAAAATTAAATAAAAATACTTCTTTAAAAAAAGAAAAAATAAATATTTTTAAAAAAATGTTACTGCTAGCTGTACCCAACTAAAGATTTCACGAGACCTTAGCTACAAGGCTTGTGTGTGAATGTCAAGGCCCAACACAAATCTGGCGTGTTTCTTATATTCTTCTACTTAAGTTATACAGGTTAACTAGCATATGCAAATTATGTTCTCAGAAACGCACTGGTGGCTAGTGATCAAAGTCTACCTCTGAAAGAATTGCTCCAGATTACTGAATCTGGATTTCTAATTAAGAGGAAATTACTGGAACGTAGGACGTTGATACGAAGAATCAAGACTCAGGTGGCCAGAGTGGGAAGTCGGTGACCAGGCTTAGGTTGATATTCCTGCCACATACGCCTGCCCCAGATGAAAGGCAGGCTGGAGAGTCTGCTGTCCTTCTAAAATGACGAGAATAAATCTTCCTGTCACTTTCTGTCACAGTCACAGAGTCCCTGAATAGCAATCCACAGATAAAGCCCTGGGCGAATTTGTTATCAGATCTGTGTGTTTATACCTGCTGAGTCTCTAGGAAATAAAGGAAAAGAGAAAAGAAAATATTGGCAGTACAGAGGATGTCTTTCCGTTCAGAAATAAATATATGATTTTAAAACACAGCTAAATAAAACCATACATTCATAATAAGCTGGAAATGACTCCCTGCTAAGCGTACTGGGAGTTGTAAATAAGCATGTTGTTGCTGTTCATTTGCTCTATCAGGACATATCCCACTGTTCCTCAAGGTCACACCTCCTGATTCTCTCTATCCTTCTGCAAATACTGCTCTCTGTCCTGGGAGAGACAAGAATTAAAGACTCCCAGGTCTTTGGCTTCTAGTTGGAAGCCAAAGAAATGCTGTGTCCTGAGCTGAGCGGAGGAAGAGAGGAAGAAGAGGTAGAAAGCTCCCTCCCTGAGGCCCAGCTGCACGTGCGAAGGGTACGTTCCCTGACCCTGGCCCCGAGGTCCATCTCTTGGTCCTCTCTATGGTCTCCTCACCTACCCACCACACCCCTGGCAAGTCCAGTCACTGCTCTGCCGTCACGCCAGGTCTCCGGGGGCTCTGCTGCCCTGTGTGGCCAGTCCCAGAGAGTACTCCCTTACGGCTGCCCTAGACCTTTGCAAATGGTTCCTTTTCCAAACTCTTCTCGGAGTATTTCCCTGTGTGTTCCTCTCTTCCTGACTTCAGCCGTGACGGACACATTTGTGAATACTACTCGCACCGAAGTGGATCACTCGTGAACTGCCTCAAAGTGCTTAGCTCCAAGGGAACCAGCAGTTAGCGTAATGGCTATGTCGCTAGACTCCCACGTAGTCGACCGCGGTTCACGTCCCGGACCCGGTGGCTTAAAACTCATGCCGGGCACGTGTGCGTGCGTGCCCAAGATCCCGAGAGGAGAATGGAGGAGAAGGGATTGTGGGGTGGCCGTCCCCCCTGGGGGGTGATTTCTCGCTTTCTGTCTCGCTGTCTCTCTCTGTCTGGCGAGCGCACGTGCCCTATAGTGAAAACCTCTTAAAAAAACCCAAAAAAACAAAAAAACAAAAAAAACACAACAAAGTGCTTAGCTCCTAACACCGAATTCATTGTCCCTTACTATCAATTTTTTTAAATTTACTTATACCTCATTTATTTTAAAAATGCATTTATAGCAGATTTTGTTTAAGGTCATAACTTAGGGCATTAAAAGAAGACAAATGGAAAAATTAAGTCCTACTTCTATGAAGTCTGGCATTCTAAGCAGGCCTGTGCCTACACAAATAATTGCAAACTTCTCTTCCCAGATCACAGACTAAACATTGCTCCATCTTTTCTTGGTGAGAAAATTGAGAAACTGTCACCTCACGGCTTAACTGCTGTTGTCATGCTTTATGATCAGTAACTTAATTCCATGATATCGTTTATACTTGTATTGTCTGCACTAGGAATAAGGAACCATGCCCTCTGAAACTCTGCTCTTTAAAAAGAACAATCTATCCCAAAATATCAGCCTTATGAGAGTGAAACCACAGACGATGCTCGAGTCAACATTTGACAGGATACTAGCAGGAGAGTGAGTAATGAAGTGGATTTTCTGAAAATACGGAATATTAACATCCCCCAGACCGTGTTTAGGTAACTACATTAATTCACTCTTTTCATCCAATTATGTAACATTTATGTACTTAACGATGGTAATTATGTTTCACCCAGTGTCAAAGCATGTTTACCCCATTCCACAACATACTACTTTCATTCAATGCTAAGTATTTTACCAACCTTAACATAGTTAAATATAAACAGTAAACTTCCACTGTTGAGATACATTATTCATTGTTTTGTTTTGTTTCTTAGTTCAAAAGTACTTTTCTTAAAAGGGAACTGGACCAAGTTCAAAACGCGATGCTTCAGAAGAAGAAAAGAAGTGAAGTAAACAACATTAAGAAAGGCCAAGTAAGACGACAAATCACAAACAATTTATCCCTGCTGAGGAAGACAGCACAATTCAATTTGCTAAATTATTTTATTTATCTCTGAGCAGGATTACGAATGCGCGATCTGTTTGGATGAACACTCAAACTTTGCTGAATGGAAAATTGCACTGCTTCTGACATGTCAAATTTGGATACAGTAAAATAAAATGTGAATTAAACTGGCTTTGAGAATACCGCATGAAGAGATGAGTTGCCAGCTTAAGACGGTCTTTCTTAGTAGCTTTATTTAAACCCAAATATTTTGCTTCGGAGGAAGTACATGTATGTAAAAACTGAAGAATAGCTGATTATTTCTTGGTCTTTAAACTTGAAATGTTCCTGAAATTCTAAATGCAGTAAAAAGGCAAAGAAGTGTGTAGAAAGAGAAAGAGATAGTTCGATCAACGACGTCGTGAACTGGAGAAGGTTTCATAGTTACCACCTAAACAATTTAGCAAAATCTCCAAATTCTCTTTCTTTCTTCATGCATTTATGCATTTTACTATTTATTGAAACACTCTTCTGTGTAAAGTGTACCCTAGGAAGTGGGGATTAAGTATGGAGACCTCTCTGCACTCAAAGAAGAGTAAAGCAATCAGAGAACTTCATCTGAAGAAGTGAAGTCGCCAATATTGGAAAGCCATCACAGACCAGACAATGAGAGCCTCGTACCCAGCCTTCAGTCTCCTGGAAAGCGAGTCCTACACTGATTCCTGGAAGACGAGTAGGAGTCACTCAGGTGAACACAGAGGGTCTTCAGTAAGGGGGAGCTAGGGAGAGGCAGCCGCGTCTGTCAGGAAAGGGCCTGCGACCATTCCAGGAATCCCAAGGTGAATTTGGGAGAAGCAGAGAAGTGAAGTTTTGAAAAAGGAAATTTTTGACCTAAAGTAAGATCAGGAAGGAATTGTTTGAATGGTGAGGGAAAAAAATACTTATTACTTGGTCCCAGAATTCCTGTTAGGAAGAAACGAGCTTTGGTTAGGGATACAAACTCTTACTCTGCAGGTGGAGAGGCATGCTTGAGAAAATTTGGAAGCAGTGAAGTCAGTAAAGGAAAAGATTGCCTGGTCTGCATTGGGGATGAACAGGAAGTCATGGTTAGGAGAAATCAGAAAAATAAGGGAAAAATGAGCGGGAATAGACCATAAAGGAGGGACAAGGGGATTTTAACAAGTCCGTTCGTCTCACTGTGTTAAAAAGATCCTTGTCACCCCTAATAACATTCATTCATGAAAACAAAAGAGATGATTGATACTATTTTATATTTGTGAACACGAAAAAGCCCAAGTTCCACCTCTGTTGTGGTATCAGGACAGGGATGGACAGATAGAGTTAAACCGCGTTTCATGCAGGGAGATTGTCAGAGCCACAGGAAACTCCAGAACTTGCAGCAACTTTGAAAATGGGATGGGTCTTTCCATAGGGCAAAGATCAGAGCCAGCTGGACCTAGCCCCTAACACCTAGGGCATGTCATAGCCAGCAAGGTTTGATGGACTGACTTAAAGGTGAGAGTGTTAAGCAGGATAGTGCTTGACCCCGTCTGTGCTCAGGTGGAAATGGTTTAGAGGGAGGCAGGGCTCAGGGGAAGGAGACCAGTGGGTGGAGCATCTGGGTTGGGTCACTTGCAATGTGACCATCGACTCTGATGCTCCAGAGGGGCTTGACTGACTGAAATCTCAGCTCTCCTGGACACGACCAGGGACTCAGATCGAGGACCCAGACCTTGGTCAAAGACATTACCCCACCTGTTGGAAGAGCCTGTAACACAGTTGGGTGACAGTGTGCATCTCCGTGTGTCCATTGGGAAGGCTACAATTTTAAAGGGAACAGGAAACAGGATTGAACTGGTTATTACACTGAGACCATTTGTGAGCATAAGATGGTGTGTGTGTTTACCTACTCCACAGGAAATGGATGAGAACTTAATTGAATCAAATAGAAATGGATGAGCCCCACATTCTGTGATTCTGCCCTAGCAGAGAAGTAGATCTAAATCAGACTATCAGTCTTAATAAGCAGTTAATGAAGAAGCTGGAAAAAACGGCAATCTGTTGACTTCTGTGCTTGGAACAGACAAGCCCCAAGCGAAGCCATTACTTCTTGTTAATCAACACACAAGTTAATGAATATAAAATTTGCATCCCTGTTATCACAACATTTAAGTTTTATTTTTCAACCAGTGCGTTATTTTGTCATCACAGAGTTGTGTTTTCATCTAAAAATCTATTTGCTAGGAAGGATAAAGAACCTTCCTATAACATGAAAAGGTCTCTTTTTAATAGTTCCAAGGACTGTGAACTGTAGGTTAAGACAAGTAATGTTTATTAAAGGAAATAGCTTTGTTAGAACAGCTGCAATAGAAGCCTTTGTTTCTTAAAGGTTTAAATATAATTTGTCATGGGAGATTGATTTTAACCACAAATCCTAGTGACACTGACATCATTAATCAAGCCTGTATAAAAGTAACTCAACCTGTATAAAAGACTGTGCAGATTTTATTAAAATTACAACTGGAACAACTTCCACAGTCTCCCACAGTCACATCTGTCCTTACATCTCTCTCTCTGTCTTACTCTGCCTGGGCCACCTAATGGCATTCTGAAAATACAATATTGTTGCTGGCTTAATCAAGATTCATCTTTCATAATTCTTGAGGCTGGGAAGACCAAGGTCATAGAATGCCAGCATGGCTAGGTTCTGCTGAGGGCTCTCTTTCTGGTTTGCAAATGGCTGCCTCTTCCCTGTGTTCTTACCTGGTGAGGAGATAGAGAGAGACCAAGCTATCTGGTGTATGAGGGGGCTTCAAGAAGTTCATGGGAAACAGAATTAAACTATACATTTATTTTTTCTTTAGTCATGATAGAGAGTGCACACAGAGGTAGGAGACTGAGAGACTGAGAGACAATGAATGAGAGAGAGGAACACTTTCCACAGGGTACGCGTGGTGCGGCCCCTTCCTGCAGCCCTCCAGCCCATCTGACCTTGAGCACTCACGCATCATGTGCCTGCTGTGTGGCGGGCAGGCCAGGCTGAGGGCTCCAACTGCGGTCGCCACGTGGGATCCAGCTTTTCCTGAGCTACTCGTTACCTCTGCACCTGGAGCTGCCCCTAAACCACAGGTTTATTTTAGTGCAAAAAGGAAAGGAAAGGAAAGGAAAGGAAAGGAAAGGAAAGGAAAGGAAAGGAAAGGAAAGGAAAGGAAAGGAGAAAAGAACAGAAAAGAAAAAGAGAAGAGAAAAGAAAAGATTCTAAAACCTAGGAATAATTTGATCATATATATTTTCCATGAACTTTTTGATGACCCCCTCATATAAGGACACTAATCCCCATCACGAGAGCCCAACTCCTACGACCTTACCTAAACCTAGTTACCATCCAAAGGTTCCATCTCCAAATCATCATGTCAGGGGTTAGGGCTTCAGTGCATGAATTGGGGGACACGGCTTAGCTCACAGCATTCCCCACACACTGTCTGGCAGCCTCGTCTTCCCTTCCTGCAGATGAACACTGGGGGGCGGGGGTAGGCAGGAAGTGGTGTGGGGGCTCAAGTGCTAGACCCCAAATGGCCTACCGCAATTTGGGTCCCAGATCTGGCAGCTTGAAAATCACACTGAGCATGTGTGTGTGCGTGCCCAAAACCCCAGAGGAGAATGGAGAAGGGATTGCAGCATGGCCACTCCCCTGAGGGGTGATTTCCCACCTTCCCACTCACTGTCTCTCTCTCTCTCTCTCTGTCTCTCTCTCTCTGTCAAGTGCATGTGACCTACGGCAAAAACCTTAAATAAATAAGAAAGATGCTGACTGGAGAAAATACAAAGTATTATGCATAAGGTGAGCAGAGGTGCTCTGGCTTCAATGTCTGCGTCACCTCCAAAACTCACATGCAAACCTAATCCCTAACGCTTAAGAATTAAGAGTGAGGCCTTTAGGAGACGAAGTCGTCATGTCACGTGGGCTGTGCTCTTACGAATCAATCAGTGCCTTCTCAAGGGGCCTGAGAGCGAAGTCCACTGCTCTGTCCTTCCTACCACTGTGTGCGAGGACACAATGCTGGTCCCTCCGGTGGGTACAGCAACAAAGCACCAGCCCCCGCCCAGAGAGCAGTCTCACCGACTCTGATCTGCCCGACGCTTTGCTCCTTGGCTTCCCGACCTCCATAACTGTGAGCAGTGTATGTTGTTTGGAAATCACCCCAAGACCCTCGGATATTCTGTAATAGCAGCACATACGGACTAAGGAATATCTGCTGTCAGAATATGCAAAGGAGTCTCAAAACTTAATAAGAAAATAAAAATCCATTTAAAGAATGGATAACAATTTCATCAGACACTTCATTCAACTAAGATACACAGATGGCAAAGAAGCACATGGAAACATACTCAATATTATTAGTCATTAAGAAAATGAAAATTCAGACCATAATGAGATATGATTACATGTCTAGTCTGTTTGCTAAACTTAAACTGTGATCATGCCAAGTACAGGGAGGAGATAGGGCAACAGGAAGTCTCTTAAGCAGCTAGTGGGAATACAAACTCATACACCCACTACAGAAAGAGTTAGTCTGTTTTTTAGAGGGTGAAACTTACACCTACCATCTGATCCAGCCATCCCATCTTGGAGATTTACTCGAGAAGAGAAAGCCCGTAGGCACACAGGTTGGTACACAAAAATTCATATTAGCATTATTCGTAACGGCCCAAAACTGAAATAATCTGAATATACAAGAAGTGAATGGATAAACAACAGCTGAATATACACAATGAAATACAGCTTATCATTTAGAAGAAATGAACTTTTGATAAGTGCAACGAGGCATCTTAAAATAATTATACAGAATGTAACCAGATGAGAGTATTCACTGCATGATCTCATTTATATAAATTTGTAAAAAGGTAAACTCATTTAGAGCAGAACCATAGATACCCACATAAGAGGGTAGGTAGAGCCAGGAGAATGTGACCAACTTTTGAGGATACTGTAGATGTAGAGGTTTATTACTTTAATTCTTGCCAGAGAACATGTGTAGTCTCCAGAGAGACAGAGAGGGAAAGTGAGAAAATAAACCCCATAGGGAATGATTACGTCATCACAATTCTTCTCCCTCCATCTCACACGCCTTTTGGGATTTCTGGCAGGCATGTACACATGTCCAGAATATTTTTTACGCTCACAAGTCTGTGGGATCCAGCTGTCTTAACATTCACACTATAGACTGGCCCTAGGTTTATTATTTTGACTGAAATTACGTCATAGGTACATAATATATCAAAATTTATCAAATTATATGCTTTAAATATGTATAGTTTATTTCAGTCAAACATATTTAATTTAAAAACACAAAATTATAAAACAAAAAGAATAACTGCTTAGTATTTATCTTGCATCAAAATTCATTGCCTATTCATCAAATTTTCTGCTTTCCTTCATTCACCCTACCACTTGCATGAGAAACAGAGAGGAAGAGAAAACTTTGGCATACAACTAGTGTTCACCAGGGCAAAAAAACTCTCTTTTTTTATTGTGCAAGTATAAACAGATTATATACTAAATATTTAAGTGCTGATAATGTTTCAATAACTCCCAACATTTTCAGAAAAGAACTTGGCAACCATGGTAGATTACAAAGATAATGTATTAGATAACCAGGACAAGGAGGGACTTTATATCTGTAAACCTTATAGCTCAGTGCCACATCAGCCTGGAAAAAAGAAAGTGCTGGAATCCCTTCTCCTCCTGAGACGTGGGGTGTGCGCATGCGCCCGGCATAATTTTCAAGTTGCCAGGCCCAGGACTTGAACCGCAGTTGGCTATGTGGGAGTTCAGCACCTTAACCACCATGCTATCTGCTAGCCCCAATGCAAACTGTATTTAGTAGAGCTTTACTGGTGAGATGTGTTTTGGGAATGGTCCCAATGTTCGGCCAGATAATGGACTCCCCATTTACAGAGTCTGTGTTGGCCTGCACCTTTTGTCTTGGCTACTTGGAAAGACTGAGGCGGAGGCTATCAACACAGTGAGATCCATCTAAAAAAAACACTACTCTCTCTCCCTCACACACACACACACACACACACACACACACACACACACACAAGAAAATACATAAATAAAGTAGGTGTGCTGAATGAGTTCTTGGGGGTTCTAATTCAAGAAGGCTCAAAGCAAAAACTGTGCAAGATGTCCTATCGGATGATCCCTGATGGGGAACGGGAGATTCTGGGATTCCCAAGAGCAGGGACATTTCGTTTATCTTTACATTCCTTCTCTGTGATCCTCTGTGATCCTCTACAAGAGCACCGTGTTCTAACCCTTAGTAATGGTTAGAACACAGCTATTACCTGCATGAGTACTTAAACACCGCCCCCTACATTCAAATGATAGCACATCTAAAGAGCTAACTTTAAACAAAGTTTTCAATAATTCCCTCCTCCTCCACCTTCCGCAGGCTATTATACTTTTCCAAATTAAATTCTCATTCAGCCATTAACCTTAGCTTGAGCAAGACCTATCTATTAGCACGCCTGAGGCAGGTTTATCAAAAACATCATTTCACAGTTAAAACCTCAGCCTACTTCAGTTACAAATCCCTGTGGACTTACTTAGCAAAAGGCACTATCATTTTCCCTCTTCATTACAACATATTTTAATGATCTGTTTTAGAAATAGGTCCTGCCTCTTAATGAATGTGTCTGGTACGGAGGCTCCGAAGGGCAAAAGGCAGTTTCCAAGCCTAATTTTCATGATTCAGGCATTGGATTAAGAGGAAGAAAATACGCTCGGAAGTTAATGTGGCCCTTTCGCTTGTTTCTCCATGTGGCACATATTGGTTAGGATGACCATCTTACGTTCTCTGTGTCACTTTGTCTACAGTGTCATGTTGCATACTCCAAGGGGGCACTTCTAGGTGGCACTTGGAGCCATTTGCTGTCTGGTACATTATTGCTACCAGAATTGTGTGAGGGCAGTGAATTGATAGATCTGCTTTTTTTTTTTAACTTTATTTATGTCTCCCCTAAGGGTGAAGGACAGAGACAAGAGACAGAGATGGAGAGATAGGGACTTTTACCAGGATCTCCATGCCACGATCCATCCCTAGCTCCAGCCAGGTCATGGGCACACACACATGCCTGGCATGTAGAGGGAAGCCCCAGGATGCAAACCCAGGACTCCCCATGGTGTCCAGTGGCAAGACTGCTGTCCTGTCACCTGGCCACATGACCTAGGCTTATTCCAGAGAGAGTGACCTGGGGTCCTTAGTAATTACTCACGCTCTATGTACTTGATTTTCTCTTCTGTGGTCTTACTTTTCAAGGTTGCTCATGATAATATGAAATAATCTGTATGTGAGTAGTGCATGTTAGTATTTATATTGCTTCACTTATTTTTCCCTTCTAAAAGTGGCTATCCTAAATGACATAGCTCTTCACGACCACAGCGGTGTTCCTAACCTCCTACTACCATGTCTCATCAGAGGGACTCACGTCCTGTGCCAGTGAGAAAATAACCCCCTTACGTTTTCTGTCTTCCCATACCAAACACCTATCTCTCTGCCATCTTTCCTTCTCTTCTTTAAAAAAAATATTCATTTATTTTTATTTAGTTCATTATTGTTAAGTTTGCTATATGGGGCACATGCACTCACCAGAGAGAGACAGAGAGCGAGTGAAAGTGAGAAAGCGAGTCGCCAGGTTGGGGACTTGAACCACGGTCAGCCAAGTGGGAGTCCAGCACCGTAACCACCATGCCACCTGCTGGCCCCCCGCCTTTCCTTCTTTACATCCTGATTTAGGAGAAGTTTGATTCCAGATCGCTTCTCAGCCAGGTCTGTCACTCATTCCCTCGCCCTTCTTCTATACCTTGCTCCATTATTCCCTCGCTCTTCTTTCAGGGAAGTTTCTAACTTTCTCCTTACTCTTGTTCATCTCCTTCACCCCCAAAAGCAACTTCAGCTGTCGTCTTAGTTTGCTCAGGCTGGTATTAAAAAAAGAAAAGCATAAACTGGGCGCTTTAGTGCCTTACACAAAGAACAGAAATTCATTACTCACAGCTCTAGAGGCTGGGAAGTTCAAGATTAAGGCATCTATTGAAAGGTAAGGCCTCTGGCATCTGGTTCACAGGCGGCACCTTCTTGCTGCGCCCTCACATGGTGGAAGAGGGAAGGACAGGCTGTCCTTTGATAGGGGCAGGGATCTCACTATGAGATCTCCACGCTCGCGAGCTATCCTCTCCCGGAGGCCCTGCATCTTTCCACCATCGCCTCGGGGGTTAGGATTCCAACATACTAATTATGTTCTTATTCTACAGTAATTGTTTAATTTTATTTACTATTATTATTATTTTTTAATTTGACCAGAGAGGGAAAGTGAGAAAGCAAGCCACCAGGTTTGGGACTCAAACTGCAGTCAGCTACATGGGATTCCAGCGCCTTCACCACCTCGCCACCTGCTAGCCCAGCAACACATGAATTTTAAGGAGACACAAACATTCAGACCATTTAGCAACTGTCTTCCATCTACAAAGCATCCCTCGCTTGCACCTATCCTAAAGAAATAGTGGGGATATGGTCAAAGAACTCGGCTTGGATTTAAGAATCGTGCATACATTTTTGTACCAGCAGGCCCAACTGCATGTGGCTACAGGAAGCGGAAGTTCACAGTGTGATTTCAGACTGCTGAGAGTATGTATGGATGCCTAGTTGTTGGTTATTCTTCTAAAGTTTTTTGAATTTTCTAAATGTTTTCATTTTTATCATTATTATTTATACGTTTAATTGCTATACATCATTTAGATTGTAAAGAGACTTTGCCCAGCATGATATATACCTCAGTCCAGCCCAGTTGAAGATACTATCCACCTCTTCATCAACAGATAATAAACCATATCTGTGTCCCACAAATGTCTTACCTCTCTATGACGTGAACTTCCTAAATTTCATGTAGCAAATTCTTGTTGCTTTATGGTAGTGAGAAAGCAATGGTTTCTTTGGAGGCTTCTTCGCGCCTGTTTCCTTCCCCAGGTGAGGCCTCATTTGGGTCCTCCTCTCAGCTGTACCCCCTCCCTGAGGTATAAGCTGCACCCACCACCTCCACCTCTCTCCTTTCATTTAGAGTTCCATCTAATGCGAGTTTGCTGAGTCCCCACCACGGGCCACGCACTGAGCGAGGCACAGAGCAAGTTCCCGAGGTGGCGACACGGCAGTGCCCGAGGGGACGTGTAGGCCAAGAGCTTCCTCCCCATGGGCTTGTCACAGGGTGCCAAGAAACCAGGCAGTCTTTCCGCTGCATCGAATTACTCGGCATTAAGTCCACAAAGATCGCAAATACACTGAAATGTTTATGATAACATCATTTTTAATAAGTACCTAAGAACACAATCACTCAAGCGCTTGTAAATGTGACCTCTACATCATTCCAAAAACAAACATTAAAATGCTCTTAAAGTAATCTAGATTAATTACATCAATCAGACCTTCCGTTCCAGAGTTTATGACTAGAATTCTAAATATACTTTTCATTTATGTTACTTGTAAATAAAAAATAGTTGATTTATAGTAATAAGAGATGGCTATAAATATCTGTATGTATAAAGCTCTATTTTAGAAATATAAAAAAATTTTCTGATTAAAATCTAATAAAAACATATTAGTTAAAAGTTATAAAATAGGTATTAATAAAAAGTCAATATCTAAATAACACACATATATAACATATGAATATAAATTAACTTTCATAATATGCATTTCCCATGAACTTTCTGATCCCTTGTAAATACATTTGTGTGCATATTACATATGTGTGTATATATGTACGTAAATGGTATTATCCTAATTTAGTAAACACAATACTGACCATGAAGGAACTACATAGTAATATCCTACTGTTATTCTAAGGAGATATTTACAGCTCTAAACTGCTAAAGAAGGATGCACTGACTTATTTAAGTTTAGATTTCAGGAAGATGATCTCCTATCAGCAGCATCCTTACTGATTTCTGCATGTAGGAGTTGCTTTCAAACACTGAGGACATAAGTTAAATCTATATGGCCACAAGCTGACAATTATAGCACCTCCTTGTTCAACAGAAGCACCGGGTGTAAGCATGTCCCCTGACTCACTAGCTAGAAATACCCTTTTGGAGGAAGTGACAGCAGACACTTAAGCTGAGTCCTCAAGAGTTTGACAGTTTAAGAGGAGATCGAGCAAGGTGGCAAGATTTTTCTTTTCAATTATCACTTGACTAAATGCCCTTAACTTGTCTGGCTCTACAATTGGAAACAGGAGACCTAAAACACATCCACTTTCTAGATATTAAAACTGAGGCTTCTTTTAAGAATGATTCTCAGTGGTATTTCAGTTCTTGATCACATGTCACATCATATGGACGGATCACCACTAAGGTTACCTTTTAAATTGGAGCACCACCTCAGCTGCACTCTTACTCTAAAGATCTTTGAATTCTCATCCACCCATCCATCCATCTATCTATTCACCTATCAACCCACCTACCCATCCATCCATCCACTCATCCATCACGTACCTATCTACCCACCTACCCATCCATCCATCCATGTACCTAACTACCCATCTACCCATTCATCTATCAATACATCCATCCATCTACTTATTCACCTACCCACTCACCCATCCACTCATCCATCATGTACCTATCTACCCACCTATACCCATCCATCCATCCATGTACCTAACTAGCCACCTACTCATCCATCCATCCACTCATCCATCATGTACCTATCTACCCACCTACCCACTCACCCATCCACTCATCCATCACGTACCTATCTACCCACCTACCCATCCATCCATCCACGTACCTATCTACCCACCTACCCATCCATCCATCCATGTACCTAACTACCCACCTACCCATTCATCTATCAATACATCCATCCATCTACTTATTCACCTACCCACTCACCCATCCACTCATCCATCATGTACCTATCTACCCACCTACCCATCCATCCATCCATGTACCTAACTACCCACCTACCCATTCATCTATCAATACATCCATCCATCTACTTATTCACCTACCCACTTACCCATCCACTCATCCATCATGTACCTATCTACCCACCTACCCATCCATCCATCCACGTACTTAACTACCCACCTACCCATTCATCTATCAATACATCCATCCATCTACTTATTCACCTACCCACTTACCCATCCACTCATCCATCATGTACCTATCTACCCACCTACCCATCCATCCATCCATGTACCTAACTACCCCACCTACCCATTCATCTATCAATACATCCATCCATCTACTTATTCACCTACCCACTCACCATCCACTCATCCATCATGTACCTATCTACCCACCTACCCCATCCATCCATCCATGTACCTAACTACCCACCTACTCATCCATCCATTCAAATACCTAACTACCCACCTACCCATTCTTCCATCATCCATCCATCCATCCCATCCATCATCCATCCATCCATCTGTCCGCCCATCCTGCTTATCTTCCTATCCAATCAACCATTCATCCATCCATCCATATACCTATCTACCTACCTACTCATCCATCCATTCAAGTACCTAACTACCCACCTACCCATTCTTCTATCCATCCATCCATCCATCCATATACCTATCTACCTACCTACTCATCCATCCATGTACCTATCTGCCACCTACCCACCTATCCATCCATTCATCCACAGAAATTATATTTCTATTTTTCATTGGCAAATAAAAATGTACATATTTATCATGTGCAACATGTTTTGAAATATGCATAAATTGTGAAATAGCTCAATTAAGTGAATTAATCTATGCATTCTCTCACACTCAATTTTAGGCTGAGAATATTAAACCATCTACTCTCATAAAAATGTCCAAGAATTATACAGTACATTGTTTCAACTGTATTCACCATCTCTTAGTCACTATCTACCCATCTACACACCCACTCATCCATCCATTCATCCATTCATCTTGCTTACTTACTCACTCACCCCACCCATCCATCCAAACTAACCAGATGGACCTTATAAGTTGAAGGTGTCATGCTTGAATGCCATGACAATAAAAACCTGCAAAGCCTCTCTATTTAGGAAGTTTTCATCTAACAGGCCGAAGCCAAGCATATGTGGCGGGCACAAGGGAACGAGGCAGCAGTCACAGACGCCATGTATTTGAAGTAGCCTGTGCCCTGCCTCCTCCTCGACAAGCAAGCAGTTTTCCTTCTGACGTCACTGCATTCATTATATACCATTACTGCACATGCCCTTATTCTTTTTTTGGGCCTTTAACATTCACTGTGGGAACATTATTTATCAAAGAGTAAAATCTTGAAGCTTAATAAAACAAACACAGAAGAGATTCATGACTAACACTGGTACAATAGTGCCCTTGGGTCAAAACATTTGCTTTACTAAATGCCAAGCAGTCTCCAGTTTTCTAGCAATAAAACATGATTTCATTTGCTTTCAGCACTGTTGGAATGCATCAACTGGAGCCCTTAGTCAGAGGAGATATAATTATGGCTATCCCTTCATCGATACTGGATGTCATAAAGGGACATTTGGGCCATTTCGGAAGAGGAAAGCCTGAGAAAGAATGGCCAAGGGAAGGAGGGTTGTTGGCCTTTCCAGTGCTCCCGTGAGAGGACCTAGGAGGCAGGTCACCTACGTATGTGATGAAATCGTCTGAGAAACATCATGGAAACTGTAAACGGGGCAACCATTTCAACAGCTGCAATCTGGATGATGCAAGAGATCACCTAATTTCCTTGCTCAAAGCCACCTAGTAATCCTCCTTTGCAATTAGATGGGGTCCCTTCAGAGGGACAGGTAAGACCTTTGCAGTCCAGGTCACTCGTTTTCTTACTCCTTCACTTCACGTTCAAGTCTCTACAAGATTAAGCCCTGGCTTACTTTTCCACCTTCACCTCTTCCACATCCTTCTTTTAAATATGTTTTCAAAAATTAAATTTCTATTTTTCATCGGCAAATAAAAATGTACATATTTATCATGTGCAACATGATGTTTTGAACTATGCATAAATTGTGAAATAGCTCAATTAAGCGAATTAATCTATGCATTCTCTCACACTCAATTTTATGCTGAGAATATTAAACAATCTACTCTCATAAAAATTTTCAAGAATTATACAGTACATTCCTATTAACTGTAGTCACCACGTTAGACCATCCATCACTTAAACTTGCTACTCCTACCTGAAGTTTTCTGTCTTTTGACCAACGTCTCCCTAACTGCAACCACTTGCCATCAATCCCTAGGAACTACCGTCCTATGTCCTATGTCTGTGGGATCAACACTCACTCCTCTGTGTCCATAGTACACATTTTCTTCTTCACTCACGTGTTGATGGGCACAGGTTGATTCCATATCTTGGCTATTGTGTCGCTAAACATGGAAGTACAACTAGTTCCTCGACACACTGGTTTATTTCCTTTGGCCGTATACCCAGGTGTGGGCCGCTGGCTCATGCAGGTGTTTTGCTGTTAATGTTTTCAGAAGGCTCCATGTTATTTTCCATAATGGCGACACTAATTTACATCCTCACCAGGGTTTTCCGTTCTCCACACCCTTGCCTGCTCTTGTCCTTTTTCTTGGTGATAAGAGCCATTCTAACACGTGAGAGGTGGTAGCTGTTGCTTGCCCCCATTCTTGTTCACTGAACTCCAACTTCAAAAGCCATCTTCCTGCCCCCTGAGGCTTCACAGACATCCCTGTTGCCTTCACATGTCTTGTTGCTTCGGCCTCAAAGGCTTTTTTTTTATCTTTGCAGGAAGAATGCTCTCTTATCCTTCAGGTCTCAGTCTCAAGTTGACTCAGAGATGTCTCTGGCCTCTCAGTCTGAAGTAGCCTTGTCCTTTCTTATGACTTCTCTCCTCCCGGAACACCATCCGATGCCACCGTGACATCTGAGTTTCTATACAGTGTATTTCGCCGCTGCAGATCATTCTCTTTGTTTTCTCATTTGTCTTTGTGTTGGCTGAGAGGCAGTACAGGCCAGTGGTGAGGCACAGACTCTGGAGTTAGCTTGGATCTGAGCCCCATCTCTCCCACTTAATGTTTGAGTGAGAATGACAAATTACTGAGTTTACCTGTGTTTAATTTCAACATCAGTAAAATTGGGGTAAAAATAGTGCTTACCTTTAGGATTGTTATTACAATTAAATGAATCAATCAGAAACCAATCACCAAGAACAGCGCATGTCACAGGGCGGCACTAAGTCAATCGTTGTTCTCATTATTGGTCTCTTCCATTGAGTGATAACAGTAAGAATCTTGGCCTAGCACTTGCCAGTAGTAGATACTCAATCAATATTGGTTGAATAAATGTGTTATAGGAGCATATCTAGAGGGGGAAAAGAAATTTACAGGGGCCTAGATCTGAAAAAGCTATTTAAGCCAATGATAAAGAGCAAGTCACTATTACATAATGATGGGGCGACAGCCTGGGAAGTGTTGTTAGCACAGTTAACTGTAACCTGATATTAACGAGGCCAAGGTGATGGGTTTGGCACCTCTGGATGCTCCACTGAGGTTTGTGCTGTGCTCTGATCAGCCTTCAGTCCCACCGCTAGGCTAGTCAGCTGTCTAATGCATCAAAGCCTGGTACCAGGGAGCCAGAGAATAAAGAAATAAACATCGACCCGTGTCAGCCAAGTAGGACTAGAGGAAGTCCATGTCAAAGTGCATTCCTAGTAAACAGTGGGGTGATTCTCGACGGCATAGCATTACTGCACTGGCTCTCCCCAGAGTTCAAACCACCCAACACACGAGATTCCAGCCCAAGGGCAGCTTCCGGTCCTCTCCCAAGTTGGAACTTGGAATTTGAGAAATTGGGATTGCTGAGCCTTTTCCTTTCCTGAAATATTTTTGACTGCCACCAGGTGGTACTAGGTAAGCACATCCAAACAGGACATGCAGTTTTATTAAACACAAAATTGATGAGTTGCAAAAAAAAAAAAAAAAAAAAAAAAAAGGTTTTTCTTTTGAAACACAAATATTGTGTAATAGAGAATACATGTAATTCTGGTTCAGACTTGTAAAATAATGTGTAGCTTTTTCTAAAATTGAAAACTGTATATCGGGAGAACACTCTGTCTTCTTGTGACTAAGGATTTCACTCTGGGGCGGATTTTGTCCTTCAATGAGGAAATCCTATCTCAGAGAATTTCAGGTCTCCAGAGGAAGTCCTCCATCTCCCGCAGACGTGGACCTGGCGTCTGGTCAGGAGGCTCTTCCTCTCCTCTCCTATGTCCTTCTCCTGCTCCTCCCCCTTCCCTCTGTTTCTATTTCCTTCTCCTACTTTCCTTATCTGGCTTGCAGATAACATTTTTGTCTGCCTTTGTCTGCTAGTCTGAGGAGCTGGGATGGAAACAGAGACCTCCCTAGGCTTTGTAGAGTTAAAAGCTTGCAAATCTCAGTGTATACTCACAAAGGCCAAGGTAACTGATCATGATTCTCACCATTTTCACAGATATTTTCAACTAATCCTGGGAAATGAAACTCTTCCTATTCACTTTCTCCTGTTGAGAGGGCTCTAATAACCTCTCTGCCCATTTCCACAAGTGCGTCAACAGTGGCCATCTTTCATGCCAGCATGCAGACCACAGAGAGACTAATCTCCAGGCTAGCCCTGGTCTTCCGGATCCTGTCACGTTTCTTAACTACTCTCTTCATTTCTGACTCCCCCCCCCCCCATACGGTACATGAGCACACCAGAGAGAGACAGAGAGAAAGTGAGAAATCACCCCTCAGAGGGTTGGACGCGCTGCAATCTCTTTTCTTTCATCTTCCTCTCAGTAATTTTGGCACACACACATATACACGTACCAACCATGAGTTTCAAACCACCAGGTCTGAGATTTGAACCACAGTCAGCCATGTAGGAGTCCAACACTTTAACCACCACGCCACCTATTGTGCCCCACATCTGACCTTGTAACCATGATATTATTTGTACAATGTCAAGGCTATCTTTCAATCTAGAGTAAAACATAGACTTTCTCTCTCTCTCCTAGATTATTAAAAGGTACCTTCTTTCTTCATTTTCAAACACAAATATCCTAACCCTTATCTCCAGGTTAAAAATAGATAGCTGTTTATCTCTATGTACTTTCGTGTTCACATGTCCAGTGTCTTTTGTTCAAGTCATTATCCTTAAAAAAAAAAAAAAAACCTTTTCCCCTCTATGTTAAAAATTTAGTGTTCCAAATTGTTATTACCCTAAAGATTATAGCCAAATTGTCATAAGGAATTAGTGACTTCATGAGAGGGAGAGATATACTTGTTGTTATCCAAATCCCTGCACTGAAACATGCCTGGCAACGCCTATGAAATATGTCCGGCTGAAGCTTTGCTGTGGCCACAGAACCCTACCTTGCAGTAGAGGGTCTTTAACGTCCTCTTATTCTGGGGAAAATGGATAGGGGACGCAAAGGGGTGAGAGGAGAAGAGAGAGTGTGCCGAAAGAGACTCTCTCCTAAAGAGTGCACACTGCCCTTCAGACATCTCTACGTGGAGTTTGTTTACATTTCTAACCTTCCTTAAAAACAGAAAACTTAAAGAAGGATTTATAATAGATAATGTCACATCAGCATCATTTTATACACTTAAATTAAACATACCATTTCCAGCCTGCCTTTCCAGCCCATTTTTTTAATAGCCCAACTTAACAGGTTTTGGAAAAAGGCCCCACCAGACATTCCCCTTTACGGTAGCACGCGCTGCTCATCTTTTCTAGACTCCATATGTTTGGCTTAAGGCAATGCGAATATTTTCTCATTTTATTTTATTCTGGGAAATATAGCAAGAAGTAATTCATTTATTTGGCTGAACCTCTAAGGGGTAGCCCAGCTGAAGTCGATAAAATTCGAAGTTACCATTCTCGTGAAGGTATGATCCATTTCTGGCAAGCCTCGGGACCCTAGCATGACACTCATTCATTTTTTTAAAAAGAGCTGTTTTATATGTACACTGCGTTTCTCACCCCTAACTCAGCAAATATGGAAACCTAATAGCACCAACCATGTGTGACTTCAAAGGTGGAACTGGGATGGGTTTTCTAATGGCCGAGGTTAGTGCCCATATCATCAGACAACGGATATTAAGGGTGAAGGAACATTCAAGAAACTGTGGCAAGTTGCAGAGGGCTGTAAGCTCTCAGGGAGAGACATGCTCATGCATCCTCCCGCTAGTTCTACTTAATTTATGGAAATCCATTTTTATTTAAGTATGTGTATTTGCCCTCTGATAGGGATGGAGGAATGTGCATAAAAGTGTAATGGGTTTTCATGACGTGAATTCACAGAGGAGAAGCACTTAGGGGCCCACTGCCCGGGGCCTCCCAGTTCCACCAGCGCCCTGCTGCACTGGGGGCCGTTAGTCTTCTCCACTCATTCTCTGACACACTCCCCCTCTGTATTTTTTTAGCTCAGCTGGCAGACAGTTCTTGGCACATCCTGAAAATATACTGTCCCATCCTAACTGGCCCCAGACAAAATGGAGCCACACACACAATGGCCTCCCACCTGGGGGTGGAACGAGCATGACCCAGGCGCCCCAGGACTGAGAACCGTGCCCTTGTCTAGCCAGATGACTTTGGGAAAGCCACTCATGGTTGGACATTTTGTCCACTGGATGGTCTAGGAGGGCCAATAACAGTAATGGAAGCCGACTTCCAGTTTGTCAGGTTGTTGCAAACTGTCCGGTGAGAAATCCTTACGAATCACAGAGCACCTGGCATGAACATGGCAGCCGGGAAATAGTGCCCGTCCAGGCGGAATAAAGGCCTGTCAACGTTCATAATTGTGAGATATTTATCTTGAGCATGAATTTTGATTGGTGACTATGTTGGGCCAAGGAGTTCTTATTGTAATTGCTTTATAGATCCTGTCTTATAAAAGGGGGCTGTTTTGTGTTGGAGTGAAGGAAAAACGAGTTGGGGAAAAATATGTCTTCAAAGCAGACATCTCTTCACTAGCTATAGGCTTTTTTTTTTCCCCGTAAACACAAAATCTACAGCTGCAAGCTACTGGTTCCAAATAAGCTCTTGAATCAAATAAAACATTGAAGCAAACTCAAGCTTCTCTCCCTTCTCTGTTAACTGGTACAAAACCTTGTTTATTTCTAGAGAGATTTTTGCTATAGGGAATGTGTGCTCACCTGAGAGACACAGAGAGACAGAAAGTGAGAAATCACTCTCGGGGAGGATAGCCACACCGCAATTCCTTTTCCTTCATTCTCCTCTTAGGAATTGGGGCACATATGCACACACGCCTGGCATGAGTTTTAAGCCATACGGTCTGGGACTTGAACCATAGTTGACTACATGGGAGTCTAGCAATGTAACCCTTATACCATCTGCTGGTCCCCAAATTTTTAAAAGTGATAATATTTAACATATGTTTCTAAAAATATAATTTTACATCCTGTAGAATGGCTTAAAGAGTCCATTCTGTTCTCAGTAAACTAAATACGTGTTGTGAACAGATTACTTCAGATGGATGATTTTTTAAATTAAAGAAAAAACAATTTCCTAACATAGAAATGATCTCTTCCATTTATGTACATAGCTTCTCTCTGTCTTCTTGAGTACTAATCCCCCTACCCACAACAACAGCAGAGATTTGTCCTTTGCAGCCTTAACCACGGTGATAAAGGATTAATTACTTCATGTAATTATTTGTTTAGGGACTTAACATATTATCTGGTGAGCAAGAATCTCTAAGTGCAAGAACCATGCTGTTCACCAGCTAATAACTCTAGCAAGGGGCTGGACACAGCATAGACCCTCAAGAAAAGTGTGGAGAGGCAGAACAGGCTGTAGACAGAAAACAGCTTCAGAGTTAGGAAGGCATAGATTTGAATCTGGATAAAACCGTACACTGAGTACTTAAGCAAAGTTGAGTACCCTAATCCGTTTCTACTTTGATAAAATGAAGCCAATAATAACGATGTTGTTGGGCTGTTGTAAAGAGTAAAATAATAATGCCTGTGAGGCACGTTGGACTGTAGCTGATATGTGCCAGCTGTTTCATCAATAACTATTATAATTATCATTATTATGCAGTAGGTACATGCAGAATTCTTTAATAAGATGATGACCAGGTCTCAGACTATTTTAGCCTTTAAAGGTATCACCTCCTACATCCCACCCCCCTTCACCGCTACATTCATATGTATGTTTTTTGAAATCTCTATATATTTAGCTACTGATTCCTGTTAAAGTTTGACAGAAGGCATCTTCTGGTGTCAGACGCAGTATCAATGAAATGCAGCATTGCTAAGGATGTGCCTCTGTTTAAGACTCACTCCTATTTTCAGTTAATATTTTTAAGGACACAGTGGTTGCTGGCGGTGATACATGATCACCATAATATAAAAGCCCTCCTCATATGATGGCATATTTTAAAGAGTGGACTGAGGTTTTCAAACAATCTTTTGCGAAGGGCATTGATTTCTTTAATGGGATGATGTCATCTGATAGGTGTATGGAACAGCAAAGCGTACACACACTCGCCATTTGAAATGGAGATGTCCCTCCAGACGTTGTTTGGGACTTGAAAGAGAAAAATTATGTTTATAATAATTACACTTGTAGTAATTACTCATGATCATCCAATCTGTATTCAAATGTGAAAGGGCTATTGAAACATTAGATTTAGGAATTTCGCTTGTTCCTTCATTTTATTTAAAAAATGGTCACATTTAAAATTTTACACCCTCAGGACCAGCAGTTAGCATAATGGTTGTGTCACTGAACTCCCATGTAGCAGACCATGGTTTGAGTCCCGGACCCGGTGGCTTGAACTAACACCGGGGGCATGTGCATGCGTGCCCAGGATCCCGAGAGGAGAATGGAGGAGAGGGGATTGTGGCGTGGCCATACCCCCTGGGGGTGATTTCTTGCTTTTTGTCTCTCTATCTGTCTCTCTCTGTCTTTCTGGCGAGCGCATGTGTCCTATAACAAAAACCTCTCAAAAAAAAAAAAAATTTTATACCCTTAGCTACACCAGGGAGGATTGGAAACACGCTATCCAACCACTGACGCACCAGGGTGTCTACAGCTTCATAACTTAAGTCTATTCCTTTTGGTTAACTTTTTATCTATCTATTTATTTATTTATTTATTTGGAGAGATTTTTGCTATAGGGAATGTACACTTGCCAGAGAGACAGAGAACAACAGAGAGACAGAAAGCAAAGAATCGCCCCAGGGGGATGGCCACGCCACGACCCCTTCTCCTCCGTTCCTCCTCTGGGATTTTGGGCATACATGCACACGTGTGGGAATGAGTTTCAAGCTACCGGGTCCAGGACTAAAACCATGGCTGGCCATGTTGTAATCCAGCGACATACCTGCTGTGCCATCTGCTGGCCCCTTGGTTAACTTTTACTATAAAAGGAAACAGAAAACAAATAATGTAATCTTTGTGAGGAAATGAGATTCCTAAGAAATGTGATGGCAGTGATGGAATGAGATTTCAGAACCCCTGTGTTGGCAGCTTGGACCACTGACACGTCTGGGCACTCAACATGCTCGTTCTAAAACTGCAGTTCCCAGGACAGGCGTACGGAGATGGGCTCTTACGTTCTTCTCAGTACTTTCCCCCACCCCCTTATTTTCAAACATTTATTCTTCTCTGAGTGAGAGAAACGCACAGAGAGAAAAGTAGGCAGACGGCACCTCAGCAGGGTCTTGATGCCCTGACCACCCCCAGCTTCAGCCCCTCGGAATTCTGGGACTGGGTGTGTTTGTGGTACTCAGAGAGGACTCCGGACTTGAACCTGGAACCTTTCCCAAGTGGGATTGTCTCACAGAGCATCACATTTAGCAGCGATGAAACAGTCTGGCCATTCATTTTTCTTAGTACTTTTAATTGGTCACATTTTGTTTTTCATATTAATGTCTAAACAATAAGGGGGCAGCTGACCACAGAACTCTGACCCACCTGCTTTGGGTGCTGTGAACCGGCCTAGTCTCTCTTCAGCAGAACCAGACGACATGACCCAGGGTACGGCGGGGCCTGCCCAGGGAGACTGCAGTGCGTGCAACACCGCTCTTACCACTTCGAATAAAATAAAATTTCTGTCTCTGTTTTTTGGGGGGTGTGAGGGGTTGAGGTATGGGCAGGCGGTTTCTATGTACGAGACACGGGATCAGATGCTGGGGATTTAATTAGAAACCAGGAAAACATGAACAAAAGCCAAAGACCAAAAGAGAAAGGTTAGCAAACAGTTATCAACCAACATTCTAAACTCCACAGGCTTTAAAGGTAAATCTAGAGACTTTATTCTTTGTTTGCCGTCTTTAAAAAAGAAAAGGAAAAAAAAATAACAGAAGAAAGAAATCTGGATGGCCAATAGGGAAAGGACCTGCTTCCCTCCTCTTCCACTCCCAAGTCCCATGCAAATTGAACCCGTAACTACATTTAGATGCAGCAGCTGCTCGGGTACTTTTTCCTCACAGCATTTATTTGTGACTTTCAAAGGTTTCATAAAAAAAAACCTTCAAAGAAAAAAAGTAAATATTTTGAAAAGGAGTAGCAATTTGTCAGCAGTAAGCCTTCCCTAGATAGGCAAAGAAAAGCAAATCTCGGTAGATCAGAGAATTGTGGCTTTCAAAAATAATAGCATTACCCTGAAATTCAATCTGCTAGCATCGTTTTTTCCAGGTAGCTCTTCTATGCATTCCGTGTCTTGGTCATTTATTACGGTAAGAAGCAAAACGGTCCAAAAGAGAACCGTTTGCAGTGAGCACAGGATATTCTGCACGAACACAGAACTGGTAGCATGTGCAGACGTGGACACAGAACACAATGCACCCCTTACTCAGCCTGAGCCGCCCCACAGGACAGTTCTGTGGGTGTGAGAGCGAAGGGAGATCAAAATCATGTGAATCAGGATGTTAAGATGTGTGATAAAGGGACCAGCAGGTGGCGTCGTGGTTAAGCTGCTGGACCGCCACATGGTCAAGTGCGGTTCAAGTCCCAGACCCGGCGGCTTAAAATGCATGCCGGGCACAGTGGTGCATGTCCAGGGCCCCAGGGGGAAATGGAGCAGGAGGGACTGTGGTGTGGACTTCCCCTTGGGGAGTGATTTTTCACGTTCTGTCTCTGTCTCTCTGTGTCTCTGGTGAGCACATGCGCTCTATGGCAAAAGTTTTTCCTCCGAGGAAAAAAATGTGATAGGGCAGGCAGGCCATTTTAAAGAAACAGAAGACTGGGATCTTGTGGCTGAACCTCGGGGAGGCGGCATGCAGTTCAGCCATGCAGGTAGACGTGGCCTCCCAGGCCTTTTTAGTGACAAGGGAACCCATCCCGTGAGCTGCCCTGGGCCCAGGGGTCTGACTCAGCAGAACCCTTTGAAACATGTTAGGAAGGCCCCAAGTTCTGAAGAAAGAACTCACACACAGCAGGAAACGAGTTAGCCGTGAAACGAGGCCCTGAGCATCAAAGACGAGGGAACATCGTACGACCCAGGGTCCCGAAAACTGTGTGGCCAAGATCGCAGTCTCCTGCCGCAGTGCTGGCCACGAAGCACGGAACAGACAGCCGAGGCTCTGGCTTCCCAGGGCTCGTCTGTTGAAAGCGGCCACTTTTTCTTCTAAACAAACTCATCCTGTCTTCCCCGAGCGTCCTCAAACAAGAGGTTTTGCTCCTGACGTTCAGCTGCTGGCCTGTTCATTCCTACCCATTTGTTAGATCTGTCCAAGTGGCACTTCTTACTAAGGGAGACTTTCTTTTCCTCCCTGATCGTCACCCCCTTTCACGATCTCTTGGGCCTTGGATGACTCTCCTCTCCAGCATTTGTCCAGGAAGTCCACTCCCCCCCCCAAGCTCTAAGGTGTTGTCAGCTGAGACGCCAACACGTACAGCTCAGGGGTCACGGCGCGGCTCCTCCAGGCCTTCCCGCCAGGCACGCCAGCACATCTGGAGTCTGAGGGTGAATGTGATCCTCGTGCAGCACAGATGTGTCCTGAACCAGGAGAGCTGAGGGGGTCTCAACCAGACCAGGCACACGCCCTCCTGGTCAGGAGGCTGCAGCTCCCGCACTGCAGGGGTGAGGGCTCTGCTGCGTCGATGCAGCCCCAGGACAGCTCCCCAGAGCTCAGAAGCACTGCACATGCATTTCTTCTTAAAGTTTTGCCTTAAGACATGAACACTCTCTAGAAAGAGACAGAGGCAGTGAGAGAGACAGTGAGAGGGAAAGTAAGAAATCACCTCTTAGGGGAGATGGCCAGGCCACCATCCCTTCTCCTCCATGCTCCTCCTGGGTTTTGGCACTCACACGCATGCGTCCGGCATGATTTTGAAGCTGCTGGTCCAGGACTCAAAACGTGGCCAGCCATGTATGAGTCCAACACCTTAACGACCCTGCTGCAGGCCAGTCCCCACTGCACATTAATCTGAACTGCGTGCATGCTGTATGCCATTTGGCCTTCAAAAGTCCCTTATTTTTTAAGGTAATAGCTGCTGCCGACTAGGACACAGAGGTGTTCTCACAAGTGGTAACATTCCCTGTCATTCAAGAAACGAGGAGGACTGGCTCTGTGGTGAAGAGGTTAAGGCAACCAGGTCCCACAGGCAAAGGGATGGTTCAAATCCCAGCTTAGCAGTTTGAGAAACATGCCAGGAGCATGTGCACGTTGCTCCATCCCAACACGATAGAGAAATGAAGACGGGATTGTGGTGTGACACTGTTCCATTGGGGGCTGCTTTCTTCCTCCTTCTCTCTCCCTCTCTCTCTCTGTTCCTCTTGGGTGAGTGCATACACTTTCTGGAAAACTTTTTAAAAACTGAGTAAATAAGTTATTTTTATTGCATTTTGCTTGTTCTATTTCTTATGGATGTAGTTATTCACCATCTATAAAATAAACTGCCTTCACTTTGATTCCAGCAGGTAACGGTTAAGTGGCAAGGCCGTATTAAGAGTACTGCGATTGCATTCCACCCAGGAAGACCCTCGTTTCTCCTGTTTGCTGAACCTCATGTTACTCATGAGTGCTACATAAGGACCCAGTCACACTGCTGACTGGTTCTCACTCAGGTGGAGTAAGCATCGCTCCTGCAAAGAAACTTCACTAACTACTTGGGCAAATCCATCTCCCAGATGCCTTTTATGTTTTTCATATTTTGTTCTCACAATCTCTTTATCTCATTCATTTCTTTTTTAAAATTTCTATTTTATTTTAATTTCTTTTATACATTCCATCACTATGCATCACTTAGCTTGTAAAGTTAATTTTCCAGTGTGAATACATTTCTCACCAGTCCAGTTGAGGATACTATACATGTTATCAACAGATAATAATCCATTTCTGTGTCCCATAAATGTCTTGTCTCTCTAATTTTCTCCTTAATGTCTTTCCTCAGACTCTCCTCCTTCTCCTATCCTCTTCCCACACAGTATCTAGTATCCATAACCATTTTCCATGTCTCTATATCCTCTAATCTTTCAGTTTCAGTATATATTAAGTGGGGACATACAATGTCTCTCCTTCATAGCCTGGCTTGCTTCACTCAGCAGAGACATTCCGTATTTGTCCACTTTCCATCAAAAGCCAGGGTCTTGTTTTGTTTTGTTTTGTTTTGTTTTGTTTTGTTTTGTTTTTTATGGCTGAATAGTTCTTGTGCCAAATCTTTTACCCTACAGGCATACGTTTCATTTAATAAACATGGTATATTTAATTATTTGAGTAGTATACATATAGTGTTAAACATTCTCACTCAGTGAAGCATGGTCCATGTGTCTTTTTAGCTTATTATCACCATACCATTTCCATGTTTTTCCCCTGGCCTGGCAAGCACTGCATTTTTCATTTTAATAGAACACATGTTTTCTATTCATGATGCTTATTTAAATTTTTTGCTCTTTAATTAAGGACTTCTATCTAATCTCAGCTTTAGCACATTTTCTCATAATAAGTATTTATCCTATTGCCTTCTGAATAGAATAGAACTGAACCTTAGTTATTCAGCTCAATAAGACATAACCTCTTTAACCCAAAATTATGCCTTCCCAGCAGAACCATGAATTTTCCTCATTCAATTTACATCATTAAATCTTAGCAAGACCTTCTTCCTTTTGAGATGTCTTTTAAGTCATCTCTGCAGGACTGGTCTCAGGGGTATGCAGCCTATGAAGTCACAGTGCCCTGGGTTTAAGAGGTTCCCATACTTGGTAAAAGTCCTGCCATGGCTGTAATGAAGTTCTTAATAGTTGATCAGGTAGAACTGTGTCTTGTTGTCTCTATGCAATTGTTATGCAAAGCAAGGACACAGACTCAAAGTTCAGCGGAATGCTTGTCATTCAGAGAAAATGGGTGTAGTCCTATTTCTTTATGCAACTTCATATTGAGGTAGAAAATACAGAGGCTAGCAGATGGTGCAATGGTGATGTCACTAGACTCCCACATGGTTGACTGCTATTCAAGTCTTAGAGCTGGAAGCTTGAAATTCATGCGGGGCATGTGTGCGTGTGTGCCCAAGATCCTGAGAGAAGAATGGAGGAAGAAGGGATTGCAGCATGGCCATGCCCCTTGGGGTGATTTCTTGCTTTCTACATTTCTGTCTCTCTGGAGAGTGCACATCTCCTATAGCAAAACTCTCTCTAAATATATATATATATATACATATATATATATATATACACACACACACACACACACGCACACATATACACACATATATGTATATATAAAATCTAAATACATATATACATATATATTATACATATATATACATACATATATATATATAAATATAGTGCACACATCTTGGTGTAGTTTATGAACTTTTACATGTTCACACTCATAGGCACACATGTATATATACACATGCTTTTAACCACCAATTGCTTCAAACAACAAAACATTTTAAACCAACCACACATCTCCTTCATATTCTTTGTCAGTCAATATCTGAACCTCCTAGGAGTAACCACCTTTCTGACATACAGCCAAAGATTCATTTTGTTCGTTTTTAAATTTCATGTAAATAGAACCCTATACAATGCAATTCTAGTGCTTGGTCATAGAAAGTACGTTATACAAACTTCTAGTAGAGCTCCAATCCAAATACCTGGCACATATGAAATGTGTAATTAATGCTTAATCCTATTAATATGTATTAAATGGTGACTATCCTAACAGTTACAAACCAAATGTAATAAATAACCTGTTTTCTGAACATTTTCTGTAAGTTCCTTATTATTTACAGTTATAGAATAACTCAGCTTTGGGCTTTATTAGAACTGTCATCTCAGGAGCACAGATATGTTTGGTTCTCAGTAATAAGCAAAATATATATATTGCCTAGAATGTTAGCATGAGGAACCACAACTTCAACAACTTTACTGAAAGAGTCAAGATATTCTTGAGAGACAGTTTTAAAAGAAGTGTCAATAAAATAAGTAAATCCCTTCAGACCTCTCTAGCCAATACACGTATACACATAAGTAATTTTCTTTAATTTTGTAGTGGTTTATACCTTAGGGTATGTATGCTAAATGGAGAGAGACAGAGACAGAGATAATGAGAGGGAAAGTGAGAAATCACCCTCTGGAAGGATGGCCACGCTGTAATCTCTTTTCTTCCAATCTCTCCCCAGGATCTTGGGCATACACACATGCATGCCTGAAATAAGTTTCAAGCCACAAGGTCCGGGATTCAAACCACTGTTGGCCATGTGGGAGTCCAGCGACATAACCGCTATGCTATCTGTTGGCCCCTACATGAGTAATTTTCATAAAATACAGGGAAGGATTTTAAACTGAAATTCCTGCATATGTCAGGCATTTGGCATTTCCAATGGTACAATTTCCAAGGATGTTATTCTCATCTCTCGTAAAAACTCCAGGAGGATACGTTTCCTCGACTCCTCACAGAGCCCTCCTTGGAGAAGTCAGCTGCCAGGAGACACGGCCCTGAGAGTTTTGGCCCCAGGTCCACGCTGCCTTTGGTACTGCCTCTGTTTGCAACCAAGAATGAGAGCCCAGAGGTAGAGCTTCACTGGTGGGATGAAGGTGAGTGGGACTGGAAGATGATCAGGGGTATATGAATATGTATTTGGGGGACCATTACCAAGTGCTTCCTCACTGTGTCACACACGCTCTCTAGCCCTTTACAGAGTTTGATTTAAACACCCAGGCACATCTAGCAGTTGGCTAGGAGTATCCCTGGAGCAAGACAGTTCCTGTGGGCAGGTCTTTCCAGCCCTGCTCAGCCCAATGAGAACGAGCCTTGGGCCTGCGCTAGACACATCAGCTTGGGTGGGCATTGCTTTCCCCGCTTAAGTCAGCACGTCAAGTGGCACCTGACCACCCCATGATCTGCCCTCTTCGGGGGTGGGGGATGAGGTCCTTCTGCTGCACTGTGAGAAGGTGAAGAAAGGCCCATGCCAACCTCTGCCTCAGAGGTACCCACTGGTCTCCCATCCGTTCTGCTTCCTTTCTGAATAAATCCCTGTGCCACCCACTGAGTGTCCCTTGGCATCTCCAATACCAAGAAGCAGTGGGTGGAGTGCTTGAACTCCTACTCCCGATAAGAGCCAGCAGATGCCACCCCCTCACAGTCCTTACTTCATAAAAGAGAAAACTGAGTCAAAGAGTGATGAAGTGACTTGTCCAAGATCGCCCGGTGAGTAAGAGGTTAAGAAGCAGTAAATTAGATGTTATTATTTCAACTATGGGTTTTCCCCGTGCTTTTCTCCCTGCACACTTTTCTTTTGCAGCTCACAGTTCCTCTAGAGAAGGTATTTTGAGGATTCAGAAGAGATTTTAGTTGTCTATGTAACAATTTCCATGTGAACTTCAGAAAGCTCTATTCTAGCAATATCTTTTATGGCCCATCATGTTTTAAACTGATTTAATAATGTGGTGTGAAACTAACTCAAATCTGTTTATTGCTGCAGTCTAGAAGCTGACCTGTTTTGAAAGCATTTATGTTAAAGGGACAATGGACATAGGATAATATTTATAAGAGAAAAACACACACACAAAAAGGACTGAAAATACAATTTTAAACATTACAGTCAAACTCAGAAGCAGTAGTACCTGCAAAACAACTAAGTGCTCACACATATTAATTATTAAGTTCATTGCACAATACTAGGAATTGTGAGCATTTATTGCCCGATAATCTTAGTCCTTTTAGAAAAGATAAAATGCTTTTTGCTTGTTAAGAAATTAGGCAGATGGAATACTATTCATCCATAAAAAACAACAAAACCCTGGCTTTTGACAGGAAGCAGATGAATGTGGAAGAGTTACTGCTGAGTGAAGCAAGCCATACTATGAAGAAGAGGCATTGTATGTCCCTACTTAATATATACCAAGTGTCTGCACTCTATGACTGAAATTAATTGTCTAAAGGATATAGAAATGCAGTATATAGATGTAAACACCAGATATAGTGTGTGTGCAAGAGGAGGGTCTGAGGAAGGACATTTGGGGGAGGGACAGGGAGGAAAAGCATTAATGGCACAAAGAGGTGTGGTATTATCTGTTGAAGATATTTCGTAGTTTTATCAACAGTACTAGGGAGAAATGTTCACCTGTTGAAATATCCATTTTGTAAGACAAATAATAATATGATTGAATGTATGGAAGAAAATGAAATGAAAAAATAAAAAAAATTATTAAAAAAAGAAAGACATTAGGCAGATCAATTTTTTCAAGACATAAATATCTATTCTGTTTGAGACTCAGTAACCGTCACCTTCCAATTACTCTTGACCTTCCTGAAAGATAATAGTCTTCACTTCATCTTAAGTCTTTTGCAAATTGTAAGATATGCTTCCATTACCCCTCTCTCTCTCACACACACACACAAAACTACCTTTATAAAAAGCCTACTATGTGCAGTATCTTTGTGCATGCTACTTCCATCTATATCATCCCTCCAAACAATTCTATAAAGTAGGTAATATTTCAAGTTTCATTTTAAGACATGCTTCAGAGAGGTTAAGTCATTTGCATGAGGTCCCAGAGCTCAGAAGTACCCGTTGACAGTCTGATGCTTAAATCTGTCTCACTCTAACCACGCTCCTCTGGTTGGTTTAAATTGCTTCCTACATCCTACTTTTTCATGTTCCCAGGACTTTAATAGATCCCTATGCATCTAATTATAAATCCTGCAAAGGATCAGGTAGATGCCCTACTTACTGCTTCACTGAATGGAAAACAAAGGGGCAAAATCTTCTCATATTTATGGGCCAGGACAAGAACACACATGAGGCTTTGGGCCCAAAGGTCACACTCTCTCGTCACACCACGCTCAGTCCTGTGCAGTAAGGAGCCTTGGTTGAATATGTGGAAACAGAACGGGCCGTACGTCTGGTTTCAGTCCACACCCTCCAGCACAATCCAATGCTTGACGCCTCTCCCAGGCCACAATCACACACACTTTTCTGTAACTGGCCATACAGAAGGTGGGCTCAGGGAAGTGGCTTATGCAGGTCCTGAAAGAAGTCTTGGGACTTGGGATAAGTGATTCTGGGGTCCTGGGTACCCAGAATTTGGAAGAGAACCCAGGATGTGCTCCGGGAGGAGAAAGGGCATAGCAGGAAGACACTGAACCCCTCAGCATCACAGTGACACAGATTTTCAGAGGGCACTTACTGACTGGATGATAGGCAGGAAAGAGGAACATTGCAATTAATGTGCTCTTTCCAGGAATCAAAGCGCCAGAATCACAGCATTTCTTTCCCCTGAAGTTACTAATCACTCACCATCTACAAGGCAACTTCAGCTTACTCTACCTCAGTTCCAACCGAGAACATCCAGGGTGCAATGCCTCATTAAGAATGTGACCTTTCCTTCTGCCTGGGAAGACAGCCTCTGCAGCTTGCTGGACTGTGTACTCCTGGAATGCCTGCCACAGAAAGGCCTGGAACACCCCTGTGCTCAGCCCACTGGCTCTCACTCTGTGGGAGGAGGCCCTGCTTCTACAGGGAGACACGCATCCTTCTAAGAACACTATGTCAGCTATCATACCTATGGGCAACCTTGCGTACATTTCTTCTGAATTTCTTGCAGAATTTTCATATGTTTTAATGATACAATGACATGAGGATGGTAGGAAATGAGAGGAAATGGACTTATTAAAACTCGGTAATTAAATATAATCCCGTATTCCCCTTTGGATATAGAGAACAACTCTTACGTTTTCTCCCTATGAGGGCTGTTTCATTCCTGCCCCTCTTCATGACAAGATAGGTGGCTCCAGGTCAAGGGATATATTTACTGCTTGTGCAGGTGAAATGAGAAGAAATTTGCTTTACGCTCATTCTTGGGTTGTTCTCTAATACAAGGGTGTGGTTCATGATTTTTGTTTTGCTTTGTTTAGGTTTTTGACATAGGGAGCACGTGCTTACCAGAGAAAGACCGAGAGACACAGTGAAAAGGAACAAGAGAAACCCCCGCACACACACATCGGGGGACAGCCACACTGCAGTCCCTTCTCCTCCATTCTCCTCTTGTGATTTTGGGCACGCACGCACAAGCACCTGGAGTGATTTTCAAGCCACTGGGTCCGAGACTAGAACTGCTGCTGCCACGTGGGAATCCAGCACCTTAACCACCACCACCTGCTGGCCACTGGCCCCAAAGGCAGTCCCTGTGATTCTTGGAGGTGCCCTGCTAAGCCTTCGATAAAGGGCAGTGAGGAGGAATCCCTTTTGGCTTCGATGACCTCTCCCCACCTTGGTGCATGTACGTTGCATTTCCTCAACAGCTCTGACTGCTTTTTGTTTATTTCTTTTCTTCCTGAGAAAGACAGACAGACTGGCACCTCCAAGAGTGTGTTTATTTGTGACCCACCTCAGTTTCCGCCAGCCCTCAGTTTCCACAATCCCTTCTCCTCCATTCACCTTTCGGGATTTGGGGCATGCACACACACACGCCCCGTGTGAGTTTTAAGCTGCCAGGTCCAGGACTTGAACCATGTTTGACTAAGTGGGAGTCCAACAACATATCCATTATGCCATCTGCTGGTCCCAAGAATTCTTTTGTTTTTAAATACATGTACTTAGTTTTGTCTGAAGAAAAGGAAAAAGAATTGAATGTGAAGATCTGGGTCCTCTCCCAATTTTTCCTATTCCCAGCTCTGGGATGTTGGCAGTCCCCGGACCTCGTTAAGACTTCATTTCTTCCTCTGAAACATGAAGGCGTAATGTTCATCCTTAGCAGAACATAGATTTAAAGATCAAAACCTGTACTTTTTCGTAGGCTAAAGAAGCTTTGTACATTGCAAAGTGCTTTGTGCAGTGGGAAGAATGTGGAATTAAGTCAGGGACCCAGGCTCACATCCAGGCTCTGCTACATAGATTTTGGATTATAAATTTATAAAATGACCTCTCACAATTTTGATTTTCCTTAGAGGTCTAATAATTCATAAAATTAAGATTCTGGTATTAAAAACAATTTAAATTCAATCTTTCAGTCAGAAAATGGTAACTGATCTCTTTAGATTTTTGGACTTTTAAATATGAGGTTGGCCTTGTGGCTTAGTGACAAAGGGAGCTGGATCCCACAGCTGGTCACTGCTGAGCCCGGCCTTGGGGGCTTGCACAACATGCCAGGCAGGTGCGCGTGTGCGTGTGTGCATGTGCGCGCGTGCACGTGTGTGCGTGTGTGTGCGCGTGTGTGCGTGTGTGGCTTAGTGACAAAGGGAGCTGGATCCCACAGCTGGTCACTGCTGAGCCCGGCCTTGGGGGCTTGCACAACATGCCAGGCAGGTGCGCGTGTGCGTGTGTGCGTGTGTGTGCATTCCCTAAATCCACGGGTGACCTTTGAAAATTATACTATGTGTTTTAAATATGATAAGATACACATAGACAAAAGGAAAGATTGGACGTAGGACAGGTTTCATTTAGTGAGCAAACTTTCTGAGAAAAAGAGAGAGTACATGGAATTCCTCATCATTTGATCAGTAAACGTTTACTGAGCATCTGCATTTACTGAACATGACAATGAAATGTTCCAGACGCAGTCAGGAGATTTAATAAGAAGTCTGTTGGGAATCCTTTATCTCAAGAGATTTGCCATTCAGTGAAGGGGGTAAACTCAAGATTAACCGCAGTAAGTGGGACTTTGCACATTGCCACACTAAGAGCTATTTCTCAAAGTTTCACTGGCATGTAAGAAAGGAAGGGAAGCATTTGGGCTATGACAGACTCAGCTGGGGCTTGCTGGAAGTTTCAGTGAGGGGCTTGTCTGTCAAAGAGACAGAAACAATTACAAGTGGATGAATATTGGACTAAACCTCGTTGTACAATTTTCTGAGTATAATCCCATGAATATCTACATGTCTCAGTGTCATTTGATTCTTTTCTAAGGGCATGAATGTGTGTTGGCAGGTATTGGGGGAGTCTTCAAAACGTTCATGAAAAAATAAATATTCTAATAAACCTATGCATGCATTTACAACGATTTTTTGCACTAAAGTAAACTCATACTTTAATTCCATTTCTCATGAGCTTTTTGAAGCTTCTTTGTGTATGTTTTACCTGTATCCTTAGGTCTTGTTCTTTTTATAAATACTAATATAGAAAGTTCTTTAGTAAACCCAAAGCTACATGATAAAGTATGTGTTTCGGGCAGTTTCTGGTCTAGTTGGTGAGGTAAACACCAGGAACATTTTTCTTCTTTTTAGTTTTTTGCCATAGAGCACATGTGGTCACCAGTGATAGAGAGAGACACAGAGAGGGAACATTAGAAATCACCCCCCAGGGGGAATGGCCACACCACAATCGCTTTCTTCCATTTTCCTCTCAGGATTTTGGACATGCATGCACACATGTCTGGTGTAATTTTTCAGATGCCCAGTCCAGGACTTGAACCATGGCCAGCTATGTGGGAATCCAGCACAATATCTACTGTGCCACCTGCTGGTCCCAAGATAATAATGTTTTTAACTGCTGCATGCCAGACATTGTGCATGAGTGATTTCATTCCACTTTCACAACTGCAAAAGCCAGGCACTGTGATTATTCTCATCTTCCCAGAGGGGAACCTTATTCTTACAAAGGCTCAACAACTTCAGCTAGGGACATAGCCAGTGCATGGCGGGTCTAAGCTTCAGGGCTACAGATAACAAACACTTACACTGAGCTTCCCTGTGTGTTACAACAGGAGCCCTTTAATCTTTCTAACTACTGTATCAATAGGTACTAGTAGTGAAGTCAGCAGATGGCGTAATGGTTAGGGCACTGGACTCTCACTTGGCCAACTGTGGTTCAAGTCTTGGACCTGGAGGACCAGCAGTTAGCGTAATGGCTATGTTGCTGAACTCTCATGTAGCCAACCGAGGTTCAAGTCCCAGACCCGGTGGCTTAAACTTATGCCAGGTGCGTGTGTGTGCGTGCCCAAGATCCCGAGAGGAGAATGGAGGAGAAGGGATTGCGGCGTGGCCATCCACCCTGGGGGGTGATTTCTTGCTTTCTGTCTCTTTGTCTCTTTCTGTCTTCCTGGCGAACACACGTGCCCAATAGCAAAAACCTCTCAAAAAAAAAGAAAGTCTTGGACCTGGCAGCCTGCTTTCTAACTTTCTCTCTCTTTCTCTGGTGAGCACATGTGCTCTGTAGCAAATTTAAAATATAATAACGATGATGATAAATTAAAAAGAAAAGAATTCTTAAGAAAAAAAAATAGGTCCTATTGGGTCATCAAAAAAGTCATGACGCATTTTTGCATAGAAAAACAGAAACGTAAGTCATGACTTTCCTGACAACCTAATAGTACTTATTTTTTTTAAAGAATTCTTTATTTTTAAAAATAATACCTAATAGCATTATTCCCAGTTTATAGATGAGGAACCGAAGGGGCAGGGAG
Source organism: Tupaia tana (assembly GCA_026018925.1). NCBI lineage: Eukaryota > Metazoa > Chordata > Mammalia > Scandentia > Tupaiidae > Tupaia > Tupaia tana. The sequence continues at coordinate 26,637,056 of JAKSZU010000025.1, read as the reverse complement.
ACTTGTTGACTTGCCTGGGGTTGCAGGGTTTAGGAGCGACTTGTGGCTGGGGCTGGAAGTCGGGCCGTCGGACGCGGAACCCTGCTCCTAACCACCTGGTGTGCTGTTTCTTAAATCCAGCCAGACCTGGCTCCAGAGCCGCCCCAGCTGGCCCTGCACTGACTGCCCTCCTCCTCTCCGTGCTCTGGCCTGACAACATGCCGCAGCAGACCGCCAGCAGTAGCAGGAGAGCTGCTGGTCGGAGCCGCACGCACACACGGCCTGCTCTGCCGCCCGTGTCCTCAGCACTGCTCTCCACCACGGGCCTGCCCTGTCCACTCTGTCCCGTGGCTTTAATTAAATGTTAACATTCATTTGCCCTTTTCCATTGTGTTAAAGATAACCTTTGCTTCCTGTTGCGTCTAGATAAGCTTCACTCCATGACAGGTACCGAGCAGGTTCATCGTGATATAAAGGAAAGAAGGCGCCTCTTTGATCTGCTCTGCTGCCATATTTTAAAATGCCAGTTGGAATATTTGTTTTGTACGTACTTCTGCAGAATGTCAGGGTGATAAATTATTTCTGGGTACTGTAGTAGCTAAAAGGTTCGAGTCCAAATTAGTCATACTAAGTGGCTTTGACCCTTCCTGAGAGGCCGACAGACTGATGGCTGAGAGGGTTCTGCCTTTACTGGCTGCAGACACATCACAGAGAGGGGTCTGACTGGGACGCAGCGTTGTACAGTTTGCCTGTTTGGAGGGACGGGGGAGCAAGCTCTGAATGCTCACGCACACGCCAGCTACTGGGAGGATGGCTTCTTGCAGAGGTCAGGGGAGCCCTGGACTGGAAATCAGGCCTAGGTTCGAATCTCAGTTTTGCCATGGATGAGTCCCGTGACCTTGACCAAGCGTCTTCCTGTCTCTGAATCCGAGTGGCTTCTTGATTTCGTCCACATTGCACATAGGGTGGGCAAGCGCCACAGCATTTCACTGTCAGAGCAAACAGGCAGGATCGGTATTTGTATTCACACCTGATGGAAGAGAAAACTGACCCCGAGGAAGGCTAAGCCACACGCTTACGGTCACCACACAGCTGGGACGTGAGGCGGAGCGGGATTCAAACTCGGAGCTCTGCGCGTGGAGACTGTGCCCTTAACCACACGACCCTGGCAGAGCCATTCACCTCGCACTCGCCGTCCCTTCCCTCCGCTTCTCTCCTGCAAACGTCAGCTGGGTCGTTTCTGGGAGCTCAGGGCAGGAATCCCATCTCTGACACTATTTGATCTTTTAGCTTCAGGAGATCAGGGTCTTCCTGGTTTGTCCCGTCGGTCAATCAGCAATACCTGTCGAGTTTTCCTGAGTTCCACACGAAGAGGAGGATTCTCTGTGCTCCCATCACGTGGTACTAAAAGAAGGGTTATGATTATGTCTTTCAAGTCACGGTGCATTAGACTAGGGCTCTATAAACATAACAGAGCACAAAAGAGCAGACGGGAGGAAAAGCAAAGCCGGGAAACAGAGTCGGTGGGAAAGAGATGATGCTCCCCACAACCCCGAGAACGCAGCACTCCAGTGTGAGCAGTGTTTTTATGCTGGTGATGGAATAACAGAATTTCTCATTTCTCATTCGGCTTCGCTTGCTGACTTTTCCACAGTAAATACGCATTATTTGTGTATTCAAAATAAATAAATACAGGCCCAGCTGTGTTGGCACAGGCTGGTAACAGGCTGTGCTCTATAGGCCAGGACCACATGGGAGGCCTGGGTTCAACTCCTGGTCCATGTTAAAGGCCGAGCATAAAGGCCAGCATGTTGTCCTGTAATCCCAGGAACCCAGCGAGGCTAAGGCAGGAAGGTCACACGCTTGAGGCCTGCCTGGGCACCACAGCAAGACTTGGTCCAAAAATGAGCCCACACATGGTCGTAGGACCACGGTCCCAACTGGAAGGTTGAGGCAGTGAACAATGACACGGAGAGACCCTGCCTTTAAAAAGCAAAGACACACATACATCTGCAAATGCCCGCAGCAAGCGAACCACCAGCCATCCAGCCATCTCGGGCTAGCTAACGTCCCAGGCTGCAATGTGTTCTGTGGTCAGCTTCTATATCAGGCTAACCTGCAGGATGTAGTGACATGTCCTTTGTTAACATCTCTGGTGTCATCTCTATTTCCAGCCTCATCCCCTATTGAACTGTCCCTGTGACATTTCTCTAAAGCAAACTATGACAGGAAACCTTCAGAGGAAGAGGCTATCTATCTGTTTATTTATTTATTTATTGAAGAGGTTTTTGCTAAAGGGCACGTGCACTTGCCAGACAGACAGAGAGAGACAGAGAGATAGAAAGCGAGAAATCACCCCCCGGGGGGATGGCCACGCCGCAATCCCTTCTCCTCCATTCTCCTCTTGGAATCTTGGGCACGCACGCACACGTGTCTGGTGTGAGTTTAAGCCACCGGGTCCGGGACTTGAACCGTGGTCGATTACATGGGAATCTAGCAAGGTAGCTATTACACCAACTCCTTGTCCCAAAGAGCCTATTTAATCTGTTAATTATTTCCATGTTTAAAAATTGTATTTACTTTGTGTCCTTTGAAATAGATTATGTTTTTTTTTTCAAACAACACAATGTGTGAAATGCACCTTCTCTCAATTACTCTTACTTTGCCTCTCATTTTGCACGTCTGTATGGCTTCTCACCCCTCCTGGGCTGATCTAGTTCCTGGTTTCCCTCCTTCATCTCACGGTCCCCAGCCACAGACACAGGCTCATAGACTGCGCCCTCCAAGACACTTCAGGTGGGTCCACACTGTCGTGGAGAACGGATCGTACCTTCCCCGTTACCTACCGATTGCCTCTAAAGAGTTGTCAAAATCACATCCCCAGTCTGAGTGCCTGACGTGTGCATTGAATCACATTTCCCAGAGCTGTTTCCTTACAGACTTTTCCAGCATTTCTGCCCATGGCCACGCCTTGTGCAGCCTCTGGGCGTGGGCTTTCTCATCTTTACGGTCCACAACCTCCTTCTCCCCTTCTGCTGATCTTTCCACGGGGAGCTCTTTCGGAAGCCTTTGCAATGCTATGCATACCGAACTCACTTTTTTTTTTTTTTTGGGGGGGGAGAGGTTTTTTCGCTATAGGGCGCGTGCGCTCGCCAGACAGACAGAGAGAGACATAGAGACAGAAAGCGAGAAATCACCCCCCAGGGGGGATGGCCACACCGCAATCCCTTTTCCTCCATTCTCCTCTCGGGATCTTGGGCACACACGCACACACACCCGGCGTGAGTTGTAAGCCACCAGGTCCGAGACGCGAACCGCGGTCGACTACGTGGGAGTCCAGCGACATAGCCATTACGCTAACTGCTGGTTCCCCCGAACTCACTTTTTAAGACAATCTTTTTCTTCTTTTTTGAGAGAGATGTTTGTTGTAGACCACATGCACTTGCTGGAGAGACAGAAAGCAAGAAACCAACCCCCCAGTGGTGGGGAGGATAACCAAGCGGCAATCCCTCCTCCTCTGTTCTCCTCTTGGGACTTTGGGCACACACTCACCGTTCCCTGGAGTGAGTGTCAAGCCCCCAGCGGTCGGAACTGGACTGTGGTCCAGTAGGTGGGAGCCCAGCACTGTAGCTACTACGCCACCTGCTGGTCCCTTAAACAATCCTTTACCAGCTCAATCTTTACTACATGTTTTTAACACTGAATGAGTTGGATTTAATTTTTCTAGGAGAGATAGAGACAGAGATGGAGATACAGTTAGAAATGGAGATAAACAGATACATACTTCATTTCTCTAACAGGGTTGTTAACTTTGGAAAGTCAGGGAAGTACCCAACTACTCCCTGTGTATCTGTCCCTATCAGTATCGTGTACAGTGTTGAGAACAGAGAAGAGGCTTCATAAAATTTATGTTTTTGTATTTAAGTAAATGGCAACTAAATCAAATTTAATCTCTCACCAAATCAATGGCATCCTGTCATTTGTAAATCAATTTTTAAATATACCAATCATCTCATTAAAAACCTGTAAAACATATCTGTTTTTAACACAGCAGAGTGATGTTTACACCCGAGTGGTTAACTGGTTGATAAGCCCTTCCTCTGACTACTCCCAGTCCAATGGTTTTTAAAACTCCCGGGTGTACCTGCTTTAGATCGACACAATATTAATTGAATAGGAAGTGGGTTTAAACCATGATGACAGGAAAGCTATCAATACAAAGACATTACGTGTTAGTGTACTCAGTGTCTCGTGAATAACAGAAACGTTATCTGAGGCTGACTAACTGCCTGCTAAAGGTGAGGGCTCATTCGGACTCACTGTCTTCTTTCTCTTACTGCTCTAAGTAGTTTTCGTATTAAGTTGCTGTTGTTATTAAAATGCCAAATTCAGTATGGAAAAAGGGCTGGTACTTTTGGAATATAATATTCTTGTCTACATTTTCTCTTGGTGATATTTTCTTACATCAAATTAGGCTAGAGAAATAGCATGACGATTAGATTATAAATAAGCCTCCTTCTCCCTATTTTTTAATGAGAGAGAGAGGCATTTTCTCTTTCTTTTCCTTTTCTTTTCTTAAATTTTTTATCTTCTGCTAAAGGGCGCATGCACTCTCTAGAGAGAGACAGAGAGTGAGGGGGAAAACAAGAAAGCACCCCCGAGGGGCATCACTTCGTAATTACTTCTCTTCCATTTCTCCCTCCTTTCAGAACTTTGGCACACATGCACATGCACTGGGTGTGTTTCTTAAACCTCTGTGTTTAAGACTAGAACCCTGTGGCTGGCTATATGGGATCCAGCCACTTTAATCACTAGGCCATGGGCTGGCCCAAGGTAAGTATTTTCAACTGGGTTTCACCTCATCAAGATCTCCCCACCAAGCTGATGAGTTAGCTAGGATTGCAGGTACTCCCCCACTTTATCCAGACACTATGGGTGGAGCTGGGAACCAGACCCCGGCTTTCCCCGTGGCCTTGGCCGCGGTGCAGAGGGCTCTTCCCCTTGCATCACTGAGCTGGGGCCAACCACAAGCTGAGTGCCAACACTGAAGTCAATTACTCTTAACAGATCTAGGCTTAGAAAGGAAGACATCGTGTGCAACATAATTACCAGTTACAGAACCACCAGACCACGACCGGTTGCTAGATTCCCACATGGCTGACCCAGTGGCTTGAAACTCACCAGATGCATGTGTGTGTGTGTGTGTGCCCAAAATTCCGAGAGGAGAATGGAGGAGAAGGGATTGCAGCATGACTAGCCCCCCCCCCCCCGAAGGGTGATTTCTTGCTTTCTGTTTCTCTGTCTCTCCTACGAGTGTATGTGCCCTATAGCAAACATCTCTCTAAAAACAAAAAAAAGAAAAATGACTAGTTACATTCTGACAACCATTGTGTTTAAGGTCAAACTATGGTAAAAAATTATTTTTAGTAAATAGCTAGAGGTAGATTTTTATCTAGTAACTTAGGTGAACTAAACAAACAAACAAAAATAACCAATTTGATCATTATTACCCAGTATTGCATCTTATATGCGGAACTTTGTATCCCTATGGAAAGTTTATTTTAGTATTCCTTTCCAGCATTCACCAAAAAGCTACATTTTCAATTCTGCCCTCTTAAGCCCAGGAAAACAGATCCTACTTTCTAAAATCCTTTCTTAATATTTCTTTAATGGAAAATTAAACTGAATTTCAAACTTTCAGATGCATAAAGAGACCTACTGCAAGTTTGAGATGGAAACCACCAATATAAGATGCACAAAACCTTATCAGCGGCTACCACTGATCAGTCACGTTGTTGCCAAAGGCATGAAGACTACTTAGAATGACTTCGGAGAAGTCTGTGTGCTGTTGCTTGGCAAGAATGTAGCCTTAGAAATTGGTGAGAGGATGTATGGAAGACCAGTTAACGACACAGAGCACAGGTTCTTCACGGCCAGAAGGAGCTTGACCTTGGAGCCAGCAAGTGGTGTGGTAGTTAAGGCACTGGATTCCCACATAATCAACCATGGTTTGAGTCCCTGACCCAGTAGCTTGAAAATCACACCTGACACATGTGTATGCATGCCACAATCCCAGGAGCCAGGAGGAGAAGGGACAGTGGCATTCCGTTACCCCTGGGGGGTGGTTTCTCACTTTCTCTTTCACTGTCTCTTTGTTGAGCACATGCGCACCATGGCAAAAACAAAACAAAAAGAGTTGGAGCTTAATTTGAGAAGCTATTGTGAGACAACACAGGTTTTAGAGTAGGCAAATAGTCTGCAGACCCAACTGTTGACCTGCATTTTTGGAAATGAAAGATCATTGATCTAGACTTGGAAAGTAATTGGATAGGACCCGTAAAGGAAAAGGAAGAGCGAAAGTTCAGGGAAATTGAGCTTCCGTGGGTGAGTGATAGAGCTTAAAGCAATAAAAATGGGCTGGGGTTTGGAATGGGTAGAGGGCAGGTAGAGTCACTGAGAGGGAGCCAGCTAATGACACGGCAGTTACGTCGCTGGACTCCAACATGGCCCACTGCGGTGAGTCTCAGACCCCATGGGTGACACTTACACCAAGTGCACGTGTGTATGTGCCCAACATCCCCAGAGGAGAATGAAGGAGAAGGGACTGAGGCATGGCCATCCCCCCTGGGGGTGATTTCTTGCTTCCCCTCTCATTATCTCTGTGTGTGTGTGTCTCTCTCTCCCCAGCGAGTGCACACACCCTAAGGCAAAAAAAAAAAAAAAAAAAAAAAAAAGAGTTCAATGAAAGGAAAATATCAACCCTGATTTGGGAAACTGATTCGTAGGAGCCAGGATGGTACACGCCTCACGGTAGGCTGTCTGGAAAATATGTGACAGAAATGAACGCGTGAGAGAAGACAGGGCGAATTGTGGAGATTTTGAAATAACGAACTGCGTGAATGAGGTCACAGAATCACTACTAAGTACATCCAGAATAGCTGTTGTCCACGATCCTTCTACAGAGCCCAAGGAGCACGCCATGCTCACGTAAGTGAGTGCTTGAAATCTGGAAGGAAGGTGAGATGGAGGAGGACTTGCAGCAGGACCAGTCCCCAGGAAGGATGCTCTCTCTTCTCTCTTGCTCTTTGTTAAATCTACAAACTTGGGTGGAAAGAAGAAAGAAAGGGCTCTCTAAGGTATTCCAGTTCGCTAGGGATTGGACTTCCAGATACTTCGTTGTTCACGCCTCTTCGCTCGAGCCTGTCCCTAAGACTGCGAGTCACCGACCCCATCCAGCCCTGGACTGGAGCTTCTTGTTTAAGTGCTTCTTTTGTCCACTAGATTACAAAAGAAAACTTGCATTTTCTTGAGGGCGAGGCCAATTCTCACTCACACTAGAAACCTCTGGTCTAACGTCTGTGACACGCTAAGTATTTGTGACATTACACTGACTTTTCGAGCCGGGGGAGGTGGCAGGATGTCATTTTGGCAGGTCCACATCAGCCACCCTGACGAGAAAGCCTGTGACAGCCAGGAGGAATGAGGGAGGCTAATTAGGTATGCATTTCGATGTTCCAGAAGACAATGGATAAAGACTAAGAGAAATAAATCAATAAAATGTTGAGATCTAAATCAAGGTAGCGGCATGAATAAAATGGGCATGACCAGACAGATGGATGTTCACAGTCTTTCTTCCGCTTGTTCTCTTTTATTCACACGAGGCTCTTAAGCCCGTTGCCCATGGTAACACCCCGTGAAAAGCTGACTAGCATTTGGATGCATCTATCCGATCAAACATTGATGAAAGAGCCCTGCTTCTTTTTCTACTGACTCAATGTTCCAAATATAGGCTGGACAGGTTTCTCAGGGCAAGAGAAACAACCAAAATTGGATTGCCGTTGGTAATACCCAAAATGTAAGCAACCTTGAAATTAAACATAGGATAATCTGAAGGAGGTATCTGTTTTAAGATATCCCAAATATTTTCCTGGTTTTCATTGCATTTTGGAGTATTGGCCTCACATGTTTTCTAGTATAGTATTGTGTATAAAGTGAAATGAACAATCTAAGGAAGGACTGCTCTTAAAGAAGCTTGAATGTGAGTCAGCAGGTTGCCCAGTGGTTAAAGCACTGGACTTTCATGTGATTAACCACGTTTGAGTCCCAGACCTGGTAGTTTAAAACTTAATGCTGGCTACGTGTGCGTGCATGGTCAAATGTCCAAACATCGTGATCATTGGTATCCCAGAAGGTGAAGAGACTAATAAGGGCATTGATCATCTACTCCATGAACTCCAGGAAGAAAACTTTCCAAACCTAGAGAGGCATTCAAAGATCCATACCCAAGAAACACAAAGGACCTCAAACAGAATCAACCCAAGAAGATCTTCTCTAAGACACATTATAGCCAGATTGACCAAAACCACTGACAAAGACAAGATACTAAGATTAGCAAGAGAGAAACAGCAAGTTATCTACCAAAGGACATCCCGTCAGGCTAACATTGGACCTCTCGTCGGAAATAAGGTGAGTGAGGAAAGAATGGGAAAATATATTCAAAGTGTTAAGTGAAAAGCAATTTCAACCAAGAAGACTGTACCCAGAAAGATTATCCTTCATATGGGAAGAAAAGACAAGAACATTCTCAGATAAACAAAACCTGAAAGAATTTACCAACACCAGACCAGATCTCCAAGAAGCTCTCAAGGGAGTGCTATCCCAGGAAAATTAAATACAGACACACAGAAATGAGAGTGCAGAAACTGAGAAAATGGCCAAGTTAATCATAGGGACAAGTCTGGAGTTGAATATTATATCAGAATTTAATCAGGTAGATCGAACCACAGCAGAAGATAGATGAAGTAAATGAGACTGAACTGGTGAAATAGAATTTTATGACTTTTGACCAAAATATTGCTGATTTTCTTCTAGGTTTTATATTCCGGGTTTAAGGATTTTTGTCCTGTCTTGAGCTGCCAATAGGTTCATGTACCTACTATTTGAACAGAATCCTAACCTGTTTCCTGGCTTTAAGGTTTAAGCAAAGTTCTTTAGCATGTCTTTGATTTATTAAAGCTAAAACTGTTTTTCTTGAAATTAAAAAATATATTAAAAATACCTATTTAAGGGAACCAGCAGTTAGTGTAATGGCTATGTCACTGGACTCCCACGTAGTCGACCGCGGTTCGTGTCCCGGACCCGGTGGCTTAAAACTCACGCCGGGTGCGTGTGCGTGTGTGCCCAAGATCCCGAGAGGAGAATGGAGGAGAAGGGATTGCGGCGTGGCCATCCCCCCTGGGGGGTGATTTCTCACTTTCTGTCTCTCTGTCTCTCTCTGTCTGTCTGGCAAGCGCACACACCCTATAGCGAAAACCTCTCCAAAAAAAAAAAAACCTATTTAATGACCATAGTAAGCTCTATAGCATCAGCTAGCTGCTACCTTATAGTATATTAGTTCTACTCAGAGTTTCATGCCTAAAGTCAGACATGTATTCACAGATATGTGTATACCAGCTGAACTTGCTATTGAAAGTAGTTAGATTATTTAAGAAATGGTGTGAATCAATAAAATGTAGGGGAAAAAAGGAATGGAAAACAGCTGTAGACACCTAAGGTAGTGTGGGAGGAGGGTGGGAAATGGGCCGAGGGTGAGAAATAGGGGTAAAAAATATATATACATATGAAACTAGGAATGAAAATTATTGATGATAACATGTATAATTAAGCCACTATGAAGTATATTCTGGAAGGGAAATCACATTTTGTATGCTGCAACAATGCTCAGGGAATGAACGTAAATTAATTAATCTAAAAAAATGTTTCAGAAGAAAATTACGGTGCACTTGACACTAGATTCTAGTCCATATTTTTAGTTTAAGGCATTCTGTGAATCAATAAAATGTGGAAAAAAAGAAGAGAGAGAAGGGAAAAGGCAACAACAAAAAAGAAAAATTATGCTTAATTGACAAAAAATGAGAAGTTCTTTGCTGATAAGTTATAGAGTAATATCTTTGGCTTGACTGACGTGCATAGTATTTGTGCTGAAAAAGGAATGTTGTACAGTGTGAAGATAGCATTAAATGTAAATGAATAAAAAAAAGGAAACGTAACCATTATAAATTGTGAAATGTCCAATATCTATCCCAGGATTTTATAAGAAAAAAAATGAAATCTCTAAAATGAAGGGAAAAAAAGGATAATGGTACTAAATTCATAATCTTCATATCTATTCATGAAAAATACCATGTTTCCTTTTATTATGAAATTAAAATGCATTGATTAAATTTTTTTAAAAAAGTTAACTTCTTAATCCCCATGGAATGCCACACTATCTTCAACCCAGGGAGGCCCTCTATAGTCACAGGGCGAGGATAACAATGACACATCGGAAGTTTTTTGTTGTTGATATCACTGTTTTTAACTTCCATAACAGCCAACAGGTTTCAGAAACGGAGAATTTGTTATTTATTATCCACAAAGAAATGACTGGAATTTACCGAGAAGCTCTGAAGTGTGGTAGAAAGTGTCCAGGATTGGCAGAGAGGAGAGCTTCATTCTAGTTGATCTGAACTAACTCGGGACTTGAGCTTTAACTTGTTACTTTACTGTGTGGGGCCTTAGGTACCGGTTCTGTAAAATGGAAGCTTGGCAACCTTTTCACTAACATCCTCTCACGTTTGACCGGGCTCATGGTCCAACATGGCCTAGATTCCTCACAAATTGTCACGTTGGCAACATGGCCCAGTGCTTCGAAAGAGCTCAGGGCGTTCAGAAGAACTCTGTGTTACATGTCACAGATGGAAACTAATCGAAATTCTTCCGGGAGATCAAGTGTAACAGCAAAAGCTTGCACAGGCCCGTGGCAGACCCTCAGCCCAGCACGGCCCCAGTCTGTCCACGGCGTGGGCACGCTGCAGCGAGATCCAATCTTCTGTCTCGCTCAGAGTCGTCGCATCGCCAGCTTCGGGTCTGGCTGGGTCAAGGGCACCAGGCTGTTGACTCTGGCATGGACCCAGCTTAGGACCTTCCAGACTGGAGGAGCTTTCCCAATTCTGCGGTGATCATTTAGGTTGGTCCAGAGCACAAGCAGTAGACCCAGGAAGGAAGTGTGCCCATTGCTTCTCACTTGCCCCGGGATGCTGAAGAGTTTCTGTTTTAACCTCCTCTCTCTGTCTGCATCTTGAGCCGGTCTGTGTCCGAGGGCTCCTTCCCCAAAGGTGCCTGTTCTACTTCCCATCACGATGCGTCTCTTGTGCAGCCTCTGGTGAGGGCTGTCTCCTGCCTGCTGTTTTCAGTGCTCGGGTCCCTTTGTTTCCCTTAAATTCCAGTTCTGTGGTTTCTATCCGAGTGGTCAACTTGAAACTGATCTCTCGCTAGTGATCAAGATCAAGGCTATCCTAATTATTTACTGATCACGTGTGTTACGCTTTGCCCCAGTCTTCAAGCTAGAGGTCCAGGAACATTCAGAATGTCTACCCCGCCGTCCACCCAGGGCTGTTGGAGGACTGGAGTGGACAGAGCCACTGCCCTTGACAATTAGTTTTGGAGAACAGAGCTGCCCAAACTATAGACAGTCATTCCTTTCATTCCAGTCTATTGAACACTGATACTTTTGCAAAATACGAAATAGCCCTCACAGTTATTGGGATGATATCAACTTGCCGTGATTGGACCTAATGCTGACCATTCAATTTCTGCATTTTGTTATTTTGCCTAGGTAGCAAACTCGCAAAATAGCCCTCTCCTATAGATGGTGATTTCAGAAGCAATCTACTGAAACAGCTTTTTAAACGCTATTAGGAAACAAATGAGGGGCCAGGTGGCAATGCAGTGGTCGTGCCGCTGGGCCATGTGGGAAGGGCTCTTGCCTCATGTCAGGGGTCTTTCTGATCACACTGGGCTGACTCACTCATGCCCGTGATCCAGGCTGGCTTTGGAAGGGCCTGTCTCTCACTCTTTTTCGGAGTAAACAAACAAACAAACAGGTACAAAGGACACACATGTATACAGAGTTCATCCCAACTGCGGCGTGAGGGCACCTCACAGAGAAACACCAGGGCCCATGTGTGAGTTCTTTTCATCCTCTAGTTTTGCTTCATCAAAGGCCAATGACAAAAAAAAAAAAAAAAAAAAAAAAAAAAAAAAAAGCCAATGACTACCCCCACGTTCCATTTAACCGGCCACGATCTCAAATAAAGTACTACAGCCAATGTACTGGGTTAAATAACACCACCCCAGACTGCTGGTCTACCCAGCATCTCAGAATATGATCTTATTTGGGAATAGGCTCTTTAGAGATAAATGTAGGTAAGATGATCTCATAGGTCACCTTAGGGAGACCTAAGGTTAGAGTGGGTCCCAAATTCAATGACAAGTGTCCTAAAGAGAGGACGATTTGAAGACAGAGAGCTAAAGCAGGAAGGACAGTGATGTGGAGACAGAGCCAGAAACTGGAGTGATGCAGTGACAAGGCCAGCAATACCAAGGAGTGCCAGGAGCCACCAGAAGTGAGAAAGCTATGAAAGCCTTCTTTCCTAGAGTCTTCACAGAGCACATGACCTGCTGACACCGCAGCTGTAGACTCAGCCTTCAGAACTGCAAGGGAATACACTTCTATTGTCTCAGGCCAGCCGGTTTCTGGTCCTGGGTTGCAGCAACCCCAGGAAACTCTGAAAGCAGCCTACACAGAGCAAGCACATGCAGGCTGAGTCATCTTAGAAAGGTCTTCTCCTTTGTTGTCCAGGGTGACTCAATTCCCACCAAGTGCTCTGCTGAGTTTTGAAGATTGGTGTGGGCATGAACCTTATGAATTCATGCTTGTTCTTTCAATGCAGTGAAACCAGTAAGTGAATCTCATGTAAGAAAATAAACTTGGGTGCCCTCAATTTTCCATGTACTAAACTCTAAGTTCTTCGAATTGATGTAGCGTCTTCACTCAAATAGTTCCACATTCACTATACATTTGTTAAATTTTAGCTTAGGTACAATTCCCCAAAGCACACTTAATTGACTAAGAGACTTTAGTTGTGCTGAGAACATAGTCAAGTTTGTAAGCAGAATGTGTAAGTATACTACACATTTTGCTAAAGTACATTCCTCAGTAAAGATAAAGGTTCATGGGGCCAGCAGATGGGATGGTGGTTAAGGTGCTCGACTCCCTCATGGTTGATGGTGGTTCAAGTCCCAGACGCGGCAGCTTGAAAATCATGCAGGGCATATGTGCCCAAAATCCCAAGAGAAGAATGGAGAAGAAGGGATTGAAGCATGGCTATGGTCTCTGGGTGTGTGTGTGATTTCTCACTTTCTTCTCTCTGTCTCTGTGTCTCTCTCTCTCTCTAGCGAGCACATGTGCCCTAAAGTAAAAAAAAAAAAAAAAAAAAAAAAAAAAGTGTTTATCTTCTAATGTTTCTTGGAGCTGTGACTAAATATTGGGTTGGTTCTTTGGTGAAAGAGAGATGGTAATGAGAGAAGGTCACTGAGCTCTGCATGGACTCAACATGAATTCACAGGGACATTCAAGGTGACTTTGAATTTTAGGAGTTTCCGCCCACTCTTGATAACACCACATTAGCGTTTATGTCATCTGACAAAGAAGGCCACCGTTGGTCAGGAGATGAGGAACAGGGCAGCACAGCTGACCCTCTAGTAATGTCAGTAATTTGTGAGGTGCAGGTTCATTGATGGCTGACATCCAAACCTGTGGCATGGACGTCCGCGTTCCTCTACTCATGGCCAACGTCAGGACCCAGAGAAGGTGTGCCCTCCATCAGAGGAGAAAGGAAGCCGGCTGACGGACAAGGGCACGCAGAGTATGAGCAGGCCAAGCATGCTCTCCTCGGTGACACGGAACCGCCTGTTCTCTACCCAGAACTCGTCTCTGGCAGCAGGCCTTGCAAAGCATTGCTGATAAGCGGCTGAGTAGAACGAGGGCCACTGAGCGCAGACCCTGCCACCTGCCAGAGGAGCTGCTCTTGGTCTTTTCCAGTGTGCACAGGCACACACTCCCCAACAAAGGCTCTACGTCCATGCTGCAAAGCGTCAGTGTCACTTAGAAGGAGGTGTTGTGTACACTCAGAAGAGCAATGTAATCAACTTGTTCATTTTTTTGAAATGGGCTTTATACAGCCACGTGCTGCATAGCAGCGTGTTGGTGGATGACAGACGGCATACACAGTGGTGGTCCTGTAAGACTCGACTGGATAGGGCTGGAAGTCCCTACTGCGTAGTGACAGTGTAGCCCACGGTAACGTCACAGCTCAATGCATCGCTCACGTGCTCGTAGTAAGGCTGGTGGAAGCCAACCTCCCGTGCAGACAGGTCTAAAGGACAGTCCGCACGTTCTAGATAGACGTCAGACCAGGTACAATGATGAACAGCCATGCTAACTGTGTGGCTGGAGTGTGTTCCTACTCTACATCCGTCTTACCGTTTTCTAGAGTGTTCTACTCATTATCCCTTCTCCCCCATCTGCCTTTTATTTTTGGTCAAAGAACAGAAGCATTCACCAGAGACAGAGCCAGAGAGTGTGAAGAAAGCAGCCCCAGGGCGGAGTGGTCGTGCTGCAGTCCCTTCTCCTCTTTCTCTCCTCCTGTCCGGATTTTGGGCACACACACCCTGTGCTTCTCCAATCACCAAGACTGGGGCTCGAACCATGTAGTCAGCCATCTGAGACTAGGCGGCCTTGACCACCGGGCCACTCAGCAGGCCCTGCACTTACTTTTTAAATGTTCATAGCATGCCTTGCTATGCCAGCAGCCTCATCCATCCTCTGTTTACTGGTGCGTCATTTTCTTTTGTGCTCGATTTCATCCCCTCTTGTATTGTCCATTCAGCGTTTCCAGCAGGAGAGAGAGCTGGAAAACAGTGACAATGACCCTGCACCTGCCTAGGCGAGTGTGTATTTATGTCTTCATTTTTAATGAAAAAGTTTAAAAAAAATGAAAAATGCAAAGACTTCTAGAATAAGCTATAAAGGAGAGAAACCTCTTTTACACGGCAGCACAATGTGTTTTTGTTTTAATCAAAGTGTTCCTACAATAGAGACAAAAAGTAGAAAAAACTGAAATCTTTATAAAATCAAAATGTGGTTGTAAGCCAAGGTTAATTTCTCATTGGAAGAACACGTTACACAGTCGTACTGGAGACTATTGGTACAGTGTCTATGAAGACTACGGTA
Organism: Tupaia tana; assembly: GCA_026018925.1. Lineage (NCBI taxonomy): Eukaryota > Metazoa > Chordata > Mammalia > Scandentia > Tupaiidae > Tupaia > Tupaia tana. The sequence continues at coordinate 26,621,962 of JAKSZU010000025.1, read as the reverse complement.
TTACACGGCAACGCCCTGGGCCTTCACGCTCGCTCACCGCGCTCGCATCGACTCGCCCAGAGCAGTTTTTATTTCTGCGAGTTCTAGCCACAGTAAGTGCCCTTTACAAGGGCACCATCTTTTTCATCTTTTTAAGTGTTTACCAGAGGGCCTGCACACTTACCAGAGAAAGGAAATGACAGAGAGACAGAGAAAAGGTGAGGGAGAAAGCACCTTCTATGGGGAAAGGTCTTGCCCAATCCCTTCCTTCCATTTCTCCACCCAGTCAGGACTTTGCAATACTCACTCAAGCCTGGCCCGTTTCTCATGGATTAAGGACCCCACGGTGGAGTCAGCCGCGTGGGGTTGGGCTGTCTTAACCACCGGGCCACAGAGCTTCGAGGCCAGGATATTCTGTTTAACAGTGTCACGAGGACTGTGAGGTCACCCTGCTCAGTTCCTATCCGCCGAGGCCCGTCACTCCACAGGGGGTGCCAGCGCCTGCACGTGGGCATATCCACAAAGCTGGGGGCTCAGGAGGGGCACGTACCCCCAGGTAGGGTCTGGGTACAGACCAGGTATCATCTGAGACTCAAGGAAAGGAGAAAATCAAGTATTTCCGTTAGAAAGACGTGCAAGTTCCAACCCAGGTAAGGTCTAATTTAGATGTGATGGAAACGAACAGCTCTACCTGTCACCCCGTAACCTTTTCAATATTTCATTTTCTCTCTGCTCCCTAAACTCTCCATCCAGTGTTTCTTAGAAGCTACGCAAACGAGGCGTGTCTAAACCAAAGACGGCAACGTGACCACCTGCTCAGCATGTGGAAGGATGAGCCCCACTACAGACTGGACAGGTGGGGTCTGCACAGCACTGGGTACAACCACCTGACCTCCTAGAATGCAAATTGGATTTTTTTATTAAAACATATTACCCATCTGAATCAATCAAAATGGAAATGTAACATTTGAGTCCTAATCTGCAAATCATTGATTCTACTGATTTTTTTCTCCTTCACTCACATGGCTTTTGAATTCTTACCATAACCAGACTTGACATAGACGGGGTTGTGCTCATTCAGAGAATGAATGTTTCAAGGTGAAATGTCACAAGCCTTATTTGAAGGTACCAGATGCAGTAACTTACAACTCCAACTAAAAATAAGAAATTGACACAATTTGAACTAGCCTCCAGTTGGCAAACAAATATTTAGTCAATGATCACTTTAGTTTGCCCTCTAAGACATATGCTCAGGGTCCAGCACGTGGCAAGGTGGTTAAGATGCTAGACTCTCACACAGCTAACCACGGTTCGAGTCCTGGGCGTGGCGGCTCACTTTCTCTCTCCCCACCCCCACTTCCCACCTCCATCACTCTCCGATAACAATAGCAAATTAAAATAATAATAAAAGTAAAAGACATAACTCAATGGGTACACATTTTTCTCTAAATTATGTTCCTTTGTCATTGAAGGTATAAAATCATGAAGATGAACATAGAGAAAATGCCCATGGTCACAGAACAAACGATCAATCAGTAAACCACGGGTTGCACACTGACGTGTAGACATCCAAAGGTCGGAGAGAGATAATGGCCCTCTCATTCTTTTGTCCTGTAGGTATTAGTTGAGTCCACAACTGTGCTGGGGCTGCCCTAGGTGACGGAGATAGACAGAGCAGAAGCTGGACAAGGCTCCCCTCGTGGGGTTTACCTTCTAACGAGGAGACAGACAATGAGCAAACACGGAAATGATGAGGTCAGGGCTGCCCAGGACCAGGAACACAGCAAACCAGGTAACACGACAAGGGGAGTTGGAGTCACGAAGATCTTCAAAACCCTTGACGTAAAGACAATTTAATTCCTGGTTCTATCAAGCCTTCGCACTTCACTGATGGTATCCATTTAGATTAAAAATAAAAAGGAGAAAAATTAGTCTCCAGATTGAATACACAGTGCAATCCTAATTACATGTATATTCATAGAAAAAAATTGCTCAGCAGATACATAAACAAAAGTAATTGTGGTAAACTGGGTAATTAAAAAACTAACTTTTTCTAGAGGCCTTTTCAAAGACTTTTCAAAATGTGCTGAAGTCCACACAGGTTTTATAATCAGTCAAAAGATGCTATTACTATTTTTTTTTCAAGAGAGATTTTTCCTATTGGGCACGTGCACTTGCCAGAGAGATAGAGAGAGACAGAAAGTCACTCCCCAGGGGGGACGGCCATGCTGCAATCCCTTCTCCTCCATTCTCCTCTTGGGATTTTGGGAATGTATGCAAATATGCCTTGCGTGAGATTAAGCCGCTGGGTCCAGGACTTGAACCACAATCAGCTACATGGGAGTCCAGTGACATAGTTATTATGCCATCTTTTGGACAGTAAAAGATGTTATTTTTAAAAAAGCTTCTGCTTTTGAGTTAACACATCTTGCAGAGGCAACAGGTTCATGCGTGGCCAGGTCAGTATCCAAGGTTAACGTGGCTGGGGGTTAGAATGAGGTCCAGGCCCAGGGCTGAGTCGGCAGGTGGGGAAGGTGGTGGCTAGAGCTGCAGAGGCAGGAGCCACCACAAACTGGAGTCCTGGGAGAGGGTAAGTCAGGCCAGGTGATGGCATCTGTGAAAAACCGGCCTGAATCCAGGCGCACTGGGAACCAGCCCGTGCGTTCCAATGCACGCGGAGAGAAAACTCAGTGTGCAACACTTGCCTTGGTTTGGTTTTGCACTGTTTGGTTTACAGCTTTCAGGGGGCCGTGAGGTGAGGTACCCGCTGGACGGCCCAAGGCCTGAGCTTTAGGGCTCCCGGCCTGGATTCCTAGAAAATGGGGTGTGAGGCATTTCACCACTAAAGCCGGTCTGCTCAGCGAGGCTGTGGGGTTGGAGATACCTGCCTCGTGTTCCGCACCACGTAGGGGTGTGGGAGCGCCCGAACGTGAAGTGCCTCTCTGAGTGTATACTGTACACCAATAACCCAAAACGAACACCGAATCCAATAATCTACACCAGGAAAGCCTTCGTCATCGAGAAATACGACACCTCGTGAAGTCCTTGAGCAACACTGGCCCTCTGCAGAGACCCCGCCCCAGCACATTGTATCTGAAATGCAGATAACCATGGCCACAATGTCTACTTCAATGCATCAGCGGACCCTGCCAGGGTCTGCCCTTATTTCTGGGTGCAGCTCTGAAGGCATTTTCATGTGCAGTTGGCATTTCAGGCAGTGGACTCAGTAAAGCATACAGCTCTCCCAGTGTGGAGGCTGTCACCCAGTCCACTGATGGCCTGAATGGGACAAAAGTCACTGAGCAGGGAACCCCACCCGTCTTCCTCCTGCCTGTCTGTCGGAGCTGGGACGTTGGCCTCCTGCCCTTGGGCTGGGGTGTACGAATACACACCGGTTCCCTGGGTCTCAGGCCTTCGAGGGGCCTGGCCCACAAGACCCCTGGCTTCCCTGGGCTCCAGCTTGTTGCCACAAGATCCTGGGACTGCTCGAACTTCATAATTACGTGAACCAATTCACCAGTAATTCTCTCTCCATCTCCCCTCTGTCTCTGTCTACACAGACAGACAGATGCACACACATGCTCTGCTGATTCTGTGTCTCCTCACACAATAACAAGTTGCTATGATGATCGAAAGTGTTGATGTGTTAGAATATAAGATACCAAGAAGATGATCTACTACACATTAGTAATCAATGTTCATTATTAATGTAATTATCATTATGGACGTCAGCGTCACAGCCATCATTCGTGAGAGTTCTGATTATCCTCCAGGCAACTCACACAGCTGATATTTTCGACGAGCGCATCGTCCGCTGAGCAGAAGTGCTCCACGAGAGAATGCACTCTTCGTGATAGAAGGTGGTCTGCTGAATTTATGGTGATAATCAAAGAAACCATGAGGACTTAAAAATACAACTTCCTTAATGTTGCAAAATAGAAATGATAAGACAAACATTTTAGTGGGAAGATCTTTTAAAAAAAGTTTTTTTATGAGTGTGAGTGAGAGAGAGAAAGACAGAGACAAGAGCTCTAGCAGAGCCCCATGCCACAGTCCCCCATGGCCCAGTCTTCCAAGCCAGCCAGGATCATGGGCGTGTGCCCAGCATACAGGTTGGCCGGGGAACCGAACCAGTGATCTTCCGTATGGAACAAGGTTCACTGCTATGCTAAGCTGCCCTTGGAAATACATGTGTTTACTTTTCATTATTAAGCAAATGGCATTATGTCGTAAAGCCTGCAAACAAGCCTGGTAAGATCGGAGACTGGCTTCCTCGTAAGTGAGCTCATCCCTGACACGTCACAGAAGGATGAGCCCGTGGTCAGAATGTGCCGTGGAGATTGCGTGTCCACTGGACAGTCACCGTGCAGTCCAGTTGAAGAGCCTCACATGAATAACTAGAACTAGAAATTCCCCACCTGGAATGAGCAGTTGGCTTACGTAGGTTCTGCAGTGCAGGAAACAACACAGAGGCAAAAGCAAATTTCTCATTCATCTGGTCCTCTAGGAATGGGTTTTCCAAAGCTGTTGGTATATTTTTATTGTTGGAACATAATATTACTAATGATTATAATACCAAAATCAAACCCAAACCCTTTATTAAGAGTTCTTACTGCATGAATTGCTAGAGATTCTGCTGGTTGGAGAGATCACTGGTCAGTTTTTTTTTTCTTTCTTTTTTGGAGAGGTTTTTGCTATAGGGCGCGTGTTCTCAACAGAAAGACAGAGAGACAGAAAGTGAGAAATCACCCCGCAGGGGGGATGGCCATGCCAAAATCCCTTCTCCTCTATTCTCCTCTCAGGATCTTGGGCACACATGCACACACACCCGGTATGAGTTTAAGTCACTGGGTCCAGGACTTGAACCGCAGGCGACTACATGGGAGTCCAGCGATATAGCCATTATGCCAACTGCTGGTCCCCGCTGGTCTTTTTTTTTTTTTTTTTTTTTAAGAAACTCTCAAGTTGAGCCCTGCAGGTGAGGAGTGGACTTCACAGTAGAATGACTGACTACATCACAACATGGAAGGCTTTCACAAGTTGCAGCAAACCTGAATTCCCAGGGAGGCTTCCCCTTGCTGAAAAGGCTATGCAGAGGACAGCTATGCAGAGGACGAAGAGATTCTGCACTAGCCATATGGTTAGCTCTGTATTTTAATAAAAATTTCATTGTTGCCTTTTATTCACTTTTCTTAATTGTGAAAGATTAACAAAGGCCAACAACAAAACAGTTTCTTTTTGTATCATTTTTTTTTACCTGACTCAGGCTATATAGACTACTGAAGGACAAAGCAGCCCCTAAAACCACTTCTATATAAATCATTCAATAAGCAGAGTACTTTATTGTTGCATTTTGGATAGACAGGTGTTTACCAGCCATAATGCAGCATCACAATGACAAATAGTCTACATTTACACCAGTAGGAAGAAATAATTTTGGAAGACGTTGTTGGCATTTGGCTTAAGATCTATTCTATTTATAATATCGAGTATAAACATGCTAATCCCACAGAGAGGAAAATGTCTTTCCAGTTGAATTTTCTATCAAGCTGAACCGTAGAATGTTAATTCTGCACTGATGTTGATGAATTCTGATTCTAAAAATACTCCTTTTAATGCATCATAAGATACTTAAGTTGGAGGTTAGTTGAAACTATTAGAATATGTTTAAACTTTTAGAACAAATACTTTATTAAAAATGCACATTTAAATGAGATGCATCTCTGAGACCTGATACTTTTAAGTTGCTTAGGCCTCGGTAGCAATAATTAAAGCTTACATCTCATTATTAATAAAATGACAAATTGATTGTTGTTGGTGCATTATTAATATTCAAATTCATTTCAGGAAAATGTTACTGAATCAAAAGTCAGCAAAGATTGATAGCTTGCTGAAAATGGTTACATGAAGCTATGGCTACCTTAGAGAGAAATAGGGTGAAAAGCAATTTTTTTCTATCATGCATGAGGAAAACCCTAGGCAGGGGTCTCTGTGATGAAGGGGGGTCTCCTTTCTCACCTTCCTGACCTGTGAGCTATTTGATGATGTCCCACTGCGTTCTTTAGCTCAGTTTCCTTTTTATTTGAATGTGGCTATGCATGCCTACCTTACTAGGTTCTTTGAGGTTAAAATGAGAAAACAGTCATTCTCTCGCCTTTCTCTGGCAGTGAGACTCTGCCCAGTTTCCTCAAAGTTCTCTGTTTCCGAGCCTTCCTGACTACCCGACACTCCCAACCATTCCACACCTTTCGTAATATCACACTTCCTTCCTTCTTTCTTCTTACATTTCTTTCTTTCTTCCCTCAGTGAGAAATACAGAAAGAGAGAGGCAGAGAGAAAGACAGGCACCCTGACAGGGTCCTCGTGCCGTGGTCCGCCCGGGTCTCAGCTGGCCCGTACCGAGAGCAGGGGCTCGCACACCAGTGTGCGCAGGGCAGTGTGGGCTCCAGCCCAGGACCCTCCCTCTGGGGCTCAACTGCACTGTCACTATGCTTCCACGCAGCCACTCCCATCTGTTTCTATTTATTTGGGGGTGCACAGATAGGTACCCCAGATTCCAGTGTAACTCCATTAATGCAATGACTTGTTTTCTTTCATCTTCGTGTTTGCTCATTCTTTCCATCCCCTTTCCAAATTTCATGTTTATGAAGTGCTGTCATGTAGGAGGTGCTCAGTTAACACTTGCTGAGTAAGCAAACCTGCAAAATGCCTGTAGGCCATGTGGGGTTTTTATCCCCTCTCAGAGGGCTTGGGGACTCTCCACAGAGAGGAAAGGAAAAAGAGAGAGAGAGAGCAAGAGAGAGAGAGCGAGCACCCCATAGTGGGGGAAGGGCTGTGATCATGCCACAATATTTGTCCCTCCATTCCTCCTTCTCACCAGGATTTTGGGCACATGTGCACATGTGTACATGCACACGTACACATACATACAACCTGGTGTGTTTCAAGCCACCAGGGCCAGGATTTGAACTACAGTTGGCCATGTGGGATCTAGCTTCGTTAAACACTGAGCAATACGGCTGGCCTACTGATAAGTTTCTGATGAAGAAATAATGTCCCAAATTAATTATGGGGTCAGATGAGAAGTGGAAAAGTCTGTCAGGCTAGGACCTGGGGATTCCAGAGAAGCCAGGGTGGGGGGGTATATCAAGATGAGAGCACTTGGAGGGACCCTACGGTGACAGACCATAGGTGGCCTTCTGTGGCCTCAACTGCTGATAAGCGTGGCTTCCTGCAACCCCTTCCCCTGAGCGTAGGCACCTGTCACTGTTCTAAGCAGCGGAATACGGCGAGGGGTGTGCGTGATTGCGTTATCAGACTGTGGTGTTCGTGTTGCCAGCGCTCCTAAGTCTCTTTCTCTCTTGCTGCCTTTGAAGAACCAAGCTGCCGTGCATTCTACAGCCACAAGGAATTGCAAATCAGAAATTGCACTTCTTATTTTCCTTCTCACTTTGTAATCATGGGAGTTAAGCAGGGCTCGATCAAGCCCTCCAATGCGGACACGACCCTGACCAGCATCTTCACCGCTACCCTGGGAGACGCTATGCACAGCACTGTCTAAGCTGTGCACAAGCTCCTGCTCTGAGAATCCTGTGAGTTAATGAACACTGTTTCAAATGGCTACCAATCCTGTGCTACTTTGTTACACAGCAATACAAAGCTAATAAAAGCAGTCAGGTAAGATAAAACGGTGAAGAAGAAACAAGACAGAGACGCATCAATGACGTGCACATACAGAAAACAACATTCATATCGGCTTTTCCTAAGGACAGAATATATTTACGCAACGAGATCTTCCAGATCAGCTCCAATTTGTCTCAAAGGGGCCAGACTCTGGGGACACGGGCAACATTAACACAAGTTACAACAAGTTACCATTTTCCTAGGAACCCGTGTTACAATTTTGTTACAAAGTCACAGCCTTGTCTCAAACAACTGTGTTAAAATGTGTCCAGATCACAAGTGCTGAGCAGGGTGGTGGAAGGTCAGTGCAACTTCTTTATCACTCCCGCCGAACGCCATCGGGAACGTGTCCATAGCAGGGCTCTGGGTTACGGGGACAGCACATAGCTGGGATGTCATTAGCAGGAGCAATATTTTCTCCATTGATTTTGTGAATCATTACCTAAAAACCAGCAAGGGGTGCACAAGCATAGTCTTGATAGACCTCACAAATGCCCTGAGGAGTTTCCTTAATGAAGAGAAAATGTTGCTGTATATGACAGAAATCGCATAACTCGATGTAAGTATCATATAAAGGAAGACGGCTGTACCTGTGGGACACCACGAGGCAGCCCAGGAGACCTGATTCTCCCAGTCTCGCGACAGGCCGTGGGCACATGTGTCAGAGCAGTCACCCAGGGACACCTGGGCTCCCAGGACTCCAGCTCAGGAAATCCCTTTCTACACACAGGTGGCAACCGTTCTGCTGGCCAACAGGCTAGCCCCTCCCTAAAGGGACCAGAAGACCAGCTGGCGGCCTTGACAGCAGCGGCCATGACCTCAATCCAGAATGGAAGGCACTAGCACCACCCTCAACTATACCTAAGCCTACACTGGTTGTTAACTAGAGAGTAACTTCAGAGCATCTGTCGTTGGAAACATAACTGCAAAACAGGAGTGCTAACACAAAATCTTTGGAGGTATGGAGTCTAAATCCTGGGAGGTCCATTGTCAGTTTAGACCACACCGTTGCTGTGTATACTTCCGAATTGCTACAAAACTTTACTTTTATTCTTGCACTCAAACAGCCAGGAGCTTTGATGCATCTGCTCCATGCCAGGTACATACGGGCCTTTGAAAGGTTGGAAAGGCTGTATGTTCCACAATGTGCCTTTGACCTCACGAAGTAAGGACCCAGGATCCACGGGGCCAGCACAGGGCACAGCGGTTACATCAGTGGACTCCCACGTGGGTGAACAGGTTTGAATCTGGGACCCAGTGGTTTGAAACTCACACTAGGCATGCGAGCGTGCCTGCCCAAGATCCCAAGATCCTGAAATGAGAATGGAGAAGAAGGGATTGCAGCCTGAGGTGAGTGGTTTCTTACTTTCCTTCTCATTCTCTCTGTCTCCAGTGAGTGCATGCTCCCTAAGGTAAAAACCTCTACCAAAAAAAAAAAAAAAAAAAAAAAAAAAAAAAGAAGAAAAGAAAAGAAAAGAAAAAGACACAGAGCATACAGATATAGTGCTACAGTCCCACAGTATAGAAATGTTTTATGGTAAAGGTAAGAAAAAAAGAGAAAAATCAGTTCTTGAGGGGAAAAAGGAATATAACACTGCAATTAATTTTTTACAAGCACTAATAAAGTTCTGTTCACTAGTAAAACAGATGCCCTCAACTATCACCATTTCAAATGCAGTTATGAAAATGTAACAAGTAATTTCCCATGTCTTTTTGTCTCTCACCTAAGTTTCTCCACATTATTTATTAATTAGTTCCTGCAGGGATCCCAAGAGATAGGATTATATTACTAATATCCTGGTTGTACTGTAGAGACTGCAGGAGCTTACCCTAAATCAGTAAGGTTGAGTTGAAAAGAGAAACAAAATGAAAAAGAGAAGCCATCTTATTAGTTCCAGCAACTTCAGGATTGGATGAGACTCCACAGACAACCGAATCTAGTCTACACTTCGTATAAAATAAGACCAGAGAGGCGAGACTCGCTTCCATGTCACACAGCCAATCCTGGACAGGCCTGATTTCTAAGCCACCCCAAATTCTGTGACGTGTCTCCGTCCTTCCATGAGTCATGGCCTAGCGGTTATTGCCACACGGCGTAGAGCTAGGCACCATGCAGGAGGCGGTGAACCAGAAAGGCAATTCTTGTGCATTACGACTTCTGACCAGAGGGACAGTGCAATGAAGGGTTACAATGTTGGAGTGAAGAGCGGGGAGCGAGAAAAGCTCAAAGAGGGTGAGCACTGTGGTACGGTGCTCTAGAAACCGTCTCAGCGCGCCTGGAGCGGGGGGCTACAGGAGAGGGACATTTACAGGAAGATGGTGGAAGTCCTGAGGAGTGTCAAACACTCAGATGCCAACAGGGCAGGCAGGTCCTATCCTGGGGCAAGTTCTGTTGGTGTCACGCATGGTGAGGACCATGGTCCCCAGGGACGTGTGCCCCACTTTGAAAGGGTCACAATACTCACATTTACTTCATTCTTGCTCTGTGTGGATGCAAGCCCAGTGCCACCAGATCCAATTCTGTTTTATTTTTTCCAAAGACATGAACAATATAGATTTTTAAAAGGAATTATTTATTTTATTTATTATTTTTTACATGAGGTTTTCCAGAGAAGGGCAGAGAGAGAGATAGAGAGAGGAGAGTGAGAAAGCAAGCTGCCAGGTCTGGGACTCAAACTGTGGTCGGCCATGTGGGAATTTCAGCACCTTAACCACCACACCACCTGCTGGCCCCCAACAATATAGATTTTATGAGCTACCCTAAAATTCTTTAGTGTGTTGCTGGCCTCGTGAAAGCAGAGTTATAATGTGAAACCTATCTAATTAGCATGCACACGATATATAAATACCACTTTAAATGTTATTTGTGCCAAAATTATTTCTTTCCCATGGGGATCTTTGCTGGAATTGTTAATTCACTTTCTCTGAATATCCAACTGTCCACTATTTTTTTTTTTTTTTTGAGAGGTTTTTGCTATAGGGTGCGTGCGCTCGCCAGACAGACAGAGAGAGACAGAGAGACAGAAAGCGAGAAATCACCCCCCAGGGGGGATGGCCACGCCACAATCCCTTCTCCTCCATTCTCCTCTCGGGATCTTGGGCACGCACACACACGCGTCCAGCGTGAGTTTAAGCCACCGGGTCCGGGACTCGAACCGCGGTCGACTACGTGGGAGTCCAGCGACATAGCCATTACGCTAACTGCCGGTCCCTCCACTACTTTTTAAGGCCTTGACGACTGGCAAATTTCCAAATGCTGCGTTTTTTCAACCAGGTCATGACACACATGAACTAATGTTTTTCCTTTTCTAGATGTCCCTGAGTATTGTATCTAACTGGTCTACTGGCCGTAACCTATTGTATTTCAGGGTTAGTGTTAACAGAGCCCAGTTCTAACGGAGGATGCTCAGAGGGTCTGACTGCCACGTACCACTTTGACAGACCATGCGGGCCAGGCACAGCGGGAGGTCTTAACGTATATTTCTCCTTCATCCAAAAACCACCCTATGGATAGGTCCTATTGATGGAATTCATCTATAACAATGAAACTTACGTTAAACAACTTTCAACTTTAAATGTTTGTTAAATGGTTGCATATGATGCAACTTGGATATACTAATTTTTAAGTCAGTACTTTTACAATTTTATTTATTTATTCCACATGAGAGAAAGAGACAGAGAGAACTAAGTACCCATAGTAGGGTCTTCATGCCACAGTCCACCCCCCATCCAGAGGGCGCAGATCACATGTTACATGTGAGTCCAGCATGTTGAGGGAGTCTCAGGACACAGACAAGGACCTTCCCCACCCGGTCCCGCTGCATCCACACGGCACCATCACCTGCCATAACCTAGGACTTTTGCTGTTGCGTCTCCCTGTGATGCCAACACAAATGGTCAACTCGTGAGAGCTGACCAGGTGGGGCATACTCGTCATCTATCATGAGGTATATACTGCATCTTGATGAGATGCATAGACACTGATTGATAGATATGTAGATGGGTATACCCATATCCACAGCATGCCTGAAGGACCCAAATCTCCCAGAAGAGGCTACAGTTCAAAGCGCCATTCCAGCGGTCCTGTGGAGAAGGCGTGGGTGGGGAGGGTGCAGCCAATGAGACTCATGTGAGTAACAAGGGTCTCTCCTTCTAGCCTTGGGCACATGCCAAGTCTCATGTGCCCGCTTCTCATCCTAACCAACTGTGAACTTGGGCGAGTAAGAACCGTGGCAAGCTTTATTTTCTGTGACCCTGTCAGACTAGTGGACAGATTAAATCATGCCGATCCAGGGTATAGCAGAGTGCCTTGCACAGAGTAGGGACCCATAAGCATCATTTCTTCCCTGTCCCTTTTCCCTTTACTGATGTTCTGCTCATAACTAAAGAGTTTGCAAAGCAGGGGGCTGGGAGGACTCTCTTAGGGATGACTACACTCGAGGGCCCGAGAGAGGCAGCTAGCGGTGTGGGCGGTGCTGACTGGCACGCCCCGAGTGTCTCACGTGCTCACACCGTGCCAAGTGCTCTCATAGCCCGTAACAACTCTCTTGGCAATCCCTTCATTATATATTATGTTTTATATTTGCAAATGTTATCATTGTAGCCATTTCACAGGCAATAAAGTTAAATGATGGCGAGACCAGCAACTTGTCCAAGGCTCACTGTCTAGGAAGTCATGGCCCACTTAGCGCGAACGTGCTCCTGTGTCTGCAGCTTACTCTGACTGTAGCCGGCTGAGAACATGCTAGGGGCATTGAGGTTTCAGCCAGATTTTGTTCACCCGTGTCGCCTTCCTGTGTACCCACCCCAGCTGCAGCATGGCTTCTGGCCCTCCTGGGCTGAGAGTTACCCACGCAGCCCTCAAGGACAACAGTAGCTTCGCTCTTCGCCTCAGTCACCGTAACTTCCAGTACCCCCAACTCTGCGAATGTGTGTCCTCACTTCTGACAGTGAGATGCTAAATAACCAGGATTCTCAGGTAATGGTTACTCTCCCCCTTGCCATAAACATTCTGTTTTTCTTTGAGTTAAATATATTTTTATAATAGGATTTTTTGAAGATGTTTATATAGGTCATAAAGCACTATTTTAAATGTGTTTAGTCTTCACATCAGCTTGGGGCCCCAAAAGTCAGCAACTTTTAGTAAGGAAAAACAAAAAAATGCCAATAACATGGATTACAGTAGGGACTATACACTATTTTCTTGTGAATATTGTCCCCTAAAAATATTCACGTCCCCATGAAGCAGAAACCTACGATGCTGCTGAACTTTTCCAAGAGAAATGTGCAGGATACAGAATTTGAACCTGGTTTCTGTTATTGGCCAGAAAAGTCTTGATGTATTTTTTTTATGTTTTCTATGCAAAAATGCATCATGACTTTTCTGGCAATCTAATGTATCAAGAGTGATAGTTATGTAAAAATAGATCTGGCCTTTATGACTTTGAGGAATTAGGTTTTTTCTGTAGTTTATTGGCTAGATTCTGGGAGACAATCTTATAGGACGGAAGATTTAACTAAGCTGTGACTCGGGATTAATTGTTCAGTTGGTTTATAAACATTTGTTGGTCAGCAACCATTCAAGAGTCTCCAACCAAGAGGCATTTAAGGCTAGGGTTTGAGAAGCTGTGTTTTGTTTGTATGTTTTAAGTCTCCTGAGCAAAAAGTATCAGAAGATACCTAGCATACATTAAGATATATAAATATATATGAGGGTCCTTTAAAAAGTTTGTGCAAAATGGAATTGAAGTATGAATTTATCTTGTTGCAAAAGAAGTTTGAAAGCCATGCACAGTTTCATAATAACTCACATTTTCTGTGGCCTTTATTCTGATAGCGGACATGGGTAAGGAGCATGTTACTGAGCACAGTAACCAGCAATGCCCAAAGGGGAAAAGCGTTTACGTTGTACTCAGAAGTAATTAGACCACGCCCATCTTACTTTTTTAAGGTTTTCACCATAGGGTGTTTGTGCTCACTATAGAGAGGCAGAGATAGACAGAAAAAGGGAACATGAGAAATCACCAGCAGGAGGTAGGTCATGCCACAATTTCTTCTCCTCCATTCCCTTCTCAGGATTTATGGGCACACGAACACACATGCCCAGAGTGGTTTTCAGGTCATGAAGTCCAGGACTCGAACCCTGGTTAGCCAAGTGGGAAGGCCAGTGCCTTAACCACAATGCTCCCTGCTGGCTCCGCCCCCTAGTTAGCTTTTAAGTAGACTATAACCTGACGTTGCTCTCAATATATTGTATTGTGACCGCAGAATGAAAGGTGTTGAGGAAGGGAAGCATCCCACACCACCAGCTCGGGGTGGCACCTCCCGAAGACCTGATGAAATACTGACAATGTCACCACAGCTGTGTGATCTCCTGCTAAGAAATAATAACCAAAAATGTGAGCATCTTCCCCGTGCTGTGAATCGATAATGACACCATCACGACCTGCCAGGAAACTCAGGTCAGGTAGTTGATGGCACTAAATTAAAAATCTCCATCTTCCACCAGTGGAAGATTGTTTCTGTAACTGTTACATGCTAGTCTTGTGATGGACGGGCGGGACGGCGCCGGCCCACGGCGAGGACTCTCCGGGAGCCAGGAGCCTCGGGTCCCGGCCTGAGACTAAGGGCTAAGGAGGACTGAGTGCACTCAACCTCTGCATCTCAGCTGTCCTGTCATCTGTAAGATAAGAGCAATGCTTGCAATCCGCCAGCAAAGCGCTTGAAAGCGCTCTGAGAAAGTCCACAGAAAGCACTTTGAACTTCTCAGAAGTAAGCTTTGACAGAAGTACAAAGCCTGACATCAAACGGCGCACTCACAGCTTTCCGTGCCTTCAGTGAGGGGTTGTGGGTGAGATCACGTACAGTTCTGACACCAAGCGCTCCTTTTCATGAAAATAATTGCCACAGGGGTCGCCTTCTTTTTCACCTGGACTTTTTTATATGCAGCCTCGACAAATTCCAGCATCCTTCCCAGATCACCGTGAGGGGTCTCGGAGGCTCATTTTCGGCTCGTTCGGCTGTGTTACTCACCGACTGGTATAAAGTATGTTACCCTCTGTGTCTCTCTTCAGAAGTTGCTAGAAAGCCATCTCTGGAGACGGGCCAGTGGAATACGTCTCGGTGATCAGTGACCGTGCACTGTGACCACGTTGACAAAGGACGGAGCTGCCTGTGCACACCAGCCGCTAGCTCTGGCCTGCTCCGGCACCGGCTCTGGCCAGCGGGCCACCCTGCCTTACCGAGCCCCCCTGGCACTGAGCCACGGCCCAGCGCGGCCTGCACTGTAAGGGGATTGCGGCCGCCTAGCGCGAGTGTTACAGAGCAATTCAAACCATCCTCCGAATCAGCACCTCGACCAGGGATTCTGAGCACTCCCCTACTAAGGGCACCTGGGCCCGCCCAGGCGGAGTCAATCAATTTCTGCGGCGAGGCCACTGCAGAAACTGAGCTTACACGTGCGCACGTTCACAGCGGCCTTCTTGTAAAGCCAACTGCTGAAAGCAGCCTCCACGTCCATCCGCGGGAAACGCGTAACGAAGCGTGGGAAGCGCTACAACGACAGAAAGCGACTCAGACCTAACACGGAAGGTCGCAGTACTGAACCAACAGCAGCAGGACTGCACCTCAAAGAGGTCATGCCAAGTGAGCAAAGCAGACGCCGAGGGTCACGGATAGCATGGCTCCAACAGGGCGTTTCTAGAACAGGCACACGCATGGAGAGGGGTTGCAGGTCGGTGGAGCCAGGGCGGAGGGGAGGAGAGAAACGGGAGCACCTGCTACTGAAGAGGGCCTTCCAGGGAGGGTGGACATGTCTGGGACTAGAGAGTGGAGACACGCCAGTGTGAACACGCATCCACACACGTTTACACAGCAGCCCCTGCTGGGGGCCTGGTCTCCAGGGTCAGACAGTTCCTGTACCGACACCATTGCTCCTGTGTGGGTGGTGAGGACACCACCCCACAGAACTCCATCAAGGGCTTCCATTGCTCCAGGCCCTTCTCAGAGCACCTGAGGGATCTCTTACAGGAGCATCACCGGAGTGTTTGCTCGATACAAATGTGTGACATGCACACGGGCCCCACTGCACAACCACAGCCTCGTACTCTCCCAGGGAGCAGGACAGGAGTACGCGTTTAAGCACTTTCTCCAAGTTACCCTAACCACTAAGGCTGGTGTTGCCGGATTTAATTGCGAGTGGAAGTGCATTGGTTCTGCACACTCCAGCCCCTCCTGTGGGCCTGGCTTCCTCCCCTTATCACGTCTTCAGCGTTTCTCCTGACTCAGCTCTTCTGCTAACTGCTTAATACCCATTACAGTCTCCTTTAATCTCTCCAAATAACAGCAAACTGCATTCTCAGGAGGCAGAATGAAGGCTGAGAAGAGGAAAATGAGTCGTCAGGATTACCTCCTTAGTAAAGAGTAAGGGAGCTGTGTTCCTCTAAAACTCCGAAACGCTTCACAGCCCGGCACTCACCTTTCTCTCCCAGGGATCGGTGCCAGGTCTCCTCTTTATCCGCTGCTTCTGTTGCCTCAGGGGGTCCCTCACACTCGCCGATAATCATGTCCACTCGTTCTGGACTCACTGACAAGTGAACCACTGTCTTCTATCTTTTTACTTTTCTTTTTTTTTTAATTTCCCTGCCTTTTTGATCTCCCTTGAGGTCCCCTCGCCTTCGCCGCACCCTCTCCCCAGACTGAGTCTGGCTGGGTCTGCTTTAGTAGCCCATCTGCAGCCTGGCCTGCTTGCACCTGGCTCTGCAGGGCTTCCGGCTGTGAAGGGGCGGAGGCCTGCCCTGGCCCCTCCTTCACAGGCTGAGACCCTCACTCCAGGGTCAGGCTCTGACCTTGACCCTCTTCTCCTCCACGTCTGATCTCGCCCTGGTTTACACAAGTCGAATTCCACTTCCATGTCCAAGCAACTGTACCTGAGCTTGGGAAGTTTGGTTTCTGCTTTCCTTCGGCTAACGCTCATGTTTCTGTCTTTATCTTCTTTATCGCCCCTTGCCCCCTGGCCCCACTTCTCTCCTGGTGCTGAGTTCTTTCGGGTTATCCAAATCCATCTTTGGGCCCAATCCATTCGTCAACGTTCAGCTCCTCCTCAACACCTGCTTCATCTGGCGTTTAATCTTCTGGGACGCTTCCTCCCTCAGCCGCTGCGGGGATAGGACTTTTTGCTTGTTTTGTTTCTTTTATTCTTTTCTCTCTCTCTCTCTCTCTCTCTCTCTCTCTTTTTTTGTCTTGCTCTTTTCCTCTCCTTCAGCAAGTTGCTGAGACTTTTTTTTTTAGCATTAGAATGTTTATATGTAAAATAGGGAAGATATCTAGGTCTGGGTATTGTTACAGGGGCTCAACCAAGTGAAGTGCGTCCTTCGCGTATTTGCTGCTTCCACTGCCCTTTGTTAAGCATCTACGGCGTTCGCAGTACCAGGTTCGACATGGGGGGGGATGAAATACGCACTGTCCGCATTAAAGAAGTGTCACCTGGGGCCCAGCTAATGGCATAATGGTGACGTCACTGGAGTCCCGGACAGAGTGGCTGAAAACTCACACCGGGCGCGTGTGCGTGTGTGCCCAAAGTCCCAGGACAAGCCTGGAGGAGAAGGGATTGCAGCACGGCCATCCCCCCGGAGGGTGATTTCTCACGTTCTGTCTCTCTGTCTCTCTGGTGAGCGCACATGCCCTATAGCTAAAATATTTCTCTCCAAAAATTAATGAATAAATTTCACAACTAGGCAGAATCTTAAAAACAAAAAAGTGTAACCTGATCTGAAGAGAGATGCCGACAGTTAACCCTGGTGTTTGTCCGTTCATCTATTAATTCAGCTGATTTTAACAGAGTACCGAGGACACGTCAGACACTTAGCTGGGCACCGAAGACACAATGAGGAACAGTCTGAGTAAGCCACTGCCTTCAGGCAGCTTACATTTTATTGACAGTAAACACACAGCTAGCCAGATAATATTCAAGGTCAGTAAAAAATAAGGGAAAAAAACACTATTAAAATACACGTAGTGGCAGTTATACTAGAAGTGAGGTCAGAAACGCCTTCTCTGTGGAAGCGTCACTGGCCTAAGATCTAACCTATGGGAAGGAGACTTGGAATTGCATTCAAAGACCCCGTGGCTTGAACAACTTAGCCAACCAGAAGGGCAGAAGGAAAGCCACAGATGCTTTGGGAGGAGAGGAGATAAGTAAGAAAGTTTGGAGGTAATTTGTAAATCGTGCTAATTAAGGAGTCTGGGTTTAATGCCAAATGCAAGTGCAAAGTACCGGGCGGTTTTAGGTAGGAAAGCCTGGTACTCTGATAGGATCTGAAGGATCACCTGAAAGCAGTGTGGGCAACTGACGGTGAGCAGGAACAGGAGGGACTGCTGCCAGTCCATCTCTGTAGTTCAGGCAAGATGTGACAACTGGACAAATACACATCTGGCTGGAAAACGAAATAATGCCTTCAGTTACCTGATTGAAAAGTGAGTCCCAAACACACCAGTTCTTTTGTTATGCTTGTTGGCAATCTCACGTTTTCATGCTGTTTAATCTCACCTCGAATCACTTTTTCACTATTCCCCCGACACCTTCTGCTCTATCTCTTGCTATTGGTTTTGATGTTATAACTCTTTGTGTGTGTGTGTGTGTGTGTGTGTGTGTGTCTGAGCACACATGTACATCTAGGACAGCTATACACACGTAAGAGATCTGGAACAAAAATGTCTGTTTGTTTCTTTTCAGACCTCAGTATACATGACCAATTTAACGCTTAAAATACATTTATATATATATATATATAGGACAGGATCATTAGCACCTAAATGAAGAAGGCACAATGGTCCAAATTTAGTTCTGAACCTGGCTGGATCACCTTTTGATCTAGGAAGGATTCTCTTGCTTTAAAAGCTATGCCTTACTGAGCTTTATAAAAGCTCTATTTGTAACACCAAGTTATAACCAAAAGCCCCTATCCTAAACTAGGAGGTCAAGGCTGTATTTTGGTTTTCTCACCATCTGGAGAGGTCACGTTTTCTTCAGAGGGCCAGACACAGTTGTTGTAAAGTAAGCATTATCGATTGCTCTATGTTACCTTCCTTTCCATGTAAGCCAGAGATTTCAGTTGCTCCATGTTTAATGCTGTTTAGTATTTTTGAATGACACAAATATGATGTGGTTTTTTAAAAAAGATGCAAACCACTGGATTTGGGACTTGAAATGAACTTCAGAATCTTCTAGAGGCCACATCATCCTCTGATGTCCTTGGAGAGCTTATCTCCACAGGGACCTCATTTGCCGAATCCAGCAACAGTCTTTGAGTCTCTCTCAACACAGCACTTCCAGCATTCACTGAGTGGACCCATGAGATGGAATCTTTGTCATTCGCCCTATAACTCATTCTCTGTTATTTATAGAGAAAAGACTGACATCCAGGTGGTGCTGTGTTGACCAAAGTCAAGCATGTAGGTAGTGAAGTTGCTACCACAACCAAGATTCAGGCCGCTTCTACTTCTTGTCCCGAAGAGCTGTAGAGGTGGGTCATTTTAGGTAAAGGGGTGTCTTCAGTTCTTGGCTGTCCTTCTCACACGGACGGTTACAGCCATCCGTTCCCATCGTCAGAGTTCCTCCCCCAGCCCAGCGGTTCTAGACTTTAACCACCGACTTTGGAGTTTACTGCATCTAACATTGTCTGCTCCCTTTTTGCAAAGAACTATTCTTTCTATTTCTCTGTAAGACTTGATTATAATATCAAACGCTAAAGAAAAAGGTTGTATGATAAAAGCTTCAATCAAAACACTAAAGGGACTCTCGCTTTGAATCAATGCTTAGTTTTAAGTAGAGGAGCAAATGATATCACATAAAAAAAGAGAAAACTAAAATATGACTATTTTTTTTCCATAGGGCACATGTGCTTGCTGGAGACGGGAACAGAGAGAAGGAGAGAAGGTGAGAAATCACCCTTGGGGGGGATGGCCATACACTAAAATCTCCTCTCCTCCAATCTCCTCTGGGGATTTTCAACACACACACTCGCTCCCCAGGATTTGAACCAGGCGGTCAGTCCTGTGGGATCCAGCTGCCTTAACCTCCACACCACTGGCTGGCCCATTGCTGAGGGAACAGGGAAAGAGTTTTCAGAAAGGATTTCTTTAAGATGTCTCATATGGATGTGCCTCTCATCCCAGAGAGGACTGGAATGACTTTATTAGCACCAGGTGAGGGGCCAGCAGCAGTAGATTCAGTGGGAGGGACTGTAAGTCTGTACCCCCTTTCCCTCAAATACAGCCATAAGCCATGACCGACAGGCAAGTTTCACAAAAGTTCCAGCGCCCTCACACCATCATGGACCCAAGGTGAAGCTTAACCGACCTTGCTCACAGCTGCCCTGAAGGACTGACCTGAAGTGAGTCTCTCGGATGGGGACTGTGTGCTTCATGGCAAATTTTCCCACCCGGAGCCTGCTCCTCACGCCCCCACCACCTTTTCTTGGGAGCATCTTTTAGTAAATCACACTGATACAACCTCTCCTCTCAGGATGTGCTTCTGCGAAAGCCAGCTGAGAGACTACCCCTACCTCCCGTCAATGACTCACGGTCAGTGCATCTCACTCACCGGATTCCAAGCATTAGTCAAAGCTAATGGAATTGCTCACTCACTCACTTACTGGCTACATTTCCCATTGCACTAGGAACAGATTGGGAGTAGAAACGGTCTCCTTCTTTTTTAACTAGTATTCCCCCAGCACAGTAGTTGCCTCATTACTATTTACTTAGTAAGTCATTGAATACATTATGAACCTTTCCTGGTGTCACTGTTCATTCAGGCTGAAATTGCCTGTCCCTGCTCTGCCTCATGCCACCCATCAAGTAGATTCTGATTAGGACTCAGGTTTTCATGGAGTGTGACTGTAACAGCAGCACATCTCGGTCATCCTGATATGACACGTGACTCTTCTAGTTGTTATCACATGTCATTATCCTTTACGAGTTCACTATATGCCAGGCAGAACTAAGGTGGAGATACAATATTTTATTAAATTCTAGAGAAGGCTGCCATAAAAATTTCTTACCTATGTTTTTCAGAGGAAAAAACTAAGATTCAGAGGACAAACATGTGCCCAAGTCCCCCCAACTGATGTGGGGTGAAGCTCATTGAGAACTCACGTAGGACAGCAGGTCACGACCCTCTCCCTGCCGCCTCTGTCTTGTGTGAACTGTGCTTAGTTTCCTCCTCCTGGGGATAAGTAAATGAGAAAGTGAGCTGGTGGGCCTTCAAAGCAGAGACTATATCCTAGGAGAACATGGCTTATTTGAGCAACTGTTCACCTCCGGGTGACCTTGATGCCCCAGTGGAGCTGCCACTTTCTGTTCCTGGTGGGGCCAGTGCTCTCCCATGGGCTTGTCAGACACCATAATGGACCCAAGCTGAAACCGAACCGACTTCTCTCACAGCTGCCCTGAAGGACTGACCTGGAGTTAATCTCTCGGACGGGGACTGTTCGCTTCTACCAAGGATAAGCAATGCTAAGACTTTCTTTCTTTTTCAGTCACACGTTGTTTTAATAAACAAAACATATTCATGGTTTAGATTTCAAGTCACATTTACAGATGAGGAGAAGGTCTCAGCCCAAACAGGTAACAGTGGGGCTACAGGTGCAGGAAGGTACGCACGCCCTACATGCGTGCCTCGTACGCCCAGAGAGCGGAGACTGGGAAGAAGCGAACAGCAGCCACTCACCCTGCACACTAGACCACTGGAGTTGGGAAAGTAAAGGAAGGTTCAGTGAAGTCCCTGCATGCACCGCCTGACCTCTCACTGTCATGCTACAGAACAGCTCAACGTCATGCTCCTTTTAGACGAGCTACAGGTAGGTTCCTGAGCATTTTAAATGAAACTTTCTCCCACTGTTACCAGTTAAGCCAGGGGCTGGCTGCAAAGGGCATCTATGGGTAAATACAGAACAATATTTGAATCTCAAAGCAGAAGTTACCTAGATAGCCTTGTTTCTGAGGCTTACATAGTAGAGCCGCAGATGGACTCTTACCCGCCCTCCATCCCCACCCCAAGGCTTAGTTCAAAAACCTCCTATTGGCATTTGCACCAAACAAGGCTCACTGGACTTCTGGTACCATCTTCTGGGCTGTGAAATCTAGCTGGCTCTCTGGGGTGGGAATGTTTTCTGACCAATATGGACATCATTGCATTTTGGGGGGAAGATTTTATACACAGAGATGACTTTTTTAACACTGTTGTCTTTCTCAGAAGGAGATGATGTTTCCTGCACTGAGAAGTCATTCAGGTCTTCAATCACCAGCACAAGCCCTGGAGGACCGTCCATCCAGAGCACCTGGTACCTGGTTGACCCTTCGCCACCTCGCCATCTATGCTTTGGCTCATTCAGGAGGGCTGTGATGACGTCACCACTTGTTCTGAGGACTTTGAGCCTTGCTTGATTCATCAAATTGGACATCTAAAATGCATCTGTTGCTCAGTCTGCTTTCCTTTTGCTCATAGTATCCTGTGATCTTCAGTCTTTGAGTTTGCATAAGATCTTTCTCAGTATTGAACTCTTCTTCTGGCTTCACATCTGTCTCTTCTGCTTTCTCAGTTGCTTCTTGTTCACTGAAGTCATCATGTGCTTAATCTGCCTTTGCACATCAGCATCACGGAGGGCATGGTGAGAGGGTTGCTAGGCTGGTGGGCAGCTGGCTTGAGGGAGAGGGTGAGGAAAACCTACCACAGGTTTCAGCTTCCATTATTTACCTGCTTGCTTTCTATGCCCAAGAGCAGAGGCAAAGACTACCAGACTGGGGAAGAAGAATATGGGGGAGTGGGACTTCTGGGAAAAGCCATTCTGGAACCCAACATCCTCTAAATTTTGACTTTTGGTCAAAGAAAACAACAGACCAGAAGTAAAAGAACTCAAAAGGATCATGTAGTAATGCCACTGAATCATTAAGTTACTCAATTATTGGGTCTTCAGGAAAGTCATGAAGCCATTTTGCATAGAAAAACAGAAAAATATGGCATGACCTCCCAGTGACCTAATACTTGTACTTAACCAAAATCTACCACGACTACCCACACATGAGGATCACTTGGCCTTGCCTACACCAAGTGTGCACTGAATAGAAGAATGACAAGCCAAAATAGAACCAGAAAGAGTTCTCAGAACCTCAGGGTGGGAATCTGGATGGTGCGCACAGGGGTGAAGAATGTGTGCAGAGGTTGAGCGCTCAGGCCCAGGAGGCCTGCTGCTGAGTGTGGATGCCGGCCCTGCCTCTCACTGCCGAGCTGTGCTGCTTCCTGTCTTCGCCCCAGTTTCCTCCCTGTGTCCAGCGAATGTAAACCAGCTGCAACTCGGATACCAGTTGTCACCGAGAGCAAGGGGCTGATATGTGTAACGTGCTGGGAACGTCCCTGACACCCAGCGGGTGCCATACACATGAGTCCAGTAACGACAACAATGAGATCAGAGCTCGAATCAGTGGGACAGAAGGTATTATAGGAATGGAGAAAAGGAAAACTTTCTGGAGTGAAGGTATAAGGACAGAAAAAGACCACAGAATTGTAACATTACAGGTGATTTTTTTTTTGGAGAGGTTTTTTCCTATAGGGCATGTGCGCTCGCCAGACAGACAGAGAGAGACAGAGAGACAGAAAGCGAGAAATCACCCCCCGGGGGGGATGGCCATGCCGCAATCCCTTCTCCTCCATTCTCCTCTCGGGATCTTGGGCACGCACGCACATGCGCCCGGTGTGAGTTTTAAGCCACGGGGTTCGTGACGCGAACCGTGGTCGACTATGTGGGAGTCCAGCGATATAGCCATTACGCTAACTGCTGGTCCCTCATTTCAGGTGATTTTTAAAAGAGGATTGGGGGACTAGCAGATAGCGCAATGGTTATGTCACTGGACCCCCATGTGGTCAACTACGGTTCAAGTCCCAGACCCATTTGCTTAAACATGCTTGGAACGTATGCATGCGTGCCCAGAATCCTGAAAGGAGAATGGAGGAGAGGGGACTGCTGCATGGCCATCCCTTCTGGGGGTGATTTGTCACTTCTGCCTCTCTGTCTGTCTCTGTCTCTCTGGAGAGTACACGTGCCTTATAGCAAAAATCTCTCTTAAAAAAAAGAAATAAAAAAGAGAATTAGGAATTCACTGAAAGGAAGTGAGGAGAAGAGAGAGGGAGACAAGGCAGGCCAGGCAGGTGAGGAAATGCAGGGGAGGGTGAGAAACAGCTGCTGGTTAACAGTTCACAGGCCACGGAGGGTCTGGGAGGGTCAGAGGGAGCTCTGACTTTATGGAAGTGATGAAGGACCTTCAAGAGAACTTTAAGCAAGGAGCATTCCATGATCAGATCTGCACACTATGAAGATCATGCTGCCCACCACGGGGAGAATGGGTCCTGCGGAAGGAGTCCCTCACTTACCAGGTGCAAATGAACCAGACGAAACGGCCAGAGTTTGAAGTAACAGCTCCTATTGCCATGGGAAAGGGTATTTCTGGGAAGTCAAAGCAACAAACTACGTATTCTTGAAATGGTCCAATTTGTAGTAGTTTCGTTTGAGTAAATTATTGACTTGTGAGACATAGAGATCAAATTGCAGCGGGCAATAGCTTTTAGATTGTAAATCAATGCTCCAGATGAAAAGCCGATCTTCACTCATCTGAGGTGTGGAAAGGCGGATAAAGACGCACTGTTTGTTTCTGGAATTGGAGCCCACAGAATCAAGCATTCATTTATGTGTTCCCTGGGACACTGAGCACACAGTCCCACACTGTATTACCGTCTCGCAATACTGGGAGAAGAAAGGAAGGTCCAGCAGGCTGAGGAACTGTGCAGGGTGGCAGTAAGCAAGCCATTCGGTGGGGAATTAACTCGGCTAGACAGAACACCACGGTCATAATTTCTCGAGCTTCTGCTCATTTCTATTGTGGCAGGAATTCACATCTATGATCTCATTTCATCCTCACGATGATCCAGTAAATTAGGTCTGGCCAGTCCCATGTCACAGATGAGAGATGGAGTTTTCGAGGTTTAAACACTCATGTACAGTCACGAGGGTACCAAGTGAGAGTACAGAGAAGCCTTTCTGCATGTCGTGGAGTCCATACTGATTACCTCTGCCGTGTCAGCCCTTGTCCCGTGTCTGTCGGGATTCAGACATCCTTTCCGGAGACATGAAGACCCAACTTTCCAAAGCATGTTGGGGATAGCAAAGAGATTGTTTTCCCTAGTTCGCACATATAGGAAAAACTTATTTTTGCACGTATCATCTATACTTTGTACATAATGATTTTTCACTGAAGCCCAGCATTTGGTTTCAACTAATAAATTATCACTTAAAGCAAAGTGTTGAGGCCAGCCAGTGGCATTGTGGTTAAGGTCCTGGACTCCCACGTGGCCGACTGTGTTTTGGATCCCAGACCCGGTGAGCTGAAAATCACACTGGGCACGTATGTGTGCATGCCCAAAATTCCAAGAGGAGAATACAGGAGAAGGGATTATGGAGTGGCCATTCCTCCTGGGGAATGATTTCTCACTTTCCCCCTCACTCTCTCTCTCTCTGGTGACCACAAGTGCCTTGTGGGGAAAAAAAAAAAAAAAAAAAGGAAAAAGGAAAGAAGAAAACCAAGGTCAGCAGCTGGCATGGTGATTAAGGTACCAGACTCCCACGTGGTCAACAGTGGCTCAACTCCTGGGCCTGGTGGTTTGCTTTCGCACTATTCTTTCTCTTTCTCTGTCTCTCTGGTACGTGCATGTACCCTATGGCAAATTGAAAAATAATGATAATAATAATAAAAGTAAATTTAATTTTAAAAAGAGTGCCAAACTAATAAATAAACATAAAAATATTTGAGAGCAACTTGAACTGACACTGGGTGACAGTTTCCTGTTAAAGAAAGGACCACGACTTTGCAGTTAAGACTTGGATTATCTAAAGTCAGCTGGGATGGGATTTGAACCTCAGCCCCACCACTTACCATTAAGGAGATCTTAGGCAAACCACAGTCTCTCTTTGCCTCAGTTACCTTACCTGTAAAATGGGCGTGGTAGACAGTGGCTAGTTGTCAGATGAACTGAGATTACATAGGCAAGAATTTAGCTCAGCTCTTTTCATTGTCAATAGAAATACACAATGACAATGCAAACAATGGATATTGGTTGACGTTTAGTTATATATTTTTCCAAATCTACTCACTCAAAAATTTAGCATTATTGAATTATTCATAGTGGCAATCTCCCACTGTTTCATGTGTATTTTTAATTGAATTTGTTTTTCACCGAACAGTGCACTAAGCTGCCTTTTAATTCTCTCTGGAGGATAATGTCATGGCGTTATATTTGACTAATCTCAGGCCCTCAGTGGAAAGGTGGATTTTAAAAAATCTTTTCTGAAGTTAGTCTTGCACTGTCTATCCCGTGTACAACATAACAACCCTCAGCTTAGTGTTACAACATTTTCAAAGGTCACTTTTAATGATGTGGGTTTTGTGCAGCCATTTTACTGAATTTACATTTTCTGAAGTTTCAACCCCAGAGTTTTCTTAAACTAAGTGAATAAATGCAAGTCTCAGTGTGTATTTTGAAATGGCTATTTGCATAATAATGTTTTTCGATGGAAATGAAGTCTCCGGCTGCACATAACCAGGTCTTACCGAGCTTTTAATGGGACCAGCTGACACCCGGAGGCCTTTAACATCAAACGGGACTCGGGCGGTTATGGATGTCTGTGTCGGGATGCCGTTCCCCCTTCTAATATTTTGTTACTTTAACACCAAGACTGTGTTTTCTTTCTCTAATTAGCCACTGATGTTCCATCAGGCTCATTTTAAAGACAGTTATCACTGAGGTTCTGAATTAATAAGCTTGATTGTCTTGAGGGAGGCAGGGGAGGGCAGACCGGCCAGGCAGCGAGGAGTCAGCTCTGCTCCCATCGAGCGGCAGGGGAGCGTTTCCTCCACGGGAGGAGGCCTGGGGCCTGTGGTCTGGGCGCTAAGGAGCACCTCGTTCCCCGGTATTGCCCGCACACCTGTTCCTGACAGGCAGAATTCTAGGCATGAGCCGGGGGAGAAAGCACAGAGGCCAGGTCCCTGCACTCGAGGCAGGTCTTGTCTGTTGGAGAGCTCGGGTGGGAGACGGGTGCTTGAAGACCAACACGCTGAGTGTCAGGAAAGACATGGTCGAGGAGCTCCAGAGGACACCTGAGTCCACTTCTGGGAGGGCATCGGGGGAGATGCTGGGCCCATGCCAGGGCTCAGCTAAGACGTGCAGAGACGAGGCTGGGCTCAAGGCGGGGCAGTGTGTCCATCAGGGCAGAGGAACAGCGTCTACCACCGCCCGGAGCACAGGCCGGTCTCGTCTCGACCAGGTACTTGCAACTACTCCAGTGTAGCTGCCACATCGAGTCCAGAAGACGGCGTGTCAGACGGTGACACGGGAGCAGCGGCAGGGGCCTGCCTGCCATGCTAAGGAGCCTGGCTGTGGTTTTACGGCAGAGGTGACGTAACCCCAGTTGGGCTATAATGAGGAAGGACTAGAGAGCTGCTAAGAAGACCTTGAGGGAACATCTTAAGAGGTTGCCTTGGGGCCAGCGGATGGTGTAGCAGTTATGTTGCTGGATTCCATCATGGCCGACTCTGGATCAAGTCCTGGAACCAGTGGCTTGAACCTCATGCCGGGCGTGTGTACGTGCATGCCCAAGATCCTGGGAGGAGAAAGGAGGAGAAGGGACTGTGGCATGGCCATCCCCCCGGGGAGTGATTTCTTACTTTCCTTCTCATTGTCTGTCTCTCTCTCTGGTGAGCACACTGCCCTAAGGAAAAAACCCTCTTAAAAAAACAAAAGAGGTTGCCTTAAACACCCAGGTTAAGCCTAGTTTTCCAGTGACGGAAGGGACAGAGAGCTGTATGGAGTCACAGGGTAATTAGGAGGTCAAATGGCTTGGTTATGGTCTTGGTATCACGAGCCAGGGCCAGGGGAAAGCAGCCGCCTGGGCAAATCCAAAGAGACTGTAAGGTTTTCACTGTTTCCTTCTTTCACATCTTCTTTCTGGTGTGGCCCAAGCAAATGCTGCCATGACTTAACACAAACTGAATAAGCCACTTTTGAGAAAGGAAGATGAAATACATGGCTGGAAAGTAAAAGCTGGGGAGCCAGCAGGTGGCATGTGGTTAAGGCACTGGACACCAACATGACTGACCATGGTTTGAGTCCCGGACCCAGAAGCTTGAAAATCACTCCAGGCACGTGTGCGGTGCCTCCAAAATCCCGAGAGTAGAATGGAGGAGGAGGGATTCCAACATGTCCATATCTCTGGGGCGTGATTCTTCACTCTCCCTCTGTCTCTTTCAGGTAGCAAACACACCCTATGGCAAAAACTAAAAATAAATTTAAAAAATGAAAGTTGATGGAGGAAAAAAAGAGTGAGGCTGCATGGAAAGAATGGGTCCGGGTCGAAGCTCAGTCAGGGCGCTTCTCCCCGCAGCACCATGATTTTCAGGTTGCTCTGTGCTGTGGATGTGAGCCAAGAGAACTGGCCAGGGTGGCGAGAGACCCTGAGCCAAATGTGCCTGAGCCGAGCCTGCGACTCTCTGGATTTTGAACGGAGCTCATTTGGGTGGATGGTGTCAAATGCTTCACTCAGAACCAACTCAGGGCGTCAGGGCTGAGTGTGGAGGGGAGCTCTTCAGACCCCTGCTAAACAGTTTCATCTTCAGGGCTGCATCATACGCTCACAGGTTTCTCAGGCTCTGAGTGACCTAGAACGCTAGCGAGGGCCATCGGTCTCGATCTCTTCTGCTATGTACAGTTGAGCAAGTTAACGCTTAACAGAAACCCAAAATACTGCATGGAGAGGGACACATGGAGCTGGTTTGGCTGAAGAAGGCAAAAGGGCCCAGCCTGTGCCCTCATCTTCTAAAGACTTTCTCAGAACCCACGAGAGTGGTGGGTGTGCACCCCTGTCTCAGTCCTAACGAGGGACTGTTTGCTGAGGGCAGACAGCAACTCAGAAATGGTCAGATAACAGAGCACCCTGAAGCTACGCTACTCAGAGTATTAATAAAATGGCTTACAATACCTGCAGATGTACGTCCATGGAATGGACCAAAGTCAATTTTAACGGCAGGAAACGAGAATGTTGCACATATAATAAATACCTGCATGCCTGTGTATATAGAAAAAGCCTCTGAAACACAAGATACTCCACTTTTTCTTGCTTTCTTTAGACAGAGAGAGGGAAAGCAAGAAATCATCCCATAGAGGAGATGATCATGCCACAATCCCTTTTCCTCCGGAGGTTTTGGGCAGGCACCCATGCACATGCATCCAGTGTGCTTTTCAAGCCTCGGGGTCCAGGACTCAAACCACCATCCACTATGTGGGAAACCAGTTCCTTACCCACCATGCCACCTGCTGGCCCCCAGACACCAAAAATTTAAGGGCAGATTGTAGGAGAACATTTGAAATTGTGCAATCTCTATTCACACTTTTGAGATTGTGCAATCTCTATCCACCTATGCTTTTCCCCTGCAAAACGGACAATGATTGCATTACTCAATTCAGGATGGAAAGTGTTAGCCCACCCTGAAGTGGTTTTGGAACCACTGTTCCAATGTAGCCATCTGATTCTAATGTCTGCAGTCTAAATCATACAGGAGCTCACTGTCCAAAGTCAGTAACCAAACCAAAGGCTGTTTTCTCCTGCAGCAGTGCAGACAGTTTGTGCAGAGACTCTCCAGGTGGAATGGGAGCCATCAAAAGGGAAGAATTGCTTCTTATTTATAAACCCTGAGCTTGCAGTAAGACAAAGCAGAGCATGCTGGCAGTTAGTCCAAAGAACTGTCTCATGCAGTTATGGGGTGGACTTCTCATAAATAATCAATGCAGCTTCCAGAGAAAGAGAGTGTGCATATGAACTTGTTCTGAGAGAGAGGCTTGATTTAAAAACTGGTTGAGGCCCAGCCATGGGGGCATATGCTGGTGAGACACAGCTGCTGCACAGGTCAAGGATATATGGAGTCCTGGGTTTGATTTCTGGCCCAAACTGAAGGTTGGGCATAGTCCGCACACCTGTAATCACAGCTATTGGGGAGGCTGAAGCAAGAGAGCATGCCAAAGGCCCTGTCTTAAAAAAATAAATACCTGGACTCCCACATGGCCAACCACAGTTTGAGCCCTAGACCTGGAGGCTTAAAAAATCATGCCTGGCATGTGTGCATGCATGCCCAAAACTCCAGGAGAAGAATGGAGGAGAAGGGATTGTGGCGTGTGGCCATCTCCCCTGGGGTGGTAGGTGGGTGATTTCTTACTTTCCCTCTCACTGTCTCTCTCCAGCAAGTGTATGAGCCCTTGTATTTGCTGAAAATTTCTCCAGCAAGTGTATTTGCCCTTTATATGGCAAAATGAACAAAACCAAAATAATATATTAAATAAAAAATAAAATAAAAACAAGGTGATTCCTTCAGATCTCTCTCCCTTTGCATTTGTCTCCATTCCTTTCCACTTCTCTTGGCCATGTGGTGATATTGCATTAGAGGCTGGCCAGGTGCCACCTCCATACTCCTGAACTTTCCAAAGACTAGAGTCATGAGGCCAATAAACTTCTTTTCTTTATAAATGTCTAGGCTCAGGTATTCTATCATGGTGACATGATCAGGGCAGGACAGAACTGATGAAGCCCAAATGTAAGGCCTGGGGACTGTCTTGGGGGCTGGGGTTGGGGGGAGAAGGCTCTAAGTTGGGCATGTCCTTGGAAGCATAACTGACAGGTCCTTTGGAGCAGTGCCTTCCAAAGCTGGGATCAACAAGAGGAATCAAATCTCTCCGTAAATAAAGCAGCAAGTTGCTAAAAGGCTCACCATGAAAGGAAATAGGGCAGAAGCTATTGGTGACAAAGAATTACCAAGTGGTTTGGCAGTCACTTATCAAGAATGGGAAAGCAAATCATTAGCCATCGAAAAACAGCTCTTACACTTGGGTGAGGCAGGGAGCGACTCTATTAGAAGCACTCACAGAGTGCTCTTGCCCCTTCTCCATCAGTAGCCCATGCGTTGTGCCTCTTTCACTGTAGTTTTCAAGAGCCATCATTACTTAGAAACTGTAGCCTATGAAGAATAACCTCTTAGCTAAATAACACTATTTTGGTGGGGGGAGGTGACTGCATTGCTGGAAATGTATCTTGTACAATGACACAGTTGGCAGGCACGTGGACTCAAAGCTATGCCGTTAGGGTCCATTCCCAGATAGACATTGTATGCCCATTTCCATTTTTCTTAACCCTCCTGTCTTTGTCTTATCCTCTGTAATTCAGGAGAGTAGTGGTAAAAGACTCCAAAGACTTGCTGGGAAGAGTAAATAAATTACTACAGGGAAAGCTCTGAAAATAGCACCTGGCATTATAAATGCTACATTCCAGTTGGCTATTATTATTTATTCACAT
This sequence comes from Tupaia tana, assembly GCA_026018925.1. Classification (NCBI taxonomy): domain Eukaryota; kingdom Metazoa; phylum Chordata; class Mammalia; order Scandentia; family Tupaiidae; genus Tupaia; species Tupaia tana. The sequence goes on along the minus strand of JAKSZU010000025.1, from coordinate 26,590,862 downwards.
GCAAGACCACTAAATGATGGCCACAGTCAATGTTTACTGAGTGCTTATCGCGAGTCAGATATTTTGCTGAGGGTTTCGTCTGCAATTCTCTCATTGGCTGTGCCTGGCAACCTATTCGAGAGAATATTATCCCCATTTTATAGATAAGTCAAGCATCAAAACCCAGGCCTGTCAGGTGAGGTAGCTCCGTTTTCTACGTCTTGATTGTAGATGCTAAATTCTCATTTCCAGTCATTTCGCATAGCTGCTTTCCTCATAGAGAGCGTTGAACAAAATAAATGCTTTATAAAATGAGGGCTAAGTGAGGAAAAGAAAATGAAGGCGGGCTCTGCTTACTTAGTTCCACTTAGCGATTCACGCCTCCATAAGTCATCGCGTTGTTTTCAGCGTATCTCCTTTTAATGCCGTTATTTTACTGAGAGACAGGTATCTAGAAATATTTTATGCAGCGTCTCCTCTTTGTACCATTAGGATGATGAAAGGTATATGCACTAATAGAATTCTAAGGTCCTCTCATGATTCCTTTAGAGTCAATTGTCATTTATCTACAGCACCTTTATTACAGGGCTAAACGAATCTTCCTTCCGTATTTCCTAACCTTACCACCTTTGCTTAGACGAAGCATTTTTAGTGGTAATGGATTTATTCATAACAGGGGTAGTTTAGAGAATCTCATTTATTGGGATTGACAAGGACGGTAGAGGCAGACCCTTACGGTGTGTTTCATGGAGGGTGAAGCTGCCACTGCTCAGAGTTAGTTACTCTGATTACTGATGTGCACCCGAAGCTAAAAGGATCACTGAGTAAACATTTTAAAATTGAACCTGTCTAAGAAGCACAGCATCTCCCTGACTCCTTGGATGTTAGGTGTCTGCCCCACCACAGCCCCAGGAACGGGCCAAGTCCATCCACTGATGCACCTGCTAAGCTGGGTTAGCTTCTCCCTGATTGTGGATTATGACAACGAACCACACATTAGAAGGAGGCAATCTGGTGCAGTGAAGAAACCGCTGCTGAACTGTCTCCCCAGAAAGTCTGAATTCCTTCTATTATTCTATCTCAGGGAAAACTATTTCCACTCCACGAGGCACTGGAGCCAGGAATCCCAGAGCCGTCCTTTAAAGTGATTGCTAGTGGGATGGGAAAAAGGGCTGTGAGTCCTTCCATCATATTCTCTCAACATTCTAGTGCAGATAGATTTCATGCCCTCTTTTTATTTTTAAAGAATCATTTAAATTTTATTTATCATCATAATTTTCAGTTTGCTATAGTGCACACGCACTCACTAGGTAGAGAGAGAGATTGAGAGAGGAAAGGTGAGAAAGGAAGCCACCCAGTCCAGGACTCAAACTGCTCACAGGCATGTGGGGGTCCAGTGCCTTAATTACCGTGCCACCTGCTGGCCCCTACTTTTCCCTGGTTTTACGTGGAATATTATTCTGACAGATTTAAGACAATGTAACCTATACTGCCCTTCAAATTATAGAGTAAGTGGACGAGTCATTTCTGTACACAATAGCTGTTCCTTGTATGCACGTCCATCACTCCATTTCCTATTTTGCACAATGCATGCACTAATGCATGTGTGCATGTATGCATGGTGGGTGATGTGTATGTCTGTTAGACTGGAGCATGCCACGGTGTGCTTCGTTAACAATGTGCAGTCACACACCGTAGTTTCTTGTGTCGAGACAGCCAGCAGGGGCTCCATCGATCACACAGAATAAGCCCGTGATGGACAGAAGAATAAGTCAATGAAGGTTTTTCTTGCAAGTCTCCCTGACCTTGCAGAAATCACCTAAATTCTCATGGCTTAAGTTTACTCTCTCATTAAAAATAAAACTAAACAAACAAAACCTCTTAATAATACACGTCCTATGAAACAGATGCTCTTAAGAAAAACACACTAGGGTATACCCGTCAAGTCTTCTACGACACATGTTGTGATACGCACATGGCACTATGTCCGTGCGCAAAGATTAAAATATGGCCGACCCCACCAAAGAGAAACGGGGAGGGAGAACTTCCTTTGAAAACTCTTTTGAGCTATGTACTTGATGAAACAGCGTCTTAGGTAGCAATCAACACTTTAAGGAAGAGTTTTAAGGGACCTAATCATAAAGAGAAGAGTATTTCTCCTCTGGGGTATGACATTTAACAAATTAATTTAGAATGCTTTACAACCAACAGAGCTAAGAGGAAATTGAGAACACTTGTACTGATCATGTCCAACTTCGATGTAGAAGGTCACATATTTAAAAGGTTACTACAATAGAAAAATTCAATTACTAAGGGCTCCTAATGCTCTTTACTTAAAATAGCACAGGACTGGAATGTCTTCAATTCCAATGGAAAAAAAAATCAGGTTTCCACCCGTACTGTAAATGAGTTGGTAAAAAACATACAGTTTCTCTGAGCACAAATTCTCAACCTCTGCAGAACTCAGGATTCCCAATTCTAAATATTCAAACATCTCAGCTAAAGCTTTACATTTGTTCATACCATGAAGTTTACTCAACTGTTTCTATACTTGGGTGTTTCCTCATTGTACGAATTTCAATAAAGGGAAGAGGATCTTGCTTGAAGATTACTATGAAGATTTTTGATTTGGTTTTCCCTCCTCTTAACAAATAAGTATTTTAGGAACTAGTAAAAAAATATCTGCGACAATCTAGATCTATGAAATGTTAAAAGTAAAAAGAAAGTGATCCTCTAATTCCGTTTTACTCAACCCTGTGGCAATTACTCAGACATAGCTAATTCTAGGCCCTGGTGTTATTAATAAATTCAGATCCCTTTGGTCTACAGTGAAACCCAGGATTAGGCATGTGAACAGGTTCCCTTGTTATTTCTGATCTGCTGATTCATGGTCCTGCATATGCGACTACGAATTTCTAATTCCTCCTTTTCACGTTATAGATGAAAATATTGAGAAAGAAAATAGTTTCCCCAAGACCCGCTGGACTCTGGTAGCTGGCCTGTGGCACAGCTGTGGCCAGAACCCAAGACTCCCGGCTTCCGGTAGAGTGCTCCATCACGACCACACGCCTGGTATCGCTGCTCAGTATGCACTATTAGGAGCCCAGGCCAATGGCACTGGCCATGTTAGATCACAGGGATGGACAGGTCTGTAGAACAGGAACGCGGAACTCGGGACAGACAGGCTAGCAGAGCTGACCCAACAGAGGGCCCTCGAACCATGCCAGGGATCTTACTCAGAATTGTGAAGGTTGTTAATGCACCTCTGTTTCTTTGGCCGAGGTCTAAAGGAAACAGTCTTTCATACATACCCCTCAGCCAGCCTCCGAGAAAGTCTGGTTTCAGTTCTCATTTCACAGCTAACAGGAGCTCTGAGCAAAAACCTCCAGTACAACTTGACACACCGCCGGTGACTGGGACAGACTTTTCAGACTTAGTCCTCTGACATGTCCACAACCCACTCGTGACAGTCCTGTCCCTCCTATTGTAGGGAAACGAGATACGTCAGGGCTCGGTGTTTTCCTCAAATTCTCGGTGGTTAGGCTTCCCCTTCACACACAGGGGAACAGGGACTTCACTCCTACAGCCCTTCCTCAGTCAGTCGGCCACTCCACGCTACCCCATGGATTAACGAGGTCGCCCAGGAGCTCAGCGATGCCTGTGAAGAGCAGACAGCAACCAGGGCTCTCTTGGTGCCTGGGACTGTGGGGTCTTGACGATGACTGAATAGCAAGGTCCCAGTCCTGCAGACCCTTCAGTTCCAGATGAAGGGTCATCGGACGGTTCCAGCCTTGAACCTGGCAGCTGGTTTGTGGTGGTCTGTCCTGGCAGCTGGAGCCAGTGGCAACGCGTGAGGGAAGGCAGTCAGCATTGGGCACCGTGATGACGGGTCACTGTCACTGTCACCATCCTTCTTTGTGTAGATCTGCTTAGTTCCTTATCGAGTAATCTAATGGCAACTTCTCTCACATTTTGCAAAAAAGCTAGCTTTCATCAAATGCTTACTGATCAGACACTTTTCAGGTGGGCTCATTTCGTGTTCACGTGAATCCTATCCATCTCCTATTACTATTATCACTGTCTTTCAGACGGGAAAACGGAAGCATAGGGATATTAAGCAACTTGTACAAAGGGACAGAGCGAGGAGCTGGCACAGCTGGAGCTGGATCTGAGCAGGCTGGTGGCCCAGCCCGTGTGCCCAGACACGACACGGCTTTCCTCCACAGGAGCTTAGTCAGCCCTCCCTCGGGACCTCAGCTTCAAGTCTAACAGGACTTAGACAAAAGGCAATGGAGCCTATTGTCAGTTTTCGTTTTGTCTTAGTTTGCTACAGTGAGATTATGCTCTCTGGAGAGAGACAGAGACAGAGAAAGAGAGAAGGAAAGTAAGAACTCACCCCCTGGGGGCATGGGCACACCCCAACCCCTTCTCCTCCATTCTTCTCTAGAAGTCTCATTTTGTTTGGGGTAAGCGAGGCCTCTAAACCTGAACGTGCCAGAGTCCTTGGTACCTAGCAGTGGCTTTGGTAGCAGAGCAGCGAGGTACAAACTGCATCTACAAGGAAGCTCCTGAAATGCTCATCTGTTTGTTTACTGATTCCTTGATTACTTATTTATTTAATTTGGATGTTATTCTTTTCTCCTTCATTATTTCTTCTTGTCCTGTTGGTACAGAGACATAGCAACCAAATTGAGAGTGTGGGTGAGAAACGTGAGAAAATCCAGATGCTAAGCCTGGTGAGGGGAGAGAGAACCTGATTGGGACTTCAGCTTTTATTGTGAGAGATGGAAAAACGTCTTATAAAATTAAGCAGACCAGGGTGGAAACAGAACACACCACCTGGGCCCTATTGGGGGTGCAGTCCCCCCTGCCCCTCTGTCTCTTTTGCTCACAGAAGGCATAAATAAATGTTTAAAACATATAAAAAAAGTAGAATCAATGGAGGAGAAACACATTTCAAAGAAATAAAGTCAAAGGAAGAAAATAAGGTTCCACAGAATTGAAGCCTCAGACTTCTGGCTGGGAGGGAGGGCCCAGCCAAAGGCACAGGGCAGTGGAAGGGAGAGGCCCACGCAGAGGCACATCAGAGCGCTGGGAGAAGGAGAAAAGACAGCTTCCCTGGGGAAAAAAGAAACAGGCTAGATGAAAAGAATGGCACTGAGCTTTTAAACATGGTACTGGGATACTGGAAATGTAAAACCGTAAAATTCTGAGGAATGTGTCGATCCCAAATTGAAAAAAAAGCTGAAAATGAAAAACTTTTTTAAAAATTACGTCTTTCTGTCCAGCTGCAGTGGCACAGCAGGAAAGCAACGCCCAGTGACCCCCACGCCACGAGGGAAAGTGCTGGGTTCTCGTCCCAGCTCTCCCTGTGCGCTGGGTGTGCACACTCCTGGCTGGCCAAGAGTGGCGAGGACTGTATGCCGTGAAGGCCCCCTTTAGGACGTTTCTCGTTCTCCATCTCTGACTCCTGAGAGAAAGAAGAGGAGAGAGAGAGAGAAAGAAAGAAGAAAGAAACTTAAAAAAAAAATAATAGGATGACTTCATCCTTTCTGAGAAAGTGATGGAGCACACCCTGCACTAACCCGAGGCGGTAGCGAATTAGAAGGGGCCACGTGGTCCAACCTGAGAGACAAAGCCAAATTCTAACTGAGTCCCAGGACAGGGCTCGTGCAACCAAACTAGCCAACCGCAGCTGCAGACTGGAATAAGAGGAGAGAGAGAAAGAGAGATTTCCCAAAGGGGGATAGGTTTAAGGGATTTTAGAACATGTGTATTGTACTGAAAGGAGAATTATATAGTTTAAGATTGAGATTGACACTGGGAACTCATATACATAGAAAATTTAGCAAATAAACACAAAACAGAACAGAAAAGCCATTAATAACTCTGGGGAAAACAATAAAGTCAATGCAATCCTTGTGTGCTGTCTAGGATGACTGCCACAATGGCTGGAACAATGAGGTTAAGTGCTAACCGTGCTGCGAATATGAAGCAGGAGAGCATGTGGGTACACGGGAGACAAGTGACTTCTAAAATGGAAAAGGCATGGTCTATGAGTTAGGTTATAAAAGTTTACGTCAGAGTCCAAAGTTTCAAAGAAGTTATGGCTGGGAGCAAAACTGAGAGGTAGAGCGTTGTTTGCAGCTGGCTAGGTGTTTGGGTTCTCATCTCATTTATGTGGTTTTCAGCTATGGTGGAGGGTCACGTGCCTTGAGGTACAATCTTATTGTTTTGATTTCATGTACTTCAATCAGAGTAAATATTAACTAAAATATTCTATTTGGACTTCACCTTTTTTTGGAGAGGTTTTTTGCTATAGGGCACGTGCACTCGCCAGACAGACAGAGAGAGACATAGAGACAGAAAGCGAGAAATCACCCCCCCAGGGAGGATGGTCATGCTGCAATCCCTTCTCCTCCATTCTCCTCTTGGGACCTTAGGCACGCACGCACACGCGGCCGGCGTGAGTTTTAAGCCACCGGGTCTGGGACGCGAACCACAGTCAACTACGTGGGGGTCCAGCGACATAGCCATTACACTAACTGCTGGTTCCCCCGGAGTTTACCTTTTGAAAACGGATATTTTCAGGATCGGCCTATTGTTTCATCACATAGAACTTCACAAATATCATACGTGTTAACTCTCCTTTCTAGTCTTCAAAAGTATGATGCATGGAGCATATTTTCTATGCATTTAGCAAGTTTTCCCCCCTCTGCTATTTTAATTCAGGTCTCTGTTCTAATCTTGGTTCTGTGACTTTCATTTACTCATTCATGCAGTCATCTATTTATTCTCCAGATTTATTCAGCCAGCTTCTGGGATCACAGAAGTAGACATGAAAGGCAGGCCCCTCCGTCATCATCAGGCGGTATTTGGGGCATGATGGCATCGAACGTCCCAGGCCCAGTCATGTAAACCTGTATTGTCCCTCTGCAAAATCACACGATAGTACTCACCAATTAAAGGTGACCTGTCCAGACTGACACTGTCCGAGTGTGGGAGAAAATGTCTCATGAAGCAGCCTTGAAATAGGGGAAGCATTGACTTCACAATCAATTCTAGCACTTGCCAACTAAACTCTCTGGCATGAAGCCATGGACATGAAATGACTCCACATCCTCTTTCGTGCTGAAAAGCAGGTTGCTGAGTTTTGTATCTCGTCACTCCGTTGTGTTTAAATATCTCAAGCCTTTTTGATGCTGCATTAGCAAAGTGTGTTGTCCACATCCAGGCCACCTTTTTCCTTGCCATGCACACAATGCAAGAAACCGTTCAAATAACAATGCACTCAACCCAACTGCGTGGGATGCAAAACAAGGATTCTGCTCTCCACAGCAACTATGTAATGCACCCAGTCCCTGCCCATCAACTCAGGTACCGAGAGTATTTTATAAGTCTGCAGAGACAAGCCTTTCTCCCTCTGACTGGAAGGCTGAGAGTTTGGAACTATGGTGGTATAAGCAGATAAGAATAGGGGTCATTTATTTATCAAATAATACATTGGAAGCAAAAATATTCCAGCCACTTTGTTAAGTACAAAACAGGCAGGTCTGGCCTCTATCACCTGGTGTATTCAGCCATTACTTCTTACCTCGGTAAAAAGTCCAAACTTTCCCTGGTTTCACCTTGGTCCTCCCCCTTTAAAGACATCAGCTAGAATGATCTGTTGAAAATATAAACCATATCGTAACACTCCTCTGCCTCAAACTTCCACTGTTTGCCACAACAGGCCAAATGCCCTGCCATAACTTACAGAAGGTATTTGTTGAATAATAATAATAGAAAATCGATCTAACTCTCAATCACCAGTGTGAACCTGCTTTGCTCTCTTTATGCAATGTGGTAGGTGTGTAAACTGACATAAAAAATCAATTAGAACAATAGAAAACTATCTGCTACTGGGATCCAGGACTTGAGATGGAAATATGGACTCCGGGAAGTTAGGAAGAGGAGTTTCTCCCAGGGGTTATTGTGGTTCGGTTCCTTATAGAGCTGAGACTTACGTGTGATTCAGAGACAAGAACGCCTCGTCATTATGGTGTTATCTATGTTGTTATCTAGTTACACACAAGAGAGAAAACGCAATCCCCACACCTGTAAATCCCCTCTCCATAGCTATCATTTTGATTCTGCAAGATACATGTCATACAGTCTATAATAGCTTGAACTATTTCTTTTACATTCCATCACCGCGTATGGTTACAGCAGACCAAATGCATTTCCCCATCATGAGTACACTGTCTATTCATGCAGTCAAAGACGTGACCATTCACCTTATGAGCCACAGATAATTTTAACACAAACCAGTCGGTTCAACTACTGCAGTTGACACTGAACTGATGCAGACAGACATACAGGAGACCCACCTGGATTATGTCAGAACTCTGACTGATGTCCAGTTTGAAGCAGTGACAAACCCATGGTGAAAGGGGTAGACCAGCTTAAACTCAACTCGACTCTGCTACCTGGAATCCAGTAAGGAGCAACGTAAGTCCTATCTTCATCCCAATATGGTACAAACCCGTATGGTATTCTCAGTCACCTTTAAGACCCTGAATTGTTACGTGATTCAACAAGGGAAGATCCAATCATGTGCGGCATTAGGAGAGTGTTGGGTGTCATTTGTTGTACTGAATTATTTGAAAATGGATCATCTGTACACATATGACAACTTCCCATTGATCCGAATATTGGATTCAGAAAACTGTCAGGCATTGCCAACTGAATTGATCGAACCTGATGAGATGGAGATATAAAAATTGTCATGGGCCTTTCATTAAAGGCTGCAAGTTTTCTGCAGAGTCCTTGGCAAAGAAATTACAAAATACTATTAAATAGAGGTTTTTAATTCATGTCCAACCCTGTCACTAGCAAACCTGAAAGATTCAAAACCATTGCATACTGTTTCCTTTTTCTTACTCTTTTTTATTTTTGTAAAAGGTTTTTGCCTTACAGCCCATGCATTTGCAGGAAAGAGTGAGAGAGACAGAGACAGTGAGAGGGAAAGTGAGAAATCACCCCCCAAGGGGGGATGGCCATGCCTCAATCCCTTCTCTTTCCTGTTCCTCCCAGGAATTTGGGCATGCAGGCACACATGCCCAGCACGATTTTTAAGTCACTGGGTCCAGGACTTGAACCACGGTCAGTCCTGTGGGAGTCCAGCGATGTAACCACTACGCCCTCCACTGGCCCCTGCATACTATTTTCTTGGTTACCTTCTAGAATAGACTGATTAATTCCAAGCAGCAGTGTGTGAGCAACAAAGGGACTTGGAATAACTGAAAACAAAGTTTCGTATCAATAAAGATGCCATCAGTGAAAGATTCTCGGCCATATTCTCGGTTTAGGCCGAGCTCAGAGTTCTGTTTCTCAAATTTCAGCTACTCACATAACCACCCTTAATGAGTCTACAAAACTGCATTTCATTTATAGTATTGTTATTTTTCTCAAATTAATTCATTTCATTTATTAAGACATTATGTTTAAAGGAAATATTCTATCACTACCAAATTGTCAATAGGGAGCATCAGCCATGATGAAAGTAATTCCTATAAAAATACCAGGAAGCAGTAACATCACTTTTAAATTTAGTTCTGAGCCCAGGACTGCTGTAATCCCTTCATAAAAGGAGAAACACAGGTGTGGGAAGGGTCTTCAAAAAGTTCATGGAAAATGTGTATTATGTAAACAACTATGCATAAATTTCACATTTATTTGGCACCAAAATAGTCTTGTACTTTAATTCCATTTTTTGGGGGTGGTGGTGAGAGCGTTTATAGGGCATGCATGCATGCTGGGGAGACAGAAAGAGACAGAGAGACAGAAAGCAAGAAATCACCCCCTGGGGGGGATGGCCACTCCACAGTCTCTTCTCTTCCATTCTCCCCTTGGGATTTTGGACACATACACACAGGGACCTGGTGTGAGTTTTAAGGCACCGGGTCCAGGACTCGAACCACTGTCGGTTACATAGGAGTCCAGTGACATAACCATTATGCCATCTGCTGCTTCCTTTAATTCTATTTTTTTTCCTACAAACTTCTTGAAGTCCTCTCAGATAGATGTTTGTGATACATTAAAGACTAGCTCAGAAAGGAGAAAGTTCATTTCTTTTTTTGAGAGGGAGAGATTTTTGCTATAGGACGCATGCACTCATGGGAGAGACAGAGAAAAAGAGACAGAGAGCTAGAAATCACTCCTGGGAGGATGGCCATGCTGCAATCTCTTCTTCTCCATTCTACCCCCTGGGATTCTGGGTACGCATACACTCGTACCTGCCGTGAGTTTCAGACCTCCAGGTCTGGGACTCGAACTGTGATCTGCCATGTAGGAGTCCAGCGCCTTAATCACTACACCACCGCTGGCCCTCAGTTTCATTTCTATAACTGAAGGACTGACTGAAAGGATGTAAAGACCTCACTATCCACTGTATTCCTAATGACAGCCCACACGCCACTGAAGAGCATCGGGGTACTCCCGCAAACTGTGGACAACTATGATTTTGAGAAATTATTTTCAAATTTAACTGCAGCCTGCTAGTCACACGTTAGTACAACACACACACGCAGACACCTGAAATGAGAGTTTTATGCAACAATCTAATATATACATGTTTATAAAATATATATATATATATATATATATATATATATATATAATGTAGATAATAACAAGTTACATGTAGGTTAAATATAGATAAAATATAACATGAGATTTACTATCTTAACAATTTTTTTATTTTTTAATTTGCTAGAGTATGTGTATGTTAACTGGAGAGGGACAGACAGATGAAGAGGAAGAGAGGAAACGTGAGAAAGTGCCCCCCACGGGAGATGGTCACGCTGCAATCTCTTCTCTTCCATTTCGGGATTCTGTGCGCACACACACACACACACACACACACACACACACTCCCAGGCTGTTTTTTAAGCTACTGGTCTTGGACTTGAAGCACACAGTTGGTTTGTGGGATCCAGCAGCCTTAACCACCATGCCACCAGCTGGCCCCTCTTTAACAACATTCTAATAGAACAATGCCTATTATTATTAACTAGGGGTACAATGTGACACAGCCAATCTCTAGGGTTCATTCATCTTGCACGACTGAAACTTCATGCTTCTTGATCAGTCATTCCGCATTTCCCTCACCCAGCCCCTGTTAACCGTCCTTCTACTCTTGGATTCTGTGACTTTGACAATACTTGATAAATGGACTCCCACAATCACATCAGCTAGTTATGACTGGCTTATTGTGTTGCTATGATTGGCTTATTTCACAGAGCATAATGTCCTCAACACCCAACCATGCTACTTCATTTGACAGAAGCTCCTTTTTAAAGGCTGCATAGTGTATTATTGGGCTACATGTGTTGACAGCTGTCCACATTACGCCTTACATAAGCTTTGATATACACTTTAGGTCACTGCAATCTCAGCCTGAAAGGCAGAACCTAGCAAGGGTCTGTTTCATGTGAATTACCCAAAGCGTGTCCACAGAACACGAGACTCATGAAGTGTTACTAACGTCAATAACAGCTGATTCCACGGGGCCAGTGGGTGGTGCAGTGGTTTAGGCTCTGGATTTCCACGTGCCCGACTACGGCTCGAGTCCAGGACCCAACGACTTGAAACTCATGCCAGGTGCATGTGTGTGCATGTCTAATATCCTGAGAGGAGAACAGAAGAGAGGGGACTGCAGTGTGGCCACCCCCTGGGGCTGTGATTTTTGCTTTCTGTCTCTCTGGCAAGTGTACATGCCCTAGAGTGAAAACAAAACAGCAACAACAAAAACTCTCAAAAAAAAAAAAAAAAAAAAAAAAAAACACCTTATTCCATGGCTAATGTGTGTGTGTGTGTGTGTGTGTGTGTGAAATCTTAGATTAATGGAAATTTAGTTAAACCTTTCAATATATTTTAAAAATTCCTATTTTTGCTACAAAACTTCTCAGAATTTTAAAAATGCAAGCAAGCATTGCTCAAGAGGTGCATATGAGGTCGGGTGTTTCTAGAACACACTGGAAGATGCATACACCTTCAGTGAACGCTGACAAACGACCTCGCTGCCCTTGCAGTCTCTCGTATTCCCCCGTGTCTCTATGGCGGTCTCACATCCTCAACCTTGTCTGAACATGATACAGACTTTTCATCTCCACTCTGTACTCACAGCACTTCCTTCACTGCCAGCTTCTCTTCAGCTACAAAATACATCTCCCTCACACAATTACTCGCACACACAACAGCCAGGAAGTGGAAACAACCCAAATGTTCATCAGCTGATGAATGATTCAGAAAATGTGGCAAATCCATAGAAGGGAATCTGGCATGCTGACTACTGGGTCGTCGGCAAAGTCTGGATGCACTGTTGACAGAAAAACATAGAAAATACATCACGACTTTCCCAAGGACCCACTAATAGCGAAGGAGAACAAGTTGTTCACATGCACTACAACATGGCTGGGTCACAAATGCTAATATAAAAAAAAGACACAAAATCTTATGTGCTGTATGAATGTATTTGTATCAGGTATCTAGAAGAGGAATGTGTACAGCCCATATGGAGGTTCCTCGGAAACCTACAAATAGAACTACCAGATGACTCAGGAATTCCACTCTTACTTATCCACCCAAAGGCTGGGAAAAACCTCAGTCAGAAAAACACTGGCACGGGAACCAGCAGTTAGTGTAATGGCTATGTCACTGGACTCCCACGTAGTCGACCGCGGTTCGCGTCTCGGACCCGGTGGCTTACAACTCACGCCGGGCGCGTGTGCGTGCATGCCCAAGATCCCAAGAGGAGAATGGAGGAGAAGGGATTGCGGCGTGACCATCCCCCCTGGGGGGTGATTTCTCGCTTTCTGTCTCTATGTCTCTCTCTGTCTGTCTGGCGAGCGCACGCGCCCTATAGTGAAAAAACCTCTCCCAAAAAAAAAAAAAAAAGAAAAGAAAAACACTGGCACATCCAGGCTTATGGTGGCATTATTCACAATTGCCGGGACATGGAATCAACCCAAATGTCCAAAGAGATCAATGTGTGCTCTGCTCTGAGAGTGAGTGTGTATGAGTGTGTATGTGTGTGTATGTGTGTGTGTGTGTTTGTGTCTACTCCTTGCAGCACCTTGGCCACAATCACCAATGGGTAATTCTCTAGAGGAGGTAACAGGTGCGACCCCTTAGGAAGTGCCCACCACTGAGGATGGACAGTCACCAGGAAAAGGGTTCCCTAGAGATCTGGGCGGGCACCAACAGTAGGTGCTACAGCTGTTGTCTCAGACCACACGTCTGAGGTTCTAACCCCAATAAATCTGATGCCTGCATCAGTGTTGTCAACCTTTGGCTTTTTCTTCAGTGCATATTTCATTACGCTTTGACCTGAAAATCCACACACACAACTGTACAAAGTCCCCCTGCCATGGCCTATGAGGACACGTTAGAGCCTGTGTTTAAATCAAATATTAATTTAAACTGGAATAACAAAGTCAAGCCTATTTGATTTTTTCAAGCCTATTTGACATCCTTCTTAATCTTACTTTTAATGAATAGATACAAATAAGCTTTAATTACATGCACTATTTAAATCGTGTCTGAGGAATCTGGAGCTTGCTTGAAAACAGTTGTCTTCTTCCAACATCTAAAATTTCCCCCACTCCAAATCTTATTTAGACTAATATATACATTCTCTATGAATGAAGATTTGCTCAGAACATCAGTTCAACAACCAAATCTCCATCCATTCCCAATGAGCCCACCGGAATTTCTGAGGAGTTACTTTGTGTCCCTAATTCTCATTTTATCAGAGAGACAGTCATAGAGGCGAGTAGAATATGATGTCAGGAAGCTGCCAACAAGCTGTCTGCCAAGGGAAACAATGGCAAGAAATTACAGTCTAAAACACAAACAAAAGCTAGCCGGGACATGGTGCCTGCCATCCAGAACTGCTCAAGGTGCCACCTATCTTTGCCCTAACCATGACGTGACACGTTGTAAGAATGTGAAGACCCTTCTAAGGAATGACACAAACTCTAAATGAAAACTGCCCACCTCAGCACCGGGAGCCTGTGTTCATCCGTGCTCACCCTTCTCCCCCATCCAGTGTCGTTTGCATGTAAATGCAGATGCATGGGGGGCTGGCCATGCTTTCCACCTACCCTGCCCACCTCTCTTTCCCCTCTTCCCTTGTATTTTTGCCTATTTTGAAAGTGAGCCTGGGAGCGCTGAACTTCAGAATACGTGACTCAACATTTCTGGAGTAAAGTGTATGTTGATTGGATGACACTGTGTGCACCTCACACAGAACGTCAGACGTTACTCTGGATGCCTGTCTGTGGTAAGACCACCAACCTCCCCCCGCCCAGCCTGGCACAATAACCACCTGAGCAGGTGGAAATTAACATGCTGTGAGCATACGATGTGATGTGACAAACAGCACCCCAACCTGGCTGCATTTTAAGCTACACAAGGACAAATGGGGGAGATAAGGCATATTGCTTTGAAGTGAAGACAAGAATGAGCAGGAACTGATCCCTGCCTTTTCTCTACAAAAGGGAATCTTTCCGAGTGAGGCCTCTTATATCCTATTTTACACCATAGCTAGAAACATTTCTCCTCAATGAAAAATTTGCCAGACAACCCTCTAGGGATTCCTGATGACTGCTGGAAACCTGCTCTGCACATCTCTCTCCCTTCATCAAGGAGAAAGGAAGGGAGGTATCATTTGCGACAGGAGCTGATGTTTTCATCTGGGGTTTTATTTTCACAATGAGTCTTGGAGGATCACACAGTTTGCTTCCTTGGCTAAGAGAACTGAAACGTAGAAAATTTCAAGATAAAACCAAGCAAAACCAGTAATAGCACAGATGAATCAACAGACAGAGCTTGGCATCAAACCCCGATCCTCTGATCCCACGCCCCTGTTTCTCCCTCCCTTCCATAAGCCCCCAAGTAATGCATGATCTCTCGCGTGTGTTCTCTGGGAGGTTAATAGAAGACAACCATTGTACGGGGTTCAACAAAAGCAGGCTCGTTTGTTTACAGCACGACTCCTCAGCATTTTGAATATACTCCACGTCTCCAAAAACGGCCTCTGAGCAGCGTGTTCACAACTGCAGAACTGTGGAGGCCTCTCCCTAGAACATTCCTGACCTTCCAATTCTACTGAAAGCACTTCAGAAAAGACGACTGCTCCACTAGGTGCCCTGCAACGGGAGAGAAGGGGGCAGGGAGGGAGGGCTGGCAGGGTTTCTGTGTTTATTTCACAGCCTTCTGCATTGCCTGAAATGTCTTGAGTTTGCATGAATGTGAGAAACAGAAAAGTTTTCCAGGGCTGCCCCTCAGTGCATGGTTAAGGACTGTGCACTGGAAGCTGGGTCTTCATGGCTCACCACGCCTCAAACGCTGGGCCCTGCAGCTTCATGCCAAGTGCGTGGGCATGTGTGCCCAAGATCCCAGAAGAAGGAGAAACAGAGGGAAGGGAAATGGAGGAGACGGCTGCAAGACCACTCCCCATTAGGCTGTGCATTCTCTTCCCCTCCTACCCTGGTGAGTGCACATACCCTCTGTCAAATTAACAAAAAAAGGTACTTATACAAATCAAGGTAATACTACTACATTCCCACTAGAATGTGTTCATGTATATGGAAAAAAAGCACTAAACAAAGTTCTGTATCTCTTATAATCATTATGTAAAGGTAAAAAAGAGATTATTTTCATGGAATGTCTAATGAGTATTGGAACAATGAATCAATAAGCAGAGTTTCGTAAAGCTCGGCACTGTTCAAGGCATACCGTATATTAACTCATTTCATCCTCATTCCAACTGCTAGAAACGGGTATTACTGCTTTCATGTGACTGATGAAGAACTTGGGGCACAGTTAAGTGAGTGTCCTTCTCCAAAGTCCTGCCAATGACTTGCACAAACAAGTGTATGGCAGCACCTGGTACCACATGGCTTTCTGTCATCTCTATTATTGCTTGTGATTCCATTTAAGCCTATTTTGCAAGCAAGTCTAGATTCCTTTAAGGCCTTCTGTAGCCTACGTAAGGATTAATAAGGGCTTTCTGTAGGGCATTTCTCCTTCCTTAACTTTTCATCCTCATCTTCTCCTCCTTTTGTGATTTTGCTATTGGGATATTTGTTAAAATATATGCAGTTTATATCAAAAAAATTTTAAGAGAAACATACTATAAAATCTGATTCAGCCATATGAAAACAACACGAATTAGTGGCTATTTGTCTGACTCCCCTATCACTCATTCATAGCTGTGTTGAACATCTACTAAGTAATGCCACAGGGCAAGTAAGCATGCATTCAGAATGATTTCTTCCAGTTTGAGGCTTTACATGTAGATTATTTTATCCATTTTGAGTTGATTTTTGTTAACAGTCAGAGATACGAGTCTACTATGGTCTCGTTTTTCTGCAGGTGGGTATTCACTTCTTCTAGCACCATTTAAGACGTTCTCTTCCCCACGGGATTATCTGTGTCTTTTGTCAAAGATCAATGAGCTGTACGTTTGGGGGTTCACTGCTGGGTTACTTGTTCTTTTCCATTGGTCTATGTGCTTGTTTCAGTGCCAGAATCAGGCTATTCTAGTTATCACAGCTGATACAAAGTGAATGAATATAGAAGATTTAGTGCTAAGCAAAGCAAGGCAGACTATGAAAGACAGGCACTGTATGTCCCCACTCAATATATACTGACTGTCTCTACTGCGTAGCAGAAACTGAGAGACTGGAAGATACAAGAACAGGGACAGCAAGTGTAGACACCAGAGACTGTATAGAAGGGGTGGAGGGAGGGGCAGAGGGGAAAAACTAAGATTTAACAGACACGAGAGTGAAAATGATCTATTAAGAATGACATGTATGGTAATATCTTTGACTTGCTTGACACGCAATGCATGCATGCTTTGAAAAACCATACTTAGGCTGTAAAGACATATAGCAACTAAATGTAATTATTTTTTAATATAAGAAAAAAAATACATTATTTCACCTGGAGAAAAGATGCTTGGGATGTGTTGAGGAAGGCAGCACATGAGAACCCCAGAAGTGGGTTTGTTCCCCAGTTGGAGGATGTGTGCTGATTTAGGTGCAGCCTCTCTCGAAGTCTTCCTCATTAACAAAGACCCATACCCACCTTACACATCTGTGCAATGACTAGCCAGGTAAGGATGTGAATTCAGCACAGGATCACAGCACAGCAGACCTCCTGGCCACAAGCTGATAACTGTAGCTGGCTGTCTGGAAAGCTTTAACCATGGACAGGTATGGGCTTAGGCTAAGGCAAGACACACACAACCTAAGGTAAAATAAAAAAGAATCAAGCTAAAACAGAAGATACTGTCACTTCGTTTTTTAAAAACTGGAGGGAAAGGAGAGGAAAAAATGGACTAGGCACTTAAACTAAATTTTGAAAAATACTACAAAATTATTTAAAGAAATAAGGCCAAACACTTACATACTGCAGACCTAGGGTCAGATACTACAGATTCTTTTACATAGTTGAACTTCTTTTATTCTCAAAACCCCATGAGAGAAATAATATGAGGGGGTTTTCAAAACATTCATGGAAAATGTGTATGATAAGAAAAGAACTACGCAGGGAGTTTAAAAAAGTTTTTGCACAAAATAAACTTGTACTTTAATTTCATTTTTCGCGTGAACATTTTGAAGCCCCTTAGTGCGATTTTCTTCTTTTGCTTTTGAGGAAACTGATGCCCTGAAAGGAAAAGCGGATGTCCCAGAGGACGAGGTGGTAAGTTCTAAAACCAGGATTCAAGCTCGGTCAGTCACCAACGTGAAAAACTCTTTTTCGTTTTTCTTTTACATTGAACTTTATTCATTTCTCTTCTGAGTGAGGAGACAGAGAGGTAGCACCCTCGCAGGGTTCTGACACCCTCAACCACTCCCTGCTGCACCCAGCCTTGGACCATGGGCCCATACATGTCTGAGCGCTCGGGGAGGTCTTCAGCCTTGAACTGGGAACCTTCTCAAGTGGGCCAGCCTCTCGGAGTGCTGACTTACCGGTGTGCCACTGACCCCAAAGTGAATGCTGTTAACTAGCTCTGGGCCCTCTGTGACACAATTTCTGACTGAGTGAAGGTTCTCCTGACCACTGCCCTGGATGGTGTACGTAGATTAACTCCTTATCCTCACAACAATGCTGTAAGGTGCATCTCCTCCTCACTTCTCAAAGAGAAACAAGACTGCAAAACTAGCTACCAGCTGGCTGTACAACCGCACAAGATTCTTTTAATCCAATGCTGTGTGCTTTTGGGGGAAATTGTTTCTGAAATTCTGGGAAGCCGAAGGTCTTACCTCATTCACTTAGGATTCCCAGAGGGGGCCGGCCCAGCCCCAGAGTGGCTGAAGGAGCCACTTCTCATAGGGCTAACCGTGGTTCAAATCGAACACCACAGCATAGAACACCAAAGTAGGTTTCTTCTTCCTCAAAATTGCATCATTTGAACCAAGTCGACTTAGTCATCTTCCCTCCCATTGTTTAAGGAAAAAAAAATTCTAATAAAGAAAATTATGTGGATCATCTCTATGGCCAAATGTAATTAATTCCTTTTGAAAACAAAGAACAAACAGTGTATGAGAAGTACTTAGGATTGTCTGCTAGGGAATCATATAATGAAAAATATTTTTAAACTCTATTTAATTACAGGAACCCTCAGCAGGCCATGCAATTCTCCCCCAAACTTCCAGCCAACCAAGCTCACTGGGGGGCCTGAAGTGCTCAGGTCAGCCCAGAACCCTGGGCCTTCCTATTTACCTCAGCACTGCACAGGGGCTGTGCCACGGGCACCACTGTCTGGGCCCAGTGGAATCCTCACACTTGTTCTAAGTGCTTACATGTCCTTCCTGAAGATGCCTTCTGCCACTCCTCTTCTTTAAGTTGGTTCGCCATGCTTATTAAATACCTCTGGCTTAGCCTTTGATGTGAATGGCTGCTGCGAGGGGAAGACGCCAGGGAAGCCCGAGGAGGGCCGAGAACCGCCCAGAACAGCAAGCTCTGCTCTGCACCCCCAACACCCCCTTCCTCCCATAGCACACACCCCGTCCGATTTTCCCGTTCAGAGGGAACGAAGCAAAATACACCCATGGGGTGAAAGGGCTCCTCCCTAAGAACCACGACACGACAGCTCCTGTAAGTGGGAGTGGAAACGAGCTCCCGTCAGGTAAGTGGGACTCTGAGACACAACAGCAGTATTCAAAGCCCTTCATAATCTTGACATGGGACTATTTGTAGAGACAGCCCATTATCAGTGATGCTAGAAATTATTGGCTTTAAGATCGAAAAATAAGTTCCAGGTAATAAAATCTGTCACTAGTTCCAAGGTGTCTCTCCTAAAATTTCCTCTTTTTAAAGATTAAAAAACCCCAAACTCCTCAATGTAAAGATGTTTTTTAGACTAAAACAAAAGACTCTTTTTAAAATAGATAAATTACTATGTTCCAAAGGTCACTGCTCTTCTCCTCTTGGGAAAAACTGTAATATGAGTTCCATATCGATATTCTTCTTTTAAAATTAACCTCTCAACAATGTTACATAAACACCTACCAAAAACAGACAGTTAATTTAAAGAAGAAATGAAAAATGTCAGTGTTCAGCCCTCCCCACCATGTGTGCGTATTTTAAGTGAGATCCTTATTTCATACATGATTTCGAAACTTCTTTTAACTTAAGATTTCTATTCTTGATGTCTTTTCAACACAGTGGTGTTGGCCTGTCTCTTGGGGACTTACGGTGGGTAGATGGGAAAATTCACCAACATGTAGATGAAACAAGGCTGAATGAATTCAGAATTGAGGTATGGCCAGGCCAGATGACCCTGATCAGGCGAGGGAGGGCCAAGCCGAAAAGGGACAACAGGGAGACCTAGGAGAGGCAGCCAGGAAGCCACAGTGGTCACCCAGAGCCTCTCCCAAGACGGGAAGAGGCACTCACAGCTTGATGGGCAAGAACGGCAAGACTCAAGCGAGAACACAGCCCTGTGATCTCCCGAGGGGCCCAGACGAGGCATTCCGCGTTCCCTGTCTCTGTTAAACATGTTTTCTTTCCAAGAGAGATAAACCCGGATTTTAGAGAAGAAATAAATGATCAGAAAACTGAAATAACTCACTTGGGGGCCAGCCGGTGGCACGGTGGTTAAGGATGTTGGACTCCCACATGGCTGGCCATAGTTGGAGTCCTAGACCTGGCGGCTTGCTTTCTCACGTTCCCCTCTCTCTCTCGCTCTCTCTCTCACTCTGTCCCTCTCTGGCCAAATTAAAAATAGATAAATAAATAAATAAATTTAAATAAAATAATTCTTTAAAAAAAAGAGAAAGAAAGAAAGATCCCACCTCAGACCCCATAGCCAGGCAGAGCTGGGATTGCGGTCAGGGTGCTCCCCAAACACAGCAATTCCGCTCTGAGCTGCGGTCAAGGTCACTGTCCCGGGCGCTTTTCCACAGACCCTCTTCTCTCTCTGTACTTACGCACATGGTTAAATGGATGACTCCGTCTCCCCAGGGGTCACAGGTCTGGGCAGGGAATCAGGGTTCTTTAATGAGCTGAATGCATATGGACTGGTAAGTCTTGCGGCTTATGTTTGGGAGTGGGTGTGTGTACGGAGTGTGTTAGGTGAGTTCCCTGGGCCCTATGTGTGCACCAACGCATCGTGTATGACTGTGTATTTGTACATGAATGTGCAAAATTAAAGATCTCATTGACTTCAGGAACCACTAAAAAGACATTTTCAAAGGCAGGACCTCAGATTGTAACTGCTAGCTATCAAACTTCCCTAAAGTTAGTAATATTTGTGGCTTAAAGTCACAAACATGAGAAATAACAAATTCATCACCGTTAAAGATATCTGGTGGGGGCCAGCAGCAGGAGAAGTTGTTATGGTGCTGGACTCCCACAGTTCAAATCCCAGCTCTGGCAGCTTGAAACCCACACTGGGCATGTGTGTGTAGATTCCCAAAATCCCAGGAGGAGAATGGAGGAGAAGGGATTATGACGTGGCCCCCACCTCCTCCCCCACGACGCCAAGGGTGATTTCTCACCTTCTCTCTCACTATCTCTTTCTTTCTCCAGTGAAGGCTCGTGCCCTATGGCAAAAACCTTTAAAAAATATTAAAAAGGTATCTGATGAATCAAGCTTCATTTCTTTTTTAAGAGGTTTTCGCTATAGGGCGTGTGCGCTCGCCAGACAGACAGAGAGACATAGAGACAGAAAGCGAGAAATCACCCCCCGGGGGGATGGCCACGCCGCAATCCCTTCTCCTCCATTCTCCTCTCGGGATCTTGGGCACGCACGCACACACACCCGGTGTGAGTTTAAGCCACCGGGTCCGAGACTCGAACCGCGGTCGACTATGTGGGAGTCCAGCGACATAGCCATTATGCTAACTGCTGGTCCCAAGCTTCATTTTTGAGATGCAGCTATAAGCCGAAAATTTCTCTGTGTGCATTTGAATTTTCCTCCACAGTAAAAGCACAGAGCAGGCATCACTCTCAGGAACTCACCTGTTGCCTCAGGAGCAGTCTGAGTATTGCCAAAGCATTTTCAGATGACAAAGAAGCTGGTATTTATGAACACTGTGTGGCTCCCTCCCTGAACGAGCTTCCTAGTTATTCTCATTTACCATCACAGCTGGACCCCTGAGAGGTAACATGTCCATCCAGTGTCTCATCACATACGCAAGGACACCGTTCCCGTCTGGCTCGATTCTAAATCTCTGTGGTGGAGCCTTCATAATCTGAGCTGCTACCGCCATTGTTGCGTTAATCTGGAGGCTTCCTTGGCAAATGTTGTCTAATCCCTCACTGTTTCTCTGCTCCCTCACTTGTACTCAGTAATGCCCTTTGATAACAATGTACTTCTATTTATTTATTTTTAGGATAGAAAGTTTGCCCAGCCTTCTGGTTCCTGGGACACCCGGCGTGCTTTTCAGGCCAGCCCAGGATGCAACGGCAGTTGCCACTTGGCTTCGCGCACTGCAGGGCACTCGGGTTACCGTTGTGCCAGCCTCTCCGGGACCCAGCTCTGCCCTTCTGCATGAATGAATGTGTCTGTAAGAATGATCTTACTTTAAGGTATCTGAGAAAAGGCTGACTTTACCTGAGCCAGAGAGACTCTTTTCACCATGATGATTACACATCTCAAATGGGCACTCAGCACTGCCCAGCGATCTTTGCAATTCACCCGTAAATTCACTTCCCCAGCCTCAGAGAAGATATTGGATTTTCACTCTCCTTAAAACATCCATTGTTCCCCACCCCGCAAATGCTTTCCTTTACCCTGCTTCATACTAAGAAGCAAGCCAGCAGACACCGTGTCTCCCAGCCTCCCGTTATGAATTCACAACGTCTATACTCATCTCTCTGTTGTCCCTCGCGTATAACACAGGGAAGGAGGGGCCCGCTGTCACCAAGGCCACCTCCTCTAAAACACTTCAGAGACCTCTGTGGTTTTGTCCACATTGTATCCCCAGGACCTAGAAGAGCACCCAGTAGGAGCTTAGTAAATGTCAGTCCAATGGAGGAATAAACACATCAGAGACCTCCGTGGTTTTGTCCACACTGTATCCCCAGGACCTAGAAGAGCACCCAGTAGGAGCTTAGTAAATGTCAGTCCAATGGAGGAATGAACATCTGCCTCTGAATGCAAAGCTCCATCTGTCCTAAAGGAGAAGCAGGACCAGCGGCAGCACAGACAGTTCTACGGGGTGGTCCACATCTGTGGTACACAGGTGGAAGACTGCATGTGCCAAGAACGATGAGGGAATAATACATGATGCTCTCCCTTGCCTTATTCCCTCCATCTTGGTCCTATCCGGCTTCCTATGCTGACTTTAACAACTAATAGTCAACTGATCGCACCCAGTCAAAGGCCAGGTGCCGTTCACTCATCACCATTGGTCTCTGCAACAAGGAGACGATATGTGTATGATGACACCGAGGTTCGAAGAGCTCAAGCAAGTGGCCCTTGGTCAACTTGCTCTTGGAGGAGACAGGTCGAATCCACGTCTGTCTGATGGGACAGATCAGTTCTCTCCCCCTCAGTTCTGCTACAGTCAGCCCCCGAGACCAGGCACAACGGAGTTCTTGAGCCGCATCTGTGGGTTCTAGATCTGGCTTCGTCCTGTGGTCAGGAAGGCCTGCGAACATCACGTTGTATTCAGGCATGATGGTGGCCGGCCAAGGAGATCTCTCGAGGGAGCTGTATATCCAGTCTCCTGTCTTAGAGACTTGCTTTCCGTGTCCCCAGCCATGAATTTAATCATGGGAGAAAAGGCAGCATCTTCTAAGACCACGACAGCAGTAGATCTTGGTTTCCTGGGGTCAGAAGCATTCAGCATTTGGGGAAGTGAGGTTTTAAGAAAAAAAGAATACATACATAAACTCTGGTATGAAAGTTAATATTTATGTAGGATGTGAATAGGAAGGGCCCATGCACTTGAAAGTCTCATGGCTTAGGGCCAGCAGGTGGCATAGTAATTAAGGCATTGGACTCTCACATGGTCAACTCCAGTTCAAGTCCTGGCCCTGGTGGCTTAAAACTCATACCAGGCATGTTTGCGTGCATGTCCAAGATCCTGAGAGGAGAACTGAGGAGAAAGGACTGTGGCATGGCCATCTTCTCTGAGGGTGACTTCTCACTTTCTGTCTGTCTCTGTCTCTCTCTGTCTTTTCTGTGAGAGTGTGCATCATATAGCAAAAATCTCTTGAAAAAGAGGAAGAAAGAAAGAAACAAACAAGGAAACGGAGAGAAAAAGAAAAAGAAAGAAAGGAGAAAGAAAGGTAGGCTCATGGCTTGAGCTTCATTTACTTCAAGGCAAATTCTGCTGTTGACCACGGCCTAGGCCTGTCTGGGTGACAGGTACGTGAAGGTTGAGAGTCTTTGCTCTCCAGGTGAACGGCCTGCCCTGGAAATCCAGCCTGACCTGGTCTAAGTTGTGGCCCCAGGGAAGCGACTGAAACTGCACAAGCATATGCCTTCTCTATAGACGTGTGAAGACTTCATCTCTACCTGGCTCGGACAAACTGCCGTCCACGTGGACACTGCGCTGGTGCAGGCTCGCCCAAGGGCCCAGGACGGTGTTACTGAGCGTGTCCTCATCGGATGCTCTGGGCCCTCCCCACCGAGTGTTTGAGATTTGATGATGTCATCACCATTTTGGATTCCCATGATAAACTCTGGGCCCTGGCTTCCTGTCAAACTCAAGTCTGGTTCCCAACTTCACTGATTGTCTGTCATCATATTTTTTTAAGACTTATTTATTTCATTCTATTTACTTATTTTTTTTTTTATTTTAATTTGACCAGAGAAAGACAGAGAGGGAAAATGAGTAAGTAAGCCACCAGGTCTGGGACTAGAACCACAGTTGGCCATGTGGGAGTCCAGTGCCTTGACCACCACACCAATTGTCAGCCCCCCGCCCCATGCCATCTCATTTTAACATAACTACCAGTTTCATCAGGAGCCTCATTTCTGCCTGTGCACTAGAAAATCCCTTTATTTCCTTGGGCATAAGCCAAGAACAATGGGAAATGGCAGTAGGATGAAAAAATACTCAAAATATAGACTTAAGAAAATAAAGAGCCAGAAATCCTATAATTATGGTTAATAAGATTATTCTTACAGGGTTATGCAAGAATTAGACACTCTAAATATGTAAAATGTTTTGCTCTCCACCTAGAATATAATTATCACTCTATCAGAGATGAGGTAATTATTACGGTGTCTACGCTACCAAATAGTGGGTGATTTCTAGCAAGTCAATTAACCTTCGGGGCCTCAATTTGCTCATATAATGTGGGGGCTGGACTATCGTCGCTATGATTCTGGTTCATGTCAAAAAATATGCATTAGTACAAATATCTGGATATAAATGTATTATTCCCACCTCAATTTGGAATATTCCCAACTCGGACACGTATTTTTAGAAGCTAATCTGCGGAGGAGGAGGAGCTCCTGGAAGGAACACGACACGGCCTTCCTTCCTGTGAAGTCCACGTTTGCCTCTCCTGCCTTATTACTGGAACTACGGTCGATACCGAGGGATAGGACAGCCGGCTTTTCAAATCCCTTCTCTAGTAGAGTCACAGGAAGACCGCTCACATTGCCCCTAAGTATGCAAAGACAGTGGAGGTCATAGCCCCGGAGGTTGAAGACTCCTGGCAAGAAGAAATGAAGACTAGACCAGCTCAGCCCACGGGGTAGTCCATGGGGTAGCCTGAGGCCACAGGAGAGGCCACGGGGTGGGGGGGAGGCCACAGGGGAGGTCACAGGATAGTGCACAGGGGAGTCCCCAGGGGAGGCCATGGGGGGGCCACAGGGGAGGCCATGGGGGGGCCCCAGGGGAAGCCATGGGGTAGCCCATGGGGTAGGTCATGGGGTAGGCCACATGGTAGCCCACAGGGTAGGCCATGGGGTAGGCCACGGGGTAGGCCACAGGGGAGGCCATGGGGTAGCCCACAGGGTCGGCCAGAGGACAGACCTCGCCTGAAGGAGAAGAATGAATTTTCATCTTGGACACACGCTACCAGTCAGGGATGGAGAGTGCAGTGATTCGTTACAGAAGGGGAGACTGAAGGAAGGGATGAAGTCATCTCCAGGCAGGCGTCTGGGCAGAGAAAAGAGATGTCTCAGAGCAAACCGCGTACAGAGATTGGGCGGGCAGTTACAGCATGGAAAGGGGAAAGGCAGCTGAGTCAGGGCCTGCCGGAGACCCACGGTCCTCCCCTCCGTCCTGGCAGTGACCCTGCGAGCTGCCACCTGAGCCCCGTGTCCTCCCCACTGCTCTGTGACGCCAGCCTGCCGGTGCTCCTCGGACGCACAGAGCACATGCTCCCAGCGGCCCCTGAACTTGGCAGTCAGCCCCTTTGCCGAAAACCTCTTGCCCCAGACGCTATACTCCTCACTCTCATTTCTTTGGAGTATTTACAGACAAACCCTTCTCTGACAGCGCAATCGCAAATAACAGCCCCTACCGTGATTGGTCTAACCTCTACCCAACATCAGGTTACACATTTCTATCTATTCCTTTGTCTTGTTGTCTTGCTTACCCAGTCGTATATAAAGTTCACAAGGACTGGAACCTTCGAACAGTATCTAGAGCAAATTAGAGCCCCATGTACTCGGTGACTGAATGGATGAACTCTACTACATCTGCTCTGCCTCTTATTCACCTTTTGTAGCATTTATAGTTCGTGCCTTAAAACTGAACAGATGAACTTGTAGAAAGAGGTTTGTGTGTTCTGCTTACAGCTCTATTTCCAGGGTCTAGGACAGAGCCTGGCATTTCATAGTCGTGAATACACAATCCTCATACTTTGTTTACCAGGGAAAGGTGCTGTACTCCATTTAAAGAAAGGAAATACATCACTTATCTTTGGTTACAACAGTAAGTGACCAATAATAGTGACAATATTAAGTGATCAGATCTTAACCCAACTCAATCAATCGACAGTGACTTATTAGTAACCGTGTGTCAGGAGCCCTAAAGCCCCTGTGAGGTCAGCAGTGATTTGTTCTGAGCCAGTACCCTGACATACACCCCCACTGTACCCTGGTATACAACTCTCTCTGCACCCCAAAATACAGCTCCCAATGTACTCCAGAATACAGTTCTCACTGTACCCCAGAATACAGTTCTCACTGTACCCAAATACAGCTCTCTGCATCCCGAAATACACTCTCTGCACCCTGAAATAGAGTTTCCCACTGTACCCTGGAATACAGCTCTCTGCACCCCAAAATATAGCTCTCTGCACCCCAAAATACAGCTCCCACTGTACCCTGGAATACAGCTCTCTCTGCACCCCAAAATACAGCTCCCAATGTACTCCAGAATACAGTTCTCACTGTACCCCAGAATACAGTTCTCACTGTACCCAAATACAGCTCTCTGCATCCCGAAATACACTCTCTGCACCCTGAAATACAGTTTCCCACTGTACCCCAGAATACAACTATCTCTGCACCCCGAAATACAGCTCCCACTGTACCCCAGAATACAGCTCTCTCTGCACCCCAGAATACAGCTCTCTCTGCACCCCAGAATACAGCTCCTACTGTACCCAAAATACAGCTCCCACTGTACCCCAGAATACAGCTCTCTGCACCCCGAAATACAGCTCTCACTGTATCCCGGAATACAGCTATCTCTGCACCCCGGAATACAACTCCTATTGTACCCTGGAACACAGCTCTCACTGTACCCCAGAATACAGCTCCCACTGTACCCAAAATATAGCTCCTACTGTACCCCAGAATACAGCTCTCTCTGTACCCAAAAATACAGCTCAGTGTACCCTGGAATTCAGCTCCTACTTGCGTAGTGAGCAATGCATTCCATTTCTGGTGTCAGATATTGAGTGGAGACCTCCCTTCTTTGAATGGAAAGATAATGGTGGCTGGTCATAAAAGCAGTACATACAAATAATTCATGACAGTCCTAGGCAGGGTTCTAAGCACATGTACATATCACCTGCTATCATTCCGCACATTAGACAGGGGAGAAAGGTACACTATGATTACTCCCATTTAAAAAGGGAGAAACTGAGCTACAGAAGGCTAGGATGTTTGCACAAGGCTAACTAGCTAAGAAGTATTAGAGTCGGGATTCAATTACTATTACATCAATTTATTTTCGGCCTCAGTCACTACACTCCGAATTTTCTGTAAGAGCAAAAACACACAATTGGTATAATTTCAGCAGTCAGGCTGTTCTTGATGATGGGCCTCCTGACCTACTGAAATGCTTTTCAAAGAACTGCCTCCAACAGCCTGGACAGCGAAGGTGAATTTAAACCAGAGCAGTGAGGACAGGTCTCTGAGGGACAGAGATGCTGTGGCAAGCAGTGAGGGAGGGGAGGGATTTAGTTTTATGCATTTAATGATCAAGATGGTGAACGGTTAGGACAACTGTCTCTGTGTGATTATTTATGTACACATACAGTTAAACACAGACACACACACAAAGGGTCTTCGGAAGGTTCATGGAGTCCAACCTGTTCGCACAGTCGGGAGTGTACTTAAGTGCAGTGCTGGAAGTCACACGACCAACCATGATTCGGGTCCTTGTCCTGCTCGGTCTGAAGCACACAGAGTTTGTGCTTGAGAGACCAAGAGCCTAACATGAGGGAACCATGAGGGACCGTGAGGGACAGGTGACTACAGTGTGAGGAGACCCTGGTAAGGTGCCCCTCTCCCCTCCTTCACACACGCACACATGCACTCTACATCATGAATTAAGAAAAAAAAGTTCATGGAAAATGCATAGTATGAAAAAGTATTTTTGCACCAAAATTACTTGTGCTTTAATTCCATTTCCCATGAACTTTTGGAACCCCCAACGTGTGCATGTGCATGCATTTGAGTACTCGGCATTGGCCTTTGGCCTTTTAGAAATTCATCCACTGGGTCACTGAGTCGGCTGCCTATCGGGAGGATGGGACTCTTGACTACTAAGTCTTTCAGACAAGTCATCAAGGTGGGAAATGCCTTGACCTATGGCCAAGGGCTCTCAGCTCCATGTACACACCTGGCCCCAAGCATTTCAGATCAGGGCTCCTCATCCAATAGCACTGTCCCTAAGGATAACACTGCTGGAGGGCAACTTCGGTCACTCAGCCCTCACGCCCATGACCTTGAGAGTGACACTGGGCCACCAGCAGAATAACCAGGAAGGTGCAATTTGGATCAGGATTTTACAGAACTTAGGTTATGGTTGATGTTTCTCTTCTGAGTAATAATCTGTCAGATTTTTTTTCTGCAGAAGAGCGTCCTGACAAAAACAAGTCATTTGATAGATCATTTAATCTCTCTGGCACTCAGTCTCCTCATCTATGAAATAATTGACTTGGAAGTGGTAATTTCTGAAGGATATTTCATTCTATAAGGACTCCGTAAGTCAGAGCTCCAATGATGTGAATTACAGATGTGTTTTCCCTTACTATTTATGCTTTTACCACTGCCTTTACACAAAATATAAAGTAAAAAAATAATTAAAAAAAAGTTTAAAAAAGTTATAAACATGTAGGAGAAGGATACATCACACTGACTTTCATTTACGTATGCATGCTTTATCCTGTGTGGAAGTATTTATCTTCTCTGGTCATAGTCAATGCCACATGGATTAGTGATACTATGAAGACGTTGGAACTTCTCTGAGTTCCTTCACTCAGTCCCTTGAAATCGTAAGCAAGTTATTACTCCTGCTGAATCTCCAGTTCACTCATTTGCAAAATGGAAATAACTTGTACAATCCTGCATGCTTGATGTGGAAATTCCAGGACATGGTATACGCAGAAGTTCTTTCACCATATTTATTCCATCCAGGTCCTCAGCTAAGGTAAGGTTTCTTCCCTCCCTTCCACTCTGTTCCTGATAGCTAGAGGATTTGTGTTCCTTTTTGCTTTATAACTGCTGCTAAAAACTAGAATATGTATTTTCTGTTAGTGACTCCGTGTTCAAGCCTTAAAACCCAACCAAGGCTTGCTTTAAGCTCTCAGTCCATCCATACACTTCCCAGTGTGAAACATCTCATTGTTTCATCCGTGCTCCATTCAGCCTATCAACCTCTCAACCCTTCTAAAAATAACCCTCCTCCTGGATTGAAGGTCGCACCTCTTCACAGTAGCATTTTACGTTACATTTCCTCCTTTCTCCAAAATCACCAACCCTTCTCTACTATTTATTCCCAGTAATCTCACCTGTCACCCAAAGACAAGCCGAAGAGAATGAACGTCTGTATCTATCTCCTCAGTTTTCACCCGGGATCTCGACTAATGTCTGAGCTTGATTAGACTAAAATTGAATTTAGATTCATTTTATAACATTGTGTGTCATTCGTCCTTCCAATGGTAAAAGGAATTTAAAAGTGATCCTTTTTCATGCTGTGTTTAGAAAAGCACAGTGCGAGTGCGTAGGCTTACAGGACAACATTAGTCATTGAGGGTGTTTCACGTATTTCAACAGAGTGTGTTCAAGGAAGGCTTGCAGGAAGTCATTAATGGATCCCTTACCTAACACGTCTCCCTTCTGCCAAATTCCTGGTATTGCCATAATGTCGTTATGTCTAGGAAATTAAAATTAAAATACGGAGTCCGCTGGCTCAAGTTTGAAATCCAATGGTATTATTTACTGGCTGAGAAGCTTTGAGCCAAACTCCTTACCTTATATAGGTCTAAGTTTTCTCAAGTCCAAAAAGGAAATGATAGCCCCTATCTCAGCGGGCCATGGTGAAAATTAAATAAGCTCCTATCATACAATACTAACTACGATAATAATATACTTACACTACACCATATTGTGCTAAACACTTGTCAGGTATGTAGATAATTCTCCTGAAAATAACACATTCATTTCATTTATTATAATTATTTCATTTTATGAATACAGACTACAGAGGTCAATTCATAGTCTAAAAAGTCACATGACTAACAAAAATAGGAAGTTTCTAATATAATCAAGGCAAAATGTTTCCAGATCCTCTAAGAATGATCTCTGAATAGACTGGATTCTCTTCTTCCACGAGTCCTCTTTTAGGCTTACAATATACATAAAGTTCTTGATACACACACACACACACACACACACACACACACACACATGATAAGAGAACCTAAGCAAAGACAAATGATCTAAGTACCAGCCTCCTCTCAGGTTAAGTTTTCCAGTTCATGATTTCAGTTACCTGTGTTCCTCTGTGGTACTACACAAGTGAGTACAGCACAGTAAGACGTTTCGAGAGTCAGCGGGGGAGAGAGAGCACATGAGACCAGATTCATGTAATTTTTATATGAATGCAATTTTTACTATTGTAAAAAAAATATTGCTGTGATTGTTCTATTTCACTAGTAGTTATTGGTAATATATTTCTGTATCTAGATTATAAATTAAGCTTAACCATAGACACGGCATTTTCCTGTCTAGGACAAGACATGGTACATGCAGAGTTTGGGACTCTGTGTGGTCTCAGGCATCTCTGGAGGCATCTTGGAATGCACCTTTGATGGATAAGAGAGGGCTACTGGATTCCCCTTATTCCATTTCTAAATGGTGTGAAAAAATTGCATGCTTAAGTTTTCTAATCGCACTATGAATTATTTTTATCTTTCTTTCTTAAACATTACGGTTGAGACAGACTTTTCTGATAACCCAAATACACAGGAGCTTCAGCTTGGCATTGCATCTGGGGAAGTACGGAAAGCTAGGAGACTTAGAAAAAGACTCTGCTTGGGACCAGCAGTTAGCGTAATGGCTATGTCGCTGGACTCCCACGTAGTCGACCGCGGTTCGAGTCCCGGACCCGGCGGCTTGGACTCACGCCGGGCGCGTGTGCGTGCGTGCCCAGGATCCCGAGAGGAGAATGGAGGAGAAGGGATTGCGGCATGGCCATCCCCCCTGGGGGGTGATTTCCTGCTTTCTATCTCTCTGTCTCTCTCTGTCTGTCTGGTGAGCGCACGCGCCCTATAGCAAAAACCTCTCCAAAAAAAGAAAAAAAAAAAAAAAAAGACTCTGCTTTATGAATTTCAGTTAAGCTCTTTGAGATGTAAATAACAGTCCTGCCCACCCCAGCCATCATCCTGGCCCCTTGGTCCTCCGTAAGCATTATGATAAGACACACTGTGTTGCCTTCTAATAGCCCAATTTATTGACAGATCCAGTACCTCCATATTTCTGTCTAGAGCACAGGAGAATGAATACCTTGGCTCCTAAAGTTAATCTCTGTGCGTACAACTAATATCTTGCTTAGGTCCCCTGAGGAAGTTTGTATTACAGTGTTAGAGATTTTTGTTAACTAAAGTGAGCGGAGTCGATAAAAGACAAACACTAATGCTTATTCTTAAAAATACTTAAATGACCAGTTGCTTCCTTTTTGTCTTATAAAAGACAATTATCAATAAAAAGGGATTTTTTTCAAGTCATGCACATTTTTATAAAAATGTGCTTTTCACTAAGGTTGGTAGAAGGATGGTTGTCTTTTAATTCAGCAACTTCTTCAGTATTATTTAATATATATTTGGATGAAAAGGAGATATTTTCACTGCCCAGTGTTGCATATACAGATAATGAAATAGCTTTGCCATTAAAATTATGATTCAATTTCTCCCTGGAATGCGTTAATAGCAAACCACTTTCATTTTATAGCACAAAAAGAGGCAATTTACTGTTGTGAGATTTTAGGAGTATTCCGAACCAGAATAATTATGGAGCTTCCTAAACTCCTCACTAAGTGGAGAGAACCCATAAATTTAAAACACTGGCTACACTGAGTCTTATTCTCAAAACTTTGTGCAAGTTAACACTACTATCTGCATGTATGCTGACCTGGTATGAAGAGTACTTTTTTAAAAAAATAAAATTTACTGAAGTTTAATTGAATTACAAAAAACAAGTTAATAGAAGATTGCATGATGTGGTTATTTGTCACTGGAACTCCATAAGTGTTAAGAAACTCTATGACAAAAATGCCTTATATAACAACCTCAAATATCAAATACCATAACTATGGGAAAGGAAGTTTCTGTATTCTCCTGAAATACAATGAATGTTTCCCTGAGCCATGATGAATCATCTCATCATGGCAGAGGAAGAAAGACTGGGCTAGCTGCTGCACCCTGTATATGTTCCAAAGTAGGCCCCGATACCTACTTCATGAGGAAAGGTATGTTTTCTGTAAATGACTACAATTTAGTCACCTGGTAGGCTCATAGAATTTTTGGCATGGAAAGTTTCATGGAGACCAGGAAGTCCAGTTTTCTCACTTAGATGACTAAGAAGGTTCAATGACTTGTCCAAGGTCAGGAAACAAGAAATGATAGAAGAGGCTGAAGGTCTGTCCTACGGTGGGTTAATTTTCTCATGGGAAAGAATGTCACCTGTAAATGTAACTCTTCGGGTTTATAAACATGACTGGGATCTCCATGTGACCCTGTGTATTTATACATATCACGCATCCCTGGAACACAAGGACCCAGGACATCCAAAGACCCAATCCCCAGTCTTCAGCAAAAAACTGAAACTCAAAGCACTCAAAAAATAAGAAAGTACAAGGATTTGAGACTTTCACATTACCAATTTATTTTGAAGCACACTTATTCTATACATATTAAAAGCAAGATAGTAACTACATTTTAGAATTAATATATTTTATGTCCTTGAGAATATAATGGACATTGCATGTATAATAATACAGTAAACAAAAACTGCATTTGAATGATGCCTACACTGTAAACAGTTACAAAATTAGATGAAAAGATTTACTCAGTTAGGGGAGAAACCTCAAGGCCACCCTCATAAGGCTTTAACCTAGGTTCAACTTCTTAATTAATACTCAAATTCTTTAATAGGACACTTGAACAGGCAGTAATAAGAAAGATGAAAGAAATAATTATTTCTCCAACTTAGATATGTGAAACGGTAAGGGAGAAGGGAATTTCTAAGTGAAAATAAATCTGAATGAAATGAGCTTCAGTTTGGTTGTTGGTTTTTGTTTTGGTTTGGTTTGATTTTAGTTTTTTTTAATTTGTTTTTTTAAAGAAAGTTTCAGAAAATCTATGAAGATACCATTTATTGTTTCTGTCCATTGAAATTAGGCTATAACTTTAGATTGTGCACCTTCTGATCTATTCATTAAAACTACAATATATACAAGATATATAAGTCTATTCACGAGTTTTATTCTACAGTAAGCAAAGTATGCCAACTCAAGTCTTGTTTGGAAGGTTCTCGGACGCTAAGATTCACTTCAGAGGTAAGTCTTATGCAGACTTCATAACAGAAAGCACTGCAGTTTCCTGCCTCTATCAACTTTTACACATTAAATATATAATGCATCCTGACTGTGGTGAGCCACATTTTACATTCAAAAATGCTTCTGAAAGAACACTGGAGATCAGATATCAATTTAGACTGAAGTTTCTGAAAGAGCTCATTTTTTTCCATAGTAATATGACAACATCGGCCTCGACCACGCTATGTTGTAAAGTATAGAATACGACAATGAAACTGTTCGCAAATATCAGTAGTTTTGAATATCATGCATAGGAAAAATAAAAATTAAATCTATTCAGAAACGTTTGCAGCTCAGGAAGAAGAAGGCACAAGTTTTCTCTGGGGAAAGTGAATATTTCTGCTCCTGAAACCAACAAAACTAACACGAGAGTCCATTTCACCCTAAAACCCAGAGTCAAAGCCCTCCAAACACATCTTGAAAGGATGGCCATGCACCGTCCAGGAAAGAAAGTAAAACATGTCCCCTGACACAGCTACGAATGCCGTCCCTCTTTCATGTCGCTGTCACCCTCGGAGAGAGTAAGAACCAATGCTTTAAAACGAGGCGTCCCAATCACAGTTACCAAGTAAAACAACACACTGATGAACAGAGAAACCAGATCAGGGCATTGGCTTTATGGTAGTGTACAAGAGAAACTCTATTTCACAGGGGAGTGAATACTTCTAGAACTTAGGGTGCATCCTCTTTTCAGAACTGTCAAGGTTTCCAACAGAGAAGGAGGCAAAAAGCATTCAGCAAACTTCCTTGAAAATGCCTTTAACAAAACCTGCTTTCACCACCTCCTCTCCCTCCGCTACCCAGTTATAAATGTAGGTTTCTGGTAACCTACATCAGAGTGACACACTTACTTTAATTTGATGTTTGCTATTTGTAAGTGCAATCTTATTTATGTCACATCATGGCACCACTCTCTGGAGGATGGGATGAGTTGTGGATATAAATACACATACAATGCATTTTCATTTTTACTCAAGTTTACAATTCAAACCAAGGAGAATAGCAAAAACATAACTACAGCAAACATCGTCTGGAGACGCTCTTAAAAACTGCTCTGCCAACTTGAGAGAAACGGTGACTGACTATGTGCAAACACCCTCGCTGATGTGCTCTGAGCAGCAAGACCACAATCCTCTAAATTTACTCAGATTCTCAGAGAAACACGTAATGAAAACATACACCTGATTGTATTTTTTGAAGAAAGAGATGACTGTCTAGGAGACCCAGAGA
The DNA here is from genome assembly GCA_026018925.1 of Tupaia tana. Lineage (NCBI taxonomy): Eukaryota > Metazoa > Chordata > Mammalia > Scandentia > Tupaiidae > Tupaia > Tupaia tana. The sequence goes on along the minus strand of JAKSZU010000025.1, from coordinate 26,555,850 downwards.
ATGAGCCTCTGATAAACATGAACAGCAATACTTGAAAAACAATTGGCTATTTGGAATCTACGTTACAGTCTGTCCTATAAGCAGGAGAAGCTTTTCTCCTTCGACTCTCTGATAGTACACAAAATCGGTAATATAATCAATTCTTGTCCAGCCAACCTCAGAAGGAGCTTTTGATCCTTAGGTTCCAATCTTAAACAGTAGGAAATAATAAACATATATCCTTTTGCATTCCCTAGTGAGAAACAAGTGGACGTCACCATATCCCCAAATAAAATTTGCTGATACAATGCACACGGATATGAGGTAGAATAATCTGTCATCAGCAGGGACTTCAACGCTCTGACAGAAACACATACCCATTACACACCCTGAATTTCCAGTCTCGTCTCTAACGTTTTGATTCAACGTCTCTCTCACAGTTTCACTGTCCTCCGGCATGAAAACATTACTGCAACTTACAGAAAGTTTATTTGATTAATCTTTCCTGCCCTGGCAAACCTGCCTCTGTTCGCGACTCAGCCCAGAGTAACGTCTGTCTGATGTCCTTTCAGGCCCCTCTTACATTCGTTCCAGAAATTTTTATTGCAAAACAGAATTTGTAGAAGTCACTAAAAAGCACTCCCTTACCTTCTAAACCTGCTTCAATCAGCCCAAACTGTTCCAACAATTTAACAAAGAGCACAATGACGATCAGAACTGCTATCATCTCAAGCCCCTCCAAGTTCATGATCAGCTAGGTCATGGTCCGGCCACAGCCTCTGAGAAGCGCTCCTCTGCCTGGCTTTCTTGGGAAAGCCATTAAACTACATTAAGAAGGCTAGTGCCGGGGAAGGAGAAGGGGAGGAGGAGAGCGAGCAGAGAGAGGGGAGCGAGAGCGCGAGGGAGAGAGAGAAGGGAGAGGAGAGGAGAGGAGAGGAGAGGAGAGGAGAGGAGAGGAGAGGAGAGGAGAGGAGAGGAGAGGAGAGGAGAGGCAGGCAGGCAAGGCTGGCAGCCAGGGCGTGAGTGAGAAGACGCATTCATCCTGTCTGCTGTCGCTCAGGCCAGAGGTGGCCGCGGCTCAAGTCAGGCCTGGCCGACGATCGGCTTCCTGGTGGTGGCCCTTCCACAGACACGGCCACGCAGGACAGCAGCGGGACACCGAGCACCCCAGGAAGCCAGCCCGTGCCGCGCAGCGATGCCCCGTGGCCGGGGACTCCGCGCCACCGCAGCCGGCTCCGTGGGGCTGGTCAGTTGCCTTGGAAACAAGGAAACTAAGCAGGGCTGGACTCCAGCTGCAGCGGGGACCCCCGCACCGAGCACCGACTGGAAAGGCGGGAGAAGCCAGCCGCCCTGGAGGTGGAGGTGGAGTCAGCAGCTGGGCTGGAGTCGGGGCTGCGCTGGGGCGCGTGGGGGCGGCACACTCGCTTCCCAGGCGGTGGTCTGGTCCCCGCGCCCGTCCTAGGGGAGGACTAAGCTCCGGTGTGCTGCTTCCAACACAGGTGCCACAGCTCCTGGATGTTCTTACCCTCCGCCTCCTAGGATCAGCGTTACCGTCGGACACACCCCAACAGACACAGTCGCCATGCGTGACCCGCGAGCTTTCAAGCATGCATCATGGAGACGCACAGGTGTGCATGCAGGTAGAACTGACTGAAGTAAACCCTAAGCCAGGAAAAGTCGGAGGACAAACTTCAGCACCAAAACTTGCTTGGACTTTCTGTCGCTACCTTGTTCAACCAGTCCATCTGGTAGTTTTCTAAGCTGCCCACCTAGATCATGCCCCGAACAAAACAGAATTTAAACAAACAGAAACAATAAACGAGCAAACAAGAGCTAGGAAGCAGCTCCAAAAGTCAGTCGAGTCTCCCATTTCAGAGATCAGCAAACCGAGGGCCACGCAGCCAGGAGGCCCTGGGAAAGAGGAACGTGGGGCCCTCCTCCACTCCCGAGCTGGGTCTCAGCTCTCCTCCTAGGGGACCTCAGCTAAGTCTCTTCTCTTCTCTGTGCCTTACCGCTCCAGTCTCTAAACACCGTAACAGCACTTTGCTCAGACTCCTGAGGGACCAGGAGGAAAACTTTCAGGCAGGGGCCCAGCCAGCTGCAGTCATCATTAGCTTTTTAATTTTTTTGTAAAAATTATTTATTTGGGACCAGCAGATGGCGAAATGGTTATGTCTCCGGATTCCCACATAGTCCACCAAGGTTCGAGTTCTAGACTCGGGGGCTTGAAACTCACACTTGGAGTGTGTGCATGCCCAAAATCCCAGGAGAAGAGATTGCAGTGTGGCCACCCCCCGCCTCCCCAGGGCTGATCTCTCACTCACTTTCTGTCTCTCTGGAGAGCACACATGCCCTATAGTGAAAATCTCTCTCCAAAAAAAAAGGATTATTTATTTAATTTTATTTATTATTTTAAATTGTGCCATAGGACATGTGCACTCACCAAAGAGAGACAGAAAGAGAGAGAGAGGGAACTTGAGAAAGCAAATCACCAGGTCCAGGACTCAAACCGCAGTTGACGCTGTGGGAGCCCAGAGCGTCAACCCCCATGCCACCTGCTGGCCCCCTAGCTGTTGACTTTAGTGTCATGTTTCTACGCTCTGCCATACTTCCCAGGGTGGCCAGAGTGATTACTCTGAAAGCCTGTGGTCATCTTTTGATTCTGGTAATAACCACCCCCCGGTCTCCCTAGTTGCCTCCTGACTTAAAGTCCAAAGTGCTGCTTACGGCGGATGGTACCTGCAGGAGGGCGGCACCTCGTCTGCCTGTCTTCCTTCTGTAGCCTTCAGACAGCTCATCTCCTCTCCCAAACTCACCGTGGGCCGCTCCATCTCCGGGTCTGTGTTCCCTCACTCTTCTTACCTTTCTGGAAAAACATTTCCACACCACGTCTGCTGCCAATTTCCTGAGACTCCTTCATTACACCTCTCCCACTAAAATCTGATATTTTGTGTTTTTATGGCACTTTCCCCACTTAGGATGTGTCATGTTACAGCCAAAAGTATACATTTTTTATATTTTTGGTTGGGTATTATTTTTCAACCAAAAGATAAGCTTCCAGAGGGCAGAGATCATGCCTTATCTGGAAACCCCCCTCCATGCTTCCATCCCTCATGCACATGACTTCCTCCCAGCCACGCGGAACGTGGGTACGATTACAAGCTCTGCAGACAGGATGCTACGCCCCGGAGAAAGGACGTAGCAGGTTCAAGGTCCTCTAGTGAATCTCGAGACCGAGATCTAAACTCTCATGGTTTAACAGAAAGCTCATTATTTCTTCCCCTTCACCCACACAGCTCTAAATGAATTAAAAATTCAAACACTGGTACAAGTTCTCATCAGCATAGGAATACAGGACCCAAAGGCCACCCCCACCAAAAACTGTTTTGTGACATTCTAATGAGTCCATTAACCCCGTAACTTTGAAACATGAAATGTTTCCAAACTGGTAGTTAATTGATTCCTGGATCTTTTTCTTGTCCAAAGATGATTGTCAAACAGATGTCACCTCTTGTCCCCAAAGGGAACGTCTGTTTTCCCACCCCAGGGAGTGCTCCTGTACAGCCAGTCATTCAGCTTGTCCCATAAGTAAATGTCAACAGTCAAGTCTTTTGCATTCGTGTTTAAGGCTGATATCTTGGTGTGAGAAACGTGTCAGGCTGGGAGCTACTGGAAATGATAGAGTGAGGTCCTCCCACTTGGTCCGGGTGCTACAGCCACGGTTCTCAGGGCCTGGCATTTGCTTTTTCTTATGATCACCTTGTGAGCTCAGGTTTTGCCCCTCCAGTTCCCTCCCTGGCTCGTGAATATGTGGCTTCACTCAGGCCTTTGCTCCCAAGCCCTCGATACAGAAAGGCCTTTGCTAGCCACACACCCTACCACACCACTTCCCCGGTCAGGACTCACTACCCTCTGAGTCAGTGTCATTTTCCTCCAAGCGCTGTCACCACCCGGCACGTATATTCGTTTGCTTGCTCATCAAATATGGCCTCCTGCCAGAGTTGCTAGGATGTCAGCTCCTGTTTGTGAGGGAAGAGGTGGGTGCCCCGTGGTCTCTCCTGTGGTAGAGCAGTTACTGGCAGGTGAGAGGCAGTGGGTGGTGACTGAAGCATAACCTGACTGGCACGCTCCTGTTTCCTAAAACAATCGCCTGCTCTCTCGCTGGTCTGTGGGGGCCCAACTCCCCGTTAGTTCAAGTACCTCATGAGGTCACCCCACATCCTATGAGGCAGACCCATGCGAGGCACTGAGGAAGCTGTCTGCAGCAGGACAGGTTCCTGTTGCTTCTCTCTAAGGTACGCCCGGGCATCACACACCGCCAAGTGTTGGCCCTGCTCTCTCTGCCATGTTGGATGTAAATGTGATTTGCAGGGTTGCCAGTGTGCCCAGTGAAAGCAATTCAAGGAAGGCCTTTGAGGTTTATGTGCCTAGAATATCCTAAGACCACTGGTGTGCAGAAGTACCTTGGACAGCGTCCACACCAGTCTTTGGTTTCAGCAGAAAGACTATAATGGGCCCAAGAGGTAAAGTGATTTACTCACACATGCAACGCTTGAATCACAGCTTAGGTTCAAACTGCGATACTGATTCAATATCTTTCCTTCCCAGAGGGTGCTTAATTTCCCTTTAAAAGAGAATTATCAGTGTCCTATAGAAAGAAGAGACCCAAGTACAGACTCTAGGTCCGTAACTCCATTCAAGTTATTGAAACTCCCTAAACCTCAGTTTGCTGGTCTTCAAAATGGGGCCAATAAACTTCCCCTGACAGGGGGACAGGAGCAATTGTACGCGTTTGTAAAGGGTACTGAATTTGCACAAAGCACACGCCATGCCCAATGGGCTAAGTTCACGACCGCTCCATTCTTACAGCTCCTCTCTAAGGAAGATAAATTTCTGTTCTCCTGTTAAGGATGAGGAAGTAGAAGAGCTGGAAAGAGTTAGTAAATTATCCCATGTCCCAAATCATCAGAAGCCAGAGGGGTGACAGACGCACCTCGTCGTGACATTAGCACGGAACAGTGGCCAGCTACGTGTGGGAGCATTTAACAAGATAAATGTCACTGGGATAAGGAACCAACACTTTATTGTGACTTTTTGAAGGATAGTTAACCCTCTCCTCATCGATGAATTTCAGAGTCAGAAAGTTCTTGCCCTGCCTTGGCGGGGGGAGGCGTGAAGGGGAGAAAGGATGGGTCTGAGGCGAAGGTGAGAGAAAAGCGAGGACGTTGCGATAGCTTGCCTACACGTGTACTCACAAAACCTACTGTGGTGTCCGTGAGGCAGTTCCAGGCCTCACTGCTTCAAGGGGGTCCACAGGGTGACTTTAGGGAGTCTCCTGACTCAGGCTCTGCTGCCCTGCCATGGTTATCTTTTACCTGCACCCATAAAAATAACCTACTAATTAGAGACGCTCTTACTTTTGCATTTCAGATCATATTCCTAAAGCGCAGCTGGCACTAATGAACCTATTCTACTTCATTTTCAGTAATACAGCTTTTGGAAGGAAAATGAGAGAGCAGGCTGCCCTTTGATGAACTGAGGCAAGGCACAAAGGCGTGCGAGTGAGTCATGTCTTCCTTTCTGATTACGAGTTGGGGATGGTATTCAAAGAGGGCAAGCGTCCCCCATGCTCTCACCTCAGAGATTCAATTAAACACCAAGTCCTACTCAGCTTGGTTTCGCTTAGTCACCCTTCATGCACATGGTACATTTGTGGTCCAGATGCTGTACGGGGGGACAGGCAATAACATTCCCATCGCCAGTCTTTGAGCAGCTTACAGTCGAGTAACACAAAAGCTTGATGAGAACAGATGACATGCATAGAGTAATCACTAGTAGTGACACTGCACACTGAGCGTGTGTCTCCTCTTACAAACCCTCTGAGGGAGGTACTACGACGAATTTGGTTTTATAAGGAGAAAGTGAGAAAAGAGAACTCCTTGTACAAGAGGACCCACATTTTAAATACAGTTATGGCTCCCAAGATCATGACCAGAGAGTGTTTTATATGCAATTGAAAACAAGTGCAATTCTAGGCAGCATCTGGTAAAATCCTTTAAGAAAACATGGAAGGTAAGCAGAGAGCAGGAAGAGTCCACTTTGGCTCCAATGTCTATGGGAGGTAGGCGAATGAAAATTAGATCACTTTTACAAAGGTCACATTGGGCTTGTACCACGCAGGTCGTGGGCTGTAGCTGTTGTTCCTTTTGCTTGTTTTTGTTTTTGTTTTTGTTTTCCATAGCAAAACCAACCTGCATTATGTGACCAGTAGAGAAGGCTAGACTTGCCAGAGAATATATCCAGAGTCTGGAAAAGAGTTCAGGCTAGTTACATCACTTGCTTAGATGTTCTCCTGAAGTTTCTTCTCATTTTGCAGTCTCCCATTCTCTCTCTCTCTCTCTCTCTCTCTCTCCCCCCCCCCTCTCTCTCTCTGTCTCTCTCTCTCTCTCTCTCTCTCTCTCTCACACACACACACACACACACACACACACACACACACACACAGAGTAAGCATCGTTGGCCTGCCTCTAACTCATTTTCTTCTTTTGGCAGTTACTTGAGCCAAGAAAATCTGGCTGGATTTTATGACTGAGTAAATGAGAAGCATATTTGACACTTCGAAATGAATGGAAATAAACAAGCATGAGGCATCAGATGAAAGTTTTATTTCAATAATGAGAAGAAGTAAAGACTTGCATTTATGGAAGAGTCAGTACAATACAGAGGTTAGGAGCATCCATGGGTTCAAATCCCTGCTCTACTACTTTAGAGCTTTGTGACTTCAGGCAAGTAGGGAAGATGATTCATGCAAAAGCACTTAGAAGAACAGAAACTTGTATTGCAAATGCTCAATAAATGGGTCTATTATTGTTATTATTTATTAAGCCTTGGCTATACAGCAAGTGCTGTTCTAATTGCTTTCCATGAATTATCTCAATAAATTCCCATAGCACTTTGATGAGCTAAGTGCTATGATTGTTCCCAGCCACTGAGTGGATAAGAAAGAGTAGCATATCTTCAACTGGGTTGGGATTAGCAAACAGGTTACTTATACCCACCCATAATGGTCACAACCATCCTCACTCTAAGTAAGATATGTTAGCAAATTTACAATGGTCTGCCTTTTGAATTTCTCTTCCTAAGAAAAATAGAAATCTAGATCTCCCCATTGCAAAGAAAAAATAATAGCATTAACATAACTTTGCTAAATGCTGGTTTTTGAGAACATCTTAGTCACCTTCCATTCGGGAACACTTTACAGTTTAAACATACAATAAGGTGTTAGGTTCATTTCAGACTATGGACTGTACTTGGGGTCAAGTCCTTTCAACCGACGAGGAAATCCACCTTCAAGGGCATACGCCATGGGTCCCTCCCTCTCATCAGCCTCACCAGGCATCGCGCTCAGCGTTCCAAGACCAGGTAAGGCTCTCTGTGGTGAGGAACCTCTGCTCCTCCCAGACTTCATCAGGTAACCTTGTTCCAGAGATGAACCACAAAGACAAGTTGCTCAGCCGGGACAGGGCTTAAATGGAGGGGCAGTAGGCAGTGTCTCAGAATTACACTGAAGCTGTATTTCAGCAAACCTGTCCAGGATTGAAGCTGCATGGGAGGTATGGAAACAGTTTCCAGAGTATTGAGCATTGATAAGAGAGAACAGAGAACTAATCTGATATTCATACATACATACATATCATCTAGTGGTGCTTCGACTTTAACGTGCATGCGAATTATCTAGAAATCTGCCTAAAATATGAATCCTCCGACGTTTCCCAGAAATTCTGAGTGAGGAGTTCTTAGGGAGAGCCCATGAAACTCAGGTTTTATCCAACATTCTAATGATTCTAACGCATGGCTTCTCTTGACCACATTGTGAGAAACATTGCTTTAATCTGCTAAACGCCCTCGCCCGTTCAAGTAACGCAGCCTCCAAGGAGACCTCCCCCTAGCTTATCAAAAAGTAGAATAGATGTGAACGCCATACATTTTTCAAACTTCTTCAGAAACTTTTTTTTTCATAGAAGATATTTTTTGTCTTGTCTCTTTTCTTTTTTCTCTTCTTTTCTCCTTTCTTTTCCTTCCTTCCTTCCTTCCTTTCTTCCTTCCTTCCTTCCTTCCTTTCTCTTTCTTTCGTTTTAGGTTTTTGCTTTACTGCATATGCACTCACTGACAGTGTGTTAGATAGAGAGAGACAGTGAGAGGGAAAGTGAGAAATCATCTCCCTGGAGGGCAGGATGGCCATGCCACAATCCCTTCTCCTAGATTCTCCTCTCAGGATTTTGGGCATGCACACAAATGTGCCTAGCATGATTTTCAAGCTGCCAGATCTGGAACTCAAACCACAGTTGGCCATGTGGGAGTCCAGCACCCTAACCGCTGCACCAGTTGCTGGCCTCATAGGAGATCATTTAAATCATTTGAATCAAGGGGAAAAAGAAAGAAGCAAAATATTTAAGGGACACAAGAATGGAAAACCATCTGTGGATGATAGCATGGATGAATGATAGTATCTTGATCTGGACTAAGGTGTGATATATTCACGCAGGGAAAATTCATTTTGCTTGCTGTAATGATACACAGTGACTGAATATATTAGAAAATATATTAATTATAGCTAAAATCTAAAAAAAAAAAAATCATTTGACAACGGAGACAAGATTCCATTCCTGGTTTAAAGATTTTACCATGATTCATTCATTCCCTACATTCACGACGACTTTTTTCACCAGTGAATTTCAGATGCAAACGTTAGTAGAGAGAGGACTGTGAAAGGTCCATGCTTCTCTGCATTGCTGTGTATCCAGCTCCCCTCTTGTATCTGTCTCTGAAGCATCCTTCTATTATCTTTAGATGCAACCAGTTCAGCGAGGGACAGCACTGCTGCACAGACATCTTAATAACCACGCAGCTGATGGAGGCCAACACGCACGAGCGTGAAGCTGATTCAGAGAAAGTAGGTATTTCAGTTGGCAATCTGATAAACAAAATGACGGGCACAGGAGCCCTCTCCCGTTACTCCTCTAGGGCTCATTTTTATCTAAATCAATACTATAAAAGTAACAAAAGACACAAAGTTGTCTGCTGCATAATTCATTTAGTGCGAACTCATGTAAGACTCAAATAATTGAAACAGGATTATTTATGTGATCATTAAACCCAGGGGCAACTTCCACAGATTTTAGCTCTGCTTAATGGAAATCTTAGTTGCAGATATGCATCTAGCCAGATTTTATTGCAAATATTGTTCCTTCCAACAAATTATTCCTCATTAGAGCTGACATATTGTACTTCCTCACTATAATAAAGTACATAAAATTATTTATTTTTATTGCACCAAGGAAATACAGAATATGAAAAGCAATGTACAACAATCCCCTTGACGATATCCATGCTACTTACATGTTGTAGTTTAATTACTAACAATGCTAACTTAATCACTTGTTAATAATCTTGATATTGAACAGGAATATTTAAAGTATAATAGCCATGATAATTATACTAGAATCAAGTTTTGAATAATAATTAAGGATACATTTTATTTGAAAGACATACAGGAGGCATGCCATTATAGGACCACACTGACATACACACACACACACACACACACACACACACACACACAAATCATCAATGCAGTGGAAATGTCACTCATTCAATGAGGCAAAGTGTAGGAAAAGTGAGCCCACTGGCAATCTGGTAAATTGAAACCTAGCGGGACTAATGTATAATAAGAGATGTTAAAAACCAGTTTGGGGTCAGCTGGTGGGGTGGTGGTTATGGTGGCCAGATTCCACATTGGCTGGCCATGCAGTTAGAATCCCAGACTCAGCAGTTTGAAAAATACACCAGCCTTTGTGCCTACATGCCCAAAATGCTGAGGAGAGAAAGAAGAGATTGCAGGACAGCTATTACCCCTGGAGGTTGCTTTCTCACTTTCCCTTTCTCTCTCTCTCTGATGAGTTCATATGCCCTGTGGCAAATTAAGGAAAACAAAACAAAACAAAAAACACAGTTTGTTAGCAAGCACAAAAGCTTAGCCAACAGAATAGCTAGTTGAAAAAAAAAAAAAAAGAAATCAGAGTGACTTTAAAATGATCCAGAACATTCTAAGACAATCAGTGTTCCCAAACAATCAGTACTCTGCAAAATTGCCAGTTGTGTCCCCTTTTCTATTAAGTATTTACGGTATTGAACATACAAATTTATTTTTAGGAAACAATTTACTAGCTACCACCCCACTGAATGATTCAGCCTTCAACTCGTTAAATCAAATTTACAGAGGTCAGCATCCGCGGTGGAAACAACTGCCTCAGGGTTTCATATATTCCCTTTCTTTACGAACACAAAATGCCTGATAAGATATTTTCCCAGGTAACAGCAGTTTGTTCTTATGAACTGCTCCAGCCTTCACTTTTCTTGGGTGACTTCCAAGAGATACCAGTAATGTAGCTCAGTGTTCTTGCAGAGTGAGAATGGAGGCCACTGGAGAGGAAAGCCATCCTTTGAACCGGACTCTGGTTTCACAACATCTTGGATTGCATCTGGGCTCTCAATTTGCATGCCAAATATTCCCTTTTCAAATGTATTAAAACCCTTCATGATGGTAACATAAAGTGAATCAACACATTTTGATGAATGGATGTAGAAATCATTTTGATGAACATAAAGTCATGAAAACGTATTTACTATTCGCTGCCCAAAAGTCACTTTTCATCATTGCCCTGTAGCTCTTTACTTTTTATTTTGAGGGGAGAGAAATCAACAACTCCTGGAGGAAATCAAATGAGCAAATAGGTATTTATATCAACGCGAGTTTTTGTGCTGTTATTTATTTCAACAGTTGGGTAACTTTATCAGCCTGGCAAACACACACACGCTCCTTTCTGTTACACATACACACAAGCTGGAAGCGATGGCTGTGAAGGGTGCAAGGGTATTTACTGTCAGAACTTACGCACCCAAACAGGTCTTCCACCGTTCATGTCTTCTCATGCTGGGACGCTACCCAGTGACTTCAATGATGCTAGCCTCACTCACACATTTTGAGCTCTCCTTTCAGGAATTGTCTTTAAATCCTGCTTATAAATGATCCTTGCCTGCCTGCTCTAGCCCACACCGAGCATCGAGCTCAAACCCAAATCTCTGTAAAGGTGAGAGCGAATGGGGTGTTTAGAGCTCTGTTCTATTGACAAGCTTCTCTGAAAATGGTGTGTGGCTTCCATATTGGAAGGCTGTGTGCTCCGGGGCTGTGGTGAGCATCTCGGCAGTTACCTGGCCGTCACAGCACCTCCTCCCTCTCCCTACCAGGAGGGCCACACCTGGCTCACCAGTCACCTCTCCGCATGCCTGAAGCTTCGAGTCTCTGGCTAACATTCTATTTGCAGATGGTCTCCATGTGCATAAAACAGATCCCGGAGTCTTCCTGAGACCTCCAAGTGATCCCAGCACCATGACATGAAAGTCAACTCTTGCTTTAACCAACTCACAGGCACGTAGCCCACGCTCACTGCTATCTGACTCCTTCTCGTGAAGAGCTTCACCAAAGACGCATGCGAGGAAGAGTGATGCACTGCCATAGAGGCCATTTTCCCGTTTTCATAGATGTATGTAAAATTTTGCTAGAAAGCAAGGCTGAAATCCACAGTTAGAATAAACCTTCTGTGCTCACACCAAATTTTAATTAGGCGCTCTCCATGTCCACCTTACCTGAGATAAGTAGAAGCTCACAGCAACTTATGAGTCCGAGCAATTGTAATAATTAATTTCTTTCTACTCAAGGTAGAAATGAACCTACTGTATTTGGGAGAGGCATTTTAGATTCACTTAAGCTCCTGACTTTAAAAGTTTGAAATGGGATTTTTTAAAGATTGTTTTTCCTCTACATGTCATCAGTGACTTACTTTTCTGGTTTTTGAGACTTATGCAGTGTGTATATAAGTCCTTTTTCATGACCGTACCGCCAAATAGTGCAAGAGAAAATGACATACTATTCTATTCGGGTTTGTTCTTCCTACAATCTTGCTGCTTTTGTAGTGTTCCCTGACACGTGTCCTTTGTAATTGCAAGTTTATACATGAACTTGGGATCCGTTCATTAACGAGCCTACCCCTAGAGAGAAGCTGATTTTTCTTTTCATAAATTTAATCCCATGATTTTACAAGGTCAGTAAAAACCCTCTCAAGCTTACAGTTTTCTTGGATATCAGAAACATGGAGAGCCATTCAATCAGAAATTGTTTAAAAAAGAATTGTATGTCATCATAAGCTATAGGGGAAACTCAAAATAATCCCTCCTGGTTTAGAAAAAGAAAAGCAAGCCTTGGAATTTTACTAATCCGAAGTAGCTGTGTTCCTGCAAAGCATGGTGTACAACGTGAAGCGGGTGACTTCCGAGCCCATCAGAAGAACTGGAGCAAGTCAGGAAAGCAAGCGTGGAATATGATACATTCAGGGAGGTGTGGATTCTTTTTTTTTTTTTTTTTTTTTTTTTTGAGATATTTTTGCTATAGGGATGGAGAGACAGAGACAGAACGCGAGAAATCAACCCCAGTGGGATGGCCACACTGCAATCCTTTCTCTGTTGTTCTCCGCTCGGGATTTTGGGAACACATGCACACGTGCCCAGTGTGAATTTCATGTCACTGGGTCTGGGACTTGAACCGTGGTTGACTACGTGGGAGTCCAGTAATGTAACCAATATGCCATCTGCTTGTTTCCAGGGAGTTTCAAATTCTAATGCGGTAGCCAGAGCCTGCTCTATTCACAGGCAAAAAGAGGAAGGTGCCAAAGGGAAGTCTACAGAAAGCCAAGACCTGCTGGCTTCCGAAGAGGGGCCAGGTACTGCTGGATCCCGGCTCTGCTTACAGAGCTTCTGCTCATGGGCTGCAAAGGCCAGAGCCTGGACCAAGCACACCTGTTCAGAGCGGACTTGGAGAGCAGCCAATCCACAGACACACGACAGCATGGAGGGATTGGAGCCCGTGGCCTGCTGTGAACTGATGCTCCAGGTCCTCCCACTGGTTCTCCCTGTGACCTAAACCCACAGCGTACCCTGGCTCCTGCCTCTCAACTACACAGATCTTCCCCTTTGCTTAGAACGTTCTCTAAGTCACTGTCTCCCTGGGTCCCTGAGGGCTGCCTTCTCCCGGATGTCCCACTGTCACGTACTGATGTATCTAGCCCCTTTGCCCTTGGCTGAATTCCTCTGATCCTCGAATCACCTAGGGACTTGCTGACTGGCAATGCGCACTGGTCAGTCCTCCTCCCACCAAGATGAACTCTCTTCCACACACGTTCAAGTACACCCATAGCATCCCGATCACGCAGATGCACACACAGGCACACACATGCTTACAGGTACCAGCTGAGAATGGTTCTCAAGATACTCCACTCAGACCCACTAAAAACAATCCTCTCGAGCTTCTTTTTTTTTCTCTCCTTTTTAATTTAGGGCATCATATTGTTGAATAGCAAAATCAGCTTCACTGTCTGTGGTCAGCAGTATGAAATAGGATAGAACAGAACAGAATAAGCAAGTGCTTTGCAGGAAAAAAAAATACTACTGTGTGAAATAATTTTTCTATTTATGCTTATTTGTGATGTTGCATGTGTTCTGGGGCACAAAAAATATATTTTTTACTGTAGTTTGTGACTGAGCAATTTTGTTTTCAAAACCACATATCAGAGCACCTGGAGAATAAAACAGTATGTCTACAGAGTGCCTGAAGGAAACCGAATTTGTGATTGAAAATGGATTATAAAATGAAGCAGCACTTCCTTATAGACACAACGACAAATACAATTTTATCTCATAAGCTTGCTATCTTCAAGAAAACAGCTAAGCAGAGCTCCAAAGGAATGGAAACCTAAATTACTTAATTTTTAAGGCAGATAAAGAAATGATCGGGTCTGGGGGTCAGCAGGTGGTGTGGTGGTTAAGGCACTGGGCTCCCACATGACAGACAGGCAGGGCTCGAGTCCTGGACCCAGCAGCTTGAAAATCACACTGGGCACATGTGCATATGAGCCCAAAATCCCAAGAGGAAAACGGAGGAGAAGGGATTGCAGCATGGCCATCCCCCCAGGGGGTGATTTCCCCCTTTCCCTCTCCCTGTCTCTTCCTGGTGAGTGCTTGACAAAAGCCTAAGGCAAAAACCTAAAACAGTAATAATAATACGGTCTGTCTGAGTGGTGCACTGGCTGAGGTGTTTTGGCTAATGGGGGCATCAGGGTAGGCAGGGCAAGTACCCTACATGCATGGGGCATTGCAGAACTTGGGGGAGTGAGTTGAGGAGACTGTAAAGAAGGATTTGACAAAGACAAGACCCACATGTACACCACTGTCCTCAGTTGAGTTGAAGTTCTGGAGAACACGATGGCAAGACCCTATATTTTCCATATTTCCACATTTTCCAGAGCATTTTTACCTCTTACAGTATTTCAGTGAGGCCTCTGGGATGCGAAGAGGTACTGATTCTCAGGGTCTTGCACAGTACTCTGAGTGTAGGCAGCCTCTCCCTAATCTGGGTCACACGGAATTTCAGCATAAATGGCATCAGCAGTGATGAACCTGGGATTAAACACTTTGCCCCCAACACCTGGAAAATACAACAATTTTTTTTTTCTATTTCAGAAGACCTCAGTAAGGAATTATTCTGCAGGATTTGAAAAGCAACACACAGTAAGATAAAAAACCTTCTACGCTTACTTGTTATTCAATGCTCAGAAAGAAAGAATGACAAAACACAATCAGCCTTGGGTTCCCACATTTAGTTCGAGATGGTTCCAATTACAATTGTCAATGCAGACAAATTAAAAACCACTTAGGGTATGATTAAAAAAAATGATTAGGGAAAAGAAAGGTTTGATTTATGAGGCCAGATGAAAAGAGATAAGTGCCTATTACTTGAGTAATTGACAACCAGGGATATGATAAGAAGCTGCACACATTGGAAGGTTGAACATATAGGTAATAAGGAGAACTTCTACGTGTGTTAGGATTTAGTACTAGCAGGCATAAAGTGGAATAAAATCTTCAGCAGTTCAAAGGAAATTCATTAGCAAAATGACGTAGAAGAGGAAGGAGGAAGAGGAAGATGTGGAAGCAGAAGGGGTGAGTAAGACCAGGAGTACGAGCAAGAAAGGGAAAAGGACAAAAGGAAGGAAAGAAGGGAAATGGAGGGGGGGGAGGAGGAGGAGAAGGGATGGGAAGGAAGAGGAAATTTGTTTTTCACCCCTGCACTTACTCTTTATAAAATACACCAGCCAGATTGATACTGCGTTCTGGATAGAATTTTTTTCTCGAAAGATAAAAGGCGATCATCATTATCATACTTCGGATGAACACATGCTCGTTGGTAACATTCAAAATAAACCCCACAGAATGGGAAGAACACTTCCATATAGTGACTGTTCGGAAGGGTGACAAAAGTAATTGAGGAAAGAAGATAGAGAAACGTCTTACCACCCTGTGCTTAATAGGAAACACAAGAGACAGATTTCTGGCAGTTCTCAGGCAGAATGAACATCTCCCCCAGAAACTTGTGCCAGTCAAGGAGCCCGCACTAACACCTGCCTGAGGGAGAGGCCTCTCTAAATCAGAACGAGACAGTAATGGGAGCCGAGGCGCCGTGGAAAGGCATTGCTGCTATTCAACCCCGGTCCTGGGCTTGGGCTGCTTGCCAACCTTGGACCAGCCTGCCATACTTAACAGTTACTGTAATTGAAACTAAATTATAATACTGCCCTGGCACCCATTCACCTTTGAAAATCCAATACAATATAATGTATGAAAATAAGAATACCTGGAAAATGACCTGAAGACCATTTGCTTCTTTGTAGCTAACACATGCCTTCTTTGCTTTTTTTCTTTTTGGAGAGATTTTCACTATAGGGCGCGTGTGCTCGCCAGACAGACAGAGAGAGACATAGAGACAGAAAGCGAGAAATCACCCCCCAGGGGGGATGGTCATGCCGCAATCCCTTCTCCTCCATTCTCCTCTCGAGATCTTGGGCACACACGCACACGCGCCCAGCGTTGAGTTTTAAGCCACCGGGTCTGGGACGTGAACCGCGGTCGACTACGTATGAGTCCAGCGACATAGCCATTATGATAAATGCTGGTTCCCACACCTGCCTTCTCAAGGGGTCCTTCATGTCTCCCTTTTCTACTATAAAAAAGGTGAGACAGTGAATCAAAAAGTTATTATTTCTCGAGAATCAACTAGATGCCAATCACTGTCTCTTTTTTAACCTTCTGTGAGGTTGAGATCCATATCCTCCATTTCACAGATTAAAATAAGAGGTCAAAGAAGGTAAGCAATTTCCCGCAAAGCAGACAGTAAGAGAAACAGCCAGGCATGAACAGCAGTCCAGTCTGCTCGTCTACAAAATATTTCCATTATAACTCACACGTAGCCCAGGATGGAACACGAAGCAAGCGCTCAGTTCATCTGAGCTGAACTGGATGAACAGGAATCGATGGTCTAACTGAGATCCACAAAGAACCTCAGCGACTTCTGTGATGTGAAGAACCGCTGCCCACTTGTCACCAACTGCTGAATTCCATACGGAACAACTGTGACCACGTTGGGCGGTAGCACCTCGTGAGAACAATGCATTTTTGCCTTCTTTATTACTTCGTTATCTTAAGTATAGACTAAGTTTCCTCAATCTGGTAAAACAAAGAGGTAGCTTCAACGAACGCTGAACTTGTGGGAAACAGGACGTGACCACAGCGTGTCTGCTGCGGTATGTGACTGACAAAAAGACTGATCATCGATGTGCAGTGATTGATTACCTACACTATGAAAACAAAGACTGTTATGTCCCCTTGAGGATGCACAGAAAGAGGAGACACAGTTCTTTTGAACGTGTGATTCCATTAGAAGGCAAGATACAAGTGCATTCAAGAAGGTAAAAATATTCAAGGATTAAATAGTCATTTGAGGGCCAGCAGGTGGCATAGTGGTTGTATCGCTGGACTCTCACATGGCCAATCACAGTTCGAGTCCTGGACCCAGTGGCTTGAAAATCAATGCCAGGTGCATGTGCATGCATGCTCAAGATCCTGGGAGGAGAATGAAGGAGAAGGGGTTGTAGCATGGCCTTTTACAGAGTGATTTCTTGTTGTCTCTCTGTCTTTTTCAGCAAGTGCATGTGCCTTAAGGCAAAAACCTCTAAAAAAATAGTCATTTGAGATTTTTTTTTTTTTTGGTGAGGTTTTTGCTATACGGTGCATGCACTCACCAGAAAGACAGAGAGACAGTGAGAAATCATCCCACCCACACCTCCCGGGGGGATGGCCATGCCACAATCACTTCTCCTCTATTCTCTTCTTGGGATCTTGGACATGCATGCACACATGCCCAATGTGAGTGTAAGTCACCTGTCTGGGACTCCAATCACGGCTGACTACATGGGAGTCCAGCAACATAGCCATTACGCCAACTGCTGGTCCCATCTTTCTAATAAATTTCATTCAGCTAAAGTTTGTGGGATGCCAACTATGTACCAGAATTGTATAAGGCACTGCAGACAAGAAAGAATACGATAGGGACATTGCTCTCAAGAACTCCACAGTCCCTCAGAGGAAAGCCATTGTAACATATAGTTCGAAAACAACACGGTTGGCCCTTTAGAGAAGGGCCTCGGGTGCTTGGGACAGATGAGAGGGGGATTCTGCTGCCAGTGGACGTCAGGTTTATAAGGAAGACTTCCCAAAGAGCCAGGGCCCAAGCTGAGTCTGGAAGGATGAGTAAGAGCTATCTGGGTCAACCACAAAGAGCACTTCAAGAAGGAAAAGCATTATCTACAAGACCACATGGGGGTAAAAATGACAGAAGTTATGGAAGACTATGATGATGAAGCACTATTACCAAAATTACGAATAGTTACTGAGAATGCATCAATAGAAGCCCAGACTTTCAGTTCTATATTTTCTCAGGTCCACTAGAATCTCCATAAATACTGACATGAGTTCAAGGCCTCTTCCAGGAAATCTGAACAGCCCAACTCACAGACTGGCAAGCTGTGCTTCTCCTCTGTAGGAGAGCTCATTAAACACAGCACACTGGGACTACATAAGCCAAGACATAGCTTCCTGTTTGGAACAGTGCATCTAATTATGTGAGGACTGTTACTAACATTTTATAAATCATCTATTAGGTCATTTGCGTGTTGAACAGTGTTCAAGAGTATGTCAACTTTTTGGAAACTTCTCATAATTGCAGCAGAGGCATTGTGGAATATCTGATCAGGACAAAATGAAGGAATGAAAAATGAGGGTCATTGCTTTTAAGTGCAGAATGGTTGAAACGTGTCAATTGATCAGCACGGATGCGTTACGAAAATGTGGAATCTGAGTAAGTTTTAGAGTTTCAGGAGTACTGCTGTGAAGTATTCTTTTGAAGCAGTGACTGCAAGGAACACAGAGAAGTCAAAGTTATGAAAACCATAGATAACATCTGTAACTTTGAAATTCTAATGATATGAATTACAGGAATTACACTGTGGCACTATCTGCTTTCATATAAAAATAAACTAGATAAAGAATGATGGCATTCATTTTGTCAATGTACAAGGTTAAGGGAAAAAAAATTATATAGTCATTCCCTCCAAGTAAAAAAAATAAGGAATAATTTCACAAATGTAATCCCAGGCAAATTTAATTGAAACCTCACAAAGCATTCCACATGAATGCTTTTTAATAAAAATGGGATGTCCTTAAAGAGTAATGATCTTTCGAGCTTCCTTTTCAAACATAATCAGAATTGCCATTGAACTTGGTCACTCCCACTGCAAATGAATGATGATCATTTGCAAATGGATTTTAGCAGAATCTTTCCAGTGCAGCCTCTGCAGGCTCTTCGCTTCTCCCTTTTTCCTTTGTTGCTCTTTGAAGAGCTCAACTCTTCTCTTGGCGTGCCCTGTCCCTCCCTTCATGTGGGCTCAGGTGCATACTTAAGACACTAAGCAGCTGCTTCAGGAGCTAAGACCTTTACCTTTTTTGGTGTGTGTTTGTTTGATTTCTGATTACTCGTCCTGGTTCTCATGTAAAACTGTGTCCTCATCTCCCCAGGCTGATTAGTTTCTTATTCTATAAACAGCTTCTTATTACCGAGTTCTTCATGCTCTTCCTCCTCATTCTTGTCACTGTTGGCTCCTCAGCAGTCTGGTCTCTGTCCAAATGCTATCGCAATACAGAGACCTTCACCAATCATGCTATTTTTTTGTTTTTTGTAAGTTTATTTCTTTGCTGAATGAGAGACAGAAAGAGAGACAGACAACACCTCCGACAGTCTTGAGCCATGGTCATGGCCAGTTTCAGCAAGCTCTAAATTAAGGGTCTAAGCATGCTGGGCCTACTCAGGGAAGTTTGGAGATTTGAACTGGGGACCTTCCCAGGTGGGATTGTCTTGCAGAACATCACATTCTACCACTCCGTCATTGACTGGCCCCTAGACTATGCTATCTAAATAACTCTTTACTGTCCCCAGGTTTCTGAGATGAAATAGTGGGTGATGCCACTTTCAAAATCAGGGAGGATTGAAGCAAGGCCAACCATAACATTGAGACTTCTTTTCCAGACACGTCAGGTTTGAGATGGCTCTGAGCCATCCCAGTGGAGCTGACTGTTACTGAGATGATAAGAAATTAGGTCTACAGGGACTTTGAGCTGGAACTATACATCTTGAGTCACTACCATTTTGTGATTTTATTTGTTTTTAATATCAATGATTTAAATAGCATAATCTGGGAGCTAATGATAGCCTTATTTAAGTTCCCCCCTAGAAAATAAGCAAAATAGAATAGGAGCAGACTATTTTTTTCTCAGGGACTGGTGTGATGCAAAGCACTTTAAAAAGTATATGTTGACCAAGAAATAAAATAAATAAAATAAAGTAATAGAAAATGAACACACTCAGCCCCCGAATCGAATCCCAATGCTTCGCTCTTTTCTACTCTACCCAGGCCAAATCATTGTTTAATTTAAAAGTGGATTCTACCTCTCCTTGGTATTTCCTCCTAAAATTTTGTTCTACCAGAAATAAAGTAAAAATCAAGGAGGTGAAAAAAACAAAACAAAACATGATAATACACACTGGCATCCTGTATTTAAAAAACCACACACACACACACACACACACACACACAAGAGAGAGAAAGAGAGAGAGAGAGAAAGGAAGGAAAGAAAGCACAGGAACGAGCCTCCAGGCAGCCTAGCACTAAGCCTGCCGCAGTAAATCAGAGGCCTGTTAAGAGAAGCATGCTTCCCGTGATGAGGCTCCTGGCAGGGGGCAAAAGGCAATCATCTGCTTGTTCTTTAATAACCCAGCCCAAAAACCTTGTGGGTTTTATATCACGACTCTATCACTTTAGAAATAAATTACAGGAAATAATGAAGGCATGATTTTCCTAATCGCACTAAAATGGTGACAGCAGAGTCCCTAATCCAAGTGCCCAGCGTCTGTGCAAAGCCAGCACGTGAAAGCAGCTGAGGCTGGCTCTGTGGCCCCGCAGTGACTCGCTGCCCAAGCCAGGCCGGGTCTATGTGGAGGGCTGTGGACCTGGTCACCTGGTTGACCTGGACATGCCGGGTGCACTCCTGTGACCTTGCTTGGCTGGGAAGGCTGGGAGGGCCATGGCTGTAGACTCGATGGATGCTCCAGCGTCTGTGCAAAGCCAGCACGTGAAAGCAGCTGAGGCTGGCTCTGTGGCCCCGCAGTGACTCGCTGCCCAAGCCAGGCCGGGTCTATGTGGAGGGCTGTGGACCTGGTCACCTGGTTGACCTGGACATGCCGGGTGCACTCCTGTGACCTTGCTTGGCTGGGAAGGCTGGGAGGGCCATGGCTGTAGACTCGATGGATGCTGTTCTCTCTTTCTCTTCCTGTCCCTCTCTCACTAGAGAGAGAAATAAACTTTGAAAACAAACATAAACTAATTCTTTAAAAAAAAAAAAAATGGGACCAGCAGATGGTGTAATGGCTATATGGCTGGACTCCCAAGTAGTTGACCGCGGTTGGAGTTCTGGACCTGGACGCTTAAAACTCACGCCAGGTGCATGTGCATGTGTGCCCAAAATCCCGAGAGCAGAATGGAGGAGAAGGGATTGTGGCAGGGCCATCCCCCCGGGGGTGATTTCTTGCTTTCTGTCTCTTTAGTAAGTACACGTGCCCTATGGCAAAAATGCCCCCCCCCCCAAAAAAAAACAGCAACACATCTTATCTTTCTTTTATCCGACAAGTGTCATAGAGCACCTGATAGCCAAGCAGTGGTATGGGGTTCAGATTTCAGGTTCTGGAAAGCAGGATTTCAAGGCTTTCTAAAGCTTTGTTTGACCCATGTGACGTTGAATGGATTATGTTTCCTGACCGTTAAAATGAGGTTAATTATAATGTCTATCTCACTGGGTTGTGAGGAATAACTATGTAGAACAAAGAAAATGTCTGCCATATAGTAAATGTTTAAGGAAGTATTAACTTTGGCTTCAGAGTAATGTGTACTCAGGGGCCTTTGTTTATAATTGCATGACCTTGAGAATAAAAGGGAAAAGGTGTCAGGGAAAGTGTGAAGGCTGGCAGTGGGAGGGGGTGGAGTTGAATAACCTGAGTCTTTGCAGGAGAAATTATGCCTCTTCTCTTCACCATTTCTTAAACGACTTTTTTTGAGTCATAATTTGCATAACAGAAAATTCACCCATCTATGTGTGTAATTGAATAATTTTTAGCAAATGCACGGGGTTGCGCAGCCACTGCCAAAATCTAACATCAGAGTGTGCTCAGCACTCTACAAAGTGCCCATCTGCAGTCATGTTCCTGCATCTCCCGGCCCAGGAGACCACCAGTCTCCTCTCTGTCTCTAGACTTGCCTTTTCTGGATATTTTATGTAAATGAAATGACTTAATATGACGTCTTCTGTGTCGGGCAGCTTTCACACCACCTCATGTGGAGGTCCGACCCCTTGGTAGCATGACTTGACTCACTTTCACAGCTGGAGAATATTCCTTTCTACCCTGTGCCCACATGGCACTGACCCATTCACCAGCTGATGGACATTGGAGCTGTTCCTAGTTTTTGCCTATGACAAATAAAGCTGCCATCAACATTTGTGTACAAGTCTTTTCTAGACATGAGTTTTCATCTCTCTTCGGTATGGTCCTAGGAGTTCTCCTCCCCCATTGAGTGCAAGATCTGCTCCCAAGAGACCCAGTACGCTGGTTGGAAGGGGCATAGAGTCTTGAGTCTAAGTCCCCAGTAACTACTCGGTGATCAGCCCACATGGTGAAGTGGAAGGGAAGAAAAAAAAAAAAAAAGGCCTATCAGTTTTTGTCTCTGTTCTTCTCCCTGAAATCTCCTCGTGATTTTGGAGAGAGCTGCACCTCACAGCATCTCGATGTCTCCATTTGTCAACCAAAGGCAGGGACGAGGTGTTCTCTGAGCTGTCTTCCACCTTCAAAAGCTTACAATACTCTTAATAGCTAAAAGATGTATAAACAATACAAAAAACACAATCAATGAATCATCTCTCTTGCCTCTGGCATTTTCTGGGCATAACGTTACGTGGGAGGCCAGCAGCAGTCACCAAAACACGGCACGGAAAGCCCTTGGATGCCGGCCGAGTGCACGCAGAGTCGGGGCTGCGAGCTGGCACTTCACATATGTCTTCTTGCTTTTGGAGGTCTTTCAGACCACAATATTCCACCAACCATATTTCGCTGAGCTAGTCATTACATTCAGAATTAACTGGGCATAAAACAAACGTTAGTACAACAGGACAGGGTGGACTGTTTTATTAAACATTTAAAAATGTATAAATCTAAGCAACTACAGTAGCTTCCGAGGCATCCCAGAGTTTGTGCTCATCTGTCCCTTCTCTGACATTGCTCAGAGCACACTCAGATCTCGCTCTTTGAAATATGCCCTTCGAGCTAGTGGCATTGCCAATTTCTAAAATGGATTTTTAAACTATATAAAGTGTCTCAAGTGTATCAAAAGGGCCGGCAGGTGGCATGGAGGTTAAGGCGCTAAGTCCCACATGGCTGACTGCGTGGTTCAACCCAGCACCAGGACTTGAAAATCAGGCTGGGCACTGTGCATGAGTGCCCAAAGTCCTGAGAGGAGAATGGGGGAGAGGGCCTTGTGGTGTGGCCATCTCCCTCTGGAGGGTGATTTTTCACTTTTCTTCTCTCTCTGGCAAGCACACATACTCTACAGCAAAAACAAAAACAAGGGGACCAGCAGTTAGCATAATGGCTATGTCGCTGGTCTCCCATGTAGTCGACCACGGTTCACGTCCCGGACCCGGTGGCTTAAAACTCATGCTGGGCGCATGTGCGTGCGTGCCCAAGATCCCGAGAGGAGAATGGAGGAGAAGGGATTGCGATGTGGCCATCCCCCTGGGGGGTGATTTCTCGCTTTCTGTCTCTCTGTCTCTCCCTGTCTTTCCGGCGAGCACACGCGCCCTATAGCAAAAACCTTAAAAAAACCAAACCAAAACAAAACAAAAACTAAAACAAGTATATCAAAGGGTATGGAACTAATGTAATGGACATGTATGAGCCAATCACAACATTTCAGAATGACGATCAGTGTCACAGAGTGTAACTGTGCCCTCTTTGACCACATCCGCCTTTGTCCACACTCTGTCCTTGTCTCCAGCACTTTGTTGAATCTGACCCTGATGGTCTCCATGCATACATTTGTAGTTTTTGCATGTATAGGTTACCCTAAGTGAAATATGGCTTTGTTTTGCCAGTGTAAATGTTTATGTAAATGGTATCATACTAATTATGTTCTTTAGTGATTTCTTATATTCACTCAATATTTTTATTGCATTTATCCATATAGATATGTGAGTTCTACTTTAATACTCACACCATAGAACACTGAATTTTTTATTAAACCACAGGTGCTTAACTTATTTCCTGTTGATACATATTTAAGTGAGAGCCAATATTTATCAGAAACACTTAAGCTGTAAACATTCTTTTTATTGAAGAAGTATTTATTTAATTTTTATCTATTATATTATTTAAAAATTTACTATAAGGAACATGCGCTCACCAGAGAGGGACAGAGACAGAGAGAGAAAGAAAGCAAACTGCCAGGTCTGAGACTTGAACCAGGATGGCATGACATTTCAGAAGTGAATGAAGATGAGCTGGCAGGTGGCATGGTGGTTAAGGTGCTGGACTTCCACATGGCTGACCATGGTTCAAGTCCCAGATCTGGAGACTTGCTTTCTCACTTTCTCTCTCTCTCCCCCTCTTTCTTTCTCTGGTCAAATTAAAACATAAGAAAAAAAATAATTTTTTTTTTTAAAAAAGAAATGAATGAAGGAAAGGAAATTCAGGAAGATGGAAGGTCAGACTCTCAGGACAGTAGCGTGGGAGCTAGGGCAGAGAGAGGAGGGGTAGATGGAGCTGAAGTTCTGGGCAGGGATCAGGCTGGATAGATGTATTGTTTTCCACCATGTTACATTGTGATAAATCTTCATTACTTTATCATTAGACGTAATCTCAGTTTTAACCTCCCTACAGTAATTTGGAACCACATCTGTCGATAAGGCAGACGACTGTTCTATCTTCACTCTACACGGAAGCCATACAATGACTTTTCTGTGAGCCAACTGTAGAAATGGCCATTTGTTTGCCTTAGTACTGCCACGTATCAAGGGTAAGAGGGACAGGAGAAGTACGTCAGAGGAAGGCTGTGACTAACACAGAAGCAGCAACACGTACCTCTAAGTCTCAGAAGGACAGGGAGCAGGAATGCTTCTGCTCAAACTCAGGGTGTGGAAAAGCAATGACTGGTGGCTTCTAAGTCAAGGCACCAGGACTAAGCAGTGGCACGCTGGTAACGACTGGGCCGCATGGAAAGGGCCTGGGTTCTCACCCCAGGACCTGTGGGCATGCTAGGCAGGGATGTGTGCCTCTGACCTGGGCTGGCGGAGACTGGGGTTGAACCAGGGCAAGAAGACATACGGGGGTGCTTCTCTTTTTTTCTTTGAGAATAAATAAAACAATTTAAAAGGAAACAGTAACATTATCAAGACACTGAACATATTTAAATAGTGTTAATAGCATGACAAGGTCACAACCAGGCCCTAACAGTAAGAGGCTGACTCCATCAGGAAGCAGAAAGGACGATTCCCTAAACATGGGCACCAGATTTAAATATGTTGTCTGGAACAGAAAGAGACAGAAAGGGGACGGAAAAGCAAAGAAGAGAGGGAGCGTAGAGGACACAGCAGCTGAAGATCACGTGTAAGGAGCAAAGACGGAAGCATTCAAGACCCCCACGTTTCAGGCTTGGCAGAAGTGGTGCTCCTGCGGGACCAGCAGTTAGCGTAATGGCTATGTCGCTGGACTCCCACGTAGTCGACTGTGGTTCGAGTCCCGGACCCGGTGGCTTAAACTCACGCCGGGCGCGTGTGCGTGCGTGCCCAAGATCCCGAGAGGAGAATGGAGGAGAAGGGATTGCGGTGTGGCCATCCCCCCTGGGGGGTGATTTCCTGCTTTCTGTCTGTCTCTCTCTGTCTTTCTGGCGAGCGCACACGCCCTATAGCAAAAACCTCTCCAAAAAAAAAAAAAAAAAGAAAAAGAAGTGGTGCTCCTGGGACCAGCAGTCGGGGTAATGGCTATGTCGCTAAACTCCCATGTGGTCGACCGCAGTTCGAGTTCTGGACCCGGTGACTTAAACTCATGCTGGGTGCATGTGCGTGAGTGTCCAAGATCCCTAGAGGAGAATAGAAGAGAAGGGATTGCGGTGTGGCCATCCCCCCCAGGGGGGTGATTTCTTGCTTTCTGTGTCTCTGTCTCTCTCTGTCTTTCTGGTGAGCACATGTGCCCTATAGCAAAAACCTCTAAAAAAAATGGGGTCCATTGCAAAATCATTAAAAATTCCTTAACTAGAACTCTTCTTCACAGATTTACTACCTACTGAAACTTTTCCAGAGCCATTATTTCACCTATTGGCAGATTTTCAAAATGAACCTCTTCTAATTTTAAAGGCTGTTAATTTACATTTAAAAAAATCTTATCAATATTAACTGCATCATTCCTTCTAATTATTCTTGGAGGTCTGAGCTCAGAAAGCCATTTGAAGCCATCTGTTATTTAAATCAAAATTTGTTGCACTTGAAAGAACAGAACACGATGAACATGGTCTCTGGATTGTGCTGTAGGTATAGAATAGTAACTTGGCAAGACCTCACAGGCAGCAGTGAGGTCTAGTGCCAGTACACGTGTGGGACACCTGCCACTGGGATTCATTATCACATTTATCTTCTAAGGCCACCTCAAGGGCATCGACACCTCAGAATTCTGTCTGTAATCAGTATATACCCCGCTGACATGCAAACAGAAAAATCATTCTTTTAGGGGGAAAAAAGCGCCTTTCTGTTTTTCATACAACATCTCAAATGCACAGACAAGGAGACAATCTAGCACGAGACTCAGTGGGCAAGTGTGACTGTGGGAACTGACGTTCCAGCAAAGGAAGCGCTCAGTAACTCAAGTTCAGCTCAACGCGTCCGACTCCATGTAGCTATAGTCCATGTACCTATGGCAGATAAAAGGATCTGTGATGTATTGAATAGTATCCCCAAAACGTTACATGTACCAGAACCTCAGAAATGACTTTATTTAGAAATAGGGTGTCTACAGATGTAATGAGTTAAGATGGAGTTAGAAGCCAGGTGATGGTGCAGTGGTGTTGCAACTGGACCAGCATAGGAAAGGCCCTGAGTTTGTGTCCTAAGACTCCCTGATCGCTGGGTGTGGTGTGCCTGCCTGTGTTCTAGGCCCCCAACGGACCTGGGGGTGGATTGTAGCATGGAGACCCTGTTAAGAGTAACTTTCCCTCTCTTTCTGTTTCTCTCTCTCATGACAAACATAGATGAATAAACTTAAATGAAAAAAAAAAGAGGTCCTACTGGATTATGGTGAGCTCTAAACTCAATGACTGATATCCCCATAAGACCATGCAAAGACACCGTGGAAAGAAGGTTATATGACATGAAGGTTGAGTTGGAGGGATATAGCTACAAACCAAGGAGGACTAGGGATTGCCAACAACCAGTAGAAGCTGGGGTAAGGCAAGGGAAGATTCTTCTGTAGGGCCCTCAGAGGACATATGACCTTACAGATAACTTTATGACAGACTTCAAGATTCCAGAACTGTAAAAGAAAAAGTTTCCATTATTTTAATCCACCCAATATGTTTCAGCAGCCTAGGAACACATCCAGACTCTAAATTACACATTGACAACTCTAAGTACAATTTATGTGCCTCCCGTACAGAAGGAGCGAATGACTTAGGGAGACATTATCTCCACACTGCACCCCCCACAAGCTTGATAAATAATTGTACAAACACATAGATAAAGTACATACATAGTGATATATTTAGGCAAAAGTGTTTTCAGCTAAAAAATGAAGAGAAACAACCAAGTTTAAAATGCCATTTTAAAGTTTTCTATAATTAACTATTTTAATTGCATTCTTAAATGTGTAAATTATTGGCACCCAAGGGTTAGTAAGAAGAGTGGCACATGATAGCAATATTTTCTTCTTGAAACACTTAACTTAGTTATAATAGGAAGTATCTTTGCTTCTTCCTGGCCTTCCTTGGATGGCCGGTTCTTGGGCCTCAGGTCCTAGGCCAGTTTTGGTGACCTGTCCTCCTTCTTGGTTTCTGCCATCAGCATGTTCTGATGGCACCAAATCCACAGTCTTTTTGACCATTCACCTGATTTGTCACCTAATATTTCACTTGCTTACCATAGGTGACTGCCTTGACTCTTTGGACTTCACACTGTATTGAGTGCAAGGTCTACACTCAAGAAAAGTGAAACTTGGTAACAGTGATAATCAGATTTTAAATTTCTGCTTTCTTCTCTCGGTCCTTAATATTCAAATGATGCTTCCCTCCCTGCCCCATGACAACCGGAAACAAGGACTCAGAGAAACCACATACCTAAGCGGACTCTTGCAAACACACTTGCAGACTTTTCTCCCTGCCTCTCTTAGCGAGGCAGGAAAAGGGAGGAAAGGAGATGAGAGTGGTGATTCCAGAGTATTGAAGAAACAGACAGATCTAGAAAGATGGAGTCCTCAGCATGTTAGTAGAAGAACATTCTTTCTAAAGGGTGGGGAAAGGACAGAGAGAGTTGAAAGACTGACTTAACACTGAGGGATAAATGAACTGAATGGTCTGTATTTATATATATATATATTTGAGTTTTTATTTTTATTTATTTTTTTAAGTTTATAACTGAGCCAGCCAGTGGTATGGTGGCTAAGGCAGCTGGAACCCACATGGCCAACTGCAGTTTGAGTCCTGGATCAGGAGGCTTAAAAAAAAATGACAGGCATATATGCATGTGTGCCTAGAATCCTACGAATAGGAGAGATTCTTGTACAACCATCTTTCATGAAGGTACTTTTTCACTTTCTTTGTCTCTCTCCAGTGAGCCCACATACCCTCCAGCAAAAATATTTTTTAAAATTAAAAACGTTGATAGAAAATACATCTTATGAAACAACTATGCACAGGTTTCAACGCTTTTAGCACCAAAATAAACTCATACCTCCCTTCCATTTTCTACACACTTACTGATGTCTTCTCATATATATAGGGAAAAATATTACTTTAAAGTACACAAAACGATCTTTCCAGCATTTCCTTTAACCCACAGAATGACATACGGATAGAGCATTGCCACTATTTCTCACAGAAGGAAACTGAAAGCTTAAATATGATGCCCAAGAATACACAGCTACCAACTGCCAGAATTAGAACTCATGACCTTCGGCTATGCATCCATTTTTCTCTAACTTACTATTGTTTATGACCCACAATTTGGCCTCCAGCCCCCACATTCTCTAAGTATCTGATAACCAAGATGACAAGTGCCTTACCCAACCACTCAAGGAAAAACTGCTCTTCCTGTTCTCTACTGGTTTTCCACATGAAATACTGAGTCAGGTCTTTAAGCACACAGGTTACTTTTTCCCCTGGAGGAAGGAAAACCCCTGCCACTTATGTGTGTGCACTTTTTTCCTCCCTCAGAACGTTCCTGTCCTTATTTAAGTTCTCCCTAAATGTCAAGATTTCAACATGTCATCCTCTGCATCTTGGCCAAGAGCAATAGTCGGGGGGAGAGCTCCTTGTGCCAACAGCCAAGGAGTCATGCAGCCTCCTGGGTTTTGAGTAAAAAAAAAAGTTCATCTTTTCTCAGCCCAGAGTTTTCTTCTGAAGGTCTGCTTCCTGTCATCCACTTCTGGAAGGCTTTGCTTCAGCCGGCTTGGAACCCATGACATGTGAGTAGAGGAAGGGGGCTTGTGAACGGTGGACCCGCTAACAACAGTCTGCGTTTTCTTATAATTCTGGAGACAGCAGGGGAGTTGAGAAGCTGCTTTAAGTCTTATGATAAATGGACTTAAATAGAAAGAGTGGTGCAGGTCCAAAGTCAATAAAAATGCATATAATGTACTTGGAGTTAAGGTGGTAAATGAGGTCATAAATGCACTGGTAGGAGAAGTATTGAAAAGCCAAGTGTAGATATTCCTTACAGGGGAAAAAAATGAAGAGAGAAGAGAGGTCAGGGAAATTTTGAAAGAACGAAATCCAGGCACAACATAAACCTCCACCTTGGTCAGGGAAGGCGTTTCCTTAGGGAGTTTTATATATTCTCTTCCTCCAAACAGATTTTCTCAGTCAGTAAAAATGGTATCATGATAAGACTGTTCTTTGCTTTCTTCGGAATAATTCATTCCAGAGAATACCAAGGCTACTTTTCTCCTAAATCTCTTCACGAGGACCCAGGAGCCCAGGACATTTCCCTAGGATAGCAGTTCTTGAACTTTATTGTCCATAAAAATCTCAACTGCACATTCTTTAACTCTATCCCCAGAGACTCTCGGGAGAAGTTTCAAACCCAGGCCAGTCCTTGCTCCATCAGAAACATCAGGAGGAGGTAGCAGACACCAGAGCCTTTGATGTGTGCTCATCACAACTCCATGGGCTTTCTCTGTTCCCCTGCTGTTTTTACTTCATTAAAATTTCACTACCATATTCCAAGGTAGATTTATAAGTCTGACATTGGTAAAATTCGTAGTAAATGAACAAGACTCATATTTCTGGTCATTCTAGCCCATTTCTGTGCTGCTTCTACTTTACCACCTAGCAAGATGGGAGCCTAGCAAGGGTGGTTAGCAGAGGAGGCAGAAAACGGAGGAGGCTTACAACTATTTGCAGGGGACGTGCTGGCAGAGGACTAGAAGCGCAGCCAGGGAGATTAGGTGGGAGATGGTCTTCTAACCCCGGACCCTGCTAAGTCTGCAGAAGCAGTTTGTGAAGGAAAGTTGGGTTTGGGGTGAGGGGATCTAATTATGGGAATCCATCGATGTGGATTGTCAAAGGCTGAAAAGAATAAGACCTAGATGTGGCTTGTTCATGATGGGAAATGACAAGGTCAAGGAACAATGGGATTCAGAGGATAAGGAGCAAAAGAAGCCTTGGGTCATCTGTGGATTTAGCACTGTCTCTACAAGCATGAGATTTTGGAAACCAAGTTGTAGAGATTAGAAGAGGGTTTTAAGAAACAGTAAGGCAGAGAAGTAATATCTGTTGAACCCAAAAGAAGAAGTCATGAATCTAAAGGAGGATATGAGGGTAGAGTGGCGTCCACTAAGCCTGACACAGGTAGGCACGCTGTAAGAGAACACAGGGTAAACCAGCCGCAGCGGTGATGGTGGGCTGGTGGCATTTTAAGGCATTTTCAAACCCACTCATTACGGTATTGCAAAGTTCCTGATAGTAGTAGAATAGTCATTAATATTCTTGATTCCCAGAGGAAAGAAAATTAAAATAATCTCTTCTGAAAAAAGTCAAAAAAGGTCATTCTGATGGTTACATTGCCAGAAAATGCAGGATCTGGGACTAACCTCAGGTCTCCAACCTGATGTCAGTGCTCTCCTCAAACACTGACACACACAGAAACATCAATGTGTAGACTCAGCCTGGGAGACATTTCCAGTATCTTTTCATCCACTTATTATCGATGTGTGTGTGTGTGCGTGTGTGTGCGTGCGTGTGCTTAGATTAATCTGACATTTTACAAAAAGTCCCCATCATGATGTATTCTATTTTTTTCCAACAGAGAATGTTACATTTTTGCCTGTTAAATGTGTCTTCCCTTTGCACCTTACTTGTGGTGATTTTAAAGATACGGCCTCAGAGTTTTTGATATTTCTCTCATCAAAAGATGGAGTCTAATTCTTTACCCTTGGATATAGCGTCACTGCAAAAGTAATGGGATGTCCCTTCCGAGATTAGGTTATAAGAAGATTGCAGCTTCCGTTTGGGTGTGCTGTCTGCACGTGCTCCTCTTGGACGTGAACTCAGGAATGCCAGCCGCCATGCCCACAGCTGCCTGGACCGACGGAGATCAGCCTCCATGCAGGCAGACATCACTCAGGCAGCCCTGGAGAGAGCCTTGTGGTGGGGAGCTGAGACCCACAGCAACTGCGTGAATGAACGGGGAAACAGACCCCACCCTCTGTGAAGCACTGCATTGCACACTGGCTTTGCCAAGGGCTAACTACAACTTCATGAGAGAGCCTGAGTTAGAACCCTCCACCTAATCCACGAAAACCATGGGACAGTACATGTTTGTGGTTTTAAGCCACGAAGTTTGGGGCAATTCGTTACATAGCAATAGATAATTATTATCATGGAGAACAAAACAATTTCACATTATAGATCTTTTCAGCTTTGTATTCAAATGGGAAATGTGCATCCTATCCCAATGGAATCACTGTTAAAAGAAAGAAAAATGACACCAGAGTTGGAGCTGTCAAAGGACAGAAGCTCTGACTATTAAAGAAGGTGGACCAGCCCTGAAGGGAAAGGGAAGTCGGCTGCATCACCAAGTCTTCTCTATCTCATTTAACTTATTCCCAATCTCTTTATTATGTTAGGTGAAACTGCACAAATCAGAGATTTACTTAGTTAGTTATTTGTAATTTGGTACAGGACACATGTGCTCACTGGAGAGAGACAGACAGAGAGTGGGGAAGTGAGAAAGCACCTATCTCCGCCAAGGAGAATGGCCATGCCACAACCTATTCTTCTCCACTTTCCTTTGAGAATTTTGGGCACATGTGCATATACTCTTGTTGTGTTTTTCATGCAGCCAGGTCCAGGACTCAAACTTAGTAGCTGGTCATTTGGGATCCAGCCGACTTATCTGCTGTGCCACCACCTGGCCCAAGAGATTGCATTGCACTAACAACCATCTCATTATAAATATGAACATTCCAGTGAGGGTGTTTATGACTAGTTATCCACTCATTAGTGAGGATCGAAGCCCATGGCTTTGAGAATAACTCGAGCCAGTCACTGCTACTGAGACAGCATGATCATACCTCACTACGGAGCACTTTGGGGCCTGGGTAATTCCCACAGGTACACTTTGGAAAGTGACCAGAGAGTGGGAGAGAAGCATCTGGGTGCAGTGGCACCATGCCAAAGTCTAGCTACAGCTCTGTGTGTGTGCATGTATGCACAGAAAACTCCTGTGTCCAAAAGGATGGAAAAGAACTATCTACTTTCAAATTAACTTGGTACTCATCACATGAGTAACCCAACTTTTTTTAAAAAAATTTTATTTATGTTATTATTATCATTTTCCAATTTGTCCAGAGATAGATAGATAGAAAGTGAGAATGCAAGCCACCAGGTCCAGGGCTTGAACCATGGTCGGCCATTTGGGAGTCCAGTGCTTCAAACTCCACACCACCTGCTGGCCCCAAGTAACCAAAGTTCTAATAGGCTAGCCAGCAAACTTTGCCATGACTCGTAGCAGTGTTTATAATTAAATAAGTCCCCAAATGGTGCTAACACTCTATAGAATTTGGAACACAGCTCATTTGTAAGCAGGAGTCGAGGCTGAAGCTCTGTGACTGGTAAACTTGGAATAAAACAGGCTCACAACTTTAATTTAGGGTGTTAGCCTTTACATTTTAATGGTGTTTTTTTTTTGGTTTTATGTTTTACTCAAATCACATTCTTTAGTGCAGTGCTTCTCAGACTTTATAGTGCATACAGATCACCAGAGGATCTTCTCAGAGCAGAGACCCATGAGACCCGGCATCCTGCCTTTGTCGACAGCTCGCCGGTGATGCCAACGTGGCCGGAACTCAGACCACACTTCCAGTAACAAAATTCGAACCCACACAATGTAACAAAGCAACTGTGGGTTTTCCATGATAGAAAAGGTGACTCAGGCCAGCCAGTGGTCACAACAGTAAAGGTGACTCAATCCCACAGGGATGACTGCGGGATGCAAGTCCAGACTTGAAGAACATGCCAGGTGCATATATGTGTGCATGTGTGTGCACATGCACCCAAAATCCCAAGAGGAAAATGGAGAAGCAGGGATCAGAGTGTAGCCCGCCCCCTGGTGATTTTACTTACTGTAAAACGTAAGTTCCAGGAGAGCAGAATAATGGTTAGGAGCATAGATTTAAAGTTAGATCCCTCTGGATTAGAATTTGAGGTCTGCAAACTTCTAGCTATGTGACCAGAGGCAAGTGAATTAGGTAAGATGAGGAAAGAAGAAACCACTTGAGATATTTCAAACATCAGAGATATGAGATGGGAAATTGGATCCCCAGGCAAGGTGAATTCTTAGAAGTCCGACAATGAGCAATGCGGTTACCAAGAGATAGATAGTGGAGGAAGTCTTGATCTCCTCTACGGCTACAGGGACAAGGAAGAGACAGTGCTACCAGAGCCTGGTGGGGACTGACACAGAGAGGGAGGGCTGTCCGGGGGAGCAGAGCTACAGAGGTGTCACTGCCACAGATGCTGCTGAGGTGGGTGCACGGAGACTCTGACCCCCTCTCCTCACCCCTCACATATGCTTTGAGCTGAACTTACCCATCGAGCTGTCAAACGAGAGCTTCAGACATGCAGTTCCTTGTGAAAGAGAGCAGGGAGTGACCGGGGATCAAACTGGCCAACGGCTAGCACAGCGAGTAACAGACACTCCTCATAGTCCCTCGGACCTCCATCACACACCATAAAGAACAGGCATTGTGTTATTTAAGTGAGAGGCCACATGTCGAGGGCTAGAACAGGGCTCGGTACTTTGTTTTTATCATCATCAACATCAGCACTGTGGTTTTTGTAATGCGGCGGCATTTTCTCTTCTTCCCTTTCTCTCCTTTCAATACTTTTCCTGTTGTTAAGGGTGAGGGTCCTGCAGAGTCTTAGGGAAATTAGCAGCAGAGTTACTAATATTATAGAACACCAAAGTTCTGCTGTGAGAAACTCTGTTTTAATGAAAGGAACAAACAGAGCTGCCACTTTATCTCCACGTGAGGGTCAGGGAGGCGCAAAGCCTTCTGCCAGGCACACGTGAGAAGCTGCGATGCTCAGCAAGGTGGATGCAGTACCATCCTCTGACCTCCAGGTGACACTGGGGTGCCTTCTGAGGACCAGGTGGGCCTTTAGGGGCCATCATTTTTGTTTGTTTGGTTTTAGGTTTTTGCCGTAGGGTGTGTGCACTTGTGGAAAGAGACAGAGAGGGAAAGTGAGAAATCACCCCTCAGGGTGGATGGCCACACTGCAGTCCCTTCTCCTCCAGTCTCCTCTCAGGCTTCTGGGCATACACACATGTGTCCAGTGTGATTTTCAAGCTGCCAGGCTTGGGGCTCAAACTACACTTGACCATGTGGGAGTCCAGTGCCTTAACCGCCACACCACTGCTGACTGCAGGCATCTTTTGGATTGTGCTGTAGACATGGGAGTGTGGTGTGAATTTGAAAAAAAAGATGAAGAGCTAAGGGGACAAGAAGAAGAGGCAGGGAAGGAGACAGAAAAGTAATGATGCTTCCCTCTGGCCATAGAGGGCGCTGTGACTTGAATGTGTCCCCACCAAGTTCACGGGTTGAGATTTGGTTGCGACAGGATGAAGAGGGTGAACACTTCATCTGACCATAGTGCTGGAAGGTGGGACCCTAGAAGAAGATTAGGGCAACAGTCATCAAGAGAAGGCTACTGTGATTGGCTTTTGATGGGTTCTAAAGAGAGAAGGGAGATAGAGACGTCTGGATGCAGAAGCTCAGCTCTGAACGCACCCGGATGGTGCAAGGCCTCGGGTGCTGCTCCTCAGACTTTCCCAGATGCGGTCTCTGGACCTGAGACCAGAGAACCATGGACTGAATAAACCTTTTTTTTTTTTTTTAATCTGAAACCAGTTTCAGATTTTTATTTATTTATTTTGCTATAGGGCACCTGTGCTCACTGGAGACAGAGAGGAAAAGTAAGAAATCACCCCCCGGGGAGTGGCCATCTCACAATCCCTTCTCCTCCATTCTCCTCTCAGGACTTTGGGCACAAACACACATACACACATGTGTCTGGCATTTTTTTCAAGCCATTGGGTCCAGGACTCAAACTGTGGAGTCAGCCATGTGGGATCCAGCACCTTAACCTAGACCCTGAAATGTTTACTGTTATTCGCAACAGAACAGACTAAAACGTAGACTGACTATGTGAAGTGAGAAATGACCCCATGAAAGCAGACGGAGGTAAAGGTACTCTTAGCTGGATTTCAGAAGCAATGGAATTGGTGGGTCTCTCGATTGTTCTCTCTCTTGAATAGCACCAGCCCCGCATTCCTTTCCAGACACCGTGGACGTAACTGAGAAGTTACATCACTATTGAGGCACATTCTTTAACGATGAAAAGAACAGCTTTCCTCAGTAGACTTGTTCCCCAAGTTCAGCTATCAAGGGCTTACAAAACAGACACAGATGTCTCCGCTAGGTTTACATTGCAAAGAAATGAGAGAGCTGGCACACGGCTCCTCTGTGGGAGAAAACATAACCAAGCCCATTTATATTCTGGCCTGAGTTCTCCAAGCACAGACATGCAGCTTTCTGTTTCACAGTTCCAACCTGGTTCACCTTGTTTGGGAGTCAACAATCAAGCCCGTAACGAACATAACAGTCTCTCCCTGAAACCGACCGTCGCAGTCCTAGTCAACTCGTCCCAACTTACAACCAATTCCTCTTAATATGGGTCTGTTTGAATATCAAAAATGATATAGAGAAGACCACGGGGAGTTTGCAAATGTGGAGTCAAAATGCATAGCACTGAGGTACTTCAGAGCTGCATTGAGACGTCTTATTTATTCATTGCACATTTATTGAGTTAAGAAGATAACACAAAGCAACCATCCTAGAGATTTCACCATCTGGCATATGCCAGGGGCCAAAAGAGTCAGTGTGGAACACAAATGCTGGGAGTCCGGCAGAAACGGTTTAGCTGTGGGTTGGAGGAGTTGGGATGTCTCTGAGGTACGTGGAGATGGTGCTGGGTTTTATTTAATGGGCTGATTAACACCAGCCAGCTGGAAGGGAAGGGCATGGTGGTCCTGCAGGGGAAGCAGTTTCATTCATTGCTTTATGGTGGAGAGGAAGGAGCTGGCTGAGCAAGGACATTAAATAGAAGATAGTATTCAAGGACCTGTACTCCATGGGTAGTCTAACCAAGTTCAAGCCTTGGCTTTGCCACTTAGTTCTTTAATAAATAACACTGGATATCTAACTCAACCTCATTTCCTCAAATCCAAAATAGGAATAATACTAGTATCTGACTCATGGATTATTGCAAATATCAATGAAACAAATGCAAAGAAACTGCCTGACATATTGTAAACAGTTGATATTCAGCTTCTATTGTCTTATCACTTTATCCTTCCAATGCATTATCTACTGATTGCCTGGTGTCAGGAAGGCAAGAGAGTAAATGAAGGAATAATATAAACATTTCGACTGTAGGTGATACGGGAGTCAGCAGGATACTGGGGTTGGGCAGGGACACGACAAGGGTTATTTTTAAGGAGTAATCTAGCCGTATGTGCATGCAATGTGTCATCCAGCCACTTCTTTTATAGATCTTTAATGAAGCATTAGGGAAAATTGGAATGAGGAATCTCTTGGCATCAGAAAATGCACTTAATTATCAAGCAATAAATCTGGGAGCTTTATAAGAAATTGAGACTCACCAGTGACTACCCACATCTGGTGGAACACACTGACTGCTAACACGGCCGGCCACCAGAGCCCTGGGAACTTCTGGATTCTCAAGGCTAGAATGTGCAGGTGCAGGTCAACCACCGTTCTCCTGGACTCAAAATGGGGGGCAACAAATTGCAGCGCCAGGAGCTGCTTTCACTGAAAACGCCTCTGGTGGCTCTCCAGGGTCATGATGTATGGGAGAGCCACGCACTAGAGAGAGAGTTCTCAGGGACAGTAACTTGATCTAAAGAGCTAGAGCAGCAGGACTCAGGCTTTTGTTTCTATGCTGATTTACAGAATGAAAGACTTCCTGGGCTAGAGACCTCCCCATGGGGACACGCGTTGTGTGCAACCCCAGCTAGTACCTTTAACTCCACCTCCTTTCTTTCAGTAAAACTTATCATCCTGAAAGTGCATTGTAATTAGCACAATAACTGCTCTGACTCATTTCTTACTAAAGCTAATTATTCACTAATGTTGGCACTTTATCATTCATAATACATCCTTTGGGAAATGGCGGAAAATGGAAATGAACATACCAGGTTATCAGGAACGTTTTAAGTAGGAACTTAGAGGCCACAGACTACTGCAGTCTTCCTGAGGGACTGATTCCTTCTCACCTACCCACACGTCATCCCTCCAGGCTTCCTTGCCCTAGTCTGCCAGGCAGCTGTTTCTCAGTTATAAGGGACAGGCTAGACGTTTAGAGTCTCCCCTCTTTGAACTACACATTGTAGCCTTGTACGTCCATGTGCCATAGAGACACAGAGCTGCAGTCCCGGTTATCGCAACCTTCTGTGTTGTGCCGGCCGTCCCCCAGCCAAGACAGCCTCTGTCTGTCACTCTACCTGGATGAAGTTCCAAGATGACAGCGTCCATACCTTTCTGCACCCTGAATGTTATGGGCTGAACTATGTCTGCTCAAACCCATATGCTGAAGTCCTAACTCCCAGTACCTTAGAAAATGACCGTATTTGGAGAGAAGCCATGTAAAGAGAGAATCGGCTATAATCAGGCCATAGGGTTAGCCCTACTCCAGAATGACTGATCTCGCTTTAAAAGAGATTAGGGGACCAGAAGATGGTGTAATGGCTATGTTGTGGGACTCCCACACAGCCAACCATGGTTTGAAACGTGTGCAAGCGTGCCCAAACTCCTGGGGGGAGAATGGAGGAGAAGGGATTGCTGCATGGCCATTCCCCTGGGAGATGATTTCTCTCTTTCTGTCTCTCTGTCTTTTTAGCAAGCACATGCACCCTATAGCAAAGATCTCTCTTTAAAAAAAAAGAGAGAGAGAAGGTTAGGACACAGATAGGTACTCAGAGGAAACGAGCATTTCGGTGGCCATCGATGAACCAAGGAGAGGCCTCATAAGGAACCAAACCTGCCGACTCTTTGGTCTTGGATTCCAGCCTCCAGAACTGTGAGAAAATAAATGCTCACAGATTAAGTCACCCACGCTGCTATTCTGTGATGACCATCATAGAAAACTAATACGCTAACTTTAGTGATTTCCATTGTAGCCATCAGCTTTGAACCTAATCCCATCATAAAATAAGACCCCA
Organism: Tupaia tana; assembly: GCA_026018925.1. Lineage (NCBI taxonomy): Eukaryota > Metazoa > Chordata > Mammalia > Scandentia > Tupaiidae > Tupaia > Tupaia tana. The sequence goes on along the minus strand of JAKSZU010000025.1, from coordinate 26,517,210 downwards.
CAGTAGAGGTGATAAACCATGAGGCTGCTTGGTCAAAGACTGCTCGGAACTCTACCATGAACAGCCCCCACCGACCACGGCTGAGGGTGTTCCCTTGTGATGTTCTCTTGCCCGACGGCAGCCAGAAGGAAGATCCCTGAACAGGAGCCAGATGGTGGCACAGTGACCATACAATGCCCTGGGATGCTTGTGCCACATGACAAGGTCCTGCGTGCATGTCACGAGGCCCCCCTTTACACACTGGGTACACATGCACCTGTCCATAATCTGAGCTGGCGGAGGCTGGGGTGGGTCACGTGTAAAAAGCCTATTGGGAATGCATACCCCTCTTCCTTCCTCTCGGAAAGAAAAAATAAATAAGCTATAAAGCAAACAAAAAGTGAAACAAGACAGTTCCCTAAGCAAAAGTACAAACTGCTTCGGAGCCTGTCTCTGCCTCACGTGTTGGTTAAGCTCTTGTTTAGTTGTGCTTGATCTTATGAGCTCCCTGAGCCTCCTCTGATTCACGGTCGCCAAGGTGAAACATCTGGCCTGCTGGACGCAGAGTTACTGTCTAGAGAGAGAAGGACCACAGCAAGGATACGCAGACTGCAAAGTGGTCGTGGTGGTTAATTTCATATTGCAGCTTGACTGGGCTTGGTGAGCCCAGGGTAAGCATTTCTGGATGTGTCTATGAAGATGTTTCCAGATGAGATGAGAACTGAACAGGCGGATGTGGTAAAGTAGATGGCCCTTCTCAATATGGGGAGACAACACCCCATCCGTGGTGAGCCTAAACAGACAAAAGACAGAGGAAGGAGACGTTTACCTCCTTTCATTTTTCTGCTTCACTCTTCGGGCTGGGACTTCTCATCTCTTTTTCTGCCCTAGGATTGTTTAGTTCTCAGGCCTTAAGATTCAAAATGAGTTACTCTGCTGGCATTCTGGTATCTCTAGTTTAGAGACGGCAGACTGTGAGTTTAATCTACATAATCCTGTAAGCTAATTCCTTATTATAACTATTTCTCGTTTGTGTTTGTTCTGACTAATACAGTCATCCAAGCTATCAGGTATTATTATTTTCTTAAAAAGGGGTTTCTTGGGAAGCTGTCTGAGTAACTGCATCTCAATCGTGTGCAGGAGAAGAAGTAACAGTAAGACGTGATACATGCTGGGATTATCAAGAAACATAACTTCTGGCTTCACATATTCATTCATTCACTTTCAACTTTATTGTCACTGCTATAAAACAATCCCACACAACCGTCCATCATCCATAGCTCACTTAGTCAAGCACTTCTCTTATAATTTCTCTACCAGGCACGGACTTGGGACTTTCCAGATGATTAATAGATTTTAATTCTATTAGTAGTAGAGTTCACAGAACATCTTTTATCCTTTTCTATAGTCACAGCAGTTTCTCTACCATCTTCAAGGTGAGCCTAACCCTGTTTTGCATTTTTTTCCCCAGTCCACTCATCACTTCACAGGAAAATTATTGCAGCTTAGATCAAGGGCCAGCACTTAACACCGTGTCTCTGCTTTCAGGTAATCTCCCTGCATGTGGTACACGAGATTTCTGAAATAGTCTACCTATGGACCCAGGCTCTTCCAGGCTAGGTATCTGTGGCCCACATATCTGTGAGGGATAGATTTCCATCATAAATATGGCATGTCTGCATAATGTATCTGTAAATACTCTCTTTGCTGTGCACTTTTTCTAATAGAAGCTATTATTGGGAGTCTCGTAGTAAATAAATAAATAAAGGCCCTCCACATTTCGAATGAACTAATGATGGTGTGTGATAAGAGTCTGCATTTCGCAAAAGGCCACACACCAGACAGGTTTCCCGTAATGTACAAATACCAGAGCACACACTTCCTCCCACTTTACAGTGAGTAACGTGAAGGACTCCGTTGGGTGTTCTTTATTCAACCAGTTTCTATTGGAGTACGTATTTTGCATGAGGTATTATTTGGGGTATGAGAGATACAATAGTCAATCGTTTCAGGGAAAGCCCTGCCCACCTGGCCAGAGTTCAGTAAAGGCAAAGGACAGTGAAAGTGTGAAGAGTTTTGGTCTGGATTTGAACCTTGATTTTGCAAGACTGGGATTGCCAAAGATGGCCGGCACCCACGGGAAGCTAGGTGAGAGGCACTGCACAGATTCTCGCTCCCTGCAGAGGGAGACAGCCCTCCCATCACCCGGACCTCAGGGCTCCAGCCTCCACACATACGACAATACCGTCCTGATATTTGAGCCACCTGGCTTGTGATAGTTCATTCGGGCAGCAGTAGCAAAAAACCCATAATTCAAAGGTTTTTATCTTTAACAGTATATTTGAATGGGACCAGGGCAGATGGTGTAAGGGTTATGTCACTGGACTCCCATGTAGTCAACTGCGTTTGAGTCCTAGATCCAGTGGCTTGAAACTCATGCCAGGTGCGCATGTGTGTGTGTGTGCCCAACATCCCGAGGAGAATGGAGAATGGATTGTGCATAGCCATCTTCCCTGGGGGTGACTTCTTGCTCTCTTTCTCTCTGTCTATCTCTGTCTCTCTCCAGTGAGCACATGTTTCCTAGAGCTAAACTCTCTAAAACAAACAAACAAAAAAATGTGTTTGAAAAGCATTTTCTATCTTCATTTCTTAAGAATGAGAACATGGCTTTTTTCATCACTACACACACAAGGAACCAAATAAAGATCAGAAGGGCTGCGAGTCCTTACAAACTTTGTAGGATAATTATCACTCTGCAAACACTGTGCCCTTGTTCTCTCTCTGGATATTAAAAACGAATCAGGAGACATATTTATATTATTATAAAAATAAGATTTAAATCTGGGAAAAAAAGGTATATGCAAGAACAAAAATGTGCGAATACTTTATAGATTCATTTGCTCATTTATTTATCTACTTATTCATGCCAAACTATTTATTGATCTCTACTATGGAAAATCCCTGTATCAAATTTTAAACCATTTTTCCAAAAGTTGGAATTAAAGGATATCTAATCTCTTTTTGAACATGTCCTGTCCTTACATTTATTTTAATCTGATAGAAAAATGCTAACACAAAATCAGGAAGCATTATGAATTATTGACTATACTTATTTGAGTGAAAAAAATTATTGTGAAAAATTATCCATTATAGTCTATTTGTGAATATAATAGAAAATTAAAATGATTTCATAAGAAACTTTGTTTATATCTCACCTAATTCCAAAAAAAGAATATGAAGAAGAGTGCTTATCTATTCAAGTAAAAGTCATTCAGAGCTTTTAAAAAAAATGTCAGTTTTGGTTTTTGCTCCCTCAATGCCTTCTTTTTGAAGAATTGACATGCTGTGTGAAAACCTTTTATATGTTTAATTGTTTTCTTTGTCCAGGAAGTATTCCTAGCTAGTGTGTCATTATTTTTTAAAAGTACAAAAATACAATATAAATTAATGGAGTTCTTTAACAAAGAACCTTCACGTACCTTACTGTGTTTTCCATAACAGCCTGTAATGGAAAGAGGATATTGTGTTTCTGAATATTCTCCACAATAAAACATTGCTTCTTTTAAAAAATACATTCAAAATCATGTTGCTGATTATACAAATGCAGTTACAGCAGTCTAAAAATAGATTAGAACTTTAGGATTAAGGCGATCAATCTAAGGTCAGGTTTAAGTGCTAGGGCAATTATCCCCAAATTCTCTCAAGTCGGGGCCAGGTATGAACATTTCCCAGGATCACACCCAAGTTCCAAGTTTACAGAGCTGTTTATTTTTGTTTTAAATCACATTCACTCCTGGAGCCTGAAAGCCTAGATGTAGAGACTGTCCAAAGATGTGGTTTTTTTTGCAAGCACACTTATCATCATCATCATTATCGTTTTATTTACATGCTTCAGAGAGACATCTACAAGCCAGTTCCCAATTCCGAAATGACTCACTCCTGATGTACGCCCGGATACTACAGACATTTACAAAGGACTCAAGCTTAGTGTCCAAGACAAGGACTGAGTCAGATGTCCATATTGGCCATCTCACTCCACCACTTGCTAGCTGATGGTCATACTTTTTAAATTTTTAGTTTCTCCATCTATAAAATGGAGATAATAACAATCCTTACTTCGAAGTCATGTAATAACGACTAAATGCAAAACTACTTGTAAGTGCCACAGATATCACCAAGCCTGTAGAAAATGCTGATAAGGACAGCTCTCCTACTGCAGTTAAGGGAGCCAGATCTCACATGGTGAGCCTCAGTTCGAATCTCAGCCCTGGCAGCTTGGAAAACACATCAGGTGCCTCCGCATATGTATAAAAATTCTGACAGGAAGTAGGAATGGAAGAAAAAAATGATGTGATCATGCCCAATTGGGGTGTTCCTTCTCTCTCTGTGCTTCTCTCTCTCTCTCTCTCTCTCTCTCTCTCTCACACACACACACACACACACACACACACAAGCACTTACACCCTCTGGCAAGTAAAGAAAAAAATATTTAAGAAAAGTTAGCCATTACTGTTGTCCACTCCCTCGGGCATTTGCAGCTGCAACCCCTTCTACAGAAGACTGTACCTAAAGATATTATCTACACACAGTTAATAGTCACAGACTGTCTGCTCTCTGAACAAATTTGTTGAATTAAACTCCTGCGAAAGCTTAGTTTGTCTAGAGAACTAGATACAACTTTTAAACAGGCTAGGATCTCAAACCCTAAGGACTCTTAGATTTCTTTTCCCCTTTTTCCTCATTGCAACTGAGTCAAGTTCTAAGAATGATAAAAGGAATAAAGAACAAATTACATACAAACAGAATATTGTAATCATATAAAACTTAAACATTTAAATATGCATACATATTCTGTGATGCACTTATCACAATCATAAACAGTCTCATACTTTATGCTCTCCTTCATGAGTAAAGGCATCTTTGAGTCCCAAACTCATCTCCCCCCCACCCCCCGCTTTTCACTTACCCCTTCATCTCCTAGCAATAACTTCATTGCACAAAATTCAAAAGGAATGCTTGGTTAATGGATCATGAATGAGCTATTTGCTGGTGTAAACAAGAAAGGACACACGGGAGGATGAAGAGAAGAGGGACTCAGGCTGGTGTATGCAACGAAGCATCCGACTGCACATTCAACTGCTGTTTATCTAGAGATGGGAAAGGATGTCTGAGATGCAGCCTGAGGTACTGTGACCTGCAGTTCCCAACAGGTGTATAATGGGCTCCATCAGTTATCAGGAAATGATGCAGAGGAAGCCTCACATAATGGAAGAGGAAGCCACAGAACAGGCCAGGAGGCAGCCCCAGTTGGAGCTGGACATCCTGGTAGAGAAAGGAGCAAACCTTGCCTGCTGACCCAGAACTAGCAATCCTGCCTACTGCTGTTAATAGGAATTGAAATAAGAAGAGAAACCGCTGAGAATCATTAACTTTGCAGAGTGGTATTACGAAAAGCTTCAGTTTCGGTATCTAATACATACTGTTTGAATTATGGATCTGCCACTTCCTAGTTAGGTGATGCTGGGCATTTACTTTGCATCTGCGCCTCAAGTCTGTTACCTGGAAAATGAGATAATGAATATCTACCTCTTAGGGTTGAGACAAAGGAAGAATAAAAACATCTGCCTGGCCTCAAATAATATACATCCGTCCCTGTCTACAGCCTTTCCCTCCGTCCCTACCACAAAAACAAGCCTGATGTTGCAGGGCAAAAACCAGGTGACAACATGAAGCAATGCAGATATCCCCACTGCATGTGAACAGGAAGAATACTCTCATGGACCTTTTAACTGCTGGGTGAAGATGAAGTTAAAATGGTAGATTAGGTAGCTCTTAGCTATTGTTTGCAGGAGTCTTTCTTGTCCATGGGACACAGCTCAGGGAGCTAACAACAGACCCACAATGGGGTAATAAGAAGGCATTTTGGGGCCAGCAGATGATGTGGCAGTTATGTCGCTGGACTACCACATGGCTGATCGTGGTCTGAGTCCCAGGTCCGGTGACTTGAAAATCACACCAGGCACGTGTGCATGCGTGCCCAAGATCCTGGGAGGAGAATGGAGGAGAAGGGATTGCAGCATGGCCATTCCCCCAGGAGGTGATTTCTCAGTTTCCCTCTCACTTTCTCACCTTCTCTTTCTATCTATCCTTTTCTCTCTCTCTCTCTCTCCAGGAGTGCACATACCCTAAGGCAAAAACCTAAAAAAAGAAAAGAAAGAAAGCAATTGCCGTTCTTGTAGCTATCACTTAGCTTGATCTCCACCTCATCGATGTTATCACCATTAGTGATGATGATAATTTACTGAGCAAAATACTTTATATATGGACATTAACTGAATCCTCATGACTACGCTTTGAAATGGGCTCTCTTTTTAATGTCCTTTTTGCAAGTGGGGAAACAGATATTCAGTGAGACTGAATGACTAGCTCGCGACCACATAGTAGGCAGTGAAGTTAACGGTGTGATTTGGGCTCTTGTTTCATATTTTCTCCTCTTACCCTTATCTCTCTGTCCTGATCATTAGTTCCCATACCCTGAGGCGCTCCCTCATCCGACTATCCGCTGGATATATTCTCAAGCTGTAGCTCTGAGCTCCCTGCTTGACATCATTCCAGGATGGTTTCTGGCTCCAGGTCCCACTGACTATGAACAAGAGGTGTTCCCCAAACCTTTCCCTCTTCTTGCAGGGGCTTGTCCTTGCAGCATGGATGCATCTTCTTGGTGCACGGACCAGGAGCATTTACAGCCCCCCTTTGGAATCCCCTGCATCAGCATTATGGGAACTGCAGTGCCCTCGTCGGTTTTCATCTGTGAAATAATAAGGCTACAGAACCCTTTGGGAAGTGGGCAAATTGTATTTTTCAAATTTTTGGTTGCAAGCTGTGCTGTAAAATATCATTACTGCTTTACTTTTGATATGCACTTTCTTGCCTCTTCAATTCAAAGATGATAGTTTTGACTCTCATCACTGCAAATGTGAGCAGCAGGGGCCCAAGGAGATAGGGAAGCTCGCTGCAGTCTCTGCCTCCCACATGGAGGCTGAGGTACAATGTCTTCGAGAACTGAAGAGCATACGTAGGGATTATCCCTATTCTCTTTCCATAGCACTCAGAAAAGCGTAAAGACTGAACACAGCGGTCCTAAGTGCTGATGCCCTCATTTTCCAAGTCAGAAAGTAAATACTCAGGGCTTGGAAAGAGCTTTCCTGTCGAGTAACCGTGTAAGCCCAGAAATAATGGATAAAATCTGGATGGTTTTGTTTGTGGTGACTAGGAGAAGAGGGTGGAACCAGACTCACAGTCTAGGGCTTACTCTTCCTTACCCTGAGGAAATAACGCAGGAGAAAACCATGTACAGCAAGGTTTCTACCCAAAGGGACATATTGGGTTGTTAGAAAAGTCTTGATATATGTTTCTGGTTTTCTATGCACAAATATGTCATGACTTTTCCGATGATCCAATATTAGAAACTTATGGGAGGCAGAGCACTATCACATAATATGATAAAGAAATATCGCAGTAGTGCATGGAAATTGTCTTATTAAAACAGATTTGGTCAGAGTACTTGTACTGATACACTGGAAACAGGAAATAAATATGTCCTGGACAAAACATGGAACCTACAACTTTAGGTGGAAGAATTTTAGTTAACCGGTATGCCACGATCGACTCTTTTCTAACAATACAACACGTATATTTTATGTGATAAGTGATTCAATGAAGGATAAGCAAATGCATCTCTGTCTCCTGTGGGAAGGGTAGGCATCAGAAAAAGCTGAAGAGAATTTAATAACCATGCAAGTAAGTAGATCATGAGGATACACAAATCAAGCCAACTGTAATAATAGATAACATGAGATAAGAAAAATGAAAAAAGAAGATAGCAAGGCTGGATGAAGTCATAGTATCGTAAGTACATAGCAAGGAGTGCTTGGCGTGTTCTTTGACAGGAGTAAGTACATGGGTTAGACTCTGAAGGGTGGAAATCTTTCCAAAAGGCAGGTCAGGAAGGGACATTGCAAGAGGATGCAAAATAGGACAGCAAGCCAAAGAAGGTGGGAGGCGTAGTATCTGTTCAATTTGTCAGGAGCGACGGGATGGAAAGGAAAGGGAGAAAGGTAGATTTATACCGAAGTAAAGAGGACTTTTCTCTTAAGGCTTTGGACTCCATGGTGGGTAACAGGGAGGTTTTGTTTTGTTTTGTTTTGTTTTGGAGAGGTTTTTGCTATACGGCACATGCACTTGCGGGAAAGACAGAGACAGAAAGTGAGAAATCACCTCCCCAGTGGGGATGGTCACGCCGCAATCCCTTCTCCTCAATTCTCCTCTCAGGATCTTGGGCACGCACGCACACACACCCGGTGTGAGTTTAAGCCACCGGGTCCGGGACGCGAACCGCAGTCGACTACGTGGGAGTCCAACGACATAGCCATTACACCAACTGCTGGTCCCAGTAACAGGGAGATATTAAAGTGTTTGGGCCAAGGACTACCATGCTTACCTCTGAAGTTCAAATATGCAATGATGTATTAAATACTATTTTTATTTCCCAGGTCATATTTTAAAAAAATCAAACCTTTTCCATATCTAAAACAGTTGTATTTTCTCCATTATATTTAGGTGTGATAGATTTGAAACCATTTGTAACTTTTTTATTATTATATTTTGTTTTCCACCCACTAGCTATTTATTCTGTTCCTGTGGTTATTAACCTTGGCAGTGAGCATTTATCTAAAACACCTTCAGAACAGAAATTATTCAGATTAGCAATAATTTGATTCTGAGATATGAATGATGTATTTGTGTCTATTAAGGAAAAGTTCAGACGTTATTTTTAACCAACTCATATCTGTCCACCAAACTCAAGCATATTCTCATTTTGAAATACATAAAATTGCAAATACTTTTAAGCAGTTGTTCTGCCATTGTTTTTCTCATAATTTCCTCTCTGGCAGATTCAGACTATGAATAGGTGATCATCTGGTATCAAATATCTGACCAAGTTGATTTTCAGAAAGGTGTGATTGACCATCCTATCATAAGTAGACGGTACTTTGAGATAAGCCTGATAGGATATTTAAAGCCTAGGATCTGCATTTTTCACCTGTCTTTTTTGTAGCCACTATTTCTCCTCATGATAAAATGCATGCTCTGATATGTAAGGCTCGAACGCTGTTGGTGAACATGTTAACCTGTATCAGCCATCCCGAGTGCCCAGAAGAAGTCTACTACATGGAGGTTTCACAGACAGAAGCCATCCTCTTAGGGAAAAAAAAAAAAAAGCGAAGCCATTCTAGCCTACAATCTGCATGGGATGCTGCATCGCTATGCAGTAAAAGTGAATCCTACCAGATACTTGGACACTCGAGCAATCGGGTCTTCCTCCTATCAAAATCTTCCTTGCAGCTTGTCTTTAGAAGAGAAAGCAAAGCCAGAGAGAAGCCAGGGGGAAGGTTTGAGGGCTCAAGATCTTTGCTTTGGCATTTAGAAGAACAAACATAGCAACAGCGAGGAGAGTGGGAGAGCAGTAAGGATCAGAGTGTGGAAACTACTCGTGCCGGCTAGTTCAAGACAGTGTGTTACCCACACCAGCCTTTGAGCTAGGAGAGGCAGCGGTTACCCTCATGTTGAGGAAAACCCCTTGATGCTTCCAATATCTTTAAGCAATAAGACCGAGGTCCCTAGCTCTTACCCAGTAAGAAAGAATACAAAGAGACAGAGAGAGAAGGGGACAGAGAGAGGGTTCTAGATCACTGCATGCCAATAAGCACACTGCTCTAGAGTGGACTGAGAAGGCGGATTCATCAGCTGACTCTTCTCATGTCTTCTTACCCTCACTTGATCCTCTTCTATCCTGGGTCATTCTGTTTATTCTGTTTGCCTGTTTTTGTGCTATTTTCTTCATCGAGATCTGTCTGAGCCAAACTCTATTCTGTGTTCTGAAGACCCCACAAAATTTAGGAGGGAGGGGGGGACTATTTATTTATTTCCTTTCAAGAGCATTAAAAAACATGATGAAAATAAAGCCTGGGACCGGATACTCATTCCTGGGTGAAGTCAGACATTTTACACTCATAGGACTTTTAGAATTTGGAGTCGATTTGTCATCCTCACGGGGATTTGATAAAACTTTTACCCAACTTGTGCAGCTGTGTCAAATACCAGACACAAGACAGAAAATCAGGGCTCCACAGGGAGTTTACGCTGGTGGAAATGCACCCTATTAAAAGAAGACACATAGCAACATTTTACCTGTCAGGAACTTTTTAAGTCTACATATGCAAAGTCCAGGCTGTTACCAGCTTGTAAACACAGAGTCCCCTGGGAGCATTCAGAGTCTAACATCTTCTTGTCTGCTCCATTTGATCTGAGATAGTGAGAATCCAAGCGGTTCCCTAAAGACTGCCTACGTGAGCGTGCTCAGCGCTACAGTTTGCACCTGCCAGAGTCTGTGGGATACGGCATTCATGTGTTAGCTCTCCACATTTCCCACCAGGCTGAGGGGAATCAGTAGTTCAGGGGGTTTGTCCTGAGTGCTTGTGGAAAGAAGGACTCACGTGAACTTGGAAAGACATGATTCGAATCCAAGCTTTGTCACTGTCAGTATCGTCATCTCTAAGATGCACTTAGAGTGGAATAGTGGCACCCCTTGGGGTTGGCACAGTAATGAAAACAATGTATAAGGACCTTATTTAAGTGGCTGGAATTCAAGACGTTTCAGCAAAAGAAGAGATATGATAATTATAATAATATTGACTGTACTATACATAAAAGTAAGTTTGTACTGTGAGTTAAGGTTATGATCCTAGTGACAGGTAGGATCTTTTGTGACTAAGTAAAGCAGAACTAATACATGTGCAGACAAAAAACAGAGCCAAAGGAAAAAACAGCTAAATGTACTAGATACACGCTATGATATAATGTCCCAGGTTCCGTTATAAAATATTTACAAGCATTAGCTCAACTATTTATACCAAGTCCAACTTTTTTAAAAGAGAGATTTTCGCTATAGGATGCATGTGTTCACCAGAGAGACAGAAAGTGAGAAATCATCCCCCAGAGAAGACGGCCACGCTGCAATCCCTTGTCCTCTATTCTCCTCTCAGTATTCTGGGCACACACGCGCACGCACACACACACACACACACACACACACACATCCACTGTGAGTTTGAAGCCACCAGGTCTGGGACTCTTACCATGGTCAACTATGTGGGAGTCCAGCAATGTAACCATTACACATCTGTTGGTCCCACTAAATCTAACTATTATTCAAATATGCTCTTCACTCTGCAGTTGGGGTAACCAAGGCTAAGTGAGGTTAAATAATTTACCCAAGGTCGCACAGTCAAAAGGAATGTAACTAAAGAGATTCAGGCAGTTTGCTCAAGAACCTTCACTCACTCACTTATTCATTTATTTATTATTATTATTATTATTATTATTATTTTACCACTTTCACTCATACGCCACTATACTGTTTACACCTTCCTGAAATAGTCAACGCCCACTGTTAGAATAGAAATGAGCCCCAGTAAAGTTAACTGAGAGACAGGAGCCTTATCTTACTGAATTTGAGGTTCAAAAAAGAAAAGGAGAAAGTACCTAACAATTCGAATCACATTATTTAATTGCTAAAACACTGTCGCAGTAGCATTGCTTGTTTGTGATCCAGAGAATATAGGTGAGAGAATAAGAAGAGAATACAAGCTGGGACAGCCACGGTCAGCCTTCGCTCATGCTTCCATCCCCTCATCTATTCATCCACCCAGCCACCCACCCACCTGTCCTTTCTGGGTGTAATAAAATGAAGCAGAGAACGTGTTTAGACTGAAACAGATTTAAATTCTAATATTAGTTTTATCACTTACTAATTGTAGGTGATCTTGAGAAAGTTAGGTAACATGGTTGAATCTCCTGAAATATACATTTTTTTGCAATTATTTAATGAGAATGTTATGAGAATTAAATGGTATGGTATTTATTGACTTCTAAGCACAATATCTAGTACAAAATCAGTGCTCAGGAAATGATGACCATCAATATTAATGTTAAGGTTTTTCTAAGTCAGTCCACTGAGCTTCAGAAGATAGTAAGATGACCAAAACATATTTCTTGCCCTCTACAAGGTTCTGATGGTATGGCATTACCATGATCAGTGTGAAGTAGGTAGTTCCACATAGCGTAGAGATAGAAAAATAATACTAATAATTTGTTAAGATTTTCCTGATGCATCAGATGCAGATAGAAGCAGTTAGACAGGTTTTTTGACACTGTATTTAGTTCTCTTGACAACCGTAAGGCTAAGAACTACAATCACCACTTTATGGATGAGAAAAGTAAGACTTAGAGATAAAATTACTTGCTCAGAATCATACACATACAGAGGGAGGAGGGGAATGAGATCTTACCCAAGTTATTTTTGCTGTAAGAAAACAAAGAAGACATTCTTTAAGCTGAGCCCTAAAATATGAACAGGTATTCTTGAGCACACAAATAGTGAAGACTATTCAGAACACAGTAAGAGGTAAGAAAAATAACAAGTAGGAAAAAAAAAAAAGAAACAAAAACCAACAAAAAACATGCAGCCCAGTTAGGCAACTTCAGCCAATTCCACACTCATTTGAAGGCTGGTCATTGAGGGTCTATTATATTCCAGAGGTTTTCTAGATACTGGAGGAAAAGGTCTATAAAACAGACCGAAATTCTTGCCCTTGTGAACTTTACCTAATCTCTGGGATAGAAGTACCCAAAGTAAAATAGGAAATACACAAATAAAATAAGAAGTCCTTAATAAAATAAGCAGAACATACAAAAGTAAAGTACATAAACTTTATGTTCTAAGAGCTATTGAAAAGCAGAGAAGAGGCCAGGGTATGTTGAGAGAAGAGAACGTTTCCGGTGGGACACGGGTACCTAGGCAAGGCTCAGACAGGGAGATGCTACGTGGATCAACCTTGAAAGGACGGTGAGAGTGAGGCATTTGGGATATGGGGGGGGGGGGGGTCTGCCTGGTAGAGGAGCCACCATCTGCAAAGATCCAAGAGAAAGGACAATTGGCATTGCTCACCAAAGAGACAGGCAGCCTTTATACTTAGGAAGGTCGCTGGTGACCTTGACAAGAGCAAAACTCTAAACAGAAAGCTCAAGAAAGAGATGGAGACCATGCACCTAGGTAACTAGTGGGTTGTCTGGAAAGTCATGGCACATTTTTGCAGAGGAAAACATAGAAAAATACATCAGGACTTTTCCTGACAACCTAATATTTGGAGAAAGCAAAAATATAAGGAAGTAAAGTGAGGTTAAGAAAAGCTTTTAAAGGAGACTAGAGGAAAAAAAATCCCAGTGATGCAAGAAAAAGAATTCCTCTTAATTGGGAGGAGGGGCAACTGTGGCTTGAGTATGAAACCATATATACCCGTGTTTGTGGGTAGAGTGGACGGGGAGGTTGAACAGGGTATCTGAACCAGAGATTAGACTAGTTCTGTAGGAAGCAAATCATGAAGGCTCACGATAGACTTAGATATAGGAATTTGTCCTTATTAAAATGAGTCTTTGGAGAGTTTAGGCAAGGAAATTTAATCTGTTTGGTTGGGTTTTTTTAAGAGACATTTTTGCTATAGGCACGTGTACTTGCTGAAGAGACAGAGAGATAGAAAGCAAAAGGCACTCGCTGGGGGGACGGCCACGCTGCAGTCCCCTCTCCTCTATTCTCCTCTCGGGATTTTGGGCATGCACACACACATGCCTGGCATGAGTTTCAAGCTGATGGGTCTGGGTCTTGAGCTATGGTCAGCCATGTGGGATTGCAGGGATGTGACCATTACACCATTGGCTGGTGCCATGAACTTTAATGTTCTAGTGAGCATCACCAGGAAGGTGAGTCTTCTACTGAGTTTTGAGACAGTTTTAAAATTTGAATAAGTGAGAGGATAAAGGAAAGACAATTCTAAGAAGGGTCAGCAGCAGTGATGACCTGGAGTGGGAATGACTTTGGCTAAAGGGCACCTGTTAAAAAAATGAGTCCTGGCAGAGAGGATGCTGAAGGAAGAATAGAAAATAAGATTTATACCTTCGAGGTTCTTAACTTGATCCACTTACTTGATGGAAACCCTCATCCCATCGCTACTACCTCTGTGACTTCCAACATGATACCTCATTTCTCTTTGTCTAAGCACTCAGTATAAAAACTAGGGGCAATAGTAGTATCTCTTTCATAAGAGCAGTAAATTAAATAGTACGGATAAAGTATTACCCCTGAGCCTGGCACATAGTAAATTCTCACTGCTATTATACATAACATCTCTGGAGCTGGGAAAATAGACGTGAAATATGTCCCAGGTTTATGGAATGCACCAGAAAGAGACAGGACTAAAAGCATGATTTCAGAAAGGCAATTACATTACGTAAATATAAATATTGATTTCTAATATCCAAAGTCATCATTTAAAACCAAGGTTTATAACAGAATTCACCTAGACTGATCCTTGATCTAACCCAAAGGTTGAACGGGCTCTTAAAAGTTTAATAATAAGAAAGTTGGGCTCTAACAGTGGGAAGATATTTATGAGTAGCTCTTGAAGCTAAGGGGGAAAAAATCACATTTAATTAAACACAATGTGCATCCTGATACTGTTGCCAAATTTTCCTATTTTACAAGACAAAATGAGCTAGAAACAAAATTCAGTGCTTCAGAAGAATGTTTGATTGATGGTCACTTCTCTGTAATGAGTTATTTGAAAATGACAGCCAGCATCAACTTACAGAGGAATTCAGCAAGAACACAAAACTGTACTTTGGCCCACTTTAAAACGTCTTTCCATTTTCCAGAAGCTCAAAATATAAATAGACTCTTAGTTCCCCTATTACAAGAGCAGATTGCTACTTACATGTTCCTTTATTTTACCTTAAAATTCCTTTCCTTTAAATTTAATATATACTCAATGAGTCCAGTTGAATAGACAGTTCTTTTTTAAATTTTTACAGTTCTCTCTGTAAAACGTGTTTAGCTATCATTCAGTTCTGTTTTATGCATTAAAGATCACAGCAGGTAGGTTTTTAAAAAGTGGTTGTAGATTACACTCTGGGGCTACACAGCTATTACACACAACTAAGGTAGAAGTGAGAAAAGATACTGATTTTTACTTCATGGTATCAGATTTAACTCTCAGCATTAGGAAATTTCATCAAAGGAGTGTTGAAAAGAATCTAGTAAATTCATGACATGTCACCCTTTAATAAAAAAAAAAAAACCCACAAGGAATATGAATAAGACAGTTATAAGAGGTTACGATAAGAATAACCAAACAATAGTTATCTGCAGTCTTTGTGTTTGGTTCTCAGAACACTGAATATCCCCAAATGTTGAGGAATGAAAACAACAGTGTTAATCAACTTTGCAAGACAAATTTGATTCCCAGATGAATGGATTCTTGGGTAAAAGTAAACTTCACTATATCTCATACGGTTGTATTGACAGGATCAATTTAAGTGACTGTAAGGCTGCCAGGTTATTGGGCAGGAAATAGAATTTCTCCACTAAGTGGCCATAATGAATTGGATAGAAAGGCTCAGTGAACAGAATATGTCAAAGATCAAATGCCCTAATGGTAAATAAGGAATATTTGAAAATGTGACAATGTAAGAACTTGTTGGTAAGATTTTAGGAAGTAGAGGTAAAGGAGTAGCCTGTTTAATAGACTTGCAACTAAACCAATTGGAGGACTGCAGGAGGTTCACGTGGTGACTCACAGAGTTGGGTTCTTCTTAGTGTCTATTTTCTCCCCTCCTGGTGGCAGAACAAGTCATGGCCTTCCTGACCGTGGTTGTTCAGGCTGGTCCCTGTTCGTGTCCTTTGGAGACCAAGCCCTTCCAGGGACAGGGGGCCGTACTATTTGATATCAGAGTGACATAAGAGGAGACCCAAGGGACTCAAGGCCAGAAGACTGAGGTTCATGGCTGGGTTCATGGTCTGGTATAACTCTGGGACAGTCATGTAACATGTATGAAGTTTGGTTTCTAATTTGTAGAATAAAAACATGTGTACTACACTAATAAAATATGAACAAAATGATCTTGTAGGGTTAATGTGAGGACTGTATGAGCAATACATATAAGAAAGTCTTGCTACCTGGTTATTAAGAATACTAGGGGAGCTTGTGAACATGGCCGACATGGACAATCATGACAGGCAAGCCCATCGCAAGTCAAAAACTGAAGGCAACACTGGGAGACGCATGGCAGGTACATGACACCTCAATAAGTTCACCATTGCTTCTTTTACCTTCTTTCTTTTTTTTTCCATATTGCTGTGTGTGCTCATGAGAGAGACAGAGAAAGGGAGAAAACACTTCCTTTCCCCCCACAAAAGGGTGAGATCATTCAGCAATCCTTTCTCCTTCATTTCATCATCCTATTGTGATTTTGGGTGCAGGCATACATGTGCCCAGGGTGTTTTTCAAGACAATGGGGCCAGGACTCAAACCCCAGTCAGCCACACAGGAGCTGTCCCCCTGAGCCAGTAGGCTACAGGGCCTGCCCCATTGTTCTTCTCATTATTGACATGACTGTAATAAACATATCTTACGTAAAATAAAAGGTCAGCGTAACATCCATTTGATAATCCCCATAAACTCTGCTGACATTAGGGGGACATTTTTTAAAAATTTTATTCATTGTCATTATCTTATTTTTTTGAGGTTGATGAGAGAGAGAGAGAGAGAGAGAGAGAGAGAGAGAGAGAGAGAGAGAAAGAGAGAGAGAGAGAGAGAGAGAGAGAGAGAGAGAGAGAGAGAGAGAGAGAGAAAGTGAAAAAGCAAGCTGCCAGGCCAGGACTTGAACCGTGGTTAGTCATGTGGGAGTCCAGCAGCCTTAACCACCACACCACCTGCTGGTCCCAAGGGGGACATTTCATACCTCGTCATATTGAGTCATTGGAAAAGTAATGGCACATTTTTGCATAGAAATATATAGGAAAATATGTGATGATTTTTCTGATGACTCAACAGAGAGTCTTGGGCTTCCTGGGAATGAGGGCTGCCTGGTGAGAGGTCAAGCATCCTTCGCTTTCCTGTCTGGTGTGAGTGGCCACGGGAAGCATTTCTTGGAATTATTTATGCCATCAAGATGAATTTTGTTTTCCTTTTGTGAATGAAATAAAACCTTGTGCAAAAAACAGGCTTAGCTCTGATTGTGCAATGCTTTTATGACAAAAGAACTACAATTTATTTTACATTCTTTTTTTCTAAGTAACCTTAAACATACACACAAAAGAAGTCCTGCAGTATTCAGAGATAATGTGGAATGAAAAGCACTAAGTGGGTTAATTTAGGGAGTGTGTGTAAATCTCATGCAGATTTAAATTCCCCAACAGCTGGTAAATGGGGTACTCCAGTATTCCAAAGCAGAAGTTTCTGGAGTGCGTGAGTCATAAGGACTACAGAATGCAGCTCTTGCTGTTTTTTGTTGTCTTCTGCCTTCTGTGCAAACCTGAGCCCTCCCGTCTAACTGGGCGCTGCACGGGTGCTCAGCTAAGGACAAGAGGTCTGCGGACGCCAAGTTCTTCCACAGCAGAACACGAATGCGGGCTTTGAAATAAAAGAACCTAGGTTCTAGTACCAGGTCTACTGCTTCTTAGCAAGGGGGGCTGGCCAGTTACTTTTATGAGCCTCGGTTCTATATCCAGAAAGTATGAGAACTGACAGTGTCTTTACAGTGTAGTGATAACAACAACACAGAAAAAACGATATGTAAAATGCTTAGGTCTGGGGCCAGCAGGTGGCATAGTGGTTAAGGCACTGGACTCTCATATGGTCAAGTGCAGTTTGAGACCCAGACCTGGCAGCTTGAAACTCACACCGGGCACATTTTCATGCATGCCCGAAATCCTCAGATTTGGAGAATGGAGAAAAAGGGATTGTGGTGTGGCTATCCCTCCTGGAGGTGGGGTGATTTCTTGCTCTCTGTCTCTATGTCTCTCTGGCTAGTGCACAAGCCCTAAAGCAAAAATCTCTCTTAAACAAAGGAAAATGCTTAGGTCCAAAGGCCAAAGATGATCTGGTGGTTGAGATGCTGACTCCCACATGGGCAACCATAGTTTAAGTCCCATACCCACTGGCTTGAAAATCACGCTGGGCACACGTGCATGCTTGCCTAAAAGAGGCAACGGGGGACAAGGGATTGCAGTGTGGCCCACCCCCGTGGGGGGGTGATTTCTCACTTTCCCTCTCTCTGCCTCTCTCTAGTGAACACACAGTTCCTATGGCAAAAGCAAAAGACAACTTGGGTCCGGGGACAGTACGTCTTAGTAAGAATATAATCAATCCTTACGCTTGTTACTGTTAGCCTTTTCAGAGATGGAAGGGATGCAAAATGCACCTACTAGCTCAGCCATGGTGGCACAGCCAGCTGGGGCACTGCTCTGAGATGCTGGAGACCACGCTGGCAGGTTCTAGGTTCACGTCCTGAACGTGCCTTAAGATGTCAGGCCTGTGTTTGCAGCTGGCTCAGACAGCGATGAGAGCTGTGGCATGAGGACAGTGATGAGGGAACCCCTTTCTCCTGTCTCCGTCCCTCCCACTCTCAGGAGAGAGAAAGAGACAGAGAGAGTATAAGAGATACCCGCCATGGCAGAGTCTCCCTCCTGATGAAGGAGGAACTCCAAAAACCAACCAACCAACACACGCACTGACTGGAGGGTGTCCAGCCCCCCCTGGAAATCAGTGTGTTCTAGGATTTCTAGTTTCTAATCACGAGTATCTTCAGCCTGGGGGAGTGTGAGTGTGTGTGTGTGTGTGAGTGTGTGTGTGTGTTTGAGTGTGTATGTGTGTGTTTTCATTAGAAGAACAGAAATGCCCACAGCCTCAATTATTATTACATAATATAGTTTTCTTTTTTTGAAACATTTATTGCAGATGAAACTTCTGGGTGAAAAACAGCTTAAAATACTAATATTTGAAAAATGGCCAAATCTAGTCTATGCCTTTTTCTACGCTACAATATGCTACTTTTCCTTGAAGTGGAAACAGTCTCTAACTACTACCTTCAAGCTGAAACTGAGTGTCTAGGGCCGCGTTAAGTTCTCTTACAACCCAGATCCCAGTGTGTGAGGCAGCTGTCCTCTGACGAAGCATCTCTCCAGCCCCGTCAGTCCGCGTGCAGGCTCCTAAGCACAGCCGGGTCCTTCCGTAACCCACACCTGTCAGCGCTGCCGTCTGTCCTTTCTTACCTCCTTAGTTCAGTCAGTTACTGCTTATGCGTCCGAACTCATCTCCAGGGTGCACTCCTCAGGGAAGTGCGTCCTCTGTGTCTCCACCTCCCACAGCGGTCAAGTTGCTGGCCCTTCCTCCGCATAGTTACAACATCCCGGCGGGCCTGTACCAGAGATCTCACTCGCCATGGTAGGGTTGGCCTGCGTGCCCGTGTCTCCTCAGCTCATACCTCAGCTCATTCATTCAGGTCCTGAATGGCCCTCTAGTACATAGTAGGCTCAGGCCCGTAGTAGGGTCTCCTCAGTAACTGATCCTGTCTTGCTCTGCCATGAGACTGTTCTATGCAACATGAATGCTAGCATAGTGCCAGAGAGGAACTGAACACATGCGTGGAGGGTTTGTATACCCAAAGCAGAAGGTGCTATTTTAAGAACTACTGGTTGTTTTGAGTTTGTGTGAAGATGCAATATCAAACACAGTTTCCATACAACCAAACGAAGCTGACTTCCAAAACAGAATTTTTTTTTTTCAAAGTAAGGAATTAAATTACAGGAAACATTTGCATTTTCACATTAATCTTCTCTGAATATGCATGGCTGGTTAAATTCCATCTGACACCTTCACAGAACTCGCTCAAGTAAGCTTTCCATTACTAAATAAATTGCATCCATTCTAATTAAAGATAGGCAGAAAAGACTACTCAGATAGGAGAAGCAGAGGGCTATGAGGAGCTGGGGCTTCCATGGTAACCCTGCCAGAAAGGATATAATTGATTCATATGGTCCCTTCTGCCACGTATTGATCCCATGCCAACGAGCCTTGAAAACTGTCTATCATTCACTGAGCTATTTATAGACATTGTCCAGCTGTGACAAATAAACAGTGTAAGGACTTACAGAGACGATCGCTACAAAGAATCATGAAGGAAACTTTATTCTACAATAACCCACTTGGTGACTGGTTACCAACAAGGTTTAGATAGTAAATACTCGGGTAATTTACAAAACTCAAATGAAATATGTGTATCCCATTTTTTGTTTGTTTGTTTGGGATCTATTGAGAGAAAAGGCTGAATGTCAATGTCTCAGGCACCACGTCATCACTCCATGTTGTGTATCACACTGCCTCGCTCTGGCTGTGACCATTCAAGTTCATCAGGCAACGGATCAGAATGTAAGCACGTATACAAAGGAGCGATACATTGATGATGCACAGACAGAAAGGTTCAGAAATAGGCAAAGCTTGGGCAGCACCATCGTTTTCCATGCCCTGCATAGCGTGGAGCCCTTGTGTGGTGCAGGCGGTGGGGGTGCAGGCGGTGGGGGGTGCTCAGTTGCTACAGAGGTAGTGCCATAGCACTATACCACGTCTGTGTCCTGGTAAGACCAGCTTGTTCGAACATGCATGTCACTCCAGGTACTTCACACCCTTCACGTTTGCTCCTAAATGGCTACACGCATGATACTTAATAGCCTGTCGAAGTATAATCCTGTCTCTCCGAGGACTGTCAAATTATCTGACAATCCTTTTAGATGAGACCTAGTGAAGTGTTCAGATGGAGCTCTGTCAACTCGTTTTTCCTACCTAAGGTTTCAAGTTTTCATATATTTTATTCCCTGGTTAATAGAAAGCTAACACTGTCTACTTCTGTGTGTATGTGTGTGTGTGTGTGTCTGTGTGTGTGCATGCGTGTGCACGCGCTAAGGCTATTTATTTCTTGAGGGAGGGGGAACGGAGAGAAATAGAAAGAGACAAAGAGACAGGCACCCCCAGCAGTGTCTGTCTGCCATGGGCCTCCCCCAGTTTCAGCAGCCAGAACCACAGGTCACGGCAGCTGGCGTGTACAGGGAGGCCCAGAACCACAGGTCGGGGCAGCTGGCGTGTACAGGGAGGCCCAGAACCACAGGTCGGGGCAGCTGGCGTGTACAGGGAGGCCCAGGATGCAAACCTGGGACTTTGCCGTTTGGATCTAGTTGAGTTAACCACTGCACCACCACCCACCCATAACACTAGCTACAGTCACTGCCCTTTTCCAGGACCTTTCTGTATCTAAAGGCATAATACATTTCTAATAAAAATATCCCAGTAGATGTACTCTGTTTCTACGTGCTGTCCAATATTATCTCGCAATGACAGTGATGGAAATCAATGCTCTCTTTGTAGAGTACGGGATTGGGATAAGGAGGGCTTATCTTTTGGGTTTAAATCCTATAAATTGAAATTCAAGACTCTTTCCAAATGCTGGCCTGTGTTTCCTGTTTTTTCTCTTGGTTTTGTTCTAACAGATTTGCTCTCTTGCCTGTTGAAATATTAC
The DNA here is from genome assembly GCA_026018925.1 of Tupaia tana. Classification (NCBI taxonomy): domain Eukaryota; kingdom Metazoa; phylum Chordata; class Mammalia; order Scandentia; family Tupaiidae; genus Tupaia; species Tupaia tana. The sequence goes on along the minus strand of JAKSZU010000025.1, from coordinate 26,495,709 downwards.
ACAGTATTTTAAAAGCATCTAAACTCTCCACCTTTTGCTTCCAAAGTATATTTGAGCAGGACACATGCCCATTTCTCACAGCATTTTAAAGATAGTTTCTAGGTATCTACTGACACAAGGAATTACATTTTTCATTTCTGCTTAAATTAAAATATAAAGTGGAAGTACGTAATTCCAGCCAGCCTGGGGTGTAGGGATGCAGTCCTGGATCTCATATGGCTGACTGCAGTTTGAGTCCCAGACCCGTGGCTTCAAAATCACACCAGGTGTGTGTGTGTGTGTGTGTGTGCGCGCGCGTGCGCACGCGTGCACATTCCCAGAATCCCACGAGAAAGGAGAGACGGAGAAGGGATTGTGCTGTGCCCATTCTCCACGGGGTGTGCTTTCTCACTTTCCTTATCTCCTTCTCTCTCTGTAGGTCTCTCTCCAGTGATCGCATGCACCCTCTGGCAAAATTAAAATAATAAATACATGAATAAGAAACTGAGCAAGTCTCCTATACATACGCTGCATAGCTATCTCCACGATACTAACCTTTTCAAAGATCCTTTTTTTCAGAGAAAATAAAAAACATGGCATACAGTAGAATCATATTTTTTCTCCTCTACAGTTTAATTTTTTCCCTTTTCCTATTGTGTTCATGAGTACACACAGGAATTTCTTGTGTATCCTTACAGTCTGTCTTTAAACTCATATATATCAATACATGAGTAATACACAGCCTGTAAGGTTTTTTTTATTATTATTCCTATAAATTCCATCATAACTTATGATTATTATTATCAATCTTATTTTTGGTATTGAAGTTCATTTCTGAGTTTTCAAAAATATTTTCAATGAGCAGCCTAGCTCATTCTTTTTCACGCCCAATAGTATCTCTGTATAAATTTCCCTTCATTTAAAATATCATTGGCTCTACCTTCAAAATATATCCAGAATCTGACCACTTGACAGTTCCACTACTACCACCCTGAACCAAGGCTCCGTCTTTTCCTGTCTGGACTACCGGACACTCCCCTACATGTCTGCATGCTTGGTCCTTCTTTGTTTGAGAGTCCAGAATCCATTCTCAATAAAGCACTCAATGGTCTTATTTTATTTTTTGAGAGATTTTTGCTAGGGGGCACATGAGCTCACCACAGAGACAGAGAGAGTTAGAGAAACAGAAAGAGAAATCACCCCCCAGGGGGGATGGCCACGCCGCAATCCCTTCTCCTCCATTCTCCTCTTGGGATTTTGGGCACACACACACACACTCGGTGTGAGTTTCAAGCCACCGGGTCTGGGACTTGAACCGCAGTCAACTACATGGGAGTCCAGCGACATAGCCATTATGCCAACTGCTGGTCCCTCAAGAGGCTTTTTCTATCAGTCAACACTTCAAATGTTACTGCATTTTTTTTTTGTACAGGTGGGAGGGTTACTCTAAGTAAATGCCTTTAATTAAAATTCTATTTCTTCTTTCTCAGGTCGTACCAATTTATAACCACATCAACATCTTATAAACCATTTTTATGCCTTTATAGAACCTTAGCATATATCTTCGTGGACAACAGATAGTAAATGAGCAATAAATTAAACTCGTCATCCTTCAAGGATGGCACTGTGGAATAACTTCTAGGGATAATACTCTGTACGTACTGCTGCACTTCATGTTTTTAACCAAGACCAGGTTTTATTTACTTTCAACACATTTGCAAGTAGAGGGCCAGCTGCACTGGTCAGCGTTACCTGGCACTTTGCAAAACTACTCCCACGTGGAAAGATCCTGGGTCTGTGCCCTCAGGTCTTCTTGTGCATACCATGTGTACTCATGGATGTTCCTGACCTGGGCTGGCCCCGGCTGCACTGGATCATCTTGTGAAGACCCTGTCGGGGTGCCTGCCTGTCTCTGTCTTTCTGTCTCTCACAGAGAAAACAGACGAATGGGCTTTGGAAAAAAAAAATCCTAAGTATAGATAACCTGGACAATGGAAAAAATAATACTATCTTGTCCTTCTCTCACAGATTGTGTGTGTGTGTGTGTGTGTGTGTGTGTGTCTACAACAAAAAAAGTAAGAAATACTCAACTGTAACCCACAAGCACACTTTTTGCTGTAGACTACGCATTGCTCACCATTTTGAATAGACCTACTTTATTTATATGTCATCCCCAAAGCTCATGTTCCTCCACATTGTCATGCCTTTCCCTACTGCTCACAGGTATCCTACACCTCCATCCATGTCTCTGATACACACACACACACACGAGCTGATCTGAGAAGTAGTCTACTGGTTTTCACAACACAAAGCTGGATAAGCTTGATAGAAACTTCATGCATGCTCTCAGATCAGCCTGCTCACTCCACCATGCAAGTCCAAGTGAGTTGCCTCTTGGCCTCCTTAATCTGAAGGGTCGAGGCTCTTGTTTACTGCTAGTGAAAAGCAGTAGGGAGTGAGCTTTTCAGTGTCAATCCTGGGCAATGGGTTTAAGTAAACAACGAGAGGTATTCTGAACCTTCATTAATAATGAAATGTCAGCTTGAGGGAAAGTACAAAATGTCACTTCTTCCAGTTATCCCACTGGTTTTACTGAAAACTTTTAAACAGTAATTCTCTGCTTTTTCACTGTCATCCAATTAAGCTTGAAGATTTCCTTTCACTTTTTCAGGATCTCTGTATCTCTTCAGGAGGAAAGTAGCCCACATGGATATTTTCATGCCACTGTAGGCAGCTCATAGACTTGTAATGATTAGCAATGACACATACTATTTTGGGGCCAGATTTCTCATTCATATGCATTCATACTCCAAGTAACATTTTTACTCAACTTTCAAGTATTTGATGTTCTTGGAAGATTCATAAGGAAGCATCATGCCCATCAAAATCCTTTCAAGTTATGTTGAATTTTGTCACAGAAGACACTGGGACTGAGAATTTAATTCCATTAACTTGGGGAATTTGTCACATAAATTGTGAATTTGGGAAAAAAATCATATGTCATAGGTAATAGAACTTTTCCACTGAGTTGGTGATTACTGAATGTGAGTTAAAATCTGAGTTCACTATGGTTGATTTATTCTTAAAGTCCAACTAAGGGTCTATATTCTCCCAACGATTAGGTATTTAAAACCATGTCAGTGGGTGTAATGGACTGAGAGCTTGAAGTTTCATTCTTCTCACCAACTTTGGTATTATCAAGGAGCACGTTAATGTTTCTGTGGCTCCAAGATTTACTTTCTGTCAACAGTTATTCATTGAGCACCAACCTACTGTTCAACAGTGAGATCAGCCCTGGAGATACCGCGGTGAACAAAATGAGAGCCAGTACTCCGACACGGTTCTGGCAGTCCAGCATGAAGTCACACACTGGCCCAACACGCGTATACTTAAGTAAATAATTGGAGTATCAAAGTACTATGAGGGGGCCTGGGGAAGTTACAGGAACGAAGGAAGGCTATGTCAAATAGAACCTATCAATCTGTTTGAGGGAAGGGGAGACATCTCAACAAAGTCATCCTAAGGAAATACTATGGAACCTTAAATGAACAAAGAACGAGAAAGGATGGAAGGACAGATTTTCTGACAGAGATAATAGCACATGCTAACGTCTATAACATGTGGAAGGGAAAGGGGACAGAGAAAAGTTTGCCATAACCAGACCTCATTGAAAGAGAGAGCATTTCGGGCCATCAGTGCAGGGGAATGAACAGGAGCCCTCGGGGCATCATGAACAGCTTTTCTTCCACAGCCGATGGGAGGCGTAGGTGGGTTATCAGCAGGGCAATGGTACATGTTGACGAGAGCTCATGGGACTGAAAACTGAGGATAATTATAGCCTGCACAGGCGACTTCGAAGGATGAGTACGAGGACTGAAGATCATATGAGTACAATCAAACTAAAAATTAGAAAGCATTCAGTAGAGAGAATAAATACACCCACAGAGTATAAGTAAATTTAAGAGTGTCTCATTTAGTCCACTATCCAAAACACACATCAATGTTCAAACTTTAGAATTCAGCTTTAAAAATGGGACCTTAAAGGAAGATACCAAAATGTCCTAACATGGTCACCTGTCATAACTTGGCACTTGTGGGGATGAAGAAGCCTGCTGTTCCAGTAACTGAGGGCTGAACAAATCAGTGGCCCAAGCCCCAGCTCAGCCAGGAACCAAGATACCCACAATTATACATGGGACAACACTGTACACTTTTTGATATAATGATAATTAAAAGGTAAAAGATAAAATTCATATATTCATATATTCATCGAATGCCTACACTATTCCAGACACCATGCAGTCTCAACGTGTCCCCTGAGTTCACAGGCTGACGTCCCAACTGCCAATACTTCAAAATGTTACTGTATCTGGAGATAAGTCATTTAAAGAGGTAATTGGATAAAAATAAACAAACAAACAAACAAATAAAACTCAAGGCTGTTAGGGAAAGCCGTAGCTCATATGATTGGTGCTCTATAAGAAGAGGAAATCTGGACCCACAGAGAAAAGACCGTATGAGGGGAAAGCAAGCCAAGAAAAGAGGCCTCCGAATAGTCAATTCGCCGACACCTTGATCTGGGACTCCCAATGGCAGGACTGAACCAGCACGTTCCCGTTGCTTCCACCCACTCTGTGGCCCTACGCTACTGCAGCCCAAGCAAAGCTGCAGATCTTTCTTCATGAGCTCTATGGTCCACTCGGGGCAGAAAGACAGAGAGAAAGAGGGAAGGAGGGAGGAAGAAAAAGAGAGGAAGGAGAAGGAAGCAAAGAAGGGAGTGTGCTCGAAAAGAGAGAGATTTTAAGGTGCTAAGGGGTGAGCTAACCTTAATTCGGGGATCAGGGAAGGCTCCACAAGTACTTTTATATTTACGTTGAAGGCTAAGTCGGAATAGTAAGGCATAGAAGAGGATGGAAAAATGTTTCAGAAAAAGAATGCACGCAAGAATGCGTGCCAAAACCCTGAGGAAACTGGAACCAGTAGGTGGCGTGGACGTTAGAATCCTACACGGCCAATTGCGGTTCTAGTCCCAGACCTGGTGGCTTGCTGTCTCACTTTCCGTCTCTCTTTCCCTCTCTCTTTCTCTGATGAATATATGTGCTCTATAGCAGTATAAATAATAATAACAACAACAACAAATAAAATTAAATAATTCTGAAACAAAACAAAAGAAAAAAACAAGAAAAGGCAAATGTGAGGACCTGGATCCGTGGCATGGGGTGTCACTCAGAGCATATTTTCAGAACCTTCCGTAGGTTTTCTCTATTACACTGTGGTTAAAGTACCTTCAGATTCCACCTCGATTAATGCAAATAACTCTTCTTGGTTTCCTGTTTCATTCATTACCCTGTTTCACATGACAGCCAGAGGGGGCTTTTATAAACCTGGTATTTTTGTTTGTTTGTTTTTTAAGAGAGATTTTTGCTATAGGGTGCATGCCCTTGCCAGAGAGACAGAAAGTGAGAAACCACCCACCCCCAGGGGGGATGGCCACTCCACAATCCCTTCTCCATTCTCCTCTTAGAATCTTGGGCACGCATGCACATGCACCCAGCATGAGTTTTAAGCTGCTGGGTCTTGGACTTGAACCACGATCTACTACATGGGAGTCCAGCGCTGTAATCATTACGCCATCTGCTGGTCCATGTATTATATCACGTCACTGCCTCCCTTAAAGAGCCTGGGGAACGTCCCTGGCACCTCCACAGAAGTGGACAGCTGGGTAAGTGAGCGAGTACGTGTATGAACAGGTCAGCCCTTCCCGTTCCCTGATGTCTAGCCCAGGCCTGCCTCTCACACCTGTTTCTGTCCCACTCTCCATCCTAACTTCCCTACCCACCTCCAGCCACACTGGCCCCTCACCTGTTCCCCAGGACACGCCAACCTCACTTCTGCCTCAGGGCCCCCGCGCTTGCTCTTCCTTCTGTGTAGACAGCTCTTCCACGTTTCAAGTGAAAAACCAACTTGTCCAAAAGGTTCTCTCTAACTCATCTACCTAAATGCACCTCCCACCTCTCCTCCATGGCATTCTCTATAGTCTTGCCATGGTTTCTTTTTTATAGTCGTATCCTATATTAAACCATATTGCTTACTTCCTATTTTTTTCTCCCTTTATTTCTCTTTACCCCACCCTATATATAGGTGTGTATATTTTTTAAAGGTGTTTGCCATAGGGTGCATGTGCCCACCAGAGAGACACACAGAGAGAGAAAATGAGAAATAATCCCCCAGAGGACATGGCCACACTGAAATTTCTTCTCCTCCATCCCTTGGGATTTGGGGCATGCATGCACACATGCCCAGAGTGATTTTAAGCCATCAGGTCCAGGATTCGAACACATGGGAGTTCAGCACCTTAACCGCCACACCACCTGCCGGCCCCAGCCTATCGTTTACGCTTGGTGGGAGGAGACACCTCAGCCGTTTCCATGCTGCCTTCCTTAGCAACATAACCGACACACCGTGGGTTATAAGTGAACATATGTGGGATGAATAATGTCACGTTGTCCAAGCTGACTGCGAATTTGTATCATCCATCTCTAATATTAAACAGTGAACAACGGGAAGACTTTCCACCATTCCTAGAAAAGCAAATTTAAATTCATGGTACAAAAATGATACATGTAGCAGTAAAACCTCACCCCAGGTTGACTCAGAACAACACGCGGGGCGCTGTTAAGCCTCAGCCTGTAACGCATTGAACATTTCCCATGTGTTCACAAATCACAGTGAATCAAAAAGGACGGAATTGATCCACAGGATTTGCCAACTGCTATTGTCGTTCAAGACACTTAGCCACACAAAGTGTCTCGTACATTATGGATGGCCACACTGGCCACGTCTGTCTCACGGAGAGGGAGTTTGGGGGGAAATGAGATTTTTGTTTTAATTAGCTGAGCTCCCTGGGGAGAAGGCTGGGAGGGGAGATGAAATAAATTGTGGCCAAATAGCATTAATTTTATATATTTGCAATATAATTCACACGGGTTTACTGAGTTATTCCTGGCACTAAGAGGGGTACTTCGGCTCTTTCTTGAAGACATCTCCCTCTGCACATCTTCTGTGTTTAATGAAGCAGGGGTCCCTGATGCAGAACCTCAGAGTTAAAAGACAATGCCTGGGGTAACTGGGTAGAGGTGAGGCATCGTGCCATCCCAGAGCCCCAAAGGCACAGCTGATCCAAAGGTTAGAGGTGCAGATTCAGAAAGGTGCGTGGCTGGGGACACTGAGTGGGAGAGATGGCCACTTACCTGTGGGGATTGGACTGGCATCATGATGGCCTCCCTCGCAGGAGGTGGGGTGGAGTTGAGCAGGAAAAGTGTAACCCAGCGTCAGAGGTTGCAGGGCAGGTTCTGGGCCTCCCAGGAAGAAGAGCACCGCGTAGTGACCAGGAGCGTGGGCTGCTGTCCCGGAACATGCTGGCTTCCCTGCTCCTCCCTTGCTGGGTCACTTTACATGCTCGAGATTCAGTTTCCTCATCCCCACAGGAATCCTTGCCCAAACCTGCAGACAGGATGGTTGTTTACAGTAGAGGAATACCCATACAGGGCTGGCCCGCAGCTCAGGGATCGGGAAGCTGGATCCCACAGGGCCAGCCACAGTTCGAGTCCCAATCCTGGAGGCTAGAAAAACAAACATGCCAAGCACATGTGCAAATGCTGATAAGAAGGAGGAATGGAGAAAATAAATCAATCTGAAATGATCACATGCCAGTCTCTCCTTCTCTCTCTCCTTTCTCTCTGGAGAGTACAGGCACTATCTGGGCACACGCTGCTGCTGCTGCTGCTGCTGCTGCTGCTGCTGCTGCTTCTTCTTCTTCTTCTTCTTCTTCTTCTTCTTCTTCTTCTTCTTCTTCTTCCTCTTCTTCTTCTTCTTCTTCTTCTCCTCCTCCTCCTCCTCCTCCTCCTCCTCCTTCTTCTTCTTCTTCTTCTCCTTCTTCTTCTTCTTCTTCTTTAATTTAAAGAAAGCTCCCATATTTAAAGCATCTAGATAGGCTTCAACCACATAGTAAGTGTTCTCAGTGCATTTCACCTTTCATCATCACCACCATCATCATCGCCATCACCGAGGTGCTGGCTTGTCACTGTGAAGCTGACAGAGGGAGGTGGGATGGGGCTGATGCTGGATGAGTCAACTGGAAACATTGGAAACGAGACGCCACAGAATTTATGGTGCAATTTCCGAAACATTCATCTACGGGAGAATCAACTCCATCCCAAGTGCCACTCAATAACTGAGCTTTGTTTTCTAAGAACTTGGCCAATCAGATCAAAACTGTCTCAGACAAGGAACTGAGCACATACGGATTGGGGAGACAGGATAAGCCATGGGAACGTGATGATCAAATACTCATCAGCTAAGGAAAAGGTCACACGACTCGTGTCTCCAAGATTATAGTTAGTCTGTAATAGGTGACAGTTTGGCGAATGACTTTGTAATGTCAGATGCTCTAGAAACAATAAAGGAGCTGACCATTCCTTTTCAGAACTTGCTGGTCTGTATACACAGTAATTGCGCATCTCATTATGTGTCTGTATTCTTGCATTCTTAAAGTGAAATTGGCTCTCCTTGTAGACCATAATGGAAAATTGAACAAAAGCAGAGAAATCACGTTCACCCAGTAAATAGACATGAAGTTCCCTAAAGAGCATGTGTGAGAAACCATCTTATTCTGTGTCTGCTCTCAGTCACCCAGCATACCCCCACACACACTGAACTGCAATGGGGGCTAGAATTTGACTCCTGATTATATTCTAACCAGATCTAGGGAGTTATGAGAGACTGCTGTGAGAAGAAAAAAAACTAGGGAGAGTACTATCCACATATTCTTTTTTTGAGAGAGATTTTTTGCTATAGGGTGCATGTGTGCACCAGACAAAGACAGAGAGACAGGAAGCAAGGAATCAGCCCCCAGGGAGGAGAGCCACACCACAATCCCTTCTCCTCTATTCTCATCTCGGGATTTTGGGTACGTACACACACACATCTGGCGTGAGTTTCAAGCCTCCGGGTCTGGGACCCAAACCGTGGTCGATCATGTGAGAGTCTAGCATCTTAATCACTACACAACCAGCTGGCCTCACTCCATATATTCTATATCTCCTGCTGGGTAAACCACAGTGATCATTTCTTGAAGGCTTCCTATACCAAACTCCACGCTGGACACTCCACACAACTTTGTAGGAGTAGGACACCTTCTGCCAGGTCTGCCCAGGCAGCTGTCTATCCAATGCCCATCTTCAGGGAATGAACTCTACCACCCTCAATAAGAACAGAACATTTGGAAAGCTCAGTGCCTATACACAACTCTTCGTCCCACACAGTCTAAATTCTGAGTGCTCGTCTTAGTGAAGAACCCACTAAAGGGAGATAATATTAGAGGGGGGATATGAGAAATAGGAGATAAAGGTAGAAACTGCATTTTAGAGGCAAGAACGTGAAGGCAGATTAATTCCATGCCAAGATTCAGACCATGCTATCTTAAAATAACACAGGGCAGGAGAGGAAGAGCAGGAATATCAATTGATGCTACTGCTTTCACAATTCCTTCATGGACAGCTCAGTGGGAACTAAATAATTGGTAATAGCTATTGTGTTTTTCTGTGTCACTAAACCAGAAATCAGTGTTCATGGAAATGTCATTCTCTAGCCTAGAGAAAAATAAGAACAATGATCAATTTGACATTTTAAATAAGAGATACATTTTTCTTTGGTTCAATAAAAAAAAGTTTCCATGCAACATGTAATTATATTTTACACCAGATTTCAGGTGCACTTAATTACTGTATCAACTTATGTTGATGTCTCCTAAAATAGACTCAGTTGCTATTCTAAGAACATCTTTAGCCTTAAAGACATCCAGAAAGCTTGGTGAGCCAATCAACCAATGATATGTCACCAAAAATAACTCGGGAGGGGGCAAGAATTAGAAATCACACCCTGAGAACACTCCCATATCTGGAAAGAAGAGCCATGGGCACCACCAAATTCCCGGTTCAGAAGGTAAGCCTGTATAAATTCAATTTTGTAGGAAAACAACCATTTGCCTGGGACTAAAGGATTCTGGGAACACTAGGCTTTCAGGGTTAAAATGAGTAAGTCCCCAACAAACCAGAATGGGTTGGACTCCTTATCAGTCTCTTCACAGATCTGTGGTGACAACTGAACAAAACATGCTTACTGAAGACATAGAATACTTGATACTTAACAAGCATTAAAAAACGAACAGAAGAGTGGATTTCCAATGTGCATAACACAAAGCCATGATAAATGTTGGAGATCGTAGATAAGGTTTTGCTCAGATTTGATCCGTACAGATTGTGTGCATGTTTTGATAAAGTATATTGCAACTCACAAATATGTATAAGTATTATATATAAATCAGAAACCACAATAACGCTGAAAAAAATGTCAGCTACTTTCGAAGTGCTCATAAAGAGCAGTGGCTGCGGTAAGCAGTTGGTCTTGCCCGAGAGTTCCACTCCTGAACATCTCAGTTTACATAACCGATGTCAGTGGCAATTAGGAAAGGGACTGGGTAGGAATTGGGGACATTTGCACACCAAACTGCAGTAGTGCAGACAACTGGAGAGGCCGAGAAGATGCTGAGGGAGAACGGGGGGCATTCGTGAATGAGCTATAGGCAAGTGAATGACAGGTTATTACCACTGAGATGTATTTACTTTATACTGCAATACTAACTACATTGTATATTGCATATATAACATATGCGACATATACTATATATTATAATTGTATATAATTAGTATATAATAATGCTACAATTAAAAAGAGCTCCGCCATTTCCCCACTACCTACACATCTACATTGGTTTCTTAAGGGGGTAAATGCCCTTAGAGGTACTCTTATGTCACAGGGATTTTTTTTTTTTAATGAGTAAATGAGATAATTATATATATCACTTTAACTTACTAAGTAATTACATATTTTAAATTCTTTTTGTAATAGCTTTATTGAGATATGGTCCAGAAAGCATACAATTTGTCGTGTTAAGGTGAGATGGTAGGAGACAAAGAGAAGGAATACCAATTAATGCTGAGTTAAAGTGAACTGCATCAAGTGATTTCAGTGGTACTTATTCACAGCGCTATTCACAGCCTAGCAACCATCATCACAATCGGTTTTAGAAAATTGTTTTTTCCCCCCCCGAAAAAAACCTGTAGTCACTCTCCTTTTCTCCTAATACTCCAGGCACAGGCAACTACTCTATAGAATGGCTTTCCTGGATATTTCGTATCCATTTTGTATAAATGAGTCATACACCCTGTGGTCTTTTGTGACTCACTTTTTCACTTAGCACAGTCTTTTGAAGGCTGTAGCATCTATTAGTAACTTATTCCTTTCTGTTGTTAAGGAATATTTCATTGTATACACACACATTTTATTAATCTAGTCATAAGTTGATGGGCACTTGGGTTTCCAACTTTTGAGTATAAATAACACTGGTATGAACATGCACGTGTGTTTTATGGACATATGTTCTCATTTCTCTTGATAAACATCTTGAGTACATTCCTAGGATTCCTGGAATTCCTGGAATTCTAGTTCATATGGTAAGGCTATGGTTAACTTTTGATAAAATTCCAGACATTTTTTTCAAAGTGAATGCACCATTTTGCATTATTATCAGTAGTATGTGAGGGTTAAAATTTCTCCTTATCTTTTCTAATATTTATTGTTGCCTATATCTTTTATTATAGTTGTCCCCTTGGTGTTAAGTGGTACCTCAATAAGGTTTAGATTTTCATTTTACTGATAGCTAATAAAGTATCTTTTCATGTGCTTATTGGTCATTTTTATCTCTTTCATGGATAAACATCTATTCATATCTTCCACCTTTTAAAAATTATTTAAATATCATTAAGTCATTTCTGTACTCAATCAGTACTTAAAGAGCAATTACTATATCCCAAGTATTTTATAATCTCTTAATATTTAAAAAGCAATCCTTGAAATAGTTATTATAAGACTCATCTTTTAGATTAGGACACTCAAGACCAGAGAAATGGAGTAATCTACTCAATTAAAAAGATGTGACAGATTTAGAATTGGAACTCATGTTTAGCTAACCCAGGACATGAAAAGTATACTGATTTTTCTGAAGGCTAGGTAAGCACCTCTGCATACTGGATACGTGAGTTCATTCTGCCATCTTCCCCTACAAATTCTATCAAGGATGTTGAGACATCGTCGATGGCTCCTCCAACACAGACAATAACATTCAAACTCCTCAGTCTGCCTCCCAAAGCCAATCCATTCCAAGGTGCTCCATCATCCAACGTCACCTTCTGCCCTTCCCTAACCCTGTGCATCAGAGACAGAAAGCCTCAAGTTTCCTAAAGGAAACTTGCACTCTTCCCCTCTGGCAAAATTCTACTGACTCCACCAATGTCTGCTCTAAAGTCATCCTCATTTCTACTAAATTCATCTTGTGCCCAGGATCATGCTCCTTTCCCTCCTCTACACACCCTTCTTCATTTTTGAGAGATTTTTTTGCTATAGGGTGTATACGCTGGCTGGAGAGACGGGGGGAGAGAGAGAGAGAGAGAAAGCAAGAAATCTCCACCCAGGGGGCATGGCCACGCCACAAACCCTTCTCCTCCAGTCTCCTCTCAGGATCTCGGGCATGCACACACACACACGCCTGGCGTGAGTTTTAAGTCTCCAGGTCCGGGACTCGAACTGTGGTCAACTACATGGGAGCCCAACAGCATAACCATTAGACCATCTGCTGGTTCCCACATCTCCTCTTAATCCAAACAGTACTGCTTGTCTAAGTGGTAAGTTGCTGATCCCATTAACTTTCACGCCCTCACTCACAAACACAGGCACTGTTAAAATCTAGAATAGTAAGAACATTAATTCTGGCCCAGCCGTGTGGTCCAGGTGGGTTTGAGCCACTGCACAACCCAGAGCCATTTGGGAAGCCCTCGGTACAAATCTCAGACTGACTAGAAATGGCAGGCGTGTCTCTGGATGCACCCTGAGCCTGGCTGGTTGGAAGGCTAGGAAGATGGGGTCATCCTGAGGCCCTCTCAGAGCTCCACTCCCTTTCCTGAAAGAAAGAAACCTTTAAAACCATTGAAAGAAGAAATGTAATTCTGGTTTTCAGTGGAACTACTGATCCTCGTACATTCCATAGAAGACAGTCTTCTCTGTTGAGAACAATGAATGGGAAGAGACCTTTGGTTATATCCCGTGGCACTTCCAAACCTGTGCCATAGGAGTGTCAGCGCAATCGATGTAACCCAAATGTTAAGGTGTAAGTGCACAATGAATATGCAAAGCTGTAAGCAAGAGATAATTTTTGACTTGATTATGTGAGCTCACTATTAAGAAGATTATAATTAAGGGTTCATTTCTTATAGTACCAACAAGCATTTTCATCAACTTCGATAGCATTAACTCCAATTACCATTAGTAAACCAGATACAAGGATTCTGTTTTAAATTGCAATGAGTCAATAAACCCAAGATGGCCCTTGGGGAGCCAGTGTGAGCAGGACCTTATCACCTTTCTGAGCACTCACTGACAGTAGGGAGAAGGGACTGCATTGAGGCAGAAGCAATAATGGGATTTATAAAGAGCTACTGAACCTCACAAATGGCATCTGTAGTGTGTTCTGAAACACAAAATTATCTTTAAGAATTTTTAATAATTGTGTGATCAAGGAATATTTTGCTTTGCGGCTTTAAAGGAAGCCATTTTAGTTAGCCGAACAAACTAATAGACTAGCAAACTCAAAATAAAGGCTGATAAACAGGGTCCTTTGAAACTCTCATTATTATTAACTTATACTATTTGCATAAATTTGAACAAAGATGGATGGCTTTAAATGACTGTCACTAATTAAGAGACTGAAACAAACAAAAGACTAATAAAACATTATGTAGAGAGCGCGGTACATTAGCATACCCTGTCTCCTATCTCTCTTACAATGACACAAAGACAAATATTCCTGATTACACCTGAGGCAATAATGTAACTAGGGCAATAAATCATTCGAAGAAACCTAAGGGGGCTTCTTTCTAAGTACACTGATTTAGGCTATTAGTCCTGTCATTGAAATATAAACATCAAATGGAATCAAATTGGTTGTGATGATCTACGATACAAAGACTTGCCTCTGTTCTCTGGGAAAATGTAATCAGTAGGCAGACATGTGGCTGTATCTGGAATATATTTGCTAAAGAATACCGTCAGACTGCTATTAGAAACATCTCAACGTCCATGGAAAAGATAGTTATCCCCAGCAGGGCACATCGTAAGATCTGAAGTCGAATGAAAAGTAGGTTCATGCTTGGGTGTTGCATTTCTTTTTGTTTTTCTTTCTTTCTTTTTTTTTTTTTTTTCCTTAAAAGGAGCTCTAGAAGATATTTTCTCAATTAATCTAACCTGAAAGTCTTATCTTCAAGGTGTGCAAGAGAGCTCACACAGGGAGGAAAACGTGACCAGAAGTGAAGGCGGAAGGAGCTGCACTGGACGCAGCTGAGCTGTAACTGCACCACCGAGGTACCACCCTCTTAGAGAAAGGCTGTCGCTAAGAGACCTGGAGAGGAAGAAGGTGCCGGGTGGGATCAACCCTTGGAAATCTCTCGAGCAAGGTACCTGTATTCAATGGCCTGATGATATTCCTTAGTACACGGACACACAGAACAAAGTTGTCCTATAGCCCAATAGTAACACTGAAGTGAAACCCAAGATTTAAAGTTATTAAAATTGTTCCTTTTGATTAAAATCTTGTCTTAACTGGTCAAACTATTACAATGATGCTGGGATGTTATTTTTATAGTTTCATAATATTCTCCTCTAATTGAGATTTTGTTTCCTAATACATAATTGAAATTTTCCACTATTCTTAGCATCAAATATTTTACACTCAGGTAAATTAAAAACACCTTAGTAAAGTGTTAAGAATCCAATAAATAATCATGTAAATATTCAAAATCTACAGAATCTATACGAAGTACCTATAGGTCAAACTCCAATGATCCAGGGTGGATTACCTACGGATTCACCAAGTTTTGATTAAATCCCCACTTCCCTAAAGTGTGAAGTGTCAACCTTTTGCAAGTTATTTATTTTCTTTAAAATCAGTGTCTACTTTCTATTACTATGGAGACTTTATAGGAACCTATAGAATTCGTACGATTCTTGAAACAAATTTAGAAAAATAAAATAAAAATCCATGGTCCTATGGTAATTCTATTGGGTCATCAGAAAAGTCATGACATTTTTTTGTATAGAAAAACACAGAAAAATACCATGACTCTTCTGTTGATCCAGGAGATTATTTCAGTACCATTTGGTTAAAAGCAATGTCTCTCTTGCTATGAAAGAAAGATGAAAAAAAAAATTTAGAGGTTTTTGCCTTAGGGTGTGTGCACTCATGGAAGAGAGAGAGACAGAGACAGTGAGAGGAAAAGTGAAGAATTACAGCCCCGGGGGAATGGCCATGCCCAGATCCCTCCTTGTATTTAATAAGCCCTTAGTCTATGGAAAACCAACATGCGAGGACCTACTCAGGGCCCTGGAGCTGAGAGAAAGATGATTTTAAACTGAAGACATTTCAGACTCAACAGATGAAGAACGAAGTCTTCTTGGAGATACCCTTAGCTGACTACAAGCAGAAACTTCCGAGACGTGATGCTTCCCTAAATTCTCGCTTTGAGGTTGATTTACTCCTAGGAAAGACACTGAGAATAAATCTATCATAAATCCCCTCTTGGGGTCTTAGAGTGTCTCATGGTCATTGAAAAAGCATGAAAGGATGAAAGGCCACTACCATTTGCATAAACAGACATTATCACAAAACTCCTCATCTGTTGGGCTCCTAAAAGCTCATTAGTCTTCCTTAAAGAAATCAATTTCTTCTTCCTATGGAGGTGATTTTCTTCTCCCTCCCCCTCCCTTACTAAGTTAGCTGTGTTAAGTCTCCAGTTGTAAACATTAGCTAACCAGCTAGTTAGCTTCATATACATGTGACTAAACCTTTTTAAATCTTCTCTATTATTGGTTTTATCTGTCTTTCATCAACAGCTTAACTGACAGGTCCCAGGTCCTGAACCTAAAAAGAGTAAAGGGAAATTTGACCATCCCAACACACGCAAACCATGAACTATAATAAAAACTTGTACATTCTATTAAAAATATACATAGTGCGCTCTGTGAAAACAAAGGTTTTTTTTTTTTTTTTTTTTAATTTATTTTTTATTTTTAGTCTGTTAATATGAGGGTAAGAAACTGCTCATCTAGAAAACATCTAGAGACCTCTACATACCCATGCATTGCCCTCATTCTCTTCATACACTTCATCAAAGCACTTCCTCGTAAGTGACACAGACATAAGTAACCTTCAAAGACATGGCGATTCAGATCTCTTCCAAGTTCTAAGCCACCTCTTTGACCTCGATGAGATTTATTCTCCACACACTTTTATTTCAGTCTCACCCCATCCAAGGGCTTCCCTAAATGAAAATGTTTCATTTCGATTGCTTTATGTGGAGGGCTGATGTACACACTCCACATTCACATTTTGGGTGTCGATGATGAAGATTTGTATGTGAAATTCCACTTCGTCCTTCTCCAAACTGAATGAGTAGCTATGCTTATTTTCCCCCTTATAAATTAGAACTTTGGAACATAATACATGGATGGGAAAACTAACACAATTTCCATAGAAAGTGTAGGATGGGGCCAGCTGGTGGCACGGTGGTTAAGACAACTGGATCCTACAAGGCCAGCTTCATGGTTTGAGTTCTGGACCCGGTGACTTGAAAAATACACCAGGCATGTGTGCACACATGCCCAAAATTCCAAGAGGAGAATGGAGGAGAAGGGATTGCAGTATGACAAGAAGGAGGAGGAGGAAGAGGAGGAGGGAGGAGGAGGAGACTCCCCTGGAGAGTCTACAAGGGACACATCCACATTCCCCCAACTCACCCATGACACTGATTTTATCCCAGTGCAGCTAATGTGAACTTCTGATTTGCAGAATGATGAAGAATACATTTACGCTGTTTTAAGTTACTCTTGTGGTTAATTATTTCAACTACAATAGGAAAGTAATACAGGTTTGTATAATGTTTTTCCAGTGAGAGAAATAAAATGCATTATTTATATGGTGTCTGCCTTAGCGACTGGGAATGTTCTTTCAGAACCTTTAGCTGAGAGGAAAAAAGAAAAGAAATAATAACCAAAATTGAAAAAAAAATAAAGATGACACAGTCATACAGTTAGTTAGGCCCCATTAGGAATGACATCTGAAGCAAAAGTCCTTATGTTTGGTACTCTGTTAAAAATAATTGTCCAAATAGCAAGGTGACAACTTGTGGAAAATTTTCAATCCATCTGGCACTGAAATATTGATTTAAAACCTGTCCTTGGTGCTTTGATATTACAAAGGTTCTTGGAAATACCTGGAACAAGGGCAACGTTGAGATTTTAATCTTTATTCATGAAATACTATCCTATTGGTCAATTGTATACAAAACAACTCAGGTTGTATATATTTTTCTTCAAAACAAGAAAGCAAATAAATTTTATAATCAGTTTTAATAAATATTCTAAACCTTTAGAACAATATAATTGCTTCTGCCTGACTCAATGATCTGGAGAGAGTTTAATGAATTTGATGACAGTGTCAAATCTAAATATGGCAGTTGTTCAATGACAGTTTTAGCTCTTAAAGAATGACTCTGTAAGTCAGGACAGAAGTGGGGCTACTCTTCGAGAACTCTCTGCCCTTGTGCATGTCATTTCTCCCTAAAAAAGGGACTCTACTCCACACCCATAAATTGGCGGTTGATGGACTACAGAAGGAAGAGTCCTAAGAACAACATGTCACTCCAAGATGGCTGGGTCCGGCCGGGTTCAAGCCAGCTCTCACTTAAGCTATGTTCCAAAACTTGCCCCCAAACACAATCACACACACACACACACACAGGGATGGATGGGGACTTTGCTGCATGAGGCTACAAAGCCACATCTCACAAGTTCATGACAGGCCGCTGAGATTTTAACCGAGGCTGGGGCGGGTTGTACTCATTCTTTATTTTGCTGTTTTGCTTTTTCTTTCTTCCTTTCTTTTTTTTTTATTTTTTTGTGAAGGTTAAGTCTGGCCAAGTCTATTTAAATCTGGCATTTAAGCCAAACTGATGAAAACTGCCTTTGAACACGAAGGCCCTGTGGTAAGTGAACAAATTAAAAGACATCTAAAGGTAGGAAAAGGGGAAATTGACTTTCTTCATCATTTGAATGTTCATAAAAACCAGTAATTAGATTTGTTATTTTAAAATCTAACTTAATTCCTTTTATCTGAACGTTTCAAAGGGCTTTCAAAAGCTCCCAAATGACTATTAATCTCTACAGCACAAAGATGACCCATGCCATTTTAATGGTATGGTGTGCTGAAATAAAATCCCAAGAGTTTGATCCTTCCTTGGAGGTTTTAGCTTCTTTTCTCTCTCTCATAAATTAAGTTGAAGAGAAGAACCAGTGTGGTGGCAGTAACTGGGCAGTAATTTCAATGTGCACACATGTATATGTACATTTGCAGATATGGAGTGAAATTTATTTTTTAAATAGCCTCAGAGAATCTACAAGAGGACAGACTAGCCCAAGTGACTGGCTAGTATAAATGAAGCTCCTGTTCCATATAAGAAAGCTCTGTCTCAGAGAAAATGTGTTGGAATTCCTCTCTGTCTCTGTCTCTCTGTGTTTCTCTCTTTCTCTTATAATCTCCTTCTTGCTACTACTCACAGCCCTGGAGAAGAGTAGACTAGAAGATCTGTCAGAAATCACCTCTTTCCCAGATCTTCCTTTTGTGCATGTGAAAATGGATCCATAGACGTAAAGCACCTTGAGCCGTTTAATAGAGTCATCTAGTAAACAAAACAGGAATAAGGCTGCTGGTATGTGGTTCAAAACCTCTTAAAAAATAATTACATGGTTTAGGAACATGTAGTATGGCCAGTGGATTTTCTTCTTTTTTTTCTTTTGTTTCTATCACCAAGAATCCATTTTTTTTTTCTTCTGTAATCAGCACCCCCAATTTAGTTCAAAGGGACCACTCTCCCACCATGAGCCCAGACACCAGCAGGACTGCAGGGCGGGGCTCCAAGGTATGGGACATGGCTTGCAGTTCTGACAGTCAGGACCTGGTGATACCTTGGCTGACACAAGGGTTCGGCATGGGGCCTGTGGCCCAGGAGGGCCAGCGAGGCATGGGGCAGCTTTTGTTGGGGCTGCTGGGCAGGAGACATCTGCTCGTGCTGACAGAGACTGGCCCTAGCAGGATGTGAGGCAGGCATTGTCTGCAACCCCCTCGCCTCATGTGAAGCCAGAAAATAAAGCCATTAGGGTAGAAGCCAGAGCTGAGATTAAATGGATTTCTAATGACATATTAAATTAAGTCCCACCTGAAGCCCAGAATTACCACCTAGGCCTTCCAGTTATGTGGGCCAATAAATTCTGGTTGTTTATGTTTTTGTTGAAGTCAGTTGGAGTTGAGATTCAAGCAACTTTAACACTAACTAGTACTGCTAGATAAAACACGATTCGTGGTTAAATCTGAATTTCAGATAAATGAAAATATTGGGTCATTAGGAAAGTCATGATATATTTTTGTTTTTCTATGTAAAAATGCATCATGACTTTCCCGATGACCCAATAACTTTCTAGAATAAGCATTTCCAGTGCAACAGCTGGTAAATATTGATGACCTGAACTGTAAAGAATATAGCAAGCTATTTCTAAATGCAAAGCAGGGCCCATGGAGAAAGGAGAGAGGTCCACAACAGCAAAAAGACAGATGAAGGGGTGAAGTTTGGGGAGGCGTTTCGTACCCACCCTGTGTGGGAGTAAGAGCTAGTCAGCCATCACCACGAAATAGGAGAAAAGGTAATGTATTTACCGAGCCGATGTACAAAATTCCTTTTCCTGCTCCAGTTCTAGCTACACTGGTGTCAAAGGTTTGGAATTCACCTACTAAGGAGCCTCAGTGCCAGTCACGGTCCCATCTCAGTCCAGTTCATTTTATTTCATCAGGGATTTGCAGACACTGTACACTGCAGGACAGCACGGGCAGGATGGTCTCTGTCCCTCCACTCCTGAGGCACCTAGCCATCCAGCAGCATGAATACAAGTCAACACAGGAGAGCTGTGCTGGTATGGGGCCGGGAACCAGAAGCTAGAACCTAGGAGAGGCGGGATTTGAGCTACACCTTTGTGGAGAGGCGTGATGTTGGGGTGGGTGGGAGAGGCCATCTCAATGCCCTTTGTTTTCTTCCTGCTTCATTTCTTCTCTCTCTCTTTCACTCTTCCTTTCTTTCCTCCTTCCTCCTGCTTTTCAAATAGTGATGATGATTAGCAAGCTAACACCTCTGAGCACTGACTGGGGAAAGGACAGGAGCCACAGCAGCAGTGAAGAGACAGATAATGTCATGGGTCTCAGTGAGGTGTGCTGGGGGTCGCAGTGAGGTGTGTCATGGTCTCAGTGAGGTGTGCCGTGGTCTCAGTGAGGTGTGCCGTGCTCACAGTGAGGTATGCCGTGGTCTCTCAGTGAGGTGTGTCATGGTCTCAGTGAGGTGTGCTGTGGTCGCAGTGAGGTGTGCTGAGGTCACAGTGAGGTGTGCTGAGGTCACAGTGAGGTGTGCTGGGGGTTGCAGTGGGTATGCTGGGGGTTGCAGTGAGGTGTGCTGAGGTCACAGTGAGGTGTGCTGGGGGTTGCAGTGGGTGTGCTGGGGGTTGCAGTGAGGTGTGCTGAGGTTACAGTGAGGTGTGCTGGTGGTCGCAGTGAGGTGTGTTGTGGGTCACAGTGAGGTGTTTTGAATACTTCCATTTAAAGGGATAAAGAGCTAGCTAGCTATCAGAATGTAATAGAGAGTGAGTGGGTGAGTGGCGCCAGGAGGGAATCTTAGGTGCTGGCTTAGTTAGGCCTCATGAGTACAGAATCCAAAGTCCCTTAGGTTTGCATTCAACAAATATGCAGTATTTGGGGGCTGGGAGAGACTTTGACCAAACCCTGGATTTTCTAGGTGAGAGGACAAATGCGAGAACAGGAAATGGTTGCCAGTCCCCGATCTGGGCCTCGGACCCCGGGTGGTCGGCTCCAGAATCGAGGTTCGCTCTGCCTTACTTACGGGCATTGAGCCAGCAGGCTCTTCAGGTGCTGGTTAGACTGTCTCTTAGAGATACCAGGTGAAAGTACACAGATGAATTGTATTTGCATTGTATTCTCTGTCAGCCTCGCACGATCTCATTTTCTCAAACAGGGAAAGGAATGGATGTGCCCTTTAAGGAGGGGGGTGTGAGGACTGTCCCATTTGCAATCTCCTCTGCCCATGCTCAAAGGGGAACCCAAGGGGCCCCCACACATTGCCATTTGTCTTTTTCTGGGGCAGACCTATTAAAGGTGCCCCTGCTGAAAAGACTCAGCCCCTGGTGAACTTGCCGCCTTGGATGCGGGGCTGCTGCACGTGGGACAAATGAGCATTTCCCTAGTTCAATGCGAGTGTGAACGAAAGAGAATCACTTCTGGTGCCTGAAAATACTCAGAGTGATTTCCTGAAGGAATGCCAGGGACAGAGACGGAGAAGCACGGAGGCTTTCTGCTTCGACTCACGGCCGTGCAGTGTGCAGTGTAAAACCAGGTTACCCGGGAGAGGGAGTCTGATGTGCTAATTCCTAGCTTGTTCTCTGCACTTGTGTCAGGAGCCCATTATATAATTCAGCAAAGATCCTGGGGCCTTTCCCCAGGGAGGCCAAGGTCAAGAAAACAAAGGTGCTAGACACACACATGGGAAGTCCTCGAAGGAAGAATGCAGGTCCATGCACTTCGGACGTCCATGCTATTTGCAACTCTAGCCCCTGACATCACAATGATGAAGGAAGGGTGCTGATTTTGACTTTTCCATGAAGTACATACTTCCACACGCAACGGAAGGAGCCCTCTGCATGTCATGGGTGAGAAAAAAAGTAATGGCCTTTTCATTTAAAACGAGGTATTAAGAGGTCTTTGATGCTATTCATTTTTTAAAAAGCATATACTCTCTCCTCCAGGTTACTTAGAGCAGACATATTCTTAACTCCTTTGAAATGCAGAGTGAGGGAAAAAGATGATTTGCCTCCTCAGATTCCCTGCCTAGGTGATGTCTCCGAATTGACTTCGATTTGCCCAAAGCTTATTAGGGCTACATATTTTCAAGAAAGTGGAGTTATTCCATAAAGACAGCTCTCTCGCGGTTGCAAGTTGAACTTTCTTCAATGGAATGTAGCTGGCCATTTATTCCTTGGAGAGGAGATAACCACGGCCAGTTCCCACCAACTGCTCTTTCATATCCCCACGATCACGGACGCGATGCCAGAGGAGAACGCCGGCTAGGAGCAGCTCACCGTGCAACCGTGGTCATGGAGAAAGACAAAGCGTAAGCGGCCGACAGGTGTCGCCAGTCCCCCAAGGCCTTCTTGTCAGGCGGGGAAGACTCCTATTTGTTGCTTTCCTACAAGTGGGCCAGCAGCCTCTTCCTCTTCCCTGTGCCCTGACATTCTCCACTCTGCAGTGAGGTCTTCAGAACTTAACAGCCACACAATCCCACCAGCCAATCTCTCACCTGCACCTGCTCACACACATCGGGCCCTCCGATGACAGGTTCGCGGCCAGGCTTAGCTCTTACGGCTACTTTTCCACTCTGCTCTGGGTCCTGTCTCCTCTCTGTGGGCTTCCTAACCTCTCCTACGTTATTATTCTTTTTCCCTTTTCACTAGCTCATTAGTGTACACATATTTTATAATAAATCCAATTTTTTTTTTAAAAAAACACTTTTTGGGGGACCAACAGATGGCAAAATGGTTACGTCAATGGACTCCCACATAGTCAGAGGTTCGAGTCCTGGACCCAGCGGCTTAAACTCACACCAGGAGCGTGTGTGTGTGTGTGTGTGCCCAAAATCCCTAGGGGAGAATGGAGGAGAAGAGATTGCAGCATGGCCAACCCCACCCTCCAAGGGTGATTTCTCGCTTTCTATTTCTCTGTATCTCTCTGCTGAGTGCATGTGCCCTATAGTAAAAAATCTCTCTTTAAAAAAAAAGCCTTTTTTGGAGGCAGATATTGGTGCAGTAGAATGACATGATGCTCTGGGGGACAATCCTAGATGGTAAGGTTCCTGGTTCGAGTCTGGAGCCCTCCCTGAGTACACTGGGCATGTGTTTGTCTATGATCTGGAGAGGGATAAAGGCCGATAATGAATCATGTCATCGAGACCCAACTGAGCATGCTCTATTTTTTTAAAAACTTGCTATAGGAACGTGAGTCTACCAGAGAGAGACACACATGTGCATGTGCCCAGAGTGTTTTACAACCCACCAGGTCCAGGACTTGAACAGTACAGTCAGCCATGTGGGATCCAGTCACCTTAACCACCACGCCTCCTGGCTGGCCCTGGATCTGCTCTCTGTCAATCTCTTTTGATAATGGAAGAAATGAATAAACTTTTATGAAAAGAAGATTTTTGCACTCCTTATCCCTGCATAGAGTGGGGTTTCCTCTTCTCCTTTATAATTAAGCTCCTTTGCTTTGGCACCCCTCTTACCCATTTTGGAACCCACAAGCCCACTCTAGGCAGAGTTGGGGCTACCCCATCTTCACTGTCATATTCACCCATGTTCACCACGATCACCCGCTGGCAACAAACAGGCCAATTTTGATTAGAAATGCACGTAATGAAACAACACAGATTATTACTGCTGTTAACCCTCTGAAGCATGTCTTTTTAATATTCTTTGTGACAAAGTGTGGGCACACGTAAGATCTCCCCTTGCCTGTATACACATGACAGTGTCCTAAGGAAAAGCACCTCTGTAATTGAGTTTTGGGCTGAATTAGGCACCTTTGCTAAGGGCTGACATTTTTACTTGACAAAGCAACTGGCAAACTATTGCTATTCAGACTTGACTATCTGGCAGACTTTTCTTCAAAACGAACAAAGTGGGTCTGTTTCTTTAAGGCAGCAAACTGACGGTATCTGTGCTAATGATAAAATTTCCACTTTGAAGCAAAAATTGGATTTTGGAAAACTTATACCTGCCACGATGAGCCTGGAGTGCTTAAACTGTTTCCTGACTTTTCCATTGGCGATGATTTTAATGACTAATTTTTTTTTTGATACTATTAAAAACACATCATTTGGAAAACGTGCATAACTTAGAAAATCAGTATTTTCCAAATGACCAACATTGTGCATGGATTAAAGATCCATTAAAAGTGCAAAAAGGAACACACAGAACCAAAGAACTATGTATTTATTTCTAGAGAGTGTGTGTTTGTTTGTTTGTTTTTGCTCTACAACACGTGCATTTGCCAGGGAGACAGAGAAACAGAACGTGAGAAATCACCCCTTGAGGGGTGAGAAGTGACCATGCTGCAATCCCTTCTCCCCCATGCTCCTCTTGAGATTTTAGTCATGCACACACTCGGGCACGCACCTGGCGTGAGTCTCAAGCCGTTGGGTCTGGGACGCGAACCGTAATAGGCCATGTGGGAGTCCAGCAACATAACCATTACTCCATCTGCTGGTCCCAGATCCAAAGGATTTACAAAACCTGCAATTCCATATGCTGCGACAAGCACCTCCCCTCAGCCTGCTCACAGGACTGGGCTGTGGCTTTGTCAGCTTGTTTTCTGTCGCATGCTTTCAGCTCTGTTCACTCCATCTCCTTTGCCTGGACAATTCTTCCCTCAAAGAGTCACATAGACACTCTCTGTTCTACTCAGCTCTGTCAACAAATGACCCCTCTGTAGTAAAACCACTCTGATAGGCCTAGAAAGTATCTTCCCTCCATTGCTTCATCGTTTCCTTCATTTTACTCAGAATTACCAGGCATTTCCTAACAAGCCGACCATGTACTGTTGGTCTTTTCCAAGAGAATGCTAGCTATATGAAGTAGAGACTCTGTCTTGCCTCTGTGCTCACTGGTGCGTCCCAGAGCCTTGCACGGTGGCTGGGGTATATCATAATGCACACTCAACAAGTGTCTATGGAATAGAGGAATCAATGAATAAGTGACCACTTTAAGATGTAACACCTCAGGGTCGGGGAGCTAAATATGTTCAACCAACTCACGCAGCGTTGTTGGAAAGCTAGAACTGCTGTCATTTTAGTGCTAAAGCCTAAACTCTTAACAGTGCACTATTAAACATTTTGAACTCCCTAAAAATTCACAAGTACTCATGCTTCCACTTTCTTTGCTACTGTTATTTTAAGCAAGATAACATAACTAATCAAGAAAAACTGTTTTTTTGATAGATACACTATCTCTGTTCCATTCCGAATATTTAAATTAAGGAGGGAAAGAGTAAATTGTTACAGTTCATTGTAAGGAGACTTCAGGGACCTATACACATGCAAGTTACCAGGAATGCTAAAATAAATTTGCTCAATAAATACAAAACGGGAAAACTGATTAATATCTACAGGGCAAAAAACGGCAAAATCTCTGCAGGCCCTAACTATGTTTCTATGGATAACTTACAGAGTTGTAAAACAGTCCAAACACACAGACCTATAGAATCAGAAAACCAAGACGATGCCTGTAGATTGTGAAGATAACCAGTAATATTTTTAGTCCATTTCAAAATCTTGCACAATATTTTATATAGATATTTCATACAAGTTTTTAAAACAAAGGGCAATGAATGTTCTTCAGTCCTAACAATGACACAAATTAAGATTTTTTTATATACTAATATGATAACATAAAAACATTGGCATTCAAAGATTTCCCAAATCCTTTATCTTAATTTTTTGCTCTCAAAGGAGAATTACATTGACCTGCTTAGATGTTTGGGTACAGCCTGCTTTGCTAGTCATGAGAATGTTCAGAGACAAATTGCAAGAATAAAATTTAGATTTAATTTCTGGAAGGGAGCAAAGAGCAGAAGGACAGGCCAAAAAACTATCTGCTAAGGATCTGGACAGAGAGTTTGAGGAAGAGACAAACAGAAGAGGCCGTGGGGACAGCTCTTGTGCCTGAGGGCTTAGGCAAAGGGATTGAGCACTGGGGGATGTTTTGCTGTGTTTCATTGCAAAGTAATTGTTTTAAGTGCAATTGTTTTGATTCAATTGTTCCAATGCAGTGCAATTTAATTAATCCTTCAGACATTTTTTGAGAAATACGATTAAAGCCAAACCAGTTTGCTATGTTTGGAATTATATTTCATTTAGAGGTAACAACCAAGTTGTAGACTCCAGTCATAAGAAGGCCCAGAATAATTCTAGTTACAGGGTTTTGCTAAGGATATTTCATTAGTGGCTGATCATATATAATATTGGTACAAGCTGAATTTCTACCTGCTTTTTCACTTCTAAGCATTGCTTTCAGTAAAGGTGAACTTATAGCCAGGGATACTCCCAATTTTGATTTTATTTTTATGGTTTTGAGCTGCATCGTTCGATCTAATAGCCGCCGGCACTTACTGCCTTTGTAATGAGCACCTCGAATGTGGCTAGCAAGACTGACTGACGCCATTCTTATGTCATTCAATTGAAATTATTTAAAAATGGACACTCTATTTAGTTTGGGGAAACTTTCAAATATTTTTGATGTAATATGTTTAAGATAGATTTATTTACTTATTTATTCATTTATTCATTCATTTATTTATTTACTGCTTGCTTGCCTAGGGCATGTGCATTTGCCAGAGAGAGAGATGGCAAGAGATACAGAGACAGGGAAAGTGAAAAGTCACTCCCAGCGGGGATGGTTATGCTGCAATGCCTTCTCCTCAATTCTCCGTTAGGATTTTGGGCATGCACACGTGCCCAGTGTGATTTTCAAGCTACTAGGTCCTGAACTTAAATCATGGAGTCAGCATGTGGGATCTAGCACGTTAATTAACCACGGCACTAGCTCTCTGTCCTAAGAACCTACTTTTTTGAACAATGAATCTCATGAAATCTAAATACAGGATAAGTGCTCCTGATGAAAATTTAGCTTATGAGTTTATATAAATAAAGTATACAGCAGAGTTTGAATACTTGGTACCAAAAAAACAGAGAGAAATATTTTATTAATAGTTTTATACTGATGACATGTAAAAATAATGGGACTTCTTTTTTTGTTAAGTTTAGATTTTGGAGCATTTTGAATTTTAGGATGAGCTGTGCTTAAGTATGCTTTTTTCTTTATTTTAATTTTGTTTATTATTATTTTTTTATTTGACCAGAGAGAGAGAGAGAGAGAGAGAGAGAGAGAGAGAAATCAAGCTGCCAGGTATGGGACTCAAACCAAAGTCAAGCACGTGGGAGTCCAGCACCTTAACTACCATGCCACTTGCCAGCCATGAAGCATAAGAATACTTTGGATAATCCGAGTAAATAAGATGTCAGCCTAGTAGTCATTCCCCAGCTCAGCGAATATGTAATGAGTCCTTGCTGTGGGCAGGCGTTATTAGAGAAATGGGGGGGATAAAATAGTGCGCAGATCAGTCCAATTAGGAAAAAGCGTGTGTGTGCATCGGTGGGATCCACACAGCAGACCACAGCAGGGACTTGGAGATAACGCGACCAGCGGCCAGCTCTCCGTGGGCAGGTGACACTCGCGTTTACCTGCCCTGCGTGTGGAAGGCTCAGCGTGACGGAGGAAAGACAAGCGCCATCTCAGGAGGCCTGTGGAGATGCAGACCATGACAAAGCAACAAGCACTGGGAGAGAAGCCAGCCAGGCTGGACTCGAACCCATCCCGGGAAAGGAAAAGGGGAAGGGAACAGCAGTTTGTGACACTGGCCGTTGGTGGCATTCCTTATCCACAAGTATAATAAATACACTAGCAAGTGTCTAAGAAGCCCCAAAGTGCAGGGAAAATAGTGCACTTACTAAACTCCGTCCAACTTAACAATGTAACCCAAGGCTTTAAATCTAGAGACATTTTGGGCCAGCAAATCACACTGGACACATGTGTGTGCATTCTGAAAATCCTGAGAGCGGGATGGAGAACCTGAGGATGAAGCTGCTACCTGGACGAGGGTGCACCTGAGACTCACAGAGAGATGGCCATGGAGCTTCCACCCCTAGCCCTGAGGTCTGCTCCACCTCTGGAAGTTTTCAGTCATAGAGCCAATCAATTCACTTAATTGCTTAAGCCTAATTGAGTTGGATTTTCCATTACTTATTACTAAAAGTGCCTGAACCACAAATCCAGATAAAATTGAGCCCTCGTTGCAAAGCCTTCTCAAATCCCTACAGGCAGGTCAGGTTATCGACCCTTCTTTTCTTCCCCAGAACTCAGCTCACACAGCCCTCCTTCTACTGGACTCTTCTATGATCTGTCTTCCCAGTTCACCACGCTTCAGTAAGGACAAAGACTACACCATATTCAGCATTACCTCCCGAGAACCTTGCACACGGCCTGCTTCTTTTAAATAACGAATGAATGAGTGAGCGAATGAATGAACCGTCAACTCCTGTATGTTGTTCCTGATTTCTGACTCGCTTAAGGACCAATAAATCTAACAGCTGTGAGAAATGTAGAGTTTGAGTAAAGTGTACGGATCGGTATAATGCAGTCTGCAGCAGTTCAACCTATTTATCATGGGGTTATTAATCTCTTCTGCAAGTAACCTTTACACCAATTCCATTATACCCAATTTCCTCATGAAATTACTTACAGTTTCTGCAGAACACACCACTTTAACATCCATTCATTCACTTATTCAGCAAGCATTTATCCTGTGCTGGGCAGTGATGTGGGGATATAACATTTTTTTTTTTAAGTCCTTACAGTATAGCAGGGGAAACAATGATTTTTTAAAAGTATAAGTAAAGCATGGAGTATCAGGCCAGCCCGTGGTGTGGTGGGTAGGGCAGCTGGATTCGACATGGTCGACTGCATAGTCTGGAATCCCAGGCCCAGTGACTTGAGAAACACACGAGGTACCTGTGTATGCATTCCGAAATCTTGAAAGGCGGGAGGAAAGGAGAAGAATGAATTGCAGCGTGATCATTCCCGATGGAGGATATTTTCTCACTTTCCCTCTCTCTCTTTCTGCTGAGTGCACACGCTGTCTGGCAAAATTTAAAAAACATAGACAGAGAGAGAATTTCACATGGTGATAAATTCTATGGAGGTAAGACATGCAAGTGGGGCCAGAAAAGCTGTGAGTCGTCAGATTTCAATTTTAAATAGAGTGGTCAGGACCATCCCTGAGATGTTAGCGACCAGAAAAGGTCAGGGAGATGCATGCATAATGTAGAGAAAAGTGTTCCTGAAGGGGACATCCACAGAGCAAAGACCAACACATTTATATTAAGAAAATGCTCGATGTCACAATTATGATAATGCAAAGCAAAATTACAACGTAGCAACTCATATCTATCAGGGTGGCTATTATCAAGGGGGAAAAAAAAGAAGAAGACGACAAGTTGCTGGTGAAGATGTGGAGAAATTGAAGCCCTGGCACACTACTGGTGAGAACGACAAATGGTCCCATCACTATGGAAAAGAGTACAAAGGTTCTTCAGAAAATTCCAACTAGAGCTGCCATGTGATCCAGCAAGCTCACCTCTGGGATTTGCCCAAAGGAGCTAACGTCAGTGTGGAAGATATGGCTGCATGCCTATGTCTTCTACGACATTGTTCATGACAGCCCAGAAGTGAAAATCACTTCCACGCCCATACAGAAGATGGATAAAGGAAATGTGGTATATCCATTCAACAGCCTCAAAAAGAAGGGGATTCTGCAGTATGGGACAGCACAAATGAACATGGAGGAATTCTGCCAAGCTAAATGAGCGAGGGGAGAAAGACAAACACTGCATGATTTCACTTACAGGAGTTATCCATAAGACAGCCACATGCACAGAATCAGACTGAGTGGTCCTTGCTAGGAACTGGAGGGGAGAAAAAAGGAAGAGCTGCTAACCCCTGAGCGAGTAAGCTCTGGAGATCTGTCACACTACGTTGCCACTTACAGCCACAATACGGCAGATTAAACACTGTGCACCTAAAGGTGTAAGCTGGTAGCTCTTATGTTAAGTGCTCTTACTGTAAGTGTGCACATGTGCACGTGCGCGCGCACACACACACACACACACACACACCTGGGAGCACCTGGTGTTGGAAAGAAAAGCCAGGAGGCCAGAGAGGCTGGAGAGATGGGGACGGGGAGATGGCTAAGCCAGGGAAGATAATACCAAAGCTATAAGCAGATTGGTCAATGGCTGAGCTTCTCTGAATTTGGCGTTTTAACCCAAGCAAAATGAGAAGATCCTGAAAGGATGTAGCAGACGACACGGGACGGCAGCCTCACCATCAGAGGACGGGAAGGCACAGCCTTGTGCGTTGCTGTGGGGTGAGGGAAAGCAGCTGCTTAGCTTCTTTATTTAATTAGTATTTGAACTGCATATCGAGTGGCTCTGTTTCTTTCTAATGAAGCCCAATGTATTTAATTCTTATTAAATATTTTAGCTAACTTGTCAGTCAAACACTTTTTAATATAAGGGTGGTGACATAAAAATGAAAGTGGATTTTACAAAGAGTTTCCAATTATGTGTAACCGGGTAGAGAGATTAAGAGGCATCTCATAAGATATGGAGTGTCTAATGTTTCACTTTGTTTTTCCTAAGAGAAGACTGAATAATAGAACCACCTTTTTTTTATTTTCTCTTCCTGCAGACCAGCTGCCTGTGATTGATAGCTATTAAATGAGGTTTTACCTCTCAAGTTTGGTCCAGATTAAATACATCTATAGCACAGCAAGCCACCAAGAGACAAAGGAACAAATGCCAATTACTTGTCTATTTTGGTGTTCTTCATAGTTAACCATCGCTTAAACATTCAGAGGAAATGGTTTGATGAACAAAAGGAACAGCAATGAAATGCACTTATAATTCAACACAGTTGAAGCTCCCCAAATTTACAGATGTAAGTTTGCACACACGCACATCTTAAAAGGGATTCTGCTTCCAACGCAGGGGCCAGGAAGGGATCCTGTAGGATCTGCGGGTGCATTGGGAGCGGTCTGTAGCACCGTCCTCTTTCCTCCCCTGCCCTGGGAACACATGGCAGTCCCCTTCGGGAAGAGCTTCGTTTCTCGACTACTCAGACAGAAGATGGAATTACAGCGATGCCTAGGGTCGTTGGCTGGAAGTGAGTAGAGTCGATGTCTGCTAATAAGAAGATTCTTTACCCATGTGAAATTGTGTTGCTTTCGGAAAAAAAAAAAAAAAAAGTGAAATCATCTTTGCCATGGCAAAGTGTATTTATCTTCAGTGTTTTGTAAGGAAAGAGATGACAGCTTCTGCTCTCGGAAGGTCTGGGCTAGGGCTGGAACCCTACCCTTATTCTCTCTCAAGAGAATCCCTCCTCCCTCTTACCCTAAGGAGCTACAAACTCTAGACACAGGAAAGTCATTTAACATCCTGTCCAAACACAAGGGGAAAAAACCATGATAAGGGAGAGATGACAGCCTGCATTCCTATCATATGCACGAAAGTATGAGAGGTGCACGCATGTGCATGCGTGTGTGTACATGCGCACCTAGGGGAGAGAGATGCACTAGTCAGGGGTTTGGAAAGAGAGCGTTGGAAGATAATAAGAAAACAGGAAACAGAAACTCTGTGTGCTATTATCTGAGGTCTCAAATGTGTTACCTTCCTCCCTGTCGTGTGATAGGAAGGAATAAGTTAATTAAACGCTGTAGCATCTGCAAGTCCTCCTCTGTTATGTCTGGTCGGGGCAAAGAAGAGCGTAAGTTCCTGCAGCCACTGAGCCAGAGCTGCACTGATTGGGAGGTCCTGCTGGCCCACACCATCGTCCTTGCCAACAAGAAGGAATATTCCAGAACAGCAAAGTTCCTCCTTCAAATGAAGGTGCACGAGCAGTTTTATGATTTCCTCACTCTGTGGGTAAGAAAGTAGGGACTTCTCGCACAAATTCACAGGGTCATCTAGAGTAATTAGAATCCCACATCTACAGCAGATCATGCACTGTCAGTTAGTTGAAGCCACTGAACCAGAGCATAGCCTTCTAGAAGGCAGCTCCTCCATCCCCCAGATCTGTTTCTCATGGTGAGCTAAGTTAAAGAGTCTATTACCCAGATGGAAGTGAGTATTTAAAGAAAAGGTAGAGGCAAAAACCAACACTCTTTCATGGTAGAGTTCTTATGCCCTTTGGATCTGCACACAGAAACTCAGAAAATGGCAGAACAACAACAAAACATTACTCTTGAAAGAAGTGAGAATATGTTTCTAGCCTTGCTTTCTTTATCTGAAACTGTTAAGTGTCTGTGATGTTACGCTCTCAATCTCTTCCCTTCTCTCTGTTGGTCTCCCACACTTTCTTTGTCCATCTGTTACTGTCTACTTTCACACACACACAAACAGGAAGACAAGACTTGTGGGTCATAGATCAGATTGTTCCCTTACTTACAGAGCAGTTTACACATCTCACCTGCTCAGACATCCCATGGGCCTCACCAGGAGAGGCAGATGTGCATATGATGGCGTTTGTACCACAGGAAAAGAACCCCTGGAATTATGAAACTATACAATTATAGAATTATGTAGGGTAACTTTCCCATTAGTCTTCCCAACCTTCCGGACAGAGAAGAAGGGCCTCTGGATCTGCAATTAAAAAAAAAAAAAATCGGGACCAGCAGTTAGCATAATGGCTATGTTGCTGGACTCCCATGTAGTCGCCCGCAGTTCGTGTTCCGGACCTGGTGGCTTAAAACTCACACCGGGCGTGTGTGCGTGCGTGCCCAAGATCCCAAGAGGAGAATGGAGGAGAAGGGATTGTGGCGTGGCCATCCCCTGTGGGGGGTGATTTAAAAAAAAAAATCATCTTTGGGGAAGAAAGGACGACTGTCTACTCGGACATCCTAGACACAATCAAACGTCTCCTCTAGGAAAGACAGAGAGCGTACATCTCTCTGGAGCTCTCTACCTTTGTGGTTGCTAGTCCGTCCCCTTTTCGCTCAGATGCCAGTGTTCTTTGCTCTGGCCACAGTCATGCAGAAACATGAACATGATCAAGGAGCACTACTTCCTCACAAAAGCAAGCGTAGTAAGAGGTACTTTCTTCAGAGTGTGGTTATAGGTCTGTAGTGAGATTATTCAAGGGGGATTGAAAAGGGAAACAAGCACAAGCCAGGAACAAGAATTAGTATGGACTTCCTTCTGCCACTAAGGTGAGCTGCTGTGCCCCCACGGGACTTCCACCGGGGCGTCTTCCCTGTACTCCGTATCTCACTGTTCACAGAAAGTTCCTATGAAGGGTAACACGTTCTCCCGCTGCAAATGTCAGTCTGCCATATTAGTTTTACTCTTTTCCACACTCGAATGAGACAGAAATTACCTTATTCATGATCATATTCCCAGCTGTATCACCACCCGCAATAGTTAGAATGTAGCATATGTTAATACAATGATCTAAGAATGCTCTCCTTCCATCCCAAGTCCTGGCTTCCTAGGCAGCCCCTAGAGCACATTCCTGATCTCCAGGGTGTCGTACACACAGGACTGACGGCGGCGATGATGCTGGTGCAGATGGTAGTGATTTCAGGGGAGAACACTGCTCAAGAGCATGAAGAGGCCACGTTTAATACTGCCTCTGCTACTAAGCTACTTAATTTTCAAAGCCCTTGCTTCTGCATCTATACAAAGCAATAGTGTGCATTACCTCTAACAATATGTATCTTGAAATAACTAAAAAAAAAAAAAATTATGCAGGCACAGTACTTAGCAAAGTACCAAGCATCTAGGCTGGTTGAAAAATGAGTAGCTAGTGTAATTTATTATTATTGATTTTCTTGAAAGAAGGTAAAGTGTAGGAGGAGAGACCAAGGAAGACAAACGTGGAGTGTTTTTGGTTTGTTTGTATTTGGCTTTGCTTCCTGCTAAGTCATTGTTATAACTAAGCTGAGGAGAGAAGGCAGTTTGCGAAAGAGATTTAGGGGGAAAAAATGACGAGACCAAATCCTCCAAATGAATCTTAATATATACACAACTGCATTGGCTACCGCTGTTGCAGCAGGGCGGAGAAAAATAGGCACTTACAGATGAGCTGCAACTTGCGTTTTCCTTCTGAATTTGCACAGGGGTCGTTCCTACATCAAGAATAATTCTCTTTCTCCCTGTCTTTTTCTCTCTCTCTCATACCCATCATGCTCTAATATGAGTAATAGGGAGAGGGGAGGAAAGCACTTCCTTTTCAAGAGAATTCTGACAAAATCCTCATTCTCCACAAGCCTGAGATGTTTGGTACCTACAGCAAACTCGAGGCAGCATCTGGCATCAAGTATGTTTTCATTAAGAAAAGTCTTGACGAGTCTTTCTGTTGGGCTTGGTGATGTTATGTAGTACACTTCATTTCTCTATTAATATATCCTTTATCTTGATGAGCTACAATACAAAAATGATTTTACAGAAAGAGTAGTTCGGGACTCGAACCACAGTCAATTACATGGGAGTCCAGCGATGTAGCCATTCCGCCATCTGCTGGTCCCCAAAAGCCATGTTTTGAATCTCTCGCAAGGAGACGGCAGCACCATGGAGCCTTCGTGTATGAAGGGTACCCTCCCAGGCTCTTTCCTTCCTCTCTCTTCAATCCTCCTAATAACCTGTGGAAGTTGAAGGCACTAAAGAGAAAACCAGAAGAAGAACTGCTGGGAAACCTTCGGCTCAAGGAGTTTTAGTAATGTACCCAAGATCATCTAGGTGGTTAAGTGGCTAGCCGAGGATTCAAAATCCACTTTGAGTGAGAAAATCCAGCTCTTCCCAGTCCAATATACTGCTTCTAAATTAAATCATGAAATATGAGTGAGGAACCTAAGATAAAAATAGTCACACAATTTCAAATAAATTCAAAGACCTTCAAAGAATGGCATTGATTTAAGATATTATTTACAGAAGAAATTCAAACAAAGCATCAAAGCACTGTGAGAAAATGGAATAGAATATGTTTCTGGTGTGCATTTCTTACAAGAAATGTTAGATAAGGGAGTACGGGAGGAGGGAGTGACAGTCTTGTTGTCAACTTGTCGTGAGCATTTCTTTAATAAACTATATTGAATTGAAGAAATACAGAACGGAAGGGTCAGAGTACCAAATAAATTAAGAGGAAGAAAGGGTGAGAAACACAGAACTGTGTATAAGAAATGCAGAAGAATTCAAAGAGGATCATGAACAAATTCAGGAAAAAGTTAAGACACTGAAAAATCAAAGGAAATTCTAAATAAGCACAAGAAAGCTGTATTCTAAATAAATACGGAAATTCCAATCACTATAATAGTGAGATTAAAAAAACAACAACAACAACAACAAATAATGAATCCAAAAAGGAAAGGAATGTGAGTCTCTTTATAACCCCATAGTACCCACCGCGATTTCCTGGTTTCTTTGATGGTGATTCTTCCTAATCGGAATGTAACGAATGAATGCGTAATACACAGTGATAATAGAAGGCATTTGTAAAATAGCCATACATTATGTTAACACATGCACCAAGTCAGAATGGGTCCTCAGTTTTGTATAGATTATGTGATGTATGTATTTCAAACACCATCTAGATAAGAGTAATGACTTACAAAGGCACAGAACAAGAATCAGCATTGCAATGATTCAGAAAAGAAACAGTAAAAGAGAAAAAAAGAGACAGAGATGCTTCAAATAGGCACCAGATTCCATGACAGATGAATACATTGTATGGGCATACGATCATTCGATTAAAATGATTAAAGTTTAAAGTTTAGCAGCCAGACAGACTAGTACCCACGAACTACCATTTCTCAGATGGGACGAGAAACACAGATGAGGAACATTTTAGAGAGAAAACAAAATGTGACTAATGTTTGAAGTCTTGGTTAAATGTTCGGTATGGTATACCCCAAACCACAACAATTAGTCATTTAATAATATGTTACTGATAAACCACATGTCAGATACTAAGTGCACACGTAAATGAATGGTTTATGCCTGCCATATTGTTCTAGAACCACTTGAGGGAACAGAGATGTAAGAATATTCCTAACACATTCAAAGTGCTATGGTAGAAGTATGCAAGTATATACAGTCTATAGGAGCACAGGCATCCAGGGACAGGGAGAGGATCCTAAATTTTTACAGGAGAAAACCACATCAAGAAAGCTTGCCTTGGGCCCAGCAGGTGGTGTAATGGTTACGTCGCCAGACTCCCACGTAGGCGATTGCCTTTCCAGTCCCAGACCCAGCATCTTAAAACTCATGCCAGGTGCATGTACAAGCGTGTCCAAAACCCTGAAAGGAGAATGGAGGAGAAGGGATTATGGCATAGCCATTTCCCCTGGGGGGTGATTTATTGCTTTCTGTCTCTCTCTCTTTCTGGTAAGTGCATGCGCCCTATAGCAAAAGTGTCCCTTAAAAAAGAAGAAGAAGAAAAAGAAAAGAAAGCATGACTAACCAAAGTAAGAAGAAGTCTAGATTAGGGTCAAGCTGCTCAATGAATAATCATTCTCACTTCTTCCAAAAGCCAGCAGAAGTTTCCAACAAAACTTAATCTAAGCTGCTTCTCATTCTTCGAGCACAAAAAGCACCTCAGTTTAGCAAAGCATAATGATACCCACAAAGCACTTAAAGAAAATGCTTATATTGATCTTGGGGAAGATGTGTGCTCGTCATGTGTAACAGAAGTTCCAATGCCCCACAGTTCTAACAAGGGCATCTCTTCATCAGTGCATATAGAGATGTGATCTTCTGTTTGCTTGTTTGCTATGAGGTGTGATGCTCACTGGAAAGAGAAAAAAGGAGATAGTGAGAGGGAAAGTGAGAAATTTCCCCGGGGGGGATGGCCATACTGCAATCCTTTCTCCATTCTCCTTGGAATTTTGGGCATCACACACATGCACCTGGTATCATTTCAAAGCCATTGGGTTCAGAACTTGACCTGCACAGTCAGCCACTTGGGATCCAGTCACTGTAACTTCTATGCCACCTGCTAGCCCCATAATTGCATTTTTTAATTTCCAGAAGGAGTATGCCCTCACGAGAGAGAGAGAGAGAGAGAGACAGAGACAGAGACAGAGAAGAAGAGGGAGGAAGTGATTCCCCAATGGGGCATAGTCACACTGCAATCCCTTCTCTTCTATTTCTCCATCTTGGGATTTGGGGCACCCACACACCCGTACCTGGTATATTTTTCAAGTCACCAGGTCTGCGATTTGAACCGTGCTGGGCCACGTGAGACCTGGCCCCCTTAACCTTTAGGCTATGGGGTCAGCCTCAAGAAGATACAACCTTGGAAACTTCACTAATACTGTTTAGATCAGCCTACTAGGAAAAAGACTAGAACTGATGGGGAAGCAAGTCATTTTTGTGCATTGTGCTGACAAATGGTACTCAGTAGAGGGAAAGTAAAATGCTCCCCATGAAGTTCTTGACAGAAAAATTCATGGCAAATTGATGTGTGATCAAGAGCTCTACTGATGTGCAGCATCCTTGGTAAAAAGCAAACAAATAAAATACAACGGTAAACCCAAGACAAATCACTGAAGGTTAATAAGCTGCAGATAGATTATGCGACCAGGTCAGATCACTGAACCAGGATGACCATCAGGCTGATTTGTCCTTTTACGAGTGCAGTCATCATCCTGCTCTCAGAATAGACAGTTCTCAACTCCACTCTAATTTTCAGGTCAAATTCTGAAGCAGGACCTTCTGTAATGGAGGCAGAAAAACTTCCAGCTCAATAGTGCAAAAGGTTCAGCAATTGTTAACTTTCCATCACCCCAATTTTAACATTGTATGGTAGATTAACTTATTGATCCAGGTCTTCTTTCTTCTGTAATAAAACTCTATATCCACATCATTGCCTGGTGGTAAAGGGAACAGAATGCACTATACAAAGCCCTGTGATTTGTTTTGGCCAACAGGATAGTAGAAGACATGATACATGCTGAAGTTTGCTATGTGCATACATCACTAAGCTTTTTCTGTTATGGTTTAGCGATCTTCCAGGAAGAGAATGTTATCTAGGAACTGCTGCTCTTCAGCCTGAGCCCCAGAACAAAAATACCTGGAATAGCCCTGAACTCTAGCCTTTAGCAAGGCCCAGCTGACCTGCAACGTGAAGTGGAGACGTATCTGAGTTAGATCCGACAGAATGAGTGTGAGAATAAATACTCTTGAAGGTACTGTGTTGAGGAGCTGTTTCTCACTGCTACTGTGGCTGTAGCTGACTGTTACACATTCTTCTGAGTGTTAGTAACCACTATCTTATTTACCCTGCTGTTTTCAATCACACCCCAGACTTCAATTCTATCTCTAATAATCACGTTAGCGCTCTACAATACCCAGTTTCCTTCCTAATGAGTTCCTGTGGTTGGATATTTGTGAAAACCTGTCACTCTCTACTGATATTCAATCAAAATCTGCTTCTGTGTATAGTAATCATCAATTTACTTACATATGAATAAGGTAAATAACAATGATTAATACTACCATCTATTAAGAAACAATTCCAGGACAGGTACACTTCAATGTATATATTTCAATCAATTTGCACAATATCCGGCAATGCAAATTTTGTAATTCTCATTTTCTGGGGTTGGTTTATTTATTCTTTATAACTGTTTCTATTCCAGGCTTTCGGCTCTGAAGACGTGAGTAACCTGTCCAAAGTATCCCAGACATCTGAGAGATGCCTGGATTAAGCCTACCTGTTGCTTTTTATGTGTTCCATGCTTTAGTTCATAAATGGAGAACATGAGATTCTCAAGTAATAAAATAAATGTCCAAATTACAATTGAATAATTTCTTAGAGATGAAAGTTGTCCACTGTGCAGACAAAGGGATTCTGATAAAATTTCTTGGCATGCTGACAAGAAAGTATGAACCATGTTATTTGGCAAAGAAGGTCAGAGAAGTGGCTATAGGTTGGATTGAATAATACGATTCTCATAAAAAAGGAGTTTTATTAATTGAAGGCATTCTAAGAGAAGTGAACAATGGAATCATAGCATTGAAGGGAGCGCTTGCCTTGGTTTTATGTGCAGACTAGAATCACGCAAGAGTTAGTGCTGGAACTCTGGGATCGTAAGATCTGAGTTCAACCCCGATGCCTAACGTGTTTAACTGAGCAATCTCAATAAAGTTACTTATGCAGGGGGTCTTCAAAAACTTCATGGGAAATTAATATTATGAAGAAACAATAAATAGAATTAATTTTTGGTGCCAAAATAAACTTGTACTTGGCTTTTATTTTCCCACAAACTTTTCCAAGTCTCCTTGCACCTCAACATCTCAGCCTTCTCCTCTGTAAAATGGGTCTGATGGCGGTAAGAAGTTTATAGAGTAATTAAAGGAAATGAAATAAGAAGTGTCCTGTGAAATAACTTAGCACTGGGCAGGAGGTGGTGTGGGGATGAAGGTCTGGACGTGCCTATGGCCGAGTACACATGCCCTATAAAAAATTAAAAATCACAATAAATAAAATAAAATAGATTTTTAAAGAATTGTAAATAATAATAATAATTTAGCCCAGTATTCATGATTTATACATTGTTTAGTTGAAGGTACGTTCCCTGAATTTGTATAATATCACCAAGAATAGAATTGCTCTTTTCTAAAGGAGACTGGACTTTTCGAAGGACAGAGAAAGGCAGAGACGTGAGGAGGGGAGAGAGGGAAGGAGGGGCACGGCATTTAAGTTGTGTGGGTAGCCAGGGCGGAACACACGGAAAGCAGGGCACGGTGGAGAATGAGATGCGGACAAACACGCCGTCGAGGGGCACACTGGGTGAAGGTTCTGAAAGGTGTAACTACAGATAACATTTCACATACAGGGCCAGATGCTATTCCAGTCCCTGCGACTACGAAAGAAAGCCTTTGTTTAAAGGTGAATAGACCCAATTTAAAATGCAGCCACTTCCGCACTTGGTCCGGGTGAGATTAATCCCTGTTCTGAGCTGCCGTTTTCACCTCTTCATTGTTTACTGGGCTTGAGTCTAATTGGGATTGATTGGAATCATGGGAAGCCACTAATTAAAATGATTAACAATATCAATAACCACAAAGGGAACAGAAAAGGAAGCCTCTTACTTTTAATGGGCTGAACACCGAGTCTCACTGGCTGAATGAAAAGAAGTTAATTGAAGAATGACACTGGGTAACAAATGTCTGAAATGTCTATTTTCATACTCTTAATAAAGGGCGCGTTTTTTAGAAGCTAGGTGCTACAGCAAAATGATAAATACCGACAAGATCCTTTTTCCCCTCCACTAACTGAGTTCAAACTAATCCCAACCCCAGAATGCTTGCAGGCACTCTGTGATTCAGGACGGCTCTGAGCGGGCGCTGCGCTGCACATGGGTTCTATTTCACCTTGGCCACTGACCTTCCAGTCACCCTAATCCGCTTGTTTACAAATGTGCTCTGTGCATGGAGACTTGGCACGGAACAGTTTTAGACACAGTCGCAGAACTGACCCAGGCTCGAGCAGAGGACAGGGAGGGCTCCCCAAGCACCTCCTCTCTGCCCCTGTCTCGTCCATGCTGGGCGGCGAGTTGCTGGAAGAGGGCGAAGCCACGGGATGGAACACTCCTTGTTCAAGCGTTCACCCTCTAGTTTGAGGGGCCTTGTCTTTACCCTCATGGCAACGCAAGCTCCCCCAGAACCTCACAAGCTCACTGCCAAGGCCATCACGCACGTCTCCATTTGGGTGGTCTTGCTGGTTGCTGGGGTTGCCACACACCTCGTCCGAGCCTGGAAAATACTGGTCCTTCCTTTTCTTCCTACTAACTTTTAATTCAGAAGGAACTCTGAATAAAGACACAGGAAACTATTTTTATTTTTTTAACAAGGTTTTTGGCATAGGGTATATGCGCTCACTGTAGAAAAAGAGAGAGAGAGAGAGACAATGAGAGGGAAAGTGGGAAATCACATGCCGGGGGGATGGCCATGCTGCAGTCCCTTCTCCATTCCCCTCCTGGGTTCTCAGGCATGCGCGCATACACACCCAGTGTGATTTTCAGGCCACCAGGTCCAGGACTCGGACCAGATTGGCCATGTGCGAATCCAGAGACGTAACCACTGCGCCACCTACTGGCCCCCCTTTTTTTTCTTTTGTAAAGAATTATTTATTTTATTAATTATTATCATTTTTGATTTGTTATAAGGCACATGCACTCATCAGGGGGAGAGAGAGAGAAAAAAAGAGAGAAAGAGCGCGAAAGCGAGAAAGCAAGATGCCAGGTCTAGGGCTTGAACTAGGGTGAGTCATGTGGGAATCCAGTTCCTTAACAACTATGTCACCTGCTGGCCTCCAAGACACAGGAATTCTTGATGAAGTTCCTTATGTTCTAGAAACCTGAAGTAGTTCTTGTTAAAAAATCTACACTTAATTCTTTTTCACTTGTTTTCTGTAGTGATTCAAATTTAGAATGATTTATCCTCCTTTGTGTAAAGATAATTCACTTCTGCACAGACACCACTGTTTGACAAAGCAGTCACAAAAACACTACCTAGTTCCTTCAGACCATGGCTCACCCCAGGGAAGTCAAGAGTGAAAGTGTGGAGGGTATGCACAGCCTCTAGAATCCTGAGAACTAAGCTCAGAGACTATCTCCTACTTTCTCTGTTGTAGCTTGAGGCAAGGTATTAACCTTCTATACCTCATTTTCAAACCTGTAAAACAGGAATAGACATACCCTGTACCTCATAATTCAACAGT
This sequence comes from Tupaia tana, assembly GCA_026018925.1. Classification (NCBI taxonomy): domain Eukaryota; kingdom Metazoa; phylum Chordata; class Mammalia; order Scandentia; family Tupaiidae; genus Tupaia; species Tupaia tana. The sequence continues at coordinate 26,454,015 of JAKSZU010000025.1, read as the reverse complement.
GCCTGGCCCAAAACAATTACCCAAAAACACGAGCTGGTTTACTAAACAGAGTCTGACTACCGTCCCGTGAGTTCTATGGGGGCATGGTAGCAGGGTCTAGCCCATCGCAGGTGCTTAATAAAGGAAGTACCACCATTTTACAGACTAGCACGATGAAGTCCTAGGAGGAAGACTGTGGTCGTCCCTCCTTCAGGTGAACTCAGGTCAGGACACCTGATGTTCTTATTTGAGTACCGTGCAGTTCCTACTATGAGCACACCTTGTGCCCCAGATGTAGGAGAGTTCTCGGCAATGAGAAGGTTCAGTCCTGGATTAAACGTTCTCTTTAGGGTGTTGCCTTTTCCTGTTGCACAAAGCCACAGAAGGTAACAGGCAGGTTCTCTACATCTCACTCATTAATTACATCATTTCTCAATCACTCACTGCCCACTTCTTGCTAAAAAATACATCTCTATTCCTTTCGCACAGTTATTTTCAACCACAGCAATTAAAAACAATATGGACTTTCTTAAAACAAAATCTTCCTCAGAAGCCAACTTATAAAATTAAATGAAAAGCAGTCTGGGCAAGACTCTGGGAGCTGCAGACCCCCGTGGAGCTGCCTTCCCTCTGTTTCCCACTCATTTCCCTAAGCCCCTGACACCGTCTCACTGAGCCTTCAGGACCTCGGTTAGCACCGTGTGTTCCAACCACTGCACCTTTGCACTCAGTAACGTTGAATCTCCCTGAAAGCAACTGCCACTGCCTACTTCCTTTGATCCCTTAGTCAAACTGTTTCCAGTTTTCAAAGACAGTAAATTGAAATACACAAACACAGCCCTACGGGTCTTCCAGAGTGGCTTTGCTAACAATGGCAGAGGTGCTAAGCCAGACAGTAAAGAAACCCTAATTCCTTTGCAACAAAAAGGGCTGATAAAGCTTCCATTATCTTCGATCTTTTCCAAATTAAAATTGCAAGGGCTAAAGTGATGAGTCAGCATGAATTCGAGGAAACCTAAGGTTGTGTGTCTTTTTAGTTACAAATGACTGCGTGTGTGTGTGTGTGTGTGTGTGTGTGTGTGTGTTGGGGAGGGTTGGTCAATTAGTCTGAACACTGACTTAACTTTTATTATTATTATTATTACTTTTTGTTGTAGGGCAAATGCAGTCACTGAAGACAGAAAAGGGGAAGAGGACTGAGAAGAGTAACGACGAACCCCCATGGCCCGGCCAGCCATGCTGTAATACCTTCTCCTCCATTCTTTTCTTGGGATTTGGGCACGTACGCTGGCCCCCAATGCGTTTTTCAAGCTGCCTGGTATGGACCTGAAGCTACAGTTGACCATGTGGGATCCAACTGCCCTACCCCTCCCTACAGGCCACCAGCTGCCCATTGACTTGACTCTTTTTAAGTTTCTTTCTTTCATCAGAGAGAGGCACATCTCCTGGATGGGGCCTTGACACACGAGTGTTCCCTTTTCCAAGCTCCCTACGGCTGCAGTCGGGGATGCACACAGGTGTGCCCAGCTCACCCAGGTGGACCGGGACCAGAACCTCAGCACCCCACACTGCCCAGCACTGAGCGTAGACCCAGGACCTGCACCGTAACAGCCGCCCGACTGCGCTTACATTTCTGTTATTACAGTTTGTGTGTTAGATCAGTTCTCCAACAATAACTTTCCTGAGACTTGTTACGATGACGAGATATTCTGCTTTTGGAATTATTATTAGGTAGTAAGCCTTGTCAGATATTATCAAAGCATGCAATCTCCTAAAAACAAAGTTTCTAAATATTACACCTCTGTTTAACCCTTCGAGTCAAGACAAACTGCTTATAACAGCTTTACACACACCTTCAAGTTCAACAGAGGATGGGTCATTTGGAGGCTGGTGAAGGTAATATTTCTATTCTATATCTAAAGTTTTCTGAGGAGTCTACATACCATTTTTTTTTCAAATGTTTACTTTATTATTATTATTCTTGAATTTGATATAAGGCACGTGTGCTCACCAGATGGAGACAGAGAGAAAAAGAGAGGGGAGGTGGGAGAGCCAGCCATCAGCTCTGGGACTTGAACTGCAGTCACCATGGGGGAGTCCAGCACCTTAACGACCACATCACCTGCTGGCCCTTCTACATTCAGTTTTATGCAATTGGCTGCTGTAAAATAAACAGAGCTATGTCGTATAGAGATACATGATCATCTTAAAACTTAAGACAGAGTACTCTGTCATTTCTACAAGACTTTAGAATTAGAAATACTTCTATTCCAATGTCTTTTCTGTGGGAAAATCTGATTCAAATATTTCTTTTTCTTAGGGCTCATTTTCCAGAGTAGCTAGGGGTTGTGCATGTGAGTGCACTCAACTATGCAATGTTATGTTAGCAATACTGGACAGTGAATAGTTCAGAAGCAAGTTTTCATAAGGAACTTAGATTGCAATGTGAAAACAATGAGATATGTAACCATAAACTATTAGTGAAATGCCAGAAATTAGATGTTCTAACTAATCTGGACATATATAGAAAATAAATTAAAACTGAAGTTTATTTACATGGTAATTGTATTAATTATAGATGTTTCATATGATGATATTAATTTAAATACACAGGAGTTTATGAAATAGAGAACATTGCTTTTCCTCCCCCCCCCCCCCCCGTTCTTCCTTTTCTTTTGTATTGCCAGGGGGCATACATGCTTGCCAGAGAGAGAGACAGAGACAGAGACAGAGACAGAGAGAGAGAGAGAGAGAGAGAGAAAGCAACCTCCGTGAATGGTGGTCACCCTGTGATTCTCTTTCCTCCTTTCCTCCATCCCATTAAAATTCCGGGCATGGATGCACATGCACCTAACATGCTTTTCAAACCGCCATGGGGATTCAACTTGTGGCCAGACACGTGGCGTCCAGTACCCTTCATGCAGCACTTAAGCACTGAGCTACGGGGCAGGCCCTGTCATGGGAGTGAATTCTAGAAATGATCAAAAAGAGAAAGGGTCCATGGAGAGGAAAGTTGCATGCGGCCGTGATCTTCCCCAGCCTATGACGCGTGACTTGTGGGGCCGTAGGTGACCGTTTCAAGGCCATGTTTATTCACAGCCTCAGGAAGGCTCACTCCCAGATAGCTGCGTTATTAAATCTCTTCCCAACTTGTAGTGGAATTTGAAACAACATGACATGCAGCTAAACAAATGAAGCCTGGATTATAGAAATTCTGATTATTTCAAATATGGCTAGATGACTAATGAATACAACCACACCACCTCTCCCTCCTGTCTCGGAGACAGACTGCAGCTTCCCAGACTCCCTCACAAGTTTGAATGGTCATGAGATACGTTCCTGACCAGTGGGATGTGAACGGGAGCGCGCTGGATTGCTGAGCAAATTGTTGCTTTCTAAGCGGTGGGGCTGACATGGGCAGAGCTGACCTTCCTTTTTTCCTTTCTTCTTATTTTGAATATGGGAGGTAGCCACTTCGTAAGCATGAGTGAAAGATGCTCTCCAGAGATGCCAAACCATGGCTCTTGTGTAGCCAGTTCCAAAAACCAAAATAAGTTATCCATCTCCCAATTTCTTGGACTGTATGGAACTGAGGCCCTGCTGTTTAAGGGAGAGCTGGTTTGGATTTCTGTTACGCCGGAAACACCCGCTGCATTTATCTGTTTGCAGGGCATCTATCCACTTCACATTTTTAATGACTATCTGGAAATAGTCCTAACTCCTACATATCTTTCCTCAGAAGTCACTATTTAAAACAAGTATGTTAAAGAGATCAAAATAAGTAAAAAGCATATACAGATGTTTTTACATCTGTCAACAGAAATTACTTCACCCATTGAAAAAAAGTCCTTTGAATGTCCAGAAATGAAAGATACAATAAATAAAATTAGAACATCAAGAAAAAAAAAAAAAAAAGAAAGAGAAGTCACAATCCAAGCTTAGGTTCCTTGACCAGTCAGGTTTAAACCCGACGTACTTGCTCACCCTCTGCCCCAAGTACAAAGGAAAATGAAAGCATTCAATTCAGAACCTTAGGACAGCTAGCATAGAAGAGAAAGAAACCTCCAAGAAAAAGAAAGAAACACTGTCCAAGAGAAAAAAAGTTTCTATTTCCTAATAGCCACTATAAGGTTATTGCAACATTGTTAATAATACAAAAAATACAAGTTCACAATAAGTAACCAGTTGGACCGTAAATGTATCTGATATGTATATGTGTGAGCACAGCCTTCACAGCCAGTAATGAGAATAACCTTGTCTCAGGTAACCCACTGCACAGTACAGATCAATACCCCTAATGCAGACAGCATTTCAGACGATATCAGAAGCTATCAATTGTCAAACTAATTGGAAGATTGCTTTTCTTAGTGAACAGCTATAAAATTCTGACTGTTCTAATCACTGCAATCATTTTATTTGTCCTATTCTCTAGAGGAATCTTAAACAAAGCCTGCAGTGATTGCTTTGTTATTTCAAATCCGCCTAGTAATTTTCCGGAGTATGGAAAGACACTCAGTGTTGACACTGTTGGGGAAGATTGGGCCTCTGCCTGATGCAACTGCTCATTTTCCGTCAACATAATTACACTGTGTTTTATTAACACATCTGCTATTTAAACAATGCCACATTTTCCGTTTTCTTTGCTAATAATTAACTTGATGAGATCATACATCTCTATTCAACTTGAATAAATATCAGGATCATTTCTATCTTGTGAAAATCGTGTTAAGCCAAAGGAAATGATTGGACCTGAGCTATTTAGTGTCAGTCACATTCCACAATTGCATGTCCTCCCAAAGCAAAACAAAATAAATGAAAACAAAGAGTCTGATTCCTAGAATATAGCAATTTACATAATATCAGAAAAATCCCCCAGTCAATGGTTGCAAAATATTTCTCAAAACCTCAACACTGTTTTACACTATGAAGTGTCTAATCAGTACCAAAGGCTGTCAAAATAATCTTCCTTGCCCACAGTTTTAGCACATTCTTCCCTTTCTCAAATCTCCAGGGTTGCCTGTCACCTTCTGTATCAAATTCTCATTGCTTTAGGGGCCTCCATCTGCCCCTGTTTACAATGCCTTTCTTAATTTCTCATTCTCAATCTCCCATTCACTGGAGTTCTTCTAATTCACAAGACTTTTCAGACTGTAGTGAAATTGATGGAAAGAATGAGGAATTCAAAGTAAAAAAGTAGGACTTTTTGAGCAAATAAATTTCTCTAAGTTCTTTTTTCCCCCATGGAAAACTACCAAAGGAAAAATATTTTTCCTCTCATGGAAAAATATCAAAGATATTTTCTCCCACTGTATCCTTCCCTTGCAAACCATTCATCCTTCTGCAATTACTTTTAAACCTACCACATGTTCCCCTCCAATTCCAATAATCTGTCAATATCCTAAACAGAGAATCTGCAGGAAAATCATGGTAGATTTGAGGTTCTGGAGAAAGGTACAATATTTATCAAATATCCAATCTACTGGCAACATGACTTCATTACTTCCTATAGAAAGTACCCACAAATCTCTACCAAAAAAGGTAGGATACTCAGAATCTGTTCTACTTTATGTTGCTTAGCAGTTCGTATGTTTTTAAAATGTTATTTTGTATTCCTTTGTTTCATTTTTAGATTTTACATTTCTGCTTTTTGTTTTCTTTATTTCTGAGATCAGAAAATCGTTCCCTGTAATACTATCTTCAACTCCAGACCCTGCCAGTGAGAGGCTGGTTCTAACTTTTTTGAAAAGCAGGGCAGGAAAAGTGGACCACTCTGAACCAATTGTTAGTAGAAATGTAAATGTTAAAGAGAGCCAGTGAGGGGTTGGGAGGAGGGAAAAGCACAGTAGAGAAAGCTTTTATCATCCGATACATGTGCAGCTCCATTGCTAGCATTTGGTATAAATACGACGACTAATCTTGAGAGGGCTCAGAAGGAAACGAGGAATATGTTACTAGAATCTGAAGGAAAGGCCATCCTTGTTATATAAAGTCAGAACACTTTGCTTAACGGTGTCCTTTCATGGAAAGAAGGATTTTATAATTATGAACTCAGATACTTAGCTCGGGATATTGCTGAGCAAAATGTTGACGGTGTAATCTGGTATTTTGCCGCTTATAGTAAGGAGAGAAAAGGAATACCTTGGAGAAGAAAATACTAAGCAAAACTATTGAGCAGTGGAAAATTTGGGAAATTCTCTGCCTTTCTATGATTCAAAAAATGTTTAAATTCTTAGATTTGGTATTAGAAAATTATACTCTGGACAGAAATTGGACACCTTTTGCTGGTACTTGAAGGATTCATCAGGGACTCATGGAACCCCTCAACTATGCCAGTGCAGGTCCAGAATAGAGATGGGGTTTTCCTGGAGTGATTTGGGAGGACCGCCTTGTCTGATGGTGTAAACCCCTGTGACATGCGTAGGAGGCCCACAGCCTCCTCCATTTCTGAAAATAGGGTACCAGCCTCACTGAAAGATACAAACGATGAGGCAAAAGAGAGAAGCGTTTGGGGGTCCCAAGGTTCTAGAGGCAGAAGCTGGACTGACCTGACCACTCAGTAACAAACACGTGCTACTCCTCGAGAACGAGGAAGGACCGTCCTGAGGTGGTGGTGCTGCAGGTCTGGAGGTCTGACCCTGGGCACAGTGTGAAGTCACCTGCCCATGCGCGGTGGACGTGCCCACAGAGCCTAATCTTGAGACCCAGAGGCCTGCACACTAACACAGCTTGTCTAGCTGAGCTGTGAAATGGCTTGTGATTTCTCCCTACCTTTCATTTTTCTTTTTTTTCAATAAAAAATTCCTGTAACTATTGTTCAATGTCTGTCAAAGCATTTATATTTTGGGAAATGTTTTTTTCTAGTTTCACGAACCCAGAGATGGGGAGAAATTTTTCCTCAAGGTGGATCATATCCGTAGTTTCACCTATAACTGATTTAGATCATTTAGGTAATGAAATTTGGGGCTTTGGAGATAAACAAAAAATGGTAGCAATTTGTCAACAGTAGTCACAGAAGGCAAATACAGTGAGCAGTGTGCTATTTAAACTGGCAGCACCCTCCCATGCTCTCTGTACCCTTTCCTGCTTTATTTTTGTCCATCTGTGTTACCATATCATGCACTTACAATTATTTTTAAAAATAAGCTAATATACATACTTGTTTTTATTTTATCCTGTTAGTCACTTGTTTCCTTCATCATTGTAATATAAGCCATATGAAAGCAACAATTTGTATACTTTTGTTTGTTTTTCACTGCTGTAACTCCAGGGCCTTTTTCTCTTTTTCTTTTTCTTTTTTTTAAGAGAGATTTTTGCTATAGGGTGTGTGCGCTTACCAGAGAAACAGAAAGCAAGAAACCACCCCCCTGGGGGATGGCCACAGTGCAGTCCCTTCTCCTTTATTCCCCTCTTGAGATTCTGGGCATGCATGCCCACGTGCCCAGTGTTTCTAGCTGCCAGGTCTGGGACTGTAGACTACATGGGAGTCCAGTGATGTGACCATTATGCCACCTGCTGGTCCCTACCCCAGGGTCTTAAACAGTAGCAATGGTGCATACCAAGTGCTAGAAATGTTTTTGAATGAGTAAATATTTTTTTCCCATTCCCATATCCCTTGTATACCTAGGCCATTCACCCACTATCCAGCCAATCATCCGTGTCTCCACTAACCCATCTGGCCTCCTACGTGTCCATTCACAAACGTTCTTTTCCTGCTCAGTGCCAGCGTCTGTGCAGAGAACTGAAGGTTAAGCAAGGTTCAGGGACGTCTAAAGCGCTTTCATCTTAGTTGGCGAGATAGTCCTGGAGCTGTTAAAATACAGTGCCACGGCGATGACGAGTGGGAAAACACACGACGCCCTGAGAGCACATCCGAAGATGAAGATGAGCTGCTCCAAATGGGACCAGCCTCCAGGGAGCAGTACTTCCTTACAGAGACCTGGAGTACCGTCTTTCCTACAGCCCACAGTAATGGAGACCCCACAGGGTTACCTAGCTCATCTCTGGCCCTGTCCTGGTGAGGAATGAGCATCTGCAAGACAATGAGCATTTGCTTTTAAACTCCTTTCAGCCTGAAGCATACTAATCTTTATGGAAGTCTGACTATGGATTCCGTCCTCAATCTCATTCCCCCAATAAATGGCCCGTACAAAGACTGACATGAACGAGGACACAGAGAGTACTTTTCACTTTCTGTCGCTAAAAACTCTGCAAGAAGAAGAAAGATAAGCATCTTTTCTTGGCAGTCAACATTTTTTGCTGACCATGCAAAAAAGATAAGGGGAAGAGAGGAAGGAGAGAGAGAAGAGCAGCGGCTTTATTTCATAGGCAGGTGCTTGTGGTAGACAGGGGTAGAGTTTGTGAAAAAAAGGGGGGAGGATTAAAGTACAACTTCATTTTGGTGCAAAAATGTTTGGAACCTCATGTAGAGTTTTTTTTCATGATATAAATTATCCATGAACTTTTTGAAGACATCTTGTATCTAATTTAGGAAATCTAGGTTAATATAATGAACCTGACATTTCATAGTTCAGGGAATTCGTGTAGAAGTCATTTCATATATCTGTGCCTTGGGTTATTATCTATAACAACTTTGGTGATAAGATTTCTCTTGCCTACACAACGGGAGCATTTTAAGGATTAAAAAAATGCATGTGAACATGCGTTGAAAATTACTTTTATTTTTTTTTCTGTTTGATTTTGTCAGGGGGCATCTGTGCTCAGTGGAGGGAAACAGGGAGAGAGAGGAAGGAAAAGCGAGAAAGCACACCCCAAGGTAAATGGCCACGCGACAATCCCTTCTCTCAGGATTCTGGACATGCACAGGCACATGCCCAAAGTGTTTCTCAAGCCCTTCTTCAGGGATTTGAACTGTGTGGTTGGCCATGTGGGATTCAGCCACCCCAACCACCATGCCACCGGCTGGCCCAAATCTAAGTTATTTTTGATGGAAATCTTTTATGGAGATCCTCCCATGTTAAAGACCTTTCATGGCTATTTCAAAATCACAGAATAACCTAGGATTTGCCATAGCATTAATATAGGACATCTGGGGCCAGCAGGTGGCATGGTGGTTAAGGCACTGGACTCCCACATGGCCAACTGCAGTTCGAGTCCCGAACCTGGCAGCTTTCTCTCTCTCTCTCTCTCTCTCTCTCTCTCTGTCTCTCTCTCTCTCCCTCGCCCCCCCTCCCTCTCTGGTGAGTGCATGTGATCTGTAGCAAATTTTTTAAAAATAATAGTAATAATAAATAAAATTAAATTAATAATTCTTTAAAAGAAGTAAGAATGGAGGGCATCAGATTTTAGACATTCTGCTTGCAGTATGGGGAAAAGTGTGCTTTAAAATATACAGCAAAAATGAAAGTGGAAGAAGAGTAGGAGAGGGGGAGAGTGTAGGGAAGGAAATCAGGAAGAAAAAAACAGGTAAAATATTTGTGGGTCACAAATGGTTTATTACCTGTTGATGATAACATGTATACTATTCTCAACTGGACTGGTCTGAGGTGTATTTCCTGAGAGGTAAATTCCCTCTACAATCTAAATGGTGTATAGTGATTGAATGTATAAATAATAATAATTTATCAGAAAAAAGCATCTAGCAACAATGACATCATAGTGAAAGTGTAAAGGCCATAAGAAAGAGGTGTCTTCCATTGAAAAGAATACTCAAAATGTGTTTGGATATTGAAAATTCAATGACCTAGACACAGGAAGTGAGGACATTTTCTTAGAACCGTGGTGACAGCAAAGTGGTTCTTCTTAACCTGCAGTGAATCTTCGTTCTGTAGTTACCATGGCTGAGTAAAAAGTAGTAAGATTGTTTTTCTACCTGGCATTTTGGGTCTGAGAATAACAGCAGCATAATGTGAGAAGGCAGTTGAAAGAAGCAGTGGTTTATGTCATTTGTAAAATACGATCACAGACTCCAACATCCGTGGTGACAGAGTATTCGCCCAGAAAATACTCGAATGCCGGTGAGTCTGTCTCCACGGCAGAGGGAAAGGAGACTGACATCTGGACTCACCAACTAATTGCCTATGTTCCTTAATCTCTTGGTTACTGATTTTGCTTATTCATAAAAGATTTAAAAAACCCTGCATTTTGCAACGTTAATAAAAAAATAAAAAATGTGAATCGACTCCGAGCTGTAACACGCTTCAGGAAAGTTAGTGGTTATTGCTGTTTCTGTAGATAACTTAAAAATGATTTTCTTTTCTTTTTTTTTTTTTTCCTGTCAGCAATGACAAATAAAAACTTCCTTAATGAAGTTGCGCCGTACAGTCACAAGCATTATCTAATACATCTGTAGTGTGGTAACAGTCATCAAGAAAACCTTAAGGTGGTCTTAGTAATTTTCACAAAAAGACAGTGAGAAGACATTGTGAAAACATCTTCCTGTGAACAATGTACCACACAGACTTTCTGACTATTTTTCAGGCTTCAAGTCAAGTGAGTATTGAACAAAAAGCAAACCAGAAAGACAATTTTCAGGGCATCTGGACAGTGAAGAGAGCGGGATTCTCACTCGTTAAAAGAAAGTCACTCCTTACACAAACTAAGCTCTTGAATTAAGAGTTTGATATTTTGATAGCTAGATACAGAAACAAACAGACAAAATAACAGGTCCTCCTACCTGACTTTCCAGAACCTGCAAGGAGACCTTGCCCTCTACAGTGCTTGACTTTCGTCACTGGCACTGAGGTTCAAAGGGCAACGGTGATTGTCAATACATGAAGGAAATACCAGAGAATTCCAAAACTTAATATTTTAAAAGAAAAAAAAAAAAGAAGAGCACTAACAAATTATACCACTACATTATAATTTTTTTTTTTTTTTTTTTTTTTTGCCATGGGGCGTGTGCCCTTGCCAGAGAGAGAGACACAGAGGCAGGGAAAGTGAGAAATCATCCTCCAGAAGGAATGGCCGTACCACAGCCCCTTCTCCATTCTCCTCTCAGGGTTCTGGGCACTCACATACACACGCCAAGCATGTTTTCGAAGATACTGGGTCTGGGACTCCAGCCCCAGACTTGGCTATGTTCCCACAGAGCCTTAACCACCATGCCACCTGCTGGCCTGGAACTCTTATCTTTCAAACTCCGTAATCATTACCTGGCATCCGCTAAGATTCCTTACACTCATGCAGGTCAGAGAAGAAAGTCAGAAGCTGCTGAACGGACAAAATCCTGGAGAGGAGCTGTTAGAAATTTCTGGAAGGCTTGGTCCTTTCCTACGCACAGTTGACACTACCTAGTGGCTGGGGTGTGGACTCTTATCACACTGCCTGGGTTCTCATCCCGCCCTCCCCAGTTACGAAGTACGTGTTCTGGGGTGCCTTCACCTGAGTGGGGTATCAACGCTTCCCTCCGAGGGCGGTGACCTCTCCTGTCACCACTGCCACGACAACAGCCATGCTGGCCCCCATCCTGGTGGCCATTACTGTATCATTCGGCCAGCTGTGGAAATCTGTCTTCAGAGAAGGCAGAGCATGCGACCAAAGCTCAAGTTCTTGCTCTCTATAAAAAAGAAATCCTTCTAGCCAAAAGCCTTTCCAAAGTGTGAATGCCATGGAAGTTCACAATGTGAAGGAAGGTCTAGACCCCTCCATGAAGGGAATACACACTTTGGTTTTTATTCTCATTAATAGTAGTAAATCTGTTTCATTCTGGACATGTGATTATTCACAAAGGAAAATACCTTTCAGTAGATGAGCCATTGGGCGGTATCCCATAGTGTAGACAACTTTTAGGCACTGATACCTAATTTTCCACTGCTTCACCGCAGTCACTTTAGAACCATAGAGTCCTGTGTTTAGGAAACAAGGACGCATCTCATAGCTGTCTGTGAGGCGGTAGTCCCGACAGGCTGCAGACTTGGGAGTGAGGGAGGGCAGTAACATTTACCATAGCTAAGGTTCCTTCCCAGGCTGAGACTTCATTCTTTTTTTTTTTTTTTATTTTTTATTTTTGAGAGGTTTTTGCAATAAGGTCTGTGCGCTCACCAGAAAGAGACAGAGAGAAAGAAAGCGAGAAATCACCCCCCAGGGGGGATGGCCACACAGCAATCCCTTCTCCTCCATTCTCCTCTCAGGATCTTAGGCACGCACACACACGCTCCTGGCAAGAGTTTAAGCCATGAGGTCTGGGACTTGAGCTGCAGTCGACTACATGGGAGTCCAGCGATGTAGGGACACATTTATGGAGGGGCCCTGAGTGAGGTGTGGGGACCTGCTCTGAGCAAGCACCACCTGTCCCTTTGGGCTTTGGCAGAACCTTGCAACTTGTCCTTTCCTTGACCCTCACTGCAGGCAGAGCAAAGGGTGGAAATTGCTAGGGGTGTTCCAACAGACACATCTGATGGAGGTCAAGAGACATCTTGACCCCAAATTAGCGAAGTCCAATCCCCGCTCTGCATCTGTGAGATTCTTTAGCCTCCTCTGGGTGTGGCGGTGCTCACCTTATGGAGAGGTTCTTTAGCCTCCTCTGGGTGTGGCGGTGCGCTCCTTAGGGAGAGGTTCTTTAGCCTTCTCTGGGCATGGTGGTGCCCGCCTTATGGGGAGATTCTTTAGCCCTTATGTTTCTTCCCACACCTGCAGCTAGACTTCTCTCCATTAGAAAAGAAGACAATGGGGTTTCCTCTTGATGGGATTATTGCCAAGGGCTACACCAGGCCCAGTATGCCTAAGCCCTTATAGATGTGTTACCTGCTTCTTACTGTCTGTAACCTAGCAATGAATCCATGAAGTGTCGTGAAACATACATGTGTAGTGTCTCCTTGTACTATAAATAAAGACGCCCAGTTCGTCTGGGCGGCACAGGTTGCTTGGGCTACCTAGGCTCAGGCTGCCTGTGTCCACTGTTACTCTGTCTCTGTCTCATTCTTTCCGATTCCCCCGTCCTCTCAAGATGAAGGGCTTCCTCCTTCTCTTCCTATTTCTCTTCATCAGCATCAGCCCCCTGATCATGATTCAGCTAGAGCCAAGCCCTGGGGCGGACGCCGACACAGCGACATAACCATTATGCCAACTGCTGCTCCGAGACTTCATCCTTATCTGGAAGAAAATAATGGCTTAAAATTCAGGATACGAATGAGTATGTGAAATAGAATAGCCATTTACTGGCCCCTTCACGTGGACTAGGTAGGAGGTTTGGTGCCCACAGCCCATAATCTCATTTAATTCCTATGGTGATCCTAGAAGGTGGGTTTTATTCATTCACCTCAGAGGTGAGGAAACTGAGTCACACTTTGGTGACATCTTTACAGAGGACCAAATGACTAGGAGAACTGAGGGTGCCAGCCGGGCTTCCTAGACCGAAGTCCTCACCCTTTCCACCGCCTGAGACTCCCTGGAGCCCTCCATGCCGGTCTCTTGCTCAGCCCCCGACCTCAGGAGCTCATTCAAGACTCGTATGAGCAACAGGAGGTGAGCACCTGTCACCCCCATGTCACGGGGGAGAGAACCGAGAACACAAAACCCCACAGAAAGCAGATTTGGCGTCCTTTATCAGTAACGCAACAAACGCTGCCTTACAGCTCTTGGTTTTCAGGTGACAATGTCCCCCCTAAATTGCCAAGTGAATGTGGGCCCATGCCGGGCCAGCAAGGAAAGCTCCTTCGCCGGGGAAGCAGCAGCACAGGGCGGCCGAGCACCCAGACCCTGAGTCCAACGCCTGCCGTGACTGCCCGACCTACCTGCCCTTGAACTGGGGGACTGTCAATGTGTGCAGCCACTGTCCCCTCCCCAGGACACAATGGCCTCAGAAGGTGGTCAGAGGCAAGCACTGAATGAAAGCCGTGGAATAATGCCTACGCCGTAAATCGCGTTCATAAACATTAGTGTTGTTGACGTTGGCCCAGAAGGTGCCAAAATACTTTCTCAGGGTGGTCCTTAGATCAACGCCTCCCAGTCTTCAGGGCGGGGTACCTGGAATGTCTAGGAAGGGGCCTGAGGTTTTCCTTGCTCAAAGGATCCCGGGGGGTGCTGTGCTGATCACACGTTACGTAGGAAGGAAGGAATCTATTTATTGTTGAGTCGGGTCCTGCCCTATGCCTAGCGCATCAGAAACTCAGGAGAAGACCCCGGAGATAAATGTTTGACTCACTCTCAAAGCGAGTCTAAGGAATGCTAACGCTTGAGAAGGCCGTGAGCGAGCCTCCGGTTGGCTCCATTAACAGTCTCTGACAGTGCAATTCACTGGAGACACAGCCTGATCGAATTCCTGATTCGCCATCATGACTTCAGGGTAAAGTGCTTCTGAGGCGAAGGCAGCCTCATCCCTTTCTGTAAGAGAAGTAATGAGTCAATTTTCCTAACAGGGTAAGCAGGTAATCCTTCTCAATTTACTAACATAATTCACCCAATATTAAGAAGCATCAGAAAAGGTATCCATTTTGCAAGCTCAACTAAGCAGCGGTTTTTTAGCATAAATATTAGAGGCAATAAAGAATTTCAAGGTTAACAGCTTGAGTTAGCTGTTTTGGTTTCTATTTTTTTAAACTATTCATTTTTATTTATTCATTCATTTATTTTTATTTGACCAGAGAGAGAGAGAGACAGAGAGACAGAGAGAGAAACAGAGAGAAAGTGGGAAAGCAAGACACCAGATCCAGGACTTGAACATCATCAGCCATGTGCAAGTGCCCAGGGCCTTAACAACTATGCCACCTGCTGGTCCCCTCAGTTTCTGTTTTATATTAATATTTTCTTCTCATTTTTTTTTTTTCAGCATTTTCTGGATATAGCACCTTGATGTTTTTGTTTCTAAGATTCTTTTGGTTTCATTCTGGATAGATTAAGCTGAAAACTACAGTTTATTGAAAGAATAGAGGAGTGGGAACCCCAGAAAAGCCTTTGACCAGGGCAGTGACCAGGGAGTGCCTGGGATGACCACCCACTCTACTGTACCTAGGGTTACCCTAGTTTTAGCAGCAGGAGTCCAAGGATCTGGGAAACCCATCAGTCCCAGGCAGACCAGCACAGCTCATCAGCCCAGCACACCTGGCAGCAGGCCCTCCCTCTAGCACGAAAGGTCACACACTTTCCATTTTCTCCTATTTTATCCTTTACCAAATTCTAGGTTCCGCATTGAAGTGGCCTGGCCAAGCGTCCGCTCCTGGCCAAGTGGGCCACAAGCAAGGGAGTCTCCCTCCCGTCTTCCAGCTGTGAAGGTTGTGCCTCTGACACACAGCCCTGCTCCCAGAGAAGGTGGCCTCCATCCGCCAGGGAGTCTGGCACAAGCCCTCGGAAATCTCTGACGACTGCGTACTCGCTTTCCCGGGTGCTCCTCGGCTCCTCCACCCATTAAAACCATCCCTGCTTCACTAAATCGCAGTGAAAGACCTGGCCATGAGGCACACAGCTACAATGTTACGGACATTCAGCGACCTTCTACTCCATGCAGCTAATTGATATGCAGGTAATAGAAAGATAAACCAAGGACTCCAGTGATACAGTTCTACCGAATCCATTTTACAGATAAGGAAACTTAAGTTTCCTCAGTTACAATGGCTGGAAATCGGATCAAAACATTTCTGTCTCTAAAATCCCTTGTCTACCTATACTACTTTTTTTTTTTTTTTTTTTTTTTTTTTTTTTTTTTTTTTTTTTTTAGGTTTTTGCCAGAGGGTACGTGTGCTCACCAGAGAGAGAGAGTGAGAGAAAATCATCCCCCAGAAAAGATGGTCACACCCAATCCCCTCTCCTTCACTTTCCTCTTGGCATTTTGGGCACACACACACACATGCCCAGTATGAGTTTCAAGCCATCAGGTCTGGGAATTGAACCACAGTCAGGTATGTAGGAGTCCAGGGCCTTAACTACCATGCCACCTGCTGGCCCCAATAATGCCCTTTCTTCTCCTCACTCTCTCTCTCCTTTGCTTCCTCATATTCTCCGCCCGGATCTATACATATGGCCACACGTGTGTGACAGTCTTGTAAACATCAGCTTGTATATATTTACGTTCTGTCCTAGGTACACTTCTGTACTCTTAAAGTGAGGATTTTTAAAAAATATTGGGCTCTCAGAGAATGAATTGATGGTTAAGCTGCACATCTAGCCTGTGGTAATCTTTTGACACTGTGCATAAAGCCCAAATGTTTTGATTCTCTGTCTGTCCTCTTCCTATCCTATCACTCCATCAGACTTCTGAATGTCATATCATTTGTTTCTTAACACAGAGAGAGAAAATAACAGCTGGCCCTACTTTAACAAGTGCATCAGTGGTGACAGAATTTCTTCTAAGCTTTCTCTAGGCCAAGCGTTTGCCAGGGACTTTGTAATAGTATGAACCTCAAACAAAGAAACTGTCCATCAAAGAGCATTACGCAGTTTCCTCAAATCAAAAAGCAAAACAAGGGGCAGAGTCAGATCTTGAATCAAAATTCGTTTGCCCCAGAAGACTTATTTCTTCCTAGTTCACCAAGCAGCATCCGTGCGTTCAGGCCAGCACTCTTACCCATCCTGCAGCCTGAGCAAGACTGAATGGCGGAGCATTGTCTCACTCTTGAGTTGAGTCTTTTCGCTATGCTGTTACTTATACTTATGAAAACAAGTAATCATATACTTCGGTCAATGTGTATTGTATCAACCCACCTATCTAGTTTCTTACCTTACACTTTTTTAAAAAATAAAATGATTTATTTTTACATTTTCCAACATTTACTTTACATACCAAAAACATTTTTGCTCCTGCTCCACAGTTCTCAACCGTTAATAAACAACTTTCAAAATTTCAAAAAACTGAATTTTAAAGATAACTGCTGAAATATTTGTTATAACTTTGTTTGTGACTCTGTAACAACAGGGACAGTATGGTTTTAAATATTTTTTAGGAAATAGTTACAAGTCAACTACTCAAACAGTTGAAAAGCAAACGCCTAGCACACGACTGACACAGGAACCTTCCCAGCTCAGCCCTGCCTACCAAGGATTCTGAGGTTTACCACCTGCTGGCAGAGATCTGTCTCTTTTTTTCCTTCTCTGAGGTTTACCACCTGCTGGCAGAGATCTCTTTTTTTCCTTCAAAGTCTTCCTCAAGGTAATCCTCTGTGTGGCTGCTCTTTTGCATTCTCTACTGATTACAATGCTGGGCTGGAGAAGACCAGCATTTTTATCATTTTATGGTTATTTTTATGGTACAAATTATTTCATACGGCTTCTCTAATCCTCTCTGCTTATTTTATATTTCTTTAAATCAACTCATTTTTAAAATTAAGTCCTGCCCTGTTGATGATACCCATGACATCAGAGATGTGGTTCATTTGTTATGTAATTCCTAAAACACATTAAAATAAATATATGAGTATTTTAAAATTTCTTTACTACCAGTTCAAGGCTCAGACAGCTAAATATTACATAAAAAGGTGATTTTGCTATTATAGAGTTTTGCTTGTCAATGTCGCTAAGAGAAAAGTTTATTTTTTTCCCTATAAGGTCATATTGCAAATACAAATAATTTCAAGAAGAGAGTTGACTAGACTTCTGTGCTAGGGATTTTTTTTTACAATTGCTGCTTTCCTTTCTGAGTCACCATAGGACATGTCTGAATCAATTTCCAAGAAAAAGTGGTTTGCTCAGAAAGCTGTATGTGCGTGGGGTCAGGGAGGCTCGTCCGGCCTCTACAGCTAAGCTCCTCGTGGGTTTCCTGTTGTGTTTATCGCTGGTTCTTCTCATTATGCCCACGTGGCTGGAGCTATTGTCCCCTTAGAAAGTTATATCGAATTCACTTACAGGATGAATGCTAGGATACGGTGCTGTTCACAGATGTGCAGATTCCCGCCGATGTCAACACGTGTTAAGAGTTCCAGAGGAACCTCTTCATGCCTCACGGGGTCAGCCGGGCCTCCAGGTGGGAGCCTTTCCCCCGGCTCTGATGTAACATTTCAAATGAGTCACCCTCTGAATCCGGAGAGCTTTTGTGGTGGGTGCACATTATCCTTTTCAGCTACAGGAGAAAGGGATGGACCTATTGTGTGTCACTTTTCCGCTGTCCTCTGTCTGTTTATAAAAGAAGTCTTTCATTTAGTGGAGTCTGGGCTCCTTCCTCTGCTACCGTCTTCATTTCCCAGCGAATGAAGCGGGTCTCGGCTTCTGATCATTCGGCATCCGCTGCCTCTTCTCTGGGGCCGCCTGAGCAGCCCCACACAGCTCTGGGCTGTGTCCCATAACCCTTTTAATTCCTTGTTGGTGGCTCGCTGGCCCCTTCGCTTCACCTTCCTGCCAGAGTTAATCCTTTTAACATGCCGGCGAGGTTTTCTGGAAATTTGCAAAATGAGATGAAAAATCGAACCTCCAGCTCCTACTTCTCAGCGAGTGCTATTTTCAAATAAGCACCCACTATCTTCCTTCCTCATCATCTGTGCTTCTCCCTCCACAAGAGTGGCCCCATAGAACAACCGGGAACTATTCCGTTCTAATAATAACGTTCGTCTTGTCTGGGAGTGCAAGCAATGCAAGATGAGTCCGTTCACGCGGAGAACATCACACTACCTGGCCAGCAGCCCTCCTTCCTGCAGACTTGTCTATCCAGAGAGTACGGGTGGCCGGAAGGAGCTAGGGCATGCAGAGCGACATCTGGCAGCCTCAGCACAATGTCACCATCACGCGCTAACGCCGACGTCATCCCACATGGAGGGACTCTGGGCGCGTGTTCCTCCTCGGCTCCACGGAAAAAGGGACTCTCTTCTCAGTCGTGGCATTCTCTGAACCCCACAGGAGAAGGGCTTCAGAAAGTTCTGGAAAATGCATATTTTAAAAGCTGTGCACAGGGTCCAGCAGAGGGTGTAACGGTTCCATCACTAAACTCCCGACTGACCAACAATGGTTCGAGTTCTGGACCCAGTGACTTGGAATTCGTACTGGGTGTGAGTGCGTGCGTACCTAAGATCTCAGGAGGAAAATGGAGAAGGGATTGTGGCATGGCCATACTCCCTGGAGAGCAATTTCTCACTTTCCCTCTCACTGTCTCTCTCTCTCTCCAGTGAGTGCATATGCCATAGGCAAAAACAAAAAAACAACAACAAAACAACTCTAAAAAGGGAAAAAAACAACTATTCACAGACTTCAAAATGTTTTATATAAAACGAACTATTTTTCCATGAACTTTCTAAATAATAGATGCACACAAAAATAAAATAATTCTCTTTATGCTGCCTAACTCCTGCCTGTCTCGGTGACCTATGACCCAAGTCCCTGTCCGCTGTGAACCTGTTCTGTATACTGACCTGAGGGTGACAGTCTAAGGATGTTCATCTGACCACGTCAATGTTCTGCCTGGGATCTTTTACCTATGAGCTAGAGCACTCAGGCCATGGGGGTTTGGGATGGTTGGGAAGAGATGTCATAGGGGACGGGGTGGTTTACAGCTGAGCACACAGGTCTTGTGTGTACCCGAGACTGCTAACCTAAGAGGCCCACAGTGCTCCCTGGAGGTGAGACCATATTCCTGCAGACCACGCAGCCTCAGTCTCCTGAACGACCAGCTCACGCTGTCTCTCATCACTGCTTTCTCATACCTGTCCTGTCCTCAGTCTCTGCTTATAACCTCTTGAGAAAATAGAAGAAATCAGAAAAGAATTTCGCTAGTTTCCACCACTATTGCTACTCATCTGCCTGTCTCTAAGCTCATATACTGTTCTCATTCTCGTTTCTTTTCTTTTTTTTTTTTTAGGAGAGATTTTTGCTATAGGGTGCATGCACTCACCAGACAGAAAGCAAGAAATCACTCCCTAGGACGGCTGGCCATGCTGCAATTCTTCTCCTCCATTCTCTTCTTGGGATTTTGGGCACACACACAAACAAACACACACACACACACACACACACACACACGGCGTGAGTTTTAAGCCACTGGGTCTGGGACTCCATCTACAGTTGACTATGTGGGAATCCAGCGACATAACCATGGGGCCGTCTCCTGGTCCCACTGTTCTCATTTCTACTGATACGTGTCAATAGAACCTTCTCTTAGCAAGATTAACCCCTCTGCCCATGGAAAAGACTGCATTCCCTCTCACCTGCTCTAACACATCACACCAGCTCCCCTTAGCCCTCCCTACGTCACCATTCTGTGTCAACATACGAAGTCACCCTCTCTGAACCAGCGGCAGCACCAGCACCAACACCTCACAGTCCCGGTTTCTCTCCAGTGACTGCTCCCAAGTCCTCAGAGGGGTTTTCACTGTTACTGTGTTTCTTTATTCCAAATCCCTCTCACACATACTTATATCAGGGTTTTACCTTCACACTTAAGAAAACTCTTCTCTTTAAAATCACCCAAGATGCCCACTTGGCTAGGTTCCAAGCTGCTCTCAGTCCTAGTTTCCTCTGACCACCCGCAGTGTTTGACAGGTCCAACCCCAGCTCCTCCTGGAAACACGTTCTCTATGGTTTCCACGACGAGCCCTTCCCTGGCTGGTCTTCCTGTTTCCTCACCTCCTCTTTCTCATTCCTGTGCAAACGCATGGGAAATGCCATCACTCTTCTCTTCCAACCTGGCAGCCTCAGTCCCCTTCCCTCCTTGACTTTCCTTCCTTCCTTTCTTCCCTTCATCATCTGTCCTCGTCCTTCCCCAAGCTGCAAGCATGCTCCTGCCTCAAGGCTTCGGCACCTAGTTCCCCTCTGGCCTCCACCCCAGCACACAGGCACTGTTTGTCCCCTCACCTTCAGTGAGCTGGAAAGAAGACTGTGGTGCAGCTGCAGGAGCTCCCTGTACAAACTCCACCCCGCGCTCACAGACAGCTTGTTTTCACTGGGTCCTCACAGGGCTGGGATGGAGAAATTTCCTCTCCCTCCTCATTCGATGGGGACAATGATCTTTTTATGAGGACCCCACCCACATGACATCATCCGATTACCTCCCAAAGGCTCTATTTTTAAATGCTATTAAATTAGAATGTAAGGCTATTATTAATTAATTTACTTATTAAGAGAAATTTCTGCTATAGGGCACATGTGCTAGTTGGAGAGACAGAGAGACAGAAAGCAAAAAATCACCCCCCAGGGGGTATGGCCATGCCGCGATCCCTTTTCCTCTTGGAATTTTGGGCATGCACACACGTGCACCTGGCATGAGTTTTAAGTTGCTGGGCCGGGACTCAAACCGCAGTCGACTGTTGAGATGCAGTGACATAACCATTACACTACCTGCTGGTCCCAATTTACTAATATATTTTAGCTGCAAGATTCATTAGGGTTTTCAATTCGATAAGGTGGTTCATGCATCTCCTGGGGAAGGTTGGAGTCAATAAAATACTCAATGTTTTCCACACACAGCTGACCTCTGGGGTGTCAAGGCCCCCTTCTGGGCTGTGTTCTGTAGACCTACCAATCTCAGTGTGGTCTGTGGACCAGTGCGGGTTCACAAATTATTCATTACTTATCTGCAATTAGAAAAGTAATACAGAAATTAAGAGCTAATATCTGAACAAATGTTACAGAAACTGGACATTGCTACCAAGAGTATTATCAGTGGGCTTGTGTTTTGTTTTTTCTCATTTGGTTTTTCTAGTACTTCATTGTTCTGGTGTCCGTTCATGACAGATTGTAAGTAATAACAAAAAGTCCTGCCCTTGCCACATGATTTGAGGAGCACTTCCTTAAAGCAGACTTCAGGAAACATAGTTGAAGACTCAGACACCGCTTCTGTTTTTAGGCTGTATTTCTGTCATTTTCCCCATTGCATCTTCGAGACAACGGAGCAAGCCCGCGCCCCTATGCCCTACACACACGCAGGCGGCACCGCCTGCTACACGGCCCTGCCCCCTGGGCCTGGCGCAGGTCACTTTCTCCTTCACAATCCAGTTGGAAGGTTCCTGGCTCTATGAAGCTGCCCCAGATTCTTCTGCACAGACTGGGATGAGTCCTCTGCTTCCACAGCTTTCTAATAACCTCATCCCCAAGCTGATCTGCTTTTCTTAAAGGATTTTCTGTGCTACAAACAAGAACCAAAACCCGTCTCATGTAAGGATCTGGTCTCATCGCTGGATATAAATAAACCCAGCTGCTTGCCTTTGGGATTTCATTCTCGGGCACACACAGCATCACCTACTAATCAGATTATCGGGTATTCAGAATTCGTTTTTGAGACTGATTGCGCTATGATTCACACGCCATATAATTGGCCCATACAATTCCATTTCGGCTCTTTTTTGTTTTCATTGAGTTGTTCAACCCTCACCATAGTAAATTTCAGGGAATTTTATCATCTCCCCAAAGTCTGGTCATTTCCTTTTTTTCCTCCAACCCCACAGCTAATCCCTGGGAAATCGTCAAACCACTTTCTGTCTCTACATATTTGAATTCTGGATGTTCATTCAAATAGAACTATAAAACACGTAGGCTTTTGTGTTTTGTTGTTTTTTTTTTTCACTTAGAATACTATTTTTCTTTTTAAAGAATTATTTTTATTTAACTGTATTTATTTAGTTACTTATTTGTTTTAATTTGACCAGGGAGGGACAGAGTGAGAGAGAGGAAAAGTGAGAAAGCAAGCCATCAGGTCTAAGACTCGAACTGCAGTCGGCCATGTGGGATCCACTGCCCTTAACCATCAGCCACCTGCCGGCCCCAAGAATACTACTTTTCAAGAGTCAGCTCTGTTGTAGCAGAAATCAGGACCTATTCCCTTTTATTGTCCACGTTTGCTAGTATCTCATTGAGGATTTCTGTATGTACCAATACATCTATAAGAAGAATTGTTCTCCTGTTTTCCTGTTATGTCATTACTCGGTTTTGGTATCAGTATTTGGTAATATTAGTTTATAGAATGGATTAGGAGAGGTTCTAACTTCTTCTATTTTTCTAAAAAGAATTATTTATTTAATTTCATTTATTATTTATTTTTATTGTGTCATGTGTCACCTAGTAATGTGCTATAGGGCATGTGTACTCACCAGAGAAACACAGAGAGGGAAAGTGAGAAAGCAAACTGCCTGGTCCAGGACCTGAACCGTGGCTGCCACATGCAAGTCCAGTGCCTAAACCACTATCGCACCTCTTGGCCCCCACATCTTGTATTTTTTAAAGAAGGTTTGTAAAGAAGTATCACTAATTCTTCCTTAAATATTTGCCAGGATTCACTAGTAAAGCTGTCTGTGCCTGGACTTTATTTTGTGGGGTTTATGTTTGTTTTTTGTTTGTGTATTTTTAGAGAGGATGGATGTGGATGCTAGAGATTGTAAGGGGGGAAAGAGAGGGGTAGGGAGTGGGTGGTGGAGGGTGGGTGAGGTGCAAGGGGAAGAAACATTTGATAGATGAAAAAATGTAAACGTCTCTGCTAAAAATAAAAAGATTAAAAAATTTACCTAGTTATATGCCCCTATGAGAGAGTCACTTCACCCATAAGTGCACACATAGATTGGGGAAAAAAAAGACATAGGAAAAAACACCATTCAAATGGAAACCGAAAGAGAGTAAGGGAAATGTTACTATAAAAAAAAAAAAGAAGGAAAGAAAGAAAATACTTAATTTCTATTTTAAACACTGTACTTGTTATATCTATTCAGCCTTTCTTCTTACCGTGAGTCCATAGTGGCTGTTGGTCTTCCCAGGAACCTGCACTGCCCTCTAAGTGACCTACTCGGTTGGCTTATATATGCTCACAGCATTCCCATATGGACTTTATTATGACTATAAGGGTGGTAGTTATAGCTCTACTCTTGGTTTTTATTTTCTTAATTCGAGTCTTATTTCTTTTCTTCTTTATTTGTCTAGCTGAAATGTTGTCAATTTTGTTGCTATTTTTCAAAAAAAACCAATCAGAGCTCACTGATTTTTCCCTATTTTTCATTTCATTTATTTCTGTTTCTTTATTTATTATTTTCATCTTACTGCTTGTCTTCTTCTTAAACTGGCAGTTTAATGATTTGAGATCTTTTCACAATATAGGTATTTACAGTTATAAAGTTCCCTCTACACATTGTTTTAGCGGCATTCTTTAATTTTTTGCATGTTGTGTCATTTTCATTTATCTCATAAATATTCTAATTTCTACTGTGTTTTTCTTGACTCATTGATTATTTAGAAACATGTGATTAATTTCTACATAGTTTTAAATTTCCAAATTTCTATGATTTATTTTTAATGTCCTTCCATTGTTGATGGAGAACATACGTAGTATGTTTGCAACCCTTCTGATGTTCTGGGACTTCTGTAACATGACTCTCCTGCGGGGTGTTCCGTGTGTACTTGAGAAGAATGCGTACTCTGCTGTTCATGAATGGAGCATCCCACAGCTGTCTGTTAGCTCTGGTTGGTTTACAGTGCTCAGTTCTTCCATTTCCTTGATGCTCTGACTCACTGTTCATCATTTACTTTTAATTCTAAAAAGCTATTCTTAAAATTCATCCATCTTCCTTATCCATTTCTCATAAAAGTAGTGAGTAACAACCCTTAGTACCAGAGTAAATGTGGCTATTTGAGATTCCTGGGAGTTGATATTTTGCTCAAGAACTTAAACTTGCCAAAAACCTTCACTGAAGGGCGCTCTGAAAATTCCCTTGCACAGGGCTGTAGGGGATAATGCCCAGGGTGGACTGGCAGGCCTGCCCTCCTGCTCTGACTAAAGCTACCTTTGGAATCTGGAGAAAATAATGCTACTGTTGTCTTGTAATACAGGAGAGGTGTACACCTGCTTATGGACGATGAGTGAGGACCTAGGATGAGCCAGGCACTCCCAGGACTGGCCGTGGATTTACTATAGCATAAGATCAAGGATCTGTGAGCCAGCCTGTGGCATGGTGGTTAAGACAGCTGGATCCCACATGGCTGACTGCAAAGTTCGAATCCTGGACCTACGGGCTTAAAAAACATGTGAATTGCATATGCGTGCATGCCACAAATCCCAAGAGAAGAATGAAGGAAAAAGGATCGCAGCATGGCCATCCTCTGGGGGCAGCGGGGTGCTTCCCCTCCAATCTGTCCTTCCTGTGAGTGCATGCTCCACATAGTAAATCAGGTAGTAAATTTTTAAAAAAATCAAGGATTCACAAATTTCTTTGTTGACACTACATCTTCTGCTTGAATGAGCCAAATCACAGATGCAATTATTACATATAAGGTATGAAATGTATTGGTTATGATTCCTGACATAAAAGATCAAGACACTTAATAACTTAAAAATAGAGAAGGGACATTTACATCTATGGCAACTGGTTCCAGATGGTTAGGACATTTGAGCATCTGTGATTTTGTTTTATTTTTATTATTTTTGTTTTTATTGTTTTCTGTCTCAGTACCAAATTCTGTTCTTGCTCTCTTTGTACCTGTTTTTACTATCTGACATCTGATTTGATACTTTGAAAAGGATCTTGGCTGGAAAGGCAGAAACATAAAAAATTTAGAATTCTTTCTAGAATAAAAGCAGATAAGAAAGGCCAGCAAGTAGCCTGAGTCATGTCATCCATTTGGCAATCAGACTTTTATGCGTATATGTGTGAGCAGGTTTGTGTGTGTTGCATGTATGTGTGCATTGCCCGAGTCAAGGTTATAATTTAATGGCTCAGTGTGTTGAATAAATAATACTTAAAAAGAGGGGGAAGCAGTAAAGAATCAGACGGTTAATTCCACTGAGAGCAGCTAAGGGTGATCACTGGGCCTCAGCAGGTTCTGCAGCCTCCACCATCCAGAGCAAAAGGAGATTACAAATGCTTTCTGTCCTCAGGGCTCCCGTACTTCAGCCCATTCTTGACCTGTGCAAGAAAGGATGTTTTACCCAATACGCAAGCCTCTTAGCTCAACTCTCTCCCCCGTGTGTAGGGTAATATTCAGTATCCAGGGGACGTCCATTTCCCCCCCACCACACTGACTGATTGTCCTGCTATAGAAAGCTCTCTAGACACAGACAGATCTGACTAAAAAACCTCGGGAACTTACTAGATACCAAACACTGAGCAATTTTCCTAACTTCTCTGAGTCTCCTCAGTCTTCCAATACAGAAACGAGGCCAGAACAAAACAAAACACCAAATTACACTGGACAGCAGTGAGGGTAACTATGAAAAGGTGTCTTATACATACGTGCCAGGCACTTTCCCGAAAGTAGCTTAATACATGCAAATAACACATCTCCGTTCCTCATCCTGTGTTCTGCCCTCACACGCGTGCTCTCATCTACGGGCTGAGTCTCGTTCTGAAGCCACGACGCTGGCTTGGCCCCTCCTCCTGTCCAGCACCTGCCAACAGTGGTTATTCTTCAGAGGGAAAGATGCACGGGCTGCAGGCCTCCCTGCTCCCAGCCCTCTGCCTGCCAGCCTCAGCCCTGCGGTGAAGGGAGGAGCAGCTTGTTTCATCCGCTCCGGTCATTATCTTTTTGTCCCCACAACAGGCAAGTTCACCAGGCTCCTTTAAGTGCTATCCCTTGCTCCATGAGACCAGAATCCCTGTCCTTACGACATGTCCTTCCAGATCTGCTGCATGCATTCTTTTCCCAGATTACGGAAACCCCCAAACCGCCCAGGACAGCCCAGCCCCAAGTCTGAGCAGTCAACACTGAGTTCTCCAACCTCGCACAGAGTCTCTGTCCTGGGCAGCAGAGAGACCTGACCTGTATCAGGCAGCTCAGGGAAAAGACTGAGACTCAGCTCTGACCCAGACAGTCCCGAGTCCAGGCCAGATGGCAAACTGATCATTAACCTCTTCTGGTGGACTTGCTTTTCCCCAAAATGAGCTGCTCTAATTAATTACCCATAATCTGGCATTTTATCAAGAAATGTCATCCATTAACTTAACATTTTCACTCCCAGTTCAATGATAATTAATGATCACAGTGATACCCTGTGATGCCAAAGTATTCTGAAGTCACTTTAGAATATGGAATGAGAGAAAATGAGAATAAGAGAGAGAATGAGACACAGCAAGAAGCAAAAAGGTCAAATCATGTTCAGCACAGTTTTAATATTAAGGGTACAAAGTGTTGCATCTGCAGTGTTCTGGAAACCCCATCCCCCTTACAGAAATGTCCCAGGTAACTTCTCCAAACAGGCTCACATAGAATATCTAGAAAGATCAACACACTTTAGAGTTGGCTGAACCTCTGTAAGAAGTATACCTCCATCTCCACCCTACAGTCATAAAGTGTCCCATTTCAGGCATTGGTCAGCAGGAGTGAAGCAAAACTTTATGTCAGACAAGGGATTAATAACCAGAATATACCAGGAACTCAAACAATTCAACAGTAAAACAAAATGAAAACCAAATAATAATAATAGTAATTGGGTTAAAAAATAGACAAACGGAAAAAGTAGGAAAATTACTCGAGAAGATATTTCTCAAAAGAAGACATACACATGGCCAATAAGCATATGGAAAAATGTTTAAAGAAATGTTTTCTTTAAAGATATCATGGCAGGCCAGCCAGTGATATGGTCAGTAAGGCACTGGATCCCACATGGCTGACCTTGTGGTTCGAGTCCCACACCCTGTGGCTTGAAATACACACTGGGTGTGTGCACGCATGCCCAAAATCCCAAGGGGAGAATGGAGGAGAAAGGACTGTGGTGGGGCCATCGCCCCTGAGGAGTGATTTCTTTTCCTCCTTCTTTCTCCCTCCAGTGAGCACGTGAGCCCTATGGCAAAAACCGGAAGATTTTGGTTCTATACAACTATTGTGATGTTTTATTTATTTCTGTGAAGAACGACACTATTATTTTGATAGGGGATGCATTCAATCTGTAAATTGTTTTGGTCATATGGACAATTTAACAGTGTTATTGTTCCAATCAATGAACATAGTATGTTTTTGCATTTATTTCTGCCGTATTCAATTTCTTTCATGGGCATTTTGTAGTTTTCATTATAAAGATCTTTGCCTCTTAGTTAAATTGATTATCCTAGATATTTTATTTATAACTATAGTAAATGGGATTCCTTTTATAATTTCTTTTTCGACTAGTTCATTATAAAAATGTTACTGGTTTTATATTTTAAGTTTGTATCCTCCAACCTTACTAAATTTGTTTACAAGTTCTACTAGGTCTTTTGGCGGAATCTTTAGGCCTATGTGTGTGTGTGTGTGTGTGTGTGTGTGTTTATATATGATCATTGATCATGCCATCTGCAAAGAAGGACGATTTGATCTCTTCCTTTCTAATTTTGATTTCCTTTATTTCTTTCTCTTGCCTCATTGTTCTGGTTAGGACTTCCCATACTACACTGAACAAGAATTTTGAAAGTTATTATTCTTGTCTTGCTCCAGTTCTGAGAGAAAAAGTTTCGACTTGTCCCTGTTCAGTGTGATGTTAACTGTGGGGCATGCTACACATAGTCTTCATTGTGTTGAAGTATATGCCTTCTACACTTAATTCATTAAGTATTTTCTTCAGGATGAGATGTTGAATTTAATCAAAAGCTTTTTCAGTGTCTGTTGAGATGATTATTTATTCTATTAATTTGGTGGATCACATTTACTAATTTGCATATGTTGAACTCTCCTTCCATCCTTGGGATAAATCCCACTTCATCACATGTAATCTTTTAAATTTACTGTTGTATTCAGTTTGCTAAAATTTTGTTAAGGTCTTCTGTATTTATATTCATCGGGATATAGGTCTGTCATTTTATATTTTCAGTTATGCCTTTTTCTGGTTTTGGTATCAGGGGAATGCTAACCTTGAAGAATCATTCAGCGATGGTTCCTTCAGCTTCAATTTCATGGAATGATTTGAGGAAAATTGTGTTTGTTCTTCTTTTAAAGTTGTATTATATTGCAGCAGTGAAGTCATTCATTCCTGAGTTTTTCTTCATTGAGAGATTTTGTTTTTCTTGCAAGAATTTTGCTATAGTGTCAATGCACTTGCTGGAGAGACAGAGAGACAGAGAGCAAGAAATCACCCCCCACCCAAAGGGTGGACTCCATTTTCCATTTCAGTTTTTTTTTTTTTTTTTTTTTTTTTTTGTAAAAGTGAACTCCATTTCACTTTTTTTATTGGTGTGCTTTAACATTTGTAACCCCCACCTTCTCTTCCATTTTCCTCTTGGGATTTTGGACGGACACACATACACACACACACACACACACAGTGAATTTCAAGCTGCCAGGTCAGGACCTGGACTACAGTCAGCCACACGATAGTCCAGTGCCTTCCCCACTACCCAAGAGAGATTATTTTTTAAAATTATGCTTATTGTTATTTATTGGTCTATTTGCATTTTCTAATTCTTCCTGATTCAAACATGGTAGATTGCATATGTCCAGGAATAGGAACTTATCTATTTCATCTAGGTTTTTTAGTATGTTGGCATGTAGTTGTACATAATAGTCTCTAACGATCTTTCGTGTCTCTGTGGAATCAGCTGTAATGTCTCTTTGTCATTTATGATTTTATATATTTGGGTCTTCTCTTTAGTTAAGGTAGTGGTTTGTCAATTCTATCTTTTAAAAAAATAAACTTTTCATTTTGTTGATCTTTTGTATTTTTTTACATGTTAAAATCTTAAAACTCAGGGTCACTAAGAATGTAGCCATATTCACAAAACAAAGCCACAACGACTTAGGAAAACCTCCTGGTCTGTTGTCAGTGTAGGCATTGCGACTTGGGTAGTGCCCACAGGCCTGCAGAGAGCCTACTACACAGACAGCTGGTTCCGACAGCAACAACTCCTGGCCCGGAAGATTCTCCATAAGAGGTGCCACCAGGGAAAAGGGATCACCCTCCCAGCTGTTTACTGGACGAAACACAGGGCAAGGTATCACGTGACTGATTTCTTACCAGCCAGGTGAGCAGAGGCTAAGAAAATATATTTTAAGATGTAAAATTTGTTCTCACAAAAGGGAAGTGAAGTAAAATCACTTATTGGAGAATCAAAATATACAAGAAAGGACTGGACATGGTAGCCTGGAAATGAAAACAACTAAATCACTGGGGCAAAGCAAGGGGGCTTCTCCCTCCAGTAACGTGCATCAGTCTCAGCTCGGAGCAACACTCTGTCGCTGGTGCAGGGTAAGAACTATTACTCACGATCCAAAAGGAAACATTTCAGACCAAGAGAAAACCAGCTGGTTCTGCTGTGGTCACTTGCGCTTTGTAGCAGACCTGGGTTTACTGCATCACAGTACACGAGCAATGATTTATAAACACAACAGTTCAGGTCACAGAGGTGGCTCTTCTGACCCCATGGGGCCCACTCTCTGGGGACAGAGTGAAATCTTACTGGAGTATAAGATCCAGAGTCGCCCAGAGAGTGAAAGGAAATCCAGAATCAGCATTTCTCACCGCTACCTTTAAAAAACCATGGAAACTGATTTTTTTAATCACTTATTCTTAAACAATATGATGGTTAAATTTAGAGACTGTGAGCTTTGCTGGTTGATAGACTCTAAGCAAGTGAATTCTTTACTACCTGTAAAAGTGAACTCCATTTCACTTTTTTTATTGGTGTGCTTTAACATTCGTAAAGCAATAAAACAGTTTTCTTATTACTTTTGAAATTTTTTATTTGTGCACAAATCTGTTTGCCTCACATTGTTCAGCATCATCCAACTATCAATAGTCACAATTCTCCAAAACTATTTTTCTTCTAAATGTGCCTTGCAAAACACATGCAAACACAAACATACACTTAAAGCCTGTACTATTTCATTATAGCCAATCATCCCTTTCCAAAATTTCTTCTGAATTATTTCATAAATTAACAACTAGTAAAAGGTAATGCTTTTTCACAGGGAAAGAAATGTCTTTTTTATATGAAATGTGATAGAAAGCAATCTTCACTTAAAAAGAAACACACTATTACAAATACCTTTTAAATATACAATCTTTTGCTTTCCCCTCAATTAAAAAGTTTTATAGAAGTAACTTGGGAAATAAAACTACTTTTCCTGGTGGAGTCGGGTTTCTCATGCAGCTCCTCTACTGCCCCCTAACGTGCGCAGACAGCGTAACAGCTCCCCCTTGTAGACAGGATGCAGCTGAGACGCCAGAATTACTGAGACGCAGAACACTGGGCTCGCTAGGCCCTACTTTCAACGCAACGTGGCCAGGTACGTCTTCTTATTAAATACCAGATCTAGATGGCACACGACCCAATGCAGAATGGAGAGTTCAAGAGTAGCTGTTACTCCTGACGCCTACGTGATGCAGTGGGATTTTCCTGTACTTTCACTAGTTCATAATAAATATGGAAGGTGTTATTATTTCTGCTTTCCTGTAAAAGAGCCCCTCAACTTCGAACAATGGATAATTTGGTCCAGTCACGCCGGTTGTACACAGGCGGACTCAAGTAGGAAAAGGAGACGCAAACGCACTAGAAATGTCCTAGACATTGCTTCTCTTGTGCTTCTCCGTGCTTGGCCACAGAACCTTCTGGGCCCCAGAGAGCAGGCTAGCAGGAGAGATGGAGCACGGAGAGATAGAGAAGCAAACAGCCACAGGACGGGGGGCGTTGAGGTAATCGCAGTTTCAAAGAGATCTGGTGACTGACACACTGCAAAGGCACAGGGAAGCAATTAGAATTTGCTTCTAAGAAACTTATTGGGCAAATTTCCAGGGGGAGAACCAGGCACTAGTAACAGGCCCCCCTGGACCCTGCAGTCATCAGGACAGCGCCTTTCACGTTGCCCGGGTAAGGGCCGTTGTGGGAGGAGCAGGGGGTGAGCCCCAGTGCTTCAGGTGAGTGGTTCCCAGAACGTGGTCCTTGGACAGCACCACTGCGTGGAAGTTACTATCAGGGTAATCTCAGCATTCACCCCACCTCCAGGCCCACAACGTGAGAATAGCTGGGAATGGGGCCCAGAAGTCTGTTAAACACGAGAATTTTAACCGCATGCTTAAACTGGGGAATTAGGTTTAGATAAACCCCTTAATTTGTTCAGCATGTGCTCTCAGTGACCTTCACTATCAGGAAACTTCGAAAAGTCCTGATTTTAAGGATTAAGAGGAAAACTTCACTATACACCCAATAAAAATGACACTAATTTGTTTTCCCCCGAGAAACATGTAGTAATTCCAATTCTCCTCTCTCAATTTAGCCATGGATACACAGAAACAGGGACAGCGGAACACCAATCCCAGAGTCTTGGTAGATTTGATTTCCTAACTCTGGGTGGAAATACGGAATTGGGAGAGGTGTCAGGGACCTAGTGTGGAATAATGAGCAAATGATTGGGTCTTATCTCTGCATTTCAGTTGTATAAGGACAGCATTTCACCTGGTAAGGAGTGAAGGTTGGTGAGAGTTTCCCTAAATTTGCATTCTGTTCTCAGAAAACAAGCTCTTCCAATATTTGTATTTTCTAGTTTCTGTGGGCAAAAAGGTCCAATTATTTTTCTTTCTCTAAAAAACTTTACATCCACTATTTAATTTCAACCCCATCTTGATCTTGTGTAATAGGTATTATTATTATTATTCCCATTTCATAGGTTAAAAGGCAGGTTTTTCCATCTATTTGATCAATTTGAGTGAGATCTGGCTAGAATTCCTTGGATTTTTCATTCATATGAATAAAGTCTATGGTATGCTTTGAGGCAGAAACACACTATTCTTGATTTTCCATCCCTAACAATGTCTAATAATACATCTGGAAAACCATGTAATAGATTTATTGATTAAAAATGCATTATTTAATTTTATTGGTTGCGTTTCAAGAAGGAAACAAGAAACAGCTCCTCCGAGAATGAAAATATATTTGCAACAGGGCTAGCACATGCCATGGTGGTTAAGGCACTGGATTCTCACATAGCCGATCACAGTTCAAGTTCTGGACGCGGCAGTTTGGAAATCATGCCTGGTGCATGTGTGTGCAAGTGCAAAACCCTGAGAGGAGAATGGAGAAGAGCTGGTGGGGTGGACACTCTCTGGGGTGGCGACTGCTCACTTTCCTTCTCCCTGTCTCTTTCAGGTGAGCACATGCACACTATGCCAAAAACCCTAAAAAACGGGAAAAAAAAGTATGCCCTAAGATCATAATGAAGATTAGAATTACAGTGCATTTGTAAGAGCCCTGTGCAGTGCTTGGCCCACAGCTGTCATCAGCAACTGATGGGAGACTTTGGAAAATGTTTGTTGCTACGTCTCATCAAGGAGAACAGGGACCAGCCAGTGGGTCAAGTAGGGAGGAAGGGATGGGGACCAGAGAGGGGACAGAGTGCGTATGTGACTATGAAGCAAGCAGGTTAAAACAGTAATAAACCTTCTGTCTTACACTGCCTTCTTAATCTTCTCTTTTATACTCTTTCTCCTAATATTTCTATTAAACGTTTAATGTGTCAAATCACTTGTTTTCTAAAGTACTGTATAGAAGTGCAGATGAGAAAACATGTTTCTCTATTTTTATTTAAATTTGCTTTATCATTTGCTAAGTGTTCACACACTAGAATTGCCCTTTACTCCCAAAGCAACACTTAGTCCTACTCAGACCAACGCTTATCTCAGCCAGCAGAGGAGACAGGCTTGGAGGAGACAGGACCGGGGTGCAGCCAAGCTCAGACGCTGACACCCACAGCCCTGCCGTTCCCTCCCAGGAGCTGATAACCACGGCCCGACAGCAACTTGCAACACTCCATCAACTGACATTTCTTTCTCTTTTTAACAGTCTTGTGTTTTTGTATTTTGTTTTTCCAATTTGCTAGTGGACATGGATGCTTACTGGAGAAAGAGAGAGAGATGGGAAAGAAGTGGGAAAGGCCCCCCCAAGAAGGATGGCCACAGCACAATCCCTGTCTTCACTCCCCTCTCGGGATTTGGGGTGCAGGTGCATGCATGTGCCTGGCTTATTTTTCAAACTACGAGTTCTGAGACTCCCACTTTGCAGCTGGCCATGTGGGACCCTGCACCTTAACCCCCGTGCCACTGGCTGGCCCTAAATTCTTTACTTACAATTTATTTTTTCCTATAGGGAATGTGCACTCACCAGAGAGAGAGAGAGCAAGAGCGAGAACCTCCCATTGGATTCTGGTCACGTCAGACCCCTCTCCCGTCCCTCCCTGCCACCAGCACCCAGACACACACATGCACATGCTGACAGTTTGTGCCTCAAGCCACTGAGGCCGGGCGTCAGCCCATGGTGAGCCATGTCGGGTTCAGCTCCCGTAACCACTGAGCTGGCCCAGCTGCCATGTCTTAACAACCGAGGGGCTGAAATGCAGTCAGTTAAAATAAACCATTGTTTGACTAATTTTCCCATCATCAATAAACATTTAGGGCATATATTTAATTTTGATCACTCATAGCATCTTTTTGAATGATTAAAAAGCAAGTTTTCAGCTTCAGGGTTTATACAACTAGACTGTGCAATAGTCCTTGAAATGCAAATTCAGCTATATTACAGCTGCATAGATGAAAGCTTTGTGAAACTCTGATATTCCAGCCAAAGAACGATTAATCTTCATCTCAATGGTGATTTCTGATTCTGACATGTAAAAATTATGTTCATATATTTTACCCATCTTAGAAGATTAAACATCTAGGTTGTGTAGCTATGTTATTTAATTTTTAATTTCCGCAAACCTCACTTTAAAATGCCTACGCCGTTTTTATCATAGAGAGCACCTTTTTTTTTCCAATGCCATGTTATTAAATTCTATTCCTGCAGTACCTTCTCATGGACTAGTTCTCTAGAAAAGAAAAAGAAAATCTTGCATTCCTTTTCTTAGGAAGACCAGGGTTCTCTGCCTTCTGGGTAAATGGAGTTTGATTCAAAGGTGGCACTTTGCAAATAAATATCTCCAGCCCAGAGGCAAAAGGAAAAGTTTACTCCCAGTATTTTGCCTCACTGGAGAGTCAACTGCATTCTGTGCTTAAAAAATGAAAGTCGAAGAGAAGTGGCATAGACCAGTACATATACTTACTCTAGATTTCTATTAACTGGACATTTGTAAAAGTCGAATTTACTATTACCGCTCTCAGTATAACAGTGTCCTCCCAAAATTCAGACCGTGAAGGCCTTATCCCTGATGTGACTATATTTGGAGAAGGAGCACTTAGGAAACAAGTAAGTTTAAGTGAAGGTATAAGGGAGGGGCCTTAATCCAAAGGACCATGGTTTAGGAAGAGGGGACGTCTCCTCTTTTCCTGTGTTTGTCTCTCTGTTTTTCCTCCCTTCCTCTCTCTCTCTCACCCACTCTCTACACTGTGAGGACAGAGAAGTGGCAGTCTGCCGACCAGGAAGGAGCCCACACTTGGCTGGCATTTGATCTTGGACTTTCAGATTTCAGACTTGTAAGAAAACGCATTTCTGTTGTGTGAGCCACTTACCTTGCACTATGCTGTGACAGCAGCCCTGGAAGGCTGCTAAGGAAAGACTGAAACTCAGAGATGAGTTTGTGTACGTCTGTCTACTAGAACCTGGAAACCCCGCAGGTCACACCTGAGTTGCCATCCTGTGACATGCTGACACTCCTGAGTGTGCCCTTAGGACTTCAGCATCTTCCTCTGCAGAGCACAGTGTGAGTGTGTCTGTCCCTCTCCCCGAGAGCAAGGTGTCCCTAGATTGCGGAGCACTGTCTTCTTCGTGTTTCAGGCCTTCCCTCCATCCTGCCCTCCTTAAACCAATCCGGCAGGACTCTGGGTGCTGAAAATGCAAGTGACCTGCACACTGTCCCTGAACTTGAGGAGCGTCCTACCAGAATACCTGTCACCAGCAGATTTCTATTTTAAGAATGCTTCTTGAATAAAATTTAAAAATCAATGTGTGTTTTTAGAAGCTCAGTGTTACTGTTCTGATCCATGCTTGGGTTATAATGAATTAGAGTCCGAGAGTTTATTTGGATCATATTCCCAAAGCCAATTATTCTTCAGTTTCTCTGTTCAGTATATTTTTTTTCCACAAACAACAATCTTTACTAAACTTGATGCAGCTCCCCGGGGCAGCTCTGCACTGCCAGCCTTTCCTCAGGACTGTGACTGGTACCACGAGCTCGTGTCTGAAACAGATTTAATGAGCTCATTCTACAGTCCCTCCTCTAGGTCTAGAGGAAAATATCAAATCCAGAGACCAAGACTAAAACCCACTGAATACCACTGAGTTTTCTTGGATTTTTAAAAAATCTTAGATGTTTTTATTTCTTCAAATGGATTATTTATCAAGAGTGACTGAAATAAAAAGCGTCATTGAGTCCGATCGTCATCATGATGGAAGTGGCTTTAAGAGAAAACTGGTCAGGGGACAAGTATTGTTTTCCATTTTCAACCAGTAAATAGCTGCCACTGACAGACAGTCACGGGCAGTCAAAGAGGCTCAGAATACCTAACACAGCATGCCTGCCACAGGAGGAAAAGACCGAGGGAGTACCTTGGGTGAACTTGATGTCATCGTACAAGACGAGCACTCCGCACCGCCCACCCCTCTGCGAACCCTGGACCATGCACCCCCAAGAAAAGCTCTGCCCTGCATCTCGAGCCGTCTTTCTCCCGCTGTCAAGCGTGTTGTGTACATATGAGCTCCTCTGTGCCCCGACTGCATCACCGTGCGGCGACGAGCAGTGTCACACGGACAGGAAGCCAAGCTGGTGCCAGGAGTGACAGACTACGCTTGTCCCGAGTGTTCCTGGGTCTGGAAGGACTCCCTTTGCAGCATCACAGACACCCAGCAGGCAGCTCGGTGGACGCTACTACCCTGCACGGCCAGTTAAGGCCTTGGCGCAGACCCTTAATCCCATCAGAGTTGTAGATCTTAACCAGACAATCGTCGACGCCTTTGAATTCCCCTTCAGCTCCAGCTTTACCCATGTCAACCGCTAGACTGGTCTGGGGAAAATCAACATGGTACAGGAAGCACAAAGCCATGCCCACCAGCACCGCCGGAGGCCAGGTTCCTGCGAAGGAGCACCGGAACGGGGACCTCTTGTCCACACCGCCGGGATCTGCTGGTATTGCTCTTCGAAGGCAAAGTTGGGAGCCTGGGAGGGGAAGTATCTGATGACACTGGCCACGTTACCACGCCAGAAGGACAGGACTCACTGCTCCTTGGGGACACGAACCCCACAGTCTATGATGTCCCTTTATTGCTTATCTGTGGTGACCTGCTTGCTGGCATGCTGCACCTGCAGCGTCAGCTCGACTTGACCAACGGGCGCTACTGTAGTCTCAGAGATGGCCACGGCCACTCCACCTGCCAGGCAGTCCTTGGCGAAGGACACGGCAGCATCCTTCACGTTGAAGGGAAGGAGGAGCAGGCGACTGCGGGGCGGGCCTGGCTGGGAGCCTGCCTTGATTCCGGGGCTCTGGGCCTCACCTGGTTCTTTGAAACCCACTTGTGAATAGCACCAGCTTCACAGCACAGCGTAAGGCACTGCTCAGGGGAAGTGGAATGTGGACAGTGTCTTGAATGCCTGGCCTGTCAGCCTGAAACACACCAGGTGCATGTGCAACACTGGAGGCCTGACAGGCTCGAGGACTGGAAGGATGGGACCGGGCGTGACCCGCCCTGAGCGCTCCTCTCTCTCCTCCTCACTCTCTCCCTTTCATGCGTATGCAAGTGCTCTACGATGAGTGAAGAAACATACATTTTATAAATTAGTAAATAAATGTTACAGTTGATTTCCTTGGAGTGCGCTCCGTACAGCGGTGTGTAACTCCGAGCCTAAGCAAATTTCACTGGAACTCATTTCCCAGGTGCATGTCAGCCTGAAGCATCTCCCAAGGGTCCCAACGAGGGTAACCGATTTTAGACTGAGAAATGCAAGCCCGGAGGTGTTCCCTGCATGCGCTATTAGAACCTTATCCGCCTCTTGCTGTCTTCTTTCCCCTATACTCCAAGCCATCTTTGACTTAGTTATATAACAGATCCTTACTTACTTTTTTTTACATACCTATCTATTTATGCACATATCCGAGGTGGATTATATATATA
Source organism: Tupaia tana (assembly GCA_026018925.1). NCBI lineage: Eukaryota > Metazoa > Chordata > Mammalia > Scandentia > Tupaiidae > Tupaia > Tupaia tana. Next base: position 26,416,255 of record JAKSZU010000025.1, on the reverse strand, counting down.
AATACATAAAAATATTTAAAAAATGAGGACAAATTTATAATATTAGGGCTGATAAGATCTAAACCTAAAAGTCAAATATTTAAAAAACGGTGAATTTAACTATGTAAAATGTTTCAAGTTCTATATGGTGAACGAGAACTGACATTTATGTAGTACTTACAATAATGCTTATGTATATTGACTCATGGAATTCCCAGTCCATCACAGAGCTGGGTGTACTGTTCCTTCCACGTCGGACTGTTAGATAACCAATTACCTGACACGCTCACAGTGAAGTACTGCTCACGTCTGTTATATGAAGCTGTACAGGTTATGCACTTACATCTCCCTGTGTGAGAGAGAGAGGGAGAGAGAGTGTGTGCGCACGTTGGGGGTAGGGGCATTCTCATGGACTTTGACATGAGTCATGCCCTCGAGGATGGCACCATATGTGAGCTGTAAAGTTGAATTCAGAAACTTCCCAGAGTCCCTAAAGTTACTTGGTTCTTTTCCACCTCTGAGCCTAATGAACCACAGCCCCTGCAAAAACGCCCTTGCCCATCCACCAAAAGAATACATGCTTGGCATTCAAGACTCAGCCCAAAAGTTGCTTTCTCTAAAAGGTTTCCCCTGGCCCAACCAGGCACACACGAGGTAAGACTAGGGCTTTTTTCTCCCGTCTTCCACTGTCCCTTCCACAGAGAGATACGGAGGGAACATGAGAAATGACCTCTTCCCGCGACAGTGCGGAGAGCCACAACACAAGCCCTGTTCTCTAGTCTCCTCTCGGGATTACGGCACGCACGCACATGAACCTGGCTTCTTTTTCAAGCTGCCGTGTCCAGGACTTGAACTGTGAAATCAGCTATGTGGGATCCAGCACTTACCATCACACCATCTCCTGGCCCCTCTCTCCACAACTTTAACACTTCGTCTTGCTTACTTATTTACTTACCTGGTTCCTGTACCACACTGAAGGCAGAAACTTTACTTACTCATCTTGGCAGAAATGGGGCCTGGGCCAGGTCTAATATGCAGTATTTAATAACAATTCACTGGAATTAATAAACAATTTTTTGAACTGTCAAGTTTTACTGACCCGCCCAGGTCTAAAGAGATATTCTAGTGGGTGACAAACTGCAAGCAATTGATTTTCTTTGTCCTGCTTGAGGATATTATGAAACATGGACTTGAGGGATGGAGGGATAGAACACGTTCATAGTTGCACCATCTCACATTAATTAGCAAGGAGGGAGTTCTCAGCTATAAAACCCTTCCAGTTAGCACCACACACTCATCAGTTAGTACGACTAAGCATTACATATAAATACTACACTAGCTCTTGTTGCAGTACAAATAAAAGCATTAGCAAGTAATGTAATTATACCACCGTGCCTTTTAAAATCATTAAATGGTAGTGTTTACCCCATTTATAGCCATTTAATCACTACCGCCTAAGTAGCCCGAATTCTCAGCATGGCCTAGCGTGTTCTTCATAACCTGGCTGTTGTTGCTCTCTAATCTACTTCTTGCAAGCCCCTCTTCCCCCCCACCCTCATCTATGCCACTTCATACATGTGCCCTATTTCAGACGGCACTTTGCTAATTGAAATCACAACCTGCAACTGACCTACTTCGATCTAATTTTTGTTAGATTTATTTAACTTTATTTACTATCATCATTATTAGTACTATTGTGGCTATAGGGCACATTGCTTGCCAGAAAGACAGAGAGGGACAGAGAGACAGAAAACAAGAAATCACCACCTGGGAAAATGGCCCAGCTTGAGTTTAAGCTGCTGGGTCTGGGACTCAAACCACAGTCAACTCCATGGGAGTCCAGCAACATAACCATTATGCCATCTGCTGGTCCCTACCATTACTACTTTTTAATTTGCTATAGAAAACATGTGCTCACCAGGGAGAGAGAGAGACAGAGAGAGAGAAAGAAAGTGAGAAAGCAAGTCACCAGGTTCAGAACTCGAACCGCAGTCAGCCATGTGGGAGTTCAGTGCCTTAGCCCCTATGCCACCTGCTGGCCCAACCTCAGTTTTTCAATCATCTCTCAACTTCATGCTCTGGCACACTGCATTCAGCTCAGAAGAGCGTTCCTACTTTGTATTTTTTTCCTACTTTGTATTTTTGGCCAAGTTTGCCACAGAGTGTATGTGCAGACCAGAAGGAGACAAAGAGACAGAGACCAAGGGAAAGTGAGAAAGCGTGACCACCGGGAACGGTCATGCTGCAGTCTCCTCTCCTCTCTCCCCTCCTGCTGGGATTTTGGGCATGCACACATATGCACCCAGTGTATTTCTCAAGTTTTCAGGTCTAGGACTCGAACCATGGGGTTGGCCATGTAGGATCCAGCCACCTTAGCCATCAGGCCACGGGCTGGCTCCTTTCCTCCATTTGTAAGATGTGATGTCAGCTTAGCAGCCACATCACCTCCTTCACGACACCTCCTCCCCAACCCTCAGCCCAGCTTCTTGTGATCCACGGGGTAGAACTCTCACCCGTGCCACGTGACACAGCACTGGTGATTGTCACGTTTCTCATTCATCTTTCACCTCTGGAAGCAACAATGGAATTTTGCTTCTTCCTGACTCTTAAGTAGCCCCAGCGGTCATAAGCCACTCAGTGATAAGGGAGGAACGACAGGAAATGGGCTTCAGGCCTGTCCCTAACGCTTGTTCTATGAAAAGTGTCTCTTGCCAAAAGTCCACTTCTGCCTTCTGTGGGCCAAACATGGGATCTGGTTTTAACCCCATTAGATTTCTCTTCGAGCAGAGGAAGGAAGCCCGTGCAGAGAGGTCCAGGAAAAGCCACTTCACTTTCTCTAGGCTGTGCTCCTACAGCCAAGATCCTCTCGGCGCAGCGGCCTGGAAACTCTCGTGCAGAGAGGTCCAGGAAAAGCCACTTCACTTTCTCTAGGCTGTGCTCCTACAGCCACGATCCTCTCGGCGCAGCGGCCTGGAAACTCTCGTGCAGAGAGGTCCAGGAAAAGCCACTTCACTTTCTCTAGGCTGTGCTCCTACAGCCAAGATCCTCTCGGGGCAGTGGCCTGGAAACTCAGCCACTCAAGTGAGCTGCATCTACGTACTGCTTGGTTTTATTTGCCCGATGCCTTCTGATCCTCCCAAAGACTCTCCTGGATGACGCTGCAGCGGAGTGACCTGACATGCATCTCCGCTGCTTTTCTGCACCGAGTCACTCAGTTCTCTCACAAGGCTGTTGGCAAGAGATGCGGGCAGGGCAGAGCCTTACATGTATGCTCCGGGCTCCGCTTAGAACACAGGCTTAATAATCCCACAACTCAAAAGCAACTGCCAAGCTAGAAACTGAATTTATAAAAAAGTGAGATGCTCTGAACACTGGAGATAAGAAATAAGTAATGTGATTTAGAGGGTGCAGTGTTTTATCTCTCTGCCAATATCAAAGGAAGTGGACGGGCCATCCAAAGAACTATCAGTGGGACTGTGAGGTGAGCTCCGATTTGAGTTCTGTGCAGTTCTCTAACTCTGCCTAATTTGTTGACTGAATGCAAAAAAAAATTAAGAGTAAATATAAAAAGTCTTTTTTTCCTTTACTCAATTTCTTACCTTATTTTGGACAACATTTCTTAGTGGTGTCAGCCAAATGCCCATACTAAATATCCCACCAAATTTTATTCTTGTCTCATTGTGCCGTTTTCTGTCAACTATCCATGTCTTCGTTTTTAAAATTGAAAATTTTAGCATACTTTTACATTTATATAAAAATCGTGAGGCTAGTTCAGAGTTCCCCCACTATTAACATTTACATTACGATGGCACAGTAATTAAAATAGTGATACATATTTATTTTTTATTTTTTGAGAGGTTTTTGCTATAGGGCGTGTGAGTTCACCAGACAGACAAAGAGAGACAGAGAGACAGAGAGACAAAAAGCAAGAAATCACCTCCTAGGGGTGATGGCCACGCCGCAATCCCTTCTCCTCTATTCTCCTCTCTGGATCCTGGGCACGCACGCACACGCGCCCGGTGTGAGTTTAAGCCACCGGGTCCAGGACTCAAACTGCGGTTGACTACATGGGAGTCCAGCGACAAAGCCATTATGCTAACTGCTGGTCCCAGTGATACATATTTATTAATGCAAGTCCATACTTTATTTAAATTTCATGACCTTTTCTGTAAAGAGCTTTTCTTATCCAGGGTCCCATCCAAAATGGCACGTTACTGTTAGTTGGCATATGTCCTTAGACTCCTCTCTCCTGTGGCCAATTCTGCAGTTTCCTTTTTTGTTTGCTTGTTTTGAGGGTATAGTAAGAAAGGTTCCTGAAGGAAAAGCAAGGAAATACAGAGCTCCAGTTTCCTCATTTTCGATTCCTTTCCCATTTGGGGAGCACCGGTCAGTGTATTGCACGACAGCTCTTAGTTGGGACTTGTCATACATTTCTCGTGACTAGACTAGGGCTCTATGTTTCTGGGAGGGAGCCCACAGATGTGAAGTGATTTTTTTTTTTAGGTTTTTGACATAGGGGTGTGTGTACTCACCAGAGAGAGACAGAGAGAAGAAAAAATGAGAAATCTACCCTCCCCACCACTAAGGATAATGGTCATGCTGCAATCCCTTCTCCTCCCTTCTCCTTTCAGAATTTTGGGCATGCACACACACACACACATCCAGTGTGATTTTCAAGTTGCCGGGTCTGGGATTTAAACTGCGGTTGGTTTCCCTGCTATAATACCTTCAATCTCTCCATTTCTGTTCTAGAGCACAGATATTCAGACTATATTAAGGGGGACATACAATGCCTGTCTTTCAGAATCTGGCTTGTTTTGCTTAGCATAAAATCTTTCATATTCGTGGGAACCAGCAGTTAGCGTAATGGCTATGTCGCTGGACTCCCACGTAGTCGACCGCGGTTCGCGTCCTGGACCCGGTGGCTTAAAACTCACGCCGGGCGCGTGTGCATGCGTGCCCAAGATCCCGAGAGGAGAATGGAGGAGAAGGGATTGCGGCGTGACCATCCCCCCTGGGGGGTGATTTCTCGCTTTCTGTCTCTATGTCTCTCTCTGTCTGTCTGGCGAGCGCACGCGCCCTATAGCGAAAAAACCTCTCCAAAAAAAAAAGAAAAGAAAAAAAAAATCTTTCATATTCGTCTACTTTCTGTCAAAAGTATTTAGTTTTTTCTAAGTACATTTTACTCCTAACTTTGGGCTTTCTTGAACCTGTAAGAAATTTCGTAGGAGAACAAGGAGAGGGAGACTACCAAGACACAGTAAATGAGGCAACACCATAGGCAATGGATGGGTGAAGAGGTTCTACATGAAGGCAGGTGGATCCAGGACGCCTGATAAAGAACATGGAAGAAGGTACTTGAGGTTATGTTGTTTAGGCAAAATTGTTACAGTAAGATGAAACCAATATATCACAGCTTCAGTGGGAGCAGAAATTAAGAGAGGGGATGAAGTTGGTGCAGTGGTAAAACACTACACCGTGAGGCTGAGGGCCGGGGGAAGGTACCGGGTTTCTGCTCAGAGACCTTCCTCCGTGTGCCAGACATGTGCATGCCCGTGACCCAGGGCTGGCCGAAGCTGGAGTACACGCTAGGCATCGAGACCCTCTTAGAGGTATTGCATCTCTGTCTCTCTTGGGTGTGTGAAAGAAAGAAAAACTACATAAACTTCAAGAAATAAAGAAAGTAAAATATGCAGAAAGAACCGGGATGCTGGCAAAGGGAAAATAAATTCAAATCAAGAAAGCAGATCCCAGAAAGGAGAGAAAAGTAAAATTCTCTATGATGAATTAAACAGAAGCCAGGAGAGGTTTGGGGATGTCAGAATCTATAGCGAGGAAATCCATATTCACAGCCAGGAAAAATCTGTTATCTTCTCACAGGGTCTGGTCTGTTCTTTCCTTCAGGGAATTTAGATGCATCTTAGAGGGAAAGTCTAGGCATGGACGAATCAAGTCTTCTAAGAGGAGAGAGAAAGAGTATTTGCCTGGGACCAGCAGTGGCAGAGTGGTTAAGGTGCTGGACTCCCACGTGGCCCACTGGGTTCCTGAGCCCGGCACTTTGAAAATCACGCTGAGCACATGTGCACATGTGCCCCACATCCCAACAGGAAACCAGAGGAGGACCGCGGGGTGGCCATTTCCCCGAGAGCAACTTTACTTCTCCTCTTTCCGTCTCTCCCTAGTGAGTGCATGTAACCTTGGCAAAAATCTAAAGAAAAAAAAAATTTGCCCAAAGTAACACATTGAAAATTTTATTTCAGGACCGCAAACAAATCTGTGTTTCCCAAGAGGCCTTCTGAGCTTCAGCGTGAAGTCTGTACGGGCTAGGACTATGGCTTACTCTCTGTCCATCAGCAATAAGCAGTAATCTGGTGCATGTGGATTAAACCAAACGACGACAGAAATGAGAGAACTCAGACACTGAGGGTTTATGAAAAAGAGAGTTAAATAAAGGAACAAAACTCTCCCCACGACAAATCAACGCACTCTGGCGGATTCTCATGGACTGCCATTGGCACCTTGGTTTTTCCAATGATGATTTTAAACCTTCATTGCTACAATCATTGGAAATTCAGCAGTATGTCTGCGATGACTGAAAGCTATAAAGAAAATAAATTACATTCATTAACCCTCTTATTCTGTGGTCCCACTAATGAGTAGCTCTCTGGCATCTTACATTTTTATTTTTCAGACGGGCAGAGTTGGAGCATTACATTAGTTAGTGTTTCCGCTGTCCTCTAATTTCTATAGAGTGTATCAAAAACACATTTAATTGCATTATTATTTTCTGTAGACAATTCTATTTTGGGGAATTCCTTTGGTGAGACAAAGGGCTAGAGGGTACAGGTCCCGAGTCTGTCCTCTAATGAGATGTCACCGGTTAGAGTTCCGTTCACTCAAGACAAGCAATGTTTTTTTATCACTGAGAGTCTTTATTCCCCAACTGTTCATGGAATGAACCGAACTGTATAAACACTGAAATTTTGACACATCCTTCCAGACTAGATGAAGAAAAACATGACGTTTCAAAGTTCTTTGATTGGGAGGAAAAGTGAAGTTCGATCAGTTTAGCAAGACTTACAGGTTTTTTTTTTTTTTTTTTTTTGGCTGACTATAGTTTATTTCTGAGCAGTTAATTTAACTTCTTCATAATACTACAGGAAACTTTTGAGGATGTAGACTATGTAGTAAATAGCCTCAACTTTCTATCAGTAGATGATGTATTTAAAAGAGAACTTTGGAAGTAGCCCCATTGTCATAAACGTACATCTGGGTAGCACTGGAAAAGTCGTTTAGCTCAGGGAGTTTACCAGCTTATCTGTAAAAATGGACTCACGTGAACGGCACTGTATTTCCTGTTAGAAGGAAGGCAGATCTGAGTAGCTGCTGAGATATCTTCTAGCACTTGAATATTTTTATTGAAAATTATTTAACTTTATTTATTTATATTTATCTTCATTTGACTAGAGAGGGACAGAGCAAGAGTGAGAACAAGAGTGAGTGAGAGAGAAAAAACAAGCTACCAGGTCCAGGACTCAAACCACGGTCGGCCATGTGGGACTCCAGCACCCTTAACCACCATGCCACCTGCTGGCCCCATGCATTTTATTTTAATAAAAGAGAGATGAACTAACACAACACATTTACTTACTTTCACAGAGTATAGAACCTCTGCTACTTACCTTCTCCCAATTCCATCCTACCCCAGCCCCAAAAGACCCATACATACTATAGTACACGTGCCCTACAGCAAAAATCTCTCTTAAAAAACATAAAAAGGGACCAGCAGATGGCGTAGTGGTTACATTACTGAACTCCCACATGGTTGACTGTGGTTTGAGTCCTGGAAATGGTGGCTTAAAGCTCACGCTGGTGTGTGTATGTGTGCCCCAAATCCCCAGAGGACACTGGAAGAGAAGGGATTACGGCATGGTCATCCCCCAGAGGGCGGTGATTTCTCGCTTCCTGTCTCTTTGGCTCTCTGGTGAGTGCACATACCCTACAACAAAAATTCTCTCTCCATAAAAGAAAAATACTACATATGCACTGAGACCATGTCAAACGTAGAATTTTAAACATATCATGTGGAACGGCATGACGGCATAAGATGTAACTTCAATGATCAAGCAAATCATTGGAGAAAAATAACCTGGAATAAAATATTTTTCTTCCACACAGAAACCTCTTAGGGTTATATCTGGCAAATATATGAAACATTAATTTATAGAAAGTGGAACATAATTTAGATATTATGTAAGAAATCTCCTGTCTCTGAGTATCTAAAGGTATTCTACCAGCATATGTACATTTGATGGAGCGGTTTCATTTTCAGGAGGCTTATTAAAACCAACTGTTACATCGTCACTTAGAAATACGATGTTATAATGTATGCACAGGCACTTTGATTTTAGAGTGAATAAATGTAACCATTACTTCAAATAGCTAATTTATCTTCCAAGCCATATAATAGGCTGTTTCTTGATGTTTTATTGCCATCTCTGTCTCTCTGTCTCACACACAGACAACAGAATAAATATGCAGAAGGCAACTTTTATCACCAAAATTTCAGAAAATATATAGTATCCAGGAACACAATCTGCAAGTCGAATTTACAACTTCCTGATACGTATTTGAGAGAATCCTAATTCCAGTTCGCAAGCCACATCAATACTATTGGGATCTTTTTGTAAACCTGCCCACTTTCAACATGGAGACTGGAAATCGGAAGGGCTACAAAAACTACGAAGTCAACTGCAATTTATTTAAGCACTTACTCTCCATATGCCCAGTGTTTCTGAAAGCTTCAGTCTTTGTGTTCATCTTGAAAACACATGCTTCTATGAAACAATGATGGAAACTACAAGAAATCATTTCACTTATTTTTTATCACCTTGAAATGTGTGTGTGTGTGTGTGTGTGTGTGTGTGTGTGGGTGTGTACAGATGAGAGAAGTACATTGGGAGTCAAATGGCCGGGGTTTCAACTTCTGAAATCCACCAAATTATTAGCACATTTGGACTTCAGCAACTTCATCATCTTTTTGTTGGTGGTGGTGTTGTTTTCTTTTTAATAATTATTTTTATTTACTTCATTTATTTATTTTAAATTTTGACTGGAGAAGGACAGAGTGAAAGGGGGAGAGTAAGAAAGTAAGCCGTCGGGTCCAGTACTTGAAGCACAGTCAGCCATGTGGGAGTCCAGCACCTTTAACCACCATGCCACCTGCCAGCCCCTGTTGATGTTTTGTAAAGAGATTTTTGCTATAGGGTGCATGCACTTGCTGGACAGACAAAGACAGACAGACAGAAAGTGAGAAATCACCACCCCGGGCAGGGTGGGGTGGGCAGGGTGGAATGGCCATGCTGCAATCCCTTCTCCTCCCTTCTCCTCTCAAGATCTTGGGCATGAACGCACATGCATCTGGCATGAGTCTAAGCCACCGGGTCTGGGACTTGAACAGCAGTCAACCAAATGGGAATCCAGCGATGTAACCATTATGCCATCTGCCATCTGATGTTCCCCAGCAACTTCATTACTAAAAAAAAATCTTTGATTTTAGTTACTTTTTCTATAAAACAAGAACAAGCCCAGCCACAGTGCCTTAATGAAAGTGCAGCACTCTGCAATCTGGACTCCAAATGAAGGAACAGGGTTTAATTCCCAGATGGACTTAAACACACCAGGCAAGCATTGCGCCCATACTCCCACCTTCCTGTGAGGGCTGGCAGGAGGACCAACCTCAGCCTGGCTGAGGGTGCTTGTCCTTCTCTTTCTGTCATGAAATGGAAGAAGAGAGAGAGGGAGGGAGGGAGGGAAGAAACAAGGAAGGAGGGAAGGGAGGCAGGTTGGTTAGTTAACAATTATCTTTGCCCCAAGAGAATTAAATTAGGTAAATTATCTATGGAGTGGATATGGAAGGTAATCATGGCTTTTTAGTCACTAAAGAAGTTATGTAAGTAATAAGGGCATTGTCATGCTAGAGAAGTTTATCACAGTAGAGAGCACTGCTTTATTGTATGGGAAAATAAATCGAGGATGCGAAGTATCTGTGTGTGTGTGTGTGTGTGTGTGTGTGTGTGTATGTGTGTGTGCTTCATTTCAAATTCAAGAGTGAAATTGCTATAATAAATCCTATGTAAAATGCCTATAGGTCTTCATTTGAACGGATTATTTACACTTAGAATTTCAATCGAGACCTTGTAAAGTTAAAACCTGTTGATTCCATGAAGCCTGACTCCAGCTGCTGCCTGTGTGAATGTTAAGATCCTACCATGGCCGTCACTGAGAGTCACGAGCTACGTCCCCTTTGACCCATTCTTGACGGGCACGGTGAGTCACGTCATCACTTCATCTTTCTGCTCCTGTGTTCTAGACTTGGTTAAAGTATCGATCAGGGTGGGAAAATCTTGAAGGCACAAGGACAAGAACAATACCATGGCATTCAGGTAAAACCTCTCATTTTTAGCTACTGAATTTCTTGTAATTCAATGCATTTTTGTATTCTTTACATTCAGGTCATACCTCATGTTCTCTTGCCTTTCCAAGATGTTAGAGTTCCACAGTTAATTATAAAATTCCTTGGGGCCAGCAGGTGGCATAGTGGTTAAGGGTGCTGGACTCCCACATGGCCAACAATGGTTCAAGTCCTGGATCTGGCGGCTTGCTTTCTCACTTTCCCTCCCTCCTTCTCTCTCTCTCTGACTCTCTCTGGTCAAATTAAAATAAGACAGATAGATAGATAGATAGATAGATAGATAGATAGATAAATTTAAATTTAAACAAAATTATAAAATTCCTGCATGTATCAATGATGTAAAACTAGGTACTTTACAACTGCTTTCCTGCCTTAAGTCAGTACCTTTGGGCCAGCCGCAATGCTTCTTCTGGGATTCCCTCTCGCTGTAGCTCACTCGTACACTGCACACAGCTTACCCTACCTGGGGCAGACCACAATTTAAATAATCTTCAAACAAACGATGTCCATGACAACAAACTAGGAAAAAAGTGACAGAAATCACATTTGCAAAGAGGCCAAGAACTCTTCCCTTACCTTGGACTATCTGGCTCTTTTAAATGAAAAGTCACCGTCACATCCACGATCTTCTCACTCATGTCTAAAGTGGCTCAAAATTGTCTATCAACCGGACATACTAAAATTCTCCCAATTTCTCGTGTAGAAAGAAGGCTAAAAAAATCTGACAGAATAAATAAGAGGTTTTGCTCTTCTCAAAGGTCTTCAACAGCCCTCTCAGTCCTTGATGACAATGGTCCACTCCACCGCGACTGCACACTGTCATCTTCACATGTCACATCTGGGAGATGCGGAATTGTGCTCTCTGGGAGCCTCAGTCCACACCCAACACCAGGAGCCCTGCTGCCTATAACCATCAGTATTCAATGAGCTGAAATATGGCCATCGGCCCTGCAGGAGCATTTGCAGGACGCCTCCTTTCTTAAACACTGCATTCAAAGTGTCCCTTCCCGAGAATTTAAGAACAAGTCTCTCTCTTTTGATCTCTCTGTCACTGTAGCTAGATACATAGATACACAGGCAAATGTGAAAAAATATGTCATCTCTCCCCCTCTCCCTCTCCCTCTCTCTCTCTCTCTCTCTCTCTCTCTCTCTCACACACACACACACACACACACACACACAGACACACACGGTAGCCAAAGATAGATACCTTGCTAAAAGATGTTACTCTAACTATAGTATCTACCCACTCCCCTTGAAGTCCCCACACTAAGGTTTAAATTATAAAATCAGCATAAAGGAGACATTTGCATTATAAAAACTATAGCATCCTAGTATCCCAAATCCCTCGTCTATCAGAATGAAGCCGAAAACAGGGCAACGCATCCCTATTTCAAGGTCTGATATCTGCTCAAAATGGAAAGAGGAAAATGGAAATTAGTATTCTCTCCTAATTAACCACCTCATCTAGAATAAGAAAATTGAGATGGGACAGTCTTTTTGTGAAAGAATTAATAATCACACAAAGTAGGTTAGAGACTGCACAGTTAATCACAGAAGGGAAATTGCTGAACAATCCTCTGCCATTCATTGTTTTCCTAAGAAAACACAAACGCTAGAACTGAGGTTTTGAGTCGGCAGAGATTACGTTTTCAAAATTTATGACTCTAGGGAGCCCAGGTTCTACAGCACAGGCAGTGGCAGGCAGTTCTGCAGTGCTGGACACCACATGGCTCTCTGCAGGTTCGGATCCCGAGCGGACTCGAAACACGCCCGCTGCACGGACGCAGGCTCGCCGCTACCCTGGTTTGTCCTCAGGGGTCCTTAGGGTCTCTATGCAAAATCACATAGTGGTTAAGGTGTCCTAATTTTCTGTAATTAGTTTATACTCATAGTTTAAATGACCAGTTCAGGCCAGCCAGTGGCATGGTGGGTGGTTAAGCGGCTGGTTCCCACATGGCTAACTGCACGGTTTGAGTCCTGAACACAGTGACTTCACAAACATGCTGGGTACATGAGTGTGTGTGCCCAGAGTCCGGAGGAGAATGAAGGAGAAGGAATTGTGGCAGGCTCTCTCCCCTCCCCAGCAGACACAGAGCCCTATACAAATTTAAAAATACATCTCTTCACCAGTTCCCTGGATAAACATCTCTTCCTCTTGACTACGACTGCGTTTACCTTCACCTCTACGAGTTGTCTCGACAGCAGGCATCAGTGTGGATTGGAGAACTGGGACTTACCCAGTGTGATTAAGTTCCAGTCCATTGTTAACCTGGGCTTGTGGTAGTTAAAAATGTTGGGGCCAGCAGGTGGTACAGCAGTTACAGTACTGGACTCCTACGTGGATAACTGCAGTTTGAATCCCAGAGCCGGTGGCTTGAAAATCACACCATGAGCACGTGCATGCTCCAGATCCCAGGAGGATAACGGAAGAGCAGGGAATTGCAGTGCGGCCATCTCCCCTGGGGGTTGAATTCTCAGGTTCCCTCTCACCGTCTCTGTCTCTCTCTATATATACAGTAGGCACACATGCCCTAATACAAAAACCTCTCAAAAAAAGAATATGCTGTGGGATCAGCAGGTCATGTAGTGGTTAAGGGGCTGGACTCCCATACGGCCAACCGTGGTTCAAGTCCCAGACCTGGTGGCTTGAAACTCATGCCAGGTGCGTGTGCGTGCATGTCCAACATCCCGGGAGGAGAATGGAGGAGAGGACTGTAGAGTGGCCACCCCACCCCAGGGAGGGGCGTGAGTTCTCACTTTTGGTCTATCTCTCTGGGGAGACTACATGCCTTACGGCAAAAATCTCTCTCAAAAAAAAAAAAGAAAGAAAGAAAGAAAAAGAAAAAAAAAATCGATGCAGCTTCTGCTTTCATTTCTTTAAAGAATATTGCACTTGAGCAACCACTAGGTGGCGTGGAGCTTGGGGCACTGGACTCCATGTGGTCAGCTGCGGTGGAGGCCCTGACCCAGTGCCTTGTTCTCTCTCTCTCTCTCTCTCTCTCTCTCTCTCTCTCTCTCTCATGAGCTCACATGCCCTTTAGCAAATTAAAAAATAACAATAATGATAAAGAAAACCAAGTAACTTTTTAAAAGGAATATTAGACTTAATAAGGAAAAAAATAAGACAAAGTGAAAACTGAGCTGCAATGTTACACCCACCATCTCCCTCAAGGAGTAACGTGGTCATGCATTTTTTTTTTCTTGAACACACTGTTTTAACCAAATTCTCCTAAATGTACTCCCTTAGTTATAAAACACTTATACCAATGAATATGTGACGGGCAGGGCAGAGGAGGAGGTAGCATTTAAAATAAACCAACAGTGGCCTTACATAACTGGCAGTTCTTAGAGGCGAAAATGGACACAAAACTAATCATACCCGTCAGCCATCCCGAGGAAGGATGGACTGTGCAGTGGCAACCCTTCTGGCACCAAGAAACATAATTTGTTATATTTCACAATTAAAATACCAGGCATGTACGAGGAGGGGTGTGGTTAAACTATAAACCTGGATCAACTGCTCATTTCAAATCATGTGTTGAATTTCTTCTTCCTTCTAGAATAGGTGATAAGTGGCTGAAGCGTCTCCATGGAAGAAGAGCAAGTCAATTTTTTGCTTTCTATTTTTTTTTCTTTTATAGCAGGCAAGTGACTGATGGGAGGATTTGCAAGAATGACCACAAAGCAAGTCAGCGGGGAGAGAGCTTAGACTCAATTTCCTAGAATGCTGAGGCAAGAAGAAGTCGGAGTGAATGGACCGGTCTGGCGAGCTATGCCTCACATTTCATTATAGCAGCGTTTCAGTTGTTTGCTAAAAGAGGCGTCGTCTCAGGAAGAGCTGTCAGCTCCTGCAAAAGGATTCTGTTTATCTGCATAGAACAATGACTGGCATTGGATCACACAGATTCTCGAAACCACAGTCTGACAGAGCTCCCCGCACTAAAATCATCAAGGATGTTTGTTATAAATGCAGATTGTTATGTCCCGGCCCCACAGACTCTCATCCGGGGGCTCCGAGAACTGCCCTGAGGTTTGATCTGCCCACCTGCGTGTGCTACACAGGCTCGCGCCCAGCCCCGCGGCCCTGACGTGGACAGGACGTGTCCCCTATGTGGCGGATGGGGTCTTCAGGATGCCTGCCCAGGTGCTTCTGTCTTTTTCTTTGATGTGCTTGTACACACGCTATCATAAAATAAAATAAAAAAACTCACAGAAAAATCTATCACCCTTATATAATCTAGCCAAAAACATTCCTTGAATACTCAGTATACTGACAACTAATAAAACAGGAACATCCCAAGCCTTTACTTTACAAAGAAATTGTGCTCCAGACCTCTCAGCCCGCAGATGAACTCAGCCAAGGTGACAATGGTGGCGGCAGAGCCCATGGCCCCAGGGCAGTGTGCAGTTGTCCCAGCCGTGCCGTGTGCATGAATCCACTCGATCTGCAAGAGGCCCACGGAGTAGTCTACAGTTTAGAGAGATATGTTCTTTTTTAGGGGGAGAGATTTTTGCTATAGGGCGCATGTGCTCGCCAGACAGACAGAGAGAGACTTTAGAGACAGAAAGCGAGAAATCACCCCCCAGGGGGGATGGTCACGCCACAATCCCTTCTCCTCCATTCTCCTCTCGGGATCTTGGGCACGCACGCACACGCGCCCGGTGTGAGTTTTAAGCCACCGGGTCCGGGAAGCGAACCGTGGTCAACTACGTGGGAGTCCAGCGACATGACCATTACGCTAACTGCTGCTTCCTGAGAGATATGTTCTTGGGCTAATTCTGTTAATAATTCTCTCTTTTTTAAAGAATTATTTTGACTTTATTTATTTATTTAAATTTGACCAGAGAGGGGCGGAGTGAGTGAGTGAGTGAGAGAGAAAGAGAGGGAGGGAAAGTGAGAAAACAAGCTGCCAGGTCTGGGACTCGAGCTGCAGTCGGCCATGTGGAAGTCCAGTGCCCTTAACCACCGTGCCACCTGCCGGCCCCTTGAGCTAGTTCTGTAAGTGCAGTTTCACGGACTCCCTCATCACATGCATTGTGCTATTACAGCAAAAACAAACAAGCCAGCCCCAGCGGGACTCGGAGCTCCTCTCTCCTGCTTTCCCCCGCTCTGCCCAGACCGTCCTCCCTGCATGGCTCCTCCGGCTCCCCCCTCTCCTGTCTGATGACTCCTATTTTTCTTTTAAATCGCTCTTTAAATGTCATCTCCTCTGGGCCTTCCTTTTCTGAACTTCCTCTCTATTATTTATGGATTCAATTCTCCCAAGTCTGAGCACCCGAAAGGCAGATCAGGTGTCATCCATCTTGGTGTCCTCATTGTCTCCTAATTGTGACAAACACTCAATAATCAACGCCTGACCTGAAACAGCCAGTATTTAAACAGGACTGCTTTCCCAACCAGCCCCCCTCGAATTATATTAGTAAGAATGCAAGAACTAAAAACTCAGGAACGGGGGCCAGCAGGTGGCGTGATCACTAAGGCACGGGACACTCCCCCGCAGCCGACCATGGGTTGAGTCCTGGACTGGTGGCTTGCTTTCTCACTTTCACTCTCTCTCTCTCTCTCTCTGTCTCTCTCTGGTCAATCTGTTACTACGATCGAACTTGGGTTGGAAAATATTTAGTTTCAGAAAGTTTTTCAGTTCTCTATGGGTAGTGAGATTTTCACTTTTCATCCACATTTCTGTCCAGGAGGAGGCCAGCGTAACAGGAATGCGGCACCCGGACTGGGCTTCCTCCGTTCCAGCCCTGACTCTGCCTGTTCACAGGGGAGGCCTGCACTGGGCACGCACCCTGGGCCTCGCTCAGCTCCTGTAACAGGAAGGGTCAACAGCGCCAGTTCACAGAACACGCGTGGGGGGCTGAGGACGTACACACACACCGAGTTCTGAAACAGGCTCCATGCAGAGAGTTCGCAATACAACCTCTGTAAGCGGTTAATGATCAACTGAGATTACGAATTCCCTGAGATCAGACGCATGCACAGGAAGGGAATCTGGGCATATTGTATTCTTGTCCTCTCTATTCGTGACACAATGTTTTTGAGTAAATTCAGGTGGTTTTCATCAGCTTCTTAACTCCTGTGTTTTACCAAGTGAGCGAAATGGGCAATATTGTTTTTTCTTTTTTCTTTTTTTTTTTTTTTTTAGAGGTTTTTGCTATAGGGCGAGTGCGCTCGCCAGACAGACAGAGAGAGACAGAGAGATAGAAAGCGAGAAATCACCCCCAGGGGGGATGGCCACACCGCAATCCCTTCTCTTCCACTTTCCTCTCGGGATCTTGGGCACGCACGCACACGCGAATGGGCAATAATTTTTAACGAAGTGTCTAGGTTAGCACTGTTCCATAGAAGCAGAACAGAAGATACCCATATAACATTCACATCTTAAGAACTACATTAAAAATGTTAAAAATCCAGGCGAAATAAATGTTAGTAATATATTTAAGTGACTATATACAAATCCCAGTCTAAACTGCCATCATATAAAAGCATCAGTGAGATCCGGTCTGTGCTTACAGACCCAGTGAATCTCAGTAGGACTGGCATGTCTGAAGGCTCCCCGGCTGCAGTTGGCTCTGGGCTCCAGCCCTGAGCTATGCCTTAGTGAATCTCCAACGCGGCCCTCCCAGCCGAGTAACATGCAATGTTTGTATCTGTCACTGGGTGGCGCCGGAGCCAAATCCTGTTCCCTAAGTCCTTACAAGGATGCCCCTGAAGCAAGCGCGCGTACAAGGTGCCTCTGGCTGTACTGATTCTTAGGTCTACAGAGAGCCACGACGAACAGAACTGGATGAAAAGTATCATCTCTCCTAAGAAAGGTGCAGGAACCCTCTGCGTCCTCTCACAGGTACTCCGAAGCGTGCCAGGCTCATTTTACACACCCGGGAAGAGGTCTGTACATTTCAGAGACAGAACCGGCTGTAACTCACCAGGCAGGTGGCACCTAATGGAATGTCTTTTCACCCTACGTGCTAAGGGGGTTTAAATCATTTTTCTAGAACTGCTTTTCTTGCCCGAGCCTGGTGGTGCAGTTGGTGGCAAACCGACCTGCGGTGCTGGAAGCTGCCCGGCCGACCGCGGGTTCCAGTCTCCTGAAAACACCCTGGACACGTGTGTGCCCAAATGCTGAGGAACTGAAGGCTGAGGACGAGGGGTTGTGGTGTGACGAGAGCACGGCGAGGGAACTGCTCTCTCCTCCTCTCCCCTACACATACATGCACATACGATCATGAATAAAATAACTACGGTTGCATTAGCCAGACTTCTTTCCCAGTTATAATCCTGAGCGGCAGTGAACAGAGCATGTCCATCCAACGGTCCCTCCCTCAGGGTGAGAATAGACGGGCTTCGTTTGGCTGCAAAAACCTGGAATTAGGGCTCGGGAGCGGAGGCACAACAGAATTGCTCAGTTCCAAGGGGCTCGAGTACAGGGGAGACCAGGGTTTGGGTTCTGGGCCGACCCGTACAGGACAGGCAGACGCGGCCTGGGGTCCTAATCCAGGCTGGCTGGGAAGCCAGGGTGCGGCTGTATGGAGAGACACTCTTGACCGCCCCACACCCCGTCTCTTTCTCTCATGAAAGAAAATCAGAAAAGTCAAACACACACACCTCCAATTAGGAGAAGCATGATATTTCACCCACGGGTGTAGCACTTGCTGTTCTCCCTTCAGTTTCAACAGAAACAGCTTTGGACAGAATCAGTGCTTACAGCCAACTTTTTCCTTGTTTAATTTATTAAAGTTTCTCCCATGAGTGAGGGAGAGAGACTGAGATATAGCGTCATGGTCTGCCCAGCCTCAGCCAGCCCCGTGGGCACACAGGTGCCCAGCTTACTCAGAAAGGTTTCTGCATGACAACCAGAATGTTCTGCTCAAGTCCTGCTTACAAAGCACTGTATTTTACCACTGCACCATGTCCAGCCCTGGATTCTAACTCTAGTCCTCGAACCAACGTCCTTGCCACCTGCCTCTCTGCTACTATGATGTTTCCTCAGTCCACAAACACACACACAAATACCGGAGGCTCGCAGCCCATCGGAAATGCCCAATGCGCGCTATGCTACAGAAACGGCCCATCTTCCACCAGCTCGGAGGATCGCAGCTGGCCCTGAACTGCCCATCCGGTTGTTCTTTCCCTGTCCCTTGTTAATATCACCCTGACTTGGCTCAGAGGTGCCACGTGCCTCATTCAATATTCACCTTCCCATTGCTGGTCTCGGCTAGGGTTAGTCATCTGACATACGCTGACATTTGAGCTAGCAAAGAAAGTTGCTGGAGGATTTTAGGGGAGTGTCTCTCCTCCTGAGAGAGAGGGCTAGTGCTATTCTGCACTTCCCCCGCTGATGTGGCCGCCTGCTGCTGCAAGGCGGTGAGCACAGAAAGGAAAAGCAGCACCTCTGCGAACTGGCCCAGGGCCCGGAAACCTCCTTCCTCCAGACCTGCTATATGGGAACACATCGGCTCTGCAGGCTCAGCCACTCTTAGTTGAGCACCTGTTACTGACAGCTGAGCAGACTCCTCACACCCGCACCCTCTGGCCTGTTGGGCACTGTCCCTCCTTCCGCTCAGTGCGGATCTGTGTGTGGCTTTTTGTTGTTGAGAAGAAAACAAGCTTCTGGGACCATCAGGTGGCATAACGGTTACATCACTGGACTCCCATGTAGTTGAATGTGGTTCAAGTCCTGGACCAGGTGGCTTAAAATTCACGCCGGGCACAAGTACAAGCATGCCCAAGATCCCAAGAGGAGAATGGAGGAAAAGAGACTGTGTCATGGTCGTCTTCCTTAGGGGGTGATATCTCACTTTCTGTCTCTGTCTCTCCAGTGAGCACACACACCCTATAAACAAAAATCTCTCTCTCGAAAAAAGAAAAACAAAAACCAAGTTTCTAAGTGAGGCTTTTCCCACCTTCGGCTTTTTGTTTGTCTCCATTGTCCATGGGCTGTCAATCAGGTCTATTTAAGAATAACAATCTTCATATCTCCTATCATAAAAAAGATTCAGCATGAAGCTATTTAACTTTATTTCCCCATTGAATTAAAGTTAATAAATTTTGGTTCTGAAAACCTGTACTTCAAAAGAACATGTTGGATTCCTAACTTTTAAATTAGCTTACAGTCCCCTCTCCTCTCCAAGAAGAAGGCTTAATTTAAAATGTACTTAATAAAAACGTGTGCACTTCAAAGATAAGCAAATACATTTCCATGTGGTTTAAAACAAGGCGTTTGCACTTACCCTGCTAATAATTGCAATACCATCTTGCTCTCGAGAAATGAACTCAGGCAGAGTTAGACACTGCGCATTTTCACTTGGGCGTAGATACTCAAAGACCCCTTTTTGTTCTGAAAGTACGGTGGAAGGGTATGGGCTCTAACTTTCCTTCAGTCCTAGCATTTCCTAGTTCTGAGACTTTGAATGAATGGCTTGTACTAAGTCTCAAGTTTCCTCATCTCTAAAATGGAGCTTGGATGTTGACTTCCCATGTTCATTGGCGGCTTTAAATAATGGATATAAACCGTCTGGCATGGTCTGTGAATAACACACATTCCAAAGACATAATTCACCCTCTTCCCACCTTAGAGCCCATAACCTGGCCGAGTTTTAAAATCTTGTTTCCTGGTTTCTTAAGCTTTGAAATAGATACAGCATTTCTAGGCACTTGATGATAAAAAATACTGTATTAAAAAACAATAAACAAAAGTCGTTTTTAAGACACGGGTATTAGGACCAGTGGATGATGTAATGGCTATGTTGCTGGACTCCCATGTAGTTGACTGTGGTTCAAGCCCTGGACCCGGTGGCTTAAACTCATGCTAGGCATGTGTACGTGCATGCCCAAGATCTCAAGAGGAGAATGGAGGAGAAGGGATTGCAGAGTGGCCAGCCCCCCGGGGGGTGATTTCTCACTTTCTGTCTCTCTGGCTTGTGCAAGTGCCCTATAGCAAAAACTTCTCCAAGAAAAAGACAAAAGGTACCACCACTTTCGTGACCTAAAGCAGGAGCGGAGGCTACATATTATAACACCACTTTATATGATCTGTGAAGCCAGGTTTTGCTCATTTGTAGTCTATTCCACTCTGGATGGCCACCTGTTTGAGTGCTACTTCCGAGAGATGAAGGGAAATAGATAATGCAATACTGTGCTTATACAGATGACAAAATATATATGTATACAACAGCATGTGTGAAAGAACGTTGGTCAGATCTCGAACATTCCATCTCGAGCCTTTTCAATCATTCTGAAATGAGGTCGATTAAATAATAGAAAATGATTCTACTTGCTAATAATTTTTTTTCTTTCTTTTCAATTTGCCACAGGGTTCATGTACTCACCAGAGAGACAGAGACCTAAGCGAGGGAGAGAGCACCCCACCACGGGGCACGGTCACGGCACTATCCCTTCTCTCCCACTTCTCTATCCCATCGGGTTTGGGGCATTCACACACATGAGCCAGGCGTGTTCTTCAAACCAACAGGACCAGGATTCTTACCGCCTGGTGGGATTCGGCTCCTTAACCACGAGCTATAGACAGGCCCAAACGACAATTTCTCTTAATCCCTACAAATTCCAATTGTCTTCAGTCAAAGAGGGCAAAATGGTTACTCTCCTCGGCAGGAGGACCACGGGAGCTCCCAGCGCCTGCAGGGAGGAGTCACCACTGTCACAGGGGGTGGGGCTCCTGCTGCTCAGAAAACAAAGCGTCAGAATTTGCTGCAAATAACTGACATGGTGATTCTCTGAAGAGAACAGGAGGACGGTCCCAGGATAGCGTGGACTTCACTATCAAGGCTGCTTTAAACTACCACATCTTCTAAAACCCTCCTTTACGACAAGAGCGACCTCCTGCTGCAGGAGACACGAGGTCCAATGTGATTCTGTACAAATAAGACGTGCATCATGCCGGACACAGGCCACAGACACTCAGCCACCTTTAGTGGAAAGGATAAAAAGGAAAAACAGAAAGGAATGTGAAGGAGAGGAACAGGGGCAGGAATGAGGGGAAGAAGGGGCTGAGGAAGGAAAGAAGAGACCATAGAGGGAAGCTGGCTCCTTCTCGTAATCAGAACGGAAGGCTCCTCTTCGTCCCACTGAACTGAGCGCTGTGTGGAACTGAGCCCTCCGCAAGCAGTCAATCAGGAGACCCTATCAGAAACAGTAGCCTTGTCCCCTCAATTTGCAATGACTTCACCTAAAGATACCCTTTGTCTAAAAGCTTGGGGCTTTAATGTTAGCCCTTTAAAATTGCATTTGAGGCACTGTAAATGACAATTGCTCTCTGGTTTAAAAAAAAAAAAAAAAAGATAAACTATTTAGGAAGCTCATGTTGTATTTGTCTTTCCCCACAGTGTGGCAGCAGAGATTTGAAAAGGAGAGGAAACCACCAGTGGGAAGAAATTCATCGAGTCTGATTCAGAGAGAGCCACACAGAGAAGCTCTTATCCAAAGTAGATTGATACTTTCATCTGAGCTTAAAACTCTCTAACCAAAGAACATATTGACGAGTGAGTTTCTAATGTCTGCTGCGAGCTACCCATCAACTTCCCTGAGCTCAAGTTCCCTCTTAGCTTTGAATAGGCAAATCTTTTGGAAAAGTTAGTATTTCTGTTGCAGGAATGAAGACCGGTAAACATCGCAGGCTGATACAAATAACACAGCCTATGGCAAGACATCCAATCAACAGTAGCAAACATTTACTGAACAAGGAAAGCAGCCTCACTTCAAGGCAGACATGCGAAAGGAAACGGTTGCTACAAAGAGTTACTGTGACCCAGCTTGGCTGGCACAGTCCAGAGCATATTGGACTGCCGTGCTGGGAGCCACATGCCAACCACAGGTTCGGATCCCAGGTTGGCCTGAAAACACACTGGTGGATGTGCCTGGGCAGCCAAGGTCCTGACAAACTGAGAGCTGGGGAAACGTGACTTCAGCATCCCGGAGAGTCTCTCCCACGACACACACGGGATCTACCATAGAAAAGGAAAGAGTTGACGAGATAAGGCACCAGGAGTGCACATGGCAGGTGGGGAGTGAGCGGCAGATAAAAGCTATTACACGACTGGGCCAGCAGGCAGCCTGGTGGCTAAGGTGCTGGATCCCACATGGCCTACTCTGTGGTTCAAGCCGTGGGCCTGGCGGCCTGTGTCCATGCAGGTCCCAAATCTCCATCCTGTTCCAGGCAGAAACCACAAGTTCTTTGTGGAGAAACAGAACTGCCTGAAAGGACAGCACAGCCGTGGAGGAGCGCCTCCTCCAGCAGTAGAGATGAACCTGTAATCAAATCGCCGTATAACCCTGTGACAGTGGGATACCGCAGTAGTACATATAAAATGCGGGCGGATTTAAAATTTCATAGCATGTCTTTATTTTAAAATATATGGAGACTTTTTATATTTTATATCTTCCTCATTAGAATAGATAACCCATATTCAAAACCTGGGATAAGATAAATGACATCATACTGAAGACATTGTTCTAAATACATTTCTATAGTTTACTTTGTAATTACAAAAAAAAACCCCTCATACTAATAGTTATAAATATGTTTACTAGTTAATAAAGCTATTTTTGAAAGTGCTATTTATTTGCACAGGATACATTTAGGCTCTTAAAGATTTCACGTGAGAGAGTGAAGTCCAGAGAGTTTGTGTGCTGTATTAAGTGCCCATAGAATTGATAAAAGAAAGATCTGGGCCACAATTCCATTTTGTAAAAAGCAGTATTACATAGGGCCAGGAGGTGGCATAGTGGTTAAGATGTTGGACTCCCACATGACCAACCATGGTTTGAGTCCCAGACCCAGCAGTTTGAAACTCACGCCAGGCACATGTGCGTGTGACCCCAAGTCCCAAAAGGAGAATGGAGGAGAAGAGACAGTGGCATGCCCATATCCCTTGGGGGGTAGTTTCACACCATCACCTTCACTATCTGACTCTCCAGCAAGTGCATGAACCCCATGGCAAAAACCTTAAGGAAAAAAAAAAAAAAAGGGTAGTATAGTACAATGAATTTTTTTCTAATTCAACTCATGAACAGACTTATTTTAGGTGAAAACAGTAAAGGCCCAAATAACACATCGACAAATCCTTTTGTCTCTGGCATGAAGGATTCAGGTCTGGCTCGTGCTATCGGTAGGATTTTGCTCAATTTATTAAAGAAGGTGTAGCGTACATCATCCTTCTAACAGTACTTCTGCGATCATTTGTTGTGAGAATTGCATAATATATTTTTTATCATCTTCGCCATCATCACTCTTTGTAAACACTTTTGCAACTTTGCCACTTTATTTTTGGTTAGAGCTCACAAAGATAACCATAACAGGAATGAAAAGAAGCCACATCTTCAGAGAAACGTGTGGTCTACATTGTAGACAGAAAAATTGACAGAAAAAATGTTGTCTACACTGAAAAATTGTGGCCTACGTTGTTTACAGTAAGTGTGATAGCGGTGCAAGAACAGTCCCTCACATCCAAGGAAACAGGTTAAAACCGGATTTGGATTCTAGCTTACTTAATTTATATGAAGTAGATGCAGGCCCTTTCAACACAGGAGCTGCATAAACCTCTGTACGTGATAGAGAACCTGAGAAAGTGGCCCTACCAGTCTATTAGTGGGGTTTTCATTCCCTACTTCTTTATTTTAAAAATTTTATTTATCCTTATTATTCCTCAGTTTGACCAGAGAGAGGAAGAATGAGAGAGAAGGAAAGTGAGAAAGCAAGCCACCAGGTCCAGCACTCAAGCCAGGGCTGGCCATGTGGGAGTCCAACGCCCCAACCACCACACCACCTGCCGACCCCTTTACCCCCCTATTTCTAATGTCGGGCTGTCAGACCTTAAGAAACAAAAGAAAAAAAAATCTTAACTGTAAAATTTACTATGACCTATAGGAGAGAATCCAGTTTCCCACATAACCTTAGACACAAATCTTTTAGGTGATTTGCATGTGCTGGTATCATTTCTTGGTGTTTATTCTTTTCGAAATGACAGTAACATGATGTCTTTAGTTATATTTCCCAAGGTAAAAATATTTCCAATTCAGCAGAGAAAAGCATATTGTCACTAACTCAAGGCAATTTGATCACTCCTAACCTAATGTTTTTTCTTCACGACACTCAGAGGAAAAGGGCAGATATTTTACAAAAGACAGCCGTGGATTATTGATACCCACACAATAAAACAGAACAACTTCCCATGAAGTATATGCTTCCACAGAGAACACAGAGCCTACACAGTCAGCCCCAGTGGGAAAATAGTAACTAATTGATTAGGTCTCTCCTGTTCTTGATGGAACTACAATTATATTTATAAATAAGTAAACCCAATCAGAGAGGGTCATTAGAGGGTTGCAGAAGGAAAAAGACACAAAGAAAAAAGAGGTATCAAAGGAAAAGGAAAAATAGAGAGGAGAAGGGGCCATGAAATTATATTAATAGGTGAAATGGACACAAGAAGGGAGGCTATCTTTTTGTCAGAGACTTGTCATGTATTTATTCTCAAATATCCATCCTCACTTCCCACATGGAGAATGGAGAAACCACAGGCTGCCCGTGGGGAGCACTACCTACGCTGACCTAACCTTCCTTTGGGGGAGTCTCCTGCCTCAAAGAAGACTTTTCCCGAATTTTCCCTCATTCGTCATTCATGTATTCATGCCTCTTCCATTCATCCTAGCCTGTATGCTAAAGGTGACCTGGGGGGGCTGCTCAACGACTAGTCACCATCTGTTCTCCACGTTCAACCAGCAGGACTTGTCTGCTGCATTCCAGACATCCTAAATTTCCTCCTTTGTCCCTTCTTGGCCTAGCTAGTTTCCACGTATCCTTCAGGTCTGGGCTTAACCACAAATCTTCCCGAGAGAAGATTTCTCTAAGTCTGCAAGTAGGCTGGGTCTCAGGGAGGGTGCTCCAGCTCTGGAGGGACTCTCTCTAGGACTGAGTTAGAGCCATGTTTAGGGAGGTAGGGCGAGGGTTCCGAAAGGGAGTCACTGTGGTTAATTTCGAAAAGGAGTCGCCCTCACGTTTTCCCTGGGGCCTGGCGAACACGCATTCTACACCCCACCTGCCTTGGCATTTAATACAGTACTCATGACGCCTTGCCACTGGGCCAAATTTTCCAAAAATCAGTTACTGTCAGAGCACACTGATAAGGGAAGAAGACATATCATTAAAAATAACAAAGAACCACCTTCCCCTCCTCTCCCCTCAGGAAGTAACAGATTAGACTGATACCTCTGACTTCAGAACAAATTTCAAGGTCTATGCTAATAAACCTCCCCAAAGAAATACTGATGACTAATCACTCTTCCTCGTCAAAGTCTTGCAGAAGTAGGGCATTTCTATACCCTTGTAGCAATCCACCTGTTTGGGAGTTCTGTCTTTTTTTTCCCTCTTTCCTATAATAATTCTTTTTTTACTGTTCATATGTTTGTCTGTGCCTCTAATTCTCAGTGAGCATGAGACAAGAACATAGTTATCTCCAGGCCCGGAATCTGGCATCGGCCCTAGGCCTGATCACCCAGAAGTCCTGTATCGATATCATTTCCACTGCACCTGTAAGCTTCTCCCTCATTGGCCACGTCTGTTCCATTCACCTGAATGAACACCTTCTTGCAGAGCAGACAGAAAAAGTAGTAACCCAACCCATGATTGTTGAATGACAGAACAAACGACTGGCTGAGGAATGAAAAGCATCCAGCAAAAACAAAAACACTACAATGAGCTCTGTCTTTGAGTAAGGTCCTTTGTGAACCTAGGAGTATATGAGAAAGGGATTAAAATGTCTTCCTAAATATCTTCAGAAAAAGCAGTCTCTGCCCTCTTTGTTGCCCTAAAGTTTGACACTTGTACCACCTACAAGATGTTGAGAAGGTGTCTTTGTAATTCAAAGCTGAGTCTAGTCAACCCAGCTCTAAAGGTCCCCTTGCAGTTGAGGTCAAATACCATCACGTGTGCTTACTGAAAGGAGAGAATAATAAACGTACGACTAGCAATAGCATGTCTTTCTCTATCATGCACTGAAAACCGATGAGAAGACTTGAGGAGAAAGACACAAGACACAAGGACACCAGAAGTTCTTCCTGCTTCTCCCTCACACCCCACAAACCACTTGGTTGGTAACACCCACCAGAGTCACTAGCTGATACCTGAGTATTACTGTGTTGTAGTACAGAAAACGCAATGGTCTTTTGTCTGAACTGGGGTAGATCAGATCTGAAATCAAACTCAGATCAAAATCATGCTTAGATTTAATACCAGCTCTGAGTTATTGAGTACCTTTTATGGGGCATGGCCTGTTCTAAGCATTTTAATTAATTCATTTAATCCCCTCAACAGGCCTTTGATGAAGTGCCAACATGATATCCATTTAACTCTCTGAGTCAACTGAAGAACAAGAAAGTTGAGTAATTTGCTCGAGGTAACCATTATAACCTGAATGCTTATTGATGTTTCCACCAAGAATTCTCATGTTACCATCCTAAACCCCAATGTACTAGGAAGTGGGTCCTTTGGGAGGTGCTTAGTCCACAGGGTAAATGAGATAAGTGCCCTTTTAAAAGAGACCCCAGGAAACTCTGCTGCTCTTTCAACCATGTGGAGATACTGTACCTCAAGAAGTTGGTAGTCTACAGGCCAGGAGCGGTCCCTCAGCAGAACCAGACCACACTGCACTCTGACCTCAGACGTCCACCCTCCAGAACCATGAGACATAAATGTTGGTCACTTAAGTCACCCAGTCAGTCTATGATATTTTGGTATGCAGAGTACCCAGAGAGACTAAGATAGTCACTCGGCAAAGATGGAGTGCAGCTGGGATTTGAACCAGGTGCCTTCCTTCCACTAGACTGTACAAATTGATCAAAGTCTCTACTCTCAGAGGCTGTACTTACAATTCACAGAATCTTTATCTTCTGTGGGATATCTATTAAGGACAAACCCAGCACTTGGCTTGAAGCCAACACAGTGCTTGGTACTCAACAAATAGTGTGTTAGGAAGAAACATAATGAGAACTTTACAAGGCAATTTGTTCTTTCTATTACCATTAATTTGAATAGTTCATTTTTAAATTACAAAAAAAAAATGCTGCTGACATAATTCAGGCAAACATTTCTAGTAGTCTTCTTTAAATATACTTTATCCTAAATGTGTGATAATGATAGACTGTTTCAATTGGGTAAGAAAAATTCCTGACTTTTATGAGGTGCATGCAGGCTCTTGAGGCATACAAAAATACTGGACCATTCTTAATTTGTTCCATTATCTTTTAATTAAATTGCCCTCTATTATCATTTTGTGAAGTGGAATTGTGAACCGGTTGGCGTATAGAATTTGCTGTCCAGTACTTTTGTCATAATCACTGCATCTTCTGTGATTCATTTGTCCTTCAGAGCGCTCTCTCTCTTGTGCCTGACTGCAACTGTACCTGGTTTTGAAACAGTACTTTTCCAGCAATCCAGCAGCATCCAAAATATTCCCAATGAATGTTCTAAGCAAAGAACTGAACAGCTAGTTTCCTGAGTATGACTGTTCCTCTCTCTTTTAGTTCATTCCTTTCTATTCATGACAGAGCGCGTATGTGCATGAGAGAGAGAGAAAGAAAGAAAGGAAAGACGAGCACCCTTGACAGGGTTTCCCCATGCTGTGACTCTTCCTCAACCCTCCAATTCGCCAGGTTCTTGGACACCCATCTGCCCACCGAATGTTATCCAGGTCAACCAAGCTGGATATCTACACCCACTGTTGGCACGTGGTTTCCAGCACTTCGGCCTAGTGGGCCACCACTGGTCACACCAAGGCTGGGCCTCTGGGAGCTCCCGCAATGCCCACCAGCCCTCATCTGTGTTCTTCCACACAGACCACCTCATAGTCCCATGTGTAACTGCCTTCTTGTGTGAGGTGGGGATACCACAGTCCCTCTGACTACGTACAGTTGCTGTGAGGACCGCCTGAACTCCTGACACCAACTTGATGAACAGACTTTGAAGATAGCAAGTTCTACTCAGCGTCAGCTCTTCTTATTTTTCTTTGAGTTCTTAAAGGTCTCACAAGGAGATCAAAAATAATATGTTTAAAACTGAATTATTTCTCAAGACTATTTACCATGCTTCCATTTCTCTCTTCCCTCTCTCAGGCATGGCATTATCATCTCTATCTTCCTTATATCAAAAATGAGTGTAGCGATATCATTTAATACTTCCTTTTTTGTATTGCCTGATATATCAACAAGCCTCTGTGCACCGGTCTCAAAAATACATGCTCCCTCTCTTTGTTCTCTTAGTCAAAGACACCATCATCTCCCGTGTGACTACTAGAATGGCCTTCCAGCTGCTCTCTCCCCTGTGTAACTACGTCCGATCTTTTGCAACATAGCAGCCAGGATAAATCCCACCCATGCAGTAGAAGGAAATTGTTTCAATGCTATATCCTTTTTTTTTTTTTTTTTTTGCTTGCACATCAATGTTTATTGCAGCACTATTCACAATTGCCAAGACACGGAACCAACCCAAATGTCCACAAACTGACGAATGGATTGGAAAAGTGTGGTATATATACTCTATGGAAGACTACTCAGCCATAAAAAAACAACAAAACCCTGGCATTTGATAGAAAGTGGTCATATATGGAGGTTCTACTGCTGAGTGAAGCAAGCCAGGCCATGAAAGAAAGATATTGTATGTATCCACTTAATATATACCGACTATCCACACTCTATGGTAGAGAGTGAAATCTTTTTCAGAGGTCCCAGAAAAATCTGGAAAGCATAGATAAATTGTAGCAGAACACACCACCTGTGGAGATTATAATTAAAAAACAAAGAAAAAACTGCAAGCTATTTCAATAGTGCTTAGAAGGTTGCTTTCAAACCATTGTATGATCATACCCATTCCCACTAAAAAATGAAATACAGCGCACTTCAGAGAGACGTTTTAAACACTAAGTACTTGAGCCTGTGTCTGTCATAGTTAGGAACACATTATTAGAACACATTATTAGTTGACGGTGATTGCCAAATAAAGGACTATTTTAATATAACATGCATTAGGATATTCTACTTCAGACTACACATTATCCTGTCTCAAGTCCGTCGACTGAGGAGGTTCATTTTACCCTTCAGAGACTCCAGGAAAGGACTGAAGGCATTGCATTTCTACCTCTTTATAAAAGCTTTCTAAGTGAGTAATGTTGTTGTACAAGACGTTTTAAGCACATAGTCATAAAGCAAAATACGTTTCCCCTGCCACAGTATATTCTTTGTTATGACTAATTATTTCTACCCACTGCAGTGAAAGAAATAATAATGATAAAAAGAAACGTAGACTAGTCCTCAAATGCTCCCACCCCTATCCAATCTATTTGTAGCAGAATGATTAAGCCCCTGAGTTCTGGAATCAAATCCTACCTCTACTGGTAACTACCTGTTTGAACTTGGGCTAACCTCCCACGTCCTCTCAGGTTTGAGGTCTTTATCTGTGAAGTAGGAATAAAGCATCTTAATGCGTACTTCATTAAATTATTAACTGATATAATGTGGTAATATTGGTAAAGCACTTAGAATATCACCCCGTGTGTAGCAGAGAATGTGTTTGCTTTTAATTTTTCCCCCCCTGGCTATTATTATTATTATTGTTATTTTTTTTATTTATTATCATCATAATCTTGTCTGTATTACATTGAATTGCATATAACTTTACAGTGTATTACATTGCTTTTTCAAAAGGGAATGCCATGCATTATTATTTTTTAAGTGCTTGTGTCTCTGTACTGGAAGTGACTCATTCTCCACTGCACTCCCACCCAGGGGACACACTGTGTGCCCACGGGAGAGAGGAGAGAGGGAAGTGACAGAGCGCCGTCTCCCTGTGGAGAATGGGCACGCCACAATCCCCTTTTCTCCACCTCTTCCTCCTTCCAGCACTTTGGGCGTGCTTGGGCTCTGGCTTGTTTCTAACGTTGCTGGTCCAGGACTCAGGACTCGAACTGCCAAGTCAGCCCTAGGGCATCGAGCTGCCTTCATCACCAGCCACTGACTGGCTCTAGAAGTGATGTATTTATTTATTTGTTTTTTGATTTTTGGCCATAGGACCAGTGCTCTTGTCAGAAAGAGACAAAAAAAGGGAAAGTGAGAAATCATCCCCCAGAGAGGATGATCACACAGCACTTCCTTCTCCTCCATTCTCCTCTTGGGATTTTAGGCTTGCACACACACGAGCCAAGCAAGGTTTCAAATTCCTGGTCCAGAGCTCAAACCATGGCAGTCATGTGAGAGTCCAGCATCTCAACCACCATGCCACTTGCTGGCCCTAGAAGTGATGAATTAGATAGTTGTTTTCATTTTTAAATTCTTTTCTTTCCTTCTTTTTTTTTTTTTTTTTTTGAGAGGTTTTTGCTATAGGGTGTGTGCACTCGCCAGAAAGAGAGAGACAGAAAGTGAGAAATCACCCCCCCCGGGGGATGGCCACGTCCCTTCTCCTCCATTCTCCCATTCTCCTCTTGGGATCAAATCCTACCTCAACTGGTAACTACCTGTTTGACACCCTGTTCTGATGTGTTCGGAACAACATCCAAATAATGCAGCAGTCGCAGCAGGTCTCTCGGATATGGTGAGGTTTCCTTCCCATGCCAGGACCCAGGTTTGGTGTGAGCAGGAGCCTTGGTGCTCCTTCATCTGCAGACCTAGCTGAGTGAGTGTGGGGAGAGTCGTGGGCAGGCTGTGCTGTCCTGGGTCCTGGTCCCACCATTCTCTGAATGGCCAGGTGGTGTCCATCCTTCTTGGGTTTGGGGTGTGACCGATTCGGCTCCCACACGAAGCACACACTTTGGCTTCTGCGTTTTCCCAGCCTTTCCCCTCTTGGTCAAGAATCAGATTACCAGGTAGGTGCTATCCGCCGGGTGGTCTCTTGGAGTCACAAAAGAGCACTCACATGACTAAAATATAAACTCGCACATTGGATTTGCCAGTGTATTTTGTCTCCTGCCCTTCTGTCTCCTTTCTAATGTATGCTATAGCTGTTACGACACTTTTTAATTTTTTACCTTTTTCCCATTCTGTGAATATATCAAGTTCTTTTGGTTGTTTTGGTTGTATCTGGTCTTTAGACCTGCTATTCTTTTGCCTTTCCACTCCTATACTTAACAACTTGTTGTTTAGGTTGCATAAAACATCACTTCAAAGAAGTCTCTGAACACTGTAAAGTTATATGTAGCCCAATGTAATATAAAGAAGATTATGATGATGATAAAAATAAAAAAATAGAAGTCTCTGAGTAAGCCCCCTATTAGTCTCTGTCATAGCACACCATCTTTCTCTTCCTGTCACTTATTTTTAGAACTGTTTGCTGTCTGTCTCCATCACTAGATTACAAACCCCGTGAGAGTAAAGAATGACGTTAGTTGGCTTGATCATTGATTTTTCCCTCCTCTTCTGGTCCCGTGCACAACACCTACCATGTAACAGGAAGTCAACAAGTGTTCGCTGAACTCATGAATAACTTCTACCTCAACTGAACTAACAACGATGTTTTCAACATTAACTAACGAAGAGGCATTTTGCTGAATTAGTCACATGTGCCTGCCCCTCTGGAAAACTGGCTTTTTTTTCCAGCAGGGCCAGGATCAGTCCAGCCCCAAACCACCATCACCCCTTCTCTCCTTTACCTAGCTTTGGGACTATCACTGCCTTGTTTGAATACCAACTAGCAAAAGGAACATCAACAAAGATCCACTACTGAAGCTGCAATTTCAATAAAAAAATATCTTGAAAGGAGACGTCCATGCCAGATTTTCTAACCACATGTAAATCAAACACAACATACAGTAAAATACTTACATCATGACATTTAATCTGTTTTATATACAGTGTGCCTATCCAACAATATAGAAAGATTCCAGGAGGGAAAAGTCCTAGTTTCATTTCTGTGTTCTTTAAAATACTTAGTCCTTATTGAATTGACTGTTTAGTACTGTGAAGTAAAATAAATATATTCTACCACTTATTAACTCATATGTGAAAAAGGAGTACAGAGGTTAAATATTTTAATATCATAGGAAATACCCAAACACTTCTCAACTCCCTTTAAAAATAGACAAAGGAGAGATGTCTATAATCAGTGTCTTAGACGGTTTATTCAGATAGAGAAGCACCTCATTTCCCAGAAACTGTTAAGGTAGTATTTTTCCCCTTTAAGCATAAAAACATAGTAATATTTATGCCATCTCTGTGATAAAATTATTGTGAATGTATGCCTCTGTTCTTGTGTTGCCCTAAATAGGGAATTTAGAAATATAGAAAGGAATTATAGGTGATGATTCTTTGCTTCTTATGTGATGAAAGTTTTTTTATATAACTGGATTAAAAAATAGCAACTCAAACCTCAAAGTTATTATAATACAGTTTAGTAAATGAGCAATACATATTTTCTAATTTTTACAATCAGTAGTAACCATGTTCTTGTTCTAAATATTAAATTTTAAATTATATTAATATTACTATAAATAAAAATAAACAAATTCTTAAATTACTAAGTTAAGAAATTAGTCAGATATATTTTTAAGTTGGTAGGTTTCTTGAGTGGATGGGTATAAGAATGGATGGATGAATATATGGAAAAATAAACACACTGACAAATGTATAATAACATATTTATAAGCACCTAGTAAAATCTCATCTGCATGCAACAAAATTGACGTTCTGTGCCTTTTCGTGATTGGAACATACAGTTTTCATTCATTTTAACAATCATGCATTGTCTCTTGCCCTAAACATCACGCCACCTGGCACACAAGAGCGGATAATGCTTCTGTGAGATCTCGGTGTTCATCCTCTAACCTAGTAGAGGTCATATTTACAGAGACTAAGTTTACACACGGATTTTCAACTCTATAGGTTTTTTTTTTAAAAAAAAAATAAAAAAAAGTCTTAACAATTTTCAGACCAATATTACTAACAGATGCTCAGAGAACTCTAAGTTGTCTATCTTCCTGCCAAAGAAACATGCTCTTTGACCATCAGATGAGTTTCAATAAATTGAGCAATTTATTTTAAAGAGAGATTTTTGCTATAGGGTGTGCGCACCTGCCAGAGACACCGAGAGGGCATTCTCCTATCGGGATCTTGGACATTTACGCATATGCGCCGAGCGTGAGTTTTAAGCCACCAGGTCTAGGACTTGAACCGCCATATACAGACTACATGGGAGTCCAGCAACGTAACCATTATGCCATCTGCTGGTCCCCCAGTGACTGAGCAATTTGAAACTTCTTTTCCTCATTGAATACAATGTACAACACATGACAGAAGGTTTTTATTTTTTTTAAATTTTTTAAGTGAATAGAACTACCTCTTACACTAAGGCTGACAAAACTGCTTTAAGCTTTTCCTATATGCAAATAGCAATATGTACCTAGGAGGACAGAATTGGGTCTATGATGTTTTGAACCTGATGAATCAGGGCATCACTGTTTTGCGCGCTGTCATATTCAGATAATGCAACCTTCAGCTCCCTTCCAAGTCAAGCTCCCATCCACGGCAGTAAATAAATGCACGTGCATGTCCTAAGGTAGCAACGAGCAGGTTTGTATCCTAAGGTAGCAACGAGCAGGTTTGTAAACCGATACACTGAGCCTTCTGAACAGGACTTTCTAAAACAGCTCCTCAGTTATTCTATTATTTTACTCATCTATTCACCTAATATTAAAAAAAAAAAAAACTGAAGACAAAAAGATCAGCACTTCCTCCCACACTGAGTCCTGGAGCCTTCGCACGCATCCTACCCACGCTCACAGACAAGGGCGCAGTGGGATGGAAGGGGCGTGGACTTGGGCAGCAGGAAGAAGTGGTTCGAACTCTGGCCCTGACACACCTGCTAGCTTTACCCTATACTGCTCAGGGCTTTTGTGTTGGTTTTAAACGTTTTTTTTTTGTTTGTTTGTTTGTTTTTTTCTTTTTTAAAGAGTGAGAAAACGGAGAGAGACATACATGAAGAGACAGCATCCCCAGCAAGGTCTCAGTGCTAGGATTCTCAGCCAGCCTCAGCCAGACCCATTCTGGGGCACACATGCTCATACACTCAGGGAGGTCCTGGACACAAACCTGGAAACTTTCCAAGTGGGTCACGGGTTATCGTGTTTCATAGCTGCAATACTACCCAACCGCTGTTCAGTTTTTTGTTTCTGTTTTTTTTGAGAGGTTTTTCCTTAGGGCACGTGCGCTCGCCAGAAAGACAGAGAGACATAGAGACAGAAAGCGAGAAATCACTCCCCGGGGGGATGGCCACGCCACAATCCCTTCTCCTCCATTCTCCTCTTGGGATCTTGGGCACGCAGGCAAATGTGCCCAGTGTGAGTTTAAGCCACAGGATCCAGGTCTTGAACTGCGGTAGACTACATGGGAGTCCAGCGACATAGCCATTATGCCAACTGCTGGTCCCATGAATTAATAAACTTTTAAAGTGTGAAGATCAGGAATAAAAGCAGAAACGCATCTTAATAAGTGCCTCATTTATTACAAGTGCCGTGTGAGTGAAGCATTTCACTTAACTCCTCTGCGAACCTTGCAGAACTCGTTTACGAGAAATGAGTTCCTAGTCATTTATGAACCTGGACAGAAACGATGATGTGAAAGAAACGAAGCCTGAACACGGGCTGCAAATCGTGTTAGGAAGTTACAAGAAAAGGAAAGGCCTCTTAGCAGAGCACTCTGGATGGCCACTGAGCTTTGCAGTCAGGGGTGCAGATACGTCAGACAGGATCCGTGATTTCTGTAGGGAGGTTTGTGGGGACTGAAAAAGATCAGAGCTCTTGGAAGGCTGGAAACGGTGATGTGGGATAGTCATTAAGAGTATGACATCAGAGGAACCAGAAGTTAGCGTAATGGCTATGTCGCTGGACTCCCACGTAGTCGACCACGGTTCGCGTCCCGGACCCGGTGGCTTAAAACTCATGCCGGGCGCGTGTGCGTGCGTGCCCAAGATCCCGAGAGGAGAATGGAGGAGAAGGGATTGCGGCGTGGCCATCCCCCCTGGGGGGTGATTTCTTGCTTTCTGTCTCTATGTCTCTCTCTGTCTGTCTGGTGAGCGCACGCGCCCTATAGTGAAAACCTCTCAAAAAAAACCCAGTATGACATCAGGTCTAGACCGCCCAGTTTGAGATACAGCACAGCCACACTGACTGTGCGACTCTGGGTACATGTTCGCCACCTCCGTGCCTCAACTCCCACGTCTGTAAATGGGAGTCGGACGTACTGTGCATCGTACTGTGTGCACAGGAGGCATGTATAAAATGCTAGTTGTAATTATTTCTGTGAAGACAAATAGACCCCTCGTGTTTCTGCTGTTCAAAGTTATATGGGAAGTTCTATGATGTCTTTAGAAATGCCGGAGTACAAAAAACTGTCAAGCTGGTAACATCTTGTCCTTTAAATAATTAATTGCATTAATAAGGTTTTGGCATATCTCAAGTGCTTTACATGAATTATGTTTTCATTTTTTATTATTATCTTCTTGTTTTTGCCATACGGTGCATGTGCTTACCACAGAGAGAGAGAGAGAGAGGAGAGAGGAGAGAGAGAGAGAGAGAGAGAGAGAGAGAGAGAGAGAAACAATGAGAGGGAAAGTGAGAGATTGCCCTTCATAGGGATGGCCACACCACAATCCCACTTCCTCCATTCTCCTCTCAGGATTTGGGGGTGCATGCACACACGCCTGGCATGATTTTTAAGCCATAGGTCTGGGACTTGAACTGTGGTTGGCCATGTGGGAGTCTGGCACCTTAATCACAACACCAACTGATGGCCCAACTTTTCTCAAGATTTTGCTGTATGAATAATTCTCATTTTACAGGCTAGGAAATAAAGGTACAGTGATCTTCAGTAACCTGCGTGAGCTCACAGGTACCCTGAGAAAGCTGACTTTGAAAACCAGGTGACCTGCCGTCAATGCCACAGTCTCGGTCACGCCTTTACAGCACTTTCTCAGGGGACACCGTGTGACCAGCGTAGAGCAGTGACGACCGAACTGCAGATGCCTCTTCCTTTGTGCCTCTCCAGAGCTCTCTGGAATACCCTGAGTGCTGGAGAAGAACTGCCAAGGTCCCGGCTTCAGGGCACAGCTGTCCAGGGTGCATTCCCTGACAGACAGCCACCCCGAGCCGCTGGGCTACCCGGAAGCTCCTCTGAAACCTCAGGTAGCCCAGGCAGGCAGGAGATGGTGCTGCAGCTACAAGCAGGCCCTCAGACAAGGACGGACGTTCAGGAACACATCCCCCATCAAAGCCAGGTCCTCCTCTGAGACGCCAGGCCCTCGACTCATTCAGAGCTGAGCTAGGTCAGACCTTGAACATGTTCAGGGCTCGCCCTCCCTCCGAGTCCTCCATCCCATCCGTCCCAATTCCTGGGTCCTAACCCACTATTAGGAATTTGAATCTTTGGAGCAAGAACCCTGCGGTCTCCAAATAAACTCTTTCAGTAACTCCCACCCTTTATTCTTTGCAGTCTCTGGGCAGTGACCAGGTTTAATGCTGGTGCCGTGAGCACGCTTGTCATTTGCCTGACAGTGTGACACACGGATACCCTCACTCAAACAAGCTCCCACGCAAATTAGGCAACGTGAAAGCGAGGTGGGCTCAGTTGGAGAGGTTTCATTGGCTCAGGAGTGCCTTATTTAATTCCGGGAAGTCAACAAGAGGAAACCAGGCCAGTGGAGCATAAAGGCCGATATCCGCGGGCCAGCCGGTGCCCTGCTGAGACTTGAGATTTTGCAAGCCAGCAACACTGCCAGCTAGCGTGCAGTACAGATTCTGAGACCAGAGGGCGAAACTGCCCTTCAGTGTTGCACCGCTGGATTGATCAACTCTGTTTTTTAGCACTTTTTGGTTTGTATTTTAAACTCCAATTCCACAAACGCCAATAATTATGCAAAAGGTGAAAGAGACACTCTCCTTATACCTGCTATGTTTACATAGATGACCTAATTTAATCTGCATTTACACTTTGAGGAGCAGATACGGATGGTCATCTATTGAAAATAAAGGAAACAAAGCAAAAGACAATTAAGTCATTTGTCTAATGTTGGTAAATTTTTTTTTTTTTCTTTTTTTTTTTTTTTTTCTTTTTTTGGAGAGGTTTTTGCTATAGGGCGCGTGCGCTCGCCAGACAGACAGAGAGAGACAGAGAGATAGAAAGCGAGAAATCACCCCCCAGAGGGGATGGCCACGCCGCAATCCCTTCTCCTCCATTCTCCTCTCGGGATCTTGGGCACGCACGCACACGCACCCGGCGTGAGTTTAAGCCGCCGGGTCCGGGACTCGAACCGCGGTCGACTACGTGGGAGTCCAGCGACATAGCCATTACGCTAACTGCTGGTCCCATAATGTTGGTAAATTTCAGTACTGAGTGTTGAGCCCTGATTTACTCAAGGTGAAAATATGTATACTATGTAGACTATGTTGTACAGCAATGTATACAATGTATATCTATATATACTATGTAGACTATATATACAATGTATACCATGTATAGCTATGTATCCAATGTATATCTATATACACTCTGTACACTATGTATACAATGTATACTATGATAGCTATGTATCCAATGTATATATTTTGTATATTATGCTGTTTCCAAAGGCCACAGCACTTTCTTCCCATCAAATGTTTACCACTTAAACAAAACAAGTAGGGGCTGGCACTGAAACGAGCCAGAGGAGAGGGGACTGTAGCATGGCCCTCTCGCAGTGGGTAGTAATTTCTCAGTTTCTCTCTCACTGTCTCTCTCTGGTGAGTGCATGTGCCCTGGCCAA
Source organism: Tupaia tana (assembly GCA_026018925.1). NCBI lineage: Eukaryota > Metazoa > Chordata > Mammalia > Scandentia > Tupaiidae > Tupaia > Tupaia tana. The sequence goes on along the minus strand of JAKSZU010000025.1, from coordinate 26,378,008 downwards.
AAGAAAAAAAAAGGCAAAACTGTTATGCTATTTTTCTCTCTAGCCCATTGGTCCCTTTCCTGAAGAATCAGAGACCATTATTTCTTGTGTGCTCTTCCTCACTAACCTTGGCCCCAAAATGACTGCATACGTAGAACAGTTTCAAGCATTTTCGTCTCTCCTCAGTGTTCTATGCCTCCTACCTGAGTTTTCTCTGCCATATTATATGATTGCACAAGGTAGAAACACAGAACCCACGTAGAGCATATACTACACAATTTTTTAAAGAATTTTTTTGCCTTATTGCATATGCATGTGCTGGAGAGAGAGATAGAGACAGTGAGAGGGAAAGTGAGAAATCGGCCCCCCAGGGGTGATGGAGATGCTGTAATCCCTTCTCCTCCATTCTCCTCTCAGGATCTGGGGCATGCATGCACATGTGCTCAGCATGATTTTTAAGCCACTGGTTCTGGGACTTGAACTGCGGTCAGCCATGTGGATGTCCACTGACCTAACAGCTACACCATCTTCTGGCCCCACAAGATGGTTTAATTAAGATTTACGTCCTAGCATTTGAGCTATATGCAATCTTACTCGAGGTTCTGTACTGCTTGGCTGTCCCCTGAGTGAATGTGGGAGGACTAAAAACACAAAATTATGATCATAAAACTAAGACATCGGAGTAGGCAAAAATTTCTTAAATAAGCCCTAAAGCACAGGCAATAATCCCCAAAATAGACAGGTGGGACTACATTAGGCTAAAAATCTTCTCCACAGCAAAAGAAACAATAATCAGGGTGAAGAGACAAGCCTCAGAATGGGAGAGAATATTTGCAAACTATACTTCAGATAAGAGAACTCAAATAGCTTACCCACAAGAAACAAAATCCAATTAAAAAGTGGTGAATGAGCTGAACAGACAACTTTTCAAGGAAGACCTATGAATAGCCAAAAGGCATATGAAAAAATGTTCATCATCTTTTATCGTAAGGGAAGCACAAATCAAAACCACAATGAAATGCTATTTAACTCCAGTTAAAATGGCAGGACCACAAAAATAAGTAATAGCAAGTGCTGGCAGGGCTGTGGTGAAAGGGGAACTCTCCTATACTGGTGGTGGGAATGTAAATTGGTACAGTCACTGAGGAAAACAATATGGAGGTTCCTCAAAAACCTACAAAGAGAACTCCCATATGACCCAGTAATTCCACTCCTGGGCATTAACCACCCCCCCCCCCCAACAGGAAAACACTTCTCAGTTGGAAAGACACTTGCATATCCATGTTTACTGCAGCATTATTCACCATTATTAAGATGTAGAATCAGTTACCAAGAGTGGATGACCAGATTGAAAAAAAATGTGGCACATATACACTATGTAATACTACTCAGCCAACAAGATCCTGTAATTTGATACAAAGTAGATGAATCCAGAAAATTTAATGCCAGTGAACTAAGCCAAACTGTGAAAGACAGACTTTGTACATCTCTCCACAATAGATACCAAATGTCTTCACATTATGGCAGAAACTGAAAAATCAGAAGATATAATAACAGAAACAGCAAATGTAGATACCAGAGAATGTAAGGAGCAGGGGGACAGTGGAAGTGGGATGCAGTGGCTCTGAAAAAAAAAAAAATTAACAGATACAAGTTGGAAAGTTATTGTGTATGGTAATATCTTTGACTTGTTTGACATTCATTTATGCTTAAAGAACCCATATCATAAGCTATAAAGATGTGCAATGATTAAATGTATAAAATGAAGCAAAACAACAATCACCAAAAAAACCTATTACACACATTATAAAACAGCCTTCAAAACAAATGCAGCATTTCAATGGTCACAAATTTACATTTTCTACTTCCAACCCTTTCGTCACATCAGCTAAAATGTTCAAATGTCCTCTCCTCTCACACACTGGGACCACCTTTTATAAGAACGATAAACTTTTAAATTAAAGGAACCATTAGAAAATGCAAATGAAGGAAGGGAGGAAGAAAAAGAATCATTGAACTCCGGAATATTGGGGATTCTTCAGACTCTTAATCCTGGTTTCCTTCATAGTATAAATTAAGGACATTTAAAAATTGTACATAATACTCAATGACTCTGCTTACAGATTTGCACTGGACCTTATAAAAAGTGAGAAACACAAAAAACATTCATGTCCGGCTGAGCTGATATTTTCTAGGTCAGACTATGTATTTGACACCCTCTTAAACGTTCTATTTGTAAGAAGTCCGTTGGTTATTTGGCCCATCTTCATGTAATAAAATTGAAGTGCACCAAGTCACAATACCTTGTATACAGCCATATACTATTATGCTAGATACTGGGTCTTTAATTAGGTCTTCCTCACTGAAAATATAAATTCTCCTTCAACAAAACCATGTGGCCTCACGAGGTATATTTTTGTCCAAATCCTAAGGCATGGGAGGAATTATTTTTTCTTTTAGAAAACAGGCACATGCTCAAATAATTAAGAAATTCTACATTTTATAGTATAAAATCACACTGCCTCTTGACCAACTTCAATAGCAAAAATAGACAAGTTTACACGTACACAGCATTTAAGCAATAATTAGCCATGGCTAAAATTATGAGCATGGCAGCTTCGACATCCAGCCATACCTCAGGTGACTACGTGTAAAAGAGGCTGCACTGGCACTAAGGACACACAAATGTCACGGAAGATGGGGGAAAGTTGCAGGGTCTGTCAGAGGCTCCCTCTTTAAATCAAGCCCTTACGATGTAAATTGGATGTAAGCCCAAGTATGAAGTCTCAAAAGGGAGGCTTGGAACACGAGGAAAAGAGAAGCCAGAGACCCTGCAGGAATGTTCCAGAATAGGACAGATGAAGGGCCTGGACAGTGACCGTGAAAACCAAGACCCGATGACCACGGAGAGCCCCATGGAAAACGGGGGGCTTTGTTCTTGTTTTGTTTTTAAGGTTTTTGCAATAGGGTGTATACTTGCCAGAGAGAGACAGAGTGAGAAATCACCTCCCCCGCCCGGGGTCGTCACAATCCCTTCTCTCCTTCATTTCCCTCTCGGGATTTTTGGCATCATATGTGCCTGGCACGATGTTCAAGTCACCAGGTCCGAGACAAGAACCATGGATGGCCAGGTGGGAACCCCGGCCTTTCTCACCACTCCACCTGCTGGGCCCTGTGTGTTATTGAGGAGACTGTCCTGCCACAGCCTTCTGAGCTGCTGGGATTACACACACATGGCCCCTTTGGGCTGAACTGGGAATGGAACCTGGGCTCCCGTGTACTCCCAGACTGGAGGGGGCCACAACTTAGCAGCTACTCTGCTGCCGCTGCCACTGGGCCTCCTGCCTGACTCTGGAGGAGCTGGTTTGGCACACTCCACTTCTCAGAAAAATTACAGCGGTCAAGTATTGGGTCATCAGGAAAGTCATGATGCACTTTTACACAGAAAAATACGTCATGCCTTTCCCGATGACCTAACACATTTCAGAAATTGCATTCTCTATCTATCAGTTTCTATGAAATTCATGCTGTGCTTTATCATATTAAAGGCCCTGACTAGTTCTGCACTAAAGGATGGTTTCCAAACGTAACTCAACAACATAATTCTGTTTTATTTCATAAATGTAACACTATCAGCAAGCCTCTCTGCTGGGAAAGAGACACATTTTGGGAATACTAAGATTAAGCCTTCTCACACTATATTATTGACTGGCTCTGCCCCCCAGCCTGACACAGTGACAGCACTAATTCTCTTCACATTTATTGAAGAAATGGCTTTATATTCCAAAACCACCAACTTCCCAAGTACGAAATTATTTCCAAATGGGTTCAAAATGTGCTTTGCTGAAGACACAGAAGAGGATTTTCAGTACAGCTGCCTCTAATTTATGTTCGATTGTGAATTCCATGAAGACAAGGGTGATGTCTTCTTAAGCCCTGAGACCCAGGACCAAGACAACTCCTGGCACATGGGAGGTTCCCAGTAAATGTCCAAGTGGTGAATGAATAAGCACACACATAATCTTGGCTGGAAAACTGTACAACTGACACTCATCACTCACCTACTCCGTGTTTGTGAATTTGCCTCCTCGCTCAAATTCATCTGTAGTTCTGAAGTCAACGTCTGCAGTGCTTTCTGCACATACACCCGCACAGGCAGCAACCAACCCAATCTGGATGATGTGGCGGAGGTACGGCAGGAGACGCTCGGCCTTCTGTTCCAGCTCTCATGGTAAACAGAGTCCTTTTTACAGAATATTCAGTGCCATGTCTTTCAAATTATTTGAGCTTTTTTAAGGTCTCGTATAAAACAGTCCCCGGTGGTATCCTGACCTTCCGCCTTGTGTTTCTGAGCACAGGAAGCCGAGGCTCCCCCTGGAGGAGATCTAGGAGTGAGATAAGCTCCACCGGGAGGTCACAGTCCCACCGCTCACTGAGCTGCTGCCTGAGAGTCCAAAAGCAACGAATCAGCAGAGCATGTCCCCGAAGGTGCCAGGGTGTCTTTAAACAGAATCACACAGAGAGCTGTGTCTTGGCGTCGAGAACTACGACGTGACCAGAATCTCGTGGGGACCTAGCCTCCTAGCCTGCCCGTTATCCCTCCAGGAGCATGATGAGAACAGACTGTACTTAGTCATGTCCTAGTCAGTCATTGACACGTCCTCCTAGCTTCTTAAAGGTTCCAGGCAACTCCTATAGAAAGAAAAGCCAGTTTAACCTCGCTTAGTTCATTCTTTACTCAGCGATTTGGACGATGGAGTGAACTTAGAAGGAACACGTAGCCACCTCGTAGGACGCAAGCGTTCAATGGACAGTTGCAGGCACTGCAGGAGGTGAGGGGTCTGCAGTCCTGCCGAGGCCTCGTGACCTACTGCTTATTTTGCAGCATCTTTTATGACTTTAGATGGAAAGATGAAAGGACTTCAGTCTGAGACTCGGAGACGTTTCAAATGCACTCGGCTGTCAATATCAACCTGATGGTGCTGTGGTCTCAGAGAACTCCCACTCTGTGCTCTGGTTAGCAGCGTGTTAGCTTTGTTCCAATTTGGAAGGATTTTTGTACTGATAACTTTTTTCCATTTCTTCTGAGTCTCTCCTTTTTCTAAAAAAATGTCTGTTTTATCCCTAAATGTCAGCCTGTCACGATTACATGGATGATAGCAATGGTGGAGACATTGTTCACTGTTAAAATGACTACCAAGGGCCAGCTGGTGTGGTGGTTAAGGTACTGGACCCTACATGGTCAGCTCTGTGGTTTGAGTCCCACACTCCCAACAGCTTGAAAAATACACCAGTCACATGTGTGTGCACGCCCAAAATCCAGAGAGGAGAATGGAGGAGACGGGACCGTGCAGTGACCGTCCCCTGGGGGGTGGTCGCACACTCCCTTTTCTCTTCTTCTGTCTTCAGAGAGTGCACAACCTTCTAGCAAATTCAACCCTCCTCCAAAAAAAAAAAAAAAAAAAAAAAGAATACCAAAAGGTAACATGAGGAGAACCTCATACAGAGTCAGACTGACAGTGGAAAGTGGAACTACTGGGGTTTAGGCTTTAGGTGCCGCCCACAGCCCGCCACCACCCCTACATGGTCTGCCAACCTGTCGCACGGCCCGCCACCCCCGCCCATGGGTCCTCACAACGCAGTCTGGTCATACACTCTCCTGCTATTTAGCAACTGAGGCAGTTTAATGAGCGAGCTCATACTGCTCCCTTTTCATGCCAACTTTTCAATGGCACACTTTCAAGATCCTCAGACCTGGGGGTGACAGTGGGCAGTTTGAGAATTTGAATAAGGGCAGGTTTAGATTTGTGTATGTGGTTCTTGACGACCTTTTATGTACAACTTACGGAAGGTTATCCTTGGGCTTCTGCAACTGTGACCGCCACCCAATATACCAGCTGCCTGGGAGCAGAGCCAGAGTAACCAAAAGTGAAATGAACGTTCTTGCCAGCCCTCCACCCTGGAAGAATATGCGTACGGGGTGGACTTTTCATTGCAAGGTTTCTGAAGTCTTGCAACTTCCAACTTAAGATATCTTTTCTTTTATAAAGAATTACTTATTTTGGGACCAGCAGTTGGTGTAATGGCTATGTCGCTGGACACCATGTAGTTGACCGCGGTTTGAGTCCTGGACCTGGCAGCTTATACTCACACTGGGTGTGTCTGCGTGTGGCCCAAGATCCCGAGGGGGGAATGGAGGAGAAGGGATTGCGGCGTGGCCATCCCCCCTGGGCGCGGGAGGTGATTTCTCGCTGTCTGTCTCTGTCTCTCTCCTTCTTTCTGGTGAGCTCACGTGCCCTATAGCAAAAACCTCTCCAAAAAAAAGAAAGAAAGAAATTATGTTTACAAAAAGAAGCAAAATGTAGCACCAAATAACAATGATTAAAAAGCAAAAAGCAGAACGCACCAGCAGGAAGGGCGGCCAGTAGGAGAGGAACTGTGACCTAGGGTAGAGAATCGGCTCTTGGATTGACTGTCCCAGTGACAAAGAGGAAAGAATAATGAACCAACGCCGCACAATGAAGAAAACATCTAATTTCATGATGAAATGACATCAAATATTAGCACCGATGACAGGAATGCAAAAAATTAATACACCACCTAAATGATGGTATTTGTGATAAACTGGCTAATGAATACAGACAAACTCAATGATGATTCAAAATTAGTCAATGCTTGGCATAGCATGAAATCCTATTTAATTCATTATTAGTTAATTATTTCTCCCATGAGAGAAAACGAGAGCAAGACAGCCATACACAGCAGGGCCTTCATGCCAGGGTCATAAGATGCACCCACACTCCAGCCTGGCCCAGGGAGGTCTCAGGGTGAGCCCAGACAGACGGCCTGGGTCCGGCCTTGCAGAGCACCAGACCACTGCTCCACTGTGGCTCCACCCCAACTCCTGGAACTCATAGGTGTGAAAGAAAACCAATAGACATTTCCTCAAATTTGACAACAACCCTAAAAAAAAAAACTACATAACATTACAAAAAATAAGCTGTTACAAATTAGCTTAACATAACAAATAATAAGCTGCAAAGCGAGAGAAAATTTTCCAAACTAAAAATGAATTTTTATCAATTATAAGCCTGTTTTGATTTTTAGTCTTGCTATTTTTAAAACAACAACAACAAAAAAAAAACCCTACAAAATCAAGAACAATATGCAAGAAAGAATTAGGAAAAATGTTGCACAGGTACATAAGGCAATTACTATATTTTAAATGTTACCTTTTTTTTAGAATGATTTTAATTTTATTTATCATTATTACTGTTTTTTAATTTGACCAGAGAGAAAGAGAGAGAGGGAAAGTGAAAAGAAGTTGCCAGTTCTGGGACTAGAACTACAGTTGGTCATGTGGGAGTCCAGGACTTGAACAACCAGGCCACCTGTCAGTCCTCAGTGTTACCATTTTAATTTTTTATATGAACATTTATCTTTTGACTGCTTTCTAAAATCACCAAAAATTGAACAACTTAAAAATCTCTCTATCTCTCTCTATCTCTCTATGTATCTATCTCTCTATCTCTCTATCTCTCTATGTATCTATCTATCTATCTATCTATCTATCTCTCTATCTATCTATCTCTCTATCTCTCTCTCTATCTATCTATCTCTCTATCTCTCTATCCATCCATCCATCTCTCTATCTATCTCTCTATCTCTCCATCCATCTCTCTCTCTCTCTCTAGCCATCCATCTATCTATCCATCCATCTATCTATCCATCCATCCATCTATCAATCATCTACCTACCATCTATCCATCCATCCATCTATCTATCTCTCTATCCATGTATCTATCTCTCTATCCATCCATCTCTCTCTTTATTCATCTATCTATCCATCCATCTATCTCTCTATCCATCCATCCATCCACCCATCTCTCTATCAATCATCTATCTATCCATCCATCTATCTATCTATCTCTCTATCCATCTATCTATCCATCTATCCATCCATCTATCCATCTATCTCTCTCTATCTCTCTATCTATCTATCTATCTCTCTATCCATCTATCTATCCATCTATCCATCCGTCTATCCATCTATCTCTCTCTATCTCTCTATCTCTCTATCTCTCTCCCTATCTATCTATCCATCCATCCATCCATCCATTTATCCATCTCTCTCTCTCTCTCTCTCTCTCTATCTCTCTATCCATCTATCCATCCATCCATCCATCCATCCATCTCTCTATCAATCATCTATCTATCTACCTTACTGTCTCATAGGCCTTAAGTCAGACATCTGGGCGTACTTGAGTGGGTTCTTCACTGAGAACCTCCCAAGGTTGGACTCCAAGTTCAGCTGGTGAGTTCTCACCTGGGAGTTCTGAGGCCTGACCTGCTGCTTCACTCATGCAGGCTGTTGGCAGAAGGCAGACCTTGCAGTTGCAGGTCTGAGGTCCTCATGGCTTTGCTGACTGTCAAGCCACCTGCTGCATTCCTCCCCACATGGACTCCTGCATCTCCGAACCATCAACTGCCCTGAGTCCCTTCCATGCTTCAAAACTCTCTGGCCTATTCTGCTACCAGTTGAAGAAAGAACTATAGTTAACAAAGTTTTTTTTTTTTAAGAATTATTTAATTTTATTTATTCATTCTTTTATTTTAATTTGACCAGAGAGACACACAGAAAGAGAGGGAAAGTGAGAAAGCAAGCTACCAGGTCCAGGACTCAAATCGTGGTCAGCCACGTGGGAATGTCCAGCCCCTTAACCACCATGCCACCTGCTGGTCCCCAAAAAGATCTATACTTTCAAGGAATTATAGGATTAGATTAGGCCTGCCAAGATAATTTCCCTTTATTTATAACATTGCATAATCACAGGAATATTTCGTCATACTCCCAGGCTCTAGCAAGACTCCTGCAAAGCTATGGGGTTATGGAGACGAGTCTTAGAACTCTGCCGACCACAGACATTCTATCGAGGTTACGTGACTCCGACCACAGACATTCTATCGAGGTTACGTGACTCCATATTGAATGAGTGTTGGATGGCAAGAGAAAGCAATCGAAGTTACCTGCTCACAGGCAGGTTGAACCCTGGTCCATGTAAAGCTACATAAAATAAGTCAGAGAAAATAAGAGTCAAGACAGATATAAACTCAAAGAGTGGAAAAGAGAGAGAAACAAACAGACTTGCCATAATCCTAAAGACTGTGTATATTCTTTTTCTTCTCTAATTTCCTAACTTATGAAGTTAGAAGACATAAAATACTCTAAAATGTTTGTTTTTCTTCCAAGTTATTTGCATCTCTTAACTGGCCTGTTATTTCATAATTACACTCTGGTACCAAAGCTCCACATTTGAGCCATTCTTACACCTTCTTTCCCTATTAAGTTGTTTATGCTGTGAAATGTTTGAGTCTATAATTAAATTATTGTCTCAAACAAATTAAACATGTCTATGCATTTATGAACATATCTTTACAAATGTGGAAAATCAGAAGCATACCATAGGACACGAAGCTGTGAGGTTCCTGAATGGCTTTTCTGTTACCTGACTGATTCTGGAAGTGGACAGGAAGAGAGAGGTGTTTAGCCAAAGAGCTAAATGTAAGACATATTGACATTGTGGGCTCAATAAACCTTCCTTGTGGCTGGGGCGGGTGGGGCAGAACGGGAAGCTGGCCTGCTCATGGGATGTTTAGCAGCATCTCTGGCATCTACCTGCTAAACACCAGAAGCAACCCCCGACCTGGAGTTGTGACAACAAAAGACCTTTCCACACATGGTCACATGTCTCCTAACAGCAAAAGCACCCCCATGTGAGAACCAATGACCCCAATACATACGTTGTGATACATTATTCCAATACCAGATGCTAATCATAAGAACGGCCACTAACAAATATTTACTATCTAATAGTAAATACGCACGTAGTGGGACCAGCAGTTGGTGTAATGGCTATGTCACTGGACTCCCATGTAGTTGACTGCGGTTCAAGTTCTGGAACTGGTGGCTTAAATTCATGCCGGGCATGTGTGTGTGCATGCCCAAGATCTTGAGAGGAGAATGGAGGAGAAGGGATTACGGTGTGGTCATGCCTCCTGGGGAGTGATTTCTCGCTTTCTGTCTCTCTGTCTCTCTCTGTCTTTCTGGCAAGCGCACACACCCTATAGAAAAAACTCAAAAATAAGTGGAGTTGTGACAACAAACTGTACATACACATACACACACACATATACACACACACACACACACACATGCACACACAATAACTTATTTTAATGCTTGCAAAAGTTAAATGACATATATTACATTAACTCTATATTACTGATGAACAAATTGAATCAGAAAAGGTAAGTGACTTGTTCAGAACGTAAGCAAGCCCTTACCACCTGAGCAAAGGGAAGTGGGGCTGACTGGGAAAAAAGCCCTACATGATATGAACTGCAGGGCATTTGGATTCCAGAGAGACCCTGGACACATACACGGTGTCTCTGGTGGAGCTCGCTGTTCATCCGTGAAACCTGGGAGCGGCTCTCGATGGCCTCGGGGTCCCTTCCATTTGGAACAGTCTGCAGGTCTCTGATGGGCAAATCCATTGGCTGGACTTACTTCAATAAGGCTAGCTGACCACACACCAGGGGACACCCACCTACAACTGCCGGTTCCTCAGGGCACCCATCTGTCCTCACTGATGTACACGGACCCTGCCCTAACGCATATGTCCCTATAGACCTGTCAGCTATGAGAACATTCTGCAGGGCTGAGAGGCTGCTCACAGAACAGTTCTGCAGATTTTGTCATGGAGCTCCTCACGAGGTCTTCGAGGTCACAGGCAATCACATACCTGTTTGCAAACTATGTTCAAGTTCTCCTTTCCCTACTAGCCGAAGGGAGAAAGGGGTTAACTGCTAGCTGGATGACCCTGAAGATTGACATTGGAAGAGTATAATTAAATTATAAATAAGATACTGGAAGGACGAGGCAGTTTCCTCACCTAAAATGGTGACTGTAACCCTCTTGCTTATAATAAATTAGATTATAGTTGGGGCCAGCAGTAGGAATGATGGTTCAGGGCACTGGACTCCCACATGGCTGAAAGTGGTTCTAGTCCCAGACCTGCTGGCTTGCTCTCTCACTTTCTCTCTCTCTCACTCTCTTGCTTAAAAAATTAATTAGACAACAGTGCATGAGAATATGCTAAATTCCATTCAATAACTTCATCAAAAATCTATCCTCATAGTTTATCTGTTTCTGGTCACTCTTCTCCCTCAATAAACCCGTCAGCTGCTGCTAAAACTAGCTTTTACAATTACCGCTCATTTCACGCACTTACTTAAAGCCTGTCAACATCATCTGTCTCTGATGGATGAAAATTCTTAACCACTTGACCCCCTCCCACAGACAAGATCTCAGACTTCTATTCATACATTCCAATGGAAAAGTCGAGTTGTATGTTGTTACCTACGTGGTAGATGGTTTTCCGAAGAACAGGAGATTCCAGAACTATTTCCTCCATTAATTAATTAAGACTTTTTGACAGAAGACATATTGCATAAATATACCATATACATTAATTTTATAATTTCAAGAAATAAAATACTGCCCACAATCTCTCCGAGTCTACCCAAGCCATGAAGCACAGAATACCATGTCTAGTCCCAAAGACTCCCTCTCCTCTCTCTGCACACCCAGACACACCATGATTTAAAATGCTTTAGAGTGCCAGCCATTTTCACCCACTACACGTACATTCAGAGAGTTTTATAACCCGATTACACTCTTAAAATATTTTAATATCTAAAGAAAAATTATGCATGCATGAGTCATAGTATTTATCATCTGTATAAAAACTAATATTTCATTAATATACAAAACAGAAAATAAATACCTTTCCACTTCATTTCAAATGTCAAAAACATTTCTTACAAGGGCATGATTGTATTTGGAAAACACATAAACGTATCTAGATTATCAAAAAGGAAGACAATGAGGCAAGTAAAGATGACAGAGATATCTTACTGAAACTCTTTGGCTCTTTCAGGTTGCAAAGATAAAGTTTCCTGTACGGGATACTTATAGCGTTTGCCTAAACCAAATCTTCAGCTGGTCCTGTATCTCTTAACTGTTCTGATACTAGCAACTTTCCCTACTGAATTATTAAATGGGCTTTGAATTTGTCTACAGTTCACGGAAATGTGACAGCCCGATGTGGCTTAGTGCTGTGAACTGTTACCAAAAGACTAAACATCCTTGACAGCCAGATGAAAAATTTATTATTCTCATTCCAACAGAAAGGATGCGGCTCTGCTCAGACCTGTGAAATATGGAGCTTTTAGAGTTCTCAGTTTCTTCTATCTGGAAGAGGACACAATCGAATGCCCAGAGGATTAAAGAGCACATATGAAACAGCTAGCCTTGTCTGGTGCACGCTGGCCGCCTACACTTGGATCCTTTCGCAGGACTAGAATTCTTTTCTTTCCCACCTAAATGTCAATGATCTTTAAAGGACAGAGGTCGTTGTATAAAACAGAGACAGGAGAAATGTTGGGCGATGAGAAAGGATACCAGTTAAGAGAGATTTGCTTTGTATACTGGTGAAATACTCACAAAGCACCAAGCAAATTCTTGCGCCAACTGAGTCTCTGGGTCCTGAGTAAAGTGACTTAATCCTGCCCAATTCTATGAACTCGCTGGACAACTGTAAAGACTGAAGCAGAGGCTGGTGGCAATGGAGGTGGCCGCTGCTTCCTCTTCTTTTTAGAGCTGTAAGATACAGGACTTTTCATCCTTAGCAGGTAGTAGGTGTATAATTAACATAGCAAACTCATATGACTAATGGCTGCAATTAGAAAAAGGTGCCCCACTATTTACTTCCCCAATTTCTACTTATTTGAGGAAAACGAACTGCTAATCTTACCACCAAGTTACTTTAGTGAAAACTCCTTCACTTCAACCCACAACACAAGATCTGGGAGCAAAAGTGCTGCAAACCAATTCGGGAAAGATGCTCCTTTACTACAGAAAAAAAGATTTTCTGCATTTTTAGAAAATGTGCTAAGTTCTACAGTAATAGAATATCACTCTAAATAATATGCTATTTTCTATAGCAGAAATACAGGTAGCAGACTACTGTGAAAATGTAATAATAATGAGGAAACAGTCTTATTTTGGCTTTACATTAACTGAGTGAATTGAGGTGGTTTACCAGTCTTGCCAAGACAGAAGAGCTTGGGGAAGGGCTTTGCTGTGTCTTCCTGCTATTCCATGATAAATGATAAACGACGATAAATCCCTACCGAGGGAACATTTTCTGCCTGTACCTGATCAGATAGAGCTGTGGACTTTGAAAATCTGAGGAATGGACAATCCTTGCATTTCTCAGGCAGGTCGAGGTTGGGGGGGATGTGGAGGGGCAGAGCTATCTGGACTTCCCACAGCGAAGCGTATTTCTTTAACACTTCATTTCTGAGGCTTCCTTTGCCAGCCTGACCTTTCTCAGACGAGCTTATCTTGCTGTGGAACGCTATTGCCAGAGCTCCTGGGGTTCACAAAACTGTAAAGGGGATGAAAAAATTAAGCGCCAGCAAAATAAAGCTTCTGCTAAGTTCGAGTTTAGTGTAGAGGAACCCTCGAACTCCAAAGGTTGCTTTAGAATTCTGACTTCGCCTTCCACTCGGCTGACTTGAGGGGATAAAGCAGCACAGCCCCCTGGGGACAAGCGCTAGGTAGTGCCCCGTGGGGAAAAATAACATCTCTCTTAAAACAGCAGAAGGACTGAGGAAAAAGGCCAGTCACTGCTGTATAGTCACAGAATTCAAGGAAAAGTGATCTAAAAGCTCAGAAGGATGGCCTGAAAGAGCCGGAGTAGCCACAGTGAGCAGGTGTGTGTAGTCTGGAAAGTTCGGGGAAGTTCCAGTCGACCACAGTTGACTCCGGGTTGCCATCCGCCTGTCCCCAGCTTTGTGCTGATCTTTGTTTGGTAAAGGAAACCACAAGAGCAGACTTGCCAGGTGCTGAGAGAACTGAATGAGATAATGTGTCTGAAAATAATACTGCAGGGGCCAGCAGGTGGCATAATGGCTACATCGCTGGACTCCCATGTAGTCAACTGCGGTCCAAATGGCAGACCTGACAGCTTCAAACTCCCACTGGGCATGTGTGTGTGCCTGCCCAAAATCCTAAGAGGAGAGTGGAGAAGGGATTGTGGCATGGCCATCTCCCCCGGAGGTTGATTTTTTTGCTTTTTGTCTCTCTGTCTCTCCAGCGAACACACATGCCCTATAGCAAAAACAAAAACAAAACAAAAAACTGTCTCTAAAACAAAGAAAATATTATTGCAATATTTGCATATCTCATACTCCCAATGGAAGTTTGTTTCTTTTCCATGCCACTAATTCTAGTTCTAACAGGAATATTCAAACAAGAAGCATAACACTGAGCAGGTCCTGACCAGTCTGGAGGCCTTTGAAGGGGCACGTGTCCCATCTGAGACTCTGTTGCACTCAATGAGGTACCTTGGAAGCTGCATGAACTCAGGGATTGGTCCCGAGGTATTTCTCAGGTTCGATTTAGTCATTTGTAAAATAGGATCATAATAATGTGTTATCTCACACAGTCATTCAGAGGGTTCTAAGAGAAAACGAAAGCAGATCTAGTAGCATGTTAGTCATTGTTGCCACCATTGTTGTGCAGCGCACGAGAGTCAAGAACTTTATCTCCCACCTGCCTCGTCTCTAATGAAGACACTTGGATTGGATTCAGAGCCCCTAAATCTAGGGTGATTTCATTCTAAAGTCCTTACCTTACTTCCACCTGGAAAGATTGCTTTTCTACATAAGATCACATGTACAGGCTCCCCAGAGATAGCAAACGGCCACATCTTCTGGGCGCCACAATTCCACCCACTGCAGGGAGTTAGAAGTTAAGCATATGCGATGCTGTGTCACGTCGAGAAGTGACGAACGCTCTAGAGAAATGTTGCAGCCATATAAAGGCGTTAAGAGTGAATAGAGGAGGCTCCTAGGAGAGAGCGAGCCTCCTCAGGAGGTGGCTCTGAGCCAAGACCCGATGACTCTATGAAGCGACACGTGCAAATCCGGAGGACGTGGAAGGAACTGAGACAGGAGGTGAAGAGGATGGGGTGGTGGGAGGCACAGACGGTGAGCAGGCCTGCAGCAGGGAAGGAGGACCGGGTCTCTGCGAGTCATAGACGGGTCCCACGATTGACTGTAAGGTTGATGGAGAGCCGAGGACAGGCTAAGAACATTGGGGCTATTCACCGTGAAAGATACTCTGTTTTAAAACAAACCACGGGTGTGAACTTAAAGATTTAAATGCTATTATAATATCGTCAAATAATTGGTTTAATAATGACACCACATTCCAAGAGCAATTCTTTGCCGGTATTAGAACAAAACCCAGTTTTCCTCCCGTATCTTTTTATCATCTTGTGCTTCACTGAACATGTCATGTGTCTGCATTAATAACTCCGTCTGCCTGCCTGGCTTTACCCCGTGTGCCTGCTCTCACCACTGTGGTGTCCCCGTTTGTGTCACCTCCTGGATCAGGTCACTCACCCTCCCTCCACGCTCCAGGGCACCTATTCGCTCGAGGGCTTACTTCCCTATGTGCCACCACCTGTTTACAAGCTCACCTTCCTCCCCCACCTACAGTTCTTGACGGTCACATCTAAGTCCTGCTCATCTCCATAGTCCCAGAATCTAGACCACCACACACCGGGTACTGAATGAATGTCTGTTAAATAAGGAAGGAGATCTTGATCCCACTCAATTCGATTGTACCTGTGTCCATATATTCCATCCCACTATTTAATAAAACACAGACTGTTCCTGTTATTCAGTGAGTGATCTAAAGAAGGCTGGCCTCAGGGGCACGCCCATCTAAACATTTCTCTAACCGCTCACTAGAATTACACTCAGATTCTGTCCTGTTGTCCTTGGCTTGCAAATGCCCCAAGAAACAGATGAGTGGAGGGTGTCTGGCCTTTGTCAAGTCTGGGATGACAGACGCAGAGCTGGCGGCATTAACCCGTCCAAGGCCACCCACCCAATCTACGCAACACGGCAGCCACATCTGCACGGCGGGCGCTTTCTCCCACACCTGCGGTGCACTGAGCGCCCCAAGCTGAGCAGGATCGGTCATGCACAGGAGATCTGGAAAATCAATAAAATTAGTGAACCATAATGCAAAGGAGAAGAGGAAAGCAGTTGGAAAGTCTGCCCTGCTGACTTCAATTACCCAGTGTGAACGGACCCGCAGCTGCGGCCGTCAGTGACGCTTCAGGGCAGTGGGCTCCTCGGAGACATTTATTTTCATGATGGGCTATGTCCCCTGTTTGGGCTCTACCAAGCGGACACCTCAAGGCTGACTGTGTGAAGCTGTGTTAAAGCTTGGCGATCCAGTAATAACGCAGAACGAAAGTGAGTACAGGTAGGCAACGAAAAAGGAAAAAGGTACGGAACCTTTGACACAACGTTGAATGTATTTTCAGATATTGGTGGGGAAAGGCGACATTTCAGATAGACCTCTCTGTCATACTTGAAAAATATCTTCCTTCAAAAAAGACGTTAAAAACGTTGTGAGCTGGAGCATTTAAACAGAGAGGCCTCTGATATACAAATAAACTTTTTTAAAATTTCATGAAAAAATGGAATTAAAGTACAAGTTTAACTTGGTACAAAAAAAAAAAGGAAATCCATGCACAGCTTTTTCATTATACACATATTTCACGAAATTTGTGATGCCCTCATGCATCTAGAAAATGATAAGATCACTGTGACCAAATCCCCAGTCTTCCACAGGGTTGTCAGAACTCATACCTCAACTCTGAGTCCAAAGTCAGTCAGTCCATTGGGGCTGCGTGTCCCCGGGCCAGGTGGGGCTGGCAGCCAACTCCGTGTTGTAGAAGAAGCATACTGAGCTAACGCTGGAATGCTTTTAGATCCCAAATACCGCCTGGAAAGAGTGTCTTGGTTTGCTCTACCTCGGCATACTACATTCTCACGGCACTTGCTGACCGGATGGGACGCGTTCTGAGAAATCCATCATCAGGAGATTTCGTCTTTGTGCAGACGTGACCTACACAGTGTCACCTGCCACTCACCTGGACTTCAGGACATGGTGACGGCCTAGGCTACACACCTGCACGCGTGTCACCAAGCTGAATACTGTGGGCTACTTACTCTACCCCAGTTAAAGACTTGTATATCCAAACACATCTCCACATAGACAAGAAACAGTAAGAAATACAGTAGAGGAGATAAATAATGGCATGCCTGGAGAAGGCACTTAACGGGAATGGAGGTCTGGGGAGTCAGTGAGTGAGCAGAGAGTGAGTATGTGACGTCTAGGACACTGCTGTACATGACCATGGTCTGTAGTCATGTGCGCTGGGACTACACTCAATTTATTTTTAAAAATCTTTCTTTCTTCAATAATAATTTTACCTTTGTTTCTTGTGAAAGTTTGACTTTATAAACTTTTTAATTTTTTAAAATATTTTTTAGATTTTATTTATTATTATTATTATTATTATTATTATTGAGAGTTTTTTTGCTATAGGGAGAGTGCACTCGCCAGAAAGACCAAGAGAAAGAGACAGAAAGTGAGAAATCACCTCCCCAAGGGGGGATGGCCACGCTGCAATTCTTTCTCTTCCATTCTCCTCTTGGGATCTGGGGCACACATGCACACGCGCCTGGTGTGAGTTTAAGCCACTGGGTCTGGGACTCAAACCGCAGTTGACTACGTGGGAGTCCAGTGTCATAGCCATTACGCCAGCTGCTGGTCCCACTATTATTATTTTTTAATTTGCCATAGAGCACATGTGCTCACCAGAGAGACAGAGAAAGGGGGAGAGAGAGGAACAGTGAGAAAGCAAGCCACCAGGCCCAGCACTAGAGCTGTAGTTGGCCATGTGGGAGTCCAGCAACTTAACCACCATACCACCTGCAGGCCCCAACTTCTTAATTTTTAAAATTTGATTAATGATGGAGTGGCAACACTTCCTAAATGTTTCTGATCCTGTAATCTTTTATTATCTTCCCCTAGATACATATTTATGAATGCTTTGCTGATAGAAATTTTTATGCTCTATGGAAATCATCTTTCCTAGATTTACTATAGACTCCAGTGATTTATACTGACACGACTGATGAAAGTACTTTTGTTATTTTCCCGTAGATAGTATCAGAATCAAATAATCTCATATTTATTATTAAGATGGTCAGAAAGATCAGAAGAGTAAACTGCCATATTGAGAAAAAAAAAATAGAAAAGTAAAAATTGTCACCAAAATACTGAGTCCATAACATGGCTATGAAAGAAAATAATCTTGCATAAGGATGAACTTTATGACTCCAGTAATATTTCAGTAGTGACTTTATGAAAAATTCTTTTCCAAGCTCCATGTTAATCAATGACTTGTATCTTAAAATCAGAAAACCAGAGGGGGCAAAATACCTTGGGGTCTAGGAAGCTGGTCCTAAGCGGACTCCACTTCACCAAGTGGGTTTTGTGAGCACCACTGTCCCGCTCATAACGTAATAATACCACTCAGTCCTTTAATAGGGTACCCTTCTGAGAGGGTAGAGCACGCTCGGTATCTTTCTTCTACTTTCCAGTACTGAATCCAAAGTCAGTAGTTTCCAAATGACTAAAATTGACCCACTCAGGCCACTGGGATTTTAGTTTCTGTCCCGGGTTTTGAACTCTAGAAAAACAAGGCACCAAGGGAGGAGGGGGGCTTCTGCTCTCACAGGGTCAGTGCTGCAGCAGCCGTAACTGCAGGTGGACATGTGACAGGGGCAGAGTGGACGCGGGCGCTGCGGGAGCGCTGCGGTTTCCCACTGGGAGTGGAAGCTAGTATGTGGGACAGCTGGTTCTGATGCATTTTGACGTTAAAAGTAGCTGGAGAGGTTTTCTGTGGTCAGAGGAGTCTGTGGCTAGAAACGTCCCCTACACCAGAGAGCACATTACCCCGAGAACATAATGCATCTAAGCACTATGCTGCCAATCCGCTGTGGTGTGCACCCCAGGTATGGGCAGGCTTCGTGCCTTTTACAGGGTGAGATTCAGTCTTCGTTTCCAGAATTTTAATTTTCCAGAGTAAGTGACATTAAGGAAGAAACACAGTGACATCAAGGCTATCCAGACACCACAATCAAAGTTGATCATGAAATATATATATATATATATATGTATATTTCTTGTCTGCTTAAAGCCATACTATTATAATAAAGTAATTTGACCTTTTAGTAAAGAGTGCATAGAGTTTGCTTTGTTTGCCACTGGAAGGCTGACTACGGTGATTAAAAAAACAATGCAAGCAGCTTGTCACTGGTCTTAGATTAGCTATTCATTCTCTGATGACATGATTTCCTAAAACTCTCATTCTGTGCAAAGAATTTCACTGTGTCAAAGTTAGATTGGACCCACAATGCGTACAGGTCATTCTCTGTACCTTTTTACCTAGTGAATAATAACAAAGGTTTTGGAATCAGTGAGACCACCATTTGCATAGAGGGTTGGCCATCTATGCTGCGAAAGACAATCAGGATTTCTAAGGCTTTGATTTTCCAACTATAACACTGGGGTTTTAAAAGCTACCCAAATACGTCTACTTATGGCTAAACAGGGTCGATCCAAGGCTGTAGGAATGTTCACAGTGCTTAAGTATTAGCAAATAAATGGGGAAAATAATCATAGCAATAATTATCACCTACTTCAAAACTACAAGGGTACCCAAGTCTCATTCTGCCCACATCTTTCATAATTTAAATAAGAAGACTGAATGAATGAGTCTAAACAGCTTTTATTTATTCAACAAAATAAAAGGATTAACTTCAAAAATTTCATTAAAAAATAGAATTAATGTACAAATCATTTTGGCAGAAAATACTTCAAAATCTATGCATAGTTTTTCATGATACAAATTTTCATGAACTTTTTGAAGCCTTCTTTTATTATTGTGGCCTCCTCCCTCAATTCATCAAGTCCTGTAGTAATAAGTGGTGGCAATCAAAAGGCCTCGAACTATAAAACTACCGGTGGGTAATGCAGGGGAAACTCTGGGGGACGTCCGAGCAGGCAAAGACTTCTTAAATAAGACCCCTAAAGCATAGGCAATAATCTCAAAAATAGACAAGTGGAATTACATCCCATTAAAAAAGCTTCTGCTTGGCAGAAGAAACAATAATTAGAACGAATCAGCAACCTGTGGAATGGAAGAATATATTTGCAACTTTACCTCTGATAAGGGATGGATAACCAAAACACACAGGGAACTCAAGCAGCTTACCCCCTAAAATGACCAACACAATTAAATGACGGGTACATGAACTGAACAGACAAGTCTCTAAAGAAGACACGCGGACAGCCAAAAAGCATATGAAAAATGCTCAACATCCCTTATCATAAGGGAAACACAAATCAAAACCATAATGAGATACCACCTAACCCCAGTCAGAATGGCTAAGATTAAAAAATAGAAATAAAAATGATAAATACTGATGAGGCTTTGGTGAAAAAAAGGGAACTCTCCTCTACTGTTGGTGGGAATGTAGATTGGTACAGCCACTGTGGAGGTTCCTCAGAGACTTAGAAATAAAACTACCATATAATCTAGCAGTTAAACTCCTGAGCATTACCCAAAGAATAGAAATACACTCAGTTGGAAAAATACTTGCAGACCCATGTTTATTGTGCCACCATTCACAATTGCTAAGACATGGAATCAACCCAAATGTCCACAAACAGATAAATGGATTGAAAAAGTGTGGCACATATACACTATGGAATACTACTCAGCCATGAAAAAGAAAAGTACAAGATGCTGGCATTTGATAAAAAGTGCACAAACACGGAAGATTTATTGCTAAGTGAAGCAAGCCCAGACTATGAAAGAAAGACATTGCAAGTCCCCACTTAATATATACTGAATGTCCATACTCTATGGCAGAAACTGGAAGATATAAAACCATGGAGAACAAATGAGAACACTAGAGACAGTGTGGGAGGAGGGCAGGAAACAGGTGAAGGTGAGAGGAAGGGAATCAAATGGAAAAGAAAGAAGCAAAACATTTAAATAACACAGAAATGGAAAATTATCTGTTGTTGATAAAGTACATACTAATACATTTGACCGGACTAATGTGCAATGTAGTCATGCTGGGAAAATTCATTTTATGAGCTGTAATACTATACTGTGGTTGAATGTATAAAAATAAATTTTAAAAAATAAAAAAGAAAGTATATGCATTCTCCATGAACATACATGTACTACTTACTCATACTAAGATTTATCCAAAAAGGAATTGATAGCAACTCTTCCTTGGGCAGTTCAGCGTGTCCCGAAGAAAGAGCTGCTGCACCCTGACCCGTGACAGAGGGCCCCAGAGAATTGACAGGACTTAGAAGAAACAGTCACTACCTGGAGTCACTTCACAGAACAGGTGTGGCTTAGAGAGTCTCGAAGAAAAAGGGTAATGTTGATAACACCCATATATAGCAATTTTTCTATATACCAATTTTTTCTCTCTGGGGAATTAATAAATATTAGTTAAAAATAGTATCAAACCTCATTTTTTGTTTGTTTTTATTTTTTAATTATTTTTACTTTTTTAGTTTGCTATAGGGTGCTGCGTTTGCTAGAGACAGACAGAAAAAGAGGGAGCAAGAGAGAGAGAGTGAGAAAAGTAAGAAATCACCCCACCGGGGGATGGCCCATCACAAGCCCTCCTCCTCCACTCTTCCGTGGGGATTTTGGGCATGCATGCACATGTGCCCACTGTGATTTTCAAGCCACTGGGTCCAAAACTTGAACCTTTTAGTCGGTTATGTGAGAATCCAGCAGTTTTACCCTCCACACCCCCTGTTGGCTCTCATTTTCTAATTAAAGAAAATAACGTGGAAAAAACATCTATCATTAGTCCAGGTTCCATGACACACTGGGGGCAGAGCTGAGACTAAAACTCGGGTTCTGTACCCCATATCTACCAGTACCTTTGCTCTTTCTCCCATCCTCCCACACAATGAATACCTAGGTTTACAGAAAAACAAAAACAAGTGTCACAATTTAATTTCACAGGGGTAATTCTGACTTCATTTCTTTGTTTTCACGGAAGTATTTTCTCTTATGTGGCTGACGCCTTTGCTTGTACTTCATTTTACGCTGACTTTTCCTATCTTAATCACATGATGCTCCTTTGAGAATATTTTATTCCCCTTTTCTATATAGCAATGTTTTTCTTCCCTGGAGAATTAATTAATGTAGATTCTAAAAACAAGCAAATAACATAAATGCAAATGGACTTCCAACGATACTTCACCGTAGTCTACACCAAACTTCATTTCCCAGCCTGATGCACAATGTCCTAACCTTAAGGTCATGCCCCGCTGGGCCACTCCAAATGTATACTGAACTCTGCACCTGACTCTCTGAATTGGATTTGCATGTTTACCCTAACTCTGATTAAAGGTCCTTGCAGAAAATGGACCATAGTTGCTTTTGAAATTGAGCCTCATTAAAATTTTAAGTGTATCCATAAATACATAAATGCCTGTTATAGATCAAAGTTCTGTAAATTAAATATTCACAAATATGGCTCATTTTACAAAACCACAGACGCAAAATTACCTAAGCCTAATAACCTTAGTACTTACTACCGAATGACATTAGTCATTTCTGCAGGGAGTACATTGTGCTCTTGTTAAGGAAATTTTGGTAACTTGAGAAAAGTATTGATTAAATTTTGGAAACTTAACAAATACAGTTCGTAGGCATGGGACACTGTTTAAATGTTAATGTCTAAAAACCAGTAAGGGATCACCTCATTTTGTATTATATACTGTATCCGTCAGAATACCATTTTGGGTTTATTTACTATACTGACTGACGATTCTTATGCTTTAAAGAGATTAATATTTGGGCACATTTCATGATTATTCACATAGAATAGAAATGTAATTTCTGTCACCATCTGGGAAGGTCTGGCCAACAAGTACAATACTGTGTGCTGCTGTGGAATGTTTAGATGGGTGTCTACAAATGAACAATGGAACCTTACTCTTATTGATACAAAACAGATTATGCTACATAACTAAGAGGGAAAACAATCGATGCTGGGGGGTGGGGGGAACAAAGAACACAATTAGAATCACATTTTGCCTTGTCTTAAAACATTTTTTGGTATTAAAGTTACTGGACTATTAAATTGCTTAGGGGAAAAATAATAAGAGCTCATTACAGGGCGCGTTCTGCTTTACCACAGCTGGAGTCTACACTGCACACTTAGTCACTTGCACTGGATCAGGTGGTGTAAGAAAAAACCTTTGCTGTCAAAGAAGTGCTCATGTGCTTAGGACCTTTGGGGCATCAGTTAGGATGTGTACCAAGGGGGAAGCCTCTGTTTGCCACCTATCACCCAAAACGTCCAATACGTTCTAGCCGGTTTCTGATTCAGCATCCTTCTCTGACAGGAAGGAAAGACAGAGGGTGTAAAAGAGAAGATCTACCAAAGTCTAAAAGCAGGGAGTGTAGAACCACAACTTTCTTGCCCACCATGGAAAGGGGTAAGCCTGTCTGATTTTATTAAAACCGAAGACTAAATGGAACTTCAGAAATTTGCTAATTTTCCCTCATGCCTCAGTAATACTCTCAGAAACGACTCAGAGGACTTGTTTATTTTAATGTGGTCATAGCAATCCTGAGAAACAGCCCCAATTCCACTGGTTTACCTAATTGGGCAGTGGGCTAGTTTGATACACACTATGTCTCCCACCAGTAAGAGCAAATGTCCAGACAATTATATAATTTACTATCATTACTAAGAAAAGACAGACAGCTGCCAATAACTGAGCACTTACTATTTGCCAGGAATAATATTCTGTTAACTGTTTGACATATATCAATTTATGTCAGCTTGTCTCAAATCATATTTTTTTTGAGAGATTTTTGCTACAGGACACATGCACTCACCAGAAAGAGAGAGACAAAAAGTGAGAAATCAACCCCCAGGGAAAATGGCCATACCACAGTCCATTCTCCTCCATTCTCCTCTTGGGACTTTGGGGACACATGCACATTCATCCAGAGTGCATTTTAAGCTACCGGGTCTGATACTCGAACTGTGGCTGACTATGTGGGAGTTCAGTGACATAACCATTGGGCCATCTGCCGGACCCTGCCTCAAACCATTTTTTAAAAAATTTTCCAGGGGATCCTTACGCTTGTGTGGGTGTGTGTGTGTGAAAGAAAGAGAGAGAGAGAGACAGAGAGAGAGAGAGAGCATCACACTCCCCCACCCCACGAGGCATGATCACAGCAATCCCGTGCCACTCCTCCATCTTGTTGGAATTTGGGGCACACAACACATGTCAGCACGCTTCTCGAGCCACTGGGTCCCAGACTGGATCCACACGGTTGGTGCACGCGGCATCCAGCTCCCTTAGCCACTACACCAAGGGACCAACCCTCAAATCACTTTTTGATAACAGAACCCATCCTTGCTTTTTGGTCTCTCGCATTGACTTACACATTATTCATTCACGAGGAAGACCCCAGCCCCTGACTCCAAGAGTAAACGGCTGACCCAGGGCTGGTTAATAAAATTACTACGACAACTGTTAGCTGAGGATGTGAGAACAGCCTTCTAGTCAACAAAATCCTAGGACTTTTCCTGAATGCCCCTAACGGAGAATCCTCCTCTGGTTGTCTATTGTGACTCCCTGAGTAGCAAAATCTTGCCCTGCCTTCCAGTCTCCCACAGCCTTCTCCTGCCCTTCATAGTCACTTTAGTAACTAGCTCAGTCACCACGAAAACAACCATGAGGAGCCATTTTTGCTTCAAATGAAAAATAAATGACAACTTTAAAGTACTTCCTTTAAAAAATGCTGGAATATTGGGGCCAGCAGATGTTATGGTGGTTAAGGTGCTGGACTCTCACATCGCTGACCACAGTTCAAGCCCCAGACCTCGCGGTTTGAAAATCACATTAAGAGCATGTGCATGTGTGCCAAAAATCTCAAGAAGAGAATGGAGGAGAAGGGATTGTGGTGTGGCCACCCCGCTCCTCTGGAAGAGGGCGATTACTTGCTTTCCCTCTCACTGTCTTTCTTTGTCTCTCTCTCACAAGCCCACTGTCTCTCTTTATCTCTCTCTAGTGAGCCCACACACCCTACAGCAAAAATCTAAAAATAAAAATTTAGACATCCAGGAGCCAAAAGACTATAGAAGTACTATTGAAGCATTTAAGCGATTCTAAGAGTCAGAGTGAATAATTAGAGTTTAAGTGGCTATCATTAACATTTAATTTACAAAGGTGGATATGTCGTTCACCACTGATATTAAAGAGCCATTACCAAGAAAGCACATATGTGCACATTATATTTAATTGGGTCTTCCACCTCTCTTTGGAAAGCTTGTAGGAATAACTTCCAACTAAAAAGGGTTGTTTACTTCCTTTAAGCATTTATGCCTTCAAAGAAATGACATGTAATATTCACAAATTTTGTAATGACTTGATGATTTTTAATGTCACAATCATATCAGCACTGCAATTAAAACCTGTTTATTCTGTATTAAGTAAAAATGAGAAATGTTTTCCAAATAAACAACAATAAAAATTTTTTTAAATGTAGTGAACTGTATGTTTTATATATGGCCAATGATAACAATAACATACCCTTCTTTAACAAGTATTTTATGTTATAAAATTGGAAAATATCTGCACATACACAGATATGATTGCATCAACAAATTACAGAATTTAGCTCAGTATGAAAAACTGTCATGGTATAAAAATTATCTCAAGTTCAAGATATCAAAGTGTACAAAAATACTTCCACATTTATATTCCACCTCTCAACACTTGCACAAATACACAGAACCCAAAATATCTTTGCAATTATCTTAATTACTGTTACCTTTGATTTATCTTACAAGAGTAATGCATTTGAAATTGTAATTTCTCACTAATGTCAGATACATTTTACTGGATTATAAAATATTACTTCTTTGTTGGTGGGTTTGATATTTTAAATATGTTTGACTCAACAAATACAGATGGTACAAGTACTTTTCACCTCAAAAACCAGTTTCTATAGAACCACAAATTTTCAATGCTAATAAATATCAGATTTTTCAAAAAGATATATGCATTTTCCCACAAGTGTACTGGTATTTCTTGGTAGAAGAAATCAATATGTTGAAAACAGATCCAAACACAAGATGACTTGCTTCAATTGAATGTTTTCTATTTTGTGTGTATTTGAAGCATTTCTCCAGAAGTAGGATAACGGAATATGTATTAGAAAGAGGACTTGAAGAATTAGTATATTTTTTTTTTTTTTTAGAAAATACAAGGCATCTCACTACCCAGCTCTAAAGTACATTACAAAACAGTTGTAATTAAAACAGCATAGTACTAACACAAAAATAGATACACAGATCAAAGGAACAGAATAGAGACTCGAGAAATAAACTCCAAATCATACAGTCAATTGATCTGTGATAAAGGATATAAGACAATGCAGTGGAAAAAAGAAACTCTTTTTAGTCGATGGTGTTTAGAAGAAGTGGATATCCATCTTAAGAAAAATGAAATTGGATCCCTATCTCTCACCATTAACTACAATTAACACAAAATGGATCAAAGATTTAAATATAAAGCCCCTAATGATAAAACTACTAATAGAAACCATAGGGGAAACTTTTGAAGGCACTAGAGTAGGTAAGGATTTCTTAAATATGCTCCCTCATGCACAGGCAATAGTCCCTAAAATAGACAAGTGGGGTTATATCAAACTGAAAACCTTCATCGCAACAAAGGAAACTATAACTAGAGTGAAAAGAGAACTCTTGGAATGGAAGAAAATATTTGCAAATTATCCCTCAGACAAGAGATTAATTTGCAGAATATATAGCAGCTCACCCATAAAAAATGAATAATCCAACTTCATAATGGGCAAATGAATTGAATGCACAACTCTCCTAGGAAGACTTTCTAATGGCCAAGATGCATATGAAAAAATGTTCAAAACCTCTTGTCACAGAGAAACGTAAATTAAAACCACAGTGAGATACCACTTTACTTCAGTTAGAACAATAGGACTGAAACAATAAAGAACAAGTGTTAGCAAGGCTGCAATGAAATGGGAACCCTCTTACACTGTTCATGGTAATGTAAATTGGTCCAACCTCTGTGGGAAAGAATATGAAAGTTTCTCAAAAACCTACAAATAGAATTTCTTTATGACCTAGTAATTCCACTTCTTGGTATTTACCCAAAGGATAGGAAAACATTAAATCAAAAAGGTACTTGCATATCCAGATTTATTGTGGCAATATTTACAATTGCTAAAACATGGAACCAACTGAAGTGTCCAAAAACTGATGACGGGGTTGAAACACTGTGGCGCACATATACTAGGGACTATTGCATAGCTATAAGAAACAGTGAGACCCTATCTTTTACCAGAGGGTACATGTCCTCACTGGAGAGAGACAGACAGACAGACAGACAGAGGGAACGTGAGAAAGCACTCTCCCATCCCCCGTAGGCACGGCCACTCTGCAATCCCTCTCCCCATTTCTCCTCTAAGAATTTTGGGCACACACACCCACCATGTTTCTCAAGCCACCAGGACTGAGGCTCAAACTGGACAGACGGTCATGTGGGATCCAGCTGCCTTAACCACCTTACCACAGGAAGGCCTCAGTCAGACTTTCTGACTGCAACATCAATGGACCCCACATGCAGCCTCACAGACATAGAGGACATGAAGATACACTGCATGATAATGCACCAAAATATACTTCTATAGTCTGTAATTTCAGTTTGTGAAAATCCGCATAGAACTGCCAGGTTCATCCACTACCCCACAGACACCACGATGCCAGTCAGTACAGGGAACTGTCGTTCCCCATTACAATTTTAGTAAGTCAAATAAACAGAATTCACCAAAAGTCACCAAAAGCAAAGCACGTGCAATGATATTCACATTATCAGAGTTACTCAGTGATTTTTTACTCTGTTAGGCACTCCATTGAGTTAATTTCTGCCATTTAAATGACCCAGTTTACAATACTTTCTTTGGGTACCCCTAACAAACTAAGAAAAATATTGATGATGGGACCAGGAGGCGGCATGGTGGTTAAGGCACTAGACTCCCACGTGGCCAATTACAGTTCAAGTCTTGGATTCAGCAGCTTGAAACTCATACTGTGCGCATGTGTGTACATGCTCAGAGCCAAGAGCCAATAGGTAAGAGAGGCAAAGAAGCAAAGGTTGTTAGCTTTAAAAATGGGCTAAGGAAACAACAAATAGAACTAAATAAATAATTCTTAAATAGGGGGAGGAAGTAGGCAGCAAGTTGGTTAAAGGTGCTGGGCTCCCACATGGCCAACTGCAGTTCGAGTCCCAGGCCTGGCAACTTGCTTCCTCGCTTTCCCTTTCTCTCTCTGCTCAAATTAAAAATAGTAACAAATGGAAATAAATAAACATTAAAAAAAGAAATAGGCTAAGGGGTATATTTCAAGTCACCTCAAGGGCCTACGCACAGACCAGAAGTAGACACTATCGGTAATTTGGCCAACGGTCTTAATCTCTTTACGTATGTCTAGAGATATTAAGATGAATGAAATAGACATTAGTTATTTGGGAATTAAACTCACGATTAATTTAACCTGAGCATCCAGTGCGAAATAAGAAACAGCGGGAAATGAGGCTTTAAAGGGAGGACAGAAGCCTGGAACTGGACAGTCAGGGTCACCAAAGAACAGGAGGTCCTTCTAACTCAGTGAGCCATGATTACCCTTCTGTGGTTTTTGGTGTTTTTTGTTTG
This sequence comes from Tupaia tana, assembly GCA_026018925.1. Classification (NCBI taxonomy): domain Eukaryota; kingdom Metazoa; phylum Chordata; class Mammalia; order Scandentia; family Tupaiidae; genus Tupaia; species Tupaia tana. Next base: position 26,349,209 of record JAKSZU010000025.1, on the reverse strand, counting down.
TTTGGTTGGTTGGTTTGGTTTGGTTTTTTGAGTTTTTTTAAGAGAGGTTTTTGTTAAAGGGCACATGCAATCTCCAGAGAGACAGAGAGACAGAGAGACAGGAAGCAAGGATCACCCCCAGCAGGGATGATCATGCCGCAATCCCTTCTCCTCCAGGGATTTCGAACATGCACACACACGTGCCTATCATGGATTTTAGGCTGCGAGGTCCGGGACTCAAACTCCAGTAGATTACATGGGATCCAGCAATGTAACCTTTACACCATCTGCTGGACCCTCTTCCTGTGGTTTTAAAAAATGGTCTAAAGATATATTAGTGGGCTAAGAACATTAATGCAGAGGACTTGATAGGATACGTTCACTTTTCCCTACAGTGAAAATCATTATTTTACCATGAACAGTATCACTGTCGTCATCACGGTCACCATATTGTTTATCCAGCACTCACCCTATACGGGAGTCGAGCACTCTCCTTACATCGCATCGAACCGCCCAGATAAACCTATGGAGTGGGTGTTACTACCCCTACTGTGTAAGGGAGGAGACGGAGGATCAGCGTTAACAAAGTATTTGGTTACGGTCATGCTGGTCATATGGGACTGGACCTGGATTCAAACACAAGTCTGACTCCGAATTGCTTTCTCTTCTGCATTTCGCGCTCTACATCTGAGAGATGTCCTGCAGACCCACATCATTTCCAGGTGTTCTAGTAGGCAAGGCCACCCCAGGCTGAAGCGCCACCTGGCAGCTCGAGCCCTCTCTAAGTACTTAGCTCTGCTTATCTATAATCCCCTCTGAGTATTTCTCCTCCTCTGTGCTTTAGGCTTGTCACAGTCCTCTGAGATGACAGGCTGGAAGATGCTGGAGAAGGTGAACGTAAAGTCCATCAACAGGAGAGGCTGCCATGGCTGGACATGGAGAGGCTCAAGGAGGACGTAGTTGGGTAGACAACCCCAGCTGCATGAACACATGTGCAAAAGAGCGGTGTGCCTGCACACCCCGGCAGACCCGATCACGTTGTCTGGAAGAAAGGACAGAACTCAGAAATGCAAATGCACAGGCTGTAGCTGAACCTTAATAGTTTGGCTCTTTACTTTACATACATAAACCCAGAAGACAGAACCCCCACACGCATAAGCAGCAGGTGCACTAGGGTTTCCTTGCCAAGGTATTATGCAGGTTCGAAGCTGAGCTGATCGGCAGAAACACCCATCCGTGGGCTTCACTGTGGAATGTGGGAGGAGGATGGCAGATTCGAGCAGGCACGTGAAATAAACACTCACCTGCCTTGCAGAATGGCTATGTACTGCTCAGAGTTGGAAGGTGCCCAGGGTAGATGAGGTGTGACTTCATTGAAAAGAACCCAAGACTTGCAAACACATACCATGTCTCTGATTTAATGGGGAGTGTCCACGCATGCTCATAATGATTTGGAAAAAGTTAAGCACTAGCAATTATGTGAATCACAACTATCCAGCACGTTGCTGAGTGTTCTGCGTCCACTGACACTTACCTTCTCAAATCCATAGCACAGGCCGGTGCGCTATTATATGAATGCAGAAACTGAACCTTAGACGCACAGTATCTTTCCTAAAATACAGAAATGCTGGATATAGATAAACACCACAGATCTAGAAAAAGAGGTGTGATAAAGAACCTGAATCTAGAACGGCTTACGTTAGGAATTACCATTCAATAGTCTACGCTTCACATCTTTTTTTTTAACTTTATCTACCTCTTCCATGAGCCGGCAAACAACAGAGACAGCACCCCAACAGGGTTTTGACTACACCAGCCAACCCTACACACAGCCAGGACTCATGAGCACACAGGTGCCAGGCATGTGCAGGAAGGGCTCCAGGTGCAAACAGGAACCTTCCACAGTCAGTCACCGTCTCAGAGCATCCTTTGTCACTGTCCGGCCCCTGTACCTCACATCCCGATTGCCAAAAGGTCTATCTGAAATAGCAGGATCAGTTTCAAGTGCACACTGGGACACTGAAGTCCACCCGTCTATTTCTAAAAGAGCCTGCTACTTGGCCAAAACTCTGGCGAGTGTGTGTTTCGGCTGTGCGATGTCCTCGGATCAATGTAATTCTCTAGTTTTCACAAAATGTGTTCTTTTCTTTTAACCTTTCTCTACATACATTGAACCAACAAAAATATAATTGGTTCAAGCTAAGAGCTGAAAGTATATTTACCATGGTCTTTGTATTCCTCTTGTAATACATCCAAACTGCAGGGTAAAAGAAATCGGAACCATGAATGCAGGTCGTGTCATTTTAAATTTTTATGTGGGACATCATGGAGACTAACCAATAAAACACATGAAAAGCAACTTGGTCAAAATGAGTCTTACAATATTAATACACATATCCTGACGCAAGAGTTCACTCGACTCTCATCCTCTTCCTTCTAACACTCCATGGGTGCACAGGGGGGCTTCAGAAAGTTCATGGAAAATGTGTATTAGCAAAATAAACTCATACTTTTATTTCATTTTCCACAAACTGTTTAGAACCCTCCTCGGACTTTATGTTCTCAACAATACTGGGGAAAAACGCACAGCTTCATCATACCCTTTCATCTTCCCTGCCTCTCTGTTTGCATTCTTCTATCTTCTTTCCATGTCCGAGCTGGACTCCAAGACCAAGTTTGGTCTTCGTGGTATTTGCAAACTGTCCAACGGGTGAAGGGACACCTACTGTCTAGAAAGATCTTGGGCACGATCACTGTATCACCAGCAGTAACAGTGGTCACCGTGTTCTGAAGACCCCCTGAATGCCAGCCAGTGCCCCACACTGGCCCCAGGACCAGGGTGGGACAGCTGCGTTAATTCTAACGTGCTAACGGGACAGCGTGAGCACAATTTGAGCAACCCACCTTGTGCATTGAGAGAAACTGAGTTTCCCCATTTTCCTGTACCGGTGGGGCTACTTTTCCCTTACCATTTCCTATTTCCTTCAAGGGGTGGGGGGACTCTGCTCCCTTAAGCAGTTTAGCTATATATTTATTTATTTTCCTCCAAAGAATTATCTTTTATATTTATCTTAGGTCTGCTGTTTCTCAAACTTGCAAATCATTGATGTCTGGTTCTCCCTTGATAAATTTTGTTCTTTCCTTATGATTTGTTTCTTTTCTAACAGTTTTGGCCTAATGCTCAATTCATTTATTTTTTCTCATTTTTTAAATGCAAAGACTGAAGTCTATGAATGTCCCAGTACGCAGCTGCTTAGCTGTGTCTCACAGTATTTAAATCCAGGCTTCGTCAATTCGCTGACACACATTTTGGGTCATTTCCTCTTATAATGCACTTCGGGATTTAGAAGTGCCTTCGTGAAGGGTCAGTCACTCGCACATCTTAGCACACACAGCTCGCTCTGGGCCAGTCCCCAGTGACGGCCCTCCAGGCTGTGGTCCTGACAGAGTTGCTGCTGCGGGAGACTGCAGAGTCTGGGACCTTCTCGCTACTGGTCTGCGCCGTGGCACTTGAGGTGACTTACATGCATTACTGGTGCCTTCTCCGGTCCTCCAAAAGCTCACGTGTTGAACTTGGTTGTATCGGGAAGGGATTAAAAAGACACTTAATCTAATTATAGTGTTGAATGGTGGTGACTCTGGCAAGTGATTAGGTGCCAGGGTAGGGCCCCGTGACTGAATCTTAGTGGGCTAGTAAGGGGGGGGAAACGAGATGGCGACACAGGGACACTGACTCGCGTCCTTCGATTCTGCTCTTCACCAGAGGATGTCCCAGAGCCTTGCCAATAAGAAGAGATGTGCCCTTTAACCCCGGACCTCCAAAACTGTGAGCTAAATAAACCTTATCTGTCCATTTACCGAGATTCAGATATTTCCTATTAACAACAGAAGGGATTAGAACAATGATGAGCAGCTAAGTTTAGTCGCTACTTCAAATTCCTTCATGCTGTTTACATAAAATACTCTGTGAATGCTTTCTAAGAAAGTCTGCCATTAAAAACACCATGAAAACTTTCAAAAACGGGGACCAGGGAGTAGTGCAATAGTAACTCAACTGGACCCACGTGAGAAAGTTGCTGGTTTATGTCCCAGGACTGCCTTGAGCAGCCCAGACGATCTGGGCCAGCTGAGATGAGAGACCATTTTTTTTTTTCGGGGGGGGGGGGGGTCTCTCTCTTTCTCTCTTTGTCTCCCACCCTCCTTGAAATAATTGATGAATACGGTATTATCCTTGATTTTATCACATACTCTATACATTGAAAATCCATATTATACCCCATGAAGATTTACAATTAAATGTAAATAAAAATTAGAAAATAAAACAAATTAGGAAAGTAAATATATACATACATAAATAAATGAGCAAGCTTAAAAAGCTTTCAAAACTGGTGTTAGTGGCTTGGAAGAAAAACCTGGAGACATCATAGGAGCAGTCTCTTAAGTAATGCCGCATCACTAACGCACTTGGCACAGTGGAAGAAAAATTCTAAGAAACGAAAAGGGATTGAGTAATAATTTATTGATAGAAACTTTCTTCTTGATGAACATAAAATAGCCACGCATCTTACAACTGACACTGTCTTATTTAATTAAAAATTTATCTTTGTTTTTTTTTTCTGAAATTATTACATGCTAGCATTTCCATTTTGATCTATGTGTCTTTGACAAAGCATTTTTCAATCTACTTTACACTGGATTTTTGTTTTTAACTTCTAGCTTTACTTTCTATGAAGATCAAGGAATATTTTCTTTATATATTAAAATACTCTACTGAAGTTTTCTGGTGGCCCTAATACATGGCCAGTTTAGTCTACATTTTATGAATATTTGTAAAGAAAGTATTTTCCCTCTTTTGAGAGGATAGAGTCCATATACACTTTTAGGACACATGGGGTACCTTTTCATTCAAATAGGACTTTCAGGACCAGCAGATGACATAATAGTTACATCACCGGATGCCCACACAGTTGAGCGTGATTTGAGATCCAGACCCAGCTGCTTAAAAACTCACACTGGGTGCATGTGCATGCATGCCCACAATCCTGAGAGGAGACTGGAGAAGAAGGGATTGTGGTGTGGCCATTCCACCCTGGGGCCAATCAACCCTGGGGGGATGATTTCTTGTTTTCTGTCTCTATGGCAAACACATGAGCCCTACAGCAAAATCTATATCTAAATAAATAAATAAATAAATAGGACTATAAATAGATTAAAATTCTGTAATTCCAGTAGGAGCTGAAAAATTAAAGAACAGGGTTGGTAGACGACTGATTTTTTTAGTAGTCAAAAGTGAACACTCAAACGAAGAGTATAGGTAGAACTTGAGGAGCTGAATCACATGAACCAAGATAAGAGATAGTAAAACTCAATTTCAGAGTAGAATCAGAAAGAAATATTTTTAAAACGAAACAAAACAAAAGCCTTGTTTCTGGTCTATCTGTTCTCTTCTTGCTATGTTTACCTGATTTCAGCATTTCCAGTATTTTTTTCTTCCTTTTTAAAATTAACATATAATAATTGTACACATTTGGGGGGGTACAATGTGATTTTTCAGTACACGAATATAATGTATCATGATTAAATCAGGGTAATTACATGCCTGTGATATTTTGCTTTTAAATTTTGCCATTTATGAGAATCTGAGTAGTATCTCTACTATTCACCTAAAACTTTCTTCATATCTATTTTATATAAATCCACTATTTTTTAAAATTACTTATTTAATTTTATTATTATTATTTAGAATGTGCTATAGGGCATACATGCTCACCAGAGAGGGACAGAGAGAGAGAAAGCAAGAAAGCAAGGTCCAAGACTTAAACCATGGTTGGCTCTGTGGGATTCCATGGCCTTAACCACCATGCGCCCCCTGACCCTGCACTAGTACATGGCACTGCTTTAAGTAACAATATCCATAAACTAATGTAATGAGACAATGTGTATGTCATTAAATATAACTATTTAAGAAAGTCAGACTACACGTCTTCTAGAGTGACCTCGCTTCTCCTTTGTGTACAACTGCATACTCGGTAAACATGCTCTACTTAGCCTGGCACGTGTGGTAGAGGAGACCCTACTGTGTCTCCTACTGCGTCAACTGCAGAGAGGTGAGTCATGGTGATGCTAGTTTGGCAACCACGGAGCTCAAACTGAGAGTCACCGGAAACAAGGAGAAATAAATACATGAGAGACTAGGGATGAAACTCTTAAAAGTCCAAGATTATTTGGATGCTTTCATCACTTATTCTACTTTGAATTAAGATACTTCTTACATTAGGGGTTTGATTTTTCAAGAAGCTAAGGGGAAAAACGTTACTTCTTATAGGTTTTCTTTTTTTTCTATATAAATATACCAGATACTTTTTGTTTTTTAAATTGATGACTTCAATAGAGGTTCATAGAGTTTATGATGGTACCTAGGGTACACAAATACATTACAACTATGTATCTATTTCATGTCAACTTCTTTCTTATTTATTTTTATTATAATTTTTATTTTTTATATTTACTCACTGTATATCTTTACAACATTAAAAATTAATTTTCCAAGAATGAATACCTTCTCTGTTAATCTGGTCAAGGAAATTATCATATACATTATCTCTTGTCCTAAAGAGATAATTTTCCATTTTTTTGTCCATTGGATATTTCTCTCTCTCTTTTTTTTTCTCTTGATTCCTTCCCTCTTCCCTTTTCGTGCCCTGCTCCCAAAGCTGCTGTCCATGCTTTCATGCCTTCCAGTCATCCAGTGTATGTCACAGAGTGCAGACATTCGGAATAAATTAGGGACATACAATGCCTCTCTTTCATAGTCTGGTTTGCTTCACTTAGCATTAAGGAGGTTCCTCAGAGACCTACAAATAGAACTACCATATAATCCAGCAATTCCACTCCTGGGTATCTACCCAAAAGACAGAGATACACTCAGTTCAAAAAACAGTTGCACATTCATGATCATTGACATACCATTCACAATTGTGGTGAAAAGGGAACCCTCTTACACTGTTGGTGGGAATGTAAACTAGTTCAACCACTGTGGAGAACAATATGGAGGTTCCTCAAAGATCTACAAATAGAACTACCATTCGATCCAGTAATCCCACTTCTGGGTATTTACCCAAAAGACAGGAGAACGCTCAGTCAGAAAAGTGCTTGCACATCAATGTTTATTGCAGCATTATTCACAATTGCCAAGACATGGAACCAACCTAAATGTCCACAAACTGATGAATGGATTGGAAAAGTGTGGTATATATACTCTATGGAATACTACTCAGCCATAAAAAATAACAAGGCCCTGGAATTTGATAGAAAGTGGTCAGATACGGAGGATATATTGCTGAGTGAAGTAAGCCAGGATATGAAAGAAAGATATTGTATGTATCCACTCAATATATACCGACTATCAGCATTCTATGATAGTGAAAAAAAATTGGAGGACATAAAAGCAGTGAAGATACTTAATGAGAATAGGACAGTGTGGAATGGGGGAAGTGAAGAGAAGAGGATAGAGAAAGATAACAAATGAACAATAGAGAGGTAGGACATTAGTGAGAAACAGATATGGCTTATTAACTGTTGATGTTGACATGTATAGTATTCTCAACTGGATTTGTCTGAGAAGTATTTCATGATGGGCAAAGTATTTGTACAAGCAACATGAGAAATAGCGATGGACTGTCTTAAAAAATAATTAGAATAATAATAATGATTGGGGAAAACATAGAAAAGATATTGAATGTTGAAGCGGGGAGATTAATGTCTCTGTACTGACTGACATGCATGGCATTCCCTTTTGAAAAAGTAATGTAATACAATGTAAAGTTATATGTAATTCAATGTAATATAAAGAAGAATATGATGATAATAAAAAAAAAAAAAAAAAAAAAACAATTACTAGGACACGGAATCGACCCAAATGTCTAAGAAGAGATGAATGCATTGAAATAGTGCAGCACAGGGACCAGCAGGTGGCATAATGGCTATGCCACTGGACTCCTATATAGTCAACCATGGTTTCAAGTCCTGGACCCAGTGGCTTAAACTCACGCCAGGCGCGTGTGTGTGCATGCCCAAGATCCCAAGAGGAGAATGGAGGAGAAGGAATTGCAGCATGGCCATCCCTCCTGGGGGGTGATTTCTCGCTTTCTGTCTCTCTGGCAAGTGCATGCGCCCTATAGCAAAAACCTCTCATAAATAAATAAATAAATAAAGAGAGAGAGAGAGAGATAGTGTAGCACATATACACTACAGAATACTACTTAGCCAAATAAATAAATAAATAAATAAATACACACACAAGACGACCCTGGTATTTGATAGAAGTGGACAGATATGGCAGATTTACTGCTAAGTAAAATTTTTTTTTTCTCTTTTTAAAGTTCATTTATTTTTTCTTTGACTCAGACAGGCAGAGTGGCACAGAGAGAGAGCACCCCCAGCGATGTCCTGACACCATGATCTACTCCAGCCTGCAGCCTGCCCGGCATCACAGGGACGTCTATGCCCAGTGTACACAGGGAGTCCCTCAACGTGAGCTGGAAACCTTCCCTGGGAGGTTCTGCAGCGGCGGGTTTCATGGCGGTGCCACCATCTGGACCTCCTCCCTGTAGGTTTTTTTTTTTTTTTTTTTTTTTTTGAGAGGTTTTTTGCTATAGGGCGCGTGAGCTCGCCAGACAGACAGAGAGAGACATAGAGACAGAAAGCGAGAAATCACCCCCCAGGGGGGATGGTCACGCCGCAATCCCTTCTCCTCCATTCTCCTCTCGGGATCTTGGGCACGCACGCACACGCGCCCGGCGTGAGTTGTAAGCCACCGGGTCCGAGACGCGAACCGCGGTCGACTACGTGGGAGTCCAGCGACATAGCCATTACGCTAACTGCTGGTTCCCCTTCCTGTAGATTTTTATACCCAAGGAGCAATCTGGCTATCGAGAGAGAATAATGTTCAGTGTATTCCTTCTTCCTGTAGCTTACTCCTTTTTCATTTTGATACAAAATATCTTTTTTAATTAGGTTTCCTTCCGTTGCAGAATAAAGATCTTATGTATGATCAAGATTTTTGCATTTGTTTTATTGCTTCATTTAGTTTTGGAAGTTGGCCTGGTCCCTGGCATCCTCCGCAGCGTTGTACCCTGAGGTGATAGCTGCATAATGCCAGCTTCTCTCTAGAGGGGGTAATCAATGACAGTCATTTTGGGGTCTTCCTTTGTAGGGTTATCTTAGAGTTCCTTTTTATATTCTGGTTAAGTTGGCTACACTAACGTCATTCCTATTACTGAAGTCACCTGGCATCTAAAACACCTTCTCCAGTTCATCATCAGTTTAGAGCTTCACAAAAAATCCAACACGGAGTGGAATTAGCAAATTCCCTAAATGGAGACATCTTAGAAATAGCTATACTTTGATCCAACTATTGCTATACGGTAAGCCTCCAACAGTATCTAATATCTCCTAGACTTATTTCATCAACCCTTTAGTGATATTTCTAAGGCATCTTCCAAAGGATTTGCTGACAAAGGAATATATCTACATCTATATGTTCTATTCACTATTTTCCAGTGATTGCTGTCACAACAGGAATTGCAAGTGTTTCCACCACTGTATTGATATACAGCTTTTTTCCTATTTACTATTAAATAAGAAACTTCAATCAGGGCTTCCAAACACTTACCCAACTTTTGTGTGTGATTTTTGTAGCTTATTTCTTAGTAGCTATTCAAGTATAAGTTAGATTTTCTATTATATATACGGTACTGTTATTTCCACAGGGACTACCTTCAAACCGTCTCTGAATTTATTGTACTATAGACACTCATTGCTAAATATTTAAAGCACATTGTATACTATAAGCCTCATGCTATAGATCACAATAAGCCAAGTCTATTTCAATACGTAATTATGGAACAGGTTGATATGGCTTTGCTGGTATAAAAGTCCCATGAATTATATGATTTTTTAAAAAAAGATAATTAAATACAAGCCTCTAGCAGGTTTATAAGAAATGCATGCTATCTTCCAATCCAAATACTCCCTAAAATGATCTCGAACACACTTATTGCAGATGGTACAGTCCACAAGATGGAGGAGGTCTAGGCCCCTGAGCCCATGTGGAGGAGAGCTATTTAACTGGGTGTACTTCTTTTGGCCTACAGAAAAGCAATAAAATAAACTTCTATTTGGTTAAACAACCGAGCTATGTGAGCTTGCTTCCCATAGGAGTTGCCCTATTGTGTTAACTTACGGATTTGCTGTGGCTAAAAAAATAAAAAGCAAATTCTTTGAAAATTTTGAATAGCCTAGTAGAAATATTAGGCCACCAGCTTACACATCGGCTAAAACTGAAATCCTCAAATTGCTGACAACTCTGGTTTCTCTTCGGATCCCTATAAATCTTTTGCTTTTTACTAAAATTGCTTAATTCACTCAGAATTGTTTGAAAGGTTGCCCATATCTGTTTATGGAAATGCCTTTTGGGGGTGAGTTATAAGTCCTGATTAGTAATTTATCATACTTTAAAAATGTTTAGAAGACTTCAAAGTGGCTTACTTACATTTGATTACTTATGTTATGGACTTACTACTTTCTTAATAATACATTTTTCCTCTAAACACTGAATTTACAACATCTGAAGCGCTATGATTATAGTTATCTTACATTAGTATGCTAATTCCTTCAAAGATAACACTGTGAAACACTCAGTGTTAATGACTACAGACTTAATTAGGTTAATTAAAGGACTATTGCAAACTACTTTTGCTTTACGATGGCTTCATGATCACTTCATGATCACTACAAAGTCATGTAGTGATTTTGATAATAGTAATGGAATTTTTTACTTACTGGGCATGCATTTTCTTTTCCTTAAAACGTTACTTTTATGACTAACTTTATTTAAAAATCAGTCAGCTGAATACCTGCTGTGGCTGTGCTTACTCAATAGCTTACCAAATACTACCCCATCATAGAACCGTTCTGTTGTAACCAGGAACCCACCGACCAAACCCTCTAGCTATAAAGAGTTGACTTGCTGGGCCTTGCGTGGGCTATGTCGGACGCTCTCCTGGGACTCAGCCCACACAGCTCACCATGTATGGAGAACCCTTGGGTCTACCAGGTCACCAGCATCCTCTGTCAGCTTCTAAAGCTCGGACAGACTCCAAGACCTTCATGATCTGGCCTTACACAGCGCTGCTGCCAGCTTTTACTGTGAGAATCACAGTTCCCCCAAGCCGTGTGTTTGGGGGGCCTCCACGCCTCCCCACAACCTGCTCCCTCTGCCGTGCGCCGTCTTCGCCCCGTTGCCCAGGAAGGTCCTTCCTGCCTTTACAGAAGCCTGAAATACTTGGGGCTGGCAGGTGGCGTGGTGGTTAAGGGCATGGTGGAAAGGTATTTTATAACATCTAATTACACACACAGAATACGTACTCACCGATGTGTAAGTACATACACAGATATATGTCTATTTATGGGAGTATTTCAGTCAAAGAGGGAGAGAATGAAAAAGAGAAAGGGAGAGACAGAAAGTGAGAGAATGTAAAGCAATTTAAATTCAGCAGACTCTTCAACCCACCACTCTACACAATGTATGAATAACCAGGTCTGAGCATAGAGCGAAGCGAACTGTCTGCTCCCCGTGCCATCTCGACTCCTGGACTCAGACGGCAGCGCTTCCTGTCCTGGGTGTGAGTCTCGTCTCCCACCCCCGTGCTTGCTCTGCCTCTTGGACCTGAGGGCGAGTGATGGTTTTCCCCTGCACTCAGTCAAAGAAGTGTGACCTGTTTGGAGCACGGCGGTAATGCACCTCATGCTGGACTAACACAGAGGCAGGTCTTGTCTGAACGCTGCACCTCCTTAAGTCTGTTTGCCTGGGATGACATTGCAGTGATGTCTCTGGACTCCCACATGGCTGACAGTGGTTCGAGTCCCAGACCCGGTGGCTTGAAAAATCACACCAGGTGCATGTGTGTGCTTGCCCAAGATGCTGGGAGGAGAATGGAAGAAAATGGATTACAGCATGGCCATTCCCCCTCAGGGGTGATTTCTCACTTCTCCTCTCTCTGTGTGTCTCTCTCTCAGGCAACTGCACACATCCAAGATAAAAAAACTCGTACAAAAATAAAAGTCTTTCGGCCCCATACTGACATTTTGCATGTTGCAGGTCTTGGTCAAGTGTCTTTGGACTGGTAGCCTGACACATTTAAGGAACATAAAAGTGGAAAATTATGTCAATGATGACATGTACGATATTATCTTTAACTGGACTGATATAAGTGTATTCATGCTGGGAAAATTCATTTTATAAGCTGTAACAATAGACGATGATTGAATGTATAAAATAAAAATTTTAAAAAGAAATGAAGACAGAGTCAATCAATAAATGCCAAAACGCCATATACATCAACATTTGTTCCTTCTCACAGAAATCTCATTTAAGTTTTTTTTTTCTTCTCCTTCTTCCAATAAAACAGTCAGACATCTGAGATGCTACAAGAAACACTGATTTAAAGCTCCTTAAAATAAAGTATCTTTTATGAAGCAAACACCCAAGAAGCATGAAAACTACTGCTCTCCCTTGCTCCTTAAAATGACTTCACGGCAGGCCGTAAAGTAAGGTCACACTGGCACTAGGCCAGGACACGCTGTTTCGTATTCCCTGACAATGCAGAAAAGCACGTTTACAGCCACAGAAACGTCTGAACGTACCCAAGTACAAAATGAGTCTACAAGTTCATCCAAAATAAAAAAGCTCCCGGGGGAAAAAAGTTGACACAATAAATTCCTTTCATCCCCGAAAAATATATTAAGAATATTATTTGCATCCTTTACATGTCTTCTTTCTAATCAGATTCCCTTGTGCCATGTTAAATATTGATTTAAACTTTATTTACATCGCTTTTGTAAACTGTTTGCTATTCAACCTATTAATTGCTATTTTAATTGAATTACATGTGTCTATCCATGCGTTTGTTTATCCTCCCATGGGTTGTTTTTTATCATAACCCCACATTCAGAATTCTAAGTGCAGTTTCCCACTAGTAGCAACTACTTCCAACCCTCCTGTTTCTCATCTGGAAAGCCCTTCCAGTGCGTTGGGGACAAACTCTCCTGCCAGACGTTACAGTCTCAGAGTTGATGGATAACTCAGTACATACTGGGTATAATGACATTCTAGTCATTATTCTCCATAAACTGCCTTTGAGCATAGAGATAAAAACTTAATTTAACTAAATGTTTCCATCTATCCTGGTTCGTGAAGCAGAACAAGACTCTATAACACAGTGAAAATTACTTCTGAAAAATAATTTTTTGGCTAACGTGAACACTACCCAATAAAGCTCTTGGGTAGGTTGAGATCCATTGTGTTTTACAATGAGAATCACCAACAGAAGCAACTAAATGCATCACTTTCCGGCATAGTAACAAGTGCTAATGACAGATCCGTGGGCACTTGTTCTGAAGTGTCTTTGCTTGGAAAGTACGGGAGCAGTTGCTATTTACCCCTGAATTTTATCTAGGAAATTTAAAAAGTACAGGAATTCTCAATAAATGAGATCATGGATTTGGAAAGAATGGGAAATGAATCTTGACGGAGCCTTGCCCGTAGGCCTTCCTTACCTCACTTCCTGTCCGCAGTGTCACCTGGAAGTATTGCTACCCTATGCTGTACTTAAAGACAATTCGGCTACGCAAGGTTAAACACCGTGGCCAAGGGTACAGCATGAACCGGCGATGGAAATGACACTTCACTCTAGGTATGTCTTCTTTTAAAACCAGCCTTCTTTGTAGAAGACAATTTTGTTCAGGATATTTTTTAAAAAAACAGTCCTCTGTGAAATGAAGAACCCCTTGACGGGGCTTATTTAACACGAGTGCTATGTGTCTGTTAGTAATGACTTTCTTGGGGCTGGCAGGTAGTGCAGTGGTTAAGGTGCTGAACTCCCACGTGGCGGACCACAATTTGACTCCTGGACCTGGCGACTTGCTTTCTCACTTTCCCTTTCTCTTTCTCTCTCTGCCGTCAAATTTTTAAAAACCAGTAACAACAAATAAAATAAATAATTATTAAAAAAAAGAAGAAATTACCTTCTTAAAAGGTAAACTTACAAAAACGAAGCTACTGTATATTCCCCCGCCAGTGGCTTGGAATGCTCCTCTGCGATTATGTAAGAGGTTTCATGCGAAGAAAACACAGGTTTAACAGGGACCATCGTCAGCTCTCCTCGAAACTTTTCCTTTTACGATTGCCCATTCAAAGGTACTATTTCATAGAAGATGGTACATTTCCTAACTTACCTCTCTATCCTCTATAAAACCACCCAGGTGCTGTGGCAACAAGTCACACACACAGTGTCAGCAGAAGCCATCAAAGAGCCGGTATGCAGAAATGAGATTTTCACTCTGGAGCCCCACAGTGAAAAATGAGAGAAAAAGGCAGGCTGGTAACAATGAGTACCTTTGTAAGGGGACGCCAGCCCATTCAGGGAACAAATGACCCAATACCACAATGTGCTCAGAGCGCACCCACCAGGACGGTCACTCCGCTAGGGTAAGTTTATAAACTGCAGTGCACGCTCAATGTATTTTATCTTCTGCATGTCACTCTGTCACCCTACCTGATGACACTAAGTACAGCCCTGCAGAGAAAACGATACCTGTTTCTGAAATGTTTAAGTGAAACGCCATTGTGTTTCTAAACAAAACAAAAACCAGGAACTTGGTAGTGAAATGGAATAACAACATACCTGCGGGACGTCTGCTACTTTCAAGGGAATTGAAAACTGGAGAAATTCATAATTTTACTTTTGGAATGTCTTTCTTGTTATAAACGTTCTACAGTCCTTTCTCCTGGGAAATCTGGAAGAGGCTATAGATATTTCTTTGGATGCAAGTTATTGATCTACAGCAGAATGTTCTGGTGCTTACACAACAGAAGATGTTTCTGGGGGATGTGGTAAGGAATGTAATGGATGAGAGTTCGGGCTGCACTCATAAAAATCTGCAGTTACAAGCTATATCAACTTGGGAAAAATATTTCCAAAATCAGCTCCTTCATCTGTAAAATGAAAATAAATTGTACCATGACGTGAACAAGCTGTTAAAAGGCTCAGGAATGGGTACACCCAAAGCTAAGTGTTATATAGGGCATTCTCAAAGAGAATTTTCCCTCAGTATTGACTATGATTATTTATATTACTACAGCTTGGTTCAGCCCTCAGTACCTCCCACCTGGTGAACTGCCAGCTTCAGTGTGCCTGTCCAAGCTACCTGGTTGACACCATGTGCTTATGTTTAGTAGCCTCTTACACATGCATGCTATTCACACACAGTTCTTTCCTAATTCATAACATCAACTGAATGAGTCAGGAACAAACCTAAAAATGAAAGAAGGAAGAATGGCAAGGGATGGGGTAGATACTGTGAGAGCGCACCGCATGTAAAGATGAATTCTGAAACCCTGATCACAGTTAATGCATATACGTGTGTGAGTGTGTATGCTGTATCTTAATGTAAACACATTTTCTTACTAAGTGATATTCAAAGACATCTGAGAAGCAATGGACTAAATGAGGCCCCAAATTGATGCTCAACTTCCCACTTGGCCACGAGCCCCCAGCATTAGTGTTCGAGACCCAGTGAGTGGAAAGTGGACACATGCATTGTGCCTTCTTTGGCTTTCGAGGTGGAGTAAGTAGTTGAGTATGAGGAGTGGAATACTCTGACTATGTAAGTCGGTAACTTTATTACCTATATTTGCTGACCTATTTTTGAAAATGCATATCATTTAGACCTCCAATGGTGATAACCCCATATCATTCTCCTTCCGACTTCCACAGTGAAATAAATATAATTTAACCAAGCTGAATACGTTAGGCACTAAGAACAATACCAGGAGTAGGAGATTAAATTTTTTGTGACCTAGGATTTTTGTGTAAATATTAGAATACTGACTTTTTTCTTTTACTGCATAAAGGGATTTCTCTACAGAAGTGCATTTTCAAAGAAAAGCATCTACACTACAAATCCATGTGTCTAACTTGTAAGTAAACCATAAACTCTTGATTCAAAGCAGGCAAACAGGACCTGTGGTATAAACGTATAACCCTGAGATAACGGGGAGGTCTTAGTTTACATTTAGATGGTCACTCAATGATGAGAGTCATTTGGGGAAGGACGAGAAAAAAGATCAAATCTGTTAAAATTAATGTATTCACCCTCCGCAGACCAGAATATTCTTCGTTTCAAAGATCTTCATTGACTCTATAATTTCAGGGAAATCAGGGTAACTTTGAGGGTTTCATGTAACACCATAAGTGCTCCAAAATGAGGCTTTAACTTCAAGTGTGTGACTGTCCTAATTCTAACTGGAAAGTGAGGACTCAAATGGAAAATCAGATTCACGTACATGCTTGCGGTATTTTCTTTTCCTCTTTGAAGAAGAACTGCCCTCAGAAAAAAACAAACGTAAATTTGAATGCATTTCCATCATCTTTAATCACAAAGATTCCGAGTCAAACATCGAAAACAATTGGTGAGCACTTTATAAAACTGTATCCCAAAGCTGAATACCACGCGTGACAGAATCTGATAGTTCAATTGTCACCTCACCTATTTTCAGGCTTTGGGACTTGGAGAAATGAGGCTTTCTGTGCTTCACTCTGTCCACTGGTGAATTAGGATAATAATATTTATGTGATAATGCAGACGTGATGCTGAAACAGGGCGATACATCTGGAACAGTGATTCTGGGACCTGGCATAGAGTAAGTGCTCAATTAATGGTAGCTGCTAAGGATAAGAACAGTCATGAACAAGTTGTAGGGACTAGTTACATAGGACAATGCTAAGAACATGCACTTTGCCTTCCACAGAATAAGCGATATGAAGGAAAACATTTTAACCAGCAGCTCAACTGCTCTTCATTGTGTGGCTGGAATAAAAACTCAGCAGGAGCACAAGGGGACAAAGGAGAGAGAGATTGATAGTGATGGGGGGGGGGGGGGGTACAAACCTGAAGGAGAGAGGAAGTGAGGAATGGAAGAGAGTGAGCTGCTCTGAAGGAGAACGACACAGCACCTTTAAACCAGTCTGACCATTTGCTGTGACTGACTGAGTTTTATTTCATTTCATGTTGGAAAGAAAGCAAACTGAGCTAGAGAGGGCGACTGGCCCAAGGGAAGAAAGAGCAGTTGAGCAAAAAGCTCCGCACAGGGCTGAGCAGATACAGATGCTACGTAAACAGTTCTAGAAGCCTTCACAGCATGGCCGACACTGCCGTCAGTGCTTACCACGCCCCAGGTGCTGAGCCATGCGTTGTGCATGCATCGCTGGCATCTTTCACATGATGACATTCAGCTCCACCCTCTGCATGAGGAAACCAACCCCAGAGAGCATACAGTGCATGACCACACGCCATGGCCTGGAGACCTGGTCTGGCCCCAGGGCTCTGGCTTCAAGGCCCAGAGGCTGCCCATTAGGGTTCACTGAATAAACTGAATAATCTTTGGCAAGTTCCAATTACTCTTCAAACAAATTTTTGCTTTCAATGTTTTTTTATCAAGATATAAATTGCTTCTGTGAAATGAAATAAATACCACTTACAAAACTGACTTAAGGACCAGCATATGGTGTAACGGTTACATCACTTGACGCCCACATAGTCACCCATGATTCGAGTACTGGACCGTGGTTTGAGTCAACCATGGTTCATAGTCAACCATGGTTTGAGTTTGACCCCCACGTAGTCCACTGCGGTTTGAGTCCTAAAACTTATGCTGGATATGTGTGCCTGTGTGCCCAAGACCTCGAGAGGAAAATGAAGGAAAAGGGATTGCAGCATGGTCATCCCCCCGGGGGATGATTTCTTGTTTTCTATCTCTCTGTTTCTCTTTGTCTCTTTGGCAAATGCATGTACCCTGTAACAAAAAAACTCTCTAAAAAACAAACAAAAACAAAAAACAAACAAAAAACTGACATAAAGTAGAAACAAAGGAAAGAAACTGCACTAAACTTCACTGGATCATAAGAACAGGGAACAGCGAGCCAGCCATGTGTGTCTGTTCTTTCAATGCCCTGCCGATATGTCGTCAGGAAAAGCAGACAATACACTCGAAAACGTATCAGTACACATGTTATAGGAAGCGTTTTTCACTAAAACAGTTACAAACATAACACTGGGGTCAGCAGAGCAGCAAGAGTTAAGAAAGGATAAGTCACAAGATGGAAAAAGATGAGTTTGTAGAAAAATGAAGCAAAAGTATTTGTGCATAAAACCCATTATTCCACAAATTAGGAAAGGGAGGAACTCCCAAGAGGCTTAATGTATTGCCTGTCACTTTGGTGAAGTGAGGGTTTCAGAGGGAAAGCACAGCTCTGGGAG
The DNA here is from genome assembly GCA_026018925.1 of Tupaia tana. NCBI lineage: Eukaryota > Metazoa > Chordata > Mammalia > Scandentia > Tupaiidae > Tupaia > Tupaia tana. The sequence goes on along the minus strand of JAKSZU010000025.1, from coordinate 26,330,852 downwards.
GGCAGAACACAGACACGAGTGAGGAATTGTGGGGACGAGTGTCGGTGTGAAAGGCTGCGATGGGCCATGACAATTGAGCCACGCAATGACTGATGCACATCCACTGGTAAAACGAGCATTTGTCTAGAAGAGGATCTTCAGCCTTTCCGTGAAGAAGAGGGAGTGATTTTTATCAATAATGGCACTGATTAAGGTTAACACCCATGTGTGAAACTGTTCTAAGCACCCCCCGTCTCATTCCATCTTCCCAACAATGAGTTCAATATCAATGTCGTCATGACACAAGTGAGACGTGGAACTTAAGAACCTGATCTATGCTAGCAGCATGCTACAGTCTGCATTTACAGGTCATTTCCAACTGCTAATACTTCTTTAAGCCTGTATTCACTATTATACTACATGAACCATGGGGAGAGGGATCGTGGATTTCATTTATCTCTACATATCCAGAGTCTGGCTCATTGTAGGTGCTCAGACGTTATGTGTCTATAAAATTTTGGAACCCAGAGCTCCAAAATCAACATCCCTCACATCTTGCTTTGAGTGAGTAAAGGGAGATGTGTTAGGAACACAGGAACGACACATGAACATGTGGGAAGATTTAAAAATCGTAATACAGTGTTACAGAAATGAAATTATATGACCAAAAAAAAATTCAAGATTCAAGATCGTCCTTTGAGACTAATCAACCTCTCGGAGACTCTTATAAAAGAGCACAGAGAAAGAGTAGCACGAGTGACTGAAGAGCCTAATGTATTTGTCACTGGGCAAGAGTGGGTGATCATTGGAGAGAAAATATATTTAGCGCCTATGTCCATTTATAAGAGTATGGTTCTCCTGATATTAAAATAACTGTTGGGTTCTTCCTTGGTATGAGAAAGGAAAAAGATGGAATGATCATTTGGACATATGACATATGACAGTAAGCACTAGGGCTATCTTTTAATTGGAATAAACCATTAAGTCTCTGCCTCATTATTTAAAGCAGCAGCCCCCACAATGTATGCTTAGCATCATTATTTACAACAGCAGTCTCATTCTCACCAGCCAGCCATCAAATGGTGTTCACGTATCGGAAACCTATCCCTGCACGCAAGAAGGCTGATGTTATCACCCAAAAGGACTGTTTCATGTCTGCTTTGAGGAGTTAAGGCATTTACTTCTACTAAAGATGGTGCATGGGGGGGAACCAGCAGTTAGCGTAATGGCTATGTCGCTGGACTCCCACGTAGTCGACCGCAGTTCGCATCCCGGACCCGGTGGCTTAAAACTCACGCCGGGCGTGTGTGCGTGCGTGCCCAAGATCCCGAGAGGAGAATGGAGGAGAAGGGATGAGGGGTGATTTCTCGCTTTCTGTCTCTATGTCTCTCTCTGTCTGTCTGGCGAGCGCAAGCGCCCTATAGCGAAAAACCTCTCCAAAAAAGAAAAAAAAAAGATGGTGCACGGGGATTGTTTGCCTACATGCTACATACATGGTTAAATTTTAGAGCAGTTCTATATTTATCTTCTAAGGACAGAAGGGTTTAAAACCTTGCGTTATTGGCTGTGAGCGACCTGGTGGTGCTATATAATCACACCGATGCTAAATTTCTTCATGTTGAAAATGGGCGGTAATGCCTGACCTGTCTCATGTAACTGCTGGAAGTAACACGATGAAGTAAGGAATGGAAAGACACTACACAGGCCATCAGATGCACTTTCTAAATGTGGGATCCTGGCCTGATTTCTTCTCATTCCTATTGTCAAGTGTCAATTCTGAAAGACATCGACTCGTCCTTGGCTGAGTTAGGAGATTAGCTGAGGAACCAGAGTTTGAACTTGGGAAGTACTATTGTGTTGTCTCTCCTTCAAATTACAGCAAAAACTAGTACCATAGTAATGGGGGGGGGAGGCAGCCAATTGCATCGCAGTTAAGGCAACTGGATCCCACATGGCCAACAGCGCAGTTTCAGTCCTGGACCCAGAACCTTGAAAAACACACCAGGTGCATAAGTGTGCGTGCCCAAAAGCTCAAGAGGAGAAGGAGGAGAAGAGGTTGCAGTACGATCATCACCACCAGCATGCTTTCTCACTTTCTCTCTTCCTCTGTCTCTCTTCAGCAAGTGCAAGTACCCCATAGCAAATAAATAAATAAATAAATAAATAAATAAATAAATAAATAAATAAATAAAAATTTAAAAAGAATGAATAATGGCAAACATGGATTGTGTGCTTATTCTACACCAGACAGTTTTCTGAGCTATTATGGATAACATGTACTAAGACAATCCAAAGGTGAAAGAGGAAAGTCTAATGCCGATTAAGCATGAGGGCTTTGCCTCATCCTCTCTGGGGTTCTGTTCTCTTTCTTTCTTTCTTTCTTTCTTTTTTTAGAGAGAGATTTTTGTTTCAGGGTGCATGTACTCGCCAGAGACACTGAGAGAGACAGAGCAATGGAAAGCAAGAAATCACCCCCCAGGGGGGATGGCCATGCTGTAATCCCTTCTCCTCCAGTCTCCTCTTGGGAACTTGGGCATGCACACATGCACATCCGGCATGAGTTTTAAGCCGCTGGGTCCGGGACTTGAACTAAAGTCAACTACATGGGAGTCCAGCAACATAATCGTTATACCATCTGCTGGTCCCTGGGTGGTTCTGTACTTTCTAATTCAACCCTAGGGAGGGCAGGATTGAAACCCGAAGTGCCCCAAGGCCTGCATCAGGCCCTGAATTATCTAGCTTTTCAATACCATGTCTAGAAAGAATACCTTCACTTTCTCTTACTGACAGGAAAATGTGGACATAAACCCAACCAAAGCCCCAGCCTGTGCCCGCTTAGTTAGTCAAGAAGAAAACAATGCACTACGCAGTGACCCTCACTGGAATCTACTCTGTCTCTGGGAAATACAGTCAGATAACTAGCCAAGGAAAACTCCTCCGTTGTGTTTGTGGATTACAGTATTTGTAACTAGTCACGGATCCCTGAATCACCAGGTCCTGGCGCCATAACCTGCACACGTAGTCAACATTGAAGTCAAGAGCACACCAGAGCTAGGACTATTTGTTGCCTCGTCCCTTCCGAAGCTGTGGGGCCTCTCCCCCAGGAACCAAGGGCCAGGCTGAGCGCCGAGGACAGAGATAAGAGGCATTCCCCATGGGAACGACGCAGGAGTGGCAGACAGTTCCCACGTGCCTGTCTCAATGATCAGTGAGCATCCTGGATTCCCGCTGCAGGAGCAGGGAAGACGAGCAGTGATGTAAGCACGCTGAGGTAAGAGCTCCAGAGATGGGAAGCGCCAAACTGAGTTTTAAAGGACAGACAGACCTATGAGGCACAGTCTAGACCACAATCTAATTGGGGAAACAGGAAATAAAATATTAATGAGAAAGGGTTGCCCTGGATAAGCAGACTTACATACTGGAAGCCAGGGAGAGGAGTAACCAGGAGGTACAAGTAAGAGCTGGCTGTTCATCTGGGCTTTGAATGATGCAAGAGGTTTGCATTGTTACGAAACAGAAGGCAACTGATGTCGCCTTTCATTCTCTCCTATAGTTCCCAGTGACCTTCCATCACGGTACTCTCAACTAAGCAGCAGTCGTGCATTGCGTGCCTGTGCCCCAGATAAACTGCAGTTACACGACGACAGGCCCAGGCATGTCTGGGTCTCCCTTACAGCACTTCCACCCCAAGCACAGAGCTTGTCACGGCGCACGAGTCTAGTCCACATTTGTCAGATAATCCAACAGCTGCCCAGTTACATCGAGGGATTGATTTCCTAGAGATGCTAATAAAAAGACTAAGGCTTTTATTACATATTCATGATTTGGGCAAGTGATGAAGTTGTGTAAATGAAACATAAAATTGGGGCGGGGCGAGAAACTGGAGTTGAGAAATGGTAAAGCAGAGGGTGGAAACAGATTGGCTTGTAGATCAAGCAAAATCGTTGCCTGCTATTGTTGAACTGGTTCGTGTATGAACGTCACAGGAGAGCAGAGGTTCGTCCGCGAAGGAACTCACAGGGTCCTGTGTGCTCAGTAAATGCGGGGGTGAGTTGGGGTCAGGTGGGGTAACTAGGCAGGTGGCGTCTCGCTCATTCTAGCTGGACAGTGAAGACGACCATTGTCAAGGCACTGTCAGGAGGCGGGTGAGGATGGGCTGGAAGAATCTGAGCATTTGTGAACAGGTGTAGACTTGATTCGGTAATCGGCAATGACCAGCATCATTTGCTAAGCCTCATGTAAAAGAAAATGGCATGGTCTTCTGAAGTGTGGGCACTGGATGGATTTGCAGCCACAGAACTCAGTGCCCTGGGCCAGCAGGTGAGGTGGTCGTTAAGGCATTCAGCATCAACTGTGTCTCAGTCTCAGACCCTGTGGCTTGAAAATCACATGGTCACATGCGTGTGCATGCCCAAAATCCCAAGAGAAGGGATTGTGGTGTGGCCATCCCCCATGGGGAGTGATTTCTCACTCCCCCCTCTGAATCTTTCTGTCTCTCTCCTTTCTGCTGAGTTCATAGGCCCTGTAACAAAACCTAAAACAGACAAACAAAGCCACAATGCCTGCCAGGGTGATCCACACGGGAGGGTCCCAGCTTTGTGTCCAGAGACCCACCTGAGGACACCAGGCATGTACACAGCCACGGCCTGCGTGAGCTGAAGCTGGAGTTGGGTCAAGGCATTGGGACTGAGTGGGGGGTGCTGTCTTTCTTTCTCTTTCTCACCCATGGAACTAATACAAAGATAAAAACCTTTCCAGTGACATGAGTAATTTCAAGACAGTAACAGCAAAACATTAAAGTAAACGTGAGCCTTTCTGAGCATGAAGCTTGTGCACCTGCACAGGCTACACACCTGTGAAGCTGGCTTTGTCTGTACATGTCCCATAGAGAGGACGGAAAGAAGAAAGAAAAGAAGACATGAAGGGAAGGGAGAAGACAAAAGAAGAGGTTCAAGGATTGCATTCGACCCTATACTCAAATTGCATGTAATGATAGACACACATTTAAAATAACCTAAAGCTGTGTGCTCTGTCATATCTTTCAAATTCCACTAGTAAATCATCCCAATAGGTCATTATTGTCCTCAGTGCACGCTGGATGTTACTAGTCTCATAAAGAAGGAGCTGCACAGCCTGCTTGGACTAGCTGCCGTCATAGAGGAAACTGGCCCTCAGCCCCTACAAAAACAGGTTCCATCATTTTGAGCTACATAATTATAACCACGTCTAATAAATAAAAGTCCATGTCGCCCTATCTCACGGAACGTTGTTCAGCGAAGAACCACTATGATCATGTCCGCAGAAATCAGTCCATAATTAGAGAAAAAACTCAAGACCACTAGAATCTGTCATGAGCAGGAGGCCAATACAAAGCTTTAGAGAATGCCTCAGTGTCACGTATTAATAGATGTCATTGGAAAATGTCTCGTATAAAAATAGATTTAAAAGAACTGACACAGTTTAACAGAAAACGAACAAAACAAGATGGAACAAATAATCCTTGTGGATTTCATAGAGGATCAATTATTTTATGAGCTGCCCCGAGCAGTATCATGAAAACCCGAGAGGGATGTGGCAAGGAAGAAAATTTTACGTCTGTGTCGTGAAACACCTTTTACCATTATCAGATCAAAAAGGGAAACGGCCAAGTCACAGAGATTTTCTCACTTGTGTAATCTGGGAAAGATTTTCAAATAGTCCCCTAAAATATAACCAGCCATCCTGTCTAGAACACCCTTCTGAGTATCTCAAACTTTTATTTCCTTCCGGTTGTTCTGTAATTTTGTAAATTGTAAGAACTGAACATGATACAATTTATTATTTTTAGGGAAAAGCAAATTACTTGTGTCCAATTGATGAATGCCCTGTGGCGACTTCTGCATCTCCTCGTAAGTTACTGTTAGCGTTCTAAATCTGCCTAATGGTGCGTTCTCCGATCGTGCCTTCAAATCCACACCTGACTGGTTCCTTCACTCACACTGAAGTTCAGTCAAGTCTTTTGAGATGTGCATTTGTTCCATTTTTGTATGAGTGTCCTGGTTTTACCTTTAAAAATGTATCCTTTTCCACTCACAGTAGCAATCAGACCTAATCACTGTAACAACTATCAGGGGCGGTCTGAGAAATGCAGCAGATGGGGTTAGAACATCCTCAAACGCACGTCCAACTCTGACAACACTCGAGATAGGGAGGAAAGGAACGAGCAAAAAGAATACATTGTCCTACGCTGAGTGACTTGTGAAAAGATACCACTGGAAGTTGGCACAAACCGGGAGACGCAGGGGCTGGTTTGAAGGTTCACTAGTAAATAAATCCAGGCTTCGAGTTTAAAATGATAGCGAGACAGGCCTGGGGAGATAGGAGCCACAGGACTGCAGTTGAGTTCTGGATGAGAAACTGCAGTAAGACTCGACATCTGATCTAGAAGTCACCAACATAGAGAACAACAATAAAACTGACCGTGACGATGGTTCCATGAATGAGGAGGAGAAAAACAGCAAAGGAGGGGGACCCGTAGTTGGCATAATGGCTATGTCACTGGATTCTCATGTAGTCGACCACAGTTCAAGTCCTGGACCCGGTGGCTTAAACTCACGGCAGTTGAGTGTGTGTGCATGCCCAAGATTCTGAGAGGACAATGGAGGAGAAGGGATTGTGGCGTGGCCATCCCCCTCTGGGAGGTGATTTCTCACTTTCTGTCTCTCCGTCTCTGTCTTTCTGGGGAGCGCACGTGCCCTATAGCAAAAACCTCTCCAAAGAGAAAGAAAGAAAGAAAGAAAGAAAGAAAGAAAGAAAGAAAGAAAGAAAGAAAGAAAGAAAGCAAACAAGCAAGCAAAGGGGAAACGTGTGTATTTATGAAACCCTCAGAATGAGGCTACTGTTAGAAAAGAAAGTAGCATTTAGTTTTTGACACAAGTTTCATCTTTCTAACTATGGGCCATAGACACCTTTATCTTTTCTCTTTAACAATGGGAGAGGAACCAGCAGATGGCATAGCAGTTTCGTCGCTGGACTCACACATGGCTAGCAGCAGTTCAAGTCCCAGACCTGGTGGCTTGAAAAATCGTGTCGGGTATGTGTGAGTGTGTGACCATGTGGGGGTCTACCTCCTTGACCAGTTGCCCCCCTGCATAATTTTTACAGTATGTATCTTTCATAAAATTTCTGAAAACCCCTCATAGTTATTTTGCAACTTAAACAATTTGTGTGTGTGTGTGTGTGTGTGTGTTGTGTGTGTGTGTGTTGTGTTTGTGTGTATATTTAGAAAGTGGAAAAAAAATGTTGTCTCTAAAGATCCAAAACGAGACATCGAGTGTTTGCGTGCACACGGACGGTCAGATCAAGAATGGACATCTTCGCTTACACTGACACTTTGGGGCGAAATGCCCAAGCTGGTTAACCTTCCCCCCAAATGGCAGGAGTTAAAATGCAATCCGTTTATTACCTATCAAAGGGCAAAAGATGGCGTGGAGCCTCCGGGTGGTCTGTGGTCCGAGGGCTCCGGGCTTAGGCTGACGAGCTGTCGGGGCCCTGCTCCTCGCCCAGCCTTAATGACAATCCCCGGATTCGGAGGTGGCTGTCTCCACCACTCTCGCCAGCTCTGGCGGAAACATGGCTCACACTGTCCTCATCAGACGATGCGTCCCATCATCTGGCCGGTATCTGAGGGCGCTGCGGACTGTGCACCGACGTCCACTCCGCCATTTTTCCTGCCCTCCCCACTGCCCTGCAGCACATTCGACCTGCTGCTGAGCGTTGCAAAACCTTCTTGAAGGCGGTGTTTTCCTGACACGTTGAGACAGACATACGCCCTTCACAGAACGAAGCCAACTCCCGACACAGAGCAATTTGTTCAATTCTCCCAGTCACAGAGATTTTGAAAAGCCGAGTTCCATGACAGCACTCATGTCATGCCAACAGAAAGGGAAACGGTCCAAAGACCTGCCTGTCACTGGGTGAACTGGGGCTGGGACCTGTCTCCCGAGCTGAAAGCTCTGGCTTCCTAGTGTGCCAAAGGTGAAAAAGAAGCATTTCTACTCAGGATAACTTTAACAAACCTACTTCCCCAAACCCGCTTATTTAGTTAGTACAACTAGGGGCGGATGCGTGTGCATTCTGAGGATGAGAAATGAGGCGTGTGGTTCAGCTGGAAGGGATGCCGCGCAGGTCACTTGAAAGACGATGGCAGAGCTGGCTCAGTGTGTGTGTATCTATGTGGAAGATCAGGGGTTGGGTTCCCCAGTCAGCTTGTACACTCCAGGCACACACCCATGACCCTGGATGGCTGGGAAGGCTGGTGGGGAATCGTGGTGCGAGACCCGGGTGAGGATGCTGGTATTTTTTCTGTTGGTCACTGTCATGAAAGAAATGTATAAACTTCACAATAACACTGAATTCCTTGCAGTCTAAAGTGGCTTCTCTACAGGAAAACTTGGAAGGAAGAAAGAAAGAGCTGTCCCGTGACGGAGCTGGGCTTTGTGCTCTGTCTGGGCCGCCTCGTGGGATCCGGGCAGCTACACCACGTGTGGGCGAATGACTACACTTCGTTAGATAGATCGACATCACGGTATTTTAAAAATGAGCTGTCAGACGAGATTGCAAGATATTTCAAGCAACAACTAACAAGGAAGAGCAGCAGAATACTGGGCTGTCGGGAAAGTGGTGACCCCTTTGTGCATTGAAAAACACAGAAAAAGACAGCATGGCTTCCCGACGACCTAATGTACTTATGGGCAAAGGCTTTGAGTTGGAACATATCTGCTTAATTATGGCATGACCCTGAGCGAGTTTCAACCTTCATGAGGACAATCAGAGTACCAGCCTTCCCCGTGGGAGATTGTCTAGGGCCACATGGGGGACCCAGTGCAGCCTCTGAAAACGCAAACCAGCATTAGAATTCAGCACGGGAAGGAGAGACGCGTGGGGGGAGAGGGGAAGAGGGAGAGTGAAAAAATAAACAGAGGAGTCAACAAGTAAGGAAATAAGAGAACAGAATCTGGGAAAATACTTCATTTGATCTCAGGAAGCAAAAATAGACCAAGCGTAAAAATAATGGGGGAAAAAAAGCCAAGAGATGAAAAAGAAATCAATAGAATAGAAGTGTCTGCATAAAAGTGTAACATTTCTACACATAAGAACAAACCATGGACGGGAATTAAAAGGCAAGACAATTGCAATTATTGGTGCCAATTATGTGGGGAAAGGAAAAGGACAGAACTCAGAAGGAGAGAACCGTTTCTCTTCTTGTGGGGTTGAACATTTAATTGGAAAATGGAATGTTGATTTAATGGAAAATTGGGACCATATTTACAGAAGACAATGTGTAATTCCAGAACCTCGTAACTATGCAGACATTCAAGAAAATTAAACATGCACGGAATCCCTACTGGATATTGGTGAAGAAATGAGTTAGGCCCGGCGGGGCAATGCTGGATGGCTTCACAGATCTGAGCACAGCACGCTGTAGCACCCCATCAGTGCTAGGAACCCTGTGGACTCCTTGACCCGACTTACGTACCTGACACGCAACCCCCTGATGTCCTACGGAGCTGGGCTCTGGGCTGTCCCAGCGAAATCTTCCATGTGGAGCTTTTCCTCTTCTCCTCTGTTCAGAGGCTGGCTGGTCACTTCTTAGGGATTTTGGAAGACACTCTATTTGGTGAAAAAGTGGACTCAAAAATACCTAAGTCTACAGGCCCATGAGTACAACTAGCTTCTTTCTATTTTTATTTCACTTCGAGATGGTAGTGCATTAAAACATAAATGCACAATTCCAGTGTCTCTAGGCAAGGCAATATTTATAACAAGCAGACTGCTTTCACTATTACACTTCCAAATTCTCCAGTGTGTTTCTGTCTCTGCTGTGATTTGTGCTTCTTAAATTAAGTCTCTAAATTTACAGTTTGATCTACCTGACAGTTCCCCATAAATAGTGAATGAGTTGTAGTCTTCTGGTTTCAGGTTCCTTGCTGGAATGAATTCATATCTAGGTGCTCATTTCATTACGTTCTTATTTCTACTTTGCTTTGGTTTGTTTTGGTTGTGATCCCCTAGGTCTGACTTAGAAAAGCACGCTCTCATTTTGGAAAAGTTCACTATTTTTAAAATGTAGATGCTAATGTCTCAGTTTAAAAGGTCTTTTTTTTTTTAAAAAAAAAAAAAAAAAAAAAAGAGGTTTTTGTCATAGGATGCATGTGCTTGCCAGAGAGAGAGAGACAGAGACTGTGAGAGGGAAAGTGAGACATCGTCCCTTTGAGGGGGATGGCCACGCTGCATTTCCTTCTCCTGCACGCTCCTCTCAGGATCCTGGGCATGCACACACATGCACCTGATGTAAGTTGCCAGCCACAGGATCCAGGACTCGAACCGCGGTTGGCCATGTGAGAGTCCAGCGACATAACTGGGACGCCATCTGCTGGCCCTAATTAAGAGGATTCTGTTACCAGTAACAGTCAGCCTTAAGGATTCTACAGACCGTGTGCCACAGGGTTCCATGCCAGCATGTCTCTCAGTGTGAGGATCATGATTTCCAGACAAGGGCGCACACGGACATGAACCGACCACGTGGCCATGTGCTTCCCCACGTGCAGCTGTCCAGTGGTGAGACTGCATCGTGTCCTTGAGGTGAAGCAGAGACCACAGTAAGGAGTCGTCCATGATGGTCGACAAGGTCAACTGGCAGGAGACTGACAGGGCATGCTGAGAACCCAGGACGAGTGGCATGAGCACTCCTGCGGGCTGGCCGCTCAGTGTGGGGTGCTACTGTCGCCCTGTGGGAGCTCCCGAGAACACTGGTGCCCTGTCTGCACACAGTTCTGAGTGGCTAATGCCAAGAGCTTATTTATAAAAAGGGCCAATTTGGGAGTTGAATGCTATATATTCCAGACCTTTGCCGTAGGGCACATGCACTTACTGGAGAAAGACAGAGAGAGATACTGAGAGGGAAAGTGGGAAGTCACCCCCACTGGGGGCAGATGGCCACTCTGCAGTTCGTCCTCCTTCATTCCCCTCTCAGGACCCTAGACACGCACACACATGCACCTGGCATGATTCTCAAGCCTCCAAATCTGAGACTCCAACCGCAGTCAGCCATGTGGGAACCCAGTGCCCTAACCACCATGCCACTCACCGGTCCAACGCTGTATGTTCTTCGCACTCCAGATTAAGCACTATTCCCAAATGGCTTTGGCATAACTATATGGAACGATCTATACGATTCCCTTGCACTGAAAGAAAGTGACAGCAGTAGTGGTCACAGGCAGAATCATTTTACACAGGATCACCATGATCACTGGCAACACTCCATTCCCTACTGAGCCTTCCACTCACCTGGCAGCTGAGGAAGCTGCCGCTCACGCTCGCTTTTCCTTTCAATCATATGGCTGGGGTATGAGTACTCTGGGGAACTCAGATGGGGGTCGGGGTTGAGCTTTGGGAATGCTCCTTCTCCTCCTGAAATTCTCCTTCCTCAGAACGATAATAAATGCTTACATCTAAACGTCCTTTCCTTACATGCAATTTCCCCGGAATACCTTGTTACTGGGGCCTCACTGACCCAGAATGATTTGATATGCCCTGTTCTGAAATGAGTTGGCGGCTACCATGAGAACCATTGTATAAATGCCTTCTGAAATGAGAACTGTCTCCTCCCTCGCCAGCCAGGCTGGTTGCCTCCTAACCAAAAGAAAAGCCTAGAGGAAACTGCCCAGACTGAGTGTCTTGTGCAAGAGCTCAAGTTAATAAAGTTTCTAACTAAGGACATTTTTTTTTCTGTCTCCAGATCCATGGCATTATTAGGGACTCTTCATATAGCCTAATCTTCTACCACGAAACAGCCACTAGTTCTCTCCTTCAGAGCGTATCACATTTAAGAACATCTCACCAGCGGGGCAACTAGAATAAAATCCAAGTCTAAATGCAGGAAAAACTCTCTTTTTAGCAAAGCAGAAATCAGAGTCTACTTTTTCTGGTTAACAGAATCACAGACATAGTGCTGGGTTTTAATTCTGCAGCCACATTTTCTTAGACTTTGGGGGAAATGCCTACACTCTCTAATCTGGGGTAAAGTGATAAAATGGGATGAAATGCAAAGCACACTGTTAAGTATCCAGTACCCATTGCAAGCATTTACTGAGCACCTACTACGTGTCAGCAACTGCAATACACACCTTGCACATGACGACTGGTTTAATGCTCACTTCCCCAAGGAGGCAGGTCTGACTCTCTCTCCTGTTTTGCAGTAAACAAACTGAAGCAGGAAGTGTCACAAGGCAACAGCCTAGTAAGACTAGAAGTCAGAATATGGACCCCGGGAGTCCGGACCTGGAAGCTTTGTTTCTCCTATATACTCGACTGCCCACGAACAGTGTGGCCATGCAGAGGAGCAGAGTTTAGAACTCATTTCCTTTTCTCACTCTATCTTCAATTCATTCCACTGCTGGAATTGCAGGTGCTTCACGAACTTTCTGACGTTTTTTTCTTTCAAGCTTACAAACAAGTAAGTTGGGGCAAATAAAGGTAATATGAAGAATTCTAGATTTCAATCATTTTTGATTAGCTTGTAATTTCAAATCGATTTTTGTTCTTGAGGAAGGCGATGTATAAGAATTCAGCTAGTGGCCAGCAGGTGGCGTGGTGGTTACGGTGTTGGACTCCCACCTGGCCAACGGACGTTTGAATCCTGGACTCTGTGGCTTATGCTTCGGTGCCCAAAAGTCCTGAGAAGAGAATGGAGGAGAAGGGATTGCAGCGTGACCACCTCTGCTGGGGGTGATTTCTCACTGTCTCTCTTTCTGTCCCTCTCTAATAACTGCCCTAAGGCAAAAATTAAAAAAAAAAAAAAAAAGAATTCAACTAATAAGTGTAAGACTGACACTGGGCCAGTATTTTAATTCCTATTTAATTTTTTCCTATCTTTACCTTTCTACTCATTGTCCCTTTCAGAGGCTAAAAAAATTTTTTAAAAAAGGAAGGATAACAATACTGTCTAATTTGAGCTTTTAGGATGAGGCAATTTTAGGCTTTGAAGGGTAATCCATTTATGGAACAATAAGAGTCTTAAGTGAAATTGAAGGAGAACAGAGAGCGTAATAACACTTAACACTCATCTGAAAGTAATGAATATTCAGAGGAAGAACTCGAGCTTCAGTTACACACAAAGAAGTCCCACCACCCTCCACTCCTCGGTTCACAGATGCATCTTGGATTACGCAACAGATTTATTCCTCAGTCACGTAAACAAAGGTTGGTTAACAGTATTCATTCTCTGAGTTTTCTGTTAAGGTACAGTGGATCCTATTTGTGCTGTTATTTAATGTTTGGGCTGGGCAGCTGTGTGGTAGTTAAGGTAGTTGGATTGCAGGATCCCACATGGCTGATGGCACAGTTCCAGTCCCAGAGCCGGTGACGTGGAAAATCCCACTAGGTGTGCTTGTGTGTATGACCAGGACCCTAAGTGGAGAATGGAGAAGTGACTGCGGCATGGCCATGCCCCCTTCCACCCCTAGGGGGTGCTATAAATATATATGTAAATTTATATATTTATATATATTTTTTCCTATGAGTGTAACAGAGAGACAGCACCCCTGGCAGAGTCCCAGTGGCACTCTCTGCTCCCAGTCCTAACCAGCCCTGCTCACAGGCGACCCGTGCCCACACATAAACCAGCCACTCTCCCATGGGGTCAGCATCACAGAGCATGGGCATGGCGTTTCACCGTCGTGCCACTGTCTGGTTCTCTACATTCTTTACTTAAAGCAGCAAATTCTTTTGTAATACCCAGGGTTTTAAATTCCTGTCTGCTTTGTTTTGTTGTGCAGTTTTCTGGCTATCATCTACTTCCTTCCCGACTGCTAAGGGCTCAAAGATAAAGAACGCTCATTTTCTTCTTTCCCTCCTTCCTTCCTTCTTTGCTTCCTACTTTTCTTTTTCAGAAGCACATATGGAACATGTATTTTGTGTGGGACTTAGGACTGTAGGCACATACTTCTCTTTTTCAGAAGCACATATGGAACATGCGTTTTGTGTGGGACTTAGGACTGTAGGCATACAAAGATGAGTAAGATACGGGCTTTAAAGATCCGAAATAGTCTTAAATAGACCAGGATCGTAGGGGAGTTTACTCCCTGGAGCAATGGCACTGGGGATCTGCTCACTGAATATTCACAAGCCACACTCCACCCCCACCGGCCACCTCTGTCCAGAGGCAGGTGCGGTGGGCAGGCGTGCATCCCTCCAGCTCCGCCCACGGAGCCGCTGGTGGGAGCAAGGCCTGCCCTTCCCAGGTACATGTGCTTCCTTACAAGGGGGGGACTCCCCTGGACATGCTCACCTGGCCGGGCAGAGTCCACCTGCTCGGAACTGTGCTGTTTCACACACAGGAGGAGACAGCCATCTACACTGACCGGTACGTATGTGGACCTCAACTTTCTACTCACCAGGACTGAATGTGGGGCCAGGTAAGATGTGGGTCTTTTAAGGGACTGAAACTTCAGGGTTGATTTTGGAGTGTAGCAGCAGGGCTGATCCTATTTTGATAATACAGGTATGACATGGGTTAGAAATTACAGGAAACAACAACATTGATGTACTATAGAACTCACTAGTAACTCGGAACTATTTTAAGTATTTATTTATTTAATTTGAAAAATGTTTATGTCTTAGGGCATGTGCACTCACCAGGGAGAGAGAGAGAGAGACAGAGTCAGGGTCAGAGAAATGTGAAATCACTCCCAAGGGGGGATGGCCACGCCACAATTTCTTCTCCATTCTCCTCCTGGATCTTGGGCACAAATCCATGAGCCCGATGTGAGTTTTAAGCCACTGGGTTCGGGACTCAAAACGTGGTCAGCAGTGTGGGAGTCCAGTGACTTAACCACTACACCATCTGCTGGCCCCTATTTATTTTTTAAAGAATTATTTAATGTTATTTATTATTATTATTTTTAATTTGACCAGAGAGAGAGAGAGAGAAAGGGAGAAAGCAAGCTGCCAGGTCTGGGACTTGAAACATGGTCAGCCACGTGGGAGTGCAGTGCCTTACCCACCATGGCACCTGCCAGGTCCAAACTTTCAGTATTTAATACACGCCACTTCCTGTGATCCTCACAGTAATCCAGCAAAGCAGGTGCTATTATTAGTTGCACTTCACACAGAAGCGCTCGGAGGCACAGGCAAGTAACCCACCTGCCCACAAATACGTAACTAAAGGGTTCAACGTGCGGGACTAGACCTATGGTGTCTGAATCCAGGACTCATCCCTAAAAACAACGCAATTCTGTGTGTGTGTGTGTGTGTGTGTGTATGCACATGCACATGTGCACGTATGTGAGTGCAATTGCATAATGGAAGGTTTCAATTCGGAATATCGGTATTCTCTCTTCCCTGGAAAAACGTAACTGAGAACTCACTGTGTGTTGGCCCCGTACTTAGTGTGAGTCTCAACCCCCCTCCTGGAGATGGTAACAGAGCCCTGGAGCCATGACAGATAGGACAGTGTGGTACAGGGGCCCCTTTCAATCTCCAGCGTCCCAAAGCCGCTGAGCTGAAGCGAGGAGGGGGAGCTGCAGATGGCTGGCTCGGGAAATGCCCGCTGCAGTCATCATTGCAAGGTGGAGAGGGCTGTCCCGGGCACACTGACTCATCGTGGCACGCCCCCACCCTGCTCAGTGTCCAGCTCTCGTTCTCAGCTCGTTGCTACCACAATGGTCTACACCTCACGGAGTTTCAAATGGACAAAGGCTAGTTTTCTCAGAATGCAAATTAGCTTACAATTATGCTAATTCAATGAATATTTTAATTCTGTCCCTTTACACTAAAATTTTCCATGAGTTTGAAATCAATCCGATGAGCAAATATTCAAGTAAACCATAATCGTGCTACAAAAGCAATTTTATCCATGTTGATTACATATGAAGGTGTACATTCATATCTGACAAGATTACTGTTCCCTCTATAAATGGTGGCAATCACTCAAATTTCATTTTTATTTCTGTTGCTGCTTTTAGGAGTTGCCCGACCTGTTCTAGGACAAAGCTTTGTCTCCTTTCCCTCGGAATGTTGCCAACATCACGGTCCAATCCAATTGTGTGTGCAGTCTGATTCTCCTCCCAGCCCCCCTCACCTCTCTGAGAAGAAAAAACGAAAACAGAAGAAAAGAAAAACGAAGCTTGCCTGCACTTGACTTTGAGCTAGGAAGAAGGAAGGAAGGAGTTTTTGTTACTGCTGCTTCTTGTAATCTGGAATTTCCCTTCAGGATGACGGGGCTGGAGTAGGGGACATGCTTCTGCTTGCTTGGCACAAACCCAATCTTCCCCTCCACAGAAAACCTCATTTAAGCTCGTATTACAGAGAGGCTGGGCCACATCCATCCCTGGTGGTTAACGCCGTTGGATCCCACATGACCGACCACACGGTCGAGTCTGGGACCCAGAAGCTTGAGAAACACACTAGCCGCATGTGCATGCTTGCCCGGAATCCTAAAAAGAGGGAGAAATGGAGGAGGTGTCACCACTTCCCATGGGGGGCATTTTCTCCGTGCCCTGTCTGTTTCTCTTGGGCTAGCACACATACTTCCTAGCAAAAAAAAGGGGGGGGGAGGACACTTTGAATGCTCCTCAAGGCTAACCCTCATGGGAAGGTTCTTAGTTCACATCCACAGACCTTCCTGAGGACTCTGGACGTGTGTCTGCCCACGGTCTGGGGCTGGCTGAGGCTAAGCGTGGATATCGGCATCAAGACCCTCTCTGGGCACTGCCTAGAGGGCGTCTCTATCTCTGCCTCTGTCTCTCTCACTGTGGAAGAAATAAATAAATACTAAAATCTTTTCTTAAAAAAAATTAAGATCGGGAACCAGCAGTTACTGTAATGGCTATGTCACTGGACTCCCACGTAGTCGACCGCGGTTCGTGTCCCGGTCCCGGTGGCTTAAAACTCATGCCGGGCACGTGTGCGTGCGTGCCCAAGATCCCGAGAGGAGAATGGAGGAGAAGGGATTGCGGCATGACCATCCCCCCTGGGGGTGATTTCTCACTTTCTGTCTCTATGTCTCTGTCTGTCTGGCGAGCGCACGCGCCCTATAGCGAAAACCTCTCCAAAAAAAAAAAAAAAAAAGAAAAAAAATTAAGATCATACTGAAGAGAAATTGAAGGTACCAGGTATGGAGGTAAAAGCTGGGGAAGGACCAAAATACTGTAAAGGAGAAATAGAGAATTCCAATTTCCAGGCAGAAGATGTAGGAGTAAGGATCAGCTCTCAGGCAGGTGGAGAGATGGTGCAGACGTGTTGCTGGTGACCGAGAGCCTGGAGGACGGGGTCTGAGAAGTCTGAGGAGAGGAGAGTTATCTAAAGGCATTTTGTCAGGTGAACCAGAATGGGTGGGAGACATGGAAAGCCATCCTACCTACAACTGCCTTCATGCAACTTCCTAGAAAAAAAGTGCCTGATTAAGCATACAGTGAAAGGCAGGCTTCTCACCCCCAGCTGAGGCGACAGTCACATTAACCAATCCAGCCCGCAGAGTGTACTTCCCTTCAGTCCAGAGACTTCATCAAAGCACAAAAGAGAGGGGCCAGGAGATGGCGTAATGGTTGCAATATTGGACTCTCACATAGTCGACTGCAGTTTGAGTCCTGGACCTGGTGGCTTAAAACTCAAGCTGGGTGCATGTGCGTGCGTGCCCAAAATCCCAAGAGGAGAATGGAGGAGATGGGATTGCAACATGGTCATTCCCCCTGGGGAGTGATTTCTCACTTTCTGTCCCTGTCTGCCTCTCTGGCAAGTGCACATGCCCTATAGCAATAATAATAATAATAATAATAATAATAATAATAACAACAATAATGTAAAAGAGACGCTTCTTTGATTGATTCTTTCATATCAACATCTTATTTGGAGCATTTTTTGGGTTTACTGTAGTCAATGAATTAGAGTTTACTTTCTTCTGGTAGATTGGGAGTGACCAAAAAAAAAAAAAAAAAAAAAAAAGGATGAAGGAATTTTCTAGAAAAAACACTCCTGTGCTATTTTTATTGTTTCAACAGCAAGGTGCCCAGACACTGCCAGTTTTTATGATGTGCCATTCAGGAGAGATGAAGTGAGTTAAGTTCCCTGTGGTAAATATAAAATTATTTGCTTTATAAGAAAACAAATGTTTAGCTACAAAAGAAGAAAAAACATAAAACATGCAACCAAAGAGTAAAGGAAAACTGCATCTTAACTCAGGGTGATCATCAATAAACTGTTGATTCATTTGGGGAAGTAAATTATTCCTGTGTGTCTGAATATTTAGAGAGCTGTAAAATCACTAGTTAGCATGGCATCGACTGTTCTGTATTAAATCAGCACCTGCTACCATTTAGTGAGAGAAGCAGCAGCAGAATGAAATATTATGTTTTATGCATAAGCCATATTTTAAGCCCCTTGTACATGCAAAGATTTTATGAGGGGTGTCATTATGTCCATTTTAGCACTGAGGACAACTGAGTCTTAGGGAGCTTTGTCGGCTTGCCCACTGTGCAGATAACATACATTTTAAGTCCACTGAACAGCTACTGAACCCCATCTAGGCAGGCTGTGCACAAGATCAGGGTCAGCACTTTTTCTGTAAAGCACCGGACAGTAAATATTTTTAGGCATTGCACGTCATCCCAGCTCTGTTCTAATACTCCGTAACTACTCTGCAGTTATAGTACAAAAGCAGTCATAGAAGATATGACAGAGAATGAGAGTAGCTGTGTGCTAATAAAGTTTTATTTACAAAGCCAAGGATGCAACAGGCTAGATCTGGCTAGAGTTTATCAACCCCTGGTATCGATAATGGGGGCGTAACAGTGAGAAATTCACCTCATTAATACATCACAGAGCCTTTCTCACGCTAAAGGCACTGTTCTATCTGCTTTACTGAGTCAATGCCTGAGGTTTTGTTTTAGTTTTATTTTTTAGTTAAAAATGTTTAATGAGGGGCCAGCAGGTGACATAGTGGTTAAGGTGCTGGACTCCCACATGGCCAACCACGGTTCAAGCCCTGCACCTGGAGGCTGAAAACTCATTCTGGGCACATGTGCATGCATACTCCGAATCCCAGGAGGAGAACAGAGGGGAAGTGACTGCAGTGTGGCCGTACTATTTGGGGGCTCAATATTTGCTTCCTCTCTCTGTGAGCTCAAGTGCCCTATTAAAAGAAAGACAAAAACAAAAACAAAAACTCTCTCTTAAAATGTTTAATGAGTATAAATTAAACATTTCCAAGATCCACATACCTGTACCTGGTTCTTCATCATTCATGCACCAGTGGAACCTCCTGACTCATTCAATTTATGGATTATCTTTTTTTAAAAAATTTTAAGAGAGATTTTTTTCTATAGGGCATGTGCACTCTCTGAAGAGACAAAGACAGAAAGCGAGAAAGCACCTCCCGGGGAAGACCATGCCACAATCCCTTCTCCTCCATTCTCCTCTTGGGATTTGGCCATGCCTTCATTATCTGGATGAATAAACTTATTTGGGCATTTATTTACTAACTTTACAGTTTCTCTGGTTTTCTAAATTCTGTGTTTGGAGTCACTCTGCTGGGTCGGTAAAATGACCTTGGAGTCAAGTTGTAGCTGCAAGCGAGAGAAAGCCCTAAGAGAGAACTGAAATTCATTCAGATGTTCTAAATGTCTGTAAGACAGTGTGAGAAGCAAAACAAGAAGGAAAGAAATGAAAGAAGGACAGAAGGAAATAAAAGGAGAGAGGGAGGAGGAAATCTAAAAAATGTAAAACCACAAGGGCAAAGCAAAGAGAAAATGCAAAATCCAGTCAAGTGGTTTACCTGGCTGCAAAGCTGAAAGCAGACAGGCTTACACCACATGAACGTGAGGCCAACTCCTATTGAAAATTTTGAAGCCATTGAACGCTACAGCTCCTGAGAGCTGAGCTAAAGTCATTGAGTACAGCTTCGGTTATTTGAGAAGGTGATTGCTGAAGTGCATTTTCCAAATCCAAGACAATCAGAATTAAGCAGCAGACTATAATAGAAAATTACACTGTACTTGTTACTAGATTTTAGCTCTGTCCATATCTGTTTTTTGAGTTTTTTTTTTTTTTTTTGGAGAGGTTTTTGCTATAGGTCGCGTGCACTCGCCAGACAGACACAGAGACAGAGAGACAGAAAGCAGGAAATCACCCCCCAGGGGGGATGGCCACGCCACAATCCTTTCTCCCCCATTCTCCTCTCAGGATCTTGGGCACGCACGCACACGTGCCTGGCATGAGTTTAAGCCACTGGGTCCGGGACTCGAACCGCGGTCGACTACGTGGGAGTCCAGTGACATAGCCATTACGCTAACTGCTGGTCCCTGTTTTTTGAGTTTTTCAAAATAATATACAAGAAATACTAAATACCATTAAGCACCCAAACATCTGGATAATCAGTATCCCAGAAGGTGAAGAAACTAATAAGGGTGTTGATAATCTATTCCATGAAATCCTGGAAGAAAACTTTCCAAACCTAGAGAGGCATTCAAATATCCAGACCCAAGAAACAAAAAGGACCCCAAACAGAATAAACCCAAGAAGATCTTCTCCAAGGTACATCATAGCCAGACTGGACAAAATCACAAAGACAAGATACTAACATTGGCAAGAGAGAAACATCAAGTTACTTACTAAGGATATCCCATCAGGCTAACATCAGATCTCTCATTGGAAACAATGTGAGCAAGGAAAGAATGGGACAATATATTTAAAGTGTTAAATGAAAAACAATTTTTACCAAGAATACTAGATCCGGCAAGATTATACTTCATATGGGAAGAGAAGATTAAAAACATTCTAAAATTTAAAAAAAGAAAGAAAAAAAAACCTGAAAGAATTTACCAACAGCAGACCAGCTCTTCAAGTTCTGAAGGGAGAACTATATCAGGAAAACTAAAGTTAGACATGCAGATATAAGAGAACAAAAACCAACCAAGATGGCCAACTTAAAGGTAGGGAAAAGTCCAGAAATATCGATAAACAACATTGAATGTTACCTTCAAGAATTTAAATGGAAATATTGGACCATAGTAACACTGTAAACTCAACAGAAGAGATATTCATTACATGAGAACAAACTGGTGAAATAGAATTTTATGCCTTCTGACTGAAACATTGCTGATTTTCACCTGTTTTGCTTTCCAGACTTAAGGATTTTTGTCTTCTTTTGAGCTGTTGATAAGTTGAGCAATTTGTTAATATTTTTTTTAATTGAAACATAAACTTTTCTCCCTTCCTGACCCCTCTGGAATAGGAAAATATCTATGAGTATTCTTATTTTGTGGCAGAATGGTTATTTGCATAAGTTCAATAATATCTGTTGCTTTGCATCAGAAATGGGAAATACCAGGCCTTTGACTGGAGTGACATATCTAAAGATAGGACCAGAAAACTAAGGAACTAAGGCAAATCTCAAGAAAGCCAAAGAAGCTCTTTGAAGGATTGCCTGGTACCATAAACAGGTCTGCCTGGCAGGTAAGTAAAGAATGTCTCTTACTGACGGGCCCAATAAAAATCTTTCAAGTGCAGGTACCTAAAGGCACAGTCCGATGGTCAGTTCCTGACGTGGCTCAGTAACCTTGGGAGGCTTTTTAAAGAGTCTAGTCTGAAGTTCCTTATAAAAGGTTCCAGCAAAGCCAACTAAATCTATTAGTATTCTTATGGGTCTGTGTGCAAAAACATAATACTGTTTGAACAGAATCCTAACCTTAAGAAAATTTTTAACATGTTTTGATTTTGATTTATTAAAACTAAAACTGCTTTTCTTGACATTAAAAATAAATAAATAAAAGAAATACCCACTTAATGACCGCAGTAAGCTATCTCGCCTCAGCTAGGTGCTACCTTATAGTATGTTCATTCTACTCACTGAGTTTCATGACTAAAGTCAGACATGTGTTCATAGATTTGTTTCTATCAGCTGCACTTGCTACTGAAACTATTTATATTAATTAAGATCTTTTGTGTATCAATAATATGTGAAAAGAAAACACCAAAAGAAAAATAAATAAAAGAGCTTAGAAAGAAAGATAATGTTTTATTCACTGCTCAAAATATTTAGTTTTAAGATAATTATTTAATAGTAAGTTTGAGGAACCAGTGGGTGGCGTGGTGGTTAAAGCGCTGGACACTTCCACATGGCCGACCACAGTTCAAGTCCTGGACCTGGTGGCTTGCTTTCTCACTTCCCTTCTCTCTCTCTCTGTCTCTCTCTCTGGTCAAATTAAAATAAATGGATGAATAAATAAAATTAAATAAATATTTTTTTTTAAATAGTAAGTTTGATTAAGTGAAAGTCACCTCCAAATGAAGCAAAAATGGTTAGCTTTACGACTTTTGTCCTGTTACTGCACATAAATGGAGCCAGTGAAATGACAGCATCTGTGGTTTCAATAGTGAAGTAGGTTCCGGCCTTACTTCCGGCCTAATAACTTGCTCAGACACTGACGAGTACCTGATGTGGACCTCGTCTTCACTGTTTAGACATCACCCTACGAGATAGCTGCTCTGACTCTCTCCACTTATGGATAAAGAAGTTGGAGGAAAAGGTGTAAAAAAGTTTAAAGTACCTGCCCACATCTGCACATCCAGTAACTTGAGGAGCCGGGATTTTTATATAAGGTTGTTTGATTTTGGTGAAAAGTCATACACACTGCACTTCAGCAGTATCAAGTAATACCATTGCTATTTTGTTTAACAGTGGACTCCACTCCAATGTTAGATATAAAGGGAACGTGAGCAAATCAGATAAATCTGAAGGTCTGTTTGCTCTTGGGAATTTTAAGAGAGTGAATAATAACCCTCATTAATCTTTCATTTCCACACAGAGTTTCATAGACTGACTATATTTAAAAGTAACCCAACTTTCACATGGACTTTGTCTGAAAAATATAAATTGGAGACTATCTGTCTCAAGAAATCAGGATGCGTTTTGATATCCCTTCTTAGCTCACTAAATTTAGATAAAGTCAAGCAATTTCTTTGAAAGTCACTGTGGGTCAAAGAGATTGAAAGACAAAGTCAGAAAAGTAAACCGGCTGAGTGGAAACAGCTTTCACTTTGATCAATTATTTCAAGAGCCTTGAAGTGGTCAAATTACTTTGCTCTAAATCTCCCACTGAATGAGACCATTCCCAGTGCAAGCAGACTCTAATCCAGCTCGCCTAGTGTAAGTGTTGCTCCTTTAGCATTTCTGACTGTAAAGGACATTGGAGTGTTTCTGGGGGTAGAATAAGAAGCCTTCTTTGGTGGGCTTTTGGCGGGCTGTTAGTGGAAAGCAAGCGTAGATCTGAGTGAGATGAGTAATGCGGTCTGCCTAGGGCTTAGAAGATAATAATCCAGGCATGTCATAAACACGAACACCAGTCGCTCCAAGGGACAATGCCATCTGGTTCACTGGGGACACACGCGTCAGAAATCAGACTCCTGAGGTTCTCATTTGCTCTCTTGGTCTGGGCTGTGCTGGGAGTGTCATACTGGAAAAGGCTAACAATACGGCTCAGAGCTAAGTGAGCTTTCCTTGGGGGATACTGTCTTCTCAAAATAAACGAGGCAAGTGAATTTTAAAAATGAGTCCTTATTGAGGATCCTTGACTGATGCAGCCCTGTGTCCTGCTTCTGCCTGGGGTCAGAGCCAAAAGCTTCCAGAGCATGATCAATATGCCTCGTCTCAAAACCTTCTAGTTTTTAATATTCTCTTTTATAATGTTTATTGACTTTAAAAGCCAGTACGACTTTGTTCTCACATGAAAACAAAGATATATATCCATCCCCTGAACACCACCAAAACAAATGGGGTGGCAGGCCAGAGCTTGCGTATCAATAGATGGGACTCAAGTCAGTCTTCTCCCAGCTGCAGGAAGCCACTCCTGTGAGTCCCAGAGTGCTGGCCAGCAGGCTTCCTCCCTTCTGTTATTGTCTCTTTGCACAGGAGAAAGGATGAAGCTGCCACAGCCAGGACAACCTTTCTCTGAGTTCTCATGCCTGGATGATCACTGCCCCCAATCTGCCCTCCTAATAACACTCTGGCTATTCATGCATGGTTTAAACTCCCCCATGAGCTTAACCAAAGCACTAAGTTGGATGCTTAAGACATTTCTCATCCTGACTGCATCTTCTCTAAATAGTAGTGATTTGATCAGTGAGTGCAGGTGGTGGTGGCTGGGAGGACATGGATCTTGAGACACAAAACGCATGGCCAACACAACAATGCTTTCAACTTGGCTTTGGGGCCAGATGGAAATTAAGAGAGTTATCTTTTGAGAAGCACTTACATACCTGAGAGAAGTACTTAACTGATGTGTTCATTTTTCTATTGTTGCTATACCAAATGACCAACACCTAGTGGCTTCATATTCATTGCTTTGCATTTCTGAGAGGTTTTCGCTAGGGCGCGTCGCTCGCCAGACAGACAGAGAGAGACATAGAGACAGAAAGCGAGAAATCACCCCCCAGGGGGGATGGTCACGCCGCAATCCCTTCTCCTCCATTCTCCTCCTGGGATCTTGGGCACGTACGCACACGCGCCCGGCATGAGTTGTAAGCTCCGGGAAACCGCGGTCCTACGTGGGAGTCCAGCGACATAGCCATTACACTAACTGCTGGTTCCCTGCTTTGCATTTCTGTAGGTCAGAAAGTCTGACATGGGTCTCACTGGACTGAAATCCAAGTGTCAGGCAGCCTGCCTACTTTCAGATGTGCTAAGGAGATTTCATTTCTTTGCCTTTTCTGGCATCTCTTGGGTGGCCTCATTCCTTGGCTCCCTACCGTGTTCCAGCCCTGCAATGGTGAATCAAGTCCTTGGACCTGGCCTCACTCCCACCTTCTCCTCTGCCTCCACCTTCCACTTCCTGGGCCCCTTGGGACTGCACTGGGTCCAGGCAGATGGTCTAGGTAGAGCTGCAGAGACCATGCTCCTCACAGGTGCTGTGGAGGGAGATTACAGGGACCACGAGATGTGCAGATTCTCATCTCCAGACTCTGTGAATGTTACGCTGCATGACAAAAAATAATGAAGGATGTCAATAAGCTGACCTTAAAATCGGGAGCTCTTCCCAGAGGCAGGGATGCTCCTGTAACGGTTGCCCACAGCCAAGCAGTTCCCTGGAGGCTCTAATTCAGGTGTGAGGCTTGGTCTGGCCTTACCTACACTCACAGTACTTTTCTCCTACAGGCCCCATTATTTTACCTACGGTGGTCTTCGGTGTGGATGTTTCTCCAGCTACTCTGTATTAGTTTTCTATTAACTCCATTACAAATTACCACAATCTCAGCAACATAAAGAAATATGATGTGACCATCTCACATTTTCCATAGCTCACTAGAGGCCTAGTGGCCTCTTCCAAATGTCTATTTCGACCCTCACAAGGCTGAAATCATGGTGCCGGCAGGGCTGGGTGTTCGCTTCTGGAAGTTCTAGGGGAAAATCCCTTCCTTTGCTCACTCAGGCTGCTGGCTGAGTTTGGTTCCGTGGAGTTAAAGGACTGAATCCCCACTTCCTTGGTGGCTCTCTGGTGAGGGCCAGCCTCAGATTCCAGAGACCGCCTGCTGTCCTTGACTTGTGTCTCTTCTTCCATCTTCAAAGGCAGTAATGGCAGCAAGGCCTTTCCCGTTCCCTTCTACTTTTAGGGGTTCATATGATTACCCTGGTTTTACCAGGTCACCCAGGATAATCTCCCCACATCCAGGTCCAAAACCTCAACACGTCTGCAGCGTCCTTTTAGCCATGTAATGTGGTGGTCCCTGGATCTACAGAGGAAGGTTCAGGTATCCTGGGTGGCTATTGTTTGATCACATACTCCCCTCTACTCCTTTTCTAACCAGTTCATTAGGTCTGCATATCTCTGAGCTCCTTGGTTCCAATTCCTTCCCACAGCCCCTTGGGCTCTCTGTGAGATTCAAGCCATACGCCTGGCCCCTCTACTAGTTTCTCTGAACTGAAACACACTACAAGAAGGTAGCATTGAAGACGGGTCACTGCAGAGCACACAGACTGAGGCGGGTGGGTCTTCCTGACAGCCAAAGGGCAGCCCCGCCACCGACCAGCCAGAGGCCGTTCTTTTCAACTGTAGTAGGAGATACACAAAGTGGGAGAATGAAGAGAGATACATCGACTTTCCTGGGAGGAGTCAATGAAAGTCTTACAGGAGATTAGATTAATTTGAATACTGTAGTACGCAGAGGCTTTAAAAGGAAGAAGGGGAATGGGTTGAGGGAATTATTTTAAGTCATATAAAAATAACCACGTGGGTGTGAAATGTTTATCCAAATAAATTTTGGATAAAACTCTGTGTGTGTGTTTAATCCATCATGCTGATACTATGAACCCATTTATTTCTGCAGTGAGATAAACTGAAGCGTGTTGCACCTGACGTTCCAGGCCGTCCTCGCTCTGCTCACGACCAGCACTGTATACACTGAAACCATGCCCACTGAGCAGTTCCTCACTCCGCACAGGTTTCATTAATACGGTTCTGTGCAAGCAGGGACTGTCTGCTTGTCTATGTTCAATCAAAGATCCAAATAAGTGACTACAGGGCATGCTCATTAATGCGGAACGCTCTCACAATAAGACATTTGCTAATACTAAATAAAGCAGGAATGGATTTGAAAGTGATATTTAAAACCCAGAGCAACAAGTAATCAAAATAGAGATGATACTCCTTAATAAGATATTCTCACAGTAAAAGGGAGAAATCAGAAGACAGTGTCGACTCAAATTATGGGCACTGACTAGTTAAGTATAGCATAGCAGAAATATCACCTATGAGTCATATTGGACTGCACACGAAAGCAAAACTATGGACAAACACGTAGTGAGCACCCTACTATGTGCCAATGCTGTTTTAATTGAGGTAGTCTCATAGTCATCACATTTAATATGCATAAATCTCTGTAAGGAGGATCTTATGACACCCATTGCATATGTGAAGCAATTAAGATTCAGAAGAGTTCAACGTCTTGGTGCGGCTGGAGGTAGGCTTAGGTGCAGTACTGTCTAGGGTGAAAGACGATCCCATTTATACTATTTCTCCTGCCATGCCAAGAAAACTGTCACAGAGTGTCTGTGATGTTCAGGAGGCAGGCAGAAATTGTGACACTACAGATAGAAGGCATACCAGGACGTCCCACCACTGCTGTATGGTGGATCTCTTCTGTATTATACAATCATTTTGACTACAAATTGCTTTTCAGGAGGTGGTTTTGATAGGTCGTGCCATTAGAACAATTTAAACAATTTTGGTGAATGAGGTTCTCTGTCTCAATTTTGTAAAATAGAAAATGATAAAGGTGTGTGAGGAGGAAACTAGTAAAGAACGCTTGTATAGAAAATTAAATGAATTTGCCAAAGGCATTAAACTCATGGCAGGCTTTGTCCAAGAGGGCAGAGATACAGAAAACACAGTTCTTGGCGTCCTCCTCCAAAGGGTACCACACACTGAAAGGCCTAACCAAGAGAAATCTCTTTTTGCAGTTCTGGAGGCTGGAAACTTGGGGTCAAGGTGTCAATAGGGTTGACTACGTCTGAGGGCCACGAGGAAGGATCTCTTCTAGACCTGTTCTAGATCTCTCTTCTTGGCTGGTCCATGGCCATCTCTGCCTGTGTCTTCACATCGTCTTTTCTCCATACCTGTCTCTGTCCAAATTTCATCTTCTTATGAAGTCATAGTGATGCTGGAAGACCCATTCTAATGTACTCATTTTAACTCTGTGAAGATCCTAACTTCAAATATGATCATATTCCAAGGTACTAAGGGTTAGGATTTGACATATACTTTTCTGTTTTGAGAAGTGACACATTTCATCACACAGGGGAAAAAAATAGAAATTTATATTAGGGATTTTAGTTCTATGAGCTCCCATGTGTATATTAGACTGCATACTCAATTTGTACTGAAGGTCTAAAGAACAAAAAAATTTAATATTTGCATGATTTCTTTTACATGTCAAAAACCAATACATTAAAATGTCAATAGGAATATAAAGTCATTTATGTAAATAAGCAATTAAGAAATTAACAGTGTCCTGTCTTGGCCTGTTAGCATTGTTGATGAAGATAAATATGTAGCCATTAATAGCAATTCTCTGCTTCTTCAACTGGTTTAAGTTGTTTTTTGTTTTATTTTTATATTGAGAAATGCTTTAATTCTTCACCCTGTAATTCCAAGAACAGATGCACTATAGATTTTTACTAGGAAACAACATTCTTCAATACCACTGGGCTTTTATTGGCTAGAGGTATAGTGAGGGAGGGGCCAGGACGGTCAGGAATGGGAGAATCTTGCTTTCAAGCATTATAGGTAAGATAGAGCATGAGACCATTGCTTGCTTTCATAGTAAAATAAGCTTAGAGAAACTGCATGTTTTGCCTTTTTTCAATGATTTAATGTGAGTTATCAGATAGACTTTAAAATGCCAATGATACACTAGAGTGGTGACATTATTGCCTTTTTAATAGCAAAGGCTCAAAATGCCAGATACAGGCCTGTCAACTTAGAGTTAGAATTGAACATTCCACTATCATTCTATTTATTTTGTGAGAGAAAAAAGATCATTTAAAAAAAGAAAACAACTAGCAGGCTTTTTTGGTTTCGTTTTGTTTTAGGCTGAAATTGGTTGTCAGGATTGAGCTCAGTTGAAATATTATGTGCACTGAACAAATTCCACAGTACGTCCCCAAAGTGAAAAAGAAGTTCTTTGTATAGAAAACCAGCATGTTGATAACACCACACTGATTTGGGCTGAAGCCCAATCATTTGATGACCAAGTCATCAAATTATAGAATTTCGAAGGTAGAGGTTGACGTTGGGGGTTGTCTGTAATGAACCTTAATTTAATTAAAGAGATGGGACACAGTTGATGAAAACAATTAGGCCACATCAACATATTTTACATTGGCATCAAATATGCTATGGATATTTAATAAAGAATTTAGTATTATGTTTGACAGATCAATTATTCATCAGATAGATGGGGCAGAAACGGATGTGCAAAATCAATGCTGATTAACTCAGCAAAATCTTCAACAATACTGTCACTCTTTGTCAGAGCCTAGAGCTTCAAGCACAGTGGCCTGATGGGGGGAAGGTATTCAGAGTGCCATGTGCTAAGTGCAGACCATAAAAACTCTCTGTAAGAGTTCTATGGGAAACAGCAGGACCTCACCTTGGTGAATATCAGGGAAGTCTTTCTACTAATAGAGGTAATATTGCTCTGAGTTTCCATAGAGGTCAGGCCGAAGCCACTTACGTAGACGGTGCCAAGATCTTCAGAGGGAAAAAAAAGATCCATCTTCATGTTCTCAAGTCTTGTTCTCATCAGTCCAACCTTGAGTGTCTGCTGGCTCAGGCTGGGAGAGGAGAGGTGATTAGCATTTCTTTCCTCCTCAATTATAGTAGAATGTTGGAGTCAGTGGTCTGAGAGAGATTACCTCCTCTATACTCATGACTTCAGCAGGCTCCTGCCACAGTGAACAGGGCATATGTGGGTTACCCAGTGGGATACTGTAGAAATGACAGCGTGTGACGTCGGAGTCGTTATCACAGAAAAGCGGAGCTCCTGCCCTTTTCCTCTTGGAACACTGTGTGTGAGTGAAATCGTCATCATGCGTGAGGGTACTCTAGCAGCCCTATGGAGAGGTCCGCTTGGAGAGAAAGAAGCTTCCCTGCAACAGCCAGCACCAACTGACTGGTCATATAAATGAACAACTTGAAGAGCAAACACTTAAGCCTTTAAAGGGATGCAACTCAGAAGAGACCTCAGGACAGAACACAGCTAACTAAGCTTCTGAAATTCTGGCACACGGAAGCTGTGCTATAAAAAAATAAAAAATAAAAATAAAATAAAATAAAAGCATGCCATTGTTTTAAACTGCTAAATAGTGATGTAATAAACTATGTGGCAATCAGTAACTAACATATTGATGCATTATCATTCTGAAATAATCTCTTAAAATTCCGTAATGTTGCCCATACATTCCCCTTAAACATGACTGAGGTGTTCTCAGAAATGTCTGCAGTAAGGAGTATTCAATACATATACAAGGGGACTTCATTTTCCACGAAATGAAAGTACAAATTTATTTTTGATCAAAAAAACTGATATTCATATATATTTTTCATAGTATAAATTTTACATGAACATTTTTGGAAACTTCTCATATTTACATTTGTTTCCCAAAAGAATGTTCTTAGAGGAAACTGTCCTTCCATTCCTCAATGGATCCAGTAGGATCCATTTATTTCTCCTGCTGCTCTGAGAAAACTAATTCAGCCTTGAGCTGAACAGAAAAAATACAAACTGGAAAGATTATTAGAGTGTGACTTTGTATTCATGCAGACAACATTCCCCTTGATAGAGGGGTATACATGTTTAGGCATGAGCTATACCGTCTTCCAGAGTAAAACAAGGCCACAAAGACATATTATGGTCAAACAAATGTAACAGCTTTGGAGCAGTTTTTCCACAATGGGCAGGAAATTAATGCATGGCTACCATCATTAGACTACCCCCCGCCCCCAGAAGAACAGACAAAGGGAAAATAAACTTGGATATTAAGCAATACATATAAAATCTGAATCTCCCACAGAAATGCATTATTAAAACTCATCAACAAAGCTAAAATGTCAGGAATCAATGTTAGGACTCCTAGACACATATTTTCAGAAAAGAGTACTAACCATCAGGAAGCGAACTCCCACAAACCAATTCTAGCGAACAAGCTGAAGGGAAAACAGCCACTGGTTTTAGCTCACATGTGGCACACTCTGGATCCGCCTCTCACTTCTCACACAGGTTCACCTCCTCGGGGCAGAGCACACTGTTGGTGCTTCTGGAGATGAAGGATTTGACTGTCCAAGTGTGGCCATGTCCAAGAGATGGGCTTCCCTAGTTAAAAACTAGCACAAAAACTAACACAAAGACCGATGGAACAGAACAGAGAATCCAAAAATGAATCCCCAAACATACAAATAACTGACTTTTGACAATCCATTGGGGAAATCAAAGTCTCCTCAACAAACAGTGCTGAAAGGACTGGTATCCACCTGCAGAAAAATGAAACTAGATCCCTGTCACTCACCATTAACAAACATCAACTGAAAATCGATCAAATCTATAGATGTCAAATCTCAAGCTTATACAAAACACGGAGGAAACACTTGAAGACATTGGAGTAGGCAAAGATTTCTTCAATAAGGCCTCTAACACCAGGGCAGCATTACCAAAAATAGACCAATAGGATTACATCAAGCTAAAAAGCTTCTGAATGGCAAAGGAAACAACAGAGTGAAAAGATAACCCTCAGGATGGGAGAAAATATTTGCAAGCTAGACTTCAGATAAGGGATTGATAACCAGAATATACAGAGAATTTAGGCAGCTCACTTGAAAACAAACAAATAAACAAACAAAATCCCCTAAATAATCCGATTTAAAGAATGTGCAAATTAGTTGAACAGACAACTCTCTGAAGAGGACATATTAATAGCCCAAATGCATATGAAAAAATGTCAACATCTCTCTTTTTATACTTTTCAGTTCACTATAGGGTACATATACTCAACAGAGAGAGAGAGACAGAGAGAGAGACAGAGAGAGAGAGGAATCACCCCCAAGAGGGGATGGCCGCATTGCAATCCATTCTTGTCCATTCTCCTCCAGAAATTCTGAGCACACAAGCACACACACCTGGCATGATTTTCAAGCTGCTGGGTCTGGGACTCAAACCCACAGTTAGCTCTGTGGGATCCAGCCTCCTTAACCTCCATGTCACCTACTGACCCCTCAACATCTCTATCGTAAGGGAATACAAAGCAAAGCCACAATGAAACACCACTACGTCCCACTAAGGATGGTTTGATGAAGAAACTAAAGACCAACCAGGGCTGACGAAGCTGTAGAGAAAAGAGAACCCTCCTACCCTGCTGGTGGGAATGTAAAGTGGTACAGCCAATATGGGAAACAATGCAAAGTTTCCTAAAAAACCTACAACTAGATTGCAGTGAAGAGAGCAGACACTGTAGAGGAGGGGGGTGAACAGAAGAGGGTGGGTAGGACCAACTAGTTAATTCATCATCCTATTTACAAATATCACATTTTGAGGTACTGGCTGAAAATACGTATTTAATGAATCAATGAAGGTATAAAGTGATGTGTGGTCTCTTAAAATTATTCTTTGACTGAGGATGAGGTGACAATACTTCACTGTAATTTAAATCCATTGAGCAGACCTCTTAACAAGATGAGGTGGTTGCCTTGACAGCCAGTTTTCACTTTATAAGTTTGTGTTTTTACCAAAAACTTTTCTTTCATACACATAAAAATGTTATTTTTGGTGCTTTTTTCTAATTTGTGTTTACATTACAAATGAAAAGTAGTAATTTTTTAATGTAAAAATCAATAAAGAAAAAATTAATATTCAATAGTATATACACTCATGCAAAAGACACCACCATTGCATATCCCCCATGTGATGGAAAGCAGTGAAGTGGCCATTATTTTAGAAACTAAGATGGCAAGAGAAGCAAATTTAAACACTGAAGAAATAAAGAAAAACAATGAGGGAAAAGACCAACATGTTTTCATAAATATGACAATTATTGCTACATTTTTCATTGGCAGACATATGCTTTGCTTTAATTTCCCTAATGTGCTATGTAGCTTTATTTCTAAATCACATGCCACCATCATTTCTTTTTGGGACTTTAAATAATAAATCCTAAATGCTTCATAAATAAACAAATTATAGGATAATTATTCTGCTCCAGAGCTCAGAATAATTTTCCTGCTTTTCACTTTAATGTCTCCTATTCCTCCTTAATCCAATATTTATACGTAGGAGAGGCACCAGTTTTCAATCAAGAAAAGAAGCCACTGTGAAGTTAGGATCAGAGAATGTTTTTATTCCATTCTCTATTGTCTGAATAAACATGTTCAGAAATTGATCTTCTCTTCACAGATCCGGACTGCTCTAAACTCCTCCTTGCAAGAAATTTCTCTCTTTGAAATAAGTAGAGTTACAGGGAATAAAAAAAACACCTGTCCTCTTAGGCCTCTGTGAGTTTGCATTACCTGACAGGTAATGAGAAGCTACTTTAAAATGAAAATGTTTATGGAGTTAAGCTATTAGTCACAGGAAGGACTTCGGAATGAACATCATGTCCAGAATTTTCAAAATCAGGGTGGTCTCTGTACTACTGGTTGTAAGTATTGACATACTTAGGCATGTAAATACTATTTAAAAATTGACTCTAGCGGGAACCAGCAGTTAGCGTAATGGCTATGCCGCTGGACTCCCAAGTAGTTGACTGTGGTTCGCGTCCTGGACCCGGTGGCTTAAAACTCACACTGGGCGCGTGTGCGTACGTGCCCAAGATCCCGAGAGGAAAATGGAGGAGAGGGGATTGCGGCGTGGCCATCCCCCCTGGGGGTTGATTTCTCGCTTTCTGTCTCTATGTCTCTCTCTGTCTGTCTGGCGAGCGCACGCGCCCTATAGCGAAAACCTCTCAAAAAAAAAAATTGACTCTAGGGGGACCAGCACATGGTATAACGGTTACATGACTGGATTCCCACATCACTGACCATGGTTCACGTCCTAGGCCAGGAGATTAAAACTCATACTGGGCATCTGTGCGTGCGTGCCCAAAATCCCAAGAGGAGAATAGAGGAAAAGGGGCTGTGACGTGGCCATCTCCCTGGGAGTGATTTCTCATTTTCTGTCTCTGTCTCTCCATCGAGTGCATGTACCCTATAGCAAAAAAACTCCAAAAAAAATTACTTTAGGGACCAGCAGATGCAGTTATGGTTACATTGCTAGACTCCCATATAGCTGACCATGGTTCAAGTCCCAGACACTCAGCACCTGAGTGAAAAGCACAAGAGAAGCCCGTGTTCTCCCTGCTGTAGCACCTCACCTAGTATTTCAGACTTAACACTTTGTCCCTGTGTCCTTCAGGGCTGGCTTCTGACCTCTACCATCATCCTCTCGACCCTCCCTGCCACCTCCACCCAAGTTCAAATCCTGCTTCCCAAGGGTGGTTTTTCTTTTAAGAGTGTTTTGTTTTGGCTATAGGGAATGTGCACTCTGCAGAGAGACAGAAAGCAAGAAATCATCCCCCAGGGAGATGGCCATGCTGTGATCCCTTCTCCTCCATTCTCCTCTCGGGATTTTGGGCACACGCACGCACCCAGTGTGAGTTTCGAGCTGCTGGGTCCAAGATTTGAACCACGGTCGGTTAACTGGGAGTCCAGCAACGTAACCATTATGCCATCTGCTGGTCCCCTGATGGTGGTTTTCCTAAGACTCTGACTTCAGCAGTTTAGTTATTTTCCTGCTTTTACCCACCTACGTGGGTGGCTGAGGCATTACATGGAAAATCTTGGCAAGAGTCACAGCGTAAAACTGGGAACACACAAGAACCAAACCAAACCAAAACAGAAATAAAAGGGAGACCATCGGTGGCACAGCAACAAAACCTGGGGTTCTGCCAGGCCAGCCCACGTGAGAAGGTTACTGGTTCAAGTCCGAAGAACTCCCTGAGTCTCCCAGGCACGCATGCTGTGGGGCTGGCTGAAGTCTGAGGTTGGATCTCAGTATTAAGACCCTCATGGTCTTGGGATGTTGCCTGTCTATCTCTCTCTGTTGCTTGCTCATTAAAAAAAAAAAAAAAAAAAAAAAAGAAAAAAGAAAAAAGAATAACTCAAAAAACCTAAAAACAAAAAAAAACTGGGAACACAGCCTACAGTGGATGGGAAATGTTCCAAGGAAGAAACAACAAACAGAGAGTTTTGAGAACTGCAGCAAACAATAGTGATTCCCCACAGAAGATATTCACATTGGATTCTAAGAGGTGACACACCATTCCAGCCACACAACTTCTGTCTGCAGCTGAGGGGGGTCATCTAAACCCTCCAGAGAAACACTGAACGCTGTCCAGAT
Organism: Tupaia tana; assembly: GCA_026018925.1. Classification (NCBI taxonomy): domain Eukaryota; kingdom Metazoa; phylum Chordata; class Mammalia; order Scandentia; family Tupaiidae; genus Tupaia; species Tupaia tana. The sequence continues at coordinate 26,295,923 of JAKSZU010000025.1, read as the reverse complement.
CGCCCAGTTACATTTGCAGCGGCTTCTCACCTTAGAAGATACTTTTTTATAGTAAAACATGTCCTGATTTTGCCATCTTCCTACCTTTTTTTTTTAACAGACAGTAAAATCTAAGGTGGCCTTACAATAGACTACCAGGCCTAGGCTAGGTTTGCTAGGATCTCGCGTACTTTGGCACGGAGGCCTGGACGGGTCCACTGAGGTTGTTATGCAAAGGAGATTGATGTTTGATTCACGCATGGTCAAGAACCCGGACTGTCCTCAGGTTGGGGCCAGTAACTTCCACGAAAAGCAGGCAGAAAGATTGGGAAGAACGGCCAAGAGGGCAAAGGCAGCCTACAGAACACTGCACCTAAGAAGAACCTGAAGGACCCTTCTCCTCTTTAGGGGCTGCCATTGGCGCTGAGCATCCCAAAAACTTGTAGGTCAGGGCGTCTGTCCCCTCAGCATCCCCTTCCCTTCTCTCTGTCCCTGTCTTCACGCACGAAAGTTCTTCCACCCTGTACTCACATTAAAGATGGGGCCTTTGCCCGGAACTATTGGTAGGGTTCTGTCAATCACTGTCACCCGGGTAGCAACTGCAAGGTAATTATTCACAGATGTATGAACGGTGTCTAATTAAAAACTGTCTGCTACTCATCTCTTAATGACTTTACTAAAAGTGCTCCTCATTCTATCTGAGGGGTAAGGAAGAAAGCACCTTCCAAATATGTTGAGGCCATCACTGGCTGATTCGTGTCATCAGTTCTCCCATGTGGTTCTTAGCATTTTGCCCACCTTTCCTGTTATTCCACCTCAATTAAAATACAAGTTTACTAAATGTGTGTGCTCATCGGTCCTGGGAAATTCTCTGAGTCCCCGAGTGACACAGAGAGGGCAACACACAACCATGCTTTTCCGGCTGATAGTGAGGGTTATGCCTCCCAGTCATCATGCAGAACTTTTTATGAAGTCAAAGCACAAATTCACAGTATCTGTTCATTTAACATGTTTATTTACAGCACTGGAGTATGGCTGCCTCATATAAAGTAAGACACCTTTTCATAGCTCAAAAACTCATTAGAAGGGCTGGCAGGTAGCATGGTGGTTAAAGGAGCTGGACTTCCACGTGACCGACCGTGGTTCAAGTCCTGGACCTGGTGGCTTGCTTTCTCACCTTCCTGCTCTCTCTCTCTCTCTGTCTGATCAAACTAGAAAATAATAATAATAGCAAATAAAATTATTTCAAAAAAACTCATTAGAGACTAGTTATAAAACTACATAAATTCTAAATTTTAATAATTTTTTCAAACTTGTTTTAATTATCAGAGGGCGTGTGTGCATTCCAGAGAGAAGGGACTGGAGAGGAAACACCTCCTAAAAGGGGCGTAGTCGTGCTGCTACCCCTTTTCCTTCGTCTCTCCATCTCATCAGGACTTGGGCCACGTGTGCACATGGGCCTGGTGTGTTTTCCCAGCTGCCGGGCAGGATCTGAAGCACAGATGGTCATATGGGATCCAACTTTCTATGCACAGCAGTTAACCACTGTCTTATGGGGCTGGTCACATTTTTATAATTTTTGAAGTACCAACCAAACCCTGAATAGGAAGCATCACCTTAAAAAAGTAGTTAGAAAATAATCTGTGTCAAGGCCTCCTTTAGTGATCAGGTTGTGACAACTGGGGCTCCCTGAGTTCCACCTGAATTGTCGGGGCAAGTTCTACTTAGAAAAGTCAAATCCACTTCAGAGCGTCAGTTGTATTTTATATCTCTGCTCTCAAGTAGTACTTAATAAGTGTGATGATTTTAAAATACATGAAAATATTTAATCATTCATACAGTTAATAAATATTTAATATTCAAGATGATGGGGCCTGGGCCATAATTTAAATAGGATTAAGGAACTTTTAAGTTTACCCTACTACTTTAGAATTAGCAGTAAATAACTCCTTCTGTCTATGCAATACCACAGTTCCCAAAGCATTTTCACCTAGATTTTTCAATTACTTTGAAATCACAAAATTATAAACAGGCTAAGTTAGAGTAGGGGGTTCATTAAGAAAACAGATTTAGAAATTCTGAATGACTCATGGATAATGAACCATACCACACACTTAATCAAATCTGGTTACCAAACAAGTATGAGTTGACCAGATAACAAATAGACAAAGTATTCTTGCTGTAAAAGCTACAAAACAGAAAACATGCATTATATGAAAGGAGATTAGATCTTTGAGGGTAAGAAAATGTTCATCGAGGCATTCATGTTTGTATCCTACAAAACAATTGATATTTTACAAGTGGTAAGAACTCAACAAATGTTAAATGGAATGGCCACTCTAATAAAATGCATCTCCCTCTCTCTAATTTCTCATTCTCTAGAGTGTGATGGTTTTCAAACTTCAGCTTTTAGTTTTGTATTGTCATCAACTGGGAATTTAAATTATGCTAATTGATACTCTTGAAATTCTTTTCAGTTGGTTCTAGAGAGGCCTAGAATTTGAAGCCTACAGACTGAACATGAAAAATACCCTTAGGAGTTACCAATGGCCCCTTCTTGTTGGAATATAGTCAGAACAACTCAGAATATTTATTGAGGCAAAGTGAAATTTGAAAAAGGGGCCTCTCTCTGCTCCATCACAGTAATATTGGAAAAGGAGGTACTTACATATGTAAGCACAATGTAAGTCTAGAATTTGTGCAAAAATAACTTGTCTTCTGGATCCCTAATTCCAGGCAAGAATTCACCCTTTCCATTTTACCCTAAGAGGTGACACATTATAGCAAGGAGGGTCCAGGACTTCAGATAAGATCTAAGGAACTTCAAACCCTACCTCCAACACTCACCCAGCTAATTGAGACAGGTGGTTTAAATTCCCAAGTCGGCCTCCTAACACACAAAATAGAGTAATAATTAGCTTGTAGGGATTTTGTGGGGATGTTTTTCCTAAGGCCTGTTCATGGGCTGTGGCCCAGACTGGTGGCTATCTTTTCTCCCATTTACAGACACTAAATTATAGAATTAAGGTACTGTATTATTTACCACATATACTCGTACAGCAGGAGAGAATGTTCCGTGACTCCCAAGAATGAGCGTGCGATAGATGACCTTTAGCCTCCATCCTTACCTTGAGATTGAATGGTCCCATGACTTGCAGTGATTTATTTACCTACCTATGGTTTTCTCTAACAGGATTTTTCTAAATGTCAGTTGAAAGTAAATCATCTGGCATGACCAAACATTATCATATTTCATATTCTAATAGATATAAAATTGCACTCTTAAAATGTCAGTGCTGAAATCTTTAGAAATAATATTCATTTTTCACTGGAGTCTTAGAAAATAATGAATAGCTTTGTGACACAAAAGAGGGGAAGTATCAAATCTGAAAATGGGCAATTTGTTTCAGCAACTGAGGGAAAGCAATGAAGTGGAAGACTGTGACACTGTAAACTGAATGTCAACCTTCTTTTTTACTTATAGTCTCTCCCCTCAATATTCTCTCCTAGAGGCTTCAAATAACACCAATCTGCCAATGACTTAATAAAAACTTGAGTATAGAAACTAAGACCAGAATTCCCCTCCGCGAGCTCCGAGCTGCCTGACTTTATGACAAAGTAACTGACAGAATGTGGCAATTAAGCCTCGCTTGCATTCGACAGGGCTCGATCTATTTTTTGAACAAAATGATTTGAGGTTCCAAATTATTAAGCAGCAGACCAAAGTGTTTTGAGGACAAGCTAAATTTTTAAATAAATGATCATGGCCTTGGTTTTCCTTTGCTAAACACTAAAATAATAATGATGATTATGATGATGATAAGAATAATATTAGATGTTAAATAGTCCCTGCACTGCGATTTGCCTGTACCTCCATTTCCACATCTGCAGAATACAGATAACAGTAATACCCACCTCCATAGGATGTGTTCTACGTTAAATATGGCAGTAAATGTGCTGAACTTGGCACACGGTAGGTGTTGTCAAGTGGTCTGTAATCTCTATCACCACTCAGGGCTCAACATAACTCAGTCCTCCTAACGTTGAGGTTACATGGGAATGCCCCAGGTCCCAAGGTCCTGGCTGGCTGAGGCTGGGGCAGGACAGCAGTTTGAAGGCCGTGTTGTGGATATGACTCCCTCTCTCTGTCTTTCTCATGGAAGAAATAAGTAAACTTTAAAAACTAAATACATAAAATAAAGTCAGTGGCAGTGGTGAGCTGTTATCCCAGTTGGAGAGCAGAGACAGCTCACACTTGGCAAGATTAATAATTCTTCCAAGTCCATACAGGGAGATGTCAGTGGAACCTGAACTCCAAACCCAATTCAATGACTCCATCTCTTCCCCTAAGTCAGAACCTCCTCGTGAGAAAAGACAACTGGCTTAGCTGTACCCCCTGCCCCCAACTCCGCCCCATGTATTGGGTTGTTGGAAAAGTCATGATGTATTTTTTTTCGATTTTTCTATGCAAAAATAGTCAAGACTTCTTCCAACAACCCAATATAATGCACTGCTTGCCTGAGTAGGAGGGCCTGAACAAGGTCAACACCATCCTTGATAAGTCCCTTTAAGAATATAGAAAAGAACTAGTTTTGACTTGCCTTTCAGTTAAGTATACTTAAAGCAAATCCCTCAAGCTTCCCGATGACTAAATAATAGAGAAAATAATAGGCACAGTCAATACTTGAAACTGAAACATTACTGCCTCAGTGAGATAGCAAATCATTACAAAAGCCCAGTACAAGTTGCTAAAGCCGGAGTGATCAAAGCTGTCAGTGCCAGCTGATCTTTGCCTCTCAGTTTGGAAAGGGTATTTGGTTGGTCATGCCAGCAAAAGCCTTTGTCCTACAAATGGGGGCTTAAAGCTGCCAAACAAAACAAACAAAAATACAGGCTGCCCAGGGAAATTTATTTTCAGATACACCACCAATACTATTTTGTGTAATGTTACACGTATGCACGGGGCATATTTCTACTAAAGCATTCTTTGCTAGTGATCTGATGTTCACATTAAACTGGGTGTCTTGGATTTTACCTGGTAATTTGAACAAATTCCTTTCCAAGGCTGAACGCCTAACGTACTTTGAGATGAAGGCTTTGGGAAGCAGTAGGGTTAGATGAGGTCACGCGAGTGAAGACCTCATGAAGGGATTAGGGGCGTATAAGAGACATCAGAGTGCTACATTCTTCTCTCTTCCCGTATGCACGAAAAGAGGTCACCTGATCACACAACCAAGTGGCAGCCACCTACAGGACTCTTATAACCACTTCTAACCCTGCTGCCTCCCAAAGCCTTCATCTCCAAGTGCGTTAGGGGTCAGGGCTTCAGCATGTGAACCTGGGGTACACATATACATTCAGGCTACAACTTCTTCTCTCAGGCGTTCAGCCTTGGAAAGGAATTTCTCAAAGTAGGTCCCTGTTGACATTACCAGGTAAAATCCAGAAACCCAGTTTAATATGAATATCAGAGCACTTCTCTTGAAGTGGCTTCAAAATAAAGCCTCCCGGGCTGGCTTCTTGAACGCTGACTTCTCAGTCTCTAGGGCTGTGGGAAGCAAATGTTCATTGTCTAAGCACCTGCTCTATGATGTTTCGTTACAGTTGCCCAAGAAGACCAAGACGGGAGCAGTAGACACTGAGTCACCACAACACCCCACCTGGTTCAAAGCTTTTACCAACGGAGGTACCACACTGTACAGATAACCCTTCTCTAACTAAATTTCTTGGGTCCTTAAATAGTCAACCCTTAAAGGAGCACGTATCTGAGGCTCAGGAGTCAAATGTTCCTTTTCTTGTTGAATGACATAAAATCTGTCTACATGACTGGCTGCACTCAACTTCTCTCCTTTTTCCATGCATTTCTAAATCTTATTTTCATTTTCCTTTTCACCAGAACACATTCTTCCAAGTCCCAGTCACTATTATGTAACTATCTTACAATCAAACTATCTTTATTTTTAAATCCCACCCATAATGGACCCGATATAGAGATATTTAAAACCCTTGCCTGTCCACTTTCAGTCCCTCTTTGTGTTGTCCCGTAAGGACTATTTTGACACCACATGGGGTTTAGTGGGTTTAGGCAAGAATACAAGCAGTCACCCTAAGCTTGGGACTAAAGGCTGAAATACAATGTTATTTTCCACTTCAACAAAGGTTGGAACAAATCAGCCTAAATTTCCACATTCAACAAATTTCACATGCAGCTCCAAAATCTCCACCTTGTTAAATGGACTCTTTCAATTACTTTTAAAATACGCATATTGCTCTAGACCTCTCTGGACTTTGATGTTTAATATCTCTTAGGCAGTCTAGATAGTGATTATAAACTAAGGCTGTTTTTGTTTGTTTGTTTGCTTTCCTGACACCTTCTGTTCCCAGTCTCAATTCTCTCTCTGAAACACACACACACACACACACACACACACACACACAATTGATCTTCACTTACCTTACCTTTTATTCATTTTGGAACACAATTAGCACAGCGATAAATACATGGCAGTTGCTAAACACATAGCTCTTACGCATTTTCTGACAACATTCATCTGAGTATGCACAATTATTTAAAATTTTTGAGATCATTTTGGATTTCTACCCTATTAATAATCTAAAAGGTAAATAAGAGAAAAGCTTTGCTCCCCCAAAATACAATTACTCTCAAGGAATTTCCCATAAAGAATTGTAAAATCATAACAGAAAAAGAAATGTTGTTGATGAAATTTACTATAGGACTTCCCCAAGTTGATCTTTTCACTCCCAAGTTGATTTTATTTTGACCCAGAGCTTCCAAGTACAGGGTATTTTCGTTTGCTTGAGCTGTCCCATCTAATAATCGTTGATCATTAACCAAAACTTTTTGGATCATAGTAATGACTTAGGAAAGGAACAGTTATAAAGCAAAAGTTGAGGGGAAATGGTTCTAGGGAGGAAAAGCTTTCAGAATTATGCAAAGAATGAAATTTACTCAACTTTTACAGATCCAAAGGGAGTGAATATGTATGCAGTAATGCTTGTTTAACCAGCTTGGGCTGAGCTTTTCCACACAGAATAGATATATTTTACATAAGAATGCTATATATCGGTTTATTACAGGTTGCATCAGCCTCCCTTCCTCTGTAAGTATTGCTTACTTTACTTTATTTCAAATTCATTATTAAATTCATGGCTCTTTTGTGTTTTTTTAAGAAAAAGTTGTTTCCCCAGTGGATGCATTTTACTTCTTTTCAGCTTGCTTCTTCACCTCAAAATTCTAAATTCTGACTATTCAACAAGATTTAATGGACTGAGAGTAGGTGTGCTCCTTGTCTGTGATTACCCAGTAACCCCGCGATGCTTCCATTCTGCTGAGTTGCAATCTTTGCTTTGCTTAACCAAGAGCTCCTCGAGAGCAAGGCTTGGTTGTTACCCTCGGCCATGAGTCCTGGTGCATAGCTGCCACTTGGCAATGCTTAGATACAAGCAAAATAATAGGGACTTAAATACAAGTCACACGAGTGGAGCACATTTAGGTAAACGCATTTCCCTATAGAAGGGGGTCTTCAAAAGTCTCAGGGGAGGGCCAGCCCATCCAGTCAGTGGATCCCACACAGCTGACAGTACGGTTCAAGTCCCAGAACCAGTGGCTTGAAAAATACCCTAGGCATCTGTGGGTGTCCACCATCATTCCAGGAAGTTCGTGCTCTTCCCTGCAGGTGTATGGAGCCTCATAAGAAAGTGACAGTTGTTTTGTTTTATTTTATTACTTTTTTTTTTTTTTGGCAGGGGATGTAGATAGTATAATTGAAGGATTTTCAATACAGACAGTTCACTGTTATATTTGTGTCTTTGTTTTTAATGATTATGTCTAATGAGGAGGTTTGAGGGACAGCGAAAAGGAGAGGATTGACAGTGATAAGTCTGCTGCTTGATGCTGAAAAGAACACAGAGCTGAAGCCAAACACATAATCAATACAAACGGTGCTGAAGACCTGGAGGATATGAAGATGAGTACCATGACTGTGGAGAAGGAGGTGGCTGTGAGAGCTTTTTCAGAGCAGATGTGTTTGTGGACGTAAAAATATTAGTACCTCCCTTGCAGGGACCGCCTGGACACAGTGGCCGCCGAGATGGACACGGCACAGAACGGGAATGCTGTTCTCTGGTGTTTCCAGTTGAAGGAATCGGAATTCCCAGGTGTCTGGCTGTTCCCCGATTTAAAGAACTTTTATAAAACTATCTTCACAATGTTACCATTTACATGTAGTTTTGACATTTCCCATCAGGATGCCAGAGAATTTCTTACTAATGAGGATGTAATAGCAAACCCGCCAGTGGCCCGTGGTACACTTAGTCTAAGAGCAGTAGCAGTGGATTGGATGGTGGCAGGACATCACATAGGGACATTTGCCATGAAAGCGCCTACAGCTGACAGCCTGCTGGTTGCTTTGAGAACAGTTCGCATTATTACGGCGTCCTTAAGGAGCCATGAAACTAGGCAAGTTAATTCCCCCGGATGACTTTCTTGTACGTTTGCCTCAATGAGGCAATGCGCTCTGTTACATCCGGTGGAGCTGATTATTGATTTATTATTCTTGGGGGTGCTTGAACTCTCAAGTCTCATCGTGGCAGCTATTGACACCATATGTCTTCTTTGCAAATCGATTTTCTATTTCTAGCTCAGGCTTTTCTTTTGCACCACTCTGAGGACTTCACCCTCCTGATCAATCGTTCCAGCATCTGTCAGCTTGCCTCTTCTGACCTGTCTAGTTCTCTGACCTATGACCCACATAATTCCTTGGAGAGGCATTGGGAAAATGAAATTTTATTATTTTGGATCAATTAGAATGCTATCATGTTAATGCATCTACTTCTATGCTTCAGATCTTTCCCCAGTCTACAGAGTCATGCTGTATTAGTGTAATTTAAAAACTGCATGTCATTGTAAGTAAGACAGTTTATGGGAAAAGGCACTGCAAACGTGCAAGTACCAAACATACGTAGGTGGGTGTAGTCATCACCACATCAGGGTCAATGGCGATTTGTTAAATATGGCGAAATGTCCAAAAGTTTGTAGAAAAATAAAATAAAAGTCTGAGTTTATTTTGGTACCAAGAATTTTCAAACTCATGCACTTTTTTACTTTTGTTTGATTATTATTATATTTATTGTCTTAATTTGACCAGACAAACAGAGAAAGGGAAAGTGAGAAAGCAAGCCTCCAGGTCCGGGACTCGAACCATAGATGGCTAGGTGGAAGTCCAGCATCTTAACCACCACACCACCAGCTGGTAATAGTCTTTTTTATAATACACATTTCCCATGGAATTTTTTTTTCTTAGAGGGCACAAGAGCTTCCTGGACAGAGAGGAAAAGAAAAAGCATTCAAGATACTACCTCAGACAGCATACTCATACTCCAGTTGGAAAACTGGATGTAGTTGATTCCATAAACACTTCATAAAACGACTCTTCCTGTCCCAATATGAATATCTCAAATAGTATCCATAATTCTACTCTATAAAAAAAATCTTTTCCTATTTCTTCTCAAAACACCTCATCAAACTGGGTCAGTCCGGCCCGTCCTCAATTGGGTTCTGTCTCTACGTGCCCTTCTGCACCAATTGTGCTCCATTCAAGCTTTATTTAGAAGAAAACCCACCTATGTTTCAAACTCTGGGCAAACATTCCTTCTCTCTGCTCATTTCAAGCGAAAATTGATTTTCCACTGCCACATTTATCTTGAGAACCATGAAATAAAATGAAAAGTGGTGTTCCATCACCTGAACCTCTACCACCATCTGTCTATTCAATGGATATTTGAACTGCCATGTTTAATCCATTCTTTTGCTGCCATTGCTCAGTAACTTTTCTTCCCTTAAGTTACGTCATCTTTCATTTCACTCTCTGCATTTTTTCCTTCACTGGGAAACTCCATCAACGTTGAATGATTTCAGGACACAGGTCATTTTCCTTTCCTTTCCCATCTTTTCTTTTAGCCTTGGTTGGTTAAGCCAACTTTCATAAGGACGGCTTTCTAACATAATAGAGTCTATGCTTCTTGACATCCTGCATTATTGCTTATATGCAATTTTCTACCAACTTACACTTGCAATTCTACAAATGTTCCTTTATTACCAAATCTTACCTTCCCCCTTTTATAATGACTTCCTCTTTGCCTTTTATACAACTGCTCTTACTGAAACTAAGTGGGATTGATTCCGTAAGTATCTTTCCAACGGCTTACAACGGGTCAGGCACCACGCTATGGGCAAGACGTGCAAAGTAGGAAAAGGGAGGAAACGTGTTCCCACAGAGCTAACAGGAGCTAGAGATCAATGGGGGGAAACAGACCAAAACAAACAAACAAAACCCCTCACCGTTTCCGTGACAATCAGGTACCACAGAAAAGTATCTAGAGAGGATGACTGAAGTTAAGACAAAAGAACTATCAATTAGATATTTAGGGACTATGCCTCAAAAATTTCAAACTCAGTGGAAGCACTAACTAAACACTGTCCCATCCTCTGGCTGGCTGTCCCCAAAGAGTTTACATAACCTTTACTGCTTACTGCAACATGACCTTATATTGAATATCTCTTTTTTCAAGCTTTAAATGTATTTTTAAATGCTAAATCCCTCTAGCAGATTGATTTAACAATCTTTGAGACATAGAACTTTTTAACAATATGACATATAATTATTTGATAAATCCCTATCTAATTCGGCACTTTTGCTGAAAACATGCATTAGAAACAGAAAAACATTAGAACTAGAAGGATCTTTAGAAACTGCATTGTCACAATTGCTCATTTTTATACTTAGAAACCTGGGAAAGGTAGCTGCCATAGGTCACAATCAATGTGACACAGCAACATGTAGAAGTAAAATTACACACTGCAAACTTATGACACATAATTCATTCATGTGAGTCTTACTTAAAAGCTTTAGATGATATAAAGTTATACCTTCAAGAAACAAAAAAAGAAGAGATTTTTAGAATTTTAGAACTTAAGGAGACAGAAATGATCTGTTTAAATGATCTTTGTAAGAAAAAAACTATAATCTTTGAAGATTAATTTACACAAAATGATAAAGGTCTGGCTTACTCACTGTGAATAGAATAGTATAGCCAGTGTATTCTATTTCCATTTAATTAACCCACATTTTTAGAGTAAATGAATATTTCCTATTTTGAGGTAAATCAATACGAACAGAAACTGGTCTACTGTATCCAAAAATTAAAACAAAAACTTCAGAATATTCCTGAATAATCCTAGTTACAAATTTCTATTCACTTTATTCAGCTTCTCCAAAGCCAACAGCCGAGAGAGTCAAGGCTGGGAAAAGCGGTCTTCTAACTTCCATCTTCTGTTGTCAAAACAATATAAAACACATTTAAAGTTATTTTTAAATAAATTGTTCTGGAAAGTTGGTAGCCTGACCCAACAAGGAGGTCATGAAAGCTAGTACCTATGCATACTTCACTGAAATGTATTCAAATTGCTGCGATTGATTTCCTGCTCTTGGAAATGAGCAAATAAATGGCCGCATCCTTTCTAATGGCGATTCTCGACATTCTTATTAAAGTTCCGTGTTAAGTGCCCAGACACATTAAATCAGCTCATTGTTTTCCATCCTTACAGACAGCCCAGCATTCTAGAGAAGGATGGAGGCTGCAAAGAAATACATCATTGAATCAAGTTTGTTTAACACATACTGCTGTTGCTTAATTGTGTTTTAACAGAATGTTATCAATTTGGACTTGAATTCAAAGTCTTTGACAAAACTATTCCCAAGATAGTAAAAAGTTGTATTTTTCTAACACTATTACTTGAAAAAATTGAAAAAACAAAAGGCTTGACTGTAAGAATTTAATATTTTTCCTATTTAAAAAGCTGCAAGGACATAGCAGCACTAGAAGATGAAAGCTCTGTGCTATATGTTTGTTCTCAGGCCCCTGATGTGAGGGTCCAGACCTCCTTGCAGTGTGGCAAACAATGAAATGCAGTGTTGACATGCTCTCTGACACCCTCCAGGGTATACTAAAGAATTCCCTCTGTAGAGAAGAAAGTTCACGGACCCCAAAATGTCACATGACCTCAGCTAAGTCTTCAGATCTGATCACGCCTTCTCTTCTTAGCAGCAGTCGGATAGCATCATGATTTCAAGATGTGCCAAATAAAAAATACAACAGAAAACATATGCATGGATCTAAAGAAAAAGCCACAAATTATTTAAAACAAAGCAATGGCAACCCAGCAATATGACAATATTGTGAATCCTTGCTTTCAATCTAGTGTTGTTTTACTAAAAACACAAGAGTGGGGACTGTCTTCATGGAGGATATATGGTGATTGACACTTGGGAAGCCCTTAACAACAGTCGTTGCTATTGTTGTCTTGTTATTGTTGTGACTCAGAGTGGGAATAAAGGAGCATAAGCTAGAATATTGATCACCTACGAAATGTCAAACGCTTGACACTTTCTATTTTAATTGTCAAAATTAGATGATCTAGGTCGGGTGATTTTATCCTTCATTTTAAAGATAAGGAAACAGGTTGAGCGAGCAAACACTTTTGGTAAGGTTACTCTGTAGTGGCGGGGACTGGAATTCAAACAGCATAAACACTGCTCACGTGGGTTTAGAACATCTCAAGCACAGCGATAAGCAACGTGTATAGACTGTCTCACTAAATCTTCCTGATAACTCTACAAAATGGGTCCTGATAATTTACTCACTTAAAAGATAAGAAAACAGGCTGGCTCCATGACCCAGGGGTAAAGCAACTTGATCCCACATAGCTGACCACACAGTTAGAGTCCCAGACCCAGCAGATTAAAAATAATGCTGGGAACATGTGCAGGTGTAACCCCAAATCTAGAAAGGAGAAAAAGACTGAGAAGGAAGGTTGGGCTGTGACCATTCTCCATGGGGCATGCTACCACCTATTTCTGGCATGTGTGCACACGCTCTCTAGGTAAGTAAACATATAAATGAGAAAGAAAGAAAGAATACAAAGATGTGAAGTTGTTAGAAACTTAGCTAAACACACAGACAGAAAGTGCCTGAATGGTAGTTCAGACGGAGCCTGACGCCAGCTCGCCAAGTTCTCTAACTACCATCCCACGGTGTCTATTAATGTGAAAGACCTTGCTGTTTCCTCTTCACAAGTGAGGGGGAGCGGGGAGCAGTAAAATTTACACTGTTCATTTTCTTCTCTTCCTATCATCCAATTCCCAAAACAGTGAGAGAACATAACACACCAACCCTTCCGGAGGTTCAAAAGGTGCTAATAATGATCATGCAGTCAAACAAAGAGTTTCCCTTCAGCTGGTGAAGAAAGTGCTTCATAGAGGAATTCAAGAGCTTCGTAGAGAGCAGAATTGTATCCATCTTGCTGCATACCTGGGTAATACATTCCCCGATCAAGATTAAATCAAGATCAACAATCATTTACCAGCAACTCACTCAAGAGTCAGAGAGCATGGTATCAACAGCAATTAAAAATACCCCGTGGATGCTCCAGACTCTGGTGCATTTCAAGTGTCTCTCAATACACAGTCCAGGTTCAGAGGATTTTATTCTCCCTGGCTACACTTGGTGCAAGCTTTCTGGTCTACTTTTTAGGCATTCTTTAGAAATACCACATAAAAGTGTGTAACCATAAGAAAGGAGAGCCATAATCCTGCCATTTCTAACGTTTCAAAGTTTCCATTACAACAGCGAGAGCTCTATCTATGAGGCAAACTAGCAAGATTCTGGCAGCTTCCCTTGTAAATGTAAGAATGGGACCAGACAACTGACATTCCTTGGGCACCAGAGATTTCAATTCCTGTACTCTGACTTTTGGAAACTGTTCTAGCTGGTTGTAATTGAGGCGTTGACAGTCATACAAATCTGCTGCAAGGAATGCTGCACCTTTCATTAAAATGTCCCATCTAAACACACATTCTCTCTGCAATAGTCCAGGAAATCTGATGGTGTGAATACGTGAGACACAGACGGGATTTCTCCAGTCTTGACAAATTGGTCCTCGTGACATTCTTTTTGAGACAAAGCAATTAGTCAGTTGTGATGATGGAGCAAAACTTGAACCTCTGAGGTATCCAGGTGTGTTTTGATAACATTAAAGCAAAGGAATAATAACCTAAATTCACTAGATGTACTCTCTAATTATGAGTAAAAGACATCTTTAATCAAAAAAGAAAATAGTTATATGGGGATTTTTCAGGCCATTAGTTTAATAATGCTGTGGATTACTGGGTTTTAACAGAATGTGATATAGACTGGGAGGTGAGTTTAAAGTCCTTGAAGTAATTATTGTCAAGAAATCAGAAAGTAACAAGACTTGGATGTTCAAGGTTTTCCAGGACGTGAAATGATTGTTGGAATTCTTTCATCAACTGCATTTGCTTCCGTCTTCCTCCATCGCCAATCAAATGAAGGCACAGGAAATGCAATCCATTAGGCTTAATCACATAAAGTTCAATTCACACTTAAGTATTCAATAGAAGAAAAATACCAGCAAAACTAATTATGGAACGGCAAAATAGCAATGATAAAACTGAGACACAACAATAGAACAGGAAACTCCTAAGAAATGGAGAATCAACAAATGCCTATAATTGTCAGTGAAAAGAGGCAATCTGTATCATTAAGCAATTTTGAGGGGAATTAATTACCTCTCCATCAATTTTTTTTTAAAAAAAATCACAATGAAAACTCTAGGGTTCTCATGCATTAACGAGGCAAAATTTTAAAGAAAACATCCATCCGACAAGAATATTGATAAATTGTAAATAAAATCTCTTGCTTCAAAAAGAATATAAACAAGTTCTAGAGAATGTTACAATATGTTTGAGAATTACAAAGACTGTATATAGGGACCAGCAGTTGGTGTAATGGCTACGTTGCTGAACTCTCATGTAGCCGACCGTGGTTCGAGTCCCAGACCTGGTGGCTTAAACTCACACCAGGCGCGTATGCATGTGTGCCCAAGATCCTGAGAGGAGAATGGAGGAGAAGGGATTGCAGCGTGGTCATCTCCCCTGGGGGGTGATTTCTCGCTTTCTGTCTCTCTGTCTGTCTGGTGAACACACGTGCCCTATAGCAAAAACCTCTCAAAAAAAAAAAAAAAAAAGATTGTATATATAAAAAATTATTGTATATGGGGGCCAGCTGAAGGTGTGGTGGTAGAGGCACTAAACTCCCACATGGCTGACTGCTGTTCAAGTCTCAGACCTGGCAGCTTTCTCTCTCTCTCTCTCTCTCTCTCTCTCTCTCTGGGGAGCACAGTGGGATGTGTAGCAAATTGAAAAATGATGATAAAAAGATTGTACACTCCATTATATGTATAGATAGAAAAGTGTCTGTCTTGTTTTTCTAGCTTATGGTTTCTTTGAAAATTAAGAGTATTTTACTCAAATTTGGAAATTCTGACAGTTGCTGAGTATGTTAATTCCAAGTAAATATGCTGGTCTTGGAGAAGTAACCACAGGATAGATGTGGGAACACACTGGAACTTAGGATGGATCTGGGCTGAAACCCCACGGATCTTCTAACTCCCTCTGCCTCTACTCTGACTAGTGGACACATGACATTTGAGTCTCCTAAAGTTATCATCAGTTCCGAGCCAGAGTCTAATAGTCCCTCAAAAAGATGGTTATTTCCTTTTCCCCAATAAAAGTCATTCTGGTAAAAGGCTATAGGTCCCCTTGGGGAAGGTTGTAAGAAAGATTAAGATTAGCTACATACATTTTTGGTAGTGGTAGCAGCATCTTTCTTCAAGGGGATTCTCTGTTGAGGGGATTCTAGGTCTGTACACTGTGTGAGTTTGACAATTGAGAGGCTGTGGCTCTCTGTCTGCCTCTCTCTCTCTTTTAAAAAATTTTTGCTGGGCACATGTGCTCACTGGAAAGAGACAGAGACAGTGAGAGGGACAATGAGAAATCAATTCCAAGGGTCATGACCATGCCTCAGGTCCTTCAGGTCCTTCTCCATTCTCCTCTTAGGATTTTGGGCACAAATGCACACATGTCCAGCATGATATTCAAGTGCTAAGTCTGGTACTGGATTCATGGTCAACCATGTGAGAATCTTACACCTTTTATGATTTGGATAAAACCTTTTCTTTTTCACTTGACCTGGAACTCTCTTAAAGAGATCAAGAAAGAATCTAGAAGGTTTCCCATTTTACTTGTAGGGAACTCCGTGATCTATCAGCCAGAGCCATGGGTCTGCCTGTTCTGGATCAGACTGTTCTGACCTTGCATTCTATTGCAGCAACTATGTTCACCTTTCTCTGGGCGAATGGCACTAACACTTGGCCACTGCCACCCCAGGATTCAATTACTTCCATTGCATTTCAGTTTCCCAGTTCAGAGGCAGCAGGTCCCACTGTTTTCTGGCCTCCTGGAAGGAGAGCAGTGAGGGTGCTCTCCCAGGATGCCAGCGCACACTCACAAACTTGTTTTCACGTTGTGGGAATGGTCTGGCTCTAGTTCATCCCAAGGAGAATGCACAGATCTCAAGTGATAAGTCCATTTTAACTCCCATCTGTTGAACCTTTGAATCCTGTCCTCTGTGGTAAACAAAATCAGGTCTCGCATTTCAAGTTAATTCACTTCAGGTCCACTTGTCAGCCAACCCACCAAACTGTTAGGTCCCTTTTAAATTTCCTGAACTGCATCATTAGATCTAGAATCTCTTCCTAGGGGGTCTTTTTAGACTAGGAGAGTCTATATTCCTTACTCGGGAGTGCTTCTACAGCCTCGTTACAGAGTGACCCGAGAGCAGCTAGTTTCCAGTGCAACTGAGAATAAGAGAAGGTTAGCAATGGGCCAGGCTGCCAACAGCTGCAATGCACTTGGTCCCATGATCCAGCAGATTCAATGACACTTAGCGTGTCCACTGCAGGGGCCAGTGGGTGGCGTGGTGGGTAAGGTTCTGGACTCCCACATGGCTTACCAGAATGCAAAGTCCTGGAACTGGAGACTTGAAAATCAGGCAGGGCCTGTGCGTGTGTGTGCGTGTGTGTGTGTGTGTGCGTGTGTGTGTGTATGCCCAAAATCCTATTAGAAGAATAGAGAAGGAAGTACAGCATGGCCATCCCCCCAGGGGGTGCTTTCTCACTTCTCACACTTTCTCTCTCTGGTGAGCACATGTCGCATGTACCCTATGGCAAAACCTAAAAAGTGTCCATTGCAGACAGACATACCCTTTGGGACATTGGCCGGCCTCTACTAATAAACATGGCTAAAAACTCAGAATTGTGCACCCAGATCCTTTTATGGGTAATTGCTTTCTTTTAGGAGAAACAGCTTTAGGCTTGCTACTGAGTCTTCACAGACACGGAACCCTTAACCAAGTCTCACCATGCTACTCTGCAACCTGAGCTGCCTATCATCGATTGGGTATTGTCTGATCTTTCAATCCAAGTTAAACAGTTGGACAGCAGTGCCCCATCACCAAGTGGAGTGGCACATGCATAATCAGGCCCAAGCGGGCCCTGGACACACAAGCTACAGGGAGAGGTATCTGAAATGCCCACACACCCCACTACTGCTGTATCATTCTGTCCCTCATAGCTGTCCCCTATGTACTGATGAGGAGTTTCCTACTATTGTTTAACAGAGAAAGAGTAGGGTTGAACCCAATTTACAGATGGTTCTGCATAAGATGTAGGGACATAAAGTGGACTCTCTTTGAGTTATTATATGTCCTCAAAATATCTTCAGATTCTAGAAATAAAAGTACTTCAGTAAGATAAAAGTTGGTATAGTCAAATTGCCAAGGACTTAATTGCAATAGTATTAATAAATTCCTGATACTGATACTGTGTGAGTATCAGTGCTAATTCTGATAGAATGTTAGCATTTACCAGGCACTTGACATGTCTTGTCTCCTTCACTCACAAAAACAATCCTTCATGTAGTAATAATGACCAATTATTAAGTATTTGACTTTGTATATAATAAGGACTTACGTAATTTTACTACAATCTGGAAGGTAGTGTAAGTACATGAGAAATAGCAATTAATTTAACTCTTAAGAACAACCATATCAATTTGTACCATGAGTCTTCCTCCTCTGCAGATGAGCAGACTGAGACAGAGGAGTGAATAAAGTACCCATGCATGGAAACAGAGCTTGTCTCCTTCTGCCATGGGTAGCAACTATTGAGTAATTTTGCCACTGAATGCTAAAATAAGGGCAGGAGAATCGGTGACAAGAGTGATGACATGAATTAACATCCTATGTCTCGTCAATGGCCATTCCAGTTCAGTGTCCTTCCCTATGTACTGCCATGAAATCCCCAAAAACGCCCAAATCTCACTTCCTCCACAAGCCTTTTCTTCATTCCAATAGCCATGCCAAGTAATTACCAAGTTATTTCTCACTGGACCCTAAAGAGCAGGTTTCATGGCACTAACTTTATTTCCATCACCCTACTCCTTGACTGTCTTGATTTATATACCAAGAGAGAAATCTGGTCTGGAGTAGACTACATGATAAGCCTTCCCTGGCCTTGAGCTTTCTAGGTTGTAAATACACAGTAGACTAAACTATTGTCCTCCTGAATTGAACTCCAGTTGAGTGGAGGTGCCAAATACAGATACTCCAGAACAGTATTTATCCAATCAACTTTCTTTCTTGTTATCCTAGTCCACACGCTCTACAACTCTAGCTAAGCCCAGGTCTTCCTTGGTCCTGCCTAGTTTTCATTAATGACTCAGTGGCATTGCCCTGGTAGGCATAAGTAAGAAGCACGTGGTGTCGTTACAGAAGTACTGGAGTGGAGATTTTGAATCTCCATGTTGAATCGCTGTGGAAATAATCCTCTACTAGAAATTTAGATTTCTGACCAGAAGATGGGGGTTTCTTCCCTTTCTTTGTTCTTTTGTTTATTTGATTTTTGTTTGTTTGTTTTACAATATTTTAACAAATAGTTTTGTTGTTGTTGTTTGTATTAACATGTTTCAATTCGAAAGCCATGGAAGAGCCTAGGTTTGCTACCCTATGCTCAGCAATATGGGAAATACATGACCGGGAACATGACAGTATCACACGTGATGGCTCTCACTGCCCGTGTGTGCCTTTCTCACTGCATGGTATCCCTCTGGCACTATCCATGAAGCTACTTAGAACATGTCACCGACTTACAACAATGACAAATCAATCACCATCCAATTACCCACTGCATTACACATGAACAACTTTATTCTCCAACAGAAGAGTAAATTAGGAGACAGACAGACATACAGAGAGAGGGAAAGTGAGAAAGAACCCTCCAGAGGGCATGGTTAGGCCATAATCCTTCTTCTCCACTCTCCTTTTAGAATTTTGGGCACACATACAAATGAGCCAGGCATGCTTTCTAAGGCCCCAGGTTGGAGACTCAAACTGTGTAACTGGCCATATGGGATCCAGCCACCTTTACCACAGCACCAGTTGGCCCCAAAGAATTCCTTTCCCAAGAATTCCTACCGTGACTTTAAATCCATTAAACTGTGATTCCACATTCTTTGGTATATACCAATAAGATAATTTATCATTTTAAATGGGAATGTAAATATACAAAGATGAATGAATCTCTTATTCTATGAATATGCTACATTTTGGGTTGTAGAGGTTCAAAGACTGAGGAAGCCTCTTTAGAAACTGTTTAGTAAGTCTCTGCTTTTGTAGACTATGGGAGCTGGGGTTTACAGGCATGGTTATGTTTTCCTTGAAATGGAAAGAACTACAAGACACATCTTCCACATTCTCAGGCTCTGAGACGTAAATATGCCCAGTCAGTGGCTTACAACAACCTCAAACACAAAGGGCAGCAATGAGAGACAAATTGGAAGAGAAAACTGGCCGAATAATTATTTGCCAACATTTTCATTTACAGACAGACCATTCAAAAGGAAATCAGGGTAATCGAGCGTGGCCTGGACTCTGCAGTGGCAAAGTAATGCTGTCTATGGAGGGGAAATTCTGCTAAATTTAGCAAATTCATTTTCTGACTACATCATCAAGTACAGGCCCTGCGCATCACAAAACGTCTAACATTTATTCATTTGATTATGATGTGACAGTATGATGTGACTTTAAATTCCCCTGTGTTTGCTCTACAATGGGTACTCCCTTCTTCCCGGTGGGGCATTTTAGGGAATGACACTTGGGTTATAATGAATAGGCCCCAGCTTTTGTTCATCATTGACTCTACAAGAGTTTAACATTCTCAATCTGAATGGAAGCCCAAGAGAAACAGAAGGTTGAAGTAGCCCCTGACTTTATGGTTTACATTTATGACTAAATACTTCTCTTTCTAGGTGACCAGACACCTTCACTTACATTAATTTCATTTTTTTCTTTTTCTTTGGCTTTTAAGTTCTTGTCACAGGGTACATTTACTTGCCAGAGAGAGAGAGAGAGAAAGATATATCATCCCCCAGGGAGACAGCCATACTGCAATCCCTTCTCTTTCATTCTCGTGGGATTTTGGGCATGCACACACATGCGCCCGGTATGACATTTAAGCCACTGGGTCTGGAACTTTGACCACATTTGGCCATGTGGGAGTCCAGTGGCTTTACCCCCATGTAATTTCTGATTGGCCATTTGGTATATTGAAGAAGTCACTGTCAGAACTGTACAGGAAAGGCCTAGGGACAAAGAAGGGTCACGCAGAGTATCAGTGCCATAGTTGTGTACACAGAGCTAAGATTTTTACCATTGTCCTTAGAGCTGTGTACGTGATAAATAGAAAGGATATAAACAGAACCAACAGCGGAGCCAGGATTTCACGGAATTGATGTTGAAACCTGTGTTGACTGTCTACATTCAACTAATTAAACCATATACTATGGATATAAGACAGGGATGGACATGAAAAAGAAATTTAACACAGTAGGACAACTGCCAATAAGTATGTTCAGGGCCAGTCCCAGACACGGTGGCTTGAAAATTATGCCAGGCACATGTGTGCATGTGCTCGAAGTTCCCAGAGAGAATGGAGGAGAAGGGATTGTAGCAAGGGTCATCTCCTGGGTGTGCGTGTGTGTGTGGGGGGGGTGATTTTTCACTTTCCCTTTCACCGTCTCTTTCTGTCTCTGGCAAATGCACACACACTATGGCAAAAACCCAAATACACACTTAACATAAGCGCCTCCTTTGGGTGGTAAGGAAGACAGAAAGAATGGGATGTCTTTCAAGGTAATTAGTTCTCCTATCTCCAGGAAGCTTTCAAGCATATTCTACAGAACTGTTTCCTTGTCCACACTGGAAAAAAAGGAGCTCCTGTATCGTGCAGGTCTTGAAAGTCCCTTCCAGGCTAAGAACGCGTCATTATTTACTGGCTATTTTTGTCCTGTTGCTTTGGTACTTTCAGAGCCGCTTTTGCAAATGCTCATGTCTCTGTGTAGTGAAGATATAGATGGCACTTTTCAACCTGTACCCTTGCAATATGACATTTTTCTGCAACTGCACTTTGTGAATTTTTTTATATAACCCTAAACTATAGAGCTGAATCAATTGTGGAGAAGTGCTGAATGTCCATCCATAAAGGGAAACAAGATTAATGACCTCTAAATGTGAACAGGCAAAAGCAATTTACAAGAGTGAGTGAGGGTCATATTTTATCACAGGCAGGTGGCTTATTTCAACTTTGCAAATAGTTACCAAAAATGCACACAGCCACAAATCCATCCCTATGTGAACCCATGGTGTGTTCTAGACAAATGATGCCCGCCATGTTTTAACCGTGAATTCAATCTTCTTATGTTAATGAACACTAGAATAGAGTGCAAGAAATATTCTTAGAGCAGAAACCAATAGGAAAAGCATTTTCCTTCTATCCCACTCCACAGGATCTGTACTTCACCCAGCAAAAAAAGAAGCATCAGATTGAGTTTCTCACCATGTGAAAAACCCTCAAGCATGGTCTACTAATTTTAGATTTTAAAAAAATTTCTTTCTCCTTAGACTTTGTCCTTGTTCCACTGAACTGTGCCTTCTAATCAGTGTATCATATGGTGTTTGTTTTTACCTTTTTGGTCCTCACAGTAGACAGGATTAAAATTTATGTAAACAGATAGGACAGTTGTAAAGTCTTTCTAGTACAAATCATAAAATCACAAAAATAAAAACACATCTCTATGATACTGTGTCCCTATTCTTCACCTTGATATTTATGCCCCTAGCATACGTGTTTACTCTAGTATCCACTAAATGACCTGGGCAGCTGACTACACTGCTTCTGTACCTTTAAGGACGTAGCAGAAAAGTCAGGCATTTGGAACCAAATCAAAGCACACTAGCTAACCAGTGTTACATAACGATGATCTAATATTTAGGGTCTTTGGTCTTTTCCTTTTTTTTTAGGTCTTTGCCATAGTGTGTGTGCACTCACGGGAAAGGGAAAGAAGGAAATGACTCCCGGGGAGAGGAGGGAGGTTGTATGGCCACACTGCAATCCCTTCTCCATTCTTCTCTCACAATTTTGGGCATGCATACACACATGCCTGGAGTGATTTTCAAGCTACGGGGTCTGAGACTTGACCCACAGCACCTTAAGCACTGACAACACCTGCTGGCCCCAAAACTTAGGTATCTTAAACAACACATATTGATTTTCTGCCTGTTTCTGTGGGTTAGGAGTATAGTCACCGGATAGTTAGATTATGAGGTCGTCGTCTTATAGCCTGAGATCACAGGGCCAGCCAGTCTCCACTTGCACCTGAAGCTTGGAGTCCTCTTGTGTGTTCGTGTGATTTTCACAGAACTTAATTTCTTGACGTTGTAAGACTGAGATCTCCACTTCTTTGGTGGCTGTCAGCCTAGGGACACTCTCAGCATCTTGAACCCACCCATGCTCCCTTGCCACATGGCCCCCTCCATCTTTAAAAGTCAGCAATGGGGAATCTCCTTTCTGCTGAATTCTTTTCATATTTTCAGCATCTGTCGTCAGAGCCCTGCCCCTTCAAGGACAAACTAGATTTCGTCAGGTTCACTGAACACAACCTCCTTTATTTAATTTTATTTTAATTTTTATTTACTCATTTAATATATTTTTTTAATTTGATCAGAGAGAGACACAGAGAGAGACAGAGAGAGAAAGCAAGCCACCAGGTCCGGGACTTGAACCATAGTCAACCATGTGGCAGTGTCCAGCGCCTTAACCTCCACACCACCTGCTGGTCCCCACAACCTCCTTTATTTAACCGCCAAATTATGAAATCTAATTATGAGACTGGTACTAAATATCACATCATAATCACAGGTCCCTCTCATCGTCAAGCAGATGATATTCTACAAAAACAGGAGTTGCTGGGAGTCATTTTATTAATAGAATTCTGTCTATTATGTCATTATCAAAAGGGTGTCATGAAACCAAGCCCTAAGCAAAGCAAGACAGCTCTTATCTCCAGGACTGGCCAAAACCAGCAGGGCAAGAGCATCTCTGAAACAAAGATGCTGACATGAACGATGATGGAAGCCTAGTTAAAATCAGGGCTAAGAAGTACACGTGCTCTCAATTGTGCACGTCCATACTAGTGGACCCATCTATCTACATAAAAAGTGGAAAGCCTGCTGTCTTGATACATGTCATGCTAATTTCATGTTGACAAGCCTTAGAATTTCAGAAAGTACCAGAACACCAACAAGTTACACTTACTGCATGCTTACTGGGTGTCAGGAGCCGTGCTTAAAACTTGACTTGCATTATCTTGTTTAATCCTCACAACGCCCAAAGATAGGAAGGATGATCAGGAGCCCTGTAGAGGATTAACAGCGCGCCTTGGTAACAAAGCAAGCAGGCCGAGGAATTGGAATGAGCATCTAAACCCCGATCCCTCATTCTCCAGAGCCGGAATATTTGTGCTTGATGTCATAACTACTTTTTCCACTGGTTGCTAACTTAGTTCACCCGTCATACCTGAAAAGACAAGTTCTCCATCAAGTTTCTATTAGCGTTAGGAAATACTCTTAAACCAATATCGATAAACAAGTTTCTTATTTGCCATTAACCTCTTTTATTTGTATGCTAGAATGATAATGCTTGGAAAAATGGTGGAACAAAGGATCTGCAAGTTTATAACATAAAACCCGGAGTATTTGCTCAACCAAAGGGTGGTAGACCACTACTTACTGCCCATTCACATGGAAATAGTCCACTTAGAGTTAAAGGGTAAAGAATGAAAAGTAATACATTTCTCCAGGACACACACTCCCTACAAACCTTGCAGCTTTCAGAGCATCATATAGCTAGTTCCCTTGCTTATCATCTGCCAAGCAATATACTTATGTCATTGTCAATTTATTTGCCTTAATCATGTGCCCAGGGCAGGGCACTTGGTCAGGAGGGAGCAATCTGAGACCCATCTATACTGTGCCTTGGACTGAGTTGCATCAGTCCAGGGAAAGGGGTGTCTTTTTTCTAATTAGCACTCAAGGGTGACCTTTGCTAAGGAATATCCTGAGGCCCGGGATGAGTCACCTGGCAACAAAGTCCCATCATCCAAGCACCTGGGGGACATCTGGTTCAGACAGTACTACGTGACTGACAAAGTACTGATTCCTGGTCTGGAAAGGAGGGGGGGCAGCAGCTCCTCACTCTTCTCTCCTTCCCTGCACTTGGCACAAGCAGGGTTGATGGTACTGCCCAAGACGCGCTCGCCCAGCACATCCATGCAGCATCAGTGAAATGGAAGGACTGGGGGCCGAGAGCACTTCGGAATCCAGAAGGCCACGCGTGGACAGGTGCAGCATGACGAGTGGTGCTATTAGGACCCCATGTGAGCTCTTTTGCATAAGACAATTCCACATGTTTAAATGCAGATTTATTTTAAGCCCTGGAAGTGCTGACCATATGCCTCAGTGACTGCGGTGATGGCTACTTAATAGAAAATCTGCAATGCAAGCCAAAGAACTAATCACGGCCATCTGATCATCAGGCCCCATCAGAAGCCGGAAATAAGGAGCTGGGGAAAAGTGCCAGAAACTGCCAACACATTTTACCAGCAGGGAGAGGCTAGGGGCCTAAAGGGACCAGGGCTGGCAAAATAAACATCCCCTACCCTAAGGAGAAAAAAATAATAATAACAATGATAACACGACCGCCTTGCAGTATACTTGCTCTAACACGTGTGCACCATGACTAAGCATGTTATCACTGTGGTCTAACCTCATCCCATGTCATTGGGTAGTTGATGAAGACCCTGATTCTCCACAAAGGAAGGATATTTTCCAAAACGTCTAAAATGTGGGGGTCCCTGCTCTGAGGTCTATCTGTAGAGCCCAAGCATTTAACCAGCGTCCTACAAAGCATGGCATATCATATGTACCAAACAAATGCTTGTTTATTGGATGCCCACATAACAGAGAAATCCAATGTTTGAATTTTGAAAGCTCATGATAATCTCTAGCCCCACATGTGTTCTTTAATATATTGATAACTATGAAAGAGAGAGCTCTAAAATATCCTGGGCATTTCTCTGCCATTTTTTTTCCCCAGGTTTTTGTCATAGCATGCATGCACTCGCCAGAGAGAAAGAAAGTGGGAAATCACCCTCCCCCTACACATAGGGGAGATGGTCAGATCATAATCCCCTCTCCTCCAAGCTCCTCTCAGGATTTTAGGCACACACGCACACGCACATGCACCCAGAGTGATTTTCAAGCCACCATGTCTGGGACTCAATCAGTGGTCAGCCATGCAGGTATCCAGTGCCTTAAGCACCATGCCACTCCTGGCCCCTCTCTGTCATCTGACGAGTGGGTGGAGGGCAGTTTGTCCTTAATTAAAGACTCAGAGTTGTGAGCTAAACTGCCTGAACTCCTCAATCTCCTGTTAGCTTGCGAGGGCTGCTGGAACACAGCGTCACAAACTGGGTAGCTGGAACAACAGAAATTGACCTTCTCTCAGCTCTGGAGGTAAGAAGTCCACCATCCAAACTATCAGCTGATCCTTCTGCAGGCTAAGAAGAGTCTACTTCATGAAGCTCCCTCAGCATCTGGGGGTTTGCTGGTGATGTGAAGCGCCTCCTAATTTGTGAAGACCCTTCCGCCTCTGTCTCCATCTCCACATGGCATCCTCCTTGCATGAGCCTGTGTCCAAAGTTCCCCTTTTTATACAAGGGGGAGGTCTTCAAAAACTTCAAGGAAAATGAGCATCATAATAAAAACTATACAAGCAGTTTGGGGGAGAGCATCACAAACACTTGTACTTTAATTCCATTTTCCCACCAAGTTTTTCAAGTTTTCTTGTATAACTGTCCTATTAGATCACGGGCTCATCCCAGCTAGCATGACTTCATCTTTATAAATGATGTCTTCAGCCCTCCCGTTTCCAAATCAGGTCCCATTCTGAAGGACGGAGGGTGAGGACGCCAACATACAAATGTTGGAGAGTGCATTTCGAGTTGTCACAGTTGCTCCTTCTTTTTAGCAGCTCTCTAACTTTGACGACCGTGAGTTAGATCTCACTGAAATGTACTGCGGAGTTTTTGACAGTGGTGGCAGGGATAGCCAAGAAGAGAGCCTGGCTGATGAACCTGCGTCCTCATTCCCTCTTCAGGGCACCTGGGATGGGAATGGATGGGACATTCCTGATTCTGTGGCCCCAACGGCTCAGTTATCTTGGAATCCGTGGGCACATGGACAGGCCCAGCTCCGTCACGGCAAATTCCCAGAAGTCTTTTGTGCCCAAGAAATGGACTTCGGCAAGTCCACTCCGTGGATGTGTCTGTGCAAACGGATGGTGTGTCATCTGGCCACCACCTTGTCGACGGCGAAAAGGCCCTTCTTTGCAGGAGCCATTCTGCCAGCCCAGGTTGGAAAGGAAGCAGAACCGTCTACACCTGTGCCTTTGCACAAGCCGTCCTCAGCACTCAGGGGACTCTCTCCGCCACGGCCCCTCCCGATAGCCACGCTCCTTCCCATCGACTAATTAACCACTCAAGTCACTGCTCCCATTTCCCTCCCTTCAGGAAGTCTTCCTTGACCCAGATCAATAAATGTCAAGCAGTATTATGAATAATAAGAAGAAAAGAGCAGATGCATATTAATCACACTGAGCAATCACGTGGCAAACACAGAAAGCACTGCTCAGACTGCTGCCCGGCGCTGCGATCTTTTGCTTTTTAATTCTTACCATTTTTAATCTATTTTAACATTCATTTGATAAATATTAAAAAAAAAAGTTGCACTTTCATGAGTGAGAGAAAGAATACATTCACATTCCAGAGAGAGCAAGAGAGAGAGAGGGAGAGACAGGTGCCCCAGAGAATGTCTCCTTACAGCAACAAAATCCCCTGTCCCCAGCCGGCCAGAGTCCCAGGCACACAGAGGACTGAGCAAGCTCCAGACTGCCCAGGGATGAGAAGACTGAGCTGATGCCGTCGTTGGGCTGCAACACTGTGCATTAGAGCCCTGGGCCTGCATTGCCCTCTGGGCACTCTTTGTTTTCTTAATTTAAGAGAATCAAGGCTGTCTCTCTCTAATATATGTATGTGTGTGTGTGTATATATATGTATATATGTATATATACACACACACACATATATATTTATATATATAGATACACACACATATATATTTATAGATACATATTTATATATATACACACACATATGAGAAATATATATATATATATATATATAGAGAGAGAGAGAGAGAGAGAGAGAATTCTATCTCTGTATATACACAGACACACACATATATATACATATATATGAAAGAGAATTAAGGTGCTCTCTCTCTCTCTCTCTCTCTCTATATATATATATATACACACACGCTCACATATATACAGATATATAGATATACATATATATATATAGATATATATTTATTTATTTTTAATTATTTTAATTAATTTATTTTAATTAATTTGTTTGTTCCCTCTGCTGGCTCACTGCTTTCTGGTACATACCCTGTGATACCAGAGCTGCAGATCTGGTGTCTGACCGACCCCCCTCCCCACAGTCTATAGCTCCTGTCTGATCCTAAGGGCCTCCTCTAAGACTCCAGACACAATCCTTAAGCTGTGCAGTTGATGTGAGGATTAGATTTGCACCTAGGCTAGTGCTTGAATCATAATGGGTACTCAGGGACTCATTATTATACAACCTTAATAGGATTTCTTATGTATAAATCTGTGCTCTCAGCCCAGTCTGGGTGGCATAATCCGCAGCAAGGACAATGCAGTGCTGGAAGCTGAATGCCGCCCATGCATTCGGATCCACAGGGTGGCCCGAGGGCATGCCAGTGTGCACTTGGACACTCCAGATGACAGGGGGCTGGGGGTCTAGGGGGGCCTAGGAGCCCTTGGGGGCAGGGCAAAGGAGATCTTAGCATGATGAGACCTGGCCAAGGGTGCTCTATCTCTAGCTCTGTATATGCGCAGGAACGATCATAAATTTTAAAATTAAAACTAGTATCATTAATGTTTCTCCTATCTGGCCATGTGTCAAAAGTAGAAAGGTGCCTCCGCTCAGCCTGCTGTACAATGAGAGGGACTAGACTCTGGGCGAGGTGCGTTCTGTGAGTCAGTCTGTGAGATACACTGTGCACACCCTACAAAATCTAGTTAAGATTTTTTGGAAACATTTTTGGCTTGCATTTTCCCATGATTTGATGTTCAATGACTCTGTAGCCATGTGTCATTCGAGTTTCATCAAATAGTTTAATAAGCATGATTTTAAGATACACAAGCACACAGATTAATACTGAAAGCATGGAAAAACCTATACCAGATAAATTTCCCAGAGGCAGACACTTAAAGATCTCATTAACATCATGGCTATTTTCCCCCTATGGGAGGCAAGTTGATTGCTTATTTAACTTAAAAAAAAAAAAAAGTAGTGGATTTTTTACGTTTTTATCACAGGGTGATGTGCTCACCAGAGATAGAGAAAGACAGTGAGAGAGAAAGGGAGAAGTCACCACCCAGGAGGGTTGGCCATGCCTCAGTCCTTTTTCCTCTGTGCTCCTCTCAGGATTTTGGGCATGCATGCACACTCGCCCGGAATGATTTTCAAGTTGCCAGGTTCGGTACTCAGACTGTCATCAGCCATGTGGGAGTCCAAAGCCTTCCCACCACACGACCTGCTGGCCCCAGAAACCACCAGTTTAAGTACACAGGGGAGCAGGATAAGCTTCAGTACATAAGGAATACCCCCGCAGTACATACCCTATAATACAACACACTTTGGCTTGTGCAGAATGACAGTGCCCACACATGGTGACAAGAGTACTAAGCTGAGGGTCAGAGGCTTAAACTCCCTTACCACATTTCTCTGTGACCTCTGTCTTCTTAGTGACATGACAGAGTTGAGCTAAATCTTCTCTGCAGCTTGATGATTTCAAGTACTCTGAAAGTGTTCTCTAATTAGAGATTAGTAATGTGGTAGAATTTCAAAACTCAGTTTGTAACGTATCCTATGGACAAAACCGAATTAGTAAATAAGCCCAGTTCAAAGGCTCTCTGAACAATGTGTATAACATAATTAGCAGCTCACAAAATAGTCCGTTAATGATTAGATTAGCTTCAAGAAGTTCGTCTCAATATCTACTGGACACAAATTAACTGTAGCTGCTTTGAAATCAATTGGGTAGTTCGATACAATAAAGAGTGGGCCTAAGAAATGGAAGACGTACACTCCAATTTTTCAATAAGGACCCCTTAGCTTGGTATTGAAATGCATTCTGTATCTATCTCCATTGTCTCTTCTCAGTATTAACTCACTATTTTTGTGCATGAAATAAATTTTCTGAACTGCCCTTTTATCATCCACGTATTTGGACAATAGCTCCTCTATTTTTAGGTAAGTTTGAAGATTAAGGGGCGTTAAACCTGCGTGGCAACGAGTGTGTGTTCAAAAAAATCACAACTATTCATTGTTGTTATTATTCCGAGCCCCTGTGGTAGAAAAGTATGTGCTTACTACTGGGTCGTTGGGAAAGCCTTTTCCAATGGCCCAATATACCAGCAAAACCATGGTTTCAAATCTGAATGTGACCTGCTAGCTTTCTGTTTTCTTGTAGTGCATTAATCTCCCTAGGCTCTGTATTTATTTGTGAAGTAATGATAATAGACGCTTGACTGATAAGAGGGTGGGCTTCAATTAAGTAAGTGATGAGAGAACTCTAGGTAAGAGCTTCAACAAGAGTTTCTTTTTCCTTTTTCTATTTCAAGTGACCTTAGGGAACATGCACTCACCAGAGAAAGTAAGTAAGCAGGGACCAGAGATGGCATAATGGTTACGTGGCTAGATTCCCACATAGTCAACCATGGTTCAAATCCCAGATGTGGTGACTTAAACCTCAGGCCAAGTGTGTGTAAGTGTGTGCCCAAGATCCGGAGAAGAAAATGGAGAAGGGATTGTGGGATGAGCATCCCCTCTGGGAGGTGATTTCTAACTTTCTGTCTCTCTGTCCTGCTGTCTGGCAAGTACACAGACTCTATAGCAAAAATCTCTCTCTCAAAAATAAATAAATAAATAAATAAATAAATAAATAAATAAATAAATAAAGGAAAGTGAGTAAGCTTGGAGTCTTCCATTAGAAAATATTATTATCCTATATATCCTCCTGTATCTTTCCAAATATAATACCTTATATATCATCCTTATTTATATACCTTTTTTTCTTCCCTGGCTTTCTTCCCTTCTTCCCTTACTACAAACTGAGAGTAAAGGATGAATACATTATTTTCCTTCATGTCTCTGAAATGACCTATCCCAGCCTTGCACATAAGACACATTCAATAAACTTTGGTTAATGGTAATTATTTTTCATACATTTCAGACTCTATAACTCCTTACTTTCCATCTGAAGTAATTTCTACATTTAAGAACACTTCACGAGACCAGCAGATGGCGCAATGGTTATGTTGCGGGACTGCCGCGCAGTCAACTGTGGTTTGAGTCCCAGACCAGGTAACGTAAAACTCATACTTGGTGTGTATGCACGCATGCCCAAGATCCCAAGAGGAGGATGGAGGAGAAGGGATTATGGCATGGCCATACTCCCTGGGGGAGTGATTCCCGCTTTCTGTTTCTCTTTCTCTGTCTCTCCACTTAGCACACACTCCCTATAGCAAAAATCTCTCTAAAAAAATAATAAAAGAACACTTCAAATTAAGTAGAATATATAATAATATATTTTAGTTTCTATTGATCTGCCCACACATGTTTTGTTAATTTCCCCTGAAGATGTGAGACCATCGGTAGTTAAGAGGCGCATTGGAGAAGAGTAGCCTAAGGTAGCTCAGGGGAATTTCTACAGTGAAGCAACATGTGATGGGGAGCGTACTTGGAAGAGAGCCCAGCAGAAAGAATGAGAGATCAGCACTGTGAACTGGGACTCGGCTCTTGAGATTTGGGGCTCCCCACCCACAACTTTAATTCATTAATGCTGTTGCAGCAGGAGCCAGCAGATGGTGCAGTGGTTACGTTGCTGGACTCCCACATGGCAAATCACAATTCAAGTCACACTGGATACATGTGCATATGTGCTCAGGATGCCAGGAAAAGAATGGAGGTGAAGGAATTGTGGTGCTGCCACCCTCCCTAGGGGCAATTTCTGACTTTTCCTCCCACCGTCTCTGTCTCTCTGTCTCTCTGTCTCTCTCTCTAGAGCCCTAAGGCAAAAAACCTGTAGCAAATAAATAAAATAAAGCTGTCCCAGTAAAGAGGTTCCCAAAAACTCTACTCCTGATCCTTGGTTTCATTTTCCAGTGGAGACTATAGTGATACAACCACAACAACCGTAACTGGTATTACTCTCACGTATGCA
This sequence comes from Tupaia tana, assembly GCA_026018925.1. Classification (NCBI taxonomy): domain Eukaryota; kingdom Metazoa; phylum Chordata; class Mammalia; order Scandentia; family Tupaiidae; genus Tupaia; species Tupaia tana. The sequence continues at coordinate 26,264,174 of JAKSZU010000025.1, read as the reverse complement.
GCAATCTCGATTTCACCCATCTCATTTGAAGTGCAACCCAGCTCTCTGAGACAGCAGTTACTAACCCCACCTAAACGCTCTGGCCCCTGTGGCTCCATGAGGAACACACCTGCATGACGGATGACTCCAGATAAAATATCCTCCTGGCTCCAGCCGCCACACTCGGCAGACTCTTCCCTAAGTTTCTGAATGGCATTCCTAAGATGTTGAGGTGAACAGCAAAAGAAAACATTAAACTGTTTCCAAAAGGCAAGGGAAAATACCCATTTCAGTGTAAGCAATGACCACAGCCAGTCCTGAAGCACAGCCGCTAAGCACCACGCATAGAGAACCAGGTCCCACATGGCCGGCCACGGCAGAAACCCCAGCCTTGGCAGCCTGAAGAGCACCCCGGCAGGTACATGCGTGCCTAAAATCCTGACAGGAGGAGAAATTGAGAAAACAGGATCGTGGCATGACTGTCACTCACAGGGGAGTGAGCTTTCTCTTTTTCTGGAGAGGACAAACATACCCTGACAAAAACAAAAGAAGGAAGAAAGGAGGGCAGGAAGGAAAAAAAAGCAAAACCCTTTCTTTTTCAAGGGAAACAAAGAATGGCTTAAGTGCTGAATGAGAACAGCCTTCAGGGAGAACACTCATTCACTGATAAGGGGTGATATGCTACAACCCTGGAGATCAGTGGGTATTTCAAAAACAAGAGTGGGCCCAAAGCTTCATTTCAGGAGAGGGTTAGGACTTCTCATCACGTGTCCCAAGCGCTCCTCATCGGCCTGGGAGCATCTTCTGTGATGGTATTTTGAACACTGCCTCCTTCATCCTGAAGATTAAAGGAATACCGAGCAGAATTGGGGATGCCCTGGGATATTTCTGACTTCACCAGCCTACAGAGCTCGGGAAGATAAGGATGTTTGTTTTACTTTTCTGGAAATACTTTCCAGTCATGAAAAGTACATCCTCTCTTCATTTCTATCGGTATATGTATATTTTTAATTTCTGCCCATAAAAATTTCAAAAATCACAGAGTTAAAAAAATCTGAATATATATTTTTCTTGACCCAGTTGACAGCAGGGATTCCTCGCTACCCACCAACACCAAGGGACAAAAGGGAAGTGGCTCTGTGGCTTGAAAGATAGGCTATGAGGGTGAGTCTGGCTATAATCGATCTGCTAAACAGCACAAGGAATGTATCTCCCGTTAGAAAGGTGGCATTATGTAATTCACCCAGAAGGATGAGAATGCCACAAATGCAGCATTAATTAGGACCCTATATTTTCTGCTTTGGCCTCCGACATGACATTATCCTCACGGAATTTCGGTTTGTGGTCTAGAATAATCATTCCTATATAAAAATGATAGTAACAGCTTTGCAGTCATGCGTGTTCACGCTCACTCTTCAACACCACAGACCCCATATGCAGAACTACCAGAAGGACTGAAATATTAACCAAGGAAAAGATTCAGGCTGGCCTTGCCCGCAGCAATATTTGTGACACTGGGAAAAAAGGAGAAGAATTTGAAGAGAAATCAGACAAACGTCCTACAGTATTTTCGATACAGTACAAGAGTCATGCTACAAAACAATCTAATGCAAAGCAGATATATTTTGCATAGGCAATTTAAATTAATAATGAAAAAGGAGAAATAATGACTTTTTAAAAATGTTGCTATAATAGCTATTCACCCAGAAAGGGCTTCAAAATAGCCTAACTTAAAGCAAGTGGGAGAGGGTTAAGACCTTAGAGTGAAGGCTATTTTTAAATATCAGGGAGGGAATAAAAGCAATTTTTCTAGACAAGACTTGTGAAATAACTATAAAATGATATTTTTTTCCTGGAGAGACTTTTTTTTTCTATAGGGAATAGCATGCATACCCCAAAGTTTAGAAAAGAGGGAAGGGTGAGTGAAAATGTTATCTTCTGTAGATCTCCACACAACCAGTAGGTATCTAGCCAGGTGGCCCTCCCTTCAAAAGCATTTTCTTTTAGAGGCATTTTCTATAATGAACAAGAAGACAAATTGTAAAGTACATCAACCATCTAGCAAAACTTGCGCTAGAACACAAAACTCTGCTAGTTACAGGAGACCGTTGCTGTTCAGGTCCTAACTTCTCCCTTGCAGAATCTTCTGCAGCCAACTCCACTGTGCCCCTGAAGATTCAATCTTTTTTTGACTATACATGGAGACTTCTGTGGCCTTTTTTCATTTTCAGTCATTGTGGACCTTGGAGGCTTGAAGCTAATTCTATTATCAGCTACCATAAAACATAATTAGAAAGAATGGGTGGATTAATGTCAACATGATCATGGCTAAAAGGCTATTTATTTTGGCCACCATATTGCAAGTACATCTTGGCTGTTGATTGTGCCTATAGAACATGGTTCATTTCTTTTCAAACATTTTATTGGTGGTAAAACAAAACATTACTTGAAGGGGAAGGCATAAATATATGAGTGGAGGGACCAGCAGGTGGCATGGTGGTTAAGGCGCTGGACGCTCCCACATGGCCAGCCACAGTTCTAGTCCCAGACCTGGTGGCTTGCTTTCTCACTTTTCCTCTCTCCCTCTCTCGCTCTGTGTCTCACTCTGGTCAAATTAAAATAAATAAAATTCTTTAAACAGTATGAGTGGAACGTTTCGGTTCTGTTGCTCTTCAAAGACAAGAGCACGGAGCATGACTGAGGGAACACTGCCTCTGTTAGACTCACAGGGAGCGGACACGCAGTGCTCTGTCTAGAACAGCCTTTGTTTTCTTCGTGTCATCAACTGAGCTGGGTCTTTACCTCATTAGAGCCTTTCCAAATGTATCATGGCAAAAGATCATCTCTCCACATTACTATATCCATTATCTACAGAGTGAGTTCATCTAATTTCCCCAGAAGTTCATAGAAAAAAAGAAAAACAAAAACAAATTAAAAAGGCTACTTTTCCATATAGCAGGGTGATTTATGCCAGTGTTAGAGCCTGACTATTTGTATTTTTCTTTAGCCTTTCTATTTGCTTAATATATGAAATAGGAAAGTTAATATTCTGAAAAACTCTGCTCTGGTCTCTACTGATTTGAACATAAAGTTCAAAAGGAGATGGTATCTTATAAAGACTCTAAGCTTAGTGCATTAAATTAACAATACTAATCTCTGTGTTTCACATGGTACTTACACAGAGCAGTTTTATAGACATAAATGAAAATGCCAAAGCTGTCTTTTAGATAAAAAGCAATAAAGGAAACTCCTGTAGACATTCCTTCAAGTCTTTTGAAAGGCTATACTTTAGCTAGTGGTGGTGAATAAGGGGGAGGGAGAGGAACCACATGAAATGGGTTTCTGGCCTCTATACCTTTGCTCAACTTCAGACTTTCCCAAACCCACTAACTTGGAGAAAATCAAAAAAGCTTAAAGAAGTATTGTAGGAATTTTTAAAAATAAAAGGATAATTATTCAAAAATATTTTTTAAAGAATTATAATCACCATCTCAGGAATTCTGAGAGGGAAACAAAACAACTACAAAATTAGAAGATACACTTATACCACCCCTCCTGGACTCACACCAAGGAAACAGTTAAAAAGGGACAAAGTTGGGGCCAGCAGGTGGCATGGAAGTTAAGGTCCTGGGCTCCCACATGGCTGACTATGGCTGAAGCCCTGGACCCAGCAGCTGGAAAATCATGCCAGTAATGAATGCATGCCCAAAATCCTGAGAGGAGAATGGAGAAGGGACTGCAGTATGGCCATCCCCCTGGGGGTGATTTCTCACTTTCCCTCTCTCTCTCTGTCTTTCTCTCTCTCTAATGAGTGCACATGCCCTGTGGGGGAAAATAAAAGGGACAAATTCAACCTCAATCTCAAACAATTTTGTACATAGAATAAAAGATGGTGGGACAGGTAAGGGAAAGGCTGCAGAAAGTTTTGTGATGCTAGTGACCTTGGTGAAATCCCTGCTCACTGATTCTATTTCCTACTTGTCTATGGACATGGTATGTCTTTAGAGTCCCAAATATCTACAGTCTTGATTTCACGTGTCCATTAGTCAAAAACCATCTACTAAAACTTCCTCCATGCTCTGCTAGGTTTAAAGGCATTGCTCACTAATGATGTCACCATCTGTCTTATGTCACTGACAGTCTTGGGGCTGGGGCATGTGAGAGGGATACTGGAGACAGAGTGAAGGCTGGAAAACCACCACGGAACCAGGAAAGGAGTTCACACAAGGTGCATGGGGCACTTTACTGTTTCCATACGTGAATAGAAGAATAATATAAAGTAGATCTGTGAAAGGCCAGGTGATGACATAGTCATCTTGTCAGAATATACCGAAAATTAGTCAGTGGACAATTCAACTAAAGAAGTTAATACACTTTAAAATGAACTTTAAAAAAGTTTATTGACCTCTTCCATAAGTATGAGAGGCAGAGAGAAAGAAAGACAGAGACAGACAGCACCACCCTACAGGGTCTCAACAATCCACTCCTAGCTGCAGCCAACATGCTCTCAAGGACACGTCAGTGCCTGGTGACCTCAGGGAAGTCTCCAACCTTGAGTGGGTGAGCCCTGGAATGTTGCATTTTACTGCTGCACCGTCTGGGCCCAGAAGACATTACATTTCAACCTAAGCAGTGCTTGTTCTAGAGTATTAAGCAGAAACATGGTCTCAACACCACTAATCTTTTCTGGGGAGTCTGCCTAAACCATTCCTAAGTGACTACCGAGGATGATGGAGGGAGGTTTACAGCATCTGCTAATCAGGTTTACCTTGGAAGTTAATGTCAAACATAGAACTCATGGACTCTGGTTTTTCATGCATACATACATTGCGCACATGTGTGTGTGTGTGTGTGTGTGTGTGTGTGTGTGTGTTTTTGGACAGGAGCCTACATATAAAATGTCAGGATGTCCTGAACATTTTTTCATGTCATTATCTCCACACAAACACCTTGACAAACATTCATAATGCGGCCGTTAGGAGGCCAGTGTGATGTGAAGCATTTTCTACTCATTTTATTATCTCAATAGCTCTATGCGATAAAAGCTTTTACTACCCTTATTTTAAAGATAAAGAAACTGAGACAGAGAGATTCCAAGTTACATAGCTACTGACTAGACAACCTGACAGGCTGGCCCAGGGCCCACATTCCTCCCCATAGTGCTCTTTACTGAGGAAGACCCTGAGGCACAGAGGTCCCTCCACCTCCGTGTGTATTCTACACCACCGTACCTTCGCTCCATTACCATAAGCCTATCCTACCACAGCTCTTTCATCAGACCTGAAACTGTTCATGAACATATAACCCAAAGTTGAAAAGCATTTGAGTTAAAATCTCTTGCCCCTTCTCTGTTCAACGTTGTAGGAAAATAATCTATTAGAAAAAGGAAGAGAGATTTTTAAAGTAAAATGTATACGTTATTAGTCACTGTAAAAACTATACTTTTACCTTAAAAGATATTAAAATTTTCATCACTATCTTATGTTCAATAGTTCTTAGGACCAGCAGTGGTGGCGTAATGGTGACACAACTCTCTGTGATGCTGGGCCCACATGGGGAGGTCCCTGGATTATGTCCTGAGGTCTCCCTACATGCTCAGGACTCACACAGGAGTCTAGGCTGCCTGAAGCTAGGAGAAACTACGGCATTGAAGACCCATTGGGGTGCTTATCTCTCTCTTTTTCCCTCTTTATCTGTGTGTCTTTCTCAAGGAAATTTTTTTAAAAAAATTAAAAATTATAATCATTGAGGAGCAGCAGGTGGCATGGTTATTGGAGATGCTAGAATCTCACATGGCTATCAGTGGTTCAAGTCCTGGACCTAGTGGCTTGCTTTCTCTCTCTCACTCTCTTTGACTCTCTCTCCTGAGTGCCTCTTTACAATTTAAAAATTAATGATAAATAAAACTAAATAATTCTTTTAAAAATTAAAAGTATTAATGTACATCTCTTAATATTTCATAAAAATATTTGTCTTTGATAAAATATTAGTGTTTAATATAAAACATTCATAAATGACAAATTTCTGGTTTTTTTCCCAATGGCAAAAATATTATCTTCATTTAAGATTTGCAACCAAGTTGAACAAGGCACCAATCTTAAAAGGGATAATAAAGCAACACATCAAACGTACTTCCTAATGCTGAAATATATTGTCATTAACCTTAGGGAATAAACACAATCCATCATTTTAACTTACATTTCACATCAACAGTACTGGGTAAAATAATAAGTACACAGTACGTAACAAATACAAGAATGAAAAGTTTTGAGAAGTTTTAGTAACTCATTATGTTTTTCATAGCTTTACTATTAATAATTCACTTTCTTTTAATAAAAATGAAATAAAAACAGGCTAGCCAGGATCCTGTCATTTCTACTCTGTTTCTACGGGTCATATTCAGAGTTGACTGAACTCTGTAAGTGTTTGACAGACTTTGATTTCATTTTTATCGCATGCCTCATAAAATTGATTTAGAAATCTAACAATGTGTCACTAAAATATGTATTACAAATAGTCAGACTTATTGGATTCTCAAAGGCTAACAGAAATGTTTGGCTCAAAAAGCAGACAAGTATTTTTCAGATATGGCCAATCACATTGAAAAGACTCTAGAAGATTCTGAACTGCCTGATTGATAACAGGCCAGTTTTTCAGATCCAACAGTCTGGTGTTGGGAGATGCCCCCTTCTGCATGGCTAATGCAATGGCCGTCACAAACTGACTTGGCTCCACTTTAGATCAGAACGGAGGTGTAGTGACCACATCCCACCTCTCACGTGGACATCTGGCCTGCAACTCAGAACGGAGGTGCAGTGACCACATCCCACCTCTCACGTGGACATCTTCCCTGCAAATCAGAACGGAGGTGCAGTGACCACATCCCACCTCTCACGTGGACATCTGGCCTGCAAATCAGAACGGAGGTGCAGTGACCACATCCCACCTCTCACGTGGACATCTGGCCTGCAACTCAGAACGGAGGTGCAGTGACCACATCCCACCTCTCACGTGGACATCTTCCCTGCAAATCAGAACGGAGGTGCAGTGACCACATCCCACCTCTCACGTGGACATCTGGCCTGCAAATCAGAACGGAGGTGCAGTGACCACATCCCACCTCTCACGTGGACATCTGGCCTGCAACTCAGAACGGAGGTGCAGTGACCACATCCCACCTCTCACGTGGACATCTTCCCTGCAACTCAGAACGGAGGTGCAGTGACCACATCCCACCTCTCACGTGGACATCTGGCCTGCAACTCAGAACGGAGGTGCAGTGACCACATCCCACCTCTCACGTGGACATCTTCCCTGCAACTCAGAACGGAGGTGCAGTGACCACATCCCACCTCTCACGTGGACATCTTCCCTGCAAATCAGAACGGAGGTGCAGTGACCACATCCCACCTCTCACGTGGACATCTTCCCTGCAACTCAGAACGGAGGTGCAGTGAACACATCCCACCTCTCACATGGACATCTTCCCTGGAAATCAGAACGGAGGTGCAGTGACCACATCCCACCTCTCACGTGGACATCTTCCCTGGAAATCAGAACGGAGGTGCAGTGACCACATCCCACCTCTCACGTGGACATCTGGCCTGCAGTATCTCTGCTTGACAGTCTTCGTCACATTTCAACTGTCAGCAGAATCCGGTTTTTCTCTTGGCTATGCACTTCATCATTTTTCTCTTGCTGTTAACCGATGTATGTGATGGATGGGGGCCCCTTCTGGAATACATTACTCAGAGGCAGGAGTGAAGGATGCTTGGAGCTGTATACTTATGTCCCGGCCTGAACCCCACGCACAAACACACACACTGGAGGAAAACCTCGTCCTGACGCCTTGCACAAATAAGGATTCACATTAAATGCCGGAAGATTCCCAAGGAAAGTCAGACACCCACCAAGTTGAATCATACCCAGCGATGTTCCTCTCACTCCTAAGTCTGACGTGGAGGAAGCACCTGCCCTTGAAGTAAATGAGACGAAGGCCCCTGGACATTTCCAAGGCCCCTGCAGCAAAGCCAAGCCCTTCACAGACATGCTCCATGATGTGTGCCGGGTGTTCACGTCACACAGGAAGCGGGGATGGGATGCTGAGACGGATCTGAGGTAAGACACTGGCTCTGCAGGATGCCTGCCACGCGCCTGTGGGAACACCCCGACCGCTGTCAACTTGGTTCTCCTCCTCTGTGCTGGGAGAATAATGCCCATCTCTGCACTACTTTAACTGAGAAATGGAACCGCCCGACTAAACTGTACTTGTCCCTCAGAACAAAGGACACCGAGGTCCCACAGAGGCGTGTTCAGTTCCTGCTGGGTCTCCATGTGCAAGCCGATTCACTGGCACGTCTTGTCTCTGACCTCCTCCTGTCTAGGTCAGATGCCAAGAGGGTATCACGAGGTTCCTTCTAAGACAGAAGGAGAAGGAGGGACGTCTGGGGTAACAGCAATGCCCTGGTCATCTCTCGCCGTGTAACAAACGATCTTCGAACTTGGATTACAGCACTGACCCTCGGTTCCTGTGGTTCCGGACTTCAGGAGTGGCTGAGCTGGGTGGCTCTAGCCCATTGTCTCTCAGAAGCTTTAAGCCAAGACACAGATCACAGCGACAGTCAGCTGACGGCTTGCCAGGGCTGGAAAACCTGCCTCCAACGCGGCTCATTCTCAGGTCTGCCGGGGAGGCCTGCCACGGGCCGTGGGGGTTTCTCCACAGAGGACCTCACCCGCTGACGTGCCCTGAGTGAGCGATCCCATAAAGACAGAGGCAGAGAAGAATGACCATGTGAGAGACCAGCACTTAACCACTACGCCACCTGCTGGTCTTGAATAGTAGCTTAACCTTGACTAAATTACAGTGCAGTACAGATTTTTACTAACAAAAATACAAATCCAATAGAGTGCTTAATTATGAAAGTTAATTTAAATAGGTTATAATAAGAATGAAAGTTTATTTTTAATACATGTAAAAAGTATCCCTTTACTTACAACATTATTGGGCCTTATTCCAAATTCCACTTTCTGGAAATTCAACTTACTACTCTTTCTAAAATAAATATAAAAACATGGGGGAGAGAAGTGTTACCCAATTAACTATCTGTAAGATATTGTTCTAACTTTGAGTCGAACATATTGATACACTGTACACCCTTGAACTAGCAATAGGGTGATAAGTAATAAACTATAGTTCTGTGTTACTGCAAGTAAAATAGTCAAGTTTAAGTAGTTTTTGTTTTGGTTTGTTTGTTTTCTTAATGGCTGATTTCAAAATAAGTATTAAACACTTATTGCTACTGGCCCATCCCTTCTATTGACTAGGTTGCAGTCAGTGTTACTGAGAAACTAGTTAAATTTATTTGGCAGTTAACTGACAAATTTTATACACGTTTTTATATACTTTTTTAATAGAGAATTCTTTTATTTAACTTTATTTATTTATTTATTTTAATGTGACCAGAGAGGGACATAGTGAGTTGGGGTGGGGGAGTGAGAAAGTAAGCTGCCAGGTCTAAGACTCGAACCGCGATTGACCATGCGGGAGTCCAGCGCCCTTAACCACTGTGCTACCTGCTGGCCCCTCTATATACAAGTTTTAAAAATCCCAACTCATTTTAAGACTCACACACTCTCATGCCTTGCAGGTAGAGCTTGAAAACAAAAATGAAGAGCAATGTCCAATCAGCAGACTCAAATTTTTTTTTTTTTTTTAACATTTGAACATTACAAATTCTAACAGATCAGTTTTAGGAGAGAGAATATTAATGACTTGTTAGCAGAGTTAAAGGAATACTTACAGCTTTTGCTGTGTTATCAGAGCTCAATTCTAGCCTAAGTCTTGGAGCAGTAACTGGGAACTTAGCCCTGGTGAACATGGAAAGTCATAGAAAAAGCAAGATTGTGTGTGTGCGTGCGCACGCTCACGTACAAGCATGCAGGTGCCTACACCCTCACAGTGTGCATTTATACTTCATCTATGAGCTCACAGAAGCGGAAATTCTCTCATTTAATGCAAATATGCTTTTGGAGGGTTAAATCCATGTAAATTTCTGGGTGAAAGAAACTTTGAAGAGGTAAAAAGAGGTAAAGCATATGGTGATCATTGGGGCCATTTAGCCCGTAATGCTGTTGATGAGTGGGTAATGTTTCTTAATTATTTTGAACAATATATTTTAAAGACAGCAGTTTTTCACTTTGGGAAGTTATCAAGTTTCATCTGCAATACATTCAGCTGTTTACAACTGTCATCTTCCTCATTGAGCTTTTGAAAAACAGAACTTGAATGAAATGCCTTTACCCAATGAATCAAGATTATAAACTTGTCATGGGCACATGTGCTCACTGAAGAGAGACAGAGAGAGGGAAAGTGAGAAGTCACCCCCCAGGGGAGAATGGCCACACCACAACCCCTTCTCCTCCATTCTCCTCTGTGTTCTCACTCCTAGCCTTTTCACTGTGTATTATACCACCTTCACCTCCAGAAACAACAGCCTCGGCAGTGTGTAGAGAAGGGTTTCCAGCCTTAGTCATCCATGGATCCTGTTCCTGCTCATGTAGGATCCCTGTTCCTCTCACTATCCCTGCATGAGTTTTGCCAAATTTGAGTATCTTCTGGATTTTTTTTAAAATTATTTATTCAATCATTTTCATTTTGACCAGAGAAAGACACACAGAGAGAAAGAGAGTGAGAAAGCAAGCCACCAGGTCTGGGACTCGAACCATGGTTGGCCGTGTGGGAGTGTCCAGCACCTTAACCACCATGCCACCTGCTGGTCCCAAGGACTGATATTTTTTAAACAAGCCAGTTTTAGTTAAATTTATCTTTAAAGAAAATATTTAGTTCTCATAAAAAGAAAATTATTATTTTGCCATATAAACGGAGTCCATAAAAACGCCTTGTAAACAAAATATAGGCACCTTCTTAAGAGCTCGGCCAGCTCCTTGCTTACTGAAGACCGCGCTGCAGATCCGTTCTTGCGAACGTGCTGAGGGAGCTAAGATGCTCTCCAGATCACCATGAGGAGAGTTACGTATTGGCAGAGAGAGCGTGGCAGTGATCTGAGGATTCCCACTGATGTTACCAAAAGGCTGAGAAATCAGAAAACATAAAAGTGGGCCAGACAGTGGCCTGGTGATTGAGGCAGTCAGATCTCACAGGGCTGACTGTGCTGTTTGAGTCCCAGACCTGGTGGCTTGAAAGTGATGCCAGGACCATGTGTGTACGTGCCCAGAATCCTGAGAAGAGAACGTAGGAGAACGGGTTGCAGCATGGCCACCCCACAGCGGGCCTCCCTTCCCCTCTATCTCTATTCCCATCTCTCTCTGGCAAGTGCACATGCCTTAGAGCAAAACTAACCACAACAACAAAGTAAAAGAGACACCTGCTTTATAATGCGATCCGAATTCTGTTTAACGCCAAGTTTAAATATCATATCAAGTCAGGTCACTTCTATCAACGGAAGCATTACACAGGTGAAGGACTTGTGGCTCAAAGGATGGCAGGAAGAGAGTGAGATTCTAGCCCAGGAATGGGGTTCTCATCTAAGAACCGGCTCTAGCCTGATCGTGGCCTCTATACTGCTCTAATCAGGTCTGATGACGAAGCGACCCTAACCACAATGACACCCAGTGTCACAAACTCAATTCCCTTGGCCACCTCGGACTTGGGTCCACCCTCTGAACAATGATGGCAGTGGTACAGGAAGGGTACCGCGTCCCACGTCTGTCCTCTGTCTTCATCCTTCCCCTTTCCGGCCTTGGCAGAACTTTAACACTTACTTCACAGAGTTAAGGAACTTCTGAAGCAAAACAAGAACTGCATCACCTCCCATTTAACAAAGGTAAAGGATGAAATATTAAATGAATGTTATTACCTTCCTAACTTGATCATCTCAATAGAACCTTACAAGTGACGTCTTCAGAAGAATGGAAGGATAACTTGGGTACGCCATAAGGCTTGTCCAGGAATGCCACTCTCCGTGCCAGTCCTGCTGAGAACACGCAGTGGCATCTCCGTTCTGGGTAAAGGATGATTATTTTTAGAGAAACGAATGATCCTGCTTTCCTTTTCTCATTGCAGCAGAGATATTTCACACTTCATCTAACTAGTCCAAATCCAGAATAGTTACATCTGAAAGAGTCTGTCACCAGAAATCCATTTATTCAAGAAACGCTGTACTCTTTCATATATGAATACATCAGCTCTGTATTTGAGGTCTGCTTGAGGCTCTGCAACTTTTTAGACAAGATTTATAAAATTTCAGTCCATTCTATTCTTCCTCTATTTGGAGTGCTCTGTGTTTTGGTCTTACTAATCACAGTTCGTTTTTAGGAAGATGAACCTCAACAAAGTTGGAAATTTTTTGTTAGGCAGTAAACTCTGGACACAATCTGAGAAATACCAAGTATTTCTTTAAATAGAAAAGATTATAGAATTAATATTATAATCCCACATTGCAAAATGGAAGATTTTATTTAAAGGAAGGAGCAAAGTTCTCTGGAAGACCTATGACCGAGATGCTCTAAGGTACAAAGTGAATTAAATGTCTTTCTTTTTATCCATCAAGCTTCCATGTAAATATTCCAGGAAATAAAACAGTAAGATCTCTTAGCACATGTATTTCCACAGAAGTATTTTAAAACTAAAATTGGAGACACAGATGAGAGAATCAGTCCATGGACCTGAACAGAAATACCAAATTAAACGCATTTGTTTCTAACAAATAAACGCTAACTGACCGAGTCGGAGATCCAGCGTGGGAGTCCCTCGGGCCATTTATGGGTTACTGATGATCTGCTGCTCAGTTCTTATTTCCATTATTACACACTCAAAGGCCTAAATTATAAATAAAAATAAAATCCAGCCTGATTCACTTGAAGCATTCTATTTAAGTTCAGAAGGTATATAATTAGAATACTAGTATTCTAGCACTTCAAGATATTTTTACTGTTGTTTGGAAACTGCTACATCATCACACAAGATGTCTCACTGGCACAGAAGATGGAACGGTTGCTGCATGTGTCCAGAAACCCTTCGTTCTGCTTCTGTATCTGCCCCATCTCTTCACTTCCCGGCCATCAGTCCCTCTGGGCCTCCCCACCCCACTCAGTGCCCTGCAGCCATCGGCTGCCCAGGGGCTTCCCAAGTGTTCCTGCAATGGTGGACCACCTCTGCTTTAAGGTGTGCAGGGCGTCTTGCTTCCCCGCCATCATCCAAGTCACACAGCCCTCCAACTGGAATCCCAGTTTTCAACCTGTGCCCTCTGCTTCTTTGCAATGCTGTCCAACACCCACTGACACTCCTGGTCAGGGCCACCACTCTTCCCAACCATTTTAAAAAATTATTTAATTTTATTTATCATTATTATCATTTTTGAAAAATTGCTACAGGGCATGCATGCTCACCAGAGAGAGAAAGGGAAAGTGAGAAAGCAAGTTGGCAGGTCCAGGACTTGAACTGCAGTTAGTCACGTGGGAGTCCAGCACCTTAACCACCATGCCACATGTCGGGCCCATTCCCACCCATTTTTATCCTAGGTCCTCCAGAGTAGGGGTGAGAGAGCTTGCTCTCTAGGACTCGGGCGGCCAACATGGTGGGCTGTGCAGCAGTAGTCTCCATTCCTGCCACACAGCTCTGTCACGGAAGCATAAAAGCAGCCACAGCCAACATGGAAATGAACAAACACAGCCATGTTACACCAAACCTTCATCCTTGGAAATTAAATTTCATTTTCAGACAACTTTCAACTGTCATGAAATCGTCTCCTGATGGGTGTTAGCCACTTAGTATAAAGAAAATCCTTAGTTAATGGACAAATTCTTAATTAGCAGGAAGGAGCTGGACCTGGCCTTGGGCAGTCGTTCGCTGACCTCTGCTCTCCAACAGAACTGTAACGTCTCTGCTCAAAATCTGCAGGAGCTCCCACTCCACTCTGAACAAATGCTCAGGTAGCCCACGGCATGAAAGGCTTCGTATGATCTGCTCTCTTTCGCCCTCGACCTTCATCCCCAGCTATTCACTTTAGTTTTTGTTGCTCCAGCTAACTGGCTCGATTTTTGTTTGATGAACCCACCAAACAGAAGACTGCCTTGAGACCTTTGCACTGGCTGGCCTCCCTGCCTCCCATCTGCTTCCCCATATGCTTCTGTGCCTCTCTTGCTTGCTTCTAGATTTTGATCAAGTATTCTCTGAGTCCATCTTACACGCGCTATTTAAATTGTAACCACCCCATCATAGACTGAATTATGTTTCCCCAAAACTCAAATGCTTAAATCCTGATGTCCACTCCCTTAGTAACTGTGTTTGAAGGAAGGTCCTTAAAGAAGTGATTCACTTAAAATGAGGCCTTTAGGGTGAACCTTGCTCCAATATGACCGATGACCTTATAAGAAGAGGAAATCTGTACACACAGGAACACATCAGAGGTATGTAAACACCAAGCAAAGGTCACGTGAAGACACAGCAAAACCGAGGAGAGAGAGACCAAACTTGCTCACACCGACTTGGGACTTCCAGCCTCCAGAACTGTAAGGAAGTAGATTCCTCTTGTGAAGTCACCTACTCTGTAGTATTTTGCCACGGTAACCCTAGGGAACTAACACATATCCTAAACTCCATGACCTGCCTAAACCCACTCAGTCTGATGCGTTTTTACCTAGAGTAATCATCACTCACTAACATATCATTAAACTTACTAACTCAGTGTGTTTATTACCTGTTTCCCCACTACAGGAGGGCAGTGATCTTTTGTTTCCTGATTTATCCCAAGTTCCCAGAATACTGACAAAGGGAAGGCACAAGACAATTATCGCTGGGTGAACGCAGTGTGCTGATCTCCATATGTCCCTGCCTCCGTGTCACTGCTCTTCCTGGGAGTTCCAATAGCCACTCAGCATCTCCAAAACTGTGCCAGGAAAGCCTCGCTCAAACATTACTACCACTAACAATGTCTCTCTTGCCACCAACACTAAGCGGTCTCCTTTGAATTCTACTAATACACTGTCTGTACAAGCTTCATAGTACTTAACACATTCAAGCCTATGTTAAGGTTTTTGTATGTTTTAACTCCTCTGCTAAATGTTCAGCTCCTTTATGGTACAGCTGTTGACTTGTGAATCTCAAATCCCTCATCATTCCTGTGAATATGCTCTACAGACTAGAGCTAAAATAAACATTTGCTGAACTCATGAAAATGATTATTATAGAAATACTGGTTCCTGAACAATTGCATTGTGTCGGGCTGTATCTTAAGTCTTCATGTTAATTACACTATCAGTAAACCTTGTGAATTTGACACCTTCATATCACCACTTCAGTGATGAGGTTACTGTGTCCCAGAGAAGTTAACCAACTTGCCTAGAGTCATACAGCTAATGGGTGAGGCTAGATTTCAACCATATATCTATCATTCTACTGATGTCAGGATCTGTAGAATATACTCTTGCCAGTAAAAAGGAAAAAGAAGATGCTTACTTTAAAATAAAGCTATTGGGACCAGCAGTTGATGTAATGGCTATGTCTCTGGACTCCAATGTAGTCGACCACGGTTCAAGTCCCGGACCCGGTGGCCTAAACTCACGCCGGTGTGTGTGTGTGTGTGCCCAAGATCCTGAGAGGAGAAGAGATTGCGGTGTGGCCATTCCCCCCAGGTTGGGGGGGGGGGATTTTTCACTTTCTGTCTCTCTCTGTCTTTCTGGAGAGCGCACATGCCCTATAGCAAAAACCTCTCCAAATAATAATAATAATAATATTAAGCTATCATTGGGACCAGCAGATGACATAATGGTTACATTGCTGGACTCCCATATGGCCGACAATGGTTTGGGTCCTGGATCCAGTAGCTTCAAAATCATGCCAGGCACATGTGCATACGTGCCCAGGATCCTGGGAGGAGAATGGAGAAAAGATTGCAGCATGGCTATCCTCCTGTGGGGTGATTTCTCACCTTCCTTTCCACTATCTCTGTCTCTGCATCTCTCTTTCTCTCCAGTAAGTGCGTGCACCCTAAGACAAAAGCCTCTTTAAAAAATAAAATAAAGTTATCATTATAATGTTAATGGAACAAAATAAAGCATCATGTGCCTAAGTTCTTATCTATTTTAGAGGTTTGAAAATACAGGTTACCTGGCATTTTTAGAAAGAACTTTTTGATAAAAGAGTATTTATGAAAGCCTAATTAAGTACAACCCTTTAAATATATCAATTTTAAACTTTATCTTTTGTGAAGGATGCTTTGAGTCAGATGCTTTACTTATTTTCTAAACTTTTTTAAAGATTTAATTTTATTTTTTATTATAATTTTTTTAATTTGCTATAGGACATGTGCATTCATGAGAGAAAAAGTGAGAAAGCAGGCCATCAGGTCTGGGATTCAAACCACAGTTGGCCATGTGGGAGTCTGGCACCTTAACCACCATGCCACCTGCTGGCTCCATTTTCTGAACATTTTAAATTGATATAAAATAAACACACTTTGGCCTTTTCTGAGGACTTCAAAACAACTGGATAATATTAGTTATACTACTTTGCATTAATGTATCAGTCTCCAAAACAGGATTTAGGACTACTTCAATGAATACTAATCTTAGGTAATGTCCTTAAAAATGTTGGCTTCAGAAAATATTTGGTGGCCACTTGAACTGAGATCACTTAATTTTTTTTTGAAGAGAAAACTGTTCTTATAGGAGGAATATCAACCTGCCCAGGTCATTGGCTAAAATGTGATGGTGCTAAGATTGAAGTTTAGGTTCTCTTGACCGTTAAATCAGGTGTTTCTATCAGACCAAGTCGCCACCTCCAGCACGAGTCACAATGTACTTTTGTGAGACTCTCATACTATGGCTTGGAAGAGTAATGATGAACAACTGGATTAACATGCTGTTAGGACCTTATTAAAATCATTTGGGTAACTTGGTCCAAATCATCTCTTCTGAAAATAAAGTCAGACCAAGGGATTTTAAGACCCACTGAGATTTGCCAAGTCTATGATTCGATGATACATTCCAATACCAACAATAATTTATATGAGTATAAGAACCCCAGTAACGTTGCCTTCATTGTCGCCACCATGTTGAGCACGGGTATCACTCTGAGTTGAACATGCTTCTTAACCTTCGGGGTTCAGGGATTGTGCTTTAGTTGGAGACAAACCGGGAGGGCAGCACCGGGAGGCACATTTGCATGGCCTTGGGCCCGTGCCCAGTGGCTGGCTTGCTAGTTCCCCTTGGGGCACTTTAGTAGACATGGCATAAAACTGATCTTTAAGGTTCTGAAAGCTTTTCATAGAACTGGCTTCATAGCTTTGTGAAGCCTTTTGACTTTTGTTTGGCTCAGAAATTGTAAGATGGTGAGGAAACTCTTTCATGTCTCCTCCATAATTAAATAAGCTCTATGTATCTTAGCATATTGTAGAGGAGGGACATGCTTGATTTGGGAAGCTCTAAGCCCTTTATCCTAACCTGAGGACCTCACAAAATGGACATCTTTCCATTGGCGCAATGCTAATACTGACCAGGGAAACCTACATCTTTCTCAAGGAGAAAGAACTGTAATATTAAACTGATTAACTCAAAGTCTATTCATGCCATTTTTTTTTTCTGGTAAAATCTCTAAAATTAAAGGATATTTTTAGTGGTATCATTTTGTTTCCAGTGATTTTACCACAGTTAAAGATAAAAAAAAAAAAAACCTGTAGTTTCATAGTTTAGTTAATTTTTATTATGCAAATAAATATGTAACTATATTCTTTATTATTTTAGAACCGTTAAAATTTAAATTTAATCATTATATATCAAAGAAAATGAGAAAATACAAATCCATAGACATTTATATATAAACCACACATAAGATGCATAACTTTGAAGCAAGGAGCAGGTACACAGCACCTATTCCATTTTAAAATATGTGGGGCCTGCGAGTGGCATGGTGGTTAAGGGCACTGGACTCCCACATGGCTGACCACAGTTCGAGTCCCAGACTTAGTGATCTGCTTTCTCATTTTCTCCCTCTCTCTCTCTCTTACTCTGTCTCTCTCTGGTCAAATTAAAATAAATAAAGATAAATAAAATAATTCTTTAAAAAGTGTGTACCTATACCTCCTCTGCACACAATTAGAAAGAGTCAACCTTCAAGGGCTCTGGCTTCACTTAACAGTTCTGTAACTAGAAGAGAGACTAGGTAGGAATAAAAGGACAGAACCACAGAAGACATTCCAATGAGTAGCTGAAGTGGCCAAGACGGGAAGAAGTGACAGGCAAAAGTCACAGTCTTACTAAGCTTGGGGAAGACAAACGAAACAACAGAGTCAGGAGAAGAGGTAGCTTCGTTCCTTAAAAAGAACTGATGGTGTATGACTTAATCACTCGTCCAGTGACGGTCTATCAAACATGTGCTAAGCAGAAGGCGGGGTCAAGGTACTTGATAAAATTACAGCAAAAGAAACATGAGCCTTAAGAGTGTATATTCCAGTGTTACAGACACTTGTGAATATCTAAATTATCTCAGACAGTTGTTCCTTCCGTGGAGAAGGTGACCGTGTATCCTAATCTGCCGCAGACAATTTGGGATTATGTCTGCTTTCATGCTATACTGATTACATTCTTTACTCTTGAAAATGTCCCTATTTTGTTTGCCCTATCTATAAAAAAAAAAAAAAAAAAAAAAAAAACTCAAAAAAGTAATACAAAATAAAGTTACTATAGGAGAATAAGTTTTGTTTATCATTATCATCATTATTATTTATACATTCAATTGTACATACATCATTTAGCTTGTAAAGAACTTACCCAGTGAAATACAGGAGATTATGTTTTGGATGGGAGGGTCAGGAAGTGGCTCACTGGATGGTATTTAGACTAAGAAAGTCACCGCCCAGGTCTTCAGAGCAAGTGTGAGTTTGAGAAGAAAGAAGGATGCCGCAAAGCAAAGACGCAGCTTAGATTCTGAGGGCTCTAGTTTGGATCTTGGCCCCAACACACCCTAGGTTGGGTGCCTTTGGCTAGGCTTCCTGTGGGGTACTCAATGACGTGGCTTATGTCAGAGGATGTGACTCACAAAGGAGCACGTTAGATTATGGACACAAAGCTGCTATCACCCGATAACACCACAAGGAATGGATCTTCACTTCTGAGCAAGTATGCAATAAGCACTGCGTCAGGGAAGAGCTGGAGAATTCAATATTATTTCCGTCTTTTGGGAAATTCTGATCTCCTTGTGATATGCCTTGAACACCTAAATCTGTTGAATAATACACGGCTGGTGAGTAATTAAAGGCTGAACAATATAGCAGAGACGACTTGTACTGTGACTGCTCAGAAGAGAATTAAATCGATGCACCTTAGAGAGTGGAGCAGGGCTCCAAGGCGGAAGGGAAATGAGAGCTGGGCAGGTGTTTCATTGATGAACTGTTACGTTCACCACCTGACACTCAGAAAGCCATTCGGTATTTCTCTAAACAGGGGCTAGGGCCCTCTGTGAGCTTGGACGGTAGTTTCTACAGCAGTCTGGTGGTGTGAACACTCTTGCTTTTTAGCAAAACATCCTTTTCCTATTAATAACCCCGTAGATCTCTGTCTCCCCAGCGGACTGTTTTCCTTCCTTGTTTGGCAGAAGCACGTATTTTAGAAACGCGTTGCCTCACATTGGTTGCTCATTTTCCTGGCCTATCCTCGAAGGGAGCTAGCCCCTCTCTGCTTTTGGAAACCTTAGCATCTGCTGGTTGGTGGAGTTAACTGCCTCACATTTGCCCGCTCGACTGGCAGGGAAACTGGGGCAGTTGGGAATCATGAGGAAATAGAGGACCAAACCACAGCACTTAGCTCTTAACAAGCAGTTAGAATGCTGGTCAAATGATGAAAAATATTGGCAGTTACATTTATTTCGAACTAATAGAACAAAAGGCGAATGAGTTTAAAGATTACAGTTATTGGTATAGATTGTCTTCTACTTATTGACAGTTAGTAGAAAGAATCATGAGCTTGGCATCCAATTGCTCTGGTGACACAGTCTGAACAAGTCCAATAGAACACGCTACAGACTTCTAATCAGAACCAGTTTCTGTACGCACCCTTTGTTAAATGCCTTCCAGCAACAGAACAATCGGGTCGTCGGGAAAGTCAGGAGATGTTTTTTTCTGGTTTTCTATGCGAAAATGTGTCCTGAGTTTCCCAATGACCCAATATATGGAGGAAAACCCTCACTTACAGATAGGGTCCCCCAGCTGCAAGCAGCGAGGTGACCACGACGTTAAGGACAAAGCTGGCATTTCAGCACGAGGCTGTCAGCCCTGCCTCTTTGTATGCTTTGCCCTCCAGAACGTGGCTGAGGGCTCAGAAGACAGCAGCTCTCCTGGGACTGATTCTCAGAGTATGCCTCTTTTTTTTCTTATTTTAATTTAAGGTATTTATTTATATTATGGTCATTAAGATTCTGATGAAGGACATTAGAGGAAGCAAAACAGAGCCAGACAGTGAGGCAGAGTGAGACATACGAAGGTGTCCAAAGATGGAACACTTTTTACGAGGCTATTGTTCTTGCCAAATCCTGGCACAGCCCTCGTCTCTGCTCCACTGGCCACACATCGAGCTCTGCTCTCTGACTCATTCCCCCTGAAGTTCGAAAATAAAGATTAGCTGGCTACCGGCAGCCCTGACTCTACGTGGATCTGTGGCAGAGTCCTACCTGCCTGCCTTGAAAAACGTACCGTGAATATTAGTCCCGATAAAGAACATCCGAGACATCCCGATGTGACTGCAGTATCTCCATCAGGCAGGAGAAACGCACAGGTTAGGCAGAGCGCCACATCCTCACAGGCTTGACGGTAACTGGTTTGCTGGGAAGCTGTTTGGCATATGCTGCAAAAAGTCTGTCACTACTGACTTCAGTCATGGCCAGTTGGAGAGTCCTTTCCTACACAATTAAGGCAGCTTTTCAGATCTCAGCCTCCATCCCATGAATGTAACTCAATGCTGGAAGAATGTTTTTAAAGAGAAAATAGGCTCTTTGGGACCAGTAGTTAGCATAATGGCTATGTTGCTGAACTCCCATGTAGTTGACCGCGGTTCGAGTCCCAGATCTGGTGGCTTAAACTCATGCTGGGTGTGTATGCATGCGTGCCCAAGATCCCGAGAGGAGAATGGAGGTGAAGGGATTGTGGTGTGGCCATCCCCCCTGGGGAGAGATTTCTCGCTTTCTATCTCTCTGTCTCTCTCTGTCTTTCTGGCGAGCACACACCCTATAGCAAAAACCTCTATAAGAAAAGATAGAGAGAGAGAGAGAATAGACTCTTTGAGCAAAAATCTATCAACATGCTAAGCAAACACAAACCATAAGCAGGTCTTGTGAGCTATAATACTGTCTTCCTCCATCACAAACATCACGTTATTTTCAGGTGTCATTTCACTTAGCTCATTAGAATGACATCCTCTCAGAAAACCGAGAAGGTTGGTTTGATGGTACACATTTATATTACTTCTAAAATTCAAGAGACATACAGAGTCATTCTGGAAAGCAGCTGTGGAGTCAAAGTAGAAAACAATGACAGTGAAAGAAAGAGATGGTGCAGTGACAGACCCTCATGAGTCACCCAGGGACACCATTCTCCTGTTCACGTCACCTTCAATATCTTTTGAGGGAAAGCAACATGAACACTGTTAGTCATTTTAAACAAAGAATGACTAGCCATGGTTAGTACCAGTGGTGGGTAAATATAAAATAATCAATACTGCCATGAACATGTTTTTCCTGCTTAAAGTAGTTTTCCTTCCGGCTTCCAGGATGAGGTCAGCCCATAGAAGCACTAGCAGAAAATGTCAAAGGCAGAGGGAAAGGAGACCAATATTTCCCCCCGGAGCCTCCTCTCTATCAGGTCTCTGTAGGTTGGCGGTGTCCTTCCACAGAAGGCCAACTCTCCTGTCTGGCAGCTTTTCTATACCTGCTTTTCCTCTCTGGGCTCTGGAAACGGTTCCTGGTCCTTACTCGTCGGGAGTCTGCTGTTACCAGCCTCAGAGCACGCTCAGCCCCTGTGGGTCTCCTTACATCTTGCTCATACAGAGTCCCTTTACAAACTTTCTCCTGATTGTGAGAGCTCTCTCTCGCCAGAAACCTAACTGCTACGTATCACAACGTATCACGACCTGGAAAGTCTCTGTCCTGCACCGTGGCACTTGAACATATTTTCAAGTACAAACACAATGCACTGATGTGGTGCTGAAACTTTTATGACTTCAGCCAAGAGGGGCAATGCAGCTCTTCCTACGACCATGAACGCTTCCTTTAGACACAGCAGTGAAACATACGGATTGATTTGGTTAACCAATAAATTAATCTTCAGAGTTTACCGTGTCTAAGCCAATGAGATCAGACCCGTTACTAGCTCGAAGTCCTCCCAGTGATGGAAACTATCTTATTCTCTACGTGCAAGCCTTTGGAGTTGGCCTGATAAACAAACGATGTGGGAAACTACATTGAAGATGACACAGAATGCATTAGCTCCGCCTAGTTCCTTC
The DNA here is from genome assembly GCA_026018925.1 of Tupaia tana. Classification (NCBI taxonomy): domain Eukaryota; kingdom Metazoa; phylum Chordata; class Mammalia; order Scandentia; family Tupaiidae; genus Tupaia; species Tupaia tana. The sequence continues at coordinate 26,241,689 of JAKSZU010000025.1, read as the reverse complement.
TTTAATTAGAGGGGTGACCAACAACCTACACAAGTGCATGTTTCATCCCTTGACATTAGGGATCCTCCAATGGGATCTGGAAGTAAGGGCATAATTTCAGGAGATTAAGCAAAATCCTGGACCCCCAGCATCTCTTTTCGCCTTTTTTTTTTTTTTTTTTTTTTTTTAGAGAGAGAGAGAGTTTTTTTTTTTGCTATAGGGTGCATGCACTTGCCAGAAAGAGAGACGGGGAGATGGAAAGTGAGAAATCACCCCCCAGGGGGGATGGCCACGCCGCAATCCCTTCTCCTCCATTCTCCTCTCGGGATCGTGGGCACGCATGTACACGTGGCTGTTGTGAGTTTAAGCCACCAGGTCCGGGACTCGAACTGCAGTCAACTACATGGGAGTCTGGTGACATAGCCATTATGCCAACTACTGGTCTCTTCCTTCACTCTTGATTGAAAAGTTAAATGGGGAAAAATCTTTGCATGTTTTAAAATGTAAACTCTGCTGAGAAAAGTAAGAAAACGCCATCCATTCATTGGCAGTCCCATACGAACATCACGGGCCTTTGCTTTCTTCTCATCTGAGAACAGCCTTCAACAGAAGAAACCGAGCAAGAAAACAGTCCAACATGGTGGCATTTACGTACCTCTGAGAAATGCAAATACTACACAGAAATAAAGAGATGCAATCTCAGATTTGGAAAAAGCAATGAATGAACTGTTATTGAAAAATAGCATCCTTTCCAGGTTGGCAAAGCAAGCGAATAGAAACTGAATATCCAGTTGCCACACGTCAGGGTCACATGGACCAGGAAACAGAAATCCCTGTCATTGCCAGGAGTAGACATGAATTGGGTTCACTTTTTAAAAACAATTATCTTTTTAATTCAATTCCATTTATTACTATTATAATTTTGGAATTTGCTCTAGGGCACATGTGCTCACCAGAGAGAGAAAGGTGGGGGGGGGGGGAGAAAGTGAAAAAGCAAGCCACCAGGTCCAGGACTTGAACCATAGTCAGCCATGTGGGAGTCCAGTGCCTTAACTACCACTCCACTTATGGCCCCAGCTGTGTTGTTTTTAATTATGTGAGGTCTTCAGGGCATGTCCTTTGCATGAGAGGTGTCGTCCATGTGTCTAAATGTGGTTGGGATGGAGGACAGAGGATGCCAGAGGGGAGCTGGAGGCGTCATACAACCTTGGGGTGCAGCATTCCTGAGGGGGAAAGACGGTGGCAGAGGTAGGTACGGCCAGAAACTGGCTGCTTAATCCTCTGCCTTCGTTAAGGGCCACACTTTGCTTTCTCATCATCCTTCACCACTACAATACAGGAGTATTTGACACTCTCTCTACTGGACGACCCTGTGGTGGCCTGACCCACTATAACTTCAACGACACCTTGCTAAGGCTGGCGCCAGTCCACGCAGAATGGTGAAAACAAAGCCTACGTTCTCCTCTTTCCCTCTCTCTCTCTTCCTCTCTTTCTCACATCCGAAGGGCTCTCCTTGATATCATGATGAATTTTTAGTAAAGTGACTTCATCGCATCTGACATGCTTTACTCCTCTAGCTAAAACATGTCTCAAAGCTCAACAGGATGTTCGGGTGGAAACAGCGTTGGCTTCTGCAGTTGGACAGCTGACCGTGGCCACACCTATACTCACAATCTCGAAGCCTAAAACAGCTCCAGGCAACAGCCACCTCAGACACGTGTTTGGGGAACTTCTGCTAACAGGAAAATGTGTTCAGGTCTTGAGTTTTCGAGAAAATGATGTATGGGATACTGGCAAATGTCTGAACCACCTTCAAGCACCGTGAAACGTCCCAATGCTAAATTTCACACATAAAGAAGAAAGTTCATAACTTGATGCCTGGAACGTCACTTACCCTTCTACATGGGTCAGAAGTCATATGTTAGGGTGTTGTTTGGGTTCCCATGACACATGCATTACCCATCAAGAGAAGCATCACATCACTAATGTGCGCCTCATGACACATCTCTAACAGTTAGATGTACCAGAATGCCTTGGGTAGAATAAGTACCATCTGGAATTCAATATAATATTGTATGTCATGCTAAGGGACAAGTCTCAAATTAAGAAGACTTCAGGACAATTCCTGAACTAGAAGTCCTTAACTCATGATATTTGGATATGAATTTCTGTGATTTATCATACATAACAAGTAATCTTTCAAAGTATTTAAGTTTTCATTGATAAGCAAAGCCAATATATGTGTTCGTAAAATCCACTCTTTATGAAGTGTTTTGTGATGCTAAAAAGATGTAAAAAAGGGGGGGGGGCAGCAGGTGGCATGGTGGTTAAGGCAGCTGGACTCCCACATGGTCGACTATGGTTCAAGTCCTGGACTCAGCAGCTTAAAACTCACATCAGGCATGTGTAAGTGCATGCCCAAAATCATGAGAGGAGAATGGAGGAGTAGGGATTGCAGCATGGCCATTCCCCCCCGGGGGGTTGGGTGGGGTGGTGATTTCTCACTTTCTGTCTCTCTGGTGAGCACATGCACTTTATAGCAAACTTTATCTCAAAATATAAAAAAAAAAAAAAAAAAAAACATATGCAAAAAGTTTCTGGAAAATGATGTGACTTATTTTAGTTGGACAAACTTTTACCATTGAATGTGCACTCTCTAACATACAGATGATTTCTTTAACACTACCAGTTAAGTTATTCATTCATAAGCAATCCTTAGCTTTGCCAAAATTTACACAGAAAACTCTCAGAGAAAACACTTTCCTATAATCTGTGATAACATTAATAAGACACATCAACAAAAAGTTTGGAGCCATGAAAATTTCTTAGGACCTCGAAATTTGTACATTTGTATACATGCATGGGCCATTGTGTGTCAAATGAAAAGCAACTATTAAAATACAACTTATATTTTTTCAGAGTTAACCTGTTTTCAAATGTGAAACAAAACCACTATTTCCATTAACCCCAAAATTAAGAATAGAGAGCTTCTCATTTTTTTTAAGTCATCCAAGACTTTCATTCACGTTGTTTTAAATTTTTCACATCTACAAAGATATATGCTGATTGTTCAGGATACAATTAGCAACTGCTTGCATTTCCAACCTTAAAGCAAATTTTTTAAACTAATTTGATTCTGCTTCCGACTTCTCCATTAATTACTAGCTAAGGGACTCGAAAGTACCCTAATGAATTTTACATTCGATTCTGCAATGTGAGCAGTGTATGTTATCATAGCATCTAGTAAATGCATAAATTGGCTTTTCCAAGAATCATTTTGAACAGTTGTAAAGAGTCCACCTGGATTTCCCACTTTGTATCAGAGACTGAAGGGATTTTGTTTCTTTTCTTAATAAGAAACAAGTTTGTATAATCACATTGCTCAGGTCATCCATCTATTTGACTATTCTCTGAAAATCCTTCGATCCTAATTCTCAAAGTTCAAAGACGCTAGGCTTATTGTTCTCTTCTCTGGTGGCTCAAAATAAGAAAGCAGTCCTGCTTACACAGATAATCTAGCTACGCATGGAGTAAGACTTAGAATATTACTGCTGTACCAGCTTTCCATAAACGACCTACTATTAATTGCCACCCACTCATTATACAACCAAGGTACCTTGGATTGAATGTTTACAGTTTACAACTGCATAACCATTTACTATTTTCATAAACTTCTTCAAAATCAAAAGATTAAGAACACTATGCTATGAACAGAATGAAGGCAAAGTGCAGGACGGGATACCTATATCCAGGAAGAAAGAGAAGTTTAAAACTGTCTCCCCAGAGAAGAAAATGCAACCACTAAAACCTCACAGAAAGCTTTTATAAAATATTTTTCCAATTTCACAGCAAGGTAATAGGTCTCAACAGAGCAGTGTCGAATGAGAGATGGTTTCATAAACGGCACCCCATCTTTACTTAAATGTTTAAAGCAAATACATAGATAATGCCAAGGTCATATTGATGGGACTAAGTATTTGTAATATAAATATGAAGAGGAAGGAGGAGACCCAATAGAGTTTCGGGTGGGCAAAAGTTACATGCAGCCTCACAACCAACATTCCTTTAACACCACCAACAGTCACTATGGTCTGCACTGCTTATTAAAGATTAGCATCTTTACATTAGCAAATGATTAACATTAGAACAGTAACAACCCTCTCAATATCATTATTATTTAATAATGTTCTTGAGAGTCATTTGATCAGCACAGTTATTCTCGCAGAACTGTTTTTGCTTACTGCATTGTCAACATAATTATCTATGCAGTTTAGCTAATAACCGTAAAAGAGTTTCTTTTGCTCAAATTCATCTCTCCACCTTGCATCAGAGTACACAGGTGTCTTTCCTAAGTCTTCTTTCTCGTTATTTAGATGAAAGACAATAGAAGTGAGTGTTTGAAAAAAAGAAAGCTAACAATAGTTCTGCATAGCCAGAAACAAAGTGTAATATTATAATAAGCCAAGCTTTGCCTCTCAGTAGTGTGACAGCTCATTAAAAATATCTGTTATCAGTGTCAAGTAATTTGGGTCCCACCTGTCACTAACTGGATGGCCACAATGCCTAGGAATTTCATGGGCAGCAAAACTGCTGGTTTGGCCTCATAATTTTGGAGCATCTTAAAAATATTTTTCTTTTTTGCTATCAACACTTAGATTTAAATAGAGTTTCTATTTCCATCATGCAGATCTTTAAACATTGAAATCCACTGCAAGGAAACAAATATCAACCCTCTCATGGACATTTCGCTCTTCAGCTGTTTCACATTTTGCTCACATTTGGCAAGGAACTCAGAAATCCAAAAGCAAGGTCCTTAACTCTTCCACTCCCAAGCTCTGTGATTAAACCCTGGCAACAACCTACGGGGCTATCACGATGGAGAGCTCCAGAGAACGTCTAAATACCTGCAGGAAGGCTGCTGTGGGCTTTTCCAGTGAACTGCAGCAAGAGGGGAGAAGGACAGCCCCACACCACCCTGCCCTGTGTTATAGTCTTCCTGTTCTGCAGCCCTGCCTCCGTAGAGGGAGGTCCCTGACAGCACTCCTGCCAGGAGACATCGCAGATCCATCGGAAGCCAGCGCTCCCCCACATCCGAGCAGCCCTGCACTGGTCTTTAGAAACGTGAACCTTAGCACACACAATGGCACTTTACTGACCACATTCACATCAATGACAGCAGTCTTTCCTGCTCCATTCAACTTTGTTCCCATGCTCTGCCAGCTTCTATTAAAAAAAAGGCATTACCTGTATGAAGAGAACCTGTTAAGAGTCTGAGAAGGTACTGGGCAAATTTCAGTATTTCTCGTTTACACCGCTTTCTACAGCCACTCATCTTAAGCAACAAGGTATTCCTCTGAGGAGAGCCAGAAGTCTTTGCCAAGGGAAAAAAAAAAAAAAAGGAAAGCAAACGCGAGCCAGCCTCTGCTGGGAAACTTCTGTCTGTTTGTCACAGGCGGCCTCACAACTCCTGAGGAAGGAGCTGGGCGTGCTGGAATCTCACATTCCTCCCCAAAGCTCACACAGCCAGACACAGAGCCCACCGTGGCGGGGTGGGGACAGCGCTGCGGCTCACGACGGTCCCCACGTCGTCCCAAGGCGACAGGCAGGCTGGCGGCTCACACTTGTAGTAGGCAGCGTGGCTCCGGCATCCCCTCCAGGAGCAAGTGCGACCTCGCAGCGTGCAGGGAGGCGGGGCCTGGCGCCTGCTCATCAATGAATCAGCACGGAAGCAGGTGAGGGGGCGGAGGGCAGGTCCCGGGTCTGCACCTCTGGGGGCCCAGCAGAAGACCCTGCGAATGCCATCCAGCCCGCTGGGGAGGAGGCTCCGGGTTTAAGGCTGGACAGAATGATGCCCCCAGAAAGCGAGGAGGGGGGACAGGGACGCCTGCAGCTCAAGGTCGGACGCCAGGCAGAGTCAGAGAGCCTACATGGGGGACAGCTCACCTGGGGGGCTCCCCTGCTCCTGAGCGAACCGGGGAGGCTTCCCACCAATGGATGCAATGCTGTCTTGTCACAGATAAATATATGCCACTTGGTGGGCTCCGAGGTGAAAAACAAGCTGCTACTTCAGTGGACTGTGTTTTCTGCACCGTCCAGACTCAGGTGCTGGAAAATGAGGAGAAATCATTGTCTCCTTAAAGCGCAGACGCCTGGAAACCAGGACCGTACGCCCTACGCCTGCCTGGAGGCGAGGCATGGAGCTGGAAACGCCTTTGCTTCGTTCCCCTAGAAGCAAGCACTGCCTCAGTTTCTTTTTGTGTCTAAAAGCAGCTGCGACTTGCTATCTGCCTACCTGATTTCGGTAGTAATTCATTTTAAGGTCTAATGAGAACTGGGCAGGTTTATCATTTTTCACAAAGTACTTTCCAATTACAGTCGGTGTTACATAGTCGCTACAGAAGTCAGAAAACTACAGGCTTGCCTGCTCTTACAGAGCAGTTTCTCTGAATTGCCTACAACGGATTCGCCTACTCTGAACTGACACGACTGGGGTTGGTTTGTTTTTGCTTGTTCTGCGTGTGTGTGTGTGTGTGTGTGCGTGCATGCGTGTGTGTGTGTGTATATATATGTGTGTGTGTGTGTGTGTGTGTGTGTGTGTGTATATATTTTATCTCTGACATTCAGCACACACGGGGGTACATTATCCAGATGTGAAATAACTAGACAGATCTCCCCAGCCCCTGTCAGTTGTGGTAATTCTAGGTGGACCTAATGTTTTCCAGCAGTCCTACATATGAATGATATTCTTGTATAACAGAGACGCACTAGCCCAGCCGCCAGTGGAGCAGGCGGTGAGGCCCCACGGTATAATCCTGGAGACACTCTGAAGGTCTGGGTTCTGGTCTCAGGTTTACCTGAACGTGGTGGACACCTCTACACAGTCCTGGTGGCTAGGAGGCTGGGGGTGGATCACAGTGTGGTGAGACCCTGTCAAGTACCCCCCCACCCCCCGCCAAGAAATGTGTTTTGTTTGTTTGTTTGTTTTATAAAAGAAAGAGAAGAAAGACACGTGGAACCACAGGTGGAAGCACATTTAGTGGTAACACATTCCCTTCTGTAACTTGTCCACGTTCCCAGTTCCAACGGCTTAACCACTGACAACCATGCGACAAGGATGCATGTTTTCCGGAAACTTTCAGAACTTTAATTGGGAGTGTTGAAGATAAAAATCAGTTTATATAAAAAGGGCAGCAACTTGTATTTGAAGGTTCCGGCTCCTCTACGTTTCCCATGAGTTATAGCACCCCTGACCAAGCACAGAGCAAACAGGACTACACTGCTGTAATTCTGTAGCTGGGCTTAGGGTTTTGTTTGTTTGTTTAAGGTATTTTTCCTATAGGGCATGTGTGCTCACTGGAAAGACAGAGAGACAGAAAGTAAGAAATCACCTCCCAGGGGGCATGGCCACGCCACAATCCCTTCTCTCCCACTCTCATCTTGGGATATCGGGCACACATGCACATGTGCCTGGCATGAGCTGCAAGCTGCTGGGTCTGGGATTTGAACCACAGTCAGCTACATGAGAGTCCAGCACTTTAAGCACTATGCCACCTGGTGGCCCCGGGCTTACAATCTTAAAGCCTCATTTTGTTATCTAGAAAATGAGGATCACAATCCATATTGCGTTGTTAGTTGGAGGGTATGCTAACACAGGTTACAGACAACCTGAAGCACAGTGCTTTCATTCATTCACTCTGCAGCTCTATCTTGAGATACTGTGACGCTCTGGGCGTGGTGCCATGTGCCAGGCACAGCGGTGGCTGAGCAAGGAAAAGCCTTGTTCTTACAGGGCTTACATTGCAGCATGGAAAACACAAATGAACACAAATAAGTAAGACCATATCACACAGAAAAAAAGCTATGGAGAAACTTGAGAGGTTTAAAGACTGAGAAGTGAACAGAGTGAACGGCCAGGGAAGATTTCTCTAAGACAAGGTGCTAAGCTGAGCTATAAATGCAAGCAGGAGCCCACCACGAGGTATTTACGAAACAGCTTGTGCAAAGACCCCAAGCTGAGATTGAGTTTGGCATCCTCAAGAAGCAGAAAGAAGAGCGTGGCTGCTGAAGGAAACTGAGCCAGAGGAGAGTTCTAGAGAGGGTTTCACAGGGAAGACGGGGTCCGGACATGGGCCCCGTCTATCCACGGTAGGAATTCAGATTTCATTATTTGCTATAAAACCACTGTAGAGATAGGGGATTTGCACGATCTGTCTGTGGTATGAGGGATAATATGTAAGAGAGAGAAAGTAGAAAAGGGGCACTTGTGAGGAGGCATCGCACTGTACAAGGGAGAAAGGCGGAGCCTGCAGGAGTGAAAACAGGTGGTTGGCTTCTAGATGTATCGGGGAACAGAATTAGTGCAAATTTGTATCCTGAATAAGGACATGAGGGAAAGAGAAGAATTAAAGATGACTTAGCTTGAAATTTGAACAACTAGGTGGATAAATTTAATGAGTTGATGAAATAAAAATACTGGCTCATATGATAATCACATTTTTTTCAGAGATTTTTGCTATTGGGCGTGTGTGCTAACTGGAGAGACAAAGAGACAGAGATAGAAAGTGAAAATCACCCCCCAGAGGGGATGGCCATGCCACAATCCTTTACCTCCTTTCTCCTCTCAGGATTTTTGGGCACGCATGCAAACACACCCAGTGTGAGTTTCAAGTGGCCTGGTCCAGGGCTCGAATCATGGTCAACTACATAGGTGTCTACTGCCTTAACCACTATCCCACTGCCAGCCCTGGTAATTCCGTGGGTTAAGTGGCTTAGACAACAGGCATCTATCTCTCCCCATTCTAGAGAATGGGAATTTTAAGATCAAAGTGCCAACATACTGAGACCATGGTAAGAGCCCCCTCCTGGCTTGTAGAATGTCACCTTCTCTCTGTACCCTCACACTGAGGAGAGGAAGGTGTGGTCTCTTCCTCCTCTTATAAGGATACTAACTCCACATGAGGACCCTACCCTCATATCCTACTTAAACCTGATTACCTCTAAGATCCTCAGATCCAAATATAACTACATCAGAAGTTGGGGCTTTACATATGAAGGACACATTCAATCCGTAACAGCAGTATGGACAAATAACTCTAGAACATAAATTTGACAACTAAGATAAAATGGAGTGAAGAATATAGACTAAAATAATCCAAATCAAATATGAATAGATAAGGATACAAATACTCAGTCCATAAGTGAGGAATACTACAAATAACTCTACAACATACATTTGACAGTTTAGATAAAATAGGCCAATTCTTTGGGGGGATTAAAAGAAAGAAAAAGAAAGCAATCTACCAAATAGAAACTAGGTAATTTGAATAGCCCAATATTTATAAAGTAAACTGAAATTAACATAAAAGAAATCTTCAGGCCACATGGTGTTTACTGGACACTTCTACCAATGTATCAAGAAGAACTAACACCAATTCTTCCCAAAGTTTGCTAGAAAATAGAAAGGAGGTAAGTACTGGGGCCAGCAGATGGGGTAACAGTCCCATCACTGAACTCCCACACGGCTGACTGCAGTTCAAGTCCTGTACCCAGTGACTTAAAACTCATGGAGGGTGTGTGTGCATGCATGTCCAAGATCCTAGGAAGAGCATGAAGAAGGGATTGCAGCATGGCCATTTCTCACTTTCTGTCTCTCTGTTTCTCTCTGTCTCTCTGGCAAGTGCATGTGCCCTACTGCAAAAATGTATCAAAAAGAAAAATAGAAGTAATACTTTCTAACTGATTTTATGAATCTAGTTTTAGCCTGACATAGTAACATAACAGAAAGGGTTAGGCTCAAACCATGGTCGCCCATGTGGAAGTCCAGCACCTTAACCACCATGCCAACTCAACAGTAAAAAAGCACAGTATAAAAAGCAATAAAAGAAATGAGAAAAAAAAAAAAAAAAAAAAAAAAAAAAAAAAAAAAAAAAAAAAAACCATGAAGAGACATTTCTTCAAAAAGGACATCCCAAATGGCAAATAAGCACATAAAAAATACTCAACAGCATTAGTTATTATTGAAATACAAAGTACAACTACAATGAGGTAGCACTACGAATCTGTTAGATTAATATGAAAAAAGAAAAAAAAAATGAGTAGACCAAAGTTTGGTGAGGATGCAGAGAAACTAGATCACTGCTATACTGATGGTAGAAATGTAAAATCGTGGGGCCAGCAGATGCATAACGGTAGTCAGCCATGGTTCCAGTCTCAGATCCAGTAGCTTCAAAATCATGCTAGGCACATGTGCGTGTGCACCCAAAATCACGAAAGAAAAATGGAGGATAAGGGATCGTGGCATGGCCATTCCGGGGGGTGATTTCTCACTTTATTTCTGTCTCTCTGACTCCGTCTCTCCAGTGAGTGCATACACATTACTGCAAAACTCTTTCTAAAAAGAAAAAGAATAGGAAAAAAATTGTCAATCACACTGAAAACCAGTCTAGTAGTGTCTTCAGATTCTAAACATTCACCAAACATAAAACCCAGCAGTTGCCCTCTTGAGCATTTATCCCCAAGAAATTCAACTTCACTTTTACATAAACCTTAGTACACCAAATCTGGAGCAAACTAGATGCACTGTAATGGGGAAATGGATAAAGACATTGAGGCACGCCCATGTCATAGAATACTACACAGCAATGAAAAGGAATGGACTGTTGATATTGTTGTCAGACCCAACCGGGATGAATCTTGATGGGATTATAATGAGTGAGACAGCCAATCTCAAAAGGTTACACACTTTATGACTCCATTCACACAACACTCTCAAAATAACAAAATTAGAAAAATGAAGATGCACCTGGAGGATTCTAAGAATTAGGAAAAGGTAGGAGGTACAGAGAAGTGGACATAGCTATTAACGCAATGTGGTAGATCCCTGTGATGGTAAAAAAAAAAAAAGTTTCTGTGTCCTTTCTGTACCCATGTAAGTACACTAGCAATGATGTCCTATTAGAGTTTTGTAAAAATGTTCTCATCACAAGAGACTTTATGACATGTACACAGACGGGATCTCTCTCTATCCTTTTCTTGCAATTCTGTGTTAATCTACAATTATCCCCAAATAAAATGTTTAATTAAAAAATAATAAAAAGTTTTAAGATAGCTTCTGATCACCTACTATGTGTTACTGTCTTAGGTGGTGACTATATGCAGGGGAAGCAGACAGATGAGACTAATGATTCATAGAGGTTAGGTTATCATGGGGGAGGAACAGAGAAGGGGGTAAGTGGCACCAAGGATACTGAAAGAAGGGAAGGGCTGTCAGTGCACGTAACACAGGGTGACGCGAAGTCCTCCTGACAAGGTGACATCTGTACAAAGATTGGAAAGAGAGTCATATGGATCCACGTACAGCAGGTACTTTGTATATGGGACTTTCTGTAGCCTGTGGACAGGTAGCCAAAACTCTTTACAAAGCATTCTGTTTGGAAACTTCCGAATCAGCATCCTGAAAAGGGTCATTTTTCACCTTGACGCACAAACCAGCAGTACGATCTGTATTTCCTCTAGGAAGACGAATTACTAGTCACTGGCTGTGTTGTATATTTGCAAGGGACCCGTCCCCTGTATCTACGTAACACTGCAGAGTGTATAGGGAAAACAACGTTCAATACTATCCTCCAAAAATGCAAAGCATAAGATGAAGATGCATATAAAATGCCAGAGTATTAGAAAATAGAAGAGGGAAATGCTTTTTAAGTTATCGGCTTCTTTGGATGAAATGTAATGACTATCTGTAATCATAACAATCATCAAGGGCGGATGTTCGATTGGAACATAAGCACAATGTTTCAGAGGTACCTGGACAAGACACTGTAATTTAAAGAAAAAAGTGAGGCAACTTTACAACAGCTCGAGGCGGTCAAGGGTTTTCTAAATGAAATCAGTTAGTCCTTTTGGCCAGTGGCACAGAGATACTAACGCTCCCTGTAGAAAAATTGCACTTTGATTTAAAGGCAAACTTGCTCACTGTATAGTAAGGAAAAAAGGTCATATAATGAAGGATGGATGATTGCAACTACTGGTCTTATTAAGTGAATTACACAGTGATGTAATAACCCATGGAGGGTCATTTCAAGATACCTTTTCCTGGGACCAGTAGAATAGTGATATACTCCCACCTAGTCTACCACAGTTCAAGTCCCAGACCTGACGGCTTAAAACTCACACTGGGCATGTGTGCATGTGTGCCAAAAATCCTGCGAAGAGAATGGAGGAGAAGGGATTGTGGTGTGGCCATCCACCTGGGGGGAGGGTGATTTCTTGCTTTCTGTCTGTCTGTCTCTGACTCTCTAGTGAGCACATATACCCTATAGCAAAAATCTCTTAAAAATTATATATATATATATATATATATATATATAAATACATTCCTAATTGCCTAACTGGAGGAAATTTTTGTTTTGAGTCTGTTTTTTTTTTTTCTTTTTACCTGAGCAGGTTTTTCAGAGAAGGCCATGTCCAAGTGCAGCAAATCGTACGTGAATCTGGGTGATCTTCCTGTTCCTTAGAATGGAAACGTAAACACAGCAGATCGTAAGGGAAGAAAATCAACTTCCCTTCAAGGGGGAGAGCCCAGTGCTTCTCAAGAAGGCTCTCATCACAGTGGGGTTTGCTCCCAACGCTGCTCCTCTCAAGACATCTCAGTGTATTCGGTGGATCTCAGTAGGAATAGACATTGTTATGCTTTTCAAATTGTCACAAGTTGCAAAATTAAACATGTGCAGCATAAAAATAGCACAACATGGGGCTGCAAGGAGCAGCCGAGCCCAGCCCTGAGGCAAAGTCATCTGCTGTGAAAATGGGTCTCGATAAAATACCAGACGGTCTAGGGTCAGTTAAGAGAAATGCCCCAATGCCGGGTCCATGATGAGTCCAGAAGCATCTCTGCTCCCCTATTTCAGTGAATAAGCAGTGGCTAACACACTGTTAACATTTGCATCAACTCTGGAGACAGCTTTGGGAATTCAAAGCAAGTCAAAAAGCAACCCCCTTGGGGGACCAGCAGTTAGCGTAATGGCTATGTCGCTGGACTCCCACGTAGTCGACCGCGGTTCGAGTCCTGGACCCGACGGCTTAAACTCACGCCGGGCGCGTGTGCGTGCGTGCCCAAGATCCCGAGAGGAGAATGGAGGAGAAGGGATTGCGGCGTGGCCATCCCCCCTGGGGGGTGATTTCCTGCTTTCTATCTCTCTGTCTCTCTCTGTCTGTCTGGCGAGCGCACGCGCCCTATAGCAAAAACCTCTCCAAAAAAAAAAAAAAAAAAAAAAAAAAGCAACCCCCTTGGCACAAGAATACCCCCTTTAGTGTTCCTGCATCCAAGGCCACCAAATCTAATCAACACTCCAGGTAACATCTAGCAGATGCGATTACTGAGGTTTTCCACCAGGATTTAATGTCATACCATTCTTTTTTTCTCTTTTTTCTTCTTTCTTTTTAAAAAAGTTTGCTAGAAAGTACGTGCATTCACCAGAAGGAGAGAGAGAGAAGGGGAAGTGACACCCGCAATGGGGGATGGCCACGTCACAGCCCTCTCCCCTCCATCTCTCCTGCTCTCAGAGTCTGGGCAGGCACGCACACACATACGGCCGGTTTGTCGTTCAGGACACTGGGTCTGAGACGAGAGTCGTGTAGTCAGCCATGCCGGATCTGGCAGCCTCCATGCTACTGGCTAGCCTGTTCCTTTTGTATTCAAGCATACTTCAAAAGCAGATGCTCTTTTCTTTTTATGGCTTTTATTTATTTATTTATTTTTCTAAGAGATTTTTTGCTAAAGGGTCTCTAGAGAGACAGAGAGAGACAGAAAAGTGAGAAATCGCCTCCTGGGGGGACGGCCCTGCTGTAATCCCTTCTCCATTCTCCTCTCAGGATTTTGGGCACACATGCAAATGAGCCTAGTGTGACTTTCAAGTCACTTGCTCTGGGACTGAAACTGTGGTCAGCCACATGGGAGTCCAGTGTCTTAACCACTGCACCTGCTGGCCCCAAGGTGTTTATTTTTTTCATGCCACCTTTTTTTTTTTCTTTTTTTTAGGCTTTTGCCATAGAGTGGATGCACTCACCAAGCAGTGTCAGAGAAAGTGAGAGAAATCGTCCTCCAGGAAGATGACTATGCCACAATCCCTTCTCCACTCTCCTCTTGGGATTTTGGGAGTGCACACACACATGCTTAGTGTGATTTTCAAGCCACTGTGTCCAGGACTCCCATGGTCTGCTATGTGCGTGTCCACTGTCCTAACCACCACATCACCTGCTGGCCTGAAGGCTTTTCTTTTTCAGAGAGAGAGCCAGTTTGTCATACACTGATGTTCAGGGCTAACTAAAAAAGCATTTATAGCATGAGTTGCGTGAGTGCACATTTTGGAGAAATGGTCCATTGGAAACACGCTCCAGGGAAATCGAGGTTCCAGTATGAGTCCACTTACCTGCACCCCTATCTCGCCACCATTGGTACGGGACACAGGAGCAGATGTTTTTCTAATGGAGAACTCTGGCTGCCAGAGGCAGATGGGGCTGTCACACAGAGACCCACCGGAGGGTCGGGCGTGGTTGCAGTACGGCTGGCAGCGGGCAGGGCAGCAGGTCTCTGCGGAAGGATGGAGGATGCGGAGGAGGACCCTGAGGTCTGGGAAGAACATGGGGCTGAGCTCCTAAGACTAAACTTACGCTCGGATCGTGAGAAACAGGACCAGACCTGACCCCACGTCCAATGGTCACAAAATGAGGGAGAGCAGTGTCCTGAAGACGCATGTACCAGCTCATTTTCCTCGAGAAGGTTGTTTCACTCTCTGGTAGGCCATGTAGGTTCTAACTAGCACTGGAATTAAATATCAAATTATTTACCTTTGCAGAGATCATTTTGTTCAATTCTTAAGCAGCCATGCAGTTCCCTGCCTGACAAAGATGTGGTTATTACAAAAATTAAAGCTATAGCCTACAATTAAAGAACAATTTTAAGGTTCTCTTATGTAAATAATATTTCTTTATTGAGAGCCCTAAAGTTTATCCGCTTAATTTTGTCCATATTCCTACCCAAGTATTCTTTATTTTTTTGGAGAGGTTTGTTTGTTTTTTGCTATAGGGCGTGTGTGCTCGCCAGACAGACAGACAGAGACAGAAAGCAAGAAATCATCCCCTCCCCCCGGGGGGATGGCCACATGGCAATCCCTTCTCTTCCATTCTCCTCTCAGGATCTTAAGCACACACACACACATGCACTCAGTGTGAGTGTAAGCTACTGGGTCTGGGACTCGAACAGTGATTGACTACATGGGAGTCCAGCGATATAGCCATTATGCCAACTGCTGGTCCCCTAAGTTTTCTTAAAGTTCAGTGTTCAGCATATTTGCACCAGAACTACATCGAATACCTGTTTGAAAATGCAGGTCTGGGCCAGCCTGGTGGCCCAGGATACGGATGTTCAGTGATGCTAAGACCCTACGGAAGGCCCATGTTTTTGATGGGAGGTCTCCCTGCGCACCAGGAGTGGACACACATGCCCGTGACCCAGGCTAGGGCCAGCAAGAAGGTTAGAGTCACTGTGTGAAGACCCTGTTGGGAATATATCTCTTTCTGTGTGTGTGTCTCTTTCTCTCAGAAGAAATAAAACTTTAAAAATGCAGATTCTTAGGCCCCATCTTCAATGAACAGGCTCAGATCCCTGAGTCCGAGGTTGGGAGTCTTACAAATTTAGTTATCTCCTGACTTCTCCGAAACACAAAATGCCGATAAGCAAAGCAATGGAGTTTGACTACTGCTTGCCATGAAAAGTCAAAGAAAACCAAAGTAACTGCCAGTGGAAGATGACAGAACCGGGGGTCTGTGGAAGTCCCAGGAACACAGACATTCCTGCCTACGCATTTCCACTGAGCGTCTGGGATGCGGTCTCGTAATGGACCCCCAGCCTTGCATTTCACAAACACATCCCAGGTGAGTCAAGGAAGCCTCATGTTCATTTCCATCAAAGGCAATCAAAGGACAGCTTTCAACAATCAGGTCACTCAGCCGGCTTCCACAGAAGTCACCAACCGCAGCCTGTGTTGTCCATCCAAACCTGCTGTGCTCACACAGGCCGGGGACACTGTTTGTTGTACAGTGTTTCATAGAATGGCCAAGGTAATTTTAAAAAAGATTAGGGCATGGGCACAGGTCCAACTGCAGGATCCAATGTTATTCCCTTCCCCCATTAACTTTATTCTTGGAGTTTAGTGTTTTCTCACAATTATATTGCATATAGTGACTAGCTATCTATCTATTGATTGATTGATTGATTTTTAAGAGAGATTTTTTTCTATAGGGTGTGTGCACTCTCCAAAGAGACAGAGAGAGACAGAGACAGAAAACGAGAATTCCCTTCTCCTCCATTCTCCTTCAGGATTTTGATCATGCACACACACGCACCTGATGTGTTTCAAGTCTCCAGATCCAGGACTCGAACCACGGTCAGCCATGTGGGAGCCCAGCAACATGACCATTATGCCATCTGTTGGTCTGTGCATATACTAATTAAGTAACATAAAAACGAGCAAGCTGAATTCCAACCAAAAATGCTTTTGTGTGTTTATTCTTTAAGGGAGAGCCGAGAACTCTCTGGCACGTTCTTTTGTGACCTGAAATTTCAGAAATGACCACTTTAAGTGTGAGGTAAGTAAGTGAAGGAGAGGGACATGATCAAAAAAGAACTTGAAAAAGCGACAACTTCGTTGGCCTTCTAACCTCCCCACAACATAGCAGATGATGAGTTGATGCAGGACATTTTTACCGAGTTTCTATTTACCAGGCTGAGGTTGACAACTAAGTTTCGGGTGATAAGATGCACACTGGGCATTTGGAAATGCTGATTTTGTGTTCAGAAGGAAGGTCGCTGTTGAAGGTCACACGTCAACGTCATCCCTGGAGTGTCCGTTAAAGCTGAATAGGACGAAATCCCTGAAGGAGACAGCAGTGCCCTAAAAGGCCGTCGCACGTCTCGGTTATAAATGGCACTGCCCTATTTCTCACTTGATATTGAACTGCCGCCTCATGTTATTTATTCATCATAAAACGGGCACCAGAGTTTGAAAAAGAAAAGATGCAAATGAAAAATAAGTCAAAACGAGGTCATAAAGCAAACCAAGAACATGGGCTCCGTCTTCAGATTATGAGAACGCGGGATGGTGGTGTTAAATGGAAATATTCCGGATTTGCTCCATACAAAGGATTTTCTCGCTGATGCAAACACCCGGAAATACCGGAAGCCGTGGCATCAGAGACTGTCAGAAACGTACTTCCTCAGCGCTAGCATGTCTACACCAGCTTGAAATTCTCGTTAGTGTGAGTAATCCCTCTGTGCTGAAGTGTCTGTCGATGCTGTTCCGGACACTAATGCCACAGGCCGAATGCCAACGCAGCCTCATCCTGGTCCAGCCGCTAATTACGACCTGCATCACGGTAACCACGGGCTGCCAGCACGTGCGACTTTCAGACTAAATCGGACGGGCATGCCGTTACAGAAAATGACGCTGTGACAGCGACAAAACAGTGGTACTGTCACTCTCCCCAACCATGCATTCTTGTTTTGACTTACAGAAAGCAAAATATTAGATTAAGTGCGAAATAAAGACCTCTTTTGAACTTCATCTCACAATTCTAAATTGAATCTGGATTCAGGGAAGGAAAAGAATGGCCCAGAATCCTCTGAGCCTTCTGCGCGTCCTTGAGTGGACCCTAAGGATTCCTTTCCAAACAGCAGTCGGAAGACGATCACCCCGCACACACTGCCCTAGAACTCGCTGCCATCCCAGGCTCATCAGAGCAGCGTGATGAAACATTCAGGCCCCTGCCATGGTGGTGCACAGCGAAGTAACACAGGGCTCCGCCCTCCTCCAGGGAAGTCAGTCAGGACAAACGCCTGACAACGGGTGACACTGTGTGCTGAAGCCGAAAAGCCCCTAATGCAGTCTCCAAGCTACACACTCTGAGACGCACTACCATCATCGAAGACGTTGCAGTAAGCGCCTTAAATGCACGCTGCGAACACGAACACACGTGCACATCCACCCAGGCCCCTTCTCTGTGCCACAGGGGCTTGGGAGCCACCATGTGCCCAGACTGGGGAGCAGGAATGAGCACCTGAATCAGAGTCAGGCTTGGGCCTGGCTCTCTCTGGAGGACTGAATCTGGGCAAGTGGCTTCAGAGCCCAACTCTCCGACTACGGTGAGGACATGATGTTAAGTCACTCCTGCTGCGCTCGCCAACTCACAAACATACACATCTGTAGATGGAGTCCCGCTTTTTTTTTTAATAGCCATATAATGTCCCATAATATAGATGCACCCAGTTTAGTATCCCTACTGACAGTCAGGATGCTTTCAGTCGAGTCGCTACAACAAACAGCACTGCCAGGGAACCAGCAGTCGCTGGACTCCCATGTAGTCGACCGCGGTTCGCATCCCGGACCTGGTGGCTTAAAACTCACACCGGGCGCGTGTGTGTGCGTGCCCAAGATCCTGAGAGGAGAATGGAGGAGAAGGGATTGTGGCGTGACCATCCCCCCTGGGGGGTGATTTCTCACTTTCTATCTCTCTGTCTCTCTCTGTCTGGCGAGCGCACGTGCCCTATAGTGAAAAATCTCTCAAAAAAAAAAAAACAAACAAACAAACAAAAACAAACAGCACTGCGATACAGAGCCCTGCATGCATATCCTCACAGCAGGAAGTTTTCACGGCCATGCACTGCTTCACGGAGCGGAGGGGACGGGTCCTGAGAAACGTACCCTGAGGAAATGCTGGCTGTGTGGACATCATAGAGGGCATCACGCATGGACCTAGATGGTACAGCCAACGTGTCCCTTATGCCACCACTGCTGTGTGTGACCCGTGGTCACCGAAAAGTCGTCACGCAGCTTAGGACTGCATTTCTTCTGCTAATGTCATTAACTCAGAAATACGCCCACTGCAGAGTAAGTGAAAAGTTCAAAGACAGGGGCACAGTATGTCCCCATTTTTATTAAACAAGGCTGTATTTTTTATTTCCTTTTCATTTGCCAGAAGGTATGTGCGCTAGCTAGAGAGAGACAGAGACAGAGAGAGGAAGAGAGAGGGAGAAACCACCGCCCCCCCCCCCCACCCAGGGCATGGTCCTGCCACAATCCCGTCTTCTCCACCTGTCCCCCCATTTGGGATTTTGGGCACACACGCACATGCCCCTGCCGTGCTGCCCCAGCCTCGGGTCCAGGACTGAAACCACGCAGTCGGCCGTGTGCGGTCCAGGCACCCTCCCCACCACGCGACAGACCAGCCCCACGAAGCTACATGCTCCACAGGCATGCATTTCATTTATAAACGATTACTACGTTATGGGAGGAAAAGAAGAGATGATAAAAGATAAAGGACCTTATAAAATATTAGATGTTTGTTATCATAAAGTGCTAAAATTTAGGTAATAAAACTGAAACTTATGAAAATATGAAAAAATATATACATCTCTAAAGAGAGATACAGATGAGTAAAGAAACTTTAATTCCATTAAGTGATGTAGAATACAGGCAAGGTATCCTTTGGATTACTTCTGTGATCTTTGTTTTTTTTTTTTTTTTTTTTTTTTCAGAAAAGTAACATACAAACAAAAAGAAAAATAATGAGTATGCAGTAGGAACTTTGCTGGGATGCTGTCTGGTTGCAAAATATCAATAACATCCATTTGTTGTCTATGAACGGGGCACAAGGGGGAGAAATTTTCCTGAATTTTCTGAATCTTCACAGGAAGCTTCTGGAGGTTGCATTATCTCCCAGAGAGCAGAGGGGGACTGAGGCTGAGACAGATTAAGGGACCAGCCTACAGTCACGCCATATTAAATATCTCGTCTTAAACATTCCTTTATCTGCTGGCCCCCCAAACCTGCTCTAAGGCATTTGGGAATATCCCCTCCATTTCTCCACCTTCTCATTTCTTATGGGACTTCCATTTTCCTCTAGTTTCCTATTTCTTGTGTCTTTCTGCCCCCTCTACTAAGGTGGGTTGCAATTTTTCCCACTCAATAAAAACCACATTAGGACCAGTAGGTAGCATGGTGGTTAAAGCACTGGACTCCCACATGGCCAACTGTGGTTCAAGTCCCAGACCTGGTGGCTAACTTTCTCACTTTCTCTCCCTCTCTCTTTGTCTCTGTCTCTTTCTCGCCCTGGGGAGCGCATGTGCCCTATAGCAAATGAAAGATAATAATAACAAATAAACTTAATAATTCTAAAAAAGTCACCACATTATTCACTCATTTGATTTAGAGCACTGAATTTCTCTTTTCTATTACAAGAACCATTACAACTACAACAGGTAAACCTACACTTAAAAGTATTCAAAGCAAACGTTCATACGATCGTAAAAAAACAGTAATAAATATTTCTCTTTTTTTTAGTTATTTTACTTATAATACGAATATGATACATATGATTTGTATCATCCATTCCATTCTGAAATCGCATTTCATATCGGGTCCCAAGCACCATACTTTATTAGGGACCCGGGCCGGTTAGAGTCAGGCAGCTGAGTGGGATTTCGCGAACACTGGGTTAAATCTGTTATCACGGGTTCTGTACAGCAGCCCCTGCACGCTGGTGAGACAAGATGGTGTGTGTGCAGAGGGGGTGACCGCCTCCTGGTCTTTCCTGAGAAGTCTGAGAAGTGTGTTTTCAATATTTGATAAGTTTGCCTTTAGCAAAGGGCTCCTTATCTCACGGGCGTTTGAGCACGTTTTGAAGATTCATACATGGCCAGTGAGCACAGATGTTTTGCTCTTCTGAAATGGTTGGGGCACCTCCCTCATGAGCTCTCCTTACTCCATTCTGAGAGAGCTGGAGTCTCTTTCCGCTTTGGGGCTGGACCATAGAATCATTCCCACGAAGGTCTACTCGGGCACCCACAGCACAGACCAGGGAGGTGGGCAGCTGCTGCTCTGCAGAATGTGAAGGCACGTTTCCACACCAAGACCTGCAAAAATCAGGCATTGCAGCTGCTAGCCAACCCAGTGCTCACCCTCCTCCTCTGTGCTTGGAGCCCTCTTCACGCAGGAGGTGCGGTTTCGGGGTAATTCACTCTATGCAAGGCATCCTGGGAGGAGCCAGGACTGCTGGCACGTCTGAACCTCCTATGCCAGCTCTTGTGCTTTCTGTCCAGGGTTTTGGTAAAGTATTTAAAATGTCTAAGCCTCAGTTTTCTCATGTGTAAAGGGTCCTGACAGTATCTACCTAGTGGATTTACTCTGGACAATTCTTATGAAAATTAAAAGCACATAAAACACCAACGAATTTATCTGGTATACAGGACATACACCATTCCTGGGAGTTACTACTGCTGCTGTTTTTTTTACTAGATCTCCCAGGAAGAAAATCTGCCTCAAGAAAATAAAATGGACTCAGAGGAAACATGTGAAGGTCCTTTTAAGGACCCTGGAGAATCTGAACATTATTCTGATTATTATTCGGATATAGAAGTTAGCACCGTTGTAATTAATCACCACGGTGGAGGCAATACAGAGCATATCTATACTTTGTCCTATATGATGTAAACACGGGCTTTAAATCAATGGGGAAAAACCACCCAAATGGCCAGGTTTCCCGTTACAAGATCACCAATAAACCTTTCCAGGGGCTACAAGTGCGACACAAGGTTATAAAATCGAATGAGAAATGGCATGAGCACCTATGCATTTTCTAACAAAGGGTCCAGAGTATCCTTTATATTCTGAAAAGATTCTAATAATCAAGAAATAATACGTGACTCTATACTAGAAACAGTGGACATAAATAATTTATGTCATCAACTTTTCCTCTAGAAACCTGAGGATGGATGGATGAATGGATGGATGGATGAATGCATGTATGTACGTATGTATGTATGTATTATGTACATACGCATTTATATATATAGAGATTTTTGCTATAGAGCATGTATGCTTGCCAGAGACAAAGAGAGTTACAGACACAGAAAGTGAGAAATCACCCCCCAAAGGGGACAGTCATGCCACAATCCCTTGTCCTCCATTCTCCTCTTGGGATCTTGGGCATGCACACACATGGACCCAGCGTGAATTTTAAGTCGCTGAGTCTGGGACTTGAACCACAGTCAACTATGTGGGTGTCTAGCAACGTAACCATTACGCCACCTGCTGGTCCCTGAGGAGTAAACTGAAATTACATTCTAAAATCAGAGTCTCATGCAATGTTTTACCCTTTTTTTTTTTTTTTAGATTTCTTTTACCATAGGACATGTGTACTTGGCAGACAGAGACAGAGGAAGGGAAGGTGAGAAATCATGCCCCAGGGGAGATGGCCTTGCTGCAATCTCATTCTCCCCATTCTCTTCTTGGGGCATACATGCACATGTACCTGGCACAGTTTTCAAGCCGCTAGGTCCGAGACTCGAACCACAGATTTCGTTGTGTGGAATCCAGTGCCTTCACCACCACGTCATGTGCGGGCCTATGTCATCCTCTTGAGGTGATGGTCTGCTCGGAAATCTTAGGGAAATTATAAACTTTCCCTCCAGATTAATGGGCTGTAGTCAGGAATGGCTGTACCTCTGGCAGCTGGCAGCGGCAACTTCTCACTCTGAGAGACTAGCGACAGCATGTCCCCCTGGTCACACTGACTGCCTAGTAACACCCTCACTCTCCCTCGGAAGGACACAGCAACAAACCCTTTTTGTTAGCTTTTTTTATTTCATTTTCTTTTATACATTCAATTACGTTATTTAGCTTACAAAGTGAATTTTTTTTTTTTTTTTTTTTTTTTTGGAGAGGTTTTCGCTATAGGGCGCGTGCGCTCGCCAGACAGACAGAGAGAGACATAGAGACAGAAAGCGAGAAATCACCCCCCAGGGGGGATGGTCACGCCGCAATCCCTTCTCCTCCATTCTCCTCTCGGGATCTTGGGCACGCACGCACACGCGCCCGGCGTGAGTTGTAAGCCACCGGGTCCGAGACGCGAACCGCGGTCGACTACGTGGGAGTCCAGCGACATAGCCATTACGCTAACTGCTGGTTCCCACAAAGTGAATATTTTAACGTGTGAACAAACCCTTCTTTACTGTTGGTAATCAGGGACATAGGCATGAAAGAGACAAGCAAAGGAAAACAGTGAGGGAAAGATGATGGGATGGAAAGATAGGAGATTCAGACAGAGAGAGGGAGGCAAAAGGAGGAGAGGAGGAGGAGAGGGCAGAAGAGATCTGGAAGCAAGGGAGGGAGAGAGGGAGGTGAAGAAGGCATGGGGGGGGAGGGAGGAGAGGGAGGAGAGGGGGGAGGGAGGGGGCAGGGGGAGGGAGGGGGGGGGAGGGGGAGAGTGAACTCAGCTCTGCAGCTTGCGGGATGTCAGTACGTAGGTTTCTGAGAGATGCCTTTCCCAGAACCCTCTGTTCCCTTGCACACCTAGCACATTTGCTCTGAGATGAAGCTGAGGTATTTGCAGACCCTCTGACCTGTGGTTTTAAAGTTACCAAGGTGGGGTGATAGAGCACATCTCATTGGCCAACCTTTATGAAGTGCTATTATATAATTCACAGTACCAAGTCTCTCCACGGTCCTGTGCGCTTCTTTATCTACTGCCGAACTATTTTTTGGAAGATAAAGAAGAGAGCAGCCTCTTCCTTAGTGAACTGGAACAAAATCCTTTGTCATTTTCACTATTTTGTCTTGATACAGCTGCAGATAGTGTGTAATTTGGCCCTTTCTGCTACCAGATATAGTATTTTCAACTCAGTTTAATAAATACGGATTGAATTTCTTATGGCTTTCCTAATAGCAAGGCCCCAAAATAGAAAAATTATATCTACTCAACTGTCCAGGACTGCAAATGTCAGGGGTTAGTTTTATCAGTTTAAAAAAGAAAAAAAAATGGAAAAAATTATTTCACAAAATTTAATTTGGTGTCCTCTTGAAAAAAGCTAAAGTTTCATAATATGGTTTTCAACTTTTTCTTTGGACTTCTGGTATCAAAATTGCAAATATTTCATTTGACTCTTACATTATTCATTCACTCATTCATTCAAACATTTATTAAGAAAGGAATCATAAAATCAGGTCACTTTGATACAATTCTGCTTCCTTTAAGATCAGCATTAAAGAGGAGACCCCTAGAATCTATCTAGTTGCATGGAATTAGTGTGCAAAATTTATTAACATAGCCATGTGAAAAGGTTCTTCTTTAACAACCTGAATTACATAAGGAACAGCCAAGACTAAGAAGAAACTAAGTCACTCTTGGTCTGCTCTGACGATCAGCCACCTGGGGGTTCCAAGTCTGTTAGAAAAATGGCTTCCCAGGGCATGGATGGGGCAGTGACCGTGTTTAGTTTTTGCTAAGAGGCAGAAACCTCCAGTTCCTTGAGACGCGATAATAAAAAGCCATTAAAGTTAGGGAGCTTAATTAATTATGGGATGGCCCAAGGGACATGTTTACCCCAACAAGCAAGGTAGCTGGGTTCACGTCTTCTGCTTCCAACCTGATTAACCACTCAGATTTCCTCATTTTCTAAACTGCTGGTGACTCATCCCTGCCATGCTAAAATGGTTCTGTCAGTCGGAGCACAGGACTAAGACCTGACACTGCTGTCACTCAGTCATGACAGCCATTTTTTCTGGGGTGACTATTAGGACTTGGTGTAAGTTACTTTAGAAATACCTTCTAAGAAGCTACTTCTCTTCAAACACAGAGAGGGCAAAGCAAGTGCCTGCACTGGGCCAATGTGCTCATTGTCCTCCCAAAGGTGACCCTCTCAAACTCACCATGGAGTTTCTTAATTTACACCTCCTGTCTGACAGGCTTCGGAGATGACTGCAAATCCCGCTTTCCCCTCTTACAAACTCGCAGTAATCCTAGGCCAGTGTTTCCTACCGCCGCACTGTCTTGGGTCAAATACATGTTACTTTGGGGAGCTGCCCTGGGTATCGTAGGATGTCCTGCCACTGTCTTAGCGTCCGTCTACCAGATGCCGGAAGTCCTCCTCCAGCTGTGGCAAACACAAATATGGCAGACATTCCCTAATGCCCCCCAGGGGACAGTGGAGAATCACTGTTGAAAGCCATGAACTTCACTAATGAAAAGTGCTGCAGATTCTTGGTCCAAGCCCGAGCAACTCAGATTTTACACAATCTTGACAATATTAACCACATAATTCACTAGATATTAACTCTATAACTCTCTAGAATGTCTTGGATTACATGCAGCAAATCAAATGCACCCAGGATTTAGCGCTGAACATTTTATGACTTAGTAGAAGAGCTGAACCTTTGTCTTGGCATGAATTAAGCCATGAGCCAGCCCCAGGGTGCAGCAGTTAGGCACTGTGGCAGAGGAAGCCACATCTCACACGGCCAACAAGGGTTCGAGTTCCGTCTCCATAGGTTTGCAAAACACAGTGGTTGTGTGAGAGTATGTCCAAAATCCTGACTAGATGGAGAACTGGAAGAAAAAGGATTGCAGTATGACCATACTCCATTGGGGGTCAACTACTCTGTCTCTCTCTCTCTCTTGCTCACTCTCTCACACACACACATACACGTTCTTTCATAAAGGGATGGATGGATGGATGGATGGATGGATGGAAGGAAGGAAGGAAGGAAGGGGCTATAGCAGAACCAATGGGACTACAATAAAACAGAAATGGCTACCTACACTCATTAGAAGCCAAGACTGGAGCAAAGAGGAAAAAGCCAGTAGCTCCTAATTTTACTTTTGCTTACTTAAAAACAAAAAAATGGGTTGAACAGATTAGACTTTCACATTTTCCCAAGTAACCGGATTCTTTTCATCCTGTGTTTATTTTTTTACTGCAAGGTCTTTGAGCCTTGCCCATTTACAAAGGCCCCTCTATTCCTGCTTAAGTTTCTTCTTTAATGTACGTCCCACTCCAGTGTCTGATTCTATTCTAAATTCTATAGATGTTTAACAGAATTGATTTTCCTTCTGAATCTATGACTATCCATTTCCTCTTCTGCCTTTTAATGCATCACCAGCTCAGACCTAGGGCATCTAGTTGAGCTCAAGTCACTAGTCTTCTTGTCTTGGAATCTCCTTGACCATTCTGTTCCAAATCTGCTCACACTGGCAGAGACACTCAGGACACAGAAAAGAGGCATCAGTTTATCTGTGCAGCAGAAAGAGAAAACCAGGCTCATGTTCTCGGAAATACCCCTGCATAACTTTTGAGAGCGCCACACTATCACATGACAGTATGACAACTATTGTTGTACTAAGGTCTGTGAGCCTTCAGTGAAGGGCTATCTGGATGCCACCCAAGAAGAGAAGGTAGTAGGCTTAGAAATATCCATCTCATCTATGAACATAGAAATTAAAATACTTAGAAGGTAAGTTGTAATGATCTACATAATATACCTGGAACATGAGGTAACCTAAACAGAATATTTATTAGCCTGTCTGTACTTATGCCTATTAGGTTGAATCACATAAAACTGCTATTTCTTATAAGAAATATTGATGACTACATATTTAATCCATATTTAAACACAAGAAAAGATGAGCACAACAAACTAACAGCACCTGCTTCAAAAGCAAGCACGTTTACAATTTCAAAAACAGAATCCGTTTCTATTCTGCTAATATTTCAGGAGTGTTTTCTTTTTTGCCCAAGTAGCTTGATGATTACAAGAACGCATAAACTTTAGCTCTGAATAATAAATTAGAATAGTCTGAGGAATGACTCCATGAGACACTACTACATACGCGATGGATAAATAAGGGAACTGTGATTCTTCTCATGAGCCCATCTCTCTGCAAAAGACCTTTCTGAACCCTCGGATTTCAAATTTGCCAAGGTTAGTGCACCTTACTTCCAGATGTCAACGATGACATTCTTCAGATTCTAATCTCTTGCAACGTAATCAATAATGTGCACTGCATTTGCCACTTTTAAGGGGCCAGCAGTACTCAGCACCAAGAACCTAACAAATGAAGCAAGCACAAGACTCAAATGTTACCCCAACAAGTGACTGATTGTTAACGCCATCTTTTCTGCACTGAAACCCCCATAGTTGTGAATCACTGATGGTGATTAATGTTAGAAATCAGTAAAAGATATGCGCCTTCAGTACAAGAGGTGGAATATAAGAAAGTCAGAGAGGAGGAGACAGAGGGAAACCTAAATATATTAGGCACCCAGGAACTCTGAAATGAACTCCTTTCATTTCAGAGGAACATAAAGAAAGACAAAGGAGTCAGCTGGAATTTAGTATCTGCCTGCTGCTGCTCTGGCTGCTGCTAACAGACAGTCCATGGAGACCCTGTGGCGGAAAAAGCATTCTTATGCCTTGTCTTGGCAGGAGCCTGGAGTGATGGGACGAGTGTGACTATAAATGTGAATACATGCTACTTGATCAGAGCCAGGTTCCGGGTTACCAGCTCAGTGGAGTTGGGTAGAATAAAATCTGACAATTGATTGTTGAATAAATACATGAATGCAACTATTGCTAAACCTTCTAGGAACCTGTGGTGTGGTGTAGCAGACCAGTGGTGACCATGACCTCACATCGCCAGTGGCCAGAAGAAACCTTTATGTCAGGTAAACAGCAGGACGGCCAGGTACTTGCTTCCCCTCCCATGTCTGTTAGAGTCCGTGTGTCCTCTGCTGAGATGAGAGACACTGTCTAGCATTCAGGGCTCCATTAAAACATGTCTCGGATCTCCTTTATGCTCACTAACTGTGCATTAAGCCAGCTGCATTTAGCACCACATATGGAATATTCCATACTAAGTACAGTATCTAATTCCTTATTTCCCCACGTAAATATAAACATCAAAGAAAAAAAAAAAAAGAGAACGAAAAATTCACATTTCCAAGGACAAATGAAGCATCGCAGCAGGGAGAGATTAAGAAAAGTCAAGCTAGACTCGAGTTTCTGGATTTAAATATCCAGACTAGACGTTGTTGTTGTTTTGCTTTGTTTCAGTCTGGAGAAAGGATCCATGATTGTTACCAAGCGGTTCTCACACATTTCAGTGATTATGCTTCATGGCAAAACGGAAATATTCGAAGTCGTTATGTAACACTAGAGCCTTTCTAGTGTGTTGTTAAACTGTTCCGAAGTGAGTTAACTCTGAAGTTTACCCACAGAGAGCTTTGCCAATGCAGGCCACAGAGTGTGATGGTTTAAAGTGCAGAGACTGTGTCAGATGCCCTGGGTGTGCTCCCTCACTCACCCTGTGAACTGTGTAACAGTGACCAAGTTAGTTAACTTTTTTACACCAAAATAGTACCTATGATTATTTATGCATAGGTATGATTATTTATGATTATTTATGCATTTGGAGATCTACGATCATTTATAGTTTCTTCCTTTTGTTCTGCATTTCTATTTTATAATATTCCAAAACAAATTCAACAAAAACTAAGAAGAAAGAAACACTAAGTGGTAAAAAGGCATCAAATAAAAAGGAGATATTAGACGAGGCATCACTTTAATGCTAAACTTTACAGAATTGGATGTCAGTTATAATCAACACAGTTTTCGTTTTTTAAATCACCTAATGGAAAGCTTAACTCGGCCACTCAATTTTTGCAAATAAGCCATTTCTAGGGAGAAGTACTTTCAGAGTTGATGCTCTAGATCAACTGACTAAAAATACCACAGAGAAACTCGCCCACCCTTTCACTATCGAATGCCTTTTGGTTTTCATCATTCTGCTGTTAAGCCCTAACTCACAGGTGACACTCTAGCGTATCTGATAACACTGCTACTGCTGCCATACCAGTAAGGAAAGAGAGGTTGTAAACTCACCACTTAGCATTCACATGGTTTACAGGATTATCTTTCCTTCTTCCACAATAAGAAACCTACATAAAATCATCCTCGTGACCGCATTAAACTTAATTTCTTCCAAATTGCATGCCATATTCATAAGGCTTGACTTTGTCTTTAGACAGTGCTTATCTGTTATGGGGCTGTAAGCATGGCCCAAGTCTTTTATTTACGCCTATATATCACTGGTGGAAAGACACACAGATTCTTTTATTTTAAAGTATCCATTTTCTGATTTGCACTAAAAGCTTAGAGTCCTAGAGATCATAAACACCATATTCAATCAAATTACTATACCACTGAGCTCATCACTCGAGCTTTCACCAGGACAAACCAGTGCTGTTGCATGGAAAACCATTCATTTATTCGATATACTGCCAGGTACTGAAGATAGCAATAAAAATAAATCTAAGAATCTAAGCCAGCTCTGCATTGTAGGTTCTCATAGTCCAACTTGGAAGAGATTGGGAAGCAATCCCTGGGCCTCACGGGCTGTTACGTCCACACCCGGTACACCTGAGGCTGAAGGATCTTGGAGGACAGAACGCGTGTCCAGGGAGGAGCTGCTCAAAAGGATTTGCAACGTTTTAGGAAATCAGTAGGATGTTGCCAGTGGGTAGGAGAGAGGACAAGAAAGCCCCACATTCTAAACGCGGCAGGGACCACCACCTGGACGACAGGAAGGCATGAACTGGAAGACGAGGGCCCCGGCCCTAGCCAAAATCGTCTTACTTTTCACATATGCAGATTTCACACCATTTGGGCAATACCACGAGTCAACTCAAATGGCAAACACTTGGCCAGAGCGTGTGCCAGCGGCCATGCTGTCTGACTGGAGTCCCGATGGACATCTGGCTTGCTGGCCAGCTGTTCCCGCACCCCCCACCCCCAGCCTGCTCTACTGCTCTAGCTCTGTGCAGTCTGCTGACGTGTGGAATCAATGCCTTCTTACTGGGCATACCACAGCCTGGGGGAGTATCTGTGTGCTGCTATGTGATAAGACATAATTTCCATGACTGTGTCCATACCCGCACACGCACACACACATGCGTGCAGCCATGCACTATGCCTATTCCAGGGAGCAGACCATTAAAGGATTCCCTGCACTAATGACACAGAAAGGAAAGTGGTGTGTTCAGACAAAAAGTTCCAAGAGGATCCTCATGACCTGCTTCTCAACCCCCTACCTACCTGTTTCAGACAGAGCATTACACTACCCAGGCTATCTTATACAGGATACAACAAAGGCGAACCACAGAGAAGGTTCTGACGGCCCTCTGCCGCCTCGGTGCACCATCCTGTTACTCTCCACGGGACATGATTTCACATAGACGGTACAGGTTCGACAGGCGCGTTGACTCAGCCCTTACAAAAACAACACAACAGTAACATAAGATTTGCATAGCTGCTAAAATTCATCTGCTTCTCCAATCTGAAGACCTTCCTCTGAGTTGGCAGGGTCCCCCTGGGTCCCCAGGACCCACATCAGAGAACAGGAGCTGCTGGGGAAGGCTGTGCTACTGTTCATGCCTGCTTCTCCTCATCTGCAGAGCAAGCTCACTTCTGATAAGGCTGTAAGGAGCTAATTAAACCAGACGTTACACTTCCACCTACTGTATGCATGCCTCATCTCTTCCCAACACGGCATACCCAGCCCGGAACGCTATCAAGAACACTGATCTAGGTTGGCATGGTTTGGTGGGAAATGGATTAAAAGAGGCTAAAAAAGCACAGAGAACTGACAGAACGAGGAGCTCAGGAAAGAACATCTGGCATGGGGGCTGGCTCCATAACCTGAGGGCTAAGGCAGCCAAACTCCACATAGATAAGACAGAAGTTTGGGTCCTGACCACGCAGTTTGAGGAACATGCTAGTCTCACGTGTATGCATGCCTAAAATCCTGAAAGGAAGGACAGATGGAAGAGAAGTGATCGTAGAGTGACCATTCCCCACAGGAGTGCTTTCCCTCTTCTCTCTCTCTCTCTTTCTCTCTCTCTCTCTCTGGTGAACACACAAGCCCTCTAGCAAGAAAAAAAAAAAGTAAGAACACAGAAAAAGTGTGGCCCACACCAGCGAGCAGTCACACGTGGTCGGAGAACCTCTGTGTGCATGTGGCCCACACACGCAGGCTTCCCTGTGAAGAAGTGTGAGCCTTCCTTCCTAATCCCACATCCTTCCAAAAAGGAGAAACATCGATAATAGGGATTCTTCAGGGAATTACTTGGTTGTGGTCCTTTTGATATGAGTCTAGACTAGGAGAAATACACTGTTTACCGTACGTTTATTTTACTTTTTAAGGACGTTTACTTCTTTCATGAGAGTGAGAGACACAGAGATGGGGAGAGAGCAGGGCAAGCACCCCAACAGACACTCCTGCCACACTCCCTTCCCCAGCCTTCCCAGACCCGAGATCATCGTCATGGGTGTCCCAGAGACAGACCAGAGGGAAACTGAGCCTCCAACCTTTCACAGGGACCCAGGGTCTCTTGAGCAGCATGGCTTCCACTGTGCACCCCCAGCTGGTCTCAGGTTATTTACCCTCATGTCTCTTGTCAAGGCCTCCTTGGGCTATGACCAATTATGACCTGCAGGAAAAGAACCCAGGGCATATTCCACCGATTTCATATGTAAATTTGATTGTGGTGTGGCAGGAACAGGGCGGGACTTGCAAAGGATGCAGAGCAAGCCATGAGGACCAGAGGATGTCCTAGCGTTAGAGGAAAGCTCTGTGGAGGTCCTGAACCGGGGAAGAACCCAAGTGGGCGATGGTAAACCGTGAAGGTGTGAGGATAAGGACCCCCATCTCTCTGATCAGATATAACTGGACATACTCTCACGGACCCAGATAACACAGCTCGTCCAAGAAGAGGTTCCAGAGAAGCCTACGGGATGCAGGTCTAAGAAAATGGACCTTGAACTAAGTCCTGTGAGCTAGGGGTTGAATTCCGGTTTATTACTGACAGCTCTTCCCCCACAAAGTATTTTCCTCACCTTTCTCAGTCTCAGGATTCTCTACCTAATGTTAAAATGTGGTTAAAAGAGCTATCAATAATGCATGTGAGACACTTGGCACAGGCTGACAATCCACACATAAAATTATTATTACATAAACAGTGTCTAAGAACTCAGTGAATTGGAACTCTAGAATTAAGTGCTGGACACCTGTGTCCTGCAGCTCATCCATCAGTATGGCTGCCCCGTGTGACCTCAGTGAGGACGTCAGGTTTTCAGAATTTTTGAACATTTGTTATTCTAGGACCAAATATTATGTTTCCTTCCATTGGCCCAAAAACTACTATTACATTCCTGGGTTTCGCATGCAAGTTCATGCTCATTTAATAAACAGGTGCATCTTACGCACAAGCATATTGTCACTCGGGTTGAAGAAGGGTGGAGACTGAAACGTAGCCATTAAACATCTGTCCCTCGGTGAGGGCAGGACTCTGCAGGGCTGACTCACGCGGGCAGGTTCTGGCTCCATGTCTGAAGACACCCCTGCTCACGTCAGGCAGGCCTCTGTCTACATCCCAGGCCTGGCTGAAGGCTGGGGTGGATCACGCCATTAAGACTCTAATAGGGGTCTCTCTATTCTCATTCTCCCTGTGTGTTTCTCACTTATAAAAGAAATTGATCAAGTTCCAAAAAAATAATAGCTTATAGGCCTTTTTAAGACATCCAAGGAGCCTATGACTGAGCCTCCTGTAGGAGAGACCTCAGAAAGCAGTGAGAAGTGAGAGTCGTGACACAGCAGAAAGTCTCAGAGGAAGCCTTTGGGTTTCTGGCCTGATTCTCTTTTCCCTCTGTTATATTTTGAGTCCTTACGCCTTCCTCTCTGGAGGTGCTCTATAAACATTTTAGCTTTATAGAAGTTCCTGTGAGATGTCAAAATATCCCAGCTCTGTATACTTCGCCTCATTCAGTACCTAAACTGGGTAAATCCTGAATATCATTTGTTTGACATCTCTGCCTTCCCCATCCTGCGATTCCTAATATTATTGTTAGGGAATCACACGTTTCTTTGAAACCAATAATTCTTCATCAAGACACCAATCCAGAAAAATCAGACTTCTTGGTAAATATTTCAAAACTCCCTTTTCTTCCTCGGAGTTCCTGTCACAGCATTCACACCCCTGATGAATAACCACGTGGGGCTGGTGGTTTGGAGTGTGGTGGAAGAATTGGATACCTCAGGTTTCACACCCAGGAATCTTCCAGAAAACACTCCGTATAAAAAGGCAAGAAGAAAACATCGGTTACAGAGGCAGTGAAGTCCCGTGTCACAGCTACCAGCGGGACGCTTGACTCAACAGGAGCCACTCCCTGGCAGGGTCTGTGATGTGTCTCACTGTGGCAGAGTGACAGACGTCAGCCTTCAAACCCTGAGAGGCGTGGAGGGCACTCTCAAACAAGGTCGGGCCATCTCTGCATGCGCACCTCTGAAACGAACGACCTCAGCCTTGGATAATGTCTTCATCTCCTTTGGGCACGAACGTGAAGGACACAGAAACAACTTTCATTCTGCAGGTCCTTTTCCTCGTCATAAGGATCCGCTTCCCCTTAACAGAATCCCCACTATGTATGACTGAGTTCTCACCAAGATGGCACTGTTACGAAATTACTGATTCCCAGTTATTGATCGACGTGCCTGGGATGGAGCAGGTGTATTAATTAATGATATGGAATTTAATTTACTAATTAATTAATCAAGGCTCTGTGAAAGAAAGATGGCATTTTAAAGGGAAGAAATAAATGCGAACTATTCTGGGAAGAATAAAGTGACTTAGACTGCTCTGGCGATGTGTGTTTTCTTAATCTGCAGCAAACAAATGCTATGCACGTTACAAGTAGACATATGGAAATAGCCCCAACCCTACCAAGTGTATTTGCATAAAATCTGCAAATTCTGCAGCAGGAAGTCCACGGGCAGCCATGTTCTGTCTCCTAACTTCATTAATTTTGGTGCTCAGAGCCACGGTACAGAGGACATGAGTCTGCTTTTAGCCTGGAGATGTTTACTTCTCCTCTCAGTCTCCTTATGGATAAATAACAGAACCGAGCCCCCGAAATGACTTGCTTCTGGGCCAAGCCATGGAGCAGTTGTTCCGTCAATAGCTGGCTTCAAAAGCCTTTGCATCCTCTTAAAGAAGCATGTCTCATGCTTACTAATAAACTGCATTTTAAGTAGTCAAAAAAAAAAAAAAAAGCAGCATATGAAACACTAAACGTGGAAGCTGCTAAGCATAAAGATGATTCCCACGTAGCCGAGGTGGGTAACACCCCTTCCAGATTACAGAGTGACCTTAAAGCACAGGTAGGAAAACCACCACGACACAGGGATTCCGAAACCAGGAATGTGTCCAAGCGGCCCTGAGGCATATTGATATTCAATGCCAATAAAATCTGAGTCCTGCTTCTGGGTACTGTTTACCAAGATCTTAAGACCAGATCCCATGTTACGAAGATCAGTGCCCTTAGCTCCCTACGCTTTCGGGAAAAAATGAAACCATGTATCACTCTGCACTGTGACTGTATTTTTACTTCCCCAAATGTTGCTCACTAAGAAATTATTCTGTTTACCGCCATTCATATGGTGGCCAGTGCAGTTCCTAACAAGAAGCAAACAAACAAAGCGTATTTCTTTAAACAACGGATCAGTCCTGATGTATGTGAAACCGCACGTAAGAACGCTGCTATTAAATGACAGTTCTCTTTCTGTAAAGAGAGAAAGTTCATTATTTTATTACCTGGAAGTAAAATACAGCCTACCCTAGCCATAGTCTCAATTTATCTAAAGATGAGTAAGTGGTCGGATTACCATAGTTTTGTACTATGTAGCAAAATACAATGAATATATATTTTTTGGCTACATAGTGCAAAAACATGGTAATCTGATAACTTAATTTCTCAAATGTGTTCTTGGTCAACACTCAACCATTAAAACAGGTCACGTGTGCTACTGTCTGAACAAGTCACTCTGCAACTCCCGTGGAAGTCTAAGAGCCGATGTGGTCATATCAGGAGAGGGGGCCTTAGGAGGCGTTTAGGAAGTGAGGGCACCACCCTCACGAATGGGATTATGTCCTTCTGAGAGTCTTCAGAGGATCACTGTCCCTCCCCCGTTCTGTTCTTCCACGCGAGGACAGAACACTCCTTCTTTTTGCTAGTGAGGACACGGCGAGAAGACACCAACGTGGGAGCAGAGAGCACCTTACCCAACGCTGAGGCCGCTGGCCCCTTACCTTGGACTTCGTAGCTTCTGAACTATGAGAAATGCCCCAGAAGTCACAGACCACCAGTATTTCGTTAGAGCAGCAGTTACAGACCAAGGCAATATTGAAAATGGCCATTTATGAGACACGGCATGGCGGTAACAGACAGGCTACGAGGCGGACCCACATGAAAGCTTCCAGGTTTGCAACCACAGACCTTCGACACGAGGGGTGCACGCATGCCCGTGACCCGGTGCTGCTGAAGCTGGGGTGGGCTGTGGGGTGACGACCATTACCATTCTGGGGGTGCCTCTTTCTTTCTCTTTCTCTCACCGTGTCCGTGTGTGTCCCTCAGTCAAAGAGGAAATAAATACAAACATCTACATTTAATTAATGAATTCCACGGCCCCTTCCTGCATCCAGCTAGCTGGGCCGAGTGGCGGCCTGCCCACAGGCCCCATCCCAGAATGGATCGACAGAGACGCCAGGCCTCTCTGGCACTTTTCCCTTGACATCTGTGATGCTCCATGTGGGGCTCTTGCCCCTGCTCAGAGACCACCCCTCCTCGGTCTCCTGAACTCCTGTCCTCCAGGCCTCAGTCTCGGACGACCTCTCTTTACCCGCACTCCGTAGTTTCAGGAACCTCACCTCAGTCAACACCGACCCCTTCCCGGTATAAATCACCAGCGAGATTCTCCCCTGAAGTCTGGACTCAGAGAGCAACAGGGCCAACTGCACGTGTCGGGGCACCTGGGAAGAAAGCAGACCTCATTCCACACGGCCCCTGCCACTGAACCTGCCCCACTCCGTGTTGCACCTCTGCAATGGGCTCACCGGTCTGCCGGGTGCTCGGATTAACACAAAACACAAAGAAGGCCTTTCCCCTCCACTTCACATCTACCTCATCGGCACACTGTGCTGGTTCAGGGCTCAGAGTGGAAACCAGCCTGCACGGCCTGACCTCAGCCCACAGCCATGATCTGCTGCCTGTGGGTCGGAACAGCCTCTCAACCGGTGCGTCTGCTTGTGGCCTCGCTGCCTGCAGATGGTTCTCAACACAAGGCACCAGCGAGCCCTTCACAACAGAATCCAGATCGCTCCGCACCCCTCCTCAGGCTCCCCCACTGCCCTGTCTTCCGACACGCAGGCCCAAAGCTGCCTCCGTCGCGCACCCCCCTCACTCTGGTCCACTCAGATGCAATGCTCTTTTAAGAGACAGCCGCCTGAGGGACTTTCTTCTCATGGTTCCCTCAGCATGGATCCCTTCTTTTCGGGTAAGATTTAATTTCATTTATTATTATTATTATTATTTAATTTGACCAGAGAAAGAGAGAAAATTCAAGAAAGCAAGTCACCAGGTCCGAGATTCAAACCACAGTCTGTCATGTGGGAGTCCAGGGCCTTCACCACTATGCCACCTGCTGGCCACTCTCTACTCACTTCTTACCTCCTTCTTTGGTTTACTTCACTCCAAGCTTATTGCAACATCTCACGTAGACACTCACACGCGTGCACACAAAGACACACACACCTTGCATTTGTTTGTGATCTGTCTAAAACCTAGGCTCCATGAGAGCACACACTTGCATCCTTACACTTAGTGCTGTGCACTGGGTACCCCCTACAGGGCCTGACCCGTATGCGGTCCTTAGTCAATGCAATTTTAATAAATAAGTAATTATACTTCTATATCTAGACAAGAATCACTTGGGGGCTTCAGTTACCTTTGGCTTAGTCACTCATTTCTGATGAGTAAGATCCTAATTGACATACGATCTTTTCATTTAATTATTAGAGATACTTTTGCATTTAATTTGCCAAGCTTAGCATAAATTTAAAAGGAACAAAGAATACTCCAGTGACTTCTTAGAATAGATGCTGCTATAAATCTGCTGGTTCGGGTACTAACCTAGGGAATGTAATTTATAGGAAGCATATTATGATTCCAGAAGCAATTCTTACAGGCAAAACACCAGACTTCTGTGACTGCAAGTCTGTCCCATGCTTCCTCCCATTAGTGCTGAATGATGGCTTTGTCATACCCCAGAGTCACAAGTGCAGCTTTATATAAGCAAATTAATACATGAATATAGTTTTCTTTGAAGATGATCTCTTCCATGAGTAAGAGACAGAGACGGTCCCCCCAACAGGGTCCTTACGCTGCAACTCACTCTCAACGTCAGCAATCCCAGACCATGGGGAGTCCAGCGCCTTACCCACCATGCCACCTGCTGCTCCCCCCAATTTATTTTAATTATGTAATCATTTATTTTATTATTTCATTTTGTTATTCCTTTCATCAATGATTAAATGCAATAAACATTACTATATCTGTGAATGAAGAGTATTAATAGAATTTTTAAAGCAAAGGCATGACTGTTCTCCATGCAACGAACTGAGCATTAACTAGACTCACCTTGTGCATCATTATTTTGTAGAATACTCCTACTTATTTAGAAAGAAAGCCTCCCGTAAAACGGCATGCCATGCCACGCTAGCAGCTGCCTTCCGCGGCCCATGTCCATCTCCTCTCTACTGAACTATTCCTTCCCGTGCTTGACTTATTTCAGCTCCTGTGTTCTGCCCCTCATGTCCCTTCCGGAAGGGGTCGAAGAGAGTGAGACAATGAACCCCCTCTCAAAATTAGTCATTCTTTACATTAAGTCCTTCCCTACTCAAATTACGATGTGACTTCTATCTCCTAATTGTACCTTAACTGATATATATACTGTACTGAACTTGAGAACGAGTAGCTTGCATGAAAATGTAGGTACTAGTGCAGTACTGGAGGATTTCTCGGAGTTTTCGGAGCATACCAGGACATTTCCCAAATCTGAAAGGAGGATGTCTTATGCAGAGCTTCACAGACTTGTGTTTATGCAAGGTCCAAGATCACACAATAGCACAAGATCAGGGCTCTGTGGGCAGCTCTGTTTTATGGACACAGATGTTATCACTGAAAATATAACTGAGTTTACCAAGTGGAATTCTGAGAACGTGTCTTCATGGGGAACAGCCAATACGATCTTAACAAGTCAATTTTTTTCTTCTTATTCTTCGATAAAAGGAGCTGTGAAATAATGTTGTTGGGGATCTTCCCGTCCGTAACCACCTGAGAGAAGTCACACCTGGTCATGAATAACCGTGCCTTGCTACTGAAGGGATAGCAGAAATTCTTGGTATATGTACTTGATAGTTCCTAACTCAGGAGGCTTGGGCTTTTCTGTAAGCATGTAAGACATCCTGGAAAGCTGCAGATTGAGAGTTTCTACTCTGCAGATTGAGACAGTGTCCTGTGGGAAAAGACCTTGCAGAGACCTCAGCTTTAGAAATATATGACTTTAGTAATAAGTGTCAGACACTATCAGCTTCTGGAGCTCTGACAGGGAGCAGGACAGGGCACTGGTAGAAGCTATTATTACCTTTTATGTACATTCACCGAAATGTTGTTAAGGAAATGTAATTACCAGTGGGGAGGCTCATTTATCCAAATTATTCTGGGCTACCAAAAAAAAAAAAAATCTGACATGTAAACAATTTAGATAAGGATTCTAATAATCTAGCTCTACCAAATGTCTGCAATTTGTCACCGCAGTTCTTATTCTTTGGTAGAACTGTTCATTGTCCTTAAAGTGTAATTTTAGTTGAATATCTATTGGGTGGATAGCTATAAGTCAGTGTCAAGATACTAAGTTTAAATAAAGCTAAAAAAATACATAATACAATGAGAATTCGTCCACAAATTTCAAAATGGAACATAGTGGCACTCTGATAATGAAAAGGCAGCTAACTCATTAAAACAGAAAATACAGATCTGCAGGGATCTTCAGAAAATCACTTTGGATATATAACGCAGGTATTTTTGTTGGGAGTTAAAGAGTCAACCTCTTAAAAGACTTGAGTCACAATGACATGATCAATACTGTGTTATGTGAAAGGGACACAAAGAAAGTGAAAGAGACAATTGTTGTCTTTAAATAGTAGGTAGGCAAATAAAAAGAAATAAGTGGTAGTATCTAGATGATTTTTATAAGTAAATGTAAAGTTCTAAAAGTACAACAGGATTCTCAAAAACTACAGTCTAGATTACGAATGAATATATAACTTGAGAACAATTTTCTAGAGAACCTAGCGTGCACCCCAATGAGCAAAGTCAGGCTCTGAGACATTTTTCTTAACGGCTGAATATTTGCAGCTAAGATGAGATTCATGTAAGTGCATTTGTCTAGAGTAGCTCTTTTGTTGTAAAATGGAATGCCCATGCCCCTACAAATAGCATTGGGGGCGGGGATAGGGGTACTAATTTCCTTATTTCATAAAAAAGTAGGTTTTCACTTCTTTGTGACCTCTACTGAATTTCTTCTAGGCTCTAAACCCTGGATTAAGCAATGATAAGCTCAGAAGTGACATAATGCTTTTCTTTTTCTTTGAGCAGCTCACTGTCCGGCAGACAAGACACATGGGTAAACAAATAAATTAAAGTCTGATCAGCACCATGACATGGACAAGAACAGAGTGTCTTGGGAGAGAGACTCCAGTGGAATACTGGAGCTCCTTGCCATTGGCTTGTGAATGCCAACTGCTCAATTTTCAGGAGCTTGTAAGCCAGGCACTGAATATACCCATTACTAAGAATTCAACTAGACAAAGCTACAATGAAATAAAGTAGATTTAGAACGAAGGTTATAAAAATGCAAATTAATTATTTTACATTATGCCAGTATCTGTGCATCTGACTGTTGGTTCTAACTACATGATGTAAATGCCACATCATGAGATGCAGCTATCATCAACTCTGCGTTCACCGACACCACTTTGGCAGTCTGGAATTCGCTTTGGTGGAAATACTGGAGAAGAAAGAAGAGAAAGAAAGAAAAGTAAACTTTGTCAGACAAGACCCTGAAGACCAGCCTGCAGAAATGAAAAGTCTAAACTGGAAACCTCTTTGAAATTACCGGCCTTCTCTGATGGCATCTCCTCCAAATCTAATCACTTGCTATCGCCGTCACTAGCTGTGCACTCTCCCCTACTCTCCACGTTCTGAGCCTGTATAAGGCTGCATTTTCAGGCCCCTTCAAGTTGGGTATGGCTATGTGACTTGAGGTTGCCTAGGGGGTGAGAACGGAAGTGAACAGTCATTTCCAGGTTGAAGCCTACAGGGGCAGCCTGTTACTTGCTAGGTTCAGTTTACCGGGCAGTAGCGAGTGTAGACAGTCACTCAAGCCCCTGAATGGCCAGGATGAACACTCATCCCTGGAGTCCTTACCTGGATGGTTTCTACTGGGCAAGAACAAGACTTGTGTTAACCGCTGATACTTGGGGTTACTCAGCACTACAGCATGGCCACCCACCTTCTTTCATGCCCCTTATACTCTCTCACCAAAACCACCAACTAGACACCTAGTTCCTCCTACTATGGACGGACTAGCATCCTTCAATCTGTCCTCTGCAATCCTTATAGGGTAGGGCATGGGTTTAGGTCCCTGAAATACTCTTCTTCTTAAACAGCTTTAAAATACCTCCACTACATGCAGGATAAATCTGACCAATTTGGAATGATATTAATCAAAAAGTCCTTCAGGACCCGGCCCAAAGTATTTCTGTTCCAATCACCTGGGACCAGTCAATCTTCACACAGGTCTCCCGGCATGAGAACACCGAGATTTCAGGCCTTTAAGCCACCACACCATCGCTCCTCCTGACAAACTCAAGCTCATACAACAAGCACCAATTACTGTGTCACTTGATAAGTGAACCCTCAAGCAAGTCAATTACTGCTCCCCTTCTTGGTACTTCCAGTGACACCTTGCTCACACATATCTGACAGGAAGGATCCTCGGACACCATACACAATTTTGATATTTCTCTATCTAGACTTAGCCTTCTGGAATCTATTTTTGTATCTTCAGGGCTTGATGCAAGAGAGCTCATTAGAAGCTTGCACTCAACATATATGAGCAAATTAATCTTTGATTTACGAAAATTGATCAGCCACAGCAGAGTCTTCCCTTTGGTTTGCTTGACTGTGATTTTAATTAAGATCGTATCTTAGACCATTGCCAGCGCTGTGAAAGGAAGTTATGGTCATTTATTCCAGTCCTTTCGCTTGACGGATGGGAACCGAGACTCACGGATGTGTGCTGACCTGCTGTCTACTCAGTGACCAGATCAGAAGGGAACCCTCAGGCCTCGTCACTTACCTACTGAGTGTCACTTTGTACTAACGGCACCATTCTCACATGCACTAATCACAAACTCACGTTCTCAGTATCGATGCCAAACTGTGCCTGAAGAACTTTCGCTTTTTGTAAGGAGGGTGGGAAATGGCAGAGGATGAGAGGGAGGTCATCAGGGCGGAGGGGAAGGGAGGGAAGAGGTAAAACATACGGTAACACAGAACGGAACATTATCTGTCGAAGATAACATGTAATGGTAATATCTTTGATTGAGCCAATATACAGTGTATTCTGGATGGGAAAATTCATTTGCTTTAATTATTTTTAATTTTATTTTTTTTTAATTTTGCTATGGGGCTTGTGTACTCATGAGAGAGCGAGACAGAGAGAGACAGGGAAAGTGAGAAGGAAACCACCAGATGAGGAACTCAAACCAGGTCGGCCATGTAGGAGACCAGCGCCTTAACCATCATGCCCCCTGCTGGCCTGAAACACATTCCTTTTCTAGAACTTTTCAATTTATTTCATAGGTCATATTTACATACTTTGCTATTACTTTTCATATAATCCGTTTTTTACTGGTTAAAATATTTCTTGAAGAGGTTACCCAATGAAAAGTAAAATATTTTGGGACCAGCAGTTAGCGTAATGGCTATGTCGCTGGACTCCCACGTAGTCGACCGCGGTTCGAGTCCCGGACCCGGCGGCTTAAACTCACGCCGGGCGCGTGTGCGTGCGTGCCCAAGATCCCGAGAGGAGAATGGAGGAGAAGGGATTGCGGCGTGGCCATCCCCCCTGGGGGGTGATTTCCTGCTTTCTATCTCTCTGTCTCTCTCTGTCTGTCTGGCGAGCGCACGCGCCCTATAGCAAAAAAACCTCTCCAAAAAAAAAAAAAAAAAAAAAAGTAAAATATTTTAAGGTAAATTTCAGAATTTATGAACCAAAAGAGACCTGAAAAATTATCCAATGCAAATTTTCCATTTGACAGATTTTTTAAAAAATGAAATCCTAAAATCTAAGTTTTAATAAAGACCCCATGGCGACAGCATGGTCAAATACAAGCACTCTCAGATTCTCAGCTCCCAGGCCAGTGTTCACCCTGCCATTGTGGGAGTTGGACCTCACTAGTAACCTTGGCTGTTTCTGCTGTGTACAACACAAATCCCCATTCCTGTTACTGACGCTGAACGATACATGCAAGAAGAGATTCTCTCATCTACTCTCCACTTAAATACAAACGACAAGGAAAGAGTGACATCTAAGACCTAAAGCCTAAGTTAGTAAAAGATTTATAAAATGTTTTAAAATTAAATTCAGACCATTTATATTTTAGAAGGTACACATACTCATATATGTACAATGCAAGTAAAGAAATACATAAAAAAGAGGAGAGAAGGAACAAATTATGTCGCTTGAAATGTGTTTGTTTTTATTTCTCCTCCTTAGAGTATACTTGTAGAATTTTAAAAGAAAATCCCACACCAGGAAAAAGTTCTTGCAGAAGAAATGTTCGAGGGAGGCAGAGGAACGCACACGGTCTCAGCAAAATGGGTCGACCTGATTGTCCACCCAAGGCAACCAGGGGAGGGAGTCTTCAGTACAAACCTGTATTCCGTTCCAGGTTAGAAACAAATGGAAACCTGCTGACTGGTTAACTAATGCCAAAATAACAGGAACCTCAGTTGAACGCAAAAGAGTCCCTTGAATACAATTACTAATTTCCACGAAGCATCACTATCGATACACCTATCAGTATTGTTCTGGGTTTGCGCTACATTGACTTTTGGACAATTAAGAACATATTTTATCTCTCCTGACATGTGTCCCGCTTTGCACTGTGTCACTGTCAAACCAGTGTAAGCTTTTACACTGTCTTCTCAAATGTTTATTTCCCTAAACCCACTCTTTGCTTTTGGCCAGTTAAAACCAATAAACTGAGATCTGTCTCCAGATACCAAGGTCCAACCGTTGGTCTGGCCATCGCCCCTTCCTCTCCTCATTCTCCTCAATTCTCAGTAGCATGCATTGCCTAGGTTGCTCATTTGGGATCGTTTTAAAATTTGTATTTATTTTATAGTTTCTTATTTACAGCTAATTGGTGTACAATATGGTTTCTCAAAGCATGCATGTAGGGTGTGACCATCAAAACAAGGCTATTACCATATTCATCATCTTCAACAAAGTACATTACATTATGCCCTGCACCTCTGATTTTTGTTGAGCGAGGGACTTTTTGAGAGAGAGATGATTAGCCACATGTTTTTTTCTTGCTTTTTCATTTTTTTTTTCTTTTTTTTACTGTTATGGTCTGCATTTGCATAACTGGTTTGGCCTGTTCACAGGCAGGCATTCTTGTGTCTGTTAAACACTTTCTCCTGAGCCCCTGCCCCACACCCCACTCCAGCCGTGCAGGTGCAGTCTCTGATATCTGCAGCTGCCCTCCCTACACGCATGCCTTCAGATCTTCGAATTTCGGCCTTGGTTGTGTGGACAGTATGATGGCCTGCCATGAAATCCAAAGGGAAGAACCCATCAAAGCATGAAAAACCATTGCCCAAGCTACTTCAGACAATCCCAGCTGCTAAGTTAGCCACTGTGCAAGGAAAGGGAAAAATACACAAACTGATTTATTATAAAATCCAAGTGAAACCTGCTAATCATAAAATGTTTGCAAAGCTGAGAAAAGAGCTTTGTTTTAATAGTTCCTTCCAAGAATGGTAGATATGTAACCCTAAGACCATATGCCCTTTGTTATGGGAAATACAATAAAATTAATGTTTGCTACAAAGCTGTGTGCCAACGCACCTTAAGTTACATAATGTTCTTATCATAAGAGGGTCCATTTTCTCACCAACCTGTGATAATTAACCTTTTATAATGACATTGTTTATCACAGTCTTTCTACTCTCTAGTCTAGGTAAAATATGCATTCTCTTCATAGTTAGGACATAGTGGAATTAAGAATTAAAGAGGCTGGGGCCAGCTGATTGCGTAATGGTTATGTCACTGAACTCCCATATGGCCAGCCAACCACGGTTTGAGTCCCAGACCCAGAGGCTTCAAACCCATGCCGGGCACGTGTGCATGCATGCCCAAAATCCTGAGAAGAGAATAGAGGAGAAGGGATTATGGCATAGACATCCACCCTGGGGGTGAGTTCTCGCTTTCTATCTGTCTGTCTCTGTTTCTCCAGTGAGTACAACACACCCTGTATGTAGCAAAAAAAAAACAAAAAAAAAAAAAAAAAAAAAAAAAAACAAACAAACAAAAAAAAACCTCCTAAAAAAGTTAAAAAGGTAGGGAACCAGCAGTTAGCATAATGGCTATGTCGCTGGACTCCCATGTAGTCGACCGCGGTTCACATACCGGACCCGGTGGCTTAAAACTCACGACAGGTGCGTGTGTGTGCGTGCCCAAGATCCCTAGAGGAGAATGGAGGAGAAGGGATTGCGGCGTGACCATCCCCCCTGGGGGGTGATTTCTCGCTTTCTGTCTCTATGTCTCTCTCTGTCTGTCTGGTGAGTGCACGCGCCCTAAAGCGAAAAACCTCTCCAAAAAAAAAAAAAAAAAAAAATTAAAGAAGTTAAGTGAATTGTCAA
Source organism: Tupaia tana (assembly GCA_026018925.1). NCBI lineage: Eukaryota > Metazoa > Chordata > Mammalia > Scandentia > Tupaiidae > Tupaia > Tupaia tana. The sequence goes on along the minus strand of JAKSZU010000025.1, from coordinate 26,196,936 downwards.
AACAACTCCTAGAAATGGCAGAGCAAGGATTTCAGGAAATGTCAGTCTGAATCAAAACTGGTATTTTTAATCAACATGCCTCTTCTCTCCTGAATAAGCACTAAATATATTTTTGTATTTGTCTTTATTCCACAAAATTTTAATTTGTTCTCAAATGGATTTTAAATATAGGTTGTAACAGGTAAAGTGTATGTAACTGTCTTTAACACATAAGCTCTAAAAACTATCTTTTCAAGGTTTGAAAATTGAATCTATGTTTCAAAAAGGTAACTTGACAAACTTACAGCTTTTAGATTGCTCTTCTCTTCTCAAAATAATTTATGAAGACTTATTTACAGAAAATTTGAAGAATGACTGTTTTTCAAAGATGTATCAGGAAAATTTATATGGAAAATTTGCTTATCCAAGACACATATACAACAACTTATAATTGTTTCAAATGTATTTCTGTGTCATAAATGAGTTTATTATTTTCATGAAATAAATAAATTACACAATCCATAGAAAACTCCCTAAGCTATTCTCACCATTATGACACAGGGAGAAAATTGTACTTGTTAAAATACAGTTGTGTCCAAAATATTTTCCTGGTTGTCTTGAATAGCTCCTTTGAAGTAGAGTCTTTATGTCACAGCCAATTTTCTGTTTTTCTCATTAAAATCCAACTACCATTATGCACAGAGAAAATCAAATGAATAAATAAAATGTTCAAACAAAAGTATCCAATGGTTAAGTCATAGAAAAACCAAGAATGGTATCTACAAAGAAGCAGGAATTTTTATTTAATTTGCTTTCATATTCATTCAATCATTAAAGCAATCGGTCTTATCTCTGCGTGTGGGCTTAGCACAAAAGTATTTCTAAAATATGATGATGTGCATACACTTGAGGAACCACAGTCAAGCAACTGTTCAAATACCTGAGAATATACATTTATACATATATATCTATAAGGTTCGGTATGTCGATACAGGTACACCCACATATGTGGACAGAATCATAGACACATGCAAACATATGCAAACACAGGGATGCTTTCAATAATCAAATATTTACAATATTTACCCACTAGCAAGTACAGAAATTCATTTATGCTGAGAAGAGATTCTTTTTTTTTTTTTTTTTGAGAGTTTTTTTGCTATAGGGCATGTGCGCTCGCCAGACAGACAGAGAGAGACAGAGAGACAGAAAGCGAGAAATCACCCCCCAGGGGGGATAGCCATGCCACAATCCCTTCTCCTCCATTCTCCTCTCGGGATCATGGGCACGCACGCACATACGCCCGGCGTGAGTTTAAGCCACTGGGTCTGGGACTCGAACCACGGTCGATTACGTGGGAGTCCAGCAACATAGCCATTACGCCAACTGCTGGTCCCGAGAAGAGATTCTTAAAGTTCTGGACACTAAGCAGCGTTCTCACAGACCTTTCTTCTTTACCTTTCCTCCCTCCCGTCCCTCCACCCCTTACGTTTTCCATCCTTACCTGTAACTCTCTTCCTTTGTCTTTCTACCCACGTTCTTCCTTGTCTCTTCTCACAAATAACTACGGATCATATCACATGTGCTGAGAACGAGTCCGTGTAGAAAGGGCAATGTTACATAGAGAACGTGGCCACCTTCGTGGAGCTTTACCTGTATTGGTTGTAGAATAATGAAAAATCATAGGATTTTTTTTTACTTTTTTTTTGGCCATAGGATATGTGTACTTGCCGTAGAGAAGCAGAGAGAGAAGGAAAGTGAGAAATCACTTCCCAGGGGGATGGCCACTCCTCAACTCCCTCTCCATTCTCCTCTCTGGACTTTGGGGTGCTCATGCACACATGCCCAGTGTGTTTTTCAGGCTGTCAGGTCAGGATCAAACCTCAGAGTAGGCCATGAGGGATCCAGTGCCTTAACCACCATGCCACCTACAGGCCCAGAAAATCGTAGGATTTTTAAATCAGAAAGAGTTATATTTCAAATCATGATGACATCACTTATGGGGAATTAACCTCAATGAATTCCCATTAACTAAAAAGGAAAATGGAAATAATTTCATCTCTTCAAATATCTGGAAAAGTAAATGAAATAATGAATGAAAAGATCCTAGTGGAGAGGCTAGTGTTTAAGAGATGCTCCATAAATGGTACATCTCTGTTCTCCCCACACACACCTGATCAGCAAGTCGCAGTTAAGCCTGAGCTTCAAGGTTGTAGGTTCACAGATGGTTAAGGAAAAGACATATGTCCAGGGCTTTGCATTGCTCAAAAGTAACTACCCTTCATCAGAAGAGATGCCCTCTAGACTACTTCAGAAATAAAATATGTTGGCTGTTACCAAAAAGAGAAAGAGAAATAATTGAGAGACAGGAATTCGAGAGATGGTACACTGACGATCATTGCTAGTTTGATGAACAATGGGTGATTGAGAGGGAGAGAGTCAGTACCCCAGCAAGGTCCTCACATAGCAATCTGTCTTCTGTGCCCAAGTCTCTCTCTCTGAATCACCCTCATAAATGAATAAACTGTAAAAAATGAAAAATAAAAGTAAAGCGTAAGTCCACTGTCCATCAAACTGACACTGATCATCAAAGCATCGTGCTGGTCAACTGTCTGTTCCGTGAGGATTTTACGTGCTGCCGGCAGGAGTGCACACTCCAATGTAGTTCAGGACAATTAAAAAAACATTCAACGTCATATATATTAAGATAATGAAGCAAAGGGAAAGAAAAACATCTCTGGACATCAGCACACTTACTCCTGTTCTGTGCAGAGATCCTTACTGAACTATTATCCTTACAATACCCAAATATTGGAACTAATTTAATTGCCCATGATGGGGACGTGATAATGTAAATTTTGCTCTTCATGAGCTGTTTTGCAGCCATTAAAATGGCATTTTAACAGAATAAAAACTAGGTCATCTCCACAGCATAGCAATAATATGCTGCCCAGGAGACGCTGGATCCCACGTGGTGACGGCGGTTAGAAGCCCGAGCCCAAGGCTACTGAACCACGCCACCATGTGGGTAAGTACCCAAGAGCTGACGAGCCAGAGGACTGGAGGAAGGCCTGCAGCCAGGTCAGACGCTGCAGGAAGGAGGTCCTAACCTGCTCTGTCTCCCTCTTCCTCTCTCATGAGTGTACATGCACATTCTATCATGAATTCTAAAAAGCCTAAACTATTCACAATTTTAAAAACTCAGTATGCAGAGCTATATATTACACATACATGCAGAGTAAAGAGACAGGATACACACATTCAGTCACTATAATAACAGAATTTTTTTCTTTACTCATAACATATATCTTAAATTTCCAAAAAAAGCAATGTGTGCTAATTTTTTAAGTAAAAATAATTATTTAGTGGAAATAACATTGATATTTCTGTACTTTGAATCCATTGCGGTACTTCTTATAGAAGAACAAAAGCTTATGCTAACAGTAGCAACCCCAAATATGGTGACCTCGTTAGGATTTTTCCCTTCAAGTATGAAGATGTGTTGATGTGATGTACGCCATGGAAAGGCATCGGGAACAGAATCTGGAAATAAAGTCCTGCGATTGAATTCAAATGAAAAAGAAATATTTCAATTTAAGTAAAATTGACATGAATGTGCAAAAGTTTAGTTTCAATCCTATTGAGAACAGGTTAACAAGATAAATGTTCACTTGAAGAACATCACCAGCCTCAGCCTTACGTTCCCCCAGTCGCTATAAACACAATAAAAATGGAAGATCATTCTGTGAAAAAAGGAGGAGATCCCCGCTATGAGAACAGAGCAGAGGGTCATTAGCTGAGCAAGCTGATCTTGCAGAGAGCTCTGATAAGACCATGCCCTACACGGCCTATCAGTCTGAAGCGATCCATGTTCTAGTCCACTCTGCAGTAGCTAACAACTGAATACCACAATGCGTTACTGGGATATGTAGTTCATGACCGTGGAGGTCTAAGATCATGCTGAGGCTGCATGTTGGAAGACAGGACCTTGAACACAGTGGCTGTCCATGTCTCTCCCTGTCTGGTCTCCTTGCCCTCTTTTAAGAGAGATTTTTGCTATAGGGTGCATGCGCTCGCCAGAGAGACAGAGAGAGACAGAAAGCAGGATATCACCCTCTGCTGGGGATGGCCACGCCGCCATCCATTTTCCTCTCTTCTCCTCCCAGGACTGTGGGCACATCTCTTGCCCTCCTAGGAACTGACCAGAACTCAATCATTGTGGCCCCACCCTGATGACTTCATACTCAAAGGTCCCATCTTGGAATGCCATGACCAAATTGAGTTTTTCCTTAACGCTTTTATAATACAATCAAGTCTCAACACACCAACACAAGAATATCTGGGGGCCATTCAAACATGGCACCCTGTGAAGTATGAGAAAGATTATAGTTATGCAGATTATAGTTATACAGACACAGTCAAGAAGCGCTGAGAGCCAACAAAGCTGAAGAGGCAAGAGGGTCCTCCCTGCAAGTCTCTGGAGAGCCCCTGCCACTGCTGGCACCTGCAGCCAAAGGGCTTGAGTGGTGGCTTCACTCTGAAATTTCCCATTAGCCAAACCAGCAAGCCTCTCCAAATATCCACCTGACCATCTCCAAGAGAAAAACATGATTATACTATCAACCGCATAGCATTGCTGATGAGATTAAAGAAGACGCTGTAATAGACACTTGATAAACTGCAAAGTAAACAGGAATGCTGACTTTATTGTCATTTATGGTTTAGAGTAAATGTCAATTTTGTACTGGGTATCTATGAAATATGAAAATATAAAATATGAAAGAAATTTACATAAGTACATGTTCAGTTTGGCTTTTAGTTCCTTTTCTATTACAGAATCATTTTTGCCTAAGTGTAGATTTATATTCTGAAGACTGACTTTGGGCCCTGATAGGAATCATTTATCACAACGACAGGTGAATTATTAGGGATGTTTCAGAAGGGGAGTGACCTGGAGCTCAGTTATTTTTAGTACTGTTGTGCTGTCATTAATAATCATTTGTGCTTTTAGTCACCTGAACTCAGATAAGAAAATAAATAGATGACCCTGACAAAGCATGACAGCATTAGAGCTGCTGATTTTAAAAAGCAAGAAGTTAAAAACAAAGAATCCTGCTACCCATGTCCAGAACCTGGGCATTCTCCATCTTTTTTGAGAAAAGTGGTAGATGGTATAGAAAGTAAGGAAACCAACTGTAATTGTTTCAGGAATAACCAGAGTACAGTAATGGGTTTCTAAAATTCGGCACTGTAACAGCTACTAGAATTGCTCAATTCTTAAACTAACAGCTTAAAGCAGTACCAGTCAGGAGATTAAGTTTTTAACTTAGACTGGGAAGCTCCTTATTAGGTCATTGGGAAAGTCATGACATATTCTTCCACACAAAAAGGCATCACGACTTTCCCAAGAACTCAACATCAAAAATATTACTGAGGGATCAGCAGTTGGCATAATGGCTATGTCGCTGGACTCCCATGTAGTCGACCACGGACTCCAAGGCTTAAACTCACGCCGGGTGCGTGTGCGTGCCCAAGATCCCGAGAGGAGAATGGAGGAGAAGCGATTGCAGCGTGGCCATCCCCCCGAGGGGTGATTCCTCACTTTCTGTCTCTCTGTCTCTGTCTTTCTGGTGAGCGCACGTGCCCTATAGCAAAAACCTCTAAAAAATAAATTAATTAAAAAAGAATTAAAATAAATAAATAAAATGTTACTGAGGTATATTATTTTAAGCACTCTCAGAATTGATGGAAGTCAGTCATGACTTCTAAATTAAAAGACAACTGGGATGGAGGCTCCTAAAGGCTGCGCTTTCTTCCCTAGCAGAGCAGAACCAAGACTCCGTTCTCTGCTCAGCCCCGACGGAGCCTGATGACGAACCTAAGTGTTCCCACCACAATGGCAGCGAGAGGTCTCCCCACCTCCCCTCCTCGGGGAGCCCCTCGAAAGGGCAGGGTCATCAGCTCCCCGGATCATGGCTGTCTCCCCATGGACGTCCACCTAGGGGCTGGTGCTGCCCTCGTCCCCCACTTCGGCTCACCTGTGCGTGCACCTCCCACCACCGCTTTCCACAGGTCCCGGGGCCCCTCACCGCCCCGACGCTGGGTAGGAGAACAGCAGACGTGCCTGCGGGGGGACACACACCCACAGTCCTGGCCCACAGACTCCCGCTGAGCACCCGCTCCTCTCCTCCGGCTCCTCTGATGGAAACTGCCGTCACTTCATATTCCCGTTTAGAGTCCTAGTTTGTTAATCCCAATCAGAGGCCGAGATTGTAGCTTCCACTTCGATCATTTAAAAAAAAACTAATTTCATTTATCATTATTATTGTAATTTTTAATTTGCTACAGGGCACAAGTACTCACCACTGAGAGAGGGAGAGAGAGAGAGAGACAGAGGGAAAGTGGGAAAGCAAGCTCCCAGGTCTGGGACTTGAACTGTGATCAGCCATGTGAGAGTCAGCATTTTTAATTTTTTTCTGAGAGTGTTTTTTGCTACGGGGTGCATGTGCTTGCCAGCAAGACAGAGAGCAAAAAATCTTCCCCCAGAGTGAACTGTCACACCACAATCCCTCCACCTCCATTCTGTTCTTGGGATTTGGGACAGAGAACACACACATGCCTGGTATCAGTTTCAAGCTGCCAGGTCCAGGACTCAAACTGTGGCTGAACACATAGGAGTCCAGTGCCTTAACGACTATGCCACCTGCTTGTCTCATAAGAGTCCAGCATCTTACCACCATGCTGACCACCTGCTGGACCCAGAATGTTTTTAGTAAACTAATGGAATTAAAACCTAAGTTACGTTTGACACATAACATTCAATGAGTTGTTTAAACTCTTCACATCTCATTGTTTACTAGACACAATACTGTTCAAAACAGAATTGTTTAAGGATTAAATGATAGAGCACATACAAACATGTTTTGTAAACTCTAAAGTACCTTGTAAGTAAAAGGTTTGTGATTATCATTTTCATTGAAAGAAATTCTCTTTACTCACCGGAGAAACCCAATGATTGATACTACATGGCAGTAGACACTTAGACGTCACCCACGGTATGTTTCCCACAGAATTGTGAGGCTTCCCACACACCACAAGCCTGTGTGATACAATGATTAGGGAATTCGGAGCATGAAGAGGAAAGGAGTGGCAATAAAGAGGAGTGATGGCAATGTGAAGAAAAAGATTCCAAATGACTTCAGGGTCTGAGGATTTATTCCACCATGCCCAGCATTTCTAGTTCTCTCAGCTAGCCCTCCTTGTAGGTCTGACGCCATGATGGGGATCCAGGTGCATTCATCGAGCTTGATAATGGTTTGATAGCGAGTAAGTGAAACACGAACATCTGCTGAAGTAAGTGGCTAATTATAAATACATTCGGAAAGCAAATGCTACCACCTCTTCAGATTTTCCTAGGACTAAGTATTAGGTAATCTATTCGACGTTTTATATACGCTGCTCTCATCTAAGTCTGTGCACCTGTAAGGTGCGAGAATTATTCCGAACCACGTGGTTGCCCAGAGGAGGCTAAAAGCCGACTGCACTTTTGAACTGTACCTTCCAAATGCTCGGTATTGATTTGGAGGGGAAAGCATGGCCGTGTAGTGGAAGGACACAGAAGGCAGGCGGCTGGCAGTAGCACGCCTCTTCTGCATGGCCTCACACCATGGGCCCTGGCCCTGAACTCAGGACTCCATTAAGCAATAGAAAAGCCCTGTAGTCAGGTGAACCCACCTCACCTCCTACTCAGATGAGACTACGATCGATTATGCATTGTTCTTTACTCCTTTGTAGCAAAGTAAACCCGAGAAAGCACTCTCTCAGAAAGCAGTTCTGCAGAACGTGATAGATTTCATTTTCCTGGCATCTCTACTGTTGCCAGGTTGATTACCCAGGCCCTGCAAGTGTTAATAGCACCTGATCTGCCAGGCGCCTCCACAGAAGGCAAGTGGGTCAAGGGGATATGAGTGAAGACACCTCAAGAAAGCTCTTGGCCAAATCCAGAGTGCAAAACACATAGAACAAACATTCCATTTCTCAAGCAAATCAATGGCCTAAATAAAAAGGAGGGTGAAAAACTGTGGCACATACACACTACGGAATATTAGCCAGTCATAAAGAGACCCCATCACTTGATGCAAAGTGGATAAATACAGAGGGCTTCATGTTAAACGTAGTGAGCCAGACTTTGAAAGATACACACTGTATATCCCTGCTCAGTATGTACCAAATGGCTGCACTCTATGGCAGAGATAGAAAGATGTGAAGATGTGTTAGTAGACAGGACAAGTATGGATACCAGAGAATGCAAAGGCAAAGAATAGGTGGTCGGGAGTGGGTATTAGGGAGCAGGCAGCTGGGAGGAGCAAAGGGAAGAAACATTTAACCAACAAAGGATTCTAAAAAATGTTCTGTAATTTATGCTCTATAGAGATTTTAATAAAAAGGAGCCAGCAAGTGGCATAGTAGTTCAGGGCACCGGACTTCCAGTAGTCAACCGCAGTTCAAGTCCTGGACCTGGTGGCTTGCTTTCTCACTTTCCCTCTCTCTTTCTCTCTTGCTCTGTCCCTCTCTGGTCAAATTAAAATGAGTAAATAAATAAAGTTAAATTAAAAATGTTAAAATGTTTCAATAAAAATAAATTTTAATTTAAAAAATTTACAAAATAAAAAGTACTGAGCTTCAGAAAAAAATAAAGGAGAGCAAGTGTTCTACAATTAAAAAGGCAAGAGAGAGAGAGAGACTTGGAAAACATAACAGCCAAACATCACAGGAATTCTGTTTGACTCGATGCAAATAAACACGCTACAAAAAGAATTCTTGGTGGAGTCACAGGGTGGTGCACTGGTACAATACAATGCTCTGCCAAATGGACCCACTTGGGAAAGTTCTAGGTTCTTGTCCAGAGATCTCCCTGAGTATGCCAGACACAGTACTGGGTATGGCTGAAGCTGAGGACAAATTGTAGCATTAAGACCTTATTGGGGATGCTATCTTTTTGTCTCTTTTTCTCTCTCATTCATGAAAGAAATAAATAAATACACTTAAAAAAGATTTTTGGGACAATTGAAGAAATGGATATTCAATATTCCTCACTTAGGAATGATAATGGCAGGGGTTTTGTGTACACCCGCTTTGATCAGTTGGAGATACATACTGAAGAATTTATGAGAGGCTAGTCTGTGCTTCCTTTGCCAGCTCAAGGCTGCTGGCTGCTCCACCATCGTTAATTCTACGAGGATTTGTTCACACTCTTCCGTTTTTATCTACTGTGAAAAGGGACAGTGATGAGCACAAGCCTTGGAAAGTGGTCCATGTACACAGATAAGAAATAGCAGTGAGGGCCAGACAGTGGCAAAGCAGTACACAATGCTCTGCGACAGTGCATCCACACGGACGGGTCCCAGGCTCAGGTCCCAAGGCCTCCACGCACACGGCGGGTACACACATCCATGACCTGATCTGAGCGGGCTGAGGCCAGGGGGAATCTCGGTGTGGGCACCCTCTTGGAGATGCTAACTCACTCTCTCTCTCAGAAGAAATAAAAAGATGAATTTCAAAAACTGTATTAGTCAAAGAGATGGATGTATCGGGGCTGGCAGGTGGTATGGTGGTTAAGATGCTGGACTTTCACATGGCTGACCACTGTTCAAATCCTGGACCTGGAAGCTTGCTTTCTCTCTCTCTCTCTTTCTCTCTGCTCAAATTAAAAAAAATACTACCACTACTACTACTACTACTAATAATAATAATAATAATAAAGTTAAATAAATAATTCTTTTAAAAAAAGAGAGATGGATGTATGGGTAACAGAGAAGGAAGGAAGGATGAAAAAAGAAAGGAAGGACGGAATAAGGAAAGAAATTCTATTCTTTCCTGGGAAGAAAAAAAATCATTGAGGCCAGCAGGTCAGGATTTATATTTAAGAGAATCGCCCCAAAACAATTAGAATCCGACGCTAACTTTCCTTAGTCGTCTACTACAGGAATTTGTTCATTTTATTTTGTTTTAGCTAGACTAAACCCATATATTCTCTTTGTGCAAGCAATTCATCAACTGTGCCAAGCTGGAAACCGTTGAGATTTTTTATTTCTTGCTGAGAAGAGAAACTTCTCATTGAGCTATCACATGCACGGTTATTTTTATTTGAGTCTCTGTTGAAATACCCCTGCTGTATAGCATATTGAATACTTTATTGACCATAAAATGTGCTGCTGCAATTAGAGATTTTTTTTTTATCCTTTCTAAGTATTCTGTCTTTCTGGAGGCATTTGGAAGCTCATTCCTGTTTATCAGTTTTTCAAGGATGTCTGCAAGTTAGTAAGGCTGAATTGGAAATTAGTTAAATGTCTGGCATCTTTGAGTGAGTGCTTCCAAGATCTGCAATTAAGCAGCGCAGGGTAAAGTGTGGCGAGCCTCCTAATACATAATCAACAAAGGATTTCCGCACTAGCTGAGATCCTCACTAAGGCATTCACTAAGTAAATTAAGAGCAAATCCACTTAAGGGACTGCCTGATACATCATTCAGCCTTGTCAGACAGTCTGGGTGCACCAAGTGTGGGCTATCTTCAAGGTCTTTTAGGGGCAATCACAACTATTTGGTGTCACCAAATAAAAGACCACGGGGCTCCTGGTAGACACCACGCTGAAGGAGCATGGGGTTTCAGATCTCATCTCTAAGGCAGAGTTTGGAACTAGGAACTAAAGACGCAAAGAACTCTGGACCCTGCGAGCCAAAGGGCTGGACCTTCACATCACCAGTGAGTATGAGCTGAATGAATGAATGGAAGCAGCGTTCTCTCTGGTCTCTGCAGAAGATGCCAGTGAGAATATTCCCAGTGACCTAGTACCAGTAATGGTATTCAGTGTTTAAGGTGCAACAGGACTAGTAAGGCACGCAGTGTAAATGCCCCACTGCGTACTTCCCTTCCGTGTCCCTCAGCAGGTTAGTGGGGGGGGGGGGGGGGGGGAGACCTGGGCTTGTCTGCAGCTTTCAGGACCTGCACTACCTTTGTAGATAACACTGCTGCCGCCAAGGCAAGATTCACTGAAGCGTCCTGCCTTCTGTGAAGTTACAGTCAAGCCCATGTCTCAAAGCTCAGTGGGGTCTAGACCTGTGATGACGTTCTGATGTAGTCCAGGGACAGTGGCTTCGGAGCTGCTGCCCCACTCTTCCTTGTATCTTCTGACACCTACTCCTATCCCATCCCGCCACACCAGTCAAAAAACAGGCAGAGACTCCGAGAGCGACAGCTCACTGGTCCTGGGAATCTTCCGGGCCTCGCACGCACTGGTGATGCATCAGCGGGTGCCCTGCAAACGCACCTGCCCTCCTCCCAGCGAGCCGGCGTTCCAGTGACCGAGGGTGAGCATGCGGTAGGCGGTGTCTTCCCCAGCAGGCAGCTTTTAAAGCATGTAAGCAGGTTTTTTACCCCTGTTTGCTTTTCAATAGCATTTCTTTCACATCTCTGCTCACTTGTCACCTTGCAAGGGAAACTTTGACTCACCTTTTATGAAAACCCTTCCCACACCACTCACGTTCCTCCAGGCCTACCCTCTCTAACTGCTCCTCCTCCGCTCTACCCTCCAGCCCGTAGCAGTACTCACATCAGTTTATGTGTTTGTCAGGTAACTGTATGTCTTTCCCCACTAGAATCCAAACTGTCTCACGGCAGGAACTTGATTCATGCAGGGCTGAGCACTGCTGAGGACACGGCACGTTATACGGGCTGGATGAGCATGTGTTGGATAAAATATGGCATGAGCAGCCATGAGAAACAGGCGTGACCTTTATTCCCGTTGTACAGATGGGAACTGCCCTCGCGGGGTCTCAGACACCCTGCTCTTCTCTCCCCAGCCCTCCGACTCCTGAGACATGTTCTCGGGCGGGGGCCCACCCCGTGGCCGGCCGTGTGGCTTCCGGCCTGGCCGAGCACTGCTTCACCCCATCGCAGAAGCCGGGCTGGCGTGAACTGTTTGGGGTCCTTGGCTTTCTCAAACGCAGGTTTTATATCTGCAAGGTACAGATGGTGCCTGCTCCTCCCCAAGGTTCTCAGCAGAAGGAGAGGAGGTGATGAATCTAACATTTCTGGCGCAGAGTTAAGTCAGATGAGTGACGGATTGAGTCGCAGTATTCTATTATAATAAGCCCTAGACAAAACCAGGTTTCCGTTTTTCCTCGGTGAAGGCATCACATGGGAAGGGCAGAGAGGACAGGAGCTGACCACCTCTCCGGGGACAGACAGCCTTTCTCCAGGGGAGCTGAAACTGACGGGCCCCTCGTCCCAGGGAAGACCCTCCACACGTGCCTGCTGGCCGCCATGGGACGGATCCGCTGAGCAGGCTGGCAGGAAAGACACGGCACAAGCCAGCGTCACTCAGACGTAGCCGGGGAACGACCAGCACTGCCAGGACACCGTCGACTGCGCCAACACCTGTGCGGAAAAACGTGGTGTCTCTGACGAGAATATCGGTGTCATGCAGTATGTACGCGCCACTCTTCAGAGTTCGTATTAATATGATTTTCAGAAAAGAATGAGCTGACACCTTGGCTCTGCTGGGCGCATTCCTGCAGGTGAAGGCGTGACGAGCTTCCGAGCTGCTCTGGCTGAGCCGATGCAATGAACTGCATTTCCCCTTTGATTTTCTCAGCAGTTATAAATGGCTACGTCGCCTCTGAAACAGCCTGGAGCACGCAACACATGTTTAATTTTATGAGCCTGTATCCCATTTTAGGATCACAATATCTGTTTCAAAACCTATGAATTCTAGCCTACCTGAAAAGAATAGCAATCAACATTTTGTAACTTAAAACCTAGGATTTTTCTTTGTTTCCTAATTCCTAGAGAAAAGCAGAATTCCTTCTTATTCAATTTGGTCAGTTTATAAACTTTAGATTGTTTTAGTTTTTATTTCTTTGTTTGCTATTTACTATTTCCAGACAGGTGTTTGTTTGTTTTGTTTTTTTTTGTTTTGTTTTGTTTTGCCTTACGGAGTGTGCACTCCGTGGAGAGAGACTGACAGGGACAGTAAGAGGAAAAGGCTGAAATCACCTCCCAGGAGGATGGCCATGCCACAATTCCTTTTCCTCCATTCTCCTCCCAGGATCTTAGGCATGCACACACATGTGCCTGGCATGATTTTCAAGCCTCTGAGTCCTGGACGCAAACCCCAGTCAGCCATGTGGGAGTCCAGCAACCTAACCATTTTGCCATCCGCTAGCCCCAGACAGGAAATGTTTTAAATAGCTGAGTTAAGTATTACAAGGAATCTCTTTCAACTGCAGCCTACCTCTCTTATAGGAAAGAAATGCACAAGTGTGTTTATTGGAGTGACTCCCTGACAACTTTGAGAGGAACACGAATCTGCTCTGATATTTCTGAATAACTCCTGAAATAATTCCGGAGTCATTCCTGAAAGCAAGTCAACAAAAGCTTCAGAAATGTGTCAATTGCCGTCTAGAGATATTGAAAAGCCAGCATAACTTTCACTTTGAGAACTGGGAAGTTATAAGAAAATCAGACAGGACACATCTCTATATACTCTAGGCTTCTACCAAAAAGAAAATAAACACAAGTATAGATTTGGACTAAATAATCATGAAGAATCGATTAGGTTGTTCGGAAAGTCATGACATAGTTTTCTATGCCAAAACGTGTCATGACTCTCCTGACAACCCAATATAGTCAAACACTATCTGCCCCAAGGAAACATTTAAAATGGAATCACAGAACTCATCATCCTCTTCCTTCCTCTGGGTAACTGGAGACAACCATGAGGAAGTACAGGACTGGCGATGCTCCTTTTCTTTAATAGAGAAAGCGTAGCTATTTTACTACAGAATGAGCAGGGTATTTTGAATCAACAGTGCCAGATTAAAATCCTGGCTTCAGCAAATTGCCAGCAATATGATTATCATTTAATTTTTTAAAAAATTTACTGGAGGGTGTATGTACCCACCAGATAGAGACACAGAGAGGAAGAGAGGAAGAGAAGGGAGAAAGGGAGCCAGATCTTCCCTAAATCGAATCTTCCCTAAATCCCGACTTCCTCGTCAAGTCGGACTACAGATGCTCGCCAAGTCGGACTAGAGATGCTCGCCACCCTGTCCAGGGCCGCGTCCAACAAATGCTAGCTGAATCTGAGCCTTGTCTACGATCTTAGCAATGAAGTCACATAAATGGCTTCCTGGGAAATCAACCGAAAAGCAGACAGAGCCGCTCAAGCCCATGTGGAGTCCAGGACTGTGGTCTCTACGGATGAAAATGCATGGCTGGCTGCGGCTCTTACCGCCTAGGTATGTGTTCTTATACTATGATGTTACTTGTCCGCAGAGGACCGAATTTTCCTATCTGCAAAAGAGGTATGATTATAGGAACAGCTTTCTCATTTTAATGCAAGAAACAAATTCAGAAAATGTGTTCTGACCACAACACAAGGCACGTAGGGGTCCAATCAGTAAACTCAGACTGTCACCGACATTTTAATAGTAAGTGAAGTGAACTAATCCAATAAAAAGTTAGGGGGTACTTTGTCCTGGGTGCTGGGAATACAATGGTAAATAAAAACAAAAACCGCTCTGTTCTCATCAAGCAATTTCTGATAACAGAGAGTATAATGTCAACAGTGACAAATGCTCTAAAGAAAATAAAACCAAGTACTGTGAGCAGAGAGTAGTCGAAGATGAGTATGTTTGTGTGTGTGTGTGTGTGTGTGTGTGTGTGTGTGTGGTTGTGGGTGAGGGTGCGTGTTTGGGAGGTACTTTTAAAAAGAGGATGATCCCAGCACACATCTCGCTTGAGGACGGACAGTTTGCATTCTGACCTACATGACAGTGTGGCCCAGCTGGCCACCAGGCCAACAGTCTGCAGGACTTGGCACCTGCTCATTTGAGATGTGTTTTCAGACTTTCTTCAATCTGCTATTTCTCCCTCCCTCCCTTTCATTCTTTCTTTCTTTATTTCTCCCAGGAGAGAGAGAGCCAGGACCACGGGCACGCGCTCACATGCCTGGTGTGTACAGGAAGTCTCGGGGCATGAACCCGGGACCTTCACATGAGGCTTCAGCACTGCAAGGCCCTGCAGCTCCAGTCCACCACCAAGGCTGGCCCAACCTGTCTCTCTGTAAACCCGCACCAGCAAACGGATTCATGTTTCAACACACGTTCTTCCTCCACTTTGCTCCAACCAAAGGATGCCCACAGTGGCACAGGGATGACCCTCATCGTCACCTTCAGAATTCCTGACTTCCCTATATGACCCTTACCAGCTGGTCACAGTGGACTGTTGACTCGGCCACCCTGGGCACCAGCTACCTCATCTGCAAAATCAGGCAGAGTGGGGGGTACAGAGTTTTCCTGACAGGAGCAGGGGAGTGCCTTGTTTAAGAGTGCCACCATCTGTAAACCAGGGGGTCCTGGGTCAGTCGCGTGACTTCTCTGGGCCTCAGCTTCCTCATTTGTAAGAGCGATAATAACATTAACACCCATCTTTCATGCTTAGGCAAACAATCTACCAAGTGTGTAAAGCAACGTGAACTCACGATCCAGCGCTACTCAGACTGGGGGCGCAGAGTCATGGCATGAGGGTCTATTGGAAATGCTCCCCCCTTTCTCTTTCTCTCCCTTCCTGTCTATCTCATGGAATTAATAAACAAACAAACTTGGAAAAAAAGAACAAAAAAGAAACTTTTTGAATGAACAGCCTGCTCTTGGCTAGACGGGAGTCAAGGTCTTTGACAGAAACACACAACGCACAAGCAGGGGCAGCGCCGGCTCCATCCCGCGGTGGTGATGCCCACCATGACAAACAGAGGCTGCTCCTACCGGCCAGCAGGCCGACGCTGCACCAGCGTTATCAGGGGTGGGAGTAATGGGATTCTTCCCCAGGTAATCTAGGCCCTCTCCCAGGCTTGGTTCTTCTTTCTCTGGATGTGCACACAAAGTACGTGTCTTTATAAGAGTGAGATAGGGAGGGCGTGGGGTGACGGCGTGGAGAGAGAGGGAATCAGACGGCTTGGTGCAATGATCTGAGGAGTGCTCCTACTTCCAAAGCCTCCTCTCTGGGACCACTGGGCATTCGTCTTCCTGCCTAGGACAGCGGAAGCTCAATAATCACGATGAGGATGAATGGACAGACGCACAAACGTATCTAAGTCCTTGCGGGGATGCGTGGGAATGCACCCCTCACAACCAGCACGGGTCCACCGGGTAACAATTCGGAAATCGCAGCTGACTTCACGTGAACGCCATGAGAATACTGCCCAAATTATCTGTCTATTTCTGTCATAATTGTCAACTGGGTGTCACCATAAACAAAGCCCACGGCCATGAGTCCCTCTAACACATGCCACTCGGGGCTAATTATACCCAAGGCACTTGTGACAGCGGTGACGTGCAGAGACCAGATGGACTGCCAGGTCACTCGTGCTGTACTTAGAAACTCGATTTGCTCTCTCCTCACAGTGAAGGTTAAATAATCCCCTCTGGAGCCAGCAGGTGGATGGCAGGGCAGCTGTTGCTGGACTCCCATGTGTTTGACCATGGTTCAAGTCCCAGACCCAGTGGCTTAAAAATGACACTGGGCACATCTGTGTGCGTGCCCAAGATCCCAGGAGGAGAATGGAGGAGAAGGGACGGGGTGCGGCCATTCCCCCGGGTGGTGATTTCTCGCTTTCCTTCTCGCTGCCCTCTGCCTCCCTCCAGTGAGTGCACATACCCTAAGGCAAAGATCTCTTAAAAATCTAAAAAAACTCCCTTCTTTTTGTTTTACTAAATCAGAAAAAAAAGTGTTCTAAATTTTGGACTATAGTCCCGACCCTTGTTCCACTGTCCACTAACAACAATGGTCTATTCCAGGGTGTGGCCCAAAAGCCTTAGCTAGTATTAAGTAGTGAAGCTGGGCTGGCCCCATGGCGCAGTGGTAACAGACTGCCCAAGGAGCCAGATCCCACATGGGATCAAAGCTGCAGCCCAGGAGCCTGAAACTCGCCAGGTTCACGCATGAGGGTGTAAGACCCGATGGACAGGTGGCCTGCAGGAAGGGATCGCAGCGTGACCAGACTGTGGGGACAGTGCCCATCTCTCTCACTCTCGCTCTCTCTCGCTCTCTATCTCACCCACATGCACACAAATATATAACATGCTCTACCATGAATAAAGAAGAAAACATGTTTAAAATAATAACAATAAAGAGTTAGTTCCCATTCACGAGTGTCTTCAGGGACCCGGGCATGAGTTGGCAGTGGCAGGTACAGAAAGGGTCAAGTCTACCCTCGAGCTAACTCCTCTCCTGCAGAGTCGTCTTCTTCTCTGAGTCTCAGTTTTCTCAGCGAAGGACATGATAAAACCTGAACGGCCACAGTTACTCCGAGGATTAAATCACATACGTAGAGTGCTTCTCCCCTAGGAGATGATCAATTTTTCATCTCAGTCTTGGTATAAAACATGAAGGTGGCAAAGGAAGGAAAACAACCACTGATTCATCTCAAACTGTAAAAATTCTTGAGTTTGTTTTCTGTTTGAAAAAAGAACCCTGAGCCAACACAGAATTTGGAAGCAGCCTGTGAGTTATAATAGGTTTGCTAGGAAATGGCTCAAGTGCCAGGAACTGCGGATCAGAAGAAAATTTATGCAATTAGATCATTTGGCCTGAATATGATTATGCATTTCAGTAATGAACAGTGTGATTCTGTAGGTAAAGCTGGGGTAATAGAGGGGGAACAGGAAGAAGAGATTCCGTTTATTATAGAAGCTGCACAGACCCACAGGAGTGGAAATCATACATGTATAATAAGAAGGCATTTCCATAATGGCTGAAGATCACAGGTACATTATTTCAGACCGCTGTGTGGAGAGTAGGGAGGTGCGGACTGGCAGTTCTAGGTGTGTGGCCATCCCATCAGCCAGGAGACACGCTCTGACGTTCAGGGGAATGAAAAGACACTAACGGTGGCAGTACCGAGCACACCAATCACCATGTGACGTTTGCAGCTCAGAGGAAAGGCCCAATGAGAGAGTTCATAAATGAGCTGGTGGATTTGCAGAGAAAGTGGAGGGAGAGCGAGCGTGGGCTGTGTCAGGGCTCTAGGGCATTTGTTTTCACCAAGTTATTTATATAAACGTGAAACGAAGTGTGTTGGGGACCAGCAGGTGGTGTGGTGGTTAAGGCATTGGACACTCCCACATGGCCAACCATGGTTTGAGTTCCAAACCTGGTAGCTTGCTTGCTTTCTGACTCTCTCTCTCTCTCTCTCTCTCTCTCTCTCTCTCTCTCTCTCTCTGTGTGTGTGTGTGTGTGTGTCTCAAATTTTTTTTAAAAAGTAAATGAATGAATAACTAAAATAAAATAAATATTTTAAAAAAGGAAACACAGTGTGGCATGCTGTACCCACATGGTATGATTCATTACGACGGTTGGGATGAGAACCCTGAATACGTAACCCACTGCCACGAACATCCCTGCTCCCAGAAGGCAGTGGCCGAGGGCACTCAGCTCTGTAATACCAAGGCTCCTGCCCACAGCCCTGAAGGGACTGGGCTACCTGGGAGGCTAAGAACCTCTCCCTCCCATCACCCTGAAGGCTCAGACAGAAGACCGGCTGCCACCCTGTCCTCTTCGGCTTGTCTGCAGTACTCTGCCCTTGTCAGGGGTGGGGACTAGCCTCGGCCTCTTCTACCACCACAGCCGAGCTGGAAAGGAAACGCCAGGCACACGGGCAATTGCACGAGTCTGGGGAAGAAGAGATTTCGCCCCAGCAGTTCAAGTCATACCCGCAGACAGCGGTGCTGCAGTGAAATGTGATGCTCTGCCAGGCAGTCCCAGAGAGGCAGGTCCCTGGTTCAAATCCAGAACCTTCCTCGGGATGCCAGGAAGCACCCCGTCTTGGGCTGGCTGGAGGCCAAGAGTGGACTGGGGCAGCTGGATGCAGTTAGGGGTCTGTCTGTCTGTCTCCTTCACTCACGGAAGAAATACATAAACCTTACAGACATTTTCTTTTTTTTTTTTTTGTTATAGGGCGCGTGCGCTCGCCAGACAGACAGAGAGAGACATAGAGACAGAAAGCGAGAAATCACACCCCCCCCAGGGGGGATGGTCACGCTGCAATCCCTTCTCCTCCATTCTCCTCTCGGGATCTTGGGCACGCACGCACACGCGCCCGGCATGAGTTTTAAGCCACCGGGTCCGGGACGTGAACCGCGGTCAACTACGTGGGAGTCCAGCGACATAGCCATTACGCTAACTGCTGGTTCCCTACAGACATTTTTTAAGGAGGGCCAGCCAGTGGTGTGATTAAGGGACCTGAATCCCACAGGGCCAACTGCATGCTTGGAGTCCTGGACCCTCAGTCTGGAAAACACACTGGGCACGTGTGTTCATAAACCCCTACAGGAGAGATGGAGAAGGGGTTACGGTGTGACCACCCCCACAGATGGGGGTACTTCCTCATTTCCTTTCTCTCTCTCTCTCTCTGTCTCTGTCTCTCTCCAGCAAGCACATTTACCCTCTAGCGAGTAAAAAGAATTAGAAGAAGAGGAAGAGAAAGGCGGTGGTTAACGTTATCTGGTTTTGTTGTATACAGTCACTTAAGAGGTCTTAATGATGATGCAGAGATCTCACTGCCTGGGGAGAAGGAGACAATAATGTCTGTGAGTGTGCATTGCTGCATGTGTGCGAGCTGTGTGACTCCTTGTGAGCATGCCAGTGCTGTTCAGCAAAAGCAGATTCATCCCCCTTGGAAGCAGGAGAGAGTGGGTAATTCCTGAGCGAGGGACTTGCTAGACAGCTCACAGGGGGCTGCACAGTCGGGAGGGCTCCCTCCTGCGCCCCGCAGCCCCCTGAGCACTGTGGGCGTCATCTGCGGAGGGCAAAGGCTGCAGACACCCCTGCAGGACAGGGACGGCGCGAGTCCTGGGGCGCCGGCGCCAGGTGCGGCTGCAGGAAGCTGGCCTGGAAAACGCCAGTGAACCCGCGGCTGCTGGTCTGCAGACGCGCCCCTGCAGCAGCGACACCGTGTGGCCGCGCTGTGTCACAGCAGCGGGCCCGGCTGCCGTTTCCCCGCTGGCTCCTCGGGCGGGACTCGCTACGGGCCACGCGTGTTAGGAATGACCACAGCGCGGAGGGTGGGCCACCTCGGCATATAACTAATAACTAATAACATATAACTAATAACTAATAACTAATAACTAATAACATATAACTATAACTAATAACTAATCCCACTCGGGGCAGCTGGAGGCACAAAGCATGTTTCCCAGCACACGAGAGAAATGGTCACCGGGGTAGGCAAGGCTTATTCCAGGCCGTCTGAGCCTTCCAGAGCAACAAAAATAACCAAAACACTGAGCTCGACACCCTCCAGATTCTTAGCCCCGCGATGCTCAGGGCTCCCCTGACACCGTCTCACAGGAGGGCAGCTGGACTCCCACATGGTTGACCATGGTTGGAGTCCCAGACCTGGCAGCTTACTTTCTCAGTTTCCCTTTCTCTCTATCTCTTGTCAAATTTAAAATACTACTACTAATAAAAAACAAACCTTTTTTGAGAGAGATTTTTGTTATAGGGCCCATGCACTTGCCTGAGAGACAAAGAGACAGAAAGTGACAAACCACACCTCCCCCATGGGGAATGGCCACACCACAACCCCTTCTCCCCCACTCTCCTCCTGGGATTTTGGGCACACACGTGCACCCATTGTGAGTTTCAAGCCCCTGGGTCTAGGAATTGAACCACGGCCAACTACGTGGGATGCTGGCACCTTAACCACAACACCACCTACTGGTTCTAAAATAAGTAATTCTTAAAAATACAAATGTGAATGTCTACACCTACAGGGCCTTATGCCAGGTACTGAGACAGCAGTGATCCAAAGACAGACCTCACCCGAATTCCAGGGGGAGAGGCAGACCATGCACAGTGAACAACTCTTCTGGGTCAAGCACCAAGTAGTGGTCATTGCGATGAAGCAAAGCGAAGCCAGGAAGTGGGGGATCCGCTCTCTACAGGGTGACACCGAGGAGAGGCAAGGGAGATGGCCAGGGCGAAGACCGCGTGCATCGAGGCCCTGAGGAGTGCGCTTTACGGAGGGCAGGAGACCAGCATGACCGCAGTCCAGTGAGCCGGTGAGCACTAAGGGGGACTCTGGGAGCTGAGACAGAGCCTGTCCCGACCGAGCAGGGCCTGGCTCGCCCTGGTGAGAACACCCGAGTTCTCTTCCAAGAATAACGCGAAGTCAGGGTCGGGAGCAGGGGTGTGGCAGGGCTGACTTAACTTAAAAGGCACCTCTTTGGCTGGGTGGAGATTGCAGGGAGGGCTGGGGTGCCAGGACGGAGCGTGGAGACGGGCCAGCACGTAGAGGCAGCTCAGGTGCGAGGATGTGCACAGCCAGCCCCGCAGTGACAGCATCTCCAATGCTGCAGTGCTGAGGGTTCTGCAGCCGCGTCTAACCAACCCTTTGGCCTTAGTTTATGGATTATTTCAAAACACAGTTATTCAAAAACCTTCTAAGTAGTCTGTAATAAAAGCACATTTATAAAAGGAATGATCTATCCGGAAACATAGGGACCATTGTCTACTTTTGGTTTTCCTCTGCTTGCAGGAAATACCGTCAGTGGGTGTCTAATCAGCACGGAATTTGACTCAGAACTTGACTTGAAATACACTCACGGTTTAATGAGTTTAATGACAGCAAGCTTCAACTCATAAATGCTAAAGCAGCCAAATTCATCACACGTTTATGTATTTCCATATTTACAGAGCTCTCGGTTTTGGTCAAAGAAATTAAAAATGAGCAAAAGAGGATAAAATATCAGTTGAAAGAAATTCAATGAAATCCCTCAAAGGAAGAAGAGAAGCCATTCTTCTAACTTCAGAAGCAGTCATCGCAGAACCTAAAACTTCCAGGAATCTGCTCTCATGGGAAGGGGGAGACGTGGCTGGCAACCTCTGTTTTCCTACCAACACTAGCTTTGGGCCTGCGAGTAGACCCTTCAGCACCCTCATCCAGTACATACATCGGCTGTGGTAGGAGGATTGGAAAATAATAATAATTACACACCAAAGTGTGCGTGTATGCATGCACTGACTATGGGGCATTGTAGAGAGCTTTTCAGGCGTAAGATGTTGAATTTGGTAGGCATTTTTAATACAAAAATAATCAATGCTGTATTGACGACTAACAATAAAATAAGCCTGTAAATGCTAATTCTGATTTCTCCCTGAACAGTAGCAGAAATTCCTTCCTCTTTACTCCTTCCATCTCTGAGTACATTAATATTTGAAAGTAAAGTTAGGGACCAGCAGAGGGCATAATGGTTAGGTCACTGAACTCCCACGTAGTTGACCGTGGTTCAAGTCCTGGACCTGGACACTTAAAACTCACGCCAGGCATGTGTGCATGTGTACCCAAAGTCCCAAGAGGAGAATGGAGGAGAAAGGACTGCGGCATGGCCATCCCCCCACCAGGGGGTGATTTCTCACTTTCTGTTTCTCTGTCTCTCTGGAGAGCACACGCGCCCTATAGCAAAAATCTCTCCCGGAAAAAGAA
The DNA here is from genome assembly GCA_026018925.1 of Tupaia tana. Taxonomy (NCBI): domain Eukaryota; kingdom Metazoa; phylum Chordata; class Mammalia; order Scandentia; family Tupaiidae; genus Tupaia; species Tupaia tana. Next base: position 26,174,413 of record JAKSZU010000025.1, on the reverse strand, counting down.
AAAAGAAAAGAAAAGAAATGTAAGCACACAGTGATCTTAAAACACAGCATCAGCGGGTGTTGTGAGATGGCTCTGCCTACCTGGGAAATGAAGCGGTTCCTGAAACACTGCCTGTTCACTACTGCCACCTGCTGGTCAGCACCGAGATGGACGTGTACAGAGGAGAGAGCCGCACACCCCACTCTTTTGCTGGGATTATTTTATGCTCCTAGATTTCATTTTTTAACATGATGCATGTTTGAAATTATTAAGTGACTACTAATATCATGATAATATGCATCTATAGCTATTAAGATATAGAAAAACATAATTGAGGATTGCTGCATTCCTACCTCCCAGAGATAACCCCTGATCTATAGCCCCCAAAACATACCACCTGTCATGGCCTGCTGCTCGTTCACCTAAACATATCGTCACATGTCATTTAATACTCTTTCAGTACCTACAGTACATTCACTCAAATGACATGCCAATTTATTTTTTACTTTTTTTTTTGTATAGCAATATTCTGGTGTAAAACTTTGGACTCAACTCTAATTTTTCTATAAAAATTACTAGAAATGTAGATCGAATGGAAAGGCTGTGACAGACACAGCCACGTTCCCCTCCTGTATCTGTACCAGCTCGCCCCTTCTAAAAGTGCCACTTGCTCCACGCTCTCATCAGCCCTTCCCTTATGTAGTTTTTAAACTGGCCCAATAATATTATGAAGGCAAATAGATGCTGTTATTATTTATATTTATTAATGAACACTTAGAAAACCAGCAGTTGGTGGAAAGGTTACATGGCTAGACTTCCACAAAGTCGACCACGGTTCGAGTCCCGGACACAGTGGCTTGAAAACCACACTGAGTATATGTGCGTGTGTGCCCAAGACATGGGAGGAGAACAGAGAAGTTATTGCAGTCTGGCCACCCCCCTTAGGGGGTGATTTCTCACCTTTCCTTTTCACTGTGTCTGTCTGTCCTTCTTTCTTTCTGGTGAACACACACACCTAAGGCAAAATCCTCTAAAAATAAATAAATAATGAACATCTATTTTCATATATCTACTGGCCATTCTATGTCCTTGTGTTTAAAATGTCTACACTCCTTTGCCAGGTTTTCTATTTTAATGTTTGCATCATAATTTTAAAAAGAAAATTAATACCTATGTGCCAAATATTACCCTTATCATGTATCATTTCATTTGTGGGGGTTTTTATTTTAATTTGTTTCATAGATTCCATCACTATATATCATTTAGCTTGTAAAGTGAACTTCCCCAACATGAAATACACAGTCCAGGTGAAGATATGGTACACATTATCATCAACAGATAATCATCCATTTCTGTATCCCACAAGTATATTTCTTCTCTATTTTTCTCCCTAATTTCCCTCTCTACACTCTCCCCCTCTCCCACCCTCTTTCTATACTGTCTCTTGTGCCCATAACCATTCTCACTGCTTTTATGCCTCTAATCCGTCAGGCTCCACCACAGACTGTGGACGGTCAGTACACATTACGTGGAGACATCCAATGTCTCTCTTTTATAGCCTGACTTGCTTCACTCAGCAATAAATCTTCCATATCAGTCCACTTTCTATTCAATGCCAAGGCCTTGTTTTTTTGTGGCTGAAGAGTATTCCATACTGTATATGTGCCACATTTTTCAATCCATTCATCTGTTCATGGACATTTTGGGTTGGTTTCATATCTTAGCAATTGTGAATAATTCCACAATAAACAGAGATGTGCAAGCCCTTTTCTGACTAAACATTCTCCTGCCCTTTGGGTAGATGCCCAGGAGTGGGATTGCTGGATCATATAGTAGTTCTATTTGTAGATCTTTGAGGAATCTCCACATTGTTCTCCACAGTGGCTGGACCAATTTACATTCCCACCAACAATATAGGGGAGTTTCCCCTTCACCACGTCTCTGCCAGCACTTAACATTTTTTGTATTTTAAATCTCTGCCATTCTGACTGGGGTTAGGTAGTATCTCATTGTGGTTAATTTTTTTAAAACATGAAGACACTTTTAAGTGTCTTAAATTAAAGATGTAATCAAATATATCAGCCTTTTCTTTTTTCTTTCTTTGTTTTTTTCCCCCCTGTGATTTTTGCTTCGATATAATTTCCCTGCTCTTGGAATTAGTCATTATTTTACTTTTTTCTTTTTTTTTTTTTTTTTTGAGAGGTTTTTGCTATAGGGCGCGTACGCTCACCAGACAGACAGAGAGAGACAGAGAGACAGAAAGCGAGAAATCACCCCCCGGGGGGATGGCCACGCCACAATCCCTTCTCCTCCATTCTCCTCTCAGGATCTTGGGCACGCATGCACACGCGCCCAGCGTGAGTTTTAAGTCACCGGGTCCGGGACTCAAACCGCAGTCGACAACGTGGGAGTCCAGCGACATAGCCATGACGCTAACTGCTGGTCCCTCATTATTTTACTTTGAAGAAAACTGTTCGAATTTCCTTCTCCCATGCAAGTGTCTGTCTAGACAGTTTTTCCTACAGAAGTTCATGAAGTCTCCTGATGTGAGAAGGAAGGTTAGTCTATCAGTGACCCCCACAGCCACAGCCTTGTCTCTTCTGTAACTGCAGGAGTTTATGACAGTGATGGACAACATGCAGCAGACTTGTAAGGAATCTCTTATATCTACAGCTGGGCTAGCCGGCTGTGTTCAGGGCATCCTGTGTCCATCCTCATGCACATACATACATACATACATACATAAATTTTGCCAGAGGTGTGTGTACTCACTGGAAAGAAAGATAAAGAGAGAGAGAAAAAGAGAGTGAACGAGACAGCCTCCATGGGGGGGGGGGGGGAGGTATGAGAGGGAGTTATTACCCCTTCATGGGGGGTCTGGATTCCTTCTCTTCTTTCTTCCCGCCTTTGGGATTTGGGGCACACATGCCCATCATGTCTCCTAAGCAGCCAGGTCCAGCACCCGTGTGCACATGTTGGACCCAGCAGCCCCAACCACAGGCTGCCCCCATGCTCACGAACTCTATCAACTCTAAGTATAAAATAAAAGGCACATTTTAGACCAAATAAAAACCCGCCCTAGATCCCAGCCGCTCATGCATGCAGGGTTCCATCTGATGCTCGGTAAGGTGGGGACAGGTACAGTGTACTTTCAGACACACTTGGAATAAGAGCCATTCTGTTCACTGGCGGTAGCTAATAATCCATCATCACTACAGTACCCTCGTACACTATGAAGCATACTATTTTTAAAAAAGAATTCCAAGTGGGCAATTTTTATGAGACGGAGCATGACTTAATGAATACGCTGCACTATTTGTACAAGAGGACATATCGAGGGTCAGGTGCACCCTCACACTACTGAGCAGGAGTGAATACCTGTCGCCTGTGGTCCTATTTACACACACACAGAGATTCACAACTTTACCTGTCAAAGTCCGTGCTATGAACTCTGCCACCAGCAAATGAGTGATGCATTATAATATACAGGACATTCTGGTGTCTTTGTGAGCCCATTACAAACAAAAGTTTCTCTGTATGTGTATGTGTGTGTGTGTGTGTGTGTGTATAAATAAAATATATATATTTAGGCCTTTGCCATAAGATGCATGCACTCTCCAGAGAAACAAAGAGAGGAAGTGGGAAATCTCCCCACGAGTGGGACAGACATGATACAATTCCTTCTCTTCCATTCTCCTCCCACCCATTCTCAGGATTTTGGAAATGCACACACACGTGCCCAGTGTGATTTTCGAGCCACCAGAACAGAGACTGGATCCATGGTCAACCAGGTGGGAGTCCAGTGCCTTCCCCACCATACCACCTGCTGGCCCCTCTTTGCTAATGTATTTTTAACATTTAAGTTCTTTACCTCTTGAATAATGCTATCACAAAACATTTTCTGAGTTTCCTTATCCATATGCCCATTAGTAAAACTTAAAAGTTTACTTTAAATGACCAAACCAGGGGAAGATTTGCCTATAAGTCTATCATTTAAGACTTTAGTCATACAATAAATCTGAAATTATAAGCTTTCATTTGGGGAAGACAAAAGGTAGTTTGACTGTTGTGTATCACTAAGTAAAGATGCAGTTCTTCAAGGAAAACACACAACTTCTCTGTCCTTACTAGATGAAACTATCCTTCTGAGATAAAATTTCAGGGGAGAAGAAAAAATATATATACACAATTTCCGTAATTTGTATGATCAACAGGAAGCCACACAGCAACTTCTCAGACATGAATATGTTTATAAGTTTTCTTGTGTTTGGTTCTTTGCTTTTCTTGAACCTAAAGCCTACACCATTTGTTTCCTCATGTTACTTTACAGAAAAGGCACCGCACGATCTAATCCAAACTCTTACAGACAGCAATTTTAGAGTAAATGGAGAAGTGTGCTTTGCAGAACTACAGAAGTCTCAGTTGATAAAAATGAAGCCACCATGTAAAATTGCGCTAAGTTAATATGCTCCAAACACACTCCAGTGGAGCAATAATGACGGTAAATAAATTTACTGAGTTCTCACTCCGTGTCACCTGCTGTCACCAGGCCACCTGTGTGACAATTTCAACTCAGTGTCTTACCAACTGTGACCTCGGGCCAGTTCTCGGGCTCTTTTCATGAGGTGGAGAAGGCACCGATAGCGCCCACCTCATGGGGTGGATGTGAGGATAAATGTATGGATGGGTGTGTGTGTGTGTGTGTGTGCATGCACACACACATGTGCACAAGAGAGAGGAAAAGACACAGAGATGCAGAGGCAGCAAAACATGCCGTTATGACACAGCCAGCTCATGCCTCTTCCTATTTTCTATCCCATTAATTTCTCTACTAAAGGGTTTTCCTCCACGATAAAAAAACGTATCCCCAGAAGCACTATTAGATGCATATAGGTATTCTGCTTTCGTCATGATACTTATGGTAATTTAAAGGATATTATGAACTTGCCGCGGAACAGCTCAAGTATAAGATACACCCCCAGTCACAAAACCCAGCCGCAATGGGGGTGACCCTATCAGTCTCTGAAAGGTACAAAGCCATTCTGAGCACAAATCATCCTGCTCCAATAACTTGAAAGCCCAAGGTTAGTAATACTGCATCATATACTTGAAAACTGCTAAAAAGATCAGAACACAAAGGCTCTCAACACCAGAGAACGATCAGTCTGCGAAGAGATGCGGTCATTAGCGTGATTTAATCATTTGGCGGTGCATACACAAGACGTCACACTGTACGTGGGAAATGTACACGATTGCTATTGGTCAGCCGTACTTTAATAAAGCTTGGGATGAGGGGAGAAAGAATATCTCAAAATAGAGCGTGAGTGAGGCTGAAGTCTGCGAGACTGGCACATGGCAACTCCTGTGTGCACCCGGTGAGCGATACTACAAGGGTGTTTGGAGCAGGGCGCGCTGTGAGAAAGACTCACTCCTGTCTGACTGCTCCGTGCTCTTCTGTGACATCGTCATGCCCGGTGTGCAAGGCGATTTTTTTCTTTCATTTTTTAAAAGAATTATTTATTATTATTATTATTTGCTATAGAAAGTGAGAAAGCAAGCTGCCAGGTCCAGGACTCGAACTATGCTTGGCCATGTAGTAATCCAGCGCCTCCTGCTGGCCCCAGCAATTTATTATTCAAGGGCTTTGGACAATAACTTCGAGGCACAGACAAACCTAGGCCTGAATATTAACAGTGACGCTTATTATCATATGAATTGGGACAAGTGAGAGAAGTCCCCCAGCCCACTGTGTCAACGGTAACTTGCCGTTTTCCCTCTGCGTGGACGCGGATTCTGTTGACTAAGACAGGGCCATCCATGGCTGGCATGTGGGCGAGGGCGAGACGTCGTACTGGGGGTGGCCGTCCTGTCACACACACTATTTTTCCGCATCCGGAGCTCTACCCCACGGCCTCGGCACCTCTCATCCCATGTAGTGTCAGGCCTCAGTGACTCCAGGGAGACCCACGGCGTGTGAGGTGGCCCTTTCCTGCCTCCACCTTGTCTCTCTTTTCCTCCATCGGTCTTGTTGGGTGCAGAGGAGTTTAGTGAGAGGCTCTTCATGGGTGTAGGGGCAGGATGGGGGAAGAAAAGGCAGTACCGGGCACGCGGGGAACCAAACCAATCATGACCACGAGACTCTACAGAAGGAGACAGTGGAGGGGGGACACGAACAGACATGAACCCACGTGCTGATGCCACGACTCTTCCTCTCCGTGACACTGAGCGCGTCTGAGACGCCTGCCCACGTCGAGACTGGTTACGGGAACAAGAACTGGAGACTACCGGCACTTTGATCACGTCCACAGAAGGAGGTATGAGGAGGTCAAGGAACTTGCCCAAGCCGGAGACTGACCGGGTTAGAATTCCGAATGAGAAAACCCAGTCCCAGCACCTGCGAACTCACCAACAGCACTTCGGTACTACGGTGGACACGTGGACTCTCCCCGGTGAAGAAAACTGGGTCCCTCCTCTACAACTGCGAGGCCTCAGCAGACGCGATCCCACGCCGCCATGCCTTGGTGGGGCCGTTTCTTCACGGGTGTCAGCGACGGGACCCGCTTAGATCCTGTTACCACCGCAGGGTCTGACACCCCCGAGTATTTACAGAAGAATCACAAGTCAGGACTATCTCCGAGTTCACAGCATCCTGGAAACTCTAAAATGGATGTCTTTTAAAGTGTCAGAGGAGAAGTATGTAATGACAAGACGTCCCTCTGGGACAAGATCAGCTGTCCCACCGCAACACACCGAGTGTCAGGAGGACGCCAGGCTGCGGCTGAAGACCCGAACTGGGCGGACACCTCCACAGCACTGTCAGCCCAGTCCTCCTCACAGTTAATCTCAGAACAAGCACACCGGTGCCCGAGACTGGGCGGAACTCTCCCTCGCCTGTGCCGGGGACCTTCCCTCGGATCATCCATCTCTTGCTCCGGATGGGAACAAATGAAGAAAGGGTCTGTGCATTTGTAGGCAGGCCACTTGACAGACTTCCCAGAAGACAGTGACAGGCAAATCCCAGCAGTCAACAGTAGGCCTGTGAAACTATTTGAACCTGGAGACATTCTCCCTCTTGCACATCAACCATGCTGGACATTTCGAAACCATGGAGTGAAAGAAGGAAAAAACAGCCGTATTATTTTTCACAGATAAATTTTTGTAGCAACTCAAGAGCAATGCTACTAGGTGTGATTACTCCACACATGCGTACACAGCAGGCTCTGTTTTTAGAGAGAGAGATTTTTAAAATCTATAAGGTGTGTGTTCACTGCAGAGGCAGAGACAGAAAGCCAGTGGGTGGTCACGCTGCAATCCCTTCTCCTCTGTTCTCTCAGAATCTTGGGCACACACGCACACATACCCAGTTTGAGTTTTAGGCCATCGGGTCCAGGACTCAAACCGCAATCAATTACATGAGAGTCCAGCCACATAATCATTACACCATCTACTGGTCCCTAAGCTATTTTTTTTTTTTTTTTTTTTTTTTTTTTTTTTTTTTGAGAGGTTTTTTCGCTATAGGGCGCGTGCGCTCGCCAGACAGACAGAGAGAGACATAGAGACAGAAAGCGAGAAATCACCCCCCAGGGGGGATGGTCACGCCGCAATTTCTCCTCCATTCTCCTGTCGGGATCTTGGGCACGCACGCACACGCGCCCGGTGTGAGTTGTAAGCCACCGGGTCCGAGACGCGAACCGCGGTCGACTATGTGGGAGTCCAGCGACATAGCCATTACGCTAACTGCTGGTTCCCAACCTAAGCTATAATTTTTATGGGAAATGGAGAGTACTAAAACACTGCAATTAAGGACTTCCTTCCTTCAAGGACGCAGTCACACTTAGTGGAATGACAAAGCAGACGGCACTCAGGTTTCACACCAGTCAGAGCTGCATCGCGAGCATGCTGCTCACTCCAGAGAGAGACAGAGAAAGAGACAATGAGCTGGCAAGTGAGGGGAAGTGAGAAATCACCTCCCAGGAGGGATGGCCACACTACACTCCCTTTTCCTCCACTCTCTAAGGACTTCGGGCATGCACATACGTGCACTGGTGTGAATTTCAAGCCACCAGGCCCTGGACTTGAACCGAGGCTGTCCATAGGGGAGTCCGGCACCTTAACCACTACACCACTTGCTGGCCCCAGGCCATTAACAGTATGAAGTTACAGCCTCACTGGCACGGCGGGCCAAGGCGCACCCACCCACACACCCTCCCCCTGTGCAGGCGTGCCAGCGACACCTCCGATCCGAAAGGGGCTGACACAGCTGCCACCCTCCAGGGATTCACACCTGAGGTGGGAAACACCCTGCAAACACCAGCCTTCCAGTTCCCTAGTAAGTGTGAATGCAGGATAGCCACGGACAGAGTTACCATCTGCTGAGTCCTCCGAGGATCTACATAAATCCGTGCCATATTCACAACTGTCACAGTGGGCAGAGCCACGTCACAGTCAGGACAGGCCAGCTGAGGGTCAGAGAGGCTGTGTGCCTGCCTCCAGCCACACAGCGAGTGCCCAAGTCGTTCCAAGGTCCAGTTTCCCCTGCACCGCACGGTTTCACGACACCCCCAAAGAGGAATCACGCGCAATGTCAGAACAGTGAAAATGAGTGCGCCTGGAGGAGTCAGGGAAGGCTTCATAGAGAAGGTGACGCAAGGAGAAACAAAGGAAAAGTAAAGTGTAGCACTGCCCGAGATAAGTTTTAACAAATCCAACATGGCTTATATAAATTTGCATTTAGAGTATACCCTTCAGTGTAGTAAATAATGACCATGGCAACATTTCCTCTCAGGGGACAATTCCACTGAGGAATAAAAGGGCCAGCTCTTCCCGGCTGGGCAGTGGAAACCTGGCTTGGTGCCTGTCTCCTACAGAGTGGCCACTAGATGGCGGTAAGTGCGCACTCATGCAAGGGCCGGTAGGCGACAGTGTCACCATGTCAGTACTGCCTTTGGAGAAAGTCCCTTTAAAAGTCTAAATTCTCACGGTATTATTAGGTCCAGCAAGTGAGTCACAAAGGGACAGATTTTAAAACAGTGGCTCTGCTTCGTGTGCCTTCAGAAGTTAGTTCGAGCCTTCGTGACTTAGAAAGGTTTGTATACAGTTTCCTTAAACACAGCGCAAGCCGAAAGGTGCCACTTCTGTGTGGATCGCCGTCTTTATGCACCAAAGAAGGCCTGAGGCCCATCTCTGTGCTTTGTTCCCCTCTTCCTCCAGGGCGAGACCGAATCGCTTCTGGAAGCCTTATATGATTGCACCTAATTAAATACGATTTCCAAGGCAATCTGCCCAAATTGGATTTTTCGACAATTACTTGTGAACGTGAACACCAGATTCCGTTTGTGTTCGGTGTACAGTACACTGATGTGAATGGAAGCCCAGAACTGAAATTCGGTTTCTTCACATTCTCAATCTCAACGTCCCCTTGACACTAGAGAAAGCCTGGAAATGCTGTTCTGGTGATGAAGTGCCAGGAAAAGCCATCTTGGCGTGCCATTTAATGGAAAGCAAAGCCCCTATATGGATGGGCACACGGAAGGGGCCTGCAAAGGAACCGCACACAGCCTGTGTGCACGTGAGGTTTAGCCGTGGGAAGAGAAGGGGAGAGGGTGAAATGAACGACGAAAATGATGCAGAGTAAGCACATGCTCCTTCCATAGGTGGTCGCATCAGCTCACTGAACCACCATTCCCCGGCAAGTGTGTGTGCTCCTTAGAACACTTTCAGGATCACTCATGGGTCACAAAGGTTTTTTTGTTTGTTTTTTTTTACCAATACTGGAAATACACATAAGCAGTCCGTTTAATAATAAGATACCTACACACACTCATTTAATCCCGTCTTCAGAAGATTCTGTGAAGCACACCCACATTGCATAGAGACCAACCTAGGTGAGAAGTTTGGGAGGTTTATGGAGAGGAATTTACCTCACCAAATCCTCACATGAAGAAAATTTATACCCACTGATTAACTTGACATTTTAAAACATCAGATTCTGAGGATACATTTTTCATTATATTTTCATTTAAATATGAAATAGAAAACAATGAAGGAAAACAAAGTACTCTGAATAACCAGAAGAGGGCTCTGTCCTCAAACCTAAGAATTGCACACACTCCCGGTGAAGTACATTGAAGTACATTTGCTATCAGGAGTGAGGATTCCGCATATGCCAGTCTATTCACTGCTGGTATCTTAGAGTTCTGACCATATCTTCCAAGGTGGAATTCTGCTTTTCAGGATTCCCTCATTAACCACAGTAAGAGAAACCATTGCTTTCCTGAGCTAATGACCACGGAAACAAAGAGGATGCCCTTCTACGGCTTCATAATCTTCCTAATTTATAACTTCAATGTTTAACTCTTGCATTCACTCAGCTGAAATGTGTGATTCCTTTTTTTTTTACATGTTTCTCTCTCTCTCTCTCTCTCTCTCTCTCTCTCTCTCACACACACACACACACACATTTCATAATATATCTTTTTATGAAGACTACTTTTTTGTTTCCTAAAGGGAGAACAAGGGAGCCCTCTGGGTTCTCTTATATGGATGGATTAATCACAATGAAGACTCCATACCCATGAACCACTCACTTTCCAAAGGCCTCCCAATACACTGGGAATTAGAATTTCAATGGAAGAATTTTCCTCAACTGTAGAAAGCAAATAGTAATGGTGACTGCCTCATAGACACTCTTTATTCCTGAATCCCCTTTATCTTTTTAAGGCACTTGCTACTTTCTAATTTGTTTTGTTTTATTCCTCTTATTTATCTCATTTGTTTCTCTGCCTCAATAGAATATAAGTTCCACAAGCACATATACCTGTCTGTCTCCACATTATCCCCAGTGACTAGTATGTGGTAAGCCTGCAGCAAATATTAACTGAAGGAGGCAATGAGATGTTATAAGATACACCAGACACCAACCTAGAACTTGGCACATGGTAAGCTGTATGAATTCCTGTAATGCTGTGTTTCTGTTACACTGAGTTTTATATTTACCTTCTACTAAACGTAAATGGTATAGATTTTCAAATGTGTACCAGTGACATAAAGTTGCCTTCATGTGTAAGCACAGTTGTCAAAACTAACTGACTTAAGGAAACCTTTTAAGAAAATAATAATATAAATGGTGTGAGTAAATGGCAATATTAGTGCAAGTGGTCGTGAATAACTAGAGTTTTCAAAACTCTCCAGATAGAGTAAGAACATGGGGCAGCTAACAGCAAGAGTGGAATGGAGGTCTGATTTGAAGGACCTGACTTTACTGCTGAGCCTTTAAGAGAAGATTTAGGCCAGCAGAGGGAAGAGCAAGGACTTTCTACCAGGAGGAGCCTACTTCTGACTAACCACGGTGCAGAGAACTGTATCCCAAGGCCTAACCATCACTCTAACTTCATGAAGGAGAATCTCTGATTATGGAGAGCCATGACATGAAATTATCCCTTGTATTTTACCTTGGAACAATAATAAAAATGAATCCTATAAGAAACTAGAACCATAGTTTCTGATTTCTTCATAAACAACAAACCTAGAAAAGTATACATTGAAGTCCAGGACATTATTTCTTTGAATTTTTTTAAGTTTATGTATTTCTTCCATAGATTAAAGAAGCAAACAGACTTACAATAATTCCAATAGGGTACTGACACTACAATCCAACCTCAGCCTTCAGCCAGCCCAAGATCATGAACGTACATGTGACCAGCATATTCAAGAAGGTCTCTGGCCTTGAACTGGGAACCTTCCCATGTAGCATTACTTCACCAAACATTACATTTAATTGTTTTCCCATTGTCTGGGCCTTTGAAAGCATAATCCTAAATGTTAAGACTATGTGAGACAAATTTGGACTCTTATGCAGTCAACCACAGTTCAAGTTCCAGAACAGGCAGCTTAGAACTCATGCCTGGTGTGTGTGCCCAAAATCTCAAGAGGAGAATGGAAGAGCAGAGACTGTGGCATGGCCATCCTCTCTTGGGGGTGATTTCTCATTTTCTGTCTCTCTCTCTCTCCAGCGAGTGAACGCACCCTATAGCAAAAATCTCTCTTTAAAAATAAAAAAAAAAAAAAATAAGCAGCTATGTAATAGTAGGAAAAAAATAAAGTTAATATCTTATAATTTAAGAGGCAGAGTTTCTAAAAGAATAAAATAAATGCCACCTGAATTCTCCCTTTAAGTGGAAATACTTAATTATTTTTAATCATGCAACAATCTCCCTATATAAATTGACCTCTAGTCCTGTGCTCAATCTTGACTTGTGGAAAACATTAAAATGTACCAAAAGGGAAGACAACATTTATTGGATCACCTCAGACTTTAGTTAATTGTGTCTTACACCAAGAGCCACATACTCAGAAATGGTTTGATTGACTGGTCATTTTTCACTCATTTGTTTTAGGTCATGAGAATATATACCTGATAGGCAAAATAAGCACGAGCAACTTCTCAAAAGCATGTGAGCAATTTGAACAATAAGTACAACACAGGGAAGCTGGAAATATGGAGTGCTGCCGCCTTTGGGGTGACTTCTAACCTTCAATTCTGGGAGAGGCTCACAGGATATGAGACGCTGACTTAAAACACGGCTGAGGGCCAGAAGATGGCATGGTGATTAAGGCATTGGAACCATGCACAGCCAACTACAGTTCAAGTCCCAGACTTGGCTGCTTGCTTTCTCACTTTCCCTCCCTCCCTCTGTCTCTCTCTCTCTCTCTCTCTCTCTCTCTCTCTCTCTCTCTGGTGAATGTGTATGCCCTGTAGCAAATTTTAAAATAATGATAAATTAAATAAATATTTTTTTAAATGGCTGAGACCAACTACAGTAGCAAAGTGGTAACACACATCTGCAAAGCTGGTCCCATGTGGGAAGGTCCCGAGTTGCATCCTGAGGCCTCCCTGTACATGCAGAATGTATGACCACATACCCAGGATCCTGGCTGACTGAGACCGGGGATCGAGCTCAGCGCGAATATCCGATTGGGGGCGTCTTTTTTCTCTCCCCCACGTCCATCTTGCTCTCTCTCATGGAAGAAGTACATAAAATACACTTTAAAACATTACTCAGACCTGAATGTCTTCTCTCCAGCCAAGCCACGAATCCCCTCAAGCACCCTAAGCAGTATCACTTCAGTTTTCACTATGGACCCAATTAAGTCCTCCCAAACTCAGAGGTGGCAGCCCTAACTCCCAGCGCTCAGAATGTGACTAAGTCTGGAGACAGGGTCTTTAGAGAAGTGACTGGATTAAAACAAGGCCATCCGGGTGGACCCTAATCCAATCTGACTGGTGTCCTTTTACGAAGAGGAAATTAGGACACACAAATAGAGACAGCGGGGACAGGTTCACACAGAGGGAAGACCATGTGAGGACACAGCAAACGGACCAGTCAGGGAGGAATGAACTGGAACACACCTTCATCATTTCTCTTTTTCCCAAAGACCTTTTATTTGTTTAAAATGCTTTGATGTCTGGTACCAGAGTTTGGGTAGACACACTATTAATGGTACTCCAGAGGTCCCGTGGTGTCATCAGCCCTCCTCTGTAACGAACACACCTTCATCTTTAAGGACTATTCTCCAGTGTTTTAGATGCTCAATCCATAGTATTTTGTTATGGCAGCCCTGGCTTGCTAGAGCAGTTCTCAAAGGAAAGATTTCCTGAGTCACCACTTGTGCAATACCTACGAAGTGAAATGATGTTAATACAGAATCTCACCTTTCAGGCCTGGGATATTTCCAACCACACAGGTTCCCTGGGATTTGATCGAAGGAAGTGAAACCTCCAGATAAGCTTTAAATACTCTCCCCATTGGAACTATTCAAGGTTGTTACTGAAGCGTTTTGTATGGGTAGGTCCTGCACAATATATTTTCTCTTGCTTTCTGCCTCAGTTTCTCTTTAGTATAAATTATTAAAAAGAGGTGTTAGCATATATGGTACAATCACTGTTAAATTCTGCAAGTGTTACATATGCTCTTCTTTAAAAATAGTTCAAGTATAATAAGCATGGAAATCCCAATGGTTTAGTTCCTATGGGAGATCCCATTAAAATACAACATTTTGATGGAAGTTTCTGTTCTTAACTTCTATTTTTCAGGGGACGTTACGAAACTGCTTTCACACGGCCTGTAACATACTCCTTCTCCATTTCTCTCTCCCAATTATCCACAACACAAGTTCCCTATAACCTTTCATTTTCCTAACTCCTTTCAAATGCCTGTAACTTCTATTTTCTTTGCAACTCTGTCAGGCTATTATTGTTATATTTGGTTTCCATTTTCCTAGCATTCTGTTAGGTTATCTTATTATCACTATGATTATTTATGCTGGTACAATAAATTTTACCTAGTCTTCAAAGGTTATACCAAGAGAGACATGCAACAGTAAGACAAAGTATATATAGATTTCTAATTCTCAGAGTCTGAACTGAGGGTCAGAAGAAACCAGTTAACAATAAATGGTTCAATAGGGCAGCTGCTAGTTTTGCATGGTAAACACACTGGTGAAGTTTCTATATCATTCCTAAGTTTGCTAGATGTAGGATCCAGAATAGAAAGAGTATGAGGAAAGGCAGGGTTATGACATAAAGCTGAATTTTATGATGTTATAAAGATTGTATCAATATTTATAGATTTTCCCTAGTCTTAGCACACCAAAAAGTATGTATTTTATAGCTGTAATCTTGCTATCTTCTCTCTCTCTCCCTTTAAGATGCTACACTTGAATACATAAAATATAAAAAATATATATATATACACACAAAACTTCAAATTCTAGGAGACTTGATACAGACAGAAATGTATACATATCAGCCTTGTATGCATATAGGAATTCAGGCATGAATATGCTGAAGATCAGAAAAAATATTCAAAGAGCCACTATTTTAAGCTATTATCCAAACAATATTCTTAGACTTTTGGGAAGCAATGTAGTTTAAAAATAAATTGGAAGTGGAAAATATCTACTTTAAGTTGTCACTGAAAAGTTACAACTTACATGAAGTTTCAGCTTCATGTTTGTAAGTTCCTCTGAAACTACTTGAATGCTCTTGAATTATTAAATGCTTAGAATCCACATTAAGTAGACAAAACCAGGATGGTCAAAAGCTAGCCTGCTTGAAGATAATCCATTTTTAAGTAGGTTGAAGACTACCTATATATTGAACTTAGTTATTTGGCTTATCAATACTCTTTTCCCATACATAAAATTTTCTTCCAATCTGACTACATCATCAAAAAAAAAATTGAAAGTGTTTGCCATAGGGCATGTGCACTAGGCTACCTGCTGGGATCATTTACTTCATGACAGTCTTCTTTTACTGATGGAAAAATGGAGTTTATACACTGTTAATTTGAGATTCAGAATATATCATTGCCAAGATATTGGTAAATTTATGGTTACAAGAAGAAAATTCATCAGTCTTTACATCTTGTTTTACATCATAGGAATTTTTACATGTTTGCTACTTTATAATATCTGAAGAAGTGTTAAGCCTTCCTCCTTCTTCAGATAAGAAAGAAGTCATACTTGTCAATTTGTCAGACACTGAGGTACAGAAGAGCTGAAGGCATGTGTCACCTCATTCCAGGAAAGTATTGGCCTTGTCATGTTCATGTACTTTGGGCAGAGACCAATATATATGAACTTACTTCCTATGACAGGGATCAGAAAACCATAGTACATGGCCCAATCTAGCCCATAGGTGGTGTATGAACCACAAGCTAAAAATAGCTTTGACATTTTTAAAGAGTGTTTTACAAAAACAAAGAAGAATATGTGGTAGAGACTGCATGTCTGTGCCTAAAATATTTACAGAAATAGTTGCTAACCCTTGCCTAAAATGTGGGTGTCAAGATTACTTAGAATTTTAAACTAATTTAGGAAAACAGATTTAAACAAAAATGACTGAAAAACCTATGAAACTGATAACTAATAAATTTACCTGTTAGGTAGAATACAAAAAAAAAAAAAAAGGGGGGGGGATTTGTTGAAAACTCCTTTTTTTTTTATCTATCTTTTATAATTCAGATTCTTCTATTCACTGCCTCCTAAAAATTACAATTATTTAAGACTTATTAAGCAATGAAAACACCCCCTCCTCTTGTGAAATATTGACTCCCTGTTTATACAAATACAAGTGAGGCTTTCTTACTCTGTCCTTCATACCTCTTATCTACTTTTTATGCTTTTCATTCTATTATCTTTCTGTGCTACAAGTCTGGAAAAATCCCTCAATTTTTATCATCCAATTTCTTAAGACTCTCTTTATCACTATCTAATCTGAAGTTTAAATCTATCTTTACAATTTTTTTTCAACTATAAATGGTCATGTACCACATAAAAACGTTTCAGTCAATAATGACCCGCAATAGATGATGGTGGTCCCTGAGGTTACAGCAAGCTATAACTGGCCTAGGCATGCAGTAGAGGCTACACCATCTAGATCTGTGTAAGTACACTCTACAATGCTGAAACAACCAAACTGTCTTAACAATGCATTTATCTGAACCATAAGTAATCATAAGTATATTTTATTTCTAAAAATTCTATCTTTTCATACATATAAAAATATTTATTAAAACCTTCTAGTACAAGGTATTGTTCTAGGCACCAGAGATAAAGTCATAAAGAAAAGACAAAAGCACTTCTTTCATGAAACTTACATTTCAATGGGGCAAACGTACAAATACATAAACAAATGTAGATCTTAAGGTGACAAATGCTGTCAAGAAAAAATGAAACACACAGGAAAGGAGAGTGTTGTTGGGGAATACTTCACTGGGTATGTAGTCTGATTTAGATGAGAGATCATCTGGGACATCTAGGTGGCTGTGAACCTTGTTTAAATACAATGAAGACCCCACCATTGGTTCCAGCACAACTACCTAAGAGGATCAATGGTGGGGTCTAGCTAGGCACACATGAAGTCTAGGGTATTCTAATCATGCTTGACATTCATAATAAGAAGACAGAGAAGAAGCGATCTTATCTGAACCATACGAGACTCATTTTCCCTTTATCTTTTGATAAGTTCTGTTTTTTGTTTTCTTCCATGAATAAGACAGAGAGAGAGAAAGGAGGAAAAGAGAGAAAGAGAGAGGAAACAGGAACACTGACAGGGTGTTCACATCACAATCCAACCACAGCTTTTACAGCCCCAGATCATGGGCATGTGCTCTCCCAGCATGCTTATGGACATCTCTGGAGGTAAACCAGAATCTTCCCACATGGGTTGGCCTCACAGAGCACGACATTAGTACTGGGACACTGTCTGTCCCCTCCTACTTATCACTTGGTGATAACTCTGTTTCTGTAACCATCTTGGAGACATGTTTAAAATAAATTTCAGGCTTGAGGTTTTTTTTTAGAACCTATATTTTATATAAATTTGAGCTGCCAAATAACAGAGGGCTGGATTATGATTATGAATTTCAAATGGAAATTTTATTTTTTCCGTCCACGTATTGCCAAATTTCAATCAGACAACTCTTTTCTGCCCCTTCTTTGTACCTTGGGGGTTCCCTGCGTTCGCCAGGGATGTCTATTAACAGATTCCTTACCTAGGCGGGACCCTAGGCTATGCTGCCTTTCCTCCGTGCCTCTGTTACCATAAAAACAGATATTCACCAGTATCAGTGAAGAGACTATACTGTGGGATTCACGCAGACGGTCGGAGATAGCTCGAAGGCCACATTCTCACACCCCTGGATTTCCGCTTCGTTTTCACTTTGGCTTCTGAGGATCTCTCCAGCACTCTTGCCCGTCTGCAGCATATCTGAAAATGTGTTTTACATGTTATCTAATGCTTCTAGTTGCTCCATGGTAGAAGGTTCTTTATGGATTGTAGTCTATCTTGCTCTTCCTTCCACTCATTTGAAGAAGAATCCTTCTAAGATCCATGCAGAGCATAAATTTTGACAGGGAAGTGGATAGAAAGATCCAGACCTTCTTCCAGCCTTCTGACCAGAAATGAGTTCTCCCCCTGAAGGTATCTACTCTACCAGCTAGTTAATAAGGTAAGGTCAGCACTGGTTAAATTATTTGAATTACATCGCTACTACATTAATGCAAGACCACTAGGAACTCTGGGTATGCTGTCAGGCTTTATAGCTCCCTATGTAATTGCTGATTTTATTATTTTCAAGTAAATTATTGACAGATGCTAAAGACTTGTGGCAATTCACTTGTCAATATTTATTTCCACAGTAAGTTCTTAGATTGGTTTATGGATGTTTAGCAAAATGACCTTTACCATCATTTTCTTTTCTTCTCTACTTAAAGCAAGTATTACAAAAAATGAACTATTGTAATTTAGACCAATTCATATTGTGAAGTTATCAACATTTCTAAAGGAAAGAAAAAACCTTCAAAATAAAACAGCGACTCTCGAGGCAAAGTACTTTCCAATAAAATAAAAGTTTAGAATCAAAAGAAGTAAGTGAATCATTTGCTTTGAGACAACAACATACTCCCTAAACATCTGCATTCTGTTTTCAATAAGCTATTTTTTTTACTTTCATCATTGTTCACACGGTGATCTGAAAAGAAATGAGTAAGCCAATAATAAAACAGGGCCTAGAGGAATTGAAGGGAAAATTCTGTGCTACTAACTTTAATATAGAATTCCTCATACAGTTTATTTCCCAAAATAAATTGTGGATATAACAGAATACAATATACTGCCAAATATAATCTATAATATTGTGATGAGGAAAATAAACCTTCCCTAGCACCTCAGGTAATCAAGCATAATGCAGCTTCTAAAAAAGATTCTAGTAAGAACATTTGCCAGCATTTCTCATGAGAAATGTTTCCTGCTGTCTTTAGTCAACCTGGGGCAAACAATTTCATTGTCCTTGTTCTACAAGTCAGAAACTTTGCAAGGTATTATGAAAGATTTTTTGAGGAGATCTAATAAAAATCCAGTGAGGAGAGGACCGTCAGGTAGCATAGTAGTTAAGGTACTGGACTTCCATGTGGCCAGCCACGGTTCAAGTACCGGACCCCAGCAGCTTGAAAATCATGTTGGACATTATGCCCCAAATCCCAAGAGGACAACAGAGGAGAAGGGACTGTGATGTGGATATCCCCCCTCCCCAGGGGGGAGCTTTTCTCTTACTTTCCCTCTTTCTGTCTCTCTCTTTTTCCAGCACGTGCATGTCCTATATGGCAAAAAACCAATAATAATGATAATGATAAAAATCCAGGGAGGATTATGTCCATTTTAGAGACAATGAAGGTTTGGAGACTTTGAGTTATTTTCCCCAGATGATTCAACTAATATGTCAGAGAGGCAACATTCAACACAAGTTTCACAGCTTCATGTACAAGGCACTTTTACCATTATTTAAGCAATAGAAGGTATTTTTAACTACAGTTTTTTTTTTAATTTATAAGAAAATAAATATATATAGTCAAGGGAAAAGAAAGGAAATCTCTAAGGGAGGTAGATAAATATGTAATAGCTGCTAAAATGCAAATGAACTTAAAAAGCACCTGTCATATGAGACCAGTGACTACCTACTACTCTCCAAAGCAGTTCTTCTGTGCCTGAGGAAGAGAAGGAAGATGAGGTGAGTTAGAGAAATTGTGCCGTTGCCTGACTTAAACGGCCATGAGGATATCGGGGGCCACAATGATGACAGTTTGGAACAACACGAGTGGCGAAGTGCACAGCCAAGTTCTTCAACCTGCCTAGAACACTGTTGGAAAGTGAGACTCCCTCTGCACAGGGTTCTCTGCGCTGCAGGACAACGGACTAGCGATGCCTGGCTGAGAAGCACTCTCCAAGATGACTGTGATGAGACACCTCTCTAAAGAGATACAAAGACAGGGAACCAGCAGTTAGAGTAATGGCTATGTCGCTGGACTCCCACATAGTCGACCGCGGTTCGCATCCCGGACCCGGTGGCTTAAACTCACGCCGGGCGCGTGTGCATGCCCAAGATCCTGAGAGGAGAATGGAGGAGAAGGGATTGTGGCGTGACCATCCCCCCTGGGGGGTGATTTCTCACTTTCTGTCTCTCTGTCTCTCTCTGTCTGTCTGGCGAGTGCACACGCCCTATAGCGAAAATCTCTCAAAAAAAAAAAAAAAAAAAAAAAAGATAAACAGAAGTCACCAAGAGAAGAATAGGAGGAAAAAGATACAGAACATAAACAAAACTACTTTAAACAAAAGGGGTTATTTTAGGTGGGTTGGATAGGATGCAGAAGGAGCAAGATTCTAATGATATATATTTAGGCAAGGAAAAAAGGTTTAGTGAAAGCAGGAATCAGTATTATTCTAATTTTTCTTAACCTCAGTCTACTTAGGGCAAGGAATTGACTTTTGTCTTACAAATGAGAACTGCAGTATTTTCCTACTGTGTCAAAATGCTAAATTCTAAGGCTTTCTCCAATAAAATACGAACATTTTAGCTTTCCGTGTTTCAATATTTAGAATGAATGGTGTTTATTCTTTAGGATGCCTGGTGTCTGTTACTGTATTATAATAACATTCCTTACCTGTCTTATCGCAGCATCTATACTGAAAAACCTTAAGCAGGCAGCAATATCATCTTTCTCTGATAATAAACAAAAGTTGATAGTATCTGTCCCACTGCCTCCTAATGTGGCTCATCAGTTTTGGGCAGCTTTTGCAGTTGTGTTATTGTTTCCCTGAATAAAAGCTGGTATCTATGAGGGATTGGGATATGTAGTTTTCTTTTTCCTTTAATTTTCCAGAGGTCACATATACCCACCAGAGACAGAGTTAAAAGGAAAGCGATAAAGCAGTCTCCACAGGGCATGGTCACACCACAATCCCTTCTTCTCCGTTCCGGGATTGGGGGCACACACGCGCATGTGCCCAGGGTGTTTCCAGCCCACTGGGTCTGAGACTGTACTGCATGGTCAGCTATGGGAGGTCCAGCTGTCTTAACCACCAGGCCATAAGCTGACCCAAGAGCATTTTTCTTACTCCTTGGTTACAAATAAGATAACAAAGGCAACACACACACACACACACACACACACACAATTAAAAAAATATGCACAAAAGTAGAAATAGAATTGGAACTAATATCATGTCTCCTGACCCGTGGACAAGCATACTCTATGCCATACAATTACATGTTGTCATTTATCTTCAGCTTCTAGCAGGGGACATGGGAATTAATCAGTCTCTGAAAATGTTTTTGAATGAAGATAATGATTGAGTGGATAGATAGAAGGACAACCCATTAATAATAATGATAAAACCAGGGAACCAGTTCTAATAAAATGTGAGAAAAGGAGATGGTTTTCATACATCTAATTACATTTCCTTGACCTCATTCTCCTCTCTTCAACACCCTACCCCCATTTCCACTTCCAGAAAACCCACTTCCTATTCAGGAGAATATGTAAGAGTGAGCTTTAAAATGATTCATCTTAGATTTTTTTTTTTTAAAGATTTTAATACAACTGGTTAATACAACAGCACACTACTATATGTCGAGACCAGAATCTCTGCTTCCTGTCTGGCACGCCAGTCCCCGAACCTGTCCTTCTGGAAGCCTGAGCTCCATGTGTTCGCCTGTACTTCATTTTCACAATAAAAAGGTTGAATGTAAAAGAAAGAAGATCTGCTCTGGAAACCAGATGCTTTGAGGTTTAGCTCCAATGTTTACTAGATTCATGACATCAATGAAAATAGTAAATATGCCCTTCATCAAGCCAGTGCATAACACAAACAGGTCCTCTGCTGCCCAAGTCAGAACACCTTCCATCCCCTCACATTAACCCACCGTGAGTCACTAGACAGCCAATGTCTCTCCACATCCACTTCCTCTGCCGTCACCCAAGCTTTGAGCATGTCTTACCTAAATAAGCTCCTGAACCAGTGTCCTGTATCCAGGATGGATCTGCACACAACGTCCAAGATCCCTTCTACAATGCACTGTGATGTGATAACACCATTATCCTCTACTAAAACCTTTTGTCTTTGCTTTTCTTCTGATCTTTGGGGGAAAGGCCAATATAGTCACTCCTGACTTAACGACCTAGCTGTTTACAGCGCTAGGACTTCAGGCCACGTCCCCAGCATGAGGCATCCCCTTCTCAGTCTGTGTGAACCTCATTCCCACTGTCGGTTAGTACTCACTACCCAAAGCATTCACAAGCATGCAAGCCTACGTATTCCATTTATAAATGTGTACTTTACAGTGCACCCATAGTAGTATTCAGAGTAAATTATGCCAGATTTATATTATTGTGTTGTGGTGTGTCCTGTCACTTTCTGGTGCTTATTTAATGTATGCTTTTAGCATGGATAGAATTACACTCTTCTCGTGTGGTGTCATATGGAAGGAAACACACATGTTCTATGGCATCACGATGCCCCACAAGACATCCGCCTTGAAGCTCTTCATTTATCGAACAATTCACTTCACCTAGCTGTAGAAGCATGACTCGGTCACTAAGCGAGGAGACCCTGCACTTTCAACATTCAGAGCTTTTACACTCACCTCGCCTGCTCCCACCCCTACCCTGCCCTGAGTCCTCCTGGTCTCTCTACTTCCTAGTTTGACATACCTTCTCTAGCCCTAGGTTCCTTCCCCTCGGCCCTCTTCGTCCTTCCCCTAGTTTTTCCTCTCCTCCGCTCGAGGCACACTGTCCAAGCGAACATTCTGGACCACAGTTTCAGGAACAGCCAAATTCTTTTCTTCAGAGTACTTTTTCATTAGATTTCATTGGCAGTTGTCCACTAATTATTAAATTATCTTATTAATGCCTGTCTCTCTGACCAGAATAAAAGCTCCAGAAGAGCTGAGATATTATCTGTTTTACCTCCAACACTAAAGTATGTGTTCTCCAGCCAAAGATCACAAGGAAGAGATCAGCAGTAAAAGCTCAGGAGCGAGTAACCAGGGGCAGTTGTCAGGGGACCCCGCAGGTTATTTAGAAAGGCTTATTATTGGAGTTCAGTTTGTGTTTGGTGATTTTATAGACGGTGCAGAGAAATGAAATTGCACTCTGGGTAAGATGTCATGTATTCAAGTTTTCTATGGGTGATGAAAAGCAAGGGTAATTCTACAATATGGTTGGGGATCTTGATAGCTCTGAGTGAGGAAGCAATGCAAGGCTAAGGATGCTGCAAGGCTGAAGATACTGATAAAGAAGCAACAGTCACTCTGTTAGCAGGGAAGAGGCACACGTCTCTTGGGCACTATATTCAGCACTGGGCTACGACTAAGAATAAATTCACAATTATATTTTCTCTCTTAAAACTCATGATCTATTGAGTAAGACTTAAGTATTTATCTGAACAAGATACAGAATTGGAAGACAAAAGGGAAAATACATACAAAGTATCAAATACATGTAGCTAAAATATTTTTCCTTGGAAAGCAATGGGAACCTACAGATGTTAAAGCCCAGTTCAATACTGGAATGGGTCGTTCACACATCTTCAAGAAGTCCAAGCTACCTGACAGCATGTGTATTGGTTTGTGGCCATCTAACCTGTGAGTCAGGAGGAGGAGGAAGGGCAGGTTGCTGTGCGTGTCAGTAAATCCTATTAAGATCACTGACATAAAATTAATACAAGTTGATAGCTACTAGTCAATTCATCAACAACTTATTCTTCCAGATTCTTAAAATGCATGGGGGTTCCTGGAAACCGGGTTAATAAACTGTGACTCCAGGTTGATGAGAACATTAAATAATGTGTTATGTCATTTCCATATTAGCATCAATGCTTTACTGATGGCCAACTATGGTTAAAATTCTCTGTTATTGGGGACCAGCAGTTGGTTTAACGGTTATGTCGCTGGACTCCCATGTAGTTGACCACGGTTCAAGTCCCAGACCTGGTGGCTTAAACTCACGTGGGGCGCGTGTGAGTACGTGCCCAAGATCCCAAGAGGAGAATGGAGGAGAAGGGACTGTGGTGTGGCCATCCCCCCTGGGGAGGGAGTGATTTCTCGCTTTCTGTCTTTCTGTCTCTGTCTCTCTCTGTCTCTCTCTGGCGAGCACACACGCCCTATAGCAAAGAACTTCTCAAAAAAAAGAATGCTTCATTTACATGAAAGAAACAGAACGTATAACAACGCAACGCTATCCAAGTGTTTTCAACAAAACCTCTTCTCTTATAAACCCCCTTTAGGTCCCACATAAGCAGGTCTGCTGCAGCAAAACTGGAGATGTGGCAGGATTCACAGTTCTTCCACTCATGTGCTGATGGGAAATACGTGTACAAGGGGACTTCAAAAAGTTGTGGGAAAAAAATGGAATTCAAGTATAAGTTTAAGTGCAAAATAATTTCGAAATCCACGCAGTTTTTTTCCATGACCTTTTTGAAGACCCCCATCATATTAGAACACTAAATTTCAGTGAGGAAAGCTGCAGAAAGAAGAGATAAAACAGCCTTGGGGATAGATCTGGATGGCCTCCCCACCCCTTTTCTTTCTTATAAGACCAAATAAATGTAGTATGCATGACTTGACCCAGAACAGGAGTGTGTGAGTGACTCAGGAAGGGCACCGCAAGCCTAGTCCTCGGCAGAATTTAAACCAGATCCTTTTCAGAGTGTTCCGAGAAACCTACAAAAGGTATCTCGCCGACAAGCAAGGTCTCAGAAGGGCGCTCGTCATGGCTGCAAATGAGGCCACCTCATTCAGAGAGGAGACTGTCCTGAGGTTTTCAATATCCACAAATTTTCTTACCGTTGATAGGAGTTACATCAATTTTTCAGTTAAGTAGTCACCATAGAATAAAGGTAGTGTGAAATGCTTAGAGCCCATGTTGTATCAATGTACACAGTTTGGCTAGATCAAATATATATATATATATATATATATATATATATATATATATATCCCTAGGTATCTCATATACCAGACAAACTAGTATGTTCAAAACAACAAAATCTGGTAGCTAAGCTTAGCAGAGATGTTGTGCAGCTCTGACGGACTCAAAATCCTTCTCATTTCTTCTTTTCCTTAAGAATAGAAAAACTAATAAATCTCAAACTAAAGAAAGGACCTACTTTATTTTAGATTAGGCTCATCCTTCGTTTCTTAATTTTTCCCTTCAAGATGAGTGCTCTTACATAAATCCCTGACAGTCCAGGAAAATAAGCATTGTATTAACAACAAATATTGCTTTTTAAAATACTATCCAGAACAACGATAAGACGGGCAGTCCTGCATGGTTGGAGAGGGGTATTTCAGAGGATACACACAAATAAAGGCAAGATTTCTGTGCTCAAGGGGCTCACTCACATCCAGCTCAGAAAAGAAGACATGAAATAGAAAATTAAACAACCACGTAAGACAACCCGAGGAGCTGTCAGCTGTCCAAAGGTTGGCCTGGTTATTAAATGTCAAGATTCTGAAGATTGTTTTGGGAAACATCATACTCAAGCATACATATAAGAAAACACAGAGGAATGAGTATCAGTTCATAAACCCAGATTGCCAAACATATTCACTTTTAAATTTTTAAATCAAATTAAATGAAACTCTGTGGTAATATCACATCATGTGATAGGGAGTCAACCACAGGATCATACGAAGATCATATAGAAGGGCCAGGTGGTGTGACAGTGGTAGTACAAGTGGACGTACACGGACAAGGTCCTGGGCTGTATCCTGGGACCTCCCTGAGCATGCCAGGTACACGCGTGTCTCTGTAATCCGGGGGATGCCAGGTACACGCATGTCTCTGTAATCCGGGGATGCCAGGTACACGCGTGTCTCTGTAATCCGGGGGATGCCAGGTACACGCGTGTCTCTGTAATCCGGGGATGCCAGGTACACGCGTGTCTCTGTAATCCGGGGATGCCAGGTACACGCGTGTCTCTGTAATCCGGGGATGCCAGGTACACGCGTGTCTCTGTAATCCGGGGATGCCAGGTACACGCGTGTCTCTGTAATCCGGGGATGCCAGGTACACGCATGTCTCTGTAATCCGGGGATGCCAGGTACACACGTGTCTCTGTAATCCGGGGGATGCCAGGTACACGCGTGTCTCTGTAATCCAGGGATGCCAGGCACACACGTGTCTCTGTAATCCGGGGATGCCAGGTACACACGTGTCTCTGTAATCCGGGGATGCCAGGTACACGCGTGTCTCTGTAATCCGGGGATGCCAGGTACACGCGTGTCTCTGTAATCCAGGGATGCCAGGTACACACGTGTCTCTGTAATCCGGGGATGCCAGGTACACACATGTCTCTGTAATCCGGGGATGCCAGGTACATGCTTTTGTCTCTGTAATCCGGGGATGCCAGGTACACGCGTGTCTCTGTAATCCGGGGGGCTGAGACTGGGTGGAACACAGCCTGAGGAGCCTATTAAGTATGCATGCCTCCCTCTCTCTCCTTTCTCTCTCTGTCTCTGTCTCTTGCTCTCATGGAAGAAATAGATACTTTAAAAAAAAATAATTCACATAAATTATGGGGGGGAGGGTCATACGAAGCTCTCAGTCTCTTAACATGAGGAACTGGTGTGCTCTCCCCTTTTCAGTAAGGCCACTGGTCGAAATCCTTGGCTCACCCAGTGTCTCAGCCCGAAGGTAAACACCTCTCATGGTCGGGATGCAGGCTGCCTGGGCCCAGACTTTATACTCAGCTAGCGTTATACCGTTCTGGTCCACAGGACCGGCCTCGGGCCATACTTGGGATAAGACCCCACCCTACGTAGGGCCTCTTTAAGTTCTCCAAGAGCCTATCCCTTCTGATGGCTACACTTTCCAGATGCGCCATACTCAGCACGTTTTTCTGATACTCATCAAGCCCTAAAAACTTCTGAATTCTTGGAACCAGCAGATGGCTTAATGGTTACATCGCTGGGCTCCCATGCAGTCAACCACAGTTCAAATCCCAGACCCAGTGGCTTAGCACTCATGCCAGGCACACGTGCGCCATGCCCCAAATCCCCAGAGGTGACTGGAGAAGAAGGGATTGTGGCATAGCCATGCTCTCTAGGGGGTGATTTTTCACTTTCTATCTCTCTGTCTCTCTGTCTCTCTGGAGAACACCCATGCCCTATAGCAAAAAAACTCTCAAAAACAAAACAAAACAAAAAGCCCTCTGATTCTCCCGAGGTAGGAGAGCAAAATTGCTCATTTCTCACTAGTTTCCTTTTTTAGAGCAACTCACGATACACCAGCACCAACTCCTGGATTTTACAGCAGAAGCCGAGGGCTTCCAGAATCAAGCAGCTTCTACTTCCTGTCCTATAAAATAACCGTGGAGAGAATCTGACTACGTGGCTGAGATGAGGAAGCCACACTGGAAGGACAAACAGTGGTAATACAAATTTTTAAATATCACAGATTTTACTGCCACCAAAAAATACTATTTAGTAATGTGTACAGGCATAGACAAATATGTGGATACGCGAATCACTCATCCCTCAAGTGCTCATCATCCTAGCAGAACGTTTTCAAGAGATCTGCCCAGTGGCCACAAACTCTGAAGTTTAACACAAACACAGCAATTCCAGAACAAAGAACCCATTCTCCTGGGTACAGTACCATGAAAGATATACAATGATTAAATGGAAAATAAAAAAAAAGAAATCTAAAAAAATAACCATGAATGAACAAACATAAGTAAATGAAGAGCACAGTACAGATTTGAGAAACAAGCTAATGTAAAAATGTGATGATGGCTGCATGGAAAATGCTCTGAAACGAAAGACCTGTATTTCAGAATGTCAGAAATGCCACTACCGCGTGCACTTTCTCACATCAGAACTGGTAAAGTACAGTCGAAGGCCAGGAGGGCCCCCTTCAGACCCTCGTGATTTATCCTCCACTTGATGAGTAATTACTGCAGAGACAGAAAAACTCTCCCAAACAGTTACATGAATCACGTTTGTCAGTTCCCTCGTAAAGGTAGAATCGTTCGCGGCCTAGACCTGAGCCACCCTGAATTAAATATAGAGCCAAAAGTACCTGTCAGAATGGATGGAGTGCTTCCCATGGGCCAGGCACTGAGCTGTGTGCTTTGCATACGTTATTTCAGTTCAAAGCCAGAGAAATTCTGTCATGACACAGTCATTGTCTTTTTAATCCTTTTTCAGGTGAGGAAACCAAGGCTCTGAGATGTTGAAGGCCACACTGCTACTGAGTGAGAATTCTGGCCTTACAGTCCACGCCTTTCTAGTTGAGTCTGGTCCAATGGAAGGTCCCATAACAGGATGGCTCCTTAACCAGAAGGATACTCTAACAGAAATGCTGACTGCACCATTCAGTAAACATGACTTCTCTAGGCACAAGGGAGCTGACTCAGCCCCAGGAAAGTCCAGGGCTGAGGAAGGGTCTTTCAGACTCCCACAGCCCTGAGGAAAGGAGGGACCCAAAGCCCCACTTACCCAAGCTTCACAAATCTCATCACTACCTTCAAACTAAGAGCACATGCGAGGCTTCCTCCGGCACACCATGGCCTTCGTCTTCTCAGTTCAGTGCTACAGGATACAGCGTCGCAACGCCGAGACAGTGAAAATCGATATGGAACATACAGCCACAGAGCTGAGTGTGAGTTGTTTTTTTTTTTTTTTTTTTAATCAAATTGGAAGTCAGATAATACGAACCAAAGCATTAGACAAACCATAGAACATTACACATATTCCATAGCTACCAGTTTTTCATATGAAATGCTATAAGAACAGTGTATACTGGGTGAAGAATTAAGACTCTGGAACCCTCAGCCTGGATAAATACCACAACTACCAACAAGCTAGATTATTTGGGACCAGTTTTGTATGTGTCTGTGCCCCAATCTTATTATCTGTAAAATGAGGATAATATTATTTTGTAAGGCAGGTCGACAGTTGGCATGGTGGTTAAGGTGCTGGACTCCCGCATGGCTGACCGTGGTTCTAGTTCCAAACCTGGTGGCTTACTTTCTCTCTCTCTCTCTCTCTCTCTCTCTCTCTCTCTCTCTCTCTCTCTGTTTTTCTCTGGTCAAATTAAAAATAATAATAATTAATAAAAATCAAAACAGTTTTTTAAAATTAAAAAATACATTATTTCCTAAGAACATGTACTAATATAAAATGGAAATAACGTAAAATGAGAATAACGAAAGGACTGTTGGAAAGAACAAATGTGGTAACATGTTAAAAACTCTCGTGGTATTATGATAAGCAGGTATCATTGTTAATAATCATTACCCCCAGGGTCACTATCACCATAACCATCAGTGCCATTACCAACAAAGATCACTGAAGGGCCAATAGTTCTGTAAGTGATGGAGACCTCTGAGCTTTCAAACAAAATAGAAGGAAAAAATAAAACAAAAACAGACCTCGAGCTTTAAAAATTATAATTATTTTCTGTGGGTGTGTAGACTAACATCTACAAGCATGCACCAAACTTGAAAATAATGCTATTTTTTGTTATCATTTGGCAAAAGCTGGATGCAAATTATTCTGTTTATGAAGGTAGTTGCCGTTTTCTGAAAGCAGTACCTGTGAAAATATTATTATAGACTACTTTTAAAATGAAAAACAGAGTTCATGAAGTCTCTTATCCAGACCTCTCCAAGCGAACATATTCTCTCCCCCCCATTAAAAAGCTCTGGGCCATCTGTCTCATCTGGGCTACCAGCTGGTATGATTTCCAGAAATATTCCTCAATGGTAGGTACTAATTAAGTTTTCCCATATGAATAAATTGTCGATTACCTGTACTTACCAACTACCAATAACAAGTCTTACATCTGGTTTGTCTCTGTGACAGGTGACTTGATTTTCATAAGGATGAAGTTCACAGGCAGGTCCCTTGGGAGGACTGACAGGTTTCCACTATTAAAGCTATTGCTGGTGGCAACAACAGGAGCGTGTCACTGTCATCTAAAGTGAAACTCGGAATTATGATCTCATTGATAAAAGCAACTGTCAGAGAACCAACCGCAGATTCAGGAGAAGTTACGACATCGCAAGATGAATGTGCTCCAGAAACGGACGCTAAGATAACGTGAATAGTGGTGTTATACAAGACATGTTATCTCTCCAAGACACAATTAACTATGGAACGTAACTCTGAATACTCGTGGACACTTGATTAAACATAATGAATTCAACAACTGGAACATAAGTCATTACTGCCAGAAACAAGTCAAAAAGAAGAAGAAATGAAAAATCTAAAAAGGTAAAAAAATCTCCTCATAAAATACGAGAGGTCTTCAGTGGGTTCATGAAAACAAGTATTACAAAAAACTATGGGGACCAGCAGTTAGCGTAATGGCTATGTCGCTGGACTCCCACGTAGTCGACCGCGGTTCGAGTCCCGGACCCGGTGGCTTAAACTCACGCCGGGCGCGTGTGCGTGCGTGCCCAAGATCCCGAGAGGAGAATGGAGGAGAAGGGATTGCGGCATGGCCATCCCCCCTGGGGGGTGATTTCCTGCTTTCTATCTCTCTGTCTCTGTCTGTCTGTCTGGCGAGCGCATGCGCCCTATAGCAAAAATCTCTCCAAAAAAAAAACTATGGATAGATATTTTCAAAATTTTGAGGCATGGAAAAAGATAAGACATCCGTTTAAAAGAGTCTATAGAGCAGTAATGAATGCTGCTAAAATTGAACCAAGAACAAATATTCAGTTTATGGTCAAGTTTGGGTATAAGAATATTACATTACTGCTCCTTTTTGAAAAGTTTATGGGGGAACCAGCAGTTAGCGTAATGGCTATGTCGCTGGACTCCCACGTAGTCGACCGCGGTTCGCGTCTCGGACCCGGTGGCTTACAACTCACGCCGGGCACGTGTGCGTGCGTGCCCAAGATCCCGAGAGGAGAATGGAGGAGAAGGGATTGCGGCGTGACCATCCCCCCTGGGGGGTGATTTCTCGCTTTCTGTCTCTCTGTCTCTCTCTGTCTGTCTGGCGAGCGCACGCGCCCTATAGTGAAAACCTCTCAAAAAAAAAAAAAAAAAAGTTTATGGGACCACACACCCCCAAAAATCAGCAGTTTACAAATGGATAATTTGTTTTAAAAAAAGAATGAGATGATTTTGAAAATGACATCTGCAGTGGAACCAGTTGACAAGGAAAAAAATTAACCTTATTTGTGCCTAATTGAAGCGGACTGCAAATTAACAGCAAAAACAATGGCCAACGCCACAGACATATCAACTGATGCAGCATACGTGATTCTGACAGGAAAGTAGAGTGGAGCACAGTTTGTGCTTGACGGGCGCCCGAACTATTGTGTGCAGATCAGCTGCAGACAGGAGACCTTTCAGCGGAAATTTTAAGAGTGGGATCATGATTCTGAAGCATTTCCTTGAAGAACTGGAACAAATGACATGTGACTTCACCAAAAAGACAAAGAACGATTAAAACAATGGCTATGAAGACATGGAAGTGACCCAGTCAGAGCCAAGACAGACTGAGACCATGAGAAAAGGCCATGGGAACAGTGTTTTGGGGACGCTCAAGGCACTTTGCGTGTTGATATTTTGAAGAGCTCAGTAACGGTAACACCTGCTTATTATGAGAGTGTTTTGAGAAAGTTAGCAAACGCGTTAGTGGAAACACACCCAGGAGAGCTCACGAGCAAGTCCTTCACGATGACCATCTTGTCATCACACAAGGGTGATCTGGGGAGAGTTTAGGCCCAACAGTCTTCATTTGGCTCCTTCTGATTTCGTTTTGTTTCCTAATGTTAAAAATCTTTAAAAGGTACCCATTTTTCGTTGGTTAATAATGTAAAAAAGACTGCATTGGCATGGTTAGATCCGCAAGATCTTTATTTTTTTGTTTGTTTGTTTTTAAAGGTTTTGGCCGTAGGGAGTGTAAGCTCACCAGAGAGATACAAAGAGAGACGGTGAGAGGAAAAGTGGGAAGTCACCCCCTAGGAGGGATGGCCACACCATAATCCCTTCCCCTCCATTCCATCCTCCTCCTGAGATTTTGGGGACACACATACACACATACACACACACACACACACACACACACACATGACCTGTCAAGTCAGAAAGCAACAGATCCTGATGGCTTAAAGCTGTGTCACCTGGAATCGGATTTCCTGGGTTCAGATCGTGCTCTGTCACCACCAGACCTTGAACACTCTCCTTCACCGTTCCACCCTGAGTTTCCCTATCTTTAAATTGAAGATAAAGACAACAATAGTAACACTGGAAAGCAGTTGTGACAATTAACGATGCATGTAAAACTCTTAGAAAATATCTCATAGCACACACTTGATGAGCATGAGATCTCTAATGCTCACCTTTGTTCCCCTCTCAGACTGATTCCTTTACTCGTAATTGTTCTTCAATCCTTTCTCATGTCCTTGAAAGGCTGGGACCTTGCTACTTTGTCTATAACATGTCCCTTAGTTTCTCACTCAAAAAGCACTGATTCCTTGTCTTAAATCGCTACTGGTTAACTCAAAACCCCGCCATGTGCCTCTCACACTCTAACTTCTATTCCAGAAACATGTATGTGTACCGTATCCCATTTCCATGTGTGTACATCCCTGGAGAATAAGCGGTGTTCGTATTTCTCACTCACCTGCCCCGGCTGAGAACCCGCAGAACACAGGCAGTAACTGAGCTATTCAAGACAGTAGCCACAAGCTACCCGAGGACTACACATTTACTAAAATAAAATTCAGCCAGCCCATGGCTTGGTGGTTGAGGAAGACAACTGTGCAATTTGGGTCCCAGACACAGTGATGTGAAAACATGCCAGGCACATGTGTGTGTGTCCCCAACCCCAAAAGGACGGAGGAACAGAAGAGCCAGGATCGCAGTGTGACTATGCGCACGGTGGTGATGGGGTGGGCGAGTGATTCCTCATTCTCCCTCTCTCTGTCTCTCTCTGGGACGCACACACACCGTCTGGCAATTTTTTTTAATAATGAAAAAGTTAATTAAATTGATAATTTGGCTCTGTAGTCACACTAGCCAAGTTTTAAATACCCAACAGCTACATGCAAGTACTGACTGCTAGTACTCTACTGACAGCACAGAGAGGGGACATTCCCCACCTCACAGAAACTTCTATTGGACACCTTTGCAGTAGACATTAGATAAATCCATGGTGCAATATTTTAAACACTGTCCTTATTTTAGAAATATTACTCTCTTCTCACTATAAGCTTTTATCAAACAAGTGCTCAAAGGGAAAAAGAAGATACAAGTCACCAAGCTAATATATTCAGTAGAACCTGTGAAAAATACTTTTTTAGATGAGTAAGAAGGAGGGCAGGAGCTGTTTCTCTTGCCGGTAGCCATACAACTTTCCAACCTACAAACGACGTCTCACTCTTTAAGGATAATGGGGACAACCTACCCCACGCTCCCAGCATGGCCAGCTTAAACCACGTCTAACCCACACAAAATTCTTGCTCAGAGGGCTGGCTCTTTGCGCACGGGCTAAGCATAATGCCGTGGGAGCTGTATCCCACGTGGTAAGCCATGACCCAAATCCTGCTCACGGCTTGAAAAATACTCCAGGAGCGTGTGCATGCATGCACAAATCCTCATGGGAAGGTGAGACAGAGGGGAAAAGGACTGCGGTGTGACCATACACCACTGGGGAGTATTTTCTCCCTCTCTCTTTCTCTCTCTCTCTCTCTCATTCACTCACTCATTCGCTCACTCCTTTCTCTGGGTAGCACAAACACCCTCTGGCAATAAATAATTCTTGCTCAGATTTCTAAATGTCTTCATAAAGTTTCAAACAGAAACTCTCCAGGAAATAAAAGGGACCTATGCAGTATGATCTGCACTATTAGGCCGGGTTGAAATGCTGCAGGGCTTCCTGTTGCCCTCAGAACAGTCTGACCTCTGGCTGTGCTGGAGTCTCCCCCTCCCCGCTCCTCCATGCTCCTGGTTTTCAGCCACACCACCTTTTCTCAGCTCCTGGAAGCAGGCAGGAGAGAACTTGCATGCCACACCCCACGCGAGCTGGACCTCCCCAGCTTGCATCTTGCTCCAGTGCAATTTTGGAACAAGAACGGACTTTAGAGACACTCAGAGCATTTATTTTGCTGTATCGATAAGTCCTCGGAGCTGTCTTGACTGACCAATCACTATAAAATAGCAGCCCTCCTCTTTCGGTCTTCCTTCATTTGTCATTTGGTACTTGTTTGGGAACAAGCCTACTGCCTGCCCCCTGAAGGAGACAGTAGGTTTGGTAAATGCCGAGACCTACACTATTTTACTTCCCACCATTTACTCCGCATCCTAAATTGTGGCTGCTGGGTGCCTAACAAATTATCAAATGGAAGAAAGAAACAGAATCTGACATGCCTATGTAACTGTGTTGGAGGAAATAAAGCAATGATGTTTATTTTCAAAAAGGGAGTTTTAAACTAACCTATTTTGTGATAGCCATACGTGTGGGGAATGGGAAGAGCGAAAAAGGGAAAAGAAAGTTAGAGGAAGAAAAAAGGTTTCATTTTTAAAATATCACATAAAATTATCAAATTTATCCTTTGTTCAAACCTTTAAGTTGAGGTATATTATTAAGGGAAAATTATGAGTCATTCATTTTTGAAGTGGAAGATGAGGTTCGGTCCCACTTAGGGACACAGTGACCTAGGATTTCATCTTAACGCTCATTATATTTAGTGGCTTAAAATCCTGGAGCAATGCCCAGATGGAAAGCGTACGATATTTAAGACTGATATAGCTAACAAAATGCCCTTTGAGTAATTTTTAAAAAGCCTTCCCATTAGCAGTAATGAATTGTTTCACTCCGTTAGTTTGGATGAATTAGAAAGTTTAAAAAATAAAGACCAGATATGTTAAGTAACTACTAGATGATCATAAAAAAAAAAAAAAATAGGTATCTCCTTGGACTTATTTCTCTTGCACAGCTTACATCAAGTGTCTACAGAATTTAAAAAAATGTGGTACAAAGAATTATTTGAAGTAACACGTAATTGTAAAATATGTGTATATGCGTGGATTTCATAAGAGAGCTGAAAATATATTTCAGTGCCTCTCTCTGTATGTCGATATATAGACACACACATATATGTATCCACAGATAGACAGACAGACAGACAGACAGACAGAGATAGATAGAGACACATACATAAGTCAGGGTTGCAATGCTTCAGGGTTACAATTCGCATGCACACATTGACTCACATGCAGAGTGAGTTTTATCTACAGTCCGACAATACTTTTTGGAAATTAGACAATTGGACGTTTCCATATTTGGAGAGACATTAAAGTGAAATAAAACCATCAGAATTATGGGCAATAAATGCAGCTCATCAATAGACATGAGTCATTACCAAAGGGGCAAGTAATTCTGCGATCTCTCTCTATCGTTTTAATTCATCAAGTCAAGTTGAGGCCTTAATTTAGTGCAATTTTAGAATTGGAATGGGCATTAGAAAGAATCAGATGACTGGTTTATCTTGCTGTGTTGAAAATTTCACATTTGCATCATAATGAGATTTCTCTAAGCTCACTGACATTTCAGTTGGCCTTAGTGATCATTAGTTTTCCTTTCGTCTGTTTGGTGGTTGTGCTTATAGAGTTGCTCAAATGCAAACAAACCCACTGGAAAATGGCTAATTTCCATCTGATGGGCCATTCTACTTTGAAACACTCAGGTTGCAAAATCGCTGTGATTATTAACTAAACATCATTATGATAACTAAACTGATAATAGAACATGGATCATATTCCTCTTGGGAAAAGACACTGAAATATATTGTCAGCTAAGTTATGAATTCACACAGAGGATCTTTTTGCTATTTGAAGAAAAGACAGTCTTAATTTATATTGCCTAATCATAAACTGGAGGTATTCACGTTAGCAATCGCTGGTTTGAGGTCTATGTAGCATAGTTGAAACCACTGCTATTCATGTTGTTAGATACCCAGGTGGATAAGCTGGCCATTCTGCAGCTGTCTTGTAAGTTGACCCACCTTAAAATAAGAAGTGAATGCCTCTTTCAACTGTGATCTCTGACTCTAAGTAATGCACAAGCATACATTTCACCGAAGAAAAGAAGTCAGAGCTCTTCCATTTACAAGGAAATAAAACTTAATTTTTTTATTCACAGTTGAAATGGAGCAGGGGAATTTTCAAACTTCAAGTAGGGGCTGGAGCTTGCAATTATACCAGACATTGAAATTATTCAGAGAAATTAGCAAACATGAGAATAAACATTACAAATTTTTGTTTGTTTGTTTTTGAGAGAGATTTTTGCTTTAGAGAGCATGTGTGCTCACCGAGAGACAGAGAAACAGAAGCAAGAAATCACCCCCCAAAGGGGGATGGCCATGCCACAATCCCTTCTCCTCCATTCTCCTCTCGAGATTTTGGGCATGCACACACGTATGCCTGGCGTGAGTTTTAAGTCACTGGGTCTGGGATTCGAACCATGGTTGATTATGTGGGCATCAAGTGACATAACCATTATGCCATCTGCAGGTCCCACAAAAATATTTTAATTGTGTGAATGAACTCTTCAATGTAGAGTGGAGTATGTGGTTAAATAAATGTAATGACTTCATTTTCGGATATCTTGTAAATCATTACAACACCACTATTCTCTAGAATAGAACAAGTTCTCAATAATGATAAGGTGAATGAATGAACAAACGAACAGGTGCTTGAAGTCTTAGCAGTTACCCACATTGCTTTCTATTTTGTAGTAAACCTCTTTTTTAAACATTTAAATTCAAAATGTTAAACTTCATGCGTTATGAAGTTGTACATGTCACAATGAGACAATTTTACTTTTTTAAAAATTATTTAATTTTGGGACCAGTGGTTGGCGTAATGACTATGTCACTAGACCCCCACGTAGCTGACTGTGGTTCAAGTCCTAGACCCGGTGGCTTAAACTCACATCAGACGTGTGCGTATGTGCCCAAAATCCTGAGAAGAGAATGGAGGAGAAGGGATTGTGGTGTGGCCATCCCCCCAGGGGGTGATTTCTCGCTTTCTGTCTCTCTGTCTCTGCCTTTCTGGCGAGCACACGCACCCTATAGCAAAAACCTCTCCAAAAAATATTTCTTACTTATTTACTTTTTTAGTTTGCTATAGGGCATGTGCTGAGAGAGATAGAGAGAGGGAGAGAGGGAGTGGGAACGTGAGAAAGCAAACTATCATGTCTGGAACTTGAACCACGGTCAGCCAGGTGGGGGCCCAGCACACTAACTACCACACCACCTGCTGGCCCCTTGAGACAATTTCATTTAAATAGTGAACACCAGTATTTCTCCCTTGGACTACATCATCTTTTCTAACTCACATTTTTTCAATAATTTTCTTGGATGAAAGTACATTTGACATATGCACCTAGAAATAAAAAGTAGTTTAAGATGAAGCTCTAAAGCTAATGTTTACAGAATAAAACACAGGCACAAAGAAGAGGTCTCTAACTTATTCTGGAAGCAAACTCTACAATCAGTTAAATAAAGTAAGCACTGGCTCTGTGTCAGGATTGCTAATGACCTTGTCAGGATTTCTATCTGCACCCAAGCATGTGACTTACCAAGAGACACATCGCATACTGATATGTTCTTCGCAGGACGAAAGCTAGAACAAATAATATTTCTTCATTCTTTAAGAAAATGAAATGGCAAAGAGCACATGGAGTCTGCCGGCAGATAATAAGACCGTTTAATTAGCCAGTCTCCAGAGACAGAACAGATCTGCGGAAGTCTTCCTGGGATTCTGTACAAGGAGATGCAGTAAAAGAACTTCCTTTTCTCCGGGATTCCATTACGGACAGGCCCAGAAAGTCTCACCCAGATAATCAAACAGGCAGATATAACCACGGGATACTAAATCCAGCATGCCATCCAGGGCTCCGCAATATTATCCAGAAATGAATGTAAGTCCATAGTAGATTTGCACCTAAATTCGTCTTGTTATTTTCTAACCACACACGTATCTAGTGTTTTTCTCCATGGTAAATTGTTAGTTTTCATGGTGTTTCAATGAGGGGATTATGAAATAGTAGAGATGATTTGCCTAACAGGTGGTTTACTTATACTTAGATATAAATCAAATTTATAAGGGAAAACATAAGATAATTATCTATATAAAATATATTATTAAATTTTTATCCAATCATTTTCACAAAAATAAGTTATTTGGCTAAAGAATTAAGTTAAATCTAAATTTTCTGATTTACTATTTAGAAATAGCACATCTTTCCCTTGGAACAAAAAATATTTAATTTTCTATTGCTCTATTTCAGCTGCTCCCTTTTCTGGAATCTGCAATGTTCAAAATGGATGAGAAAGTTCCTTCTAGACAAATATTTCATGTAAGAACTCCTGCTGACTTCAGAGAAGATATAGTATTAATTATAATAATATCAATTTACACTTCTATAATAAACACTCAAACATATTTTATAAATTATTGCATGATTAAATAGGCATTTTTAACTTAGGTTTTTGCTAAAGAAAACTGTATTATATGTTTAAGTTCTTTTAGATAAAACCTGAAATTACAAAGAAATACCAACTTTCAATAAACTGACTCATACTTCTTGTCCAGATACAAGAGTAGATACCATTTCTGTTTTGTCCTTAGAAAACAGAGTCCTTCTAGATCCCTTACATTAATAAATTCAAAGAAACAAATTTCCCCAAACACCACCTCCAATATATTAAATCAGAATAGGGTAGGGGAAGATGTTAGAATTTACGTATCAACAGGAATATAAGGTGTTTCTTGTATATACTAACATGTGAGAGTTCAGTAGCTGATAATTCAGTTTTAAAAAGTTAGCAAAGCACTCAGTGACTGACCTTTGAAATTGCTTTCCACCTTGTGGTCCTGAGCCAAAAGGATGATTTTTAGAATCTCCTTCTAATAAACTACAAAAAAGGGACCACCCATTTGAATACTCCTTTACAATGCAAGCTTGCAGCTGCTCTCACAAAGGGTAGAATGTATCTTTCCAACTCTTGGTAACTGGTTTTGGTCATGTAAAGTATTGGGTCACTGGAATTTTCTATGCATTCTTTGCGTAGAAAAAAATATATGATGACTTTTCCAATAACCCAATATTTTGACCAACAGGATACTGACAAACATAAAACAAACACAAAACAAACAAAAAAGAATTGATAAGTCCCTATGCAATGGGATTTGTCTTGTCTTGCAGCTTTTCAACTTTAGCTACCATGTTAAGAAGTCTGAGCTAGACTGAGAGATGCTAGAGACTCAGGACACAGCAGCCTTCATCATGGCAATCAATAGTCAAACATGTCAAAGAAGTCACCTTGTATTGGCCTGCCCCCTTCCCAACTTCTAGCTGGCCACATCTATAAAACTGAACCCCAGAGATACCTGAAGAAGAACTGTTCAATGGGGCCCAGGCAAACTGCCAACTCACGGTACTGCAAGTGAATTAAGCCAATAACGCTACGGATGCTTTTGTTATGCAGCAAAAACTAACTGATACAATGCTTTAACAAAAATGAAAAACAAATAGAAGATGAAGTTCCTGGCTTTAATTTTGGTAGTGCTCAAGGTTTACCACATTCTTGGAATCTTTAACATTTTTCATTCCACGACGTGACATAAGTGGTAAATATATTTATATAGGGCCAGATGGATTCAAGAAGTTAAATCTTACTAATCAAGCTTCAAAGAAAGAAGTAACCTGTTCAGGAAAAAAAAAAGGTAAAGTGAACACATTTTCTAGAAATAAATAGGATAAGAAAAAAATTGCTACTGGAAAACAAGGAGCTCTGACATTTAGTTCAGACTTTTACAAAGGAAATGTACTTGCATTATTGAAAATCTAAGTTTACCATGGCAACAGCTTCCTTGTACTTTTACTCATTTTCCATCATCATGTTTGCATATCTTAAAAATCAGATCAGGCTCCTTGTATATAAAGATTTTATTAAACCTCTAAAAATAATCAGAATGGTTTCTGTAAGATTGAATACAGTCGCATGGAGTATGTGAGTATACTTTAAAAAGTGTTGAGGAGTATAAAACATTGTATATTATTACGACGACA
Source organism: Tupaia tana (assembly GCA_026018925.1). NCBI lineage: Eukaryota > Metazoa > Chordata > Mammalia > Scandentia > Tupaiidae > Tupaia > Tupaia tana. The sequence goes on along the minus strand of JAKSZU010000025.1, from coordinate 26,134,498 downwards.
ATAAAACTCTTATTCAGGATACTTTCATTACCTGTTCTCATTCACTGATTCATTTAACACAACAGCACTCTGGCCAGGCAAACGCTTAACTACTAAAAATATCAGAGTTAATAATGTAGACACTTCTGTGAACTTGCAGAATCTACATTTTATTAGGGAGAACAAGACAAATTCAGGAGCTTAGAGATTCTATGATAAACAAACAAACAAAAACAAGAAAAGGTGAGAGAAGGTGGAAGATCATTTAGAACAGCAGATCAGGGTCCTCTTTGGGAGGTGACATTTAAGATGAGAGCTCATGAATTTTAAGGAGACGAGGAATATTTCAAGAAGGGAGGATAGCAAACTCTGAGAACATAAAGTGTGAATGGAATTGGCCTTTTCAAATTCTAAAAAAAGGCCAGCATGGCTCATTGCTGGTGAGCCAAAAGCAAGTGCTAAGAAAGTTAAAAGAGGCTGTAGTGGGTAGAACATGGAGAGGCTCCTAAGCCACGACAGCACTTGGGTCTTCTCCTAAATGCCTATATATAACTGACGTCTACATAAGTCATTTTGACAGTTATATGGGGGTTTGGTCTGTTCAACTTTGAAAATCCATCGCACGCATTCAAGGTGCATAGACTGTTAGCTGAAGCAACACAGTCATTTCACATTTGCCTACTAAATAAATAGACATCTAAAATATTCGGAAAGGCAGACTAATTCCAAAAAAGGCTCACCATCTTAGTCAAGATCCCTGAAGTATCTCCTAGACTCTTCACCCAGATATTCTGATCTTAATATAACTGTGTGTCAACAGAACAACAACAACAAAACGGACGCAACTAGTCAATGGAGAATTTTTAAAAATCTACTGGCCAGGGAGAAAGATGGAAAGAGAGAGAGAACCCCCCAATAGGTCATGGTCAGACCATATCATAGACCCCCTACCTTCGCCCTTCATTCCTTCAGGATCTTGAGTACACACAGACATACCCTGTCTGTTTTTCCATCCCCAGGGCCAGAACTCAAACTGCAGTTGGCCCCCTGGGACCTGGCTCCCTTGGCTACTACACCACAGGGTAAAAGAATGTATTCAAACCAACCCAGGAGAAAAGCTATCGGATTTGATTGACATGAACAAAGAGATTACTAAATTTGGACTATTGCAGTAAGTTTGTGTTCAGGAATATTTAAAGTCTAATCACCTGTGGGAAAAAATAAGAAATGGTACAAGTAATCAAAAGTTCAATTACTTTACTAAAAGCCCAGTAATTGTAAATGGGAGAAACTCTTTGTTATAAATAACAAAATACATTTTATTTCCTCTCAATTCCCTGTATAAGTCAGATCAGCTATGTATGAGAATTGCGTGAACAAGGACAAATTGTTTTGGCAGATAGGACTGAAGAGTTTGAGATTTAAAGCAAATACTGAAATTCTAGAAAATGGCAGAAGGAGAAGAATTTTCAGACGCTGCTTAAATAACAGTAAAAATATTTTTAAAATGTAGAACCATATAAAATGGGAAATAACTTATCATGGGAATACATTTAATAAATGGTATATAGAATTGCTTCTTCTCATGCAATGTTTACTGTAATAGATCCTCTTAGAAAAGTAATCTGAAGACAATCTCTTAAAATAATAATCCGATTGATCAATAAGTAAATTTTGGGGGGGAGAGGTTTTTGCTATAGGGCGCATGTGCTCACCAGAAAGACAGAGAGAGACAGAGAGACAGAAAGCGAGAAATCACCCCAAGGGGGATGGCCATGCCGCAATCCCTTCTCCTCCATTCTCTGCTCAGGATCTTGGGCACGTACGCACATGCGCCCAGCATGAGTTTAAGCCACCAGGTCCAGGACTCGAACCGCAGCCAACTACATAGGAGCCTGCTACATAGCCATTATGCTAACTGCTGGTCCCAAAAAGTAGTAAATTTTAATAACAAATAATAAATGCCATGTGCGTTCAAATATTTCACACTGAATAGGTCTAAACCATAAAGTTTACGATATGCTGTAAGAGAAACTGGTTACAGTTTATAACCTCTTCTTAGTAAAAATTCTTAAAACTGTTTTCAACTCCCATACGCAATTAGTGAAAAAGTAAACAACATAGGAGATTTTGGAACAAAGCCAAAAAAATGGAATGAGAAACACTTCATGGGAAACTTCAAAGTCTTTCAGTAGTGGGAAAAAAAAATCACAATGGCTAATAAGGGGTTGAAAAAAATTGTAATGCACTGATGAATTGAAACCAAAGGAATAATTCCCAAAACGTCACAAAGTGAAAGCAGAAGCCAGTAGATAAACAAGTACCAAAGTTTGCTTATATCCTCAAGATTTCTGCCAAATTTTGAAAAAAATAAAAAAACAAAGAGCCTTCTCCAAAAGGTGTGCAGAGGACAAGAAACATCTGCATAAACGTGGAACCACGAAGCTGGAAAGTAATCTGGCCCCTGAAAAGGAGGACAACATGCAAATTTGCTTGTTTCAAATCTGGCACTTGGGTAGAAGAAAATAAACAAATAGTCTTTCCTGAAAATTCATAAGCACAAGCCGGACCACGCATGAGTTTGCAGTCTGCATTTACACTTCTGTGTCGTCAACAGCAGCAAGCGGAGGATCTAATTTAAAGTGTTCCAGGTGTGAAGGTGCTCGCTGATGTCTGAAATAGCAAAGGAAAGCATTCTCTAGAGAAAAACTCCTTCAACCTAGTCGTCAAAACATTCCTATCGCTAAAGTTTTAGGTAAAATGAGCAGCTCTAAGTTATAAATGAGGAAAAAAGGCATCGATAATGAGTCAAAAGAATAATTTAAAGGACTGTAGACTCAGAACCACAAATACTTTATTGACTAGAACTGTGCCACGAGATTCTAAAGACATACATGAATACTGTTAAAAAAATAAAATTTTAAAACATAAATTAGGAATAAATGCAAAAAGAGGGAAGTTGATTTTTTAAACCTATTATGATTTATTTGAATAATGTCTAATACTTAAGCATACTACACCATAAAATGAGTAAGTATTCAATGGAATATTCAGTGAAATGATTAGAATTGGTTATAGATTCTACTATTCTGGGTTTAATCTGTCTAATCATTCAAAATAGATTCAAAAACTTCCCTCTAATTGAAGTACAGAAAAACAGATATAGGAAATATAAAAAAGTTAAGATACAAGGTAGTGTAAGAAGGTCTAACACACACAAAACTGAAATAATACCATCCCAAAACACACAAAGCAACAATTTATGGAATTCTATGATGGCACTAAAAATGTTCATGGCACCTTAGAAGTTTAGAGATTAAGCAGATAGAAATTGCTAAAGCTATAGAAGATTCATGCAGCACAATGAATGAGCTTGTTTAGATACATAAACATTGAAATAATACATCTAATACTTAGTAAATATTTTCCATAGAACATTTCATTTACACACACACACAAAGACTAATGATCTTAATTCATTTTGAATAATTGCTATCACTGAATATAAAACAAGTTATCTAACCCCACAAAAATTAAATTGGAAATCAATAACAAAAATAACTAGAAAAATGACATATAATGGAAAATTAAAAGACACCATTTATTCTCTCATTGATCAAAGAGAAAATCATATTTAAAACTTAACATTATGCACCAAAATTTGGAGGATACAGCTAACATAGCATAGGACATTTGGAAAACTTCCAAAATTAATGAGACCAGCAGCAACTTAATAAGTTCGGACAAAAACAACAAAGCTTAAAAAATATATATAGGAAAGAGAAGGAAAGAATGAAGAGAAATTTTTAAAATTTCCTTATTTTTATCTGAAGTGATATCATCAAGAAAAAAAGGTAAGTGATACCAGTATTAATTTCCCCATAAAACAGAAGATAGGGGCAATTATTTACAAAACAAAATATCCCAAGGAGGGCTCAAGGGTCCATTTAAGAATATCAGCAACACAGAGGCCCATCTGCCTTTCCCAGCCTGGCACATCTCCTGACTCCTACCCTGGCTGCTCCATGGACGTCCCGACCCCAGCACACGCCCGATACCCAAGCTGTGGCTGCTGCCGAGTGCCCGTGCTCCAGACCCCGGTCTGTGGCTGCAGTATACGTCCACATGTCACACACCAGGGCACGGCCATCGCCCGCTAGGTCACACACTGGTCTCCCTGCGTATGCCTGTACGCTGGCCGCTCCCCAGCTCAGCTGCAGTGGAGACCAGGTCCTACCCCAGACTGGAGCCACCGCAGTCCTGCACTTAGGTGTGCTCCCGTCCTTGGCTCTCTGGCTGCTGCACAAGTGCCCACACTTTGCACATCACTGTCACTGTGTCAGTGAGGGTGCCTCATCACGGGGTAACAGTGCTATTACTGTCTCAGGCACCAGGGCCAGAGTCCCTCCACTCTGTGCTTCGGGCTTCAACCCAAGGCTACTCCAAGGGTTCACTGAGCGGACAGCCGTGCCAGCACTGCTGCAACGGGGCTGCGGACAAAAGCTGGTGCTGACAGGGGTCCAGCCCCTGGGATGGAAGACTGGGGGGACCCTCGCACCCGTCACCACTGAGAGCCCAGGCCCCACCACTGAGGACACTCAGGACTGGCCAGAGAATCTCTGCCAACCTCACCAACTCCGACTTCAGGCCACAGAGCCTCATGGACAACACACTGTGGGGCCCTCAGAGAGCTGGAACTGCTGCATTTACACAGCCAGCGTGCAGCCGTGCAACAAAACTATAAAGAGAAACTAAACCGAAGTTCTGGAGGGGGTGACCTTTGCAGTTGACTGGTTATAAAACCCGTGAGGGGCACACAGAAGGTCCCCAAGTTTCCTGCCCCATTTTCCTGTTTGAGCAGGGAAGTGGGTGTGTGAATTTGCGTTTCAATAATAAGTAAATCCTGTATCATTTATTTCATAACGTTTTTTTAAATGACAGAGAGAAATGACTGCGAAGGACTCAGCTGCACTTCTTGATGACATGCCCTTTTTTCTTCAGACACCCTGAGAAAACTCAATTATTGTCCATCAACAGCTTTTCCTGAACGTAGAAAGAGTAGAAAGAAGATAATTGCCTCGCTGCTATCTGTGATTGGAAAGCCAGAGCCCGCTGGGAAAACCCAGGTGCTCAGGGATGCCGGGAGATGTCCTATTTTTCTAAGTTTTCACCCCAGAGAATGGTATTTACACTCCCACATTTTATTCTACTTCAGTGTACATTTCCAGGAAGAAATAAAAGCATATTTTGGGAGGATGTTGGAAAATTTGCTGCTACCAAGATCTCCAATATCAGTGTTTCAACTAACACCTTATTCCATACCGTAAAAGAAGTGGGTCCCTAAAAGAAAGGGGAAATCTCATTATGGGAGGGAAGAAGGGAAAGCCTCTTGACACTTTCTCATAAAAGCAAGGGAGCTTCTTCCCAGAGGTGCCAGCAAATGTCCTTAGGGTTTCCGATAGTTCCAGGGCTGTGACCAGGAATAGGACAACCCTAATGGCCCGAGCCCAGGGCTACGGGAACTTAGCTCCCCTCAAAGTGCAGAGGTTTTGGGGGAGACGGGGCAGAAGCTCAAATCAAACTGGGGATAAAACCACCAAGAGGAAAAGTCAAAGAGATCGAATAGAACCAGACTTGACGACTACCCACTATGAAGGTTTCCACGGATTTCCACTGTCCTCCCAATACCTCGCAGACAGGATTAAATTATTAAATTGTCACATATCCATAGAAGTTGTTCAAAATGACTTAACTTCCAAAACTTAAATTCATTTCATTGAAATACCTAAAGGACAGACAGGAAATTTTATAAATTGTATTTCTGGACCCCAGAGTTGACTATATTCCATTGCCAATGAAAAGGCTTTTCATAGAAATTCCATCAATATTTCTACTAAAGTAACAGCTTAAATTCTTCCTGGCATGACTTGGCCAATTATCGCCAGGTACGTTTTTCTTCCGTACCTGTCATGTTGTAAAATGACATTAAATTTTGTTAAAAGCATCCCATAAATAATAAATGATGACAAAAATCATTTATTACTTACTTAAGAGCCATAAAATATTAAGTACAAAATTTAAGAACGAAAAGGTAATTCCTAATTCACACCCTTTCTGCTAGATAATAAAGCCTGCACCTTCCGCTATTTGTGGAAAAGAAAGTGTCGCACTCGATCACTTCCTTTTAGTCTCCAAAGGGCAAAAGAGAGGAGAGAAAGTTCTTGTCCTGAAATTCCCTGCACCAGCAATATCGAAGAACCCAGGAAAGTGACGTTCAGAAGTCAGGAGACAAGGATGTCAGAGCGTCTGCACCGCTAGGTATTTCTATGTCTTGGAAAACCACTCATACTCTTAAATGATACGCATGGAGCTACTGCAGTAGGATCCCATCCTCTTGTCCTGTTTAGGACAACTAGAAATTAGAACTCAAAAATAAATACATAAAACATCTGTCAGCGGTAGCACAGACAAACGTAGTTGAGACACACGAAGATGTTCAGGTCGAACATCCACGGTTTGTTTGCAGTCACCGTCGTCCTGGGAGAATGTTCTTACCGACTGGTATAGCCAAATCAAGACGTGTAAAAGTGCCATGAAGATGACAGGTGAAAGGTTAAAATGGAATAGAAAGAGAAGAGACGAGCCTAGAGCCCCAGCACCCAATGCCATGAGCGGCAGTCACTTTTCACCGTGTCATGAGAGCTGCAAAAGCAGGCCAACCTGACATGACTCAGACATGGCTGGAAAGAAAGAGAAGAAACGGCAAACGCAGTGTGTGCACCTGGAGGTCTTCCATGAATGGACAAGGCGGTCCTAAATGTCTAAATAACATCAAGGGTCTGAGTGGGTTTCATTTAGTACTTTGGGGAAAATATACAAGCAACTCCTAATACAGCACAGTGCTGGTACAGGGACAGTCAGAAAAGACTTGAGTGGAGAAACAGGACTTTTCATGCAATGCCATTCTAACTTTCACTAATTGTCTATCTTACGCCCTACACCCCTATCCTTAATAACCACAGGGACCAGTCAGATAATGAAAGGTTTCTTTTCACAGAGAGCTTGCAATGCACTCATTCTTTCATTCTACGTGCATGTATTTATTTTGAGAGATTTTTGCTACAGGGTGCATGCACTTGCCAGAAAGACAGAGAAAGACAGAGAGACAGAAAGTGAGAAATAACCCCCAGGGGGGATGGCCACGCCGCAATCCCTTCTCCTCCATTCTCTCAGGATCTTGGGCACGCACACACACGTGCCCAGCATGAGTTTAAGCCACCAGGTCTGGGACTCGAACCGTGGTTGACTACATGGGAGTCCAGCGACATAGCCATTACTCCAACCACTGGTCCCTCTATGTGCATTTATTTAAAATACTCATTGAAGGTAATAGAAAACAAAGATGAATAGGTCAAGCATCATGTCTTGAAGAAACTCACAGTACTTCAGAGGACTGTACAAGTAGTTATTATAAGAGCTAGAAAATGCATTTTCTAAGAACACAGAGGACAAAGCGATGGAATACACGACACAGAGATGAATTTATCATCGTTCTTTAGACTTCACAATTAGAAATGTATTTTGTATGTATCATATGCTCCAACTGTTTTAAAGAAATAAAATACAGGGTAGAACCTATGAATGTAGAGGAAATACATTAGCAGCATATAGTGATAGGCAGGTAAACAAGCACAATTCTGAAGTAGCCTCCACGATACCAAGTCACTCGGACTTACTTGAGAATTCTCTTCTTGGGCTAGCATCCTCCCCACTCCTCTAACTGCAATTTCCATGTTGCGTACAATGAAGCCCAGGGATCAGAATCTTTCTGCTAGCTGACCTGCCTTTGCAGATCCTGCTTGCGCTCCCGAGTCCGTTTAGGGGCTGGACAAAGTCCAAAAATTGCTACAATTCAAGAAGTAACAGGCCTTTCAAGAAAACCTCATTCCAAAATGTAATTGTTTTCCTTCTTTGTCTTTTGAAACTACATGTTTCAATAGGACACGTAATCATAAACTCTTTCTATTTGTAACTAAAACACAATCAGTCCTCCATATCCACAAATGATGCATTTATCGATTTAACCAAAAGTGGATCAAAGTACTATATCTTTTTTTTTTAAAAAAAAAAAAGGTTGCATCTGTATTGGACATGGACAGACGACTTTTCTTCACCATTATTCTCTAAACAGCAAAGCCGAATAACTATTTACACAGTATTCACTTTGTATTAGGTATTGTAAGTAATCTATAGCTGATTTAAAATATTATACGGGAGATGTGCATAGATTATGTGCATATACGATGCCAGGTTATACATGGATGTGAGTACCCATGTACCGGCTCTGGTGTGCACGAGGATCCTGGAACTAAACCTCTGTGGACCTCAGGAGACAGACAGCCATGCGTGTGTTTTATGTTATAAAGAAATGGATAGTCCACTACCTCTCCGAGAGGACAATATAAAATATGCTTTGGAAGTCAAACTGTGTATTGTGATATAGCCTTGTTATTTTAATCTAATAAACAAGATCAACACAATGGGAAGAATGCTACACACACACACTTGTTTCCAGACAAAAGCTCTGCTTCCTTAGCAAGAGCGTTTCAAGTACGTCCTAGTGTCCTCTCTCTTATCCTAAGACGGGACAGCAAAGCGACTCTGTAACGAGCTGGTGAGCACTCGAGGCTTGGCAGGCCGCAAAGCTTCTCTCACACTCCCTCAGCTCTGCAGGCACAACCCTCAAGCACTCACAGGCCACATGAAGTCCGTGTAGACTCCTCCGACACAATTTTATGTGTGGGTTCGGCCCCGAGGTCCAGTGGTCAACACTCCAACAACTTCAAGCTCGGTGATTTTCAGCATCCAGCCTTCTCCTAGCACGTCTGATGTCACAAAGCCCCAGCACCGGAACTGGTGAAGTGGCTCATAAAACACCTTGGTTTTAGATATCTGTCCAGACGTTCCTCCCTGCCGAGATCGTCCCCTCAGTACCAGGGTCTGCATCTAGTTGCCTCTAGGTTTTTGTTTTGAATGCTGAAAAGATGTGGTTAGCTAAACAGCTGATTTTACTGAGACTTCATGTCAGATGATGTTAACGCTTCAATATTATCGTCACTCATCTTCCTTTTCCTACTCAGCGCATTTTTAAATCACTCTTAGACTTCCAGTTTCTATTTAAGCTCTAGTAGCCATTTTTTTTTAAGAGAGGGGTCACCTGAGACTCCAAGTCGTAGCTATTCTATCTCCTGGAGGCTCGAGCAGCCGGCGCAGGGCATGGCCGATTCCGTCTTCCCTGAATTCCTCCAGGAGGCAGCAGTAACAGCTGGCAACCCCAGGCCAACCCCCTGTGAACCACACCTGCAGAGAGGAAGTTTCTCCACTGGCTCTGCGTAGGCCCCACCAATGAATTCACACCTGTGAAGAGGAAGAAGGAAGAGATCCCGGAAGGTAGGAGCAGAGGCCCCGTCATGCCACAGGCGTCTGGCTTCATCTACGCCCTTAGCCTAGGCCACAGGTAAGGCCCCCCCCCCCCCCCCCGGCTTCCTGCCTTCACTGCCTTCATCGTGAAGGTCCCAGGTCCTGGGCTTTAGGTTTCCTGCCACCATCACCCTCTAAGTTGCATGAGCAGAAGTATCATGTGGTGTGCCACACTCAATCCCGAGTCTACGACGACGCTCCCTGACTAGCTCGGACCAGTGAGTGCACCTGCTGAAACACGCTCAGCGCTCTAACTGCTCGCACACTCCCCCGTGGCTGTCCCCAGTTAGGAACAGCAGACTGGCCCCCAGGTACGCCTAGCTACCCCGCCCAAGGGCAGGTGTGCTTTTAGCACCACACGGTGAAGCCCAGCGGCCCAGGCGAGTGGCACCCAGTGCGGCCCGGACAGTTCCTGGTTTCACCTGCTCCACTGACTCTGGGAGGGAGACACGTCAGGGGGCCGGGTTTCCGTATTTCTGCGGTGAAGACTGAACTTCCTTCGCCCACTACACGACACTTCCACTGTCGCAAGGAGGGACAGCACGTGAAAAGCACCAGTAAATACCCTGGGGAGAGTCGGCAGCATTCGCTCAAATCACTCCCTCGCTGTTCCCTAATCCTTTTCTGAAGCACAGAAATCATTTCTGCCCTTAGTCTTGGATTCTTTGGGCTGGGGTGCAGGTGTCACTTGACACCCCGTTGTCACTCCCTACACAGAGTAATCACCTTCTCATCCCTGTGCTCGCCCTGTGTGAACAGACATGGAGCCAACGGTCTTCAGCATGTGGGTTCATCACCTGTGGGTGTTTGAGGAGACTTTTTTGTCCTGACTTCGGAAGCAGAAATGAAAGGCACCACTTAGAACAGACCCTTACAGGGCTTGGTAGCCAGTTCTGAGTTCAAATTGTATCTCCGGCCCTTAGCAGCAAATTAGGGTCAAATTACTGGCTCATTGAATGGACACAGTATCCTCATCCACAGGAACTAACAGAGATACAAAGTAAGCAAGAAGCAGAAGCCAGCATCATCCTTGATAGCTTTTATTGAAAAGAAAAAGCTCTAAACATGATTGAAATATCCGAGCGGCTGACGCTTCCCACTGCATTACCTGTGGTACTTACTGCAGGTCAGTCAGGTGTCGGACTGCAGACCACCCATCCTCTGAGCACTGCCTCACTGGGTTTAATCCCTAACTTCTCTCTGGTAAATACTAGCACAATCCAGAATCCCATTCAGGGGGTGGCTGGAAAGTTACTTTTACTCTGGCTCTAAGTAGCACAGGGTGACCATAACAACTGAAAATTCTAAAACTTGAAGGTAGGTAATGCCACAAGAGAAGAGCTACTCTGATGCATGTATGTTTCACCCCCCAAAAAAAATATATGTGATAATTAAAATAGCTGATTGACACATGCCAAACCTTTGCTGTGTGTTCGCCATCTGTTGGAGTCATCCCTTCTGGGAGAAACAAGAGAGGACCAGCTTGGCCTCCCTTCCTGTCTCCACCATTTTGAAAGAAATTATTTCTAAGGAAGGCACTATGTTTTGAAATAGGTCAGGATTAATTCTGTTGTACAGCCCTGAGTCTGTCTTCTGCATTCGAAACCCCCCTATTCTCTTAGCTAAGTGCGAAGAATGGGAGACCGTTCAGGCAGTGTCAGAGATGCACGTCTCTGAACAGAGAAGCAGAGAAGAACTCTGGGTCAGCACACGCTTCCAGCTCTCAGGGACGTCTCGCCCATGCAACCACGCCTCCCTTCTGTCATGAAAGTGCAGATCTGCGATCTGCTTGCACGTCAATTTGGACATCAGGGAAAAAAAAAACATCAAAACAAGCAATTACAGAAATGGTGCATCATAAAATCCAATCAGCAGCAAAAGTCAACTCTGATCAGTGTATTCCACACCACCCCAGAAGAAAAAAAAATCAATCATAAGCAGTCACCGTCAGGTTTTAGTTTGCTGTCGGAGACAAATTAATCAATATCACCCACGGTGGTACTTACACGGATGACAGCGATGCTTCCCTGAATTTACCTGCCTACATATGTCAATTAATACTTAGTAAAATAATTTAACAGTATGAAAATAATGTGAACAATTCCAAGGAAGTAGATCTACTCTCTTCAATAATCTTTTTCACATACCTTATTGTTTAACCCATGCGATCACTGTATATCATACGGTGTGCAAAATGAATGTTCCCAGCACGAATACACGGCACATTAGTCTGGCTAAAGATCTGATCATAAATGTTATCATCGACCGATAATTTCCCATTTTTGTGTCGCTCATGTGTATGGTCTTTTTCTTTTTCCCCTTGATGCCCTTCCTCTGTTTATGCATCCCACACAGATTCAGTCATTCCCAAATTGAGAGTACTGAAGAAATCACACAGTATCGCATGGAGGCTAAGGGGTGTTTGTACTTGCCGCGAACATGGAGAGAGATGGAGAGGTTACAGAAGAGAAGGTTTCAAACTCCCTATGCAAATTAGACTTCAGCCTAGAGAGAACGCACAATTTCAATTTAACTGCAATGGCAGAGCCCACTGATAGCGTAGGGTGGACTAAACACTTGCACACCCAGAATCCTATCCACTGCACCCGAGGCCACATTTAAAATAGAGAAAGCAGCGACCTTCAGAGTCAATAACTCTAAAGTTATTGACAGGCATTTTGAAACACAGGCATTTTGTGAAATAGACAAGAAAACCTACAAACCTCACATATGTTCAAAACTTGAGTTAAAAAAATTATTTTAAAGACATTTTAAAAACCATAGTATCAGGGCCAGCAGCTGGCATGGTGGTGAAGGTGCTAGATTTCACATAGCAAACTCCGCGGTTCCAGTCCTGGACCCAGTGGCCTGAAACTCATGTCAGGCGCATGTGCATACGTGCCCAAAACTCTAAGGGGAGAATGGAGGAGAAGGGACTGCGGCGTGGCCACTTGCCCTGGGGGGTGATTTCTTACTTTCCTCTCTCTCTCTATGTCTCTGGCGAGTGCATCTGCCCTATGGCAAAAATCTAAAAGAAAAGTAATTGTTATACCTGGCAGCATCCTAGGATTTATAAAATAATATTGTCCCTGGGCCAGTCAGTGGTGTAACGGTTAAGATGACTGGATCCCACAGGGCAACTGTGTAGTTCAAGTCCTGGACCCAGCAGCTTGATAAATACACTGGGCATGTGTGCATGTATGCCCAAAATCACAAAAGGAGGGAGAAATGGAAAAAATGGGATTATGGTATAAGCATACCCCATGGAGGGTGCTTTCTCTCTCTCTCTCTCTCTCTCTCTCTCTCTCTCTCTCTCTCTCTCTGGCAAGAGCATGTATCCTCTGAAAATTACAAAAATAAATAAAAAAAATAATTTTAAAATATCACCCCAACTAACAACAGTACACACCAAAACACTCAAACAGGCTTTCCATATCCCAGCTGCTTAGAGACACTATTGAAACATTTTAATTGGTTGTTAATCTGGGTGATACACAGTCTTGTTGCTCACTGGATTATATAGAATGGCTCATTTAATTTCACTTGTATGATCTTTTCTACTTTTCAACTTTTAAAATAATAGAAAATAAAACTTTCATGGTAGTTTGATCCAGATAAGATGCTGTTAAAATTGGGGTGGCCCCAGTCACTTCAGTTCATCAGTTTCCAGACCAGGTGTGCAGACTCCCATGATTCTCAGTCCAGATATCCATGCCCTCTCTAATAAAGGTGCAGGTGGAGGAGGAGGAGAGCAAACAGCAGAAGGGCCGACAGAACAGTAACATAGGCCTTCTTTGTAACTTTTTATTCTGCCAGAAGAGAAAGAAGGTACCGTAGCGGATGCTGAGAGAGAGGCACCAGGACTGGGGCAGGTTTCCAATGTTCACAACATGATGCTAAACGCCGGAGGTGGTGAATATGCTTCTATCCTCGATTTGTTTATTCTACATTGTACACACGTTCTGAAAGACCATGCTGTACCCTACGAAGATGTGAAAAGGATGATATGTAAATCACAAATGACAATAAATATTTAAAGAGCAAAAAAAGAAGTCCTACTTTCAGAAATATTTTGTCCCAAAGATGTAGAACTAGTTTATGTAACCAACTAGCAAACGTGAACCTACAGTGTGCGGGCATGACAGCTGATCTCAGAGCTGCCCAAAGGCTGGGGAGGTGAGGAAGGGTGTCCCCGTAAGTAAAGCATGGTGACTGCCATGGTGAAGACACACCAAGGCACGGCGGGCATCTGCCTGGTGTGCTCACTGCAGCACCGGGAGTTGCTGACGGCAGGAATACGAGCCCCAGCGGTCTTGAGCGCCTTACTTGCATTACTTTATTTAAACTTCACAGGAGGGAGCACAGAATAGCGATTAAGATGTTGTGCCTGGGACTAATTTCATCTATATTCAAATCCAAGTAGCATCAACGAGTAAAAGGCAAGTGGAGACAAGCAGAAAAGAGGAGGCGCAGACGTCTCACACGTGTCCCCCCATCTTCTCTAGCCACACAAATTCCGAAGCATTCACCCGTCTTTGTGTGTGTTTCTCACACCTAACCGGCCACTCTAGGCAGGCCCTGGGATCCCTGATGTCTTTGGAGACCGGAACGGCAGCCATTCCCAGGTAGGGAAGCCGACCTGCAGACGGCCGGGGGAACGCCGACGTGAAACGTGCATCTGAATGAATTCCGCTCTTTCCTGACGATGCCAGCATGTAAAACGGCAGGTTCTAAAACGCGCTTCACAACCCGCTTCCTTTCCATTCGGTATTTTCTAAGACACGATGACCAAGTGCTCTTGTAGGGAAGAGCCAAGAGCTTTACACAGAGCTCTGAGTCTCACGGACCGTGTCGGACCCGGTGTCTCCCTCCCTGTCTCTCCCTCGCCTGTCGATCCTGAACCAGGACCATACTCAGTGTAGGATCCAGTCCAGGAATGTCAGCACAGGAGGTTTTAGCTTCAGTTCTTCCGTGGTTTTCCTCTCAAGCATCTGGTGGTGATATGAATTTATCAGGCCATGCTTGATTTCATTCCATCAATTTATTTTAAATTATGTTTTTCAGTGGCCGGCAGGAGGCGTGGTGGTTAAGATGCTGGACAACACATGGCCAATCACAATTCGAGTCCCGGATGTGGCGGCTTGCTTTCTCACTTTCCCTTTCTCTCTCTGGTCAAATTAAAAACTAATGATAAATAAAATTAAATAAATAACTCATTAACTAACAAAATGTTTTTGAAAAATTATGTTTTGCCTGCATTTAAAAACTGCTCCTAAAGTTAGTCTTTCTTCTTGGTGTAAGACAATGTATGGTGTACAAAATATCTTTTCTTTTTTTTTTTGAGAGCTTTCTGCTATAGGGCACATGCACTCACCAGAGAGAGAGAGACAGAAAGTGAGAAATCAGTTCTCAGGGGAATGGCCACACTACAATCCCTTCCCCTCAAGTCTCCTCTTGAGATTTTGGGCACATACACACATGCACCTGGTGTGAGTTATAAACCACTGGGTCTGGGACTCAAACCACAGGTGACTACATGAGAGTCCAGGGATGTAACCATTACACCATCTTACCTTTTCAAAAGGAACCAATCTATTCTAGACTCGGGCTCATCACCCGCTTAACTGAAGATAGAGCCCTGACACTATAAAGTTGCAGCATGAGGCATAAATAACTTGTACCTCTAAAGTGAATAAGGTAATGACTCACCTTCTAGATAACATGCTTATAAATGTTAGCTGCTATTACAGTAACTCACAAGGTAGACATTATTACAGATTTTAAAAAGATTCAAGTAACTTGCCCATAGCCACAAAATGGGGTAATCCCACAGGTGTTTTTTTTTTTTTTTTTTTTTTTAGAGAGAGATTTTTGCTGTAGGATGTGCATGTTTCCTGAAGAGACAAAGAGAGATAGAGAAACAGAAAGCGAGAAATCACCTGCCGGGGGATGGCCATGCTGCAGTCCCTTCTCCTGCAGTATCCTCTGGGGATTTAGGGCACGTATGCGCACGTGCTTGGTGTGAGTTTCAAGCCTCCAGGTCCAGGATTGAAACCACCATTGGCCATGTGGGAGTCCAGCGACATAACCATTACGCCATCTGCTGGCCCCAATCCCACAGCTTTAAGACTGCACACCTGATCTGAGTATTGACTGGGCATCTGTCATTTTTCATTCTCTAATATTCTGAGAAGTAGAACAACACAGTGTCTGTGTTTACATTTGGTATTCTCACCCATTCCCTATTTATTCTATCATAGCATATTATATATTAGTTATGGTATGTTAAATATATACATATATGATTTATATTACCTCATATTTCACTTATAATGCACAATAATAATTCATATACTGTTTGTGCTGCATCACGTTCTATTATTTTTATGTTATATTCAGTAAGCAATGATGGTGTTTTACATTCAAATAAAAGCGTTATGCATTTTTAATTAATGATCAGATCTACCCTTCATGAGTTGTGTGAGCTGTACCAGGAACTCATTCCTTCACAATTTTATTCAACAAACAGACGTTCGACGTCACTAAGCAATGATATGCAGACAACGGAAATTCAAAATTGACACAAGAAATAAAATAAAAAATATGAGCCATCCCCACGTTCTGAGAGATGCTGTGTGTTGGTAAGAAACCTGGAAAAGATTCAGTACACCCAGTGAGGTCGGTGCCAAGGCACGTACGCAGAGGCCTCCCCGGAAACCGTCTAGCTTGCTACCGAGTCGGGGGGCCTGCCCCGGGGACGTTTTCCAATTGTAACTCCTCAGTTTATTAGGCCAGTATCGACTGGGTGCCCGTTAGAGTCCTACCTCTGCGGAGGTCCTTGAAATAAATCCTGTGAACGAAGCATGACCCTGCCTTCCATTAGAAAACTCGAATTCTCTGGGAACCCCTGGGGAAAGAGCGGTGCAGCTACTATTAAGAGAAGATGCTGGAAGAACTGCGATCGTTTACTCCTTCCCGTTCTCTTCTCTCGTTCCCATTTAATTTAATTAGAAGTCATCTAAGTCGAACTTTAGCAGAGTAAAGCCAGAGGGCGACTTGGGAACCTCGACTCGCTAATAGGGGAGATTTAGGTCGATGTTTTCCAGTGCAGACAGCGCAGCCCAAGTGCTCTCTGATTAGCACCGAGGAAGGCGGCAGAGAAGGCCAAGTCCCGTGAAGCCCTGTGCGACAAGCCAGCACTCCGACGCCCGGGGGAACCCCACCAGGGATCCGACACCGACCCTGAAGCGTTCACGTTCCCTCAGGGTGGAGCCTACTGGAGATTTATTGTCGCGCGTTTCACGCGCACCTTTAATTAGAATTCAAAGCTGTATCACAGACCTCTGCTTTCACCCACTCAAGATGCCATTCCAACATTCCTCCTCGGTCTCACTAAAACACCAAAGAACCCTGATTTTCCCACCGTAACGATCCCCCACAGAAGCAGAAGTAAATCAGGACAGCGCGGTGTCTAAGTAACTTAGAGAAAGCCGTTACACACCATCGCGAATCCTTCCTCCAAGAGCTTTTCCCTACACAGCGTTACTTGCTGAATTTGAAACAGTACTCATTCAAGGGCCGCATCAAGATGGACCAGGCTGAATGTCCGCACTATCTGAAGAAATTGGGCCACTTCAGTCCAAGTCACTTAAATTCTGAGGCCTGACTGCCTCGTTTGTAAAACAGTTCAGCTAACCTGACCGCCTGGAAGAGTGGGTGTGTGGATCCAATGCCGTAAAACAGCACGTGGAAAACTGGTAGAAAAAAAACAAAATCACTCTAATGTCACTTGACATTTGCAGGTCCCTAATATTTCGCTGCTGCTCATCACTGACGCGGGGGACCTAGCAGGTAAAACTTTGTGGTCCAGGGCAACAAAGGACAGAGACCTAGAACAGGTTTGAGCTGATGACAAACTGGCTGATTGTCCTTCCGTGAAGCTGTGTAATACTGTCTCAGCTTGTTTCTCTCTGTGTAGAGGAGAACGTGACTGGATCGCCTCTAAGTTGTGTTTCATTGTTTCACTGATACAAACCAAGGTTCCTATGATCATCTGTTCATCGCTGAGCATTCCATGTGCTCGGCACAATATTAATCACCGTGGATCCAGGTGGGAAAAAAAAGTTGCCTTTGTCCCTCCTGGCTGCTACGACAAAATACTCTCAGGCTCCTCATCGATACTGAGCAGAGTCTGAGGTCACGTGATCCCCACAGTCCCCCCGGGGCATCTAATACAGTCCTGAATGCTCCTGTGTGCAAGGACTCAAGAAGATAACAGAACCATACAACCCAGGTAGGGAAAGGCCCAGTGACCACGCAGCCTGGGTTGCTCAGGGTCAGCCCCATTGCTACTGTGATATTTCAATAAAATTGTCAAGTTTAATTTATTCATGCTAGTGCGTGTGTGTTCAGGAGAAAGGCTGAGAGAGAGCGCAGTGTCCTGGACAGGGTGTGGGGGTCCTCATCACACCCTACTCACTTTCCCTGGCCTTCCAGTTCATTGGGACCCTCAGCACAGGTGCACACACCCAGTGTGTTTTCGAGCCTACCCGGGGACTCAAACCCACACGACAGTTCAGTTTGCTACTGACTGTGTCACCAGGCTGGGCCCTCAGCAGCTCCTGAGAGCCCTAGTAGCATGCTACTTCCCCTGCCGCACTGACCAAAGTGCTCCAGGATGGAAGGCCACACAGAGTCAAGATCCCAGTAACAGGTATACACACGCTGGCCGATCGTCCCAGTAACCAGGTATACACACGCCGGCCGATCGTCCCAGCAATCAGATATACACACGGGCCGATTGTCCCAGTAATCAGGTATACAGACGCCGGCCGATCGTCCCAGTAATCAGGTATACACACGCGGGCCGATCGTCCCAGTAACCAGGTATACACACGCGGGCCGATCGTCCCAGTAACCAGGTATACACACGCCGGCCGATCATCCCAGTAACCAGGTATACACACGCCGGCCGATCGTCCCAGTAACCAGGTATACACACGCCGGCCGATCGTCCCAGTAATCAGGAATACACACGCCGGTCGATCATCTCAGTAATCAGGTATGCACACGGGGGCCCACCCGAGGTATACTCGGAACAATGATGTTAAACTGCAGCACCTCCTTCGGGCGTCAGACCCTCTTTCTGACAACTGGCGTTTACACTTGGATGTGTCTCTGTTCCTCGGTTTTGAAGGTCTCTCGCTCTGAGACTGCTAATACAGTATCCGTCCTCTCCCACTGCAAACACTTATTGACATGTTTGTCTACCTAGAGAGTTTGGACTATTTCTTGATCAATACTGAATCATCAAGGCCTTCTCTTGTATCTGACGATGTCCCCAAAATACCATTGACTTGACATGACTTTTGCTTTCTCTTTCTTTTTCTAAAACTTGCTCCCTGACAACTCATTTTTTTTTTTAACCTCCAAGGAGAGATAACCGATACCTTCAGGATTTTAAAGGTAATTTAAACTTTGTCTTTAAGCAATAGAGGGAATATTCACTATTCGGGGAGCTCAAAAGAAAGTCCTCAGTTAAGGAATTTCCAGTATCCAACTAACTCAGAATGGGAGAATTCCAGCACCACCGCCCTTCCCATATTTCCAGCATCATCCTCCACACGAGATCTTCAGTTCCTGACTTCCCCTCTCTCGTTCTCTCCTGCCGGTGACTGTAGGCTGACCTCTCTGCTTTTCTCCTATTTACTTCAGAAAATCACTCTGGCATTCTATTTTAATCTTCACTTTCCAGCATCTAGACTGCTGAAGCTGTGACCTTTCCAGTAAATGTAGCAATGGTCTCTGAGCATCCTCTGATTGAAAAATCAAAACGGAGCCCATACCTGGTGTAATTATTCTGTGTGTGCAGGAGGGGTGTCTGCACTTGCATAGAACAGATGATTGGATTTCAGATTACTGTTAAAAATATGCGCATTCCACCTGAGCCCCAGCAGCTTCCTTTCCCGGGGACCCAGACAGAAACTTGACACGTCAGGTACTCTGCAGGCTCTTACCCATCCCGAACTGGCTTCCAGCTCCCGCGTGATCGACTTCCTGAAGGTTGCTCTCTCTGCCTTTACCCCATACCCAGAACTCTCCGCCCTGCTCCAGGACTGAGCACCCCCTGGTCAGTCCTTAACCACCTTCCTGCCTCCAATCTCGCCCCCACCCCCCCTTTCCTTCTGTCGTTATGTAATTACCAGAATCACCATCAAACTCCAGCTGGGCTTGCCCTCAACCATTGTCAATGAGGCCTTCTCACCCAAATAATTTCTTCCAAATTCTAAATCAATTACCAACACTGCAAAGTCAGGAGCTCTTCATTAAAATGAGATTTCTGGGCTCAGGGGCCGCTGAGGCACAACTGCATGAAGCTGGCAACCAGAGAGTGGAACTGGACAGGCCACGATCCTGCAGAGCAAGAGTGGATCCCTACGGGAAGACCCTAGGGGGGTATGTCTATCTGTCTGTCTGTCTCTCTACATATATCTTGAAGTAAATAAATAAGAAACGATGACATCTGATTTAGCAGAGCTGACAGCACTAGGTGACCATTTGCACATGGCCACAGTCGGCTGGACCCGACGAGAAGCTGACCCCTTAGGAAAGAACCAGTGACGTCCCTTGTCCCCTGGCCACCGTCCTCTGCACTCACACTTACTCTGATGCCAGC
Source organism: Tupaia tana (assembly GCA_026018925.1). Taxonomy (NCBI): domain Eukaryota; kingdom Metazoa; phylum Chordata; class Mammalia; order Scandentia; family Tupaiidae; genus Tupaia; species Tupaia tana. The sequence continues at coordinate 26,114,364 of JAKSZU010000025.1, read as the reverse complement.
TCCAGTGGGACCATGTGTCATACTGCTGGAATACTGTCGGCGGAACTCACGTGTTCACAGCCTGGCTGGTTCCGGGGGACAAAGTATATCTGTGACGCCTACATTACCTTGTCAGATGTACAGACACCCGAATAATAATTACTGACTACCGCGAGCTATTGCAGGGTAACCCTAAGCAGGCATTACATTTATTGGAAGGTTCTTGTGGAATGATATGAAGTTATGAGTGGCTCTCTTTACAGACATTTTTGTTAACATCTTATTAAGTTTTGTCATGGTCTCCCTTTTATAATTGGCTATTTGGAGTGTAAAGGAGAACAAAGAAGAAAAATGATAGGGAAAAACACTAGTTTCTTGATAAATCTGAAAAGCACTTTCGAGTCATTTTCTAGACTGATTACTCAAACAAGGAAAAGAAAAAGGAGCATCTCTCATTTCTCTGAAATGAAATTTAACTTCAATCTCTACTGGCCCAATTTCTACCTCATTTCATTATCTAACTTTCCATGAAATTTAAGTAGAAATTATGGTTATGCAATGAAAGATTCAATTTAAAAACTTGGCTATCTTACAATAAAAATTACTTTTAGAAGTACACTGGCATGTTTAATACACATAATTTATAATAGAGTGACATTAAAATAAAGTGAAAAGCAAGTTAACTGGCTGCTGTCACTATGCACTGAATGTGCTTTTGCTACTGACATTCTTGTTTGTTTGTTTGTTTTCAGTCACCGTCTTCTGCCTTTTGGCTACTCTGGTGTGTTTTTGGATTCTTTCCAATGCCATGTTTCCACCTTTGGCTTCCCAAGACCCACCCGCTGGTGTAGGAGTGTGCAAGGGAGAGAGCTGTAGGCAGAAAGGAGCTCTCGTGGTCTGCTTACGTCTTTCAGCCACCCAGGTGAACTTGAGGAGATTCCAGTTTACCGGACTGTGTGCCACACACAACGCGACATGCAACTTATGCTTCTTTCTTCAGGTACATGGCTCCAGCCCAGCCACAGGTGTGTCTGGTCCTGAGAGTTTGGGAGAGGAACCAACCACCTGAACTTAGCTACATACATGTTGCTCTGATTGGAAGATGTGGCCGTCTAACAAAAACACACCTGGGAAGAAGAGCTGTTCTCCCTGATGCTACAGAATCTATTTCAAAAGGTAGGAAGAAGAATGGACTTCATTAGATGAATAAAAACTAGTGCAGAGGCACAAGCAATATGGGAAAATAAGGAAACATCTCTCCCTCAAGGGCATACGACTCCTCCTTAAACATAACCCTGAAGAATTCTCAGAAATGTGAGAAAAAATAATTCAGGATATTCATAGTGACAAAATCAAATGAGAGTCAAGAGAAAACAGACAACCACCTCCAGCAAATAGGAGAAATTATTTCACAACTTGAAGGAAGAACACCATAGAGACAGACACCACTTAAAAAAAAAAAAAAAGGAACTTCTAGAGATGAAGACTGTATTACAGAAATCAAAACCACCTTCAAAAGTATTAAGAGCAGATTAGACCATGCAGATGGATTATCTTATCTAGAAGACAAAGTTTCTGACTCAGACCAAACCATCAAAAACAAAAAAGAAAAAATCACCAAGAAAAAAAAAGTGAGGACAACATACGGAAAATATGAGATATCATTAAATGCCCAACTATTTGAATAACTGATATTCCAAAAGGTGAAGAATCTGATAAGGACATAGAGAATGTATTCTATGAAATACTTTCAGAAAACTTTCCAAACCTAAGGAGACATTCAGCTATCCAGACACAAGGAATATAAAGAACTCCAAATATTAATAGAATCAACATAAGAACATCCTCCCCTGGGCACATTTAACCAGATTGGTAAAAATCAAAGACAAAAACAAGACTCTAAAAATGGCAAGAGAGAAACGTCAAGTTACTTAGAAAGGTTATCCTGTTAGACAAATATCAGATCTCTTGACTGAAACAAGGTAAGCAAACAAAGAACGGGCTATATGCAAAATGCTAAAAAGAAAAAAGAAAAAAAATTCAACCAAGAATACTATACCTGGCAAATTTTATCTTTCAAATGGGAAGAAAAAATAAAATCATTTTCAGATAAACAAAAACTGAATGAATTTACCAACACTAGACCAACTCTTCAAGAAGTACTGAAAGGATTAATATATCAGGAAAACTAAAGAGAGACATACAGAAATGAGAGAACACAAAATAACCAAGAAAATAGTTTACAATATGGCTGAGATAAGTCCACAAATATCAACAATAATGTTGTATGTTAGTGGATTAAATTATCCAATCCAAAGACACAGACTGGCTGAATGGATTTAAAAAACTGGAGTCGTCAAGCTGCTTGCGAGAAATGCACTTCACTGATAAAGACATACACAGAATGAACGTGAAGGACTGCAAAAAGATTTCATACAAGTAGCAACTTAAAAAGGCTTTGAGTCCTAATTCTGAAATCAGACACAATAAACGTTAAGACAAAAATTGTAAGAACAAACAAACAAGGACACTATATATCACTAAACGGACTAACCTACCAAGAAAATACAACACATAAATATCTATGTACCCACACTGGAGCACCCAAATATGTGAACGAAAGACTATTAGATCTAAAAGGAGAGATATACTGCAATTGCTGGAATTGAAACACCACACTGTCTCCTCTGGACAGATAATCTAGACAAAAAAATAAGCAAAGAGATACAAGAGCTAAACAATATAATAAATCAAATGGACTCAAAATACATCTACAGAACTTTACACCCAACAACCACAAAACACAAATTTCTCTTACCCCCACAGGAAACATTTTCAAAGATCAACTATTTGATAGGTGAAAAACGAGCCTTTACAACTCAAAGGTATAGAAACTATATCCAGCATCTTTTCTGACCACAATGGAATTGAGCTTCATATTGACTGCAGAAAGAACACTCAAAAATACACAAACATATGCAAACTGAACAATCTACTCTTGAATAACTTCACAACTAAAGAAGAAATTCAGACTGAAATCAAAAGATTCATTGAAACCAACGATAACGAACACACACGCTTTCATAACCTATGGGACACCATGAAAGCAGTCAGAAGACGGAAGATCATAGCAATTTGTGCTCACAAAAATAAAATTGAAATGTGGTAAATAGACAACCTAACAACACATCTCAGAAATCTGGGATAACAACAACTAAACCCCAAAACCACCAGGAGAAGAGAAATAATAAAAACAAGAGCAAAAGTAAGTGAAATAGAGAATAAAAGAACTATACAGAAAATAAATGAAACTAAATGCTGATTCTTTGACAAGATCAACAAAATTGACACACTGTTAGCTAGACTAATCAAGACGAACAGACAAAGCAACCAAGATACATAAAATCAGCAATGAAAAGGGCAATATTAAAACATATATAGAAGAAATACAAAAGATCATTACAATACTAGAGCAATTACATGCCAATTATCAAGAAAACTTGGATGAAATGGACAAGTTTCTTCACATATATAATCTACCACGATTGAACCACAAATTCATAGAAAGCATGACTAGACCAAGAACAAGCAATGAGATTGAATCAGTAATAAATAGTCTCCCAACAAAGGAAAGCCCACGTCATGGTGGCTTCACTTCTCAATTCTACAAAACTTTTAAAGAAGCGCTAACCCCAATTTTACTCAAGCTACTGGTTTGTCAGAAACGTCATGACATGTTTAAATGCGTCATGACATTTCCAACACCTCAATGTTTCTAAAGATTAAAAAGAAAGGAAACTTTCCAAATTTATTTTACAAAGCCTCCATCATTTTGATGGAGGCAAAGACATAACAAAAAAAAAAAAAATTAAAGACCAAGATCCCTGATGAATTCAGATACAAGAATTCTCAACAAGATACTAGCAAATCATATCCAACAATACATTAAAAACATTGTATACCATGACCGGGCATGTTTTATTCCAGAGATGCAAAATTAGCTCAATATACTCAAAACAATACATGTGATACCTCAAATTAACAGAATGAAAGATAAAAACCATATGATCATATCAATTGATGCAGAAAAATTATTTGATAAAATACAACATTCCTTCATGATAAAGACCTAAGCAAGGATAATCAGTGTCCTATCATTGTTTTTAATATACAGATGGGGAGGGAGAGTGACACGTCTCCTTTCTGAACAAGGAAGAAAGGAAAAAAATATTCCACATGCTGGTGATTTGGGCACTCATAGGTGATACTAAGAAGCAGACTAGATCATTGATGGGAGTCCAGCGCCTTATCTGGTGTGGCAGCTAAGGCTAAGGCACTGGACTCCTACATGCTTGATCACGGTTCAAGTCCTGGACCTGGCTGCTTAAAAATCACACTGTTCCATGTGAGTGCATGCCCCAAATCCCAGGATGAGAAAGGGAGAAGGGACTGCAGCATGGCCATCCCTCATGGGGATGATTTCTAACTTTCCCTCACTGTCTGTCCCTCCCTCCCTCTGCGCCTTTTGGAGAGCACACACTCCCTATGGCAAAAACGTTTAAAAAATAAAAACAAATAAGAAGCAAACTAGTTGATTGAAATACAGTTCTTTTAAAAATCCCATATTGCCAATCAAAAGAGCATAGTATTGGCACAAAAATAGACATGTGGACCAATGGAACAGAACAGAAAACCCAGAAATACATCTCAAAACATAGAGCCAACTGATTTTTGACAAAGGGTACTAGTCAATTCAGTGGGGAAAACAAAATCTCTTTAGCAAATGGTGCTGGAAAAACTGGGTATCCACCTGAAGAAAGGTGAAACTGGACCCTTTATCTTTAACCATTAATAAAAATCAACTCAAAATGGATCAATGATCTAAACTTAAGACCCCAAACTCTAAAACTACACAAGGGAAATGCTTGAAGACATTGGAGCAATCAAAAACTTCTTAAATAAGACCTCTGAAGCACAGGCCAAAACCCCACAGATAGACCACTGGGATCATGGCAGATTAAAAAGCTTCTGCCCAGCCAAGGAAACAATAAGTAAACAGTCAACCCTTGGAATGGGTGAATATATTCATAAACTATGCCTCAGATAAGAGACTGATAATCTGAATATACGAGGAACTCAAGTAGCTTACCTGAAAAAAAAACATGATCCATGCAATGAAGAGAAGAGAAAATGAGCTGAACAGACATCTCTCTAAAGAAGACATAAGAACAGCCTAAAAGCATATGAAAAAATACTCAACATCCCTTATCATAAAGGAGATACAGAGATCAAAACTACAATGAGATGCCACCTAACTCCAGTCTGAATGGCTAAGATTAAAAAAATAATAAGTGCTGGCAAGGCTGTAGTGAAAAGGGAACTCTCCTTCACTGTTGGTGGGAATGTAATTTAGTTGGCCACTGCAGAGAACAATATGGAGGTTCCTCTAAGACCTACAAATAAACTACAATATGACCCAGCAATTCCACTCTTGAATATCTTCCTAAAGGATAGAAAAGCACTAGGAAAAAACACTTGCATATCCATGTTTATTACAGTATTATTCATAATTACTAAGACATGGAACCAACCCAAATGTCCATGAACAGATGAATGGATTGAAAAAGTGTGGCACAAATACAATGGAATACTACTCAACCATTAAAAAAACAAAACACACAAACAAACAAAAGCAAGCAAACAAACAAAAAAAAAAGCACAAATACAATGGAATACTACTCAACCATTAAAAAAACAAAACACACAAACAAACAAAAGCAAGCAAACAAACAAAAAACCTGGCATTTGATAGAAAGTGGACAAATATAGAAGCTTTACTACTGAGTGAACCAAATCAGACTATGAAAGAGAGACACTGTATGTCCCCACTTACTGTCTGCACTCTAAGGCAAAATACTGAAAGATTGAAGAATATAAAAGCATAGAGAATGGTTACAGATATTGGAGAAAGTGTAGGAGGAGGGCAGGAGGTAGGGGGAGGTGAAAGGAAGGGACTCAGGAGAAAAAAACAGAGAGACAAGACATTTAAAAGACCCAGAAATGGAGGATTGTCTGTTAATGAGAATGTGTATGATAATATCTTTAACTGGGCTGGTGTACAGCGTATTTATGCTGGGAAAATTCATTTACAAGCTCTGGTGATGTACAGTGACTGAATGTATAAATTAGAAATAATAGTGACAATAAGTAAAATAAAATGATTCTTTAAGAAAAGTAAAGAAATAGGGAACCAGCAGTTAGCGTAATGGCTATGTCGCTGGACTCCCACGTAGTCGACCGCGGTTCGCGTCTCAGACCCGGTGGCTTACAACTCACGCTGGGCGCGTGTGCGTGTGTGCCCAAGATCCCGAGAGGAGAATGGAGGAGAAGGGATTGCGGCGTGACCATCCCCCCTGGGGGGTGATTTCTCACTTTCTGTCTCTCTGTCTCTCTCTGTCTGTCAGGTGAGCACACGCGCCCTATAGCGAAAAACGTCTCCAAAAAAAAAAGAAAAGTAAAAAATAAAAATCACCACTTAATGCTGAGACTGCATGTGTTATCCCTAGGAGCTACAAAAAGTTAACCGTCTCTCTTCTTGTTCCTGTATCATCATATTTCAAGAATTTAAGTCATAGAGAAAAGAAGCACTCATTCATGAGATGAGAGACAAAAAGTTCCTAAATAACTAAGGGCTTTCTTTTCAGGAGGATGATTCATCTGCTTGATTCCTAAAAGGTAAATCCCCGTCAGACACAAAGGAAGACTCAAGCACCTGTCGACCTGTGGAGAGGGAACTGCTCACTAGGCAGGAACACTTCCTTCATCAAGGAGGAAGCGGGAAGGAGAAACACCAGGATGGGGAAGAGGAAGGAGGTCAGGAAAGGGAAAAGGAAAAGGATGGGAAGGGAGAGAACAGAAAAGCCCAGTCTCCAAGTCGTAACTTGAATCGATTTCTAAATTTTACATCAAAATAGGACAAATGAGACTCTTTTAAAACAACTAGAAGGGTTTCCATCACACACTCACTAAAAACATTATTAAGCATCTATCTATAAAGTCACTTTGATAAACTGCATAAAAAATAAATCCCAACACAAAAATAAATGCCATGAGCCTGGAAGAGTTGTTTTTGAAATGATTGCCACAGCTGCAGCGTGGTTCTAAATAAAGCTGGCAGGGTTACATCTCCACGTCCTGGAAATGGAAAGAATTCGCTTTCGATATGTATAAATACACGCAGTTGATCAGTAGCTAAAACTGAAATGGGTACAAATTCCATGAACTGAGACTTCGTTTGCAAATCATCTCTGGATTCAGGCGATTCACAGCAAGTCCTCTCCACTAGCACGACTAATTGAAATTTGCTGTGTAAAGTTGCCTTCTCTCTAACTCCCCGAGGGGGACCAGGGTCAAACCCTGTGTGTTTATTCAGGGGAAGAAGCAGGGGGCAGCTCCACCACCATAAATAAGCCTGCTGGCCTAGCTCCACCATGATAGGGACCTACTGCTCCCAACCACAGCCCAGACACCCCCAAGGAGACATCCACTAGCCACGGGAAGGGGACGGGCTGAGAAAGCACTAGTTCCTCTGTTTGGGGGACCCAGGCTGGAACAGTACATGTCCACGTGCACAGCACATACCAGGTCACTAGGAGGGTCAGAGAGACAGAAAAGGACAAGGTGCAGACATGCCATCCCTATCCCTGCAGGACAACAATCATGACCAAAGAACTTCATCCAGATGTACAGGTCAAACTGACTTTTCCCCCCTGAAACAGAAAACTAAAACTCCCAATCTAACGTTACCCTATTTGAAATGAATTCCATAGCTCAACCTAGCCATTCTTTAGAACGGTGCTCTCAACTTCATGATAATCTTCGGTTGTCAGGAAAGTCATGATGTGTTTTTCTGTGCAAAAGTGTGTCATGACTTTCCCAACCACCGAATAGTAGGAACTTGTATAAGAATTGTGTAAGTGTGCATCTTTCTTCCTCATCGGATTATACTACAACTATAATCTAAAACCATGCCTGATAGCAAATCATTGAGATGCAGTAAGTTGTGAATTCAGGGCCACACACTGGGGGAGAGATTATTTAAACTGCTTACCCAGTGCGGAAGTAAAATGGGTCTCACCTTTCACAAAACACATTACCAGGGTGGAGACTACAGGACGGGTATACCAACTTCCATCTCATAAATCTCCACTAAGTCGGTAGGATCAGAGTTGATCTGTAAATGCTTTACCCCTATGTTATTTCTAGAATCCAAAATGTGCTCTAAGGGTACAGAACCTGGTAATCACATCGCTTTTAGACATTACTGTTTGCAAGCCTTCATTATTGTACCTTTTTATTGATAGAATGTGTGTACATACATGTGAGAAAGAAAGAAAAAAAGAAAGAAAGAAAGGAAGGAAGGAAGGGAGGAAGGAAGGAAGGACAGGAAGAGACAGAAAAAGAAGAGCACCTTCCAGGGGTGAGGTCACACAGTGATCGCCTTCCACTACTCCTCTGGCCCCTTGGGTCTTGGGCCCCTGTATATGTGCCTGGTGTGTTTTGGGCTGACCGGGCCAGGGATTCGAACCACAGCTGCCATGGGGATCCAGCTGCTCTTGAGTCCTGCATTACTACTGTGCAATGGAGCCAAACTTCAAGCCCTAAATTTCCTTTTTACACATTTATTTAATGTTATTAATTATTATTATTTTTAATTTGCTATAGAGCACATGCACTCACCAGAGAGGGGATGAGAGAGAGAGAGGAAAGTGAGAAAAAAAGGCACCAGGTCCAGGACTTGAACTGCCATCACCCATGTGAGAGTCCAGCGCCCTAAGCACCATGCCACCTGCTAGCCCCTCAAGCCCTAATCTGGTGAGATGCACCTTTGCTGCTTTGTCAGCAGTGGTTCCGAATGAATGTGTTCGAATGCTGGCCTTTGGGAGTTTCAGTGGCCAACCGCACGCGGAAATGCTATCCAACGGAATTTAGGACTGAAAGATTCACTTTCTCTTCCTATTGATTATCCCCTAGCAGTTCGAGACTTCAGGTAAGGAAACACTGTTGTCTAGATATAGGATTCTCAGGTTGATCTTCTATTAGCGTCAAAGATGATTGAAAAATAAACTGGCAAAACTGCAGGATGAACTAATTAGGAAGAGTGACATAGGAAGATCCTTAAAGATCATTTATACAGTGAAAACACAAACCGTCTCATGGATTGGAAGGGACTGAGGATTCCCTGTGCCTTGACTCACTGGGAAGAAAACACAGCTCTAAAAATTTAGAAAAATATCTTCGCATAGAAGGTTCATTTTAGAATGACTACATCATCAAAACTGAGTGGTTTGTATAATTAATTTTGGTTACTGGAGAGTCATTGCCTTTTTTTTTTTTTTTTTTTTTTTTTTTTTTTTTTTAAGCTATATGGTACATGCACTCACCATAGAGACAGAAAGTGAGAAATACCCTCCAGGGAGGTGGCCGTGCCACAATCCCTTCTGTTCCATTCTCCTCTTGGGATTTTGGTCAGGCACGTACACATGTCCAGAGTGAGTTTTAAGCCATCGGATCTGGGATTTGAACCCCAGTCGACTACGTGGGAGTCCACTGACATAACCATTACACTATCTACTGATCCCCATTCATCTTATTCTCTTCCTTTTAGACTATCTGTGCAGCTTAACACTCTGTAATCTGAGGCTCTTTATGGTATTCCACCTACCAAAAAAGAAATAGTTCTTTCCATAAAGAAATTATGCTGATGGTGGTGGTTTTTAATAAGCCAGGAGCCATAAATTCAAATGCTTACAGGTCCAATTTAGAGACTTCATGCTCTCTCAGTAGACAGATACACATGGGTGTGCACACATGAACACACAGAGCACACATGTAGGCATGAAGCCTGGTTTGAGGCAACAGGGAATGTTCAAGAGAAATAAGTCACTCTAAAGATATTTAAAGTAAAAAGACAAAGTTCCTGGGTACAGAGTCACAGTAAACGTGACCTTTCTGTCGGCCACATCTGGGTTCACACCTCATGTACCAGCTGTGTGTTCTTGGACAGGTTAAGATCTTGGAAACTTTGCTGAAACTCATTTGCTCATCTGTAAGTGAGGTAACCACATTTCAGATTTGTTGCCAGGGTTTAATGAGATGATGCAAATAAACCAATTAGTATGCGACACAGATCGGAGCAAGCATTAGTAACAATAAAGAATCTCTAGCCAACTGAAAAAGAAAAAAAGCTAAAATAACATACAACAGAAAAAGAGAGAGACAGCAAAATATGAGTGATAAGAATTTTCCCCAAAATCTGACCAAACTTTTAGCCTCTTCTGAGTCCCATTTGACCCCATCATGGGGCATGTGCTTAAGAAGTCCAGTTTTGGCAAGATCCTGCTCAGATTGGTTTTGTCAGAATCTCCCACCACAACACCTGGTCAATGAATGTTTGATCCAGTGACTCACCTCCGCTGTCCCTCAATGATGTCTGATCACCCTGGCCTGCCTTCAGCAAGAATCCTGTTAGGCCAGCTTAGCCAGAACCCCCCTTACTCCTCGGGTTTACTCATAGTTTTCTACCCACCGGCTCCCTCTCCACTCTCCCTGGCTTTAAATCTCCCTTTTCCTGTTGCAATAATATTCAGGGTGGAGCCTAATCTCTCTCCCGTTACAAAACCCCAGTGCCGCTGTCCCTGGACCATTTTCATTTTCCTGAATAGTCTGCCTTGCCATTTTCACACGTGTTGGATTTTATTTTTCTTTAACATGGAGAAGGAGAGAAAGCAATGAGAAGCGGCAGAGCTGTGTCCCTTAGCAGAGTAGAGGGCTTGGGTGATTTTGAGCTTCAGTAGTCCAGGTGAGGATGTCTGCAGTCTTCAGAGAAAAGGCACAGCTGGCAGGGACTGGCAGAGTCCAACTACAAAGGGCTGATGTTCAGTTAATATTCATAAAGTTACACCAGAACTTAATGTATTTCTGAACTGCTTCATAACCACTACCCCAGGACCCCAAAAGAAAACTCCCTCAAGCCCACCTACCTTGCTCGGCTGAGACCTTGCTATGATACGAGAGAAACTAGAAGGGAATGCCTAACATTTATGGCCATCATTCTGAACCCGGATGCCGGGCTCTGGACCAGCATCTATGCTGCCAGGTGGTGTCTTTGCCCTGCGGATTGCTGAATATTTTGATCACTTTCTCTAAGGGCAGAAGTGACCCAGAGGTTAAAGAGAACAGCAGGCATTTTGTTCACTGAAAGTATAAATACGTTCCAACTTTATCCCAGTGATCCAAAAATGGGATGTTTTGATGCCTTAGGACACATATGGAAGAGAAGGAGGAGGGAGAGGGAGAAAGAGAGGCAGAGAGAGATTCAGAAACTGTTTGATAGAAGGTCGTGTGAAAAGAAACGGGTGATAGGTCCAATGACCTTGGATTCGTCCACTCCGTGTCTGGCATAATATGCATGCAACAATAACTCGTGATTTAATTCATTTCACCAAGATGGCTGCTCCTGAAGAGACGCTGGACTGAGAAACAGCTTTCGAGAATTACTCAAGTTACTCTGAGGCTGTAAACCTTCATTAAGGGACAAACATATTACCCATTTTTTTCTAGGAGCCAGCATAGAAGACATCCATGTGGCTGTCACAGACAGAAAGGTGACATTTCTTCATGTTATACTTGTTTCTTAGATTCCATGTGGAACTAGTCTGGAGTTTAAAACCCATCATTCATGATTTTAATGATGCTGCATTGGCATCAACACGCAGATACAGATGCATGGATATCACGCATGAAGAATCTTTGGAAACGTGAACCACAGAAAGGTATCCACTGGGGGGTGATTTCCAGCAGTCTCTTTCCGTGGCATAGATTCCCACATGGCTGCCTATGGTTCGAGTCTTGGACCTAGCAGCTTGAAAATCATGCTGAGCATGTGTGTAGGTGTGCCCAAAATCCTGAGAGGAAAATGGAGGAGAAGGGACTGTGGCACAGCCATTCCCCTTGGGGGTAAGGGAGGGTTCTTACTTTACCTCTATCTCTTTCTCCAGAAAGTGCACATGCCCTATGGCAAAAGCACTAAAAAAATAAGGTATCCACCCAAAATGAGAATTTGTTGTCACTCAAAGTATGACAGACGTAGAAATAAGAAAGTGAAAACCACACATTGTCTAAAAAAAGGCCTATTCTTCTGTCTAAAATTTAGAATTAATTAATTCTCAAGATGGTGAGAGCCTCTGGATGCCTGATATGTAAAGGGGTCTTTGAAAGTTCATAGAGATGGCATGTTATTAAAAAATCTATGCATGCACTCCATTGGATTTTTTTTTTTTTTTGGCTTCAAGGTAAATTTGTCTTTTAATTCCATTTTTCTAAGAACTTTTCGAAGTTCCCTTACACTTGAAGTGAACTTGTCTGTTACAACAAAAGTTTCTTCTTATTTAGAAGAATTGGTTCTGGGGATCAGTAGATGGTGTAATGATTACATCACTGGACTCCCATGTAGTCGACCACAGTTCGAGTCCCAGATCCAGCAGCTTAAAACTCACACCAGCTGCATGTGCGTGCATGCCCAGATCCTGAAAGAAGAATGGATTAAGGACTCAATGCATTACACAGAGGGGGTGAGCAGACACACAGCTCAGGGTCCTGCTGCCCTGCGTCCTCACATAAGCAAAGATACCTTTGGCCACTAGAGGACGCTTTTCTGCTGAGCGCTAGATAGGCCTGAGAATCCATTTTAAGAGAACGAAGCAAACACAGTATTAACACTCTTTTAGAATGAAATAAAAATAATTTGGCCTCCTAGAGCTAGCTAGTGCATTTCTAATACTACCACAGTGCTGTGTGCACGAACAGTCAGGGAGAAAGGTTTGTGAATGAATGATTCACTGGACTGACTGCTGACAGACTGAATTATTACTTTTGCACAAAATCTTAAGACCAAGCATGTGAGAGAATCTTTCTGAACATACAAAAAGCCTTGCCAACCACAACAAAATTATAAATAGGACCCAAAGGAATCCCTTGGTGAAAGCATCCTTGTCACAAAATAAAGTCCTGTAGTGGATTCTGTAAACAGATCAATAGAAAGTTTCAAATAAATAGGTCTTGCAGGAGTAACCGATGCAACCAAGCGAACGATTCAGGAGCTCCAGGACAAGAGAGGGCATTTATCTTAGAACACAACACCTGGCCACGTAAGGACAGGGAGGAAAGCAAAGCAGAGACGTATGACCAGGTTAGCTGAAATCTCTACCTCCCCGTGTATTAGCTTAGCCTGTTCACACAGGTCATTCTTTGGCTAAGCTTTCTCTCTGCTCTCTGAAAGTTTGCAAGGTCAAAATCCTGGACTCTTGCCAAGCTATTTCACGTTCACTGGGACTAACAAGTACCACCCAAGTTGTATCGTACCCTCTGCCACATTTAATTTGAACATGCACACACGTGTGTCAAAAGCAGGACAGCGTGCCTTGTCAGAGAGTTCCCTGTGACTCCTAGCCCTATGGTACCCTCTTTCTCTAAGTTCCTAAGTACATCTTAAACTGTTCTGCTGAGTAATCTCCATGGACCTCTCTACCGTTCTCCATCGTGGCCCACGAGGTTGGCTTCACAGACTGCTTTACCTGGGTTCCTGAACTGTCTGGCTTCCGATCAGTTATGGGGTTCAATAAAACCAGTTGCTAGGGTAGCCATTCCCTGGGCCCCTCGTACAGAGCAGCAGAGAGTGGCTGGGCTCCTCTAGGTAAGCATATCATTTGTTGTTCTTCTGCTTTTTATTTTTAATTTGCCAGTGGGCACATGTACTTGCAGATAGAGAGGGAGGGGAAGCAAGAAAGCACCTCCCAGGAGGCACAGTCATGCTCCGACCCCTTCTCTTCCATCTCTCCCTCCTGTTGGGATTGCGGACATGCACACACATGGGCCTCGCATGTTTCTCAAACCATGCAATCAGCCACGTAGGATCAGTGCCCTAGCCAGCAGCACACAGGCTGGCCCAGTGAGCATCCAACTTCTATGAGAGGTGCTCTCCTACAGTGACAGACATGACTCCTTCCACGTCCTGCGAATGCTTCCTCCTCTTCCCATTTCATGGAGTCCTAATGGCTTCCCATGTTTGCTACAGAGACTGAGGATTCGATGATTTCCGGAATTCAATTCAGATGAATAAATGCGCCAAAATCAGGGCTGGACAGATGCACAGGGGTAATGTTTTGTGACATTCTGCAACGATGAGCCACATGGGCAGGCTTTAGGGTTGCCGCCAGAGCTCTCCCTGAGTGCACCAGGCATACCTGGGCCACGACTCACGGCTGGCTGAGGCTGGGGACAGATGACTGTCAAGACCCTGTTGGGGTGCTGTCTCTCACTCATGGAAGACATTCTTAAAATACAAAAATAGGTGTCTCTATGGTTTATGTTTTTCTTCATCTGTGTACTCATAGAATGCTTTTTGGGGGACCAGCAATTAGCGTAATGGCTATGTCACTGGACTGCCATGTAGTCGACCGTGGTTCGAGTCCCAGACCTGGCGGCTTAAACTCACGCCAGGTGCGTGCGCGTGCATGCCCAAGATCCCGAGAGGAGAATGGAGGAGAAGGGATTGCAGCGTGGCCATCCTCCCGAGGAGGGGGGGGTGATTTCTTGCTTTCTGTCTCTCTGTCTCCCTCTTTCTGGCGAGCGCATGCACCCTATAGCAAAAAACCTCTCCCCCCCCCCCCCCGCAAACAAAAAAAAAAATGCTTTTTGGTCTTAAACCAGTACGTGGTGATTTGCTATGCTGCACTTAGTACACCATTAGATGTGTGTTGTGCTAAACATTCTAAACCAGGAAAAATGAATATTATTTGGACAATGCCTACTATGTTGTAAGCACTTAATAAATATTTCAATCAATTAAGTGGTTATAGAAGCCTTTTTGTCCCAGGAAATGAATGTCTGTACTAGGCACTCAGAGAAAGAATATTTTATCATTCAGAGTTGAAAAGGAGTTTTGATTATTTGAGGCTGAAAACGGAAACACAGCAAATTCTCAGAAGAGTGTAATTGCACTGGAGTAATTACACAGGTCTGATTTCATTATAGTAAATGCTAATTTAATGTCTGATTCATTTTTCTAACAGGCACTAAAAATGCTTATACTTCATAAGCAATAGGACAACACATTAGATCAGAGAATTTTGGAAAAAAAATACAAGTTTATTGACTTTGGGGCATTTAAGGACTACAAAAGGATATTCAAAATATGTTTTATGTAGAAAAAGAGATCCCCCCAAAATCAATTTGGTTCTTAATAGTTTTTGAATCATGAATCCTTTCCACAGTTTTGTGATGTCTACAAACCCCTTCTTAGAACAGTATCTTTAAATGAATAATAAAAAGATACACAAGGCCATAAAAAACTAATTAGGTGAGGAAAAAAGCCTTCAAAATACTATAGGAGTAATTTTTTGACGAAGTGATACATTTCACTATAAAAATGTGACAGTGCATATATAGATATGCCACATGTCTAATAACCACTGTAATTTCCAGCTGGAACAACGCCAGTCTGATACTATGGTTGCATCTATAATTGCTTTGGTGACAGGTGCACAAAATTTCTGGGCTTTGGTGCTTACATCCATAAACTGAAGGACTTGCTAAACTTCACTTGGCCCGAAGTGAGTAAAAATGGACTTTTTATTCTTATGTAACTTCACTGAAGCCCTGGATTCTTTTGGCAGATCCCAGGTAAAGAAGCCCTGACACAACAGCAGCTTCATAGGTAGATATTAAAAGAGGAAATACAATAACCAAGAAGACAGGAGGGAGGTAAAGCTTCCCTTTCTCTGACTCCAAGGGTGGGAAAATGAGATCTGTTCAAATAGAATTAATTTTAGAGCCCAATATACTCTTGCTTCACAGAACAAAATAAAATGCTATTTTTAAAAAAATAAGTTAAAATAGATTTCAAGCAGACAGCCTCATGAAAGTCTTTGAAAAAGAAATGTACTAGATTTTGGAGTGATTGACAGGATGGAACCTCGTTTAAAGTTTCTAATGTATATTTCATCATAAAAAGTGAGTAAAGTTCAAAGGAAGAAAATGATAGGACTATTCATTTACTTGATATACATGATAAAAGCAAATACGTTGTCTTTTGGGGACGCGGACCTGGATTATTTATGTCAGCACCCTCCCCAATCCGCGGTGAGATAACAGCCATGTGCAGGCCAGCCCATCGGTCAATGGCCAGACGATCTCAAACAGGCATCATTTAATTGCCTGGGTTTGAATCAAGAAGAATGAAGGAACAGCAAAAACACACTGACTACGATCAATACCAGCAAATTGAAAAACAGGTGCATTAAAACCAAATGCAGAGTTTCTATTCTCATTAAATGTATAAAAAGTGCCAAGACTGGTCATAGGGGGTCACCCTAGAACTGATAGGAAATTGGAGGGAATACAGAAGTACTTTCTAAGGGCGCAGGTGGTTACCTTAGTAACCACTTCGTTACTTCCTGTCTCTGGTCTGTTCTAATTTCCTCTGTTCACCTGTTAACCTGAATCTAGACGTTCTCGACCTTTCCTACCCCGTGTCTTTGTTCTCCGGCAATTGCTGTTCCCCTGCCGACCTGGTTTTCATCTGCTGCTTACTGTGACCTTACGTGCTCATGCAATTTTAGTGCAGATTACCAACCTCGCTGCAGACGCCTCAGCTCTGGGTCACCAGATGTTCTCCGGTCCTGGCGTTGATTCCGGTCCTAATCTTTTCCCAGAAATATCCCTCAGGCACTAAGGTCCAGCACAGAGATGGGGAGGAAGGACTACGAATTTATCTCCAAGTCTGTCTCAGAGCAGACACCGAGGAATGTTTTTGGGTTGCTGACAAAGAGCTAGAGCCTCCTTGGAGCGATTCAGACCAACTGGTAGAGCACAGGCACATCTTTGGAGAGTGGAGGCCAAGACCCTCTCAGGAAACCTACTATGGGCCCATGAGGTCCATAGAAGCTTCTCTGTCTGGAAGGTTACTGGATCCTCTGCTCCAAGCTTTCTGCAGATAGAATAGTTCCTGCCTCTTCTACTTCTACTGATTAAGCTCATCTCATTTCCCACCATTGATTCTGCATCTTTTCATCTACCATTTTTACTCTTTTAGAAAGCATACACCTTCTCTGTAGATTTATGCTCCTGGTCCATTTTAGCTCAACCTACCAATGCCCAGATCATAATGGGCAAAGCTTTCAACAATCTAATATAACACATTTTTTTCCTAAGAATTATTTATTTAATTTGATTTATTCATTCATTTATTTTAATTTGGCCAGAGAGACACACAGAGAAAGAAGGAGAGGGAAAGTGAGAAAGGAAGCCACCAGGTTCGAGACTGTGGTCGGCCATGTGGGAGTGTCCAGCTCCTTAACCACCATGCCACCCGCTGGTCCCCTAATTTAACACATTTATATTTGAAAGTTTAGGTCATTCCTAAGGCAATTGCTATACCTAAGTCAGTTTTCTGGTTTTCTTTTTAACATAGACAACCTGAGTACAAAGGTGAAGACTCATGGACAATGCAATAACGTTTGGTCAGCCAAGTCCAAGGTGTTGCTTAGACCACCTGGGCCCGACGCACTCATTTCTACAAATAAGACAGCAGTCATTATTAGAAGAAAGTGTGAGAAAATAAAGCAGCTAGCTGAGTCTTAACTAGTAGTTCCTTACGTGGAACTGCCAAGGCCCATGCTGGTCCACAGTGACTATTCCAAATACCTATCATAAAGCTAAAAGAAAAATGTGTTGAGTTTTCATGAGGAAAAGTGTCTCCAATGAAAATATCGTCATTTATTTTTAGATTGTGCTGTGCTGCCTATATTTTGGGGTAGAGCTATTGCTTTTAAAAAATCACTGTGATTTTAGATGATAGGGTTTTAATGATGTCCTCTATATTGAAAAATAAAAATATGATCCTACACCATCCCATGATACTCTTAAAAAAAATAAAAAGTTGGTGGGCTCCAAGAAGTAAAGCATTTGGAAATACTTGGAATTTGGATGGAAGGTAAATAAGTCCTGGGCATAGTCATGGGTGGTTTAGAAGCTCAGCACGAAAGCTGGCATGTTAGGAATATTTCTGCAGCTCTGTCTCTCTGTCTCTCTGTAGTCTCTCCTTGTCAAAGCGGCTCCTCTGGGTCACTGGCTGATCTGGCCAGTCTGTCTTTGCCCACGAGGCGAGCCTAAGGGTGAGGGTGACGTGAGGGTGAAGACGCCCACGGCCTTCTGCACTCAGCCTTTCTGACTGGCTGCCTTCAACTCAATGGGTCGATTTCATCTACTTGTTCTCCTAAATGTGAAATTATTCCATGCACATCGAAAGGTCTAGAGAAACACAGAATGGTATAAAGAAAATAGAACTCAACTCTAACTCCACCACTAAAAACGGTAATGTGTTACCCTTTGAGTCTCATTTTTCTGCCTTTGATAATTCATATATTCCTTTTTCCTAGTATGTTCTGGATCAAATTCTATGTACACTTGACTGTCTTGCCTTTTTTTTTTTTTTGGAGAGGTTTTTTGCTATAGGGCGCGTGCGCTCGCCAGACAGACAGAGAGAGACAGAGAGACAGAAAGCGAGAAATCACCCCCCTGGGGGGATGGTCACGCCGCAATCCCTTCTCCTCCATTCTCCTCTCGGGATCTTGGGCATGCACGCACACGCACCCGGCGTGAGTTTTAAGCCACTGGGTCCGGGACGCGAACTGTGGTTGACTACATGGGAGTCCAGCAACATAGCCATTACGCTCACTGCTGGTTCCCTGTCTTGCTTCTTTATTGGGTTTTAAAAAAGCCTGAAGACTTTTCTCATGCTATTAGGCATTCTCTGAAATTAACCTACATAATGACTAGACTGTTTTGCTGTATATTTTTCTATTATTTAAAAACAGTCTAATGGAAATATTTGTTTATAGACCATTGTGAGAAATTATAATGTTCTCAGTAAGCAAATTAGCAGAATTGTTGAGTCAAAAGGTATGAAATTTTAAAGTGTCCCACATAGCTAAATTACTTTAGTCTTCTGAATTTATACTGTGTGTGTGTGTGTGTGTGTGTGTGTGTGTTTGCATACAATTCCAGGAATGCTGCTAATCTATGCAACTTTAAAATGACTGTAGTTTGTAACGTACTACTTTTTTTTTGAGAGAGAGAGAGAGATTATTTTGCTATAAGGAAAACTCTGTGCTTGCTGGAGAGACAGAGAGAGAGAGAGACAGAAAGACAGAAAGCAAGAAATCAGCCTCCCCCCCCCCCCACACCCCAAAGAGGGGTAGCCACGCCACAATCCCTTCTTCTCTAGTCTCCTCTCAGGATTTTGGGCATGCATGCACACATGCCCAGTGTGAGTTTTAAGCTACCAGGTCCGGGACTTGAACTGTGGCTAACTACATGGGAGTCCAGTGACATAGCCATTATGCCATCCGCTGGTCCCCTTACTCCTTCTTTAACAGATTCACCAGGAGGAAAAGTAAACCAGAAATGGCAAAAAATAAGATGGAAACTCTTCCTAACTAGCAGTTTTCCACTTCTTTCTTCCTCAAAAGTTTCTTTGTATGGGAAATTTCCTGATTTTAAATAGTTAATTATTGCATGTTTTTAAAGACTGTGGTCAGCTTATTAACCCTTAAAATGCATTACGTTATTTTGTAAAATCTCGAAGGTCTTAATTTCCTAGCTTTCTTTGGAAAGACATTCCTTTATTTCACTCTGGAGAAATCGTGCTGCCCTCTTTAACTAATAGTTCTCTTGCAAATATATGTCATTTTTTTTAACCAAAGACAGTAACCAAAGAGGAATTAATTTACTGTACCAAAAATAAGGCAAAAGAATACAAATACTGTCATACCTAAGTAAAGACAGAGCAGCCAATTTTTTTCCAAATATTAGTATGTTTTATTATGTGTATGATTAAAGAGCACAATTTGAAGGTAATGAAAAGAAAATGGTACTGCAAGCAAAAATTTTAAGTACTCTTTTCAATTAATAAACTAATGAAGATTTAAAATATGAATCCCAAATTCATTCAGGGAAACATCCTTCTAAACTAAGACATCACTGTTGAGTTTGCAAGGGCTTCGTACCTGCTCTCATGAGTCTGATGCTAAAGTATCAGATTAAACACTATTTATTCGGTGGTCTTAATGGCCTAGATCCAACCGTGCAGTCAGTGTCAGGCTGCACATGGTCATGGTGAAATGCACACAGGAACATGCAGAATTAAGAAGCAGCGCTACGTCTAGGTCTGCACAAACTGTGTGGGGAGAAGTAGAGGTAAAAGCTCATCTCTATAGCTGTAATTTTCTAAATACGTTGTGTTCGCTTGTTCCATTTTTTATTTTTAAGGTATTTGCCACATAACATATGTGCTCACCAGAGAGATTTAGAGAGACAGAGAGAGAGGAAAAGTGACAAATAGATTTAGAGAGACAGAGAGAGAGAGAGGAAAAATAACAAATCACCCCCCTGGGGGGAATGACCATACCATAATCTATTTTCCCCTGGGATTTTGGGTACACGTGCACTTGTACCTGGTGTGATTTTCAAGCCACCAAGTCCAGAACTTGAACTGTGGTCAGCCCTATGGGAGCCCAACACAGAAACACCACACCAGCTGCTGGCCCCTCTCAGTATGTGAGTTGCAAGTAGCCTACAGTTAATGACAATTCCCAAAAACATCATCATTCAACTTTATTTTTAATTTAAAAATATTTTACTTTATTCCTGATAGAGCACCTGAGACTGAGTGTGAGAGTGAGCATGAGAGTGAGCAGAAGACGACCCTCCACAGGGCTGTCACACCCCAGTCTCCTCCTTCCAGGTCTGCAGCCCTGGAGACCTGACCCCTGCAGAGCTGGGTGGGGCACTCATCCGCACCCCGAGCAGGTCTCATACCCAGGCCATGGGCTCGAACCACGTTGCCCTGGGAGACCCAGCTTCTCTTACCTCTCGCCCCACCGAGCTGTCTGCATCATTCAACTTTAAAATCTCTGAGTGGCCAAAACAGCCTTGGCCCACAGTAGGTTCAATACTTTTCTGTCGTTTCCTATAAAACGGGAGAGCAGCAGATATTCAAGCAGACCCAGGTCTTGCCGCTTTTATTTCCTTAGACCGAGACCTCCTGAACAGACAGAACTGCGCGTGAAGCATGAAGAGACCATGTCCACACCGTGGAGAAAGATCAAGGCTGATATCGACCATGATATTAATTCAAGAAGAAATTCATTAAACAGAAATCGCATCGACTACTTTTCTGTTGTGTTTTTACTGATAAGACAATGAGTGCTACTAAACACAGTAAGTCCCTGATGTGCTGCCTCCCCTCTCCAGAACTGCCGCAGAGAACTAGAGTCGAGGGCTAGGGTGTGTAACAGAGAAAGCACACTGGCTTATTTCTGCCCAGCTGCCTCAGCAAAGTGGAATTATGGCCTCACCATGGGGCGGGGAGAAAACTGAGGCTCAGAGAGAGCGATTAACTGGCTCAAAGTCACACAGCATTGAAGGCCAGGAAGCAAGGGCTTACACAAACTCCCAGGAAAATACAAAGTAGCACTAGACAGGGAAAGGAGCGGGTTTTACTAAAACAGGAAGCGTTTGGTCACTTTTGTGTTTTCAGACGTGGTCTTTAATGTCTCCGAGGCAAAGTGTGAAGTTAAGCAACGTGTGTGTTTCGAGGAGAAGAAAAGAAGAGCTTCTGGGATCGGGACGCGGAGATGTACGTGGCTGGGCAGAGGAAGAGCCTGCAGGAGAAGAAAGAGAAGCATGCAGGAGAGCAGGCAGGGTTCCAACAGAAACGGCGAGACTTTGCCAGAAGCCTGCCTAACGCAGCTCCTTTCAAATGGCTGCGTCCCTAACTTCTGTAGGAAAAGAGAAAGGGGGTCTGAACCGTGTGGACTCTCGGGAGCTCGCCCTTTACCCCGGATGCCAGGGGAACCTACAGAGAGCGTCTCAGGAACTTACCTGTGGGAGCCCGGTGGTACGCGGGAGTCTGAGGCTCCGTCTTTGATAATACAGGAAAAACAAATAGTAAAGGACGTAACAGGCCCGGCTAAGGAGGCACAGGCAGTGAGACATCAACACGTGAGAGTGGAGTGGAAGGGCAAGGTCCTGGGTTCAGATCCCGGGCTGAGCTAAACACAGCAGGCAGACACACGATCCTGGTTGCAGGAGGACTGGCAGGAAGATTGTAGTAGCAGAGACACCTTGTCAGGAGTGAGTCCCTTTCCATCTTCATTCTCTCTCTCAAGAAATGGACTTAAGAAAAAAGCTTACCACAAGTAAGCTTTTTTAACATTTAATTTTCCCCTTGATGGCCACTTAAATATGATGTAGTTGTTAGGATCTTGAGATAAAACAAAAATGCACCCATCATAGACCTCATCATCTATGCATCTTGGTCTAAGTTGTAAGATTTTGTCTTGTTGATTTGCCAGAGTATGTAAGCTCAGCAGACAGAGTCAAAGGGAGAGAGAGAGAGAGTGAGAAAGGCCCGCCGCCCCCATGGGAAATGGTCATACATGATGCCTTCTCCATCTTGCCCGCCCTTTGGGACTTGGGGCATGCATGCATGAATGCCAGCACATTCTCAAGCCACTAGGTCAGGAACTGGAACCACACCATCAGCCGTGTGGCGTCCAGCACGTTCACCACCATGCCACAGGACGGCCCCTAATTAGTGACATTTAAGACTAATGAGCAGGTGTCAAAGAGAGGAAAATACACTCTGTACTAAAACTTTTAAGCAGATAAACTCTAAAACGTTTTAAAGACAGGGAAGTTAGATTAGGCTGATAAAAATAAAAACAAGATTTTTTTTTTTAATGACCTAGATACACAAACTTTGTGTTATTTGATCTAAAAGCAAAGAACTAACGTTTTCTTTCCTGGCCACTACTCTGGCAGGTAAGACCCCCATTAACTCTGAATTTCCATGACCACAATTGCCTTTCCCTACTGCCACGGACTGCTTACTTCCTGTGTAGTTTTTTTTTTTTTTTTTTTCTATAAGCTTATTAAAAACAGGGTTTAAATCATCTCATGGTGTTCTTATCTGTATATTTCTTTTCTCTCTCTTTTTTTCTTTCTTTTTTTTTTTTTTTAAGAGAGACTTTTGCTATAGGGTGTGTGTGCTTGCCGTAGAGACAGAGAGAGGCAGAAAGTGAGAAATCACTCCCCGGGGAGGATGGCCATGCTGTAATCCCTTCTCTATTCTCCTCTCAAGACCTTGGCCATGCACACACACACGCCCGGCGTGAGTTTCAAGGCACCGGGTCTGGGACTCAAACTGCCACATGAGAATCCCACAGCATAACCATTACACCATCTGCTGGTCCCTTGTCTTTACATTTATGGCTGACAAAATTTCTGGCATATAGTAAGCACTCCATACCTGGTTGATTACATAATCTTCCAATTGACTAACCAACGAATAAAGTGGGTAGAAGACGGATGGGAAAACCCAATGACTGGCCCAAAGGACACGACTGGAATAAGCTACACGGAAATCAAATATTTCCACGGTCAGAGATCCAGAGTAGGCCAGGTCAAATCACCACGTGCAGGGGAAACAGCAGGGGGAGCTCAGACAGGACTGAGTGGGAGACTGAACCGGCTCCATGCGCTTCTGCCAAGCTCAGAGCCCTCGTCCTTCATTATTTATGCTACGACACCAAGTAGCCTCTCTGTGGGAGATGGAGGAAGATATGTTTTAGGGTGACAATTAGGCCGACAGCAGTGAAATTTTACACAATCACGGCTTTCTTTTGCTGATGTCATGCCAGCTGGTTCCTGATGACACACTGCTGTGAAACACGCACTCCCTTTCTAAAGAAAATAACGGTTGGAACCAGCTGATGGCAAGATGGTTAAGGCACTGGGTCCCTCATGGCCGACTGCCCAGCTTGAGTCCCAGACAAGGCGGTCAGGAAACATGCTGTGCGTGTGTGTGTGTGTGTGTGTGTGTGTGCGCGTGCGCATGTGTGCGCGTGTGTGTGTGTGCGCATCCGCTCATGCCGAAGATCCCAAGAGGAGAATGGAGAAGAAGAGACTGAGGGGTGGCCATCCCCCCTGGATTGGATGGTGCTCTCTCCCTCTCCCTCCAGGGAGGACACACGCTCTACAGAAAGTTAAACGAGAACAAATGAGAGGAGGAGGAGGCGGTGGTAGAAGGCCGTGGAGGAGGGCTGCACTGAGCGCCCTCAGGCCCGAGTGCTACGACACGCAGGAGCCTCGGACGGAGCCCTGTGACAGGACACAGGACACAGGAGCTGCTCTCGCCAGAAGGGACGTCCCCGTCTCCTACCCCACAGCCAGGGGCATGGCAGGCCTTGCAGTGCCCAAAGTCTGAGCAATGGGGTAGGGCCTGTTCCTTTCAGGAATTCAGGGAGGGACAACCACCGTTTCTCTTTTACTAATGCCCCAGTGGAACCACCCTTTGGGGCTCTGAATTCCTGTATTTCGAGTCAGCAAATAAGCAAAAAGGAAAAGGGAAAAAGGGAGAGAGAGCGAGAGAAGAGCAGGCTGAGAGAGAGCCCCTCAGCAGGGAGACTACAATCAAATGGTGACCTCTGATGAAGGCGCAGTCCGCAGTGTTCAGGACACAGTTCCAGGGAAAACCAGGAGGAGAGAAATGCCCATGTCGTCCCTTGCTGCGGTCCCCTGTCCCCTTTCTCACTCCTCTATGGCCACACGGCCTCTTCCAGAGTCTAACGGGCAGGGACCCCATCACGCCCACTGCCTACCCTCTTTCTGGAACCCTCTCCCGCTCACCCTTCAATGGCTCCTGGCCTGGACCTGGCTCAGGTGCCCACTGCAGAGGCTCTGCCAGTCAGAACACCACAGCTCCCTGTGACCACCGACGGCTGCTCTTTTCCAACCTGGCAGTGGGTTCTTCGGGGCACTGAGTTCAACCAGTGACTGCTCACTCTGTCATGTTCTCGGATTTTCCTTCGCCTGGAGAGCAAGCACAGCTCGGTGCTGCTCGCAGTTCCACCCCGGGCAAATATGGGCATGGAACTGGAGTTGGGGAACATGGAAGGACGGAGGGAGGACGGGAAATGAGGGCACAGAAGAAGCATGTGGCTCTCTGAGGTGGCTTTAGGTCGCTCCTAATCCCACTGGCTCTTCATTATTGAGGAGCGACTGCTGA
This sequence comes from Tupaia tana, assembly GCA_026018925.1. Classification (NCBI taxonomy): domain Eukaryota; kingdom Metazoa; phylum Chordata; class Mammalia; order Scandentia; family Tupaiidae; genus Tupaia; species Tupaia tana. The sequence goes on along the minus strand of JAKSZU010000025.1, from coordinate 26,089,196 downwards.
CTGCAGGAAGCCACCACCTCTGTCCAACTGAGCACTGTTCTCCCCGCGAAGAGAGACACAGATGCCACATTTAGTAAATGGGTAGCCGTTTGCTTCGCTGTTATTACGAAAACCCTTAAAAGAGCAGTGACAGGTTCATCCTTTGACCCCTGATGCACAGTTCTCTGTCCTGCTGCCTCAGAATCCCAGGAACGGCCATGAGTCACCTTTGGCAACCACTTCTATTTCTTGTTTTCTTGCCACTGGCTCTGTTCACCCACTTTAAAAATCTCAAGTCAATCAAACTTTTATAACCAACTCTCCTTAACAAATGCAAAACTCACTTCCCACCAAACAACCCTAATTTAGCACCAACTTTATGTTTCAAAGGAAATTTGAATATGCTTTGCTTTAAATGTCAGGACTGGATATTCAGACGGAATAATTAAGGGGGAGGAGACAATTCCCTCAAATAAAGAAAAGGTTGCTGGTTTGTGCAAAGTGCCAAGAATACTGGGCTTTCTCTGTGCCTGTGCCACAGGCTACTCACGCGCATCCCGACCCACGCCTACTGCCTGCAGGAAGAAGAGAACGCGCACACGCAAGTCCAAAGGGTGGGCATGGGCTCTTAAAAGGCAGATCGACTGGCTTGTGCCTCTTTGTCTGCCTGCAGTTTTCAATGATCATTTCTCATTTCACAAGAATCTAGAAGCCTTCTCCCATGTGCACGAGGCCAAGGGATTATTTTTTTTCCTTACTATTATATAATATTGTTATGTAAGTAGGCAGGTTTTCAGAACATACAGTTCTGTCTTGTTTAGGAATGAATGAGGTTCGTGGTTTATAAACAGTTGGGGAATTGTGTCGAAACTTATGATTTTCCAGGTTTAATGTGGAGAACCCCACCACTGTGACTGGAAAGCTATATTATATGCTGATGTGTACAGTATAATTTTCCAATTCCTTGGGGTGAAATTAAGTGCCAACGATGCCAAAAGCTCTAAAGAGTCCAAAAAACAAATTTAAGTTCCTTGGGAACTTTATTCCGACATGAAAATTTGTATACTACTCCCCGTTTTCCTCCTCATCTGTTTCCTGCAGCTCCTGAAATTTCTCTAATTATATCAGGTTATGCTTCTCAGTTAGTTATGAAAATACAGTGCCCCTCTTCGACACTCGTCCCGAATGCAGTCTTACAAGGGAGTAAGCTCTAAGTGTCTGCCGGCAAGAATGACCGACTCCCAGCGGGGGTGGGAGACAAGGTCTTAGTAAAGCTTAGATCAAAAAATATGAATCCTAGATCTGTCAGTCTATAGGTTTTTCATACTGAAAACTTTTATCATGGTTTTTGTGTCTTCTCAAGAGATGTGATATTTATTAACCGCAAATGTCTCCGAAGACCGAGTTGAAAGAACAGTTGTCAAAGTAAGGTAAATGTACCCAATACCTGGGCAGCCAATTAGGAGACAGACAGGGAAATCTGCATGGAACTTTTTCTACTTTGTATTTCCCATTTTCCTTCATTTTTATATGCTCACTAGATTAAGAAAGCAGGACGTTATTATAAATGGTTTTGCTTTAGATGGTGTGAGCATCTGAAAGACCGCAGCCCAGCGATGTGCCGTCCAAAAGGTTTGGAGACCATCAACAAGCTGTGAGCACGCTCCATGGCATTGGGTACTGCAGCCTGGGAGTACAGTCTGCTCACACGGACAGTCCAGGCTCTGGTCCAGTTTCCCCTCCTTGGAGGCTGAGGCTGGAGGTCACCACCATGGCAGATTGTATCTTAAATAGAAGTGTAAGCTTGGAAGTTATTGAGAAGACTAGATGACATCCTATAATGACGAAAATGCACTGAAAGTTCTGTGCTTAATCAAAGAGTGTTAGGTAGAGAGCTACCTACATAATTGTCAACTTCAGGACAAAACCACAGTAAAACTTTTTTTTTTTTTTTTAAAGAGTGCTTTTTGCTATAGGGAGCGTGTGCTAACCAGAAACACAGAGAGAGACAGAGACAGAAAGCGAGAAGTCACCCCCTAGGGGACTGGCCATGCCACAATCCCTTCTCCTCCATTCTCCTCTTGAGGTCTTGGGCATGCACGCACACACACTCGCCCAGTGCGAGTTTAAGCCGTTGGGTCCAGGGTTCAAACCACAGACGACTACATGGGAGTCCAGCCACGTTAGCATTACGTCGTCCACTGGTCCCAGTAAATCATTTTTTTAAAGGGAAAACTGCCATCATGTGACAGTAGTACAGGTTCCCAGCGAGGCTGGAGGCCACATGGCATACCGTGGTTTGAATTCCTCGTCACCTTGAAAGCGTGCTGGGCACGTGGGTAGGTATCTGGGATGCCGGGGAGCTGACGGGCTGGGAAGGGGACTGTGGAGCTCACCAGGGTGACCTCCCCCATTGCTCTCTCGTGTGCACACAGGCAAGCCCTCTCCATCGTAAGAAAGAGGCCAGAAAACTGCCTTCACTGGACGAAACACAGACTCCAGAGACCAAATACTAGAAAAATGCTGTTTATAGGAGCAGGTGTGAAATGACTGATGTCTTTATCAACTTGGACCCCTATAGCATCTGTGTTGGGTAGATTAGTTTACGCAACAGACATTTATTTGTCTAAGTTCTATGGGCTAAAAGTCTGAGATCAGGCTCCAATGCGGCTGGCTTGTGGTGAGGGTGCAGAAGGCCATGTTCTTGCACACCCACCTGGTGCAGGACACAGAACTGGCTCTCTGGCTTCTTCCTGCAGGGCACTAATCTCATGCCCTACCAGCTCCGCTCTTATGACTAATTCCCTCCTAAAGGCTCCTCCAAACGGTACCACAGGGGGATTAGATTTTCATACGTGAATTCTGGAGCAACACGTTCTTTCATTATCGGCTGGGGCTACAGAATTTTATAAGGACACTACTAAGAAATCCCTATTTTTTAAAGCTTATTCATTTATTTCTTCCATGAGAGAGCGGGATGGACGTTGAGACACCCTCATCAGGGTCCTCACGCTGGAATCCACGCTCAGCCTTGGGCGGCCAGGATCTCAGGCACGTGCACACATGCCTGCCACGCACAGGGCCGTCTCAGGACATGGTCCTGGGCCCCCCATGTGGGTCTCGCCTCCCGGAGCACTGCATTTCTGCTACACCGTCTGGCCCCACAAAGTATTTTAAATGGTACACTTCCCTCTCCTTCCATTTACCTTGCCAAATTGTTTCAGACACATAGACTTAAAAAAAAAAAAAGAAGAATATTCTCTCTTTGGTGATTACCATCCTTGAGGAAATTATACTAAGCTCATTTGCATGTAGATGATTCAACTCCTTGAATAATGATTTCCTTAACTAACACAGTTATTATTATAGATGAGGTTACATAACACAAAAGCTTAAAAGAGGTTGTAACCAGCCTTGATCTATTCACACCCATTAAAAAAAAAAATACTGCTGATGATCGAAGCCAGTTGATTTTGGGAAATATTTGCTGAGCCTATCAAAGAGTCCTTGCAGTTGCTTTGTGGATTGCAAATGCAAACTTTGGACAATCGCGACATTTAGAAACTCTGGATACCTATTATTTTACGAGTTGTTTCATTAGGAGAGTTAACATTTATCTACTACGTACTGTGTGCCAAGACCGTTCACGGCTTCTTCATTACTTCCTCCTGTTGCCGTAACAACGGTAAGCCTGTGTAATAAGAACATGGCTACTACCACTGCTTCACAGAGAAGACAGCCACGCAGGCAGAGGTGAGCTGACGGCCTTAAGGTCTCACAAACAGTAAATCACAGAGCCGACATTTCAGCTCACACGGTCTGGCTCGACGATCTTTGCCCTTAACCCCACTACTCTGAACTGACTGGATGATGATAATTAGGACAAGTTTCCCACTCTCACTCAGACACAGAACATGTTAAAGAAAAGCGGAGGGGTGAGGGGAGTGGTAGTGATATGAGCCAGAATACTTATGAATATCCCCTGTGGAATCTTATGCAAAATATGTTGGGTCATCTTTATCCTTTACCAAAAATCAACAAAAATAGAACTGTTACTTCAATTCTTACTTCTCTTGCCTAGACTTACAGGAATTAGTTGCAGTAAAGATAAAGGAAACCTTTAGGTCCTTATTTCTATAAGAACATTGGATCCAAAGCCCATGAGCATAAGAAGATAAATGAAATGAGGAAGACAGACTAGTGTTTTTGAAAGGGTGACTGAGAGCCATCCTGCTCAGTTAACCGTCGGCTCTCGCCCGGGGCACAGTCCTACCAGAGGCAGTTACTGCAGTGTACTCTCCCCTGGGCTACTTCCCCGTTGCCTGTTTTGGGTTCTCTGTCTCCCAGCATTAACCGTGCTATTCCAACGTCCCGCACCTTCTGCAGGGCTCCCGCTCCAGCGCAGAACTGGCCCGCAGTGGCTCTCACAATGGCGCCAATAACTGTTCCACGTTTACCTCCCAATCGGAGCTGAAAAGTCTCTCTTTTAATGAGTCCTTCTAAGCTCTGGGGCTTTGGCTGCACACCTAGTTTGCTTCTTTCTTTTCAGTCAAGTGGATCGCTTCGTAAAAGTCCAACTTGACTTTCAATATTACTACTAATTGCCACCTGCAGGCATCTTGCTAAATCCTCGACACTCATTTACTGCAAATGCTCATCAGTCGTCCCAGTGAGCACGATTATCCCGAAGGTTCTAACACACAGGGTCTCCTCAAACAGGTTTCTCTTGGAAGGTGACACTGGAGCTGACAACTTAAGGATGATGAGAGTTTCAACTTGTGATGCACAGACACAAAACAACTCCAAGCGGACGGGTGAGGATATGCAAAGGTCTTCCGGTAAGAAAAGCCTGGGGCTGACAATAAACCCGTGTGGCTGAAGAAAAGTGTGGGGGACAGCATGCTCAGGATGGGCCACACAGGCCAGGCAGGACTGAACAAGGCTTCATGGCACAGTTCCTCCACGAATCTATGCACTGGGCAACGTGGACTGTGCCTCCATGTTTTATTCACGTGGTCTCCCAGAGTCTAGGTGGCATAACAGCTGACCCTCACTATCCGTGTGCATATTGGTTTTGGAATTGCTGTTGGTGATGAAACTGTTGGTGGCCACCATGGAGGAACTGATGGTACTGGTGGTGGCACTGTCGAAGTACTGGTACTCACAGTAGTTTAAGCACCATGAAGGTCTACGGATGACTGTCTTCTAAAGGAAGGCCTACATCGACGTGCTATATTCTGCAACGAGTATTACTCAAAGCCAAGTTAATAGCTAACACGGAAGCACAGATTAGGAGGTGAAAAGCAATTAAAATGGTTCAACTGTTTTTATTAAGTGCTTGACCAGAGGTAGACCTCAGGATTCTGAAAAAGCTTTATTTGAATAATTGATGCTCCTCAATAATTTTATCCTCAACCTAATTCTTTCTGCATGTCTAAAATATGCTCCCACTCTTGTGTAAACACAGCCTAACCCTTCCTAAGTCCTTAGATGTGATGTTATCACCTGGGGATGTCTGGATAAAAGATCTGGAGAGCGAAAGACTGATTGTACATTTCTCTTAGAAAATCAGTATTCGTCTAGAATGACAAGGAAGCCAGGGAAAGATCCTCTTTTATGAGAATGCTATCCGGCAGCCAACAGACTTAGGTAACAAGTTCCCTTAACATTTTACAAGCACCCTCATGCCGGATGCTACCACAGGGGTGAACAGGACACAGCCCCTGACTTTCCAAGGTGATCTGGTGATACCATTTATTCAGCACCAGATACTTGTACGGGGATCCTAGTACCTATTACATTATTTAAGCTCATAGGAACGTTATTATGCTGACTTTATTTTGGAAACTGAGGCCTACAGAAATAAATGGCTTCCCTACTGGAAAACTCATGCTCTTATGACTAATGAACCTTATCTTGCTCCTTGCTCTTTGGATAAGGACGCCAGGAAATATTTAATTATTGCTCGGTGATATCAATGAACCTTGAAGCTAAGGATCTAGAGTCCACGGGAAAGAAGTCCTTAGGAATGGTCCATAGGTTCTTTAAGACCCAGAGGAAAGAAGTCACTTAAAGGATGGACTCTGATGATGGAATCTGTGGCCCGTAAGCACCGCACTGCCTGAGTAGACTTGACAGACCTTGACCAGTGTATTGTGGTAAAAAGGGACTGGGCATGAGGGGGTAGGGTGGACCTAGGTACACAGGGGCAACAAAGGTCCATTAGCCTCAGTCAGTAACCAACTAATGTGTATTTTCCTCATAACATTTTGTCCAAATGAATTCAAAGCAAAACCTTATACCAGAAGAATAGAAAACCATTTGCTTAGCTTCACAAGTATTCTCTGTCCAGCTCACTAATTTCTCAAATTCCACAAAGTTGTCAAGGTGCTATCCTTTGAAATAGATTAAAAATGACTAGACATGGTATACCTTAGCGTAAACTAATTTGCCTTTTTTTTTTTTTTAAGAGCAAGTTTAATGAACGAAGGCATGGTGGTAAGAATTCTAATAAAGAAGGACAAGATTCGGAAGAAAATATAGAGGTGATTTCTGTCAATTCACAATATAAAATCATACTTCGAAAACCTTTGGATTTAGCTATGTACGCTAGAAGGCTGAAGAGTGCTGTTGTCAATGACGAAAAACTGGAACTACCAACATTCCCACCATTACTAGAATGGAAAGAATTGGTGTATATGCTCACAAAGAAATACTCTACTCCAACGAAAGTAAATTAACTACTGCTGCATGATGAAACGGGTGACTCACGCGTGTAATGAACAGCCTAAAAAGTCATACACAAAGCAGTTCATAGTGGGTGGTTCTATCACACTTACGTACACACAGAAAACAGAACTGCGCTGCTGGGGGTTGGGACACTGATTACCTCCTGGGGACACACAGGCTCAGTGACTGGGGGTGGGCAGTGGGGAGGCTTTGTGATGTGGGTTACACGCTTAGCGCTAAGTGTGTGGAAATTCTCTGAGCTGTGTATTAATGACATAGCCATTTTTCTGTAGGCATGTCCTGGCTAATAAAAACGCTAGTGATGGGACAAGCAGATGGTCTATGGCTACGTCACTCGACTCCCGAGTAATCAAACACGGTTCGAGTCCAGATCTCGGCGGCTTAAAACTCACACTGGACGCATGTTTGTGAGTGCCCCAAGTCCGAAGAGGAGAATGGAGAAGGAACTGAACCTGTGGCGTGGTGACCCCTCCAGGGGGTGATTTCTCAACTTTTATCTCTGTCTCTCTGGCGAGCACATGTGCCCTATAGCAAAAATCTCTCCATTAAAAAATAAATAAATAAAATAAAAAAAGCTAGTGATTTTGGATCAGAACTCCTAAGCAGGATATACAATCACTTAACCTCTCTAAGTCTTAAATTCTTTGCTAAAATAAAGTAGATGCCTATCACACAGAGTAAATGAGATTATAAACTGTGATGAGCTTTGTAAATTATGAAAATCTATACAACTAATAATTATTTAGACCAGTGATTTGCAAACCTAGCTGTGGATCAGATTCCCTACTGGGACTCACAAAGACAAGGAAAAGGCTATTTGTCCCCACCGCCCTAGAAATGCTAATGCCCTAGGTCCAAGCTGGAGAATCTCTAGTTCACAGTGTGAGGGTCACAGTTTTAGACCAATCATTTAAAAAGTATCTCCTATTTCAAAAGTTCAAAGTCATTTCTGATTTGTTTTTTGGGTCTGCATCTACACCCTGCCAGCCTCAAGGGACACAGGAATTTTTCTGGGGGGAGAGGTTTTTTTTTGTTTTTGTTTTTGTTTTTCTACAGGGCTTGTGCGCTCCCCAAAGAGACAGAGAGATACAGAGAGACAGAAAGCGAGAAATCACCCCCTGGGGGGATGGCCACACCACAATCCCTTCTCCTCCATTCTCCTCTCGGGATCTTGGGCATGCACACACACGCAGCCGGTGTGAATTTAAGCCACCGGGTCTGGGACTCAAACCACTGTCGACTACATGGGAGTCCAGCGACACAGCCATTACGCCAACTGCTGGTCCCCCAGGAATTTTCAGGAAGTCAGGTGGAGTTGCAGTAACAAATAGAGCGTGAGAAAGGACCTTGGGGAACAAAAGAGAATCTCACATTAAACCAGGACCTTTGGGGCCCAACATTTTTATATTTATGAAAACCTCACAACTGAATTATAAGAACAGAACATTTTCAGAGTGATATCCAAGGCTGAATATATCTGTGCCAGGAATCACGATCCGATTTATGCTTTGGTTTTTTTGTTTCCTCCACTTATGAAACGAACACCAGATGTCAGAACAGTTTTGATAACATTTCTTGTGACATCCTTTTTGTGTTTTTAATAGTATGTTGTTTCAATAACAGGGCTCTTTAGACTTACAAAATTGCTAGACTTCAAGCAGCACATCAGTTCTCACCAATGAGTAAAACACATAAAATCAAAATGATCGGAAGTTTGTCTTTGAATCCCGATGACATTCGAATCATTTCATTTCTCTCTCCTAATCTCTAATTTTCTTCTTAGACAAATGTATTACATGTAAGAAAGAGCTCACTGCAAAGCGATCCAACACTGGAACGACACCGGTGTAGGAGTCTTCCAACAGTCATGGCAAATGAAGGTTACGCGAGACCTATGCATGGATTTCAAAAAACGTGTGCGTCACAATGAACTCATATTTGAATTCCGTTTTCCCATGAACAATTTGAAGTCTCTTCTAATATCCTGACTCAACAGTAGCAAGTGAATAAACAATTCTGAATTTAACAGGTCAGTCACTCTCACTAGGTAATTTTCTATACACAAAGGTAAGATCCTCGATTTTTCGTGGTACGGTTGTGAAAGTACAGTTAAAACCAACGACACCTCCTTGAACCTATAAAGCTGTATTTGCATGACATTTTTATAATCCAACACATCATTTTGTAGTGGGTTACATTCGAATAGAATTTTTAGTGTGCATATTAAGTATTAACTTTATTTTCTGTGTTAGGATCCTGGTTATTCATAGCCTAGAAAAAAAAATCTATCTTAATAGCTTTTTATCATATATATGTCTGGAAGAATTTGTCTAGATAACTTTCTGAATTAACTTTTTAAAAAATTGAAACAATTAATCACTTTTTTTCCTTTGAGTTTTAACATAAGGTGTATGTGCTGATATGTGCTGACCAGAGAGAGATGGAGAGAGACAGAGGGAAAATAAGAAGTCACCTGCCGGAGAGGATGGCCACACCATAGTCCTCCTCCTCTATTTTGTCAGGATGTTGGACACGCACTTACGCACAATTGAGTGATGTGATTTTTAAGCTGCCAGGCCCAGGACTCAAACCCCAGGTGGCCATGTGGGAGTTCAGCACCTTAGCCACTATGCCACCTGCTTCCCCCTCAGAAAGCTCACTTATTTTCTTAGAAACTTACTTAAACTTAATTGGTATAGTTACCAGTTCCTAGTTATCTTAGAAATATAGCACCACAGAAGTAACAGATGCATTATTCGTGACTAAGACAATGTGAAGGAAAACAGAGATTACAAGCAATAAATGGAGGGAAATATGAAGACGATATGGACTCCTCCTTTTCTGTAAGATTACGTCATCAAAGACATGTAGAGCATTTAGAAGATTCAACAGCAAACATTAAACATTCATGTTCTGACCCTCATAAATGATTTAAATAAAAATTTGATATTGCCCATTAATGGACATTGCTAAAGAATGAACTTTTTCCACCAAGTCTATTTTTTTTCTTTCATTTCTCAAAGAAGATCTTAACTTTACCCTCTGACATTGTATAGGGATAAAATCTTCCCAGACCCGGTGACTTAAACTCACGCTGGGCATGTGTGCGTGCGTGCCCAAGATATCGAGAGGAGAATGGAGGAGAAGGGATTGCGTGGCCATCCCCCCAGGGGGTGATTTCTCGCTTTCTGTCTCTCTCTGTCTTTCTGATGGGTGCATGCGCCCTATAGCAAAAACCCCTCAAATAAAAATTATGTAACTTTTGACTTTCATGAGGCTAATGAGAGCAGGTAACTGCAGTCATGAAAGTAGGAATCACACTTAGAGGAGTCACACCACACTTCTCGTGAACAAAAAGGATTTCATTACACCTGTCCTCAGGTTGAGACCAGGAAAGGGTCTGTATGCCTGTGTGCCTCCAACTGGCGGCCATCCAAGAATATGCAACAAAGCTCGTGCTAATTTATTCTTCCTCTCTCCTTTCTATTGAGGTGCCCGGATCTCATAAATTCTAGGATGCTCTCTCTGAATTATCCAAGCACCCCTAAAGCAACAAAGATTAAATGAAAGGCTGTCCAGTCTGATGAAACTGTGACACCCCAACAATCTAGTTTCAAACATCTTAAAATAAGTCTGCTCTAAACTATGCTAAGCCCTTTACACATAGTCTCACCTCCTCTGTACAACTTTTCTGTGCAACAGAACTTGTCATTTTCTTACTATTTGCCAGGCACTTAAAATGTAGATAAAAAAATTACCCAGACAGACATAATCAGTACCCTTCTGGAATTTATATTCTCATGGAAAGAAGAGACATTTAACCTTATTAACTACATCATTTACTTAAAATTGCAATGCCTACTTGAAGGAGCACCGCGAGGTATTAGCAGTTCGTATCTCATGGGGACTTGGTTTCAGGGCTTCAGAGAAAGAGCGAGTATCTGTAAGATCCACAGCTGGCAGCGGGTGCAGGTGCAGGAGAGAGGACGTGTAGTGATGTGGGGTAGGAGGTGGCATGACCAGTTCTAGAACACGAAATACCTGGCTGGCTGGAGTCAGAGGGGCTGGGGAGAGCACACAGGAGTAGTCTGAGAGAGGTCTGTAGTATTTGAACAATGCAGGCCCTTCAGGACCGTGTTCAGCATTTTGGGCTTGGTACATAGAACAGTGGAGAGTCATTAACATATTTTAATCATGAAAATGAACAGGCTCAGGGCCAGCAGGTAGCATGGTCCTTGAGGTGCTGAACTTCCACATGGTCGACCGTGGTTTGAGCCCCGGACCTGGTGGCTTGAACTTCATGCTGGGCATACCTAGCACACATGTCTTATGGCAAAAATCTAAAGGTTTACTAAAATGCAGTTCGTCTGTCACCTGTGGGAAGTTCCTGCTTCTCAGCCTCCTGACGGCCTGTGTGACCCCTTTCACGAAAGCTCTGGCAGTTTTAGTGCAAGATGCCAAGTTCGTTCCAGCTTTAAGGACTGGCACTTCCTTCTCCTTTAAGGGGGCAGGCAAGAAGGATCTGTGTGTGACCTAGCTAAACTAAAGGCAAAGATGAGGATTACTGATCCAGGAATGAATCGGCCAACCGAGTTAGTGGAGAACATCTGTGACCCGCCATGGGCGTCTCTCAGCCTCGTCAGGGCACTCTGGTTTTCTTTCACACTATTCCTTTCTCTTACATCGAGGTGCCTCAAGTTTTCCAAATTAATTCTCTAGTCTTACTTATCTTTATGATCTATCAACAAATTCCTCTAGCAGTTCATTTTCTGAACCCAAATTTATAGAAATGATAAAAAAAAATTATCTGTATGCTTTTATATTCAAATATCTGCTGGAGATTTTGTACCATCTTAAAAAAAAAGAATCAAAGGATCTGTAATATAATATTAATTAAATGCATATGTTGTGGTGGATGGCACAAATTATAATACACATTCCTGATCTCAAAAGAATTCTGAGTGTTGTATCTTGATTACTGAAAGTCCTGATTTTCCACTGTAAATCCCTTTCACATTTATTACCTCCTTCTTTTATTTCTTAGTGTCCTTGCCCTCTGAGCTGTATGAAATAGGAAATGTGTCCCTTCCACCTTCTGTAGCATGTTACCTAGCACCTTTTTATAAATAAATTAAAATAATACTGAGTTATGACTAGGATAAAGTTTTAAGAAGTTTTCGTATTATATAAACCTATTTTCTCTCTGAGGATTTTTAGAACAAGGAAAAAGAAAGAGAAAAAAACTTTGACACCTTGGCTAGAAGAAAGTGAAGTTGAAGATCTCAGGGCCAATTAAATTAGTATGTAAATTAGAACCTTGCTTTTAAAGGTATGCTATTGTTTTGTTGTCTTATCAAAATTCCTGAAATACTGGAACTCTGGCAAAAGGAAAAAAAAAAAATCTCTTCTTTGTCCTGAATCCCTACTGCTATAGTCAAAACCTTTACCTTCTTTTCTTGAGGATTGTAAATATCCTCTTAAAAATGAAATGTGGCTGGAAGGCATCTTGTTTCATTATTTTAAAAGTGAAGCAAGGATTTAAACATTACAGAAAATATCACAAAATATTACAGAAGAGAGTTTAAGAGTTAAATACAAGAGAGACACAATCCCATCTTTACACTATCGCCATGGTATAAAATAAATTTGAGCATGTCATTTTCTTTTCTTTAGGTTTTTGCCATAGGCTGCATGTGCTTGCCAGAAAGAGACAGAGAGGTAGAGAGAGAGACATCACCCCCACGGGGATGGGCAGAATCCTTTCTCCTCGCAGGATTTTGGGCATGAACTCACATACGCCCGGCGTGACCCTCAAGCCACCAGGTCCAGGACTTGAACCGTGGTAGGTCATGTGGGAACCCAGTGCTATAACCACGCCACCTGCTGGCCCCATTTTTCAAATTTCTCCATAACTATATTTTCTGTATACCACACTTACAATAATCTGCATCTTAAGAGTTGATGTCTGACCCCATGTTTAGTCTCCAGGAATACAGCAAATGCTCTTACTCTGTCAAAAATCTATACTTTTCAAGTATTCTTTTGTTGGTCTTCTCAATAAAATGATACATATTTCTTTTCTTTTCTTTTTTTTCAGGTTTTTGACATAAGGTGTATGCACTCGCCAGAGAGAGACAGAAAGAGAGTGGGAAATCATCCCCCGGGGAGGTTGGCCATGCCACAGTGCCTCCTCCTCCATTCTTCTCAGGATTTTGGGCGTGCACGCATATGTACCCAGCATGATTTTCAAGCTGTCGGCTCCGGGACTTGAACCACAGTCAGCCATGTGAGACTCCAGCACCTTAACCACCACACCACCTGCTGGTCCCTCCATGTTTTCATTACATGTGCTCTCTTTTTTTTTTTTTTTTTTTTTTTTTTTTTTTGAGAGGTTTTTGCTATAGGGCACGTGCGCTTGCCAGACAGACAGAGAGAGAGAGAGAGACAGAAAGCGAGAAATCACCCTCCAGGGGGGAAGGCCATGCCACAATCCCTTCTCCTCCATTCTCTGACTTTATCCTAGTCATAACTCAGTATTATTTTAATTTATTTATAAAAAGGTGCTAGGTAACATGCTACAGAAGGTGGAAGGGACACATTTCCTATTTCATACAGCTCAGAGGGCAAGGACACTAAGAAATAAATTGGGCACGCATGCACATGCGCCCGGCGTGAGTTTTAAGCCACCGGGTCCGGGATGCGAACCACGGTCGACTACGTGGGAGTCCAGCGACATAGCCATTACGCTAACTGCGGGTCCCATGTGCTCTCTCTTGAGCATACACCATTTCAAGTACTTCTAACCAGTTAACAAAAGCTTCAGGTGCAGATTCATTTCAAAAAATACCAAGCATTCTCTGGACCATTTAAAAAGCCTTCAGAAATGTCATTTTAATGCCTACCTAATAGTCCACTTATGAATGTGCCATTATTAAATAGCTCATGTCTCCAGTGTTCAACAGTTAGGCCGTGTCTACACTTCTGTTATAATAAATAATGCTGCAATGAACATCACTCCCCATAAATCTTTATCTGCATTTCATGCTACATTTAAGGTAACATCCCAAAAGAGAGATTCAAAAATCAAGAACACTTTCAAAGTTATTGAGATAGACTGCCAAGTGCTTTCACCAGAAGTTGTAAAAGTTTTTAATGGAAAGTGCTATGATTATGATAAAATGCTACTTAAAACGCCAGAAATAAAATTCAAAACACAGTTTCGCTCTTAACCTGTGCGGTGCAACATGGGGCCAGGAGTGGGCTGGCTGGGAAGGACTTTACCACTGTCGTGGTGTAGAATTGCCCACGCGCGGTGATGATGAAGGGAAGGCCCGCCGTAGCTCACTTTATTGCGGTTGTTAAGTTCTCTGCAGGCAATGTGCCCCCTTATGACTACGCCCAAGGTGGAGACTGCTCTTAACTATGTAAATTATAAACATAAAGAACAAGGAATACATCAAATCGCTGGCATGGGCAATGTGTAGGCTATTTACGCAACGATATTTATGGTCTCATCCCACATGACCACACCATATTAAGTACCAGAGGAAGAACGTGAAATATGACAATTCATGCTCTCAGGAGAAGTGGGGCTGGTATTACGCTCCATGCTTTATTCTCTCCTACATCCTCATGGTGCCTAAATTTGTAAAAGTGAACATAATACCTTCATACCAGAATAATGCACATATTAGGTCAATGGGAAAGTCATGATGTGTTTTTCTATATTTTTTCTATGCAAAAATGTGTCACGACTTCCACAATGACCCAGTATTTATTATCATAAGTTAAAACTGATCAAATGAAATCAGTTGATACTCATGCTTTGGTTTGGCAAACTTGAGCCAATACTCTCTCAACAAACCTTCATTTTCAAACAAGGAGTCATGTGAAGGGCTCAGAGAGAGTGAATAAAAGGAAGGAAGGAAGGAAGGAAGGAAGGAAGGAAGGAAGGAAGGAAGGAAGGAAGGAAGGAAGGAAGGAAGGAATTGAGTACTGCAGGTTGACAAATCCTGAGTAATTTTCACGTTCCCTTGACCTCCCTGACTTGCCCAAAGATACATTACCAAAGAGGTTCGTGACATTGCTCCGATACAACTAATCACAGATACTTTACAACCTTCACAGGACCACAACAGCGGCTTCCAGGATGTTAAACTGCGTGTCTGGTCCCTGCTAAGTCACCAGATACATTACTTCAAACTCTTGAAATACTTGACGAATGTGGTTTCACAGGAACTCGGGGTCTGGGACGGGACAAGGATTCCCAGGGAAATGTAAGCCAAGAAGAAAGGAATGAGCAGAAGTGGTGACTGCTCCGGTGGAGCCGTTGAAGATCTGGACTTCTCATGGAGGGAGCAACTCCCTCCTCATACACAGGACGCCATTATTCCTTTATGTATTTCCCAAATATTCTCTGGTGTGCTTCACTAAGATAGGAACACAAGTGATACCGGGCATACAGAAGTGAATGAAGTAGAGGAAATTTCTCCTTAATGACAGGGACAATTGAACAAAGCATCATGAAACAAAGAAACAAAGTAAATACATATCTCCAAATTTGTTAGACTGTAAAAGAACAGGGTGGTTTGAGAGGGGAAGGCTAGAAACCTCCTTGTTAGATGTAGTTACAGAGAGCCTCTCTGGGAAGGTGACGTTTCAGTAGAGCCCAGGCAACTGTGGGGTACATATTCCAGAGGGTGGGTATGAGATCACTGGTCAAGGGGATGACAGGAGGAAGCTGGAAGCAGGACCGGTCGTACATAAAGCCCTGGGAGACCAGTAAGCTATAAAGAGGTGAACCAGTTGAAGGGGGTATGAGATGAGGCTGGAGCGACGGGAACTAACTGCTAAAGTAGACTTCAGGAGCCCAGAACACAGAATGCAGAGGTCTGGAGGAACCGGGTAAAAAGACTAGCTAGAAGGGGCTTAATAGAAGCAGGACAGCTGAGAACTGAGCCATGCACGGAAAGCCATCAGATCTTCCTTTGCAGGGGAGGGACACACACCCACACACAGCATGTGGACGGCCTCCTTGCACACCCCAGGTAACAGGAAGTTGGGGGTGGGCTCCCAATGTGCCCATCCATGCCCACCATGTCTAGTGCCCAAGCACAAGGGTGCAGCATGGCTATCATGTGACCTAGAGAGGTCATTTCTAATTCAGGTCCTACTTCATCACATAGCCACTGGTGCTAACGACTAACATCCTTGAGGGAAGAGAGAAGGAAAGTTAACTTCAGTCATCTCCGCTCTCTGATGTGTCTGTAACATGCATGGCGTGTTTAAATTCGCTAGCGCTGGGAAATACTGGTTTCTCTCTTTATTCCTTCTGCATCGTCCTCTCAGCTTAACAGCAGATTGTTTTAATATAAGTCGTGCAGGTAATAGAAAAAACACTTCTATTTCCTTTGGATAAACTGACTGTATCTTGAAATAATAAAATAAAAAATAACTGAAAGCCAAGTCCATCTCAAACAAAAAGAAATGACAACGACACGATGTAATGTCATTAGCCATATGGGAAAACCATTTCATTGCTACCCTAATTCTGCTGTTAATAAGATTAGTACTGCAAGGACTGAATGCTGCCACTTCAGTATTCGTTGGTCTTTGAAAGCTCAAATAGAAATGGCTATTTAGAATCAGTTTACGAAGACTGCAGGCACTGATTTTTTTTTTTTTTTAATAATGCCATGTAAGGGGAAAATAATAAATTCTAAGAGGCTTAAGGACATTATTAAACTCATTTATTATTCTTTTTTTAATATAGAGTGAATTATAGAAACCTTCCAAAATCAACAGAGGGAAAGATAATAGGCTGTAATGAAATACGCAATTTATTTTTTAAATGGGAAAAGAACTATTGAATCATAAATGGCAGGCCCATTATGAAGTTATGTAAACATTTCCCCTTCGAGTAATATAACATCTATATCACCCAAACTATGCCCCAATAGTTTTATTCATTATCATAAATTTCAGAAGTCTCATTCTTTCACAATACATTTCGAACAAAGATATTTTATTTCCATTTTAACAATTAAGTGATTTTATTGTCTTATCTCCTCAATATACATCCTGCAGTTTGGTAAAATCAACGTAAGTTGCCCTAGTAGTTAACAAAATAGAGAATGAATTTACTCCAGGCTTCTCGGCCTTCACTGTTACCTTGCAGCTTCGGGAATTACAGCCTGTGGAGCTGAACACAGAAAAGGTCAAGTATGTTCCACAACTTGGGGCATCTTGTGTACTCCTTGAAATGATCCCATCATAAGGACTTTGCATTAAGGTCACACAGGAAAAAAATGGCTCAATATTTTCCCTAGGTTCACCTCTTTATAAACTATCTATCTATCTATCTATCTATCTATCTATCTATCTATCTATGTATTTATTTGAGAGACTTCCGCTACAGGGCATATGTATTTCCAGAGACCAAGAGTCAGAAAACAAGAAATCACCTCCCCAGGGGGGATCGCCACACCAAAATCCCTTCTCCTTCATTTTCCTCTCGGGCTCTTGGGCATGCACACACACACCCCCGGTGTGAGTTCAAGCTTCCAGGTCTGGGACTCAAACTGTGGTCAGCCATATGGAAGTCCAATGCCTTAACCACAACCTGCTTCCCCACCTTCCAGTTTCACCTCTTATCCAAAGAACAGGCTGAGACTCTGATAAGCGAATGGGTTCTAGAATCAGACACACCAGGACCAAATTCTGGCTCCGCCATTTTATCCCAACTAGTACGTGAATGAGTTACAAGACCACTTCGGGCTTCAGCTTTCTATTTTGGAAAAGAGGCACAAGGGTATTCCGTACGAACCACTCACAATGTGTGCGCCAGTCTCTAATACAATGCTGAGCACCAGCTAGATGTTCCACAAGCACTAACTTTCCTTTCCTGACAAGTCAGCTGACATACATAATCAGGGTCGGGCTCATTGAACTTGTGCCTTGCCCAATCACTTCTCAAATTCCAGCAATCTACTACAATAGTTAAGGGCCAGAACTGTGGATTCAGACTGATCTATCTTAGACATTGGACACAAATTCTGTTCTTTTCATCAATAAGCTGAAGACAGTCACAGAGCCTATTTCACTGGGGTAGGGCAGAATTTCTCAATCTCTACCCAACAGACTTTAGATCACTCTTTGTGCTGAGGGTCCTGAGAATTCTAGGACATCCAGGAGCAGAACTGGTTTCTACCAAGTACACACCAAGAGTAGCTTCACCCTCAGGTACTACAACCAAAAAATGCCTTCAGACACTATAGAAGGTCCTCTCGGGAACAGACCTGCACCCCACCAAGAACCACTGGGTTAGAATAAGTACAGTGCCTAGACACAATGCCCAAAAGGTGTTCACCGTCAATGTTTACCCAGGATTAAAACTCGAGTGCATGTTTCTGACCACGACCTCTTCAGTATTATGAATAAGCATGGGTCTCAGTGAAGAAACTGTTCAGTAAGGAGCCAGCAGCCACAGTAGCCCCAGAGTTGACAAAAATGAAATGACTGGGTTTCTTTCACATGCCTATTCCTTTGGACCTCGAGTGCACGGTGGTGCTGGCTGTCCACTCTGTCCGAACCTCTCCTGGGGACCACTCCGCCACCATGATTGGCACCATACACATCTTATTTTAAAAAACGAATTATTTATTTTTTTTAATTTGACCAAAGTGTGCTGGGGGGAGTGAGAAAGCAAGCTACCAGGTCCAGGACCCGAACTACAGTCGGCCATGTGGGAGCCCCGACCCTTCACCACCACGCCACCTGCTGGCCGCCATACGGCACCTTAAAGCAAGGTGCTATGACGCTCCTCGGGAAGCAGAAGCCCAGGAGCGGGGAAGCTCTCAGCTCTGCGTTGAGCAGATGCCAGTCTGTGGCTTGCACCTGAATGCTGTTCCCTCCGGCCTTCTGCCAAATCTGACGTGTCGTCAGCAGTCTGCACGTTCCTCTCATCATCTGCATGTGCTTCAGAGGCGCAGCTGTCGCAAAGAGACGATTTCACCATTCAGGACGGTGTGAGCAGACTCTTCGGAGAGGCCCTCAGAAAACGAGGGAGGCATTATAACAACAGAACTGGCATTCACAGGTGGCTTCATCAGCTCCCCAGTGGGCATGACAGAGTGGGCTTGGCAGTGAGCCATGGGTGAGCACCGACCTGCTGCCCCCGTGGCTCATCTGCACAGGCCACGGGGCCGCAGGCTTAGGCTTCAGCAGCCCCGCTCCCGCTCCGTAAATAACGTGTTACAGAAACACGGCCATGTTCATTTGCTTGTGTGTCATCCATGGCTTTTCACGCTGCAGTGGCAGAGTTGAGTACTGGCCACAGAGACTATATGACACATAAATCCTAAAACATCTGTTGTCTAATTACCGTGGTTAACAATTCCCCAAGACGTAACCATGCCCTGACCTGTGAATTTTGCCCTATTTGGAAAAAGGGTCTTTGCCGATGTAACCATGTTATAGATGTGGAGATAAGATCACCTTGGCTTATCGAGGTGGGCCCTAAATGACACCCCAAGTGTCCTTCTCGTGAGAGGCAGAGGGAGCAATACACACACAGGAAAGGAAACAATGTGAGGACGGAAGCAGAGACAGGAATGACGCAGCCTGAAGACACGAAAAACGCCACACCACACTAGCATCACCAGCTACTAGAGAGGGCCAGGAAGGATTCACTCCCAGGGCCTCTGGAGAGAGCGTGGCCCTACCAATGCCTTGGTTTTGTACTTATGGCTTCTAGAACTATGGACACATTTCCTCTGTCTGAAGTCACTGAGTTTGGGGTAATTTATTACAGCAGTCTCAGGAAACAAAGACATTGGCCTTCTACAGAAAGAGTTCGCTGACTTCTGGCACAGACTCTGATGTAACTAGAGGCCCCTGGAGCCAGGCAACAGGGGAGCACCAGAGACCTAAGTGACACGCCCGAAGGTAGGGACAATGTCCTCGGAGTGTCAAAACCTGCACCATCGATGTTCCTACTCTTGTTCTCATGTTTTTGGACCGTTTAAAAATGCATGCATATTATGACTATGGTTTTTTGTGTATATTTAATAACACACCCACACAATATCTCCCAACTTAAGGAACTTAACGTACTATTCAAGCCATTTGCATGTCCTTCTTTAATATCGGTCTAAGGAATGTACCAAGTCTGTGAACACTTTTTATATTTGTTAATAATGTATGTATGGACAATACCAACACGTGAGGGACTCTTCCAACATTCATGGGAAAAAAATGTATCATGACAAAACTAGGCATGAATTTCAATTTTGTTGGCACCAAAATAAACTTTAATTCCAGTTTTTCACAACTTTTTTGAAGTCAGCTTGCTTGGAATAGGTTAGACTTTGTGTAAAAGCTATACTTTCATGTATCTAAAACTTTCCCTCCCGATTCTCACCACAGGGTACATGCACACGTTCTTCCGACTCCACTTTCTGCCCTTGGACTTCCAAACCTCTGGAACCAGAAGCAAATAAATCTGTTTTCTTAACAAATACCCCAGTCTCTTGCATTCTCTTAAAGCAACAGAGAAAGAACTAGCACAGCTTTCTTTAGCAGACAGTAATAACGTCCACATTGCAGGGTGTGTTTTCTGGAGCTTTGTTTCACGGACTCTCAAGCTTACGTGTTATTAGATTCATGTCCATTTCCCAGGTGGACCCGGAACTTCAGAGGGGCAGGATTCTGTGCAGTGTGAGGTAGAAGTTCAGTAATGATTAGTTGAAGGGAAGTGGGAAGATAAAAGGACCATATCATCGCTGAATGACCGAGAAAGAGAGAATAAAACACTCTAGAAATGAAATGGCTTCTCAAAAATTTAGAATACCTGCCCAAGGGCTTCCTGAGCCTGTAAGGGACCGAAGGATCCCAAACCCCTTTCCAATCTTCTACGACCCTGCCCCTCGCTTGCCCTGTTCAGTCAAACGAATTTCTCTAAGTTCCTTGGTTTCGCTGAGCTTCTCTTGCAGAGAATTTTCTTCCTTCACATTGTTAATTGATTGTTTCCATACCTGTCTCACCTAAATATCGCCACATCAGAGAAAACCTACGTGAACAGCCTATGGAAAGCCAAACCTCGGTCTGCTCCCAAACCAGGCCCTGTCTTCCAGCTGTGGATTTCGCAGTCTTCCTCCTGGGCTGAAGTCGTGCTGCTTCTTCATTGGCTTTGTGTTGACTCACGCATGGATTCTTTCTTCTGCGTAAACTGCGTGGAGGCTTACCTCCTTGTATTCTCAACTCCTATAGCAATGTCTCCCGCAGAGTGGGCACTCAGTAAAAATGTGGTCAACAAACAAAGGAAGACGTGCTACTCTGAGCCCAGTTACCTGAGCAGGGTGAGGACACTCAGAGAAACCACAGCCTTTCCCTCTGATAAGACTCTCGGCAGCTGACTCATCCGACCCAGGACGTGGTGATGAGGGTGACAAGTGGCGTCCAGTCTTCCCTGCAGCCAGCAGAGCAGGCAGCTCTGGGGGATCTAAACCACATCGATTCAGAATCAAACTAAACTCCCAAAATATCATTTCTGATGACTAAAATACACAAGCAGCACACTTGGCAGTGTTTTATTTTAAACAGCTTAAATGATTTCTCATGAAAATCTAGGTCTCTTCAAGATCATCCAAAAAGCCAAAGCAAATGGCTGCTTCCAGAGATCAAGTCTCCTGGCTTCGTCACAGAATGAAATGCTACGTCTCATTTAGGAGAAGCTTTTGAAGCCCCAGAGAGGTCTCCAAAATTCATTCTGAAATTACAGATTTTAGTTCTAAAAACAACCATGATTAGGCATGACATCTACAGAAGCCTGTTCTTCAAAAAAGCGGCAATTTGGGAAAAATCAAAGCCATAAGGAACTAAATTATGTAAGGGAGGCTCTTCATTAGACTCTAATCTAGCTCACGATGAGTTAAGAGGCAAATGAAATTTGATAATTCGGCCAGTTACATTACAGCTTCTGTGTTTAATTTGCTTTTCTTCAGAAGATTAAAAAAGTCATATGAACTATTATTATATGTAGATGTGATCTTGAGTTTGCTTTTTAAAGTGCATTGGTTAAGTGATTAGTATTTTTAAAGAGCAGAGGCTCTTCATTTACATGATTTACCCCAGCTCGATCAATCAAATGCCTTAATTAAAGACTAGCTAAAATCTGCTATCCGTTTTTTTCAAAATAGCTTTTCTACACAAAAGTGAATGGCAAACTTATTATATATTGATGGTTTAGAGTTTGGGAGGTTTTTTCTATTGCCATTTGTAGATGTGTTTCATGTGTGTGTGGTTTCACGTGTGTGCGGTTTCATATGTGTGCGTGCATGTGCACATACAATGAGTTGACATCCTCGAGTCACCAAAGAACTGATTTTTTATAAATTGAAAAGAATTTTATCAGGATTTGTATGTTCAAACCAAAAAGCCCTCTTCTCACAAAGGAACTCAAAATATATCTTGCTATATTTGGTGTTGCTTCTTAAATTAAGATGCAAAATAAGGAAGGCTTCGGAAAAGATGGCCAGTCCCTCACGTCTACTGCAAACACTTCTGTGTTCGTCAATTAGATAAGACACAAGTCTGTGCACACAGTGTGGCAGCATTCATACAGCCTACAAGAAGTGCTCATGAAGTTTTAAATAAGAAAAAGGAAGTTGGTTGTCACTCTCTCTCATTTTAGCTGACGAGTACTTCCTAACAGCTATGTCCAAGCAACGAAACCACCTGGGCCTTGAAGTACAAAGTGTGGGTGTTTTTATAGTTCCAGTCTTGAGATGCACCTAAATGACTTTCTAAGATGGGCTCACTGAAAATCCTCCTAGGTCCTGAAGTCAGTAAGAGTGTGTTATAACACACACACACACCTTAGGTTGGGATTTAAGACACAACTGGACCACTGGAACTCTATAACATCATCAGCACTTGTGGGGTTTCTTAGTACTCGGTGCTAGGGCTCATCTTTTTATTAATAATTCAATAGTTCTCATTTTCTACGGTTCCTATCTTAGTTTATTATGTTGCTAAACAGAAACGCCCGAGACTGGGTGATTTATAAAGAACAGAGATTTATTTAGCTCATGATTCTGGTACTGGGAAGGCCAAGAGCACAGGGGCTGGCAGGCCTCCAATACTGTCACAACAAGACCAAGGGGAGCAGGCAGGTGAGCTGACAGGTGCAGAGAAAGGTGAAACAGCATGCCCCACTTCCTGCTTGTCCATCCCACACCTCCAGCTGATTGAACGGTGCCCTCTCTCTAGGCCACACCTCTAAAAGGTCTCGCCACCTCTGGAAGCCATTACACTGGGAAGTGTACTCAAGTCCCTACTATGTGCTGAATATTGTTATGAGCATTGGGAACATAAAGATGATTATGGTATTATCTCTGTGAAGAGTTTATTATCTAATCAAGCAATATAGAATCTGATTTAATGTTCACAGTAATGTGTGAGAACTTCCCTTCATTCATTCACTGAACAGATACCTGAGTGCTTCCTATGAACCAGTCACGTGCTAAGTATTGGGTCGACGGCGGTGAAGAATCAGTTCTGATTTTCATCCTCACAACGATCCAGTCTAGTACAGGAAACACACAAAAAGCATCCAAGAATGCATAAGTTTAAAGTTCAAATAGGGGACAAATACAGGTTATTTCTGGTTAATGAAAGAAGGCAGATAACAGACTACAGTATTCCAGGAGCGGCAGGGCCCTTCAGAGAGGGGCTCACTATAGCCCTCTGAAAAAGTGGGGTAGAAACTGAAACTGAAGCCAGGAAAGGAGTCAGCCACAGCAAGACCACCCATGTGCAGGCCACAGGACTGAGTATACAGAGATCCTGAAGCTGAAAGAAGACTGAGGAGCCAGCCAAGGACTGGAAAAGCCAGTGTGACTAAAGCTTCACAAAGAAAGCCAAAAGTGGAGCAAGATAACATTGAAAAATAGACCGAATATATATAATGCATTATAATCTTATATAGTGACATGAGACGTGTGTGTGTGTGTGTGTGTGTGTGTGTATTCCCTTCAATGTAATAATAAAGTACTGACTATTTTAGGCTACATATTATATACATATTTTTAATTCCCCTATGAATATCACAAAGAGAATAGGTTGGAGAATACAGAAATAGGGCTATTGCAGTAGTCCAGGCAATAACAGTGGCTGGGACTATTCACACATTTAGCAGAAAAAAAAAAAAAAAAAAAAAAAAAAAAAAATATATATATATATATATATATATATATATATATATATAGAGAGAGAGAGAGAGAGAGAGAGAGAGACACTGACCCAGCTGTGGTGGTGAGTGTCAATAAGAACCTAAGCTCCACAGGACGGGACCACATGGGACGCCCAGGTTAGCTCCCATCCCAGCCTCCAAGGCTTGGTGCAACAACAGCATGCCACTGTGATCCCAGCGACCCAGGAGTCTGGGGCAGGAGGCTCTCACACTCAGGGCTGGCCTGGACAACAAGGCAGGGCCCTGACTGAAAATGGTGGCATGACCTGGTGGTTCCCAGGAGGCTACAGCATGCAGAGCTCAGCAAAGCAAGACTCTGTCAAAGAGAACAAAACAACACTGAGGTAGGCTGTGCTCTGCCTGTGTCTCCTCCAAGAGGAAGGTGTTGAAATATAACGGCCAGTGGGAGAGTATGGTGGGGAGTCAAAGAGGTGGTGAGGCTGCGAGGGAATAAGGTCCTCTCTCAGGAGTGGGATTAAGGTCCTTCTAGAAGATTCACGTAGCATTTGGCTCTCCGGCCCTCTGCCTTCAGCCATCGGAGGACACAGCTCTTCTCCTTTTCTGAGGTTACAGCAACCAGCTCCCTTCTGGAAGTGGAAGCAATGGGCCCTTACAGCAGGGCCTTGACCGCTGACTGCCCAGACTCCAGAACCACAAGAAATACATTTCTGCTCTTTATAAGCTGTGTAGCTCAGTGTTTCGTCAGAGCAGCAGAAAAGGACCAAGACGATCTAGCTATCTGCCAAGCACTGCACCCGAGATTTAGCACTAAACAAAGACAGTCCCTGCCATCAGAGAGCCTTCATTCTAGCGAGAGAAATGGAAGACAATGTACTCAGGTAAACAGCTGATGTTATGGAGCCGTAATGATCACAGAGAAAAATAATTGTTAAAAAGAGATTACAGTGGTCAGTAGTGTTGGTGGGTTAGGCATGGAGTGTAAGAGAGACTCAAGGAGGCATCTGAATCAGCCAGAGAGTGACGGGAGGCTTCCTGGAGGAGAAGACACTTGATCCCAATCTGAAGGATGAGGAGGACTGAACAACTAATCTGAGGACAGGGAGGAGGGCGGAGGGATCTGGAGAAGTGGACGGAGGGGAAAGCTCACAGAACCAATCCCTGAGGGCCAGAGTGAAGGGTCAGTGTGGACAGCTGAAAACAAGACTAGAGCCAGCAGAGGCCAGCGCATGAAACAGCCCAGCACATAGCCGAGGATTCAGAACTTTATCCAAAAGGTACAGAAAGGGCCTTAGGCCGGGCAAGGAGTTAGAAGCATTACGTGCTCAGCATTGTGGAAGATGGCCAGGAAGGAAGCCAGCCTGAGACGTAGGTCAGCCAGCCACCACTGGGCACAATCCAAGAGCAAGTGTCTTTTAGGAGGAGTGGGGGGAGGTCGCTGTGAAAGACACCAGGAATATATCATAGAACAAAACTTGGTCACCACTGTATGAGTCCATGGGGGGGGGTGGGGGAGTGGAAGAAGGAAGACTCCCGTCTGCCACATCACGTCAGGGAACACCCTCTGCACTCCGCCCTTTTTATTCTCAGAGCTCACCTACCCCCGCATCCCATACACCGTAATCACTAGCTTTCTCTCAGCCTTTACATTTGCCACGCTTGGGACCAACAGATGTTGGTTGTGTTGCTAGACTCCCACATGGTCAAATGCAGTTCGAGTCCCAGATCTGGTAGCTTAAAATGCATGCCGGTCGTGTGTGTGTGTGTCCAAGCTCAAAATCCTGAGAGGAGAATGGAGGAGAAGGGATTGTGGCATGGTCATCCTCCCTGGATGATTTCTCACTGTCTGTCTCTCTGTCTCTCTGTCTCTGCCACTGAAGCAACACAGGCAATCCACAAACAAGCAAGCATATCTGTGTTCCAGAGAGACTTTTGTTTGCTAAAACAGGACAACCCTGAGCAGACTCCTGCTTGACTCAGACAAAGGGCTGACATACAACTGAAACATACAATGAAGAATCTCTGACCTTTTGTGAAAACCTACTACGTGCTATGCTCATGCAAGATGCTTTGTACAGATCTCACGCGATCTCTTCAACAACTCTGGTAGGTAACCATCACTATACCCAGTTTGCAAAAATTAGGAGTTTAAACGGAAGAAATGACTTGTCCAGGTCAGACAGGTAAAGAAACAAGAGTTTAAATCCAGGATATATTATTTATTATTCTAAGTCGCTTTAACTATCATTTATCTTTTTATTGATTCTCTGCTTAAAGCCACAAACCACCCTCCTGTCTCTCTGTGAAGAGCGGGGTAAACATTAGTGCAGATCATATAAATACACCCGTCTCAGCTCCTCGAACAGGTGGTGTGCATGCGGTGCACCAGGCATGTGATCGGCGCTGGAGACCCCACAGACCACGTCTTCCACCGATTTGTCTGAACTGCAGCTTGTTAATATCAGATACTGAATTCCAACACCTACCACGTGGCACTGGGATGTTGGGTTCTCTTTCATTTTGCTAGAACGGCTAATGGTGCTTTCTACCAAATTAATGATGTCCCTTCTGAGGTCCAGTCTGCCTCTGTAAACAACCACAGGTGTGGAATGTGTTTCGCCTGTGTGCAAGGCCTGCTGCTGGCTGTCTCCCCGCCGAGAAGTTTCCCCATTAGGCTGCTGCCCACGGCCCTGGCTGCTGTCACACACTGCCAGCTCCCAGCCACCCGCTCCCACCGCCAGGTGCTTCAGACTGTAATTCACCGTGTCCTTGAAGCACCGTCTCCATATGTTTGGGTCAAATCACCTTCCCACCCTCGTGGGACCAAGCAATAACCAGAGTGCTGTTTCTGGACGTGTTTCTTAAGAGTAACGATGTGTCTATATACACCACTCAAATCCACTTTTGAAAAGATCTGCTTCTCTTCGGTATTACCCTGTGGGGCTTCCGGTTAACCCAATACAAATCTCCTGTATTTCTTATAAGTTATTAGAATGATCTCTCAGGAAACAATGTTACAGGCCTGCCTTTCCTTCCCCCCAGCTACTTTGTACGAACATCAACACTGGAGAAACGTGTTTGAGGAAAAGGGAAAAGTCCTGATGTCGTGAGCAATTTCAGTCTGCTCTTCCCGTTAACCACTGTATTCATTTGCTGAGAGGACTGTACCTCTCCAACTGAGGGCATGGATTCATTTACAGAGACCCTCCACGACTGCGTTTCCCTAACCCACTACGGTTCATGCCGTCGGTGCACTGTCCACCCATGTTCTATCCTGTACGTACAAACAAAAGTCACATCAGCAATATTCTGCCTGCCATTCTCAAAGCACCACCACCATGGTTTAAAACTGAGCATGCATCTCAGTGTTGGAAATCAAAGTGGATGCTATTCTGGGTGAAAGCTGGGCTTTGAGAATCCTCAAATAAGAACCCAGATGACACATTTGCCACCCAGTTTGCCTGGGGCAGACTTCTGTCTCGAGCAGAATGGAGACCGAGTGGGAGTCAGGGTGTTTCTTCATGTGATCAGTACCCAAGCTTCTCCCACGGCGTCATCCAGCTAAAGCAGTCAATTAGACGCCATGCCTTCTCTCTTACATCCTCAATTGTTCCTGAATCATCTCCGCGTCTCAGCGACCCAGAGTCCTTTCATAATCCTCAACTACGTGGACACATCAGGCGAAGCTTCCTCTGGCCACTTGTTCCCTGTGGTCCCTCCTCCACATGCCCCCACAGAAAGCATGTCATTGCCGGTCACCACCACCACTATTAATTGAGCATTGCCACTTTTATACGTGACTCATTTACTTCAAAGACATGCACACGCACATGAGCACACCTCAAACCAGTGTCCTCCCATTTTCTAAATAAGAAAACCAAGACTTAGAGGAGTTAAGACCTTGATCAAATCCAAAGAGCTACTAAAGGGTGGAATGAGGATTCAAACACAGGCTTCCCTCACACATATGTGTGACCGTACCGTGTCATTCAAATCAAAATTCCTGTTCCACAGATGCAACATCTGATTGGGCTAACTCAGGTCAGATTCCACTTTGCCAGGCAAGATAAAGTAGCTTGAGGCATAGTTTCATGACACTATATACAATTAGACCCTCAAACAGAATAAAAGAAGGATTTAATTTCCAAGAGAATGAATGGGTACTGGTTTGGCCAAAACAAGAGCCCCATATGAATATTGGAGACCTCTTAACTTTAAATGAGGTTGAACAATTATGACAATCCATACCTAGGTATTAACGGCATGGTCTTTAATCACCCAGAAGTCTTGGATTAGAAGATGAGTGACCAACAGAATGAAACTAGGCTGATCACTTGCAAGAAAAGGGTGAATCCAGCCCAATCAGATTGAGCAGTATTAAATATGCATTTGGAAAAAAGCTTTAATATGGACTGTTAGAGCCAAATGGGTAAAGTCTGGCATGCAGCGATAGGGGACGACTCCAAAAAGTTTGTGGAATGGAATGAAAGTACTAGCTTATTTGGAGACAAAAGAAATGGAAATTTGTGCATCGTGTTTTCATAAAACGCACTTTTCCATAAACTTTCTGAAGACCTCTGATAGTGGCCTACCCCGCAGTCATTTTCCTTTTCTTCCTGGCTGACAGAAATGTGGCTGTGTAAGGTGGCAGTAAGCCTGGCTCCTCGGATGAATTATGATTAGCCCATTCTGATAAATCACAGCACATACACCCCTTTGCCAAAAACTCACTTTCCCAAACACCCTAGCAGCTCAAGGAGCCAAACGAGGCCTTAAGAGTGAAAACACAGGGGTGAGGGAAGGTTTATACTCACTAAAAAGATGTATTTTTTCCCCTTTATTTTCTACTTGGAAATCATTTTGTGATCATGAAGCAATACATCCAAGGATTAAAAATAAATAAAGTTAAATACTAAAAAAACAAACAAACAAACAAAAAAACAAAAAAACCATCACAAGTTAAGGAAGGCAGAAGTGGAAGATGGAGGCCTCGGAGCCCGATTTCCTGTTCGGTAAGTAAGCAAGTCAGTTTTCTAGATGATGTCAACCCTGAGATTTCTGCTCTAGCTCAAAACAGGTTTAATTCATAAACTAACTCATAAACTGGGAGTACTACATGGGAAAAGGACATGCATTTGAAAAACAGAGGGAACTGGCGACGACGAATCCTCACTGAACCCTGACTCTGTTAGGACTGTTCTCCATAGCCTTCCTGAAATTGTTCTTTTATTTTTTTCAACAGAGAACCTTACATTTTCGGGTCTGTCAGATCTTTCTTCCCGTTGCACCTCACACCCACGCTCCACCACCCACTCTCTGCCCTCCTCTCTCCCACTTTACAGTCTCTAGGATCCAAAATTGTTATTTGTCACAAAGTGTTATCTTCCATTTAAATTGATTCTGAATTTATATAATAGATGGAACTGTTAATTAATATACAAACGCATAAAACCATACCAAAATAGGCAAAACGCTTTGGACAGTACTAGATATAACTGAGTATTTGCCATGCAGTTCCCAGATACGCAGATGCCGACAGAAACTTGCAGTTGGAAACGTGTTGAACGCACCATACCATAACTTTTGATTTGCTACATCCTCTGAAAAACCATACTCTGGGCTCTAGAGGTGTGCAAAACTTCAATGTGAATACGAAGTCATAAAAATAAAAGAAAAGAATGCAATTTCATAGAAGCTGTCTAATCTGCTCCATGCTAATCTCTTCACACCCTACAGGAATTTTGCAGACTTAGATGGTTTCCTGGTAAGAGTTGTCTCTCTGATCAGTGGACTTTAAGAGGAAGGCCAGTTTTTAAATAAATGTTTATTTAAGTGCTTCGATTTCCCTTGTTTAGTCTGCTTTTTTTCAATGTTGTTTCATTTATTCTGCTTAATACCAGACTCATTAGTTCTTATGCAACAGATTAGGTGTTGCTTCTCTAACTAATTCGTACTCTCGGTGGCATTTAACTTAGTTTCACGACATCACGCTCTCCTGATTTTTCTCATCTCTCTCTGACCTTTTTACTCTTGGTTCTTTCTGTGTTTCCTTGCTCGCTCTCTAAATGTTAAGGAGTCCCAAAACACAAGCCCCACATCCTACTCTTCTATGGATAATCTTGCCAGGAGCAATGTCATTCTGTCCTAATTTTAAACGTCTATTCCAACACTCAGACATTCGTATGTCAGCCCTAATCTCTACCCTAAAATCTATTACCTAATATACCAACTGCCTATTGGAAATCTCAGATATCTAAGAAATACCTTAATCCTGACATATCCAACACGGAGTTCCTCATTTCTAAGTCCCTTCTCAAATGTCCCCTTCGCTCTTCCCACGTCAAGGAGCCCCACCCCCACCCTGCTCAAGTCAAATGCAGGGAAGTCACCCTTGCTTCCTCTCTTTCTTTCCTCACCTCCAACTCAGCAGCAAGTCCAGTTCCTCGAGCTGCACACGGGCCTCAAATCCACCTGCTTCCTCACCCTGCAGTCCAGAGCCTTTTCAGTCACGAACACTTCTTCCCTGGGACACCACCGCAAGTCCTATCTCACCTCTGCTTCCACTGTCTCCACCTCGCCCCCATTTCCACAAATCAGCCAGAGTGGTTTCCTTTTTTATATTTCTATCCTGTCGCTTTTCTATAAAACCCTAATAGTGTCCTATCACACTCACAGTCACGTCCAGTGACTTCTGGGCTCCAACGCCGTCCCTGATCACCTGGCTCCCAGCTGTGCTTCACCTCACACCTCAGACCCACGCTTTACCCTCTCACGTGCCTGGCCTCCCTTCTGACCCTTCTACAGTCCCAGCTTACTCTGCTGAGCGTCTGCATGACTTCTGCTTTCTGTCCAAGAAGCTTTTCCCCCGCACGGTCACATATGTGACTGTCTATGATCCAGGCCTCTGCTCCCAAGTCACCTGTTCAGAGAAACAGTCTCTGACCAATAAGCTTCAAGCACTAGCTCGTCTACTCTTGACCCGTCATGCTCTTCCCCCCCTTCCCGGCAAGGGCTGCTATCTGATCTTCTCTTACCTACTTACTTCCTGTCCTGCTCCAACGGAATCTCCATTCCTTGAGTAGGAACCTCGCCGGACTCTCTCACTTCCCAGACACTTTACAGAGGCTCACGGAACAACCGGGCATCAGTGAATATGTTTGATGGGTTCCTAGGCACCAGGAAAACTCTTTCTAAAGTTCCATTCAGTCCTTGGCCTTAGGAAAGACACCGTCTTCTATTTCTCATGGTTTTAAAGAGTCATCAGGGAATACATTTTCAAGCCAATTCTCCATTCGTTCAATCAAGAAATATTTACTGTGGTAAGTATTTTGCTACACAAAGAAAAATGAGACAGTCGATTCATTATCTAGTGGTAGAGAAGGGCATAAAAATGAGTAAGTACAATATAAATTGAGAGCAATCAGACCACTGAAGCACCTGCTAGTGCTGCCTTGTGCAAAAGGGCCAGGAGAGAAGGGGAACAATGGCAGTGATGAGCAAGGAGGAACGGTGGCATTGGCTGTATCCCAGCAAGTCACAGGCTGAGGCGGAAACTGCATGAGAAGGTGGCATCTGCTTCATTCTCAGTCCCACATATGGATGCCCAGGTATGGCAATGAGAGGAGGACATTTTCGTACATCACTGTGTTTTTATAATCCGAAAGTCAAGTTGTACTAAACTCCAGGGCACTACCCTCAGGAGTTGTGTGCGATTCAATCATGCCCATCTCTCTCGTCATCATTGGCGGGTTACACAGAACTGCAATGGAGTAGCTGCCCTTCTAATCTCCTAATCTCCCCTTCCTCTCAAGGTGGCTGCCCCACTCTCTTCCAGCCTCGCTGTGTCCCCTTCATCACACGTGCTGCCTGTGACCCACGCTTTCCCACTGCTCTCTGATTTCTGATCTACTGATCCTTTATCGACACGTAGACCTGCTCCATGGCCCTCCAGTGTACTTTCCTCAGTCCTGCTTTCTAACTCATAATACTTTTCCTTCTTGTTTCTACTATCCAAAGGCAAGCAAGGTTCAAGTTCAAGAAGTCTGTCTGCTTCCAGAAGCCTTCCCCTCCGGTCGTGATTGGCCACTGTGAGCTCATCCTTCTGTGACCTATAGCACTCACCATCTCTGTCAGCTCTTTGGAGCTTTGCACAAATCTCTTAGGTTTGAGGTTTAAACTTTCCCTTCTCTGAGTCTTAACAACTTATGAACTAGATTATTGTAGTTTTCCAAACAGTGATTCTGTCTTCAATTTTTTTATCTACCTGTACCCAGAGATAATAGTGACTCTCACCAGAGGAAAAGAGCAGTCCCAAGTCTAAGCATTTTACCTGTGGGCAAACATGTACTCCTGTAGAACTATGGGGGCAGTCAGCCCAAGCTCAGTGGTGGCTGGGCCCTCCAGAAGGCGGATTCTTCTACAGTTACACCATCAATTCCAGCTTTCAATGTGTTACACATCAAGAAAATTACTAGATGCTAATATTCTGAGAGAAATCAGTGTTCATTGTTGAACAAAGAAAAAAAAAAAAAACTTTCCTTTCCCTGAATAGTTCCAGAGCTGTGAATAGTTTGTATAGACAGAGGATTATTTATACTTACTAATACATTTCTAAACAATTTAAAGTAGATATTTGGTGTTTGAATGAGAAACAAAAAGTAGCCGCTCCTTCTCTCATGTGCGGTAGCCATCGGCCATCATTCCCACTACTTCACAGGGTCAGTGCTGGCCCTGTGCATTCCGATTTGGGCTAGGTCAGCCGCAATTTCAAACACTTCTCTCAACACTCCCCATAAAAACAGTTCTTCAGGATCCTGCCTTATGGCCAGTTTCTACTCCTACACCCCTCTCCTCTTCCCTTCTCTGGCCCTCCTCTATAATATGATCACCCTTCTCCTCCCAGGTCAATTCAGTAATGGGAACTTTTGCTGTTCTTGTCAAGCTAATGTTCTGAATCCCAAAGATGGTGGTCAATGATTTCTAGGATACACTTTTCTTCTTTTTCTTCTTCGTTTTTTTTCTCCTAAGGTTTTTGCCAAAGGGCACGTGTGTTCACCAGAGAAAGACAAAGAGATAGTGAGAGGGAAAGTAAGAAATCACCCCCTCCACCAGGGAAGATGGCCACACCACAACCTCTTCTCCTCCATTCTCTTTCTGGAATTTTGGGCTCACATGCACACGCACCTAGTGTAATTTTCAAGCTGCCAGGTCTGGGAATTGAACTGTGGTTGACCACGTGAGAGTCCAGCACCTTAACCACTCTAGCCATACTGGATTTTTTTCATCTCCTCAAAGATGTCATTTTTGTTTCCAGCCTTCATGAAATTCCCACTGTATGGAATTCTTTTCCTTCCATCCTTATAGCCTGCCGCTCACTTCCTCCAATTAAAAATTATTCCCTTCTTTAGAAAAGTCTGTAGGAAGGTTTCATTTCCCCTGATACAGTCTCTAACGACAATCATAAACTATAAACTTTCTCTGGTAATATTCATGAAAATAACGTACTATCTTGAGCTCCACTACATGTAAAGGCCCCAAGGTAAGAAAGACTGTGTCCTTCTGCATGATAGTTACACCCAGCAAATTGTAGAGGGTCTGACATATAGTTCATGCCCAAGAAAGGCATTGAATCAATAAACGACCATAGGGCCCTGCAGCTGAAATACCTAGGTAGAATCCCTTTTCTCTTTACTGTGTCCTTGGGCAAATCACTTCATCTCTCTGATCTTCGATTTTCTCATCTTTAAACACAGCATCATTACCATCCATTGCTAGGATGTGGAAAGAAGAGACACAATATGGGCAGCCAAAGAGTAAGGTGGAAAAGATGTTTACATATCAGCTATTGTTTCAGATTGAAGAAAAATAGTCAGACGATTCCTTAAGCCACACAGAGCCAATACTTGCTGAGTAGTCATTATGGCTGTAAGTCTTAAACCTAATTGCATCTACAAAGTCCCTTTGGCGATAGAAGGTGACATATTCATGGCTTCCAGGAGTAACAGATGTGGATACCTTATGGAGAGCCTTTGTTCTGCCCACCTTACACCAAAACTAGAGCTCTCCTCTGGTATATGCGACCTCACCACCTGAAACTCTTGGAAAACAGAAGCGACACGCAGTCACTTGCAAAGAGCAGTAGAAGGAGCCAGCAAAATAGGTCTAAGGAGGTGTAGCAACTTGGAAGACAGTAAAAGTGGGAGTTCCTGGAGACGTGCACTCCAACTGCTGGCCTCCTAACTGCTGCAACCCAGCCTACAGCCTGCAAAATTCCAACAGTATTTTAACATTATGTGTTTATAGTGCTGTAGCGAGAGAATAAGCTGTAAATTATTAACGTATTTTTAAAATGTCTTTGTTTACTATGCAACTGTCATTACCTTGTTTCTCACTAATGTGGGAGATAGATATTGTTGCTTCTGTACAAATGTTGGTACTACCTATAATGAGTAGAAAGAACAAAGACTTCAGAGTCCGATGGACACAAACTTAAATCCATCAATAATTCTTACCGTGTGGATATGAGGCGCTAACATATTTATACATGTGGACTGTGAAACAGGGCCTGACGTCTATCGGGGGAAAATAAACATTAAACCCTATCCAAGCCATCTGTCTACATAGGTTCAAGCATAATGAAAATAGCAAGAACACGATCTTCATTCTTGGCCTCTTTTCCCTCTCACCCACTCAGTAGCTGGAAGAGTGCCTAGCGCGGATTAGATATCCAATATATATCGGTTGAACCGTTTGCATTTTTCTTTCCCCTTTGCATGGAGGGAGTGAACCTGTGGTCTGGATCAGCAATGAACCCCATCAGTGCTGAACTGCACAGCCATCTCGGATTCGCAAGACAGAATTCCTGAAACAGCCTCTGAGGCCCTCGGGGACCGCTGGACTCCAGCAACCCTCACACGGGCCTGGGAACTTAAAAACGGCTTTGCACATAAGCCAGTGTGGACTATTAACATACTAAATAGATTAAATGACATACAACAGCCCAATTTATCACATGTGGTATAAAAATATCTTTAATAAGAGCCCAAGTGACAACCAGATGAACACTTTCCAGAAACCCTGAGACTGATTCAAATCATAAAATGCTCTGTAATCAAAGAAAGAGCCACCGTTTCCCCGACGCTAACGGAACCTATCCATAAATTAGGAAAGACGAGGGTGTGGCAAACAAATCAGTGTTTTAGAAGCTGGCTGGTGTTTCCTAGCGCTGGTCACTCATAAACCCACAGTGAAGGCAGCAGAATGGGTAGGGCTCTTATAGAAATAGTCATGGTAACATTTCTGTAACTCAGCTGACGATTGCTAATCCATTCCCATATTGCTCAAACCTTTATGTCCCCCTTCTCCAAAAAGCGATGCTCCCTTCCATTCCGCAGAATAATAAAACCGGCACGAGTGAGGTTGTCCCCAGACCTAACCCCTCTGCTCTCTCCAAAGCCTCACTCCCTCACACTGCTTTCCCAGAGCAGCCTGTCTACCTGCCGCCTTATCCAATAGTCGGTACGCACTCAGACAGTGGGGTACAATCACAGATAGCAGACCATCCCGGCCCAGAACACTGCAGTGGCTTAGGGGAGACACAGAGCGGGAAGATACCGTACAACAACATTCAGCACTTAGGAGAAGAGGCGAGGCTGAGCCAGGCAGCTAGATCTCGGAAACACAACGCCAAGTAAAAAAGTCACAGAAGACAGCACTTGCCCGCACTTTAAAACACACATGAAACATACTAGTCGCCGCTCACTCATACCTGCCTGTGCGTAGAAAGGATATTCAAGGGAATGCGAGGGGTACATACGAAACGCATGGCAGTGGTTCTCGCGGGAGGGAGAGGAGACAGAAAAGGTAACGAAGGTGACAATTAGGATGTCGACTTGACCGCTAGCGTTTTCTTTCTTTTATGTTAAAAAAAAAAAAAAAAAGGCTCCAGCGAATAATTTTCACTAATTGTTGTTCACTAGCAATTTTGGGTATGGACTTCCTAGGCTCTTATGACCCTCTCTGCTTCTCTGCAAGCGTACAAGTAGTTAAATCTGAATAAACAAGTGTACAGCTGCCACCTGGATGTATGTGCTCCTCCACCCCCCGAAAAAAGTCCTGTGTGGACATTTTATTGCAACAGAATTAAAAGGGTCATAACTTGATCAATTACTGTGCTGAGGGGTGGGCCGTGGGGGGAGATTAGTGACTGGATGGTCAGGGGGCAGCTGCTGTGGTTGAGACCTGACGCATTTATAAGGAGATGCAATGAGACACAGGGACCTACATGAAATGCCCACCCATGCTCCCCTGTCCTCTGCCATGAGCTGAGGCAGCCAGAGAACCCCACCAGAAAGCACCCCTGAACCTCCAGCCAGCGAGTTGAATAAACCGCTGTTTTTATAAATCACCCAGTTTCCACCCTGTTATTAGCCACAAAATGCAGGACACATATTCAAAAAGTCGTGTTGATACGAAAGAAGATTCTCTCTACCGAGCTTTTTCTACTGCCCGGCCAACGCCACGGGACGGGGCCCACTCTTTCCTGTTTCACAAAATGCATCCCCGGCAGCTGCTCCTTCAAGACCTGCCCATCAGCCTCCTCTCCTCCACAGCTGAACTTCGAAGACTTGTCTACACTCGCTGTCCCTCCCGTCCTCACTCACACCCAACCCATCGCCATGTGGCCTTGGCCCCACTTAGTGGCTTCAGCCAGATCTTTCACTTTTCGTTTTTACTTAACCATGCAAAGCACTTAAGATAATTGACCAAGTGCCGGAACAGTGCCCTCCCCTTGGCGCCCAGGGAACGACTCCTGGCTGCCATTCCTCTTCCTGCCCCACGTTCCGTCTCTGGCTGCTGGTGCCTCCTCCTCGGGCAGCCACTTCACTGCAGCCCCCTCCTCTCCTCGTCCGCCCAGAGCTCCACCCCACCCTGCGACCTCTTCAGTCCTCACGGCTTCGCCTGCGGTGCGATGGCCCCCGATGTGTACTGCTCGCTCTGAGAGCTGCACACTTACCGTCGGCTGCCGGCTGGCTGTCTCCTACATCCTGTCCCATCTCTCGGCCTCGACGTCCCAGAGCAGCCACGTCCTCCAGGACTCCCGCGGACCTTCTTCACTCCTGTTGGCCCTCCTCGTCATCTGACGCCCACAGTCTCAGAGACGGCGCTCCTACCTTAGCTCTCGAACCTTCCACATCTCCCCACACTCCACACGGCGTTCACTCAGGTCCCCATCCACACGGTCTGGACCACCTTCCAGCTCATCCCCTCACCTCCTAGGGGGCTTCTTTCATCATCTCTATCTAGACACGAGTCATTGCCATTCCCTTGCTTAATACCATTCAACAGCCTGCAGACCTGGTGTGAACGCCGTGAGTGTGGAAATGCAGGATTCTCAAACGACCTGCCACCATCTCCCTTCCACCTTGCCCCTGGATACATCTTCTACCATCGAGTCTTCCAGTCTCGCTTTTGGAAACTTCTCACATATTCCCTGAATGTGGCTTGAATTTTCCAACAAATCTGAGCCTTCACACGGGCTGTTCTAAATATCTCTAAATCTCGTTCTTTTTCACTTGACAATATCAACACATTTTCTTTCTTTTTTCTTTTTCTTTCTTTTCTTTCTTCTTTAGGTTCTTGCCATAGGGTGTGTACACTTGGCAGAGAGACAGATTGAGAGGGAAAGTGAGAATTCATCCCCCGGGGGTATGGCCATGCCACAGTCCCTTCTCCTCCATTCTCCTCTGAACAATTTGGGAAGTCTTGTGTACGTGCTGGGTGTGATTTTCCTGCCTCTGGGTCCAGAACTCAAACCGCAGTCAGCCATGTGAGAGTCCAGTGGCTTAACCACCACATCACCTGCTGCCCCCTGCCACACACACACACAAAACACTTTTAAAGACCCCGCTGAGATGGCTTTCTCTCTGGAGGGTTGTCGACGCCTCCCTGGCAAGGAGTTCTCCCTGTTCCTTTGCTCCCTCGGAACTTTGGACATGCCTCTACATTAGCACCTAAGTCCCACTGGTCTGAGAGTCCCTCGTCTCTTCCTCCCAGGGACCACAAGCAAGTGTGAGGCTTTGTGAGGGCTTATTCATTTAACAACTGGCTGAGAGCCTGTTTCTGTGGGCCTTGCTTTAAGCTTGTGAGCCAGTAAATGAATAAAACCACCATCTGTACACTCACGGACACTAAGTTCCAGAGGTTTGATTTGTGGTCAGTCTGAGTCATAATGTAAATCTCTTGTTTGAATCACTAGTAAGACCACCAGGAAATCAGCGTTAACTCACACCACTGAGGTCTGTGCACGTCACGACAGCTCGTCATCTCTATCTGGGGCTCCTTCCACTTCTCTACACCTGACACACAAGCATGCACACCCGACAGAGGTTTAAATATAATAAGCAAAGCTCAGGCTTTTCCAGGGAGAGCTGTCCCGTCCTACGGCGGCCTACAGGAAATTTCCCAGTATGTAACTGCGCATTGTACTTGGGAAGACGGTGTTGGCTCAGGTCCCCACAAATGAGCAGATGTCATTGCCACACTGCACGGATTCACCGAGGAGAAAGAACAGCAGACGCACTCTGTGGTTGAGCCGAAAACACCCCTATGCCAGTGCTGGTAACCTCTACCAAGTGCCTTTTCATTGATTAGAGACTGATCCTCTTGTGTCTCATGGAATCTCTGAGTACATGCTGACAGGGAGAGTGCGGCTGCTCTGGAATTGGTACATGTGTCATACGTGAATCAGTGAGATACCTGGAACGCACAGGGAGTATGCGAGAAACAAAACAGGCCAAGGCTGAGCCCGAACAGTGCAGAAAAGTTCTCACTTGGGGAGGGGACAGCTGCATCTGGCCTGCAGCACTGAGAGAGGGTGACCAGTTCACAAGAGCATGCCAGGTGACATCACCCTGTGACACGCGGTATCCACGTAAATGGGCATGGAAGTGCATGTGGACGCTCCCTGGTGCTGAAAGTACCCACTGCCGATCAGCATTTGCTAGTCTCTGCGTTATTCTAGGCTGCGCAGCCGGAGTATCAGACATTTATTTTTTCCTCTTTATAAGAGTAAAGAATAAAGAGAAAGTGAGAGGTTACTTGTATCACTTACTGATGGCCTGAGGGATTAAACCTTTTGGGCTCATCAACTGAGCACATCTTACTTATGACGTCTGATACGAGGATGAGGTGAGCTGGCCGAGAGGCCTCCTCAGTTGGTATGGTAACTGCTCTGTGAACCAGAGCGCTAGAAAACAGTCCTTTCCTTTTTATATACATCTACTAGTACCTAAGAAAATAACTAAGCTAAGCTTTACTAATCACCAGCATACATGTATAGTTTATGAAGAAATCTACGAAAATTAAGGTGCTTGGACAATTTTTTGTCCAGATATAGGTCCATGATCAAAATGCTTTGGAGACTGTTGACCTAGACAGCAGATGAAAAGCAGTGCGATCTAAGTGACAAGCCAGAGTTCAGAGCTCAAAGTACAAAGGTAAATTTTAAAAAATAACAACAATGAAACAGCAAGTCAGAGAGAATGAGAAAACCGTATCAGATCTCACAAAGAAATTAAGAGAACTGCCTTCAGTGTTTTGCTGAGTGTTGGCACCATGGTCTGATGACGGGATGTGTCTCCTTGGTAATCTGGTTCTCCTGTCTCTATATTCGACCACTTACTGTCCTTGAGACAAAGTCCAAAACCTTCATCAAACTCAAACTCTCAACCGCCTGCACCCTGTCTGCCTCTCTGTCATTACCTTTTGTCAAGATAATGTCACCTTCTTCTCCCTTCTCCTTCTCCGTCTCCTCCGCCTCTTCCTTCCCTCCCTCCTTCCCTCCACCCTCTTCATCCCTCTCTTTTCCTGGACTTCCTTCAAGTTCTTCAAGTACATTTTCTCTTCTTGTTCCTATCCCTCTCTAAGAGTAATTCAAGTGTCAACTTCTCCTTCCACTAAGATTACTTTTGGTGCCAGTCAGTGGCCTGGTGGTTAAGATGCCTGGATCCCACACGGTCAACTGCAGTTTGAGTCCTGGACCCAGCATCCTAAGGAACATGCCAGGTGTGTGTACATGCATGCCCCAAAACCTGAGAGGAGAATGGAGAAGGGACTGGAGTGGCCGTGCTCCCGGGGGGATGATTTATCACTTTCTGTCTCCCTCCCTCTCTTTCTTCTCTCTCTCTCTTTCTCTTTGTCTCTCTCTGTCTCTTTGTCTGTCTGTCTCTCTCTCTGGTGAGCACACATCTCCTACAGCAAACCCTAAAAAACAAATAAATAAAAAGTACTTTCTGACCTCTAAAACGTCATACACTGTTTGCCTATATGTTCCTACAGCTTTCTGTACTCACTGGTCTGAAGCCCTCAGCGTACTCCAAATGTACTGTTCAAGGTCCTTCTGCCTTGCCAGCCATCTGTGAGGACGGAGAAGGTATCTGTATCCTCCAGTTCCCGGCACCATGTTTAATTTATAAGTGTTAAGTAAACGTGTTGATTGGAATGAAATCGAGGAAATTATGTCCTTAGACTCAGAGAGAGAGACTTGGTCTCTGAGATTCCTAAGTGCTTGCCCACTGTGTTTGATAGTAGAAGTCTGAGTCTCACCTAGTAGTTAAAACAATATTTGACTGCCTCTTATCAATGCATGAAAAGGCACTTCATTATCCACTGATCAACAAACATTTCAGTGCCTCCATGGCTCTTGGAAGTGAGCACAGTCTCTTTACTCTGGGTTGGCAGACACCAAACAACTAATTAAAACTGTATTCATTAAAAACAGTATTAAAAGAATTCACGGTTTCTTATGGCAGAATGGAGGTGGCTGGAGTTCTGCTTGCAGTACTGTTACATATCCTCGGCTGGTTCATCTCAGCAAGGTTGTCTGTGGCCAGTGTCCACGGGGAGGGCGGAGATGCAGATACGTGATCAAATCACGGCTCTGCATGGGATGAAACACCTCCTTCAGAAGCTCACCTGTGCAGTGCACGTCCAGTGCCCAGGCCTCCCCAGACTCTCAGCTGGCCCTGGCTTGTCCCCATCGGCCATTTCCATCAGCCCTTCGACTCCGGCTCAGGGAAGCCCCGCAGGTTACTTCCGCTGTCATTCAAACCCTCCAAGGACTAGTGGTTCTTTCTCCCGTCCTACAAGGTTGGGTACTGAGGCTCCTCCTTCCCAAGCAAGGTCACTCCGATTGGGCACTGGCTTTGGGTTTTTAATCTGGATGTGATCGAGAAACCCACAGAGAACTTTCCAGGTCATTTACCCTTGAACTCCATGCACCACCAAACTAACCAACAAGGACAGCATCTGCTAAGACCAACTCGACCCTCCCACAACGATGACCACCTCAGCCCCACCCTCGGCTTCCCTGTCCTGCCTTACCCAGGCAGGATAGAGAAGTGAGTACAAAGCACAGGCTTTGGAGCCCGAGTGCCTCAGGCAATGCTGCCTCGGGTAATATCCCCACTCTCCCAAAGGAACTAGTTTGGGTAACTTGCTTAATCCTTTGAGCCTTGATTTACTCTTCAGTAGAGAGGATATTCAAAACTGCCTGAGTATCCGTCCTACAAGGTAGCCCACAGCACTCAAAACATATTGAACTCAATGCCTTTGTCCCTACACGTGTTTACACGAGTGTGCACACACGAACACAGTGTCCTCCTCCTGTCTTGCAGACAGTACCTTCCCACTACCCTCGAAGAGGCATTTATTCAGGCACTCCAGTGGGAGTACAGAGGATGCCCGGGATCGTGCCCTCGACTCCTGCCCCTCCTCGATTTCTCTACCTCTACTCCCATATGCAGTCAGTCCTAAAGGCCATCCATAATGCCACAAAGTCTGCCTTGACACCCTCCCAGTACTGATCATTCCTACTTAAAGTCTGGACAACACTGATGGCTTCTCAATGACCTTTTCACCCGAACAGACCACCTCGGTTAATGTGCTTTCTCCCAGGATGAGAGGAGTCTTTCTTAAAGCATTACTTTTATTATGCCATCAAATTTCTCAGAAGTCTTGAGTCACTGTCCACTGCACAAGATCCACATTTCTTAGACTCTCCCATCTCAGGTCGCCACCTCACTTCCAGCCCACCACCTGCGTCACCCGAACTGCTGAGCTCACAGATTCTCTCACGCCGCCCAGTACCTTCTTCCTCATTCTGGGTGACCCCCTTTTCCCTAGAAAACTGGACTGATCCCTTCCAGGAAGCACACCCCTCCTCATAACTCACACCCGACGTGTTCCCAAACTGCACCACTCTCCTGACTTCCCACCTTCATGGGAAGGAAATCTCCTCAAGCCCAATAATTATACGCATGACACCTTCTACATGTTAGTTCAGTTCATCCTTGGTGCCACCTGGCGAAATAGCTTCTCATCACTGGGTCACTTGTCAACATACAGTTGGGTATATTTTAATAGGAAAGATAGTAGAAAATATTACCTGCAAAATACATAAAGATATACGTGTATGTGTGTATATGTTGAGTGGCTGGAAAAGTCATGACGCATTTTTGCATAG
Organism: Tupaia tana; assembly: GCA_026018925.1. NCBI lineage: Eukaryota > Metazoa > Chordata > Mammalia > Scandentia > Tupaiidae > Tupaia > Tupaia tana. Next base: position 26,046,735 of record JAKSZU010000025.1, on the reverse strand, counting down.
AAAAACAAAAAAGACATCATGACCATTGTGACAACCTAAGCTATACGAGTATGTAGTTTAATAAAGTGGTTTGATATACATGGAGACACTGGGCCTCCTTTTCCTTTAAGGAGTATGTGAAATCTGTGAAGAGAGGGAAAGCAAGGTAAAGGAACAGAGAAGTAGGCTGAGTGCTTGTATTAGAGAAACTCATTGAAAGAGTCATATTTTAATAGAAGCCCAGAAGCAGCAAGGAAGGACAACAGAGCACACAGGTCCAGACATACATATGGAAACTGAGCTATAGAGAGGCCACATGCTCACCAAGGCCACCCCGAGGCAGACGTGGCACCTGAACCCTGGTTGTGCTGCAGGCATCCTTAGCTACCGTTCTTCCTCTCCTAAGATTGTTCTGCAGAAGTGCACTCTGCTAAGCAGCTCTGAAGTTTCAGAACTATTTTATGTGGGTCTATTAACTGATGAGTATGGGCCTTGCACACCCCACACACGGACCTCCAGAGTAATCACCTTGCCATTTCTCCCCCCAGCTTTAACACATTTCCCGACTGCATTCCCATCTCCCACCCTTACTCTTTGTACTTCACACTCTAGACTCTGTCCCTTACCAGTTCTATGCCGTTAATTCCCATTTTATCTCTGCAATTGACTCCCAAATTGGTCCCAGTTTAGTCTGACACCAGCTGCGGGGGACCGAGACTGTGCCTCTTTCACCTCTATTCATAATACCACCACAAGGCTGGGTTCTTCATAAACATGTGCTTCTTTGAAATGCAGTAAATGTACACTCCACATTTCCAACTGTCTTCGGGACAGTTTGACCTGGACATTTTCCCAGCTCTTCAAAATCAATATTTCTAAAACTGAACCCATTATCTTCCCTCCCAAATCTGCCCCTCCTCCGGTGTTTCTTGCTTCTCATTGTGGTGCCAATGAGCTACACCAGCCCTTCCCCCCAGCAATCGCACCTTTCCATTCTCACTGCCTTTCCCCTTGTTCTAACACTTGTTTTCTCTTGCCTAGACTAATGCGTCTGCCTCCTGGTGACACCCTGTCAACGACGCATCCTGCAGAGCTATGCAAAATTAATGCTCCTCATTCTGTCACTCCGAAATTCAATCGGCTCCCAAACTTTGCACAGAATCAAATCTCAGTCTTATGTTCCAACCCATATAGCCAGATACTTATTGGACATCTTTCCCACTTTGATATCCCAGAAGGTCTTAGTTTCATTAAAACTGATCGCATTTTCTTTCAACTAAATCTCCTCCTGTATTTCCCATCTTGTTAAATGTATACCACCCACCAGTTTCCCAAGCTAGAAGTCCTGAAGCTATCCCTGGCTCCTGCTTCTCCCCCAATCCCAGTAACAACCTGTCACCTGGCAGCCCATCAAAGCCTGTTCGTTATCTCATGTGTGCTCCTGTTTCACCACATGACCAATGACTTACTACGTCCCTCATTATCTCACCTCTAATCACGACCACAGTGGGCTTCCTTGCCTGTTCCACCCCCCTTCTGTCCATGAGCCCCTCACTGCAGTTATCTTGCCAGTGTGCACACACGATCGCGCTCTGCTGTTGACCAGAGTTCATCAGTGGTGTCTCCCCAGCTGCTTCACAACTTCCTGCCTCACTGGTTCCTTTCACCCCACACCTTCACTGCACCACACAGAGCGCCCCCCTGCTCTCAGACTGTACCCACAGGGTCTCTCTGCCCAGCCATGGAACTAGCATTGCCTGCTATAGACACCCACCACACCCCTGCCATCCTTCCCTGGAAAACTCATTTCAATCTCCAGTCCCAACGAGGAGCCTTCTGTGGTCCTGCCCAGCCCATGGTATGTGAGGTACCTCTGCTGCCAAAGGACTCGGCGTGTGGTGCTAGGTGAGGGCGTAGCGTGTTCTCATTTTTACCTTACCTGTCTATCTCTTCAACTAGATTCAGAGTTTCCTGTGAGATATTTTCCATCTCTGTATGCCAGTCCATAAAACAACAGTTGGACTCAGCCACGGGGACATGAGTGGTAGCATGTGCTGCATGAGGCTGGGGTCCCCCTGGAAGCCCAGGTTTGGTACTTGAGTGCCTGTAACTCCTGCCCACTGAGAGGCTGGGGCAAGAGACTTGCAACATGGTGAGTCACTGTCAAGATGGATGGATGGATGGATGGATAGATTTTAAATATCTGTCTCTTTAAAATACTTGGTAAACAGATATGTAGGGTGTTTTTATGAAGGGATAGATTTGCTCATATCTGGGTAAGCTCCCACTGAGCCCAGGGAATAGAATATTATTTGTCTGTAAGTTCCTGCTGTTTTGCTGTGTAAGGTTTGCTCCACATCACGTGTGGCTTCGTGAATCCAGCAGCACTTGATCACAAGCCTATCATCATGCAGTTCTGCTTCTGCATCTCTCCATTCCATTATTTCACAGACGACCAGAGTGGCAGCCACTGATGGCCTTGAGGAAGGCCAGGTCCCGAGACCTGCCAGGTATCTAGCACATGCCTCTAAAGAGGAGATAAACTAACATGTTTTACATTAATTAATACACAATGTAGCCCAAGTTGGATCATGGGGTAGAAAAAGAAGATATGACTTAAAAGTTTAATTCCTATACCCTGAACAACTAACCTCCCTTTTTACATGATGAAATATTTATGCCTCCTGTGGCTCTCATCTAAGAAGCACTCACTGAGAAATGTGTTTTCAATGAATGATGGCTGAATAACATCCTTAAGAAGGTTTCTGAAACTATCAGAACACACGACCTTAAAGCTGAAGTTACAACTGTCATTACTTGTGAGACAATATTCTGTCCTAAGGATATGAATGAAAAGCCACAATCTCCTGTCTGGGGATACAAAAACGAATGGAACTGTATTTTAAATTGCAAAGTTTCTGCCAACTGATTTCTACCGTTCAATCTTCCTAGCGCGGTGTCCCCACATGTTTCACTGTCAGTGTTTATTCTGAGAGGTGAATGATGACTTCAAAAGTATTCCATTTTTTAATGACTAATGTCCACTTGGAAGCATCATTCACCACTTTAACTAGAAGGGTTGACAGGATTTAGCAGCAAGTCCTGGAACTAGATGATGTCGGATGTGCCAGTATCTGTGACCTTCCAGCTCTGCAGTCTAAATGTGTAGTCTCGGAAAACTATCTTATGACATCTCCACTAAATGGGATTCACTCTATAAACCCATGGCAGGAAAATGACTTTGTTCCGTGTTCCTGCACATTGCTACATCTTGCAGTTTCTACCTTCCTCTCTCTGAGTTTCTCAATGCCCGTTCTGAATTCTGATGGTTTTATCCTTGTCTTCCAAGATTTCCATCCCCCAACTTTCTAATTAATGTAATGCACCTGTGTTTCAGACTCCGCATCAACCCGCTCAGAGGTCACAACTGCCTGAGAAAATTTTGATGAAAAAGGACCGAGAGAAGAAAGGACACAGGTCGCGGACTGCACCGATCCTGGGCATCACGGCAGAAAGAGACTCCACCTCCGAGGGAACGTGTGGGCATGGATGATGCAGAAAGACGGACTTAAGGATTTTTGGAACAGATATGAAAATGTGCAGCAGATTTCGATCTTCACAAGAGCTTGTGATATTTGATCAGGCATAATCAACTTAAGATAAATGACTGATTTTTATAAAATTAAATGTCAAAATGAGAGTAATATTTTACTTAATTAAAGAGTGTTTTATACTAATTTGAAATGCTTTTGAACCTACTGGAACATTATTTATACGGGCAATACGAGAGCAGAGTGTTTTCAAGACATTTATGACTATCTTTAAACAGAAGTTGTTACTCATTCTGTATTCTCCAAGCTTCCGAATCATATTTGTTTTATAAAAAAGTGAATGTTTTCATATAATGTCAGCATCAGAGAAGATTTTAAAAATCTTTAAAATGGCTTAGATAATGTCACAATGTCTTTAAGTGACTGACAGAAAAAACATAATGGGAAAAATAGGTAGAAGACAGGAGATTAGGAAATAGAACTAGTATAGAATTTTCATCCCAGTTCTTTTAATGGCTTTATTCTGTCAGACGCCAAACAAAACAAGACCCCCAAAACTCAATTTCCCTATCGCCGTGGGCTTCCACTTGGGAAGGAATGGCAGGTATGCCAACTGGAAGTAAAATTGTTTGCAAACACTTGTCTCACTTCTCCATAACTCCACTATAGGAATGGATGTTTTTAAATATGCACGTTTAGTGATGTCTTTTCTTCCCACTTGGGATCTAACTACCTAGTCCACATCCAGTGACTATTTCTTAATAAACACTAAGCTTTATGAGGCAGACTCTAAGGCCACGTCATCTTAGTACCAAGCATTAAGTCGTCAGGAAAGTCACGATGCATTTTTGCATAGGAAAACATGTCTTAACTTTTCTGACAACCTAATAATTTCTTTGTAAATATTTGCTCAATTAATCTCATTTTGTCATTACAGAACCCTTGTGAACTATGAGACAGTATGATTACCACCACAGTATAAAAGAAGAAAGGAATAGCACCATTATACTCAATGCTTATTTTATATATTCTTACTTTTCAAAATTAAATAAAAATTTCTCTGAATTAAACTTCTCACCAAATGACACTTGTTCTTCCGGCTACATCTGGCAGAGCTTTCTTAGAAATGTGGAGCCAGACAGTGGCATGGTGGTTAAGGTAGCTGGTTCCCACTTGGTCAACTGCACGGATCAAGTCCCGGACCCAGGCATGTGTGTGTACATAATCCGGAAAGGAGGGAGAAATGGCGGAGAAGGGATTATAGCATGACCATCCCCCATAGTGGGTGATTTCTGGATTTCTCCCTCTCTCTGTGTCTCTTTCCAGGGAATGCAAATGCATTCTGGGGTGGAGGGAAATGCCTGTTAGTGCTGTTCGGGTTTGTTGTTGTTGCAAATTCTCTGCAGCCATAGCAAAGGAAACCCGGGGATTGGTTCCCACCCCAATGAAGCAGGTTGAAGTACAAGTGTGTCTCCACCTTCAGGTATAACCATAAGACACTTGAATATCCTTGGAGGGAATAAAAGGGATGAACAGGACCATTTTTTTTAAGTAGTTTCTCATGCTACCCTAGCGGAAATTCATTACAGTACAAAGAGTTACAACTCAGGATAAAGCCTCTGACAGAATATCCATTCTGAGATGGAGATCAATTTAAGAGTTACATGTGCTGTGCGCAATAGTATAAAACTCCTGAAGATACTCGGAGGTGACATCCTCTCTTGTTAAATAAAGAAATAGGTAGGTAGGTAGGTAGGTAGATACCAAGACAATCAGATTGAGGCATGGTCTTAGGGACACTTGGCATCTGTGACACAAGGTGTAGGCAGTCCCACGAGGACCCCTGGGGAGGAGACCGTCATTAGGCCGCAGTGGCTACTGCATCGAGTCTGCATTTGATGCCCATTTGGGCTGCTTACAATGTCATTTTTTAAATAAACTGCTTCCCTCCAAAGATCCTTCAAAATATTAAGAAGTGTTGACACCTAGAGATGAAAGTCATGAAAGTCGGTTTTTCCTCCCAAACCTTTTTAAAGTAAAGACCTATAAAAAAATGTCAGTTTTAATTCCCTAAAGACTTTTTATTCACTATTCATGAGCAGATGTTGCCTGAATCAAAGAGGGGCATTCTCTAAGTCACTCTGAACTCTAGGTAACCAGAACGTTATAAACAGCAGCTACCAAGTTTTCTTACTACTGAGTTTTACCTAAGTAAGTCATTGGGGCGGACTACGCGGGAGAAAAGTTTCTAAAAGGTCAATAGTACATCCAAAGGGTATCTAAACTGACAACCCACTTCCAATGAGAGAGCCACTCAACCACACCCGCTATGCTCAAGCGAGGAGGAAAATCAGCCCTTCACGTGGACATGAAGGCTCAGTGCCAACATAGGAAATTCTCCACTCACATCCCTGTGTGAGTTATTCCTTCTCTCGCCAGCGTGTGTGGAGGGTGTGTGCTTAAACAGAGTCCTGGTCAAGATTTCCTAACGCTGCATGCCTATGTGGGCACACGGCCAGCTGACAGTGAAGAGGCTGGGCAAGGGAGGGAGCCATCATGGGGAGGGGTTGGAGCTGAGTTCCAGCCGCCTCGGCCTTGGCACGGTTTTCACTCCCCTCTTACTCCCCTCTAGTACCGCCCGATGGGCCCTGTGAAAAGAGAAATGAGAGAAAAGGCCCCCGAGGAAGTGGATGTGTACACAGCGAACAGTATCTCGGGTTGTAAATGCTCCCATTCCTTCTCAGCACACTGCTGTCGGGAAGGCTGTGTCATCTGACGAGGACCCCGACAGACAATGCCGGCACTGCTGACAGAGCAGACATCGGGCACTGAGTTGAAGGTGTGAAAAGGGCCTTCTCGGTAACATGGACTCAGGGTAGGCTGAGTGGTCAGTCAGGTTTCGGGGTAAATACCTAAGTAATCTTTGCACGGTTTTATCTGGAAGAGGGACAGAAATGTGCATCCCTTGGACCTTATAGATCCACGAAGTATAAACAATGAAGGAAAATCATAGCAACGCCCCAAAAGAACATGACTTCTGTAAATCCTCAGAAACACAGCCCTTTTCAGAAACAACGTACCCGCTCATAGCCAAGGTCGTAGAGATGAAAGATCATGCCCAGTTCAGAGGACCATAGATCTCACAGACCTGGTCTGTTGAAGGAAAAAGACAGGGAACCAAGAAAGGATGTCCCTCCCCGCAGATGGCTCATTAAGCAATCAAATATGAATTATAATTTCAGGTCTTTGATGGGACAACCATAGGGCAACGTTACAGAAATTCAGGAAATATGTTGAAGCGCCTCTTATTTTGTAAAGCATTGGGCAAGTTCTTCCTGGGGTTTCAATGAGTAACTTATGCATGGTTCTTCCCATCAAGGAATTACATCAACAGCTACAAGCAAGACAAGCATGCTCAGAGTTTCATGCCTCCTCCTCCTGCCCTCGAGAAAAATGAAAGGAACACGACTATGAAAACTCCAAGAGTAATTCTTTGAGAAGGGGCAGAGAGAAGTCTACAAGGCTGCATGAGAAAGACACTGCATCTGAGATGGGTTTTGGCGGATTTCCAGTGGGCAATGTTAGAGCCGGGAGTCAAATTTTTTTCTTTTTGTAATAATTTGCCAGAGAACATGTGTGCTTGCCAGAGAGAGAGAGACACACAAAGACAGAAAGTGAGAAAGCATCCCCCACCACTACCATGGGAGATGGTCACACCACAATCCCTTCTCCTCCATCTCTCCTTCCTTTTGTGGGGGAGAGCATGCACACACACATACCCAGCATGCTTTTCAAGTTTCCAGGTCTGGTACTCCAACTACACATCTGGGATCCAGTCACCCCAACCACCAGACTACCAGCTAGCCCTAGGAAGTTAACTCTAAGTAGTGAATAAAACACTGGAAGTACTTAGAGAGTAGGGAAGAGTTTAGCTAGACCCCAAGATGCAGACCTACCAGAGGCATGGAAGATAATGTAGAGATGAGAACATTACCATATTCTAGAAGTCTTAAACACCAAGCTCAGGAAAAAGTAATCATCACTCTATAAGTGCGTACTGAGAGGGATGTGGTTCAAATCAGGTGTTAGTGGATTTAGCTGGTTTTGTGGGCAGTCAGCAATTAGTGCAAACAGGCTAGGATGCAATCATCAGGACCTGGAAATGATGCAAAGAACATAACCTTGGTTGATATCAACAAGAATTGAAGGAACAGGCAGACATTAAAAAAAAAAAAAAAAAAAACCCAGAATCCTAATGACCAGTCTGATATCCCAGATAGAAATACCATAATACCATAGAGGAGACACATTTTTTTTTTTATTTACTACATGCCTTAAAAAAATAAAAAATAAATAAATTCCCCACTTGTAAATCTCGGACAATAATAAACTGTTTTTAGAAGACAGAACATGACTCTTCTAACATTCTGACTTTTAAGGTGCTAGTAAAACCAGTAGGGCATGAATATGCTCATCTAGGACTTAGACAGAGACTGGACCATACTGTACGTGAAGGAGACTCCACATCAAGATAAGAGTCAGACTGATTCAGGAGACAGTGTGGAAGGAGAAGATAATTAAAACAGATCCCTGTGAAAACCTCCACAAAACTGTCCTAAAAAGAGACTTGTGGGCAGGAGGAGAAAGCAGAATTAATTCAGTGCCATACAAGGTGAGGGAGACGACTCTTTCATCCATAAACTGTTGTTGGGGAAATGATACACGTCAGACTTTGTGCTAGACACTGAGGGCAAAGTGACGGACGGTCTTCTCAGAAATGTCGGTAAATCCATGCGACATCACGGTGAGCTCAGGGTTAAGAAAAGCCCATTTGGACCTTGAACAGAATTAAGAGTTTTGAGAAATAAACAGGTGTTTCCATACCCAAGGGTGAATTCACTTGTAGTCATACATACAGCTGCACAACCTTAAGACATTTTTAAGGGGGCCAGCAGGTGGCCAGCAGGTGGCGTGGTGGTTAAGGACACTGGACTCCTACATGGCTGACTGCAGTTCAAGTCCTGGACCCAGCAACTTGCTTCTCACTTTCTCTCCTTTCTCTTTCTGTCCCTCTTCTGTGGTTAAAGTAAATAAATAAAGTTAAATAATTATTTTTTAAAAGACACTTTTAAGAATGGTGATGGCCACTTGAACCAATAAAACATTCATTCATTCCTTCCCTTTCTTTCACACACACACACACACACACACTTTAATCTGCCTGTAGTCCCTACAAAGGGAGGCTATTAAATAAACAAGCACACTCTGCTATAAAATATTAAAAAAGCAATATCATCCACATGTCATGGAAAAGCAGTGAGGACAAGGAAAACAAATATGAAGACAAAAAAGACTAAGGAGAATCATATATTTTAAGCCCATAAATGTGTCTTCAAAAGGATCAACTACTATCTGGTCTATGATTCTGCAGAAATCTTGCACATATATTTTATATTGCACGACTCATTAATTTCCAAACCATCCATGTTCTTATTTTATAAAAGAGGGTACAAGCATTGGGCAGAGAAAAAGTGCAGTGTGGAGGAGGGGGGAGAGGGGCTGAATGCTAACACTCCGTTATAATGTTCGTTCAGCACCTCCTTCCAATGGCACGACATAAAGAAAATAGAACAATGTCTTGAAAGCAGTGAAAACCTTTTCCTGGGTTCAGAATGAACAGATCTTTCAGTTTGCCCTTGTAGAATTACTCATTTGAGGTTTCTTTATCCTTAATAAACACAAAGCATAAGTTGAAGCCATGAGACACCCATCAAACAAGAATTCAAAATTGACAATACAAATTGAAGACAACAATGAACAATTTTTAGTTCTCTTCCCCAATCTTATTTCTGATCTTCTTTCAAATATATAAGGAATTAGTATCTTCTCTCCCTCTCTCTCTCTACTAGTAGCAGAATTATGTGAGATGCTATAGCAGAGGAGTAAAATAATGGGAATAGACAACAAAATAAAAAATGTGTTCCGGACAAGCTTTAAGTTTAATATAGGAGCTGATGGGAGGCAGAGTGAGCACCCCAATTTGTAAGAAACTTTAACTTGTATGTCCTAACCGACAGCTCATCTGTCCTCTCTTCTCCACGGCATCCCGTCAACCACAGTGACAGACAAGGGGTGCTGATCAGTTAGCACACTGAGTCTAACGCAGCTGTCGGAAAGAGAGCAAGGAAGGACCTTTCTAACGACGCTCGTGTAAGGCTTTCGCCACCCAACTCAGTGCTGTTCCCGTGACTTCCGCAGTTCCCCTCTCTCCATTTTATATGGTTTTTCCTTTGCTGCTCATCAAACCGTTTTTCGGTGTTCTGTCTTTAAGTCAGGTCATGCAATGTACACACCCTTCTCCATTTCCAGAGCTCTCCCTTATCATACAGCTCTGTCACTAGGACCCTCCAGTTAAATCGTATTTCAATTCTGAAGTCACCGTGTAACTGCCCATCGCAGAGATACATATTCAAGCAAAATCTACCACGGAGCACGGTGGTTTGGAAGCTATGCAGATGTTCACTTACTGGAAAGGGAATGAGAGTCAGGACTATTATTTTTTTAAGAAGAGCTAAAGGTAGACTTAAAACCTTTAAAAGTGACCCCCATCCCTCATTCCAATATTACTAGAAAGACCACCCTATATCTGAGCACAAATAACCAAAGTACTAAAGCGTATGTTTGGTGAAAATAATGCAAACTTTATATTTGAAGGATCATTTTTTAATACTCACTTAGAAATAATAACAAAAATGATGCCCCAAATTATCAAACTTTTTCTTCTTTATTCTCAGTGTATGACAATGAACTCTAAAAACGTGTGAACACAATTCAGGAAACAGGTGTCCAATCAATTTGAGTCAGAAAACTCCTCACGTGTGGCTTCACCTTAGCCAATGTATTAACCAACGCTTCCTGTTCTCTAAACAGTGAGCACGTACTGGTAACAGAGAAGGCTCTGAAAGGTTTGGGGTTCGTTTTTTTCTTTAGTGCGAGTAGCAATGCTTCAAAGATGCTGTACTCCCCAGATGTGGTTTTTACTCTGTTTTTCAGCTATAAAATTCTGGCCACCAAAGGCACTGGGAATAGCTGGGCAGGCTGGTTCAGTCCCCCTCTGGCCAGTTAAAGACCAGTCCCAGCCCTAAAGCTGTTATGGTTGAGGGACTAGCCCCAGGGGCTGGCCTGCTGGGACTTCCCACCGCCCGGGGCCTGGGGCCAGGCTAACAGGACAGCTGGGCTCCCTTGATCTACAGACCTGCAGCCACAGAGACCCTGAGAACTCAGCTCGTGACCCAACGGCACTCAACCCCTACATTTTTAAGTGTAAAATGCCTTTGGGGACAAGTTCTGGCTCTGAAAGACGGTGAGAGCTCCTTCTGAGACAAGTCCCCACACCCCTGGCCACGGCGTGCGGGCAGTTCCTGCGCACTGACACCCTGACCGGGCACCTTGGGGCTCTCGGGGTGCCGTCCGACTGGGTGTCCAGCCTAGGAAGAACCAAGTTTTCTCTAACATCTCGCACTCAGACTAGACCGGGGTCTTCCCTGGTCCACGGCCTTAACTGCCGGAGGGAAGGAAGGGAAGAGACGCTGTCCACTCTCACCGCCGTAAACAGAAGGGACCCCATTTCCCGAGTACCGAAGGGGTGGGAAGTGGACACGCGCCTTCCCTCGCAACTTCGCGCGCGCCAGTCCAAGTTCCCATCCTGGAGCCGCAGCCTGCGCTGGCGCCCGGCGGGACCCCGCGGTTTACGTAACCGGGAGAAGCCCCCTGTCCATCCGCTCACGCCCCCGAGTCACCTCCCTTCTCTGTGCGGCTCCGCGAAGTCTCTGTCCCCGCGAAAGCCACCGAAAACGAGCAGAGCCCGGGCGCTCTCCGCAGGGCGCGGAGGGTCCCCAGTCCGGACTCCGGGCGCAGCTCCCTCCCCAGGCCGGGCTGCATCTGAGTGACCGCCAGTGTGGCCGAGACCAGGGTCCCCGCACGCTGAACCACAGCGGGCACTGAGCAGGACGCCCGCCGGGTCCGCGCGTTAGCGGGGCGGACACGGGGAGCAAGGGCGGCGCGGGGAGCGGGCGCACGCCGGCCGCCCAGCCTCAGGTGTGAGCGGGCGCGCGGTCGAGTCCCGGCGGCGGCGCGGCGGGCTCGCAAACCGCGTTCAGAGAAGGCAAAAGTCTGCACAGGGTCGGGCCTGCGCCGCGACTTCACTCACACTTCACAGCGTCCCTCCCGCCGCGCCGGCATGCACCGTCCCCGCCCGTGCTCGGCTCCCGCGTCCTCCCGTCCCGCCCGGGCTCATGCAGCGGAGGTCGGCGGCCCCGCCGGGGAAGGGCGTTGGGTCTGGCGTGCAGGGGAGCGGAGGGCAGGGGCGGGCAGGAGGGGAGGGGGGCGCCGCCGGGGCTGCGGTCCTACCGCCCGTGGAGCTCGCCTCCTCCAGCTGCGCCGAGATGCTCTCCACCCTCCTCACGTTCATCCTGGCGCGGGTGCAGGCCGAGCCTCGGGGCGCTGCCAGGCCGTCCGTCCGCCGCTCGCTGCGCGTCTGGCCGGCCCGGCGTCGGCGTCTGAGCAGCGGCCGCGCGGAGCAGCTGCAGGTGCGGGCGCGGCCGGCGGGGGGCGCCGGGGGCGCGGGAGCGGGGGCGCGCGGCGGCGGGGCGGCCCGGCTCGGGGTTCTCGACGCCGACGCGCGGCGCCGCCAGCCCGGGAGCCGGGAGCCCCCCTCGCCGCGCGGCGCCGCCCTGCCACCTGCTGCCGGGTGCCCGGATCCGGGCCGCGGGAGGCCGGCGCGGGGCTGCTGGGGCCGGGCGGCGGGATCCGGAAGCGGCCCGGGCGGCCGAGGGCTGCGCACGCACCCTCCAGGGGTTGCCCGCCGCTTATCGCAGGGGCCTGGGGGACCCCGCGTGCTGCGCCCGGCACGTGTCTCCAGGGGGCGGCGGGGTCGCGCACTTTCGCCGACCCCCGCCCCGGGGCGCGAACTCGGGCAGCTCGACTGCAGCCGGGCACGGGCACGCGGTTGGGCTGAGTTCGAAGGACAGGAGAGGGAGGGCAGGAGATGCCCTTCTCGGGACCGGGCAGGACGCCAGGACTCCTAGGCCGTCCTTCAAGCGGAGCTAGAGGCAGTCATGCGGCTTGGCTGGTGTTGGCGACTGGCCGTGGCACCAAGGTGAGCAGGGCGGCCACAGGCGACAGGTGACCCCGCGGAGAGGTGGGAGCTCGGAGGCGCTCCAGACTGACCTCCATGGGGAAGGCTTTAGGGCGGTTCGCCCGCCCCGTCCCCCACGGGCGCAGTCACCCGGGGTCGCTCGCCCTGTGACAGTCCAGGCCCGGAATGGTTGGACAGCGGAAGACAAATCAATAGCCTCCTTGTGGCCATGGTTACTGTTGGAGAACTCCGAATTAAAACGCAGCCGGCTGTGTCCCCGAGAGTTAGGGTGGGAAGCCTCTATCACAGAAGGTCAAGTTGACCAGTTATCTCGGATAACGGAATTAAAATCTGCTCCTCCCTCGGATGCAGGGGCGAACTGGCCCCGCTGGGGTGGGCGTTATTTCCGAGTGTTTCTGTAAGACCCTCCCGTCCCGGGCGCCAGGGAAGCCCTGCTCCTTCCTTCCCGCAGGTCCTAACTGACACCCTCCTGACCTTCCCATTCTCAGCCCGGGGCTCGGTGGGTCCGTCCAGCCCTGGCGGCCTGCGTGTGGACGTTCTCAGGACGCCTCTCACTGTCCTTAGTTCATTGTCCAGGGAACAGATGCTGACCCCTGCCCTGCCTGGTTCAAGTCCTAGCTCCACGAATGGGGTGGCATGGTGCAAATTATTTCCATCAGCAACAAGGGTACCCGTGTTACTGGTTTTTATTTTATTTTATCTTATTTTTACTTATTTTTTGGAGAGATTTCTGCCATATAGGTCACATGCGCTCGCCAGACAAAGAGAGACAGAGAGACAGAAAGCGAGAAATCACCCCCCACGGGTGACGGCCACGCTGCAACCTCTTCTCCTCCATTCTCCTCTCGGGGTCTTGGGCACGCACGCACACACGCCTGGCGTGAGGTTAAGCCACCCGGTCCAGGACTCGAACCGCGATCAACTACGTGGGAGTCCAGCAACATCGCCATTATGCTGCTGGTCCCTGTGTTACTGGTTTTTATGAGAACTTGAGATGCATGGGAGAGAGAGCGGAGGACAGTGCTGGCCTTCGCTAATCAGTACAGTAAGTAAAAGCTGCTCTTACTCCTGTGGCTGGGAACAATACTGTACTGGCAAAGTGATTAGTCAAAATCGGTGCACACAGTTGTCCATCACCAATCATTCTTTTCATTATTTCCGGAACATGTAGTAACTAATAAGAGCAGGGCCCAGTTACAGGCCCTGTGGTTAAAACAGTCCTCCCGCTAACGGCTTGCCTTCCAGAGAGCAGAGAAAAACTGAAAATAAATCAAGGCATTAGCGATCTGCTGGGGAGAGGTCTCTTACACAGGGCACCAAGGAAGGTCCCATGAGGGATGTTGGGTTGTCAGAAAAGTCATGACACATTTTTGCATAGGAAAAAAAAAAAATAGGACTTTTTTCAGCAACCCAGTGCAACATTCAGCAGATTTCTGATGGAAGTGAAGGAGCCAGTTATGGACATCTCCAGGGAAAAAGAACTGGTAGGAAGGCATCGAGCAAACGTGGCCTGGCTAGAGTACCAGGGGCTCGGGAAACCAAAGGAGACTAAGGGAGGGAGTAAGGGAAGCAGAGGCAGAGGCCTGGGGCCGTGTGTTCTCCGCACGGACACGTTTCCCCTAATAATCCTCTCCGTCCACTCTAAGTTAGACGCTTAATTCCGAGCCCTACGCACGCTCCCTTTCCTGGGTGATTCTCAGAGAGAGCTTCCAATGTGGTCACCTGCTTCTTACTCTAATTCTGCAGCCACTCCTCCAGAAACCACTCACACTTTCCCTGTAGATCAGCACTAACACCTGTCCGGCTCGAAATGCCAGCGTTTTCTATCTGGTGACCTCGATAGCTTCTTTCGCAGGTTGGTTTGGGTCCTGCAGGTTGGGTTGAAATCCCAGTCCCACTGAAAATTAGCTGTGCATCTGGGAGTAATAACTTGACGTCCTTCAAGCGTTCTCACTCTAAAATGTAGAAAGCAATAGTGCCCACTCCAGTTAACCATGGGGAAATAATGTGGCAGCTATGTAAAGTGCTCAGAACGGCTCCTGGCACAGGAAGCAATTGATAAGAGCTATCTTTATGATCATTAATCAGCACCATCATTATCATCATCACTGCATTTTATTAGGATGTAGTCAAAGAAGAAAAGGCATCCATCCCTACCTTCTACAAGAACTCTACCCAACCTTCCTCTGTGGTGTGGGCATGGACAGTTCTTTTTCCATCTACAAAATGTGCAGGGTGTCTCATTGGGCCAACCCACTTCTCAAATCTCATTCATTGAACGTCTGTCTCTTTTGGTCCGACTAAGTGTTCATTATTGGACAATCTTTGTAAATTCCTATAAAGAAGGCAACGAAATCGTGGAAAGTGGACACTGCACTGGGAATTTTGCAATATATTAAGTTTTTAAACTATGTGTGATCTTTACGATGATCTTCATATCAGGACCTCTTTATGTGGATCCTTAGAAATTGTCAAATGTAACTGGGAAAATACTACTTTTGCTGCCACGTGTGCTGTCATATCTGCTATGTGAGGCTGAACATCCAGGCTGACTCTTGCTGGCACCATCTCCTAGCGACTCTTCAGATGTCCCAAGCAGTTACAGAGGAGAGCCTCGCGGACCAGAGCATGCTGGGCCAGCCCCTTCACCTCCTTCAACGCCACTGTGATCTCAGCCTCTCTTCCCAACCCCTTGAAGATCCCCACCTTCTGTGCCCAAGCCTAGATGACTCTTAAGGCAGGATGGATGTCTACTTTTCTCTTAAGGCAGGATGGATGTCTACTTTTCACTTGAGAAAACCATATTAAAAACCAGGGACAGACACAGTCTGCTCAGCCTGTGCCAGCCACTGCTCTCAGGTGTCTATGAACGGGATTTCATGGACTTCGCAGAACACTGAGAAAAGCACTGTCATGATCTCTGTTTACCTGATGAAGACACCAAAGCTATGGAGAGGTGAGCTGGCTTACCAATTTTATACCCACAGTGGTCCGTATCTCTGGGATGTGAAGTCAGCAGTCGGCCTCAAGAGCCCCTAGACATAACTACGACACTGTGTCCTGGACAGTCTAGATGCTCTGAACTCTGAAATCGCTCTGCTCAGTGTCCTCCGGAAAGTCACTCATCATTTCTAAGCTTCTGATTTTCATGTTAAAAGGGAAATTTCCACTTCACAAAGTCATTGTCAGGATCAAGTCAGATAATGAAACTGAGCTATGTATAAACCTTGGAAGGTTGTAGAAGCATCCAGGATTGCTTTTATTACTGTCCTGAACTCTGATGGCTGGGTCTTTTCTGAAATCTCCTTACAGTTCAACACAACTCCCCCTTGCTCACCAAGACTTAAACAGTAAGACTAAAACTTCTGGTGTTTAATACTATTGAGTGCATATTAGCTACCTTGTGCTCTGTTAAAAAACGTCATCGTGACATCTCCAACGATTAGCAGAATCACTTTACAGAACTATTTTCAACCTGACTTTAGGATGAAGTTGAGACTCAGTGGGGTTGAGTAGCCCAAGGTCAGCAGCTGTGAAGAGGTTCAGCTGAGACTTGAACCTACATTTGTCACCTGTTTACAAAACTGGCCCTTTCAGTTCCTTTCTGATGGTTCTCAAATTTGACTGTGAATAAGAATCATCTAAACAGTGCTTTAAAATCTCCTCTGCTCCAGCCTCCACAGTGGAATCAATGAATGTGGAGCAGAGGTCTTAGAATCTAAATTTTTTTTTTAATTGGTAAGTTTTATCTTTTAGAGCAGTTTTAGGTTTTCAGAAAAACTGAGCAGAAAGTACACAGGAGAGTCCTGTGCACTCCATCTCCGGCACCCTCCCTTCAGTTCTCCTTATTGGTAACATCTTGCATTAATGTGAGACATGTATTATATTTAATTCGCTAATAATACATTGTTTTTCATCACAGTTTAGCTAGAACTGGTAGACCTAGAAGAAGAGAGAGACAGAAACAGGTCAGAGGGAAGGACATGTGAAAACAAAGCAGCTGTCAGCAAGCCAGGGAGAGTCCTTGCCAGAAATAAAACCCTATGCCTCCTTGGTCTCGGACGTCTAGTCTCCAGAACTGTCAGAAAATGAATTTTTGCTGTTTAAACAATGTAGCTTGTGGTATTTGCTATGGCTGCCCAAGCAGACTGATCAATCCCTCCCCCCAGATCGTACTTTGAGGAATCAGTTCTCTATACTAGAGGTTAAAAAAAAATAAAAATAAAAATAAAAAGTGGCTGCTATCCAGCAACATCTCCATGACTTGTTAACTTGTCAAGAATTCAGAATTTGGAGCCCGGCCTCAGATCTCCTGAATCAGTACTTTCATTGACTTTTTAAACTGTATTTTCCCCCCTCATAAACAAGAGACAGAGAGCACACCTCTGCAGGGTCTTGATGCTGGGATCCAGTCATGGACATCAGCCATCCCTCGGCCGGAGGTGTGGGGTGCCCAGCACACTCGGGGAGGTCTCTGGACGGGAGCTGGCAACCTTCCCATGCGGGATTGCATTGCAGAGTGTGGTTTTGACCGCCGAGCCACTGTCTGGCTCTGTTACTCTTACTCACATCCTCAGGTGGTTCTGGGTCTTTATAGTGAAGTGTGAGACACGCTGCTCCACACGTCATGGCGTGTGTTCACTCTGGCTCCTTGGGAGCCACAGAGAGCTCACTGGGCGGGAGAGGTGGCTGGTGTGACCACCACAATCCACTCGCTGCACATCCCGCTGGTCAGACAACCTTGTCTCAGTTTTGCCAGCCTCTGTTCAGCGGATGGAATTGTTTCTCACCTCATTAAGTTTCTAGCAGCAAATATCCACAACCTTGACCAAATGACTACATCTGCAATTTTTGAGTGATTCACGATCTCTCAGTGTCCTAATAATCAGGTAAAAATAATCCACTTGGAGATACCCCCTTTAAAGGAAATAGTGCTATGGCAGAATGGGAAAAGACTAGGCAAACATTTTAGGGCAGTAAGGTGAATTCTGACCTTCCTGGGGACTTGTGTCCTTAGTACCTGAATTATCTTTACGACTCTGAAACAGGTCACGTGTGATTATCCCACTCTGCAGATAAACTTTCTTCAAATCGAAGCCCATGGAGAGTAGGCAGCTTGAGTTTTCACAAGGCACGCGCTGCAGCCAGGTCACACAATGCATTTCCACAAGCTGGAATACTGCCAAATGAACTGCGGTTCTCCAGCTCCAAAACTGAGATTTGCTTGGCAATGTTGTCTTGTAGGATAAGTCCGTATTATTAATGTAAAGTTATTATCTCACATAGCTGCATTTTCCCTGACTGTGAGCTTCAGGAAATTCATGGTTACATTCTGGGTGGTGGAAGAGGTGATTAGGGATTTGCATCCGGAGGAAGATTAGGTTGAACTAACCAGAGAGTTCTGTACGAACTTAAAGTTAGTATCATTAATGAAGGTAATGTTGAAAAGGTTTTACCAAAATTTCTAACCTCTAGATTCTATATGTGAACCATATGCTCTGACTGCTAGACAGATTTGTTAAATTCCCACTCACCTTACACCTTTTATCTCTGACTTTTCCTTAATGGTTCATTATAGGACATGAAGACTAAACATAGGTCCTTGAGAAGAATCCACCAATTTATCTATAGATAAAAGAATCCACCAATTTATCTATAGATAAAAGAATCCACCAATTTATCTATAGATAAAACTGTCCAAAAATGACTTTATTGCAACCAAATCATTCTGTTTCTAAAACATTCTTTTAACGGCAAGTTGAGCATAGCTGGAAATTATTCTGAATCATTTGTTTTCCTTCAAATATCCAATGAGAAGATATCAAGTACTTAAACATAAAACATGCATTTCCTTATATGTGTGTGGTTCAAAGTACCAAATTATATTGCTGATAAGGAAGTTATTTATATTAGTATATTTAAGATTTTCCATTAAGTTAGGACATTGGGGAAAATGTGTTCAATTTGTTTTAAAATAAATCAGTGGGGCCAGCAGGTGGTGTGGTGGTTTAGGAGTTGGGCTCCAATGTGGCTGACCGTGGTTTGAGTCCCTAAACTGGCAGCTTGAAAATCACACCGGACCTATGTGCATGCATGCCCGAAATCCCCGGAGGAGAAAGGATTGCAGCATAGCCATCCCCCTACAGAGTGATTTCTCACTTTCTCTCTCACTATCTTCTCCAGAATGCACCCTATGGCAAAAGCCTGAAAAATCAATGAAAAATAAATAAAACGAAAAAGTCCTAGTCATATTAAAGATGTCTTAATATGAATTATAAGTGTTGAAGGAAGAATAACAACATATTTCTTCAGATTAAGAAGTTTTTTAACAACTTGCCAGTGTTTGAGGATGGATAATCCCAAACTAGGTTTGAGGATGCATCTGAACTGAATAGAGAAATTGCCACACACATGTATGTCAAAATAGATAAAAAACTGAATGCTTGAGTTCCAGTGATAGTTAACAGCCTGTCAACAAACGAATAAAATAGGGGAAAAGTCTGAGACCTCCAAAGTTTCGTTGGCAGTAGGTTTTTCAGAAATTCACAGTTAAGCGGGTGGTATTACTAGATGGCATTAAAGAATGAAAGCCCAGCTATGCCCAGTGATCATAAAACAAGAACTTTTGGATTTGGGGAGTTTGGGGAGATGATATGAAGGTACACCCCTAAACATGGAAACAGACTCAGGTAACTGAGGCACGGCGGTGGGGAGGAGGTGGGGTGAGGAACACTGAGTGGGGCTCTAGGTAATGAAGTCACCTGACATGACAAGACATTCGCATTTCAGTTCCATGACCGATTGTTGTCAAGAACCCAAGTTCTATTCACAGCGATTAGAACTATCCAGTTATACCCTTCCATTCATTCATGTTCAACTAAAGTTTAATGAAACAAAATCCATAAATTACGTGAATCTTTCCCCACTTTGGAGGAGTACAACAGCATGATTGCAATAGTAGCACAAAAAGCATGCTGGGTAATGTTGATAGTTAGCTAACGTTTATATTAGTCACTCAAATAATCTTTTTGTTTTGTTTTGTTTTAAGAGATTTTTGCTATAGGGTACATGTGCTCACCAGAGAGACTGAAAGAAAGTGAGAAATAACCCCCCCCCCCCCCCAGGGGAAATGGCCATGCTGCAATCCCTTCTCCTCCATTGTCCTCTCAGAATCTTGGGCACGCACTCACACCCGGCGTGAGTTTAAGCCACCAGGTCCAGGACTCAAACCAAGGTCGACTGTGTGGGAGCCCAACGATGTAACCGTTATGCCATGTGCTGGTCCCCAATCTTATTAGTAGATAAAAGTTTGCTATGACAATAAAGAGGGATCACATTTATGAAAATGCCCAAGATTTTAGGGAAGTTTCCTAATCTCCCAACCTTGATGTCTTCACCTGCCAACGGGAGCTGTACTCACTGATGACATTTCAAGAATCGTCATTCAATCTACCACAATCCAGAACTATGAGAAATAAGTTTCTGTGGCTTATGAGATAGTATTTTGTTACGGCAATCAAAACGAAGTAAGACGGGATAGCTAGAGGGAAGGGAAGGATTTGTGATCTTTCTCTCAGTCTACTCTGGGAGGTGCTATTGATAGCTCTGCGACTGTCCCAGGCTTATGGAGCTAGTGACAGAGCAAGATTCACACCAAGCACACCGGCTCCATAGCCGATCGGCTTATCCATGGCATTGTATTAATATTATAGAAGCTGCACAGAGGTGCTTCCTGAGCCAGAGAAACACTTAGGAAGAGCTCTTCATCGATGTTGGACATTAAGGAAACCTGCATAGACACACTGAAATCACGTTCAAATCCTACGGGAAGGCCGAATTGACCACCTGCAGAGAAGGAAAAGCTCCGGAACATTCCCTGTAAAAGAGATCACAAAGGACGGAGACCGGCGAAGTGCAGTCTACACTAGGAGAGCTGTTCAGTACTTCCCTGGACTGAAGCAGTGAGAGACAAGTTCTGGGGCAGAAGAGGTGACCTTTGTCCAGATGTTGATGCTTTAGGTTTTAATCAGAGACTTTAGCCACCCATTGGAAGGTATCCGTCTAGGAAATAGTAGCAGATTCTGGTTCTGAATTATTTTGGCAGTTATACAGAGAAAGAAAATCCAACAGAGTAGCAAGCAGTAGGTCGTTTGCAAGGGTTTTGGAGTGCCCAGACCATTAAGTGTGATGGCATGAACAACGGTGGAGGAGTGGAGGTGGAAACAGGCAGCACAAGAAGACTCGGGAACATGGCCATGGAGGAGTCAGGATGCCACTGAGGCTTAGATGCTGCCGGGATGGCGGTACGTTCCCTGAACTAGGGAGGTCACAGGGCAAAGGCATTTCAGAGAAATCCCTGATGTGTTCTCATTTGCATGTACAGTTTGCAACATCTACGGGCTTCCATCCAAGTGAACGTATCCATTTCCAATATTTAAGAGGAGCTTGAGCCTGGATTTCCATAGAGAGTCTGCGTTGAAGAAATAGAAACTCACCAGTTTTTTTGAAGATTGTCCAGAGAGAATATGTGAGATAATATCAAGTATATATTGCATGGTTTAGGTATTTGTTCTGCACTGGACATTATTTTTTTTTTCTTTTTCTGGAGAGGTTTTTGCTATAGGGCGTGTGCGCTCGCCAGACAGGCAGAGAGAGACAGAGAGATAGAAAGAGAGAAATCACCCCCCCCAGGGGGGATGGCCACGCCACAATCCCTTCTCCTCCATTCTCCTCTCGGGATCTTGGGCACGCACGCACACGCGCCCGGCGTGAGTTTAAGCCACTGGGTCCGGGACACGAACTGCGGTCGACTACGTGGGAGTCCAGCAACATAGCCATTACGCTAACTGCTGGTCCCATGCACTGGACATTTTTTTGAAATACATTATTTAACTAGTTTAATTCTCACAACAATTGTATGAGTCAATGCTGACATTATGCCCATTTTACAGATGAGGAAATTAAAGCACGCAGTGACAAGCAGTAGAGCCAGCATTCAGACCTGGGTCACCTGGCCCCATAGCCCAGCCTGGCCATCAGGAAGTGATACTGCTCCTCTGGGCAGAATGAGGAAGGTTTGAACACAGTTTACTGCACAATACAAACTCTAACCCTGCCTTGACCTGGTGACTGAGGTGCAAAAGTCCAACCTTGGAAAACGAACATGGGAAACCAGCAGTGGTGAGTGTGGGACTCCCACGTAGTCGTGTCATTGTGAGGCAGATGCAAAAATAGCGAAAAAAACCTATACGTCTCAATTATAAATAAAGCACAATCATAAAGAAACACATTACCAGAGATAGTGAAAGGTATACAGATTGAGTCTCCCTTTTCTGAAATGCTTGTAACCAGCAGTGTTTCAGATTCTGGGTTTCTCTGCACTTTGAAACATTAGCATACGCATAATGAGAAATCTTCATAATGGGACTCAAGACTAAACGTGAAAACAATTTAAGCTTTACACACATCTTATACACATAGCCCGAAGGTGGCGTCATACAAAATTTAGATTTTTATGCGAAACCCTATATGGGACTGGGGGGATCTGTGTGTGTGCAGAAGACATGTTGGAACTGAAGGGAGCTGAGAGGCTCTTTTTCTCTTGGGTATACCGGGAGGATGTGCGCTGTTTGCCTGCATTTTGACTACAACCTGCCACGTTCCATCAGGTGTGGAGTTTTCCACTTACTGCATCATGGCACTCCAACAGTTTTGGATTCTGGAAAATTTTGGATTTGAGATTTTCAGATTAAGGGTGTTCAGCATGTATCAACTGAATCGTACACTAAATTGGAAAAAGTCCCAAATAGTCAGAAGGTAGTGAAGGAGAGAACCTTCTAGTTCCATCTCATTTAACCCTCACTCCTCAGTAAAAGCTGATCACATTGTTCTGCCCCATTGAAGAACTGGGGCTGGGCACATGATTGGAGGCCATTTTTAAATGAGTTTGATCAGAATTCTGGCTATAGAAACCGAGAAGAGATACTGTCTATCTATCTATCTATCCATCTATTTATTTTTGCTATAGAGCATGTGTGTTTGCTAGAGAGACGGAGAGAGGGAAAATGAAAATTCACCCCCCAGAGGGGATGGCCCCACCAAAATCCTTTCTCTCCACTCTCCTCCTGGGACACACACACACACACACACACACACACACACACACGCACGCACTCGTGCCCAGTGAGAGTTTCAAGCTGCCAAGTCCAGGACTCAAATGACAGTCAACCAAGTGGAAGCCCAGTGCCCCAACCACCACAGCACTGGCCCTGAAGAGAGTTTCTAAGGAAGCAGAGGTTACAGTAGCAACGTTCAAGCACACCAAGGCCTGAAATACTGTATCGGTTGTATTTTTGAGCCCAGACATCCCAAACCATCTTATGAAGACTAGCAAGAAACACCTTGTTCACATATTTAAGATTGTTCTTTGAAAACTAACATCACTTTTTTGCATGCTAAAGTTGAAAATAATTGGTATTCCCACATAATAACAAGAACTATGAATATGAGCATCATATGCTGAGATCTGCAGTTGGCGCTTTTTATCATGCCTAATAACTAGCTAGGAGGTAGCAGATGGTGAAGAACCACTAGTTACGTGTAGCAGATTGCCTTAGCATTCGCAAGTGAAGATACCCAGGTTTGGAGCAGCTCTCTGAGAGACCAGGTCTGATCACGGACAGGCCAGCAAGGAGCCAGACTTCTCCATGCTTACAGATTTTGTCCCCCTGGCCCCCACTACACCATGCAGGCCACCTTGCATTCCTGTGGCAAAAGTAGGTAGATGTGTTATAAATCTTAACTGCTGATTCAAGAATCTCATTTTATTTTTAAAGAGAGATTTTTGCTATAGGGTGTGTGCACTTGCTGGAGAGACAGAAAGTGAGAAATCCGCCCCCCAGGGGGGATGGCCATGCTGCAATCCCTTCTCCTCCATTCTTCTTTCAGGATTTTGGGCATGCATGCACACATTCCTGGTGTGAGTTTTAAACTGTCGGTTCTAGGAATTGAACTGTGGTTGATTACATGGGAATCTGGCAACGTAATCATTACACCATCTGCTGGGTCCATAAGGATCTCATTTTAACCACTTGCTTCAACTTTGCCTGTCCTCACAATTTTGGCTGGTGTTTCCAAAGCATGGAAATTCAAGCATTCTCAGGCTTTGCTTGAGATGTTTTGTGTTCACATATTATCATACATGTCCATAGCACACAATACAGGTTTTCAAAAACATGCATCACGTTACCTCAAATCAAGGATATTGCCATATACATCTTTTCCATCAGAGAACTTGACCTTCTATGTCTGACAAGTACCACCTCCCATTTTAATAAGTAATAAAAGGGTCCAAGTTGAACATGAGGTGGGGCCAGCAGGGGGTGTGGTGATTAAAGCATCGGACTCTCCCCTGGTAGGACATAGTTCTAGTCCAGGACCTGACAACGTGAGAATCACCCTGGGCACACGTGAGTGCGTGCCCCAAATCCTGAGGAGAATGGAGGCAAGGGGACTGCAGTGAGGCCACCCCCGTGGCATGGCTCACTCACTGTCTCTCCCTAGTGAGTGCACATGCCCTCTAGCAAAACAAACAAACAAACAACTTAAGAAAAGTTGGACGTGATGAAAAGAAAGAGCACCGACGCTTTGTCCTCTTCTCTGGATAAGAAAGAACTGAATGGAGGGCGGACAGTGCCTCTCGTGTTCCGTGTCCGTGTCGGCACAGATACGAACCCTGGCATTGTAGAGCGGGGTCAGTTCTGCCGGCCGAGTCCAGTCTCCCATCTGGACCTACTGAGGAGGGACCTTCATTACTCAGATACAGTACGGGCTGAGAAACGCCTCCAAGGAGGAGCTCCGAGTGGGTGTTGGCCAGTGAGTCTTCATCTGACATCAGGATCCCTGTTATCTGACCTCGGTGCCTTTTTATCCAAATTCGGGCAGGGGATGGCATTTAAAGGGTGTGAGGCGTGCGATGAATATGAGATGACCCATAGCACGGAGCGTTCTGTCTGGAATAACAAGGCATGTTGTACTAGGTGGATAACGTTGCGGAGCCATGCTTGGAAAAAAATAACAGGCTCCTTTCCAATACTGAAAGAAAATACTAAAAACTAGCCCTTGCTGAGTACTTACAATCTGAGGCACTTTAAATGTGCGTGCATGCGTGTGTGTGTATATATGTGTGTGTATTTGTGTGCTTATGTGTGTATGTGTGGGGGTGTATATGTATGTGTGTGTATATGTGTGGGGGTGTATATGTGTGTGTATGTGTGTATATGTGTATATATGTGTATAAATATGTGTTAAATGTATGTATATATGTGTGTATATGTGTGTATGTGTGTATACATCTGTGTATATATATGTGTGCATATATATGTGTACAAATGTGTGTATATATATGTGTATGTATGTATATATGTGTATGTGTGTATATATGTGTGTATATGTGTGTATGTGTATGTATAAATCTTTATATATGTGTATATGTGTGTATATATGTGTATGTATATGTGTATATGTGTGTATATATATGAGTATGTGTGTATGTGTATGTATATGTGTGCACATATACATGTGTGTATATGTGTGTATGTATGTGTATATATGTGTATGTATGTATATATGTGTGTATATGTGTATGGGTGTGTGTGCATGTGCACATATATGTGTATATGTTGTACATGCATATGTGTGTGCATATGTATTATATACGTGTGTATATATGCTTATGTGTGTATATTCGTGTGTATGTGTGTATATGTATGTGTGTACATGTGTATGTATGTGTGTATGTGTATATGTGTGTGCCTGTGTGTATGTGTATCTATGTATATGTATGTGTGTATATATGTGTGTATCTGTGTTTATGTGTATGTATGTGTGTGTATATGTATGTGCATGTGTGTTATATGTATATGTATGTGTGTATATATGTGTGTATCTGTGTTTATGTGTGCGTGTGTGTGTGTATCCTGCCATGGCAGTGCATGCTGGTTGGTGCTGCTGCCCAGGTAGCACACGGCAGGTTGGCAGGTCTGGCGTTAATCCCCAGCCCACCCTAAGAGCTGGGCACGGTGGCATGTGCCTGTGGTCCCAGCTACCCAGAAAGCCAAGGAAGGCGACATGGAAACACCCTGCCCAAACAAACGTACTCTCACTGAATTCCCACTTTACGGAGGGAAAGACTGAGGCAAAGGAAGAGGAAGTGTCTTACCAATGCAACCCGCTTCGCTCTGGAAGTACTGAGAAACGGACCAGCAGAACCAAGTCCTGGTGCCCCGGGAGGGAAGACGCATGGAGGCCTGAAGGCAGGAGCGAGGCCGCCAGGCCTGACACACCCACAGGGAGCTGTGAAGGCCGATCCCACAGAGCCCAGGGCCAGCTCTGGGGGAGTTGGGTTTCTGTGTTTGCCGGTTTTATTTGTGTCACTTTGAGCTGATGTTTACCTTTTTGCCATGAGTTTTCTTATCTGTAAGATGGGAATAGCACGCCTTCTCTGGGGTGAAGTGAGAATTAAGTGTGATGGGGTGTGAAAAGCCCTTAGTGATTTGCACACAATACCATGTTAGCTCTTAGAACAATTCAGTACAACCCATCTGTCCAATGAACTAAAGTAGGTATGTCAAAAGAATGATGATGAGACAATATGTGATGCTAGGTGAGCACTGAGACATTATTTTTTTAATTAAGAGAAATTTAGCTAATGGTACATCATCATGGATCAATAACTGAGCAGATGGGAAAACCTAATCATTATTGTTTTTGGTAACCAGCCCAAATACAATGTGTTTAAAATGTTGGAAATGAGAACAAACCAAACTTGGGCTTAAAGATCATTTTCTGATGGCCCAGTGCACAACACTGTCGCAGTCAGAAAGCAGTGTCGGCTTTCCTGCGAGGAACGGTGCTAACTGGAGCAGCTTCCTGACGGCTCCACCTAAAGGAGGCAGGTGCGCCCTCTCCTTCTTTCTCGAAGTGCCTCGTTCCTTTCTTCCAAAGGACTTGCACATTGTAAAACGTACTCTGATTTGTATATAACTGTTCAAGGCCACCTCCTCCCCTCACACCACACACACACACATTATAGCCTCCAGAGGACTAGAATCATATTTGATTTTTGGTAAATGGATATTGACTGCCAGCCTCAGTGCCAAAGACAAGTCAGGTATGCAATAAAACTCAGTGGAATGAAAGAACAAATGATTCTCATGGCACCTGCATCTCCAGCACGACACAGACCAGAACCCACCGGTATTTCTGCAGGCCAGTGTCAGGGGAGTGGCATGCAGGGTGCTGTCCTCCCGGAGCTGTTGAGTGGAAGGAGAGAAGCCAAACCAGAGGCACCCACACGCGCCACCCAGCCACGGAAGCTCAGGTCAGTGTCGACGTGCAGAGGCTTCTCCGAGATTGCTCTAAGTTTCAGTGCTGCTTGGCCTTACTGTTGTCTGGGAACCTTGAAGACTGTCCTCCCTGAAGGCCACGGTCTCTCCTGTGGTTGCTACCCCGGTGGATGGTGAGGGTACATGCAGATAGTCAAAGTTCCCCTTCTCCTTACCAGGCAGATGAATAGCGAGGGTCCTGGATGGGCTCATGAGGGGCGAACAATGCCCCAACCTGGCCTTGACCTCATGAACGGCCTCTAGCACCTGTCCTCTCCGTTCGCCTGACACCTGCCCTTCTGGGTCCCTTGGAGCTCACACGCTCCCTCTAAAATCCCTCCCTTCCAGGTTCCTGCCCAGGCTGCATCTTACATCCCTCCCCTTGGTGATTTTCTCGTCTCCCACACTGAAATTTCACGGAGAGTCAGAAGGTTCTGACCACACAGGACCCACATTATTATCAGCGGCAAAAACACGAGATCCCTGCACAAGAGAAGGACTGACGTTGTGCCTTCTGAAACACAGCTATGCTGTCGGTGTCCTCTGAAATAAGACCACGGTGAATGTGTTTGCATTTCTCTTGGGGCAAGTCGCTGGTCCCATCTTCATCCCAGTATGCCACTGGCTCTTTAGAACACAGCAGGGCCAAGACTGCCGATTGGAACGCACATGCCATGCTGCGCCCTCTGAGGAGGGACTCGGCTCCAAACTGCCGCCCACATCACTAAAACGACGGGTATAAAAAGACTGACATCCTCAGGGTTGAAGGTAAATTAAACAGGTTATTTTTTGTGAGCAGGCTCATCTCAGAATACTTGGGGGGAAAGAAAGAAAAAGAAAAAGAGAACAACAAACACCCAGACTCTGATTTGCTGAACCTTGCTGTTCACCAGCTGTGAGTCAGGGAAGCTTGTGTAGACATTGCTTCACTCTGCGGTTAGCCTGGTTTTGTGTGTCAGTATGTTCTAAATACTCGTATATGGCTTTCAGCTCCCTGCGTCCCAGTAGTCACCCAGTCACCCTCATAGACTTCCTTGCACCCTTTTTTTTTTTTTTTTGAAGAGATTTTTGCCATAGGGCGCATGTGCTCACCAGAAAGACAGAGAGAGAGAGAGACAGACAGAAAGTGAGAACTCCCCCCCCCCCCCCCCCCCCAGGGAGGATGGCCACGCCGCAATCCCTTCTCCTCCTTTCTCCTCTCGGGATCTTGGGCACACATGCACACGAGCCCGGTGTGAGTTTAAGCCACCTGGTCTGGGACTCAAACTGTGGTCAACTAGATGAGAGTCCAGCGACATAGCCATTACGCCAACTGCTGGTCCCCCTCACACCCTTCTTAGGGACCCGAGCTGAAGGGATGTTTTCTGGGGTGTGGGTTTGCCTCATCCTGATTTTCTCCTTTCATCCCTGGTTCTGCCCTGGAGTTCAGCATGCCTGTGGGTAAGCTCATCTGAGTTACGATAATTCATTTTAAATGCTAGGAATAGATCATTTACAAAATGGGACAAAAAGAGTTGTCAGTCTACGTGAGAAAATTTTGAAAGGTGAAAACCTAGTTGGAACTTCAAAATAGCAACTTTTTCAGTCCTGGCTCTTATTAAAAACAAATAAATTCAATCTAACTTTCATATATGTATATCGTGTCATTTATATATGTATGTGTGTGTGTATATATATATATATATACACACACACACATATGTGTGTATATATATATATATATATATATATAGTGTTAAGTTATTTGCCTTCATTAACGTTCATTTGCTCTGATATGTCTAATATTTTTACTTTTAATTTCACTCACAATATAGTTTCCTTCCCAGAAGCATATTTATTTATGATTAACAAATTATAATAAGAAATTGTCCAGTTCAGCAAATAAAACTGTAGAAGCAAAGGAAAGCAAATAGAAACTAAGAGTTTAGACATCAGTGCCAGAGGGCTTTCCCTCGCCGTCTGTCACTCTGCATTTATTTAATAAGAGCTTTCTTGATAAGAACCCAAGTGAAGACGGCGACAGAAATGATGTTCTTCATTTCTCGTACATGACAGTCATCTAACAACAAATCGCAGAAACGAAGGTTCCATTTTTAATGTTGCCTCAAAGAAAATTTAGCCGACTGAGGCCGGCGACGTATTCCCTTCTGCCGTGTGATGACTGGAAAAACAGGATGAAAATCGGGACCCTCAAATGAGAACATCAAAGATTAACTTTAGATCCTGACATTCTCATCTGAACAATCTCTAGCTAAATTCCCCCTCTTTATGTCAAGGAACACACACTCTCGAGGCATTTCTGTTAGCAGGCTCTCCACCCACCATCCAGATTCTCTTTTTCTGGGATATGTTTAGGTGTTGGAGAGAATCACGTTTTTTGTTTTTCTTTCTCCCCAGAAACCATCCCCAGCTAGATTTAGTTATTTTAAATCTTTTCCCAACAGCGGGCTGCAGTAGACTTTCGGCGTGCATTAATTCTGCACTGACCAGTGTCCCCTGTTCCCCTTGCCCACCCTGGGGCTGAAGTAGGGCCAAGGAAGATGAATATCACAGTGCCCAGTGGCACAAAGCAAACCCCTCCCTCACTCCCCTAGGTGTGACGTCATTGAGCTTCTAGTTTCTAGCCTGTGGGGTAGGAAGGCAAGCAGTCACAAGTAGCATCTAGAGGTCTTAGGGTGGTTTGAAGCATTCAGATCACCAGGCTTCTCGGTGACCCTGTAATGGTGGCCTGTGAGTGGTGGTATTTGCGGATCCTTCTTACCAACAGGCTAAAGAGGCATGAGGCACTGCACAGTAAGTAACAGCCTCACCCAGAGAGCAGGTGCCAACGCATTCGGCTCCTCCTGTCCTGCGAGCACTTGGCATAAATCAAGTCCTCAATACAGATTTGCTAAAAAAAAAAAAAAAAACTTTTAACCATCTAAATAGCTTATCCCTTCGATCTCTTTACTCTTCATATGAAAACATAATTGAAAAGTCTTATTCTTTTGCAAGGTCTTAAAAAACATCAAATTCACTTACTTCCTTTTATAGACAAGGTACTCAAAATTATAAACACTTTGAGCACCTTGAAACGAGACTGCCCAGTTAGTTCCACATGTGGAGCCCATTCTATGGGGCCCATGAGAGCCCCACTCTCATTGCCATGCAGTGGGTTTCACTGGGTTCAAATAAAGACATCAGCAGAGCCACATTCCCTTCTGAAAGCTCTAGGGGGGAGTCATTTTATTTTTATTTCTTTTTCCATTTATTTTTAAAGTGGTAGTGAGTGATACTACATATGTGGTGGGGAGATGAGGAAGCACCCTCAATATGGTCTCATCATGACATAGTCTCCTGTCCCCCAGCTTCCTCCTTAGGACCCCAATCTATTTTCAGGACCTGAACCCATAGTCAGCCCTGTTGCTTCCAGCACTGCAGTCCAGTGTACTACATATTGGGCCACCGAGACTGAGCCCAGACTCCATTTTCTTCCCTGTTCCAGCTTCTAGAATCTTCTCATATTTTTTGGCTTGTGTCTCAATCTATCTCCAAAGTCAGAGGTGGCCATTTGAGTCTTTCTCACATGGTATTCCTTGGCACCGTCTCTTCTCCTCCTCTGTAAACTATGCAATTATGCCAGGCCCACAGAGAATCCAGCTTGACCTCCCTATTTTAATGTCAACTGATTGACTACCTTAATTTCATCTGCAATTTTAATACTCCTTTGCTATACCAGGTAATGTATTTACAAATTGTAGGGATTAAGACATGGATGTCTTTGTGGGGACCATTATTCTGCCGACTACAAGTTCCAAGTACTCCTGAACTTCTGTACATTCCCTGTGAGGACAGAAATCTGACTGCTTTTTCCTATCTGCAAAATCCTTTCCATAGGGCCTAGGGTGAGTCATGCCCACAAACATTAACAGACCATTTTGGCACCTTTGATAACGAGACTCTTCCTACATCCTGTGCCGGGAAAAGCATGTTTGTCTCTTCACCAGGCCTGGTCACATACATTCTGCTTAGAAATAAACCACATTAATTATCATTCTGCAGAGTTGGTTATTTCCATTGACACCTGAGAGTGACAGTCTTAAATGTACCTTACTTATATTTTAGTGCTAATGTGTCCTGATACAAAAGTTTATTATTTTGTATTAAAATGACTAATACATATGTACTTCTTCATGAGAGTATATATAGGATTGGTTTCAGAATAAAAAAATAAAACTCTTAAGTGAGCCAGGCACTCTGGTTCATATTCTGCACCACTTGCTTGTTCCACAGTGCTATAAAGATGGAAATTCTGTCCAGCAGACAGGAGGAAAAATTAAGTATACAGTAGTCAAATAAATTAACTACCTAAAGTCATGCATGTCTTACAAGTAAGAGCTGAAATTTGAACTAATTTCTGTCCAGTTCCCATAGTGGTCAGTTTAGTGCAAAGCTTCAATTTGAGGTCTTCTGAGACTCACACTGAGGGCATAACATAACATGGCCTTTTTTTCAAGATTTATTGAATTGTGTTTGTTAAATAATCTCTTCCCCCATTGCTATCTCATTAGTGGTTTTTTGAGGGGTGGGGTGTTATTTTATTTCTTTCATGAGTGATCAGAGAGAGAAAGAGAGAGAGAGAGAGACAAAACTCCCAAACGGGTCTTAACACTGCGACCTACCCCAGTGTTCTGGCAGCCCTGGATCATGGGCATGCGTAGGTAGGGTTGCCACTGTACCTCCACCTGGCCCCTAATTCTCTACCTTGGTGAGAAAATTATGTCTTTATTTTATTCCATTTTTTTTTCCTTCTCATCTCAAAGACAGAATTTTTTTTTTTTTGTACAAAATTAAATGTCTCAAAAAAAAAAAAAAAAAAAAAAAGGGACCAGCAGTTGGCGTAATGGCTGTCACTGAACTCCCATGTAGCAGACTGCGGTTTGAGTCCTGGACCCAGTGGCTTAAAACTCACGTCGGGCGTGTGTGTGTGCTTGCCTAAGATCCCAGAGAGAGAATGGAGGAGAAGGGGTTGCAGCGTGGCCATCCCCCCTGGGGGGGGGGGTGATTTCTCGCTTTCTATCTCTCTGTCTCTCTCTGTCTGTCTGGCAAACGCACGTGCCCTATAGCAAAAACCTCTCCAAAAAAAAAAAAAAAAATGTCTCTTCTCAATTTCCAGGATGTCTATAGATGGTTTTAATTTTTAACTGACACAGATTATCATTATCCAAAGACAATGAAAGTTGCTTAATAATTAAACTATATCTTTCTCAAAATGTCAGTAATCCCAAGCTTATCACTGACCTCGCTGAAGAAAAAGATTGAAATTAGTAACTCCTGACTGCAAGGTTTTAGCAGGTCTGGAGTGGTCTTGAGCATCTCAGTGTGTGAAAGTCTTCCCTTCCAAGCCTGTTCATCAGCTGGGTTTGGGGAGACAAAGGTTCGAGGACACTGAGTAACTTTCGTGAGTCTACATTGCTTATTGTGTGGTTTCTCATAAAGATGTTTCTGCACATTGTGGAAATTCAACAATGCTTGATAATAGATGAGGCAAGCCCTATAACTTAACTGATAGTGTCCAATATTGTAGGTAAAATGTATAAGCAGGACTTTATCTGTTGTGAAGAAAATGTTTGCAGTCTGGCATGAGAATTTATCTGGTTTATTCTAAGGTGTGTCTTTGCAGTAATGGAATGCCCCCATTATACCTTGACACTTTTTCTTTCATAACAATAGTGTAGAAAATCAAGTAAATCAATGTTCCTTTGGCTACTAACGCATGTAATTTCTTTCTTGGGTTACACACACACACACACATACAGCACAGCTAAGGAGATTTGTCTTAGGAAAAGGAGATCATTGTAGCAGGAAGGATGAAAAGCCTTTCCCTAGGGCCTCGCTTCGGGGTGCAGGGAATCTGAGTGCACGCGCTGTGCCCTGGGCAACCTCTAGAATATTAGTAACCAAGTGTGCTATGACTTGACAATGCAGAGCTTAGCCCCCAGGACGGTGAGAAGAGCATGCAGTCAGGGGTAGCTCTGAGCCTCGAGCCTCTTTCCTGGGTTCATCTCCTTACATTTGTTAGAGATGATGCGATTGTGTTCAGTCAGTTTTTAAAATGTTTCCTCTTTCTAAATCTTTTTTCTAGAAGATTTAATATTGAATTCTAGGGGCCAGGAGGTGGTGCAGCAGTAACTCACCTGGACCCGCATGGAAAAGATCCTTGGTCCTAGTCCTGAGGTCTCCAGGAGCTCGCTGGGTACACATACGCATGGCCACGAGCTTGCTGGGTACACATGCACACGCCCAGGAGCTCTCTGGGAGCACACGCGTGCACCCAGGAGCTCGCTGGGTACACACACGTGCCCATGACCTAGGCTGAGACTGGGACAGACCAGAGTGTGAGGATTTGGGGGGTGGTGGTGGTGGTATCTGTTTCTCTGTCTCTCTCTGTTATACAAGAACTGAATAAACTTCTAAAAAATTAGTTTTTAGGGATCAGCAGTTGGTGTAATGGCTATGTCACTGGACTCCCATGTAGTTGACCACAGTTCGAGTCCTGGACCCATTGGCTTAAACTAATACCGGGCGCATGTGCGTGCGTGCCTGAGATCCTGAGACGAGAATGGAGGAGAAGGGATTGCGGCGTGGCCATCCCCCCCTGGGGGGTGATTTCTCGTTTTCTGTCTATCCAAAAATTTTATATATATATATATATATATATATATATATATATATATATAAAGTTTTTGTTCATTTGAAGAAACTTTACTGCTAAATGAAACAATGTAAATTTCACGTATTTCATACTTTTGGATGACATTACATTCATTTACTCATCTTTCAACATTTAGCTTTTTCACGTCTTCACATGCCAATTGCTCATACTGCTGAGAGAACACCTGCTCTCAGAAAGGTTAGACACATTCAGTTGTTTGAATGTAATCTATACTTCAGGAAAAACCTACATCAATTGTGACTGAACACTCCAGTGCAGGACCAGGTGCTGACGTGGTGGTGACACAGCTGGACCCACTGGGAGAGGTCCTAGGTTCATGTCCCGGGACCTTCATTTTTTTTTTTTCCAGAGCGATGTTTGCTATATGGTGTGTGTGCCTGCCAGAGAGACAGAGAGAGATAGAGAGACAGAAAGGGGGAAATCAGCCCCCTGGGGGATGGCCATGCCTCAATCCCTTCTCCTCCATTCTCCCCTTGGAATTTTGGGCACGCATGCACATGGCCCAGTGTGAGTTTGAAGCCACCAGATCAGGGGCTTGAAGTGCTTTCGGCCATGTGGGAGTCCAATAACCATTGCACCATCTGCTGGACCTTTCTGAATATGCCCCTGCCCCTGTGACCTGGGCCAGCTGAGTCTGGGGGTGAATCATGGCATGAAGATTCTGTAGGAGGTTTCAAGCTGGCTGTTCCTATTTCTGACTCACAGAAGAAATAAATAAACTTTTTTTTTAAAAAGTAACCTTTAAAAATATCCAGTGCACAAGCCAAAATACAAAATTAAATGAATTAGCTAATGACTAGTCCCCTTATAAGTGGAGTCACCTTCGTTAGCTTTAAATAGCGAGCACTCCTGGGCTGAAGACCCTCAGCACTGTTTAGGAAAACCTCCTTTACTTGGAGTGAGGCGCATCTGTACCTGCCAGGTCGCCTTCATACATTTTCATGCATTCCCTATAACCTGACTGTTCCGTTGCCTTTCCTCTGAGGGCATGGGTGAATGTAGGGGAGACTGTGTGGGTGCCTAATGAGACCGCATGTCAGAGTTGGTGCATTCTCTTTCCTGTTCAGTTTTCCCCTCGTTCTCCCTGTTTATTCTAGCAAAACTGGCCTCCATGGATGTTTTATTTGGTCCTTACCCTGTGCCTAAAGAGTAAAGCTGACCGTGAAGACCATGAGCAAGATCTTGAGCTCCATGCGTGTAGGACATTTGTCTCCCTTGCTCAACCTTTTGTCTTATTTATATTTACGAATACAGAGAGCTTGTTGTGTTCCAGGTACCATTGTGAAACATTTCCACAAACTTTTCTTTCCACAAACTTTCTGAAATCCCCACATATGTGAGTATACTCATATGTGTTTATGTGTGTGTATATGTGTGTGTATGTGTGTATGTGTGTATATGTGTATATATATGTGTATATATGTGTGTATGTATATGCGTGTGTATATACATGATGTGTATGTGTGTGTGTATATATATATATATATATAAAATCAAAGAAAGGTAATGGGTTACATTTCATACTCTTTCATTAAACCAGTCTCTGTCTACAATCAGCATTTTCTCTACCTGCCACTTTCAGAATAAAGAATCTAATTTCAGAATCTGTTCATCTATTCAGTGATTCCTTTTCATTAAGTTGCCCACCCTGGTCAGTGCGCTGGGGGGATTGTCAGCAGACTTTACCAACCAGCGTAGGGTGAGGTCTCCTTACGGAGACGGTTGGGCTGCGGTTCTGGGGGGAGGTGTCACTGCTCAGACCAGTCATCATTTCTTCTCAGGAGAGCAATCGTCTATTTCCAAGTAACTACTGCAAGATAATATCCTGGGATTGAATTAATCTAAAAGCGGCCGACCTAGCAAGGCATCAGCTACAGACTCGCACCTTTCCGATGATTTTGTCAACTCCTGAAGGCTGGGAACACCATCTGCATTTTATTATCGTTTCTCATGAATGAAAAGGCATTTTAATCTAGAGATCAAGCACCAGAAAGCGGCTATGAAACAATTTGAATTGGAAGGTGCGGAGAGATACAAAGAGAAGCACAAAGCCAGGAGGGTAAAGGTGGGCTAGTAATTGCCTTCTCTGCACAGAGCCCAATCAGGAGCAGTCCTGTTTTAAGGATTTTTATAGAGGGGAGTATTTCCATGACAACTGGGTACTTAGTTATTCTAATTGCAGGAGAAACAAAGCATCTAAAAAGTCAGAAAATACGTTCCAGGCACACGGAATAAATCTCAGCGAAACCAGCACATCGATGTTTCATTAAAAGCCATGAACATTCACCACTAGACTTCTTATTTTAATTGAATGTAGAAATAAGTGATGAGATTCCTGAGATGCTCTAGATCATTTCCGAGACGTTAGCTCTTAAAATTGACTTGAGGGTTCTGTCCTCTATGCTTCCAGAATCTTGGCATCTTGACCTTAATTTTAAAGATTAAATTGATTGGGGGAAGTTGGGTGTCCTTAATCTGCATCTGGTAGAAATGTGACAAGATTGGGGGACCAGCAGTTGGTGTAATGGCTGTTGCTGGACCCCCATGTAGTCGACCACGGTTCGAGTCCCAGACCCAGTGGCTTAAACTCATGTCGGGCACATGTGTGTGCGTGCCCAAGATCCCAAGAAGAGAATGGAGGAGAAGGGATTGCGGCGTGGTCATCCCCCTGGGGGGTGATTTCTCGCTTTCTGTCTCTGTCTTTCTCTGGCAAACACATGCACCCTATAGCGAAAATCTCTTTAAAAAAAACGAAAAGAAAGAAATCATTTAGTGAAGGAGATATGCGTAAATGATATGTGCTTGACATATTGCATGACCAATGCCACATGGTTACTCGAAGGGCAATCAGTTAGAAAGCAATGCAATTCAGTCTTCCTGACACGCAGTAGATTAGGGCAACTTCCTACAATGTGCTTAGTCAAAAGACAGAGGATATAAAATATGGATGCCCGGGAGTGAAAAAATAATTCAAGGGAGGAAAAAATTCCAGTTTTACATGAAATAATCTCCACTGAGTGAAGCAGTGGCACATTAAGAGTGAAGCAACTTCCGTAGAATTAAAACATATTAGTGGCAACAATAAGACACCCTTAAACGAACATAATAGTGTTTTTCATTCAAATAAATTTCTCTGTGATTGAATCTCACTAACCAAGCAAGGGCTCATATCGATTTTTTGGCTGGTGTCTTCCTATTTAACCATATCTTACTACAGGGGAGAAGAGAGAGATTCTGTTATCAAGAAATAAAGTTGGTTGAGTACTTAGTTATTCTAGTTGAGCTTAAAGGATGGGGGGATTACTCTCCTTGAAGAAGATGGCAGCAGTTCCTCAGAGGCAATGATGCCCGAGCCATCTGAAGGAATGAAGTCTGCTGGGTAGAGAGACGAGGGAGAGACAGGAAGAGCAAGACCGCTGAGGGAGTAAATGGGAGAGATGAGACGTCCATTGTGACTTGTGCACGGTGACCAGGGAAGGGCGAAGACAGGGAGGGGCACGGGCCCTGTTTCAGGGGCTCGGTTTGCTATTTGGAAAAACTGGGATTTTTTTCACAGGAAAACAGAGGAAGTCAGATCATTTATGGTAACTCAGAATAGCACACTCGGGGATATTTTTTTTCCTGAGAAGTAACAGAGACTTTGGCCACACCAACAGTGCCCTCTGCCTCAATTATAAGGGCATTAATTCCATCTAGGAGGGTTTTTCCAAAAGTTCCACCCCTTAAAATATTTCAGTGGGGAGCGAGGCATCCTCATACAAATTGGGGGAAAGGTACAACATTCAGACCACAGCACTGGCTTCATACCAAAACCCCAAAGAACTTTAGTGCAAGGTGTTTTTCCCATAAAGATATTCTAGCTGTGTAACTCACCAACACAGCATTCCAAGTAGACCCCAGGGCATTTGCAATGTCCAAGGACAAATGAAAACTATAGAACAAATAGTTCATTTATTTGGGGTGCTTATACAATACTTCTCCAAGGAAAAGGAAAAAAAAAAAAAAAAAAAAAAACATCGCCAGGCCATCAGCTGAGTGTGGTTGCCAAGTTGGGTTTTCAATTTATTGCCTTGATTAAATAAATAAGCAGTACAATAATCTAAATGCTAATGTTGAAATTTCCAAAGCAATTCCTTTTTATTGTTTCCTACAGAATTTGTTTTACTTTGGAAGCATTTAGTTGTTCTGTAGGCTACACTGAGAGGCAGAATATGCTAGACGTTATTTTCTCTAACATTGTGTGGGTATCCTTTGTTGCATAGAATAGCATTGGCTCTTAAC
Source organism: Tupaia tana (assembly GCA_026018925.1). Classification (NCBI taxonomy): domain Eukaryota; kingdom Metazoa; phylum Chordata; class Mammalia; order Scandentia; family Tupaiidae; genus Tupaia; species Tupaia tana. The sequence goes on along the minus strand of JAKSZU010000025.1, from coordinate 26,008,668 downwards.
GTTTCAGTGGCTTAAGTGTTCCACTAATTCATCATAAGTGTGTGTGTGTGTGTGTGTGTGTGTGTGTGTGTAAAGGTTTTAAATTATTTACATAAAAATCCATATTCAAGAATGATATAATTCCATATATATGATATATATATATATATATGATACACACACTCACACACATATATGTAATATGATATATATATAATATGATATATTTTTAAGAGAGATTTTTGCTATAGGACGCATGTGCAAACCAGAGAGACAGAGACAGAAAGTGAGAAATCACCCCCCCAGGGGGGACTGCCATGCCACAATCCCTTCTCCTCCATTTGCCTCTCGGGATTTTAGGCACACATCCTCATGTGCCTGGCATGAGTTTTAAGCTGCTGGGTCCGGAACTCAAAATGTGGTCGACTATGTGGGAGTTCAGTAATGTAACCATGACACCAACTGCTGGCCCCTAAATATTTTAAAAGTATGAAACAGAAAGTCCTATTCCATATTATGACACCTCAAATGTAATAAGTAGGACAAAGTAGGTGTCATATTTTGACCTCGTAATATTGTAATTGGTATTAAGATTATGCCAAGAATAGGCCAGCCCCTTAGCCTAGTGATTAAGGGAGCTGAATTCCATGTCTGCCCACAGTTTGAGTCCTGGCCTTGGTGGCTTGAAAAACCTACCAGGTACATGTACAAGCATGCTCAGAGTCCTAACAGATGGAGAAATGGAGAAGACACTGCAGTGTGGGCACATCCCACTGGGGTCTCTCTCTCTCTCTCTCTTTTTCTCTCTCTGGCATGCATACATACCCTCTGGTAATTAATAATTAGCCAAGAATTAACAGTACTAGACAAAATAAAAAATAACAAAAAAGAAAAATTGTGTATAATATGAAACAAAGTACTACCTATTGGATCATTGGAAAGTCATGACGTATTTTTCTATATAAAAATGTGTCCTGACTTTTCCAATGACCCAAAAGAATGTACTGATACACGTATTTAGTATTCACAAAATACATCTTGATGACCCACTAAAATATTCTTTGTTATATATGCAAAGGATTTGTGAAAAATGTCTTTCTGGGGAATGAACAAATGTGGGTAGTAATAAAGCAGAGCCTCTCGGTTCACCTGTAGTTTTGAGGTACCTTTCATATGCCAGGACAGTCGGAGATAAGGCCAGGATCTCCCTGGCCCTGGAGTCTACGGGGCTATCACAGGTTCACAGAATCTTGATGCTGGAGGAATATCTGCTAATGTCTCGTAAGTCACTTGTGTAGTTCAGAATGCAGTTTCGCAGATTCTGACTGAATTATGACAAGAATCCTCATTAAGTGGACTGTAAAGATGAAATTTAGGACCTGCCCATGACCTGGTAGTCTAGACAACTGGATCTCACATGCCAAATGCACAGTTCGAGTTCCAGATCCTGCAGCATGAGAAACACAACGGGCACATGTGCGAACAGGCTCCGAACCCTGAAATGAGGGAGAGATGAAGGGGAAGAGAATGTGACCTGACCTCGCCCCTAGGGGGTACTTTTTCCTTTCCCTCTCTCTCTGTTTCTGTGAGCATGCTCACCCTCTGGCAGAATTATTTTTTAAATGAAATTTATAATACGAGACCAAGTTTATGAATGTGTTTGTCCCAGTAAATGAGTAAATCATCTAATCAATGTTAATGTCTACTTTTCTGAATGACGCATAAATTAACATTTTAATTATTTGGGAAACTGACTTATGTATAAATATCCATATCATATTGCAATTTGGATTCATCATAAGTACCTGCCGTCCTCCCCATGGAGGGTGTTAGAAAATCGCATGGGTTTCCAGGTGGTGGAGATGACAGCCAGCTTTGGCAGGAGTCAGACTCCCGTGGGTTCTAGCCCTTCCTCTTGTAGTTTCTGAATGGTTCCAAACTGGTGATGAGATCTGGATCAATTCAGGCTCTATTTTCCAGAGAGAAGGGCTGGAGAGGCATTTGAGATGTTTAGCTCAAAGAAAAGCAAGGGCATGTTACAATCTTTAGCTCATTAAACACCGTCATATGGGAGGACTCTATCTGGGGTCAAAAAAATGAGCAGGAGTACAATTAAAGGGTGACCATTTTGACTCAGCAGATGTAAGAGCTCTGGCAATTAAAATAATGGGAAGATGTTCCTGGGGCTGGCATACGTTCTTATCACTAAAAGTTTAGACCAAAGGGTCCCTATCAGGCTCCAATCTCTATGGTTCTGGCCATTTCCACATTAGAAGCCCTTCAGGAGATAAAGGGACACAGCACACAGGTCTGTGTGCTTCGTGATCATGCGTGGCTGATGGGAGTAGGAGGAACAAGATCACGTGTGCGAAGGCAAGCCCTGAGTCACACATGCCCAGTGCTGTCAGCCAGTACTAATACCCAGGCTACCTTTTCTCACTTTGAGATTACCAATCAAATAAATTGCCTTTTGATCACTATAATGTGCCTACCTGTATGTGTTCATTTGTATTTTTTTATAATTTTTTTATAGAGGCTTTTGCTATAAGGTGTGTGTGCTCACCAGAAAGAGAGAGAGAGAGAGAAAGTGAGAAATCACCCCCCCCCCCCCCGCGGGGGGGGTGATGGCCAGGCCGCAATCCCTTCTCCTCCATTCTCCTCTTGGGATCTTGGGCACGCACGCATACGCGCCCGGCGTGAGTTTAAGCCACCATGTCCAGGACTCAAACCATAGTCAACTATATGGGAGCCCAGCGACATAGCCATTATGCCAACTGCTGGTCCCATGGGTTTTATGCTAATATTCTGTCCACCAATTATTATTACCATATGCTGTTTCTCAGTTAACTACCATATCATTCTCCAGATGGGGTGTTTTTCTATTTCTGGATCATGAGCAGTGGTTCCTGTTTTATATGTAAACATAATTAGACTTCTGACAACTCTGTGAGTCAAACAAGGTCACCTTATGTAAAAGGTATTTGTAAACCACTGGCTAGTTTTTGTTTGCTTGTGACGTTAATGCTATTAATTGTGAATAGATTGTTTGGATGATGGTTCCTGGCTACACTTGGAAATAATTCTAAATTAAAATAAGGCTTAGATCAAATTTCTTGCCTTGGGAACCAGCAGTTAGCGTAATAGCTGTGTTGCTGGACTCCCACGTAGTCGACCGCGGTTCGTGTCCCAGACCTGGTGGCTTAAAACTCACGCCAGGCGCGTGTGCGTGCCTGCCCAAGATCCTGAGAGGAGAATGGAGGAGAAGGGATTGGGGCATGGCCATCCCCCTGGGGGGTGATTTCTTGCTTTCTGTCTCTCTGTCTCTCTCTGTCTGTCTGGCGAGCACACGCGCCCTATAGCGAAAAACCTCTCAAAAAAAAAAAAAAAATTTCTTGTCTGTGCCAGAGAAATTACGTTCCCCATGTGGGGTGAATAGGGCAGCAATGATTGAAGAGCCCTTCCTTCTTTCTCCATATGTGGATTGTGGTGCATTCACTGAGGAGACCATAGACTTACACCGTAATAAGAGACCAGACGCGGGATGTCAAAGCGCCATCTCTCCCACTCCTCTCACTCTAACAGAAGCGAACAGTGTACGTCACCCTCGTCCTGTTTCTTTTTTCACTTGATGCTACATCCTCAGCACCTCCACAAATGAAAGGGAGCTCTACTTTCTTACCTTCGGATTTCCTTATGAGTGGATATACCGACGTACAAGTTTGCTAAAGCCGCCATGAAAACAGACTGGAGTGGGCGGCTTAAACAACCGCGATGTATGGTCCTGCCATTTCGGAGACTTGTGATCTTCAATCTAGGTGATGGTCGAGCTGGTTTCTTCTGCAGGCTGAGGGACAGAGCTGCTGCCAGCCTTGGTCCTTGCTCTGCTACTCCATGGCTTGTGGATGGCCATATTCTCCAGGTGTCATCGCTTTGTGTGTCTGTTTCTGTGTACAGATGCCCTCCTTTTCATAAGGACACTAGTCATATCGGATTTGGGCCCGCTGAATCATTTCATTTTACCTTGACTGCTTCTCTAAAGACCCAATTTCCAAATGTGATTGCATTCTAGGACGCTGGAGGTCAAGACCTCAACGTGTCATTTTTGGAAGGCACAATTCAGTCCGTAATACTCCATATATGTTGCTTGACATAAATGGTGTTGTTTTCTATGGTGGGTGCTTTTGTTCTTTGGGGTTTGTATGTTTGTTTGCTTGTTTGTTTGTTTCTAATGTGGTCTTTTGTTTCTTGTCTTATCTCCTCCAACTACATATCCCACTGTGACCAGCCTAACTATTGGCCTTAGGTAAACTATGTTAGCCCCTACTGCTTAACAAAGCAGTAAGCACTCAATAACTATGGTCCATTTATCATTCAGACACTCAGACACACACACACACACACACACACAACCTTGTTCTCAATCAAGCTCGACACAATGATATATCTTTAAGTTAATCATTACGAGATGGGCTCTGGGACTCAGGCTTTCTCCCTGTTTAACTGGTTCATCAGTCATTTGCAGCTTGAAGTTTAGTATTTATCTCCACTGTCCTCAGATTTCTGAGATCCCAGGTTCGTGGCCTAGGTCAGCTTGAGCATGCCCACAGGTTGCCCATGATCTTTGCTGACTGCAGGGTTTGGGGAAAAGATCGTAGCATAAAACCCTATGAGTGTGTCATTCTCTCTGTCTCTGAAAATAAATAAACTTAGGAAAGCAGTAAGCACTCAATAAATATGCTCCATTTATCAGTGTTCATGCCTTCAGTTTCTTATTCTGATCACTTCCTTAGATCAATGAGCTGAATTTTCTTCATTCTTAACTGGTGGTAAAGGTTAAGTGCACAACTGCATAATTCCCTTAATACTGATGGTGCCATCATCTAGACTGAAAAACTTTACCACTGAAAGCTGTCTTGTGAGAAAAGGGAGAAGCTGAGGAAAATGACAGAGTGGACAACTATTCTCTAACACTGACTGTCATTAACATGTGGATAAGACTAGTGGTTAAATACACTAGAAAAGTGGGCCAGCAGGGGTGTACCGGTGAAGGTTCTAGACTCCCACATGGATGACCATGGTTCAAGTTCGGGATCCAGTGGCTTGAAACTCATGCCAGGTGCATATGCATGTGTGCCCAAAATCCCGAGAGGAGAATGGAGGAGAGGGGACCATGGCATCCCCCTCAACAGGTGATTTCTCACTTTCTCTTTCTCTCTCTGTCTCTCTAGTGAGTACATGCACTCCATAGCAAAAATGTCTCTTAAAAAATAAAAATTGGAAAAGGAATGAAATATATGATGATTAAAATAAGATGTTTAAATAATTTTTTTTTAGTTATCGTACAGTAAATACAAAAACTTAGAAAATCCAAAGAATGAAACAAAGAACGTTAGAGTTTTAAAAAAAAGGATTTGCCAAGAAAGAAATCATCAAGGAAGAAACTCATGGTTTAATCTGTTGAGAGGAAAAAGCTCGGGTTTCAAGAACTGGAAAAGGAGTTTGATGGTGACTGTGCTGATCAAGTATTGGAAACACACCCTTGGATACTGCAGAAGGAGCCTTTGGTTGGCTAAATAATTTTCTCTACTCATTGACCAAAAATGGTGTTCAGTTTGGTTTAGTAACAGTGTGGTATACTGGGCTACTTAAAGTTTATAGTAATTTTTAAATTTTAATTGGTTATAGTCAGCGTGATAAAATACAATATTTCATTTTGATACCACTTCAGTAAGTATTCCTATAAGATGAAGATATTCATTTTTTCAGAGAAAACAAAAAGTCCAATTTTTATAAGCTCATAATACCTTATTAACGTACTGTTTATACCTCTAGGATAATGATAAAAATCCTGAAGTGTTTAAAATAAGTTTTAAAATTGCTTTTAGCATGAAACGTATATTTGCAATTTTTCAAATTCCGAAATTATTTTGAGTAAAATGAGAGATCTGGATTTATATTCCAATATTCTCAGCTAGGACAGACAATAGGAAATTCAATGAAAAACATTATTTTCCATGGTTTTGACTCTTGAAGATATGCCACACGGTAACTCAAAAGGCAATCAAAGTTAGAAAGCAATGCAATTCAGTATTCCTGACAGGCAGTAGATTAGGGTAACTTCCTACGACGTGCTTAGTCAAAAGACAGAGGATATAAAATATGGATGCCCGGGAGTGAAAAAATAAATTCAAGGGAGGAAAAAAATTCAGTTTTACAAGAAATAATCTCCACTGAGTGAAGCAGTGGCACATTAGGAGCAGAAGCAACTTCCGTAGAATTAAAACATATTAGTGGCAACAATAAGACACCCTTAAACGAACATAATGGTGTTTTTCATTCAAATGAATTTCTCTGTGATTGAATCTCACTAACCAAGCATGGACTCATATCCAGTTTTTGCCTGGTGTATTCATGTTCAACCATATCTTACTACAGGGGAGAAGAGAAGTAATAGATTTTTGAGGCATCTCCATGGACTGAAGCACTGCCTTCATCTCTGTTGCTGTCCGACATCTCCAGATCTCTGCAGAGGCAGAGATGGCGTCCATGCCCCCTTCAGCACTTGTTGGATTAAAGCAACACTTCAAAACACCTTCCAAAGAACAGTCTATGAGGAAAATAACATTACTGCAACTTTAACAAAATTAAGGAATTTCGTGACAGAGTTAAAGGGCTACAGAAAAGGAGATGGTGTATATGACATCTCAGACTATGATTTCAGTATTTAAAACCTGCAGAGAACTCCTAAAATCACCTGAAAACAGTCAAAGAAAGCCAAGAGTCAGTTTACAGAAAAAAGACCCCACCTGGCCACAGTGATGTAAAATGACATTTAAGATTGAAATTTAAAAAGTCAAATAAGGACACCAATGAACTATCACAATATACCTTTTATATTAGCAAAATCAGAATGCTGGGGACCAGCAGTTAGCATAATGGCTATGTCGCTAGACTCCCACGTAGTCGACCATGGTTCGAGTCCCGGACCTAGTGGCTTAAACTCATGCCAGGTGCGTGTGCGTGTGTGCCCAAGATCCTGAGAGGAGAATGGAGGAGAAGGGATTGTGGCTTGGCCATTCCCCCTGGGGGTGATTTCTCGCTTTCTGTCTCTCTGTCTCTCTCTGTCTGGCGAGCACACGCACCCTATAACAAAAATCTCTCCAAAAAAAAAAAAAAAAAAGAAAATTAGAACGCCAGATGCTGCCTAGTGCTCACAGGTGTGTGGAGAGGCTCCTGGGCTGCTAATGAGACTGATGGCCTGTGTCAGCATTCTGGAATACAATCTGGTACTAGCTGGTCTCATGTCACACACACACACACCTGTCCATTGAACACTAATGTAGGAGGTTTTCATCATATGTTCATGGTTTAAACTGAAGGGGCAGGATGGAGCTGGGCCCTATAGCAAAAACCTATCAAAAAACAAAACAAAACAAAACAAACAAACAAACGAACGAAAAGCTGGAGGAGCAATACAACTCTCCAGTCCTCACCCACTGACAGAAGCGTCAGTGTGAACAACTATCCACATTCCAAAACACCTTCGGAAGAGCTGAGGTAGCCAGGCAAGAGGTCACAGTTTCTGGTTATAGCACAATAATAGATTACATGCTCAAGACAAAGGACGTAGAGTGACGGAATGAATTAAAAACAAGACCCAACTATGTGCTGTGTACAAGAGCATCTGTAAGAATTCATAACACATAGGCTGGGAAAGTGAGGGGATGGAAGACCATATCCCATGCAAATGGAAATGAAAAGAGCAGGAATAGCTGTACTTACGTCAGGTAAAACAGACTGCAAGTCAAGAAATGTAAAAAGGGACAGAGAAGGCTATTATATAATGAGTCAGTTCAGCACAGGATGAAACAATTGTAAATATATATGTACTCAGAATTGAAGTATCTATATATATAAAGCAAATATTAATAGACATGAACAGAGAGTGAGAGAAGTAGACTGTAATACAATAATAGTGGGAAAACTGAACACTCACTTTTATCAAAAGGTCATCCAGACAGAAAAGTAAAAAAGGAGACATGAGATTTAAACTACACTCTAGACCTAATGAATCTATCAGACACACATAAGCAGGGCATTCTATCTAGTAGCTTCAGAATACATGTTCTTCTCAACTACACATAGAATGTTCCCCAGAACACATAAAATGTTAAGCTTCAAAATAAATCTTCATGAATTAAGAAGATCCAAATTACATCACGTGTTATTTTTCTAAGCATAATGGTATAAAACTAGAAATCAATCAGAGAAGGAAATTTGGAAAACTCACAAAAACATGGAAATTAGGCAACTAATGGGTCAATAAAGAAGTCAAAAGGGAAATGAAAAAATGGAGTGAGAAAAACAAAAATGGAAATACAACATACAAAAACCTGTGGGATTCAGCAAAGGCTGTGGTGAAGGACACTGGATACCTCCTGGCCAATCCCAGTGGGAACCCCAGCCCTGCTAGCTTGAAGAAACACCACCAGGTATGTGTAAGCATGTGCTCAAGGTTCCAAAAGGATAGAGAAAACGAAAAAAGGGAAGACGGCGTGGCCATACCCTATCTTGCTCACTCCTGGCAAGTACACACACCCTCTAGCAATTTATAAATAAACAAATATGCATTTTCATACTTTCAGAGAATGCACATAGTCTCTGCTTGAAACTGTACTCTCGTCTCTTTTTGTATCTTGTAATCAACCTTCACCTTTTCTACCAACCGCTGTCTCCTGAAGATATTTCACGTTATACCTGAGCTATCTTGTTCTCCCGCATTGTTCTTCTAGCTCATTTACAAGTGAGGAGCAGCCAGTGGGTGGCGTGGTGGTTGACAGACTGGATTTCCACATGGCCGACTGCAGTTCAAGTTGCGGACCTGTTGGCTTTTCTCTCTCTTTCTCTCTCTCTCTCTCTCTCTCTCTCTCTCTCTCTCTCTCTCTCTCTCTCTCTCTCTCTCCCTGGTAAATGCACCTGTCCTATAGTAAATTAGAAAAAAAAAAGATAAAGGATAAAATTAAATAAATATTTTTAAGAAAGTTTAAAATAAAAAAATCAAAGTGTGAGGAGAGGTCATTGCGTGAGCTTGATTCTGAGTATAGAGAACAAAGTGACAGCTATCAGTCTAAGTCCTGGTCAGGCTAGAGAACAAAGCCATACCCCTTTCGAAGATGCCTAACTCTATGCATTATACATACAGAAGCAAGCATATGTAAAATGGTGGTTCACCATGTTTTGGTTGCTTGAAGAGCAGGCAAAAGAAACAAAAGAGGAAAAGGACAGAGCCTAATATTTCTATTTTTTTCTCCTTTGCTTTACTTGAGCCATTTACAAAATGACACATCAGGAGAAGACGGGAGCCAATTTTCAAATTTGGATCCTGCAGTCAGCTCTCCATACACAATACTTGGAAAGCCTGTGGCCCCTTCCTGCCAACTGCAAGGATTTAGTCTGCTAATGAAGGTTTTCCAAATGGACAGATGTACCAATACTGTTCCATGGGCTGGGTGCTGAAAGGGAAACTGTCTGCAAAATTCAAGCGCAATGAAATCGTATTGCAGGGGCTGACGGGGTGGCAGGAGCGCAGCTGTGATGACCACACACCACACACGGCACCACTTGGTCTGATTCCAGGCACATGCAGACTCGTGAGCCTTGTCAGCAGCACGGACTCCGTGGATCTGTACCTAGGTTTTCCACGACCCAATTTCTCTTTAGTAATAAGTTCACACCAAGACAGTGTAGTATTAAACGTCAGGCAATTTTGCTAGAGAAAAACTAAATCTAGTAATATCATAGTCCTACTGGTATCCAGCTTAGAAATGTACCATTCAAAAGGATAGGAGAAATCAGAAAAAGATTCATAGGGAAACAACCAGAAGTTCTGAATTTTATTTAGAAGAGACCTTTAAAAGTAAACATACAATCTTCTGAATACATTATTGCCTTTAAAAACACCTTGTTGTTAAGTTCTTACGTTCTCTCATTGCATGAACTGGAGAATTTACCTAGTCTGCTGTCCATTACTGCTATGGCACCAAATTGCCACCTGGTGTTCAGATTATCGCCTTGTGTCTCTATCTGGAAGTTAAAAGAACATTTCTGTTGCTTATAAATTGCCCATTTTATGGTATTTTGTTATAGTAGCCCATGTAGACCAAGACATTTACCCACAGCATGTACTTGCAATCTGTTTAATTTTCATTGTCATACAGTATCTTAAGATCTGAATAAATCATAATTTAATGTTGAGTAGTTTCCAACTTGGGCCACTCTAAAAAAAATGCTGATATAAACACTTGAAATGTGTGTGTGTGTGTGTGTATGCCCCTGTGTGTGTGAGTGAACCTATGAGTCTTTTCAGTGTTCATATCTAGGAGTCATTCATTCTGGATAAATTATGAGTTCTTGATTTAAAAAATTCCCAAATATGAATGCTTTTTTATAAGCTCTATCAAAAATCCCTTGTGGATTGTCGTAACAGTAAATGTGATTAAACGCATACAAACATATGCACACACACACACACACACACACTCCATCACTAAGCACAGTTCTGGTCACACTTAATAAAAGTTCATGGTTTCTTCACTGCTTTTTCCTCGTGGCTAAAGAATGCCAGCCATAGAAAACAGGAAGTGAATATGTCAAATGAATGCATGAATGTAAAATGTAAATTAAAGTAGTTTTATTCCATTCCAAACTGTAAAATTAAAAATACCTTAGTTTGAAATAGCAGCATCAAAATGACTGCTGGTTAAAAATGTCTGGTTAAGATTCAGAGTGGGCCATAGTTTCCCACATGTGTTTGTGAACCAGATTTGAGATCTCTGGAGGAACACATCTGAGGAGGGAGCTTCTGCGGTCCATGGCTCTAGAATGCTCCTTTAAAGTCCACATTCTCCAGTGGGCCTTCACAAAGTGGAGGGGGGCACATTATTCTCCTTTAACAGGAGAAGACACAAAGGAATTTAGTTAAATTGCGCAAGTTTTGGGACCAGCAGTTAGCGTAATGGCTATGTCGCTGGACTCCCACGTAGTCGACCGCGGTTCGCATCCCGGACCTGGTGGCTTAAACTCACACCGGGCGCCTGTGCATGTGTGCCCAAGATCCCAAGGGGAGAATGGAGGAGAAGGGATTGCAGCGTGGTCATCCCCCCTGGGGGGTGATTTCTCACTTTCTGTATCTCTGTCTCTCTCTGTCTGGTGAGCGGACGCGCCCTATAGCAAAAACCTCTCAAAAAAAAAAAAAAATTGCGCAAGTTTTGTGGACTATGATAGGACAATTCTTCCAAAATCTAAAAGTAGAATGATAAGATGATTTAGCAATTCCACTCCTAAGTGTATATCCAAAAGAACTGGGAGCAGGGGCTTGAACAGGTATTTATGTGACAACGTATATTGCATTATAACTCACAATAACCAAAAGGTGAAAACAAACCAAGTGCTCGCCGACAGATGAATGGATAACAAAACGTGGTGTGTACATGCAATGAAATATCAGCCATAAAAAAGGAATGACATTCTGAAAAATGCTGCAAGATGGACCTTGAGAACATTATGATAAATGAAATAAGCTAGACAAGAGAGAACAAACATATGATCCCACTTACATGAAATATTTAGAAGAGAAAAATTAATAGAAACAGCAAGTATATTATATTACCAGGGCTAGATAATTATTGCTAATGATCTCATTGTCTCTATGGGGGTGAAGAGTCATATGTCCCAAGAATAGAAAAACATTTGTGAAACATCTGTGTGATAAAGGACTGGTCTCCAAGTATGCAAATATTCCTTAAGACTTAATGAGAAAACAGACCAATTAGAAAATGCATAAAATGTCTAAACAGACGCCTCACCGAAGAAGATATATGAATGGTACATAACCTTAGGAAGAGGATTAACATTGTATCTCATTAGAAAATTTCTAATTAAAACAACAAAACGCACCTTTTAGAATGGTTAAAATCTTCAACACTGACAATACCAAACTCTGGTAAGAATGTGGACCAACAAAAACTCTAAATTATTGCTGATGTGAATGCAAATGATATAGGCAGCTTAGAAGATTTTTTTTTTTAAAGTAAGCATTCTATTTCTTTAAAATTCACCAAACACATTCCTTGGAACTTATACAAATGAGAATACATCCAAACAAAATACATAAACAAATGAACAAAAATAAAACAGTGGTTCCTAGGTGTTTGGCAGAGAAAAAGGAATAAATGAATGGAACACAGAGATTTTTAGGACAGCAAAACTAGTTTGCACGCATTCATCAAAACTTACAAAACAGGCTACAGCTAGAGTAAACAGTATAAATTATAGACTTTGGGTGGTCGAAGTGTGTCGTTGTTGGGTCAATGATTGTAATAAACGTAGCTCTCTTGGGCAGAATGGCTCTTTCTCTATACTTTCCATTCCATTTGCTGTGAGTCCAAACCTCTCTAAAAGTCAGGCCAGTCCTGTAGCACAGAAGTTAATCAATTCACAGAACCAACTAGAATTCAAGTCCCACCCCACACCTTGAAAAGCACAGCAAGTGTGCTTGTGTGCCCAGGACACTGACAGGTGGAGACGTGGAAGAGATGCAGCATGACCCTGTCCCATCACATAGAGTTGTTTTCTCGTTCTCTTTCTCCCATACATACATATACTCTGGCATTAAAAAACAAAAACAAAAAACAAAAAACAAACAAACAAAAAAAAAACATAAAAATTTAAATGTCTATTAAAATTAAATAACTACTTTTTACAACTCCCAATTTTGGAAATACTGGTGTTGATGGGACAACATTGTGACTGCCAGCAATGCACCGAACTGTATACTGAAGCAGTTAAAAAGGAAAACTCAGCACTGCGGCGGGTTTGCAGCACGCAGAGCTCTGGGCGTCAGCACCTTGGACAGCGAATGAACAGCTGGGAAGACAAATCCAGCCACTTGGTCATGGCACTTGAAGTTGGTTCAGGCATCTCAGACTTCAGCAAAGAAGGTCCAATTAGTAGAACATGAATATGTTATTATTAAACATATGAGAAGAACGTGGGCATGCCCAGAAATATTTAGAGAGGACTTTAGGGACACTAGTATTATTGTAACTATTAATATTCTTTGTTCCCACTGAAGAGGAGGCCTGGCGGAATGAGAGTGACAGACACAGACCAGAATGCACAAAGCATAGGTTACCTTGCGTTCTAATTCCAAAGACAACGGTACTCTACTCCCTGACATTTGTTAGGGATGCTACCATTTTCACAGTTTCTTACATTCAAAACCGCAGAGGAAATCTGGAGTCCACCTTTCCCTTATCACTTTCAGATCCAATCAGTCTCTGAGTTCTCCATGTTCTTTTTCCTCCCTGTTTTTCACACATATGTTTCCTTTAACGTCTCATTCAAGATTCTTGTCTCTCTCTGTTTATAGCAAAAACTTAGACTTCTGCCTCTATTCCAGATTCTTCTTCTCAAATCTCTTCTTGCAGATTTCTGCAAAATTTGCTTTAAGTTTGTTATTTCTGGTCAAAAGTGACTCACTCTGGAATTCAAGGTCTTTACAACATAGGAATTAATTTGCAGGTATTTACTAGGGTTCTCAACACCTGGCAAGAAATAAGCCAAAGGATGATGATACTACCTGACAACACCATAACCACCTCAGCAGGGAACTCTTGAGTACAGTAGATTAAGTCCCTCTCCAGGCTTAATGGACTTGTTTTTATTTTTTAATTTTTAAGAGTCTTTTTGCTATAGGGTGTGTATGCTCACCAGAGAGACAAACAGAGACAGAGACAGAAAGTGAGAAAAAAAACCCTCTGGGGAGATGGCCACACCACAATCCCTTCTCCTCCATTCTCCTCTCAGGATTTTGGGCATGCATGCACACACGCCTGGTGTGAGTTTTAAGCCACCGAGTCCAGGACTTGAACTGCAGTCAACTACATGGGAGTTCAGTGACATAGCCATTATGCTAACTGCTGGTCCCTTAATGGGCTTGTCTTTCTATCTCCCCATCTACCCAATTCAGAAATTGTCATGTCTTTGGGCCAATTGATTATCTATAACTGAGCCTGCTTTCTCTTTCTGAATGAATTCACAGGGCTCACGTAAATTGGTCTTCTAGAATCACTCTCTTTTATGGTTCATACCATCTACCTTGTCATATAATTTCTTTTGATCATCAGAATCCCCACTAGCTCTCGTTCAATGATCTACTGTCAGTTTGTGCCCACCTCAAGTACTGCCTATTATAGAGTTTTTCTTCAATTTTTCAGTAAATATGATGCCACCTCCCCTGCCTTCTTTGCTCACAGTGTCAATAGCATTGCTTTCTAAGCACTGTGGGGGTTTTGTTGTTCTCATTCTCTTTCCCTAACTAAATATGTATTTTGTACATATTTTGCTTAAATTTACTTTTGTAACTGTTGGAGAATCTGGTACGGTACCTAGACATGCTAGGAATTTAATATTTTATGAATTGAACACATGCATCCACCGTACTTCCCACTCGATGTAAAGAGGGAGCTCAGTGCAGTAGACACTAAATAGGGAAATAGAAATCTGAATGTTGGCTCTTTAGTTTTCTATTAAAATGTTTTTAAACATAGGAAGAGGGATGGTGAGATGGTTACGTTGCTGGAGTCTCACGTAGTCGACCATGATTTGAGTCTGGAGCCAGTGACTTAAAACTCACGATGGGCATATATGTGTGCATCCCCAAAATCCCGAGAGGAGAATGAAGGAGAAGGGATTGAGACGTGGCCATCCCCACTGAGGGCGAGTTCTCGCTTTCTGTCTGGCTCTCTGGCAAGTGTACGCACCTTATAGCAAAACTCTCTTAAAAAAAAAAGTGTGAAGCTCAGGTTCATGATCAAGGTTGGGATTCATGTTTAACTTCAATCATACATCCCCCGATTTCCACTCCAGATGTCTACAGGTAAATGGAGACCAAGACAGGAGCTTTAACAATGTCAAGGGTGGGATTTATGATGCTACCGAAAGCCCCAATGGGGTTCTCTATTTTTTCTGCCTGAGTGAAGTGCCTAGCCAGTTAGTTTCAGACACCCGGAGAGATGCGGAACCAACCATCTAAGTTAACATGACAGAGGAGTGAGTGAGGGCGTGCACAGTGAGACCAGGACCTTCGGTAGGGACTCTCACCTTCACATGGAGAGAGGAATGGAAAAGCAGGAATGGGAAAGTGAATGACTTTTCAATAAGGGAGCATAATTATTCTGGTCTGATTCACAAACTAATCCTCAAGGCAATTGCAAGAGAGAAATTTTCCAGAGATCTTTTTGAGCATGGTACCGTTATTGGAAGAAGCATATAGATTTAAGGACATTTATTTGAGTGGTAAGATAAAATACATTTATTAAAAATAGTTTTATTACTTTGGAGTAGTGTTTCTCAAGAGTAGTCAGTTCCTGGACCAACCATGTCAGCATCATCTGGGAATTTTAAAAAATGTAAATGATCAGGTCTACCTCTGTACCTACTAAATTAGGAACTATGTGTTTTAATAGACTTTCTAGGTGATTCTGATGATTGAAAGAGCCACACTTTTTTTGTTGTTGTTGTTCCTGATCCACACATTTTTTTCTGAAAGATCCTCCTGGATTGTGTAAATGATCTGGTACATATCTAACAGGTAAAGCTGGCTTACATTAGAAAGTAATGACTTCTTGTACTAATCTTTTTGTTTAAGTATGCAAAGCAATTCTTTCTAATGGGAAAAGAAAATAAAAACATTAATTACCTCTTATAGAAACAGCTGTCTATTGCCCAGGGAGCCTTCTGTTTAGAAAAGTAAAATTCCAGAGTGGAACAAGTTCATTGTTTATTCAGGGATGAGTACAGAAACAATTTGCAGATGCATTTCTACATAAATTACATTTGTTTACCGTATTAGTCAATCAGTAGCATTAAAGATTTCAATTTCTTGGGGAAGCTAGAGAAAGCGCTCCATGGAAGAAAAGCGTTAGATCAGGACAGGAAGATTGCAAAATTACACACGGACTCAAACTGATGAGATTTCTAAATATTTTAACATGGGAAGATGTATGAGTCAATGTGATGCCAGCCAGTCACGAGCTTAGTTTATTGAGCTAGTTCACAGGCAGAACTCCCACCTAAACTTGGGATATGATTAGATTTAATACAGTAAGTGGGCTAGGACTGCTAAGACACTCAAATGCATTTCTCCTTAGAGTGCAACCGACTTCATCTAGACCTTTTTCTTTTTAGTTTGTAAGCTATGCCATATTACAACTGCTTTGTAGACGTTCCATTAGCCTTCATCTCAGTGTTGCTTGAAGAAATAAACCATATTCTTACTGCGTTGTCCCCCTGTTGGTCCCACTACTTTGCTTTAACCTATTGGAAAAGGCTAAGAAGTGTTAGCTAACATAAAAGAAAACCAATGTCATTTTACATGGTTACAAAGGGGTATGTACTTTGTCAAAAAATTTGTCAATACCATTAAAATCAATGTGGATATTAACTTTGGACTAGCAATCTGTCTTATAAAAATATATCGGGATCAGCAGTTAGTGTAATGGCTATGTTGCTAGACTCCCATGTAGTTGACCATGGTTCTAGTCCTGGACCTGGTGGCTTAAACTCACGCTGGGCATGTGTGTGTGTGTGCCCAAGATCCCGAGAGGAGAACGGAGGAAAAGGGATTGCGGCATGGCCATCACCCCGGATGGGGTGGGGGGGATTTCTCGCTTTCTGTCTCTCTGTCTCTGTCTTTCTGGCAAATGTACACACCCTATAGCAAAAACAGGAGAGGAAGATTCCGGGAGTCCCCACTCCAGATCGGGACAGAGAAGACAGGGCACCAGCCTAGACCCCCTTCTGATTCTAGAGTGATCTAGAGTCTAGATCTAGATTCTGATTCTAGATCTAGCCAACTGGTATCTAGTGGGAATCTGTTCAAAGCTGAGCTGCCTCCTCACACCCCTGGGTGCTAAAGATTGCACTCTCTGCTGAGGGTCTCACAAATAGGTTTGCCTCTCACCCCTCACTGATGGCATTCCAAGGACCAAATCTGGGCAGAGGTGTCACTCTGCGTCTGGGTGTCCTACAAGGCCACGTAGGGCCTGTCTCTGACATTTCACAGACACTTAGCTCTGGCCCTTTCTGCATGACCTCAGCAGGGCTGCATTCAGGTCCAGAAGATAACTGCTGCCAGAAATTAGAAGCAGGGTCCACAAGCCAGCCTGGATCTAAAAGGCGGTGCAGACCCCTGACCCCTACTTGAACACAGAGTCAAGATCAGGGCTTGAGGGCTGCCACGTCTCCTCTCCCTACTTGCCTTCCCAGAGCCACATTCAGGCCTTGAGAAAGGCACTCTTTCAGGTGCTACATTGGGCCACTCAGGACCTACCTTGGGTCTTGCTTCTGTGCCCCGACCACTTTGCCAAGGCTCTAAGTGGGTTTAAAGAGCCACTCCATCTCTAGATCCACACACAGACTATACGAGTCTTGTTCTGATCTGGAAGACACAGTTGACCTCTGGCCTCTCCTAAACCGCATTGCCAGGAATACATTTGGGACCTAGGGCTGTTCTTCCCCCTCTGGAATGATATAATATACTCCAAAAATAGGTACTGTCTTTGACTTGATTAATGTGCACTACATCCATGCAGTAACAAAAGCATTTTGTACACCGTAAAGATGCACAGGGATTAAGTATAATTTTGAGATGTGTTTAAAAATGTGAAACATGTTAAGAAGAAATTAGTACTACCTCAGATGCCTAAACATAAATGCAAAGGCCCAAGAAATATGAAAAAAAAGGAAATATCTCTTCCCCAAAGGAATATACAAACTCCTCACCGGCAGCACAGAAAACCTTATGATCATGGAGAAGCTTAGTAAGGCCATATAAAACCAAGCAGAGATTTTATCGTTCTACGTGCTCTTCCCGAACTTGTTAGGATGTTTAGGGTGGACCGAGAAGGCTGACTACAACGGCGAGCGCCAAGTGTCCCCTCTTTATCAGCATACGTAACACTCCCACCTGCTGAAAATGTCCGTCTGCATTGCACGAAGAGTCTCTTTTTCAAAAATCTAAGTTATTATTACTTTTCCAATACTAGACATTTTGTCTGGTGTTCTTAGTATTGTTTGTGAGCGGATCATTAGCTGTTCTCAGTATCCTTTTACTCCAGCAAATGATTTTCTAAAAGATAAGCTTTCAAGATGTGTTTTGTTTTGTGTCTGAGACAACATCCCAGAGCGCGCTCATTTTCTAGGGTACTTGTTGCACGGGGCTGCAGAATTACATGGTAATAAAGAAACAGACGAACACAAGGAGGAAAGCACAGTGTCATACTCCAGTTGCTGTACTTTGTTATCTGTTTTCTCCAGCCGTCACTTGAAGAACATTATCATCTTGAGAAATAAAATCTTACCAGCCTCTCCATAGCATAGGAACCTCTAAAGGACTATTATCAGCTTTTGTAATATGGGTGCTAAGAAACCACACAGTGAACAACACCGATTGAATTAATTTTTTGCCCAGTCGCGAAGTCATCTGCAAAAATCAATTTTGCCCATGACTCCCTCTCTCTTGGCTTATTTTTTAATTGTGCTCTGGTTGGGTAACATGTTAAAACATACGATCATTTATTTTTATGCATGACATTTATAAGGCGATCAGTAATGGATGCTGAGACGTACTCAAAGCAGAAAAGTTTTTGACAATTCAGAAAACTTACTCTTACTAACATACCCATTTTAAATG
Source organism: Tupaia tana (assembly GCA_026018925.1). Taxonomy (NCBI): domain Eukaryota; kingdom Metazoa; phylum Chordata; class Mammalia; order Scandentia; family Tupaiidae; genus Tupaia; species Tupaia tana. The sequence goes on along the minus strand of JAKSZU010000025.1, from coordinate 25,989,935 downwards.
TTAACAGTAACTTTTTGTTCCCTCTAGATCATTGGATCTAATGGGGTGATTGTAGCTATCATCTGTTAGAATCCAGAAATGTACGGTCTATGTAAATCCTAAGAAATGTACGGTCTATGTAAATCCTAAGATGAAACTCCTTACTAACTCTTTGGAAGAGTTCTATTTTTGTATATGTGTTTCTCCAACATTTTCTGTACGTGTTCTAGACACTTACTTTGCCTCTCCTTTACCTAGCTCCTTGGGAATCAATATTTATTCTGATAATCTGAGAACACACATTTTAGCTGTACATTTTCACTTACGAGCGACAAATACGAGCAGAAGAATCTCCCTATTCCATTCTAAGCTGATGTTTTTCTTTCAGCTTGATGAAATCTCATCTCTCTCTGGCAAGTGCACACACACAATAGCAGAAAAAAAAACAAGCTCTGGTTCAAATGTTTATAATGTTTTCATTTCCTATCTATAACATTACCTATTTATAATGTTTTCATTTATTTGTCCAGGTGGAATTATTTGCTCCTTCTTCAGAGCTACCACGTTTACTGCTTATAATAGTGCCCAATGTACTATATTTTATCTTAGTTTTTTATTGCCAGAGTGCATGTGCTTGAGAGAGAGAATGGGAAAAAGCACCCCCCTCCCCCGCGAGTGGGATATGACAATGTTGTAATACCTTTTCCTCCATTTATCCACCCTGTCAGTACTTGGGCACGCACACACACACACACACACACACACATACAAACACAGGAATTGAACAGTGTTTGGCTGTGTGGGATTCTGCTTCCATAACCACTGTGCCATAGAGCCTGCCTAACATAATATTTTTAGTTATTAATTTTCATATGTCTTTGACTACACATTACACACTTTCTATTCTCTTTTAAGAAAGAGATTTTTGCCATAGAGCGCATGTGCTCACCAGAGAGACAGAGAGAAACAGGGAGATAGAAAACGAGAAATACCCCCTCAGGGGTGATGGCCATGCTGCAATCCCTTCTCCTCCATTCTCCTCTCAGGACCTTGGGTATGCACTCACACACACACACACACACACACACACACACGTGCCTGGCATGAGTTTCAAGTCACCAGGTCTGGGACTCAAACCACCGTCGACTACATGGGAGTCCAGCCACGTAACCACCATGTCCTCTTTTGGTCCCATACATTAGACACTTTCTAACGACAGGGTCTCTGTCTAGCAAATAACTACAAACTCCTTATATTTAGTAGGTGACCATTGTATCTTGCCACTATTATATCATCAATGGCTACCATATACTAAATGATAAATAAATCCTTGTTTAAAAACTGCACGTATTGGATTAAAACTGAAGGAATAAATGAAGAAATGAATACCCAATCTCTGGAAATTCTTATTAGTCTACTTTGTCCTGCATCACCGAGGTTGTTGGATGTAACAGCCTTAATTCTATTTTATGGGGCAAAAAATAAAAGTAGACAGTTTGGTCCAGCCAGGTGGTGTGGTGGTTAAAGTGGGCTGGAGTCCACACGGCTGACTGCATGGTTCAAGTCTCTATCCAGTGGCTTTAACAACACACCAAGCACACATGAATGCATGCTCAAAGTCCTGGGAGAAAGGGATTGTGGTGTGGCCATCCCCCACAGAGGGTGCTTTCTCACTTTCTCTTTCTCTCTCAGCCTCTTTCCAGTGAGTGTGCATATCTTATAGCAGAATCTTTTTTTAAAAAATAGCTGTCTTAAAATAAAAGAAAAGCAGGCTTTTAAAATCAGTATTATTCCCTAATTTTGTCCATTTTAATTCAATCGTATTTAATTTATTTCAATGTAACAAATATTTATTTAGAGCATATAACATGTGCAGAATCTTTTCTGAGGTAGAAAGTAGTTTTCAAAGAGAAATAGCAGAGTCTTCCTTTAATAAGCTCAGAGTACAGTAGCGATGGCACAATTAGAGACCATACATTGTGGAATTAGACCACAAGACACATTCAAAATAGCATCATCACTCAGAGTTGGAGTGATCAAAACCATTGTGTGGGGACCCACAGGTGGCATGGTGGTTAAGGCGCTGGACACTCCCACATGGCTGACCACGGTTCGAGTCCCGGACCTGGTGGCTTGCTTTCTCATTTTCCCTCTCTCTATCTCTATCTCTCTGCATGTGTCTCCCTCTGGTCAAATAAAAACAAATGAATGAATAAATTAAATTAAATAATTCTAAAAAAAGAAACACCATTGTGTGGGTCAGCCAATGCTTTCTGTCTCGGGAAGGATACGACACTGAAAGAAGCAACACTGAGAAAATGGAGTGACCACATGAGGAAGTGAACAAGTGGCTAGTTGGATGGTCACATTTTTATTTTGTTATGTTGACTATCTGAATATAAAACAATGTTTCCCAAAGTGTGGTCCATGAGACATTGGTGGGTCTCTAAGATTCCCCCTTTCAGAGAATTCACAAGGTGATGAACATAATAAAACCAAGACATTTGTCTTTTGCACTGTGTTTGCATTTTTTCTGATGGTGCAAAATCGATGGTACATAAACCTGTGCCCTTAGCAGAAATTAAGGACTCATCAAACTAACTTTGCTACTAACTGTATTTTTCATTATGATAAACCTAAAAAAAAAAAAAAAAAAAAACTAAAAAAGAATATATTTAAAAACCCATTTCGGGGAACCAGCAGTTAGTGTAATGGCTATGTCGCTGGACTCCCACATAGTCGACCGCGGTTCACGTCCCGAACCTGGAGGCTTAAAACTCATGCAGGGCGTGTGTGCGTGCGTGCCCAAGATCCCGAGAGGAGAATGGAGGAGAAGGGATTGTGGCGTGACCATCCCCCCTGGGGGGTGATTTCTCGCTTTCTGTCTCTATGTCTCTCTCTGTCTGGCGAGCGCACACGCCCTATAGCAAAAACCTCTCCAAAAAAAAAAAAAAAAAAAACAAACATTTCAGTTAAGAATATCTCTAAAGAAGTAGTTAAATGTCTAATTTTATTACATTCTGACACTGGAGCACATGTTTTTCTAATCTTCTGTGTGACAACAATGGAAACATCTAACATAGAGAACTCCCATCTGTAAAAGTAAACCAGATATCTCGAGAAAAACACTCGTGAGGTTGTTAGAGTTGTGAGCTGAAGTAACTGCTTTTTTTCCATAGAAAACCATTTTTACTTGAAAATAATGACTGACTGTTGTTGTTCAGACTGTCCAGTGTCTGGCAAATATTTGTCAACCTGACTGCAGTGAGCCTGCAACTTAAAAACAAAACAAAACAAAACAAAACAAACTGATATTGAACATTGCCAGTGATAAAATTAGAGCTTTCAAATTAAAATGAGAGGGTTAAACTTGAACCTACCATCATGAGCTTCACTACCTCTCAATATTTTCTGGTGAGGTTCGATGATGTACTCATTAATGCTCGTTTGTGCAATGAAATGTATCCTCATTTGGAAAGTTTTCATATCTCAGCCAACCAGTATTTTCCAAATGAGCGATATGTGCCTATTTTATGTAATAGTGTTATTTTTAAAATCGAAAGATGTATCTGTTCGTATTTAATAAAATTACTATAAAATAGATTTTAAATGTACTACCATAGGCTATTGTTTTTGTCCCACCTCATCTGTCCTCCTTCCACTTTTGCCCCCATTTGAACTTACTGTCTTTATTATTTTTCTCCCATCTGCTATCTCATTTCTATGCTTTTATTCCATCTTTTAGTGATGACTCTAGACTATGGTTTCTCAGTTGCAGCACTGCTGACAAGTTGGACCAGATAATTTTTTGTTCTGAGAGCAGCCTCCCTTTAGAAGCCAGTCATATTCCCCAAGTTATGACAATTAGAAATGTCTCCAGATATTGTCAAATGTCTCCTGGGGATCAAAATACCTTTAGGATGAGAACCATTGCTACAGACTCAGTACATTTTAATGTAAATAGGGGACCCAACAGGTTGCATAGTGGTTAAGGCTCTAGACTTCTAAGTGGCCAACTGTGATTCAAGTCCTAGACTCAGTGACTTGAAACTCATGCCAGGTGCTTGTACATGTGTGCTCAAAATCCCAAGAGGAGAATAGAGGAGAAGGGATTGTGGTGTGGCCACCCCCCCCCCCATGCTTTCTGTTTCTCTGTGTCTCCAGCGAGCACATAAACCCTATGGCAAAAACACTTAATTTTATTTTAATGTAAATAAGAATTTTTGATTTTCTTTTTCTAGGCATGCAAAGGTCATTCAATGTTTATTGTTATTGACACCTTCTCTCAAGTGTTACATCACATCTGTTGCTATTTTAATTCTCTTTGAATTTTAAATCTCGTAAGTCTATTGTTTAACCTCATTAGTATTTATTTAAACATACCCATCTTTTTGCTTTTACATTGCTTTTCATATTCGCCTATAACTCAGATTCTAACTATTATCATTTTCATAATTGTTAGCAGAATTTTTTTTTATTTTCTCGTAGGTGATATACTGGTGATAAATTCTCTCGGGCTTTGTTCATCTGAAAATTCCCATTTTTCACTATTATTTTTGCAGAATATTTATATTGACTGTAGAACTGTAGATTGATTGTTTTTTTTAACATTTATTATTTTATTTCATAGGATTTTTTTCATTCATTATTTCTATTGAGAAATAAGGTGCTATTCTCATTGTTGCTTTGACTGTAATATTATTTTTTTCAGTATGCCTTAAAGGTTTTCCATCTTTTTTTTTTGGTTTTCAAAAATCTGACTGTGATATACCTCAGTGTGGTTTTCTTTGTATTTATCTGGTTTAAATTTCATAGTTTTCCTTGAAACTGTGGCTTAAAATCTTTTGTCAATTCAGAAAAATGCTCAGCCATTTTCTCTTCAAATACTAATCAGTCTTATTATCTTTTCCCTTTCTTTCTGGGACTCCAGTTACATGTATATTTTTTATGTTCATTCTATTCACTGCATTCCATAAGTCTTTGGTTTGGTTGGTTGATTTTCCAACCTGCCATGGGTCCTTATACTGTGTGTGTGTATTCTATTGCTTTGCCTTTCTATTTTTTTCTGTATATTTTCATCTGAGCCATCTTCCACCTCACTAATTTTCCTTCTCAGTTATGTCCATGAGGCAAATAAGTCCATTAATTGAATTATTGATTATAACAATTCCATCTTTTTATACTATCATTTCCTTTTGGTATTTTTATAAATTACTTTCCAGTTCTCTGATAAAATTTCCAATTTTATCTTATTTGTAGAATATATTAAGCACTCTATAACTAATGACTTCATTATCTGGATTATCAAAGTTTATTTATATTGTCTAATGATTATTTTTATCTTTAATCACTTTTTTCTCTTGTGTCTGTATGATATTTGTCTCTCTTATGTCTGGTGAGATTCCAAACACGGGAAACATTGGAGGCTTTGGCTAATGTTCTCTCTTTCACCATCTTCTTCCACACTTGGGCTGGATAACTCTTCACTGTCTTGGTAACTTTCTGATCTCTTTGATCTTTTCTGTGGTAGAATTGTTCATTGTAAATTACTTTGGATAAGAGATTAAATTTCTCACTAATCCTTGGCAAACAATACACGATCCAATTGTGCATTGCTGGGATGAAGCTCACAGCATGTATGACTGCTCAAGCAAATTCAGGAATATTCAAACTGGTCTTTACCATGTTAAACAAAATTATTCTGCTCAGTGTGTGTTTGAATGTTATAAAACTTTCAGATTGCTAAAAAAGTTTCTAAAGACTTGCAATTTCTGTGGTTTTTTTTTTTCATATCTTTAGTAGTAGTCTAGGGACTATATGTAATGGCACTGTTATGGACCACACTTAGTGATACACTATTCCAAGGAAGAGTAAGGAGATCCTTCAGTTAAAGAACAAGATCTAAAATAAGTAAGACCTGCTCTGTGTTGAGAAAAAAATGTGTATGCTCAACCTAAATTAATACAATTAGAATAAATAAATGGGCTGATCTTTAATGGCTTTTGCTCTTAAAAAAAAAAAAAAACTCAGCAAGTATTTGCACAAATCTCCAAATGTTGTAGAGGAATGTATGCCTTAAGGATTATTTAAAACAAACTAGATACCACCATTTGCATAAGTATTAAAACCTCATTAATTCAGAATCTATGATCATTTGTCCAAGTAAATTAAGAGTATAAGAAGAATTACAGTGATGTATTTAAATCCACTTAAAGAACTAAATTTTCAGTCATCTGCAAATACTTTAGAAACATCTTTCCTCTTCTAGAAATAAATGATATGCTAATTACAAACTCTTTCCATGCATTCTTTATAGCAATTAGCCTCAAAGAAGTAGCAGCAATGTCTAGCGAATTTGTTTCTGTTACATGTCTACATGAAACACATAAAAGAGCAAAAATTCCTTTTAAATGTTTTTACTAATTTAGCCAATATTTTGACCTCCCAGTTGGTTCAAATTAGTAGCTTTAACTAGACTATCACTAAATAAAGTATAACATTTCTTAATGCAGTACCTGGGGTATCTGTTGCTTTGTTTGCTTGGCACCTATTCTTTTGTAATACAAACATTATTTCTCTAAAGAGCTTCTCTAAATCCAAGTGGTTTGAATGATGTGGACCTCATCACTGATTCCCAGGGGTGATGTATGACACGGCCAACAGAAATGCCCATTTCTCTGACTGTGATCATTGGTTCAAATGCAAGCATATGACCCATGCTAAACCAATAAAAGACATACTCAGGACTCTTGTTAGCACAGCTGGGACAGTACCGAATTTCTGCAGAAGTCTGTAGAGTAGGAGGTTGTAAGCCTGACATGGTACATGAGCAAATGTTTGCCACTTGTGGCCCAAAAAGAGCTAGACACTAAGCTAACAACACGGAAAACGGTTAGAGTTCCAAGAAAAGGAGAGACTGGTGGCTAATACTTACTGAGAGTCTGGCTACTGCCGTGTCCTGAACTAAATTTGTCCTGAGTTCTTCTATCTACCAGTCGGTAAATTCTGTGGTATTGTTCAAATCACTTGAGTCATTCACAGGCAAGACTTTGGACCAATTTCACTGCTTATTTTGTTATGTACAGATGGCCACAGTGGGCACTGGATAAAAGGTTCAGGAAATGAAGTGCGTGCCAAGGAAATGTTCTTGTTGTTTGTAAAGGACTTTATTTTTCAAGTTCTTAAAGGTAAGACCTTTGTCATTTTGTATTGTCCTGAGTGTTCATCAGAGTAGTCACTCAGTAAGTACTGAATGAAAAAATACATATATTCTGCAATCAGGAAAGTCATGAAAGTCTGTTTTTAGCATAGAAAAACAGAAAAAGTCATCATGACTTTCTCAATGACCTAATATTTGTATGGGTATTGGCTCATTCATTCAACAAATATTTATTGAGGACCTACTATGTATCAAGCACTATCCTTAGAGCTAAGAATATAGCCTGGATCAGGCAGAGTTCCTTGCTCACGTACTTTAATTTCTAGCTTCTATTAATGAATTTTGGTGTTCCCACCAAATTTACATGTTGAAAATCTGACCCTGATGTGGTGGTATTTTGAGATGGTCTTTAGGAAGTGATGAGGTCATGAGGACAGACTTTATGAATGGGATTAGTGCCCTAATGAAGATGCATGAAACTGCTTCCGTCCTATAAAAGTTACAGCAAGATGACCATCAGTGATCCAGGAACTGGACTCTCCTAAGACACTGAGTCAGTCAGCACCTTGATCTTGCACTTCTAACCTCTAGGACTGGGAGAAATAAGTCACCATGTCTATGAGTTTCTGTTACAGCATATATAAATATTTTCAAGTTTCACTGCTCCCCTTCCTTCAGTTTCTAACTCACATTCCTCTTTATTAACTTCTGTTTTTACTATTTACTGTCTCAATTACTTCAAAAAATTTAGTTGTCTTGTTTATTTTATGCCCCTCCATGAAGCTCCTTTGTCATATATGACTTACATGAGGGTATAGTTAAAGTGTGTGAAAAAGAAAATTGAAGTACGAGTTTATTGTGATGTGAACAGTTTATGAAATCCATGTAGTATTTTCACAATAATCCTGTAAGTGAATTTTTTGAAAGTTCCTCATACAGTATTGGCCTGGACCCTGGAGAATGGAAAACAATTGATCCGATTTGGTTCGCTTTGTATTTGCAGTGCTAAGACATGTACCAACATATCTGAATACATTCAAACTGGCTAAATATGACAGATTTAATAAAAATACAATTTAGAAAAGTAAAGTATGGAAAGGGAAAAGGATAGCAAAGTAGGATTATTACAATGCAGTGTCGTGACTATCCACAAGCCTGAAAGTATATAAGACTGACGTATGTATTCTCACGAGCAATGATGGAATTCAGAAGTTGATGGAAATACATAAAGTGCTGAAAGTAAGTGCCAAGCCAGAATGATTTAGTTCAAAACAGAAGATGAGACATAAGCATTCTCAGAAAAACAAACCAATGATAATTAACTAGCAAAGATTCATACTAAAAAAAATATTCAGAGAAGGAACATGGTCTTATATAAGTTTTTGTTTTATGAGGAAGTCTTCAAAAGTTTATGGAAAATGCATTTGATGAAAAAATTACTCATGGCTTTCCAAAAATGTTTGAGCCAAAATAAACATGCACTCTCATTCCATGTTTCCTCAAACTTTTTGAGATCCCCTTGTAAATGGCAGAAGAAATGAAGAAGAAATAGAGGAAATAGAGACGATTAAATATAAATTAAAAATATAAAAGTTACCAGTAATAAAGACTTACAGAGCTTAAAATGCAGATTAAATTAAATTCCAAAGACCACAGAACCATAGACTAGGGCGGAGGTGTGTGTGCTAAACCGACATTCCCATCGTATCTTTTTGCTCCTTTTATGAAATGATGGAGTTTCTTTTGCCAGCCTCAGATCTGAAGTGGCTTTCCAACTAGCTAAAGCAGCAGACTATGTAGGAAGTAACTTTATTCCCATTCTACATTCCAGGCCTCAAATGACTTAGAAATTTCCCCTTTCATTCTCTTGATACATTCTTCTATACAATACGCAGAAATTAAAGCTAGACTACTGAACAGTAAGGAATTGCTTGAAAAGAGAGTCCTAGCCAATATCCAACTCTAAGTGGCTGGACATCTGAATGCAGCCCTTTTAGACTTTGCACCTGAGACCCAGAGGAGCTTTCAGGCATCTGCAGCCACACACATGAACATAGGAAAGAACATCATAAGATCCACCCAGCTGAGCCCAGCTCAAATTCTAAGCAAATAAATCACTGTTATTTTAAGTCATTACACTTGAGGGAAGTTAACTAAGCAGCAATAGGTAACTAAACTAATACATGATATTGTAATATGATCAGTGAGTTTTAGCAATGATTTAACCCCTGCAAGAGAGAGTTTTTGTCAAAGATGGTCAGCTTAGCATTTATATCAACTCAATATTTAATGAAATTTTTCCAAGTCTTTAAGAAAGGCTCTGAAAGAGGGTTGAAACTATTTGGAATCCTTTAAACTTCTTGTAGTATCTGATTTCTATACTAATATTTGCCCTTAATAAAAAGTTTAGGGGCCAGCAGGTGGTATGGTGGTTAAGGCACTGGACTTCCAGATGGCCAACTACATTTCAGATCCCAGATCCGGTGGCTTGAAGATCACTCTGGGCACGTGTACATGCATGCCCAAAAGCCCTCGAGTAGAATGGAGGAAAGAGGATTGCAGTGTGGCCATCCCACCCACCAGGAAGCCATTTCTCTCTTTCCCTCTGTCTTTCTCTGTTTTTCCCCAGTGGGCACATGTGCCCTATGGCAAAAACCTAAAAAAAAGTTCAAAAGTGACATAACCTTACATTCTGCTTACAGAGTAAAGACTGATGCAGAACCGTGCATGTTTTAAAGAAAGCTTTGCTACCAAATAAAAATTGTAAACACCATACCATGTGAGTTGAAGAAAAGGTGGTTATTTATTCTCTTCCATCAATCTTCCTCATGCATCTCACTTCAGTGGCAGTGGGAAATAAAACTTTCATTTTTATAGAATCAAGTATAATGAAATAATTTTAAAAGTTTTTTTTTTTTTAGGTAATTCAGTGATTTTTAAATGACTTAATTATTTTTTTCTGCTTAGTTCCTTTTCCAACCACGAGCCGCTACTTTAAGTAGACATTGGCATGTAATTTATGAGGCCTAAAGAAAATCTCATTCTAATTTCTTCAATTAAAAGACTGTCACAATGGGAGGCCTCTAGTTGTACGGCCACGGTGTACCCCTCCTGATCCTCTCTGGAGACACGGGCGGGTGTGTGCTGCAGGTGTGCAACTCTAGGCTTTCCTGTTCCAGCTGCATCAGCTCCTGGTGGTCCCCCGTGTGGATCCAGCTTCATCTTCATTTGTGCTGGTGCTGCAGACCTCAGAGACCCATCTCACTACTACGTAGACTCCACCTGCAGTTCGGGCCAGCCCATCCAGCCGGTCTGACCCAGTCAAACTTAGCAGCCTCACACAGCCTTATGGGAGTCCACGGACACTCCAATGTTTCTGCCATCTGAGGCACTAAGCTGGTGCCTCTCGCCCTGTCCCCCTGTGCCTTCCTTGGGTATGGCAAGAAGCACAAGTTTCCAGCCAGAAGAAAGACAAATCCCCATTGCTAATAGCTTTACCCCCATCTTCTCTAACCTACTTTCTTATCTCAGACTTCAGCACAAAAAATGGATTAAAGGAGAAGCAGCCCCATTCTGCTGCTTCCGAAGTTGTCTCCTTTGTCTCTCCATAATCCCCGAAGGAGACAACCTGGTTCTCCTGCTCTTTCTACAGGGCCAGGGAAGCTCTCTACAACTGAACGTCTTCTCGGACCCGCTCTCCTTTTTCCCCAAGGGCACAATATGAGGTAAGGTGCAGGGAACACGGAAATGGGCACCATAATTAGGGACTATAACTGAGAGAGCACTTCGAAATGTCTTCAGTGCACATTTAAATCATAGGTGCTGGTAGAACCTGGCTGCTAGTTCAGGGATTTAGAGGCCAGTGTCTGCATTTCACTCTTGGCTTGGCGGTTTGGGGCAAGTTCCTGACCTCCTCACATTTCAGCATTCGTCTCCGTAAAATGGAGATAATTATACCTACCTTCTGGGGTTGTAAGCTTAAATGAGTTAGTTTAAATTAAGTGTTTGGAAATGAGTAATACTGTACACTCTTCTTAATCGGTATATCATAACTGATTACGAATATATGAGATTTGCCTCCAATTTCAAACAAAACAGTGATACTATGGTTTGAAGTGGTCAGTGATATTTCAGCCTCAATTTCTGCCACTGGGCTGTGCAAGTTGTTACTGGAGCCTCAGAGAGGCCAAGTTATTTGTTTTTCAGTTTTTTGGGGTTTTGTTTTTGTTTTTCTCTCACCAGGTTTTGACCTTCCAGTTCACTGGGGCTTGAAATGACTCTGCAGTGAGCTTTGTTATTTGTTCTGACTCAGTGTGGGATCATTGTTATTTAAATAGGACTGTAGGTGTGTGCTGGAAGATGCTCCAGGAAGCAAGAGAGAACAAACAATCTGTCCTTGGATTGTTTTCTCTTCTGTTACGGGAGACACAGACAAAGCAGGAAAACTGAGGCTCTCACAGGAGGTGAGTGGCCACTGACATTTGCACTGAGCACATGCAATTCCAACCAAAAAAGGGTCCCCAGTTAAGTCCGAGACTAGAGGGTGGTAAGAAGGTTTTCTGCTCCCTACTGCCTCCATCTGAAGGAGCAGAGCGGGACTCCACTAGGTGATACCCCAGTGGTAGAAACAAGTAATACAGCTCTCCAGGTGTCAAAGGTTCTGTGAGACTTAAACCCAGAGCTGATCACCGGCACACTCTGCAGAAGGCCGCTCTGCGTAGGAATAGTCACCACAGCCCAGCCTGGCACAGGTGTCCGCGCGCTCTGCCCTGGCCTTCTGCAGGTCCTGCTCAGCAGGTGAATTACAGGGAGACCTTTGTAGGGTCCGCTCCCACCTCTCAGCCTCCTGCTCTGCAGAGCAGCTCTCAGGGGTGAGTGCGCTCACCGGAGAGACAGACAGACAGAAAGCAAGAATTCACCCCACCCCGGGATGGCCACGCTGCGATCCCTTCTCCTCTGCTCTCCTCTCGGGACCTTGGGCACACATACACACATGCCCAGGATGATTTCAAGCCTCTGGGTCTGGGAGTACAACTGTGGTAGGCCCTGTGGGAGGCCAGTGACATAACCATGATGCTATCCACTGGTCCCTACATAGGATTTTTATAAAGAGCAGATTTATTACTCTCTTTGCAATTTAGGCAAACTGAGCTCTAGCGCCCACAAAAAAAATTTAACAAATAACTCATTAGGTGGCTTCTTTTCTCTTAAGAAATGTTTTAAAGAATTATTTAATTTTATGAAATTATTTTAATTTTCCTAATTTTGCTATTGGGCATGTGTACTTATTGCAGAGAGACAGAGAGAGAGAGAGAGAGAGAGAGAGAGAGAGAGAGAGCTTCCAGGTCCGGGATTTGAACCATAGTCAGCCACCATGTGGGAGTCCATTGCCTCAACCACCATGCCACCTGCTGGGCCCACTACTTCTCTTTTTCCATGCCATCACTATGCATTTTCTTTTAATAAATACTTTCAGGTCCCTACAGTACTAAGGAATGAGATAAAATAAAATTCAAAATTATATATATACATATATACCAGGGAATCAATCCAGGACACAGTAACATTAACTCTCTGCATTTTACAGATGATGAAATGTGGGTAGAAAAGAGGCTATTGAAAAATAAAGAGCCTATATTTAAATCAGTTCTAAGTATTTTTTTTCTCATTTAAATTCAATAGTATTTGATCACAGATAAAAACAAAATAGAGGATAGATACTAAGAAAGCAAAATTATTCATTGTATTATGCCCTGTAATGTCTCTGTTGAGTGATTTTACTTTCACCATAGTCTTTCTTAAGGAGGCTTGTCTTTTCTGGAGAGTTATTTTCAGTATGTTGATTGAAGTTGTTTACAATGCTGATTACTTGTTAGGGCATCTTTTTAAAGTAGTTTTATTTCTCCAGGTCACTGCACAGTTGAGATTAAAAAAAAGAAAATGGTCCACTGGTCTGTCATAACAATCAAGGAAGATTTTAAATTAGGCGTGTAGCAAAATGTTTAGAAATTGAGTTGGAAAATCAGTTCAGCTCACTTGCCTATTAATAAAAGGAAATCGTTTTTGAAAAGCAATAGCAAAGAATCACAGAAAATATAGGAAGAATTGGTATTAGGTTTGATTTTCCTTACAAAGCAATAGCCATATGTGCACTCAAGAGAAAGAACTTGAACAAATGAAAACGAATCAAGACAGAAAAGCCAATCTGATTTACTTCAGGGAAGACACAGTAAGATGGAAGCCAAGGGAAGAGGAAAAATGAGAGGGGGAGGCCGTTTCCAGAATCTTCGCTTTCAGAAGCAGGTATTTAAAATGCTAGGAGGACTGTCTTCGTAACAACAAAACTGTCCAAGGCATTGGGTCTGGCAAAGATTTGGGGTTACTCTCTCTAGTGGGCAGAGTTCCAAGAACACCGAAGTTCCTTGTAAATACAATGGAATTGCTCAGTGGTTGGAGAGATGACACGTGAAAAGCAGTTTTCAGTCCAACGAGTGGGTTCTGCATGTTGTTTCTGTCTTACACGTTAAATCGTCACAAAATTCATCTTCATGGTGCTTGTACTGTTCGCTTCCTGGAGTGTCCACCTCTCGAAATTTAACTTAATTTAATTTATTATTGTTTTTAATGTTTTTAACACTCATCAAGTGGAGGCTACAAAGACAAATGGGGCCAGCCATCGATACACTTTCTCCATTTCGAGCATTACTTCTTCCTGAAGTCCCATCTCAATGTCAACCCCTTTCATAAAGCCTTACCCACAACTCTACATGGGTCTGGTCAGGGCTCTCTCTAAAGAAAGAGTTCTCATTGAATACAACTCTTGTTAGGTCCAAATGAATCAAAGCTCTCCAGGTAGGAGGAACTCGAACTACATTCATGCTGTCTTCTTAGATGATACTTAGACACTCCTACCATCAAGAGTTGGGGGTTTATGCACCTCCTCCTGAATCTGGAAGGGTTCGAGACCGTGACTGATGAATACAATGCAGTGGAAGTGATGCTGGCTGTCTCTGCTATGAGGAAACAAGCCACACAGAGAAACCACAGGAGCTCATTCCAGCTGGCACCACAACCCGTCAAGTCCTCTCATCCTGCGGCCAGAAACACAAGTGAACAAGCCTTCAGATGGTTTCTGCCCCCAGCTGTGGAGTGACCTTGAGCTTCTAAGTCTTTCCAGAGAGTCCAAGATGTTATGCATCACAGACAAGCCATGGTGTCATGTCAAAATTCATGGCCGATGGAATTGGTGAACATAATAGAATGGCTTTTGTTTTATGCTACTCAATTTGGCGCAGTTTGCTATATGAGGATGACAAGTAGTTACCAGATATAGCCACGTCTAAATCACATTCCACGGGGCTAAACACAGAATAGGGAAAATGTAGAAAAGTAAATAGAAAAGAGGTGTTTAACAGTAGTTGGTCAGGGGATGGGAAGTCACGCTAGATTTTTTAAAGCAGAAAGAATTAAGATAACAAATTAAATGCTTACGAACTTTGGAAAGGATGGGAGAAAGGGTCGGAAGACTCGCTGCTCATTTTCAGAGGGAGAACAGAAAAGTGGGGAAGTTGGCGTGGATGGACTCCACTGCCTGCCATCCAGAAGCAGGTGTTTTGCAGGGGTTCACCAGGAAACCACTGCAAATGTCATGTCTGATATCTTCCCACATGTTTGCCAGGGACTAGTGCCAGAGAATAATGGTTTATCTTTCCCTTTCACCTTCCAGATCTTGGAGGGGTGCCCGTCACTGGCCATTCTATAAACCCAATCCTGCTTATGGGAGGGGGGTGTTAAATGGACAGGAAAAGTGGTAAGAATTGACAGTATCTGGAATTGACTGCCCTTTGGAAATTCAGTGTCCATATAAAACCTCATATACATACTTAAATTTCAGAATAAGACAACATCTTTCTGCTGCTGAAACTGATATAACCATTCCTCATACAGATAATGGCATGCCCATTCTCTCCCCAAATCAGGAGAGCCAATATCTTCTCAGTAAATGTGTCCATCTCCGGATGATGGACATTTCTCTTATAGCTCTGTTACATTTTCCTTCTGTAATTAAAAAAAAAAAAACTAAATTAGAAAGTAACTATTACCAACATTCTAATGTAAGGAAGAGGAAAAAAATGGCAAATCTACATGTAACAATGCAAACTAAGATGTACACAGCTACAGGGGTCCTCAATTCTATTTTGTTTTTTCCAAGCCTTATTCCCTCAGCCAAAAGCTTAGCTGATAATGGTTCTTATAACTCAAACTTCCATTTCTGAGGGTCTGGTTGGGTTGCATTAGTTTCCTATTAACTTTGGCCTCTAGTTATTGAACACTAAAAGATGTTCCATAAAATTGCCAGGTTCCAACAAATCTTTTGCTATCCTATTGTTTAGGAGTAATCTTACTTGTCCTTGATAAACAATATCAATTACCCCCAGCAATAAAGTAACTTCCTTTCTTAACTGCTAGTTTGCTGACATTACAAAGCCAAACGACTAGCTGAGACCCATGAATTTAGCCAATGTGGTCCTTAGTGTATCCCTGGCCAACATTTTTTCCTTCAGGACCTAAGACCTCAAAACCAGCAGATCCAAGCATGCAGGGATGAGAATCACAACTTTACAAGTACAATTTAAAGGTGAGCCTTGGGAAAGAGCCATTTTTTTCATTGTTTCAGTTTCAGGACCTAGAGAATCTGGCTACAGTTCAGTATATCCACCAACGGGACCAGTGGTAGGGTGCCATGAGTAGGGAAAACTAGCACATATTTGGAGAGTCTCTTCCAGTGAGAAATGTTGCCAACAAGGTCGTTGGGTGTTTGCTTGGAGATACATCATTTGGGAATAGAGCATTGTCTCCACTGTTGGTAGGCAGGGGACTCAGGGGTGGTGGCAATTGGATAGCTCTTGATTGGGGAAGTCCATATCTTGTTGTCCTGTAAAACCTCCATCTTGACTGCCATTACAACTTTGTTCATTGGCCTGTTGGGCAAGTGTGTTCCATCCACGCCTTCCCTCCCTAGGGCTCCTAGTCATTACTCCACTTCCAATATGTCTTTCCAAATCCTTGATAATCCAAGCAAACCATCATGTGCTTCCCTTAACGCAGTGTAGAGGATCATTATTTTGATTGTGTCTCCTCCCAAGTAAGTTGAATAACTACACACATGGCTGAAAACTCCAACCACTGTCTTTTAGAGTCTGCTCTGATAGTTCCAGCATGCCATGCATATTTAAAAACAATAGCAACAATAATAAATTTTATTCCACCTGGTATACTTCATAAATTGTGGGAAATAAATCTTATGATGGCCATTCAGGATAAGTGCTAAGATTTGACTATCTCCTCTAAAATCCAGGCGTTGCCAACATGATAGTATTAGGGGGTAGGGATGTTAAGAGATGTTTAGGCCATGAGCGATCCTTCCTCATGAGAGGAAATAAATGTCCTTATAAAACAGAGAGAGTTCATTCCTTTTGCCCTTCTACCTTTGGCCACATGAAAAACCACATGGTTTAAATGTTTGTCCCCTCCAAAACTCATGCTGAAATTTAATTGTCATTGTGACAGTATTAAGAGGTGGGACCTTTAAGAGGTGACTCGGTTATGAGGCCACTATGTTTATGCATGGAATTAGTGCCTGCATAAATAGCTGGGTTATACTCCAACTTGCTATCTCTCATCCTCTTCCTTCCATCATGCAATGACACAGCAAGAAGGCCCTTGAAAGATGCTGACACTTTGTTATTGAACTTCTCAGCCTCCAGAACTGTGAGCCTATAAATTTCTATTTATTATAAAGTACACAGTCTGTGTTATTCTGTTATACCAGTACGTGACACAATAAGACAATGGGGGTTATGAGCTATTCTTCCCTTAGAAGATAAATGACATTCTCAGCCTGCTTCCTCTCAGAACAAGCTAGGTGTCTCAAAAGTTGTTTACAACCCAAACAAAGAAATGTTTAGTCTAGGCTTGTGGAGATTTTTCAAAATATGATTTGTTCAAAATCTTAATAGATTTCCTGTTTCTTTGTCCCTAATAAGTTTCAGGTGCTATTAAGTAAACCCAAAAGCTCTTTCTAAGCATAGTTCTCAAATCTGTTTTACTTGCAATGTCACTCTCTGCTTCCTTCTTAATAGAATGGCTTCTGCCTTGAGGCTAGCCGGCGAAAATGGACCAAATCCTTAGCTGCTCTTTGCCCCCCAGAATCTGGGTCTGCACGGAATTTTATTGCTTGATGTATTTTTTAATTGCATCTTTTACTTTATGTAGTATAGAGGCGATTAGTTTTTCCAATTCTTTAAGATTTTGTATTTCTGGATTCTTTTCATACTCTTGCATGTTTTTCTGGCCAATTTGTCAAATCTCCTCGCTACCAACTTGTACACTAATCCTCCAGTTATTTACAAATACTTCTCCTAGCACTGCTGGCAGAGGAGGCACGCTGTCTCTTTTTCCAACTTCTTTCACAAAACCGATTTACCAAATGTTTGACATGAGTAACGTGGGTCAGCATCTTTCCAGCCTCTGTTATGAGTTTGTCCTTGCTGCCCAATCACCAAATCTAAGACACTTGTTACAATTTTTGATATGCAAACTGCCTCTTTGTAGTATTCACTTCTCAATTAACTCTTACCAAACCTGGTGATTCTCAACCAGAGTTGACATTGCTTCCCAAGGGATATTTGCCAATCTCAAGAAATGTTTTTGGTTATTGCAAATGAGGATACATGTTTTAGTCCACTGTGTTGCTAATAATAGAAATACTTGAGTCTGGATAACTTAAGAAGAGTAGATGTTTATTCAGTTCTTGGTTTGGATGTCTTCGTTCTTGTGAATAATGTGGTGGAGGGCTGGAGCAAACATGTCTGTCTGTCTTTCTCATTCACTCTCCTTGAAAAATCCACCAGGACTCAGTCATGGGGACCCCACTCCAAGGCCTAATTAATTTCCAAAGGCCCCATCTTTTGACTATGATCAGATTAAGTTTCCTGTTAAAACTTTCACAGTTTGGCCAAATTTCTTCACGTGAATTATGGGGGACACATTCAAACCATAGAAGGGTGTTATTGGCATCTAGCCGGTGAAGACCCTGGTTCCACTAAACATCCTTTAATGTGAAGAACAGAAGCTATTACAAATTATTTGGCCACCATTCCTAGTAGCACTGAGGCTGAGACACCATGGCAGCCTATCCTGACCAAAAACCATACCACAAAAATATTTTCAGCAATTATTCTTGGAGAGCTACTGAGAAAGGCTCTGCCACAGAGTAGATGTAAATCCAGAAGTAGATCCAGGCACAACAAGAACCATCCCAGGAGAAAGGAGTCCTAGACATCACAGGCCCATAGACTGGCTGTTTAAAGGTGGAGGAGTGGACAAAGGGTTGAAAGAATGAGACCTTCCAGGAAAAGATGATGCACTGTTTGATGAGCTTTAATATATTAATAAAAACTTTTAAGTTCTGCTGAAAAGTTTGAGAATTAGGGTTTAGCAGGTGGCGTGGTGGTTGAGGCACTAGATTCCCACATGTCTGACCATGGTTTGAGTCCCGGACCTGGTGGCTTATTCTCTCACTTTCTCTCTCTCTCTCTGTCTCTGGGGAGCACACGTGCCCTATACAAAACTTAAAATAATAATAATAAAATGAAATAAATAAAACAATTTAAAATAGAATAAAACTTGGGAATTAATTAGTAATATGTTTAGAGAAAATAAAGTCATTTAAAAAATAAGGCAATCATTTGTCTCAAGCATAGTTGTGTAAGAATGGGGACACTATGAAGGGAGGCTCTTAAAAAAGTTCATGGAAAATGGATATTATAAGAAAAAGCTGTGAATCCCCCAAAACACTGCGACAGAAGTCATTTTAAATCTGAGATGTGTCCTGACACATTCGGGGACCAAGGCGATGGAAGTGATGCTCTAAACCCTGTCTTCTAGACCCCCAAAACTCTGAGACAGTCTTCGCACACTTAGCATCTAGACAGGATTCTGTGCACAGCAGCCAAGCATCTGAATACTTTCAGGGTCATTGAAATCCTCAACGTCTGTTGAACCTCCTGCCTTAAGGAATAAACTGCTTTTTATAAATCTGAACTCAAAAAGCTTTCTGTGGATACGTTTCAAAACACAGTAGAGGAGAGATTTTGTCACAGAATGACCAGATCTAGTGGCATCTTTTACTTTCCTCCTAAGGGTTAGAAATATGGTTAGTTCATATTGTAGCACAACACGACAGTGAGGAACTTGGGTCCCGCAAGAGAGTACATGAGTTTGAATCTCAGTTCTATTACTTTCTAGGGTTATGTGATATTGCAGAAATTACTAATTTCTCTTTACCTTATTTTATTTTTTCATCTTTTTTATTTTTTAAGTTTTTTGCCATAGGGCATGTGCGCTTAACAAACAGAAAGAAAGAGACAGTGAGAGGGAAAGTGAGAAACCACCCCCTGTGGGGATGGCCATGTCACAATCACTTCTCCATCACTCTCCTCCTGGGATTTTGGCCATGCACGCATATATACCTGGAGGGGTTTTCAAGCCACCAAGTCTAGGACTCAAACCATAGTTAGCCATGTGGGAGTTCAGCTCCTTAACCACCACGCCACTATCTAGCCCCAACATGTTCAAAATTTTGAAAGTTCACTGTGGCTGTTTCACAGGGTGTGGTATTCATTTTTCTGGTTGAATCTTTTTAAGAAGTTTCAGAGGTCAATACGTCAAATGCTATGTTAAGAAACACCAGGATAGAAAATTGGGAATGACTGTTGAAGTTCTTTAACTGCTTTTTTCCATGGTTCGTAGGGTAGGAGTGGGAGCAGACAGTTGTTAATTCAGATCTCTGCGTTATATAATTCAATCACATTTACATAATTCAAAAAACATTTTCTAGTGACCTTTATGTGCTGGGTGACAGTGACACTTCAAAAGACTGACCCACATGGGGAGTTCCATGTTCACGTTCCGAGACCTCCCCACCTATGCAAGACATGTGCATGCCCATCACCCAGGGCTAGCCAAAGCCAGAGATGGAGTGTGGTGTGAGGACCCTCCTGGGGTGCTCTATGTCTCTCTGTCATTCATGGAAAAAATAAATAAATAAAAATTTCAAAAGGCTTTCAACAGTTTTTTTTTTTTTTTTTTTTCAAACAAGGCAAGCTACATGGACCTCAAGGCAGTCAGCCTTAAATTTGCCTCCGTCAAACCCTCTCTCTTCTGCAAACCCCACACTTAGCCTGGCTAACTCCTATCAACTTCAAACATTAAATTTGTCTTCCTTAGAGATCTCATCATTTTAATTGTGCAGTCTTTTCTCATAACACCACATTTATTTTCATTTTCGTAACACTTATCCACTTCTGTAATTAAAAATGTGTGTGTGTGTGAGTGCATGTGTGACGACTGTCAGGCCTCAGCTCTCCAAGGACAGGGACTCATCATCTTCCCATTCTTAACGATGTACCTAATTTAGTTCTGAGTACTTTTTACAGAGTTTACAAAATGAGACATTTCTTCCATTTGAAAAGATGACAGCCAATTTCATAAAGGAGGTGATTTGTGGTCCAGGTTTATAAAATTTTTAAGGACATAATATTTCTACAAAATTATACAACTGAATGATATTTTATTTGCACATGGTTCAAATATGCCAGTGCTCTGGTTTTTTCACTCAGCTTGAAATATGTGATTTCATTAATACTGAATTGAGATTACTGAAACTTAGATATTTCACCAGCTTACTTTGAAATATCCCAGGAAGCACATAGACAAATATTTTTTTATCTTGAGTAAGCAATGGATTTTTAAAATGCAAAAAGAATTTGACTTCTTTAGGTTCCACATAGAGGTGAGATCACGCAGTATTTGTCTTCTGTGTCTGGCTTATTTCTCTTAGAATAACGTCCTCTAGGTTTGCAGAAAAAGAACAGTAGGTGCCAGACAGAGGCTGGGGGCGGGGTGAATGAGGGGAGCTGGATTTCTGTCAGTGTGTACAAAGTTTCAATTATAAGAAGAATCTGTTTTCAAGATCTAATGCGCAGCATGGGGACAACAGCTAGTAATGTGCTGCATACTTGAAGCTTGCTAACAAAGTAGACCTGCAAGTGCTCTTACCACACACAAAAATGGCAGCTACCTGAGATGACAGCTATGTTAACTCGTTTGCCTACGATCATCTTTTTGCAGCATATGTCAGAACATCACAATGCAAGAGGGCACAGAGAACAACGGCAGTGTATGTGTACATTATCTAGGTTTCTTTTTTTATACATTTTTTAGAATTATTTAATTTTATTTATTCATTCATTTATTTTCATTTGACCAGAGAATGACACAAAGAGAGAGAGAGAGGGAAAAGTGGAAAGGAAGCCACCAGGTCCAGAACTTGAACCATGGTCGGCCACGTGGGAGTGTCCAGCACCCTAACCACCACGCCATCTAAATGAAGACTTAAAATCTAGTCATGTCTACACCATGTCATATCTGAAGTAATTAATTGTTGCAACGATCATAAACACCCGTATTCTCGGAAAGCTTATGACGGTCAAATGATTAGTAGAAAATTTTAAAGTTTGTCCAACTATCACAAAGATGTTTGCTTGTAAGAGTACCAGAAATGGGAAGATTGCAGGAAGCTTAATATTTGCTATTTGAGAGAAGATAAGGCCATAACTTTGGTCACTCTCAATGTGCACACACGGTCACAGGATTTGAACTGAATAACATATTCATAGGGGTGCTTTGGTATCCCCAAAGACACAGAATTTTCTCTTTTTAACAAGCATATCATATTCAGTTATCTATCATCCTTATATTTTAAGATAACTTTTAAAAAATGACACCTTGATTGATTTACGTGCTCCCCCCAAAAAAGGACTGTTTGTAGAGTGAATTGAGCCCAAATGAAGTATTTGATGAGACATTATCATTCTGGGCATAAGGTAGGTGTGGATGTTGTTCTGAGGTCTCTTTTGCTTCATACACAAGAAGAAATAGCCCACATCGTTGTAACTAAGGTACAAACACAGATCCAAAAAGGAGAGAGCTGACAGCACATGAAAACCTCTTTCGTGTAGGAAATGGGCATGTTCCTGTTTAGTACAAAGTGAAAAATGTCAAATGTTGCATTCGCTTGCTGAAATGGAGTTTAGTGCATCCTCTACTAAATGTGCACAATAATATTCATTATCCAGGAAACAGAAAAGCATTTAAGGATAAGGAAAATATATCATAATTTAATACACTTGAGTTATTTTATTATTAGTTGATTTATATTTACTTTAAAAATTGTAAGATGCATAAAAATATGGTAAATAAAAATCAACAAATCTCAGCAGCCAAAGGGTACTTATGCACATTTCACTGTATTTCTATATTTAATGTATTTATTTATTATATATACATACATACATACATGTATATACACACAATGTATGTACACACACAAACACATATATAATGTATGAACACACACACGTGTGTATATATATGTGTATGCATTATATAACTAAAACAACATTAGGTATTAGATTCTGTATATCAAATCATGAACCATGTAGGGATATGAGATGTGCTTATGTTCTATTATTTCTAGTAGTTGAGTCATTAAAAACTGCTGTACAGGGACCAGCAGGTGGTATGGTGGCTAAGGTGCTGGATACTCCCACATGACTGACCATGGTTTGAGTCCCGGACCTGGTGGCTCGATTTCTTACTTCCCCTCTCTCTTGATCTCTCTCTGGTCAAATTAAAATGAATGAATAAATAAAATTATAAAAAAAAAAACTGCTGTACAGAGTTTCTCTTCTTTAAAAAAAATAAAAGTTGAGAAGTAATTTTAAAACAAGATGTTTTAAAGTCTTTATTTAAAAACTTTAAATACATTTATAGTACCAACCACGTTCTCTCTGGGATGCGTGTCGTCCTGAGACCTTTCCTATAAGTGAGCATTCTGGAGCCTCCCTAAGAGTGAATATCCTTGCTCATATATCTGACTGGCAAAGAGTATTTTTGGTGCCGAGTCCCCCATCCCACCCCTCAGTGACATGGTCATTAGGAGGTCTGACTGATTATCATTCACGGCCTTGGGCCATGGCCCACTTCTTGCAGTGATCAGTGAATTGAGCAGCTTCCAAACGTCAGCTGTAGGGAAACTTCACTCTTCGTGTCACTCAGGTTTGTCTCCTACAGTTCTGTTGATTGATCTTTCTACCTTCCCTTCTGGGCAAGAGGCTTTTGAAAAGGACAATGCGAGCAGGTATAGCAGGGTTTAGAAGGTCCTTTTGAATTTCTACCTTCAGTTCTTCCGGATCTTATCAGCTCTTTTCTATTTATTGTTTGCAGCTACTTAGTCAATTTTCCTCAGATGAGTCATTCTTCCAAAACAGCAGCTCTCCATGATGGCCTGGGAAGTTGGAAAATGGGTCACCTTGCTTTCAAGTACTTCTTTTTTTAAAAACAAAATATTTCAAGAATTTGGGCTTTGCTTGCAGAAAATTAAAATTCATTCTATGAAGTGTGTCTTCTGCAGACAGCTCTCAGTTAGTGACTCTGTGGGACCTTGGATGGGCCTAATCAGCCCTTCCATGAGGTGACTGCTTTGCCTTGGCGTTGGCCTCTGAGATACACTCCTGTTCTCTTCTCCACATCCCACTCCACTGTCTCCTGGCTTCCCAATGGAGAACACTTAGTAAAATCTTTGTTGTTTATATATATATATATATTTTACATTTAATCACTGTATATGTTTACAGCATACAAAATATATTTTCCCATCATGAAGAAACTGCATATTAGTCCAGACAAAGGTAGCACCAAACACAGTATAATATGGATAATTCTCCAGTTTTGGAAAATGTTTTGCTTTCTTTGGTTAAAAAAATTTTTTTAACAGTCCTTGAGAACACTTCTATTTCTATATATTCCTTGGACATTCTCAGGAGACAATTATCCTTAACCTGTAATCAAATGATATTTTTCTCATTTCCCCATATACTTTCTTCTCTTTTCTCTCTCTCTCTCTCTCTCTCTCTCTCTCTCTCTTTTAACCTATGGGAAGGTCTTTATAATTAGCTTCTTGATTTATTACTCTGCTTCTTTCTAATATGTTCACAGATATTCAAATTATAGAATATATGTCTTTTCCTAATCAAGTAAAATTTAGGGAGGACGTTTCTTGCTTAGTAAGAGAGCGAGAACTATGTGCCATACTTTAGGGTTTAGCAAAGATCCACGTTAGGTCTCAAGGGGGGATTAAAGTATTTCTGAGCATCTCCAAGTGAACTGAACTATAAACTCTATGGGGATAGAGATTTCATCGGTTTGTTCATCAGTTTATTCTGAGAACCTATCATTATCTTGGTACATGATATTTATCCTATAAGTATGTGTTGAATGGATGACTACATGAATGAAAGGTGGAAAGGAGAGAAGCTGCTAAGAAGAAATTATTTTTTTTTATTTTTGCCTGAAACAAAAAATGGAAATATTTAAGTTGTTGCCAGGAGATTTGGGGATAGGAAGACACCATAGAACATGGCATTGAAACCAGTCGTTGGTTCCTGCCCAGTACCGCGGATGCGTACCCAGGATGGACGGAGAAAGGAGCTTCAGAGAAGGATAAAATGCTGCTCTTTGGGAGAAGATTGTAAGAAGACTGTAAAATTTGTTCCTGGAAAAGCTTGTGACTGTGGGGGAAACTGAAGATCGTGCCTTTGATTTGGGTCTGTCTAAGGCCAGAAGAGGAAAAATATGTCTACAATGACTAGGAACCTATGTGTGACATCACCGTGGATCTCCAGGAAAACCTGAGTTGGAGTTTGAAAAGAACTGGCATTCTTGTGTTACGAAGAAAAGAATGAATGAGTACAACGTGCCTGTTACCGTTCCTACAGCATTATTATTTTGTTAGCATATGAAAGCAATAATTGTCTAATGGCAACTATGGCCCAGGCGCTGTGCTAGGTGCTACAAATTCCAGCTTAGGGGGACCCCATCTCTGTCATCAAGGATCTTTCAGCAGGGCCTCAGAAAAAGTACTGAGGGTGTGACAGCAAGGTGTGGCTCCTGCAATGGCACGACCTCTGTTGTCTGCAGAGTATTAGATTAACCCAAGTGAGAGGCACAGGCTTGAGGGGCTTTTCTCAATTCCAGTTACATAATGCCTCACAACAAAATTTGGAAGTCAAGAATGTGGAAGAAGGTCAAGGCCCTGGCCACGGACTCCATGTTGGAAGCTTCTTGTTTGGAACACAAAAGAATCCCACGGGCAGGATTCATTCCTTCAGTGCACGGTGTGGCCTAGATATTTATAAGGCCTCTCTCTTTCTTTATTAAAATCCTCTTCAAATTAATTCTCCAACTGGAAGCTCACCTACTGCAGTAAATTAAATATAGCACTGATTTCCCTTGTACTCAAAATAGTTCATTTATTATATCATAAGCTAGGATGGTAAGGAATAAATTATTAAGCAAATACTAACTAACCGGAAGCAAATATGCATAGGAAATCTTATAAAGGTATTCTGCAGAACTAGCCAGCAAGGTCATGCAATTCACTTGAGTAAAAACCTCCCACTCCTTGCAGCGCTGAAACCGGAGTAAAACCGTTGTAAACACAATCCTCGCAATACCAGAGAGCACTTTCATTATTCTCATTAAGAAGGTGACATCTGTCAAACAGGATGAGTTCAATATTTCTACAACTCACTTATCAAATACTGACTGTTAAGACATTCGACTGGTGCACAAAAGAAGCACGTTTCCCTTTTAATAAGTGATTTGCTCAATCATGACTACCTGAACAGTGGCAGATAAAACAGTTCTCTGGTGCAAAGAAAATAATGTTTTTAAGTCTAATATTATTAAGTATTCAGAGAAACGTCAACAAAAGAGACATGGCACAACTTCCAGCTAATGTTATTATCCCAGATTAAGCTATTACTGTAAAATACTGACATATAACAAAACACGGGGAAAATGGGGCCAGCAGGTGGGGTGGTGGTTGAGGTGATGGTTCTCATGTGGCTAACCACAATTCAAGTCCTGGACCCAGTGGCTTGAAAATCAACAAGGCACGTGTGCCTGCATGCCCCAAATTCTAGGAGGGACTGGGGTGTAGTCATCCCCCCTGGAGGTGAGTTCTCACCTTGCCTCTCTCTGTCACTCTTTGGTGAATGCACAAATTCTATGGCAAAACCTAACATATATATACTCTTTCTCTCTCTCTCTCACACACACACACACACACATACACACATATATATACACACACATATACATATATGGTTGACATAAAAGTTATGATGTATTTTTTCTATGCAAAAATGTGCCATGACTTGAAGAGTAAACACTGTGAGATTTATAAAGAAACAACATTAAACCATTATCTTTACTAACCCACAAGCCATCGCTAAATTGCTGAAAGGTATAACAAATTAAGTTTCAGCAAGAACAGACTCAGTATCAAAGAAGCTCGGTACATTCACCTAAGTCAAGGTTATCTATTCCCGCATTTGAACTGAGCATTTAAATAAACAAGGACCCATATTCTTAGTCATCAAAGTATCTAATGAATAGCCAATAAAAGTGGTTTATATTATGCTAGAGAAGTGGTACTAAATAAGATAAATGGAGTTAAAGGAAATGCAAAGCCTGTTTTTATTTATTAATAGGCCTCTCCAAACATCTGTATTCATTCATGCCCAATACAATAGGTATTATTACGCAGTACATAGTGCATGATGTGTCGCACGCACTCCTGGGTCCCAGGAGGACTAAAAACTGACATGATATCCATCTTCCTCAAGGAGCTGTTTCATAGGAGAGAGGAGTACAGAGTCACAGAAATGCCTAGTGATGTGTTATACAGGAGAGGCAACGGAACAGAGAGGCTTATTTCAACTCAGGGCTAAGAGGAAGGCTTCACGGAGGTGGTGATTCACCTAAGCTTGGCAGACAGAGAATATGGGGAAGGGCATTCGAGAAAGAGAGAGAAGCCTGAGCAAAGGCTGGAGGAGCATAAACTCGTGGGTGGCTGGTTCACCTAGGAAGAACGCATTGCCTAACGGACAAGGGCAGAAGCTCAGAAGGCAGAC